>OX246754.1:149819138-152319138 GCA_945910035.1 Brachypalpus laphriformis | reverse complement strand
GCTTTGTCGAAGGATGGCCATAGCTTCCTGGTGGTGGCACAAGTTTCCATGGAGGTCCATTTTGTGTTCGCCTCTTTAATGGTTTTATTCCCTGCAACGAGCTTGAGTGTGCAAGGCGGGATACGCACAGGGGGGTCAACTTGTTCTAGTAGGGCTGCCGATTCTTGCCAGCTCGTCGGCTTTCTCATTGCCTGGGATACCCTCATGTCCAGGGACCCCGCAGAGCTATACCTTGTGTTGTGTTCCAAGAACTCTGAGCTGTTCTCGACAGCACTTCACAAGCTTCGATTTAATTTCTATTTCAGTATTCGCTTTTATAGCTGCCTGGCTGTCGATAAAGTTGATGATACCTTCTAGCGGTATTGCTCTTAGCGCAGACTCACGGGCGGCTGTTGCCACTGCTAAGACCTCTGCTTGGAAGACGGTGCTGTGGTCTGGAAGTCGTATTGATTTCAATATACCTAGGGGGTAGGAGAAGATGCCTGATCCTACGCCAGTGCTCAATATTTAACCATCTCTGTAGATGGCTATAGTTTCGGCGTTAGGTATGTGACTGCTTTTCCAGTCTTCCCTGCTAGGGTAGGCGGTAGAAAAAGTCTTGCAAAGTCTAAATATGGCGTCATGTAATCCATTATGGGCACGAGGCCAAAGTAATCAAGTAGGATATTCGAGTGACCTATTTTATTTAGTTTCCAGTTTTCTAACTGGCTCATTCTTATAGCGCATTCATGGCTGTTGACGTGCGTATAAAGATGTCTAGCAGTAGCAGGTTGAATGAAGCCTCGAGTCCTGCGGTTGGGGTTGTCCTCATTGCACTGGTAGTAGCAATGCACGCTAGTCTTTGGACTTTGGTGATAGCCCTTAAGTTGATGGTTTTGTTGACAGCTGTCCATCATACGAGATTGCCGTAAGTTAGTATAGGTCTAACTATAGCCATATACATTCATGGTATGATGTTGAGGGAGGGTTCCCTGGTTTTCCCAAAAATGCCACTACAAGAGTAAAAGGCTATTATTGTTTTCTTAATGCTTTCCTCTACATTTAATCTCCAATTGAGCTTTTCGTCAAGTACAAGGCCCAGATATTTTGCGCTATCGGACAAACTGAGTGGGATACCATCAACACAAGGTGTTCCACTTACATACATATGATATGTAGTAGATTTTCCAATTGGCTAAAATTAAAACAATTTTTTTTAGAAGAAACTTTAATGGCATCCAGTTAGGTGAATAAAAATGGTTGGTAATAATCCCGAGAAATGTATGGTTGTTCCCACCCGTGCAGTTCGTGGCTTTTTGTCAAGCACAAGGCCCAAGTATTTTGCGCTATCGGAGAATCTGAGTAGGATACCATCAATAGAAGGTGTTTCAAACTCTGGTATTTTCCTGTTATTCGTAAAAAGTACGAGTTCGGTTTTTGAGGATTAACCTTTAGACCGCAGCTCCTGGCCCATATGCTAAGAATATTTTGGGCTCTGTCAAGTTGTTCGCTAAGGGTAGGCAGGAATTTACCTGTTGCAAGCAGCACGACGTCATCCGCGTAAGCTGTAGCTCTGACCCCACTGTACCTTAGTTGTTGTAGTACCTCATTAAGAACAATGACCCAGAGCAGTGGGGAGATTACCCCGCCTTGAGGGGTACCTCTCGAGGCGTATGCTTCGAGCTTTGAACCCTTAAGTTCTGGCTCTGGATTCTTGAACTGCAGCAGCCATTTTAGAGCCGCATGGTCTGTGCGCAAAAGGAACTTTTGGCCGTAGAGGTATTTATGGAAGTGTTTTGTCGCCAGAAGCAGCGCCAAAAGTTCTCGCCTGGTCACGCAGTAGTTCCTTTCGGGCTTGGAGAGCACTTTGCTGAAGTATGCTACTACCTTCTCTTGGCCATTGTGTACTTGCGAAAGAACCGCTCCGACGCCGACGTTACTTGCAACTGCATCCACGATGAACATTTCTCCGGGAATGGGATATGCTAGTGTTGGTGCTTCGCATAGTTGTTGCTTAAGGTTCTTGAAGCTATTGTCTCACTCACCTGACCACTTGAATTGCCTTCCTTTTTCCGTCAGCTGATGCAAGCTCTTCGCGATTCCGGCAAAGTCCTTTACGAATCGTCGGTAGTACGTGGCGAGGCCCAAAAAGCTTCTGAGTTCGTGTTTGTCTTTTGGAACTGGCCAGTTTTTCACAGCTTCCACCTTGTCTGGATCGGTTCGCACTCCTTCTGACGAGATAACGTGGCCCAGGTACTTGACTTCGGATCTGAAGAGGTCACATTTCTTTGGGTTCAGCTTCAGGTGAGCGCTTCGAAGCCGTTCTAGCACATTCTTCAGGTTGTCGCGATGTTCCTCGAATGTTTTTCCTATCACGATCACATCGTCCAGATACACCAAGCAAGTTTTCCAGGTTAATCCATGTAGGACGTGTTCCATTAGGCGCTCAAAAGTTGCCGGAGCGTTGCACAATCCAAATGGCATTACTGTAAACTGCCACAGCCCATTTCCTGCAGTGAACGCAGTTTTCTCTCGGTCCTTTGGATCGATCTGTACCTGCCAGTAACCGCTCTTTAAGTCAAGGGTGGAAAACCATCGAGCTCCTGAGAGTGTGTCCAATGTGTCATCGATCCGACATCATTAAGTCTGCGATAGTCCACGCAGAACCGTGTGCTGCCGTCTTTCTTATTAACCAGTACAACAGGTGAGGCCCACGGACTCTTAGAACTTTCGATGAGCCCTTCGTTCTCCATCATTGACACCATATCCGCAATCTCCGTCTGCTTTACCAGTGGTAGTCGTCTGGCAGGCTGACGAATTGGTCTGGCATCCCCAGTGTCTATGCGATGTTGCACCAGATGTGTTCGACCATACTCTCCATCCTGTGAGGCAAATATATCAGCGTACTCACCGATTAGCTTTTCTGCCATGGCTTGCTGATCCTGATCCAGTTCGCAGTGCTTGAGGATCATGTCCCTTACTTCGGCCAACCTGGCTGATGAAACGGGCTTCGCAGATTCCTTTTCGGTTATTGTTGAAATTGAACATATCGGCGCACATTTACCAATAACCTCCCCTTGTTTTAGTTTGACGCTATGGCTCTTTAAGTTCATGAGCCTTACTGGGACCAGGCTGTTCTTTGGCTCCACTAAAACTTTTCCCACGATGTAGTTTGGAGAATTCCTTCCTAAGTCTGGCTCCAATAGGTAGAATCGGTGGCTCCCAGGATCACCCTCTAGTTTTGTCCAAATGGTAAGACTTCGTCCTTGCTGAGTATTGTCCTTAAATGTGCTGCGTTCTCGTTCCCGTACACCATTGGGATCTCTACGTTCCGGTACCGCAGAACTTGCATCCCGATGTCGATGATTACGTCATGTTCTTTCATAAAGTCCACTCCGATGATGCATTCATCACATATGTCGGCCACCAGGAACGCATGAGAAAAGGCCAACCCTGCTAGTTGTAACGTGAGGCGAACTTCTCCGTTTACTTTCGCCGCTTCCCCTGTCGCAGTCCTAAGGCAGTAGCAGCTGGTGTTGTGCAGCCAAGACTTCCGGACGAGATCTTTTCTTACAATGGAAGCCGTGGCGCCGGTATCGATAGTAGCCACGCACTTATTTTTGCCGATGAATGCTTCCACTGTTAGACTCTTGTTGCATCGTTTGGTTTGGGAGACCTGGATGGTGGTCTTGGGGGCGTCGATTCCAATAGCCAACTTCTGCCCCGCGAAGCTGGCTCTTAGGCGTTTCCCGACTCCTGGTTTCGAGGAGCCTGGTCAACAGGATGGATGTTGTCCCTGTAGGATGGTTCTTCGTTGCGTCGCCTATTCGAACAATGTGGACAGTTTCCGCGTCTGGGTGGATTTCTGCATTGCCGTTGTAGGTGTCCTATTTTGTTGCAGTTCCAGCAACGAATTTGTCCTCCGCGAGCGTTGTTTCGGTCTTCGACGTCCATCCTCTGGCAAGAGCATTCGATGGCGGCTACTTCCCTCACACGGTGGATTCCCTGACAGGCCTGGTCTGCGGCCTCCATTGTCAGAGCAAACGCCAAAGCTTCGGCGAGCGTTTTCTTTCCAGCCATTCTTACCGCCAGTTGTAGTTTTGCATCAGCTATGGCATGGGTGAACGCTTCGGTTGCCATCTCGTTAATGATCTCCTCGCCGGCGTTTGGATAGGACAAATGTGCCAGTCGCTCGATATCCGCTTGCAATTGCTGGAGAGTTTCTCCTCTCACCTGAACTCTTCTGCGCAACTGGACCCTATATACTTGCTGCATATGGTCGTCCCCAAATCGCATCTCGATGGCTTTTACCAGACTTTTTTCTGTTTCTTCACGTGTTCGAGTTCCTTTGCCAAATTCTCGAATCTTCCTTCAACAGTCTCGATTTTTGTTTGAACGTTCTCGAATTTTGTTTCAACATTCTCGAGTCGTCCTTCAACGGCTGTTTCAAATGTCTCTATTTTGGCTTCTACATTTTCAATCTTCTCGCCAATTGTCCCAAATCTTGTTTCCAAACTTTTATTTTGTTCATCGAATTTGCCTTCGAGAACGCTCCTTTGATCAAATAGCTGTTGCTCTAGAGAGTTCTTTTGCTCATCGAACTTGGCGTCTAGAGAATTCTTTTGTTCAGTCAAGGAATTTTCTAGCTTCTCGAATTTTTCATTTTGAGAATTCTTTTGTTCATCGAGCTTTTTATTTTGCTCATCCAGAGAATTGTCTAGCTTCTCGAACTTTTCGGAAAGCAGTTTCATTAAGGCCGACATATCATTCGTCGTACTTACTTGTTCTTCTTCGACGTCGAACAAAGCCGTATCGGGATCTGTACCCTCGTCCGTCATTATTTTCCGCAACTTAATGATCAATTCTCTCTTTGTACCAGTCGTAAGCTGATTCCGCTGGCTCAGTACTTCCTTTAGTTGCGGCACTGACAAATCTTCTAGCAACTTCCGAACCATTTTTATTTTTCACTTACACAAAAGGCAATACACAAAATTTGTTTTATTCCACTTTTCTGACACCAATGTAATATTCTTGCTAGGGTTCGTTTAAATAAAACCGTCTTTTGTGTATTTTAATCGTTTATTTATTATCAAACACCAACTTTACTTCAACAAAATATTCAATCACTTTATTCTTTATTTACTTCAAATTAAACTGTCGCTACAATCTCTAATCTCCCTCTTGTAATCGCTGTATGCACTTATAAACAACTGTGTCGACGTTGGTTGTGGTATGGGTATTTATAGGAAATTGCAAGGGGTTCTAGAACATGCTAGATGTTTCTCCGGGTGAATCGAGGATCATGGAATATTGGGATATTGTGTGGAACAATTGTGGAACGTAAGCACATCAGGTTGGAATATTTACTACTAGTAGGCAGTAGATGTCGTTGCACAGTTTGAGATACAGTGTTTTAGGTTTTTGGTACACAAACCATCCTGTAGTCAATGCTACAATATATTAGGTGTGCAACTAAGTTCTCGCTGTTTGTCAATAAATGGCTCCAGCAGTAGGTGGTGGTCGATTTTGGCATATCCTAAACGTCATGAACCGAGCTAAGGCATATGGTAAACAAACAGTTTTGACACATTAGTGATTTTGTTTTGGCGTCATATACTTTTGGTTGTGTGAAAATGTCTGATTTTGTGCCAAATAATAGTCATTTGCGGGAATATCTAATATCTTTCGAAAATGTGTAAGAAAATTCAAATGAAATAACAAAAATAATTTTTAAAGCCAAACTAAAATTTGTTTACGTGTTTATTTTGTAACGATTCAATCAGTTCAGCCTAGGACAAACTAATTTGGCCCAAAGATCCTACGCATGTCAGAATATACTAGTTTAACATACAGTCATGAACTTAAGTCTACGTACACCCCAAAATTCCCTCGAAAAACTTAAAATACATATCCGAAACACAAAAGAAAAGATTGAAAATCATGAATTGTTTCAAATTAACTCTATTTATAGACATAATGATATTAAAGTTACATGAAAAATAAATATAATACAAAAAGAAAATAGAATAGAATTCATGGGAATTAATGAAACAAAAGTCTACGTACACCATGAGAAAATAACTGTAATTTTTCAAAATTTGTATTTCTTTGTAAATTGGTTTCAGCAGTTGTCTTATCGTTGTCAGTAGACAGAGAGTAGTTCAAAGAAAAGGTTATTAAAACAATGGCGTTGCGTCGTAAGGAGATATCATACGAGGTGCGGGTACTAATTGTTAAATTGAGTAACGAGGAACGATCGAATCGCGAAATCGGAAAAATTGTTAACAAAACACATCCCAGTGTTCAAACTGTAATAGAAAACTACCGTGAAAGAAATTGTGTCGAAAATAAGCTGAAAAGTGGCAGACCTCGGAAGCTGACAGAACGTGAGGGCAGATGTATTTTGGCAGAAATCAAGAATAAGCCAAGTACATCATCGACAGCCTTAGCAAATAGCATCAAGGATGCCACCGGTAAAGATGTCCATCCAATAACTGTACGTAGGTTGCTCCACAGTTCTGGATATAACAGCCGATCAGCACGAAGAAAACCTTACATCACTCCGACAAATGAGAAAAAGCGTCTGGAATTTGCTAAGCTCCACCAAAATGATGACATGTCTTTTTGGAGCACTGTTCTTTATAGATGAGAGCAAGTTCAACTTGTTTGGACATGATGGAAGGCAAAGAGTTTGGAGGAAAGTCAATGAAAGCCTCAAAAAGGAAAACCTAGTTCCGACCATTAAACATGGAGGAGGCAATGTTCTGGTATGGGGTTGCATGTCAGCGTCTGGTGTAGGTTATTTAGTTATAATTGAACAAATTATGGATCGTATGGTATACCTTAATATTTTAAAGAACAATTTAAAACAATCTGCACAAAAATTGGGATTAGGATCTTGTTGGATATTCCAGCAAGATAACGATCCCAAGCATACGGCTAGTATCGTGAAAGAGTGGCTTATATATATACTATATGTGGCTTATATTATACTATCTAGAACGGAAAATTCGAAAACATAAGATTAGTAACAAAAACGATCTTATCTCAGCTTTACAACAAGAGTGGAACAATGTTCCCACAGAGTGACCCATAATCTTGTGAATTCTAGGCAAAACAGAATGGAAGCTGTAATTGCATCAGAAGGAGGGCCAACAAACTACTGAAATCTACAAACTCTTATCTTTTTTTATAAAACGTTTGAAGTGACGTTGACTTTTGTTTCATTATTTCCCATGAATTCTACTTTCTTTTTGTATAATATTTTTTTTCGTATTACTTTTATTTTATTATGTTTATAAATAGAGCTAATTTTAAACAATCTAAGAAGGAGAGCAGAAGAAGAAGAAGAAAAGAATAGAAGATGTACATATCCACTAACCACAAAAGTAAAAAAAAAAAAATAAACGGTTGGTGACGAAATTTCTTTATTACAATATTTAGTTTTGTGACGGAAACATCCCCAAAGCTTAATGATGTGCCAACTCGAGTTGATAAACCGGGTCAAACCGAGTTGCATTTATATCAAACCGAGCTTGCGAAACCGATGGAACGAACCGAATAAAAAACCGCATTCAACCGAGTTGAACACGATTCGGTTTAGGTTGGTTACTAACATGTGAATGTACCCGTAACCCGTATATAAAGTAGAGTTGAAAAGAAGTCTATTTTTTTTTTAACAAACCTATTTGGAATTCGGTTTCGGTTCGGTTTACCAGGAGACGGTGGCACCTGAACTACTTGCCGCTAGACACACGCATACACATATTTGTGTTAGTTTTTTTTGCGTATGCTCTGTTTTGTTGTGATTGTATCGAACCAAGTCAATAGACCTTTTCGCGGTTTGACGTCTATGCTGTCAAAATGTTTTGGTGGCCATCAGCCGTACAATAAGTGCCGAAAATTGCGGGAAAATTATTTTTTTTAAATTAAATACTAGTTTAATGTACATTTGTTGTTCCATTGCTCTCTTTTTTATAATTTAATGTGAAATATGGAAATTTCCAAGTATGCGCAGCAACTTACTGTAGTTAATCGACAGTACTACATGGAGAAAATATGGAAAATTGCGGACAAGGATCCTTTTCTCCTCACATATCAGGATAAGTATTTGCCTTTAAATGTTACATATTTAAAAGTAATCAATTATTTACTGCATTCCAGGAATACGAGGACGAAGACTCGTTTTAATTCCACAAAGGGTTTGGAAGGTGAGAAGATGTATGATGGAGGCTGGGTGCAATCCATGGCGGGCTGTCCTTCGAAAAATGGATACTTGGTGATGGCAAAGGTATAAATTTCAATTTATGTGGCTTGTGCCTAGGTAGTTTAGCTTAGGTATGTGGGCTGGCTGGGAGGGACGCTCTCTGCCACACTCAGGTCAGCATTGACCCACTGTGGTACCCATGGGGAAAAAGTGAACCCTTACGCAATGATACTAAAAACTGCTAATTCAGTCACTTACTTCATTTCTACATACAAACCATCCTGATGATTTGATGAAGCTCAACATCTTTTCTGTTGAAACGCCGCAGAGTTGGGTTGTGTCCTCAAAAACTTCCTCGTCACCACAGCCTCTACAGAGTTCCTCCTCCGTCAGGCGTAGTTTCTTCAAGTGGTACCGCAGAGTGTTGTGCCCCGTGATGATGCCCACTAGGGTGGAAAGGGATTTCCTATATTTCCGAGTAATTCTCTCGGTCCTTGCTTTGTCGAAGGATGGCCATAGCTTCCTGGTGGTGGCACAAGTTTCCATGGAGGTCCATTTTGTGTTCGCCTCTTTAATGGTTTTATTCCCTGCAACGAGCTTGAGTGTGCAAGGCGGGATACGCACAGGGGGGTCAACTTGTTCTAGTAGGGCTGCCGATTCTTGCCAGCTCGTCGGCTTTCTCATTGCCTGGGATACCCTCATGTCCAGGGACCCCGCAGAGCTATACTTTGTGTTGTGTTCCAAGAACTCTGAGCTGTTCTCGACAGCACTTCACAAGCTTCGATTTAATTTCTATTTCAGTATTCGCTTTTATAGCTGCCTGGCTGTCGATAAAGTTGATGATACCTTCTAGCGGTATTGCTCTTAGCGCAGACTCACGGGCGGCTGTTGCCACTGCTAAGACCTCTGCTTGGAAGACGGTGCTGTGGTCTGGAAGTCGTATTGATTTCAATATACCTAGGGGGTCGGAGAAGATGCCTGATCCTACGCCAGTGCTCAATATTTAACCATCTCTGTAGATGGCTATAGTTTCGGCGTTAGGTATGTGACTGCTTTTCCAGTCTTCCCTGCTAGGGTAGGCGGTAGAAAAAGTCTTGCAAAGTCTAAATATGGCGTCATGTAATCCATTATGGGCACGAGGCCAAAGTAATCAAGTAGGATATTCGAGTGACCTATTTTATTTAGTTTCCAGTTTTCTAACTGGCTCATTCTTATAGCGCATTCATGGCTGTTGACGTGCGTATAAAGATGTCTAGCAGTAGCAGGTTGAATGAAGCCTCGAGTCCTGCGGTTGGGGTTGTCCTCATTGCACTGGTAGTAGCAATGCACGCTAGTCTTTGGACTTTGGTGATAGCCCTTAAGTTGATGGTTTTGTTGACAGCTGTCCATCATACGAGATTGCCGTAAGTTAGTATAGGTCTAACTATAGCCATATACATTCATGGTATGATGTTGAGGGAGGGTTCCCTGGTTTTCCCAAAAATTCCACTACAAGAGTAAAAGGCTATTATTGTTTTCTTAATGCTTTCCTCTACATTTAATCTCCAATTGAGCTTTTCGTCAAGTACAAGGCCCAGATATTTTGCGCTATCGGACAATCTGAGTGGGATACCATCAACACAAGGTGTTCCACTTACATACATATGATATGTAGTAGATTTTCCAATTGGCTAAAATTAAAACAATTTTTTTTAGAAGAAACTTTAATGGCATCCAGTTAGGTGAATAAAAATGGTTGGTAATAATCCCGAGAAATGTATGGTTGTTCCCACCCGTGCAGTTCGTGGCTTTTTGTCAAGCACAAGGCCCAAGTATTTTGCGCTATCGGAGAATCTGAGTAGGATACCATCAATAGAAGGTGTTTCAAACTCTGGTATTTTCCTGTTATTCGTAAAAAGTACGAGTTCGGTTTTTGAGGATTAACCTTTAGACCGCAGCTCCTGGCCCATATGCTAAGAATATTTTGGGCTCTGTCAAGTTGTTCGCTAAGGGTAGGCAGGAATTTACCTGTTGCAAGCAGCACGACGTCATCCGCGTAAGCTGTAGCTCTGACCCCACTGTACCTTAGTTGTTGTAGTACCTCATTAAGAACAATGACCCAGAGCAGTGGGGAGATTACCCCGCCTTGAGGGGTACCTCTCGAGGCGTATGCTTCGAGCTTTGAACCCTTAAGTTCTGGCTCTGGATTCTTGAACTGCAGCAGCCATTTTAGAGCCGCGTGGTCTGTGCGCAAAAGGAACTTTTGGCCGTAGAGGTATTTATGGAAGTGTTTTGTCGCCAGAAGCAGCGCCAAAAGTTCTCGCCTGGTCACGCAGTAGTTCCTTTCGGGCTTGGAGAGCACTTTGCTGAAGTATGCTACTACCTTCTCTTGGCCATTGTGTACTTGCGAAAGAACCGCTCCGACGCCGACGTTACTTGCAACTGCATCCACGATGAACATTTCTCCGGGAATGGGATATGCTAGTGTTGGTGCTTCGCATAGTTGTTGCTTAAGGTTCTTGAAGCTATTTTCTCACTCACCTGACCACTTGAATTGCCTTCCTTTTTCCGTCAGCTGATGCAAGCTCTTCGCGATTCCGGCAAAGTCCTTTACGAATCGTCGGTAGTACGTGGCGAGGCCCAAAAAGCTTCTGAGTTCGTGTTTGTCTTTTGGAACTGGCCAGTTTTTCACAGCTTCCACCTTGTCTGGATCGGTTCGCACTCCTTCTGACGAGATAACGTGGCCCAGGTACTTGACTTCGGATCTGAAGAGGTCACATTTCTTTGGGTTCAGCTTCAGGTGAGCGCTTCGAAGCCGTTCTAGCACATTCTTCAGGTTGTCGCGATGTTCCTCGAATGTTTTTCCTATCACGATCACATCGTCCAGATACACCAAGCAAGTTTTCCAGGTTAATCCATGTAGGACGTGTTCCATTAGGCGCTCAAAAGTTGCCGGAGCGTTGCACAATCCAAATGGCATTACTGTAAACTGCCACAGCCCATTTCCTGCAGTGAACGCAGTTTTCTCTCGGTCCTTTGGATCGATCTGTACCTGCCAGTAACCGCTCTTTAAGTCAAGGGTGGAAAACCATCGAGCTCCTGAGAGTGTGTCCAATGTGTCATCGATCCGACATCATTAAGTCTGCGATAGTCCACGCAGAACCGTGTGCTGCCGTCTTTCTTATTAACCAGTACAACAGGTGAGGCCCACGGACTCTTAGAACTTTCGATGAGCCCTTCGTTCTCCATCATTGACACCATATCCGCAATCTCCGTCTGCTTTACCAGTGGTAGTCGTCTGGCAGGCTGACGAATTGGTCTGGCATCCCCAGTGTCTATGCGATGTTGCACCAGATGTGTTCGACCATACTCTCCATCCTGTGAGGCAAATATATCAGCGTACTCACCGATTAGCTTTTCTGCCATGGCTTGCTGATCCTGATCCAGTTCGCAGTGCTTGAGGATCATGTCCCTTATTTCGGCCAACCTGGCTGATGAAACGGGCTTCGCAGATTCCTTTTCGGTTATTGTTGAAATTGAACATATCGGCGCACATTTACCAATAACCTCCCCTTGTTTTAGTTTGACGCTATGGCTCTTTAAGTTCATGAGCCTTACTGGGACCAGGCTGTTCTTTGGCTCCGCTAAAACTTTTCCCACGATGTAGTTTGGAGAATTCCTTCCTAAGTCTGGCTCCAATAGGTAGAATCGGTGGCTCCCAGGATCACCCTCTAGTTTTGTCCAAATGGTAAGACTTCGTCCTTGCTGAGTATTGTCCTTAAATGTGCTGCGTTCTCGTTCCCGTACACCATTGGGATCTCTACGTTCCGGTACCGCAGAACTTGCATCCCGATGTCGATGATTACGTCATGTTCTTTCATAAAGTCCACTCCGATGATGCATTCATCACATATGTCGGCCACCAGGAACGCATGAGAAAAGGCCAACCCTGCTAGTTGTAACGTGAGGCGAACTTCTCCGTTTACTTTCGCCGCTTCCCCTGTCGCAGTCCTAAGGCAGTAGCAGCTGGTGTTGTGCAGCCAAGACTTCCGGACGAGATCTTTTCTTACAATGGAAGCCGTGGCGCCGGTATCGATAGTAGCCACGCACTTATTTTTGCCGATGAATGCTTCCACTGTTAGACTCTTGTTGCATCGTTTGGTTTGGGAGACCTGGATGGTGGTCTTGGGGGCGTCGATTCCAATAGCCAACTTCTGCCCCGCGAAGCTGGCTCTTAGGCGTTTCCCGACTCCTGGTTTCGAGGAGCCTGGTCAACAGGATGGATGTTGTCCCTGTAGGATGGTTCTTCGTTGCGTCGCCTATTCGAACAATGTGGACAGTTTCCGCGTCTGGGTGGATTTCTGCATTGCCGTTGTAGGTGTCCTATTTTGTTGCAGTTCCAGCAACGAATTTGTCCTCCGCGAGCGTTGTTTCGGTCTTCGACGTCCATCCTCTGGCAAGAGCATTCGATGGCGGCTACTTCCCTCACACGGTGGATTCCCTGACAGGCCTGGTCTGCGGCCTCCATTGTCAGAGCAAACGCCAAAGCTTCGGCGAGCGTTTTCTTTCCAGCCATTCTTACCGCCAGTTGTAGTTTTGCATCAGCTATGGCATGGGTGAACGCTTCGGTTGCCATCTCGTTAATGATCTCCTCGCCGGCGTTTGGATAGGACAAATGTGCCAGTCGCTCGATATCCGCTTGCAATTGCTGGAGAGTTTCTCCTCTCACCTGAACTCTTCTGCGCAACTGGACCCTATATACTTGCTGCATATGGTCGTCCCCAAATCGCATCTCGATGGCTTTTACCAGACTTTTTTCTGTTTCTTCACGTGTTCGAGTTCCTTTGCCAAATTCTCGAATTTTCCTTCAACAGTCTCGATTTTTGTTTGAACGTTCTCGAATTTTGTTTCAACATTCTCGAGTCGTCCTTCAACGGCTGTTTCAAATGTCTCTATTTTGGCTTCTACATTTTCAATCTTCTCGCCAATTGTCCCAAATCTTGTTTCCAAACTTTTATTTTGTTCATCGAATTTGCCTTCGAGAACGCTCCTTTGATCAAATAGCTGTTGCTCTAGAGAGTTCTTTTGCTCATCGAACTTGGCGTCTAGAGAATTCTTTTGTTCAGTCAAGGAATTTTCTAGCTTCTCGAATTTTTCATTTTGAGAATTCTTTTGTTCATCGAGCTTTTTATTTTGCTCATCCAGAGAATTGTCTAGCTTCTCGAACTTTTCGGAAAGCAGTTTCATTAAGGCCGACATATCATTCGTCGTACTTACTTGTTCTTCTTCGACGTCGAACAAAGCCGTATCGGGATCTGTACCCTCGTCCGTCATTATTTTCCGCAACTTAATGATCAATTCTCTCTTTGTACCAGTCGTAAGCTGATTCCGCTGGCTCAGTACTTCCTTTAGTTGCGGCACTGACAAATCTTCTAGCAACTTCCGAACCATTTTTATTTTTCACTTACACAAAAGGCAATACACAAAATTTGTTTTATTCCACTTTTCTGACACCAATGTAATATTCTTGCTAGGGTTCGTTTAAATAAAACCGTCTTTTGTGTATTTTAATCGTTTATTTATTATCAAACACCAACTTTACTTCAACAAAATATTCAATCACTTTATTCTTTATTTACTTCAAATTAAACTGTCGCTACAATCTCTAATCTCCCTCTTGTAATCGCTGTATGCACTTATAAACAACTGTGTCGACGTTGGTTGTGGTATGGGTATTTATAGGAAATTGCAAGGGGTTCTAGAACATGCTAGATGTTTCTCCGGGTGAATCGAGGATCATGGAATATTGGGATATTGTGTGGAACAATTGTGGAACGTAAGCACATCAGGTTGGAATATTTACTACTAGTAGGCAGTAGATGTCGTTGCACAGTTTGAGATACAGTGTTTTAGGTTTTTGGTACACAAACCATCCTGTAGTCAATGCTACAATATATTAGGTGTGCAACTAAGTTCTCGCTGTTTGTCAATAAATGGCTCCAGCAGTAGGTGGTGGTCGATTTTGGCATATCCTAAACGTCATGAACCGAGCTAAGGCATATGGTAAACAAACAGTTTTGACACATTAGTGATTTTGTTTTGGCGTCATATACTTTTGGTTGTGTGAAAATGTCTGATTTTGTGCCAAATAATAGTCATTTGCGGGAATATCTAATATCTTTCGAAAATGTGTAAGAAAATTCAAATGAAATAACAAAAATAATTTTTAAAGCCAAACTAAAATTTGTTTACGTGTTTATTTTGTAACGATTCAATCAGTTCAGCCTAGGACAAACTAATTTGGCCCAAAGATCCTACGCATGTCAGAATATACTAGTTTAACATACAGTCATGAACTTAAGTCTACGTACACCCCAAAATTCCCTCGAAAAACTTAAAATACATATCCGAAACACAAAAGAAAAGATTGAAAATCATGAATTGTTTCAAATTAACTCTATTTATAGACATAATGATATTAAAGTTACATGAAAAATAAATATAATACAAAAAGAAAATAGAATAGAATTCATGGGAATTAATGAAACAAAAGTCTACGTACACCATGAGAAAATAACTGTAATTTTTCAAAATTTGTATTTCTTTGTAAATTGGTTTCAGCAGTTGTCTTATCGTTGTCAGTAGACAGAGAGTAGTTCAAAGAAAAGGTTATTAAAACAATGGCGTTGCGTCGTAAGGAGATATCATACGAGGTGCGGGTACTAATTGTTAAATTGAGTAACGAGGAACGATCGAATCGCGAAATCGGAAAAATTGTTAACAAAACACATCCCAGTGTTCAAACTGTAATAGAAAACTACCGTGAAAGAAATTGTGTCGAAAATAAGCTGAAAAGTGGCAGACCTCGGAAGCTGACAGAACGTGAGGGCAGATGTATTTTGGCAGAAATCAAGAATAAGCCAAGTACATCATCGACAGCCTTAGCAAATAGCATCAAGGATGCCACCGGTAAAGATGTCCATCCAATAACTGTACGTAGGTTGCTCCACAGTTCTGGATATAACAGCCGATCAGCACGAAGAAAACCTTACATCACTCCGACAAATGAGAAAAAGCGTCTGGAATTTGCTAAGCTCCACCAAAATGATGACATGTCTTTTTGGAGCACTGTTCTTTATAGATGAGAGCAAGTTCAACTTGTTTGGACATGATGGAAGGCAAAGAGTTTGGAGGAAAGTCAATGAAAGCCTCAAAAAGGAAAACCTAGTTCCGACCATTAAACATGGAGGAGGCAATGTTCTGGTATGGGGTTGCATGTCAGCGTCTGGTGTAGGTTATTTAGTTATAATTGAACAAATTATGGATCGTATGGTATACCTTAATATTTTAAAGAACAATTTAAAACAATCTGCACAAAAATTGGGATTAGGATCTTGTTGGATATTCCAGCAAGATAACGATCCCAAGCATACGGCTAGTATCGTGAAAGAGTGGCTTATATATATACTATATGTGGCTTATATTATACTATCTAGAACGGAAAATTCGAAAACATAAGATTAGTAACAAAAACGATCTTATCTCAGCTTTACAACAAGAGTGGAACAATGTTCCCACAGAGTGACCCAAAATCTTGTGAATTCTAGGCAAAACAGAATGGAAGCTGTAATTGCATCAGAAGGAGGGCCAACAAACTACTGAAATCTACAAACTCTTATCTTTTTTTATAAAACGTTTGAAGTGACGTTGACTTTTGTTTCATTATTTCCCATGAATTCTACTTTCTTTTTGTATAATATTTTTTTTCGTATTACTTTTATTTTATTATGTTTATAAATAGAGCTAATTTTAAACAATCTAAGAAGGAGAGCAGAAGAAGAAGAAGAAAAGAATAGAAGATGTACATATCCACTAACCACAAAAGTAAAAAAAAAAAAATAAACGGTTGGTGACGAAATTTCTTTATTACAATATTTAGTTTTGTGACGGAAACATCCCCAAAGCTTAATGATGTGCCAACTCGAGTTGATAAACCGGGTCAAACCGAGTTGCATTTATATCAAACCGAGCTTGCGAAACCGATGGAACGAACCGAATAAAAAACCGCATTCAACCGAGTTGAACACGATTCGGTTTAGGTTGGTTACTAACATGTGAATGTACCCGTAACCCGTATATAAAGTAGAGTTGAAAAGAAGTCTATTTTTTTTTTAACAAACCTATTTGGAATTCGGTTTCGGTTCGGTTTACCAGGAGACGGTGGCACCTGAACTACTTGCCGCTAGACACACGCATACACATATTTGTGTTAGTTTTTTTTGCGTATGCTCTGTTTTGTTGTGATTGTATCGAACCAAGTCAATAGACCTTTTCGCGGTTTGACGTCTATGCTGTCAAAATGTTTTGGTGGCCATCAGCCGTACAATAAGTGCCGAAAATTGCGGGAAAATTATTTTTTTTAAATTAAATACTAGTTTAATGTACATTTGTTGTTCCATTGCTCTCTTTTTTATAATTTAATGTGAAATATGGAAATTTCCAAGTATGCGCAGCAACTTACTGTAGTTAATCGACAGTACTACATGGAGAAAATATGGAAAATTGCGGACAAGGATCCTTTTCTCCTCACATATCAGGATAAGTATTTGCCTTTAAATGTTACATATTTAAAAGTAATCAATTATTTACTGCATTCCAGGAATACGAGGACGAAGACTCGTTTTAATTCCACAAAGGGTTTGGAAGGTGAGAAGATGTATGATGGAGGCTGGGTGCAATCCATGGCGGGCTGTCCTTCGAAAAATGGATACTTGGTGATGGCAAAGGTATAAATTTCAATTTATGTGGCTTGTGCCTAGGTAGTTTAGCTTAGGTATGTGGGCTGGCTGGGAGGGACGCTCTCTGCCACACTCAGGTCAGCATTGACCCACTGTGGTACCCATGGGGAAAAAGTGAACCCTTACGCAATGATACTAAAAACTGCTAATTCAGTCACTTACTTCATTTCTACATACAAACCATCCTGATGATTTGATGAAGCTCAACATCTTTTCTGTTGAAACGCCGCAGAGTTGGGTTGTGTCCTCAAAAACTTCCTCGTCACCACAGCCTCTACAGAGTTCCTCCTCCGTCAGGCGTAGTTTCTTCAAGTGGTACCGCAGAGTGTTGTGCCCCGTGATGATGCCCACTAGGGTGGAAAGGGATTTCCTATATTTCCGAGTAATTCTCTCGGTCCTTGCTTTGTCGAAGGATGGCCATAGCTTCCTGGTGGTGGCACAAGTTTCCATGGAGGTCCATTTTGTGTTCGCCTCTTTAATGGTTTTATTCCCTGCAACGAGCTTGAGTGTGCAAGGCGGGATACGCACAGGGGGGTCAACTTGTTCTAGTAGGGCTGCCGATTCTTGCCAGCTCGTCGGCTTTCTCATTGCCTGGGATACCCTCATGTCCAGGGACCCCGCAGAGCTATACTTTGTGTTGTGTTCCAAGAACTCTGAGCTGTTCTCGACAGCACTTCACAAGCTTCGATTTAATTTCTATTTCAGTATTCGCTTTTATAGCTGCCTGGCTGTCGATAAAGTTGATGATACCTTCTAGCGGTATTGCTCTTAGCGCAGACTCACGGGCGGCTGTTGCCACTGCTAAGACCTCTGCTTGGAAGACGGTGCTGTGGTCTGGAAGTCGTATTGATTTCAATATACCTAGGGGGTCGGAGAAGATGCCTGATCCTACGCCAGTGCTCAATATTTAACCATCTCTGTAGATGGCTATAGTTTCGGCGTTAGGTATGTGACTGCTTTTCCAGTCTTCCCTGCTAGGGTAGGCGGTAGAAAAAGTCTTGCAAAGTCTAAATATGGCGTCATGTAATCCATTATGGGCACGAGGCCAAAGTAATCAAGTAGGATATTCGAGTGACCTATTTTATTTAGTTTCCAGTTTTCTAACTGGCTCATTCTTATAGCGCATTCATGGCTGTTGACGTGCGTATAAAGATGTCTAGCAGTAGCAGGTTGAATGAAGCCTCGAGTCCTGCGGTTGGGGTTGTCCTCATTGCACTGGTAGTAGCAATGCACGCTAGTCTTTGGACTTTGGTGATAGCCCTTAAGTTGATGGTTTTGTTGACAGCTGTCCATCATACGAGATTGCCGTAAGTTAGTATAGGTCTAACTATAGCCATATACATTCATGGTATGATGTTGAGGGAGGGTTCCCTGGTTTTCCCAAAAATTCCACTACAAGAGTAAAAGGCTATTATTGTTTTCTTAATGCTTTCCTCTACATTTAATCTCCAATTGAGCTTTTCGTCAAGTACAAGGCCCAGATATTTTGCGCTATCGGACAATCTGAGTGGGATACCATCAACACAAGGTGTTCCACTTACATACATATGATATGTAGTAGATTTTCCAATTGGCTAAAATTAAAACAATTTTTTTTAGAAGAAACTTTAATGGCATCCAGTTAGGTGAATAAAAATGGTTGGTAATAATCCCGAGAAATGTATGGTTGTTCCCACCCGTGCAGTTCGTGGCTTTTTGTCAAGCACAAGGCCCAAGTATTTTGCGCTATCGGAGAATCTGAGTAGGATACCATCAATAGAAGGTGTTTCAAACTCTGGTATTTTCCTGTTATTCGTAAAAAGTACGAGTTCGGTTTTTGAGGATTAACCTTTAGACCGCAGCTCCTGGCCCATATGCTAAGAATATTTTGGGCTCTGTCAAGTTGTTCGCTAAGGGTAGGCAGGAATTTACCTGTTGCAAGCAGCACGACGTCATCCGCGTAAGCTGTAGCTCTGACCCCACTGTACCTTAGTTGTTGTAGTACCTCATTAAGAACAATGACCCAGAGCAGTGGGGAGATTACCCCGCCTTGAGGGGTACCTCTCGAGGCGTATGCTTCGAGCTTTGAACCCTTAAGTTCGTTCCTCGAGCATGTTAACAATCCAGTTGTGCCTAGGTAAAGGGCAGGGAGTACCAGATAGATACAGATAGACGTAATGCCTCAAATTGTTATTCCCACAGGTACTTCATTCCCAGTCACTTAACTCTCCGTGTTTGAAAGTGTGGGTAGCAGTGGATATGGAGGAATTCATAAAAACGGCCCATTGCACTTGCGTGGCGGGATTGGGGGAATGCTGCAGGCACGTTGGAGCGACATTATTTGCCCTTGAAGCTGCGAATAAAAAGCATCAGGAGTCAAATATGGTGAGTGATTTCTTAATTTTCTATATGTAAATGATAGATTTCTTATATGTGTACATACATGTAGGTATCCGTCACAGACGTTGCTGCATACTTGAGAGACCCCTCTTGCAAAAATAAACTGCAAGTTGCATCTGCTGATATTCAGTGGAGTACGGAGAACGTACGAAGAAGTCAGCCACTAAAGGAAACCAGACCACCAGCCAAGGAAGAAGTGAAAAAAAATTTTCAAACCCTTCGAAAGAAAGGAGTTGAGGCAGTCAGTGCGGCTTCCATCGATATATTGTAGAAGCGACTTTAACAACGATAGGTATGGATGGTGATGTAGAAGTAGATTTCTTAGTTTATGTATATATGTCTAATTTTTATAAAGTTAAGTATTGTAATGTCAGTAGTCATCATTTAAAAACTGTAGCTATGCACATCGATTTTGAGATGTCCATTAAGTGCTGGGAAATTATTGAAAGCTTGACTAGAGCACAGTCTAAATGCGGGTATTGGCATAAACTTCGATTGGGAACGATTACGGCGTCCATTTTTAAAAAGGCATCCAGGACAAATTTGATTTCAGTATCAATGAGTTTGCTGAACCAAATTTGTTATCCTCGAACCGTTTCGACACCAGCGATAAGATACGGCTGTCCGCATGAGGCAGATGCGATAGATTACATTTTGTCGGTAGAGAAATGTAGACACAAGCAACTGCAAATAAGAAAGTCTGGGCTATTTGTTGATAGCAAAAAGTCATTCTATGCTTGTTCTCCCGACGGATTGTGGGTATGTGAGTGTTGTGGACCCTTCCCAGTTGAAGTAAAATGCCCGTTTTGTTTAAAAGATGGTGATATTTCGGCATTCATCTCAAAATCGAACTGCCCCATTCTTAAAGATAACGGAAAGTGGGTTTTAAACAGGCACCACGAATATTACTGGCAGGTACAGATGCAGTATGGTATTTTAAAATCCCCTTTTTGTTATTTTTGTATATATTCCCCAAAATTTAAAATTATTATTACAGTAAATTTTGACATCACTTTTTTTAATTCTGAAATTTGTAAGACTGATAGGTATTTTCACAAAATTGTTATTTATGAATTAGCTCGTTATTTTTCTAATACCTGTGATACTAATGTTCCTTCTTTTTTTTGAGCTACTATTCTGTTAACCTATTGCATGCCATGAATTGTTCCTTTGTTTAGTTTTTTTTTTTGATATACCGACTTCTAGTAATAATTGTTACTTTGTTTTAATGAAATACTTGTTTTAGTTCCTTTTTAATACAAACTTTTCTATTTATTGTTACTTTGTTTTAATGAAATACTTGTTTTAGTTGCTTTTTAATGCAAACTTTTCTATTTATTGTTACTTTGTTTTAATGAAATACTTGTTTTAGTTGCTTTTTAATACAAACTTTTCTATTTATTATTACTTTGTTTTAATAAAATACTTGTTTTAGTTCCTTTTTAGTACAAACTTTTGTATTTATTAATTATTACCTAGTCAAATATATATATCCGTTAACAAAATAAAACATTGAATTCATTTACAAAACCATTTTTTATTTCTTACTGGTCGGTGGTTATAATTGAGGGGCAAATATTGACTAAGCCACAGCAAGGTTTTACTATGCAATCGAAATACATTGTCATCGCTTTTTTTGGAAATTGCAGTAATTGGCTGCCGATTACTCAAGATGAGATACTTTTGTCTTAAAACACCTATCACACGCTCAACATGTATACGTACTCTTGCCAGTTTTCGTGTCCGTTCCAGGTCCTCTACACCCATTTGGTCTTGTCCACTTCGAAAGGCAGGCATTAAGAGCTTAGCTCCTTTTTCCATAATAACTTGATTGATGAGTATTCCGCGGTCAGATAGAATAATGTCCCTACACTTGATATTCTCGAGAAATCCGCAACTCTCAACGATGGTCTTATCACTGCATCTGCCACCATATCCTTTTGAGACGAAAGTAATAGCTCCAGCTGGTGATATTGCTATAAGGTACTTCGGAGTGTTGTGATATTTATACGAGGAAAATACCTCTGAGCGTGTCAGGGCAGGACCTGTAAGTATAAACGAGAATAAAGCGTTAGCATATGTTAATGAAAATATCTTTTAAAGTATACCTGGATTTTCGATGAATATTTCGAAGCAATCTATGATAGCTGTAAATCTACAGCCAAGAACTTCCTTAAAATAGTCCGGTGTATTTCTTTCAAGGGCAATTGCATCAGGCCAGCGGATAAATGAACCTATTTTTATGCTCAATGCTATCAGGTTCTCATGGAAAACTTTTGATACAGTGGGTAATGCTATACCATACTTATATGACAAATAAGTGAATGGCAAATCCAATCGCAGTTTCATGAGTACCATAATGAAAGCATCAAACACATTTATATCCCTCGACAAAACATCGCTCAAATCCTCTTTGACAAAATCAAAAAGGGTACTAAGAGCAATGAAATTCGGAAAGCCAGTGAAATATGTGACTTTGGTGTCATCGTCCTTGAAGCCATCCGCAGAAAGTTTCCCTTTCTGGAGCTGTTTTCTCAAGCTCTCAATGGTGCCATCTTTCTGCTTTAATTTTCCATCATAACAATTCAGCATCTAGGACAAAGTTACGTGATTTGTTAAATACATACATTTCATATAAAAACAAACAAAGTTATCCGCCTCCACGTGGTGTTCCCTGGGTAACGCAAAATGGAGAACAACAAATCGGCAAATCCAAATAAAAAAACAAAAAGCACAACTATTAAATCAAATTCAAAAACAAACAAAAAAGTATTTTTCAATGCTACCCGACGAAAGTGAAATGGGGTATCAACTGGAGTGAAATGGGGTAGTTCCCTTGACACACTTAACAGAACTTACAACGTATATATCAAACCACTAATACTGTATGGTAGCGAAGCCCTCAACATTAAACAAACTGGAAAAGGTACAAAACAAAATCCTACGTATAGTCACAGGAGCAGTAAAAGCTACAAACACAAACGCGCTGAGATTGTAATAAAAGAACAGCAAGATTAGCACTGAAATTGAAAAAAGAGCCTTCATCCTACAAACAAAGACATCAACTCTGCCACGAAACTATCATATCTCGGAAGCACCACTCGTCCCAAACCGACTGAAAACCCACCCATCCTTTACTCATAAGATTCGCTCACTCTGCGAGGTACTCCAATTGGTATGTAAAGTAGACCCCAAGATTACCATCGCACATCGGAATAACCGGCAATGAAGCAGCAGATGATCTAGCAAAAAAAGGCACAAAAACAGCAGCAACTACAAGGAACGAAGCACCATTCCATAGGATTAGGGCAAAAATACTGCAAGTTTTCAACATTTAGGACGAGGAAGAACATCAATCAGCAGCAATGGGAAAAAGATGGAAACACATAACAGAACTCGCGAAGACAAATCAACAAATACCAAGAAACCAGGCAGTAGCATTCTTCAGGCTATATACAGAACACGACTGCCTTGCTCATCATCTCTACAGACTCAAAATAACGACAACAGCAGAGTGCACTCTCTGCGACTCAAACCAGCCGATGGACGAAGATCACCTAATGACATGTAAAGGGCTATCAAAACAATAAAGATATTTTTGCTTTATATTAGGAAGCAAGAGGGAAAATGAGCTAGAACTCAACCCCAGCCATTGGAAAAAGAAAGAAAAGATCCCATATTTTTGTTAGGAACCCAATCTGGATTCAGTTTGTCCTTAGGATGTGCAGGACGTCCTTTAAAAATAAGCACATTACTTAAGATATTGTATGATTACCATTTTATTTTACTAACCTGCGATAAAATGTTCAGAGCAAATACGGGTGTACTTCAAAGAGGACTCCTTCAGATCCACCCTTCTAATAGCATTTATCCAGGCAATTTGCCTTGTATTGATGATCTCCGCAAGTTCCTTAGACCTCTGGTCTCTTGGGAATCTAAAGAACCGTTCTCTGCTTCCATCCCTATCATGGCGATTGCTATAGCTCACACCACAACACTTTGCCGGCATTTTACACGTAAAGTATTAATTTTTTCGTATGGAAAAATAGCACGGTGATGTGCTATTAATATTTACACGCACCAAATGCAAAAATATTCTTGAAATATTATGTTTTCGAAGAATTTTCTCCCTTACAACTTATTCCGCGAGCAAAACAGCATAAAAAAGAAAAACGTTTGGCTACCAAAAGTGGTTTGTCACTTAAACGTCACAATTTTGACAAGCAGGCGAAAAGGTCTATTTAGCGCATACAATATATTGTACATACATACATCGGTTAACCAATTTAACTCTGTTTGAATGTATGTTACCCGTTTATAAAGTCGAGTTGGAAAGCAGTCTATTTGTTTTTATACAAACCGAGTTAAACCGACTTGCAACTTTCAATATCTATTCGGTTCAGTTTAGTTTCTTATATGACGGTGTCGTGTGATGGATGTTCCTGTTTGTCATAATTTTTAAATTGTTTTTTTTTTTTTTTCTCATTTTTTTGTGTCGGGTGAAAGAAAAAAGTCTATATTGTGCGAAGTTTTCAAAAAAAACCGGAAGAAGGAAAAGTTACTTGCAAAAAATGTTCTTCGTCATATAAGTATTCGGGAAATACGAGTACATTGATGGTGCATATTAAAAAAAAACACCCAGGTGAATTCTTAAGCATTGTAGATGGGGTTAATACTGACACGATTATCCAAATGTTCTGCCTTCACCAAACCAAGCAGTGGGTGATATTGTGACTCCACAACCGTTTAATTCCGAAGAACCGCCTAGTAAGAGACTGCGATAAACGCAATTATCTGTACCATCAAAAATTTGTCAAAAAATCGGAGATAACGCTTTGCTTGATTTCATAGTACTTGATTTTCAGCCGCTGCAAATAGTTGAGAATGAAGGGTTTCGAAAGTATTCGAAAGCGCTGAACCCTGATTACAATATTCTTTAAAAAACAAAAAAAAAATTGCGGAAATGCTTGAAGATAGATATAGTATTGAATCAAGATTATTAAGGCAGAAATTACAGGACATCGATTTTATAGCCTTGACATCAGACATCTGGACGTCGGACAGCAATAAATGTTTTATCAGCTCACTACATAGAACGAAGTACGAAGTACGAAACCGTGTGTTATTTCTTCTTCCGAGTTACAAAAAATCATATTGCTGAAAATATAGCTAACATAATTCGAAAATTATTGGACGAATGGCAAATAGGTGCTAAAGTTGTAAGCATTGTCACAGACAACGCTGCATCAATGAAAAAGCAGTCAATGAAATTTTAAACAAGCCCAATCATTTCTGTGTGGCCCATACATTGAATTTTTCCCTTAAAGACTGCATGGATAAACCGAATTTAGAGGATTATCACGTGGATGAACAGGTATCAATGCCATATGTTTTAAGCAAATGTAGAGGCATAGTATCACATTTTAAACATAGTGCCAAATCTTTTTATGCTTTGCATGACATGCAGATAAAAATGAAAATAGGTACATTAAAATTAAAACAAAATGTTCGGACTCGATGGAACAGCACGTTTTACATGCTTGAGTGCTTATTAAAAGTAAAAGCGCCTTGTTTTAGTGAAATTATTCCTTTAATAATTTCAAGGATGGCGATGAGGAAAATGGCTTCAAGTTTTAAATAAAAGGCAGATACGGTCTGATACGTACAAAGAATAGTTTAATAATGGTAAAATGATAGTTTGACAACCGGATGAAAAAGAGAAAAAAAGATTTTATGACACATGTTATAAGTTCAATGGATTTTGTAAATAATGACAATTTGATATAAGGGCACAATACAGGGTGCTGGGTAATTTTAATAAATAAAAGGAGAACTACTTCTCAACATCCTCCTCGCCATTTCAAGGGAGGTAGATTTTCTTCTTCTACAATAACAATGTCATCAACCTTTAATGACTTCCCATGTTTTGACCACTTTGTTCGCGTCTGTAGGTTTTGCAAGTATTCCCTCGACCATCGATCCCAAAATTGTTGGAAGTACCACTGAAGCCTTTGATATCGATGTAACCGGCTGACATTTTTGATGTGTTTTAGATCCGACTCAGGAATGGCATTCAAAGCAGTACCTATGATGAAGTGGCCTGGTGTTATGGCTGGCATATCGTTTGGATTTCCAGGTACTGGGGTGATCGGCCTGGAATTAAGAGCAGACTCAATTTGAATGATTAGTGTATTAAATTCAAAAAAGTTGAGATTAGAGTTTTGTAAAATCCTTTTAAGGTGGAACTTCGTCGATTTAACGGCGGCCTCCCATAGGCCGCCGAAATGTGGAGAGCGTGGGGGGATCGTTTTCCACGTAATACCCTTTGATGAACAAGTAGTTAAAACTTGATTTAAGCTTTGTGATTGCTGGAAGACTTTGTACAGATCATGCAGTTCATTTTTCGCTCCAATAAAATTTGTTGCGTTATCGCTGTATATCACGGAACAGAGGCCGCGGCGACCAATAAAACGTCTTAAAGCAGCTATAAAAGCTGCGGTTGTTAAGTCCTCAACCAATTCCAAATGAATCGCCTTGGTCACAAAACAAACGAAAACCGATATATATCCCTTCGTAGACGATATCCCTCGGCGGCTGAAATATATTTGGAATGGACCGCAGAAGTCAATTCCGATGATGTTGAAAGGTTGAGTTTGCTGCACGCGGATTTCAGGCAAGTCGCCCATAAGGTGATGGGGCCTAATTGGGCTTGCTCGAGAGCATCGAATGCAGTTATGATGTATCGAGCGACATAACACCTTGCCATGAATAGGCCAAAATGTCTGTCGAACAATGCTCAAGAGAGTTTGAGGACCGACATGATGGTTTATCTCATGGATATGTCGAATTAATGTATACGTAAAGCAGTTATTCTTTGGTAGCAACATAGGGTGTTTGCTATTGTAGTCCAATGCAGAGAATTTTAAACGTCCACCAACCCTCAATATGCCTTTGTTGTCGATAAAGGGCGCGAGAGATTGAATGTGACTTTTCGCAGGAAGTGAGCCATCATTTTCCAGTGTGAGTATCTCCGAGGAAAATGAGGTTCTTTGTACCGCAATCACTACTGTTGTCAGAGCCTGTTGAATTTCATCTGCACTGAGTGGACCATGCATACGGATAGCTTTATTCCGTTCGCTTTTAAAACGCAGTATATATGCAATAACGTTTAGCAGTGCAGTATAATTATTGTGAAACTTTATGGTAGTGATAAAATTGGAATCCGCATTAGCTGTGACCTTAAGAACTATTTTAGTCTTCTTTCGTTCTAATTTATCATCATCCTTCTCCAAGTTGACTACAGACCTTGGCCAATGACTTGAGGGTGCTGATAAAAAAGTAGGTCCATGAAACCACAGATTTGAATGAATAAGATCAAGGGGATATGAACCGCGAGATAAAATGTCCGCCGGATTAACCTTTGTTGCTATGTGCCGCCATTGAGAATATGTTGAGATGTCCTGAATAATTGAGACCCGATTTGCAATAAATGTTTGCCAGTTGCACGATTCCTCCATAATCAGCTCAAGACAATTGTTGAATCCGTCCAATAAGTGATATTTTCGAATTTGACGAAATTAAATATTGTTTGAATACGTTTGACAAGTTGTACCATAACAACAGCTGCACAAAGTTCGAGTTTTGGAAGGCTACATCTTTTAACAGGTGCAACCTTCGATTTTGCACATAGTAGCTTAACTGTGATGGTATCGTCATCACTCACAGATCTTACATAAATGCACGATCCATACTTCGGAGCTATCTGAGAATGCATGGAGCTCATAACGCGCTTTAGCACAGAACACTAGCCGATCTATCTCTAGATCATCCAATCTTCGCAGTTGACTTCTGAAATTAATCCATGGCTCTCGATATTCTTGAGGTAAAGGATCATCCCAATCCAGCTTTAATCGCCACAATTGTTGCATAAATACCTTGGCTAGAACAATAACCGGATTGATATGCCCAAGGGGGTCGAAGAATTGAGCAATCTCCGATAAAACAGCTCTCTTTGTGATACGATCATGAAATTTGTTATTAGTTTCATATAAAAATTTGTCGGTTGAAGGATTCCATATTATTCCTAGTGCCTTGACTGCATCAACACTCCTGATGTTAAATAGAGTTTCTCTATCTTCTTCAGCTATGTCCTTTAATAGGTCAATGTGATTTGCACACCACTTTCTCAAATTAAAACCACCTTTAAATAGCATGGCTTTCAGCTGTTGTTGCAAATCAATAGCTTCTTGTAACGTGTTTGCACCTGCCAATATGGCATCAACATAAAAATCTGAACATATCGATTTGGAAGCGAGAGGAAAACGCCCACCTTCGTCAATAGATAACTGCTTGAGAGCACGAATTGCAAGGAATGATGCGGCGGCTGTGCCATATGTCACGGTCGTCAATTGATATGTATAGTTGAATGGGATCAGTTGGATTTGATCGCCAAAGGACGTAGTGATATCGTCTATCATCTGGGTGCAGAACAACTTGTCGATACATTTTTGTTATATCGGATGTAAAGACATAGGTATAAAATCGAAATCGCAATGCTATTGTAAAGAGGTCTGGCTGAATAGTAGGACCCACCATTAAAAGCTCGTTAAGAGATATTCCTGTACTCGTCTTCGATGATGCGTCAAATACGACACGTAGCTTAGTGGTGGAACTTGACATCTTAAATACGCAATGATGTGGTATTATATAATGAGGCTGATTAAGATCAACCGATCACCTCCTAGTCGAAGTAGTCGAAGTTCTTCATTTTTGTTAAACTTTCTCTCAAGAGCAAGAAATCTCTTCAAAGCAACATCATACGAGCTGCCTAAATTGAGTGAATTAGCTTTGAACGGTAGCCTCACTTGATAGCGCCCACATGAAAGTCGAACAATATTTTTACAAAAGTGTCGCTCACACTCTCTCTCTTCATCAGATAATTTTACGTGAGACGCTTCAAAATTCTCTATCTCCCAAAAGGCCTTTACTGCTGCATTTAATTGATCATCGCGCTGATCAATATCGAATACTTGGAAAGAATTGCAATTTATCGGTGATTTTGATAATGGAGATGCTGGTAGCCTTCCAGCTACAACCCATCCTAACAGAGTGTTGACAAGTGTTGGTAAGTTTTGACCAAGTTTGATCTTTCCCGATTCCAAGATATCATAAAAAATGTCAACACCTATAAGCATGTCAACGCGCCGCGGAATATTGAACAGAGGATCAGAGAGCTGAATATGTTTGGGAATGTTCCAATCTGCCACACTAATTTTAGTGTCAGGAAGTACATATACCCGTTATTTGGTCCATAAGTAACGCCTCAACGGTTGTGGAAAACGAGGTAAAGAGTGACCTGATTGTAACACAGCATTTGAATTTTGAAGAACCAAGACTATCATTTGCGCAGGTAAATTCTGTTGGGGAATATCGACGCTTAATTCCAGAAATTCGAATCATGCGTTCGGAAATCATATTAAGTTGTGACCCGCCGTCTAATAATACACGACATGGAATGTTTTGATTGCCTTTGCTCACGAGATTAATAATAGCGGTTCCCAAAATATGGTTTTCTATTGATTTGTTATGAAGCGAATATGTATTAATTAATGATGGTGAAGGTGAAGAATGAGTATTTTCTTGATTATTTGGCGAGCTATTGCGGTTTTGTAAAAATTGATTTGTAGAAGAAGTACTACCTAGCATCGATGATGAACAATGGGGGTTATTTAATTGAAGTTTGCCGGTGCAGCAACGAATGGTGTTTACTTCCACAAGTATGACAACAGCTCTTTGATGGGCAATTGTTGGATAGATACAAGTTATGTGTGTGTTTGTGGATGTGAGAAGTAAGCGACAAAAATATAATACATTAGCAAGTAAATAAAGGACAAAGCACTGGATATTGGAAAGAGAAATGAATGGTCTGTGTTGCCATCGTTAACTTTTTCAACACTCCTCCTCAACACATTATTCATTAAGGGTTCAACAAAAAACTAGTTTTAATTTGGGAAACAAAGATTTACAAAAAAAACTGCATTATTTATACATTAATTCAATCCCATTAAAGTTGTAAAGTTACAATGTTTCAATTTAGGAAGATTTTTAGTTAAAACATCAGCAATCATGTTGTTCGTGCAAACGTATTTCAAATCGATCTTCTTCTGCTGGAAAACCTCACGGACATAGTGGTACTTGATATCTATGTGTTTACTCCTCGAGTGATACACTGGATTACGTACAATTTGTTGGGCGCTCAGGTTATCACCATTGATGACCATCGGTGTTGAATCGCCATGAATACCAATTTCGTTCAATAGTTTTTGAATGTAAACAGCTTCCTTCGTTGCAGTACATAGAGCCATGTACTCAGCTTCAGTGCTGCTCAACGCCACACAATTTTGTTTCTTTGACTCCCATGAGAAAACACAGCCTGCAAAGAAGAAAATGTAACCAGTATATGATTTTCTATCACCTATGTCTGCGCCCCAGTCAGCATCTACAAAGCATTCTATCGGCCACCCAGTCTTACAATAACTTAGTTTCAAGTCCATTGTTTTACTTAAATATCGCAGAATATGTTTGGCACCTGCTACGTGTTCCGCATGTGGATCCTTATTTCTCTGCGACAGCTTGCACACAGAGTGCAATATATCTGGACGAGTCGATATTGCTAGATACATCAACGAACCAATCAAGCTTTGATATGCCCGTTCTTCCACTTTCTTGCAATTATTAGAATGACACCGTACTTGAAAACCTGGATCTAAAGGTGTTGATACTTGTCGGCAATCTTCCATATCATGTTGTTTTAGCAGTTCTTTGATATACTGCCTTTGGCTCAATGTTATTGCACCAGTCTCCCCGTCACACCCCACTTCCATGCCCAAAAAATACTGTAGCGGACCCTTGTCTACAACTTCAAATTCATTAGAAATGTTGACCTTTATCTTATCGATGGTGTTTTTGTTCGAGCTAGCTATGATTATTTCATCTACGTAGACCGCTATTATATTGTACTCATTTTTGGCGTTCATAATATACACACAGGGCTCACTTTCATATTGAGTAAAACCAATTTTCTTCAAAGCTTCATCCAGTCGCGTGTTCCACGCACGCCCTGACTGTTTTAAACCATAAATCGCTTTGTTTAATTTTAAAACCATATTTGGATGCTTTTCATCAACAAACATTTCAGGCTGTCTCATATAAATTTCGTCATGTAACTCACTATTTAAGTAAGCAGTTGAAACATCCATCTGATGTACGTATAATTGATACTCAGCAGCGAATGCAATAACCATCCTGACGGTAGCATACCTTACAACGGGAGCAAATGTTTCATCATAGTTTATACCGTACTGCTGACTACAGCCCTTCGCAACTAGTCTTGCTTTAAATCGATCAATGCCGCCGTCTTTATTTAGCTTTAAATTGTAAACCCATTTACAATTTATGGCCCTTTTGTTCGGCGGCAATTCGCATAATGCCCATGTCTTATTTGCTATAAGAGAATCAAACTCGTTACTCATTGCTTTAATCCGCATACTGTGTTGTATATTATTAACGGCCTCATACACATTTTGTGGTACTCTGACAGCTGCTATACTATCTATTAAGTTTATTACATTAAACTGTTACTTTGGTCGCCCTGGCTTACCTAACCGTAAAATCTTTGGTCTACCTGGTCCTTTCTTGGGGGCATCTTCTTCGATTGCTTTATTTTGGGTAATAGACTCATCATCGGTCTCTGCTTAACTATTCTCATCTGAGGTGGATACCTTTTTAGAGACTCCTCCTTCATCGATACCGTCTGATGAGTTCGCATCTAATAGTTTCTGCACCAATCGCATCGGGAATAACAAAATTTGAAAACTCGTTTTCTTCGCTAATATTACTATTTTCGATAAACACTACGTCTCGGTTAACGATAATGTTTCCTGTGTCGACATCATATAATCGATATGCTTTAGATGTTTCAGAGTATCCCATCATTAACACATTTCTGCCCCTAGCATGAAATTTCTTCTTTTGTGTTTTATCAAGTGCAATTCCTTTTGAACCAAACACTCTCAAATGTGCTACATTTGGTTTACTCCCTGTCCACATATCGAATGGAGTCTTGTCAACTAAAGCTTTAGTTGACGAGTGGTTCCTCAAGTAGACAGCTGTGCTTATGGCTTCAGCCCAAAATCTTTCTTCTAAACCCGCATGCAACAGCATACTCCTGGTTCGTTCAGCTACACCGTTCTGCGTGGTGTATATGGCACAGTCAACTGTCTTTTAATACCATGCTCGGCCAAATAACTACTAAACGCCTTGTTGACATACTCGGTACCATTATCGCTTCTGACTGCCTTAATCATTTCACCGGTTTGACGCTCTACTTCTGCTTTAAAACGTTTAAAGAATCCAAAGATTTCATCTTTGTTTTTTGCAAAATATACGAAAATATACCTCGAGTTATCGTCGACAAATGTGACGAAGTATAGCTACCATTTGAATGCACATTCATAGGACCACGCACATCCGTGTGAATAAGCTCTAATATACATTTTGAGCAGTTTTCGGACATTTTGGGAAATGGCTTCACACAGATTTTACCATTTAAGCAAGTAATACAGTTAACATCCTTAGCGTTAAGCAAATTGCCGATTTTTATGCCTTCTACCATATTTTTACGCACAATTTCATTTAGACTTCAATTTAAATTCATGACCGTATCTATTGCGCCACTTTATAGATTCATTTGCCATATTTTGTGTCACGAAGCAAGAATTATTATTCACATTTTCAAACAAAAATAAGTTGTCTAATTTTTTTGCTTTTATAACAACTCTACCGGTTTTATTTTTTATGTATGCAAAATTACTGTCAAATGAAACTATATGTCCGTTACTTACTGCTTTGCTCACCGATACAAAATTCCCTTGCAAAACGGGCACGTAAAGTACATCCCTCAATGTCACAACGAAATCTTTTGTGTTTATATTTATTTCACCACGAAAACATACTACGCTACGCTGTCGCGCCGCTGTCGATACACCATGTATTGCGTGTGAGTGTATTTGTGTTCGGTGCCGCTATGATAGATAAAAACGATGATTGTTGTTGGTACGGTTTTTCGTCTCTTTTTTGTTCTCTGCACTTCACTGCGAAATGTCCCTTGCGTCCACAATTGAAACGTTTACCGTTGTTTTCTGTCTCGTATTTTTTTCCTTCGTTTTTTGCCCTTTTGTTCTAGCTAAGTATGCCTGTCCGTCCGTTGAAAAACTAACGCTACTTCTGTCTACTCTACGTTCCCCTTCTTGAATAATCTTAAGTTTTAAGCTACTTAAGGTAGGCAACTCGTCACGAGTTTCAATTGCAATTATAAAATTTTCATACGAACCTGGCAAACTTGATAGCAGAATAATTACCAACAATTCATCTGTAAGTTCAACGCCAACTTCCTTGATTTTTTCAACGATGTCCATATACGAATGTATGTACATAGGTGTTGGTTGGTGTTTTCACTTCCCGACATCTTTAAACCTAATAGTTGCTTGAACAACGAGACCTTCCTTGCTGGACCTTGTGGTTTATAAATTTCGCTTAACTTTTTCCACGCCTCTGCCGACGTTTTGCAATGCTTGATATGGTTGATTTGTGATGGTTTTATGCAGAGCATAATTGAAGCTAATGCCTTCTCATCTTTGGAGTCCCACGCCGCAGCAGTCTCCACGCTGGCGCCTTCAGGCTTCACCGATTTACCGCTTACTACTGGCCACAACTCCCAACACACAAGAACGCTCTTCATTTGCACGCTCCAGGAATCATAATTCCCTTCTTCAAGCTTTTCTATTTGAAAACTAGCCCCACTCATATTGCTGAAAACAATAAAATTATTTAACAAAATTATTTCACAACTTTATATCCGCAGTTCGAATCTGGGCCCATAACCTGTTGGAGGTTCAGACAGAATGAGTTTCTTTATTTAGTAAATCAGTACAAGATACAAGTTATGTGTGTGTTTGTGGATGTGAGGAGTAAGCGACAAAAATATAATACATTAGCAAGTAAATAAAGGACAAAGCACTGGATATTGGAAAGAGAAATGAATGGTCTGTGTTGCCATCGTTAACTTTTTCAACAGCAATTAGCCAAGCTGTGATTTTTATTTTTTAGACAATTTGGACAGAGCTTAAGCGTATTAATCTTATGCAATCTTTCTGACACCGACAGGTTTAGAAATTCTATGCATCGATAAATAAAGTGACCCTGCTTGTTACAAAAGTTGCATGCATTTTTAATTGCCATAACAGCTCTTCGTTGTTTAAGATTCTTATTCGAACTGGCCGTATCGAGCCTTGTATTAGATGGTAATAAAAATGGGCCTACGTTACCTTCAAGAATTTGGCATCTCTTCTTCAGAAACGTCATCAGTTCTGCGAGCGTTGGTAGGCGATCAACTGGAGATTCCTCATTCCATTTAAGTGATGTTTCTGTATCGAGCTTGGAGGTTATTATGTGAACCATGAGGTCGTCCCAAGTGTCAACAGGTCGTTTGATATTTTTCAGTCCAGCGAGGTGGTTGTTCATTGTATCTATTAGCTTCCGTAGATCCGCAGCATTTGGTTTGGCTATTTGGGGATGTTGGAAAATTAGTTTAATATGTTCTATTCCAATGATTTTTTTATTTTCAAAACGATCCCTCAATCGTTCTAATATTACCTCGTAATTTTCGGCAACTATTTTCAAACCTGCGATCGGAGACCTTGCAGAAGGACCTAGCTTTGAAACAAAGAACCTTTAGAGCTGATGCTGCTAGGTAGTATAACTCCTCGTACGTTGACCTGTTCGGCTTTGTAATTTCATCGAAGTCCCTCTGCTCGATTTTGGCTTGCACACTTTTGAATGTTTCAAATGCTGCATCTAATGCCTCGAAGCGTATATTCATCTCTGCCAGTGAGGTTATGTTTGGATCCTCTTGGACACGGTCCAGATATTCCTTTACGCGATTCATCTGTTGTTCACATACAGACCGACGGGTTTTTAAAGTTGTTAGGGCTTTGATCTCCGATTTTTTCTTCGATGAATTATCTCCTTCATCTTCAGATGGCTTGGAACTAGGCTGTACGTCTGCTGCTCCAGCTCCAGACTTGTCAGCCGATGTTGGGTTTGTCTTGTCTTCGATCATGTTCACGTGATTCTACAATGCACGTGAAGAAGGTAAGAACTGAACTCTTAGTGCGTATTTGTGTTGAAAATACTTGAAAGCCTTTATCTCGCCGGGGCCTCCAAATGTTTTAGTGAAACTATTCCTTTAATAATTTCAAGGATGGCGATGAGGAAAATGGCTTCAAGTTTTAAATAAAAGGCATATACGGTCTGATACATACAAATAATTGCTTAATAATGGCAAAATGATAGTTTGACAACCGGATGAAAAAGAGAAAAAAAAAAGATTTTATGACACATGTTATAGTTCAATGGATTTTGTAAATAATGACAATTTGATATAAGGGCACAATACAGGGTGCTGAGTAACTACTTCTCAACACGCCTCTTTCTGCTACGTTGCCACTTTTGGAAGCGTCCCCATCTAATCTGAATTTTAATAAAAGGATTTTGACAGAAGATATGTATATTGAAGTGACGCTTTTGCAACCATTCGAAAAATAACTATTGTTTTGTCAGGAGAGTCATACCCCTCATTATCGTGTATGATTCCACTAGTGGTAGGACTGACAAATGACAGTGGCCAATCAAAATCTAGGTACTGCGTCAGTTAAAGTTTTTCAACGAAATCTACTAACTGTTGTAGAGAAGCGTCTTGGTGTTTATGAATGTAACAAAATAGCAGCTAAGTCAACCTTTTTGGATCCACTATTCAGAAAAAAAGCCTTTGGTATTGAATCTCATGCCGCTAATGCGCAAATGTAGATCATAGAAGAACTTAAAGACTACCTGATCATATATGATACATATTGGAATTTTTATTTATCTTTTTTGAATTAGCATTAATCACTATCTATACATATAATAAAACTGTAGGGTTTTTCTTTTGTTACCTAATAGCGTGAGAGCCGCTGGAGAGATTTGGATGAAACTTTTTTTGAAATGTTTCTTAAGACCCGGGAAGCACATAGGCTATGCCGTTTTTGTCCAGCCTACTTTTTGGTAGCGTTTTGTAATTTTTATTTGTTTTTACTGACTTTACTGCCTTTAACCTCCAATTACTCGGGTAATTCATAATCCATACAAAAAAAAGAATACATAAGGGCGTCAACACTTCCCTTAATATTTTAAGCTATCCATCAGCTTTATCTAGAAGCTGAGCTACAGACCTATATCTAACATGATCAAATTAAATTTAAAGAAATCTAAAGAAATTAACGATTGTTCCTGATCTTTGTTCTGCTTTGGGGTGGTGGCGCACATCGAAAACACATTCACTTCAACAAATACTCTGTGTCGTTTTCTCTGTTGGATCGTAACGAAAGAGAAGTATGCTCACGTGTGATGGTGTAAATACAAATTGAGTGCAAGTGTTTTTCCAATTTTTTTTGGAAGACACACTTCATTTATTTAATCAAAAAAAAAAATGTCTCGCTTGAGAGATCGTAAAATCTACGAGAATGTTCATTTGTATCTTGCATACCTGCACAACAAACCTGATTCCATTTGTATCGATGGTAAAACAAAAACTAATGTAATGGTCTTAATCAACCAGGAAGGTTTTCCTACTAATCCTAAGGAGTTAAGGCAATTATTCACCCATTTTCATGAGTGAATCAACATCTCGCCCACTGATGTCTCTAACGATCTCTCTTCATTTGCTTCCTATGTTAGCTCAAAACGCCTTTCCCATCTTCAGAGATCGCATACTGACTTTAAAAACTACTACCGCTCCTAACGACAAACGCATTTTCGCTCCAAATAACTCAATGCCATGCCCTACTAGCGTAGATAATAGCACAGTTAAACACCTATCCATTTACTACCAAAACGAACGCGGTTTACGCACCAAAACCTCCTGTCTTCCTTAATTCACAAAAGTTGCCCTACGATGTTTTCGCTCTTACTAAAACTAATCTCTCCCCCGTCTACGATAATAATGAGTTATTTAACCCTGAACTTAACGTTTTCCGCGATGATGGTCTTGACAAAGACGAGTTCTCGCGGAGTTCTCCTGGCTATACATAACCGCTATGACTCCGTACTTTACAAGTCGTCGCATACCGCTAATTTTGAGTTCATTTACACTAGAATTACAATCCTTAAACGTAATCTGTATCTACTTTGCTGCTTCATTCGCCCCTCTCAACCAATTCAAGGCTACCAACTTGCTTTAGATGCTATAGACACTCTCCTTGATGCTACTGATCCCAACGATGATGTCATTGTCTTAGGGGATTTCAATGTTCCATTTCTCCAATGAGTTCAGTCTGCGGATGGGTCTCATTTTTTCACTTGAAATGCAATCTCAGACAAAGAAGTCCTCTTCACAGATTGTCTCTCCAACTCTGGCCTCCATCAAATCAGCGGCATAACCAACAGCCTTGGCAGACAATTTGATCTTATCTTTTCATCTGATGCTGATAATTGTATTGTTACAGCAAGCAACCATCTTCTCTCTATTCTAGACAGATACCATCCTCCCCTCTTTGTATCGTATTCCTACGGTGACTTAAATTCTGGTATTCATTCTCAGAACTCATATAGCCTTAACTTTCGAAAAGCTGACTTCACCAAACTTAACATCCTGCTCAGTAATGCTAATTTTAACTACGCACGCGTTACTGTGGATGCTGCTCTTGCATACTTCTATACTATAATGTTTGATTGTCTTCTGCAAGCTGTTCCTTTTTCGCTCCAAAAAAAACAGTACTTCATCCCCACCCTGGTATAATAAACAATTGCGCTCACTTCGTAACACGAGGAACAAACTTTGGAGAGCATCCCTAAAATCCCGTTCTGGCTATGACTACTCCATCTATCAGCACACACATACACACTTCGCCGAACTCCGCGAAGCTCTCTACCAGGATTATCTTGACCGAATGCAATCCAGTTTCATTACTGATCCTAAGCGTTTCTATCATTTCATAAATGCCAAACGAAGATCTGATAGTTATCCTTCTACGCTTAAACTCGCCAACACATCTTCGTCCGACCCTAAAGTTGTTGCAAATCTATGGTATTCGCTCACTTTTTTAGCCAGTCGTTTACTGACCGCATCCTTGAGCCCGACCACGATTACTTCTCTTATATGGACAATTGCGCCAAAACGTCATTAGTTTTGTTCGGTTTGTATCACCTCGCTACTTGTCGCAGAGAAGAATAATAAACTTAAAGATGACTATTCTTCCGGTCCTGATGGGTTGCCCCCAATTGTTCTAAAAAAGTGGGTCACTTGGCCCAACCATTGACTTCTCTTTTTCTTATGTCCATTTCCCAAGGTTATTTCCCTATCCTTTGGAAGAACTCATTTATTATCCCTGTTTACAAGAAAGGTCCTAAAAATGAAATATCTAACTACCGACCTTTCACCAAACTATCATGCATACCCAAACTCTTCGAGAGCATCGTTTACGACTCGATGTTTTTTCATTGCAAACCCTTATTCTCTTCCAACCAACACGGGTTTCTTAAAGGTAGATCAACAACCACCAACTTAACTGAATTCATTTCTAAGGCGCTGTGTACATTTAAAGATGGCAGCGAAATCGATGTAATTGCCACTGACTTCAGTAAAGCATTTAATAAAATCTCCCATGGAATTATTATTCTTAAGTTGAAAGCTCTTGGTTTTCAACCCGGTTTTAGCAATTGGATCAAATCCTACTTGGAAGGTCGACAGTACGAGGTTATATTTAGATCTTCTGTCTCTAACTCCATTAAGGCCACTTCGGGTGTCCTTCAAGGCAGTCACCTTGGGCCTTTAATTTTTGTCCTGACCACCAACGATGTCGACTGCATCATCAAAGATTCGTATCTCTCTGTCTATGCCGATGACATGAAAATATTTAGATACATATCTTCTCCCACTGATTCTCGCCCACTTCAAGATGACCTAAACAGATTTTCTCTCTAGTACCAGAAAAATCATCTTGAACTTAACGCCAGCAAATGCCAATTCATCACCTACTCTCGTAAGCGACTTCCATCAACCCATAGGAGCTACTTCCTCTGCAACGAGCTTGTCCCACAAGTTTCTTCTTTGCGTGATTTAGGTGTAATCTGCGATAGGGAACTTACCTTCCGTTCCCATATTGACCACATAATAAATAGAGCCAATTCTGCGCTTGGCTTTGCAAAACGGTGGTCAAGGGAATTTTCGAACCCGTACGTCACCAAATCACTTTATATAACCTACGTTAGACCTATCCTCGAATATGCTAGCCAAGCCTGGTCGCCACACAATGCTGTACACATCCGACGTGTTGAAGCCATCCAGCGCAGGTTTATCCGTTTCGCCCTACGCGGTCTCCCTTGGCTTGGTAGATACGACTTGCCTCCCTACTCTGAACGCTTAAAACTCATCAATCTTCAGTCTCTCGAAACACGTCGCGATATTGCCGACTTACTCTTCCTCCATCAGCTAGTTACTGGTCAAATTGATTGCCCCGCGCTTCTTGAATTAGTCTCATTTAATACCAATCCCCATAACCTAAGGTCCATTCCCCTCTTCCGTCTCTCTTATCATCACACCAATTATGGTTATAATGCACCACTGTCCAGAATGTTGCGCTTGGCTAATTATATGGAAAAAACATTTGACTTCCACTGCAGCAGAACCACCCTTCGAAACGATCTTCAGTTCCGCCCCAATTCCACCTAGTCCTATCATGATTTTGCCACCCCCACACCCAAATTGCACCCCTCCATCCAAGTTTTCCATCCTCTGTTAGCTTTAAGTTAAGTTTTCTTTTAGATTGTTTAAGCTTGCGTGGGCCCTTAGAGCACAGCAACATACAAAAAAAAATTTTAATAATAATAATAATAATAGTTTTAAGCTCAGCGTTAAGTCCCCTTTTTTGTTAGTTTTTAAGTTTTAGCTTTAAGTACCTGTTTGTATTAAGCTTAGATAAATAAATAAAATGTGCAATGTGCATGTTCGTATATTTCTATGAAGCAAGTAGTCCGTGAAGTGATGTTTGTGAGGTAAAAAATCAATATACTTATACATACTTACATAGGAAACATGAAGAACGTGTGAATACCATTGACCTAATTAATAATCTGTTCATACTTCCTTTTAGCGTTTCCTCAATTTTAATTCGATAGTAAATACATTCTTGCACGAACAAAATGTGCAAAAACCATCTCTAGATTTAATAAAGCGTTGCAGGTATCTAGTCTCTCTCCATTTATTTCATGGAATATCGTAGACCTTCTAACGCTTTTATTTGCGTCATAGTGTTGGGGAATGGTTTGGACAATCCACGCTTACTCAGTGCACGATTCATCGCATTCGGAGTTCGCAAAAGTGCAAGGTACGTTTTCTTTTAAGTTACGATAAATGCAGCCTAGTAAATTCTCCACCCATCAAAAGCAAGCGATTCAACTTCAGTCTCAGAGTTGTCTTTGCTGCAACATTCATTTTCAGTTCCAGACTGAATAATTGTTACTGTCAATGGGCATTTACTCCCAGATATAGTGCTTTCGTTTCCAGAATATAGAAAGTTGTCTTAAACTCTTCGTCAATATGGTTGCGGAGGCCAGGTTTCTTAAACAACTTCGTTGAATTGGTAAATCAAAACGTAGTCAAAAACATAGAGAATGCTTGAAATCCGTGTGAAACGAATTGTATGATAGGTATCTTATCCCTTATGAACAATCAATCAAAGTCGGCGTGGTGTTGTAAAATGAAAACTTTGACAAAATTATAGATACCTGCCTCGACTTTTTAGTTATTCCATTGAAATTTGATTTCTCAAGACAACGCGCCCGAAAAGTATCAGTAGCCCGATACAATGTATGGACGGAGAGTAGAAAAAATCAATACATAACCTATAATATAGTATCTCGTACTTTTTGGAAATTTTCGGAAAAGTGTTCGTGTCAGTGAGCGCATTTAAAAAAAAATTACATGTACTGATTTGGGGTCTCAGAAGCCTATATGTGAAATTTCATTCTCCTAACTTCAAATTATATTAATTTGTTTTTTTTTTTGTTTAAGCTATAAAAAGTGGACGTAGCCTTGCATGGATGAAAAAAAAAATATTTGGTGCAACAGCTCTTTAAGTGCATAGGCCTAGCTTCTCGCAATCACTCATGTTGTGTGCGCTATATTTTTCACACGAATGGAAGGGACCAACAGTTTAGTGCCGTATCCGAAGGGCAATTTGGTTTGAGAAGCTTTTTCGTGACTATAATACTCTTGGATCTTTGTCAGACGTTCGCGAGAGGTGGGACCGTGAAAAAACATTTTGGTGTTTTCTGGGATTCGAACTTGGAACCTCACGCGCAGTGGTCCGACACACTAACCACTTACGCCACGGCGCCCATGGATGAAATATAAAATAAAAAAATAATAAAAAGTAATTTGTATTACCAACGATTACTTTAAAAGTTAATTACAAAAAGAAAAATACGAGTATATCAACCGAGAACTATTTCAGCGAACTGCTGAACCCAACTTAGCTATCACTATCCGTTCAATACGCAGAACCACGGAACTGACATTCAAATCTGGACGCAGAGTTTACAATAGAGGATATCAGTTATTCATTTATTTATTTAAGTTTAGTACAGCTACATTTAAAGCTAAATTAACGTAACTTAACCTAATTAAAAATTAACTTACCACAAACTTAAAACTAAGAAAGGACTAAGGAGTTGTAGGAGAGGAAGTGGACATAAATAAGAGAGCTTCACAGAGTAAATTAATTTGCTACACTGAAAATCGAAAAGACTTTAAGTGCCGTTGAAAGTAAAGGCGAAAGATTACGAGGGTTGATGTTGAGGGATATCGTTTGTAGCAGAGTAGGACTGTTGATGTTTCCTGATAGTAGCTAGTGCAAAAAGAGAATTTCGGTAATTTCAAGGTATTTTTATTAGTTTTAACTATCCTCATAGGGGGTAAGTTATATCTGTCGACCCAGGGAGCAAATCGAATGAATCTGCGTTGAACACCCTCAATTCGAAAAGAGTGGGTCTCTTGATACGGCGACCATTATTGGCTAGCATATTCAAGGATTGGTCTAAAAAATGTGAAAAAGATAGATTTCGTGACTTCTTAGACCAGCGTTTCGCAATACGCAAGGGAGGAGTTAGCTTTGCTAATAATGTTATCAGTATGACAGCGAAAATGTCACAGGTTACACCCAGATAATGCAATAAAAAAATAACAGAAAGGCTGGGCTCGTCACAGATAAGATAGGATCTAGGGACTGCTGAAAGACGCGTACGGGAATGTGTATACGTAATTGCTTGGCATTTGTTGGCATTGAGCTCAAGGAAATTTGTTTGGCACTAGGTTGAGAAATTGTTCAAATCAGCTTCAAGTGGGCAAGAGTCAGCGGGTGAAGGAAATGTGCCTGAAGATTTTCATGTCATCCATAAGTAGTAGTTTTCGATGATACAGTCAACGTCATTTATAAAGGGTTTTTCATGGTGGCCATGTTGTTTTATCTGTTGTTACAGCGTCGAGCAACGCGTGCAAATGATAAGGCTTTATTATCAAAATGGGTGTTCTCTTGTGGCAACTATGCGAGCGTTGTGCTCATTTTACGGTTTGCATGGTCTGCTAGTCAACGTTTGGTGGCCAAATTCGAGTCGACCAATTCAGTTAACAATCAGCTAACATGCGTATGCCAACGAAATGCAAGATCTGCCGAAAACATCGCCGCTGTCCGTGAGAGTGTGTAGGAGAACCCGAGGCACTCAATACCGCACCGGCACAAGAACTAGGCCTTTCGCAGACATCAACTAAAAGAAAACGACTATAGATAATGCCGTGTGCTCGCTGACTGGGTTCTGGAGCAGTTGGAAGCGGACCCTGGTTTCAGGAAAAAAAATCATCTTCAGCGACGAGGCCCAATTTTGGATGAACGGCAAAATTGCCGAATTTGGGACGATGCGAATATACACGAGGTCCACCAAGTGGCAATGCATCCGTATAAAATCACTGTTTGGTGTGGATTGTAGGCCGGGGGCATCATCGGTCCGTACTTCTTCGAAAACGACGTTGGCATTGTCATCGCCATCAACGGAGAGCGCTACAAATTTATGATAACCAATTTCTTTCGGCCCAAATTGGATGATATGGATGTGAACGAGGTGTGGTTCTAACAGGACGGCACTCCGTGCCACACAGCTGATGCCACCACAATGGACATTCTGCACGGGCGATTTGAGGGCATGGTTATCTCATGCAGAAGCGACGTGAACTGGCCACCGAGATCGTGCGATTTGACCCCATTACACTTTTTCTTGTGGGGTTTGCTGAAGTCGCAGGTCTATACCAATAACCCGAAAACGACCGGTGCCCTCAAAGTCAACATAATCCGTGCCATCGCTCAAATTCAGCCTGATCTATGCGTCAGAGTCATCGAAAATTGGACCTCTCGGATGCGCCCCACCCAGCGAAGCCGCAGCGGCCATTAGAATGATGTCATTTTCCACACATAATGTCATTGATAGTTCTTTCAAATAAAATAAAAAAAATCGTTGATATCTCACAACCGACTTGTTTTATTCAATTTTAACATCTACCCGTCCCTATTGGAAAACCCTTTAAGCGAAGTGAAGATCAAGGGACCAAGATGGTTACCTTAAGACACTCCAAATATGGTATGGCTAAAGGGGTCGCATATCGAGCGTCTAAAGAGGACTTTGCATTGCCGATCATTAAGATATGATTTGATTCACGCAATTATACCCGGTTGAAAGCCGTGCTTTGCGCTTTGAATTTAAAAATAATGGCGCAAAAGTATTGTCACCGTATGTTAAGTAGGTGAAGTGCATACTAAGTAGTATCATTTTAACTTTAAAACCAGGTCCTAACTTTGTATTTAATTATAAACACTTTTTAACCTACCTACAACTAGTATCAGCTTTAAAACGAATCCGCATGAATGTTAGTCAAACAAACCCAAAAAATGACAGAAGTTTAAAAGTCGATATTAAAAGATAATATGGGTTCTCGATGGTTTTAAGTTTAGTACGGAGTACGTACTAAAATAATTTCAAAGTGCACTTTATCCGACTATAATTTTGCGCCCATGATATCAGGTGGGATTTTATCCAAGGCCTTACTAAAGCCAGTGGCAATTACATCGACTTCTTTGCCGTCCTCTATTGTGCACAGAGTGCACCTTCCCTTAAGAAATCCATGTTGGCTTGCAGAAAAGATAGATTTGCAATGGAAAAACATTGGCGCAAAATTATAGTCATCTGATTTTAAAGAATGTTAGTAGCCACTAATTATCATCTCTTTAACTTTAAAGCCGGTACTTAACTTCGAATTGAATTATAAAAATTTTTAACCTACCTACAGCTAGTATCGACCCAAACCCAAAAATTTTAAGTTTGAGAACAAAAACACAGTTTAGGGACCAATGACGTATATGAATTTCAGCCGTTGCTTGGCTGAAAATTGGATTTGAAAAAGTGATAAAGAATGGCGGATGACAGATGGTTAAAAGCCCACTCTAAAAGTTAAAAGGTGCTTTAGGTGGTTTTAAAGTTAGCGCGAGGGGATACGTATAAAGTGGGTTATATATCGACTATAAATAAGAAAACACTAATATTATCTTTGTTACGTGCTAAAATCCTTTTAAAGTGTACTTTTTGCGACTATAATTTTGCGCCATTGTATTATAAACGATACTTTGAAAGAGTTTCGGTATGCAGGAAAGATTAGCGATTGGTCGGTAGTTGGAAATTTCGTTCTTAGGACCTTTTTGGTTAAAGAGGATTATGTAAGAGCTCTTCCAAAACATAGGGAAGACACCCCGTGCCCAAATGGCGTCAGGCCGGGGGAACACGGTACAGTCGCAGCCGAAGGTTGTTCCGTAGGCCCCAAAGCCGAGAGCACCGGAGGTTGAACCTGATTTGTTGGCTATCTTGCTCTCCATCCAGGGGCAGATGGGCCAACTTCAGCGACAAATTCAGGAGCAGGCGAAGCGGGTGGACCAGATCTACGCGCTTTTACCGGGCCTAACGCACCACCAATCGTAATGGGTACGAACTTGGCGGAGCAACCCTTAAAGATCCTTGCGGTGAATGTGAATTCACTGAGTAGGATCGAACGTAGAGCCGTACTTTTCAAGTTGCTTGAGGACCATTCTCCCGATGTGCTTTTGGTTAGCGAAACTAAGCTATCCCAGAAACACAAGTTGAGGCACAGTAGTTATAATATTATAAGAAGAGACCGACCCAACTCTGTACAAGGAGGAGGTGTTGCGATCTTCATTAGAAAAGAGTTGCGTCATAGAGTAGTATACAGAGGTGAAGTGCGTAGGTTCCAGGAGCTCGAAGCATGTATAGTGCATATCCCCCTCCGTAGTGCAAAGAGGATGTATACAGTCGCGGTCTATGCTCCTGAAGCTACTCAAACCACTTCTTTTATTTCAGAGCTCGAGACACTTTTTCGAATACTAAGGCTGGAGTCGGAGGAGAATTTTTTCATTATAGCCGGCGATTTAAACGCCAAGCATAGAGATTGGGGAAATAGCACACCAAATTCTAGAGGGAACCTACTATTCAATTGGTGGGGTCTGCACAGTGTTCAGTATCGAATTGATTTAAAAGCAACGGATAGTCCGTCGTATCCCAGAAGCGGTTCTTATCTGGATCTAATGCTGTTCGACGTACGGTTACAACTGACCGACATGGACCGACAAACTTTAAACTGGTTACACACTTTTGTGTATGACAGTGACCATTGCGGACTCAATGCCGAAATAACGATTCCCAACGAAATTGCGGAATTGGAGGAGTTCGCCTAATTGCACGCCTACAATTACAATAGAACGCGTTGGACTCGATTCTCCAGACAGCTGACGAGAGCACTTTCCTCGAACTTGCTCGACCTACCGTCTAATAGGAATCTGTCAAACGAGGAGATTGATAGATATCTAATGCAAATGGACGAGACAATAAAACGAACGATGGACAGTACGATACCTCGGTATCAACACACTGGCAACGTGGACATATACCGCAACGCAACGATTGACGCACTGCACGAACATAAAAGTAGACTACTGTCGAGATTAAAAACCTTGTACAGACAGTTTACTGACAGACAGAACTCGGAGGAGGTTAGGACGCTGAAATCGTTGATAAGAAACCTCTCTAAGTTAATTAAAGAAAATTACAGACTGTCTGTTAATTTACACTGGGGCAGGAAAATTCGGGCTGTAAAATCCAACAACCCGAGTATGTTCCCCCAAATAAATAAGATATTTCGGAGGAATAATCAAAACGATCTTCCGCGTCTTAAAATTCCCCGAACTACGAACAATGTACAAATACTAATAACAGCAGGTATAGATCCGGATAACGCAGCTGAGGATGACAATTTCTTTGTGATCGAAGATCCGCAGGAGAAGCTAGAGGCTATAGGAGCGACTTTCCAGGACGTGTATAAGGTGAATGATAGTATTTGCCCGAACCACGACCTGGAAAGTCGGGTCCTTGTGTACAAATTCTGCCTTCGAAATGACATGGAGCACTGGCGATCTGAGAACACTGGTTTCACCGTGTTCAATGAAAGAAATATGACAAATAATGCCGTTGCCGATGAAAGGCTACATCCCCCGTTCATTTCGAAGGCAAAGCTCCAAAATACAAATACAAATATTTGGCGCAACAGCTCTTTAAAGTGCCAGGGCCTAGCTTCTCGCAACCACTCATGATGTGTGCGTTATATTTTTCACACGAATGGAAGGGACCTACAGTTTAATGCCGAATCCGAACGGCGATTTGAGAAGCTTTTTCGTGACAACAATACTCTCGGATGTTTGTCAGACGCTCGCGAGAGGTGGGACCGTGAAAAAACTTTTTGGTATTTTCTGGGATTCGAACTTGGAACCTCATGCGTAGTGATCCGACACACTAACCACTTACGCCACCGCGCCCACAGAGCTCACGGCGCAGAGCTCCAAGCGATCTTCGAATCACTGAGAAAAAAGAAATCCGTGGGAATCGACGGTATACCCAACATTGTACTTAAAAATCTTCCTCCAGAAGCGGTGAACATTTGCACCATCCTGTTCAATAATGCAATGAATAATGCCCATTATCCAGAGCATTGGAAAACAGCAGTGGTGCAGCCAATTCCGAAGAAAACTAAAGATAGCTCCAATCCGGGGAATCTACGGTCGATAAGTCTCCTTCCGAACATCAGCAAGGTATTCGAAAAAGTGATCCATAGAGCCCTGGCTAAGTGGGTTGAGGACATGCATATAATTCCGGATAACCAATTCGGTTTCAAGGCGGGGCATGATACGATACATGCTGCGTCTAAACTGGTATCGGATATTCAATGGAACAAAAGCAAGAAGCAATGCACGGGTGCCTGTCTGGTCGACTTGGAGAAGGCTTTCGATACCGTATGGTTAGAAGGACTCTTCTACAAATTGAGCAGACTTGGCATAAGTAAACCACTGCTGTACATACTTTATGACATGCTCACCAGTAAGATGTTCATTGTGAAGAATGGCAATGTGACGTCTGCTGGAACTTTTGAAGTAAAAAATGGTCTGTAACAGGGTGCGGTTAATTCGCCGATCCTATTCAACATTTACACGAGCGATCTCATAGGTTCACTTCACCATGCCATAGCGTACGCAGACGATTTGGTCGCGTATAGGTCAGGGCCTACGATCGAGGTCATTGCAACACTCTTGCAGCGGGACTTGGATAAAATCAAGAGATACTGCGACGACTGGAAGTTGAAGATTAACTTTCAGAAATCGGAGACCATCCTGTTCAGAACGCCGTTGTCTGGGGCCTCTTGGGACACCAGAAAGAACTGGCGAAAGTTCTCTATCGTGGGACAACACGGACAGCTACTTGCGAATCGAAGTGTAGTCAGGTACCTTGGGGTCTGGCTAGATCAATATCTATATTTTAACAAGCATGTAGATGCTGCTCTGGCCAGAGCCAAAGTTGCTTTTGCTCTCACAAAGAGACTGTTTTATAGCAGCCAACTCGATGCGAGAGTGAAGGTTATCTGCTACTTGGACCTCATTCGGCCTATGCTCGCACATGGATGTCCCGTGTGGTTCAACGTGGGGCCAAGCTTGTTGGAAACGATGCGGGTGTTTGAGAGGGCTGGCTTGCCTTCGTTTGTATAGAACACCAAAGCCTGAGTACATAAAATTCTATCGTAATGAGGTCCTCTAATACACGGCGAATCTGATCTTCTTCTTCTTCCTTTTATCAGCGAGGCTATGATCCGAATACGAGGGATCACAACCCTCCCACTTCACCGCATTTCTACTGATCCGCCTCTGTGGTTCGCCTATTTGACCTCAGAAAATATCGGCAGGCCTGCCGATTTTGGATCACTCGGTTACTGAGGCCAATGAAATGCCGATGTCGTCGCATTTGTCTGATCCAGTCGTTTATAGGCCTGCCTTTCCTACATCGCGATGTCTTTGGAACGTGCATAGATATTTTCTTTTTAACAGGGTTCAAATGATCTCTTCTTTGAATGTGGCAATACGATGGTTTCCTTGATGTGAAAGCTTCCACGGATCTTCGAACTTCTTATTCGATCAAGCTTTGTCACTCCTGTTGTCATGCGAATCTTCATCTCAGCTGCCGTTAATTTACTCTCATACTTTTTGTACATCGTCCAACATTGTGAACCGTATGTGAGCGCTGGACGTACAACTGCGGTGTAGAGCCTTCCTTTCAACTTAGGGGGCATTTTTCTGTCACAGAAGATAGCGGAATTTTCTCGCCACTTCATCCAGCCTACGCTTACAGAATGATTGATGTCCTCATCACAAGTTGCTTTGCTATTGATCATAGATCCCAGATATTTGAACTTTTCGCACTTGGGAAGCACTGTTCCATTCAAATAAATGTCTGGAATAGGTCTTAGTGGATCAGAGAACGGTCAGCACAAGTACTCTGTCTTTTTTGAACTAATGCGATACCCATTTCCCTCCAAAACGTCCACCCACACATCAAGTGCTCGTTGCAGGGATGTAGGATCCTCACTTATGATGGCTCCATCGTCAGCAAAGAATAACTGATGTACCTTGGGGTCCATCACTTTACCTTCAAGCAGATAATCAAGGACTGTAATAAAGAGCAAAGGACTTAAAACGTTTCCCTGGTGCACTCCGACTTTGATTGGGAACTCTTCGGTTACTCCAGCGGGGCATCTTGCTCTTGTCTTTGCTCCCTCGTACATGTCCATGATCATCTGTACATAGGTTTCTGGAACCCCTCGATGTCTTAGCGCCACCCATATCAGATCTCGTGGTTGTCTGTCGAATGCCTTTTCAAAGTCAACCAATGCAATATGCAAATCCCTTAAGGAATCACGATGTTTTTCCATTATGATCCTTATACTTTGGATTGCATCTGTGGTTGATTTACCCGAGACAAACCCGCACTGATCATCAGATAGCCGTATTATTTTTCGCAGTCGGCCACCTAATACCCGCTCAACGATCTTCATGGTGTGTGACATCAGCTTGATCGAAGGGTAATTATCACAGTTTCGTGTATCACCCTTCCCTTTGTATACTGGGAGAAGGTAACTTTCCTTCCATTGATTCGGCATTGGATCACCTCTCACGAATTTGGAGATAAGAATTCTGAGCCATCTGAACCCGATGTCTCCCATCTTTTTCCAGAACTCAGAGGGTATTTCGTCTGGCCCAACCGCTTTTCGTTTTTTGGAGTATTTGACCGCCTCACTAACTTCTTCGACTGTAATGTCGGGTATTTCTTCATAGTTAGGGGTGGCTCTTGGAAAGTATAGCCGGGGAAACTGTTCATTTAAAAACTCTTCACAATACTGCCGCCACCTCTGCAAAATTTTGTCGTCATCCACAAGAAGCTGGCCATGAGCATTGCTAATGAACTTTGGCGAACGAATCTCCTGAGCATTCTTCCTTCTTTGGGCGGCTATTTTGAAGATAGTGGCGCTCTTGTTCATATTGTGTCTTCGCAGCTCCTGGATAGCGTGGTTTGCATCAGCAACCGAGGAAAATATTTTCTCCAGCTCTCGATACAGGCCCTCCGTTCTCTCTGCTTGAAGCTGGGCGAACTTCTTCTTCGCTTTTTTCTTGCAGCATCTGTATTCCATTTCGAGGCGAGCTTTTTCGTCACTATTATTAGAGGGGCACTTTGACCAAGCTTTGAAAGCCGCTTTCTTATCATTTATCACTTTCTTAGCTTCATCACTCCACCACCATGTTTCTTTGGCGTGTTGATGGTGGTCTTTTGAAGCTCCTAGCAGTGATTTGGCCTTCTTTAAGCAAGTTCGCTGTAGGGAATCCCACATATTTTGTGCTCTGCACTCTTCATTCTCAGCTCCGTTGATGGTGTGAGAGAGGTAATTTTTCATTATGAAAACAAAAGCCTCGCCTCTTTCTTTGTCCAAATTGTACCACTTGATTTTCTCAGGGACCCTTGTTTGTTTGCTTTTCTTCGGTGTTTTCATAAAAATTTCTGTTAGCACGAGACGGTGTTGCCGAGCGATTGCCTCTCCCAGGATCACTTTGCAATCTTTTACCCGAGGCTTCATGATTTGCACATGCTTAGGATGTCTTCACCAGGAAGGTTCCTGGTGCCATATCCTAGTCCTCCATGGCAGTCTTCATAGTCTTCGTTTGATTTCCCGACATGTCCATTGAAATCTCCTCCAACAAACAGAAACTCTTCCTTTGGGATGTTCTTAAGGAGATTGTGGAAATCTAGCCAAAATGCATCTTTATCTCTCTGATTGCACCCATTTTGGGGAGCATATGCACTGACAATATTCCACACCTCTCCTTGTATTACTAGTTTGAGAGACATCAAACGGTCGCTGGACTTCGAAATGCTCAAGACGTTTCCAAGTAGCTCTGCCGCAAGGATGATACCGATTCCGTTCCTAGCCTTTTCCGTTCCGTAGTAGAACATCTTGTAATCTTTTGTCCTAACGTCCAAGAAACGCGCCCGATTCCCGGTGTTTTTCCATTTCGTCTCTTGGACACACAAGACGTCCACCCGCCTTCTATTCATCATCTCTTCCAGCTCGTAACTTCGACCGGTCATGCTTCCAACGTTCCAACTCGCGACCCTTAAATTGCGTCCAAACTGTTTCATTATGTTGCTAGCCCCCGGAATCCGTATAGCTCTGACCCGAACATTTCTGCTGAAAAGCTGTGGATAGGCGACTCAACTACGACAGAGACGTCGCACAAGGTTGTGTAGAGCGTCTACGGTTCAGTAGGGCGGTTTCAGTCCACGATATTGAAGATGTTAGTAGGCGGCACGACCAATTTTGATGGCTTAACGAAGAAGAGGGAACGCCGTCGTCGTTTCCCTCTAATCCGGGTTAGCCTGTAACGGGACAGAGCGGGTCGTCTATTTGTTTCATACAATAGCCATGGCCGGCTTACATAGTTTTAAGGTAGTCTTAAGTTTGTCCGCTAAGTAACGAGTAGGAGCCACTGCAGCCGAAAACCTAGCAGCTCTGTTAGTAAGCCCTACTCCCACCTCCTCGTGGTGCCATCTGGGAATTTCTTCGGAAATTGCTAACGGGAGAGGACGAATGGCGAGCTTCCTGCGCCAAAAAACAGGATAAGTGTCGGTTGGTCTGTGGCCCAGCGAGCCGCAACCGTAAAACAAACTATTGCTCCGAAACGGAAACATACGCCTCGGATACGGACTGATCATTTGTTGACGACCTTTGGCTATCGGACACGGACAACGATCGGATTCTGGAACGTTAAGACCCTCCTGGACTCACTCAAGGAAGGGCCTTATAACGCCAGATTCCTCCAATTGGAGCGCGAATTCGCACGGTATAAAATCGACATCTTAGGGCTGAGCGAGATAAGATGGTACGATGCTGGGGAATACATCTCGCCAACAAAAAGCACTGTCATGCTCTACTCTGGTAAACCAGCTGGAAGTGCACGGAGTTCTGGCGTAGGACTCATGCTAACTCCAGCAGCACGTAGTAGCCTCATATCCTGGAAACCCCATAGTGACCGGATATTGACGGCTAGGTTCCAGAGTAGAGTTAGAAAAATTACCATCATACAGTGTTATGCTCCGACTCTAGACGCGACTGAGGATGAAAAGGATAATTTTTATAGCCACTTAGGTGCCGCCTACAACCAAACGCCTAATGGGGACATCGTAATGGTAATGGGAGATCTCAATGCCAAGGTGGGTAGCGACAACACCATGCTTAAGCACGTGATGGGAGTTCACGGCGTGGGAGACCGTAATGACAATGGTGAGCGGTTTGTGGACTTCTGCAATACCAACCGCCTAGTCATCGGAGGTACGCTGTTTAAGCATAACACCTGCCATAAGATCAGTTGGGTCTCTACTGATAGGCAACGAACATCCAACCAGATCGACCACATTGCGATCAGTCGTCGCTTTCGAAATTGTCTCCTGGACGTCCGAAACAGACGTGGAGCTGACGTCGGACAAGAACGAGATCACCATCTTATGGTAGCTCATTTACGCCTTCGTACTGGATCCGTCAACAGCAACCGCTCAAACCTGCTTAACATCACCAGGTTTAATATCGACAGGCTCAAGGTTCCCCAAGTGCGCCAACAGTTCAGGGACCATCTTGCCTTAGAAGCAGAAGCAATCAGCAGCATAGAGTACATGGATGACCACTGGAGTGCTGTGAAAAATGCGTTTGCGACTGGGGCACGCACTTATGTCGGTAAAAAGCAGAAACACCACCGCACATGGCTTTCTACAGACACCTGGAGACGGATCGATGAGCGTACAGCAATCAAAGCTCGGATTGCAGCGGCCTCAGCAGTAGAGAGAACCGAGCTTGAAGCCCAATACCGTGCGAAGAAGAAAGAAGTGCAGCGTAGTGTGAGATGTGACAAGCGTCAACGTGTCAACTCACTGGCCTCAAGGGCTGAAGAAGCAGCGAGTAGGTGCGACAGTAGGACTGTTTACAACATCACTAAGGAGCTCATTGGTGGTCGAAACTCCAAACAACATCCAGTGAAGAGTCTAGACGGTGACCTGATTTCGGATGAGGATCAGCTCACTAGATGGAGAGAACATTTTGCTGCAGTGCTAAATCACTTAGACGACGGCGGTATGATCTTGAATTCGAATGAGCAGTTCGAAGCAACAAATTCCCGAATTCGCACCGTACCTCCCAGTAAAGCTGAAATAATAACAGCAATCAAGTCCCTCAAGAAAAACAAAGCGGTGGGTATTGATGGCATCCATGCCGAGCTATTTCAAGCGGCGCCGAATACATCGGCAGATTTGCTGCATCCGCTAATACGGACAGCTTGGGATAGTGAACGATTTCCACAGGAGTGGAAAAGGGGGATGATCATTAAGCTTCCAAAGAAGGGTAACTTGATGGAGTGCGGTAACTGGAGAGGTATATGTGTTCTTCCAGCTGTAGCCAAAATAATAGCTAGAATAATTCTAGAACGAATTAAAGATCATTTAGATTCAACTCTCGATGTCGAACAGGCAGGCTTTCGCGCTGGATCCTCCTGCATCGACCACATAAACACCTTACGGATCATAATCGAACAATGCGTTGAGTATAGGTCTCCGCTACATTTACTGTTTATCGACTTCGAGAAGGCTTTCGACAGCGTGAATCGAGATGCTATCTGGCTGGCCTTGCGCAGGAGAGGCATTCCAGAAAAGCTTATAGCTATTATCAAGGCTACATATGAGGGCAGCAAGTGTCACGTCGTGCACAATGGTAAGGTGTCGGAGGACTTTGAAGTCCAAAGTGGAGTACGTCAAGGGTGCATACTGTCCCCACTATTGTTCTTGGTGGTTATCAGCGATGTACTCCGTGCAGCATTGACGGAAGCTAATTCTGGAATTCGTTGGACTATGACATCTTACCTTAAACACCTAGATTACGCTGACGATGTTTGTCTACTTTCACATCGGATAATGGATCTTCATTTGATGGCCCAAAATCTAGAAGCTGAGGCAAACAAAGTGGGGCTAAAAATAAACACAGCCAAAACAAAAGCCCTGAGTACTTCCAATACCCGCGCTCAACTTAACATTGCCGGAAAGCAAGTCGAGAAAGTTGATAACTTTCTATATTTAGGAAGTGTCGTCTCGGCTAATCGCGGTGGCACCGAACTGGATGTGTGCAGCAGAATCGGGAAGGCTAAAGCTGCGTTCGGAATGCTGTCCAAAATCTGGAGAAGCAATGTTATTAGCTTAAGAACCAAGCTACGACTGTTCCGCTCCAACGTAGAATCAGTGCTGCTTTATGGGTGCAGTACCTGGAAGGTGGACACCATTAACACACGCAAGCTGCAAGTCTTCGTAAACAAATGCTTAAGAATCATCTTGAGGATTTTTTGGCCGAACCGCATCTCCAACGAACAACTTTATCTGAGAACGGGCCAAGAACCTATGAGCATTACTATACGAAGAAGAAAGTGGCAATGGATTGGACATACCCTACGGCGCGAAGACAACTCCATTGCGAAATACGCTATGCAGTGGAATCCGCTCACCCAGGCAGGCAGAATAGCGGGACGCCCTAGGCAAACGTGGCGCAGAACAGTTGAGGAGGAATCGAGCTCTTTAGGAATGAGTTGGAGGCAGCTCAAACGCGTTGCAGAACTCCGAACACGATGGCGCGCAGGCGTGGTTGACGCCCTATGCCCCCCGAGGGGTTAAAGGACATAAGTAAGTAAGTTAAGTTTGTATAGTAATTATTAATTAAAAAAAAAAGAAAAAAAAAAACCGCACAGCACTGGCTAATAAAAAAAAATAAAAACAAAATAAAAATGGCACAGCACTTCGCTTACAAAAAAATTTGTGTATTTAATTACACAAGGTAGTTAAGTTAGCTTAAGGTTTATTTTATTTTAAGGTAGTTTATAAGCTTTATTTATACACGTAGCAATAGCTAAAAAAAAAAAACTCCATTTCTTAGTATTATCAATAGTCATTAGGCAAGTTATAGTAAAATAGTAAATACATTTAGTTAGGTTACGTCGAAAGACATAGGTTAAGAGTTAAGTTTAGCTTAGAGCACCCGCATGGGGCCAGTAAGTTAGGATAAGATAGTTAAGTTAATTAAACTAGTTTTACGCGTTTTTGTTAGCATGTAAGGTATACTGAATTAAACAATAAAATGCATTGAAAATAAAATGAAAAATGACTCAGGGGTGAGGGCCAATAGTTCACACAATTTTTCAGAACAATAGAGGGTGGGTCATCGGGAGAGACAGAGAGTATTCGCACTTGAGTTTTTTTTTTATCTTTTCTTCTACGGATACTTCAATTGAGTTTAATGAAATTTGGGCGCAATTCATGTAGAAAAAGTAACCAAGATCAACTTCAAGCAAGTGGTTGTTCAACGATTGGCTGAAGCAATGCGCAAATAAATTTGCAATTATTTTAAGATCACTCGAGGAAGTATTAAACAATTTCAAAGTAGAAGGATAGTTGTCTGATTTCTTTTTTGTATTAATAAGGTATGTGTGTGTGTAATAGATTGTATGAAACAGTTGAAAAATTCGGAGTAGAACAGCGCGAGAGTTATAATATTATCGATAGTTATGCTCGGATTTTCAAAAATAATGTTGAAATTGACTTTACTTAGCAAGCTATTCAGTTTTACTCGTGCGAAGTCAGTTTTATGAAATTGAAACTGTATGACTTTTTATTAGAGTATTGTTAATATTGTTGTAGGAAAATGTGAGAAATACGTATAGAGATGGGTGGTAGCATCTAATTCGGAAAGAAGGTTGTTGCTCTCTGCTATCGGCGTCCGATAAGAAAATCAGGTCGAGTTGTCTACCTAAGTTGTTAGTAACGACACTTAACTAATAAAGGCCACAATCAGACAGAGAATTAATGAAAATGACTTCTTTGTCTGAGAAGGAATTTGCAGCGACAAGGTGGGACTCATCATCTGACAGAGTCCATTGAATATCGGGAAAATTAAAGTCCCCCAAGATTAAGACAACGTCGCGGGTGTGTACAACGTTAAGTAGACAATCATTGCGTCTACGGCAAGCTTATAGGATTGGGTGGGCTGGGAAGGTCGAACATAACAGCAGATATTATAGATGTTGCGTCCAGAAATACTTCTTTTGACACAATTTAACTCAAAATTTGCAATTTGCGAGGTTTTTAAGAGTGTAGAGTCGAGACGATTGCGTATTGGAGTTCAAACTTTATCAGGAGGAGGAGGAGTGAGGCAATAACTGATTAGGCGCGAAGGTAATAAATAAAGTCGGGGCGAGTTCTCTTGAGGTGGGACCTACGTTTGGAAGTGATGTAATACTCGAAAGTCGAGAGATCGTTAGCTGGAGAGGTGGTATATTGAGACTCTCATGGAACTGAACAAATATATTCATCAAAGCATTCTTGTCAGTAAAGGGATCCTCTTGGCAGATGAAGACCTTAAAGTTGATATTAGTTTTTCCATAAATACAGATGGAATCATCTTTATCGTGCAGGTAACAGCAGGCTTTAAAAGGCAGGTAGATTGAAGATAGTAGGTTAGAAGATCTAGGTGGGTCTGATGATGACCAGGAAGCAGGGTTAAGAGTGTGAGAATGAATAAAATTAGGGTAGTTGGCTGCGGGAGTGTCCCTAGTGTTTGGTGAGGGCAAAGGGGCAGACGACACGCCGAATGAAACTTGCTTGATTTTCGCCAATTTGGTAGCAGAATTAAAATTAGGAAATAAGCCCACTTTGAGTTACCAATTAGGGTTAAGAGTTGTTGGCAGAATTAGAGGGGGATTAGAAGTATTATGTTGGGAATGATGTTTAGATCTAGGATTAGTTTAAGCTTAGACCTATTATTCTTAGGCGAAGCATAGGAGTTGAAGGCGGGGGATTAGTATTATGATGGGAATTACGCTTAGAACTCGGGTTATTCTTAGGCTTAGGGCCGGTCTGTTCACAGTTAGTTAAATCTCTGGTTAGGTAACGACAGATTTTGCTTAACCCATGGTTATAAATCTATGGTAACAAAAGTGTTTGTTCACAATTTTTTTCACTTTGGTCACCAAACCATAGCTTTGTGGAAATTCGTTGTCAAATTAATCTGTGGTTAACTTTGTTTTTATTTGCGGGTTTTGTTCGTTTATAGAAAGCGTTGAAATTATAATAATATTTAATTACTATTTGCTGTGTGTTGATTTATTTTTCTCTAAGATCGTTAATTGTGCAGTGAGTGTTTGAAATTATTTTATTATTTTAAATTTTCTTGAAAAACTAACTAATGTTTTCAGCATAAAATGTAGCAGCTGAAGCGATCCGCAAACTTTTCCAAAAGTGAAGAAGAAAAATTAGTAAAATTAATTTTGAAAAATAGAAATATATTCGAAAATGAAAAAACTGACGCCGTAACGTCTAAACAAAGGGATTCAGCTTGGGAAAAAGTATCAGCACAGTTTAATGCACAGTCTGATGGCAAAGTAATATGTTTTTTATGTTTATCAGTTTCATATTATTGAACATATGGTCAACTTTTTATTACATAGATTCGAACAGCGAAAGTATTAAAAGAAAAATACAACAACATCAAGCGCTCGGTTAGGAAAACAAACGCAAATAATCGGCGAGAATTGTTCCTGACTGGTGGTGGTCCACCACCAACAGAAAGCAAAGAAATTAATCCCGTGTATGATGAATTGAGTGATGTGATGGGAGTGAGTGTTGGTGGCTTGCCATCTACGTGATTTTTCATTTGATTCTTTTTTCCCGAATTTATGTACATATGTAGATGTACTCCTTCTCTACTAGATACGATGACGATGACATTATCGTAAATGATGATCATAAAAAGGCCACAAAAGACCATACTCAGGAAGAAGAAGTATATTTGTATGAAGAAATCATAGAGCAAGATACCATGCAAATAGATGAAGAAGATGCGACTACATCAAAGATTGGAGCAAGTGCAATCCTGCAATGCTTCGTAGCAAGTGAACTGATCTATTGAAGACTCCGAAAACACAAAAACGGGAAAAGGTAGTAGTTGCAGACATCGGTATTTAAAAAAAAGAAGATTTTGGCGCAACAACTCGAACACGCTCGCTTGGAGCATGACCAAATAATGAAATATAAACAATTAGAATACGAGCAAAGAAAGATGCAGCGGAAGAGCACAAATTACAAATACAAATTTTAGAAACTGAATTAAAATTAAAACAATCGCAATGTGCAAATGTAAAAAGTGCAAACAAATATATTTTGAGTACAATCAATTGCTCCAATCGTTCGCGGAAACTTTGCAAAATTGTAAAAAAGCGTAACTTGCTTCGGCCAATTCTGCTTCAGATTGCGGCATTTTAATGAAATCCTTTCTCGAAGCAATTGCAGAGGAAACTCGTTGAATTATAACAGAAACAGTAGCTTTACAAACACCAAAGAAATCTCCAACTGATATGAGCATAGTACCTAATGCATAAAATTGAAGTGCAATCAGAAGTTTCGCTATCGCCATCGCCAGCGATGACTATCCACCTTGTCGCGGTGCTGGGGCTTAAGTAGGGCTGAATGTTTTCTGCGGAGACGTGTCGGCGAGTGCCGGACTCCTAGACTACCTGAGGTCCAAAAATCCAAGAGATAGTCTCCCTAATTCTACCGGTGGTGTGAGCGTTTTTAAAACCGTGCCGAAAGATGAAAGGTTGGGGGGATATACAAAACCAACCACTAACGAGCTCTCACAGACGCCCTGGCGAGGTCTGTATATAGTGAATGTCTTACCCCGGCATGGTGGCTCTGGCGGGGCGAACTACAATTTCCGGCCTTACTCGTGGGAACAAAAATGAACCAAAACAACAAAACAACAACAACAGACACCAGTCCGGAAGCTGACACGCTACCCGTGGGCGTACCGGTACTGGCCGAGCTGCAGCCACCATCGGCAGCTAGCTCGGATGAGGAGATCTCTATAGAGATGGAGGAGCGGCTTTTAGCAGATCCATCCGAGGGTTCCCGGAAACCGAAGGGGGGGAAGAAGGTCTCTCCAGGCCAGATGAGACGGCGGTTGTTCCGTAGAGCGACGCATGTCAAGTCGGTGCTGGACGCAAAAGATCCCTCTTCCCTCTCCGAGAAGGAAAAGAACTCCCTGGCCTGGGCTATTGATACAATAGCAAAGGACGCTCTGAAGAGGCCTGCGCCTAAACAGAGCGTTGCTGAAACCAAGGCCAGCCGTAAGGTCGCTGCCCCTAAGGCAAACTTTGGCGGAAAAGGAGCAACCACAAAGATGAAAACCAGCAAGATCGCTGCCGCTAAGGCAGGACCTGCTGGGGCTCAGCCAGAAACCTCGAGGGCCGCTGAACATCGTCGTAGGATGGCCGAGACCAGGCGGGAGAAGTTTGTGTCAAAGAGGCTTAGGTCCTCGGAGGACACAAAAAATCCCCCCAAAAGGTCGAAGGCTGATACGGGCATGCTCTTCAGCGGGGCGATTCGAAGTTCACTGCAGCTAGCTGTGGTGGATTTCGGAAAACCTAGTGGCCAGTATTCCCAAGAATGCGGTCAGATAATTGAGAAGGCCTTAGCTGGAGCAATCTTCGACCGTATTCGAAAGAATGCCGGCGGAACTGCACCCACATTCGGGAGAGCGAAGTGGCATCGTGGGGTCATTATGATAGACTGCAAGGATCAGTTATCGCTTGACTTCGTGAAGGCCACGGTTCGCGGTTTTAAACTCTGGGAGGGGGCTGCATTGCGAGCGTTACCCCCAGAGGAGATACCCACCATGCCCAAGGGAAGGCTCTGTGTTCCTGACTGGGGTGTGGACAAAACAGAGATCCTCTGCTTCCTAAAAGCCCAGAACCCTTCTACTGATATGAAGGGCTGGGAGGTCGTCGGGGAGGAAGAGGCGAAGAATGGGACCAAGGGATTCATCATTCTTATGAATGAACCCCCAGCCTCACTTCTGGCAGACAAGCAGTTGAGGTTGTGCTATGGAGCGGAAGAGGTAACTCTAAAGCTCATAAAGCGGACTTAACGTGCGGAGAACGATGGGGCGACTAACGCTATGGAAGTTGAGATTGCGACAACCGATGCAGGTAGTGCAAATCAATCTTCACCATAGTGTGGTCGCCTCCGACAACTTGAAGCTGGATCTGGCCCTAATCCAGGAACCGTGGATTCATAACAATCGCGTGATGGGATTAGGGTCAAAAAACTATAATGTATATTATAGAAGCGACGCTGGCAAGGTTAGGACGTGTATCGTGGCCAAAAAGAGTTTAAACATACTAACGTTATCTCATTTCAGCTCCGGCGACTTGACAGTGGTAAACGTGAGAGGGGTGAATGGAAACTGCACGGTGGCATCTGCGTACCTACCCTACGATGACGGCATCAATGTCCCCTCGGAAAATCTGAGGTCGCTCATATCAGCGTCTCAAAAAGGTGAGAAAAACTTAGTCTTGGGATGTGATGCCAACGCCCACCATACTCTGTGGGGTAGCACCGACATCAATGCTAGGGGCGAAGTTTTGTTTAATTATATTCTTGAAACCAATCTTGTTATTTGTAATAGAGGCAATGACCCCACCTTTGTAACGTCTAATAGAAGGGAAGTCTTGGATATAACTTTTATTTCTGGCCAGAGCTCTGTTGAAGTTGTTAACTGGAGAGTCTCCAACAGGCGTCACTATCTGACCACTGTTGGATACTCTTCAAGCTACAACTTACTACTCATGGGAGTGGGACTTTCAGAAATCCGCGTAGGGCAAACTGGTCAAAATTCAAGAGAGAACTGAGGAAATCAGTGTATCACCTTACTGAGGACCTCAGCTCGACTGAAGCAGTTGACAATGCAGTCGATGCACTGACTGGTTCCCTTACGCGATCCTTCGAGAAGTCCTGTCCGGTTAGTAGGCTTAGCGGTAAAAGGCGTCCACCATGGTGGAACGATAAAATAGCGGAACTCATTCGTATTTCAAGAGTAGGGTGGAACCTCGCTAAGGAGGGGGTCGTCGAGTGGTCCACCTATAAAGAAAGCGTGAAGCTCCTCAAGAAAGAGATTAGGTTCGCAAAGAAGAACTCTTGGAGGTCCTTTTGCGTATCTATAGAATCAACAAACGAAGCGTCCCGCCTAAGGAAGCTCCTGGCCAAGACACCAACGCCGGAATCCAATATCAGGAAAAGCGATGGCACCTGGGCAGAATCACATGAGGAAACGCTGGATATGCTACTGAGTACTCACTTTCCTGGATGTACATCAATCTCTGGAGTTGATCCAACCATTGCAGAGACGACATCGGGAATAAGTGCGGAAGAGGTGGGTTATATAATAGATGAAGACAAGATAGCGTATGCAATTAAATCATTTGCTCCATACAAGGCACCAGGAATGGATAACATTCGACCTGTGATGCTGCAAGAATCAGTGGATATTGCTATTCCATGGCTCAAACGTATCTTCACAGGATGCCTTAAGCTGGGCTATGTTCCTAAAGGCCCTCCACCGGGTCGTATCGAGCATAGAAAGATCCCTCCACTTCAAGGAGTTCACTCTTGGGGCGTTCCTGGACATTGAAGGAGCGTTCAACAACGTAAGCTCTAACGCAATCCTGAGCAGTCTGTACAGAGCACATGTCAGCACCGGCTTCTGCAACTGGATTGCGCAGATGCTTCAATCAAGGATAATATCTTCAACGCAAGGAGATGTAACCATCCGGAGAAGGGTCTGCAGAGGAACACCCCAATGTGGAGTCTTGTCCCCGCTAATATGGCTCCTTGTGGTGGATGAGATCTTGGTAACACTGAAGGAAAACGGCTTCAACGTGTTGGCCTATGCGGACGATGTCGTTATCCTGGTTTCGGGAAAATTTCCTCCAGTCCTAAGTGAAAGGCTCAATTTCGCACTACAACTAGTGGACAACTGGGTCAACAGCAAAGGGCTGGGAGTGAATCCTTCAAAGACGGAGGTAGTTCTCTTCACTAAGAGGAGATCAATCTCTACCTTCAGACCCCCAAATATTGGTGGCACTGAACTAAGTATCTCAAGTTCAGCTCGGTATCTGGGCGTAGTTTTAGATTCCAAACTTAACTGGAAGGAAAATATTGCCGAACGCGTTAAAAAAGCAAGCGTAGCTTTCTACTCCTGCAAAAAGGCTGTCAGCAATACGTGGGGCTTCAAACGGCTCCGCCGTGTACTGGATATAGACGGTGGTTGTAAGACCCATTCTCACATATGGTTCACTAGTATGGTGGACGGCACTTGAGAGGCAATACCTGCTTTCAAACCTCACCAAAATCCAGAGGGCGGCGTGCATCGGTGTCTTGGGATCAATAAGAACAACACCAACGGCGGCAATGGAAACCATGCTTAGTTTCATTCCGCTTGACATATACTGCAGCAGTTTGGCGGCTAAAACCGCGGTAAGACTGAGAGAAGGCCGGTTGTGGTCATCAAGCCTTTACGGCCATGCCTCCATTCTGTCCCGATGGGGGATCACCAGCGGATTGACGGGAACTGATCACATGAATCCGACGCTAGCATTCGAAAGGAGATTCACTACAAGAATTCCCGATAGAATATACTGGAAGAATCGTAGAACCATGAAGAAAAAGTTGGCTCTCTATACCGACGGTTCTAAGATGGACGTTGGCACGGGAGCCGGAATTTATTGTAAGGCCCTAGGAATAAACCGCTCCTATAGAATAAACGACGACTGCAGCGACTTCCAGGCCGAGGTCGCAGCCATTATACAGGCTGCGGAAATTATACGCGAGAGTAATATCGTTGGCAAAACGATCACTGTCTATATAGACACCCAGGCAGCCGTTAAGGCTCTGGACTCTGTCGTAGTTAGGTCGAGGCTCGTGAGAAGCTGTAAATCACTCTTAAACGAGATATCCAGAGCCAATGCGGTGACCCTCAGCTGGGTACAAGGGCATATGGATATCGAAGGTAACGAAAGGGCTGACGTGCTTGCTAGGAAAGGGTCGGGGCTGCACTTATCGCGGCCCCTCCCCTCTGTAGCAATCCCGATCAGCTCCTTGCGGCAAAAAATAGAGGGTGAAGCCACCGGTCGAGCAAACAGACGCTGGGCTTATCTGGAAACATGCGCTACGGCCAGGGCGCTATGGCCGGCCTACAGCAAGAAGAGATCGACCTCTCTGGTAAAACTTAGTCGTTATAACGCACGGGTCATTTCTGGCATAATTACCGGACATTGTGCCATTGGCGTTCACGCGGAACGACTCGGTGTGCTGCATAATGAGTATTGCAGAAGCTGCAGGGACGAAGAAGAAATTGAATCTGTTCGTCACCTGTTGTGTGACTGTCCTGCCCTATCCGTCAGAAGAATGAGGACTCTTGGTAGTTACTTCTTCTCGGAGCTGGAGGACTTGGGTAGTGTTGAGCTAGCGGACCTCCTGAGATTCATATCACTTTCTGGGTGGTTCTAATGGCGGATTTTCTTTACAGCGTTTCCAGGGTTAAATGATTGGGCACAATGGACCCGTACTGTTGGTCTGAGTGAGCAGTGACTCCTTGTCACAAGGCACCCATCTACCTAACCTAACCTAATGGTTTTACATTGCGGTTCCTGAAAAATATTTGTTTAATTATTGTTCCTTGAGAAGACTATGGTGATACACACCTTTCACTATTATTTTCTAATTTTGGCCGTATCAAATCCAAGATATTTGCGACAGTTTGCTTTCGCAATCTAAAACGCCTAAAGAAATCACTATCGTCCAATTTATTGAAATGGTCCAATCTGTCATACATATTGTACTGTCGTCTTTCCACCGCTAATAACTAATTCTCTTCGTCACTATCGTCACTACTCCACGAATCCCAAATGCAATTTCCAAATAAACTGAATTCGAAAATAAAACAGAATGGATGATAAGGAAAGAATTCGAATGGATGACAAATAAAAAAACTCCCTCCATTTTGTGTTATTTTCTTATTTATTATGTTATTAGTATTTTCTATCGCACAACATCTTCACAGAATTTTGCTATGTCCCAATATACGGTAAAAGTCACCCGCAGTGTGAAAATCAAGCATGAACAAAGAAAATTCCAGAAAATCATTGGTTAAAGTGACGTTAACCGAGGAAATTCGGCTGGTTATCGATTTCTCTGGTTAACTAACCAAACCATGGATTCTCTGGTTAAAATTTTGGTGAACAAACACAATCGATCGTTATCAGCTGGAATAACCACTGGTTAAAGTTAACCGAGAGTGAACAGACCGGCCCTTGGCGTTAGTATTCTTATTGGTAAACTCTCATTGGATGGTGCTTTAGAAGAGCTAGGCGTATTTGGATGGAAACGAGACGTTAGAATGGCTGAGCTTCCTCGATTTGGCTGGAACAATCTTTTGGCAGATGTTTAATGGGATACAGGATTTCTTAAGGAAAAGGTCCCTTAACCGGGATTCGTCTGCATGCCTAGGAGCTCTATTTATAATGAAGGTAGTGTGATCTCCATGATACTGCTTAAGTTTGTCAATTCTATTGCTCCATTCCGTTCGAGTCCAAGAAGTTCCAAAAAGATTGATAAACGGAGGTGGTGAGGTGGCTAGGCTTAGGTTTCAGCTTGACGTGATATTGATAGGGAAGCAGCCGGAGACATTCAGTTGATGTTCAAGAGCTCATCAAGTAGCGATATGTTGCTGGGCGGTTGTTGGAAAGGGTTTGAGTCATATTTGCTGGACTTTAAGGTAAACGCAGTGGAAAAGTCGACGAACAAACGGCGGAAGAATTTGATTTTATTCATGCATCAGCAGAAAGTAGAAATTACGAATTTTTTTGATGTGTCAGTTAGAAATGGGAATTTAAATCTCAAAGTGGAGGAAAAGAAAAACGCGTCTGAACAGTACGACGTTCAACTAGGTATTTATATTTATATGCATTTACGAGAAGTTCTGTGAAGTGCATATATGCTCCAGAAAATTTCCTAAAACTACTATCAAAATCGTATTCCAACATGCTAAAGAAGGCACAATCGAGGGCAGCTTTCTCCAAACGATTATATTTCCCATCCAGAAGAAAAAGTATGAGGTGCAGAATTATCGTGGAATATTGTTTATGGACTGTGCGGTTAAAATAATAGGGGGGATGATGCAAAATGGACTTAAAAGAAGGAAAACGTAAGGTTCTGAATGAAAATCCAGCAGGATTTCCATAAGCGTATTCGACCATAGACAACATCTACAACTTGATGAATTTAATAAAAATCAAAGAAGCATACGACTTTTTCGTGAATTTTAAAGCAGCATTCGATTATATTCACAGAAAGTCTATTCTTCAAGCTCAGTAACATGGGTATATCGACAACGCACCTTAATTTGCTACAAAACATGTACACTTAGCCGACAGTGTGGAATGGAGAAGAAATGCCAGAGCATTTTGGAATCAGCATGGGTGTAAAACAAGGATATCCGCTTAGTCCGTTGCTATTCGCCCTTATACTAAATGACCTTCACAAATTCCTATGGCGTGGCCTGGAAGAGGGAATGATCGTCAAGCTTCCTAAGAAAGGAAATTTAATGGAGTGCGGAAACTGGAGGGGTATCTGCGTCCTGCCTGCTGTAGCTAAGATAATAGCCAAAATCATCCTTGAGCGAATCAAACAGCATCTCGAAGACCCACTCGATGCCGAACAAGGAGTTTGCGATCCAAAGTAGGGTAAGACAAGGCTGTACCCTTTCACCAATATTATTCCTATTGGTGATTAGCGATGTGCTGCATGCAGCTTTATCGACGGGAAACGGAGGAATTCGATGGATCCTTACATCTCAACTGAAACATCTTGACTACGCTGACGATGTATGCTTACTCTCCCACAGAATTATGGACCTCCACCAAATGACAGCAGATGTGGAGAGGGAGGCAGGCATTGTTCATCGGGCTGAAAATAAATACGGCAAAAACTAAAATTATCAGCCTTGGAACAAACTCATCGGCTCAAATATGCATTGCTGGACAACCGGTAGAGAGAGTAGAGGATTTCCAGTATCTTGGGAGTATTATCTCGACCGATGGTGGAACCGAACTGGATATAGCCAACTGGATCGCCAAAGCAAAATCCGCGTTCGGTATGTTGTCCAAAATATGGCAAAGCAATGCAATCAGTTTCAACACCAAGATAAGACTGTTCCGCTCCAACGTTGAATCCGTGCTGTTATATGGTTGCAGCACGTGGAGAGTGACCACAACTATCACCAGAAAGCTGCAAACGTTTGTTAATAGGTTCCTGCGCAATATCTTAAGGATTTTCTGGCCCAATCCTATCACTAACGAACACCTTTACGAAAGAACGGGTCAGGAACCAATAGGCACAACCATCCAACGACGGAAGTAGCAGTGGATTGGTCAAACGCTCCGTAAGGGTGACAGTTCCATAGCGAACCTTGCTATTCAATGGAACCCTTTAACCCAGGATGGCAGAAGACCTGGCGGTCCGAGGAGAACATGGCGCAGAACAGTCGAGAAGGAGGCACGGCAGTTAGGGAAAAGTTGGGGAGAACTCAGACACATTGCCAGAAACCGTTCAAGATGGCGCGTAGGCGTAGTAAAGCCCCTAGGACCCACAAGGGGATACAGGACATAAGTAAGTAAGTAAGTATGGCGTGGCCTGTACATCGATGTCATTCTTATGAGAGTCTTAATGTATGCAGACGATATCATTATACTGGTGGACGACTTGCAAATTCTTCAGGAAATGATGAACAAGTTAGAAATATATTGCGAACTTTGGATTAATCCCTCACGTTTCTAGATTCGTTTTGGTCAATTGTACTACCAGGCAGGAACCTGTTTTTTTTTTTTAAACTTCGATGTTCTTCGTTTAAATTAAATTAAACAATTAAACGATAAGTCGGTTTTTTGTATGCGTATACCCGCTAACTCAAAAATATACATGTTAATTACAACAACACGATAGTGTATACCCGCTTAAGTTAGCTGGGACAACTATCGCCGCTAAGTCCTAAGCGGCGATAAAAACAATGCTACCAGAATCCTTTTTCTTATCCCCAATCGGTAAATTATGAAGAGTTCTCAAAAATTTGGCATAAATGTGGCATTTCGTTTGAAAATTAATTTAAAAACGAAAATGTCTGGAGCAGAAAAAAGGTACGTAGAAACATGAAAGAGAATTTATTCAAATAATTCTACATTTTATTAGCCAACGAAAATTGTGGACTAAGGAAGAGAATTTGGGGTTGCTGAAGTGCTATTTTTCGCTAAAAAGGGAATTTGATTATACGCGGAAAAAAAAATATGCATATTCCAACGTTCTCGACGATATGATCTCTGAGGGGCTTACCGTAAGTAATCATGTATGTAACTAGTCTACAACTAATCTTTCTCTCTTGCAGGATTCTAGTACAACAACAAAGGCCCTGGAAGGGGAAATGAGAACGTTGTTGATGGCATACAAGGCAGCCAAAGATAACGCCAAGTAAACTGGAGCAAGTCCTTGTAACGGTCCGTTCATGGCAGAAATGGAGGAAATATTTAGTAACTTCTTCTTCTTCCTTTTATCAGCGAGGTTATGATCCGAAAATAAGGGATCATAACCCTCCCACTTTACTGCATTCCTGATGATCTCTTCTTTGAACGTGGCAATACCAGCTGAGCCGGTCGCGCACTATTTTTTGTACGATGGTTTCTTTATGTGAAAGCTTCCACGGATCTTCGAACGGAGGAAATATTTGGTAACAAACCAATTATTGCAAATGCTCACGCAGTCAATGTCGGTAGTGTTCCAACTATTGCCTTGGAAGCAGAACGTGGCCCATCAACATCGGCACAGCAAGAGTGGGAAGCCTCCGACGAAGCAACGCAGATATGTTTTTGTCCCGAATCGCCCGCCACATCTTCTTCATCTCAACAAGCTCAGCGTAAACGCAAATCACCGTGTGAGAAATATTTTGAAGACAATTTAAAGTTTAAGAGAGAAGAAATGATGCTGAAACATTCTCAACGTGCAGAATTTTCTTAAAATTTACTGGAGTCATTTGAGAGAAAGTGGAAGATGGAAAGCGAAGCTGAGAACAAGAAAATTACGCTTGCTGAAGCTTTATTAAAAATTAAAGAACAAGAAAAGAATAAAGAATAAAAATCCGAATTTCTTAAAAAAAATTCGAAAAATATTTTGTTGTTGCAGCACATCAAACAAAGTTCGACGCCGATCTGTGTCTGCATCAAGTACTCTCTCTGGACTTGGGTATTCAATTGTGCCCAAATTAGTATTTTTTGGCAAATTGTCCATAAATAAATCGTCCTTCATAATGCATATGTTGTGTAAGACACATGCACTCGCTATTAAATTTGTCGCGGAACATAGATCTGTCTATTCTGTGAAGCTCAGCAGTCTGCGGAAACTTCCTTTTAGCAACCTAAATGCATTCTCCAAAATTATCCGTGATTCCGAAATAATTCGCCATAATTCGTCTGCGCCTTTCTATACAAGCCGGATCTCCGAAGAACTCGATTGTCGTGAAGTGACCCTGGTTCACCGCAGAAGATATCGGTGAACATTTTGTTGGCATCTACCACTGCTTGCAGCTATAATTTTGCTTCCTGTCGAAATAGCACTCTTTCCCTGTTCTTGGAGCTTTGATGTTGATGTGGGTGCAATCTATTTCTCCAATTACTCCCGGTATTCTTTTTTTTTTGCCTGAAACATTCGAATTGTTTCTTGCGCTACAGATCCTTGAGACCATTTGATGTAATTATGGCTAGTAGAAATGAGCCAAGAACTGCCCCGCTTCACTGCCATCCATGCTGATGACTTTGACACCCCGAATAAGTTGCCAAGTTGTCGAAAAGTCACAGTGTTACTTATGTACCAAACGTACATGAACACTGTTCTCCTCGATCCTATTCTTGATCTTTTTCCATGAGATGGGGATGGCAAGAAATCGCTCTGCGAATACATTGCTAAAACAAGGAAGAAAAAAATTAGTTTTATGTTTTAAAGAGAACGTTTACTTACATATAAGGTACTCCATAGTTGGTCGCTTCAACCTCATATGTAACTTGAAGTCATCATCGCTGTATTCGTCAATTGCTTCAACGAAATTCTTGCATTTAATATGCTTTTCCTGTTCGAGAACAGATTCTTCGGAATTCGAACCAGCAGAAACAGCATATATGTATGTACGATGTTAGGTCTTTCAATGTTGTTCCATCATTTTGAAGGCGATCGCTAGCACTTGTTCCCTCAAGCAGCATGTTTAGTACCATAAAGATTTTTACGTGTTCCATTTTGTATGTACCTACATATAATTTTTATTTGATTTCTCACCTGTGTTTCGATGTTTTCCATTTCAATAGCTTTTTTATAATTTTCACTGAAAAAAATGAACTATTTTTGAGTTTGGCAGTTAAAATGACATAAGAATGTATGTGCTGCCAGGTTTTTCTCACAAAACCGATAAGCGGGGATGGTCGTTTTCTTGTGCCATTTTTGAGTCAGCGGGTGTACGCGTACAAAAAAAAAACCCACCTGATATTAAAATTTGCTTATATGTACTTCCGACAAGATAATTTCCTCATGAATTTGAAAAATAAAACAATCTTCCTATTTCGGCGAGGCTATGATCCGAAAACATAACAAAATAAATTCATTCTACAACAAATTGCATCCCACATCAGAACAAACCAAAAACAAAGTTTCGCTACAGTAGTGCGCAAATTAATGTAAACACAAGGTTAGAAAAACAGTCATTTAATTAAGATTGGAAATAAAATTAAAAATAAGAATTGTTTACACCTTTCGATTTAATGACTTCTTGAAGTCGTTTTGACATGAAATCACTGTGGTTTTTGTACGTTTCAAGACCTGCTCGTCGCGGAACCATAGCTGAATTACTACGTCTATGTAGTCTTCCTTTTCTTTGTGCAGTCCAGTCTATGCAGTCTAGCCTGTATGAAAATAATAAGATCGCAGTATGGGATGGAAACAAAATGTCCAACTGGTTTGAGTCGCACATGGGAGTAAAACAGGGTTGTCTCTTGAGCCCTCTCCTCTTCTCCATATTTTTGGATGACCTCACAACGTTTCTTCCAGGAGGACTAGTGTTTGGTGGAGTTATAAAGGTTTTGTTGTACGCGGATGATATTGTCATTCTGGCAGAATCCACAACAATGCTACAAATGATGATTAACAAGCTACAACAATATTGCAGCTTATGGAATCTCTCAGTGAATACCAATAAGTCAAAAATAATGGTGTTTCGAAATGGTACTGGACGGTATTCAAGGCTGGAAAAATGGACCTGGCAAAATGAAGTACTCGAAGTTGTGAAGGAATATAAGTACCTTGGGGTAATTATTACCCCCCAAATGTCGTTCGAAACACATCTGAGAGAGAAGCTCAAAGAAGCGAAAAGAGCAATGAATTGCAGCTGGAAGGGCATCCTCGGAAAAAAAGACGTACCGCCAAGCACCAAATTCAAAATTTTTGAAGCAACTATGAGATCGATCATGTTCTACGCTGCCCAAGTTTGTGGTATCTCTCAGTATGAGGAAGTAGAAGGTTTGCTCAGATACTTTCTAAAAAAGATTTTCAGATTGCCGGAAAATACTCCGAATTACATGCTGCATCTGGAAACAGGCTTACCTCCTTTATATGTATTTACCTTAAGGTTGCACTTCCTTTACATTCTAAAAGTTATGGAGCTCCCCCGCCATCGCCTTCCCCATATTATCGCAAAACTCCTGATACACCGAAAACAGCAATTTTTCGGCGAATGGTCTAGGCTAAGCAGGGAATACAATCTCCCCATAGATGAAAATAGCACGGAAACATGGAAGCGTACCCTACAGAAGCTGTTGATGAATATTGAAGATTCCACACGAGCGGCATTCAGAGTGAAAGCGCAGCATAGCGAGACGAGAATCACTTATCATTTACTCGATCATGATCTGGGGGATAGAAATTATTTCCACGATCGCAACAGCCTAAATACAATTTCCACCATCTTCAAGGCCAGAGGCGAACTTCTTCGACTAAACTTTATGCCCTACGTAAGCGATGGGAATGAGGAATGCACTATATGCAACCTTGGTGCGAAAGAAGACGTTCTCCACTTTATTGGAATATGTCCCGTATTAAAGGAGATTAGGCGAGTCTACTTGGGTAAAAATACACTTGCAGAAAATGAAGTAATCGCGCAATTAAATGGTCAAGACTGGAATCTGTTAGCCAACTATATCAGATCTGCATCAAAATATCGTCAACAAATAATAAACGAAGCTTTTTAGATATATTCGTAAAACCAAAACCAAAACTGTATTTTTTATTTTATTGGAAAATTAGTTTTTAATTATAATTATGAATTAGAATTCTCTCTTTTTTTCGGCTGACGGCAATTGCCAATGTCATTTACTGTGAATTATTGTAGCAGACCAAACTTTTGTTAAATAAAAATCACAAATTACTACTACTACTACTACTACAGTCTAGATTTAATAATAGCCCTCACATTTTTAATTGGATTTAAAACCGGTGAGTTTCCTGGCCAATCAAGGCACGTAATGCTCTAAGCTTTAAAATATATCACCATAAGTTTCGATTTGTGGCTTGGGAATGAATCCTGTAGAAAAATTGATTTATCGCAAGCTCTACAGACAGTGTTTGTTTCAGTACTTCCTAAATTGGTACATAAGATCCTGTACCAAAATAGAAGAAACAACCACAGAACATTTGCCTTTGTCGATTTTTGACTCTTTGTTCAATATGGGTAGCTGTAAGCTTTTCGTTATCACTTTTTTGACATAATGTGATCGCTGTCTCTGTACCTCATCTGATAACAAACTTTTTCTCCAGTCTTCTAGTGTCCGGCTGACATACTTTTCAAAGAAGCATTTTCTTGATTATTCGAGCAGTCAACCATTGCTGTTTCTCCGACTTGGGGCCTGTACCAGAAAACTACAATTCCCAATGTGGATTTTCAACAGTTTTGCCAAAACACGTCTCTCATATACGTCCAAATCTTTGTGTTTGCGACAATATTTAGGCTTGGACCCAGATTAAATACATTTGTCCAAGCTTCAATTTTTTTTCTTTCGTTACCGTTTCAGAAAACGGACAAAAAAGAATATTTTTATTCTCCCGGATCTTCACTAGAACCGTTTCTTTACCCACAACACTTATTTGTCTACGCAGTGAGCCGTCACGAGATCACTTGTAAAACCGACTTGTACAAAAAAGAGAAATTTTCATATTTAACAATTGTAGCGCTTTGTTTTTTTGGTACCTAAATTATAGTTACTTGTTGAATCTGCACTGTTGACGAGTGCCTGTAGATTTGTTAAATTGTAGTTTTGTGGTACAGGGGCTAAATTCCGTAAGCGTGAATTTTGCTGTGTACACAAAAAAATGGGTATACACTGGCTTGTTCCGATTCCACAAGCGTGTGGGTGAATTTTTTTTCTGACACTTTTCGTGTTCACAACTGAAGAAATTTATTCACCCTGTTTTCGTCTGTGAGTTACGGCGGTAAAGTCGTGAATAAAAAAAAATGGGCGGACGACAAAAAATAAAAAAATAAAAACCAGTGATGAGTAGAAGGAGTTGATCTAAATATATGGAATAAAATATAGAGTTCTTTTATGTATATACGAGTATTTAATTTTCTTTTCTTTTTTAATGCAAATTTTAATCATCAGATGGGACACTATGAAACTAATGTCTGAGACATACAATCTTGTCCAACTGCACGTGATAATTTCTAGTGGCAAAATATCGCAAAGCATAAGGGAAATGAGTAGTAATACTAATTTCAGATTGTCGCTGTTGAATTTTTCCAAAGAAATTCCAAGCTTTGGAAAACGAAACATGTCGATGAATTGCTATTCTATTGCTTCCTCAAATAGATCACCAGGGTTTCTGATATGTCTTCTGATCATTTTTAATTTTCTCCTTTGGAAACATAAATGATAAGACATAAAGCGATTTTATTAAAATTAATTTAATATACCAATTTTCTCGTCTAATGTGTCTCCTTACAATGACGTTATATGCAGACTTCATTGTGAATTTTCATACGAATAAACAATTTTTGAATAAGGCTGCAAACAAAAATTGTTCCAGTAATTATTTGCAATATTCACGGTTCAATGGAAATGAAACGTCAAACTGAATTCAGTTCACTCGGTTGACAAAAAATTATTCATTCAGCACGTTGAAACTCACAGCATGTTGCGGAATCGCATAAACTAGTTTTGGTGTACAAACTGGTTTTGGTGTACAATTCACAGCATGTGAATGTGAGTTTTGTTAAATGTGTACACAGGCATAAGACTCACCCTTGCGGAATTCAGACCCAGACCTCTGATGGTTTTCTTCTATGAGCCTTTCCGTATGGTTAAGTCTTGAATTGTGATCCTAGCTTTTGGTAGGTCTTGTTGCAGATCAAGCTGATTTTTTCTGGTATTTATACTACTATTTCTGAGTTAAAAGGATTCAACCCTTGCGGTGGCCTTCCTTTTTTTCTACATTTTCCTTAATGCTTAACTTCAACCGACCTAGGTTCCCTTTGCGTCTGAAAATGTTGTTAACTGCTGCAAGGCTTACGCAACACTCCCCAGCTGTCTGCCTCTATGTCATGGAGATGTAGGTAATTACTCAATGTTATAATTCCTTTGCAGTGTTCAAAACAAGTTAACAAAAAGTACAATTTTCTTTTGCTACTCAAAATATTAATGAAAATATCTACTTTGTAATCAAAATAATTATTTACACTTTATGACAAATACTAACACAAGGTTCGATGTGAGCTTTGGGAATAACACACAATTGGCAGTTGAAAATTTTAATAATTCATGGCAATCTGCAAAAATTAAAAAAAAAAAAATTTGTTCACTATTAATTCGCACACTACTGTACTAACATTTAACTATAACAGCTACCAACATCTACACACGTAATATTGTATTTTGATAGGGTTTAAAGAATTTGTAGATTTTCAAACGAATGTCTAAGGGGAAAGAGAAATAGAACAGAAGTTATCCTAAAAGTTTTAAATCATAAGGTAAGACTGGGGTGATAGGGAAGAGGATGACCATACGAAGCACCTCGACTATATTGAGATCCTTTGTGCTGTTCATCAAAAATTACCAGTTTTAAATAAATTTTCCTTAATCTGGCAGCAGTGGTCGGAGCATAGTTGACAACCCCTGCTCTTTCGAACTCTCTCTGCTTTGATATCTCTCTTTCTCCCATTCTCAATCTCTCTCAATTTTCGCTCACAGTGGGTTGAGCTTTCTGCATGTACCGTGCCGACTAATGTAACTATAGGAACCTGTTGAGGGTGAAAACTGCAATCTTACTGCATACTTGGTATCAACAGAACCATGACTCTTATGCCCTTTGAAATGAAAAACGTTGACTTTCAAACTCATTCTAGTCAAATATGGTTTTGCTTTATTCAAGCAGTGAGAATTCAGGGGCAAGAATACCGGATAAATGAAACATCATACGGTGGGTGGGTTTAGTTTAACCCTTGAGAAGAAAACTTTATCTTGTATGTACGTACATACATGAGTCAGTATAAATGAGAACAGGAAACCTGTTTGCTTTTCAACGAACAGGTAGAAAGCTTTAAAATCTCGCATTCTTCAGGTTTTTCCAGTCGATATAATACGTACATACATAAACACTTTAAATATTTTCTACTTGTGTTTTCAGATGGCAAACAAAATGAAGGGCAAATGCGGAATTTCATGTTAATTAGCTGCGGCTTTATATGGGGGTTGCCCTATATTTCGATGAGATAGTAAGATATAAATAGTTTAACTAAAGCTTCTCTACATTTTGCATTGACTATAAAGGTACTACGTAGGTTTGTATATATACATACCATACAAATGTTAGCACTGATTTATTGATTTCCTGATTAACAAATTAACTATGTGATGCGCTATGCACTGTTCATTGATTTAATTACATAGTACTATCATAAATACTGTTACATCTTTTAACGGTTCCCTACAGCGTCTGGTATTACCCACACCCTTGTGTTGGCTTGCGTCATTTGCGGTCTTATATTTGGTTTGCTCATACGCAAATTTAAATTAAGATTTGCTAAGTTTTTAACATGGAGTGGAGCGATAAGGAAAACAGGATTGCGGTTATTGCGCATATTCTTCGCTTCATAACCTTTGATCCTTGGCCATCAGCAAGTCCGCCTTTGGATTACAAGCTATAGTTCGTTTTGGAGGGCATGATTTGTACGAAAAGACACCCAAACCTGGAGTCGCTAAAAATTTGCGAAAGAAAAGCAGTCGACACTTTTGGAATAGAAATCGTGCGTGCTACGATTGATAAGTGGCCAACTCGTCTCAAGGCCTGTATAAGATTAAATGGAGGTCATTTTGAGTAAATTCTTTTTTTTTAGGAAAAATAAACATATAAACATTTTTGGAAAAATTAAATTAATGCATTCTGTCTTTATTTTTTGATACCTACGAGTATTTACATCTGTAACAGTATTTATGATAGTACTAGGTATAAGTACGAGTACTTGGCATCGATAGACATCAAATAATTAGTAGATACCAAAACTGTTACATGTATGTCAAATTCGAATTGAATAAACACACACACAGACTTTAGTCTAACGGTTTTATTTAATTTTCATATTGAATTCATATGGTTTTCTTATAATAAAGGAAAATGTGGGAAAACCTATTTCAAAACCTTATTATCTTTATATCTTAGAAATCAATGAAGGGAAAGCTCCCTTCTCTCTGTGTACAAAGGGGTTATAAGCGAAACTGTGATAACTACCGTTCGATCAAACTGATGTCACATACCATGAAGATCGTTGAGCGGATATTAGGTGGCCGACTGCGAAAAATAATATAGCTATCTGATGATCAGTGCTGGTTTGTCGCGGGTAAATCAACCACAGATGCAATCCAAAGTATAAGGATCGTAATGGAAAAACATCGTAATTCCTTAAAGGATTTGCCTATTCTATTGGTTGACTTTGAAAAAGCATTCGACTGACAACCACGAGATCTGATATGGGTGGCGCTGTGGACGAAATGATCATATAATTATGGCCTGCGTCAATTACAATTTATGTACAAAAGCTATTGGCGCAAAATTATAGTCATCTGGTTTTAAAGAAGTCTTTAACTTTAAAGCCGGTACTTATCTTTGAATTGTATTTTAAACAATTTTTAACCTACCTAAAACTAGTATCGACCCAAACATAAAAATTTAAAGTTTGAGAACAAAAACACAGTTTAGGGAATAATGTCGTACATGAATTTTAGCGTTGGTTGGCTGAAATTTAAATTTGAAAAAGTGAAAAATAATGGCGGATGACAGACGTTTAAAAGCCCACTCTAAATATTAAACGGTGCTTGCGATTTTTTTAAAGTCGGCGCGAGTTGATAACTATATAGTGGGTTTTATTTCGACTATAAATAGGAAAACACTAATACTGACTTTGTTACGTGCTAAAATCCTATTAAAGTATATTTTTTGCCATTATAATTTTGCGCCATTGATTTCAATATGACTAGATCACTTTGAAAATCCGCTGTCATGAACTTTTTATAATTTATTTGTAATAATCCTAATCCTTGTATCTATAATAAGTTCTTTTTAAAACTAAAATAGAATTAAGTTAATTCTTAGAAGTAGTTTTAAGATTGTAACTTATAGGACGGAATAAATAAATGAATAAGACATCGAGCGGTTCCAGAATCCTATGTACAGATGATCATGGACATGTACGAAGGATCAAAGACAAGAGTAAAATGCCCGCTGGGAAGCGTCTTAAATCCTTTGCTCTTTATTGCAATCCTTGACTATCTGCTTGAAGGTAAAGTAATGGACCACAAGGTGTATCAATTATTCTTCACTGATGATGGAGCCATCATACGAGTACTTGATGTGTGGGTGGACGTTTTGGAGGGAAATGGGTATCGAAGTAGTTTAATGCTTACCCTTCGGGTAGGGGTTAGAATATACCCGAGGTAGGTATGCCTGTCGTAAGAGGCGACTAAAATCCACCCTCCATATACCGAGTATGGCGCATACAGAAATATGCAATGAAAAAAACAAAAGATTTAAATACCCCAGCTAGCAGTCCAGGTACACTGGAAAATCCACACTCTTCGGAGGTCGGCTCTACGGATTCTGGGGAGAGCCATTTACTGCGTTCAGCTGACCATATTAAAAAAGTTACTAGGGTAGTTAGATCTCCACCATCAAGATCTACCATAAAAACGTGCGGAACTAGAAGTTCGGCGACATCGATAGTGTCGGCGCACGAACAACGGACTTCAGCGAAAATTCAAAGCCTTACGGACGAAAATATGGAACTTCGGACCAGGCTAAGTAAAACGGAACTTCTCTGCGAAGAACTAAGAAAGGAATTAAATGTACTTAAAGCAAAAAACAAAGCCTTTAAGGATATACCGAAACCTCGTAATGCGTCTGCAGCGAGTTCAAACGTCCCCGATAACACTGATTATCAAACGAATTAAGAAGAACTAAGTCGGGAAACCAACTAATTCTTAGATTAGATTTAGATTAGATTAGATTTATTGCTTTATCTTGAAATACATTTTACAAAAAAAAAATAAAAATCCTTTACAAAAATCGTTTACAAAAATCGTTAAAGCATGGCTGAGTCGTCTGCAAGATTGACTTTTTTTTTCCCGAGGGTAGGTGAAAAATCTTCCATAGACACTATGAGAATAGCAAGCGCGTGCTCATAGTAGTGTCAGATTCTTACTGACTAAAAAAACACCACCCTTCGATATAAATTTGTTAGATATCGCAACTAAGTATTAACTTATCAAACAATTTTTATATCATGAAATAATAAGGTTTGGCAGGTTACTTTCCACTGAAAGATCCTACATGTTCCGCAATCTAGACGCGGTAAATACTTATCTCGCCAAGTCGAAAGGTTTTGTCCTTTGTAGTCGGCGCAATAAATTGCTCTCATCCAAAATTTGTAGGACTGTATTGTTGACATGTCCGATTAGTTGGTTTCTATGCTTTCTCGCAAAGCTTCTAGTTTTAGCTCCGATTGTCGGAATTCCGAGATCCCTGTGGATATCGTCGTTTCTACTATACCACGGTGCTTGGACAATTTCTCTTAGCACTTTATTTTGAAAAGTTTGTAAAATATTGGCATTTTCTTGGTACAACCCCAAAGTTGTATACCGTAGGTCCACACCGGCTTTAGCACTGCTTGTATAAAAGCAGTTTGTTCTCAGCACTGTGCTGGGAATGTTTTCCGAGTAACCAGTACATTTCTCTATATTTGATTTCGAGTTCTTTACGTTTCATTTTCACGTGCGAATTCCATTTCAGCCTTGCGTCGAGTGTCATTCCCAGGTATTTGGCCTCGTTTGCAAAAGGTATTCGGGCCGAGTTTAGGAAAATTGGCAAGTCATTAATTTTCTTGTAAGTGAAATTCACGTGAACAGATTTAGATTCGTTAAGGGCAATCCGCCAGTCCCTCGTCCATTCATTTACATTATTCTGTGCGTTTTGCAATTTTGCAGTCGTTTCTTCGATTGTTTTACCTACTGCTAGGATAGCGGTGTCATCGGCAAACGTAGCAAGGATAGTGACATCTTCGTTCGGTATATCACGAGTATATAGCAAATAGAGAAGCGGCCCAAGAACGCTTCCTTGCGGTACGCCGGCCGAAATTTCTTTGAGCTCGGAGTATTCGACTCCATTTCTAACACGAAAGAGTCTATTCCCGAGATATGATTCTAGAATATCGTATAAGCATACCGGGAGGACTTGTCGTAGTTTGCATTTCAGGCCATCATGCCACACCTTATCGAAGGCTTGCGAGACGTCAAGAAATACGCTTGAGCAAATCTTTTTTTCTTCAAGTGCTTTCTCGATTACGTTAGTAATTCTATGCACCTGGTCAATCGTCGAATGCTTACTTCTGAACCCAAACTGGTGGTCAGGGATAAGATTATTTTCTTCTATAACCGGTTGGAGACGCCTTAATAATATCCTCTCGAAAATTTTCGATATGATTGGAAGAAGCGAAATTGGTCTATACGATTTTACTTCATTTGGCGGTTTTCCTGGTTTTAAAACCATTATGACTTCCGCAACTTTCCATTGGCTCGGCACGTGTTTTAATCAGAGTGCAGCATTTACAATATGGAGAAGCTTAATCAATGCTTTTCTAGGTAAAACTTTGAGAATTTCTCCGGTAATCAAATCATAACCAGGAGGTTTCTTAGGTTTTAGATTCTCGATCTCATGTTTGAGTTCCCTTAGCGTTGCACTTGTGAGCGTCACATCGTCAGATGGTAAATCCAGCCTATTGCGGTTGTCGTAAAGCACTTGACCATCGTACGGTTTAAAGGTCTCTTCCAGGTGCGCCGCAAAGACGTCCGCTTTTTCATTATCTTCCCTCGCCCATTCATTTTGATTTAATTTGATTGGCGGCGCGGAGACTTTGGGCCGTTTGGTGCCTTTAACAGCTTTCCAAAGTGAATAATTGGAATCTTTTTTCGCTGTTAAACTTTCAAAGTAAGAGGCTATTGCACTATTCTTAAAATCCTTAATAGTCTTCTTCAACAAATTGCACAGACGATTCAAGTGTGCTTTATGCTGCGGAGCACGACTCTGTTGCCATTATTTACGCGCTTTTCTTTTTTCCTTGACCAATTCTTTTATTTCCGGAGGATATCGCAAGCCGTATTTGTCCGGCGTTTTCCTTGGATTGGGCGTATTATTCCAAGAGGCGAGCTGTACGATCTCAACGAAGCGATCAACTTCAACCTCAAGTTCATAGGGTGTCGTAAGTGGAACGCTCAGTTCAACATAATCTACAATTTCGTTACTAAAGCCTTCCCAGTTAGTTGTTCGACCAGTTAATCTCTCTGGCTCTAGGTTATAGATTAGTTTTTCGCTGATTGTTCTTTTTTTAACGGATAGTTTTTATTTGATATAAAGAAAATAATAAAAAAAAGTGATAAACAATTAATAGGAATAGAAACTTAATAAACAATGTTAAAAAGCTTCGGCTAAGATTTGGCTTCTATAAGACATTGCAGTACTGTAGAAATTATATAGAAGGTTTATATCTCCTCCGCAGTTAAGGATTTCAAATACTTCCGCCTCAGTTTTTGAATCACTGCCGAGAAAGGCTCTTCTAATCTCTTTAAGAATTGGACATTTCCCAATGAAATGAACGACATTTTCCCTCTCGGACAGATTACAAAGATTGCAATAAATACCCAAATCCTCGCGATGTGGGATAAAGTTCAATTGTATCAGCTCACCCCTCATTTTAAATATAACAGAAATTACGTGTTGGCTATTATTGCTGTGGAAGTAGTTCCGTTCACATAAGTTGTGTTGCAGATGGCTATAAATTGCTCTGTCGACAGAGGACCTTGCTTCGTTAATACAGTCCAATCTATACCTCTCATCAACTTCCAAGATAAGATTGTACAGCACATCTCTGACATACCCTCCATTATTCACTTCCAGGTTTAAGTCAAAATTAAGGCCACAATAGTCCGCAAGCTCCTTCAATTTTGCAAACCATAAATTCCTCCACTCGATTGTATATTTTGCTATGATTTTCGGCAATCTTTCGTTTGGCATATCAAAGACTTGCAGTAAATAGTCCACGTGTAGCTTAAGGGTCTTAGTAAAAAGTGGTGATAATCCTGTTTCAATGGTGATCATGTAGTTAGGTGCGATTTTAGGTAGCTGAAAACATCTTTTTATATAATACCTCAGCAGTTTTTCTACAGTTGCATACTTTTCATATCCCCACGTTTGCGCTGCGTACATCATCACCGATACAGCCACTGATACGAAAACTTTGTATTTTACGCTGCGTGATACCAGTTTGTTTGAGAAGCACTTCTTCCAAGTTGAATTATCGCACTTTTGGCTTTTATGAGTTTATCCTTAAGGTGGCTTCCATATTCAGATTGCTGGTTATCGTGACATCAAGGTACTTATAAGCTCTCACTATCTCGATCGGCTTTCTGTCGAAATACCATTTCTCCCTTCTCGATGTTCTACCAGACCCTTTATTAAAGATCATTACTTTTGACTTGCTCAGATTCACCGTCAAATTCTACAACCGGTAGTACTCCTCAAGTCGATTGATCATAAGTTGCAATGTTTCGGGTGAATATGCAAAGATGATGACATCGTCAGCAAAAAGAAGGGCTTTAATCAAGGTTTCTGCAAATTCTATTCCGCCTGGTAGATAGTCTATCAGATCGTCGATAAATAGCGTAAAAAGATATGGACTTAGCGGGCATCCTTGTTTTACTCCCATATTTGCCTCAAACCATTCTGAAACTTCAGCTCCGTTCCATACGGCTGATCGATTGTCCTCATAGATACTCTCCAAAACCCTTCCAAATTTGCACGTCATTCCAGCGTTGTACAGTTTATAAAATAAAGCTCTTCTGTCAACTGTATCGAAGGCTGCCTTGAAGTGGACAAAAAATACATATAGTTTCCTTTTGTGATCAAGGAATGTCCCAGCGATACTCTGTAGGATAAAAATATTATCAATAGTTGAATATCCGCTTCGAAATCCGGCGTGGAATTCTTTGAGCTTCTTACTATAATTTATGCATTCGCACAGCCGATGACTTAATAGGGATGTAAACACATTGTAGGAAGCATTTAGAAGAGATGTGCCACGATAATTGTTTGGATCTGTGATATTTCCTTTTTTGTGGATCGGGTATAAAATGGCTTCTTTGAATTGTTGTGGTACATCACCAGTAGGGATTTCAATCCCGAAGCTAATTTTCAATCCCGGGATTCCGGGATTTAAAAAAATTAATCCCGGGATACCCCGGGGTATCCCGGGATTGGACAGAATCCGATACACAGGTAAAAAAATTGATAAGACATGTTTTTAACAAAAAAAATTAACTTCCGATAATTGCTCACAAAAATGTAGAAATTAATTCAATCGGTGAGTGGAAGAACAGTATAAGCGCCAAAAATTGCATTTTGGCCTTAAATAGCCAAAATGCTCTACATACGTAAATCTACCAATCAGCAAAATAATACTACATTAGAGAGCCAAATGTATACAAAAATGGAATACGCTTTTCGCTGATTGTATGGAAGCGCAGTACAAATGCGTTTATTTTGTTCTGTTTTTCTCAAAAGCGATATTTTGTACATGTACTGTTCTTTCACTCACCGATTCAATTATAAGTGCCTTATCTTTTTAAGTAAAAAACAGCGTAACTATTACGCTCTGCATTTTTTTTATAATGGTCCCGAAACCAGGCAAACCGCTAAATGAAAAGAAATCATATCGGACTATTTCCCTATTGCCGGTTATCTCAAAAATATTTGAAAAACTTCTTTCCAAACGTCTACAGCTCGTAATCGACGAAAGACGTCTCATTCCTGGCCATCAGTTTGGATTTAGAATTAAACATTCTACAATTGACCAAGTCCACAAAATAACTGACGTGATTGAGAAAGCTCTGGAAGAAAAAAAGATTTGTTGTAGTGTATTTCTTGACGTCTCACAAGCATTCGATAAGGTTTGGCACGAAGGCTTGGAGTATAAATTGCAACGACTACTGCCACGGCAACTCTTTCTAATCTTACTATCGTATCTCACCGAGAGACTCTTTCGTGTTAAGCACGGAAATGATTACTCTGACTTCAAAGAGATTGCGGCCGGAGTTCCACAAGGAAGTGTCCTTGGCCCGCTTCTATATGTACTCTACACGCATGATATCCCGCAGGAAAGAAACTGCGTCGTCGCCACCTTTGCGGACGATACGGCGATATTGACCACGGGCGAAACTATTGAAGCAGCAACTGGAAAGCTGCAACATGCTATTAATAAAGTTCACGCTTGGACGAATTCTTGGCGTATTGTGCTGAACAAAAGCAAATCTACTCACGTCAACTTTACCTATAAAAAAGTGGATAGATTACCTCTATATCATAACTCGGCTCAAATACCGTACGCGAACGAAGCAAAATATCTAGGAATGACTCTAGATGTTAAGCTTAAATGGAAATCACACGTAAAAAAGAAGTTGAGCCTACATAACGAACTGCTTATCTATAAGCAAGTGCTAAAGCCTGTGTGGACGTACATATGGTATACAACTATGGGGTTGTACCATGAAAAGCAATAGAAACATCATACAAACTTTTGAAAATAAAGTTCTTAGAACGATCATCAACGCACCGTGGTATGTACGTAACGAAGATATTCATCGAGATCTGGGAATTCCCAGCGTCGTCGAAGAGATAACAAAATTTGCCCGTAAACACAAAGATCGTGTTCACGGCCATTGTAACCGTACCGTCATTCAACTACTTGACGCGAATAATTCAATTCGTCGTCTGCAAAGGATTAAAACCTTTTGACCTCGCGTCGTAGTATATGCCGGTCGCGAAAAAGGCAAGAACTATCATTGGAATTTAGTCTGCCCAAAGTTCTACATTTCTTTTAACTTTTTACGAACATTTTTTTTTTTTCCAAAAATCACGTGTATCGTAAGCGAAAATAGAACTGCTGGATAAGCGTCGGCTTAGTTGTAGTATTACTTTTGAAGAGAGGTGTTTTTTTAGTGAGTAAAAATCTCACACTACCATAAGCACGCTCGGTCGGGCCTTATGGTATCTTTAGAAGATTTTTCACCTAGTCTCGGCAAAAAAAAAAAATTTATTATTAAAATGAATCAAAAGGAATATAATCATCCATTTTCCGTTTAACCGGTGGTCCCGCCGTTTGCTTCTCTCTTGATTGTCGACTAGTCGAAGCCACCTCCCACCAGTTCACCTCCCACTTTGGATTTATGGATGGCTAATAAGTGCGTGTGTAAGCCTTTAGTTGAACCTCCCAAAGTCTTCAGGACAGCCTTACATTTTTCCACTGTGCACTTTTTCCATCTTTTGATGTGTAAAAATGATGCCAAACTGATGGTGTTGGGTCAGATCCACAATCTTTTTTATGCTTGGTAAAATGGGTTTCACTTGACCATTTTGAAATCACACAATAATTATAGGGACTAGTACTTTATTTAAAACGCGTGCGAGAACACCACAAACACAATAGAAACTAAACCATAACTACACTTGCTTCTCGTACAGTATTTTTATGACGCACTTGCAACATCGCTCACTCTTTTTCGAAAATACTTGTTTCTCTTTCTCCTTTAAACAGGTAACAAGCACTGAAGAAACCATAATACAAATAAAATAGATGAACGCATACCTTGATTTGCGCTTCAACGGCGCCAGATCTGTCAAGCACTACCGTAATCTAACGAAAACGGCAAGGCAAAGGTTAATTTCGATCACAAAAAATTAATAATCTTAATTTTAAAAATCAAAAATTACTTAGGTATTTGCTTCAGAGACAGAGAGTATAAAATAAAATCAACTTTCAATCCCGAAAATCCCGGGATTGGTGACTGGCAATCCCGGGATCGTTCAAGAGCAAAAAACGTCCGTGCCTAATCACCAGTTTCCACAATTTTGTTCATTGCTGTTGTTAGTTCATCGATTAACGCATCTGTACCATATTTGAAGAATTCTATGCCAATTCTATCTGCGCCAGGTGCCTACCCATCCTTAAGTTTGTTGATTATCCATCTAACTTCTTCTTGCGTAAAGGGAGTATCTAATATATCATTAGTGTACGACGGTACAGCATAGGCGGTGTAATATTAGCTGGATTCAAAAGTTTCTAAAAGTGAGCTTGTAATAAATCAGTAGTGAGCTCAACACTCATTTGAAGCTTATTTCCGTTTAAGTTTTTTATCGCCACCCAAAATTCCTTCGAGTCTCTGCAATGCGTGAGTTTTAATGCCTGTGTTTCATGGACTTTACTTTTTTTTTATAAAGTATTCGTTTCGATGTATACATATTTAAAAAACCAATTGTTGTACTCCCGAAAAGCTTTAAGCCATCCAAAGGTTCTTTTCCGTGCTGCTTCACATGCCTCATCAAACCATTTCTCCTTATTTTTCCTGTTGGCTGTATGCAGGTGTCTATATGCCGGATATGATGATTTGATTAAGTGTTCGATACCCCCAATACCCAGTTCTCTTGATGTTTGCATATTGCGCTCTTGATTCATTCTGTATTCATCATTCATTCTTGGCATCCTTCCATAGCAGCTTTGGAGGTAGCTCAAGTTTCCTCGTTTCTTCTTGAGTTATTTGGGTTGACCTTAATACAACCGTTATAGGAAGATGATCTGAGAACGGCTTGCTTAATACCTCAAAATCGGCTATTAAGGCAATCCATTCCCCTCTTGCTACACAATAGTCGATAACTGAGCAACCATGCTGACCCACGAAAGTATATTCTCCGGCTTTATCGGAATTGCACACCCCATTCATAATGCGTAAGCCATGGGCGTCACATAGTTCCAATAGTTTCGTTCCTTTTGAGTTTAAGGTCCCATCCTTAGGTACTCTCACTTTCGCAGCATATACATTTTCTCTGCCTTCTTCTTTCCCTTTTCTGGCATTTAAATCACCAATTATCATTATATTATCAGTATTATTGCTTTCTAAAAAATCATTAAGTGTACCGAAATCTCTCTCCCAATGATTGTAGTTAATATATGAAGGTATGATTATATATTTGGTTGAATCAATGACGATTTTTAGTAAATTGACTTCGGCTTCCAAAACAAATTCGCAGGTTAAATCGCTCATAGATCTTTTGTACCCGAAAAAACATCCACCACTCGCTCTACCTCTCATACTCTGATTTATTGCTGGGATCCACATAAATTTAAAATTGTTTATGCTGATTTAGAATTCGAACACGACATTATGGAAGATGTCCTTGCTAAGCCGCTTACACTCCGACCACTAGGCGTCGCTTTTGCCGCTTTGTTTACATCTATGCTTTGACAGGTCTGAGCTTCCACCAAGTTGAAACACAGCTGATTGCTTAAATCTGTCTGATAAAGATGATTTAGTTCTAAGATTCCATCTGCTGCATTGTTGAACAAAAGACCCGTCGTTTGGCTCCAGCGAAAGATTTTTTCCTTGATAATCATTCTATCGTTTCTTACAAACACTTTTATCGCCGGATTAATTTCGATTAGCCGACTTTTTATCTTCAACAATCGATTTCGTTTCTGTCGTATCGCGCTAGGAAGATCTTTAAAAATTATGACTCCCGTATACTTTAAAGCTTTCGATAATTTTAGCGCTGTGATGACTTGTTGCTTTGACTCGAGTTTGACTACGAAATTCTTTACATCTGCATTACCCGATCGCACCTCCTGGATTCGCAAGCTATCAATTGGCAGCGGTGGTTGAATAATACTTGCGCAGACGCTTTTCACCAGTTCCTTTTCATCTATTCTCTTTTGGGTTGTGACTTTCATCATTAGATTATTTTCGGTATTTTTCCTCTCCAACTCCTCCATTTGACTTTCTAGGTACTCGTACTTTTTCTACAGTGCCGCTACTTTGGTTGATAGTTGGATATTCTGTTCCAAGATTTTTTGGTTAACAGTGATGATTGCTTCGATGTCACTCTTTTTTGCCGTGTCTTGCAACTTTATACCGAGCAGTTTGCTTAGCATTTCTGTTAGGTCGACTTTAGTCATGGCTCCAACTAAATTTTCAGCCATATCCTCACAGATTTGCAATTTTTTCTGTTCGCTGAACGATTTAGGAGATATTTCTTTTAGTTAGCTATATATAACAAGTGGGCCATCTAATGATTTCTTTTTAAATCAAATTTGACACTGACAGCTATTTCCCGCTCGAAATCTTGACAGAAAGTCAGTATCATACCTCCGCGAAACGAAATGAGTCGCTTTACGCTTGAAAAACATTGGGAAATATTGAAAACTTATTTCCAAAGTGAGTGCTGTGTAGCCCAAAGAGTGCGTTTTTTGAAAAGTAGTTTTGGCCGAAATGAAGCACCCACCGCGCCTGCTGTACGCAAGTTTGTGCAAAAAGTTCATGTGACTGGTATGCTAGTGGACAATACTCATGGTCCCCGTCGTCGTACGGTGCGCATAGACGAGAATGTGGCTGCTGTAGCCGAGAGTGTGAAACTCAATTCACGAACATCAACTCGTCATCGATCTCAACAGCTCAACATTTCACGCACTAGCCTGAGGAGAATTTTGCACAAAGATCTGGGATTATTCGCTTACAAGGTCCAATTGATTCAGCAATTGAAAGCGTACGACCATCCGCTTCGTTATCGCTTCGGAGTTTGGGCCTTAGAGCAGTTTGAATTGGACAACAATTTTGGGCGAAAAATTATCTTTTCTGCGAGGCACATTTTCATCTCGACGGCTACGTTAACAAACAAAATTGCCGCATCTCGGGCTCGGAAAACCCGCACGTTATTGTCGAGAAGCCAATGCATCCACAGAGAGTGACAGTTTGGTGCGGATTGTGGAGTGGTGGCATCATTGGACCATTTTTCTTCGAAAATGAGGCTGGGAACAACGTTTCGGTCAACGGTGGGCGTTACAGAGCCATGTTAACGACTTTTTTTTTACTGAAATTGAAGACATGGATTTGGACGACCTCTGGTTGATGCAGGACGGCGCGCCATGCCACACAGCTCATGCCACAATCGGTCTTTTGCGCACCAAATTTCCAAATCGTGTTATCAGCCGTCTTGGCGATGTCCAATGGCCGCCTCGGAGCTGCAATTTGACCCCTTTGGATTTTTTTTTGTGGGGAACCGTGAAGGACCGATGTTATGCCAACAATCCGGAAATGATTCAAGCACTTAAGGCCGATATCATCCAAGCAATCCGTGAGCTACAGCCCGAAACCATCAACAAGGTCTTGGAAAATTGGAGTGATAGAGTGATACTGCGAAGCCAGCCGAGGAAGCCACTTGAACGACGTTGTGTTCCATAATTAATGGGAATGTTTGCTTTTATTAATAAAGCCATAATACATGGAAAAAAATTTAATTTTTTTTCATTTTATTGCATTTTTAAAAAGAAACTTGTAGTTGGCCCACCCTGTATATAATATATATGTATTTGAAGTGAGGTTATGAGCTTGTGCAATTGCAAGCTCAATTCTAAAAAAACGACCAGTTAAGAAACTAAAAGCTGGCTCTTCCCCCGAAATGGTAACAAGACAAGAAAACACGGAAGCGAGAAGATAAATAGCGTGACAAAATAAACACATGTGCCGAAGAAAATCTACGAACTAAGGTACAACCAACGCCACCAATAAACGTAATCGGAATTGCAGACTATAATAAACTGCATTCTATTCTCAAACCTCTGTTGCTATCCGATTTTGAAGTAGCATCGCTCAACAACAACAAATGGAAAATAAACATAAGTGTGTACTTACACTTTCGTTCTTTTACACGGTGTTCGTTGTTCGTTGTTGAACGTACGCGGAACAACGAAAGTGTGAATAGTAAAACCGAACAAAGAACGAAGAACGAATGAACAACGAACACGTACGAAAAAAATTCAAAGCTGGTTGGAATTTTCGGTGTATGGTATTACTCAAACACCGAACAATTCTTCTGCAGTGTCGTTTCTCTTGTTTATAAAAATGGGTGATTTAAGAAGTCTGTGAAGAGAATTTCTTGAGGAATTTATTGAGCTTTATGTTACCTTTATGTAACCTTGAAGAACTTTTATTATAGCCACACATGTTTCAGGAATAATATTACTTAAGGATGTAATAAGAATAAGAGATGTTATCGACTTCTTCATAACGAAAGGTATTAATAGAAAAGAAGTTAAAGTTAAAAGCAATGATGATCTGTCATCGGATCATACACCTGTAATTCTAACAGTCAATAGTTTATCGATAGAACAGATAAAATACCCACGACTAACAAACAAAAGAACGAACTGGTGTAAATTCAGAGAACTTCTCGAAGGTTTCATTAACCTTAGGTCCCCACTAGTCACAACAAAACATATTGACATTGAAACAGAACAATTCATTGTCGATGTGCAACAGGCAGCAGAAAATAGTACACCGACTTATCAACAAAAAACAGGCTTCGGTGTAATACCCCACAGAAATCAAGCAACTTATACTTGAAAAGAGAAGAGCTCGTAGAAAATGGCAAGCAACAAGATATCCGGGAGATAAAACCATTTTTAATGGACTCAATAATAGGCTTAAAAAAACTATTACTGATTTCAAAAATGATTCTCTACCTGAATACCTTTGTAATCTAACGGCTGATAAAGTCACGGACTACTCCCTTTAGAAGGCTGCTAAACGTTTAAAGAGACCACAAGCGCAAGATCCCCCGTTGAAAACATCTGATGGGAAATGGATCGGCGATCTCAAGGAAAGGGTTAAACTCTTTTGTCAGCACCTTTCAAATGTTTTCAAACCATTTCCACCTAGGGTAGCAAATGAAGATGTTGATTACTATAAAAGAGTAGACGAAAAGGAAATTGGGCGCCGTGGCGTAAGTGGTTACTGGTTAGTGTGTCGGATCACTACGCATGAGGTTCCAAGTTCGAATCCCAGAAAACACCAAAAAGTTTTTTCCCAATCCTACCTCTCGCGAGCGTCTGACAAACATCCGAGAGTATTGTTGTCACGAAAAAGCTTCTCAAATCGCCGTTCGGATTCGGCATTAAACTGTAGGTCCCTTCCATTCGTGTGAAAAATATAACGCACACAACACAAGTGGTTGCGAGAAGCTAGGCCCTGGCACTTTAAAGAGCTGTTGCGCTAAATATTTGTTTGTTTGAAAAGGAAATTCCTTATATTTCGTTAAGAGAGATCGAGACATGTATTCATAAAATAAATAATAGAAAATCACCAGGTTATGATCTTATAACTGCTCAAATCTTGAAGGAACTTCCTCTAACTGCATTGTTGAAACTCAAGCTTATAATTAATGCTTGCTTTAAACAAAGGTATGTCCCACATCTCTGGAAGATAACAGAAATTATTGTTATTCCTAAACAAGGTAAGCCTTTATCAGAAGTTACCTCATATAGGCCAATCTCACTTTTACCGTTATTTTCAAAACTTTTCGAGAAACTCCTTCTTAAAAGATTAGACCCAATTATGGAGCAAAGAAAGCTTATCGCTATCCATCAATTCGGGTTTAGGAATAAACACTCGACGATAGACCAGGTGCATCGTATAACTAATGTTATAGAAAAGGCACTGGAAGAAAAACAAATTTGTTCTGCAATATTCTTAGACGTTGCACAGGCTTTTGATAAAGTTTGGCATACGGTTTTGGAGTATAAACTTCATAGGGATCTACCTAGACAGTACTATGAAATCCTTAAATCTTATATAGGTAATAGATTCTTTAGAGTTCGTTATGGCTCAGCTTATTCTGAACTTAAACAAATATAAGCAGGTGTTCCACAGGGAAGTGTTCTAGGACCCACCTTGTATTTATTATATACGAATGATATACCGCATGCGAGTGATACCATGATACCCAGATTTGCAGACGACACTGCTCTTCTATCAACATATGGATGTGTGGCTAAAGCTACAGAAAAGCTACAAAATTCAATTAACGAGATATGTGATTTGACTGGCGAATTAAACTTAGGGCCGGTCTGTTTACAGTTGGTTAAATCTCTGGTTAGGTTATCACAGATTTTGCTTAACCCATGGTTATAAATCTATGGTAACCAAAGAGTGTTTGTTCACAATATTTTTCAATTTGGTCACCAAACCATAGCTTTGTGGAAATTCGTTCTATTTTCCAGTTTATCTGTCATCTCGTTTGTCAAATTAATCTGTGGTTAACTTTGTTTTTGTTTATCGGTTTTGTTCGATTATAGAAGACGTTGAAATTTGAAATTACATACAAAATTTGAATGGATTTCAAATGAATTTGAAATAAAGAAAACTCACTCCATTTTGTGTTATTTTTTATTTATTATATTATCTGCAATGAAATCTGTGGATGAAATTCGGCCAGAAATGCTCAAGGCCTTAGGCAAAGAGGGAGTGCAATGGCTCTCGCGTGTCATTAAAGTGGCCTGGGAATGCGGTGAAATACCTGGTGAATGACAAATGGGGGTGATAGTTCCTCTTTTTAAAAAAGGAGACAAAAGAGATTGCGCCAACTATAGGGCTATATAACCTTTAAAGTCTCATTGGAAAAGTCTTCGTTAAAGTGTTAGAATCGCGTTCCAGAGCTGTGGTTGAGGACAGTTTGGGGGATGAGCAGTGCGGTTTTTGTCCCGGTAGAAGCACAACCGACCAGAATGGTTCTTGAAAAGGCCTGGGAGTATGCTAAACCTGTCTACACTTGTTTTGTGGATTTGGAAAAAGCATATGATATGGCTCCTCGAGGCAAAGTCTAGAGTGTTCTGCAGGAGTATGGGATTGATGGTTCCCTGTTAAGGGCGATTCATTCTTTATATACAAACTGTAGAAGCTGTGTTCGGATAAACTGTGTTAAATCAATACCTTTCACTGTGGGCGTTGGACTCCGCCAGGGGTGCGTTTTGTCACTTCTCCTCTTCATTGTATATATGGATTGGATGTTACAACGCAGCCGTGGGGGGGAATGTTTCAAAGTGGGAGACCTAAGGATTAGTCATCTGCTCTTTGCGGATGATTTGGTCATCCTTGGGTCCTCTCAAACCGAACTTCAGTGCGCACTCGAAAGGTTTGTAGCCGTTTGTGATGATGCTGGAATGAAGTAATGGTCGTTTCCAAAAAAACCCATTCAGTGCACTCTGCATGTTAGTGGAGTCCCACTGAAGCAGGTGGATAAGTTTAAGTACATCGGGCTCTTATTCACAAGTGATGGGGAGAGCAATGCCGAGTTATCCTGTAGAATTGGTCAGGCTGGATCAATTTTGAAAGAGCTTGGTCAATCTGTTTTAAGGAAGCCCGAACTTAGTGCTCAAGCTGAGCTATCGGTTTTTAACTCGGTGTATGTTCCAACTCTCGCCTATGGTCATGAAATTTGGGTAGTGGCCGAATGAATAAAATCGCGGATACAAGCTGCCGAAATGAAGCTCCTTCGCGGTTTTGCTGTAATAACTCGTATGGATCGAGTGCGCAACACCAGAGTACGCGAGGCGCTCAATAATGAGCAGCTACTTCTCCGAGCGGAACGATCTATGAACGATGGTTTGGTCGCGTAGTGCGTATGCTCCCAGACCGGCTTCCAAGACGTGCCATGGTTGCCGTGCAATCAGGTAGGCGACTCCGCGGTAACCCTAGAAATAGATGGTTGGACCAAGTCCGACATCTCTCCTGGAGCCGTCTAGGTATTCCTCCTGATGAGTTGGAGTCAATGGCGGAGGATCGAGAAGGATGGAGAGTCCACCTGAGCATCCTACTCCCGCGACCCTCATGAAGGATTAGCGGGCCATTGGAAATGTTTGTATGTATGTATATTATCTATATTTTTTATCACACAATATCTGCATAGAATTTTGTTGTGTCGCATAATATTGAGTCAAAAGTAACCCGCAGTATGAAAACTAAGCATGAACAAACAAAATTCCGGAAAATCATTGGTTAAAATGACGTTAACCAAGGAAATTCGGCTGGTTATCGATTTCTCTGGTTAACTAACCAAACCATGGATTCTCTGGTTAAAATTTCGGTGAACAAACACAATCGATGGTTATCAGCTGGAATAACCACTGGTTAAAGTTAACCGAGAGTGAACAGACCGGCCCTTAATGAGTCAAAGTCCATCCATATCAATTTTACAAATAAAAAAAAAAACGAATCTTCCCGTGGTTATTAATAATCAAGTAGTTCCTTACTCTAACACAGCTTAATATCTCGGTATGAATCTGGATGCTAAACTGAATTGGAAGGAACATGTGAAAAAGAAAGTAGAAGATCTAAATATTAGATATAGAAAACTTTATTGGTTGTTAGGATATAACTCAGAACTGTCCATTGAGAATAAAATCCTATTATACAATCAGATATTAAAACCCGTTTGGACATATGGTATCCAATTATGGGGTTGCACAAAGAAAACAAATGTTCAAATGTTGCAAATATTTCAAAATAAGGTCCTTCGGGGAATAGTGAATGCCCCATGGTACATTAGAAATAGTGACTTGCATCGAGATTTGCAGATCGACCTCGTAGCAGATTCAATTAAAAGTACGCAATGCGTTACAACGAGCGTTTGCAGATGCATATCAATCCTGAGATAGACGATGTCTTAAATGTACGAAATAATATTCGTAGGTTAAGAAGAACCAAGCCCCATGAACTTTTTTGACAATTACGAGAGCCCGTATTTAAATTATAATACCTTCTCAAACCCGACTTAACGCTAAAAATAAAATCTTTGTCGATCACTAGCTGATTGGTCATGATCAAGGAGGTGTTAGTGTTAGTGTTAGTGCGGTTAGAGTCCCACACTACTTTGGGTTTCTAACCCCACTGTGTCTTTCGAGATTTTCACCTTCATGAAAAAAAAAAAAAAAAAAACTTAAGGATAGCGCAGAAATTATTGTTGAGAACTTTAGATCACTATATTTTTCCCCTGTCCCAAGAAATCGCAGTGTAGCAGACAGACGTTCATGCGGTGAATAGATTTTCTTAACCGAGTGTTTGATTTCTCAACTAATGGTGTGACCAAATCAAGAAGTTCAATACATATTTCTTCTGACATCTAGAAGTCATCTGGGTACAGTCTCAATTCACTAAGCACATTTATATGTGATAAGTGCTTTCTTTTTAACAAACAGTGTTTGGTTCAACATGATCTCTTATTTTTATCTTTTTTCTGAATAACTAAAAGCGCCGCCACTGCCAACAATGTGTTGTTATCCATTTTGATACAACGAGCGAACTGAATCAAAAAACTGTATAATGTTCTTTTTTCGGGGTACGTACACCGAACAAGGAACAACGAACAGCGTACACTGAATGAAGAACAAAAGTGTAAAGCCAGCTTAAAGGACTCAATCAGTTACCGCTTAGTATCTAATAAACTGAATGCTGAAAAAATTCAGTGTTATACTTAAGAAAATAAATCTGAAAGACCGATACGAGTCGTAGCTAGAGGACTTCATGCTTCATGCTTAAAGGAAGATGCTGTTCACGATTTGAAGAACAAAAACTTTAAAATCGTCAATGCGATAAATTTATTTAAACGGGAAAAACAAAAATTGGAAAGCGAGGAAACGACGGTAAAGCGCGGGCTTCCTCTTTTTATGCTAACCTTTGATAAAGCTGAGAGTTTAGATAAGATTTACGAAATAAGAACAATTCTGAATGTCGTAGTCAAAAGTACACAAGGTTGATACCTCAGTACAAACGATGCCAAGGATTCAATCATACGGAAACGTATTGCCAAAAAGAACCCCGATGTGTCAAATGCACCGGTAAACATCTAAGTCAAGAGTGTGGCGTAAACAAAAAAACCGCTGCAGCGTGTATTAACTGTAATGGAAAGCACCCGGCTAATTATAGAATTTGAATTTGAATTTGAATTTATTTCAGTTCGATAAGTTTTTTTTTACAATTTTCAGACCTGCGAAGCCTTGTGGCTTGTCTGCAGGAGGTTGCTTGGATATAAATGTTTAATTTACATGATTCTATCATCAAAATGAAGTTTTCTGTATTTTAAATATAATGAAAAAGAGTTATAGTATAGAAGTACTGTTTAAAACTCAAGATTAATGTAGTGGAAAAAAGCAATACAAATCAAAAAGGAAAAAAATAAAAACAAAAGAAGAAAAAACAAATTTGAATGATTTTAATTTTAATAGTGCATTATTACGTTATTGCCTCTAAGAAGTATATCTTTAATTTTCTTTTTCTAACGTTAATTTGTGCAATATTTCTTAAGAGTTGGGTAAAGTGTTGAAAATTCTGGGTATAGTATACCTCAGCTGTCTTCTTCCATACTCATTGATGATTGGTGGTAGCTGATAAAATCCCCCTGCTCTTCTGCGTGTTTCAAAACGATGACTTATTGGTCTCCTCAAGTTTCGATCGTCGTAATATTCTAACGCAGCACTCATCTCAAAGATCTGCTTGACACTAAGAACTTTCACTGCAGTTGTTCCATTTCTTCCTGAAAGTATCCTTACTGCCCTGTCCTGGATATTTTGTAGCTTGTCTATATGTGTTTGTGCCGCACCTCCCCACGCTAGTACGCCATATCTTAATCTCGATTCGATGAGAGCATGATACACCTGCTTTTGTACACACGTCGCTGATTTGAACTGCAGACAGGCCAGCGCAAATAGAGATCCTCTTAGCTTGTTCCGCAGGTCATTGATATGTGGCCCCCAGAGAAAATGGCTGTCTATAATGACACCTAAATATTTATAATTATTTACGACTTCAATGCATTCGCAGTTTTGTGAATTAAAGCAGTTAAAAGTTTTAAGAACGATGAGTGATTCTGGGTGCATTGGGCTTCGAATGTGCATTAGTTTGGTCTTCGACTCGTTGATCACAAGCCCATTGTCGTGACACCATCTCCCTGCTGCGTTGAATTCGATTTGCATTACCCTTGTTGCTTCTTCTAGAGATGGACGGCATACCACAATCGCGGTATCGTCTGCGTAGGCAAATGGAACACTACTTTTGAAACATTTTAGCATTTCATTTGTATATAATATAAAAAGAAGGGGACCAAGCTTGGACCCTTGTGGAACTCCATGCTGCACTTCATATTCACTGCTAAGCGAGTTATTGATTTTGACACGGAAAGTTCTATCTTTGAGATAATTCGATAACCAGTCCGACAGTTTGCCTCTTATTCCTATTCTTCCTAAGGCCTCGATAAGTTTTTTGTGATCCAGGGTATCAAAAGCCTTGCTAAAGTCGAAAAATAGGACTAGTACGTGATGACGCTTGCTCAGGGTGTCATTGATTAGGTCCGCAAAATTGCCGAGAAGTTGGTTGGTGCTCTTACCTTTTTGAAAGCCGTATTGATTTTTGTGTATTATCTTATGCTTTTCGACAAATTCCCGTATTCGATCCGACATAATCTGCTCCATAATCTTGTCAATAGCCGGTAGAATTGCTATTGGGCGATAGTTCTCTACACGCTTTTTGATACCACCCTTATAAATAGGCCTCATAATTGCCTCTTTAAGTTTCTTTGGTACCGTTGCCATTTCGAAGCTCAGATTTATTAATTTTGTTAGTATAGGAACAAAGATATCGCTATTTGACCTTAAATCTATGGTCCTTATGCCATCCGCACCGGGTGCCTTTTGAACATTCAAGCAATTTAGTACGTTAGCTACCTCAGTGCAATCGGTATCTCTCAAATACATTGAATCTTGTAGCAGAGTGTTCTGATGATCGGATGAAATTATATTACATTTATGTATTATGGATGCTGCTTGACGTGAAAACTGATCTCCAAATTCGTTCGAAAGTGCAAGGGCGTTCATATTCACCGAAAAATTTTTCCTTATAGTCTCTTCTAGGCTGGGTTTTCTTCGACCTAAAACCTTGTTGATTAATTCCCAAGTCTTCCTTGGATCACCTCTTGCAAGTTCAAACTTCATTTTGTAATACTGGTCCCTTGTTCTAGATATTTTTTTGTTCACCAGGTTGCGTAACTTTTTATACGCTGTTTCATATGTTGAGTTTCTTGGATTGTTTTTCCATTTACGGTATAGTATATCCCTTTCTTTGCAATTTTCAATCAAATCCCTAGTTATCCACACGGTCCTTTGCCTTTTCACTTTTTCCTTACATACAGTTTTTGAATTAGAGTATATTTTATTCATTTTGTCTACCAAGGAGTTCATAAGTGCTTCAGGGTGTGTTTCTTCTAACAGTAGAGTCCAATCTGTCACAGTGATTAGATCATTTACTCGCCTCGTCCGTAATATATCCTGTGATGGAGTATTCTCTTCGGTTGTACTGTCCTCGTAGAGTCCATATAGAGTAGTGTAATGGTCCGAAATGTCGTTTTCAACTATGGCCGAGAACGTTTTCATGTCTGGCAGGCTTACTACAATATGGTCAATAAGTGTGCAACTACCTATATTTGGATCGACTCTAGTAGCTCCTTTAATTATGTTACATAATCCATTCGACGCCAACATATCTTGGTAATTACGTACTTCATAGCTTGAGCTATCGTTGATATTTAAATTTATATCTCCCATAATAAGCAAGTCGTTATGAAGTTGTTTTGTGCTCATGATCTTACTGAATTCTTCGATAAACTCATTTTTATTGCTCTTCGGAGGCCTATAAATAGCACTAATCACTCTTTCCTTAGTATTATGTTGCATTTTTAATGTAAGATTTTCATATGATTTCATTTCAATTATGAGTCGTTCATAATTTATATGTTTTTTGATAAACATCGCTATCCCACCACCTTTTTTATGCATTCTATTTGCGAATTCAGAATCGAAGCCATCCAGATAATACAAACTATTTTCTTCTATTCTAATGTTAATTTCCACTAACACAACAACATCAATATGCTCCAAAATTGGATTGATACAAACACAAAACATATTCCAATTTTTTCTTAACGATCTAATGTTAAGACACAAACAACGAAAATTCATTTTTTTTAATTCATTTATTGTTTGACTAAAATCCTCATATTCCATATAATTCAAGTCAAATATATCTACTACATTGTCCTCGCTTTCCAATGTGATGAAAAAAAAAATTATTCTACATTGTAATATACATATGTAGATATTAAATTAGTTTCATTTTATTTTATTCAAATCGCTTAGAGATTGAATAAATAATGCCTCCGTTCGCTCTTCTCTTCTCGCGAAAATTCTTCCGGTGTTCTCCCACACGAATTTCCAGCCTTCCTCTTTAGCTTTATTCTTCGCCTGCCACATCAACTGTTTATTTGCAATGGTTAGTAAATTGTTTACATATACGTTGGTGTTGTTGTAAGCCTCGTTAATCTTTGCGCAGTTGTCCATATGTTGATTTATTTTGGCGATTGTCAACGGACGAGTTGAGCGAGCATTTTGCATAAAGTTAGTTAGAGGATTTGAAGTAGCTAAAGAAGTGCAAAAACTAAAAACAAAATCAAAACCGCAAACTAAGCCAAAGCGTAAGATCACACAGGAGAAAGTAGGCAAACTTAAACTAAACTTTAGAGCGCAAAAAGGTGAGGGAAACAGTGACAACAGAAAAGCCCTCGACATCTGTCCTTAAAAGAAACGGTACTGAAAAGCTACCATTAGAAAAGCCACCGGGTAATGACCCTCGGACAGCAGGAGTGCAGACTTACGTTCAGGCCGCGGCAACCGAAAAACCAAAAAACGTTGAAATTTCGACGGACTCTGTCTCTCATATTTTCTCAGTTATTCTCGCGAAATTTGGAAAACAAAGCAAAATAAATAAAATTATTCTCGATGGGATGGTTAAGCTTGAAAATAATTCACGGAAATCACGTACTTCAACTTGAATATGAATGACAAACGATTGTTAAATATATGTACTTGGAATACAAACGGACTTTTGCAAAAACTTGACGAATTTGAAATCTTCATGCGTGAAAAAGATATTAATATTTGCTTGATTTCTGAAACCCACGTGAAAAACGAATCGCATTTAAAAATAAAAGGCTATAATGATTACCACGCTTGCCACATTTCGGGAAAAGCGAGAGGCGGATCATCCTTGTTTATTTAACACTGCATCGAACAATCCGAAGACCTAAAGATAGAGCTTGAAACTTTGCTACTGTGCACGATTCGAACCGCTGAAACCTAATTTCATTATTTTAATGCGATTTTGGGGGTCAAGATACAGCTCGAAAAAAGGTAGAATGCTCTATGGGGCAGGTATGGAGTACAGTTGTGATTTCCGTTCGACGGGTAAACCGACTTACTGGCTAACTGATACTTCGAAAATACCTGAGCTGATAGATTTTTTCGTTGTGAAAGGAATATCTACCAACCACATACAAGTTAAAGAGAGCTTTGATCTGTCGTCTGGGGAATGATCCCCAGTTATTTTGACATCGAGCGAAAAACTATTCTATAACCTAGAGCCAGTGAGATTAACTGGTAGAACAGCTAACTGGGAATGCTTTAGGAACGAAATTGCAGATAATGTTGAACTGAGCGTTCTACTTACGACACCCTATAAACTTGAGGTTGAAGTTGGTCGCTTCGTTGAGATCGTGCAGCTCGCCTCTTGAAATAACACGCCTAGTCCAAGCAAAACACCGGACAGAAACGGCTTTCGATATCCTCCTGAAATAAAAGAATTGGTCAAGGAAAAAAGGATCGCGCGTAAAAAATGGCAGCAGGGTCGTGCTCCGCAGCACAAAGCACACTTGAATCGTCTGTGCAATTTGTTGATGATGACTATTAAGGATTTTAGGAATCCTGCAATAGGCTTATACCTTGAAAGTTTAACAGCGAAAAAAGATTTCAATTATTCACTTTGGAAAGCTGTAAAAGGCACCAAAAGGACCAAAGCCTCCGCGCCACCAATTAAATGAAATCAAAATGAATGGGCAAGGGAATACTATATAAAGAAAAAGCGGACGTCTTTGCGGCCACCTTGGAAGAAACCTTTAAGCCGTACGATGGTCAAGTGGTTTACGATAACGTCAATAGGCCGGATTTACCATCTGACGATTTAACACTCACAAGTACAACGCTAAGGGAACTCAAACATGAGATCGAGAAATTAAAACCTAAGGAAGCTCCTGTTTATGATTTGATTACCGGAGAAATTCTCAAAGTTTTACCTAGAAAAGCATTGATGAAGCTTCTCCATATTGTAAATGCTGCACTCAGATTAAAACATGTTCCAAGCCAATGGAAAGTTGCGGAAGTAATAATGGTTTTAAAACCAAAAAAACGGCCAATTGAGGTAAAATCGTATAGACCAATTTCGCTTCTTCCAGTCATATCGAAAATTTTCGAGAGGATATTATTAAGGCGTCTCCAACCGGTTATAGAAGAAAATAATCTTATCCCTGACCACCAGTTTGGGTTCAGAAGTAAGCATTCGACGATTGACCAGGTGCATAGAATTACTGACGTAATCGAGAAAGCACTTGAAGAAGAAAAGATTTGCTCAAGCGTATTTCTTAACGTCCCGCAAGCCTTTGATAAGGTGTGGCATGATGGCTTGAAATGCAAACTACGACAATTTCTCCCGGTATGCTTAAACGATATTCTAGAATCATATCTCGGGAATAGACTCTTTCGTGTTAGACATGGAATCGAATACTCCAAGCTCAAAGAAATGTCGGCCGGCGTACCGCAAGGAAGCGTTCTTGGGTTGCTTCTCTATTTGTTATATACTCGTGATATACCGAACGAAGATGTCACTATCCTTGCTACGTTTGCCGATGACACCGCTATCCTAGCAGTAGACCAAACAATCCAAGAAACGACTGCAAAACTGCAAAAAGCACTGGCTAATGTAAATGAATGGATGAGGGACTGAAATCGAATTCGCACGTGAAAATTAAACGTACAGAACTCGAAATCAAATATAGAGAAATGTACTGCTTACTTGGAAAATATTACCAGCACAGTGCTGAGAACAAACTGCTTTTATACAAGCAGTGCTAAAGCCGGTGTGGACCTACGGTATATAAACTTTGGGGTTGTACCAAGAAAATGCCAATATTTTACAAACTTTTCAAAATAAAGTGCTAAGAGAAATTGTCCAAGCACCGTGGTATAGTAGAAACGACGATATCCACAGGGATCTCGGAATTCCGACAATCGAAGCTAAAACTAGAAGTTTCGAAAGCATAGAAACCAACTAATCGGACATGTCAACAATACAGTCGTACAAATTTTGGATGAGAGCAAACACAATACGAAAGAAGTTCTTGGTTAAAAAAAATTGGGAATTATTTCGAAATAACATATCAGTAAATCCCCATAACAAAGAATTTTTGAATAGTGACGAATTCATACGAGAGAAAATTATTGAGGCCGCTAAGAAATCTTTCCCAATGTCATTGTCAAATCGTTATCATAAAGCTGTTCCTTGGTGGAACGACGAAATAAAAAATATTTTGAAAGCAAGAAGAACATTTCTTAGAATTTACAAAAGAACTCTTCATTTAACAGATTTTAAAAATTTTATATGTGCAAAGTACAAAGCCAGAAAATTGATTCGGTTTTGTAAGAAAAAGTCATCGGAAGAATTTGTTGGTACAATTACTAGTAGTATGTCCTCCTCAGAAGTGTTTAACAAGATTCGAAGCCTAAATGGGAAAAGTAAATCAACTAATGTTACGTCGCTGCTAGTCAATGACCAGCTCATTACTTTTGTCGAATTACTATTGTCGAAGAGTTTTCAAATTCTTTTTTTAAAATTTCCAGTTCAGAAAACTATAAATAATCATTCGTAGCACACAAAAGGTCAATTGAATCAAATGAAATTTGTGTTCCATTAAATCAAACTGATGTTTGTAATGTCCCATTTTCCTTGATTGAACTACAAAACGCATTGTCAGACTGTAAAGGGTCTTCTGCAGGGCCCGATATGATTCATTATGACATGATTAAAAGCATGAACTCTTCCGATTTTGTCTACCTCCTAGATTTTTACACTAAACTATTCTCAACTGGAACATTCCCAATGAATTGGAGAAAAGCAATATTGATTCCAATATTAAAGAAGGGGAAGAATCCCATTCTTACAAATAACTATCGACCCATATCCCTAACCAATTGCTTATGTAAAATTTTGGAGCGAATGATAAACAAGAGACTACAATGGTTCCTTGAAAGTAATAATAATATTACTACTTTTCAATCTGGATTCCGTAAGTACAGAAGTACTATTGATAATCTTCTTTTCCTAGAATCTGAAATTATGGAAGCTTTCTCATCGAGAAAATTTCTCATATCAATCTTTTTTGACATAGAAAAAGCTAAGGATACAGAATGGAAAAGAAATATTATCGAAGAATTTTTAAAAATTGGACTTAGAGGAAATATAGTAAAATTTGTACAACATTTTCTAACCAATAGATCATTTCAAGTTGTTATAGCAAACACTTTTTCAAATGGAAAAAAATATAGAAAACGGCATCCCGCTGACGATTTAGTCATTTTTTGCTGTTTCTAAAAATGAAAGTACTTTGCAAAGAAATTTACAAAAATGTTTAATTAATCTGACTGACTGGTGTGACAAAAGAGGTTTTAGTTTCTCTGTTGCAAAAACAGTGGCTATGCTTTTTTTAAGGAAAACCAAAAACATAAATTTACCAGACCTAACTTTGAATGGAAATCTATTAAAATATGTAAGTAAACATAAATTCCTAGGTATGACATTTGATAAAAAAAACTTAAGTGGATAGATCATATAAGATAAACTAAAGCAAAGGCCACTAAAAATTTAAACTTATTAAAACTCCTTGCAAATACTGACTATGGATCTGATAGAAAACTGTTGTTAAGAATTCATAATATGATAATTCTGCCGGTAATAGACTATGGAAGCATTATATATTTATCAGCTAATAAAACTCTACTCAATTCACTGAATTCTGTTCATAACTCAGGCATACGAATATGCACAGGAATCTTTCGAACTAGCCCTACTGAAAGCCTGATGATAGATGTGGGGCAGTACCCATTAAAATATCGAAGGGAAAAACAACAATTGTTCATAATATCCAAAATAATGTCATTTGGTTCGCACCCCTTAACGACCAAATTATTTAACGAACAGGCGTTTAGTAGAATTAGAAACAGACCACTAAATTATCAACCATCATATGTCTGACTTAAAGTTATTTTTTAACAAAATATACCCCAACACTTAACTTTCGACAAACAGAAGAATCAAAAATCACCGCCATGGATCTCTACCTCACTCAAAATAGACACTTCTCTTTCAAAATTTAAAAGAGAAAACACCCTTCCTTATATATATAAATCCTTTTCTCATGGAAAATATAAGGCAGAGTACTCAAATTTCGAAAAGATTTTTACGGATGGATCTGTTTTCAAGTATAAAACTGGATGTGCATTTAAACATAACTCAATTGAAAAGAAATTCCATATATCTGAGTACTCCAACATCTGTACAGCAGAACTTTATACTATTCAAAAATTTATTGAATATGCAAACACAATTTACTATTCAAACTTCCTTATGTACTGACTCATTGAGTTCAGCTCAAATTCTAAGGAAAATTTATTGTAGCCATCCAATAGCTTATAAAATTAAAGAACTTTTATATAGATCCTGCAAAAAAAAATTTTATTTTGGATACCCAGCCACATGAACATAGGTTTTAATAATAGGGCTGATCATTAAGCAAAAGAGTCGATTCTAGATCCATATGACGAAACAGTCCTCTTCTTTTATAAAGATCGGAAAGAACTGATTAAATTCAATATTAGTGACAAATGGAAACATAAATGGCAATTACAACCGCTATCCAACAAATTACGATCGATAAAAGCTACGTCTGAAGGTTGGTTATCTATAGACAGTGTAAGCAGAAAGGATTCAGTTGTTTTAACAAGATTGAGAATAGGACATTCTAATTTAACTCATATTCACTTGATTAACAAAGCATATTTTTTCGGACTGTCCACATTACAACAGTTATAGAACACGATTTGGCATACTCGTATTTTGTCACAAAATTTTAGCATCAGACAATCTTAAAGCAAATGAAAAGGTTATAGAATTTGTAAAATACATTGGATTGTTCAATAAAATTTAATATTAAGAATATTTATAAAATGAATTATAAATAGGAGAAGTTTTATATTCATTTCTTTTGTTAACAATTGCATACGAGTATTAAGAATATGCGTACATTTATTTAATATTAGAAATAACTCAAGGACATACAGTTTGTCAAGAAAATGTTTGCAAAATCAAAATATATACAGAAAATAGATTTATAAGTATGTTTTTCTTCTTCTTCTTCTTCCTTTTATCAGCGAGGTTATGATCCGAAAACAAGGGATCGCAACCCTCCCACTTCACCGCATTTCTACTGACCCGCCTGTGGGGTTCGCCTGTTTGACCTCAGAAAATATCGGCAGGCCTGCCGATTTTGGATCACTCCCTTACTGAGGCCAATGAAATGCCGATGTCGTCGCATTTGTCTGATCCAGGCGTTTATAGGCCTGCCTTTCCTACATCGCGATGTCTTTGGAACGTACATTGATATTGCCTTTTTAACAGGGTTCAAATGATCTCTTCTTTGAACGTGGCAATACCAACTGAGCCGGTCACGCTCTATTTTTTGTACGATGGTTTCCTTGATGTGAAAGCTTCCACGGATCTTCGAACTTCTTATTCGATCAAGCTTTGTCACTCCTGCTGTCATGCGAAGCATCTTCATCTCAGCTGCCGTTAATTTACTCTCATACTTTTTGTACATCGTCCAACATTGTGAACCGTATGTGAGCGCTGGACGTACAACTGCGGTGTAGAGCCTTCCTTTCAACTTAGGGGGCATTTTTCTGTCACAGAAGATAGCGGAATTTTCTCGCCACTTCATCCACCCTACGCTTACACGATGATTGATGTCGTCATCACAAGTTGCTTTGCTATTGATCATAGATCCCAGATATTTGAACTTTTCGCACTTGGGAAGCGCTGTTCCATTCAAATAAATGTCTGGAATAGGCCTGAGTGGATCAGAGAACGGGCAGCACAAGTACTCTGTCTTTTTTTAACTAATGCGATACCCATTTCCCTCCAAAACGTCCACCCACACATCAAGTGCTTGTTGCAGGGATGTAGGATCCTCACTTATGATGGCTCCATCGTCAGCAAAGAATAACTGATGTACCTTGGGGTCCATCACTTTACCTTCAAGCAGATAATCAAGGACTGTAATAAAGAGCAAAGGACTTAAAACGCTTCCCTGGTGTACCCCGACTTTGATTGGGAACTCTTCGGTTACTCCAGTGGGGCATCTTACTTTTGTCTTTGCTCCCTCGTACATGTCCATAATCATCTGTACATAGGTTTCTGGAACCCCTCGATGTCTTAGCGCCACCCATATCAGATCTCGTGGTTGTCTGTCGAATGCCTTTTCAAAGTCAACCAATACAATATGCAAATCCCTTAAGGAATCACGATGTTTTTCCATTATGATCCTTATACTTTGGATTGCATCTGTGGTTGATTTACCCGAGACAAACCCGCACTGATCATCAGATAGCCGTATTATTTTTCGCAGTCGGCCACCTAATACCCGCTCAACGATCTTCATGGTGTGTGACATCAGCTTGATCGAACGGTAGTTATCACAGTTTCGTGTATCACCCTTCCCTTTGTATACAGGTAGAAGGTAACTTTCCCTCCATTCATTCGGCAATGGATCACCTCTCACGAATTTGGAGATGAGAATTCTGAGCCATCTGAACCCGATGTCTCCCATCTTTTTCCAGAACTCAGAGGGTATCTCGTCTGGCCCAACCGCTTTTCATTTTTTGGAGTATTTGACCGCCTCAATAACTTCTTCGACTGTAATGTCGGGTATTTCTTCACAGTTAGGGGTGGCTCTTGGAAAGTATAGCCGGGGAAACTGTTCATTTAAAAACTCTTCACAATACTGCCGCCATCTCTGCAGAATTGTGTCGTCATCCACAAGAAGCTGGCCATGAGCATTGCTAATGAACTTTGGCGAACGAATCTCCTGAGCATTCTTCCTTCTTTGGGCGGCTATTTTGAAGATAGTGGCGCTCTTGTTCATATTGTGTCTTCGCAGCTCCTGGATAGCGTGGTTTGCATCAGCAACCGAGGAAAATATTTTCTCCAGCTCCCGATACAGGCCCTCCGTTCTCTCTGCTTGAAGCTGGGCGCACTTCTTCTTCGCTTTTTTCTTGCAGCATCTGTATTCCATTTCGAGGCGAGCTTTTTCGTCACTATTATTAGAGGGGCACTTTGACCAAGCTTTGAAAGCCGCTTTCTTCTCATTTATCACTTTCTTAGCTTCATCACTCCACCACCATGTTTCTTTGGCGTGTTGATGGTGGTCTTTTGAAGCTCCTAGCAGTGATTTGGCCTTCTTTAAGCAAGTTCGCTGTAGGGAATCCCACATATTTTGTGCTCTGCACTCTTCATCCTCAGCTCCGTTGATGGTGTGAGAGAGGTAATTTTTCATTACGAAAACAAAACCTTGCCTTTTTCTTTGTCCAGATTGTACCACTTGATTTTCTCAGAGACCCTTGTTTGTTAGCAGGAGACGGTGTTGACGAGCGATTGCCTCTCCCAGGATCACTTTGCAATCTTTTACCCGAGGCTTCATGAAACTGACTACCAAATGGTAGTCAATCTGAGTTTCATCTCCACCACTGCTGTAAGTGATCAGGTGTCGGCTTTGTTTGATGAACATGGTATTTAACACGATAAGACCGTGTGATTTGCACATGCTTAGGATGTCTTCACCAGGAAGGTTCCTGGTGCCATATCCTAGTCCTCCATGGCAGTCTTCATAGTCTTCGTTTGATTTCCCGACATGTCCATTCAAATCTCCTCCAACAAACAGAAATTCTTCCTTTGGGATGTTCTTAAGGAGATTGTGGAAATCTAGCCAAAATGCATCTTTATCTCTCTGATTGCACCCATTTTGGGGAGCATATGCACTGACAATATTCCACACCTCTCCTTGTATTACTAGTTTGAGAGACATCAAACGGTCGCTGGACTTCGAAATGCTCAAGACGTTTCCAAGTAGCTCTGCCGCAAGGATGATACCGATTCCGTTCCTAGCCTTTTCCGTTCCGTAGTAGAACATCTTGTAATCTTTTGTCCTAACGTCCAAGAAACGCGCCCGATTCCCGGTGTTTTTCCATTTCGTCTCTTGGACACACAAGACGTCCACCCGCCTTCTATTCATCATCTCTTCCAGCTCGTAACTTCGACCGGTCATGCTTCCAACGTTCCAACTCGCGACCCTTAAATTGCGTCCAAACTGTTTCATTATGTTGCTAGCCCCCGGAATCCGTATAGCTCTGACCCGAACATTTCTGCTCGGTCCAGGATCAGTACCATGCACAGCAGTGGTAGTGCCTGGCGGGGTAGTGCCTTTCCTTTTTGCAAGTATTATCATAATGATACAGTTTTGCAATACAATTTTTGCACCATATTGCGATGGTGTTTGTTGTTTGACACGTGCATGCTCCTGTTTTAGTATTGTTTGATCTTTCTTTTATGACACCGGTGATCTCCAGTCGTGTCAACCCACGGACTCGCATGCACACTTGTGGGAGGGTTTTTATGGTAGTATATGTGTCGCTAGGCTCACTTGGGTGTTATATTGCCTAGATCTGATTTGTGCCCTTAGTCGCCTTTTACGACAAGCGCTAGTTGTTGGGGGGCGCTGCAGTGATATTCTTCACCCGTCCCTGCACGGGAAATTTATAAGTATGTTTTTATTAAGAAATATATGATTTTTTCAATTTTTTTTTTTTTAATTTAATTTTTGTATTAACTGTTTACTGTAATTTATAAAAAGAAAAGAAAAATCAGACTTAAACTAAGAGAAATCCAACAAAAAGCTAGCAATATTAGTTTTATCAATGTCAAACAATTCTTTGCAAAATTCTTTTTTTTTTTCCGAGGGTAGGTGAAAATCTTCAACAAGACACTATGAGGATCGACAGCGCGTGCTCATAGTAGTGTGGGATTCTTACCCACTAAAAAACCTCCCTTCAAAACAGACTTGTTTTCATTTTTACTACAACTAAGTATTCGACTTATCAAGTAGTTTTCATTTCACGTAATAAGGACGTTTTGCAGGGACCTTCCCATTAGAAGTTCCTGCCAGCTCCGCAGTTTAAACGCGGTTACTTATCGCGCTAAGTCTAAAGGTTTGGTTCTTTGTAGACGGCGCAGTAAATTTCTTTCTTCCAAATCTTGGAGGACTGTAATATTGAAGTGACTTTCTAGTCGACTTTTCTGCTTTCTCGCGTAGGTTTGAATTTCGTCTTCTATAGTTTTAATGCCAAGATCTCTATGGATATCGCTATTTCTGATATACCATGGCGCATTAACAATACCTCTTAGCACTTTGTTGTCAAAAGTTTGTAAAATTTTAATATTAGTTATTTTGGTACAACCCCAGAGTTGTATACCATATGTCCATACGGGCTTTAGCACTTCCTTATATAAAAGCAGTTTGTTCTCTATATTAACCTTGGAAGATTTTCCAAGTAACCAATACATTTCTCTATATTTATTATCTAGTTCTATGCGTTTTTTCTTTACGTGCGTTTTCTATTTCAGCTTTGCATCAAGTGTCATTCCAAGATACTTTGCCTCGTTTGCAAACGGAATTTGAACCGAGTTTGAAAAGATCGGCAAATTATTTATTTTCTTATAAGTAAAATATACATGAACAGATTTGGTCTCGTTGAGTGCGATTCGCCAAATCTTTGTCCAATCATTTACTCTAGATTTTAGATTAGATTAGATTTTATTAGTGAATTCACTTAATTAACATGCATATATAAATGTAATACAAAATCATTTAAGCATGGCTTTGCCGTCTGCCTGGTTGACAAATTCAAAAGAATATAATAACAATAATAATAATAATAACAATTCTTTAAGTGATTTTTTAAATTTCTTCATATAATAAAAAATATTAAACTGAATTAATTATTTATTAAAATTAATCAATTAAGGCATGTAACTGAATCTTTAAAAGTTTCCACTGTTAATCCTGTCACGATATGCTAACGATATTTTGCAAAAATTGTAGAGTTTCGGTGCATTTAACTCATTGAGGAGGGCCATAACTTGGCCATCTGATAAGAACTAGCTGCCTAAAAAGTGTTTTCTTGTTTCCCGTAAAGTTGGACATCTCCCAACAAAATGAAAAACGTCTTCTCTCTCTGCTAAATTGCATAAACTGCATACTATTGGCAGGTCCTCTCTGTGGGGCATGTAATTTAAACGAATTAGTTCTCCTCGCAGCTTCAATATCATAGATATTTCATTCACGCTGTGCTCATCGCAAAAGTAGTTTATATGCAGGGAACTGTGATTTAGTCGGCTGTAGATTAATCTGTGAAGTGATCCAGCTGCATCCGCTTCAAAGCTCAACCTGTATCGTTCGTCAACTCTGGCGATGAGTTGGTATAGCGTAGCTTTCCAGTTTCTGTAATTCGCGATATTTAAATTCAGTTCCATACCGCATCCATTAGCTAATTCCATCCACTCGTGGTACCAACTTGTCTTTTCCGTAATTGCTTTGAGAGCTACTTTCTTCGGGAGTCGGTCATTCGGCATATTTAAGACTCTTATGATAAAATCTACTTGTAGTTTTAACGCCTTTATAAACAGTGGTGACAAACCCGTCTCTAGCATTATCATGTAGTTGGGTGTGCTGGGTGGGAGGTGGAACGCTCTTTTGACAAAGTATCTTAAAAGTTTCTCAACCGTATCATAATGTTTGCAACCCCAAACTTGCGCGGCGTAGAACAAAATTGCTTCAGATACTGCTGTAAATACCTTGTACTTACTACTGTGGGCCACATACTTGCTTCTCCATACTCAAGCTTTTCGTAAGATGAATTCCGAGATACTTGTACTCCTTAACAATTTCTATGCCTCTGCCGTCATAGTACCATTTTTCGTTAGCGCAATACCTTCCTCCACCTCTTTTAAAAATCATCACCTTTGACTTTTCCAAGTTTACCACAAGATTCCATAATGTGCAATATTCATGTAGCCGATTTATCATGAGTTGGAGTGTTTGAGGTGAATAAGAAAGTAATACTATGTCATCAGCGAAGAGAAGAGTTTTGATGTTGACCCCTGCATACTCTATACCTCCTGGCAAACAATCGATAATGTCCTCAATGAAGAGGGCAAATAAGGTTGGACTAAGTGCGCATCCTTGTCTTACACCTGATTTCGACTGGAACCACTCTGACTTCTCATCTCCATTCCACACTGCTGCATGTGTGTCATCGTACAGGTTGTGTATAACTCGACCAAATTTGTGAGATAACCCCATTCCATACAGTTTGTATAACAGCGCACTGCGGTCAATTGTGTCGAAGGCTGCCTTGCAATCGACAAAAAAAGCATATAATTTTTTTCCACGTAAAAGAAAGGACTCCGCAATACTAACTAATACGAATACATGGTCTATGGTGGAGTATCCGGATGTGAAACCTGCCTGGTACTCCTTCATTAGTTTATTGACGCCAATCCACTCAGTTAGTCGTTTCTGCAAGACTGCTGTAAATATTTTGTAGGATCCGTTGAGAATTGAAATGCCCCTATAATTTGCCGGGTCAGTTTTGCAACCTTTTTTAAAGATGGGGAAAATTAGGGCCTCCTTAAACTGCTGTGGTATCAGCCCACTTATCAGAACATTGTTAAAAACTTTCGCTAGTTTGGTGACCAGTTGTGATGTTCCATATTTGAAAAACTCGACTGGAATCCTATCAGTTCCTGATGCTTTCTTATCTTTTAGATGGCTTAGCGCTTCGACTACTTCCGTGATGTTGATATCTGAGTCCAGTATTTCATTTCTAAAACCAGGTACAGCATATTGAAATTGATGTCTCTCAAGCCTCGGGTTCAACAACTCATTGAAATGTGTAAGCAAAATACTTGAGCTGAGCTCTGCGCTTATTGTGTACTTTTTCCCATTGAGTTTTGCAGCCAATTTCCAGAATTCTCTTGAATTATTACATCGCCCAAGATTTAATGCTACAGCTTCATAGTACGACTGTTTTTTCTTCTACACACTGACTTGTATCTGCTATTTGCTTCAATATACAGCTCCTTAAAACGTCCATCTGACGAATTGCGAAACGATCTCAGCCACGCAAATGATAATTGTCGCGCTCTTCGACACTCACTATCGAACCACGGCTCCATAAACTGCTTCTCATTAACTCACCTTTTCCTAGGCGGTAAGTACGATGCTTTGATGGCTTCTTCAATTTCCGTAAGACTTGGATCCTGTTGTGCTTGTAATAACAAGTCAAGCTTTCCTCTGTATACAGGTGCAACGTCATCTCTCCATACTAATTTGGGAATGAGCATCAATTTCCTCCTTTCTTCATTATCTGCTTTTTCAGTCTCAAATGTTACATAAATTGGTAGATTATCCGAATACGGAACTTGCCCTACCTCGAAGTCAACAACATATGAATTCCAATCACCTCCAATAAGACTGTAGTCTATAACCGACGTTCCTTGCAACCCCACGAAGGTAAGCTCCCCATCTGTATCTGAATTACTTGTTCCGTTTTGAATTCTAAGTCCAAATGAATTGCAGCATTCTAATAATTTGGCTCCTCTGCTGTTAAGCACCTTGTCCTTAGATTCACGATTAATGCCAGCGCTGATATTTTCTGCTCCTACTTCTTTTCCAATTCTTGCATTTAGGTCGCCTATTACTAAGATGTTCGGATTATCGCAGTTTATCAAACTCTCATTAAACTTCTCAAAATCGTTCTCCCACTGATTATAATTGACATACGTTGGAAATATGAGAAAACTCTTGTTGTTAAAACGCAGGTTTAAATAAGGAAGTTCCTCTGATGTTCTAAACTCGCAAATTACCTCCTTAAGATCCTTTTTGTACCCGATAAAACAGTCTCCACTAGGTCTTCCCCTTGTATGCATTCTAGTCGCTGGTATCCATTTAAATTCAAAGTTTGCAAATTTATTCTCTTAATATGAATAATTAATTTCCGTTACGAAAGTTTCAAATAGGAATACGAATTCAAATTGATTAATATAGTTATAAAACTCTACATACATGGATTTGTTACTTAAGCCTGATATATTATATGATAAAATTCTAAATTTAATAATGTTAGCTTTTATATTTCTTACTATTTTACTATAAACTTCACAGACGGCACTAGTATTAAAAATAATGTTTTTTGTTTCCCCTAACAGTTTGGAAGCTACTGTTGATCACTCCACTTGTGCTGCCACCATTAGGATCTATCCTCTCAACTGTCACTAGCACACTCGGCTTGTCATTAAGCAACTGTTGAAGTACCTTCATTCCGTCTTCTCCGTCACATGTCAGATTGTTACTCCTGTCAAAATATAATGTTTTTCCTTCGACTAGAAGGTTTAGCCCTCGAATTTGTGTGTTTATGATTTTGTTTTTTCCGTAAATATCGGCTTTTAATTTCATTAGTCGGTTCCTTTTTTCACGTGCTGCCGCTGGGTAATCCCTATGCATGGATATGCCAGTTTTGCGTAATTTAATTGTTGCTTTTAATACGCGCCCAACATCTTCTGCATTATGCATTTCAACAATGACGTTAGCGATTTTCTTGTCCCTTGAAAGAATTGTGCGTGTTTTTGCGATTGCACTGGTATTCGACGTATCCAGCAATTCCAAACAGAGTGCTTTGGCTTTATCCGACGCATTAATCCCATCCTCAGTTGGTAGATGAACAATAATATTTTTCTCGTTTACTTTTTTCTCTAAATTCTCCACTTGCCGCTCCAGTGTAATACATCGAGACTCCATTTCCCCCAGTTTTGTCTGCAACAATTTGTTGCTCTGCTGCAATGATTGAATCTCAGCGTTAATTCCCTCCATGTCCGCTTTTGTAGCCATATTTTTTAGTTTTTCATCGAGTATAGTGGTCATCGTACTTTCAATTAAATTTTTTAGATCGTTAACAGGCATGTTTACAACCTTACTTGATGAGGTTTCAGGTTACATTTCCAATAAGCGTCTTTTAGCTTTAGGCGATTTTGCGGTGCATTGAGTTGTGTTAACTGGAGACCGTTGCATTTTATCGCTGTCGTTTGTACTTTTTAAGACTAGCCTAGCACTTAAGGACTCACCTTGATCTTATTCTGTGCAAGTTTTAAGCTCGTGTATGTTACAAAATGATCGAAATATTGTTCTTATGGTTTTGTACTTTAAAGAAACAAATTTAAACCAGAAAATCACGGAGCACATAAAAACTACTTCCTCTCAGCTTAAACCAGTGTTGCCATCATTTACTCTATCCAAAGCTTCTTGTAGTTTTTCTGTAGTATCTTCGACCGTTTTGCCTACTGCCAAAGTAGCAGTGTCGTCGGCAAATGTAGATAGCTCAGTGCCTTCTACTTGCGGTATATCACGGGTGTATAATAGATGCAAGACTGGACCAAGAACGCTTCCTTGCGGCACCCCAGCCATTATTTCCTTAAAATCTGAATATTCATTTCCACATTTGACGCGGAATAGTCTATTCGTAAGGTAGTTCTTCAAAATATTATATAGGTGCTCTGGCAGAACTTGTCGTAATTTAAACTTTAAGCCTTTGTGCCAAACCTTGTCAAAGGCTTGAGAAACGTCAAGGAATACGCTTGAACAAATCTTTTTTTCTTCAAGTGACTTTTCGATTACATGTGTTATTCGATGTACTTGTCCAACTGTAGAATGCTTACTTCTGAATCCGAATTGATGATTCGGAATGAGATGCTTTTCTTCTATTACCGGCTGTATTCGCCTAATCAATATTCTCTCGAACACCTTGGATATAATTGGAAGGAGCGAAATCGGTCTATAAGACGTTTTTTCATTCGGCGGTTTTCCGGGCTTAAGGACCATTATGATTTCGGCGACTTTCCATTGACTGGGAACATATTCTTGTCTAAGTGCGGCGTTTATAATGAACAGAAGCTTAATTAGAGCTTTTCTTGGTAGTGCTTTAAGAACCTCTCCCGTAATTAGGTCGTATCCAGGAGCCTTCTTAGGTCTAAGTTTCCTTATTTCTTCCTTAAGTTCGGTAAGTGTTGCATTTCTTATTACGCTTCTTCTTCTTCCCTTTATCAGCGAGGCTATGATCCGAAAACAAGGGATCACAGCCCTCCCACTTCACCGCATTTCTACTGATCCGCCTGTGGGGTTCGCCTATCTGACCTCAGAAAATATCGGCAGGCCTGCCGATTTTGGATCACTCGGTTACTGAGGCCAATGAAATGCCGATGTCGTCGCATTTGTCTGATCCAGGCGTTTATAGGCCTGCCTTTCCTACATCGCGATGTCTTTGGAACGTGCATAGATATTGCCTTTTAACAGGGTTCAAATGATCTCTTCTTTGAACGTGGCAATACCAGCTGAGTCGGTCGCGCTCTAATTTTTGTACGATGGTTTCCTTGATGTGAAAGCTTCCACAGATCTTTGAACTTCTTATTCGATCAAGCTTGGTCACTCCTGCTGTCATGCGAAGCATCTTCATCTCAGCTGCCGTTAATTTACTCTCATACTTTTTGTACATCGTCCAACATTGTGAACCGTATGTGAGCGCTGGACGTACAACTGCGGTGTAGAGCCTTCCTTTTAACTTAGGGGGCATTTTTCTGTCACAGAATATAGCGGAATTTTCTCGCCACTTAATCCACCCTACGCTTACACGATGATTGATGTCGTCATCACAAGTTGCTTTGCTATTGATCATAGATCCCAGATATTTGAACTTTTCGCACTTGGGAAGCACTGTTCCATTCAAATAAATGTCTGGAATAGGCCTGAGTGGATCAGAGAACAGGCAGCACAAGTACTCTGTCTTTTTTTAACTAATGCGATACCCATTTCCCTCCAAAACGTCTACCCACACATCAAGTGCTCGTTGCAGGGATGTAGGATCCTCACTTATGATGGCTCCATCGTCAGCAAAGAATAACTGATGTACCTTGGGGTCCATCACTTTACCTTCAAGCAGATAATCAAGGACTGTAATAAAGAGCAAAGGACTTAAAACGCTTCCTTGGTCCACCCCGACTTTGATTGGGAACTCTTCGGTTACTCCAGCGGGGCATCTTACTCTTGTCTTTGCTCCTTCGTACATGTCCATGATCATCTGTACATAGGTTTCTGGAACCTGGAATGGCTTTTCAAAGTATTTCTTAAAAAAAAAAAAAAAAAAACAAAAAAAAAAAAAAGAAAAAAAAAAGCGAAGAAGAAGTGCGCCCAGCTTCAAGCAGAGAGTACGGAGGGCCTGTATCGGGAGCTGGAGAAAATATTTTCCCCCGTTGCTGATGCAAACCAGGCTATCCAGGAGCTGCGAAGACACAATATGAACAAGAGCGCCACTATCTTCAAAATAGCCGCCCAAAGAAGGAACAATGCTCAGGAGATTCGTTCGCCAAAGTTCATTAGCAATGCTCATGGCCAGCTTCTTGTAGATGACGACAAAATTCTGCAGAGGTGGCGACAGTATTGTGAAGAGCTTTTAAATGAACAGTTTCCCCGGCTATACTTTCCAAGAGCCACCCCTAACTGTGAAGAAATAGCCGACATTACAGTCGAAGAAGTTAGTGAGGCGGTCAAATACTCCAAAAAACGAAAAGCGCAACCGCCAGACGAAATACCCTCTGAGTTCTGGAAAAAGATGGGAGACATCGGGTTCAGATGGCTCAGAATTATTATCTCCAAATTCGTGAGAGGTGATCCAATGCCGAATCAATGGAGGGAAAGTTACCTCCTCCCTGTATACAAAGAGAAGGGTGATACGCGAAACTGTGATAACTACCGTTCGATCAAGCTGATGTCACACACCATGAAGATCGTTGAGCGGGTATTAGGTGGCCGACTGCGAAAAATAATACGGCTATCTGATGATCAGTGCGGGTTTGTCTCGGGTAAATCAACCACAGATGCAATCCAAAGTATAAGGATCATAATGGAAAAACATCGTGATTCCTTAAGGGATTTGCATATTGTATTGGTTGACTTTGAAAAGGCATTCGACAGACAACCACGAGATCTGATATGGGTGGCGCTAAGACATCGAGGGGTTCCAGAAACCTATGTACAGATGATCATGGACATGTACGAAAGAGCAAAGACAAGAGTAAGATGTCCCGCTGGAGTAACCGAAGAGTTCCCAATCAAAGTCGGGGCACACAAGGGAAGCGTTTTAAGTCCTTTGCTCTTTATTACAGTCCTTGATTATCTGCTTGAAGGTAAAGTGATGGACCCCAAGGTACATCAGTTATTCTTTGCTGACGATGGAGCCATCATAAGTGAGGATCCTACATCCCTGCAACGAGCACTTGATGTGTGGGTGGACGTTTTGGAGGGAAATGGGTATCGCATTAGTTCAAAAAACACAGAGTGCTTGTGCTGCCCGTTCTCTGATCCACTCAGGCCTATTCCAGACATTTATTTGAATGGAACAGTGCTTCCCAAGTGCGAAAAGTTCAAATATCTGGGATCTATGATCAATAGCAAAGCAACTTGTGATGACGACATCAATCATCGTGTAAGCGTAGGGTGGATGAAGTGGCGAGAAAATTCCGCTATCTTCTGTGACGGAAAAATGCCCCCTAAGTTGAAAGGAAGGCTCTACACCGCAGTTGTACGTCCTGCGCTCACATACGGTTCACAATATTGGACGATGTACAAAAAGTATGAGAGTAAATTAACGGCAGCTGAGATGAAGAAGCTTCGCATGACAGCAGGAGTGACCAAGCTTGATCGAATAAGAAGTTCGAAGATCCGTGGAAGCTTTCACATCAAGGAAACCATCGTACACAAATTAGAGCGCGACCGGCTCAGCTGGTATTGCCACGTTCAAAGAAGAGATCATTTGAACCCTGTTAAAAAGGCAATATCTATGCACGTTCCAAAGACATCGCGATGTAGGAAAGGCAGGCCTATAAACGCCTGGATCAGACAAATGCGACGACATCGGCATTTCATTGGCCTCAGTAACCGAGTGATCCAAAATCGGCAGGCCTGCCGATATTTTCTGAGGTCAAATAGGCGAACCCCACAGGCGGATCAGAAGAAATGCAGTGAAGTGGGAGGGCTGTGATCCCTTGTTTTCGGATCATAGCCTCGCTGATAAAAGGAAGAAGAAGAAGAAGAAGACGTATTTATATTTTCAATAAGAGCTTGTCCATCAAACGGTTTGAAAGTTTCTTCCAGGTGGGTGGCAGAAACTTGCGCTTTCTCTTTATCATGCCTGGCCCATTCGTCTTGAATTTACCTAATTGGGGCGGCTTGAATTTGAGGTTTTTTAACACCTTTTATATACTTCCAAAGCGTGTAATTAGAATCTTTTTCTGCCGCTAAACTTTCTAAATAAGTTTGTATTTCATTATTCTTAAGGTCGTTAATAGATCTTTGTAGTGAGTTGCACAAACGGTTAAGATGTGCTTTATGCTGCAGAGCCCGACTTTTTTGCCATTTTTTGCGCGTTTTTCTCTTCTCCTCAATCATCTCTTTTATTTCCTGTGGATAAGATTGAATGTAACTGGCCGGCGTTCTCTTTGGTTTGGGAGTATTCTTCCACGCGGCATCCTGTAAGATTTCGACGAAGCGATCAGCTTCAGCTTCAAGTTCATAGGGCGTTTTAAGTGATACGCTCAGCTCAATATTTGCTTCAACATCTTTTTTAAAGCTTTTGTAAATATATGACCATTACGATGCTTTTGGACCCTTTTTGCAAATTGGCAAACAATTGATGCCATAATAATCACCACATCTGACAACGGACTAAAGCTAATTGATTTCGTCGTGGAGCGAAACGTAACTATAGCAAGCACATGGTTTCCTCATCTCAATATTCACAAGTAGACATGGCGGTCCAATGATCACGTAACGATCAACCAAATTGATCATATTGCGATTTACGCAGGACATGCTTCCAGTATTTTGGATGTCCGAACCTTCCGAGCGGCTATTATAGACTTAAATCATAACCTTGCTGTAGCCAAGGTAAGAATGCGGTTATTCCAACTACTGAGCAACAAAGAGAATCATTGTGCAACAATTTAACGTCGAAAAGCTAAAATCGCAAGAGACCGCCAGACTCTTCGCTGAACGCGTGTCCCGAAATCTCTCAATCACCCCTATGCCGCCAGCATCAAGTGGTGAAGACCAGTGGCAACGGTGCCACCACGCCATCACAATTGTCGCAACTGATGTGTTCACTCGACGAACACAGCGAAACCCCTGGTTTGACGAGAATGCCGGCGAGTGCATGCATCAAAACAAGAGGCATATAAAGTGGTGCTGCAAAGGAAAACGAGACCTGTTCGTGAGCTCTACGAGCAAAAAAACGGGGCTTGACCAAAAGAAGAAGAAAGGCATGAGAAGCGCGTGATCGACAATATTGAGACCTTATACTCCAGGAACAATCTACGGAAGTTTTACTAAAAGGTAAAAATAACCTGTCAGAGAAGAAAAACCCGTACAGAATTCTGTAGAGATGAAAATGGAAACCTCGTGGTAGAATCAAAATCAGTGCTGAGACCGTAACGGCGACAAATACGATGTCAGGCAGAATGGACCATTCAACAAATTTTGTCTATACCAATGGATAGCAATATCCAAACTGAAATCCAACAAGTCTGCTGGAATAGACGGCTTACCGGCCGAACTTTTCAAGGCACCTGGTGATGAATTGGCAGATAGCATGCACCAACTCATCTCTAAGATTTGGTCAGACGAGTGCATGCCTGATGAATGAAATCTCAGCATCGTTTGCCCGATCCACAAGAATGGAAATCCGCTCAACTGTGGCAATTGTAGAGGTATCAGTCTTCTCAATATTGCATACAAGATATTTTCTGTGATATTGTGTGAAAGCATGAAACCCTTTATCAACAGCCTGATTGGCCCCTATCAGTGCGGTTTCAGGCCAGGGAGGTCGACCATCGATCAAATCTTCACACTTCGGTAGATCCTGGAGAAAGCCCAAGAATTCCAAATCGTCACTCATCACATTTTTATCGATGACAGCATCTATAGATAAGAGCTATGTCTAGTTTTGACAACCTTGCCAAACTTGTCCGTCTGTTGAGGATGATGATAGAGAACGCTCGCTGCTCCATCAGGCCTCACCGAGACTTTTGATAAATGGTAAATGGCACCCCAGAATGGTCTTGGAGAACCTGGATATGCTACCCTTCCGGTTTAGGTTATTAACATATCTGACAATGTTGTTGAAGGCAACGGTTAATCTACGTTTTGTTTCGGCGCTGTGACTGTACAAAATTTCACATCCGTAAGTCACAATAGGAATTACTAGCACCAGGACTTTGTTAGCACCAGCTTTGTTCTTATTGCAGTAAAGTGTTTCACATTGATACAATTCTCAGAACTCCATAATGACTTGTTGGTCATTGATAGAATATGTTACGATAACGTACCGTGCTTTCCCGTATTCGGGAGAAGAGTACGAATCGGAGTATAGTTTTAAAATAAAACAACTAGTTTACTTGACAATATGTTTATTTACTCTAGTGCCCGCTGTCTCAATGCTTGGCTGCGGCCGTTCGAGTTATAATCAAGAACTTATCATTTTAAATTCTAAATCTATACTGGCTTATTCCTACCTATTCTCCGCCTTATATAGTATCGATTCCATCCATATCATCCACATATGTAAGACATTATGTACATTCGGTACCACCTTTGATCTTTGCGTACCTGATCATAAAACGTATAAACCATTTCCTGTGATCAGGTACCGTCGGTGATCCGTTCTTATGTTTATTCACTCTAACCAATAACCCGGATTAGTCGCATTTAATGTGTAATGAAAAAGCAACTTAAGCGATTACGCTTAAGAGTTGCTATGCGATAGTTAGGGATGGAATCGATATAGGTATATTGTTATTATAATATTTTGGGACGCATGTAGTGAGTCACTACAAATATATGCTCATCCCAGGAAAGTTTTGTGAAAATTATACCCAAGTTCTTGCATTTATCAATATAGTTGATTGGGGAGTTTCCAAGAAGAATAAGTGGGAAATAGCTTTGATCTAATGAAGTTTTATGTATAATCAAGCAGTTCGATTTAGTTAAATTTGTTTTTAATTAGTTTTCTTCAGACCTACGGTATATGCTTTGAAGATCTTCATTTTACTTGGAAACCCCTTCTTCAATCAACCCTAACTTACGGCTTACATAAAGCAGATATCGCATTTGCATTTTTTTAAATATTAATTTTGTTTTAGAAGGCTTCTAAGTTTTTATACAATTATAAAGTTGAAATAAATTTGTGTTTTGGTTAAAATGATTTGCTCTTGGTTTAAATATATTTGTTCTTTGGTTAAACATATTTGCTAAAAGGTTAAACATATTTGCTTTGGGTTAAAGTTAATTGCTAAAGCGCTAAATATATTTGTGTTTTAGTTAAACTTATTTGCTGTTAGGTTAAATAAATTTGCAAATGCTATAATAATCATCAGCGTACATATGAGTATGTATGTTTTGCTGATTTTCTTGTGCAGAGTGGAAGATCGTTAGTGAAAAGTAAAAATAATAATGAACCCAAAATTAATCCCTGTGGTACACCTTCTTGCGTTTGCAAATATTTTGATGTTCTTTTATTTACAAAAACTGCTTGTTTCCTTTCAGAAAGGTGTGATAAAATGAATCTACAAGCAAACGAGAAGAAATTAAATATATTTTGCAATTTTTTTATCAACAGCTTGTGATTAATAGTATCAAACGCTTTCGAAAAATCAAGCAAGACTAGAAAAGAAACCAAATCAATTGCTTTTCTAAGATACTCTGTTACCTTTGTGTCCTGCAGAAACGCTACTTGCGTATTCGGAGATGGCATATAATAAACTTGTTGTCAATCAATACGATCAACATCTGTTTCAAGAAGTGCTATGTCAACATTTTTGAAATCCCGAAGAGACGTAAATTCTTCTTCATTTTCGTTAATTTCAGTTTTAAATGTGTGTAAAAATCAGATCGTGATGAGAGAAACTTGGCGCGGTGATATAGAAAATCACGTTTTGCAAATCATTAATAAGAAATAAATCTAAAAGAGTGCTGCTTGTGTTGGTGAAATGCGTGAAAGTAATTGTATTTATCGGTTCTAAGTGGAAGTTTTATTTAGATTTTTCACCACTGATAATGATTTCACTATAAAAAAGTAAATTTTCTTCCAGAATCTTGTAAAAGTCCCCTAGATCTACATTACTTTTGGGGCGGTATAAGCAACTTATCAGACTTTTGTTAACGCTCTGAGTAAGTTCGATGAAAAAGTATTCTAAGGAACTATTTGGAGGTGATTCAACCACTATCCGACAGTGTAAACCATTTCTAACAGAAATTGCTACTCCACCCCCAATCCTATCGCGTCTATAAACTTTGTAGCCACTGATACTGTAACTATCATCTTCAACAACACTGTCAAACCATATTTCCGATACACATATTACGTTTACATTCGAGCCAACAAACAATCCACGAAATTCATCTATTTTTGTATATAAGCTTTGTGCATTTATGTGACATACATATGTGAAAACTGCTTCTTTGCCTGCAGAAAATATTTAGCATTATGCGAGTAGTATCGCTCACACCATCAGATTGAAGTGTGCGATTATTTAACATAGTCATAAATAATTTGAAAAGAATCACACAAATATATATATATTAAGTAGTTCACGGGTAAAAAAAAAAAAAAAATGGAATACTCGTACTAGTCGTAGCACTTATCACGAGCAATGTTTCAAAAATGAGTTTACAATTGAACAAAATGACTTTTATTATGATTTTGCTTTATATTGTAGAATTATCGCTTACTTTCCAAGATATATAGTAAGAAAAGATCTAATGGAATCTTTAGGGATCGAGTAAGTGCTGATTGTAAGTGTTCCTCTACATATTGTTGTTGTTGTCCACTTCGTCGAAATCAATGTCATCAAGGTGACGTACAATCTATTGTCGGAGTTAAGCTCAACATCATGTAAGCAAAGTGCCTTTCTTGTTTTTTTGTAGCGCCGATTTATTAAGAATACTGTAATAATAAAATAATAATATCAATGGCGCAAAATTATAGTCGGACAAAGTACACTTTAAAATTATTTTAGTACGTACTAAAGTTAAAATTGTATTATCTTAATTATAGTCGATATAATACCCATTTTATCTTTATAACCCCGTACTAAACTTAAAACCAAAGAGAGCCCATATTATCTTTTAATGTGGGCTTCGAACCTTTTGTCATCGCGAAATTCAATAAATGTTTTCAGAGGATATTTTTGAAGATTTTAAAATTTTTGAAGACTTCGAACTGTTTAGAAAGCCAAAAATATATAAAAATCGACAGAATCCTTTGGAAGAGCCTGATGGCGAAGGGTTTTATTCCCGCTATGATTTGACAAGATCACTGCCCAGTTCTTGATTGAAAATCTCGATATCCAAAACCCGGTAACAAATCGCGGACTTCCTGTCCCTACATCTTTACAAATCCTTGTTACTCCTAATTTTTTTTGCCCATTAAGGCAAGTAAACATTTTTTTTTCGGGGGTAGGTGAAAATCTTCAACAAGACACTATGAGGATCGACAGCGCCTGCTCATACTAGTGTGGGATTTTTACCCACTAAAAAACCTCCCTTCAAAACAGACTTGTTTTTATTTTTTACTACAAATACGAGTGAGTATTAGACTTATCAAGTAGTTTTCATTTCACGAAAGTGACTCTCTAGTCGACTTTTATGCTTTCTCGCGTAGTTTTTTATTTCGTCTTCGACTGTTTTAATGCCAAGATTTCTGTGGATATTGCTATTTCTGATATACCATGGCGAATTCACAATACCTCTTAGCACTTTGTTGTCAAAAGTTTGTAAAATTTTAATGTTACTTATTTTGGTACAACCCCAGAGTTGTATACCATATGTCCATACAGGCTTTAGCACTTGCTTATATAAATGCAGTTTGTTCTCTATATTAACCTTGGAATATTTTCCAAGTAACCAATACATTTCTCTAAATTTATTATCTAGTTCTATGCGTTTTTTCTTTACGTGCGTTTTCCATTTCAGCTTTGCATTAAGTGTCATTCCAAGATACTTTGCTTCGTTTGTAAACGGAATTTGAACCGAGTTTGAAAAGATCGGCAAATTATTTATTTTCTTATAAGTAAAATACACACGAACAGATTTGGTCTCGTTGAGTGCGATTCGCCAAATCTTTGTCCATTCATTTACTCTATCCAAAGCTTCTTGTAGTTTTTCTGTAGTATCTTCGACCGTTGTGCCTACTGCCAAGATAGCAGTGTCGTCGGCAAATGTAGATAGCTCAGTGCCTTCTACTTGCGGTATATCACGAGTGTATTATAGATATAAAACTGGACCAAGAACGCTTCCTTGCGGCATCCCAGCCATTATTTCCTTAAAATCTGAATATTCGTTTCCACATTTGACGCGGAATAGTCTATTCGTAAGGTAGTTCTTCAAAATATTATATAGGTGCTCTGGCAGAACTTGTCGTAATTTAAACTTTAAGCCTTCGTGCCAGACCTTGTCAAAGGCTTGAGAAGCGTCAAGGAATACGCTTGAACAAATCTTTTTTTCTTCAAGAGATTTTTCGATAAAATGTGTTATTCTATGCACTTGTTCAACTGTAGAACGCTTACTTCTGAATCCGCGTTGATGATCCGGAATGAGATGCTTTTCTTCTACAACCGGCTGTATTCGGATATAATTGGAAGGAGCGAAATCGGTCTATAAGACGTTGTTTCATTCGGCGGTTTTCCGGGCTTAAGAACCATTATTATTTCGGCGACTTTCCATTGACTGGGAACATATTCTAGTCTAAGCGCGGCGTTTATAATGAACATAAGCTTAATTAGAGCTTTTCTTGGTAGTGCTTTAAGAACCTCTCCCGCGAATAGGTCGTATCCAGGAGCCTTCTTAGGTTTAAGCTTCTTTATTTCTTCCTTAAGTTCGGTTATTGTTGCATTTCTTATTACGCTATTGTCTATATACGACGTATTTATATTTTGAATAAGAGCTTGTCCATCAAACGGTTTAAAAGTTTCTTCCAGGTGGGCGGGAAAACTTGCGCTTTCTCTTTATCATGCCTGACCCATTCGTCTTGATTTTTCTTAATTGGTGCGGCTTGAATTTGAGGTTTTTTAATACCTTTTATATACTTCCAAAGCCTTAGTAATTGGAATCTTCTTCTGCCGTCAAACTTTCTAGGTAAGTTTAAATTTCATTATTCTTAAGGTCTTTAATAGATTTTTTAGTGAGTTGTACAACCGGTTAAGATGTGCTTTATGTTGCGGAGCCCGAGTTTGCTGCAATTTTTGGCGCGCTTTTCTCTTCTCCTTAATCATCTCTTTTATTTCCCGTGGATAAGTTTGAATATAACTGGCCGGCGTTCTCTTTGGTTTGGGAGTATTCTTCTACGCAGCATCCTGTAAGATTTCGACGAAGCGATCAACTTCAGCTTCAAGTTCATAGGGCGTTTTAAGTGATACGCTCAGCTCAATATTTACTTCAATATCTTTTTTAAAGACATCCCAATTAGTTTTGCGCTGGTTAATCTGTCCGGTCCTACTTTTTTAATCAGAGCATCGCATATCGTCATAAGGATTGGAGAATTATCAGAGGAGAGATCAAAGCTTTCTTCAACTTTTAAACAGTTGCCAGATAATCCTTTAACAACAAAGAAATCGATCAGATCTGGTACCTATCTTATTTTTGTCAGTCGGCCAATATGTTGGTTCACCCGTCGAGTGAAAATCACAACTGTATTGCATACCCGCATTATAAAGCTTTCTACCTTTCTGAGAGGCGTACCTTGAACCCCAGAAGGGGTGTTTCGCGTTGAAGTAGCCACCAATAATAAAATTTGGTTTAAGGAAGTTGAAGATGTTTGTGAAATCACTTTCTTCAAGTTTACATCGCAGTGGACAATATATAGACGAAATGTTGAAATCAAAATGTCTATTTCTAACACATACCGTGCTTACTTCAATTGCGTCTAATTCAATCTTTACTTCCGCTGTGTGTTCGATACATTCTTTTATAAACAAGGATGATCCGCCTCTTGCTCTTTCCGATGGGTGGAAGGCGTGATACACGCTATATCCTCTTATGTTAACATTCGTTTGTTTTGTCAGATGAGTTTCACAGACCAAGCATATATCAATATCTTTTTCTCGTATAAATATTTCTAACTCGTGGAGTCTTCGTATGAGGCAGTTAGCGTTCCATGTAAGAATTTTTAGCATATCTTTCATATTCGGGTTGAAGTGCGCCTGTTATGAATGTTGCTTTCTAGTGCAACTAGTCTCTCGAAAATAAGTTTGTTTGTTTTGCATTGCTCTTCAAGTTTCGCAAGTATTAAGGAGAAAACATTGGATACTGGATTTTGTGAGCTACCTCTATCACCGTTTACCAATGTCGCAACTTGAGCAGGAGTCTTTACGTTAGAGTTTGGACGGTTTTTTGCCTTGATCTCCCGTGGGTTGACGGTCATATACTTGCCATTAGCTGCCATCGCCGCTTGAGCATAAGACTGTGCGTCAGTATTCGAAGACTTTGCTTCTGTCACATTTTCTCTACTGCGTTTGGGGTTTTCGTCGTTACCCGATCTTAAGTCAATATTGACGGATTTCCATTCTTTCGCTGGTTTTTTTGTAGCTATTTTCGGTCTGTTCTTGATTGGTTTCGGATTAGGGCGCATGGAATTTTTAAGCGTATCGCGCCTTTTTTGGAGCTCTTTCGCCACTTCGCAACCTCGATAGTTCGCAGGATGTTTTCCTTTGCAGATTATAGAAGTGGCTGGGGTTTGCTTGTTTAGGTGACACTCTTCCGAGAGATGCTTACCTGCGCATTTGACGCATCGCGGCTCTTTCCGGCAGTAAGTCTGCGTATGATTGAAGCCTTGACAGCGTTTACACTGCGGGATCGATCTGGAAGTCTTACGCATGGGTTCGATTTTGACCACGATGTTTAGAATAGTTTTAATACCATATATAACATCTTTATTTTCATCTTTATCGAAACTAAGCATGAATAGTGGAAGTCTACGCCTAACCAATTTTTCATGATCTCCCTCCGACTGTTGCTCTCCTTCTTGATAATATTGACGGCATCAAGAATTTTAAAGCCTTTGTCTTGAAGGTCGTGCATTACATCTTCTTTAGTACACGAGGGGTGGAATCCCCTTGCTACAACACGCAGTGGTCTTTCTAACTTATTTTGGTAAGTATACCACTGAATCTTTTTGGCATTCAATTTTTGGGATAATGATCGGTAACCGTCGGCATCATCGACATTGATTTTCCACGTATTGTTTCGCAGAGATGTCACCTTAAACTTCAATGGCAGAGTTCCTTTAGTGAGGCAATGCAACTTATTATAGTCCGTTATTCCAACGACGTTTATCGGTGGCGGAGGACGTAATTTTTGTTGTTGTTGCTTTTCTTGCAACTCCTTGTGCTTTTCATGTTTTTGTGGCTCGACTTCCGGTGACGAACCAGCTTTGCGTTTTTTGCTATGTCGTTTCTTTTCGATCCAATTCGTTTCACGTGTTAGCTCTTCTTCGTCCGTCTGGTATTCGCGATTAGGTGAGCGATGTGGACTAACTGTACTTTCTTTTTGTAGATACGTGTTTTTTAGGGCATTATTTTCTTACCTGAGTAAATCTACTTCTTTCTTAAGCTCACGATAGAGTATCTCCATTTCGGTAAGCTTTGTACGGAGTACGTCGTTTTCCTCCTCAATGCTTTTTGATTTCGCTGAGTCCCGTTTTTCACGCGCTTGCGCTTCCGGCGGACTTCTTTTTCCGGAGACGTTCGATCTTGTTGGTGGAGATCGAGATACCCTTGTACTTTTTGAGAAATGATTTATTAAGTGCAATAAATGGCTCTCCCCAGAATCCGTAGAGCCGACCTCCGAAGAGGGTGGATTTTCCAGTGTACCTGGACTGCCACCTGGGGTATTAAAATCTTTTGTTTTGATCATTGCATGTTTTGTATACGCCATACTCGGTATACGGAGGGTGGATTTTAGTCGCCTCTTACGACAGGCAAGCCTACCTCGGGTATATTCTGACCCCTACCCGAAGGGGTCTAAAATTGCAAAATTCTGTACATCGTTAAATTTCATGTAAAAAAAAACCTAAATAAAATACATTTTTTTAAGTTTTAATATTTGGTATGTCCGCCGTTAGCCTTAATGACGTCATGTAACCTACTCCTCATGGACTCTATGAGCTTTTGAAGGTCGTATTCCTCAGGAATCTTTAGCCACTCCTCCTTTTTGCCACCATCTTTTTTAGATAAGCCCACAAATTTTCAATGGGATCTAAGTCGGGACTTTGGGCAGGGGTGTCAATTACATTGCTGCAGTTATAAAGCAACCACTCTCTACATAAATAGGATTTATGTTTTGGGTCGTTGTCCAGGTAAAACTTAAAACGCAATTTGTTTCCCTTTTCTGGGTCAACAAAGCCGAATGTTTGTACACTTCTTTTCAAATTTTCTCTCAAAATATCTAAATACACTTCCTTAGTCATAGTTTCATCAATCATTCTTAGTTCACCAACGCCTTTGCTTTAAAAACATCCCCATATCATCACCGACAATTTTCCAAATTTAACTGTTGGAATGATAGTTCTCAATTTAATAGAAAACATTTCAGCCAATTCTTTAGCAGATTTACCCTTATAATAATTATAATACACTAAGTGTATCAATTCCTCACTCAGTCGTTTACCTGGCATATTTAATATGTTTTTTTTTTTAAATATCTTTGTGCCGATTCAAACGTTTAATCACTCAATAACTTCAACACAACACAAATGTAACGAAATTACAGCTAATTTACCTGTTCCTCTTTCCCATACTATTATTCGTGTGATTCCCCTAATAGTATATAATCTTTTGCAAAGAATTGTTTGACACTGAAAGAAATACCGTTGGATGTGTTTCGTTGTTTTTCTCTTAGTTTTCGGTTAAATTTTCTATTTTCTGCTTTACATTACGGCAAAGAATTCATATGAAAACGGAATTATGAAGAAAAATTGGAAAATTTTTATGTATTTCTTAGTAAATATATACTTTTTAATCTCTTTTTGTATAATCTTTTGGTTTTGCAAACATTTTCTTGACAAACTGTATATAATTCCAGTTTGTAACGAAAATTTTTAAATATTAGAATTAAGTGTTTTTTTTTACATTTACTTGAATATTATATAGTACTCAAAAAAAATATCTGTTTAAATTCCTATTCATATTTATTTTTATTTGTAAATGGACAAGGGCCTTAAAAACATCAATGTGTTGAAGGCTGTTAAGTAAAAAGCAAAACAATCTATTCGGTCTGTAGTTTATCACCGACTCCCCAACCAAAAACCAAGCGGAGGACAATGTCGGTGTCAGTTGCGAAGGCAGATACATACACATCGTGGGAAAACTAGATTTCCCATGATGTGGTTTATGCAAGTTGTGCAAATTATACATTTGAATCTGTCGTCTGTGTGCTTCGTGTTCCTTTGCATCTGTCACCTGTGTGCATCGTGTTCAGTCGGGGTCTCGTTACTTAGACCCAGACAGAAAACGATAGCACCTCGACATTTTACACCACATTTCCTCCCCTTTTTCGGAAAGCTCGTAGGCTTATTTTATTAAACAATTTTACTTTTTTTTTTACTATTTACAAAATGTTCAACCAAATTAGAATGGTTATTACAAATTATTATTAGCTTAACATTACTTCTACGCATGATTATGTTTATTTATAAAAGTTTACATGCTATGTATTGTATTACTTAATTATTTATTGTCGAGCACGTTTACACTTGTATATATATGAAAGAAATACATTTGAATTAAGTCTTATTTGTAAGATAATATTATTTTTTTAAAAAGAAATGAAATAAGAAATTATATTGGCATAACATTTTGTTAACAATCTTAATACGTTTGAATACATTTTAATTATTTGAATTTAAAAAAAATGAACATGACAGACATTCTGCTGTAATAATATAGTAAATAACGTTAAACATATTACCTTTACTTACTACGATTTTATTAATTTTTATATATATTTATATACGTATATACCACATATGTTTTTTTTTCATAATTTGTATTTAATTCTAAGTTACATTTTTTTTTTTTTACTATCGTATAATGTTACTACCTTTGTGCTACTTTATTACTATTATTTAATAAGAACCAACCGAAGTATTATGCCATAATATGCCTTTTTTTTTATTTATTTTTGCTTCTCTTCTTATTTTTATACAATGTTTACACTTCTTGCTATCAGGATTGGTGGTTTAGATGGTGCACCTTTTTCAAAAGAGATATTTGACATGCTTTCTTTTGGGACGATGGTTGACATTTGGAAGTTAGTGTCTGTAGTGGCCTCGTCTTTTATGGAGCAAAGGGAGGTTGCTGTGTTTTTGGAATCATTCCTAGGTCTTCCTGAAGACTTCCTTTTTGCCTTCAGTACTTTATACATTTTTATACCAAAATATAAGAGCAAACTACAAGTTAGGAAAAATAGCACTGATCCGAATGACCATGTTACTGTTTCATTCTTGAGATATATTTCTTTTTCCGTTTGTAGCTGCTTCAATTCCTCAAGATCTTTACTTAGCAACTTTAAGTGAACCACGTGTCTTAAAATCGAGGTGGTGAGTACCATTTTTTACGAGGGCTGATTGAAATGCTGAAGAAATGTTGCTACGGTAGGAGAGGTGTGTAGATAAAACTACAGTGTTTGTGTGCAGTTCACATCCAGTCTCAATTTGTATAATCCCTACATTGTTGATTTCATGGAAACTTGAATTCACAAATGTATTTTACCCGATCTTTAGAAAGGGAAACAAAAATCCACGAGTTACTGTCTGCTAGTTCGAAAAATACAGTGTTGTTAATAGTCATTATTCGTGGGCGACAGGATTTCGCCATTACTTCGAATTCGCAGCACTGCTTACCATAAGATATTTGGAGCGACCGAATGTCCGAACAAATGTATGACTTGTCTTTGATTGTCAAGCATCTGTCTAAGTCCACTTTGTTCATTAGAACATGAAAATGTTGGTCACTTCCAACAAGTAGAAGCTGCTTTGAGGGAATGATGGTTGAAAAAATGTTGTCTCCTACCCGAACTGGAATCGGAGTCATTTGATGAACTGAAAAAGGTTTTCCCTGTATGACTGGGACTTTGATAAGAAAGTTTAAACAGTGTTCCGTAGTGTATGCAACCGGCGACATTAATCTAAATAGGTGCATCGTCAATGGCACAGGTACTCGGAAACCCCTAAGATGTTAGTTGCTATTTTAAAACGTTTGTTTATAAACTCCATAGTGCTATTAAACAAGTGCATAAGCCTATCACAACTAGGTCGTGCGTACCTAATATCTACTTTAGTGTTCTCACAGTAATTACTTAGCTCTTGGTGTAAATAGTTAAGATCGCGGTGTTGGTCTAAGAACTGCTCCAGATCTGAATGAATGATGAGGGTCCAGTGTGATGTTGATATACGTACTTCGCTTATTTGTTCATAGTACAACCCCCAACTATCTTTTATTTGGGTTATCATTAATGCCTTGCCAACGCTACCACCGATTGCCAATATTACGGATGCGCCAATTATAATGTTCATCATGATGGTTTTCCTGTGAGATAATTGAAATTTGCTTCTGTTAATTTAAAACGGTTTAAGTTTTACAAGAACGTACACTATCTAACACGAAAAAACAAATAGAAATTGAGACTCTAATTCGATATCATTAACCTGAGTTACTTGTATTAATTCTTTTCATAATACGGCTTCAGTTTATTGTTATGAACCTTCTCTAGTTTATTCCCAGGTAGAATGGTGGTATTTACGCTATTGTGTATATGTTTGACTTCAAAAGGACCAGTGAGGAAAGATTATTTTTTCGGGCCATATCTTATAGAAAAACTTTGTCGCCTACTTTAAAAGTGTGTGAGTTGCTTTTCTTATCATAATTGACTTAATTTTGCCATTATCTATGTTAGTTCTAGCTATTTGATAAGCTTTTTGTAGCTGAGCCTGAATTCATAAAAATAATTTTCGTGGTCATAAATTGGTGTGGCTGGTCTTCTTATACTTGTAGGAATTTCCGACGTAAAACCAAACAAAACGTCCATAGGGGTTAATTTTGTACTCGAGTGCGGAGTATTGTTGTGTACAAACATGGCTTGTCGTAGCCAGTCATCCCAGTCAGCTGGGTAATTCTTTGAGAAGGACCGCAGATATTCAACCAAAGGACCGTGATTTCGTTCCAAAGCCCCGTTGGTTTGTGGGTGATAAGCGGTGGTTTCAATTTTTTTGAATTGAATTTTGAACTACCCAAATTTCATGACCATGGGTGAAAGTTGGAATATACACCGAGTTAAAAACCGATAGCTTAGCTTGAACACTAAGTTCAGCCTTCCTTATAACAGATTGGCCAAGCTCTCTCAAAATTGATCCAGCCTGACCAATTCTACAGGATAACTCAGCATTGCTCCTCCCATCACTCGTGAATAAAACCCCGAGGTACTTAAACTTCTCCAGCTGCTTCAGTGGGACTCCACTAACATGCAGAGTGCACTGAATGGGTTTTTTGGAAACGACCATTACTTCCGATTTGTTTACGTTGATCTTCATTCCAGCATCATCACAAACGGCTACAAACCTTTCGAGTGCGCGCTGAAATTCGGTTTGAGAGGACCCAAGGATGACCAAATCATCCGCAAAGAGCAGATGACTAATTACTAGGTCCCCCACGGCTGCGCTGTAACATCCAATCCATATATACAATGAAGAGGAGAAGTGACAAAACGCACCCCTGGCGGAGTCCAACGCCCACAGTGAAAGGTATTGATTTAACACTGTTTATCCGAACACAGCTTCTACCGTTTGTATATAAAGACTGAATCGCCCTTAACAGGGAACCAGCAATCCAATACTCCTGCAGAACACTCCAGAGTTTGCCTCGAGGATGATCTGATGATGATCTGTATATAACGTAAATTTTCTACCAAGCAAGTAACATCTAAAATTACGAACGGCCCATACTATTGCCAACCCTTCTCTTTCAATCGTGGAATAGCGACGTTCAGTAGAACTAAGTATTCGACTGGCAAATGCAATGGACAGATCTGAACTATCCCTTATTTGAGAAAGGACTGCTCCTAAAGTTGTTCCACTGGCGTCCGTTGTAAGGAAAAAGTGTTCATTGAAATCGGGATAAATAAGTATCGGTGGGTTGGTGAGAATTGATTTAAGCATATTAAAAGCTGCTTCGCAATCAGTGTTCCAACAAAATTGGCTATCCTTATGAGTTATGTCCCGTAGAGGTTTTTCGAAAGTCGAAAAACTAGGCACACTACGCGTGTAGAAGTTTGCCATTCCGAGGAAAGATTGTACTTCTTTAGAAGTTTTGGGTCGTGGTATTTCTAATATGCATTTAACTTTCTCTCTGTCGGGAAGTACTCCATTTTGGGTTATATTGTATCCTAAGTAAATAATTTCCCGTCGAAGAAAGTTACACTTTCGTGGTTGCAAACGAAGGTTAAACTGTCTAATTCTTTCAAGAATACATGTATGTTTCTCCGTATGGTCTTGAAGGTTTTTTCCGTATATCCGTGTCATCGAGGTATACGAAGCACTTAGTGCCTTACAATCCAGTAAGTATATGATTCATTAGGCGTTGAAAGGTAGCCGGAGCCCCTTCATAATGTCCTGTATCAGTACTGAATGCAGTTTTCTCTCTATCATTTTTGTTGATGAGCACTTGATGATACCCACTCGCTAAATCCAACGTTGTGAAATATCGACTGTTTCCTAGTTGGTCGAGAATATTCTCAATTCTTACCTACAGTAAGATCATTAAGTTTTCGAAAATCTACAACAACTCTATGCGTCTTTTTACCATACTGATCTACTTTTTTAGGTACTACTAAAAGCGGGCTATTCCAATGACTTTTACTATTTCTGATAATATTGTCCTTGTACATTTGCTGCGCTTGTTCATTTAGTACTTGTTTCTGTGATTCTGGGAGCCGATATTGTTTCGTGTTAATGGGTCCCTTGTTGGAATCGGTAGGAATATTGTGGTATATAGCTTTTGTTTATGATAATTTTTCACCTTCTAAATGAAAAATGTCGGAAAACTTAGTACAGATTGCTTCTATTGATAGTCTTTCTTCAGGATTGAGATCGTTCTGGAAGCTAAGTTCGTTGAATAGTTTAGTCAGTCTATAATTTTTCCCACCTATGTTATCTCCAGTTCTTGCATTAAATGTAAATGTAGATATGTTGTTCGTTTGGTTTGTTAAACTAATTATTTTCTAATCTGTTAAAAAATTTAGTTATTGGTGCATTTTTGAGACTAACTTCATTTACGTTAGTGTTCACAATGCTTAATACTACTGCTTTATTTTTTACTTTTCTTATTGATGAGGCTATAAAAACTTTTGGAACAATTTCAGCTGATAAACATAAAAGCTCGGAGCCGTTCTTGCAATTAACTGGGCTTTCTAGAATTAACTCACATCTTAATGGGATTGTGACAGAAATCTTACTAATAATTGGTTCAGGTACTATTAACTTTTCAACCAAGAATTCTTCACCTATTAACTGTACATGGCTGCCATCCGTGGAAGATGGCTTTTTAAGCGAGTGGATTGAACGCCCTGCCACATCACAGGACGTACCATCGTGCGAAGATGATAGTTGTCGAGAATTTATAATTGGGAGTATATTTGCGGATTATAAACCTGATGAATGATTTCCCGTATTATTTATTAAGTTTTTATGAATTGTTTCCTTTTGAGTGTAGAAACTTTAGTAATCGGTTCGGCCCCTCAATGTTTGCATAAGTATATAGAACATCCTGTCCGAGAATACCATCGCACGGTAGAGAAGGAATTTTTTCTATGACATGTAGCTTACACTTTATGTGTGTATCTAACAAAATATTACATTCTATAGAGCCAAGTGTAGTGCCTTTAGAGTAAACCCCTTCAATATCCATGGTATCAACTAGACTAAGATTTGCATTTGTATTCAAAACATCGTGATTTATGAGAATAATGTCTGCCCCTGTATCTACCAAAAAGTTTGAGTATTGAGTTTTGCCTACGTCTACTGGAATTTTTACTATACCGTCTTTTGTTAAAGTAGAATTTTTTGCGAATTGTTTGTTGAGCGAGGAAACGGTATTTTCTTCCTGCACCCAACAGCTATCTAGTTTTTTTGCTCACTTAAAAGAGTATTGTTATTAACGGTTCCATTTTTTTCATCCCATCGCTTCTTTAAATAGCACTCAGATATATCATGTCCCGATCTTAAACAGAAATCGCACTTTAGTTGATGATGTCGGTGGACTTAGATAGATAGATAGATTTTTATTTCGCATATAAATATGTACAAAGGTGTTACCACACATTTTACATTAGTACAGAGATATGATATTATATATACCTTTCTGCTGAAACATTATTTGATTTTTATTTAACTGAGGAATACATTAGGAAACATAAATTTAAAATTTGGAGGAAAATGCGACAAAAACCTCCATTGAGACAAAAAAAAAAAAAAATTAAATTAAAAATTAAAATATTATATTGCAGTTATTCTACAAATAAATATAAGGGCAATAAAGGAACAAGAAAAATAAATGACTCTTTATATAATAGATAAGTAATTAAATAAATACAAAATAAATATATAAATAAATAAATCGATAAATAAATAAATAATAAATAAATAAATAAATAAATAATAAATAAATAAATGAATAATAAATAAATAAATAAATAATAAATAAATAAATAAATAATAAATAAATAAATAAATAAATAATAAATAAATAAATAAATAGGTAAATAAATAATAAATAATTAAGGGAATAAATAAATAAATAAAAAATGAATAAATGCATACGGAAATTAATAAATAGACATAATCTGGAACGTACATATAAGTATTGAAACATAAATTTTGACAATTTACATACATACAAGTATAACAAATTTAAGTAAATAAATCATTTACTAAGCGATTACCAGCAAAACCACATTTATTTTTAAATTTCATCATAAGCTTTTGAATTCTCGCAGATATCAGTTCAACATTCGCTCTTTTATGAAGATTCAAAGTTGAGTGGTGCCATGAAAGGTCAAGCATCATTTTGAGGAGTTTATTTTGCGACACTTGTAATTTTTTAATGTGGCAATGTGCACAGTTTCCCCATACCGGGCATCCATACAGGAGTAACGCATGGAAAACTACTTTGTGTATGATAAGTTTGTTTTGGTTTGATAGGGCTGATTTTCTGTTTATGAAGGGGTATAACATCTTGGTTGCTGTATTAACTTTTTGTAAAGTTCTAGATATATGTTCATTAAATGTTAACCTGGTATCTAGATGTATGCCTAGGTACTTAACACAATTGCTCCAGTTTATTGTCGTTCCAGTAATTTGCAATTGGCTGCTCGGAAGATAGCAAGGTTTTCTTTTTCGAGTGAAAAAGATGGCTTGCAATTTGTCTCCGTTCAGCTTAATCTTCCACTTATTGTAATAATTCTCTAATACTTCCATCGCATTACGAAGATTTGTCTCAACGTTGAGAGAAAATTCGTGAGCTGCAAGTATTGCAATATCGTCTGCGAAAATGGCTGCTTCACAATTAACTAAAATTGGAAAATCGGACGTAAATAAATTGTACAAAACGGGACCAAGAACAGAACCTTGCGGGACACCTGACTGGAAATAAATGATACTTGGGACGCTACTGTTGACAAGAACTTTAAAAAAACGACCTGACAAAAAACTTTGCACTAACCTGCATAAAAACGGAGGAAAGCCGTAATTAATCATTTTATATAACAGACCTTCGTGCCAAACAGAGTCGAAAGCTTTTTCAATGTCCAAAAGGACCATTCCTGTAGACTTACCTACTTGACGATTTTTTTTAACAAAGTTGCAAATACGCAGTACTTGGTGGGAGGTGCTATGCTGTGGTCTGAAGCCAAACTGCACGTCAGGATATATATTATAACCATTAATTATTTTTATTATTTTTTCCTTAAGGATTCGCTCATATAATTTACTTATATTGCTCAGCAAGCTTATAGGTCTATAGCTCTTGGGGTTATCAGGGGCCTTCCAGCTTTGAGTATAGGTACCACCTTAGCTATTTTCTAGGCATCAGGAAAGTACTGGATTTTCAGACATACATTGAAAATGGCTGCCAAAGACTTCACTCCAGCTTTGGGCAAATGCTTGAGATATAAATTTTTTATTAGATCAAATCCACCGGATTTTTTAACGTTTGTATTATCACTGTGAAATTTCAGGTCATCTTCGGTGAGAAGTGAATTCAATGGAGTGTTTGTGCTTCGCATGTTAAAAACCTGAATAGTATCGCTAACCAGTGTATTTGTAATTGGGTCACCTAAGCTTGCTGACACACAGTGGTTACTTAAGAAAGTAGAAGCGAGTGCATTGGCTTTTTCCTCATCTGTATAGTAAAAATTCGATCCATCTTGTAAGCAGGGAAGGCGTTTGTTTTTATTTTTGATGATTCTTACTATATTCCAGAATGGTTTGGCATTTTTATATAAAGAATCTAGTTTTTTATTCCAATCCGTATTACGTAGCTGAAGTAACTTTTTCGAAATCAGGTGGGTCAGATATGATGCATTATCCCGACATACTGGCTGTCGATATCTTTCCCAATTTCTTCTTTCAATATTTCTTAACTTAATTAAAAATTGTATGTGAGGGGGAAGTTTTTTATGAAATTTCTTTTTATAACTCTGGGTACAGAGTTATCTATAGCCTGAGGGATGAGATCGTTAAAATTATCGACAACAGCATCTACTCCTTCCCTACTGCAAATATTTTCAATATCTACAGAACTTTCGCGAAGTCTTGTTTTAATTGTGGCTCGATATCGTGCCCATTTTGCCTTTTTTATGTCTTGAACGTATTGCACATTTTCCTTACCAGAACAAAGAAGCTTGCATAGGACTGGATTGTGGTCAGAGCTAAGTGCGTTCAAAGTTATTGGCTGCGTAACATAATTAGGACGATTTGTAACAAAAATGTCGAGGACAGAAGGACGACCACGAGAACTAGATGGGACAAAAGTAGGACATGGAGGATACAAGATTGAAATCGGAAGTGAATCTGAAAGGCATGAGAGTAAATTCCCCAAACATTTGCTCTTACACAGCCCCAGTCTCTGTGCCTAGAGTTGAGATCGCCTCCTAACAGAAAATCACCATTAACACTGAAAAGCTTCCTTAAATCGTTTTTTAACAAACTTTTATTTTCAACTGTATTGCGAGCACCAGCAAAATAGAGGCAATAGATTTTGATTGTTTGATGATTATTTAATTGAGCCTCAATGCCCACATTTTCAACTAAACGTGTTGGTATAATTGGTAAGAGCGAATGTTGAATTGTTCTCCGCACGAGTATTGCAACACCTCCACCTCTTCTATCGATCCTATCTACTCGATAGCACTTAAACTCCGAGGTGGATAATTTATCGTTGTGGTTAAGCCAAGTTTCTGTAACTAGTGCAACGACAATATTATTGTTGCCTAAGAAATTTAAAAATTCGATATTTTTGCTACGTATGCTTCTAGCATTCCAGGTTATTATTTTTATGTGTCTATCTACCATATTATTTACAATTAGAAGATAAAAACTTAGTAGCTAAATGTGTGATAACTTCAAATTGTTCAATTTTAGTTTTACAAACGGATAATTTTGTTATCATCTCCATGGCTAAGGTGTTAAGCTCTTCAAAAGAGAAAAGTGCTCGCTGCATGGTTCTCGTTGGTGTTGACTACATTCGAACTTGTTTGAGTGTGGTTCACCCAGATGTTTGACGGCTGCGGAACTGCGTATGAAGTATTATTCTGCATGGTCGCAGTAGATTGTTGCCGTTGAGGGAGTGAGGGGAAGTCCGTCAGAGTTCCATTTTTTTCATCCCATCGTTTCTTTGTATAGCACTCAGATACATATATCATGTCCCGATCTTAAACAGAAATCGCACTTTAGTTGATGATGTCGGTGGATTTTTATTTGACGATTTTGTTTGTGGTTATTGTTTATTGACATAACTGAAGAAGAAAGGTTCTGTTGCCTTCTGCTACAGGTCGCAACATTGTGCCCATATACTCTACAATTAGGGCAATAAGGCGTGGCTTTTCTTATTCTGCACTCATCGTAGGTATGATAATTCTTATTGCAGAAGCCACACCTTATCGTCGGAGTACTGTTTCTATTTTGTGTAGGGTTAGGACTGAACTGATTGGGAAAAGAGACATTTGGATTATTAGCAGGCATTATAGTATTTGGGTACTGAAACCTTTGATCCGTCCCATAGAGATTTAAATTTCCAAATAGTGTCATCCCTGTGAGCTGGTGTTAAGGTTGTTGGTATTGCTGAAGAAGAGGGTTGATTTGCGGCATTACATTGACTGAATTTTGATTTCCAATGTACGCCATGCCAGGCAACTGGGGATCTACTAACTCTCTTTTCAGGACCTTTTGGATCATTTCTTCTAAACTTGTGACATCAAGGCTTAAAACGTACTACTTTAATGTCGCATTACCTAAGCCTGTCTTGAAGGAATATATTGCTGCCATTTCAAGATCTTTTAAAATAGACTTTGAATCTCCTCCGTAGTCCGCTTTTGCTATTTCTTTACAGATCCCCAATAGTTGCATGACCCTGAAACCGGATTGGTTTAAGCTTTCCATAGGGAATTGTCGACATTGTCGTAGCTCATTCGTTACCTGTATATAGGTTTTCCGAGGCAGGAAATTTTGATTAAGAGTTTTTTCTAAATCTTCTGTACAGGTTAGGGTGCATTGAGGCTAGCATAAAGGCTCTCAATCTTGTGATTAAAAAGTTGTTGTAAATTACCCTCTCTTCTTCGTTCAGGCATTGCAAAACTTGTTTGCAACACCCAAGAAAAGTTTTATTTGCAATTCTAAAGCCAATCCTGGATTGGTTTAGTAGAAACTAAACGGGCTACCTTTTCGTAGTCCATTACTGTATCAATTTTTAAATTTTTTATGGCTTTCTCAACTTGCGCAATGGAGGGTGATAGCGATAATACTTTGGTTGGAATATTATTTACAGTTGTGTTTTTACTTAACGGGGTGTTTTTGAATTTTTCTATTTCTAACTTAAATAATTCGTTTATTTTCTTAAATTCTAACCTCTTATTTGTCTGTTATTCCTCTACTGCTTCTATTCGCTGTTCCAGTTGTTCTGTTGTTTAGGGTGGTGGTTGTTGTTGTTGGTTTGTGGTGGTTCTCCTAAAATGTACGCCTGAGCTCGTTCTTCCTCCCTCCAGCGATCTGATCCTTCGTCTCATGTGTTATTACACGTGCTATTTTTATGTAAGTTTTTTGTTTCTTAACCGCGATGAAATGAAGAAATCATTTCTATTGTTTATTTTGTTTTTTGGCTGTTATTAAGCACTGTGGTTTTTAAGCTCTTTTTTTTCGTTTAAATTTTCAAAACACTTATAGATATCGCACTAACTGCACAGTGGCACTGTTTATTTATTTAATATAGGTTTATGTTCTTTTTTCTAATGGCGAGAAAAAAAGATAAAAATTCGAATTTTCGCGGGTGAAACTAGGTTTTCACGTTAATATTATTTTTAATCGTATCTACACTTATTTATATATTTTGTTTTTCCGATCTGTCTTCGTGTGGAACGTTTTAATTTCGTTTCCCGGCTGCCCCAAAATATGTTAAGTAAAAAGCAAAACAATCTATTCGGTCTGTAGTTTATCACCGACTCCCCAACCAAAAACCAAGCGGAGGACAATGTCGGTGTCAGTTGCGAAGGCAGATACATACACATGGTGGGAAAACTAGATTTCCCATGATGTGATTTATGCAAGTTGTGCAAATTATACATTTGAATCTGTCGTCTGCGTGTTTCGTGTTCATTTGCATCTGTCACCTGCGTGCATCGTGTTCAGTCGGGGTCTCGTTATTTAGACCCAGACAGAAAACGATAGCACCTCAACATTTTACACCGCAAGGCCTATGAAATAAATAGAAATAAATATGATTTCGTCTGCTTATAAGGCGATGAGAACATATTGTTTTTCATATCTTCCCCTTCCTCGAGCGGTTTTGATTTTAAACAAGGCCTTCCAAGTACAAAGAAAGCTCGTCTCCTTCCATGTTACTTTCTGTTTTTATTTTGCATACAGCATAGAAATTTCTTCATTCGATTCACTACTTGTTATCACAGAAATATCAGATTTAATTAAATCCTTTAGTTTTGCATCCTAAGTCCCGAAAATGAACATTTTTTTTTACTTAAAATTAAATTCTCTACCAAAACAGTATTCATATTTTCAAAATCTCATGTTGGATTCTTATGCTATTTTAGTTGGATTCAAAAACAACATTTCACACGTTATTGAAAAAATTAACAATTATGTATTTAATTCTTTATCAAATGTGTTATATGGTAGGATTGCAAGCAATAGAGCCAATTCTAGATTGACAACAACACGTTAATCAATGTGCAAATTTCAAGACTCGTATTTTTCAATCTATTGAAAGAGTACAATACTCAAAATCATTCTTCATAAAAAGCTTTATAATTTTAAATCTGAAAATTACAGACACAAAATTATATCTCTTCCTAAATTATCCCATAATGATAATTCACATTTACATTGTATTCATCGTATACATTGTATACGTATACATTGTATACGTATACATACATGTGTGCGTGCACATAGAGTTGTTATTAGCAAATTTAAGGATTGGATATGCAATTCAAGTTCAAATGTTTTCTTGGAAATGTGTGAATCGTTAGTAGTCATGTACTCGTCAATACATAATACTATTAGTAGTAGAAGTGATTTTTATTGAACATTAGAAAATTGTTTCTTCTACATAATTAAATAATCACAAAATATGCATTGGCATTTGCCGTCAGCCGGAAAAGAGAGATTTACAAAATTTTCAAATAGAATTCAAAAGATCTCAATTACTTTATCTGTGTAAATTCATTTTAGTTATATTCATTAATTTTTATAAAAAAGCTTCATGTAATATTTGTTGTCTGTATTTTAAAGGGGCCTTTAAGTAGATAAATATAAAATAGAAAATAGAAATTTTGACTGTTTAGTATTGTCCTGACTTCAGCTTCCGATAGCACGTGTTTATCCCAATGGGTTCGCCTTATCGCCTTTAATATTGGGCATACTCCGATGAGATGAAAGACGTCTTGTAAGACATGTAGGTTGCATAGTGAGCATTCAGAATTTCGTTTGGTTCTATATGGCATGTAATTCAAACGTAGGAGCTCGTCTCTAGCCTTGAATATTGTTGAAATAACTTCCACACTGTTTTGGTCTTGGAAGTAATTGAATTCCCCCAAATCACGGTGAAGTGTTCGATATGAGACTCGGGTTTGAGTCTTTTGGGCTTTTACTTTAAATGCATCACGGGTAGATAGGTTGATCTTTATCAACAGTTCCCGTAGTGTCTCTCTCCAAGATGTAGGATTGTAATCCGCTAATTGGATATCATGAATACCGCAGAGCCTAGACCATTCGAGAAAAAATTGTTGCCTATTGTGTATTATGTGCATTGCAACCAAATTCGGAAGCCTCTGACTCGAGAGTGGCATTGCTTTTAAAACTTAATGAAAGTGCAGCTTTACTGTGAAGATGTACAAAGGGGACAGTCCTGTTTCCAGGTGAAGCAGTTACGTTGGCGTGTTTTCGGCTAACCTGAAGATTTTTTTGATAAAGTAGCTTAGCAGCTTTTCAACTTCTTCAAACTGAAATATACCCCATACTTGGGGCCCATAGCACATGATGGACCTAACCACTGCTTCATAGACTTTATACTTTGTACTAAGCGGAACGTTAGTTTTGGACAATATGCCCTTCCAATTGCAGTTTATTGCCTTTTTTCCTTCTTTGAGTCTTTCCTGGGGCACTGGCAGCTGACCTCCTCGTGGTGGGGGACGGGCAACGTGACTGGGATGTGCAGATAGGGTAACTGAAATAGTTATTTCCATCCATACAATCCAGTCACGGCTAACAAAGCGCACACCCCATGATGACAAGACGGCATAAACGGGCCTCGGATATTGCCAAACCTAGTAAACCAGGGCATCCTTTGGAGCCAGGCCTGAAGGGTATCAGTATGCGAGCGTCTGGTGGTAGGCCTGTCCCGCTCGCTAGCCGACCGGGTCAAACCCGAAATGGCTACGAGTCTCCTGTCAATGGTCTCGCGAACCATTACGGGCGTCAAGGGGTGAGCGCGCTGTGCACCGATAGGGGCACAGATGGATTCTCTGAATTTCGACAACGGCATCGACTTAGGATAGGCACATGGAACGTCTCATCGCTCACAGAGAAGGACCTTGAGCTTGTTGGGGAGGCTGTTAAAAGTCGACTAGATATAGTTGGCGCACCCTCAGTGTCTGCTCTGGCGGGAGTGGGGATACTCACAAGTCGCAGGTTGACAGTCAGAGTATTGGAGTGGACACTATTAGGAGGAAGAGTTGCGATCTTAAAGCTCAAGCTTCACAGATCTACTCTGGCATTGGTGCAGGTGTATGCACCGAACCTTCGGTCAAAGTATGCAGCTTTCTTAGATGAAGTTGATGCTGCGCTTGAAAAGGTTGCGGATATGGATTATTTTCCCCTGATGGGTGTCTTCAATGCTCACGTGGGTGTAGATGTTATGACATGGGGGAGTGTGATTAGGAGGAACCGTGATCAAAAAGCGAACGGAAAGAAGTTGTTAGATTTTTGTTATGAAAATGGCTAATACGTCATGAACACTATCTTTTCACACAGAGACATTCACAAATACACGTAGTACCGTCAGAGTCTTCAGCAGAAGTCGCTGATCGATTTCTTTGTGGTACCATCGTGTCTGAAGAGAATAGTTTGCGATGTTCGCGTATTGAGAGGGGCCGAACTGTCAACTGATCATCACTTAGTGCTGTGCAAATTGTATCTTAGAGCGAGAGTGCCTCCCCTACCAAAGCGCATACCAAGGGAGATGGGAGAGGCTACAGGACGATGAGATACGGGAGACTTTTGCGCGGCAAATAACTGAAAGGTTTGAACGAATTCCAACTGTAACATCAAATGTAGAGGAAGAATGGCAACTGTTTTCAACAGCGGTTATTGCGGGAGATGTTTGTGAAGTGAAGCGGCTTGGTGTGGCGGCTGGTGGTGAGAAAAGAACTGCTTGGTTTAAAACTCCCGAAGTTCAAGAAGCCATCACAGAGAAGAAGAGAGCCTTTCAGGTGTGGATTCACTTGGGGAACTCCGATTCTCGAAATCGGTACACCGAAGCGAAACAGCGAAAGGACAGTCTTGGAAGGAGTTTGGCGAGAAACTGGAACGTGACCAGAGATCTGTAAATAAGTTGCTCTGGCAGACAGTCCGCCGACTCAGAGGAAAAAAGTTGAACATCGTTGAAGGAGTCAAATCCAAAGACGGTACACTTCTTTCAAATGAGGAGGAAATCTTACGCAGATGGAGTGAGCACTTTTCAGAATTGCTCAATCCCGAACAGGGCACCGCAGATGACAGACCTATGGTGGAGAGTAGGGCGGAAAGTAGTCCTACGGTAGAGGAAGTAACTTTGGCAATCAAATCGCTAAAAGTTGGCAAATCTGCTGGTGTGGATAAGGGAGTGCAATGGCTCTCGCGTGTCATTAAAGTGGCCTGGGAATGCGGTGAAACAAAAAAGACTGCGCCAGCTACAGGGTATATCTCTTTTAAGTCTACCTGGAAAAGTCTTCGCTAAGGTGCTAGAAACGCGTTCCAGAGCTGCGGTTGAGGACAGTTTGCGGGATGAGCAGTGCGGTTTTCGTCCCGGTAGAACCGCAACCGACCAGTTATTCACTCTCAGAATGGTTCTTGAGAACGCTTGGGAGTATGCTAAGCCTATCTACACTTTTTTTGTGGATTTGGAAAAGGCATATGATAGGGTTCCTCGAGGAAAACTTTGGAATGTTCTGCAGGAGTATGGGATTGATGGTTCCCTGTTAAGGGCGATTCAGTCTTTATATATAAACTGTAGAAGCTGTGTTCAGATAAACAGTGTTAAATTAATACCTTTCACTGTGGGTGTTGGACTCCGCCAAGGGTGCGCTTTGTCACCCCTCCTCTTCATTGTATATGTTGTATGGATTTGATGTTGCAGCGCAGCCGTGGCGGGGAATGTTTCAAAGTGGGAGACCTAATAATTAGTCATCTGCTCTTTGCGGATGATTTGGTCATCCTTGGATCCTCTCAAACCGAACTTCAGTGCACACTCGAAAGGTTTGTAGCCGTTTGTGACGATGCTGGAATGAAGATCAACGTGAAGAAATCGGAAGTAATGGTCGTTTCCAAAAATTCCATTCGGTGCACTCTAGGCCTAGAAATAGATGGTTGGACTAAGTCCGCCATCTCTCCTGATGGAGAGTCCACCTGAGCATCCTACCCCCGCGACTCTCATGAAAGATAAGCGGGCCATTGAAAATGTATGTATGTACGTATGTATGAATTTTTCCTGCAGGTGCTTTTTAAAATTTACTCGCGGTGTTCAAACGACTCCCAGGTACTTATATTCCTTCACGTTCTCAAGTTCTTCGTTTTGGTAAAAGCATTTTTCGTCCCTAGCGAAGCGACCGGACTTGATTGTATTCAGTTTTAGGTTTCAAAGGTTGCAATATTTCTCTAGCTTGTTGACCATCATTTGCGTCATGGATGGAGTTGCCGAAAGGATGACGATGTCACCAGCATGTAAGACGACCTTTATTTTCATTCCAGCGAACTCGATTCCTCCAAGTAGAGATGCTGGCAAATCGTCCATAAATAGCGCGAAAAGAAGAGGAGTCATGAGACAACCCTGCTTAACACCCATATGAGACTCAAACTAGTTTGAAACATTGTTTCCGTCCCATACCGCAGTCATATTCTCCTTGTAGAGACTTTTGATAATTTTGAGCACTTTTGTTGACACTCCAAGATTGCTTAACTTATAGAAAAGCGCTTTTCTATCAACAGAATCAAATGCCGCTTGGAGGTCCACAAAGAACGCGTACAATTTTCTTCCATTATTCAGGTAAGACCTAGCTAAGCTTGTTAACGTGAAAATATTATCTACTGTCGAGTAGCTTTTCCTAAACCCGGCTTGGAACTCACTAAGCAGATCGTTTGACTGAACGCATTCTGTCAACCGTTCAAAGATTATACCCGTAAATATTTTCAACACGGAGCTTAGGAAGGATTAGCCTCTGTAGTTACAAAGATCGCTGGCATCTCCTTTTTTAAATAAAGGGAAAGGGATAGTCCTCCTGAAGCTGGATGGCACTTCGCACGTTTTGAAAATATAGTTGAATGCCACTGATAGTTTCTCCAGAAACTCGTTGGATGCGTACTTGAAAAATTCATATGCGATGCGGTCTTCCCCTGGAGCTTTGTTAAGGTTGCAAACGGTGTATGACTCTACAGACTTCTTATGGTAATATATTGCGGTCCCACTTTTCGATCCTCTGAAAGGGTAGAGTATATTGCAGCTGGTTTGTGCTGATGGCGGGCTCAGTGGTCTTTTAAGTGCTCAGCTAGCACAGGTGCTTTAACTTGTAAACCCCGTGCAAAAGCTGTGCCGTTGAGTTTCCTTGCGAGTTTCCAGAAAGAGCAACTGTCTCGAAGACCTTTTATCTCCGCAGTCAGATGTTCAATGTACCTTTTCTGTACATAGCGTTTTGTATGCTTTATTGGTCTGCTGATACATAATTTTGGCGATATTGCTGCCTGTTTTTCTTATTAAGTGAAGGAGAGCGAACGATTTTCTCCTAGCTACCATACAATCCCAGTTAAGCAATTGTTGTTTCTGCTTACACCTTTGTGTGGACTGAGAAGGTCTCGCAACCTCTGAGATACAGGAAGTAAGTACATCAGGGCCGTAAATGGACTTATACTCGGTTTCGTTTACAGCACTTATCTTCTGATCTAGGTATATTTTGTAACGATTAGCAAAACTTTCATTCCATTGAATTTTTGGTAGTAACCTCATTGGAGAGTCGGTTGTTCGTGGGGATGCTTCAGTGTTTACAATAATAGTTACAGGCATGTGATCAGAAAAGATTAGCTCTTTTACTTTTATGTCGGTTATGTGTTGCAGCCACTTTCCTCGCACCAGACAGTAGTCGTTCGTTGAACAAGCAGTACTTCTGAAAAAGGTGAAGCGACCTTGCTCATCATGCTTCGATGGTTTGGTCACGTAGTGCGTATGCCCCCAGACCGGCTTCCAAGACGTGCCATGATGGCCGTGCCATGATGGCCGTGCCATCAGGTAGGCGACCCCGCCGTAGGCCTAGAAATAGATGGTTGGACCAAGTCCGGCATCTCTCCTGGAGCTGTTTAGGGATTCCTCCTGATGAGTTGGAGTCAATGACGGAGGATCGAGAAGGATGGAGGGTCCACCTGAGCATCCTACCCCCGCGACCCTCATGAAGGATTAGCGGAACATTGAAAATGTATGTATGTACGTGCGTCTTCAGAAATACCTTTTAAAAGGAAAATGTTTGTTTGTTTCTTACGCACTGTAATATTTTTGCTGAGGTACGCAATAATAAAACCATCTTCTGAGTGTTTAAACTGTATATTTACAAACAACTAACTTATTCAATTCCGTTACAAATCAAAATTGTGAAATATCTTCATTTTCAACTTTTGCTTTCTTTACAATCAAAATATCGTTTATATCCAACACCCATTTTTAAATAATCAACTGTCACAGCAATCGCAATTCTTTAACTCTTTTTTTCCAATTAGATCAGCTGTGTCCGTCCATTTCCTGATTGCTGTATTTGTATCAAATACCAGAACCTCTAGACTATTTGAGATAACACTAGATTTACGGTAAATTGCTCTCCAGACTTCGATTAGGGAACTCTGGGGATGAACTGTGAAAAAGAACTGCTGGTGATAGTGACAGTTGTTGTGTTACCAGATCCACATTTAATTTGTTTATGATACAGTGCAACAAATACTTTTGTGGCCGCTACAGTACTTCATATACCATATATGGATCGAATTCGATGTTGTTGTACAATTTGCAATGGAGCAATTTAAGAAATAAAATACCATTCACAATATACCTAGCTTTACATACGTAAACATTTTGCAAATCACAAATTTACTAACTAGTTTCCCTGTGTGAAACGACAATAGGAATAATTCACCACATTCTTGCGAATCGTCAGGTTGTGAAATTTTCCAGTCCGTGAATTTTGTTTTTCTTATTTTTATAAAACACAATAAAACGCAATTGTGTTAAACTGTTATAAGCACAGTTAATACACGATTTCTGCTGATCAAGCATGCAAAAATCCTATTTGCTATTAAAACATATTATATTTCCTATTAAAAAGATATTAGTCATGTTTTGGTGAGACGTCGCTTCTTAGTGAAGTAAGAATTAGTACGGGGTACAATAACAAAAAATGACTGGCAACCACTTCAGCTTTTTTTCTCCAGTCAAAACTGAGTTGGGATGTTTGCGCTACTCAATTTTAGAGGGCGCTGAAAAGAGCTTTTTTATTCAATTTGAATACTACTGAATGATGATTCAGTAGTATTTCACATATTTAAGCAAAACTTTTTCATACTTTTCAGTTCAATCACCAATCTTCCAACAATACAAAAAAAAACGTTTTGAACCAGATTGACTGGGGATCGTTTTGTTGAGAAGCCTTCACTTTGCTTTGCATAATTCTCACCAAAACACGCCTATTGTATTTCAATTACGTACTTTCCCACACTCAAATACATATCTGTATAAATAGTAGTTTAAGGTATTTGTTGAATCAGAAGTAAGTTTGCTTATGAAGAGGACGGTTGTCTTCCAAAAAATTTCACGAAAGAATGCGGCGTGGGAGTCAATCACATTAGGGATGACTTCAGCTGGGTACCACAGAAGCACAGTAAAAATAAGGCAACAATGGATACGGATGAAGGCATCAGCTAAGAAAGCCAAATCTAAGACCAGAAAAGCTATAAGAGCAACAGGGAATAGTGCAAATATTCCAGAAAAGGACGCCTCTGATCTTTTAGTTCAGGGTATGATATCCGACCTATTGGTAGAAGACACTATCCACATTGATACCGACAGTGTTTTGCTGTTAACTGCTTCAGTTGGTACGCGACCAATCAGCCCCTCTGACAACTTTATTGAAATGGTTTCTTCCACCCCTGATACATCCGCAATAAGTCCTTTCATTCAAGCTGAAATGGACATTAATAATTCTACTGCGATGGTTGACAACATGCTGCAGCTCCTGAACCATCCGCGTCCACCCCCGTTGTTCCAATTTCATCAAAGAACTTACTTGATGCGCTCAAGAAACTGCCAAGAAAACCAACAACAAAATGTGAGGTGATGGCTGAACGCCAAGTGCAAATAGAAAATGAAATTTTGCATTCCAATGAATTGCATGAGTTGCAAGTCGCAGTAGCAAAAGAACTGCTACTCCAAGCTAGAGAAGGAACCACACATTACACATTTAAAACAAAAAAGAAACGCATTCCTTGAAAATTCAACTCATGAGAAATGGATTCACCGGCCATCTGTAGTTTATTCGTTTTATTTTTGTGAAGTCAATTATTTGTTTTATTATACGAGTAGTACGTGTGGGCTGAATAAACTAATATGAATTCTTGTGTTTTGAAAACTTTTTTTTAGTTTTATTTCTTTAAGTCAAAAGTAACGATTTATACGGTTGTTTCTAATAATTAAGCGACAATTATTCCAAATATTGGAGTCGCGAAGTGAGCCTCAAGACCTTGCAACGATGTCGATTATTTTACAGTTTGCATCGGTTAAAATTTGCACATTAACTGAATAACATACTTTAATATATCTAAAAAAAAACAAGTTTCTGCTATGTTCTTCTTAAAAAGCTGGTTATTCAGTTACCTTTTCGATTTATATAATGCCCGGCCATTACTGATCCTACACTTTTGGCTGGTCGCTTAATTTGAACGTGAGTGCAATCGATGGCTCCTATAACCCTAGGAAACATGGCAAATCTAAAAAACTGTTGCTTTGCATTGTTGTATTCTTCAACTGATGAAGAAAACATAATGAAATGTGGGAGTAATGAAGCAATTCTCTTGGAAATCCTCTTTATTATTTTTCCAACTGTTGCCTGCGATATTCTATGTTAGGCTCCTGAAATAGTGCATATATAATTATATGCTTTAAATTAAATCATATGGCCCCCTTCGGGTAGGGGTTAGAATATACCCGAGGTAGGCATGCCTATCGTAAGAAGCGACTAGAATCCACCCTCCGTATACCGAGCGTAGTGTATGCACAAAAATGCAATGAACAAAATAAAGCGATCTAATACCCCAGGTGCAAGCCCAGGTTCACTGGAAAATCCACCCTCTTCGGAGGTCGGCTCTACGGATTCTGGAGAGAACCAGTTATTGCACCTTATAAGTCCCTTCTCAAAAAGTACATGAGTATCTCGGTCTCCACCAACAAGATCGAACGTTTCCGGAAAAAGAAGTCCGCCGGAAGCGCAAGCGCGTAAAAAACGGGACTCAGCGAAATCTTTTTAGATGTGGCATTGAGGAGGAAAACGACGTACTCCGTAGCAAGCTTACCGAAATGGTGCTACTCTATCGTGAGCTTTAGAAAGAGGTAGATTTACTCAGGCAAGAAAACAATGCCCTAAAAAACACGTATCTTCAAAAACAAAATACAGTTAGCCCACATTGCTCACCTAGTCGCGAATACCAGACGGACGAAGAAGAGCTAACACGCGAAACGAATTGAATCGAAAAGAAACGACCTAGCAAAAAACGCAAAGCTGGCTCCTCACCGGAAGTCGAGCCACAAAAAGATGAAAAGCGCAAGGAGTTGCAAGAAAAGAAACAAAAAATTAAATTACGTCCTCCGCCACCGATAAACGTCGCGTCGTTAGAGTTACGAACTACAATAAGTTGCATTGCCTCCTTAAAGGAACTGTGGAATCGAAGTTTAAGGTGACATCTCTGAGAAACAATACGTGGAAAATCAATGTCGATGATGCCGACGGTTACCGATCAATATCCCAAAATTGAATGCCGAAAAGATTCAGTGGCATACTTATGAAAAAAAGTTAGAAAGACCACTGCGTGTTGTAGCAAGGGGACTTCACCCCTCGTGCACCAAAGAAGATTTTATAAACGACCTTCAAGACAAAGGCTTTACAATTCCTGATGCCGTTAATATTATCAAGAAGGAGAGCAACAGTCGGACGGAGATCAGGAAAATTGGTTAGGCGTTGAATTCCATTATTCATGCTAAGTTTCGATAAAGACGAAAATAAACATGTTATTTATGGTATTAGGACTATTCTAAACATCGTGGTCAAAATCAAACCTATGCGTAAGAGCTCCAGATCGATCCCGCAGTGTAAGCGCTGTCAAGGTTTCAATCACACGCAGACTTACTGCCAGAAAGAACCGCGATGCGTCAAATGCGCAGGTAAACATCTCTCGGAAGAGTGTCACCTAAATAAGCAAACCCCAGCCACTTGTATAAACTGCAAAGGAAAACATCCTGCGAACTATCGAGGTTGCGAAGTGGCGAAAGAGCTCCAAAAAAGGCGCGATACGCTTAAAAATTCCATGCGGCCGAATCCGAAACCAATTAAGAACAGACTCAAAATAGCTACGAAAAAACCAGCGAAAGAATGGAAATCCATCCATATTGACCTAAAGTCGGGTAATGAAGAAAAACCCAAACGTAGTAGAGAAAAGGTGACAGAAGAAAAATCTTCGAATATTGGCGTGCAGTCTTATGCTCAAACGGCGATGACAGCTTATGGCAAGTATATGACCGGGAGATCAAAGCAATAAACCATCCAAACTTTAATGCAAGGACTCTTGCTCAAGTTGCGATATTGGAAAACGGTGATAGAGGTAGCTCAAAAGATCATGTATCCCATGTTTTCTCTCTAATTCTTGGGAAACTTGAAGAGCAATGCAAAACAAGCAAACTTATTTTCGAAAGACTAGTTGCACTAGAAAATAACATTCATAACACGCGCAATTCAACCAGAATATGAAAGAAACGCTTAAAATTCTTACATGGAACACCAACGAGCTCATACGAACACTCGACGAGTTAGAAATATTTATATGAGAAAAATATATTGATATATGCTGTGTCTGTGAAAATCATCTGACAAAACAATCGAATGTTAAGATAAGGGGATATAGCGCGTCCACCCATGGGAAAGACCCAGAGGCGGATCATCTTTGTTTATAAAAGAATTTATCGAACACTCAGCAGAAATAAAGATTGAATTAGAAGCAATGCAAGTAAGCACGGTACGCGTTAGAAATAGACATTTTGCCTTCAACATTTCGTCTATATATTGTCCACTGCGATGTTAACTTGAAGAAAGTGATTTCATAAACATCTTCAACTTCCTTAAACCAAATTTTATTATTGGTGGCTACTTCAACGCGAAACACACCTTCTGGGGTTCAAGGTACGCCCCTCAGAATACTCATGGGGGTATGCAATTCAGTTGTGATTTTTACTCGACGGGTAAACCAACATATTGGCCGACTGATAGAAATAACATACCAGATCTGAACGATTTCTTTGTTGTTAAAGGATTATCTCTCAACTGTTTAAAAGTTGAAGAAAGCTTTGATCTCTCCTCTGATCATTCTCCAATCATTATGACGATAAGCGATGCTCTGATTAAAAAAGTAGGACCGCCCAGATTAACCAGCGCGAAAACTAATTGGGATAGCTTTAAAAAAGATATTGAAGCAAATACTGAGCTGAGCGTATCACTTAAAACGCCCTATGAACTTGAAGCTGAAGTAGATCGCTTCGTCGAAATCTTACAGGATGCCGCGTGGAAGAATACTCCCAAACCAAAGAGAACGCCGGCCAGTTACATTCAAACTTATCCACAGGAAATAAAAGAGATGATTAAGGAGAAGAGAAAAGCGCGCAAAAAATGGCAACAAACTCAGGCTCCTCAACAAAGCACATCTTAACCGTTTGTGCAACTCACTAAAAAGATCTACTAAAGACCTTAAGAATAATTAAATACAAGCTTTCTTAGAAAGTTTGACGGCAAAAAAAGATTATAATTACTCGCTTTGGAAAGCTATAAAAGGTATTAAAAAACCTCAAATTCAAGCCGCACCAATTAAGAAAATTCAAGACGAATGGGCCAGGCATGATAAAGAGAAAGTGCAAGTTTTGCCGCCCACCTGGAAGAAACTTTTAAACCGTTTGATGGACAAGCTCTTATTCAAAATATAAATACGTCGTATATAGACAATAGCGTAATAAGAAATGCAACACTTACCGAACTTAAGGAAGAAATAAAGAAACTAAACCTAAGAAGGCTCCTGGATACGACCTATTCACGGGAGAGGTTCTTAGAGCACTACCAAGAAAAGCTCTCATTAAGCTTCTGTTCATTATAAATGGCGCGATTAGACTAGAATATGTTCCCAGTCAATGGAAAGTCGCCGAAGTAATAATTGCCCGGAAAACCGACAAATGAAAAAACGTCTTTAAAAACGTCTCGACCGATTTCGCTTCTTCCAATCATATGCAAAGTGTTCGAGAGGATATTGATTAGGCGAATACAGCCGGTAATAGAAGAAGGGTATCTCATTCCGGCTCATCAATTCGGATTCAGAAGTAAGCATTTTACAGTTCAACAAGTACATCGAATAACACATGTAATCGAAAAATCACTTGAAGAAAAAAAGATTTGTTCGAACGTATTCCTTGACGTCTCTCAAGCCTTTGACAAGGTCTGACACGAAGGCTTAAAGTTTAAATTATGACAAGTTCTGCCAGAGCACCTATATAATATTTTAAAGAACCACCTTACGAATAGACTATTCCGCATCAAATGTGGAAACGAATATTCAGATTTTAAGGAAATAATGGCTGAGGTGCCGCAAGGAAGCGTTCTTGGTCCAGTTTTTTTTTTAACTACTATACACTCGTGATATACCGCAAGTAGAAGGCACTGAGCTAGCTACATTTGCCGACGACACTGCTATCTTGGCAGTAGGAAAAACAGTCGAAGATACTGCAGAAAAACTACAAGAAGCTTTGGATAGAGTAAATGAATGGACACAGATTTGGCGAATCGCACACAACGAGACCAAATCTGTTCATGTAAATTTTACTTATACATAAGAAAATAAAAAATTTTGCCGATCTTTTCAAACTCTGTTCAAATTTCGTTTGCAAACGAGGCAAAGTATCTTGGGATGACACTTGATGCAAAGCTGAAATGGAAAACGCACGTAAAGAAAAAACGCATAGAACTAGATAATAAATATAGAGAAATGTATTAGTTACTTAGAAAATATTCCAAGGTTAATATAGAGAACAAACTGCTTTTATATAAGCAAGTGCTAAAGCCCGTATGGACATATGGTATACAACACTGGGGTTGTACCAAAATGAGTAACATTAAAATTTTACAAACTTTTGAAAACAAAGTGCTAAGAGGTATTGTTAATGCGCCTTGATATATCAGAAATAGCGATATCCACAGAGATCTTGGCATGAAATCAAAAACTACGTTAGAAAGCGTAAAAGTCTACTAGAGAGTCACGTTAATATTACAGTCCTCCAAGTTTTGGATGAAAGAAATTTACTACGCCGTCTACAAAGAACCAAACCTTTAGACTTAGCGCGTTAAGTAACCGTGTCTAAACTGCGGAGCTAGCAGGAATTTCTTATGGGAAGGTACCTGCAAAACATCCTTATTTTGTGAAATGAAAACTACTTGATAAGTCGAATCCTTACTCGTAGTTGTACCTAGTAAAAAATAAAAACAAATCTGTTTTGAAGGGAAGTTTTTTAGTGTGTAAAAATCCCACACTAGTATGAGCATGCGCTGACGATCCTCATAGTGTCTTGTTGAAGATTTTCACCTACCCTAAAAAAAAAAAAATGTTACTTACCAACATCACCTTGATGGGCATTCCTCCCAAAAAAATGAAGAGTAACAAGGATGTGTAAAGATGCAGGGACAGGAAGTCCACGATTTGTTACCGGGTCTTGGATATCGAGATTTTCAATCAAGAACTGGGCAGTGATCTTGTCAAATCTATAGCGGGAATAAAACCCTTCCTCATCAAGCTCTTCGAAAGGATTCTGTCGGTTTTTATATATTTTTGGGTTTCTAAACAGTTCGAAGTCTTCGAAAATATTAAAATCTTCAAAAATATCCTCTGAAAACATTTATTGAATTTCACGATGACTATAATTAAGATAATACAATTTTTACTTTAGTACGTACTAAAATACGTTTAAAGTGTACTTTATCCAACTATATTTTTGCGCCATCGTTATTAGTATTTTATTATTATAGTATTCTTAATATATCGGCGCTACAAAAAAACAAGAAAGGCACTTTGCTTACATGACGTTGAGCTTAACTCCGACAATAGATTGTACGTCACCTTGATGTCATTGATTTCGACGAAGTGGATAACAACAACAATATGTAGAGGAACACTTACAATCAGCACTTACTCGATCCCTAAAGATTCCAATAGATGTTTTCTTATATCTTGGAAAGTAAGCGATAATTCTACAATATAAAGCAAAATCATAATAAAACTCATTTTGTTCAATTGTAAACTCATTTTTGAAACTTTGCTTGTGATAAGTGCTACGAGTAGTACGAGTATTTCATTTTAATTAATTTTTTTTTATTTTTTAGCTGGTCAACTACCTAAACATTTTCTCGTCTTTATCGGTAATTTAATTACATATGTGTATTTTCATGTGTTTTGGGTACTGGGTGATATATTTGTGTGCTTCTTTTCAAATTATTTATGACTATGTTAAATAATCGCACACTTCTATCTGATGGTGTGAGTGATACTACTCGCATAATGCTAAATATTTTCTGCAGGCAAAGAAGCTATAAATTGCAACGACTACTGCCACGAAAACTCTTTTTAATCTTACGATCATACATCACCGAGAGACTCTTTCGCGTTAAGCGATTAACGATAAGTAACGATTACTCTGACTTCAAGGAGATTGCAGCCGGAGTCCCGCAAGAAAGTGCCCTTAGCCCACTTCTATATGTACTCTACACGAGTGACATCCCGCGAGAAAGAAACTGTGTCGTCGCCACGTTTGCGGACGATACGGCGATATTGACAACGGGCGATACCATTGAAGCAGCAACCGGAAAGCTTCGACATGCTATTAATAAAGTCCACGCTTGGACGAATTCTTGGCGTATTGTGCTGAACGAAAGCAAATCTACTCACGTCAACTTTACGTACAAAAAGTGGATAGATTACCTGTATATCAATACTCGGCTCAAATACCGTACGCAAACGAAGCAAAATATCTAGGAATGACTCTAGATGTCAAGCTCAATTGGAAATAGTACGTGAAAAAGAAACGCGACGAACTTCAAAACAAATACCGACAAATGTACTGGCTACTCGGAAAACATTAGAAATTGAGCCTACATAACAAACTGCTTATCTATAAGCAAGTGCTAAAGCCAGTGTGGACGTATGGTATACAACTATGGTTGTACCAAGAAAAGCAATAGAAACATCATACAAACTTTTGAAAAGTTCTTAGAAGTTCTTAGAACGATCGTTAACGCACCGTGGTATGTACGTAACGAAGATATTCATCGGAATCTGGGAATTCCCAGCGTCGTCGAAGAGATAACAAAATTTGCGCGTAAACACGGCCATTGTAACCCTACTATCACTCAACTACTTGACGCGAACAATTCAATTCGTCGTCTTCAAAGGACAAAACCTTTTGACCTCGCGTCATAGCATATGAAGGTCGTGAAAAAGGCAGGAACTTTCATTGGAATTTAACCTGTCTAAAGTGCTACATTTATTTTCAATCACATACGAACATCTTTTTCTATTATCACGATTCTCGTAAGCGAAAATAAAACTGCTGGATAAGCACTGGCTTAGTTGTAGTATTAATTGTGAAGAAAGGTGTTTTGTAGTGAGTAAAAATCTCACACTACTATAAGCACGCGCAGTCGGGCCTTATGGTGTCTTTGGAAGATTTTTCACAAAAAAAAAAGACAAAGAAGCGGTTTTCACATATGTATGTCACATAAATGCACAAAGCTTATATACAAAAATAGATGAATTTCGTGGATTGTTTGTTGGCTCGAATGTAAACGTAATATGTGTGTCGGAAACATGGTTTGACAGTGTTGTTGAAGGGTTGTCAAACGGTAGTGCATGCGATCATATGAAAACACAAGCGTTTTCACTCAGCTGAGGCCTACCAACTCCTACTCTCAACCTCCACGCGGTGGCAGCTGGGTGCCTAGTACCTTAATTCAAGAAATGGGTAACCAACCCCGTTTGGCGGATTCTTAGTGGCAGCAGATGAGAGAGGGGGGGAAGAGTGTTTTTCCACTAGAGCACTTCTTCCTGTTCCAGGCGGCAGCGGACGAATTCCCTAGATGGAGTCAACGGTGGCGTATATAGTTCCAGTTAGGTTGAACTTAGTGAATACCTTGCGCGAGCTGCTTCGACGTATTCGGATCACAGGTCGGTAAGGAATTTCCAATGTTGGTCAGGACATTGGAATAGAGATGGTGGCGGAGGAGCCCTTAATGGGCCAACGGCAGCGCTCATACTCCCGTAGTGGACTACTGGCACCGGTGTACCCGGCCCCTCGTCCTAGGAGAATAATTAAGGAACTGGCCCTCCAGGTTGGGGGTTGTGCCGTCGGGGTAACTTCCCTACCACGTAAAAAACTCATGGTTCCGAAACGACCAAAAGCCTCGGATAAGGATGACTCAACCAATGACGACCCCAGCAAACGAAATAAGGACAACGACCTTCGGATCTATACGTGGAATGTTCTGTCCCTTTACAGACCACGTGCAGCCGAACAACTAGCAGAGGCCCTAAACTGCTATAAAGCAGATATTACCGCCATCCAGGAAGTGCGATGGGATGGGCCGGGCAAAAAGAGGATGAAAAACTGTGACATCTACTACGGTGATTGCTACAGAGGCAACAGGCAACGCTTATTCGGATGCGGATTTGTCATACGCGGCAGACTTAGGCAAGAAGTCTTAAGCTTCCGACACGTTAGCGAGCGTATTATGACTATCCGGATCAAGGCTAAATTCGCTAACAGAAGCTTAATATGTGTTCATGCCCCCACGGAAGAAAAGGACCCTGCCACCAAAGAGTATTTCTACGAGCTCCTCGACAAAACATACGAGCAATGTCCTAAATACGACGTTAAAATCGTATTGGGCGATTTTAACGCCAAAATAGGAAAGGAGTACGTCTTTGGTAAGGCAGTCGGTAAGCATAGCCTACACGACACCACGTCTGATAACGGACTAAGGCTAATTGATTTCGCTGTGGAGCGAAATGTCACCATAGCAAGCACATGGTTTCCTCATCTCGATATTCATAAGCAGACACGGCGGTCTAATGATCATGTAACGATCAACCAAATTTATCATATTGCGATCGACGCAAGGCATGCCTGCAGTATTCTGGATGTCCGGACCTTCCGAGTGGCCAACGTAGACTCGGATCATTACCTTGTTGTAGCCAAGGTACGAATGCGGATATCCCAATCTGAGCAACAAAGAAGAATTATTGTGAGAAAATTTAACGTCGAAAAGCTACAATCGCAAGAGACAGCCAGACTCTTCGCTGAACGCGTATCCCGAAATCTCTCAATCACCCCTTTGCCGCCAGCATCAAGTACCGAAGACCAGTGGCAACGCTGCCAACATGCCATCAGAAACGCCGCGACTGATGTGCTGGGTCTCGCTCGCCCACCACCGCGAAACCCCTGGTTTGACGAAGAATGCCGGCGAGTGCATGCAGCAAAACAAGAGGCATATAAAGCGGCGCTGCAAAGGAAGACGAGAGCTGCTCGTGAGCTCTACGAGCAAAAGAGACGGGAAGAACATCGGCTTCTCCAAAAGAAGAAGAAAGAGCATGAGAAGCGCGCATTTGAGAATATCGAGAGTTTAGATTTTAGATTTAGATAGATTTATTGAATTTTCATATTGTACAAAATTTACATAAAATAAAAATACTTAAATCTTAAAGACATGGCTTAAAGCCGTCTGCCAAAGACTATCAACCTTTTGGTACAATTTTAATAACTTTTTCAGTAATGTTTGCTTCTAACTTTTTAATTTTAAAAATCTTCTTCAATGATCATTCTTCTATAACCTAGCGTTGACTTACAGTATGATATGAGAGCTTTCCAATTAGAACCATTTAATAACTCAGCTACTTCTCCGCTCGACAATATGGCTTTTCCAAAGTGAAATCTCCTGATACCCCCGAATATTGGGCACATTCACAAGAAGTGAATAGAGTTCTCTCTTTGAGCTAAGTTGCAAATTGAGCAGAGAACTGGAAGATCCTCCCTGTGTGGCACGAAGTTGAGTGGCAATATCTCTCCTCTGGCACGAAAAATCAAAGAGATACATCTTACGCTGTTCGAATCCTTAAAGTAATTAAGGGGACCTAGGTTGAACCGCAGAGTCCTATAGATTTCCCTGTGTGTTGATGCCTCCGCTTCCTCGATATATTTGTTACGCATACATATATCTACGTGAGATATGAAGTCGTAGAGTATCCCCTTCCAATTAGTCTGAGCATTCCAATCTAAACTAAGGTCGTATTCATATGTCTCCGCCAGATTTAACATGTCCTTGTACCACAGACTTTGTGTATTCACTGCGAACATAACCGATTTCCTCGTCAGCCTTTCATCACCTGTCCTGAGTATACTGAATATCGAGAGTTTATACTCCAGGAACAATGTACGGAAGTCTTACCAAAAGGTAAAAAGAACGTGTCAGAGAAGTAATACCCGTACAGAAACCTGTAGAGTTGAAAATGGAAACCTCGTGGTAGAATCTCAGTCGGTGCTGAGAATATGGAAAAACTACTTCTGCAGACTGTATAACGGCGACGAAGACCAACATCCCGCTGTCAGGCAGAATGAACCATTCAACATAGACGATGACATTCAAAATTTCCGTCCACCTGACCAAAACGAAGTGAGGATAGCAATATTCAAGCTAAAATCCAACAAGGCTGCTGGACCTGACGGCTTACCGGCCGAACTCTTCAAGGCAGCAGGGGATGAATTGGTAGAGAGCATACACCAACTCATTTCTAATATTTGGTCAGACGAGTGTATGCCTGATGAATGGAATCTCAGCATCGTTTGCCCGATCCACAAGAAAGGAGACCCCCTCAATTGCGCCAACTATAGAGGCATCAGTGAAAAATGGCTCACCTTAGTTGGTCTAACACTGGCGGAGCATAAAACTGAAGCAGTCCTGATAAGTAGTAGGAAGAAGGTAGAAACTCTCACCATTATAGTCGGCGGCCATGAAATCACATCTAAACCGCATATAAAATACCTAGGTATCATGATAGATACGAGACTTTCATTTAGAGATCACCTTAAGTATGCAGGCCGAAAAGGTGCAATAGCAAGTGCTGCACTCGCGCGTATCATGCCCAACATAGGAGGACCAAGACATAGCCGTAGGTTACTGCTGGCTAGAGTGGTTACGTCTATAATCCTATACGCCACACCAATCTGGGCCGGGGCCATGGCAATTAAAACATACAGATCACATATCACATCTGTGTATCGAATATGTGCATTGAGAGCTAAATGCGCATTTCGCACTACTTCTAGCGATGCAGCTTGCGTGGTAGCGAGAATGCTCCCAATAGATATCCTGGCAGTAGAACAGCAACGTCAGTACTGCGCAAGAAGAGAAAGAAACGAGGCCAGCGATAACCGGCTCTATAGAGCAGAAAGCCTAAGAGAATGGCAAGAACGCTAGAATGCTTCTGAGAAAGGCAGGTGGACCCATAGGCTCATACACCAAATCCAGCCGTGGTTCGACAGGCAACATGGAGAACTTGAGTTCTACTTAACGCAGTTCCCAACGGGCCATGGATGCTTCCGTTCGTACTTACATAAGTATAAACACGACAATAGCCCTTACTGTCCGCATTGCGCTGACTGCGTAGAAAACGCAGAATATATATTTTTTGCATGCCCAAGATTCCTCGACGAAAGGAATGCACTAAGGAGTGAACTCGGCCACCCACTGACGCCAAAAAACATCGTTGGCGAAATGCTCAAAAGCCAGGAGGCATGGGACGCAGTCGGTGGGAGCGCAATGCGCATAATGAAGATTCTAAGAACCCTAGAAAGAGAAAGGAAAGAATCAGACCGGCGAAATACAATAAATGCTGAGCAGGAAAATGCAAACATGCACTAGTCGAATACATCAGACAACCAAGTATATGCTGTCAACAAGAAGGGAAAACCAACACCGACGAATTGGACAAAACGTCACCGTGGGCAGCTATAACTTCGACGTAGTAAGGGACTTTGTCTACCTTGGCTCTGCTATAAATTCAACAAACAAAATCAGTACAGAAATCAATCGAAGAATAACTCTTGCCAATCGCTGTTTTTTGGGCTTATAAGGCAATTCAAGAGTAAAACCCTATCTCGAACAACTAAAGAGACTCTGTACAAGACTCTGATCATCCCAGTCCTGCTTTACGGCGCCGAAACATGGATTTTATTAAAAGGGAATGAAGATATCCTTGGTCGCTTCGAGAGAAAAATTCTTCGTAAGATTTTCGGTCCCGTTTGCGTTGACGGGTTTTGGAGGAGAAGATTCAATCACGAACTATACGAGCTGTACAGCGACATCGACCTAGTCAAAAAACTGCGTATTGGACGTCTGAGATGGCTAGGACATGTAGAGCGAATGGACACCAACGCTCCAGCCCGCAGAGTCTTCGAATCTAATCCCGAGGGACGACGCAGTAGAGGGAATCATCGCCGTAGGTGGTGCGCACAAGTTCAAGGCGACCTCGACCAACTTGGAGCGCGCAACTGGAGGCAATTAGCTAAAGACCGAGCTAAATGGAGAGGCTTGTTGGTTGAGGCCCAGGTTCACCCCGAACTGTAGCGCCACCTAAGTAAGTAAGTAAGTGTTGTTGAAGATGATAGTTACAGTATCAGTGGCTACAACGTTTTTAGACGCGATAGGATTTCTAGGATTGGGGGTGGAGTAGCAATATTTGTTAGAAATAGTTTACACTTTCGGATAGTGGTTGAATCACCTCCAAATAGTTCCTTGGAATACTTTTTCATCGAACTTACTCACGGCGTTAACAAAAGTCTGATAGGTTGCTTCTACCGCCCCAAATATAGTGTAGATCGTGATTTCACAAGATTCTGGAAGACAATTTACCTTTTTATAGTGAAGTCATTATCAGTGGTGAAAAATCTAAAAAAACTTACACTTAGAACCGATAAATACAATTACTTCCACGCATTTCACCAACACAAGCAGCACTCTTTGATTTATTTCTTATTAATGATTTGCAAAACCTGATTTTCTATATCACCGCGCCAAGTTTCTCTCATTACGATCTGATTTTTACCACATTTAAAACTAAAATGAACGAAAATGAAGAAGAATCTACGTCTCTTAAGGATTTCAAAAATGTTGACATAGCACTTCTTGAAACAGATGTAGCTCGTATTGATTGACAACAAGTTTATTACATGCCATCTCCGGATACGCAAGTAGTGTTTCTGCAGGACAACATTCGCCAGCTATTTAATCAACACATTCCATTGAAGACAAAGCTTAAAAGGTAAGGTGCTTAGAAAAGCAATTGATTTGGTTTCTTTTCTAGTTTTGCTTGATTTTTCGAAAGCGTTTGATACTATTAATCGCAAGCTGTTGATAAAAAAATTGAAAAATATATCTAATTTCTCCTCGTTTGCTTGTAGATTCATTTTACCACAACTTTCTGAAAGGAAACAAGCAGTCTTTGTAAATAAAAGAAAAAAAAACTATTTGCAAACGCAAGAAGGTGTACCACAGAGATTAATTTTGAGTTCATTATTATTTTTACTTTTCACTAACGATCTTCCACTCTGCACAAGAAAATCAGCAAAACATACATACTCGTATGTACGCTGATGATTATCTGCTTTATGTAAGCCGTAAGTTAGGGTTGATTGAAGAAGGGGTTTCTAAGTTAAATGAAGATCTTCAAAGCATATACCGTTGGTCTGAAGAAAATTATTTTTTCTTCTTTGAAACTCCCCAATCAACTATATTGATAAATGCAAGAACTTGGGTATAATTTTCACAAAACTTTCCTGGGATGAGCATATATTCTACCAATGACCAACAAGTCATTATGGAGTTCTGAGAATTCTATCAATGTGAAACACTTTACTGCAATAAGAACAAAGCTGGTGCTAACAAAGTCCTGGTGCTAGTAATTCCTATTGTGACTTACGGATGTGAAATTTTGTATAGTCACAGCGCCGAAACAAAACGTAGATTAACCGTTGCCTTCAACAACATTGTCAGATATGTTTATAACCTAAGCCGGAAGGATAGCATATCCAGGTTCTCCAAGACCATTCTGGGGTGCCATTTACATACCTATATCAACTACCGAGCTCTTATTTTACTATTACTTACTTACTTAGGTGGCGCTACAGTTCGGGGTGAACCTGGGTCTCAACCAACAAGCCTCTCCATTTAGCTCGGTCTTTAGCTAATTGCCTCCAGTTGCGCACTACAAGTTGGTCGAGGTCCCCTTGAGCTTGCGCACCACCTACGGCGATGAGGTCCTCTACTGCGTCGTCCCTCGGGGTTAGATTCGAAGACTCTGCGGGCCAGAGCGTTGGTGTCCATTCGCTCTACTTGTCCTAGGCATCAATCAGACGTCGAATATGCATTTTTTTGACTAGGTCGATGTCGCTGTCCAGCTCGTATAGTTTGTGATTGAATCTTCTCCTTCAAAACCCGTCAACGCAAACGGGGCCGAAAATCTTTCGAAGAATTATATCCATGTTGCAGCACCTTAAAGCAGGATTGGGATGATCAGAGTCTTGTACAGAGTCTTCTTAGTTGTTCGAGATAGGGCTTTGCTGTTGAATTGCCTTATAAGCCCAAAGAAACAATGATTGGCAATTCTTCGCTTAATTTCTGCGCTGATCTTGTTTCTACAGTTTATAGCAGAGCCAAGGTAGACAAAGTCCCTTACTACCTCGAAGTTATAGCTGCGCACTGTGACGTTTTGAGAGAGAGAGAGAGAGCCTTAGCAGCAAGTTGTATTTTTTTCTAAGCTCCAGTGAAAATCTTAAGTTTTATTTACAGTGCAAGTATTTGAACCTCTACTGAACAAAAATAAGTACATAAAGTGCTACTACACTCAAAGCTTATAAAAAAAAAAAAAAAAGTCGAGGTGAGTCGATATTTTCAAGATCGAAAGAAAATCAAATCCCTTCGAATATGCCATTGCATCGGTCACCCACGAAAAGCCCAAAAAACAACAACACCACACAGCGGCCCACTTCTGTTGCAAAGAGATTGTTAGCGGAAACATCTCCCGTTTTCCCACCGCAAAAAATCAACAAAGACATAGAAAGAATGTCTGTTGGTAGCATGTCCACCTCTGATCTGAAAATTTTGATCGTAGGATCCATTGGGTCACTGCTAGATGATAAACTGAAAGACATGCCAACAAAATCAGATCTGGAGAGAATCAGTTCCGAATTGCACGCCCTACAGCAGAACAATCTGTCTCTTAAAAACGAACTGCAAAAAATGGAGTCTCGGTGTGTATGTTGGAACGTCAGGTGGAATGGTTGTCAAAAAAAGCAAACGAGAAAAATATTATTATACACCTCCCATCAGAAAGTGGAGTATCTGCGGTCGAAAAGGCAAAATCTTTATGTCTAGACTTGCTAAAGGTAAAAGACTCAAGAGCAATCGCGGCGGCGAGGTCGATTGGGTCAAGAAATGCAAACATAGAGAACGTTGTGCTAGAAGTACAAAAGAAGGAAGATGTGGGACGCATTCTTGAGGCAGCAAGCAAGTTGAGGCCATCAGGTGTCTCTATGCACAGAGACTACCCAGCCGCGGCACGAGAAAGGAGAAGGCAACTGATAAAGGCGAAAAAACACATCGAGGCAAGGAACCGAGACGTTAAAGTGCAAATCCGCGGAGAAACACTTAAAATTGGAGAAAACATATTTTATCTCGATAACATGAACAAGCTGGCATGCAACGACGAAGGCGGGATGACATATCTACAGCAGCTGACCATTGACAGGTGTGATGTGCCAACTGAAGTGCAGAGCAGCAGCAGTGGCTCCCAAACTGTCAAATCTCGCGTTCAGGCAACTAATGTTTAGAATAGCGCCGTCAGCCGTTTAAATTTAAGTCCTAGTTTAAGTAATTTTTCTTTAAAAATAATATCATATAACATAGCAGGGTTAGGTAACAAATTATTTTTTAATGATTTTTTCGAACATATTTGTCAGTACGATATCTTCTTTCTATTTGAAACTTTTGTTGACAAAAACATGGAGCATTTTGAGTCCTATTTTGGAAACCATATACTGCATTGGATAGCAGCAACGCGACTATCTTCTCATGGAAGAGCTAGCGGAGGATGCCTGTATGGTATTAAGAAACAGTTAAACAGTAGCGTTAGGTGCCGATTTAGCAATGAAATCAACAGAGTTTTGGTGGAAATAGCATCGAAAGATGTTCGAATGTGGATAATCCCAGTGTATATCAATTGTAGCAGATGGATAAACGATTTTAAGAGCTTGTACGACTTTCTATTGGAATTCGGCGAAGAAGACGTAATGGTAATCGAAAATTGCAATGCGAGAATAGGTGATACGCAGCTGCTGGAAGTGGATCCGGAGTTCTTACCTCAGAACGTAAATTTATCTAGATGTGCAACGGATAAAACAATTGATGGCAATGGTAGAAAGTTCACCGAAATGTGCGAAACGATCGGTCTCACAGTTCTAAACGGTCGATCTAAGAGCGACGAGAAGGGCCACCTAACGTTTTTCAGAGGTACAGCCTGTTCAACTATAGACTACTGTCTCGTACGTGGAAGATGGCTGAAGTGTGTGGTCGACTTAAATGTAAAGGAGCTCACTTATTCGGATCACTTGCCGTTGACAGCTTTGATGTCAGTGGATATTCCATTAGAATCTACCGTCCCGGAGTTGCGGCTGCTCCCAAAATTACAATGGAAGTAAAGCTACGCACTTAGCTATAAACAAAAACTGAACAGCAATCTCAGCGCTATAAACGAAAGCGAATTCAACTCTAGCCGTGGTGTAGACTTTCTAGTTTCCTGCATTTCGAATGCTGCGAGTATATCTCAACCGTCAGGAAGATTCAAGAAAAAGGAAGCATGGTTCGACTGGGAGTGCATGGCAGCGAGGAAAAAGTCATTTGCTTACCTGCGTTTAGTCCGTAGAACAGACAACAGCGTTGCAAAAATCATGTACCTGGAAGCGAGAAGGGCATACAAAAGCATCTGTATCAACAAAAAAAGAAGGTACACGCAGCAGCTGGCGAGAGCTTTGGATGGGATTTCAGATACTCGTTCGTTTTGGAAGCTGGTCCGATCCCTCAACGGTACGATGTTCGCACGGGGTATTCAAGTTGAAACATCCGCACTAGCCAGTCACTTCGAGCAGTTGCTGAATCCACCGAGTAGCACAAGTCAACTGAATTACTCGCTACCTTACATAACAGTAGACTCACTAGACCTCACAATTACTGTCCAAGAACTCCACAAGGTGCTGCACAAATGCAGCACAAAGAAAGCCCCTGGTGAAGATCGTATCCCCTACGAATTTTTCAAATTTGCGACAAACGAATTCCTCAGAAAACTTGCGGTAGCCTTCAATTATATTTTTGATATGGGGGAGGTGCCAGATAATTTTAGAAGGAGTATAATTTTCCCCCTGTTTAAGAAAGGAGACATAAGCGATCCGAATAATTATAGAGGAATATGCTTTATGAACTCAGTAACAAAAATATTCGCTGGAATTATTCTAGAGCGTCTGACGGATTGGGTACGCGAAAACAATTTGCTGAGTGAATTCCAAGCGGGGTTTAGAAAAGGATATTCAACTGTAGACAACATCTTTACACTGAAAAGCATTGCCCAGGCATACCTTGATAGGGGCAAAAAACTATACGCGTTCTTTGTCGATTTCAGGGCGGCTTTCGACACAATTGACAGGAACGCTCTTTTCTATAAGTTGAGTAACCTAGGAGTGTCAACGAAAGTGCTTAGAGTAATACAAAGCCTGTATGAAAATAATAAGATCGCAGTATGGGATGGAAACAAAATGTCCAACTGGTTTGAGTCGCACATGGGAGTAAAACAGGGTTGTCTCTTGAGTCCTCTCCTCTTCTCCATATTTTTGGATGACCTCACAACGTTTCTTCCAGGAGGACTAGTGTTTGGTGGAGTTCATATAAAGGTTTTGTTGTACGCGGATGATATTGTCATTCTGGCAGAATCCACAACAATGCTACAAATGATGATTAACAAGCTACAACAATATTGCAGCTTATGGAATCTCTCAGTGAATACCAATAAGTCAAAAATAATGGTGTTTCGAAATGGTACTGGACGGTATTCAAGGCTGGAAAAATGGACCTGGCAAAATGAAGTACTCGAAGTTGTGAAGGAATATAAGTACCTTGGGGTAATTATTACTCCCCAAATGTCGTTCAAAACACATCTGAGAGAGAAGCTCAAAGAAGCGAAAAGAGCAATGAATTGCAGCTGGAAGGGCATCCTCGGAAAAAAAGACGTACCGCCAAGCACCAAATTCAAAATTTTTGAAGCAACTATGAGATCGATCATGTGCTACGCTGCCCAAGTTTGGGGTATCTCGCAGTACGAGGAAGTAGAAGGTTTGCTCAGATACTTTCTAAAAAAGATTTTCAGATTGCCGGAAAATACTCCGAATTACATGCTGCATCTGGAAACAGGCTTACCTCCTTTATATGTATTTACCTTAAGGTTGCACTTCCTTTACATTCTAAAAGTTATGGAGCTCCCCCGCCATCGCCTTCCCCATATTATCGCAAAACTCCTGATACACCGAAAACAGCAATTTTTCGGCGAATGGTCTAGGCTAAGCAGGGAATACAATCTCCCCATAGATGAAAATAGCACGGAAACATGGAAGCGTACCCTACAGAAGCTGTTGATGAATATTGAAGATTCCACACGAGCGGCATTCAGAGTGAAAGCGCAGCATAGCGAGACGAGAATCACTTATCCTTTACTCGATCATGATCTGGGGGATAGAAATTATTTCCACGATCGCAACAGCCTAAATACAATTTCCACCATCTTCAAGGCCAGAGGCGAACTTCTTCGACTAAACTTTATGCCCTACGTAAGCGATGGGAATGAGGAATGCACTATATGCAACCTTGGTGCGAAAGAAGACGTTCTCCACTTTATTGGAATATGTCCCGTATTAAAGGAGATTAGGCGAGTCTACTTGGGTAAAAATACACTTGCAGAAAATGAAGTAATCGCGCAATTAAATGGTCAAGACTGGAATCTGTTAGCCAACTATATCAGATCTGCATCAAAATATCGTCAACAAATAATAAACGAAGCTTTTTAGATATATTCGTAAAACCAAAACCAAAACTGTATTTTTTATTTTATTGGAAAATTTGTTTTTAATTATAAATATGAATTAGAATTCTCTCTTTTTTCGGCTGACGGCAATTGCCAATGTCATTTACTGTGAATTATTGTAACAGACCAAACTTTTGTTAAATAAAAATCACAAATTACTACTACTACTACTACTGTGACGTTTTGTCCAATTCGTCGGTGTTGGTTGTCCCTTCTTGTTGACAGCATATACTTGGTTTTGCCATCGTTTATCGCTAAACCCATTTCGGCCGCTTCCGCCTCAATGCTTGCAAACGCACCGGTGACAGCTCGCTGAGTTCTTCCGATAATGTCTATATCGTTGGCGTATGCAAGCAGTTGCACAGACTTGTGATAGATTGTGCCTCTGGTGTTGGCTTGTGAGTTCCGCACAATCCATTCAAGTACAATATTAGAGAAGTCTCATGGCAGTGCGTCACTTTGTCTAAAACCTTTTTTGACATCAAAGGTCTCGGTGGGGTCATTACCCACCTTGATGGAGCAGCGAGCGTTCTCCATCGTCATCCTGCACAGACGATCAATTTTGGCAAGGTTGCCAAAACTAGACATGACTCTATAAAACTCTTCTCTATAGATGCTGTCATAGGCGGCCTTGAAATCGATAAAGAGATGGTGAGTATCAATTTGGACTTCTTGGGTTTTCTCCAGGATCTGCCGAAGTGTGAATATTTGATCGATGGTGGCCTGAAATCACAATGATAGGGTCCAATCAGACTGTTGATAAAAGGTTTCAGGCGTTCACACATATCGCATAAAAGATCTTATATGCGATGTTGAGAAAACTGATGCCTCTATAATTGGCGCAGTTGAGGGGGTCTCCTTTCTTGTGAATCGGGCAAACGATGCTGAGATTCCATTTATCAGGCATACACTCGTCTGGCCAAATCTTATTTTAGTATACAAAACCATAATTAACAAACAACCCTCATATCTCTATGGCAGTCTATCGTTTGCAAGATCGTTGCGTTCTATAGTACTCATACCTCCGCGCTTTACTTGTAGAGTAACAGATATGCAATTTCTCGTTCAGACCATTAAATAGTGGAACTCATTAGCACTTAGCAAAAGGAACATAAGTAACACGGGGAGTTTTGAAAATATCCTGTTTAAGTATTGTATATGACGAGCAACGAAAATTAGACTCTTATTATTTTATAAATGTTTTCTTGTTACATATTACATAAAATTTAGTTTTAATTTACTTTATGAACTTTTAAATTATATTAAGTACCCATATGGTCAGTTTATTATTTTATCTAAATGTATTTTAAACATTTTACCCAACAAAGATTTTATAATCTAGTGTAAGAGATGTAAATTAAATAAATAAATATCCAAAATATCTATCTATCTAAATATCTAAATATCTAGGTACTTTAAAACTAAAGTAGTGCACTGATTTTGACCAAACAGGAACACATTCAGACCGAAACAACGATTGCCTGAAAATTTGGGCTCATTCGGTTCGGTGGTTTCGGAGTCCATAGCATACAAGAATAGGTAAATAGGTACATACATTGTGTTTTATATATAGAGATAAATCTTAACTGGCGTCCGAGCAGACACTTGAGCACTCAACGTAAGAACGTGCAAGGAACCCAGAACTCACGAAAACGTGTAAGGAGGACCAAGAGAAGAAGCTGAAGCAAATATTGCAAAATATAGAACAAAATTCCAAAAATATTAATATGCATAAAAATATTATATATGCATGCGTTTTAACAACTAAACGTTTGCGAAATCATTTGTAATAGAAAATAAATACGTATATGTATGTACTTTTACTTATGCTTGCAAGGCTTTTTTTGCTTTGTGAAAGTTTTTTGCGATTTTTCTCCTGCGACAACCCTGCTTCGTAAAATCGCATCAATTCTAATGACACTCTCAAAAGTGCTGTACTATTGTACATAATAGTCCAATAATCAATCAATCAATCAATAAATATACCGCTTACGATTTATGTATTGTACATGTATATATTCAATCAAGAAAAAGGTGTATAATTTTGTACGTTCTCTCTTTATTTCATTACAACGAAAGTTTTTTGGATTAGACTTTAATTTTTATACAAAAAGTAAACTCATTAAGTGGACACTAGAAACGTATTAAGTCCATTTGACACTCTTCAACCCGATACTCTGTACATAAATATGATTTGCACACACCCACTATGACGCACGAATATTTCTTAACAATACAAAAAAATGTGTGTTTGCAATACGTCCACCGAAAATGGGTATAGCAATGGGGGTACAAACGAGTAAATGTGATGTACGAGTTTTTAATGAGCATATAAGCTTTCAAATTAATATATGTATCTAGAAGATAGATAATCCAGAAAGAACAAATTCTTATCCATTATCCCATTCGTATCTCCTCTCCGATATACTGGTTGTGTCCAATTGATCACCTCGTTAAAGGTAACACTTCTAATGTATTGTTGAATATAAGACAGCAAAAACAACCAGATTGTGGTATGGTTTTTTTTTTTTAAATATACTTTTCAGTTTTATGTAACTACTAGCTGTTTTGTTAAAGCTGGTATTGAAGATCCCATGAAGTGCTGAGGCTTGCCCTTCTGCATACGTTTTATAGCCTATCCTCTAACGTCTCCGTAAGACATAAAGAAGGAAATGTAATTAACACTCGCGAACTTTTGCACTTGTGAACAGTAACTGCGGCTATGGGTTTGGGAATCGTTTTAGGGTATTGGTTGGTATGGACAAGGATGTATACCTTACAGGGTGTTTGCACGGGTTCTTTTTGGTCCATTGTGATTCCCTATAAATTCTGGCACCATCTATAATTTGGTTGCCCCTCAGTTCGTCTTGAATCAAATCAACATGTACTTCAGACGAAACATATCATGTTCCCGAGTGGGACTTTCGCCAGGTCCTTCAGTTATTCAAAAAGTCAGTTTTCCGTAAAGCCAAACCGACGCGTTTGAAGATTGGGACAATCAAACAGCAAGTGTTTGATATAGAGATGGGCTAAGTCGTGAATTCCCATTCGCAGAAACTTACTCGCACATCTAGCTCCGATGAACTTGCTGAAACTAAAGACACAATTTCAATGCGCTTCTTTGAATTTGTTGTACTGATACTTGAGCTCCCGCTAGGAAATCGGATTTGCAGCGCAATAGCAACTTACCAAGTATAACCCCTGTGCTGCTATATACCAACCAACCAAATTTTCAAACCAGCTGCGACTGCAATAGCAACAATAGCAGCAATAGCAGCTTACTAAGTATAACCCCTATGCTGTTATATACCAACCAACCAAACATTCAAACCAACTGCGACTGCAATAGCAGCTTAGTAAGTATAACCCCTGTACAACCAAACTTACAAACCAGCTGCGTCTACGATAGCAGCAATACCAACGCAAGTATAACCTGTGCTGCTATATACCAACCAAATTTTCAAACCCGCTGCGACTGCGATATGCAACCTTATGAGTTGGTTTGGTGCCAATTGGCGCATCATAAAAAGCTTCGCTCACACAATGACACATGTTCTAGGAGAAAATTTGATGGAGACGTTCAGCAAATAACGTACAAAAAATGTAGTCTAGTTTTATAATTTTATTATACCTCTTTTTCTTCACGTTTTTCCTATGAGGTGGGCGCCGTGGCGTAAATGGTTAGTGTGTCGGATCACTACGTTTGAGGTTCCAATTTCGAATCCCAGAAAACACCAACAAGTTTTTTCACGGTCCCACCTCTCGCGAGCGTCTGACAAACATCCGAGAGTATTGTTGTCACGAAAAAGCTTCTCAAATCGCCGTTCGTATTCGGCACTAAACTGTAGGTCCCTTCCATTTGTGTGAAAAATATAACGCACACAACATGAGTGATTACGAGAAGCTAGGCCCTGGCACTTAAAAAGCTGTTGCGCCAAATATTTATTTTTTATTTTTTTTCCCTATGAGACAAATACACGTTTGTGTGTAGTGCATGCAAAATGAAATTGTGACTTGTGAATAGACGCTAGACAAATTATTTATAAGTTGTTAACAGGTTGCGAATGCGAATTTTCATTAGCAGTGAATGATTAGCAGGTTGCGATTTTTGCTCATATCTAGTTTGATAGTTTCGATTTCTTCTGTATGATGACCAGCTCATGCGGGTGAGTTCATGCCCAGTGTGGAGACCATTAGACCTATCGGGCAATGTTAGTACACCTACTCCACTGTTTCTCTTTCTGAAGCTTGTGTCGAAGGAAGCACATTTGAATCACAGCTATAAGGAACGCTATTTCAACCTTGCCATCTATTTTGTTAATATCGTCTGTATAAAATTAGGTTTAATACACAGAAGTTTAATACACAAAAACTTGTTTTCAATAAAAACATAAACATAACTTCAATCAGCTGGTTTTATTTGACAAAAGCGCGCTACACCATTGTGGACGAATTTTGTGAGTGTTGCGCCACACTATTTGACAGCTCATACTACTGCTACTATTACCGCTACAGCTACAGCGCATTGTCTTCCAGCAGTTGGGTCAACCCAGAAATAACGAATCATCAACCAAAACCAACCAAACAACTAATGCATTCTTTTCATTTACCGATAAACCGCTACGTAGATGGCGCTGTTCTTTGCAAATCAACAACCATTGAACCTTTCAACCGTCTTATCTGTAATATTGATTTTACAGCTGTGGCGCCACCTAAATAAGTAAACTCACATTTCTAGTTTATAACTTTATTGAATAACTTATATTCGTAACACAAAATAAATTAACAAATACTTTATAAAAATTTTTAAAAAATTCTGATTTAAACTTTCCAAGCCCCAAGGTCTACATCAGGAATTTTGGCACTATTACACGATAGTTTCTCGTTGCTATTTGCGAAAATAAAATAAAAAAAAATAATTTAAAGTCCATTCAAAGTATACATTCAAAATTCCTACCCAGTAAAATCTGGTCGAACAAAGGCTGCATGAGATACATCAAATAAGCCTAAATGATCCGCGTTATCACATATAATTCGGGCAAAAGATGATTTTCGAATCTCCTTTATTTGAGTCGAAGTAAATGCACCAGGATTTATATCCTTATCGTATTCATAAAAATACCGATCACCATGCTTCAACCTTGAGAACTGATCCGCAATAATTTCACCAAAAGTGGTTCCAACTAAACCATCATGGGCATGTGGTTCCAATAGACCACCAACCCATAGGTCGATATCATCGGGATGCCGATACACTCGAGCTAACTTCCGAGCAATCTATTTAAGATTTGTATAAATCACAAGTAATAGTTTGTATTAGTATACCCACATCCTGAGGAAACTGTTTAAAACTGTGTATCCTGCGGCGGCCACCTACTTCTAGATAATCATTGTAACTTCTAAAAGCGTGATCTCGTCCTCGTTGAATGTTCAAAGCAGCCAAATCCAGTCCGAATGCATTTGATCCACGGAATAAGAACCTACTTAACTGTGGAATGATAATTTAAAAAAACAGATAGAATGGCTACGATCCGTCTAAAACGGATCCCCTTTACCACATGAATTAATCACATCCTATTAAAGTTGGCGTGGAGTTGTGAAATGAAAATGTCTGCTGAAATGTAAACGTACTTATGTATGTACTTTCTTTGACTTAAAAAACAAAATGTTATTTAACGAAAACGTGCCTTAAAAGTAGGCGTGGCCCTATACAATGTGTAGACGAATTATAGAAAAGACCAATGTCTACACATTTTGTTATTAACACTTTTTATGATTTAAGTTAACAACTTTGAAAACAAATCATTTTTCAAAAAGTGGGCATGTCAGGTGGCGGATTTAAAAAAAAAATGTTTACACTCCTACTACTTCAGACACTCAGAACCCCATATTTGAACAGTCATCTCCCTAGACCGAAGTGTAGGATCAAAAAGGCGGACGGACCGACAGACATGGCTTAATCGACTCGGCTGGTGGGACTGATCATTTACCAACTATATACCAAAATTAATATAAGCTATAGGATAATGCATAAAAGTAGTAGACGAAAAACCTACACCGTGTGTTATCGATCCATCAACTTTCTGCATGGGCTGCTCCAACATCGCGGTAATTATACCATCCAGAAATGATCGCTTACGCATACGTGAAGGATTGAACATTACATCGGGAATATCAATAACTTCATCGATTTCATTATTGGAATGCACATGAAATTTCCCATCTACTGTTGAATGTCCAAATCGGAACGCAGCTCCTGTGAATTCATTTGTAACTGCAGCGTTCACATCCGTACTGTAGTCGTTAGCGAAACCCTTCTGTTTAGTGGACAGCCGAAAGCGTTGCATTTGCATTGAACCGATAACAATTGGCAAATATTCATTGTATACAATATGTTGTAGCTCAGCTATAACTATTCGACGCGTTTCTTGATAAAGTATTTCATCAGTAAACTGAGGATTGATTTGTGACAAGGCATCTGCAATACGATTGTGTTCCCTGGCAAATAAAATGTGTACAGCCACCAAAGAAATAATTTGATTTGTTCGACCATCCCCTAAAATTTGTTGATTTATTTATATATATAGTATATGAATGTAAAAGCAATGCACTAACCTGATTTGAAGCAAACATTTCCTTGTTCACTACTAGCACATGCTTCTTTTTCATTTGTTAAAGGAAGTAAATCTCTTCCGAAATCATCAAGCATACGAAGTTTTCCACCACGGAATGTGCGAAGTACTTTTGCCGTCTGAAGATTTGAACCATAAACTGGAGATGCATCAATATAATGGGTAACTTTGCTCCTTTGTTTACCGTAGCCCATTTTACAATTCGAATGAGGCGAAAGTGATAGACGAACGAAATTTATACATCGCTGGTTGAATTGTGAATAAAATTCATCTTGTGGCTCAATTGGTATAGCCATGCAAGCGAAATGACTTTTATTTGGTGGTAGAATACCGGATCCATCGGAAGTGCAGCACTCAATTGAATCTCCATTTTCTGGAAACAATAATAATAATTAAATACTTTTCATCAACCGGTATCCATTTTACCTAAACGAATGGAAGCTGACTGCGTTATATCATGGGCAATAAATTGACCGAATTGCATAACTAAAAGATTGTACTTTGGGTGGGGTCTATTGGTGTCCATGAAAAGAGTTCTCGATATTTCCCTAGCTCCTGAGAGGGGCGAGCCATCAACACCATGCACTCTTGGCAACCACACACCATCTTCGTAGACAGGAGGTAAGAGCCGCTCCATCGGCTGACCAGCGGCTCCCCACATAGACCTATGTGGCAAAGGATTGTTACAAGTTCCATCGTGTGTCCTATACTTTGCATTGGGCTTTGCACATACAGATGGGGGTCTACAATGGTGGCCTAATGGTGATGACCCGAAATCTACATCGATGTTATTTGCTTCAAATTCTTCCACGGGGATATGTTCTCTGAAAAAAATGTCGATAACAAACAAATTAAATACATGTAAATGTGTTTATGGATGTTTCTATTGTAGCGGGTGTAACACCAATACGCTAATTTTCGTGCCTTATTGATGGAATACATATACGCCGAATTAAGGGCTTAACAATTTAAATACTTGCAACATTACATGGGGCGAATATATAGAACGCCAAAGAAAGAGAGTTTAAGCACATAATCAGGCAATCGGAAAGAAAATCGTGGAAGCAATTCTGTGAGTCTATCGTGAATACCAGTGAAGCTTTCAGACTGTGCAAGATGCTGGCTAAAGACGCGGCTGTTATCAACTACAGTAGGAAATCTGACGGCTCGTGGGCGGAAAGTAATGAGGAAGTTTTAGACACATTAGTAGATGCACCATTCAAAGCGCCAGGCCCTGACGGCATTTTGCCAACTATGCTGCAAAAAGCTCCAGTCAAGGTTAGATACAGCCTTAGAGAAGTTTGTAAACGTTGTGTAAGGTTAGGCTACAGACATGTGGAATGGAAGGAAGTGCGGGTTATATTCATACCTAACCTAAAGGTAAACTCAATGGAAACAGTTCTACACGACGTAGTAGACAAAACTGAAACGAGCCTTCGCCATAAAGAATTTGCACAAGCAGCCTTCCTAGACATAGAAGGTGCTTTAGATAACGTAGAAGGGGGACCATTTAACATGCCCTGCAAAGTATGGCCCTGTGGGCGCCGTGGCGTAAGGGGTTGGTGTATCGGACCACTACGCGTGAGGTTCCAAGTTCGACTCCCAGAAAACACCAAACAGTTTTTTCACGGTCCCACCTCTTGCGAACGTTTGACAAACATCAGAGTATTGTTGTATCGAGAAGGCTTCTCAAGGTCCCTCCTACTCGTGTGAAAAATATAACGCACACAACATGAGTGGTTGGGGCCTGGCCCTTAAAGAGCTGTTGCGCCAAATATAAGAAATAAAAAATAAAAAAAATCTGGAAAATACTCTTCACAAGAAATATTAATTCCCCTATCGGATGCAGTTCAACAAGGAATTTTATATTTCCTGGAGAAGAGTACTAGTTCAGTTTTGTGGGGCTTTACACCTAAACCACACCGAACCGCTCATCTAGTGAGTTTATTTAAAGCGTTTTGTAGAAGTTCTTTTAGAGTTCCCCGATACAACCAAAGCAACATCATCTGCATAAGCGATCGCCGTGCATCCCTCCACGCCTTCTATGATTATCAATAGCCCATTGATCACCAAATTCCACAAGAGGGGGGGATAAAGCACCACCTTGCGGAGTGGCTCTACTAACAGACCTTCTGGTAGACGTCCCACTCAGCTTGGAGTTGATGAAAGCGCCTTCTATATACAGAAAAGCAACCATTGTATACTCCTTATGTGGGCGCCGTGGCGTAACTGGTTAATGTGTCGCATCACTACGCATGAGGTTCCAAGTTCGAATCCCAGAAAATACCAAAAAGTTTTTTCACGGTCCCACCTCTCGCGAGCGTCTGACAAACATCCGAGAGTATTGTTGTCACGAAAAAGCTTCTCAAATCGCCGTTCGGATTCGGCATTAAACTTTAGGTCCCTTCCATTCGTGTGAAAAATATAACGCACACAACATGAGTGGTTGCGAGAAGCTAGGCCTTGGCACTTTAAAGAGCTGTTGTGCCAAATATTTGTATTTTTTGTGTATACTCCTTATGAAACAGGGAATATTCTATTTTAAGCACCAGTGAGTGTAATGCCGTCTCCACTGATTTGCCTTTGCAATATGCATGTTGGGCCGCCGACAGTAGTTTTTTATCAATACTGTTGCGTAAATGGATATCAATCAGTGGTTCTAATGTTTTTAAGAGGAATGATGATAGACTTATCGGTCTGAAATCTCTTGGATTTATGTGAGAGCATTTACCCGCTTTGGGTATGAAGACAACTTTGACTTCTCTCCATATCTTTGGGATATACACCAGGTCTAGACAACTTCTAAAAATTGTCTCAACTACCGGCAGGATTATGTCCTGATTGTATTTGACATTTGTCAAAAAGATCAACCACATTGAATTAATTAAATGACAGTAATTGACAGCCAACATCCACACCATTTGTTGGCTCACCCTTTATAACCACGAAGACATTAAGCTGCAAGATGAGATGTAATTCAGAGTTCTATGAGCTGCGCTGACAATAACAACGCTCCAGGAAAGGGATCTTTAAATCATAACTCCCGTGTTCAAGATGCACAGGAAACCGCCCGTTATAAGAATCAGGTGGTTGCGGAAAAGTGTTGTGTCTCATGCAGAGACCCTGTGTGAGCCGAGAGCTTACAACAAAATGCGCCGTGGCGTAAGTGGATAGTGTGTCGGATCACTGCGCGTGAAGTTCCAAGTTCGAATCCCAGAAAACGGAAAAAAAGGTTTTTCACGGTCCCACCTCTCGCGAGCGTGTGACAAACATCCGAGAGTATTGTTGTCTCGAAAAAGATTTTCAAAACATACGGGGTGATATTATGTTTCAGGCATTAAAGAGTTGTTGTCCCAAATATATATATATATATACTTATATCGGATGTAGCTATTCGGCAAAGATCTTTACATGCCTTTATATATGGTGCAGGCACATTAGCGTTAGTAAAATTCGGTGCACAATACAGCTGTTCAAACCTGAAAACACAAAGCTAATTCAATCAGTAGTTGAATCGATATACCATATGCACATGCACGTCGTAAATCTAGAAAAGCAAATGTACTGATTAGTACGAAACTTTTTAGCATTGTCAATGTCTAGTTGCCAATAAACTCTTCCACACCCAGGTGGATCAGAGCTTCCTGAATCGATTCCGTACTGACGTTATTGAAAGCGCCTTCAACGTCTAAGAATGTAGCTAGGGTATATTGTTTGAAGTGAATTGTCTTTTCTATTGTTCGCACAATTCGTGGAGCGCCGTCTCTGTCGATCGCCCCTTAGTGTACGCATGTTGAGATTTGGATAGAAGTGATTTATCTAGGGTATTTCGAATATGTGTATCTGAGATGAGTTCCAACGTCTTTAAAAGAAAAGAGGATAAGCTGATGGGCCTGAAATCCTTTGCGGATCCATAACCCCGCTTTCCAGCTTTCGAGATAAATACAACACGAACACGTCTTCAGCTCAAGGGATCATGGTTTAGCTTCTATAGATCGGTACTAGCCATATGGTCCAATGGTCCACTGTTTTTTGCTGATTAGTACGAAACTTAAACTCAAAATCATGAACCTCGTTCAAAATAAATTACAAAAAATTATCATCAAATGATATATAGCGATACTATCCCGGTGTTGCACTCTGTGTATTGACATCCCGACAAGAACAGATATTTGAGATTAAATACACTTGTCATATTTTTCGAGCCCTTGTCTTTCATGTGGTAACTACTATGGATGTCCATTGGTCCCTTTCCAACTGCATCCGGGATCAGATATAATGTCCAAAATATCTGCTTTGAACTTTGTTCGCATCGAGTATACAATACTGACATAGTCAAGTGGGATTTCAATTAATAATCACCAAACAAAGGCTCTAACATTTTGATGATTCACGTCCAAAAGTGTTGATTATAAGGACACACTTAATCAGATTTGGTTTCCTTATGTAGATCAATCCCAAACTGGTTAGAATTCGAACAAGGAGCTTATGCTTGTTTAGAAATCATTAAATAAAAAAATAGGCATCTGTATGATGTACCCGAACAAATGTGTGAACGTTTCCATTAAGTTGTAGGTATATACCTTTATTCGGATCAGAAACAACACATTCCTTTACATGATGGATAGTCCGAGGTGATAACTAAGAAATATTGTGAGAAGCCTGAATAATTGCGTGCCGAAGCAGGCGTTGTAGAATATGGTAAACCAACTAACACCTATAAAGAAATGAATATCTACTAGACTACTTACTTTTCTCGAAATATCTGCGATGTTATGACTTCCTCCATCGCGGAAGCAGAAATTTCAAAACTTTGAATATCTTCTTGTGCACTCGAATGAAATACAATATTGTGCAAAAAGTCTGGATTGCCACGTTGTACAGCTGCTCCCACCGCACTCTTCATTAACAAAGCAAATTTTGAACGAGCTTCTTCAATAATTGATTCCGATATACCCGGAAACCCAAAGGCGCGTTCCTTATTCTTTTGGTATACTAAACATAGATTTGTTAGCGTGTTCATTTAATTTTGTAACTTAATACGCACCGGTATGATTTTGTCCCGTTATGCAGCAAAACCCGAAATTTTCCCCTGGCAAATCGCATACTTGAGGTTTTTCATGATTTTCCATTCGAACATGAGCTGGACATTGTATTTGAGGAACGCACAGAACTCCTTCGGGGCAGGGATCACATTTAGTGGTTAAAAGCGCAGACGTCTTAATCCCTATTCGCTTTTCGATTAGTATGAATAAGATAAAATGTCACAGCTCGACTCACCTTCATTTTCTTCTACATTAGGTTTTTCTTCAAATACCTTCTTACCAATAATTGAAAAAGTCTCAGCGATATAGACTAGTTGCAGGCTTATAGCAGCAAAATAAAATAATTTTAAAATATCACAATTCATTATTACAGTAAAATAATTTTTATTTTATTTTAAGACGCTGCAATACTTGCAGCCTCCGATAAATTTCAAACACTACTGAATAAGAGTACTGAGCGGGTATTATTTAACGGACATTTATTGTAGGTACAGTCTGAGAGCTACAGGCGGTCATCTGCTGGTTGTGCTTTCATTTGCATGCCCTATAGGGCAAATACATGATGTTTGTGTCTTTTTTTTCAAACAGTGAGTCATTATATCGATTTTTTATGAAGTTTTGAAATAAGAAATCCAAAAAAATCTAAATTCTAAAAATGTCGAACAAATGATACTAAACCTATGCTTATATGGACTTATAACGCTACCCTATTGTGGGATTCTATGAAGCCTTCACTGTCTGAATGTCTATATTAATTTATTTTTTTGGAAAAACATATTTTATAGTGTAAGAATTTGATTTGAATACTTGTGACATATGTCCTACAGTAACAGAGTTTTCAATACATTAGAAATTATTTGTATTATTAATAGAAAGAGTTTTATTTGTTACTGCAACCAAAAGATTAATTTTAATGCTTGTACGTTTTCCGAGCGAAAATGTCGGCCTCATAAAAAGCTCTAAGGAGTTAAAGTAATAATAATAACAATTATAATCTAATATCACAATGTCATGTGATGGTGGTGCAAGTCATTTAAATACAACGCCAAAAGAAGTGGTGATATAAAACATCCTTCTTTTACGCCAGACTCTGCGTAAGTGGAGGTAGGTGAAACGAGTCTTGAGGACAAGTTTCTAACACTATTTTCTTTTTTCCAAAATAAAAAAATGTTTAACCCTCTCGGGAATCAGTAAAAACCGGTGTTTGAGTTCTTATTTTTCTCTCCTCAGGTGACAGTCAACGTCGGCCCCGACATTTTTGTAACATTGGACTCGTGTTAGGTGAAAAATCTTCCATAGACACTATGAGAATAGCAAGCGCGTGCTCATAGTAGTGTCAGATTCTTACTGACTATAAAAACACCACCCTTCGATATAAATTTGTTAGATATCGCAACTTATCGAGTAATTTTTCTCTCATGAAATAAAAACGTTTGGCAGGTTACTTTCCACTGAAAGATCCTGCATGTTCCGCAATCTAGACGCGGTTAATCCTTATCTCGCCAAGTCGAAAGGTTTCATCCTCTGTAGTCGCCGTTTTAATACCACAACTCAAGTGACCTAAACGGATGTGAAACGGGCGTGGCTTGTAGGGAAAGGGAGAAAGAGTGAGTTATCAGTTTCCTCATTCCATTGAGGAAACTGATAATGTCCCCAACACTAATTCTATCAAGTTGTCAAAAAGGGTTTACCCAATGTGAGCTGTCCGGCCTTGCCTAGAGCCGGACAATTACAAAGGAGGTGTAAGATAGTTTCTTTCTCGTTACCAGTATTGCAGCTGCGACAGTGAACATTAAAAAGAATGCCTATACTGGCGGCATGAACCCCGATGGGCCAATGGTCAGTACTAACTGCCAGAACTCTTGCGATATATGCACAGTTTCTGTTTGGTAGATCTTGCGTTTTTTTCCGGAAGCATTTGGGCCACATTTGCCTGGAGATGACACAGTTCCGCACCCCCTGTCATCTACTATCAGCCTTTAGCAGATAATGCTCGATGCCTCCCTTAAGGACCCCCAACGACGCGTTCAGCGCCTTTGCTAAGCAAACATCAAGGGCAGATCCCTGCCTCGCGAGTTCATCAGCTCGCTCATTTCTCGCAATGTTGCTGTGACCTGGAACCCAAAAGAGACAGATCCTTAACCGATGACTTAGCGAGGCGAGTTCCTTTTTGTACTATTCTACTAGTCTCGAGGATGTAGTGGCAGATACTATAGCCTTGATAGCGGCCTGGCTGTCAATGAGGATGGCAATGGTATTTAGGTGTGTAGAGGTTTGCTTAAGTAGGCGGCAGGCCTCACGTATAGCAAAAACTTCCGCCTGGAAGACACTGCACGAATCAGGAAGCCGGTAAAACCTGGAAATATTGAGAGGATCAGAGAATATCCCCGCCCCTACCACCCCACAGTCCATTTTTGAACCGTCGGTGAAGATTGTTGTTTCAAACTCATTTGTCAATTTGCCAGTTTCCCATTCCGCCCTGGTTGGGAATCTGACCGTGACGTAGTTTCTAAAGTTCACTGTGGAGTTATATAGTCGGTCAGATTAGCTGCCAGATCCTGCGGTAGCAGATTCAGGATTGGTGCTCCAGCATCCTGTTTCCCTTAGCCCGACCGCACTACATGATGATAGATGCATAATATGAAGATCGAGTCACCACATTTCAAGTTATAGCCCATCAAAGTGGGTGACCTCTTATTTGGAGGTGTAACCACGTTAAACGCTATAACTTCTAAACTATTATAGGTACAAAAATAGTTTTATTCATTTTGGAAAGACAATAGTGCATACATACATATACAAACACATTGGGTACAGCTGTGCAGCTACAAAAAAGTTATGGCTCCTTAAACTCAAAATAATGAAAATTTGTTGTTCCATTTTTTCACTTAAAATGCATAAAAAATTTCCTTAAAATTATGTTAAGCAACTATTTTACGTACGATCAACAGAAGTTGTAGTAAAAGCCATTTTTTGTCAGACTAAAATGGTCAAAAAGAAGTGTAGGTACCTACTGAATTAGTCTTAAAACAGAACAGTTTATGGAATGTTTATAGCAATTGTTCGAAGTGTCATCCTTCCATTTGAATACACTTTCGGACGCGTTTAAGCATTTCGGATGGCAGATTAACGAGCAGCAAACTTCTTCTCATCTCTTCTGAAACGGCACTAATTTTTTCTTGGAGCTCTTCCAGACTCGACATTTCTCTAAAATAAACCTTTTCTTTCATAGCACCCCAGAAGAAGAAATCCATGGGTGTTAGATCAGGAGATAAGGGGGGCCAAGAGTTAGGGCCAATTCGGCCAATCCACTGTTCGTTAAAAGTATGGTTGAGGAAAGAAGTTACTCCGCTGTTACTGTGACGAGGTGCTCCATCTTGTTTAACGAACATCGCCCTTCTCTGAAGGGAACAGAGGAGCTCCGGCAATCGTTCTCCAAGAATTAACTCTTCGTGGAAGAATGTGTGGGCCTACTAAGGTGTTTCCTATTAATCCAGCCCAAATATTTACGCTATACCTCCTTGAAAATAAGCAACACATTGCGAAGAAGTTGTTCACAATAATTAAATTCTTAGCTTTGAAAGGATGTTGTGCGTATTAAATGGGGATTGGAGTCTGACCAATGGTGCAAATTTTGGTGGTTTGTTACCCCACCTCTTGTGAATTGCGCTTCGTCAGTTCACAGAATGTTATTGAAGAAGTGCCCGTTTTCTGCTTGTTTGCGCAGTAGCCATTGGCAAAATTCCACTCTTCTTTGCGCATCTCCTGTACCGGTGTTAAGTGGAAAGGGTGTCATCTATTACTCTATAGAGTTCTGTGAATCCTGGTTCTGGGAAGTTCCAACTTCCACAGCTAGTCTGCGGACGCTGACTGAAGGCTGAACTTCCATAGCACGCAAAATCCCACTCTCAAATTCTGCCACCGCTGCGTCTGAATGTCGTTCCCTTTTATTTGGTGCAGCTGACCCAGAATCAACAAGGCGCTGATACGCATCAGCGAACATCCGACTACATGGTGTTCTACGATTTGGGTATCGTCGTTGGTACTCCAATCTTGCCAATGAAGCGTTTCCATTGCAGAACTCGTATACAAACACTATTTCCGCGTATTCACGTTTTGAATACATTTTGAGGGGATCGGCTGTTACCTTACAGAGCAAAATGTCGATTGAAACAAAATTAGGGTACATTTGCAAATCTGTGATAATTCTTTGTTACGCTTTTTTTTCCTATTCGACAATTAACTGTTAACTGCATTGCTCATAAGTACGTTAGTTTATTATTCTCACTTAATTATGTTTGACCATTTTTGTCTGACAAAAAATGGCTTTTACTACAACTTCTGTTGATTGTACGTAAAAAATTAGCTTAACATAATTTTAAGGAAATTTTTTAGGGATAACAATTTCAGAAAAAAAAATAAATATTAAGTAAAAATTTTGAGAAAAATGCATTTTAAGTGAAAAAATGGAACAACAAATTTTCATTATTTTGAGTTTAAGGAGCCATAACCTTTTTGTAGCTGCACATCTGTACCCTATGTGTTTGAAACTTGTATGCACTACTAAATTGTCTTTCCAAAATGTATAAAACTATTTTTGTACCTATAATAGTTTAGAAGTTATAGAGTTTAAAGTGGTTACACCTCCAAATAAGAGGTCACCCACTTTGATGGGCTATAACTTGAAATGTGATGAGAATAAACGCCCCCTCGCCGTACAATTTTTTGTTCGGCGGAACTTCAGGTATCTCTTTTTAAAGGATTATACTGCTTAACTGGGACACCCTGTATTTACAAAATTGGTCCAATTTCGATAATTTTTCAAAAGGCCAAGGGTAACCCTGGCCTTAAGATTTTCGTAAGTAAACTCAAACAATGCATAGGTGTGAAAATTTAGTAGTAGATACATGTTTTCGCTTCTTTCGACGTTTAACTGTCAGTCAGTAGCACTGGCCCAAGGTACACACCATTCCCCTACTCTGCATTGAAACACAATGCGATCTTCGAATTCTATGGTACTAACTCACTTCTAAATCTTGCCACCAGGAGCTTGCTGGAGTGAATATTGAATAAATATATTAAACGGAATTCACCTGACTTAAAATGTTTCACATGCGCATTAACACAAGTGGAAAACACCACTATTTGTACGGACATAATCTGTACGTTGAAAACAATCAAAATTTGTTCTCAGCAATTGACTTCGAATTCTTGATTTGTCCTTTTACCTGTTTTAGCTGAAAGGTCATACACCTGAAATAAATACAACGATGGCACTCTTTCCAGAATAAACAATTTCGCTCTACTTCATGTACGTATTTTCAGATTTAGCAAAGACTTTCATCTTTTAGTAAGGCCGAATACATACCGCTCTTCTCGGTTATTGTAGCACAGACATCATCCAACTTATGTTCATAACTACACAGTACCTCTACTTGCCGCTGAGAGCGCCATGTCGTCAGATGTGTACGCCTTCACTGCAGAATTTATATTCCGTCAAAATGGCTGGCATTAGCATAGATTTCCACCGTAGCAGTCGATTTTTGCTGGGGGAAAGGTGGGGCGATATTCTTAAGAAGATGTAAAGTTCCACTGCTACAGATTTAGCTACTATAAAGCTTAAGGGCTGCTCACACCAAAGAAGCATTTTGAAAACGTTCGTAAAACATTGTTTTGAAAATGTTTTTTATTCTTTTCGAAAGGCCTTTAAAAGTTTATTTTTTTCTCGTCAGCAGCACATTTTTTTTTCGACTACGTCTTTATCACAGTCTAACTGTGTAACATCAACAATCGCGTAATTTTTCTTCCATTTAATTTTTATAATCTTCGCAAGTAGGATTCCATAAATTAGGCTTGCTTTCGAACAATTTTAGTAATTCACCGTCCACAAAAAAAAAAAAAAAAACATTCGGAAACATCTTAGTTTTTTTTTTTTTTTTTAAGTTTCTGTATTTAAATGTTTTTAACATTGGCAAAGGGATTTGAGAAAAATCAGGAAATAATGATGTGTTGGGATATGTTTTGATAGCGGACTTCAGTGCACGAGTAGGCAACGAATGAGCTGTGGAAAAAAAGTAGCTGGTATAAGTCGAAAATCAAAGGATTGAATTTGCAATGTTAGAGAAACTTGTGATTTATGTGATTCTTTCGGACTACAGAATGAAGGATAGCAGCTGAAGTGACGAATGTGATGACTTCACATTTATGGGAAGCCAAGGGACATCTGTCATTGACCATAGTCTAGTAAGAGGTGAATGGAATGCACTCGTAACCGATCTCTAACTGAAGTATGAATCATACTTTGACCATCTCCCGATTATGGTCACAAGAAAAGATAGATGATAGAGAAATGAATGTAAGAGGCTCGACTATTGGCGCGTTGTAATAATCTATCAGATTACTAGAAGCTGGCAATAAAAATCAGTGGTGGAAGATATTGTAGCATCGACAAAAAGTACCACCGCACTGCGTGGTTTGTGTACCAAACTAACTGTAACAACGCCACCTATTCGCCAAACTTGCTGGTGCTGTGCCCCAGTTTTGGCACCAGCGCGTGTCTCCGTTTGTTCAACCTGCAAAGTCGTTGCACTATGTCGAAACAATATTGCTGTGCACTAATTTGCGGATATTGCCGTTAAATCAAAGCCAATGCCCAGGGAATGTTATTGCTCGCTGCAATAACATTGTTTCACTTACGCAGCAATATTCTTCAGTTTCGCAACGGCAGGTCAACCAACGGAGAATCGCTGATCTTGCGTCCCGACCTACCTCAAGTTTCGACTAGAACGAAAGGCCATTGTCGAGTCGTAATTTGAAAACGGAACGGTGCGGTCGTTTTTCTTTGTTTGTCTTTCTTTTCTTTAGCTTTTTACTCCGCGAGACTTAACATTTTTGGAGATTATTGGTTTGACTGCAGATGGTTTGCAATAGTGTGCATTTTTTTATGCCAAGTAACTTGCAATTATGCGAAAACACCTTGGACGTGGAATTCGCTCCATTGTCGGTAATAAGGACTTTTGGTATTCTGTATCGGGTAACAATTTACTCGTAGAATACTCTTGCCATAGTGGACGTTTTAGCATCCTGCAGAGCAGCGCAATCCATAAATTTACACGCGCTGATGCCAAAATTGGGGCACAACACTGCATGCCCCTCGGTTTACTCCAGATTTCACCTTCACCACAGTCATAAATTCATTCCAAGTGACATCCTGCATGTTCTAGAACCTCTTGTATTTGGTATAAATATACCGACCACAACCAGAGTCGACACCGTTGACAATAAGTTGAATACAGCGATTAAAAGAGAGATTCTAACGGTGGTGAAAACAAACGATATTGTGATTGAAAGTAAATTTGTGGAGATAGAGATTAAAGTGACTAGAATATTGTGTTAAAGTGTCGTTGATCATTGTGATTAAATAAACAGTTAAAATAGACAGAAGACGGTTATACTTGTACGAACCCCAGCAAGGATATTACAGTATGTTATGAGCAGTTATTGAGCCCATCTGCTAGTCCTTTTTATCTTCAATACGTCACGCCAGGTCTCCCGAATGATATATTGGACAGCCCGTTCACACATCAAGATATTATTAGGGCGCTTAGTAATTTAAGGGAAAGTAAAGTAGTAGGTTCGGACGGGATACCATCCGAATTCTACAAGTATGGCACCAATGAACTCCACTTCGAAGCGTGAATGCGCAACTGGAGGCAATTAGCTAAAGACCGAGCTAAATGAAGAGGCTGATTAGTTGAGGCCCAGATTAACCCCGAACTGTAGCGCCACCTAAGTAAGTAAGTAACTTAGATGGTCACAAAGTGTTCACGGCCTCGTGGGCTGTGTTAGACTGCAGGAAATCTGGGAAGATTATAAAACTATATACATCAGGCCTAAGAACAGCGATAAGAATACTCTCTGGCCATCGTCTTTTAAGGAAGGATGCTATGTGACTAGATTTATCCAATACGGATGTTTGTAGGGATTGCAATGACCTACGTGTCTCAGAGGGTATAGTACATGTGAATGCCAAGGCATTGCCAGCACAAGGCTAATAATAAATTATGCTTTTCCCCACAGCAGTAATTTACATTTCAAGATTAAATATCATTAGCTCCTTTATGACTTTGCAAACACTACCAAAGCTAATAGACAAGATTTTTGTTTTTTTTTATTAGTGATTCCAATCAATATTTAACAATTGTATCATCGTAACCCTAATTTGCCCACCCGGTAACAGTCACCCCTTCAGTTTTAATAGAACTTCGTACTTAAGTTTACAGTCTCTCGTCTGACTTTTGAACAGAGAACATCGGGGCCTATTCCTCATAGTCGAGAGCGTGTGTACCCTCACTAATAACCGTACGCTTTACTCCTTCCCTTGATAACCTCAATAATCTCTCACAAAAGTGTGCCTGACCCATTTACTACTGAAGTTTCCCCTTTCGAAGTGAAAATAACCAAAAAAATAACTTCGGAAACCGGTTCTCTGATCTTGCAGAAGACCCGCCACCCGGACAGAAGACAAAAAAACACAAACCCTCTCCGCATCTACAAATGAATTCTCCTTTCTACCACAAACATCCATAAAAAAAAATTCGCGCTTCACTGTGATCTCCCCGAAAACCCTCGGGAAACCACTTACATCCCTGAGTGTATTTATTCTAAGAAAAAATCAATCGGCGCCATAGGCTACGAATATGAAAATGTAACCCAGCTCAGAGATGGAAGCATACTGCTACTGGCGAAGGACGAACGAGTAGCCAACAGATTCCTAGCAGTTAACACTCTTGGTAACATATCGTCGGTTTAGTGCAAAAAGTCATTAAGTACATTTGCTCAATATTTGGTTATTCACAATTCAAATTGGCAGTGCAGTAAAAAAATATTTATTAAAACATTTTGAAAGATTTTTTTTTTGTTTTCAAATGATTATTATCTCATCTGAAGCACTTAAAGAGTTTTTGCATGGGTGAATAACATTAAAACAAGCACCTAAATACTTTAAACTGAAAAATGGCAAAAATGTACTTAGAGAGTTTTTGGACTAAGCCGACGATATATCCGGTAACGATAAGGCTTCATGAACGCCTCAATAGCTCTAAAGGAATAATCTACTCGCCATGCTTAATCAATGTCGACGAGACAGAGATAGTATCAGAGATGAAATCTCAAGGCATAACGGCGGTATATAAATTTACAAAAAAATGTGATGGTAAAGATCATCCAACTGGCCTCATGCTATTCACATTTGACCCTTATCAACCGCCGGATACACTCGAAATAGGACAGTACAAAGCAAAGGTTACGGAATACGTTCCAAACTCCATGAGATGCCGCAATTGTCAACTACTTGGACACACAACAAGTAGATGTACAGGCAGTCCAACGTGCGAAAAATGTAACTTACTCCCCTATTCACCTGACACATACTCACGCGTTATGTGCGCTAACTGCCTCGCCCCCCACTCCTCCTCTGACAAAGCCTGTCCACAGTACATACAAATGAAGGAAATCCTGACTATCCAAACCAAAAACAGGTGAAACATATCCGAGGCCAAACGCATACACAATGAAAAAAATCCCGTTCAGCTCAATCAAAACACACCATCATACGCCAATATAGTAAACACGTCCAGCAATCAGACAGTTATTCAAGCAGCCACAGTACCCATTTCAAACAAAGCAACAACCGCTGAAAATGGTTCCTCTAACAATCCAGGTAAGCAAAATGCAAACCTTATGTCAAAACAAACCAAAAATAGCACCGAACTACTTTTCTCTTCACCACCGAAATCAATAGCGCCATCTCCCTTCTCCATAAACACAAATAATTTAAATCCGATCAACTCACTCAACCAGATCCAAAACAACTCAATTACTCCACAATGTCGACAACCACTTCCAGACCAATACACTCAATCCCCTCTTCCCGATATTAATAGTCATCTCACTTTCCCCCACACAGAATCCAATAGCATAAACAAACCAAACAACCAATCTGCTCCAAACCCACTAGCACGCTATAAAACAAATCTAATCAATACATCAAACTTACCTATGGTAAACGTTACCAATCAGCTTATCAACACCAATAAATACTTCATAAAACCCACAGACGAGGAAGATGATGAATCAACCTAAAAACAAAATAAACAACCGCAATCGCGACTCCGCCATTTAGGCACGGGCCGATCCTAGCTCTTCGCCGAGCAGGAGCGGTCCAGCACTGGATGGCGGAGTCGCTGTTCTAACAACACAAACTCATCCATCCTAAGAATTCTACAATCGAACATTAAAGGCTACACAAACAACTACAATGAACTTCAACTCCTAATAAAACAACATTACCCGAAAATAATCGCACTACAGTAAACTTACATCTGCCCTCAAACAACTTTCTCCATTCCCATCAACTACAAAATGTACTGCCAAAACACACTCCAAAGCTCATGTGTTGGAATACATTTACTTATCCACAACTCAGTCCAGCATCAACCAATCAATCTCAACCAAGATATCGAAGCAATAGCGGCTACCGTCCACTCCAAAATAAAATTCACCATAATAACTGCATACATACATCCAACAAAACCTTTTAATATCAATAACCTTACAAATGTATTTGACCACCCACACCAACCATGCTTAATAAGAGGTGAATTCAACAGCTGGAATAGAATACCATATGAGGCTCCCCCAACAACAACCGCCGTGGTAACATAATAGCCAAGTATATAAATCAATCGAACTACCAGATCCTTAAGGATGGCTCGCCTACTCACTTTAGCGCACATCTAACCTTCACAAACGTAGAGCTCACTTTCGGCTCCCCGAACTTAGCGATCGACTCCAAGTGGGAAACTTTAGACGATCTCTCTGGAAGCGATCACTATCCAATTATCATCTCCATGTTTAACTCTTCACACCTTTCTGCCAAACTAAGGCCCAAATTCAGGACCGACGAAGCTGACTGGAGTCTATACACCGAACTCGCTGAAAAGAACTCCAGATCACTAACTCCTTGTCGTCAAAAAATCTCGATTTCCCTAAAGCCTTCGATAAAATAGGAGTGCATAAATAATAGACCAAATAAAAGGATGGAAATTAGGGCCCAAGATAATCAATTACATCCTCAACTTTATGACCAACAGAGAGATAAAAACCCAAATTGGAAACCATACCACCAGCCCACGTCCCATTTACAACGGAATTCCTCAAGGATCACCCATCTCAGTAATTCTGTTTCTAATAGCTTATCACAAACTTACTGAAATACTGACTATGTACAAGGAAATTGACTTCTGAGCATATGCTGATGACTTTAACATAATAAAACAAATAAATAAGAACAACTGCGGCAACATCGATTTCGCTCCTCTCTTCAACAAATCGCAACCTGATGTCAATACTCAGGCGCAGAGCTCTCAATCGACAAATGCAAGCACTTACACATATGCCGTAAAAAATAATGTACATCTGAAATCTTCTTCTGCAACTCGCCTATCCCAAGAGTACACTCATTAAAAATGTTAAGAATCCATATCAACAACAAATACAAATGGACCACTCACATCGAACATCACCTCCCCGCACTGGCAGGACGGTTAAACATTATTAAATGCCTATCTAGCAAAAAATTTTGTATCAATCCACTGTCAAAAATATCAGTCATTAAATCAATTCTTACTAGTAAAATAGAGTTCGGACTATTTCTCTATGGACAAGCTCCTAAATCACAACTCAATAAAATAAAAACTATTTACAACTCGGCGATAAGAACAGCTCTGGGTGCATATCAAACCACCAAAATCAATAACCTATCATACTGTAATATTCTTGCTAGGGGTCGTTTAAATAAAACCGTCTTTTGTGTATTTTAATCGTCTATTTATTATCAACTACTAACTTTACTTCAACACAGTATTCAATCACTTTATTCTTTATTTATTTCAAATTAAATTGTCTCTTATAGATTTACTTTCAGCACGTCGCTTGTTTTCACCACTGATCGAATCTCCCTCTTGTAATCGCTGTATGCACTTATAAACAACTGTGTCGACGTTGGTTGTGGTATGGGTATTTATAGGAAATTGCAAGGGGTTCTAGAACATGCTAGATGTTTCTCCGGGTGAATTGAGGATCATGGAATATTGGGATATTGTGTGGAACAATTGTGGAACGTAAGCACGCCAGGTTGGAACGTAAGCACATCAGGTTGGAATATTTACTACTAGTAGGCAATAGATGTCGTTGCACAGTTTGAGATACAGTGTTTTAGTTTTTGGTACACAAACCATTCTGTAGTCAATGCTACACTGCCCCCCTCTTAAACTTGTTCGTCCCGAACAAGATCATCTGGATTACTGCCATGGTAATGATGAAGACGATCCAGGTGGACAATTTTCATCTTGCCTCTTACTCCACGCTGGATCCGGAAGACGACGTCATTGATGCGTGTGACCACTTTATAAGGGCCCTCCCAGTCTTGCTGCAGCTTGGGTGACCTCCCCTTTTGCCGGTATGGGTTGTACAGCCATACTAGGTCTCCCTCGTGGAAGCTGGACGTTGTTGCCTTTGTGTCGTACCTGGTTTTCATGCGGTCACTCGCTATCCTTATCCTCGTCCTGGTCCTCTGATGTATGTCTCGGATCCTTTCCCTGAGGTCTGCCACATAGTCCTCTTCACATTGGGGCTCATTGTTAGGGGATCCAAACTTCACCTCACTAGGTAGCCGAACTGCTCGACCAAACAAGACTTCGGATGGAGTATGTCCAGTAGTACTGTGCACTGCATTTCGGTAGGCCATCAAGAAAAGAGGAATTTGTCGATCCCAATCGCGCTGGTGGTCTTCTACGACCTTGGAGAGATGTTCGTTTAAGGTTCTGTTGAAGCGCTCTACCATCCCGTCGGATTGTGGATGAAGCGGGGTAGTTCTCGTCTTTTTGATTCCTAGTTGTTGACATACCTCTTGGAATATCCTCGATTCAAAGTTTCGTCCCTGGTCAGAATGCAGTTCCATGGGCACGCCAAACCTGCTCACCCAGTTGTTGACGATCTGTTCCACGATGGTCTTCGCTTCCTGGTTAGGGATGGCGAACGCTTCCGGCCATTTGCTGAAGTAGTCCATGACGACTAGGATGTAACGGTTACCATTGTCGGTTTCTGGAAATGGACCAGCGATGTCAGCGGCAATCCGTTCAAAGGGTGCACCCACGTTGTACTGGTGCATCTTGCCTCGCGTTTTCGTTCTGGGTCCCTTGCTGGCGGCACACACGACGCATTTTCGGCACCAACTCTCTACGTCTACCCTTGTGCTGAGCCAATAGAAACGTTCTCGCACCTTCTTCAGCGTCTTGTTTGCACCCAAATGACCTCCGGATGCTCCATCATGCATCTCCCGTAGCACCTCGTGTACTTTTGATCGCGGCAAGACAAGCTGCATTATGAAATCTTTCCCGTCCGGCCTTTCCCATTTCCTTTTCAGTACACCATCTTGCACATGAAGGGAGTCCCACTGAGCCCAGTATGCCTTGAGAGTGGGGCTCCTGTCTGAGATATCTTGTCCATTTGGCTTTTCCATAAACTCCTTCCACGCTAATATCGGCTCGATGTCTGGGTCTTCTTTCTGAGCGTTGCGGATTTCTTCTGCACTCCAACCAGCGACAGGCTCAGCTCTTACCCTTTGGATGGAAAGAAGGTTCTTCTCTTCCTGCCGCACATAATGCTTGCAGTCGCTCTTACATGGTCGCCGGGACAAGGCATCCGCATTAGAATGAAGTTTCCCTTTACGATGCTGTATTTCATAGTCGTACATCTGCAGCCGTTCAATCCATCTTGCGACCTGGCCCTCCGGATTCTTGAACTGCAGCAGCCATTTTAGAGCCGCGTGGTCTGTGCGCAAAAGGAACTTTTGGCCGTAGAGGTATTTATGGAAGTGTTTTGTCGCCAGAAGCAGCGCCAAAAGTTCTCGCCTGGTTACGCAGTAGTTCCTTTCGGGCTTGGAGAGCACTTTGCTGAAGTATGCTACTACCTTCTCTTGGCCATTGTGTACTTGCGAAAGAACCGCTCCGACGCCGATGTTACTTGCATCTGCATCCACGATGAACATTTCTCCGGGAAGGGGATATGCTGGTGTTGTTGCTTCGCATAGTTGTTGCTTAAGGTTCTTGAAGCTATTGTCGCACTCACCTGACCACTTGAATTGCTCCGTTTTCCGTCAGCTGGTGCAAGCGCTTCGCGATTCCGGCAAAGTCCTTTACGAAGTAGTACGTGGCGAGGCCCAAAAAGCTCCTGAGTTCGTGTTTGTCTTTTGGAACTGGCCAGTTTTTCACAGCTTCCACCTTGTCTGGATCGGTTCGCACTCCTTCTGACGAGATAACGTGGCCCAGGTACTTGACTTCGGATCTGAAGAGGTCACATTTCTTTGGGTTCAGCTTCAGGTGAGCGCTTCGAAGCCGTTCTAGCACATTCTTCAGGTTGTCGCGATGTTCCTCGAATGTTTTTCCTATCACGATCACATCGTCCAGATACACCAAGCAAGTTTTCCAGGTTAATCCATGTAGGACGTGTTCCATTAGGCGCTCAAAAGTTGCCGGAGCGTTACACAATCCAAATGGCATTACTGTAAACTGCCACAGCCCATTTCCTGCAGTGAACGCAGTTTTCTCTCGGTCCTTTGGATCGATCTGTACCTGCCAGTAACCGCTCTTTAAGTCAAGGGTGGAAAACCATCGAGCTCCTGAGAGTGTGTCCAATGTGTCATCGATCCGTGGCAGAGGGTAGCTATCCTTTTTCGTGACATCATTAAGTCTGCGATAGTCCACGCAGAATCGTGTGCTGCCGTCTTTCTTCTTAACCAGTACAACAGGTGAGGCCCACGGACTCTTAGAACTTTCGATGAGCCCTTCGTTCTCCATCATTGACACCATATCCGCAATCTCCGTCTGCTTTGCCAGTGGTAGTCGTCTGGCAGGCTGACGAATTGGTCTGGCATCCCCAGTGTCTATGCGATGTTGCACCAGATGTGTTCGACCATACTCTCCATCCTGTGAGGCAAATATATCAGCGTACTCACCGATTAGCTTTTCTGCCATGGCTTGCTGATCCCGATCCAGTTCGCAGTGCTTGAGGATCATGTCCCTTACTTCGGCCAACCTGGCTGATGAAACGGGCTTCGCAAATTCCTTTTCGGTTACTATTGAAATTGAACATATCGGCGCACATTTACCAATAACCTCCCCTTGTTTTAATTTGACGCTATGGCTCTTTAAGTTCATGAGCCTTACTGGGACCAGGCTGTTCTTTGGCTCCACTAAAACTTTTCCCACGACGTAGTTTGGGGAATTCCTTCCTGAATCTGGCTCCAATAGGTAGAATCGGTGGCTCCCAGGATCACCCTCTAGTTTTGTCCAAATGATAGTCTCGGAAGATGGTGGTAAGACTTCGTCCTTGCTGAGTATTGTCCTCAAATGTGCTGCATTCTCGTTTCCGTACACCATTGGAATCTCTACGTTCCGGTACCGCAGAACTTGCATTCCGATGTCAATGATTACGTCATGTTCTTTCATAAAGTCCACTCCGATGATGCATTCATCACATATGTCAGCCACCAGGAACGCATGGGAAAAGGCCAACCCCGCTAGTTGTAACGTGAGGCGAACTTCTCCGTATACTTTCGCCGCTTCCCCTGTCGCGGTTCTAAGACAGTAGCAGCTGGTGTTGTGCAGCCAAGACTTCTGGACGAGATCTCTTCTTACAATGGAAGCCGTGGCGCCAGTATCGATAGTAGCCACGCACTTGTTTTTGCCGATGAATGCTTCCACTGTTAGACTCTTGTTGCATCGTTTGGTTCGGGAGACCTGGATGGTGGTCTTGGGGGCGTCGATTCCATTAGCCAACTTCTGCCCCTCGAAGCTGACTTTTAGGTGTTTCCCGACTCCTGGTTTCGAGAAGCCTGAACAAGATGGATGTTCTCCCTGTAGGATGGTTCTTCCTTGCGTCGCCTATTCGCACAATGTGGACAGTTTCCGCGTCTGGGTGGATTTCTGCATTGCCGTTGTAGGTGTCCTATTTTGTTGCAGTTCCAGCAACGAATTTGTCCTCCGCGAGCGTTGTTTCGGTCTTCGACGTCCATCCTCTGGCAAGAGCATTCGATGGCGACTACTTCCCTCACACGGTGGATTCCCTGACATGCCTGGTCTGCGGCCTCCATTGTCAGAGCAAACGCCAAAGCTTCGGCGAGTGTTTTCTTTCCAGCCATTCTTACCGCCATTTGTAGTTTTGCATCAGCTATAGCATGGGTGAACGCTTCGGTTGCCATCTCGTTAATAATCTCCTCGCCGGCGTTTGGATAGGACAAATGTGCCAGTCGCTCGATGTCTGCTTGTAACTGCTGGAGCGTCTCACCCTTCATCTGGGACCTTCTGCGCAACTGGACCCTATATACTTGCTGCATGTGGTCGTCCCCAAATCGCATCTCAATGGCTTTCACCAGACTATCGTAGTTGCGTTGTTTGTCCTCGGGAATAGTTTGTAGTAACTCTGCAGCTGATCCTCTAAGCGCAAGCGTGAGGGCAATGGACCTCTCTTCATCGTCCCAGTTGTTCGTCATTGCCGCAGCTTCGAACTGCCTCTTATATATTGGCCATGATGTCTGTCCATCGAAGACGGGAGGCTGCATCTCTTTCCTTCTCGGGCAGTCGGTTGAATACTCCCGAACTTTCTGTTTCTTCACGCATTCGAGTTCCTTTGCCAAATTCTCGAATCTTCCTTCAACAGCCTCGAATTTTGTTTCAAATGTCTCAATTTTTGCCTCTACGTTTTCAAACGGTAGTGCATGCGATCATATGAAAACACAAGCGTTTTCACTCAGCTGAGGCCTACCAACTCCTACTCTCAACCTCCACGCGGTGACAGCCGGGTGCCTAGTACCTTAATCCAAGAAATGGGTAACCAACCCCGTTTGGCGGATTCTTGGTGGCAGCAGATAAGAGAGGGGGGGAAGAGTGCTTTTCTCACTAGAGCGATTCTTCCTGTTCCAGGCGGCAGCGGACGAATTCCCTAGACGGAGTCAACGGTGGCGTCTATAGTTCCAGTTAGGTTGAACTTAGTGAACACCTTGCGCGAGCTGCTTCGACGTATTCGGATCACAGGTCGGTAAGGAATTTCCAATGTTGGTCAGGACATTGGAATAGAGATGGTGGCGGAGGAGCCCTTAATGGGCCAACGGCAGCGCTCATACTCCCGTAGTGGACTACTGGCACCGGTGTACCCGGCCCCTCGTCCTAGGGGAATAATTAAGGAACTGGCCCTCCAGGTTGGGGGTTGTGCCGTCGGGGTAACTTCCCTACCACGTAAAAACCGCATGGTTCCGAAACAACCAAAAGCCTCGGATAAGGATGACTCAACTAATGACGACCCCAGCAAACGAAATAAGGACAACGACCTTCGGATCTGTACGTGGAATGTTCTGTCCCTTTACAGACCACGTGCAGCCGAACAACTAGCAGAGGCCCTAGACTGCTATAAAGCAGATATTACCGCCATCCAGGAAGTGCCATGGGATGGGCCAGGCAAAAAGAGGATGAAAAACTGTGACATCTACTACAGTGATTGCTACAGAGGCAACAGGCAACGCTTATTCGGATGCGGATTTGTCATACGCGGCAGACATAGGCAAGAAGTCTTAAGCTTCCGACACGTGAGCGAGCGTATTATGACTATCCGGATCAAGGCTAAATTCGCTAGCATAAGCCTAATATGTGTCCATGCCCCCACAGAAGAAAAGGACCCTGCCACCAAAGAGTGTTTCTACGAGCTCCTGGACAAAACATACGAGCAATGTCCTAAATACGACGTTAAAATCGTATTGGGCGATTTTAACGCCAAAATAGGAAAGGAGTACGTCTTTGGTAGGGCAGTCGGTAAGCATAGCCTACACGACACCACGTCTGATAACGGACTAAGGCTAATTGATTTCGCTGTGGAGCGAAATGTCACCATAGCAAGCACATGGTTTCCTCATCTCGATATTCATAAGCAGACATGGCGGTCCAATGATCACGTAACGATCAACCAAATTGATCATATTGCGATCGACGCAAGGCATGCCTCCAGTATTCTGGATGTCCGGACCTTCCGAGCGGCCAACATAGACTCGGATCACTACCTTGTTGTAGCCAAGGTACGAATGCGGATATCCCAATCTGAGCAACAAAGAAGAATTACTGTGAGAAAATTTAACGTCGAAAAGCTACAATCGCAAGAGACCGCCAGACTCTTCGCTGAACGCGTATCCCGAAATCTCTCAATCACCCCTTTGCCACCAGCATCAAGTACCGAAGACCAGTGGCAACGCTGCCAACATGCCATCAGAAACGCCGCGACTGATGTGTTGGGTCTCGCTCGACCACCACCGCGAAACCCCTGGTTTGACGAAGAATGCCGGCGAGTGCATGCAGCAAAACAAGAGGCATATAAAGCGGCGCTGCAAAGGAAGACGAGAGCTGCTCGTGAGCTCTACGAGCAAAAGAGACGGGAAGAACATCGGCTTCTCCAAAAGAAGAAGAAAGAGCATGAGAAGCGCGCGTTTGAGAATATCGAGAGTTTAGATTTTAGATTTAGATAGATTTATTGAATTTTCATATTGTACAAAATTTACATAAAATAAAAATACTTAAATCTTAAAGACATGGCTTAAAGCCGTCTGCCAAAGACTATCAACCTTTTGGTACAATTTTAATAACTTTTTCAGTAATGTTTGCTTCTAACTTTTTAATTTTAAAAATCTTCTTCAATGATCATTCTTCTATAACCTAGCGTTGACTTACAGTATGATATGAGAGCTTTCCAATTAGAACCATTTAATAACTCAGCTACTTCTTCGCTCGCCAATATGGCTTTTCCAAAGTGAAATCTCCTGATACCCCGGAATATTGGGCACATTCCCAAGAAGTGTATAGAGTTCTCTCTTTGAGCTAAGTTGCAAATTGAGCAGAGAACTGGAAGATCCTCCCTGTGTGGCACGAATTTGAGTGGCAATATCTCTCCTCTGGCACGCAAAATCAAAGAGATACATCTTACGCTGTTCGAATCCTTAAAGTAATTAAGGGGACCTAGGTTGAACCGCAGAGTCCTATAGATTTCCCTGTGTGTTGATGCCTCCGCTTCCTCGATATATTTGTTACGCATACATATATCTACGTGAGATATGAAGTCGTAGCCTTCCAATTAGTCTGAGCATTCCAATCTAAACTAAGGTCGTATTCATATGTCTCCGCCAGATTTAACATGTCCTTGTACCACAGACTTTGTGTATTCACTGCGAACATAACCGATTTCCTCGTCAGCCTTTCATCACCTGTCCTGAGTATACTGAATATCGAGAGTTTATACTCCAGGAACAATGTACGGAAGTCTTACCAAAAGGTAAAAAGAACGTGTCAGAGAAGTAATACCCGTACAGAAACCTGTAGAGTTGAAAATGGAAACCTCGTAGTAGAATCTCAGTCGGTGCTGAGAATATGGAAAAACTACTTCTGCAGACTGTATAACGGCGACGAAGACCAACATCCCGCTGTCAGGCAGAATGAACCATTCAACATAGACGATGATAGTCAAAATTTCCGTCCGCCTGACCAAAACGAAGTGAGGATAGCAATATCCAAGCTAAAATCCAACAAGGCTGCTGGACCTGACGGTTTACCGGCCGAACTTTTCAAGGCAGCTGGGGATGAATTGGTAGAGTGCATACACCAACTCATTTCTAATATTTGGTCAGACGAGTGTATGCCTGATGAATGGAATCTCAGCATCGTTTGCCCGATCCACAAGAAAGGAGACCCCCTCAACTGCGCCAATTGTAGAGGCATCAGTCTCCTCAACATCGCATACAAGATCTTTTCTGCGATATTGTGTGAACGCCTGAAACCCTTTATCAACAGCCTGATTGGACCTTATCAGTGCGGTTTCAGGCCAGGAAAGTCCACCATCGATCAAATCTTCACACTTCGGCAGATCCTGGAGAAAACCCAAGAATTCCAAATCGATACTCACCATCTCTTTATCGATTTCAAGGCCGCCTATGACAGCATCTATAGAGAAGAGCTTTATAGAGCCATGTCTAGTTTTGACATCCCTGCCAAACTTGTCCGTCTGTGTAGGCTGACGATGGAGAACGCTCGCTGCTCCATCAAGGTCGGTAATGACCTCACCGAGACCTTTGATGTCAAAAAAGGCTTTAGACAAGGTGACGCGCTGTCATGTGACTTCTTGAATATTGTACTTGAACGGATTGTGCGGAACTCACAAGCCAACACCGGAGGCACAATCTATTACAAGTCTGTAGAACTGCTTGCATACGCCGACGATATAGACATTATCGGAAGATCTCAGCGGGCTGTCACCGGTGCTTTTGCAAGCATTGAGGCGGAAGCGGCCAAAATGGGTTTGGCGATAAACGAGGGCAAAACCGACAACACCGACGAATTGGACAAAACGTCACCGTGGGCAGCTATAACTTCGAGGTAGTAAGGGACTTTGTCTACCTTGGCTCTGCTATAAATTCTTCTAACAAAATCAGCGTAGAAATCAATCGAAGAATAACTCTTGCCAATCGCTGTTTTTTTGGGCTTATAAGGCAATTCAACAGTAAAGCCCTATCTCGAACAACTAAGGAGACTCTATATAAGACCTTGATCATCCCAGTCCTGCTTTACGGCGCTGAAACATGGACTTTATTAAAAGAGGATGAAGATATCCTTGGTCGCTTCGAGAGAAAAATTCTTCGTAAGATTTTCGGTCCCGTTTGTGTTGACGGGTTTTGGAGGAGAAGATTCAATCACGAACTATACGAGCTGTACAGCGACATCGACCTAGTCAAAAAACTGCGTATTGGACGTCTGAGATGGCTAGGACATGTAGAGCGAATGGACACCAACGCTCCGGCCCGCAGAGTCTTCGAATCTAACCCCGAGGGACGACGCAGTAGAGGGAATTATCGCCGTAGGTGGCGCGCACAAGTTCAAGGGGACCTCGACCAACTTGGAGTGCGCAACTGAAGGCAATTAGCTAAAGACCGAGCTAAATGGAGAGGCTTGTTGATTGAGGCCCAGGTTCACCCCGAACTGTAGCGCCACCTAAGTAAGTAAGTAAGTAAGTAAGTAAGTTTTCAAACTTCTCATCAATTGTTCCAAATCTTGTTTCCAAACTTTTATTTTGTTCATTGAATTTGCTTTCGAGAACGTTTCTTTGATCGAATAGCTGTTGCTCTAGAGAATTCTTTTGTTCATCGAGCTTGGCATCTAAAGAATTCTCAAATTGTTTATTCTGTTCCTCGAGCTTGGCGTCTAGAAAATTCTTTTGCTCGTCAAAAGAATTATCTAGCTTCTTGAATTTTCTATTCTGATCGTCGAATTTTTCAGATAACAATTTCATTAAAGCCGACATGTCACTCGTCGTACTTACTTGTTCTTCTTCGACGTCAAACAAAGCTGTTTCAGGATCTGTACCCTCGTCCGTCATTATTTTCCGCAACTTAATGATCAATTCTCTCTTCGTACCAGCCGTAGGCTGATCCCGCTGGCTCAGTGCTTCCTTTAGTTGCACCAATGACAAATCTTCTAGCAATTTCCGAACCATTTTCTTTTCACTTACACAATAAGCAATACACAAAATTTGTTTTATTCCACTTTTCTGACACCAATGTAATATTCTTGCTAGGGGTCGTTTAAATAAAACCGTCTTTTGTGTATTTTAATCGTCTATTTATTATCAACTACTAACTTTACTTCAACACAGTATTCAATCACTTTATTCTTTATTTATTTCAAATTAAATTGTCTCTTATAGATTTACTTTCAGCACGTCGCTTGTTTTCACCACTGATCGAATCTCCCTCTTGTAATCGCTGTATGCACTTATAAACAACTGTGTCGACGTTGGTTGTGGTATGGGTATTTATAGGAAATTGCAAGGGGTTCTAGAACATGCTAGATGTTTCTCCGGGTGAATTGAGGATCATGGAATATTGGGATATTGTGTGGAACAATTGTGGAACGTAAGCACGCCAGGTTGGAACGTAAGCACATCAGGTTGGAATATTTACTACTAGTAGGCAATAGATGTCGTTGCACAGTTTGAGATACAGTGTTTTAGTTTTTGGTACACAAACCATCCTGTAGTCAATGCTACAATACGAATCAAACATGCATACTGTAGCATTGACTACAGAATGGTTTGTGTACCAAAAACTAAAACACTGTATATCAAACTGTGCAACGACATCTATTGCCTACTAGTAGTAAATATTCCAACCTGATGTGCTTACGTTCCAACCTGGCGTGCTTACGTTCCACAATTGATTTTTGAGCACAAGACCTGCCACAAAGTCAGCTGGGTTTCCAATGACAGGCAAGCAACCTCCAACCAAATTGACCATTTTGCTATCAGCCGCCGCTTTAGAAGCAGTCTCCTGGACGTCCGAAACAGACGAGGGGCAGATGTGGGGATAGTACGTGATCACCATCTTATGATAGCTACTCTCCAACTACGCACTGCTGCAGTTCGAAGATCCCACGACAACACAAGAATGCCCAGGTTCAACATCGATAGACTTAGTGATCCCTCAGTGCGCCAACAATTAAGGGAGCACTTTTCGCAAGGTGTGGAAGCAATCAGCAGCTCAATGCCCGCAACCATCCAAGACCATTGGTGTGCTGTGAAAAATGTTTTTACATCTGGTGCTGAAAGAATTGTCGGTCGATCGCAGGGAAGACATAGGGCGTGGCTTTCCGAGGATACCTGGAGACGGATTAACGAACGAAAACTGCTAAAAGCTCGCGTTGCAGCTACCCCAGCAGCAGGGAGAAGCGAGCTAGAGTCCCTATATCGCATGAAGATGAGAGAAGTTCAGCGTAGCGTACGACGTGACAAGCGCAACTACATCAACGCGCTGGCTACAGAAGCAGAAGAAGCTGCACGGAGGTGCGATAGCAGGACTGTCTACAGAATCACGAAAGAGCTGACAGGTGGTCGCAGCTCCAGCCAATACCTAGTGAAAAGCCTAGACGGCTCCTTGCTCATTTCGGATGAGGACCAGCTCAAGAGATGGAAAGAGCATTTTGCTACGGTTTTGAACCGTGTATTCGCTAGCGATATGCTCCCAAATCAGACTGAGATGCCCGAGGTGAGAAGTTCCCGAATACGCACCACGACTCCCAGTAAAGATGAGATCATTACCGCGATCAAGGCACTCAAAACCAACAAGGCGGTAGGACTTGACGGTATTCCCGCAGAGCTCTTACGAGCAACGCCAACAACATCGACTGAGCTTCTGCTTCCACTTATAGATAGAGCTTGGGAAGCTGAGAGCTTTCCTAACGAGTGGAAAAAGGGAATGATCGTCAAGCTTCCTAAGAAAGGAAATTTAATGGAGTGCGGAAACTGGAGGGGTATCTGCGTGCTGCCTGCTGTAGCTAAGATAATAGCTAAAATCATCCTTGAGCGAATCAAACAACATCTCGAAGACACACTCGATGCCGAACAAGCAGGTTTCCGCTCTGGATCCTCCTGTGCCGACCACATCAACACCCTGCGGATTATCATCGAACAGTGTGTTGAATATCGATCGCCACTGCACCTGCTGTTCATCGATTTTGAGAAGGCGTTCGATTGTGTCAACAGGGAGTTTATTTGGCGTGCCTTACGCAGGAGAGGTATTCCCGATAAACTAATTGCTATTATCAAAGCTACATATGAAGGCTCAAAATGTCACGTTCTGCACAGGGGAAGGTTGTCTGAGGAATTTGAGATCCAAAGTGGGGTAAGACAAGGCTGTATCCTTTCACCAATATTATTCCTATTGGTGATTAGCGATGTGCTTCATGCAGCTTTGTCGACGGGAAACGGAGGAATTCGATGGACTCTTACATCTCAACTGAAGCATCTTGACTACGCAGACGATGTATGCTTACTCTCCCACAGAATTATGGACCTCCACCAAATGACAACAGATGTGGAGAGGGAGGCAGGTGTCGTCGGGCTGAAAATTAATACGACAAAAACTAAAATCATCAGCCTTGGAACTAACTCATCGGCTCAAATATGCATTGCTGGACAACCGGTAGAGAGAGTAGAGGATTTCCAGTATCTTGGGAGTATTGTCTCGACCGATGGTGGAACCGAACTGGATATAGCCAACAGGATCGCCAAAGCAAAGTCCGCGTTCGGGATGTTGTCCAAAATATGGCGAAGCAATGCAATCAGTTTGAGCACCAAAATAAGACTGTTCCGCTCCAACGTTGAATCCGTGCTGCTATATGGTTGCAGCACGTGGAGAGTGACCACTACTATCACCAGAAAGCTGCAAACGTTCGTTAATAGGTGTCTGCGCAATATCTTAAGGATTTTCTGGCCCAATCGTATCTCTAACGAACACCTTTACGAGAGAACGGGTCAGGAACCAATAGGCACAACTATCCAACGGCGGAAGTGGCAGTGGATTGGTCACACGTTCCGAAAGGGTGACAGCTCCATAGCGAACCATGCTATGCAATGGAACCCTCTAACTCAGGATGGCAGAAGACCTGGCGGTCCACGGAAAACATGGCGCAGAACAGTCGAGAAGGAGGCACGGCAGTTAGGGAAAAGTTGGGGAGAACTCAGACACATTGCCAGAAACCGTACACGATGGCGCGTAGGCGTAGTAGAGGCCCTAGGACCCACAAGGGGATACAGGACATAACGTTAACAAAAAACGTAACGGAATCAGCCTACGAATGGTACAAAAAGAGAATTGATTATTAAGTTGCGGAAAATAGTGACGGACGAGGGTGCAGATCCTGAAACAGCTTTGTTTGACGTCGAAGAAGAACAAGTAAGTACGACGAGTGACATGTCGGCTTTAATGAAATTGCTATCTGAGAAATTCGACGAACAAAAGAATTCGCAAAATGAAAAATTCGAGAAGCTAGAAAATTCCTTTACTGAACAAAAGAATTCTCTAGACACTAAGCTCGATGAGCTAAGCTCTAGATGCTAAGCTGGATGTGCAAAACAAGAAGTTCGAGATACTAGAAAATTCTTTGGCTGAGCAGAAGAATTCTCTAGATGCTAAGCTTGACGAACAAAAGAACTCTCTGGAACATCAGCTATTCGATCAAAGGAGTGTTCTCGAAAGCAAATTCGATGAACAAAATAAAAGTTTGGAAACAAGATTCGGGACAATCGACGAGAAAATTGGAAATGTAGAGACTAAAATTGAGACCTTTGAAACAGCCATTGAAGGAAGATTCGAGAGTGTTGAAACAAAATTCGAGGCTGTTGAAGGAAGATTCGAGAATTTGGCAAAGGAACTCGAATACGTAAAGAAACAGAAAGTTCGGGAGTATTCAACCGACTGCCCGAGAAGGAAAGAGATGCAGCCTCCCGTCTTCGATGGACAGACATCATGGCCAATATATAAGAGGCAGTTCGAAGCTGCGGCAATGACGAACAACTGGGATGACGAAGAGAGGTCCATTGCCCTCACGCTCGCGCTTAGAGGATCAGCTGCAGAGTTACTACAAACTATTCCCGAGGACAAACAATGCAACTACGACAGTCTGGTGAAAGCCATTGAGATGCGATTTGGGGACGACCACATGCAGCAAGTATATAGGGTCCAGTTGCGCAGAAGGTCCCAGATGAAGGGTGAGACGCTCCACCAGTTACAAGCAGACATCGAGCGGCTGGCACATTTGTCCTATCCAAACGCCGGCGAGGAGATCATTAACGATATGGCGATCGAAGCATTTACCTATGCCATAGCCGATACGAAACTACAAATGGCAGTAAGAATGGCTGGAAGGAAAACGCTCGCCGAAGCTTTGGCGTTTGCTCTGATGATGGAGGTGGCAGACCAGGCGTGTCAAGGAATCGACCGTGTAAGGGAAGTAGCCGCCGTCGAATGCTCTTGCCAAAGGATGGACGTCGAAGTCCGAAACAGCGCTCGCGGAGGACAAATTCGTTGCTGGAACTGCAACAAAAGAGGGCACCTACAACGGCAATGCAGAATTCTACCCAGCTACGGAAACTATCCACACTATGGTAATTGGCGACGTAGTGAAATACCATCCAACAGGTATAGCATCCATCCTGTTGGTCAGGCTTCCCGAAACCAGGAGTGGGGAGACCGCTCAAAAACCAGTTTCGCGGGGCGGAAGTCGGATGTCGGAGTCGACGCCCCCAATACCACCATCCAGGTTCCCCAAACCAAACTCCATTCTAATGCAGATGCCTTATCCCGGCAACCATGCGAGATCGACTGCAAGCATTGTGTGCGACAGGAAGAGAAGAACCTTCTTTCCATCCAAAGGGTAGGAGCTGAGCCTATCGCCGGTTGGAGTGCAGAGGAAATCCGCAACGCTCAAAAAGAAGACCCAGACATCGAGCCGATATTAGCGTGGAAGGAGTTTATGGAAAAGCCAAATGGACAAGATATCTCGGCTAAGTGGGATTCCCTTCATGCGCAAGATGGTGTGCTGAAAAGGAAATGGGAGAAGCCGGACGGGAAAGATTTCATAACGCAGCTTGTCTTGCCGCGATCAAAAGTACATGAGGTGCTACGGGAGATACATGATGGAGCATCCGGAGGTCATGAAGCGAAGACCATCGTGGAACAGATCGTCAACAACTGGGTGAGCAGATTTGGCGTGCCCATGGAACTGCATTCTGACCAGGGACGAAACTTTGAATCGAGGATATTCCAAGAGGTATGTCAACAACTAGGAATCAAAAAGACGAGAACTACCCCACTTCATCCACAATCCGACGGGATGGTAGAGCGCTTCAACAGAACCTTAAACGAACATCTCTCCAAGGTCGTAGAAGACCGCCAGCGCGATTGGGATCGACAAATTCCTCTCTTCTTGATGGCCTACCGAAATGCAGTCCACAGTACTACTGGACATACTCCATCCGAAGCCTTGTTTGGAGGTCTCCCAAGCTGCAGCAAGACTGGGAGGGCCCTTATAAAGTGGTCACACGCATCAATGACGTCGTCTTCCGGATCCAGCGTGGAGTAAGAGGCAAGATGAAAATTGTCCACCTGGATCGTCTTCATCGTTACCATGGCAGTAATCCAGATGATCTTGTTCGGGACGAACAAGTTTAAGAGGGGGGCAGTGTAGCATTGACTACAGAATGGTTTGTGTACCAAAAACTAAAACAATGTATCTCAAACTGTGCAACAACATCTATTGCCTACTAGTAGTAAATATTCCAACCTGATGTGCTTACGTTCCAACCTGGTGTGCTTACGTTCCACAAGTGTTCCACACAATATCCCAATATTCCATGATCCTCAATTCACCCGGAGAAACATCTAGCATGTTCTAGAACCCCTTGCAATTTCCTATAAATACCCATACCACAACCAACGTCGACACAGTTGTTTATCAGTGAACACAGCGATTACAAGAGATATTCGACCAGTGGTGAAAGCAAGCGACATTGTGAAAATAAATCTGTAGCGACCATTTATTTTGAAATAAATAAAGAATAAAGTGATTGACTATTGTGTTAAAGTAAAGTTGGTATTTGATAATAAATAAACAATTAAAATACACAAAAGACGGTTTTATTTAAACGAACCCCTAGCAAGAATATTACAATACAATAGAAAATTTAAGAGACCTCTCAACAATCGAGCTATTCAAATCCATCCTATTCAGTGCGCAGACCCCACTTCCGTATCTAATCCAAAACATTATAAAAAGAAAACGACCGAGAAAACTCCTCTCAACCTTAGCCCGGATAATTGCAATCTGCGAATCTCTTAACTTTCCGTTCCGACCGATTAAACCCCCTTCTCCAACAAAACCACCCTGGTCATTCAACACAAATGTAATAGATTTCTCAATCCATAAATACGCAAAACTCTCAAAGTATTCCGCGCGAAATTCCTCGAACTCAAAGACAAACTCAAAGATCACGCGTTCATCTATACCGACGGATCCAAAGCAAATAATACAAGCTTCAGTGTCACATCCTCAAAAAAGATAATCCGAAACTCTATCCTTCCAAATTATAGCTCGGTGTTTTCCGCGATCTGTACTGATTCGAAAAGCTAAAAACGCCAATGATAATCGGGGTGATTATTGCAACATTTTAAAAACAGCCCATATACATATATAATAATATATATGTGTATGTATATGAACTACGTGACCAAACCATCGCCCACTATGCATTTATAAAATATTTTTAACATTTAGCGATGATTGCATACTTTTAGGCATATTCTGATGAGTGCAGCAATTTTTTTTTTTACTTTACTAATGCGAAAGTACTTCTCTTTTTTCAAGCAAATAAAAGAAGGAGAAAGTCGATTAGGTACAAAAATTCTCAAAGCAAAATGAATCGCGAAATTCGTGTTTGTTTATAAGATTACCCAGTTCTATACATGACCCATTCCGAAAATATGGGCTTTCTGCTGAAAAAAATTAGAGTTTATTGGATGGGGCATACTAAAAATCTGAGAGCTGGCAGCACTGTTTTGCAAAATTATCTTGTGTTAAAACCATATTTTATTCTTAGCATTTCTTGCAGTTATTAAAATTTACCCAATTCATACTCGTAGTTGGTGAACATATTTTCTTTGACAACAACCAGTCGAGGTAAGTTCGCAATGACGGTAGACTTAACGAATCGCGAAACCATAGAAATGCTGTTTATTACAAAATAAACACAATTCTAACTCAATGACACTAGTAATCAAATTAGAGTTTCGCAACTAAATCAGTTTTAACTCTTAAATTGTTTTCTGTTTACGTACGGCATGTAAATAACTCTCCAAAAACGATTCACCTCCGTTAATTCCTTTAATAGATTACAGCGCCACAACTCCATTCCGTCGAGATCATGTAACTCCAGTAAGCGTCCATTTTATGTCAGTTTTGAGAAAACTTATAAGGTAATAAGATTCGCGATCGTTTGTCCGCAAATTAAAAGTTCAATTTTCAGCTAAAATACCTTTGTAAATAGCACAGAAATATGCGAAATCAAAACCTAACTTAATACTGTGAATAAAAGTTGCCAGTCTATTCTGCACCGGGGGTTCTTAACTAGTGAAATTCGAAGAAACATTTTCGCCCTGCTCGGGAGTGATCATTTTCATTGCGTCCCCAAATAAAAAGAAATCAGAAAAGCACAGGTAGTTTGTCTACAAGAAATACTTGGTGTGAAGAAAGAGAAAAATCTATATCAAAGTGAGAATTAGAAATGAAGTTACCTTTGGAGATATAATACATGTTTTAAAAGAAAATGCTATTGGATTAGTCGTCTGGGAAAGAAGACTCCTTTTCTAGTTCTAATTACGTACAGGAAGTATTTGGTAAGTGAATTGGACTCCTATAACATAATTTCAAATCAAAGAATTTCCGGAGTCGCAATGACTTTTTTTCATTTCTCCACACTCCACCCAAAGTGTATACTCTTATACGAATGCATAGGAATTTGGATTTTTTTTTTTTTTTTTTTTTGAACCGATATTGGCAGTTGCGTTGCGTTATTCTTGAGTAGTTTCGGAACAACTTGTAGGAGTGGCTCTTCTACTCGCCATCGCCATGCCACCCTTGCTGATTTATTAAATGTGTAAGTACGCTTACGCTTCTCTATGTCTCAGTTTCTCGGTGTCTGTCGCAGTTGTAATCAACAAAGAAATTCCACAACTGAGAAAACTTGTTTAGCTGGATTGACCGTGATTTTGCCTATAAGAAGAAGAAAAAAAAAAGAGAACGAAATAGGTACATTCCAGAATTTGCGCTATTTTTTATTTTTTTTTTATTGTATGTAGATCTTTATGACGTGAAAATACAGCGCTGCATATTTTCTTGATGAATGAAATTAATAATCGACATATGTACGTACGTAGGGAGGTGTGTTTCATGTAAATATAAATTCAGTAAATGTGGCTAATCTGAACCACCTTTAATCCGAATATCGTGCTAATCCGAATCACCTATTACTTCCCATTATGTGCTTTTTTTTAATACTTTTATTAGTTTATCAAAAAACTTTTTTAACAAATGTATACATATCGTTAATTATTATTATTATATTACATATGCATTTTGAAATTAATTATTATAGTAAATCACTCTTTAATACTGATATTTTTATCACTCTTGACGTAAAAATATAAATATTTGTTTCACGCTTTAAATTGACTGGACGACTATTGAATAACTGCACTTCTCTGTGGTTTTGGGTACTTGCTCTTCTATAGAAGGGTAGGCGAAAATCCTCTACGTTCCTAAGGTTATACCTAGCAGCGCTGGTGTAGCTCACATTTCGCCGTAAATAATCTGGAAATATGTTATTTTTAACTTTAAATACAATTTTCAATGCGTTCAGTTTTAGTCTTTGTGAAACACTTAGCCACTTAACCCTTTCTATCCGAAAAGCCTATGAAGCAAAAATTACTTATCACTTACATATGTTGATCCATGACAGTAGTTATAGTTAAAACGTTTTCTCTATTCAAAATTGAAGTCGTATAAGTATGTACGGGTGGTGGGAGTGGCCGGGACATATTTGCCCGACCGTACTTTTAGGTGGGACGTAGGTATGTTGTATCGGTCAGTAATTTTATGCACACAAATCTGAGCAATCTTACTTTGACACAGAAAATATACATATTTTATTAGAAACTTACTGCAAATCAAGAATTTTTGAATTTAGGTCTTAATGAACATATACCGGGACACATACATACATATATCCCGTTCAGACCGAAAGGGTTAAAATTATTTAACATTTGACGAATTGGAGTTCTGTAGTTGCACTTCAATATAGTTCGAATTTCTCTATTTTGTAGTACTTGAAGTCTGTTTTGTTGTTCGTTATTGCACGAGGGCAAGGTGAAAAGTTCTCGGCCTGACGCAGAGAAAGCGTTCCAATCAGCACAAATTCATGTTTCCTGCCTGGGTGCACTTCTCATTAGTTCGTATGACAAGTTTTAACTTGTTCTCTCAAGTAGTTTGTTTACACGAATTTTTGCATTAGACGTCTTGCGTGTTTTTCGTTAAAATGGATAAACTTGAATATCGTGCGGTCATAAAATTCTTCGTTTTGGATGGGTTAACCCCTAAGGAAATTCATCCAAAGTTGACAAAAGTTTACGGGGACTCTGCTCCTTCCATGTCAGCCGTTAAAAAGTGGGCAGCTGAATTTAAACGTGGTCGCACGTCCCTCGAAGATGACCCACGTGAAGGACGGCCAAAAACCGCTCCCACACCCGAAACCATCGAAGAAGTGCATGATATCGAGTTGGGCGATAGGCGAGTGAAGGTGAGTGAGATACATAAGCCTCAGCTATGTGTGTATATCGGAAGAAAGGGTGCGAAACATCTTGCACAAAAACTTAGGGATGCGAAAGCTCTGCGCAAGATGGGTGCCGCATTTGCTGAATGCCGATCAAAAGTAAATGCGCAACCGATTTTCGCGGCAATTGTTGGACCGATTCAATAGGGATCCGACCGATTTTGTGCGGCGATTTGTCACCATGGATGAGACATGGGTCCACCACTACACGCAAGAAACGAAACAGCAGTCGAAGCAGTGGGTGGAAGCCGGTGGTTCAGCGCCAAAGAAAGCGAAGTCGATCGCATCTACCGGAAAGGTCATGGCCAATGTGTTTTGGGATGCGAAAGGGATCCTGTTAATTGATTACCTTGAGAAAGGCAGAACAATTATAGGCGAATATTACTCCAACCTTCTTGACCAGCTGGATGCCAAAATTCGCGAGAAGAGGCCTGCCTTGAAGAAGAAAAAAAATCATCTTTCACTAGGACAATGCACCTGTACACAAGTGTGCTTTGGCGATGGGAAAACTGTGGGATTTGGGGTACGATTTGCTCGGCCATCCCCCCTATTCACCTGATTTGGCACCCTCTGACTTCCATCTGTTCCCAAACTTGAAGAAATTTGTTTCTGCGAAGCGCTTCGCATCCAATGCAGAAATTGAGAGGGCCGTAGATGAATATTTTCACAGCCTTCCAGACTCTCACTTCCGAGAAGGAATGCTGATGTTGGAGAAACGCTGGACTAAGTGTGTTGAAGTCAAGGGAGATTATGTAGAAAAATAAAATCATTTTTGACTGAACATCGCAGGGCCGTAGATGAATATTTTCACAGCCTTCCAGATTCTCACTTCCGAGAAGGAATGCTGGTGTTGGAGAAACGCTGGACTAAGTGTGTTGAAGTCAAGGGAGATTATGTAGAAAAATAAAATCATTTTTGACTGAAAATCGCAGTCTTTCATTGTCAGGCCGAGAACGTTTCACCTTGCCCTCGTACATATAAATAATTGCTTACTTATGTCCTGTATCCCCTTGTGGGTCCTAGGGCCTCTACGTTTCTGGCAACGTGTCTCAGCTCTCCTAGGACGGCCAGGGCTTCTGCCATCCTAAGTTAAAGGGTTCCGTTGCATAGCATGATTCGCTATGGAACTGTCACCCTTTCGGAACGTGTGACCAATCCACTGCCACTTCCGTCGTTATGCTCTGCACTCTTCATCCTCAGCTCCGTTGATGTTGTGCGGGAAGTAATTTTTCATCACGAAAACCAATGCCTTGCCTTTTTCTTTGTTTAGATTATACCACTTGATTTTCTCAGGGACCCTTGTTTGTTTGCTTTTCTTTGGTGTCTTCATAAAAATTTCTGTTAGCAGGAGACGATGTTGCCGAGCGATCGCCTCTCCCAGGATCACTTTGCAATCTTTTACCCGAGGCTTCATGAAACTGGCTACCAAATGGTGTCAACCAGGTGTCAGCTTTGTTTGATGAACATGGTATTTAACACGGCAAGACCATTTGATTTGCACATGCTTAGGATGTCTTCACCAGGAAGGTTACTGGTGCCGTTTCGTAGTCCTCCATGGCAGTCTTCATAGTCTTCGTTTGACTTCACGACAAGTCCATTCAAATCTCCTCCAACAAACAGAAACTGTTCCTTTGAGATGTTTTTAATGAGATTGTGGAAAGGAAATCTACCCAAAATGCATCTTTATCCCTCTGATCGCACCCAATTTGGGGAGCATATACACTGACAATATTCCAAACCTTTCCTTGTATTACTATTTTGCATCAAACGGTCGCTGGACTTCGAAATGTTCAAGACATTACCAAGTAGATCTACCGTAAGGATGATACCGATTCCGTTTCTAACCTTTTCCGCTCCGTAGTAGAACATCTTGTAATCTTTTGTCATAACGTCCACAAAGGCGCCCAATTTCCGGGGTTTTTCCATTTCGTCTCTTGGACACACAAGATATCCACCCGCCTTCTACTCATCATCTATTCCAGCTCGTAAATTCGACCGTAACTTCCATCGTTCCAACTCGCGACCCTCAAATTTCGTTCAAAATGTTTCATTACTTTGCTAACCCCCGGAATCCGTATAGCTCCGACCCGAACATTTCTTCTTGGTCCAGGATCAGTACCATGTGCAGCAGTGGTAGTGCCTGACAGGGTAGTGCAAGTATTAAGCAAGTATTGCCATAATGATACAGTTTTGCAATATTATTGCGACGGTGTTTTCTTGTTTGACACGTGCATGCTCCTCCTGTTTTATTATTGTTTGTTTGATCTTACTTCTATGACACCGGTGATATCCAGTCGTGTCAACCCACGGACTCGCATGCACACTTGTGGGAGAGTTTTTAATGTAGTGTATGTGTTGCTGGGCTCACTTGGCTGTTATATTGTCTAGATCTGATTTGTTCCCTTAGTCGTTTTTTACGACAAGTGCTATTTGTTGGGGGGCACTTCAGTGATATTCTTAACCCGTTACATTTTCATACATCATACTTTACTTTACTTATGTCCTGTATCCCCTTGTGGGTCCTAGGTCCTCTACTACGCCTACGCACCATCGTGTACGGTTTCTGGCAATGTGTCTGAGTTCTCCCCAACTGCCGCGCCTCCTTCTCGACTGTTCTGCGCCATATTCTCCTCGGACGGCCAGGTCTTCTGCCATCCTGAGTTAAAGGGTTCCATTGCATAGCATGGTACACTATGGAACTGTCACCCTTTCAAAACGTTTGACCAATCCACTGCCACTTCAGCTATTGGATGGTTGTGACAATACTCCCAAGATACTGAAAATCCTCTACTCTCTCTACCGGTTGTCCAGCAATGCATATTTGAGCCGATGAGTTTGTTCCAAGGTTGATAATTTTAGTTTTTGCCGTATTAATTTTCAACCCGACGACGCCTGCCTCCCTCTCCGCATCTGCTGTCATTTGGTGGAGGTCCATAATTCTGTAAGAGAGTAAGCGTACATGGTCAACGTAGTCAAGATGTTTCAGTTGAGATGTAAGAGTCCATCGAATTGCAATCAGCTTACTCATTAGAGATATGCGAGCAAAATTAGAAAAAGGGTTGAATTTTACGTCACTAAAAGATAATTAATCAGTCCTAACTCAATAATGGCTTATCGGATTGACAAACAATAGGTAGGTTTAGTAAATTTTCCCCTGATTCATTTAAGATATAAAACATCCTCCCGCGTTTTCCCGGAGCTGAGCAATGTGCAAAACAATTGCCCTGTTTTTTTGAAACCTAGCCAGCCAGTCGTTCTTTTAAACGATTTGCCAGCCAGCCAAAGCCAGCCGATTTTATACGAACATATCTCTAGGAACCAAGCAACCTCGCAGTGACAGCAACAACAAATAACTAAAAAATATTCGTTTTTGCGCCGCCTGAAATTAGGCATCTCGAAATTCCCAGCCAGTAACTTTTTACTGGGGATAAAATCAAGAGTAGTAGCCAGCCGGTTGTTGTATTTGTTTTGTGTGTAAAATTTTACTTTACTAGCAACTACTGGCTGGCTAGGTTTAAAAAAAACACGGCTAATTATTCAAATCATCGCCCACAATTTTCCTTCAGTGGAGACAACTGCCAGCAGTCATGAAGCAGTGCAGGTATCGTTGCAATAGGGTATGTGTGAGTATAGTGCGCGCTCTAAAGTAATCATGTTTTCTTATATTATATTATTTAAAACAGTTTAAACTCGTTTTTGAACCGTTTAAAACCTACATACATACGTATTGTCAAAATTTTAAATTAAAAATGAAATTGATTTGATTTGTATTTATTTGTTTGTGTGTATATGTTTAGAAACAGAGTTGGCCACAGAAGGGCAAACAAAGGCAAGGTGGCGCGCCTGAGCAATATCGTCGGGACGAGTTGGATTTTGCCCTCATCCTCATTATTATTAACATGGTGTCTCCACGAGACATAACTCATGCTCGGGCATATGTCTTGTCTTCGAAATGTCTCATGGAGACCGCATTATGTCTTCATGTTTGCATGCCCTGACATATATGTTTGGATTTATGCCTTGCCATCCATGCCTACCATGAAGTTGGGCATGAGCTGTAACTTTGAACAAAATTCAGTCATGACCGAGTGGAAAACGTAAGGTTTTACCCAGAATCAACGTTTTATTTGTTTTTGTTCCTTTTCTTCTTCTCAATGAAATGTTCAGACATGAACTGCCCACCTATTAAAATATACCAGCTGCCTGGGCATCGTCTGACAGTTGTCCGACATATGCCCAAGCATGACTCATGGCTCGTGGAGGCACCGTGTAATTGAGGCCAAAATGCCTCTTTTTTTCAGGCGAAAATACTTGCGGAAATCCGCTTCATCGTAATCGTAAGCCCGCTTATTCATTCGATACATTCGGTGAGGAGGAGGGTGGTTCACCATCTGCTGTTCTATTAGATCTTCCAGAAATTCGTCTTCTGACGATAAACACATCAACATTTCATCAATTTCACAAATGAAATTAATTTTTTTTTTGTTCTTACTACTTTTTATATCTATGTATTTCACTTTTTCTGTCTCCTGCGAACAAAGAAAATCCAAATGTGGCTCGAACAAAATGAGTCAATATTATGAAATTGTGTTTTATCCGAGTTAAAGTACTTAAACTGGTCTCCGGAGTGCAGTTTAAATTTGATCTGGTTCAACGCCAACCAAGTTTATACAACTGGGTTTAACGAGTGAATATTATGGGCATGGGTTTAATTTTAAGGTTAAACTCCCTTTAACCCGGATCTAAATTTTAACTCGGGTTGACGTGAGTGAATAATATGGCGGTTATTCTTCGTTTTCCTTTTCTGTTTTACCCTGCTTGGCGGGTTATCTGGTGGGGATTTCCACGGGTTTACACATTTTCAGTATTGTACAATATGTATGCAGTTGGTAATTATATTTCATTAATGTATAGTTCCTACTGGGGATGTTTTCATAATTGAGTAATTCGTAGCAAATGAGTCAATATGTGGACTATATCCGTAGAAATGCTTTAGAAGAAAATCCTTTTTTGTTTAAAAAGTGGGAGGCGGGCGAAGGAAGGCGAGCACGTGCCAGCTAGTCACCAATAAAAAAGGTATTTGTGACAGAATACAGCCTTATCTTACCGCACTGTGGATCTCAAATTCCTCAGACAACCTCTTCCTCTGTGCAGAACGTGATATTTAGACCCTTCATATGTAGCTTTGATAATAGCAATTAATTTATCGGCAATACCTCTCCTGCGTAAGGCACGCCAAATAAATTCCCTGTTGACACTATCGAACGCCTTCTGAAAATCAATGAACAGCAGGTGAAGTGGCGATCGATATTCAATGCACTGTTCGCAAGGTGTTGATGTGGTCGGCACAGGATCAAGAGTGAAAACCTACTTGTTCGGCATCGAGTGTGTCTTCGAGATGTTGTTTGATTCGCTCCAGGATGATTTTAGCTATTATCTCAGCTACAGAAGGCAGCTCGCATTAAATAATTGATGAACAGTAATTAAAATGGGAAAGGATAACAGTGTTGTAGATTGTTATTGCACAGTTCAATGAAATATTTCTTCGGACGCTTTTGAGGAAACCGATTATTTTTATAATTTTTGGGCTTATTTTGGCTATATGCTCCGTAAATTTAACATCGTTATCCATGATCACACCAAGATACTTTATTTCGCGCACACATTCTATACTAGGGATGTTACGGAGGTGGTTTTATCGGAGTCGGAGTCGGAAGCCTCATACCGACCGCCGCGGAGTCGGAGTTGAATCGGAGTAGGAGGCGGAGGTCACTTGTTTTTCTCAAATTTCTAAAGTTCCTCATATTTATCAGCATGCAGCGATTTCAAATGCCCTTTTAACGATGTCATGGTGCCACCTTTCCTGGAGTATTTTAATTTTTTTTTTCACAAACATTGCACTTCGCCGTATCCGGTTCAATTTGACTGAAATAATTCTATATTACACTTGTTTTAGGCTTCATAGTTATAGTTAATAAACGGCAAGTTATCTGTTTACTAAACCAACAAATCAATCACTAACTCACGCACGCACTCTCAACTTCAATGCAAATCTACTGATGTAAACAAATAAAAGAGTGAAAAGGCAGAACATGTAGCAACTCGATCACTCTTTGTCGTTCGTGTTCGTCAGTCGTCACCGAGGGTGGTCCGAAAAACCTCCGTTGTGATTATATCGGAACCGGAACCGGATTCGGAGGTGCAATTTAAACCGGAGGTTCCGACATATCGGATTCGGAGTCGGAGCTCCGTAACATCCCTATTCTATACATTCACTATTTTTTGCTAAACTTATGTTCCAACCGCTACTATTTATTTACGCACATATGTACATTTAGTTTTAGTTTATTCATACACAACCAATTACAACACTCACACACATATTGATCCTTACCAAGGTATATTAAGGTATCATCCGTAAAGATAGATACTTGGACTTGGGATAGTGATTGTTAAATATCTTTAATATAAATTAAGAATAGCTAATGCACCTAATTTTGATCCTTGAGGGACGCCAAGTTCACCATATATTGTTTTTGAAAATGTTTCTTTTATTTTTTGTTTTTTGAGATCTTCCCGACAAGTAGCTTTGTATTCATTTCCGCGAATGCCATATTTCTATAGCTTTTTGAGTAAGATATTTCTATCTATCGTCTCAAAAGCGCGTTTAAGGTCTAGAAATACCGCAATGACAAAGATACCTTTCTCAATCTCCTTTTTTCACTCATTTATAAGATAAACCTAAAACCGAATTGATGATCACACAATATGTTTTCACGATCAAAGCATATATCAATTGTTTATATATGCTATCTGCAAGGTAGCATGTTTATGGGTCTCCAATCCTCTGAATTTATTGGGTTACTAACTTTTACTATGTGTATAACTATAGAATCTTTCCAACTTTCTGGAAAGATGCCGTTTTCAAGAGACAGATTTATAATTTTTAAAAGGTGGGGGAGGATTTCACTTGGACAATCTAGAATAATATTGCAGTTTCAACCGAAACAGTCCTTTTTTTATTCATTGATTTAATTGTATTATGAAGGGCATGGAGGTCTATTTGTACAAATTTAAATTCTGATGCGAATGTTGCTATATTAGCCCAGTATGGGAAATTAGGAATCGCATCATGAATCACAACAACGCTATCTGTAAATGATTAAGCTGGTGGACAAAGGCCAACTACTTCAATTAATATTATTATAATTAATATCTTTACACCAAATGCTGGAAAAGCTATACTCGCATATCCTAAGTAAAAGATGACCAGATAGCAATGATACATTTTCCAATTGTTATGTTTCAGCAGCTGTCGAAGTTGCCAATGACATCCAGCTGTCAAAATATTCAGTAAGGTTTGCCATTTCATTATGCATCGTTTCACGCTTGCCGAACGTGCGGAAATTATTAAAAAATATTATCGAAACTCCGGCTCAGTTGTAAATACGCAACGTGAATTTCGTCGTGAGGTCGGTCGTCACCACGGCTTCAGTGTGCAGGCAATTCGTTGCACCGTAGAAAAGTTTGAGCGTGAATACACTCTTTTGGATCTTAAGCCACCAACCAGACAGAGATTGGTACGAAATGAAGAAAACATAGGCGCCGTAGCGGCCAGTATCGAAAAAGACCCAGAAATGTCGATGGGCATCGCCAGAGAGTCAACCCAGCTTATTTTGCGGTTGAATTTGGGCCTACATCCATATAAGATTGTGCTGACGCAAGAATTGAAGCCGAACGACCATAGACACTTAGTGAATACCTTGCGCGAGCTGCTTCGACGTATTCGGATCACAGGTCGGTAAGGAATTTCCAATGTTGGTCAGGACATTGGAATAGAGATGGTGGCGGAGGAGCCCTTAATGGGCCAACGGCAGCGCTCATACTCCCGTAGTGGACTACTGGCACCGGTGTACCCGGCCCCTCGTCCTAGGGGAATAATTAAGGAACTGGCCCTCCAGGTTGGGGGTTGTGCCGTCGGGGTAACTTCCCTACCACGTAAAAAGCGCATGGTTCCGAAACAACCAAAAGCCTCGGATAAGGATGACTCAACTAATGACGACCCCAGCAAACGAAATAAGGACAACGACCTTCGGACCTGTACGTGGAATGTTCTGTCCCTTTACAGACCACGTGCAGCCGAACAACTAGCAGAGGCCCTAGACTGCTATAAAGCAGATATTACCGCCATCCAGGAAGTGCGATGGGATGGGCCGGCCAAAAAGAGGATGAAAAACTGTGACATCTACTACGGTGATTGCTACAGAGGCAACAGGCAACGCTTATTCGGATGCGGATTTGTCATACGCGGCAGACTTAGGCAAGAAGTCTTAAGCTTCCGACACGTGAGCGAGCGTATTATGACTATCCGGATCAAGGCTAAATTCGCTAACATAAGCCTAATATGTGTTCATGCCCCCACAGAAGAAAAGGACCCTGCCACCAAAGAGTGTTTCTACGAGCTCCTCGACAAAACATACGAGCAATGTCCTAAATACGACGTTAAAATTGGGCGCCGTAGGTGGCGCGCACAAGTTCAAGGGGACCTCGACCAACTTGGAGTGCGCAACTGGAGGCAATTAGCTAAAGACCGAGCTAAATGGAGAGGCTTGTTGGTTGAGGCCCAGGTTCACCCCGAACTGTAGCGCCACCTAAGTAAGTAAGTAAGACCATAGACAACGTCGTGAGTTCACTAATTGGTCGCTGGAAATTTGGCGACTGGGTCATCTCACGGCGAGCGTTCATCAATTGGCCGCCGCGATAATGCGACTTGTTTATTTTCACTGAGGCTACGTCAAGTCCATAGTTTTCGCTAACAAGCCAACCACTTTGGACGAACTCGAGGCCAACATTCGAGACGCTATTGCCAGAATAACCCCGTACGTATTGGACCGAGTCATCAAAAATTGGACCGACCGCTTGAAGCATTGCCAGCGAAGTCGAGGCGGCCATTTAAATGATGTGCTATTCCATACATTATGGCATGAATGTACCTAGTAGGGACAAAAATACTGTTACACCCATTCTCCTTCATAACTTTAAAACGACAGAATATTTTTCTTTGACTTTTTTTTCTTTAATTTGTAATTAAATATCAAATACAAAAAAAAATGAAAGTTCATTCAAAATGGTCGCCTTTTGATTTAATACATGCCTTAAGTCGCTTGGGCCACACATCTATGGCTGCACGCACCTCCTCCATCGGAAAATTGGCTATAGCTGAGACCAACGCGGTCTTTAAGGACTCAATGTTAGGGTATCTTTTACGGCATACCATCTCCTCCAACACCGTCCACAGCTTGTAGTCTAGTGGATTCAAATCTGGACTTGCAGATGGCCAGTCTTGAGTCCCTATAAAGTCCGGAATATTGTTCTGAAGCCACAGTTGGGTAGTTTTTGCCTTATGCGCAGGCGCAAAGTCTTGCTGAAAGGTCCACTGCTGGTTCTAAAAAAGAGTGCTATTAAGTGGAGCAACGACCTGTTCCAAAACGGTTTCTTTGTAGACTTTAGCCGATGTTTTCACGATGTTTTTTCTGTGAAGATTGTTTGCGTATTTCACAAGCAGTCGCTTTGATTTTTCGACTCTATTCCTTTTAAGATCTGCTGTGAGCAGCAGTTCTGTACGTCGTTTGTAGGCACCAAGGCCTAAGTCTTTTTTTGATAATACGACTTATTGATTTTTGGTTAATCCCCATTTCGCGAGCCATGATTTTTTGCTTTCTTAGCGAATTTCTTCTTATTCTTGCCTTGACAGCATTGATGGCCGCTACTGTTCGTACCGATCGCGGTCGCCCAGAACGTGGGCGGTCTTTTATATCTCCAGTCTCTTCAAATAATTTAAGGCACCGATAAACGAACATTCGGCTGATCCCGAGCGGCTTGAGCATTTTAAAAATGTCACTTTTTTCCACTTTACATTTATGTAAAGCTACTACCGCGATACGATTTTCTTTCTCGGTCCACTCCATGGCGAGACAAACCACAAACTCAAATTTTTGTAACAGATGAGTAACATAGCGGTACATATTTCAAATTCCAAATGTGAATATTTGGGTGCGTTCAGTTCTTGTTATGGTAATGGGTGCATTTTGTACTGTAACAATATTTATGTCCCTACTAGGTAGCTTCAAAATAAAGCCAGAATCAATTTTACATCTCACACCGTTGTTGTTATTTATTTTTTTTTTCTATCATTCTTATCTGGTCACCCTGTACATGTCATAGAAAAAGATCAAAATGTACATATGGTATATTAGACTTAGAATGGGTCACATTATGTAATATGACACACAAACACCTAATTAAAAAAATGAGTAAAGAAACTCCTACATTTTGCAATCTCTGTGATGAACATCAAACGTTTACCATAACTCACCTTCTCATATACAAAGAAATAACACACACTTGTTAAAATATATCCGACAAAAATCTTACCGAATATTTAACCCATATCCCAGTAAAGCTTACTAACGATGTATGTATGTATGTTATATTGTCTCATATTAGCAATTTAGTTATAAAATTATATTTGAATTTATTTCACAACTAGCCAAAACCGGCAGCATCTAGTGCTACTTATAATTTATTGTAGTATTAATTATGTATGTATTTGACTTACGGATTAATAAATATAAATAAATTAAAAAAAAAACTTTTTAAACTGAATATCTTTAATCTTTATCAATTTCTATTTTTTCAACATGATTGCCCTTAATTTCTATGTAGTTTTTAAACAGTAGACCCACCTTTGGAGAGTTTAAATTTCAGGATGAGTGCTTTTATTATATCCTCATTTGAAATGAAGACCTTTTCCAAAATAGGGGCGAAGTTCCCATTTCTTCTGGTTTTCCAAGAAATTTTTGAAAACTTTTGGCAAACAAATTTCAGTACACCAATTGGCAGTTGCTATCTGACTAGTTTCGCCCTGGTGTAGTAAATCGACGTTATCACTTTTGTTGTCTTGCCTTAACAGGGGAACTTGACCCTTCTGGGCTCCATATTATGGATTGCTGTTTGGTTTCCGGGTCGTACTTATAGATACATAATTCATCACTTGTTACGATTTTATTAAACCAATTGGACTCTCCATTTACCTTGTTTTGATCGTCATTAAAAAATCGTGTAACCTATCCAGCAGATTTCTTCGAACGGTTCAGCTGATTAAATAATCGTGACAAAGGCATGGCATTCAATTCCAGTTCACCTGCCATTTATTGGGTCGTTCTTGGATCTTCGTCAATTTTTTTTTTGTGTCTGTGGTCAAAGATTTGGGCCGACCTTCACAAGGTTCGTCCTCTACAGAGAAATGTCTGGTCTGAAACCACTTGGGACAAATCACAAGGGATGGTGCATTTACTTCATATGTATGCACATTGACATTCGCTTAAAATTTTAGTTGACGTCCAAATCCGAAGATAATGGCAAAGCCAATTCCTTGCTGTGTTGATAATAGGAATAAATAAGAATATGTGGCACTGCAGTCCGGGTTCAACCTGGACCTCAACCAACAAACCTGTCCAGCCAGTCCAGTTACGATCCAGCTAACTCCGGCGCACGCCAAGTAGTTTGAGGTCCTCCATTTATTTTTTTGCACCACCTGCCGCGAGGCTGTCCATCCGGAGTGGATTCGAAGACTTTCCGGGTTGGAACGTCGGGCTACATCCGCCCTACATTACCCAGCGATCTTAGTCGCTGTCTGTGAACCCTTATGGCTAAGTTGATGTCATTGCATAGGCCGTAAAGTTCGGCATTGCATCTTATCCAGACAGAACCAAAGGTCATTTGAAGAACTTTTCTCTCAAAGTAACCGAGCGTATTCTCATCCGATTTTGGTAAAGTCCATGCCTCTGCACCATACAGCAGGACTGGGATGATTAGTGTCTTCCACAGAGTTACACTAATACTTCGAGGTAGAGATTTGTTACTCAATTGCCTTCTTAGCCAATAGAAACAGCGATTAGCAATAATAATTGTTCGCTTGATCACCTCACTGATGTCATTTGCTGAGTTCACCGTACAGCCTACATCGAAATTATATACGTATGTCTATTATGGCATTCTGTCCAAGGTGCCGATGTTGGATGTCATTTTTTTGTAGACAGGATATATTTTGTTTTGCTTTCATTGACCGCTAAACTCAGCTTTGCTGCCTCTCTCAATACCCGCAAGCACCCCACTGACGGCCCGCTGAGTTTTTCCGACTGTGTCGATACCATCGACATAAGCGAATAGTTTTACATACTTGTAAAAGATTGTACATACTCGTGCCTCCGGTGTTGGCGCGTGAGTTTCGTACAATACTTTCAAGTATTATGTTAAAGAGATCGAATGCTTGCGTGTCACCTTGTTCGAGACCTTTGATGTAGCGGCGAGAATTCTCCACAGAAGGACGAGCTTGGAAGGTATGCTGAGTATAACTCGTCTCTATACAAGCCATCATAGGCAACTTTTTTTTATTCCTGGGTTTTCTCCAAAATCTGCCCTAGTGGGAATATTTCGACAATGGTGGACTTTCCCGCCCCTGAATCCGCACTAATATGAACCGATCAGATCTTATATGCGATGTTGAGGAAACTTGTACCTCAGTAGTTGGCGCAGTTCAGAGGTTCTCTTTTCTTCAGAATAGGGCAAATAATGCGGAGGTTCCGTTCATGAGGCATACTTTCATCCGACAAAATTTTACAGATGACGCGGTGCATTTTCCTTACCAACTCATCTCCCCCTACCTTGAAAAATTCCGTGACAAGGCCGTCGGCCCCATCAGTGTTGTTAGGTTTAAGTTTAGAAATCATTAATCAATTTTGACTGTCATCGTCACTGTTGAATGGCTTGTTCTTGGAAAATTTGTACCGGAAAGACCGGAAACTTTGACTGCTCTAGGATTTGGGTTTCCTTAAAAAAAATAAAAATAAATCACTGAGGCGTGGGGTCCAGATTGGTGTCGCATAGTTGAGAACCGATCTTCCTATTGCTTGATATGTGATGAGGAGAGTTTTATTTATCTTTCCCCCATGTGCTACCGGCCAACGATTTTAGGACCTTATTCCTGGGCATGACTCGTTCACTGACATTTCTTGAATGACTAGAAAATGTCAGTAGATTGTCAAATGTGACTCCTAGAATCTTTGGGTGGTTGGTTGCCGGGATCGCCTCTTGCAACTGCGATCTGGTTGGGGCTCTACGCTGAACAATTATATGCACCGCATACGCGACAGTATCATTGATCAATGCCCGGACTGTGGCTCGTCGCCACATAACACTGCCCACTTGTTCAGCTGTCAGTCGCACCCCACAACATTAATACCAAGATCCTTATGACTGTTGCATTTGTGTGATCCAGAAGTTGTTAGGCCTGCCTCTCTTTCGCAATATCTGTTGAACGTCTATTGATACTCTCTTTTTAACGGGATTCAGATGAGCTCTTCTTTGAACATGAGAATACCAGCTGAATCGATCGCGATCTGTTTTTCGTAAAATGCTTTCTTTGACGTTTCTTCAGTATGACAATATCCAGTATATGTAATTGAAACCTAAATAATTCTCGTAGGTCTTTTCCAGGGAGTTCCGAAATAATCTTCAAACACCATGTCGTCGTGTGCATGGCAATACCACAAACTTTTTTATTTTTTTTTTCAAGAGTCCACATTTTGATATCAGAGTAATGTATGTATATATACATAGGTCAATACCTACAGCTTAGAAATTTATATGTTTTTCACGAATTTAAATGGCTTTGTAATACCGCATTCCTATTTAAAACAATGTAACCAGCAAACAGTTTTTTGTGTTTCTTGAACAATTTGTAAAATGTCAGTTGTGTGGTTTTGCCTTGCACACGACAATCTATAACTTATAAAAATTTGTTTGATTTGTAAATCTAATTCATTTCTTTTTAACAGGTTTAAAACATTACTTATGACGAATCATAAAAAGATGTTAGATCGCGAAGCGGTGCGTTCAGTTATTCAACAATGGAACGCCAATCGTTTGGATTTATTTGCTTTATCAGAACCCGATGAGGTACCTAAAATCTCATGTTATATATCAAGAAATTTAAATTAAGCAGACAAATATATGTACCATTTTCTTGCAGAATCTTCTTTTTCATGGGGTAATGCGGTTTTACTTCCAAGATGCAGGTCAAAAAGTGGCAACGAAATGCATTCGCGTTGCATCTGATGCAACGGTATCAGATGTAATAGGTAATTTAAATATAATTCTAAATAACCACTTCAATTTTATAATGTTTTTCTTTAAATGTAGATACACTTATCGAAAAATTCCGTCCAGATATGCGAATGTTATCAGTTCCCAATTATGCCCTATACGAGGTGCATGCAAATGGCGAAGAGAGAAGATTGAATCCTGACGAGAAACCCCTTTTAGTACAGTTGAATTGGCATATAGACGACAGGGAAGGACGTTTTCTGCTTAAAAATATAGATCAAAAAACAACAGTAAGGCTTAAAGTACTATTTTTAGTAAATTTTCTTAAATTTTGTTTTTTATGATAAAGCCTATCGAGACCACAGATATGAACTTTAAGAGAAAACTGTCAAAACGCGAAAAGAAGGAACAAAAGAAAAAAGAAAAACTAGCAAAACTTAATTCTGACTCAACAGGGAATACAGAGAATGAGACACATGTAGCCGGAAAGCTATACACGGAATTACCAGAAACATCGTTTACTCGTTCTATTTCGAATCCTGAAGCTGTTATGCGAAGAAGACGACAGCAAAAACTTGAAAAGAAATTGCAGCAGTTCAGATCAAGAGATGGGGGCCCTGATACTGGTGGAACACTTAAAATATATGGGGAGAGCTTATGTCAAGATGTGCCTTATAAAACATTATTACTCTCGATTCGAGACTGCGCACAAGCTGTTGTTAGGGAAATGCTAGCAAAGTATGGATTGGATAAAACTGATCCTTTACATTACTGCCTTGTTCAGGTTAGTCATCATTTTGGTCTAAAATAATCTATGCACTATTCGTTTTTTTTTTTTTTTTTTTATTCGAATTCCAGGTGAATTTCGATGGTACAGAATACATTCTCGATGATGACGAGTGTCCACTATCTATACTTATGAATCACCCTACATCTAGAGGTAAGTTCCTACTAAGAAGCTAACCACTGTTTTCGAAATATCGCCGATTAGTGGCTTATCAGCCACAGTGTATAAAACAAGGACATATGGAACATTTAATTATGACGTTTAGAAGTGGAATCTCTCCAGAGTTTTGAAGACTTGTTCCTCTACCTTGTTTCCGGGTAGGTGAAAACTTACGCACATCCGAGTAATCGCCCTCAAAATCTCTAAATGGAATCTCATATTGTGTTTTCGTAAGCAAGTTTGTGGTGTTGTAAAAGTGTATTTAGAAGTTGGGTTGATGGGGTGCAAGTGCACTGTGAGCTAAATATAGATCTATTCTGCCCCGAAACTAGATCCGTTTCTGCAAGATTTCTAAAAGCCATTCTGTCAGGTGGTGTCTACTTAAGGTTTCGCATTCCATAAGAAGGCGTGCTTTTCTTTCATTGACGTCCCTGCAGAATCTGCAGTGTCCATTCTATTCTATGCCCAGTGCCCTTAAGTTCTTGAGTCTGCATTGGCCCTTTAGCATGCCTATTATGGTGCAAAGTCGATTCTTGCTAACTCTTAAGTACGAAATACACGATACAATAGATGTACCGACTTGCTTTGTGTCGATATCGGCACAATTGTTGTATACAGCACACACATACAATCTTGCGTACGATATACGTACAATCAGACATTTTATTCAGTCATTTTACACACACACCACACAATTTCCATGCGACCATACAATATAACGGTCAGTTGAGTGGAAACACATGATACAATTGTTGTATACAACAGCAAATCTGTCCAACCGTTGGTTTAGGCAGGTTCTGATTCTTTTCTGATTCCCCAGAAGTTCATATTAACTTCAGGCTTTATCTGCGGTCAATAATCTGAATTTTCATTCTAGTCCCAAAGTTAGAATCGATTTTGCAAAATATGGATTTGCTCGAAAATGTCTAACGATTTTGTTCAAATTTCATAGGATATCCTATAACATAGTGTTAAGTCAACGGTACATGCCAAATCCCAAATGTATTTAAAGAATTACTGCAGCTGTATTTGGGGTCAATCACCGACAGTCGCGATAGTGGTAACAATTGGTCACCGTGTCTTAATAATTAAATAAAGAGTACGCGTATGTTAATTACATTGTGTTGTTGTTGTTATTACGCCGCCGATTCCGTTCGCTATCGTCTCTCTCTCGCTTACAATAGGGAATCATTTTTGTAATTTACTTATTGACCGGCTTTCGATTGACAGTTTTCTGCTATCAAGGGACTTTTTTCAAAATCAATTTTCTAGGAGGGACTTGGCGAAACGCCGCCATTCTGGATTTTGTTTGGCACTTTGCATGTTCCCCGTTTTTCCAAATTTGAAAGGCAAGCAACGAAAACATCAACAACAACAAACATCCGAGAGTATTGTTGTCACGAAAAAGCTTCTCAAATTGCCGTTCGGAGTCGGCATTAAACTGTAGGTCTCTTCCATTCGTGTGAAAAATATAACGCACACAATATGAGGGTTGCGAGAAGCTAGGCCCTGGCACTTTAAAGAGCTGTTGCGCCAAATATTTGTTTTTTTGTTTTTTTGTTCCTAGAAGTGTGGTGCGCGCACGTTCATACAAAAAATCAGTCTTTGTTTGATCCCGGTAGTGTCAAGATCGTATAAAAATGGCAATTAGGGACTGCGAATTTTGGGGCTCATTGATAGACATGTACAGGAATTTGCCTGAGCTCTAGCAGGATCTTCCAGATGTGAAATGATTATTATTGATGCGCATAGCGCAGTATCACTATCAATATCAATGTTCATAGCACTGTTCCTTCTCCGTCGAAGTCCGATGAAGAACTAGTGTGTACGAATATTGTGTGATGTGTATGGCGGAAAGCGACACCGAAGTACGCGCACAAGTGTTCTGTGTATGGGCCGCTTTAGAGCTCACTGAATAGAATAAAAAAACGGGTTTGTTTTACTGTTTATGTCAAACATTACACGTGTGTTCATGGAGCAAGCAATAAATCATTTCAAGCAAAAAAACGAGAAAACAGTTAAGGCACCGACAAGAGAAAAGCACATGCAATCAAATGAGAGCGCCTACATTAACCAATCTAAACAAGTCAAAAAATACGTTTTAGTTTTGCTTGATTTGGTATGGGTTAACAACAATCGTTTTTGTTTTATTTGGTGTGAGCTTAGTCTATGGAACTGATTTTTCCTATATTCTATTTGTCTGGATTATTCATTGGTAGAACATAACGCCTTAAGCACACAAATAAAAATTAGATCTAGAATATTTCTACCACCCACTATCAACCCATAATCTCTTATTAACTCTATAAATTGAGGGTGCTTAAAAATCCTATTTTACCCATTTCAGAATAATATAGAGCATCTTTAGATGTCTGAGAACCATATTTAAAAAAAGTGATTTATATAGTTTTGCACAACCACGAGATCTAATACGGGTAGTTCTCAGATAAAGAGGAGCTCCACAAACTTATGTACAGGTGGTCATGGACATGTACGTCGAAGCAAAGACAGGAGTAAGAATCCCCGTTAGAGTAACCGTTGACTATCTGCTATATTGTAAAGAATGTATAGAGCGAGAGCAAGATTTTGTGTAGTGGTTTGAAACTTAGTTGTTTATGTTTCAGAAAATCTCCGGGGATGGCGTCCAGATAACTGGGAAGATTTTTTGTTATTTTTGTCTTTGCATCTGATTCACAGTATTTTTATATTTTTCCCCGACTACCGATGTCGTCGTAGTCATATCAATCATCCAACTGAGCGAACAATTTTTCCAGCCATATGACCAAGCTACTGCCAATGTTATTCCTTCGCAGTAGTGTACACACAAGCGTTTGCAATTTATCGGAATGGCTTGCTGACATCGGGATTTGAACCATGGACCATTAGCGTGGTAGTTGACGACGTTACCACTGCACCATTGCCACACATAAGGTAAAGTGACGGATGCCAAAGTACCTCAGCTTTTCTTTGCTGACGATTGAGCCATTATAAGTAAGAATCCTACGTCCCTGATTTGATTTGGGTACTACCCTTTTCGAAACCCTATGACTACGCGAATCTGATGCCTGTTTAGTTAAAGAAGTTGTTTCGATCTTATGTAGGAATTTGTTGGCCTATCTGTTACATTCAGCTTCATTCCGGTAAAGATGCGCTTTTTCTTTGAGTACTTACATATGAAGTTGCCGATCTACTGGTAGCTGTGGAAAGAAATTGAAAATATAGTTTTTTTTTTTTTTTTTTTTAAGTGCAGTTTAACCTTCGGTAACGGTAAAAAAATAAATTTACACCATTAGTTAATTATGTTAACTTTTTTCCTTACAAAGATACAAAGAGAATGCATTCACCAATACATTTAAAGGCAATTTTCCATTTTCAATTCAAACAAAGCATGAATGCAGCCGCAGCAACTCGGGAAATTAACGGTGCTTTTGGTTTGGGTACGTGTAACTAGAGAACAGTTCGAAACTAGTTTACTAAGTTCAGCGAAGGAGATTTTTCGCTCGAAAATATGGCAAGAGGTAGACCAGAGGAGGTTATTGATAATGAAGAACTTGCAGCAGCTGTTGAAGAAAATCCAGCTACGACTGTTCTTAGCCCTGCTGCAAGGCTCAAAGTCTGAACTGCAACCATAAGTCGTCACCTTTCAGCCATCGGAAAGGTAAACAACTAAAGAGGTAGGTGTCCTACGTCTTAACACCAGCGAATATGCTACGACGTTTGGAGGTTGCAATATCTTTGACCAACAGACTCCGTGTTCTTGGATCGCGTCATCACCTGCGACGAGAAGTGGATCCTATACGGTAATCGGAAGAGGTCGGGAGACTGGATAGACGTGAGTGAGCATCCCAGGGGACTTGCCAAGACAGACTTACACCCCAAAAAAGTAATTGTTACAGTATGGTGGACGAGTGAGGGATTTGTCCATTATTCGTTTCTCAAACGCGGAGAAACAATCACGGCTGAGTCGTACTGTAGAGAAATTGATATAATGCACAACAAATTGCGCCAAAAACAGCCGTCACTGGTAGATAGGCATGGTCCCATACCGCTGCATGATAATGCAAGACCACATACAGCACAATCAACGTTCTTGAAGCTGGCGGAATTGGGATATGAAGTTTTGCCTCTTCCGCCTTACTCACCAGACTTATCCCCACCGATTACCATTATTTCCAAAGTTTGAGCAACCATCTCCAAAATAGACAGTTCATAAGCCCAGATGCCATAAAACAGGACTTTGAGGACTTTCTTGGCCCAAAAGGACAAGGACTTCTTCAAAAGAGTCATATTTGCTTTAGTGGAACGTTGGAAAAATACCATAGATGTATATGTTGTAAGCGGCGCTTAATCGGCCGATAGCAAAATGTCATGAACAATTTTTCTGTATGTATCTGCGTTTGTGTTTGTTTCGGAGAATTTTTATTATTTTTTTTTTCTACGGCTGCGGTTCATTGGTCACAGACCAATCAACTTTTATTCTACTTTGTGGCGCAGAGTGCTCGCCATTCATTCTCTCTCGTTCGTAATTTCCTCGTGGCACTACGAGAAGTTGTAAATAAGACTTACTAACAGAGATGCAAGATTATCAGTTGTAGTGGTTTTTTCTCGTTACTTGGCAAACCAACACCCATTGTAAAATGATGCTCTTACGAGACCCTTGTTAGTCATTTACCAACACACACCTCTTAGAATGTACAAAAGTTGATATGTTATTCACCGACTTACAATGAAACAATTTTAATCCACTTTCAACTTTTTTTCAATTATTTCCGATTTAGACCACATTTTTGTGCTCTGGCGACTGGTATATGTCCTCTTTGTATTATTTTAACAACCATTTAATAATTTTGAATAATTTGTAAGTTGTACTTATACATTTGACATTTATCAACCAATTGACTTGAGTAGACATGTTTTTGAAACGTCAATTCAATAGAATTTTAACCATGAATCGCTTCAAACCGAGATAGTAATGCTGTACATTGAAAATAGTCGTTCAGTTGTGTTAATTCAACGTGCATATCGTCGAAAATATCGCGGCCCACAAGCACCGTCTGACAACACTATTCGTCGTTTGGTGTCGAATTTTGTTGAGCACAGGACAGTGGGAGATCGTCGGCATGCCGTTCATCAACGCCCAAGACGTTCCAATGAACTGGTTGAAGCGGTACGAGAGAGTGTTGCCGAGAACCCACATGTGTCGTATCGTCACCGCGCTCGGCATTTTGGCGTCAGTGGAACCACCTTGTGGCGCATTTTGAAAGATGATTTCCATTTTTTTCCGTATAAAGTGCAATTGACTCAAAGAATATTGCCGACAGACCGTCCACGTCGCTTGGAATACGACCAAACAGTCGCTCGAATGGTTGACACTGAACCTGATTTTTTGATGACCTACGAGGCCCATTTCACACTCTCTGGTAGCGTTAACAAGCAAAACTGCCGCATTAGGGGAACGGAGAATCCACACTATATCCATGAAACACCATTAGATGACCAATAGACTGTTTGGACAATGCAGTTTCTGTAACGAAAATTCCCTGGACGTGTGCTGTCAAAAAATGGCAATATTGACTGGCCACCCAGATCTCCAGATTTGAACCCTCCCGACTTCTTTTTGTGGGGTTATTTGAAAAGCAAAGTGTACGCCAGCAAGCCTCAGAACATTGACGAGCTGAAGGCAAACATTCGTGCCGAAATCATCGCTATACAAAGCAAAGCAGCAAAAAGGGCACATTTTGTTTTGGTCAATAGAGGCAGTCACTTGATTGATGTTGTATTCAAAAACTAGTCCAAACAAATTGTAAAGAATCAAATTAAATAAAAAAAACCTCATACATATATGGAAATCGATTGTTTTTTTTTTAAGTTATTCAATATTCACATACCGACAAAAAGGATGGAGCATCCTGTACTCCCGAATTAATCTTTGCGTTCAATTTCGAAAGCGCGACCGCAACTTTTAATTTTATTACCAGAACACCTGAATAGTTGCGGTTGGAATTTAAACCAGCAGTCTCCCACTCAATTACCCAAAACTATGTCTGCTGTTTTTATAGCCAGTAAAATCTAAAATCATAATCCACTCTTCAACTGTTTTTAAAAGTTCTTGCTTTGCAAAACTTGCATTTCCGAACATGCCCATAACGAGAAAAATAAGTACACACAAACCTCGCTATACGGCCGCTCCTTATACGGCCTTTTTTTATTACTTTGTTTCTTTAATGTGGCCAATATTTTTGGTTACAACGGCCAACAAAAAAACAACATTTCCTTAAATGTTCTTAAAATGCAAGAATATGCATTATGTACCTTGTCTACTTTGTCTACTTTACTTTGCGGATTTTATCTTCCTTGTAGTTTTCCTGGCTTTCGATCGTTGTGTACCCCATACCAAAAAAGTATGTATGTATATTCAAATTACACAACGCATAATGCAAAATAAAGTCGACGTCGACGTCGTCGTTAAGTTTGAATTTTCTAGACACGGTTTTCACCTTTTTTGTTTGAGACATAGTTTGCATAACATCAAGATGAAGTTGCAGCTCTCGAGTATCCGACCATTCTTAAAAAAATTGTTGAAGAAGGTGGTTACGTACCAGAACAAATTTTTAATGCGAACGAGATAGGTCTTTATTGGAAGCGAATGCCTGAGTGGACCTTTATTGCAAACGACGAAAAATCTGCATCAGGATAGAAAATGTCAAAAGAACATTATTCTTCTTCTTGGTGCTAACGCTGTGGAGATTTCAAGCTTAAGTAGCTATTGGTTACCTGTTTGAAAATCCAAGAGCTTTCAAAGGATTGAACAAGAAAAAAATATCAGTCACTTGGAAATCGAACAAAAAGGCTTATATTACAAAAGCTCTCTTTGAAGATATTGAATTACTTCTGCCCTGAAGTCAAAACCTACCTGGGAAAAAAATTTAAGCAAAAAGGTCTTTCTTATTTTAGATAATGCTTCAGAGAATCAGATTAATTTAGGTGAACTGTCTGAAAATGTAAGAGTTGAGTATCTTCCGAAAAACACAACGGCTCTTATTCAGTCTATGGATAAAGGTGCAATAGCCACTTTTAAGTCGTATTATTTGCGCAGAACTTTTTAAAGTCTTGTTAATAGACCGGATGGAAGATCCTCTATTAAACAATTTTGGAAAAACTGCAACATCAAAGATGCCGTTAACGACAAAGTTAGTCTTGGAATGAATTAAAATCACCAACGATGAATCGTGCTTGAAAGAAACTATGGCCGGAATACATTACTAACGGTCAGTCTAATGCTGATCCTGTTATCGCTGAAATTGAACGCATATTTTTAATCTCGCAATGTAAATTGGATTTGAGGATTTAGAAGAGCACGATGTCACCAGGGGCCTTATTTTGTATTGCGTTTCTATAGCAAATGTATACAAACTCAATTTCCAAGTAACTTAAGTGACGTTTGATAGATGTTTTGACAATCTAACTTTCGGAAATATTTGATTTTGAGTTGAAAGCACGTACACCCAATCCGAGAACCATACAAAATACCAATTCATTTTAGAATCGGATTACATTTCCGATGGCAATCCGAATCCGAAAGCAGTACAAAATAAGGCCCCAGTCTTCTTAACGCTGACACAGCTCCGCTTTCAAATGAAGAGTTGATGCAGGTGGGATCAGATCAAGAGTCAGATGAAGAGCCTGCGCCTTCCACGAGTCGCCAGTTGACATCAAGAAATTTATGTGAAGCACTGCATCATTTCGAAATGATGAAAAACGCAGTGCTTAAGTTTCAAGAGCTGTTAACGTAGCCATTACTAATCTATAAAGAAATTTAAAAAATTAAGCGAAGCAACCAACGCTTGGACGTTTTTTTTAAACTCGCAGCCACTTGTGTAGATGACTGCGATTCTTCTTGTTCAAGCACTTCAATAAATTATTTTTTACGTTTTATCAATTTTATTGGTTATTTTTTTGAAGATTTGGAACCAATCTAATGGATTTTGTATGGGTTTGTATGAAAAAAATGACTTTATATATACATTTCGCTTTACGGCCCGATTTTGTCGAACATTTCTAGGTCGTTAACCAAGCTATAAGTGTATTTCTAAACGTTTAAAATGTGTCAAAAATTCATTCAATATGACCATTCTGGGTGACAGGACTTTCTGAGCGGCCAACATAGGCTCGAATTATTATCTTGTTGTAGCCAAGGTACGAATGTGGACATCCCAAACTGCGCAACAAAGAAGAATCACTGTGAGAAAATTTTTCATTCATTCATTCATTTTCAACGGCCCGCTAATCCTTCATGAGGGTCGCGGGGGTAGGATGCCCAGGTGGACTCTCCATCCTTCTCGATCCTCCGCCATTGACTCCAATTCATCAGGGGGAATCCCTAAGCGGCTCCAGGAGAGATGTCGGACTTGATCCAACCATCTATTTCTAGGCCTTCCGCGAAGTCGCCTACCTGATGGCACGGCAACCATGGCGCGTCTTGGAAGCCGGTCTGGGGGCATGCGCACTACGTGACCAAACCATCGAAGCATAGATCGTTCTGTTCGGAGAAGTAGCTGCTCAACGTTGAGCGCCTCGCGTACTCTGGTGTTGCGCACTCAATCCCTACGAGTTATTCCAACAACACCGCGAAGGAATCTCATTTCGGCAGCTTGTATCCGCGATCTTATTCTTTCGGTCACTACCCAAATTTCATGACCATAGGTGAGAGTTGGAACATACACCGAGTTAAAAACCGATAGCTTAACTTGAACACTAAGTTCAGCCTTCCTTATAACAGATTGGCCAAGCTCTCTCAAAATTGATCCAGCCTGACCTATTCTACAGGATAACTCGGCATTGCTCCTCCCATCACTCGTGAATAAAACCCCGAGGTACTTAAACTTCTCCACCTGCTTCAGTGAGACTCCACTAACATGCAGAGTGCACTGAATAGGTTTTTTTGAAACGACCATTACTTCCGATTTGTTCACGTTGATCTTCATTCCAGCATCATCACAAACGGCTACAAACCTTTCGAGTGCGCGCTGAAGTTCGGTTTGAGAGGACTCAAGGATGACCAAATCATCCGCAAAGAGCAGATGACTAATCCTTAGGTCTCCCACTTTGAAACATTCCCCGCCACGGCTGCGCTGTAACATCCAATCCATATATACAATGAAGAGGAGAGGTGACGAAACGCATCCCTGGCGGAGTCCAACGCCCACAGTGAAAGGTATTGATTTAACACCGTTTATCCGAACACAGCTTCTACAGTTTGTATATAAGGACTGAATCGCCCTTAACAGGGAACCAACAATCCCATACTCCTGCAGAACACTCCAGAGTTTGCCTCGAGGAACCCTATCATATGCTTTTTCCAAATCCACAAAACAAGTGTAGACAGGTTTGGCATATTCCCAGGCCTTCTCAAAAACCATTCTGAGAGTGAACAACTGGTCGGTTGTGCTTCTACCGGGACGAAAACCGCACTGTTCATCCCCCAAACTGTCCTCAACCACAGCTCTGGAACGCTTTTCTAGCACCTTAGCGAAGACTTTTCCAGAGAGACTTAAAAGAGATATACCCCTATAGTTGGCGCAATCTCTTTTGTCCCCTTTTTAAAAAAGAGGAACTATCACCCCCATTTGCCAATCACCAGGTGTTTCACCGCATTCCCAGGCCACTTTAATGACACGCGAGAGCCATTGAACTCCCTCTTTACCTAAAGCCTTGAGCATTGCTGGCCGAATTTCATCCACACCAGCAGATTTGCCAACTTTTAGCGCTTTGATCGCCAAAGTTACTTCCTCTACCGTAGGACTACTTTCCGCCCAACTCTCGACCATAGGTCTGTCATCTTCGGTGTCCTGTTCGGGATTGAGCAATTCTGAAAAGTGCTCGCTCCATCTGCGTAAGATGTCCTCCTCATTGGAAAGAAGTCTACCGTCTTTGGATTTGACTCCTTCAACGATATTTAACTTTTTTCCTCTGAGTCGGCGGACGGTCTGCCAGAACATCTTATTTGCGGATCTGTGGTCACGTTCCAATTTCTCGCCAAACTCCTTCCAAGACTGTTCTTTCGCTGTTTTCACAGCTAATTTGCAAGTTCTTCGCGCCTCAGTGTACCGATTTCGAGAATCGGAGTTCCCCAAGTGAATCCACACCTTAAAGGCTCTCTTCTTCTCTCTGATGGCTTCTTGAACTCCGGGCGTTTTAAACCAAGCAGTTCTTTTCTCACCACCAGCCGCCACACCAAGCCGCTTCACTCCACAAACATCTCCCGCAGAGGCAATAACCGCTGTTGAAAACAGTTGCCATTCTTCCTCTACATTTGATGGAACAGTTGGAATTCGTTCAAACCTCTCCGATATTTGCCGCGCAAATGTCTCCCGTATCTCATCGTCCTGTAACCTCTCCCATCGTATGCGTGTAACGATTCTTGGTTTACGCTTTGGTAGGGGAGGCACTCTCTCGCTAAGATACAATGAGAAAATTTAAGGTCGAAAAACTACAATCGCAAGAAACCGCCAGAGTTTCGCCGAAAACGTATCTCGAAATCTCTCAATCACCCATATGCCACCAGCATCAAGTACCGAAGACCAGTGGCAATGCTGCCAATACGCCATCATAAACGCCGCAAGTGATATGCAGGGTTTCGCCCGACCAGCACTTCGAAAACTTTGGTTTGACGAAGAATACCGGCGAGTACATGTAGCAAGAACCATATAAAGCGTTGCTGCGAAGGAAGACGAGAGCCACTCGTGATTTCTACGAGCAAAAGTGACATGAAGAACATCGGCTTCTCCAAAAGAAGAAGAAAGTGCATGAGAAGCGCGCGATCGAGGATATTCAGAGCTTATACTCCAGGAACAAAGTTATACCAAAAGGGTGTCAAAACAGCAAAACCCGTACAAAAACCTGTAGAATCACATTAGGTGCTGATAATATGGAAAAACCACTTCTGCAGACTGTATAACGGCGAAGACCAACATTCTGCTATCAGGCAGAATGAACCATTCATCATACACGATGATAGTCAAAATTTCCATCCACTTTATTAAAGCGAAATGATGTTTGCAATATCCATGCTGGAATCAAATAAGGTTGCCGGACCTGTCGGCTTTCCGACCAAACTTTTCAAGGTAGCTGGTGATAAATTGGTAGAGAGCATACACCAAGTCATCTCTAAGATTTGGTCAGACGAGTGCCTGATGAATGGAATCTAAACACCGTTTACCCGATCCACAAGAAAGGGGACAACGGCGCTATTTATAGAGGCATTCGTCTTCTCAACATTGCATACATGATCTTTTCTGCCATATTTTGTGAAACCATCATTCAACAGCCTGATTGGCCCCTATCAAATCTTTACACTTCGGCAGATCCTGAAGAAAACCCAAGGAGTCCACGTCGATACTCACCGTCTCTTTATCGATTTCAAGGCCGCCTATGACAGCATCTATAGAGAAGAATTATTACCTATACAGAGCCATGTCTAGTTTCGACATCCCTGCCAAACTTTTCCGTCTGTGCAGAATGACGATTAAGAACGCTCGCTGCTCCATCAAGGTCGGTAATGACCTTACCGATACTTTTTATGTCAAAATGGTTTTCCATGAAGTGACGCGCTGTCATCTGACTTCTTTAATATTCTACTTGAACGGATTGTACGAAACTCAAGCCAAGACCAGAGGCACAGTCTATCAAAAGTCCGTACAACTGATTGCATACGCTGACGATGTTGACATAATTGCGCTTCGCTTCGCTTCGCTTCGCTTCGCTTTGACATAATTGCGCTTCGGCTCACTAACGTTGGTCTCTTCAGGACTAATAACATAGGACACAGCTCCATTCTCAAGGAATCTTTTCCCGGAATCCCTGACGAATCGGACGATATACTTGGCACCTTAGACTTCGACACACCATACGAAGTACTGTATCCTATCAGAGAGGACTGGCGAAGGAAGACAGTCTCTGTCCATAACGAGATTGCAATATACACATATGGTTCTAAGACCAATGAGGGCACGGGGTCAGGTATTTACTCGAAAGATGCGAACCTACAGGTGACCCTGAGACTTCCGGACACATGCAGTGTGTTCCAAGCAGAGGTTCTAGCTGTACTTAAAGCTGCGGAACTACTTGAGATTGGATCAATATCCGGTAAGAATATCGCCATCTACATTGACAGTCAGGCTGCGCTAAAGGCGCTAGAGTCTTACGTCACCAAATCTGAGATAATCAGGAATTGCCGCACAATGCTTAGGGCATTATGTACGCAGAACCGAGTCAGACTATGTTGGGTACCTGGACACTGCGATATCGAAGGCAACGAGCAAGCCGACGCGCTGGCTAAAAGAGGAGAGCGGGGCTCCCACGTAGCGATATAATTGGTAGTATTAAGCCACGTGGCTAAGGGAATTATTCGGGATAAAATCATTGACACGGCTAATCTAAGATGGTCAAACTTAGATGGTCACAGGGTGTCTAAGGCCTTGTGGCCTGTGTTAGATCGCAGAAAATCTGGGGAGATAATTAAGTTAGATAGATCGAGGCTAAGGCTAAGGAGGCATGCCATGCGACTAGGGTTATCCGATACGGATGTTTGTAGGTACTGCGACGACCTACATGTCTCAGAGGATATAACTCATATACTCTGTGAATGTCAAGGAATTGCCAGGACAAGGCTAAAGCACCTCGAAGAGGTGAGGTCCCTAAACCATAACAAGGATCTTTTCAGATTCTGTAGGGAGATTAATTGCTTGGGAGAATGTGTTTAGGTCTTCTGCCGTGAAGGTTCTCTAGGGATTGCGATGGGCCCACTTTGGTGCCTAGTGTTTTATGATAACCTCATAACCCTACCTAACCTAACCTAACCTAAGTTGTCACCGGTGCGTATGTAAGCATTGAAGCAAAAGCGGCCAAAATGGGATTAGCGATAAATGAGGGCAAAACCAAGAACACGAGTACATGCTGTCAACAGAACGGACAGTCAACACCGACAAATTGGACAGAACGTTACAGTGGGCAGCTGCAACTTCGAGGTAGTAAGGGACTTTGTATACCTTGGCTCTGCTTTTAATTCTGACAATGATATCAGCGCGGAAATCAAGCGAAGAATAACTCTTGCCAATCGCCGTTTTTTTTAGCTACTAAGGCAATTCAACAGTAAAGCCCTATCTCGAACAAATAAGGAGACTATATAAGACCCTAATCATCCCAGTTTTGCTTTACGGCGCTGAAACATGGAATTTATTGGAAGCGGATAATATCTTGGTCGCTTCAAAAGAAAAATTCTTCGTAAGATAATCGGTCCCGTGTGCGTTAACGGGTTTTGCAGGAGAAGATTTAATGACAAAATATACGAGCTGCACAACGACATCAACATAGTAAAAAAAACAAAAAAAAAACTATATTGGACTTTTGAAATGGATAGGACATATATATCAAATGGTCACCAACGCTTCGGTCCGCAAAGTCTTCGAATCTAGCCCAGACGAACGACGCAGTAGAGGGCCTCCTTTCCGTAGGTGGCGCGCACAAGTTCAAGAGGACCTCAACCAATTTGGAGTGCGCAACTGGGGGCAATTAGCTAAAGACCGAGCTTAATGGAGAGTCTTGTTGGTCGAGGCCCATGTTCACTCCGAACAGTAGCGCCACTTAAGTAAGTAGTAACTCTAGGTTAAAACTAGAAGACGTTTGCTAGTAACACACTATTCAAAATGAGTTTAGTATCACACTTTTTGCACGGGTATCGATAAGAGTCACAAACTTTATGATAAAATTCTGTAGCTAAAGCTAACACTTGGGAAAAAATAGTATTATTTTTTTAACGAGCACAAAAATGAACATAAAGAAACCTTAAAAAAAACTGTTTTGTAGTGTACAATATTTAGTAATTTCCCTGAAAGTCGCTACATTAAACGTTTTACGACGAAAACATAGAAGCGAAGACTGAATGAAACTTACAGATTTACATTATTACGTGTTACTTTTTTTCGAGGAAAACATTCATTCATTAAAAATTAACTACCAACAGACCAAGTGCCAATATCTTGTCGTCACTTGGTGTGCGTTAGAAAAATAATCGCAGATATACATATAAAAATGAATATATGTAAAGAATATATGAATAACTGCGCATACTATTACATACATATTGTAATAATTTATCCTGATAACATTTTTCTATGTGTTTAATACATGCAATTATCGAATAATAATAAAATAAAACAGCGCATGTTCAAATAAACACATCGGAGTGTCCTTTTTGCTTTATTATCTAGTGTGCTGAAACGAGCTTTTATTGGAGGGTAATACCTTACCTACGTCTGAAAAGTATTTTCCAGGATTTTCGTGCACGAAAAAAAAATTTACCAAACGACACATTCCTCTACCGGCTTATAAAAGCTCATACAACTTAACCAAACATTTGTCTGCGATAAAGTTCCTACAGTTACTAAAATTATAATTACGAATTCTGTTCCAGGAAGCTCTGTCACAATATGTATGTATGTACTGCGCTATAATAATTCATCCATCGATGTCTTTCAAATGAAGTATAATACTTGAATAGCTGTGGATACATCAGTTATCTGTTAAGGACTTTAGTTATGAAGTAATGGTGCTGCTGTATGCACGAACAGTAAAGAAATTCCAAAATGTACGGCTGCATACTGTCGATTTCTAATTCATTTAACATTTCTTTGTGTATTTGAATTCGCTTCTTTTTTTTTTTATTCTGCTTGTATTAATGTTTTAGTGTGTTGGTACAATAACTGATTTCAATGTGTGCCAATAACGTAAATAGCGTGAGACCGAAAAAAATCGCAAAATGATGGATTGGGGGATTCGTCGTAAGTAAAGTCCTTATTTAAAATCTCCCTAACCCTCAAAAAAAAAAAAAAAAAAATTGTGAAAAAAAAAATCGTTCCATGTATGTATATTCGTCTGTGAATTTTCTATAACAACACCCACACGATTAGTCTATGTGTGTCTTTTTGTTGATTGCTATTTATAATAAAAGGCAAAAAGGATAAGTACGTGTCCCATTATAATGAAAGTAAATTATCCCTCCAACTGTAGCTTTGTCCTGGACATAAGTAATAATTCCACTAGTATACTGAAATTATTAATTCGCGTAACTTCGTCAGCTCTTAACCGTATCTTCTTGTGAAAAAGTGTATTCATGAACAGGTAGATATACCGTACAGAGTACTCTGACAACATCGAAATTCATCAATATTTATGTGTCCTTTGTAATAATTAAATCAATGCTTATGTGCCATATTGCTTAGGTAGATAACGTTTATATACATATGCCATGATGATTTGTTTTTTTTTTTTTTTTGATTGATTTCTCACAAAAAATAGGCCATTACTTACTGCTTATATCAGTGATATCTTATCCAATTTAAATGCAAATGCAGAATGGTATCTCATTATATACATGCTGACGCGGATATTGTGTGTTTATCGCTTTGGGGAAATGTCTTTTTCAAGTTTTCGGACATTGATTCTCGTTAACCCATGTATTTCCCATGTCTGATGTAGACAAATAAATTGAACAACAACAATGTTCTTTATGGAAGCGCAAATCGTTATAGTTTTCTTTTCAATTCTTATTAAGCTAATGGGAAATATTTTCACATGGAGTTCCGGTTCGTTGAACGTCGGATAAACGATTGTTATTTGTAAGTACAAATGTACTTACATCTGCTATGGTATGTCCGGATCTCACAGTAGTTTCTGTGTATCCATCGAATCAATATAGCAAATGCAAATCCATCGAATAATGAATATCCATAGTAAGATATTTCAAAATTCGTGTCTGTGTTTTTTTTTTTTTTTTTTATTACTGTCAGTGTTTCTAAAGCGGAAGATAAAATGAATTACGTTCTATTTATAGAAATCGACCTCATTACATTCGATCTCTGATTATTTTTATTTGTTTTTGTTATTAGGTTCGATCATGTTTCATGTGAGACGACGGCCCGCAGACTCACAGCCGAGAAGGCGGAAAAAGAAACCACTGGGAGCTTCAAATGGAGCAAACAGTACTTCCAGCGATCGAGAAGGACCAGTTTTAGTTGAAGTAACGCATAGTGGAGATGGTGGTCGGCGCATCAAATTGGGAAGTGATCCCACTGAAGTATGCATAAAATGATCGATTTATTTGTTGAGATAAATGAAATTTTCCATTTTCTCTAGGTGGGCTCTGCAAACACTAATTCACTGCAATTGTTTGGACCGTCGATACAGGCTAGGCACTGCTTAATTTCGCTATCGGAAGGAGTATGCACGGTAACACCATTGCATGCTGACGCGTTAACATTTGTAAATGGACATCATATCACACAACCAACAATCTTGCATGTAAGCTTATTTGTAAAATTATCTATTAAATGTTCGTAATAATCAAACTTTGTACATAACTGCCTGTACAAAGGACGTTTTCAATCACATCATTTCAACGAATCTAATTGTTAATAAGGGGTGATACTACGATCATGACCAGTATATCAGCATACATAAATGTACCTATACATTAAGAATAGGTTAGAGTGAAGTGAAAATATGAAATTCTTCGTTCGGAGGCAGCCCAAAAATTGTGTATCGGTGATGCACTACACTTGTGTTAAGTGACATTGTTCATAAAATTGAGTACACCAAAATGTGCCTCGTGATGCAATTTTGTTAAGCACAGATGTGACATGTAAAAAGTTTATGTTTGTACAGGCTAATAATTCAATTTGTTGTATATATGTTACCAGAAATGTGCGTAAACCCGTTAATCTGCAAATTAACTAGGTAATCTGAAACCAGTAAAAGCAAGTCCCCCTTTCTTCGCTTCTGCTTTGTTAAATGGTTATTGGCTCTAATTGCGCACTTCAAGTTGGTTAATGTCTCTTTTCACTTAATCGCGACATCGAAGGTGAGCCCTTCGTCTGCGTTCTCTTCCCCTCCACTTCCCTCTATGCAGACTGAACCAAAGATCACTCGAATCATCCTCATCCGATGTTTATAGTGTCCATGCATTTGCGCCATGGAATGTGACTGAGATGGTTGGAGTTTTATAAAGAGTTACCTTAATTGTTCGAAGATGGCTTTGTTGCTCAATTGCCTTGTCCTTAATACTTCGCTTGTTTTCCGCGGTGGTGTCATTGCTCGTGTTTATAGGGGAACTTAGGTAGACAAAGTCCTTAGCTACTTCAAAGTTTTAACTGCCTATCGTGACTTTCTGTCGGTGAAGATTGTCCTTTGTTGTCGACAGCATGGGCGATATTTAAGGATGCGATACCCCTGTTATTTAGAGATGAGAGGTAACGTATTGAAGAACGACTGAATTTTGATGGTTTGCTAGTATATACATATATAGACCAACAAATTATTAAAATATTTTCCCTTCTTTTATTCATCTAAGAAAACATATTTTCTGTGGTGTTTAATACTTTTGGCCAAGACAACGTACATATATATACAATATATATAATATATAGACAGTAGTGTCCCAGATCCAAATATTTTTTCGGTAAGAAGCTTGCAGCGTTCCCTCCAAAAGAGAAATATAGCTATCAGTATTCGTTCTGCCATTGCATATGAATAGTTCTCCTACTGCGTTCGCCGCCATACATCCATAAACCATCACAATCCTCATTCAATGCGAATGCAAAAGCTCCGAAAATCTAAAAAAGATGAGCGAGATGGTATTACAGTGAACTCTCGATAATTCGAACCTCTATAAATATAACTACCGCGTCAGTCCCATGAGAAAACCTCTATTAATCGGAGAAAACCTATACAATTTGTCCTCTTCGTTACTTCGTATCTACTCTTGTCCAAACATAGCCTAAAAACATCTCCAATTAAAATTTGATGAACATTTTTTTTACCTCTAATTCGAAGTTAAAACTATTTGTTTTTCTTTCTACTCAAATGATCGTTGAAATACATATGTATGTGATGAAAGTCTGTGCCCTGTGTATTCATTGAACAAAATGGTGTGCAGATGGTTAACAGTAGAGTTAAACTTTTTCCATTCTAAACGATGCAACTAAATTGGACTATAAATTTTCAAAGAGGACATATGTCGACGATGGCGTGTTTTCAACTTTAACTACTATCTAAAACACCCTGGACCGAACTCGTTTGTTATTTCTTTATCTTGGGGAGTATTACATAAATGTAAACATGTACGGTTCATACTTATGTACGTGAAATAAAAATTTCGTTTTGCAAAAATCTTCTTTTTCCCTGAATCCTCCATAATTCGAAAACCTCTGCAGTTCGAAGTTCTTCCCCTGTCCGATGAAATTCCAATTATCGAGAGTTCATTGTAATTTGAAATTATATTTCTGCATAGTAAGGCCTATTTAAAATCAGGTTTATACTGAGCAGAGTCAATCACCCTGATTGTCGTTGGTGTCTGTATTAACCTGACCTGGGTTTAGTCGCCGTGTCCGTAAACGGAACTGCCATGGTAGTACATATCTGTAGAACAGGCATAAATCTGACAGGTTATCCATTTGAAGCTGCGGAACAGTAGATGCATGGTTTCTGCAAAAGGAGATGGATTGTGGATTCTTCTCGTTGAACTCCGACAGCAACCTGAATTGATCTGTCATGAAGAAAATTGTATTACTCCGCTGCAGGGGCAAACAATATTTAAGGGGAAATCTGCTACAGACGTACTAATGCATCCGAATAATGAAAATATTAACAAAATATTTGATTTGTTGATAAATCTTAAGGTATAAAATAACGTGAACATATTAATACTCGCAATTAATAGCAAACATTTTACTTTTTAACATAGAGCCAAAAATCTCTGAGCTAGTGTTCGAATAATATGATTACACAGCTCAACAAAAAAAAAATGTATTTTTTTTGTTACCTGCGGATTTCTATATTTTCAAGCGCTCAGTTTGCGAATATATTCATGAAAGTGCTGAATTGGTTCTAGTTTTTATGATTTTGGCGTATCTTATCTATATATTGTATATAAATCTAAGTGCCAAAATGCGTATGTGTCCCTCTACCGCCCGTAATTTTCAACCAATTTAGTTGATTTTTTTTAAATGTAGATAATTATGGTACAAAGGTGATAGGCAAAAAAAAATTTTAAAAAAAATTACAAAAACATTCAAAAACATTGAAAAAAAAATTAAACATTTTTTGTGTGCGAAGCCGTTGTGGTTTGTTTGTTTGTGTGCTATGGACTCGGAAACCACTGATCTGATTGACCTCAAATTTTCAGGCATTCGGTATTCAGGGTTATCGTGAATAAATTTTCCCTCGGAATGTTTCCTCCGAACAAAAATTAGGTACCTTCAAAAATAGGGAAAAAATTCATCGGGGAAAAATTGAATATCGCTATTGCGTTGAAGTTCTCCTGAAGTGTCTTTCATGATACCCATTTCTCTTCCGCGGAATTATTTCCTCTTTTTTGAAGATACCTAATTTTTGTTCGGGAAAATAATCCCGAGGGAAATTTATTCACGATAACCCTGATTATCCCGAGAGTGTTCCTGTGAAGTTTGGTCGAAATCGGCATACTACTTAGTACTACACTTTTCTTTTTGTTAGGTGCAGCAACGCACCCTGCCGCCCGTAATTTTCAACCAATTTAATTGTTTTTTTTTTTTTTTATGTAGATAATTACGGTACAAAGATATCATGGTAGATGGGACCGTCACATGATGGCAGATTACTGCTAGTCTTTAAGAAGAGATTGCCCCCAAAAAAAGTATAGAAGAAAAGCTTATAAAAGGTGTTTCTTTAATCCTTTCGGTATTTTGTTGCCATATGGCAACACTGATACTTAAAGCGCGCATTTTCTCTGTGAGCTTTTTTTTTCGTTTTTGTCCTTTTCTCAACACCTTGCGGTATATGTTCAATCATTTGAGGCAAAAAAATTGGTTGCTGTTGCCGCCAGTATGCTTCTAGGTCTGTTATTGTGTGAACATTTTTTTTGGAAGAAGCCCATTTTTTATTATTTTTTTTTTGTATTTAGATGATCATCAAACACATTTGAGTTTTCGAATACAATTTGAAGGCAATAAAAAAATGTTGCGTATGAGTTGAGTTACATTGAATTTTTCATTTATTTCGTTGCCATTTCAGATAGTTGTTGCCATATGGCAACGATCCCAAAAACCACTTTAGAACCGATATTAAGCAAAGATTCTTTTTCAATGTTCTTACTATACTCTGTCCAACATAAATTGGCAGTACATGGAAGATAGGGATGTTTGTCTCTCATTCGCACTCTTTTGTTTTCCATAAGGTGCTATTCTAACAAAAGCTCTTACAAGGTTTCCGTAGTAAGCATGTCAAATTAGCAAAAATCTGAAAGAATATTATGTAGGGTTACCGTCCTTTTTTTTAGATTTAAATTTTCATTTAATTTGTTTTATTTAAAAAAAAATGAAACAAATTTATCTTGTTCTACGCCACCAAGAAGATAAAAGGCGCACAAAACTCAAAAAAAAAAAAAATACACCTTTTAAAAATACAATTTACATAAAAACACAACTTCATATTAGTATCACAATCCAAATTTAGAAAAATACACGTAACATCAAAAACCTGACGGCGCGCTACGAATACCTACGCAAATAAACTTTTTCCTTAAAGAAAACAGCTTACAATTTTGTAACTGCATTTTAACGTACTTTCCATACATTTAAAGAAATGCAAAAGATCAAAACAAGATCTCCACGATAACACTTATCATTAAGAACTTTTTCCAAAGCTCTAAAACTAAAAGCTCCTCAACAGAAACCCAAGGAAAACAAAACTGAACGAGTTAGCAAACGGACACTGGTAACTCTGAATGCACATCAATTTAATAGGGGTTGAATAGCAGCAGCCACATGCCACAGCCAATCAGTGCACACTCAGATGTGCGCTGAATAAGACGTATTTAATTTACGTCAGATGCAATTGGAAATTGATTGGCGGGTAAACACTTTTTACGGGGGGTTTATTTCAATTTAGTATGGTGCAAAAATATGGCACGCTACTGATTTTGAAAAAGCTTTCCCATAAGACGTGTACTGCCAATTTATGTTGGACAGAGTATTGCAGTCAGTAACAACAAAAAGAAAAAAAAATACATTTTTTACCCTTACAACAAAAAGGACGTACCGAAAGGGTTAAAGTATAACATAAGTCTTACAAATTTTTCTCTCTATTTGCTTCTATGTATATTAACTAAACACTAAAACAAAACAATTAGTAATATTTTTCAATAAAAATTTGATATTAAAGAATATACTAGTTATTTCATTCTGTTTTTTGTAGTGTAATACGAAAATGAAGATTTAAAAAAAAACTAGAGCCAATCTTCCAAAATCATTCATAGTTTCATAAATTGTAGGCATACAATTATTCGAAACCATTTTCATATCAAGGGCAACAAAACCATTGTTGAGCAGTGTTATTTGATAATAAATAATAATTTTATATTAATACGAAGATGAAACTTATATCATTCGAATGGTACTGTGCCATAGACGTGCACAAAAAAAATCATGTGTGTATGTTAACGTTAAGTCAAATAAAGTGAACATACATTTTGACCACATTCATGGCTGTATGAGCTTAGATCTCTTGGCCTTCTCTGCACGGGAGAATATTAAAAAAAAGTTATGTAAACAAATACATAGCGTTGTTCTCTCGCTGTTTGTTTTTTTCCCCTCGGTCGAATTTCGACCACACGCGATACTAGTTTTTTTTTTTTATGCCGAGAGCACATAAAAAATCTTCCAAGTTTTATTTTCGCTTACGAGAATCGTAATTCTAGAAAAAAATGATCGTATGTGATTAAAAATAAATGTAGCACTTTTGACAGGTTAAATTCCAATGAAAGTTTCTGCCTTTTTCACGACCGGCATATGCTATGACGCGAGGTCAAAAGGTTTTGTCCTTTGAAGACGACGAATTAAATTGTTCGCGTCAAGTAGTTGAATGAGAGTACGGTTACAATGGCCGTGAACACGATCTTTGTGTTTACGCGCAAATTTTGTTATCTCTTCGACGACACTGGGAATTCCCAGATCCCGATGAAAATCTTCGTTACGTACATACCACGGTGCGTTAACGATCGTTCTTAGAACTTTATTTTCAAAAGTTTGTATGATGTTTCTATTGCTTTTCTTGGCACAACCCCATAGTTGTATACCATACGTCCACACTGGCTTTAGAAATTGCTTATAGATAAGCAGTTTGTTTTCCGAGTAGCCAGTACATTTGTCGTATTTGTTTTGAAGCTCATCGCGTTTCTTTTTTACGTGCGATTTCCATTTGAGCTTAACATCTAGAGTCATTCCTAGATATTTTGCTTCGTTCGCGTACGGTATTTGAGCCGAGTTTAGATATACAGGCAATCTATCCACTTTTTTGTACGTAAAGTTGACGTGAGTAGATTTGCTTTCGTTCAGCACAATACGCCAAGAATTCGTCCAAGCGTGGACTTCATTAATAGCATGTTGAAGCTTTCCAGTTGCTGCTGCAATAGTTTCGCCAGTGGTCAATGTCGCCGTATCGTCCGCAAACGTGGCGACGACGCAGTTTCTTTCCCGCGGGATATCATGCGTGTACAGTACATATAGAAGCGGGCCAAGGACACTTCCTTGTGGAACTCCTTGAAGTCAGGGTAATCATTTCCGTGCTTAACACGAAAGAGTCTCTCGGTGAGGTACGATTGTAAGATTAGAAGGATTTGCCGTGGCAGTAGTCGTTGCAATTTATACTCCAAGCCTTCGTGCCAAACCTTATCGAAAGCTTGTGAGATGTCAAGAAATACACCACAACAAATCTTTTTTTCTTCCAGAGCTTTTTCAATCACGTCAGTTATTTTGTGGACTTGGTCAATTGTAGAATGCTTGATTCTAAATCCAAACTGATGGTCAGGAATGAGACGTCTTTCGTCGATTACGGGCTGTAGACGTTTAGAAAGTAGTTTTTCAAATATTTTTGAGATAACCGGCAATAGGGAAATAGGCCGATATGATTTCTTCTCATTTAGCGGTTTGCCTGGTTTCGGGACTATTATAATCTGGGCGACTTTCCATTGTCTCGGAATATAGAGCAATCTGAACGAAGCGTTGATCAAATAGAGCAGTTTGATAAGAGCTTTATTCGTCAATTCCTTGACTACCTGCGCCGTTATCAAGTCGTAACCCGGAGCTTTTTTCGTCTTTATATTTGTAATCACTTCCCTCAGTTCAATCAATGAAACTTTTTTTACTTTAAAGTTGTCAGATGTTGTGACTGGGGAGTCGGGCGTTAACGAAAGGCCGCCGAACGGCTTAAACGTTTCTTCTAAGTGTAGAGCAAGAAGTTCCGCCTTTTCTTTGTCGCTCTTTGCCCAGTTTCCATCGTTTTTCCGAATTGGTGGTGCTTGCATTTGAGGTTTCCGGATGCCTTTTAGCGCTTTTCAAAGCGAATAATTTGATTCTCTTTCACCGGAGAGATTTTCATGGTAGGTCGCTATCTTTTTGCTTTAAAATTCCCGAATACTATCTCTAGTCGGTTAAGGACCGTTTTATGTTGCGATGCACGAGTGATTTGCCATTTCTTTCATGTTGTTCGTTTCTTCCTCACCAGTTCAATGATTTCTCTGGGATAATTTTCGTTGTGGTTGATCTTATAGCTCCTGGAAGGAGTGTTTCTCCACGCCGCTCTTTGGATTATTTCCAAGAAACGATCAACTTCGTCCTCTAGTTCACAAGGTGTTTTAAGTGATACATTTAAGGCGATATTTGTTTCGCAATCATTTCTAAAGCCCTCCCAGTTTGTTCTATTGCTAGTAAGTCTTGGAGGTCCTTTTTTCTTGATCAGCGCTTCTCCAAGTAATAATATTACCGGCGAACGATCAGAAGAGAGATCAAAACATTCTTTGACTGTAATAAACTTCTCGTAAATGCCTTTTGTAACAAAAAAATCGATAAGATCGGGAATTTTTCCTGAATCGCGATACTAGTAATCATAATAATACTAACAGACCTCATATCATTTTTATAAGGATTACGATTTGTAGAGTATGGGAGCGATTCAAATCATCGGATGCTAATTTGCCTTGTAGAGGTTTTCATCTTAAAGAAGTTCCAATCTATACAATTAAAATTCTATCATTATTGAAATAGTTATGCTAGAATCCAAATGATTTTTTTTTGTACTATGTATTTGAGTTATTGTTAAAATGTGTTTATCAGTGTTCTATACAATGTCAACGGCTTGACCAAATATTTACACTATGGCAGGATATTGAAAAAAAACCCACGAATATACATAAAATCGATACGCACCACTTCATAGATTTCCAAGTTGCCTATGATAACATGTATAGAGACGAGTTATACAGAGCCATGTCTAGTCTCGGCATCCCTGCCAAGCTCGTCGTTCTGTGCAGGATGATGATGAAGAGCTCTCGTTGCTCCATCAAAGTCGGAAAAATACCACCGAACCGTTCGATGTCAGAAAAAGTCTTAGACAAGCTGATGCGCTATCATGCGATCTCTTTAACATAATACTTGAAAAAAATTATATGAAAGTCACAATCCAACATCGGAGGTACAATCTTTTACAAGTCTGTACTACTCACTTACACCGATGACATTGACATAGTTGGAAGAATTCAGCGGGCCGTCAGTGGGGCGTTTGCTAACATTAAGACCGAAGCAGCGAAGATGGGTTTAGCGGTCAATGAAAGCAAAACAGAAAAATGTATATGTACATACATACAGTTATCCACAAAAGTCTGCGTACAGCGATGAAACTTTGGAAAACAGAGGCGTTGTGTCCAAATAGTAAATAATGTATCTTTCAAATTGCAATATTTCAATAAAAGAGCATTAAACCCATTCATTTTGAACAATATTTATATATTTTTTTTTACTTTCTTAAGAAAAAGTTAACAAAAACAAAAAAAAGTCATTAAATTCATTCCACAAAAGTTTGCGTACAGCTACAGATTTTCCTTCCCAGAATTCCGTTTAAGTAACGGGACATTTCTTTTTGCAGGATATGAATAAGTTGCGTGGTTGTCTGCTTGTAGTGCTTGTAGAGAGAATAGTTTTCTTTTAAATTCGGTTAAAATTAATTTAGAAAATGGGAAAAAAAGAATTAAGTGTGTCTGAAAGGCAGCTGATTTTGAATTTATACATACAGCAGCAAAAGTCGTACTCTCAAATATCTGAAATAACTTCAAGACCCCGGTCAACGATCCAGAGAACAATAAGTCGCTTTAGGGATGAAGGTGAAATTGAGTCAAAGCCAAGATCTGGGAGACCACCGAAGCTAACTCTGAGGGATAAGCGGGCGATCAAGCGGATTGTGGAGCAGGAGCCCTTCATTAGCGCTCAAAAGATAAGTTCGCATCTCGAAATTTACAATAACACCACAGTGCATCCAGAAACAGTACGAAGGGTCATCGTCGATATGGGATTTAAGTCGTGCACACCCAGAAAAAAAACCTTTGGTGAATAAAATTAACCGTCAGAAACGTCTCATGTTCGCAAAGGAATACGTGAACAAATCTGCAGACTTCTGGCGCAAGGATATATTTTCGGACGAGTCAAAATATAACATTTTTGGTTCGGATGGCCGCTTGAAAGTCTGGCGACGTCAAAACAATGCACTAAATTCCAAGTATACCGTCAAGACAGTGAAACACGGAGGTGGAGGTTTGATGGTATGGGGCTGTATGTCTGCATCGGGGGTCGGAAAGTTGGAAATAATCGAAGGAATCATGGACCAGTTCAACTACATTGATATCCTCAAAAGAAATTTAAGAGACAGTGCTGAAATACTGGGAGTCCCGGATGATTTTTACTTCCAGCAAGATAATGACCCAAAACATACGGCTCATAATGTGCGTATGTGGCTTTTGTGCAACGTTCCCCACATGCTGCGAACGCCGCCGCAGAGTCCAGACCTCAAGCCGTTGAGCACCTGTGCGATGAATTAGAACGCAGGATCCGAACGCGTGAGATTCGGAATAAAATGCAACTTAAGGAAGCCTTACTAGCAGAATGGAGAAATATTACTAGTTCGTGTACAGAAAAACTAGTTTCTTCTATGCAAAACCGTTTGAAGGAGGTAATTAAGAAGAAGGGATATCCGACAAAATATTAACCATAAAAGTAAAAAGAAATAATTACTTTTTATTCAATTGAACTAATGTTTTCCATTTTATTTCGGTGCTGTACGCAAACTTTTGTGGAATGTACTTAATGATTTTTTTTTGTTTTTGTTAATTTTTTCTTAAGAAAATAAAAAAAAATATGAAAATATTGTTCAAAATGAATGGGTTTAATGCTCTTTTACTGAAATATTGCAATTTGAAAGATATATTATTTACTATTTGGCCACAAAGCCTCTGTTTTCCAAAGTTTCGTCGCTGTACGCAGACTTTTGTGGATGACTGTATATGCTGTCTACAAAAGAGGACACCCAAAATCGGCGTCTTGGGCAGAACGACACAATAGACAGATATAGTTTAGAGGTAGTAAAGGACTTTGCCTACTTAGGTTCTATGGTAAACTCCGCAAATGACACCAGAGGGGAGATCAAACGAAGACTTACTTACTGTTGTAAATCGTTGTATTTATGGGCTAAGAAGGCAATTGAGTAACAAAGCCCTATCTCGAACTACTAATGTAAGTGTATAATACAATAACCATCCCATTCTTGCTGTATGGCGCAGAGGCATAAACTTTGTCAAAATCGGTAGCATGTTCTTGGTTTACTCTTTGATAGAAAAGATTTTCGAGTGATCTTTGGTCCTGTCTGCATAGACGACGAGAGATGAAGAAGGTACAATGCAAAACTTTACGGCCTATACAATGACATCGACTAAACCAAAAGAGTTCCACATACATCGACTAAGATGGCTGGATCATATGGGGCGGATTGAGCCCGACCTTACACCGCGGAAAATCTTCGAATCCACCCCGGATGGGCGGCACAGTATAAGACGTCGTGGCAGGTGGTGCAAACAAGTGGAGGTGGACCTCAACCAACTAAACGCGTACAACTGGACGCAGCTGCCTCGTAACCGGGCTGGCTGGAGAGGTTTGCTGGTTGAAGTACAGGCCCCACCCTGGAATGTAGACCCACCTAAATAAGTAAATCAATCTCGGCAAGTCCTTCGAAAATGAACTGTTCAATGCATGAACTATTCAAACTTTTATAAATGGCATAGGAAAGTTTGATTAAATTTAGATTTTTTTTTTCAGCGGTCAATGAATCATTAATGTAATCAATATTTCTAATAATAGTCCTTTATAATGTACCTATTAAAATCCGGAATTTAAAGGTCATTAGTGACACTAATGAATAGTTAATTTTTAGTTACCTATGTATCGCCTTCTTTATTCTGCTAGTGGCTTCAAACGTAGTGGCATTGATTATACTCAAACTGCTCATTATTCTACATAATCATCTTTAATTTGTTCAAAAATTTATTAGATTATGGTATATTCTGCAAGTAGTGGTAGTGTATCGTTCAAATAAATTTGCATTCTACGAATGCAACTGTCTCTAATTTATTTGATGGAGGAAAAATGAGTTACGCGCTTACTCTTTCATAGAAAATTTTCTTCCTTTGCAGCGCATGTTTCACCTTTCTTCTTTTCTGCTTGCAAATCTGTAGTGCTATACGTACTACGCTTGCAACTTAATTGCTGCATGCATATGGTTTTAATTTTCATTTGGCTCGCAAATGATAATAGGGCCTGTCTGTCCGTCTATGTATATAGTTGACTGCAGCCTAAAAGACTTGACAGGTTTACTTCAAACTTTATATCTGGTGTCTGTAGGCTATACCCCGAAGAAAAAAAGTGGGTTTTGAAATTCTGTCCGTCTGAACCTTGATCTGCAACCTAAACAGCTGGACGGATTTACTTCAAATTTCATCTATGGTCTGTGGGCTTTACTTAAAGTAAAGTATGTAGGTAGGTGTGAAGATACATATGTTTTAATTTATTATGTTTTACTATTGAAATTTATTCGATTTATTATTTTAGAAAACTAAAAAGCAATAAAAATTAGGATTATAAATACATGGATTAGATTTCAAATCACAACTCACCCCTAGTAAGATGCATTTTCTGGAAAATTGGCGAATTCTTTTTCACGGTTGGTGGTCGCGAATACAGGGAAACCTCTGTCACTTCCCACTGCGGAAGATTACCATAGAAGTGCTGGCAGAGGTACAAAAACGGTGTAGGGGTGTTAGTAATGGACATCTATTCCTTATTTACTTATATTTTTATATGTGCTATTAATAATTTAATTTTAATTAATATCTATAAAGTTCTTCTTCTTATTGCGCCTCTCTTCTTAGGGGTTTGGTTATCATCCTTCTCGTGTTTTCTCGACAAGTAACGATCCGGAAAACTTCAGTGGTGGACATATTGTGCCAGTCACACAGGTTCCCCATCAAGCTCTGCGTTGTCTACCAACTGCACTTCCTCCTTCAATTCGTCCCTGTAACATGATATGCAGTAATTGATACCATATTTCTCGTTCCTGATGATATGGCCTAAATATTGTCATTTTCGAAATTTAATTGTGTTCTCATCCTTGTCAGGACCTCCGCGTTGGATAATCTGGCTGTCAATGGAATTCACAGCATTCTTCGAAGCAGCCATAATTCGAATGCTTCAAGACTTTTTTGCGACGCTTTAGGAAGGGTCCAGGCTTCCGTTCCATATAGGAGTTTAGACCAGGCATAAGCTTATCCTTATTTCAGGTTCAACTGTAGATCACTGCTGCATAGCGCCTTCTTCAACTTGTTGATAGCTGCACGGACCTGTTCCAAGTCTGCATTTGATTTCGTGGGAACTATCTGCCTTGTAATCAAATTGTGTGGCCCAGGTGTTTCATCATGTAGACGCGTTCGATGTTAGTTCTACCGATCTTCGACTCTACATTTGCTGTATGGTGTTTTGAAATTACCATATATTTTGTTTTAGCAGTGTTGATCTTAAGTCCGAATTCGTTGCTGATCCGGTTGATCCTGTTTACCATGGCATCGATTTCTTTTTCACTTCCGATTATAACCGTTTTATCCGCGTGCCTTTGGTTTACAGCGATTTGACCTTCATTATCTTCAAGGGCCTCTTTGAATATCTTCTTTCATTTGCAGGCATCTTTATGCAAGAGTGTTTAGCGAAAAGAGAGCTTCCCGAGTACCAAAACCTTCCCTTAAGCCAAATTGGGTGTTACTGATGTCCACTTCTAGTTTTTTGTAAATCCTGTTTTGTATTATTTTTAGGCAAAGCTTTAACATGTGATTCATTAGGCTGACAGTTCTATAGTCTTCACACTAAATTCCATTACTCTTCCTTGGCAGGGTTAAATACGTTGATTTTAGCCAGTCTCTCGGGATTTTTCCACTTCGGCAGACTTTATTAAAGAGATTTGTGATAACTCTTATATTGTCTTCCTCGATTAGTTTAATTAATTCATTAGGAGTTTCGTCGGGGCCAACCGCTTCCTTTCTTCTGCATTTCTGATGACCTTGATGACTTCACTTGATAGTATGGCCGGACCTTATGTTTCGATTGTAGGGTATTGTTGGTCTATTTCATAGTTCCTTAATTTCCCCATCTCGTTGTTTTGTCATTTGTATCCATCAAAACTCTGGTGTCAGGTATTAAGGGATTAAGTCAAAAAATGGCAAATGGGTTTAAGTCAGTTTGTTTTCTTTTCCGATTGGTATTACGAACTTAGGTTAGGTTAGGTAACCTAACCTAACCTATTACGAACTTAAGTCTAGCGCAACTGCTTCCTATGATAATTAACTGATCCACAGGCAATAAGTCAGTAAATTGCTCATATAAAAAACACACTTAAAATCTCATTTTCTGGTAACTGCAATTTCTGACATAACCCCTTTTTACCTGACGTCAAAGTTACTTGGCTGAGTCCATTTTCATCTTTAAGACAGCCGAATTGTTTTCTTCGTCCAATACCAGTTATCTGTTTAAACTTCTTGTACATGTTGAAGCTGTTATTGTTCAGCAGTTCTTTGGAGAGTCTCAATTTCTCTACATTGCTCCGCCGTTTTTTGCATCCCTAATTTTTCGTTTGAGAACAGAATTGATTGCTTTACATCTGGCACTATTATTTTTGAATATTCTTCTTTCTTCCTTAGATTTAGAATTTCGTTTGTCACCCAAATTCTTCGGTCTTAGTTGTCTTGTATTGAGGATTCTTCTACTTGATTCGCCTGGGGCATCCTTTACTTTACGTCATTCCAAATTTATATGTTCGTAAGTCTGTTTATCCATTCTGATCTGTTCGAATTTTCGATTGATTTCTCTTTTGATTTCGTTATCTTTTAGGAGTCCTAAGTCTATCCGTCTTTCAGGGTTTCTTCTTTTCATTTTCTTTAAGCGTAAGTTTACGATTACCAATACGAAGTTATGGTCCGAGTTAATGTCCTCTCCAGGATATGTGTTGGCTGATTTTATACTGTTCTGGAGTTATTTCTTGATAATAAAGTAATCAATTTGATTTCTAACTATTCTTCCACGATTGCCATGTATTGGTGAGGTCCATGCACATGTATAATCTTATCTTTGACAACTTAAACCAAGTATTCATGACTGACTGGTTTCACAATATTCTACATTTTTACCCCTATCGTTTCTTATACCAAGACCAAACTCACCATTTGTTTCTTCAACTCTGCTTTTGCCTACTTTTGCATTGAAATCTCCTAACAGTATTCTTAGTTCTTCTCTCTTTGTAAATGATTTGGCTTGATCGACTTGTTCGAAAAAGCCATCAATGACTGAGACATCACAATCTGTTGTCATTGCAGTTCTATTCGTATCTATGATGGTTGTCTTCTGAGCCTGAGTAATATAAAGTGTAGTTTTCTTTTGAAACTTCACCGTTATCTTTCTAGTGTACATCGCTTACTCCTTTGCTGTCTATGTTCATTCTTTTCATGTCTTAAAACATTTTCCGGTTTACCTGATTCATACAGGCTTCTCACATTCTAAGTTGCGATTTTTAAAAACTACACACCGGGGATTCTTCGCACCCCCTGACCACTTAAGGTCTGTCGGAACTGAAGGCCATTGTTGTGTTTTGTTTTGTTTATGCATAAAGGATGATTTTATACCAGGAAAAAAATAATAATCGTGAGGTGGTTTCCCATTGCATTCCCACTTGTTAAGTTCTAGTCTGAAATTAATTAGAAATACCTTTCCGTACACGCCATCGCCCTTAATACCCGATTCTCCAGGAATGAAACTTTTGCACTTATTGCACTCGCCCGAGTCTTTTCTTATTTGTATTGTGTGCTGGTAAATGTTTTTATTGTTTACAAGTACGTTGTGTTTTTTAGTTTACTCGCAGTATTCGCCACGTCTACATTGCAAATAATTTTTTTTCTGGAAGACGTCTCTAACGATAATTTATGCATACCATGTTTTTAACAGATTTTCGAATTCTGGCTATTCCTCAGCCGATTTGGATAAACGTTAATATAAAAGATCGGCAACAAATGCATTATTTTTTATAATGGATCATTGCAAAAGTTCGTGCCCGATCTTCATACGTGGCGGAAAGTTTTCGGTATGACGCAACCATTGTTTGTTTTATAGACTTGTTGTATACCAATGGATAGGTCGTGGCATCAGAAGTAATTTTATCGCTAGACCCCGTTGAGTTAAGTCAATTTTTTTGAGCTTCTTTCACCTAGCGAAACAATCACAGCGAATAAGTACTGTGAGCAACTCTCTAAGCTTAATGAGAAAGTTGAAGAAAATCGTCCGGTTTTGGCAAATCGATAAGGCGTCATCTTCCATCATGATAACGCCAGGCCACATGTCGCCCGACAAACGCTGCAAAAACTGAAGGAGTTAAAATAGGAAATCCTTCAGCACCCATCGTTTCGGTCTCTTCAGAACAGTTTGAATGGAAAGAAATTTGGTTCTCCCGAAGCTGTCGAAAACTACCTTACGACATTTTTTGAAGGAAAACTTAGCTTAGGTTTTAAAGTGAACATGCGTCTGTCTGGTGCTGACCACGTTAATTTGATTGTTGGGCGCATTTATGGAGTTCTGAGGAAACTCTGGATCTCTAGCAGTTTTACTCCAACTGAAACAAGGCTTCGCTTGGTCAAAACATTACTCGTGCCCCTAATTACCTATTCGGAAATTGTGTATCCAAGATTGGACTCTGCCTCTGAACACAAACTGCTTGTGGCGTTCAACGATATGAGTCGGTATGTCTATGGCTTGCGGAGATATGACCACATATCAGCCTACCAAACCAATATCCTAGCTTGTACTCTCTCGCAGTACATCAGTGCAAGAAATTGCATTTTTCTCTATAAAATTATCCATACAAAGTCACCAAGTTATTTGCACAACAAACTTATCTTCTGCCAGTCTACGAGAACACTCAACATAGTAGCTCCTGACTTTAAATATCTGAATTCATCGCGCCTCTTTTATGTTAATAGTATTCGCCTCTGGAATTCGTTGCCAGTAAACATCAAACAAATTAGAGGTTTCACAAGTTTTAAAAATTATATATTTAAATATTTTTCTATTCAGCGCTAGTTCTCATCTCTCTTTCTCTATCTGTTTCTTCGCCTTCTTCCCACATTTTCCTATGTCCTTTCTATGATCTTATTTTTATTATTATTTTTTATGTCTTACTTTATGTCTTACTTGTATAAACCGTTTGAAATAAATGAAATGAAAACCACGCAGTTTTTATGAAAACGAAATCCGCAAGCTTGTAAAACGTTGGGAGACAATTGTAGAAAATAACGGGGACTATGTAATCGATTAATAAAATTGTTTTCTTTAAAGTGTAATCGCTGTGTTTCATTATCAAATCGGGCACGAACTTTTGCAATGATCCAATACTTGAATTTTGGGACAGTCTACGCTGGTACGTTGTAGTGTAAGGACCTCTCTTTTTGGGATTTGTTCTTTTTAACTTTATTTTTAGGAGATAACTGTAGTTTTCCGTTAAGCCCCGAAATGTCGAAACCCGTTGTTGAAAAAGTGCATATCATGGTGGATCGTCTACGATAACATAAAGCGAAAAAGGCAATGGATTTCTCCTAAACAAACTCCTACGTATATTCCAACGGCCAAGCTAGGACTGTAGCAATTGTCGTGTAATTCTTTATGAACTATACAAACCAGGTGAAACTATCATAGTTAATGTTTATTGCCAACAATTGGAAAGATTGAAAGAAACTTAAAAAAAAAAAAACGACGAAACGAATTAGGCTTTAATAAATCGAAAGCAAATAATCTTTCACCGCAATAACGCAAGGCACCATATAGCACCGATCACAAGTGAAGTAGGTTAAAACTGGGAAGCTCTTACTCATCCCCCTTATTCTCCTGATCTAGCACCTAATGATTACCAGCCTCTTTAGGTCTCTGGGACATAACATTTGTGGCCAAAAATTTCAAAATTTAAACGGCCTGATCGATATTTTTTATTTCTTCTTCTTCCTTTTATCAGCGAGGCTATGATCCGAAAACAAGGGATCACAACCCTCCCACTTCACCGCATTTCTACTGATCCGCCTGTGGGGTTCGCCTATCGATATTTTTTATTTATTTATTTATTCAAAGTCTGTACATTTTTTTACAAGTGAAAAAAAAGGTTTGAAAAATTGATCAATAGATGGGAAACTGTCATAAAAAAAAAGAGGGAAATTATATTTTGAACTATGTGTATCCGCGGAGAATAAGAAAACACGAAGAGTACCATCCCCCTTTCGTCCGTCAGCTAGTTGGCTCTGCTCTTAAAGATTGCGAAGAGAGAGCGTGAGGAGAATAAAAAAAAAAAAGATTTATTACATCCACTGAGTCCAATGATTCATTAAGGTTATGCTCAGGAATAAATTAAGTACATTCTAAACTTTGGACAAAATATTTTTGATTAGATCACAGCCTCTGGGTGGTGGATCACCATGAAAGATACAGCATTTTTAACTAGACTCTAAGCAATGCAACTGCGAAAATACTGATCAGTTTTATGCAGCAGTTTTTGCGTGGTGCGTGTGATAACAGTTTTACATTACAGATTTATTATATTTTTGATTAGATCTCAGCTTCTTGATGACGAATCGTGACAATATACACTATTCTTTAAGTTAGACTCCAAGCAATGCAACTGTGAAAACCCAATTCAATTTCGTATAGTAGTTTTTGTGTGATGAGCAGGGATAGGATTTTGCTAACTTTGCCTCTTTTTTTTGCTTAATCGGAAGATAGTATCGACTTTACACAAACACGTTTCATGTCCTCCTGATTCCAAATATATGTATTTTATTTTCCCTTTTTTTGCCTTTTTATATCATTATTGCCTTTTTTTGCCTTTTTTCGCCGTTGTTGCCTTTTTCTGCCTTTTTGCCTATTTTGCTTTTTTCTCAAAGTTTGTTCGCTAAAAAAATTGTAGAAAAATGCGCGTTTGCATGTATGTATATCTGGTCAAACATGCTTCTTACTCACACTACGTAATACGCATATCTAAATTCCTAGACGCATTAAAATTTAAAACGTCTAGTCTGCGGAGAGAGTCAACATGTACCCCGTTTATATGCAGAGTCGAGTAGTCGAGTCAGGTTCGAGTCCAGATATCGATCTGAGTATTTCTACACACAGAGTCGAATGGTCCAATAGTCCAAATGTGGTCGATCTGGCAGATGAGTATAGCAGACACACTGGTTTTGATTGTGTTAGTGTTCTGTTTAGTTCTATTTTTTGGATTTAATAAATATGAAATAACTCAACAGACAGCCTTACCCGCAGCTAATCATGAACTCAATCAAAACAAAGCGATTTCCCTACCCCCGAACAAAAAAAAAAACAAGAAAGAAATCTCACACACACAGAGACAACATGTAAGTTCAACCACTCGACCTAGGTATACTTGCATTTTTCGGACTCGACCCAGCTCTGTTAGCTGAGTCGAGTCCAGTCGAACCCATTTGGACTCGAAAGGCGTTTATATGCATTTGGAACCAGTTTGGAACCAGTTCCGACTCTGCATATAAACGGGGTAATGGAAATATGTACGTGACCACAGACAGTTTGTACTTGTATGTGACCGCAGACGTTACTGTGTATAACTCTATTACATATTTCTTGTTTGTATTCAATACATATTATGCGGATTATTTTGCTCGGATTAAAAAAATCGGCAGCGTTCTTGAAGGCGATGTAAGCTGTGTTGTGTTTGAAGATGAAGTAGTACAAGGGCAGCTGGCGTACATCAAAGTCAATTTTAGGTTTTTAGTCGACCCAAAAAAACGATTTTTTGAAGACTTACAAAAAACAGGTATTTTTGAGAGTCTGTACTTATAATTTTAACTAGCATTATTCTGATCAAGGAACATCAATTGGCGAAGTGTTGCCGGTTTTAAAGAACATTCAGCAAAACTTGAAAAAATTAAAAGGGCTGATTGCAAAGGAAGTCCTGAAAAAGTTTACTGCCGTTTTCAATGCAAATACGGAACTGAAAACTATTGAGCAGATAAATTCTGTAATGAACGGCGACTTGGATTCCAAACTTCCACACTCCACTCGTTCAGCTGAAGTACATAGAAAGGTCATTTAGCTCCTTAAAGGCGCTTCTAAGAAACAACCGGAGAAGATTATTACTAGGAAATTTCAAAAAGCTCTTGGTAGTTCAATGCTACTATAACTAAATGTGCCTTTACTTTCCTTTTCTTATTTTTTAATAAATGCCTTTTTTTGCCTTTTTAAGTGTTTTGTTTTGCCTTTTTTTACTTTTTTATGTCAACAAAATCCTAACCCTGGTGATGAGTGTTCAAATAAACTCACAGAAACACATTTGCAGTTTATTATATGTATAGATTTTACTCATCTATTTGAACACCTTCCAATTGCATTATTATGATCATTATAACTTTGAACATCTAGTTTTAATACTACATTTAAATTTCTCCGTCTGTTTTTGTTATTAAGGAATTTTACTTACATACATAAGTACATTTTGTATTTTGTTTCTTTATTTTATCGACAGTTTCATTTTTCGTTTCCTCACATTCAAGATTCACAGCACACTTTTAGATTTACCATCGTCGGCAATTACCACATTAATATAATCATGTTAAAAAAAAAATATTTGGCGCAACAGCGTTATATTTTTCACATGAATGGAATGGACCTACAGTTTAGTGCCGTATCCGAAAGGCAATTTGTTTTGAGAAACTTTTTCGAGACAATAATATTCTCGGATGTTTGTCAAACGACCGTGAAAAAACTTTTTGGTGTTTTCTGGGATTCATCAATTAGTTCATTTTTTAGTTCAATTTCAGTTTTTATCTTTGCTGATGTGATTTTGTCATCACCTTTATTGGCAACTCCGCGAGTATTTTTATTCTTCACATCTTCTTCTTCCTTTTATCAGCGAGGTTATGATCCGAAAATAAGGGATCACAACCCTCCCACTTCACCGCATTTCTACTGATCCGCCTGTGGGGTTCGCCTATTTTTATTCATCACATCATTTAGGTTTATGTTTATTGGATCCATATCCTGTTTTACCTGTTGTTTTGTCACGTTGGCTTCTTGTTTCGTAAACAACCCATGAAGGCCCTAGCGCCTAGCTTCTCGCAACCACTCGTATTGTGTGCGTAAAATGTTCGCACGAATGGAAGAGACCTACAGTTTTATGCTGTATATGATGAAGTGTAATTTTAATTTTTATTTTATTTTTTTGAGAAACTTTCATGACAACAATACTTGGATGTTTATCAGACGTATATTGTAAATATTGAACCTCACGCGTTGCAGTCTGACACACTACTCACTGCGCCACGGCCCACCTTGGTCGTTTATTGTTACCGATTTTGAGTTAGACGAGAATTTAAGATAAGCGAAACGCCAAATTTATTTCTCACTAAGGATCCTAGGACTTTAATGTGTGCAAAAGAACTCGTACTTGATAAATTTCTATTCTTTATGTACATTCAATATTTTTCACTGCTTCGGTTTTTTTTTGTTTTCGTTCAATGTATTTTTATCAATGACAATTATGTAATATCTATATCCATTTTACATACTCGTATGTATATGCAAAGCTATCTCCATTGAGTATGAGGCCCCCACACATTGTATTGATAAGAGATATGTACATCTGTCGCACTTTTGGAATACGCCCCTCAGAGAATTATCTTTAGTTTTTCGTGAACAAAATATTTTGTCTAAATAAATAATATTCATTTGATAAGTAAATTCATTTTTGAAAACTTTTAGAACGGATCGGTGGTAATGTTTGGCCGCGTAGCATCGTATCGTTTTTTGGACTCACCGTCTGATGGACGTTATAATCTTGCACTTTCACAATCGCAACTGGATTCGGCATGTCTTTACGAAAGGTAAGGGTTTTCTAATTTTATGATGAACATAAATTCATAAACGTTGCTTCAATGTTTAACCATTAATGTATGTTATCTATGTAATTAGTGCTTCTTAGCTTCTGTATGCAAGCATTTGTTTTATTTTTTTTATTTTATTCAAAAGTGCCCATTAAACTACCATTACCATTTAAATGGCAAATATATTTATTTAAATTACTATTATTTTTTTTTATTTATGTTTTATTTTTTACTTTTTTTCACATAACTTACATTAATTGTTGCACTACATTGAATCCACTCATAAAACAACACTCCTGTCACAAACACACGTGTTCATAATACATACAAAAAATGCAGTCGATCTCCAACATCACCAGCTTCTTGGAATGATGAACAAGGAACTATAAGTTCGGTAAGAGACCTAATAAATTTTGGTGTGAAATAAATTTGAATGGAAACAACATTTACAAAAAATAAAACAGAATCAAAAGGGAGAATTCGATACTACTAGTACCCATAATCATGTTGGTAGCGGAATAATATCGGAGCGCGCATTAAATTTAGCTGAAGATAATAAAAAAGTTATACCAAGCAGATCGACACAGGAACAGTTTTATACCCATGTGAAAGAAACTGAACCTAGTTACGATGGGGCTGAACCGAATGTGGAGAGTGAAACAAAATCAATTTCAAGTCTTAAATCAAGTGGATCCACGAACCAGGACCAAAGGTAAACTACAACTACATTTCCTTGTAAGAAACACATCTAAAACCCAGCCAACTTAACAACAACTATTCAAGATTTTTATTAACTTTCGTTTCGCATTGCCATGTGCTAAGTATTTGTCAATTTTGTTTTTCCATATGTGAACCCGTAGTTGTTTAAACGAAGAAACGCAATAAGTGTACACAATTTAGAAAGAAATAATTTATTTACTTTTTCTGATTGTAGATCGCAGAAAACTGTTAGCGGATTGGAAAACCAAGGGCAAGAACCAATTTTGCCCGCAGTCCTGGAATTTCCGGAAACACATCAGGAAAACTTTTTGTGTCAAATCTTAACAGAACTGGATGTTAATATGCCCCATTTTAAACTTGCTCCAGTATATACTCTTTATTTATGTGCCAGGTAATAAAAGCTCAATGGTTATAATAGACCTACATATGTACGTTAGTATATTAAGTCACAATAGGCTCTTTTCCTTTAATTCCTTCCGTTGAACACAATATAATTTGTTATATGTATGGTAAAACTCCACAAAAAAATGGTATGTGTCTTCATTAGCCATGCGAATATAAAAAAATAAATACATGCATTAAAAACTAGACATTAAATAAGTTTGGGAAGTACTGGATTATGGAAAACTAAAGCTATTCATATTCCGTCATTGTATAATTTTATTAGTAGAGTTTCCGTTTCATGTTTCATTTTTGTGTCGAGTTCATTCCTTTTTACTACTCTAGCTAAAGAGGTGTCGCTCCCAAAACTGTTAGGACATTTAGCTGCAGTAGTGTTTATTTGTAATTATGTATGTACATAATTAAACGTGCAATCCTCATCCAAAACAAATATGAACTAAATGCATGACCTGAATGTAGCAATTTATTTACATTATGTAGATAAATGGGTGCTTGGAATAAAATCGAATTGACTGATCTTATCAAGGAGAAACCATTTCAGTTGAATAGTTAGAAGCAATGCTACACGCCTTCTCCATGTTGCTTATCTTTGGGAACATGTGGATACAACACTAAGGAGCCATAAGATTATTCTAAAGAAATTGGAAAAAATCTTAGTGAAAAACTCATAGATTGCTATAAATACATAATTAGATCGTTGAAGAAATGTTTGTTTCATTGCATTAGTACACATTTACATTGTACACATACCACATACCATAAATGATTATTCTGGTCGCCCATTATTTGTTGTTAGAACTGAAACCTGACAAATAATATTTATTTGGAATTAAAATATAAAAATGAAATCTTTAGTTAATCAATTGATAAAATATTTAATTAATTAATGCCCAAAACTAAATGAGCGCGAGCTGGTGTGTTTGAAAAACGATTCTCTGTGCATTATTATGATTAGCAGAGTAGAAAATGGGTTGCGTTTTTTTTTTTTTTGTTGTTCATTCGTCAAATCTCACTGATAATTTGTATTTTATTTTGATTTGATTTGATTCTTAGTGCATAACAGTAAATAGTCTGATTAACTAGAAAAAGTTCGAAATTAATTAAAAAGTAAAAAGAATTAATCAAACAAATTCTCTCCTTGAATTGAATACATTTTCGAAATATTACTCCTATTACCATTGTCGTTTATTAATTTTTGACAATTGAGCCGCACACTTACCAAATCGATTAACTCCATAAAATAAAAAGCGTCGAAATGTGATCAAATAATATTTATATAATTATTTATTATTCGATGGCCAAAAAAGGTTGCCATTATCATGACGTTAATACTTACCATTAGGAAAATTTATTATGAATATACAAAGTTAGGACTCTATGAAGTGCTTTAACACATAAATTTAAAAAAAGTTAAAAAAGTGGAATTAATCGGTTATATTTGTATAAGAATGTAATTTATCTCAAATGTTTGGCAAAATCATTAAGAAACGACAGCGGGGATCGGGGTAAATACTGTGTACATGCTTTCTATTTTACTAAATATATATATTCTTTCACAGATACCGTGCATCTACCCATTACCGACCAGAGCTTCAGCCAACTGAACGTGCTCACAAGCTAACAATTTTTTTACATCACGTTGCCAATCTAATCTATTCCGTCATTCAAGAACAATATGCAGATCCACGAATTCTTGCATTTTGGATGGCTAACAGCTCAGAATTTCTTCATTTTCTTAAATCTGACCGGCATATAAGTGCATTTAGCGTTCAGGCCCAAGAAATACTCGCTGAGAGTGTGCAAACTGCATTCCGTAACTTAGTTAATTGCTTTCGATTAGAATTATCACAAACCCTAAATCAATTTTTGTCGGAAACAATTGATCATGACTCGGCCGCAGGATTAGTGCTTACTGTCTTAGGGTCAGCAATGGCTCTTCTACGAAGATGCCGAGTAAATGCAGCTCTTACAATCCAGTTATTTTCTCAATTGTTCCATTATATCAATGTGATATGCTTCAATACGGTATGATTGCAGTAACTCGCGTTATCGAACCCTACATAAGTTAATATGTGCTTTTACCTTGTAGATTGTGGCTAACTCACATATGTGTACAGCTGAATGGGGAAAAGTTTTAACGGACCGTTTGCAATTATTGGAGTTATGGGCAGAACGACAAGGACTTGAACTTGCTGCGGACTGTCATTTAGCCAAAATTAATCAGTGTGCACAGTTCTTACAGGTGAAAAGGCATACAAAATTATACTCGGCCTATACTAAAATGTTTTATTAATTCCCAGGCACCTAAGACGTCTGTAGAAGAGATTCAAAAATTAGCTTGTTCTTGTTTTCGGTTGAACTCCCTTCAAATGTCCGCATTGCTGCAACAAGAGAAGATCCCTCGCACTCTAATTGATACCGTCATCAGAATGGCAGAATCAGTAGCGGATGAGCTTACGAGAGCAGACGGTAGAGAAGTGCGTTTAGAGGAATCTCCAGAACTACACCTGGCTTTGCTTTTACCTGATGATGGATTTAGCTGCGATGTGGTCCGAGGAATTCCTTCAGGCTTAGTGGATTTCTTGAATCCATTACAGTCAGCAGGAATGTGCCGCCTGGCAGCACAACCAACGAGTGTAGGACTATGGACTGTTTATATGCATCAATTCAATGTACGTTGTAAACCTTTTAAACTTCATAAATAGATAAGAAAATATTGCCGTTCCCATAGGCGCGATCACCGAGTGCAATGTCTAATAAATTGCCCCAGCCCGAAGTTCAGGTAATAAAACTGCACAAAAATTCAAATGGAATGGGATTGTCAATTGTGGCTGCAAAAGGCGCAGGTCAAGAGCGATTGGGTATTTATATTAAAAGTGTAGTACCAGGGGGTGCAGCTGATGCAGATGGTCGTTTACAAGCTGGCGATCAACTTTTACGTGTAGATGGGCAAAGTTTGATTGGAATTACTCAAGAAAGGTACAGACATATAACCATTGGGAAAAATAAATTACATTTTATATTATATTTTATCGACAGAGCCGCGGATTACTTAGTTCGTACAGGTCCTGTAGTGACTTTAGAAGTAGCTAAGCAAGGAGCCATCTACCATGGCCTGGCGACTTTACTTCAACAACCCAGCCCTGTCATCCAAAGAGGTAAAAGAAAATAATAGTTACATTCATACATTGAATAACATTGTAGTAGCTACAGTATATCGCTAACTGCTTTTATAATGTCCTATACATGCTGCTACTATTAAAAGAATCGGAAGACCTGTTTCCTGGTCGGTACTACAATTCTGTTTCAGAAGAAAGTCTAAATAAATATTGTTCTGAGGCTCCTATTCGCCGATTAAGCGCATCTTCGCTTCAAGAGGAGCTATGCCAACAAGGATTTCAATTACATATCGATCCTCGATACAGAGATACGCGACCCATAGCAAGAAGCTCATCAAGTTTATATTTACCAGTAGAGAGTAATAGCCCAATACGCAATCGTGAACCCAATCCGTCGATATTCATTGAAGAATACAATGATGACTCAAATGTAGAAAGTAGATCCAATGATTCGTTTCCGAATTTTTCATATTCGGAAGCTCATCAACCATTGAATGAAGATGGAATTGCTTCAGTAGCTGACTCGGATGATATACCATTTATCGACGATGGTTCTCCCACAGAAGAATTTAAAAGTTATATACCTGAGAATGAAGTATCTCGAGTGAGCACTAGCGCATCAGACAAGACATCAATATCGATCGGAGGTGGGGGTGGAATTATGACTTCGAGTCAACGTCGACCAACGAGTGGCTATCGAAAGACAGTTAGTTTTGACCTAGTGACATCTAATGACACTCAAAAAAGAAACAGCGTATCTTTAGATCGCGAAACCTCAACATTTAAAAGAAAATCCCATACCTACGATGCGATTAGTAACTTTTGCAAACATAGTTCATCTGTTGAGTCCATCGATAAGCAAAATTTTGAAAACAATTTAATAAAAATAAATGAGCTCCAGCAACAAGCGCCAACTGACATAGAACAGAGAGAACCTACTTCTGAACGAAAACCTAAACGAGAACTTAATACAGATCGTTCAACATCAGGAAATAGATTAAACAGATCTAACATGGCAAGAAGAGCATCTTCGGCTATATGTCCATCCACCATTACTATTGAAGTTCCTTCAAACGCAATTAAATGTTCCTCAGAAGCAAACTATTTACCTATTCGTAGTCATAGTCATGCCAATATATTCTTATCGCCTAGTAGCACACTGAATGATATAGGAAATACTTGTTCAAGAAACTACGGTGAGGGTAAGGTAAGAGAAATTGCCGATCTATTTGAACAAAGAAAAACCCGTGCACAGTCTGAGACTATATTTGACTTCACACAAGTTATGTCGCGGTCGAACCCTGACGTCAGTCGCAAGATTGTCGATGACCCAAGTAAGCTTACCGAAGTTGAACAAATTGAGATTCTAAAACAACTTAAAGAATGGAGCTTATACGGTTCAACTGGGAACGATTATATATTTGACAAGTCAATAAAATGTGATCAAGTATTGCAGTCTACTACATCTTCTAACACTACTGAAATTCATCAAACTCTAGAGACCCCAACGCCCAAATATATAAGTGATCCCACTCTTTGTATAGACAGTGATGATATTCCTGTTCAAATAAACGAAAATGCTAATAATGATTCCACATCAGGTTCATCTTCTTGCTCCACCAAACAAAGCAAGTCCCTTTATGACAGCTGTCCCGATTTTGAAAAACAATTGTTATCTCCAACACCATCTAATAATTCATCACAGGCCGGCCGTAAATCCCCATCCTTAAAACAAATCAAAAGGATCATTCAGCAAACTAAAAAACAAACAGTACCTAATAGACCAATGCAAGAGTTTTCGAAGATTTTCTCAAAGATTTCTTTACCATCCTCTTCCAAAAATAATGCTATAAAAACCGGACCCGTATGTCGTCCAGCTATATCAAAGTCAAAGTTTGCTACCATTGTTACATCATCGGAAATAGCTGATACGGACGAAGCGGAGCCGAGATGACAGAGTACGCTCAGAAATAATATTTGTACAAATTCGCATTTTCTTTTGTTTATATACCAATCGGTTGCGATTCTTTTGAGTTCCTCGCTATGCAATTTGCATGTTTTTTGCATAAATTTTTGCTTTTAATTATCAATTTAGATATTGTAATATAGTTTTGCTTTTAACATAATTCCAAATTATATAACAAACAGGTAGTAGAAGGTTATCAGAAAGGGATATTTCCAGAATGGGAACCGATTCAAAGAATATTGGACCATTGACTGCAAACTCTCATTTAGCAAACAGTAAATCAGTTCCAGCACTTCATCATTCTAGCAATAATGTTTTAAGTAAACAAAATTAATTCATAAATGAAAAAGATGATCACATTTTTTTTTCTTTTACAGATATAGCAAACTCTAAATCACGAAGTACACACAGTTTAGCGAACAACAACGAACAAGGATTTTATCAGAATTTGAGTGTTTACCGAGCTCAAAATCAAAGCCAACCTGTTTTTGGAGAAAGGTAATAGTGGTGCCTAGCTCTATATTTTCAATTTTTAAATACAGGTGTGTGAAGATGAAAGTCAATGGTAGCGACTAAAATTAAACTAAAGTATGTACATACATATGTGTTTCTTCTAGAAATAATTTTTCTCTTATTGGTACTAGAATAGACAAAAATCGATTTTTAAAGTATCTCAAACTATAATTAAACTTATAAGTTAATTATATATAAAGTGGGTTCCTGAATTCTGTGAATTCTGTATTCCTGTCCGTATGGGTATACACACATGTGTACCATGGGTGGAAACCTTAATTGCTGAATGGATTTATTTCAAACTATATCCGAAATCAGTGGTGTGGAAATTTTTTATTATAGTCCTAAAATGAATGGTACTAAACGCATTAACGCCGCTGTAATGTTAATTCTATTTTGAAACTGTTCTGCAATTTATAAATTTATATTGAATTAATTTGTGTGTTCTGTTATCTTAAGTGTTTCTCCGTTGCCTTATCTCTGGCTTCATCATAATTTGTCTTGTTCTTATTGCTAATTGGAATTCTTACAGAGGGAAACGCATACAAAGGAGGTGGCATTCTTACAAATGCATTCGAACTTTCATTGCGTTGAATTATCCATGTCTTCTATCCAGATCCTTGATCTCCGCCGATTTAATGGATGCCATTAGTAACCTTTTCGACAACATTGTCTTCTTCGGCATTCTACTTGTATGTCAGAGTAGAATGTCAGTTCCTCTCTGAAACTTACATTGCGGCTCACACAGTCGATTCTGCCAGGAATTCTTAAGTGGAGCGCTTCGCGCGATTCATTTATTTACACTTCGCTTTCCGGAGTGGTTTAGCTGGTACCACGTCGACGTACTGCTAAGCTACTTTTACTTCGATGAAATACGAGTAGATATAATAATGTCAGATATGAATAAGCGATTATGGAAATGCAGAATAAATAATGTAATATAATATTTGAAACAACTTAAAGTACGATCTCCATTAGAGATATCATCGTATTTGTTTCTTACATATTATGAATCTTCTCGAGGTCTGGTTACAATTCTTTCCGTTGAAATATTTCATTTGTTTTTATATGCAAAAACATATTCTCTTCTACTCCAAGTTTGATCAGTTTGTTTGTCTAGGTAGGTAGGTAGGTAGGGGTGGTTGTGTCAGCAAACCATGCTGTTTGATTTGTCTAACTTGAATACAGTATTCCTTGACGCCACTTTTTATTTTGTCCTTTTTCTTTTTCCTATTTCGGCGGTGTTGTGATCTGAACTCAACCTAAGCTTACGCGATGATTGATGTCATTATCGGGTCCATTCATAAATGTAAAATACAAAACAAACACAATGCATAGCAGGAAAAGCTGCGCAAATGCAAGTTTAATTTAAGCACTACGCAATATGATTTTGACAGCTGCACGATTGCGCAATGAATATACATATAAATAGCTTTACTACATTCATGAATTCTCTGCCTCGCAGTGATACCAATTCGTGCATTTGTGAACTCTCTGCTCAGCACAGATCGCGCATTATTGCATTTATGAATGAGCCCATCATCTATTGATCATAGATCCCAGATAGCACTGTTTCATTCAAACAAATTTCTAGAATAGGTCTGAGTGGATCAGAGAATGGGCAGCACAAGTACTCGGACTAATGCGGTACCCATTTCCCTCCAAACCCTCAAAGTCAACCTATACAATATGCTAAATTCTTTAAGGAATCGTATCATCCGTATCATCCTTCCCTGTGTACATAGAGAGAAGGTAACTTTCCCTCCCTTGGTTCGGTATTGGATCACCTCATAAATTTGCAGATGGGAATCCTGAGCTATCTGAACCCGATGTCTCCCATCTTTTTCCAGAGGATATCTCGTCTGGCCGAACCGCTTTTATTTTTTTATTTTTAATATTTGAACATCTCACTAACTTTTTCGACTTTTATGTCGGGTATTTCTTCAGAGTTAGGAATGGTTCTTGGAAAGTATAGCCGGGGAAACTGTGCATTCAAAAGTACTTCACAATACTGTCCCCACCTATGAAGAATCTTGTCGTCATCAGAAAGGCCCTGAACATTGTTAGTGAAATTTGACGAACGAATCTCCTTCTTTGAGCGGCTCTTTTGAAGATGTTGCGCCCTTATTGTGTTGTCGCAGCTCCTCGATAGCCTGGTTTTTAGCAGCAGCTGAGAAAAAAATATATCCTCCAGTTCCCGATACAGGTCCTGCGTATTCTCTGCTTGGAGCTGGGGGCACTTCATCTTCGCTTGTCTCTACCAAGGTCTGTATCCCACTCCTGGTTTTGTTATTCCCCATATGAGCTTTTGTTATTTATGAGCTTCGGGTTGGGTGGTACGGTACCAATCGGAGTATTTCGTGGCCTGCTGATCGAAATAAGTCGTCGATTAAATGCGTCTGGCTTACGACTATCTTACACACATACATACAGTTTCAATGGCCCGCCAATCCTTTATGAGGGTCGCGGGGTTGGATGCTCAGGTGGACCCTCCATCCTTCTCGATCCTCCGCCATTGACTCCAATTCATCAGGAGGAATCCCTAGACGGCTCCAGGAGAGATGTCGGACTTGGTCCAACCATCCATTTCTAGCCTTTCCGCGGAGTCGCCTACCTGATGGCACGGCAACCATGGCGCGTCTTGAAAGCCGGTCTGGGGACATACGCACTACGTGACCAAACCTTTGAAACATAGATCGTTCCGTTCGGAGAAGTAGCTGCTCAACAGTGAGCGCCTCGCGTACTTTGGTGTTGCGCACTCGATCCCTACGAGTTATTCCAGCAACACCGCGAAGGAACAGCTTGTATCCGACTATCTTGTTTTGTAAAATTAAATCGTAAAGTTCGACAAGCGACAATGGTTCAGGCATCCACAAATGTCCCCTACCAATCAGAAAGGAGCGTAAAAAAGAAACCAGTCTCACTAACTAAAAACTAATTTGAAACGCACTATACATTTTTAACTTAACAATGTTCGCTATTCGTTACTCCGGAATTTTCCTATTGAAATCATCTCAAAACTTTTTTTTTAACAAGTTATATGGCGTGTAGGCAGTTCGACCAGAGAGAAAAAGCTTCTACTGATACTGCACAGAGCTGCACTATGCTCTGCGGTTTCGTCCTCTTCTAGGCAGAGGCGGCAGTTGATGTCCTCAGAAATTCTCAAAACTTACAACGAGAATTAGTAGTGCCAGTTGATCGGTTATGCATACCTGATTGCTGAAAAGCTTTTGTTGAAATAGCATATAATACTAATAGTAACCACACTTTACTCTTTTAGCAATTTGAGGCTTGAGCCTATATTTATTGTTAATTTAAACCGTAAATAATGTTTTTTTTTTTTTTTTTTTTTGTTAAGACCACAAATAGATTCATCAAATTCCACAGTAAATGCATACAGTGGAAATTTGCCGAACTCTATTCATCAACAAACGTCATCGAACCCCGTCAGTGGAATACTACATTCGAAAAATGTCGCACCGCCAACGTCGATTAACCAAAACAATATTCTAAACCGTCCAGCATCTGCCCATTATCAGAGTAATTTAAATGCAAATTATGCAGCAAACACAAGCAATACTACGATGCCTTTGTCCAATCCAATGTTGCCATTTAATGATAATCATGGAATAAGTGCCAGTAGCACTAATATAAACGCTAACGGAAACATATCATCATCATCGAATGCCCAACTGCATCATATGCAGCCGCAATCCTCCCTTACGATGGGTAATCGTTCTAAAAGTACTCACAATTTCCAGAGAGACGGCCAAAGCCAATCTAGCTTGCGCATGAATCAAATATTCGCGCCGTCAATGCCAAACATTGCTGCTGCTCACACAACATCTGCAACCCCCAATGTTTATAACGGTGGTATGTCGTCCAGTCAAAGCATGCAGAATGTAACCATGATAACGCACCCAGGAGAAACCCTGCAACAGCATGGTTTTACAAATGGAAGTCATAATCACAATCAACAGTATATCACAAAAACTGCTACATCAAATCATATGGTGGGGGGACGTACTCAACCTGTTACTGGGGACATGTCAATGAGAAGAAATCATCGAATAGATATAATGCAAGATAGCTCGCATCAGTTAAATCAATTAATGTTGCCACCAAATAATCAGCAGCCAGAACAGCATCATCCTAATGCAACTGCATTACCACCAAAGCCGCAGGGAATGATGCATAATTCAAGCATTCAACCTGGAACATCCTCTAAACACCAGCTTCCCCCAAATATCCCTAAATCTCAATCCAGCCGAGTACCACAAAGTTACCAACAACAGCAAAATGCAGAAGAAACACCACCGCTCCCTCCCACAACGACTCATCCTCTGTTTAAGGGGACAACTCAAACTTCGCAGGGAATGAATTATGTTGCAAGCTCTGCAGATCCTCCAAAGGGTGGTTACTATCCGATTAATGCATCAACAGCGCATCAGACCAATTATATGGGTATCAACCCATGGGAACGCGAAGAAAGAGAAAAAGAGCATGAGGTACGTCGAGAACACGTTCGGCATTGGAGAGATCAACAAATTGCTGAGCTGTCTAACTCGACGCAACGGTCGCCTCAACAGGAAGAGCAGTTGAAAACGCTAGTTTTGGAGAGGGATTTTGAAAGACGGGCTCAGGAAGTGGACGAGCAAGAAGACGAGAGTGAACCTTCTTTCGAAAAAGAAAACTATCAAGAAGTTGTCCGACTCGCTAACCAACCAAGTACAATACAAACGCCGATAACGAATTTCCATCAGACAGATATTAGAATTGAACAGGAAGAGGGCGTAGAACCGCCAACAAACGATTCCCAAGCACTCTATATGCAGAACTATCAAATACAGCAGAGCCAGGCTCCCATAACAGTTCAGCCAAAGGGTATATTGAAAAACAATCGATATGACAGCTCTTCTTCCTCTATAACACCATCATCACCCTCCAAATCACACAAATCTGCCAGTTTCGCTGACGAAAGGCGTCTGCAAGCCGAACATACCATATCTAGCTTAGCAAAAGATGTCTCACATATGAATATAAACTTTGAAATAAATACTAACAGTATGGAACGCTTATCGTCTGCGGAACAATTGTCCAGTAACTCAATGCCTAGTGGGACAATCCCACCACCTCCCCCACCAGAACGAAATAGTTCATATATCATCATGTCACAACAGCAGCAAAAAATTCGTAACTCTGCAACTAACCCTTCACCTGAAATTCATAATCAGAACAATATGCCGATGTACCCTAATTGTGGCAGCAGCAGTAAAAAATCTGGCTATGCATTGACGAGCAATAATAATAACAATTTGCCTTTGAAAAATATCCAAACACAGAGCATCAATGAAATGCATTCGCCAATAAGTTCATCCACTGGTGTTAGTGTCCCAAGTAATCTTCTAATAATTGGGCGTGATAATAAACGAGTCTCGTTTCATGACGAGGAAAATAACTATGTTCCGTCCCAAATGACAACCCATACAAACGAGCAGAGTTATACCAACGATCAATCGGAACTGCATACGATCAGTGAAAATCCACACGTAAGTCAGAGATAAATAAATTCAATAATTTAATACTAAAAAAAACCTTAAATTCACAGAATTACAGTTCAGAGTCCACGGAGATGTTGCAAACACCAACCACGCCCGACGCGGACATGTGGAACACAACCGTACAATCGACACCTGGTGTTATTGGCGCACAAGAAGTCTACAGGTAATTATTTTATTTAGTCATTTGAAATGAGAAGTACATACATACGAGTATGCATACGTAGGGACAAACAAAACTTCGCTTAGTTGATTGAATAATAAAACACAAAAAGAACTTTAACTTTGGAGAAAATAAAAAAAAGTTAAGTATTAAACTTTTTTATTTTCTCCACATAATTGGCGCTTATTGCGTTAGGTTTTTTAAATTGATAGATACAGCTTTCAAAATCGCCTTTTTGCGGTTTTCCGATCTCGTCATTGACTGCATTTATAATCTTCTCATTAGATAGGAAGTTTTTCCCCTAATTTTTATTTTTTTTATTTTTGGAAAAGGCAAAAAATCAAACGGCACTAGTTAAGAGAACTAGGGTGCTGGACGAATTTCATTAATACCCGAGAGCCGACAAATTTTTTGATTTTTTCCGCAGTGTAAGTGGGCGCATTGTCATGGTACAAAAAGTAGCGACGAAGCTAATCTTATTTTTTTCTTTTTTCCTAACAAATTTTGAAAAACTTGTGGGAAACAAGTTTCCGTATACTAATTAGCAGTTACTGTCTGACAAGTTTTTAGCGAGATGACGGCGACCACTTTCGGTTTGGTGAAGTAAATCGCCATCATAACTTTTTTATTGGTTGAGGACTTGCAACTTTCGGGCTTCATACCATGGACTGCTGTTTGGTTTCTGGGTCGTACTTATAAAACCAAGATTCATCACCTGTTACGTTTTTATTAAAGCAGCTTGACTCTCCATTTTCGAACTTTTCCAACAAAGACTGCGCAAAACGTACACAAGTCTGCTTTATCTCTTCATACAAAATTTTTGGAACATCGAGCTGATTTCAGGTGATGATTCAATAATCGCGATACAGCAATGCCATTCAAGCCCAATTTATCAGCTATCATTTTTTGTGTCGTTTTGAATCTTCGTCAATTTTGGCCCTCACCAGAGCTAAATTTGTATCGTTTGTCGAGGATTTGGGCCGACCTCACTAAAAATGCCCAATCTGAAATCTTCGAAACCATTTTAAAACAGTAACGAGGGATGGAGTAGTAATTCTATATGCATTTTGGCATTTCGAACGAATTTCTTCCTGTGTTAGCGGTGGAACTTGAACGGGCCTAACATCACTAATTGTACATTTTCTAGTCTCCATTTTTACCTATTGATCTGAAATTTAGAAATAAATATCGTTAGATTATAATCTTTAGAAACACAACTTTTTTTTCAAAAATTAATAAATTGACATCAACTAAGCGTACTTTTGTTCGGGGGTTCGGGGTCTGGTATAAAAAGTGTAGGTCCGACTAGTACCATTATCAAGTTATTCCAGTTTTTCGTTTTTCTATTACTATTTTCTCCTTATTTTCTATCAGCGTAAAAAGTTATTTCAAAATTACTGTATCACTGACCTTATTGGGGCAAACATGACCGTTTCCGTAAGAGACACGTCCAACTTAAAGAGTCGTTCCAATATAACCTAATTTGTTTATTTAAGATCGCCCGGTCAGAGCAATATGGCTGTGTTATTTTTTTAAATATCGGGGTATTAATTAAGAGCACCCTATTTTGTTTTATAAATAAAACAGGTTGTGTTTGATATGTAAAAAAAATGATTTCGGGTTAAAGTACCATCGACTCCATTAATTATGAATGCGTTAAATATGAGGTTGTTGTAATAAAACCTGGGCTATCATCATGTAATTTTAAGAACGATTATCGTCCGAACGATACTTGCAAACGCTATCGTCATTAATTTGCTTCACATAACTTTATTACTATCGTCTCGTCTATCATCCAAAGTTTGAGAGCCTTCAATAGCTTCAAATGACTGAAAACTGACACATGACAGTGGGCTCCAGTGAGCTGCGTTCACGGAATGTTAAAATTACAGTCGCTTACAAACTTTAGCATATTGATTAAATAGAAAATCAATTTGTAATGTTGAATATTTTTTGCATTAGAAAAAAAAATATCTAAAACCAATTGTTCACTTCAAAATTCACAAAAAAAAAGTTTAATTTGTTTGCAAAATATACAAACCAATGCAAGACGATACCTATTTAGCTATCGGGTGAACGATGTCGTCTTGACGTAATGTTTGACAATTTCTGGGGTTACGTGAAGCACAAGTTGAATCGTCAAAACGATATCGTCTAGACGACAGCAAAACTATCGTCTCGTATGTGATGAGAGCCCTGCAAGGTCAAAGAAAGTAACTACATTTGAGTACGAATATTTCAGTATTTCACAACTCTACATCAAATATAAAAAAAAATATGAGGAACTGATAAATGAATTGTTGTTTAATTTCATTTTGAAAACGCTACTTGCCCTGGTAATAAGACCAGACAGTTTTTTACTTTATTTTGTTAATTTCCAACTCGAATCTTCTGTTATATTTCAATTTTTGTTCCCAGCTAAGTCAGCAAAAATAAATGTACTCAAATTCGCAATTGCTGACTTAGCAAGTAATATTTTTGTAATTTAAGTGTTGTATATATTTGTAAGATAAGCAATATTTTAGTACAATATATAAGATAGCGAATAAGCTATAAGATAGCTACAAGGCAATTACATACATCAATGCATTACATCTGTATTCAAATGAGATAAATGCTTTACGAAGGCTACAAACATTGGTAGAAATAATTACATCAATACATAACATCTGTACTAATAAACAGATAAAAACGTGGTCAGGGCTAACACTGGTAAGTGCGAACAGTGCAAAAAAACAAGAAAATGAATTCATTTCAGTGAAGTTAAAGTGTAATTAGGGCTGATGAGATGGAGATTTTCGTTATTGTTGCGAAACAAAAAGCACTAGCAGAAAAGCTAGAGAGAGCATCGATTAATTTTAAAAAGCATAGCGCGTCTAGGAAGACTCAACGCTATAAGGAAGAACGTCTGAAGAAAATTCAGAAATTTTGGAGTGAATTCGACAGTAATCATAATAAAATTAAAGAAAACGTAAGCCAAGATACGCCATACATTCAGAGAAACACGTATGGAAAGGTTGAACAACTTTATTAGGAACTTAAAACCTTGCTAAGGAGTGGTCATCAAGGAACCCAGTCGACAACTGACTCAATTAAAGCAATATTATGTGCAACGAAGGAAGGATTATCAGCAATCAATAACATGGGGTTCAACATAAAATCGTGGGATCCTATCATTGTACACCTGGTAATTAAGGCGATGGACCAAGATAGCAGAAATCTCTTTGAGCAAAGTCTGGAACAGCCGAACAAGATCCCATCACTTCAAACGCTATACGATTTTTGAGCAAGAAGATATCAGGCATTGGATGTGCTAGTCTCCAACAAGCAAATATATTTTAAAACTGGAGAGGACATAAAACATGTAACGCGAAACGTTCATGTCTCAACCAAATCAAATTGTGTTTTTTGTGAAGGAGAACACAATATTTATTCGTGCCGAAAGTTCATTTGTTGGACACCCAAGGAACGCTATGAACAAGTAAGGGCAATGCAACTGTGTGTGAATTGCTTACGGCACGATAAGCAAATTGCTTGCATGAGTACAAATAAGTGCAAGCACTGCAATAAAAAACACCACTCCTTATTGCGTTTGGAAAAGGTAGAAAGACGGCATTCAAAACAGGCTCGAACTGACGCACAGATTCAATGTAACCATGGCCATCAAAGACAAAATATCCTGCTTGCTACAGTAATTGTAAGGGCGAGCGGTATTACTGAAAATAGTCAATGCATCAAACTTCGAGCACTAATTGATCAAGGGTCACAAGCCACCCTAGTAACAGAAACTGTCGCTCAAATTTTGAGGTTGAAAAAACAGAAGGTCTATGTTGAAGTAAGTGGACTGGGAGCTACTGACGCAGGGACAGCACGTAATAAGGTGAAGCTAACAATATCTCCAAGCTTTCATCCGAGTTCAAAATTAATGTAGAAGCTCTTCTTTTACCAAAATTAACAAGAACCTTACCTAATGAAGAAGCCAGTAATACAACGGTGGGACAGTTTGAGACAATCAAGCTAGCGGATGCAACATTTAACATCCCTGGAGGAATAGGCCTGATAATAGGAGACAGGTCGAACATCGACCCAAAGAAATGACAAAACCAAAATCAATGGTCTTGTCGTTCAAACATCATTAGAAAAAGAACTTGAAAGATTCTGGGACATTGAAGAAGTTTCTCGGCCAGCGCAACAGAAGACGAGTGACCAGGAATGCGAAGATTATTATAATGCGTTCCATTTTCGTGATAAGGAAGCAGGAAATGGACCTTGACAAGCAGCTAGGAGAATCCAAGAACAGAGCCATAGCTAGGCTACGACAGCTAGAGAATAAATTCAGCACTAAAAGCTGAATACGTAAGGGTGATGAATGACTTCTTACAATTAGGAAATATGGTGGAAATGACCAAAATGGATAAGCGGAACAGCAATTGTTACTACCTACCACATCATGCAGTACTAAAGCCTGATAGTACTACTACTAAATTGCGTGTAGTATTTGATGGGTCAGCAAAAACTTCCACCGGAGTAAGGCTAAATCAATTGATGATGGTGGGCAGTAGGCTCCAAGAGGACATTACAACAATTATAATGCGATGGAGAACTCATAAGTATGTCTTCACTGCCGATATTGAAAAAATACCCCTGTTTTTTTTCGCACATCGAAGTGAAGTAAAGTAGGATTTTGCATGTAAATCTACTACAATATCCCACTGCCAATGACTGCCAATAAGATCCGCAGCCGGATTCAAGTGTAGATAATTTTTCGAGACTCGATTGCGAGTTCGATTATTTCGTTCATCCAAGTTGGCAAAGATAAAGATTTTGATTTTTTTTTTATGTACGTACGTCTATTTTTTAATTGAAAGACAGAAATATCGGTGGGTCTGGTGTTTTTTTTATAAGAAAATGGAAATATGAAATATGAAATATTTACTTCGCTTTACTACTATCATCATATCATATGGCGAAGTGAAACCAACAAACCAATAAAGGGAAACAAGCTTACAACAGTCACATATGGTACAGCATTAGCACCATATTTAGCCATAAGAACCCTGCAACAGCTAGCTACAACAAAGGTATCCAATGGCGTCAGAGATTGTCAAAAATGATTTCTACGTAGACGAAATACTGGCTGGAGAAGGCACTTTAAGGGAATGTCGGGAGGCCCAAGGTCAACTAGTAAATTTATTAAATGTGGTGGTTTTCATCTTCGATAATGGGCAGCAAACCACACATCACTTCTCGAATCAGTATTAGACGCACGTAATCAACCTAATATCAAGTTTGATAAGGAGGAGACAATAAAAAACTCTGGGAATGTATTTGTATCCTTCAGCTGACACATTCCAGTTTAAGGTACACATAACCACATCATCGAAAGAGACCCATAGATCAAAACGTGCGACACTATTAGAAATCGCGCGTTTTTTTCGACCCATTAGGGTGGCTCACACCAGTTACAGTCACTGCTAAGGTACTTATGCAATAGATTTGGAAGGCTGAAATTGACTGGGATGAACCATTAACAGATGAGTCACAACGGTGTTGGGATCGCTTCAGGCATGAACTACCAAATGCCGAATCCATAAAAATTCCAAGATGGATGGGTACCAACAAAGGGCAAAGGATTGAATTACATGGTTTCTGTGATGCCTCTGAATCCGCTTACGCAGCCGTTGTATAATATATGCTAGAACTACAAAGGATAACATGAATTATAGAACTACACTGTTGACATAAAACAGAAGTTGCACCCATCAAAACCATGTTTATGTGGGACACATTTATTTTCAAAACTTCAGAAAGAACTTAAACAGATATTCGGGACAGAGACCGTTAAGGTGTTCGCATGGACGGACTCAACAATTGTATTGTCATAGATAAGGCAGAATGCATCCAACAAGAAAATGTTCATTGCCAACAGAGTATCTCAAATCCGAGAAACAACGGATCCATGGCGACACATCAGATCTACAGAAAATTCCGCGGACTGCGCATCAAGAGGTATAACTCCAGCACAACTTAACCATCATTCCCTTTGGTGGAATGGGCCAGAATGGCTAAGGAATAGTATTGTACACTGGCTTGTACAATCCGAAATCGAGCAAACAATTTCGACAACCCAAACAGTTGAATCAAAAGCCGTGCTAACGTCGGAGATAAAGAGAAACAGCATGATGGGCAGATTTTCGTCTTATACACATCTGATAAGAACTACGACCTACTGCAAACGATTTGTGTTCAACTGTACACATCTTGGACAAAGCCAGAGCAGATCTATAAATGGGTTGGCGACAACAAACTCAGAACGAATGAACCAGGTTCAAACGACGACGCATAGCATCGAAACCCCACACACTTCAAGAAGGAAAAAGATAGCGACTTGCAGACTGAGCCCATTAAGGTGGTTCTTGTTCACCAGTATGGTTATGATGGTTCTCGGACAGGGTTGCACATTGACTTACTGACATTTACTTCAAGGAGATTGGTAGCGTTAATCTAATAGTCAGCGACTGGAAAATTATTGTCTATTATGATATGACCAACTATTGGAGAGAATTTGAAGGATTCCAGGATAGTGAAAGATATGAATGACTTCTGTAAAATGAAATCTGACGTATTGATTCACAATACAGTTCATCAATTCAGTTACCAGCTGACGATCATCAAAAGCAACAACGACTTGCTGCTTAACCAAGGAGCCGGAGTTTCACTCAAGATTCGAATGAAACGATCCCCGTTCGACTTTATTGGTACAGTAGCAAATAAGCTGTTCGGACTTTTAGACGAGTCATATGCTGAATACTGTGAGCAACAAATTCAGGAAACACGAGTAAATGAGAATCACCTACTAGAGTTGATAAACAACCAGACTTCGGTAATAAAATCAACGAGTAATATTTTACCGAGAAATACTGAAACCATTACTGCACAACTGTAAGCGTTCCAAAATGAGTTAGAGAACTTGAAGAGCAGTGCAATCAAATTAAACAACCAGAATGATGCAGAACAAAAGTTTTTAGTATTGTCAGCATATGCGACACTAGCAATGTTGAATTATCAACAAACGCAAAATTCCCTACTGAATATTCTGACTAATTTACATCATGCCAAAATCAACCCTCTGGTGATCACACCAGGCCAACTTCGATCGCAGCTAGAGTTGATAAGAAGCCACTTGCCACCAAAGATATCTGTAGCAGGAGAAGAAACGCATTCGAGTTTGATAGGACTGTACAAACTTTTGGCGGCTAGGGCAAGGGTAACGGAGCGGAATATAATATTCGACATAAGAGTGCCTTTATTCAACACAGAAGACTTCGACCTATTGAAGGTCATACCCGTTCCCACTCCCCACAAAAATTAATACGTATTTATTGAACCGTCGCTGGATTATCTAACAGTAAATCTGCTACGAGAATCATACTACAGAACGACCAGCGAGGAGCTGACCAAGTGCATAAGAACCAGCGAAAGATACCTATGTCACCAACAGTATCCGATGTTTAATCGCCGGTCCAATGTCAGCAGATGTGAAGGGGTTCTCATCCTATTGTAAACTACGCAGCATCAAATAGTGGATTTACTTTCTGGACAGGATGTATACTCTTAACGTGATTTGTGGTAGACAAGTCCGGGAGATATCACTACTAGTTGACGGGATATTGAGACTACAGCAAAACTGTATACTTCAACAAAATTCGATGACCATCAGTTCATATAGCATCATCAACGCAGCTTTCATTCCAGTTACAAACATTACAGAAGTATTGTCTGAAAGCCCTAGGAACACATTCAAACCGCTTGCCATTCCACACGTCATACTCAAATCGGAAAAGGAAGACATCAAAGTTCTAACCAAATGGGTAACGGACATAACAAATAATGAGCATTTACCACCTAAGTAAGCCAACAGTACATCCAATTCATCATGGACTGAACTACAGCCTAATCGCTGCATTATTTATTCTAATAAGAGGAGCAAGAGAAATGTGCAATTAGAGGTCCAGGCTCAGGAGCTACCACCAATACCCGCAGATAGGCATTTTACTGCGACCGATTTTCAGGTGGCATTAAAGGTGTTTTTTTTTTACTTTATTTTGTTAATTTCAAACTCGAATTTTCTATTTCAATTTTTGTTCCCAACTAAGTCAGCAAAAATAAATGTACTCAAATTCGTAATTGCTGACTTAGCAAGTAATATTTTTGTAATTTAAGTGTTGTATATATTTGTAAGATAAGCAATATTTTAGTATTCAATATATCGAATAAAACGCAACGATGCTAGTCGTCAAACGGCAGAAGGCAATTTATGCCATGCTTGTAAATTCTTTTGTCAATCAAAATATTATATTTTAATGAATTGCAATAAAGAATATTAATAATAATAATAATAATAATAATAGTAATAGTCGTCAAACACATTTTGAGAGTTATAGTTTAGACTTCCCCCACCAGTCTTCTGCTTAAATTCTAAATTCAACACTACTTTTCTCAAAATATGTTGTTTAAGTTTAATATCTGAATTACACATTCAAACAATTTAAGCTTTTTTTGAATTTTTTGTACTCTATGTATTTTATTTAACTTTTTTTTTATACAAACCCATACAAAATCCATTAGATGGTTCAGCGTTGGTTGTTTTGCTTTATTTTTTAATTTCTTTATACCAATTAATGGCTACGTTAACAGCTCTAGAAACTTTAGCACTGCGGTTTTCATCATTTCGAAATAATGCAGTGCTTCACACAAATTTCTTGATGTCAACTGGCGACTCGTGGAACTCATCTGATCCCAACTGCATCAGCGCTTCATTTGAAAGCGGAGCTCCGGCAATAGTTTCTTTCAAACACGATTCATCGTTCTTGATTTTAATTCATTTCAAGACGCACTTATGTTGTACAGAAGAAGTAATTCTTAAACCAATCTTCAAAGAGAGCTTTTGTCACCCAAGCCTTTTTGTTCGATTTCCAAGTGACTGGCAATTCTTTTTTGTTCAATCCCTTGAAAGCTCTTGGATTTTCAAACAGGTACACCAATACCTACTATAGCTTGAAATCCCCAGCAGCGTTAGCACCCAGAAGAAGAGTCAAACGTCTTTTGACACCTTATAGCCTGATGCAGATTTTTCGTCGTTTGAAATAAAGTTCCACTCTGGCATTCGCTTCCAATAAAGCCCTGCCTCATCCACATTAAAAACTTGTTCTGAAACGAACCACCTTCTTCAATTTTTTTTTTTTTTAAATGGTCGAATACTCGAGAGCTGCAACTGAATCGGCACTTGCTGCTTCGCCTTTCATCTTGATGTTATGCAAAATATGTGTCAAACCAAAAAGGTGAAACCCGTGTCTAGGAAATCCAAAAGACCGTTATAGCGAGGTATGAGTGTATTTGTATTTATACATATATGAATTAAATGTCCATAAGGGTACGTCTGTAAGTAACGCACTATCAGAGCCGTTACACAAGTTTCATAAAAAGTGATTTCGCTCTACCAATAAATTTTCACAGAACCATAGTTCATTGGACAAAAATAAAATTCAATAACCGTCACCTGGCACCTCATACTTCCTGTCATCCCTCGGGGACATAGGGCATCAACAATGCATTCTTAGCTATTATGTTGACTGGTGCTGAAAGAACACATATACGTTTCCACGCTCTATCAAGTTGGCCCCAAACACAAGCCTTAAGTGTAAGCGGGTGTAAAAAATGCTTTATACGTGCATTACGACAGGCGGGCGATCAAGACAAAACCGTACTCGTATTTTAATTTTCTTCTATTCTCACTCTGTAATTCTTACCACCTAGTAATTTAGAAATTTGTACTCATTTTGTGAAGTCAATTAATCAAACCTGTATTATTTAATTACAGAGACCCCCGCCAACGTCGTCTGGCACAGCAGCAGCAAGAACAACAACAACGAACAAGTGAAGCTGTTCCTGAAAAGTTGTCATTCAAAGAGAAAATGAAAATGTTTGCTCTTGAATCTGGTGAGGACCAAACACCTAAGGATAAATTAAAAATATCGCGAGCCCAAAGGGATATTGACGCTGTACACTAGCATGATTTGGCTCTCGTGTAGGTTGTTAAGGAAGTATTACTTTGTAGTTATTTGGCATCTTTTCTATCAAAACACACAAATCTTAAAACTGCAATGCGAAAGGCTCTCAGAGACCAATTAAATGGGTTAAGTATGAGACAATTATTTTTAAAATTAATTTTTCAAATAATATATATGCAGATATACATATAAAAAATCATATACATATATCGAGTAGTTAATTATATACTTACATAAACTGTTTATTAAACTGTTATTAAGTCTTAGAATTTAAAAATAAAAGAAAGAAAATAGTGATTAATGAATAAAATATAATAATTAAATTTCTATCCAAGGCTTTAAAATTTCCATAAAAGAAAAATAATCAAGCAAGGACACAAACGAAAATATGTATGTGCACTTCCTGTTTTGGTTTTGTTTTTGTTTTTATTTTATTTATATTTAGATCTTCGAAATATACAAAGCTGATTTATTAGCAGTAAATGAATGAAAATAAAAAGTTCCAAGAACGAGTCTTAAAACAGCAATCTTATGAATGAACCAATTTTTCAATTACATACATACATTGAAACATATATGTAAATATTTACCATTATATACTTTGTTTATTTAAAAAGATTACAATTCAATGAAATTACTGATCAAAATTTTAAGCACGAAAAACCACATACAACTAATTTTATCATAAAAATTATGTTTACTAAAAGTTGATATGGTTTAAAAAAAAAATTAAGAAATACAAAAGGATCAAAATACGAATGGACCAAACAATTTTGAGGAATTTACTTACCTATTAAAGAGATCAATTATTATGAATATCGTTGAATAATTATAATTGTAACATTTTTTATTAAGAAAAATAAAAAACGAATTCAGTTTAATTATTATTAAAGCCTTCAGTGATTAGCATAAAAGCAAGATTTATAAATATATATACATGCAAACTGTTAAGTACCAGTGCAGTGTTAAATAAAAAAAAAAAGTTTAAATAAAATATTTATTGTAGACAAATAATTTTTTAAGAAAAGTTTTACCTTGTAGTTAACAAGGAAATGATATACATATATTTTTTTCATATTTATACGTAAGTATTTTTTAGTTTTTAATTTTTTGTTTGTTGTGTCCTGTATCCCCTTGTGGGTCCTAGGGCCACTACTACGCCTACGCGCCATCGTGTACGGTTTCTGGCAATGTGCCTGAGCTCTCCCCAACTGCCGTGCCTCCTTCTCGACTGTTCTGCGCCAGCTCTTCTGCCATCCTGAGTTGAAGTGTTCCATTGCATAGCATAGTTCGCTAGGGAACTATTAGCCTTTCGAAACGTGTGACCAATCCACTGCCACTTCCGTCGTTGGATGATTGTGCCTATTGGTTCCTGACCCGTTCTCTCGTAAAGGCGTTCGTAGGAGATACGATTGGACCAGAAAATCCTTAAAATAATACGCAGGCACCTATTAATGAACGTTTGTAGCTTTCTGGTGAAAATAGTGGTCACTCTCCATGTGCTGCATCCATATCCTATTCTTCTTTTTCTTCCTTTTATCAGCGAGGTTATGATCCGAAAACAAGGGATCACAACCCTTCCACTTCACCGCATTTCTACTGATCCGCCTGTGCTACATCCATATAACAGCACGGATTCAACATTGGAGCGGAACAGTCTTAGCTTGGTGTTTAAACTGATTGCATTACTTCGCCATATTTTAGACAACATACCGAACGCAGACTTTGCTTTGGCGATCCTGTTGACTATATCCAGCTCGGTTCCACCATCGGTCGAGACAATACTCCCAAAATACTGGAAGTCATCTGCTCTCTCTACCGGTTGTCCAGCAATGCATATTTGAGCCGACGACTTTATTCCAAGGCTGATAATTTTAGTTTTTGCCGTATTAATTTTCAGCCCGACGACGCTTGCCTCTCTCTTCACATCTGCTGTCATTTGGTGGAGGTCCATAATTCTGTGGGAGAGTAAGCACCAATAGTATTGGTGAAAGAATACAGCCTTGTCTTACCCCACTTTGGATCTCAAATTCCTCAGACAACATTCCTCTGCGCAGAACGTGACATTTGGAGCCTTCATATGTAGCTTTGGCAATAGCAATTAGTTTATCGGGTATAACTCTCCTGCGTAAGGCACGCCAAATAAACTCCCTGTTGACACTATCGAACGCCTTCTCAAAATCGATGAACAGCATGTGAAGTGGCGATCGATACTCAATACACTGTTCGATGATAATCCGCGGGGTGTTGATGTGGTCGACACAGGATCAAGAGCGAAAACCTACTTGTTCGGCATCGAGTGTGTCGTCGAGATGTTGTTTGATTCGCTTCAGGATGATTTTAGCTATTCATCCTAATTGTAGTTGGCGTTTGTTGCTTTTCGACGATTGTCGTTTTGTTCATAGCTACGACCTGCTGACCGTTAAACATTATTAACCAATTTGTTTGTCGTGTAGAATACTATTACAAGTCTGTCACAGTGAAAAACTTATTTATGAAAGTGGATTATTGCTACATCTGAAGAATAAACAGGGTGATTATTTTATCTACAACAGGTAGCACGCAGATACCCCTCCAGTTTCCGTACTCCATTAAATTTCCTTTCTTGGGAAGCTTAACGATCACTCCCTTTTTCCACTCGTCAGGAAAGCTCTCACATTCCATCTCTTGAGCTGCTCCTCATCCGAAATGAGCAGGAAACTGTCTAGGATTTTCACTGGGTGTTGGCTGGAGCTGCAACCACCTGTCAGCTCTTTGGTGATTCTGTAGACGATCCTGCTGTCGCATCTCCGTGCATGTTCTTCTGTAGCGCTTTGATGTATTATAGTTGCGCACGCTACGCTGAAACTCTCTCATCTTCATGCGATATAGTGACTCTAGCTCGCTTCTCCCTGCTGCTGAAGTAACTGCAACGCGAGCTTTCAGCTGTTTTTGTTCGTCAATCCGTCCCCAAGTATCCTTCGAAAGCCCTATGTCTTTCCTGCGATCGACCGACAGTTCCTTCAGCACCAGATGCGTAAACATTTTTCACAGTACACCAATGGTCTTGGATGGTTGCGGGCAGTGAGCAGCAGTTGGAGAGTAGCTAGCTCTCCTAGTAGTAGAAGCTCTCCTTCTCCCCGCTAATGCTGGCATTGTTCTTTTTGAAAAGGCTGAGTGCCAGGACGTTGTATCTTCAGTAAATGCTGTTTTGCCAGAATTTTTGTCAGGTCGCTTCAAACGGGCGAAGAGCACCTAAAGCCAATGCAACAGAAAGCGGCCGAGAAAGCACTGCGAGAATTTGCCGACATATTCTCCACTGTGCTTGACGATTTGGGTAAAACCAAGGCCGCCCAACACAAAATCGAAGTGGATACGGCGAAGTCAGTCGGAATGACTGATATATCAATGCACAGCCCAAGCAGTCGGGTCTAGAAACTTGGAATTTTGCACAGAAGTTCCCTATATAACGTAGTCATCTCATCTACTAACGAAGGGTTTTTAAAACTCAACCTCTAAAGGGGAACAAAAGGGTGTTCAAAGTATTGTTCCCGAACATCTATCACTTTTTGTGTGATTAACTCATGTGCATTAGAAACTAGAAAAACTTGAATTAAAACGATTTGAGATTTAATTTGAGATTTAAATGAAAATTGATGTTACGATTTGGAGAAACTCAAAGAAGTGGTTCCGGCAATTCTGTCAGTCCTTCTGTATGTGAAGCTGGTTGCAGGCTAAATGGATGGACGGATTTACTTCAAACTTCATATATGAAGAAATTAAAGGTATGGTAAACTGTGGCTTATTCGTTAACCTTTTCTTTAAAGCTTCATATTGCCTTTATTGATACACCAAATGCAAATTTTTTAGAAGTTACAGGTAATTTTGTATTTTATTTTATAATTTGCGCGCACTCAAGAGGTATGAATAACATATTTTTATACGCTGCGGGCGTTGGAAAGGATAGATAGAGAGAGAGAGAAAATTCGTAGACATATTAATCATCCAACCGAGCGAACAATTTATCCAGCTATATGACCAAGCTTCTGCCAGTTATGCCTTCGCAGTAGTGTACATTTTCGTACGCTTTCGCATGCTTGCTGAGGTCGGGATTACAACTATGAACCATTAGCGTGGCGACGTTACCACTACACCATTGCCACCATTCGCATTAACTAGTATCGCATGTGATGAACGTGATCAAAATGCTTTCATTAAATTGGTTAAAACGTTTTGTATGGGGAAATCATGTATGAAAAAAATAAAAATAAATAAATTTTTGGCGCAACAGCTCTTTAAGTGCCAGGGCCTAGCTTCTCGCAACCACTCATGTTGTGTGCGTTATATTTTTTACACGAATGGAAGGGATCTACAGTTTAGTGCCGTATCCGAACGGCGATTTGAGAAGCTTTTTCGTGACAACAATATTTGTCAGACGCTCGCGAGAGGTGGGACCGTGAAAAAACTTTTTGGTGTTTTCTGGGATTTGAAATTGGAACCTCATACGTAGTGATCCGACACACTAACCATTTACGCCACGGCGCCTACAAAAATCATGTGTGTATGTTCACTTTATTTTACCTGCCTTAGCGGCAGCATACACACATGATTTTTTGTGCACATCTATGGCACAGTACCTTTCAAATGATATAAGTTTCATCCCCCTCCTTTTATAATAAATACTAAAAAAACTTACGATAAATTTCGTGTTCACGTATTAATATATAAGACAAGATAGTTTGTATACATCGCTGACTTTTAAAACAATTTCCGTCTTTCAAAAACAGTAGGCTTTTAGCTGAGAGTGCCGATCCGGGACACTATTTTTTTTATTTTTTTTTTTAAGCTGTAAAAAAAATTCAATTAAATAACAAAAAAAATAAATAACAAATAAAAAATAATCAATAAATAAATAAATAAAGTTGAATTCAGGTAAAAATGTAAAACATAAAAACTTCACGTGGTTACATAGGGATCGTTCAAGTTTAAATCAGTTGCTTTTGCTGAATTTAATTTCAAATAAAAAATACATATTTAATTCAGGTAAATAACGAAAGAAAATCATATGATGATTATTTCAATTATTTTGCATTATAGCTTGAAAAGTCAAATGAATTTTTTTTTTGCATCTATTAGTTGATGTCGCATTGGTGAGGTCAGGTAGTTTAAGCTCAATTTCACCATTTGTAACAACCGATGCGAACGGAGGTTCTGCTAAATCTGTTTCCGAATTATATGTCCTCCGATGAAAGCTTGCAATAAACGCTGTATGGTTAAACTTTTTAATTATTTATCCGACATAATATACTTGATGATTAATATTTCGTTGCAACTTAACTAGGAAGTTGTTCCCAAATTCTACCGAAGTTTAATCGTAAGTGCATGTATACATTCTTCAAGTGTTTCTGGCTCCATATCGTAACAGCTTTAATTTTCAATGAAAGATCCCATAGATGGATTAGATTCCGCATAGTGTATTTCAGCATTATTTTCACTTTTGTCAGATGACGATACCGCAGTCCTTTCTTCTCTTGTTTTTCTTTTTTTTTCTGTGTGTTTGAAAATTTTACAACACGTCTGACAGCCTTAATTTTTCTTTTAAATTTGTTTGCTTTTTATTGGCATCCCGTCGGCGTGCATTCTTTTCTAGTCGATATTTTTCTGTGGAACTAGTAATAATTCGAGAAGATCCACTTTCTGTTATTTTCTCAGCATGTAAACGTGGTATAGGACGTATTATTTCTGCTGCTAAAACGTTTGAATCATTTGGTTAGGAAGATATGTTCTGGTATTTACCGTCAATTTTTCACAACAAATTCCTGGTCGGTAAGAATTCGGGATTAAAAGAGTAGATTCCAGTAGTTCTAAAACGGTTAGTGAGCTTGAAAATGACTTTTACAAAACAAATAGTTAGCGCAACAGCTCTTTAAAGTGCATGGGCCTAGCTTCTCGCAACCACTCATGTTGTGTGCGTTATATTTTTCACACGAATGGAAGGGACCTTCAGTTTAATGCCGAATCCGAACGGAGATTTAATAAGCTTTTTCGTGACAACAACACTCTCGGATGTTTGTCAGACGCTCGCGAGAGGTGGGACCGTAAAAAAACTTGTTGGTGTTTTCTGGGAATCGACTTGGAACCGCATGCGTAGTGATCCGACACATTAACCACTTACGCCACAGCACCCACGATGAAAATGACTTTTGAAATGATTAATTTGTTAACATGGCTATGTCATAAATAACGATCCACTTTCCTTTATTTGCAGACATAAAATCATAGAACCTCCGGCTCAATTTTTGAATATGAAGTTTGTCATACAGTTCTCGAAGATTTTAAAAATAAATCTCGACAGCTGTTTTCTGGCTTTTATAGAGACAGGCTTTAATTCATTTGGCACACTCAAGCTTAAAGCAGAGAACAAAACTCTAATGGAGGCGAACGATAGGTGAACCTATCGGGATACTTGTATTACCACGAGGAAGCTGTGGCCTATATTTGACAAATAGACTTATGCAGAGGGATAGAAAATCCCTCTCTACTATTCTAGGAGTCATTATGAGGCATAACTCTATGCGATACCACATGGAAAACTTGCATGTGACGGACGAAGACCAGGGGCTGTAATGACGAGGAAGTTTTCTTTTTCTCTTTCTATGTCACTGCCCTGGCGTCTGCCATCTAAGAAACAACTTTCTCAGACAATACTTCTTTTAGGATTTAGATAAGTTCTACAGCAGACCGGTGAACCACATCTCAAACTTTATTAAATCCTCGGATGATTTGTATCTTGGGTACAGTGAGGATTAAATGTTTTCTGTTAGGTTATGTACACATGCGTATATATTTCATGAAGAGGGCATTCCTTCTTTCTTTCACACCATGGGTATCCCAATGGGTCTATATTGACCTGAGTGTGGTGTGGAGAATTTTTACCCCCAAGCCAACCCACTTACCTAACCTAAAAATCCACATAGTCCATCGTCCGAAGCTTTCTTACAAACATCCCAATTTGTCGGATGGTGTATATTATATTGTGGGCAAAATCGCATCATCACGTCCCCGTGGTGCCCGCTGGATAGCTATCTGATAGTGAACTAACGATGAGCGTATGCTGAGTCTGACGATATATGTGCAGCTGAACACTCGGACCTGCGTAAGCACATCTGGGTGAACTTCAGCGCCCATATGTTTAACTGGACGAGGCATCTTTTGTTGACCTGATCGGCTGAAATATGCGTCTCAGAAGTCTAACAAGAGGTCGTCAGAAGGAGGACGTGCGGCGGATGAATTCTCCCGATGGAATCAACGGTGACGTCTACAGGCCAGCGGAAACCTTACCGGAGCTACTTCGACATATTTGAAGCTGAGGTCTGTAAGGATTTTCAATACTATGTCAGGGTATTGAAAAAGAGATGGTGGCGGATGAACCCTTAACGGGCCAACGGCAGCGCTCATATCCCCGAAGTGGGTTACTGACATCGGTGTATCCGGCCCCTCGTCCTAGGGGTTGCTAAAAGAGGATCTGGTCCTCCAGGTTGGGGATTGTGCCGTCGGGTTAACTTCCCTACCACGTAAAAAACCTTCGGTTACGAAGCAACCAACAGGCTCGGATACGGATAAATTTACTGTTGACGACCCAAGCAAACGTAAAAAGGACAACGATCTTCGTGTCTGCACGTGGAATGTTAGGTCCCTCTACAAACCACGTGCAGCCGAACAACTTGCGGAGGCCCTAGAGTGTCTCAAAGCAGACATTACCGCCATCCAAGAAGTGCGATGGGATGGGCCGGGCGAAAGGAGTATGAAAAACTGCGACATCTACTACGGCGATTGCTACAGATAAAAAGGACAGCGTCTATTCATGAGGAGAAGGACGACGCGACAAAGGACGACTTCTACCAGCTCTTGGACAAGACGTATGAGCAATGCCCTAGCCACGACATTAAAATTATCCTAGGTGATTTTAACGCAAAGCTAGGAAGAGAGGACGTCTTTAGTAGCGTGGTCGGAAAGCACAGCCTGCACGACAACACATCCGACAACGAACTCAGGCTAATCGACTTTGCAGCGGGCCGAAACTTTGTCGTAACTAGTACGCGGTTCCCACGTCTCGACATTCACAAAGGAACATGGCTCTCCTTTGATCGAAAAACTGTCAACCAAATCGATCACATTGCGATCGACGCAAGGAGTATTCTGGGTGTCCGGACTTTCCGAGGAGCCAACGTGGACTCGGATCACTACCTAGTTGTAGCCAAGGTACGGATGCGGATATCCACAACGGAGCGAAATCAACGAAATACTGTGAGGAAATTTGACGTCGGGCGGCTACAATCGCAAGAGACCGCCAGAACCTTTGCCGTTCGTATTTCTTCTAATCTCAATCTAAGTCCTATGCCGCCAGCAGTAAATGCGGAAGACCAGTGGCAGCGTTGCTAACAAGCCATCAGAGATGCCGCCTCTGATGTACTGGGTTTCTCTCGGCCACCACAACGAAACCCCTGGTTTGATGAGGAATGCCGGCAAGCACATGCAGCTAAACAAGAGGCATACAAACCGGCGCTGCATAGAAGGACTAGAGCTGCTTACGAGCTCTACGTGCGCAGGAGAAAAGAGGAACATCGACTTCTCAGAAAGAAGAAAAAAGAGCATGAGAAGCGCTCGATGGAGGAGATTGAGAGACTTTATTGCAGGAATAATGCTCAAAAATTTTACCAAAGGGTAAAAAGAACATGCCAGGGTTTCAAAGCCAGAACAGAAGCCTGCAGGGACGAAAATGGCAACATAGTAGTGGAATCGCAGTCGGTGCTGAGAATATGGAAGGAACACTTCTGCAGACTGTTAAACGGCGATGATCATCAATATTCCGCTGTCAGGCAGAATGAACCATTCAACAGTGACGATGGCAGTCAAGATTCCCGTCAACCCGATCAGAATGAAGTGAGGATAGCGATATCTAAACTAAATCCAACAAAGCTGCTGGAGCCGACGGCCTTGCCGCTGAACTTTTCAAGGCAGGAGGAGATGAGTTGGTAAGGAGAATGCACCACCTCATCTGTAAAATCTGTTCGGGCGAAAGTATGCCCGATGAATGGAACCTCAGCATCGTTTGCCCGATCCTGAAGAAAGGAGACCCTCTGAACTGCGCCAATTACAGAGGTATAAGTCTCCTCAACGTCGCATATAAGATCCTGTCTGCCGTATTATGTGAACGCCTAAAACCGATCGTCAACAACCTAATAGGTCCTTATCAGTGCGGTTTCAGGCTGGGAAAGTCCACCATTGACCAAATATTCACACTACGGCAGATCTTGGAAAAAACCCATGAATACAAAATCGATACGCACCACCTCTTCATCGATTTCAAAGTTGCCTATGATAGCGTGTATAGAGACGAGTTATACAGAGCCATGTCTAGTCTTGGCATCCCTGCCAAGCTCGTCCGTTTGTGCAGAATGGCGATGGAGAACTCTCGCTGCTCCATCAAAGTCGGTAAGAACATCACCGAACCGTTCAATGTCAGGAAAGGTCTTAGACAAGGTGACGCGCTATCATGCGATCTCTTTAATATAGTACTTGAGAAAATTGTACGAAACTCACAAGCCAACACCGGAGGTACAATCTTTTACAAGTTTGTACAACTACTCGCTTATGCCGATGACATTGACATAATCGGAAGAACTCAGCGGGCAGTCAATGGGGCATTTACGAGTACTGAGATCGAGGCAGCAAAGATGTGTCTAGCGGTCAATGAAAGGAAAACAAAATATATGCTGTCTACAAAAAAGACACCCAATATCGGCGTCTTGGACAGAACGCCACAATAGACAGATATAATTTTGAGGTAGTAAAGGATTTTGTCTACCTAGGCTCTATGGTGAACTCCGCAAATGACATCAGTAGGGAGATCACACGAAGAATTACTCTTGCCAATCGTTGTTTCTATGGGCTAAAACGGCAATTGAGTAGCAAAGCCCTATCTCGAACTACTAAGCTAACTCTTTATAAGACACTAATCATCCCAGTCCTGCTGTATGGCGCAGAGGCATGGGCTTGTACAAAACCGGATGAGGATGCCCTTGATTATTTCAAGAGAAAAGTTCTTCGAGCGATCTTCGGTCCCGTCTGCATAGACGGTGAGTGGAGGAGAAGGTACAATGCCGAGCTATACGGCCTGTACAAGGACATCGACTTAGCCAGAAGAGTTCACATACAGCGACTAAGATGGCTGGGTCATTTAGAGCTAAGAAAGTCTTCGAATCCACCCCAGACGGACGGCGCAGTAGAGGACGACCTCGCGGTAGGTGGCGCAAACAAGTGGAGGGGGACCTCAACCAACTTGGCGTGCGCAACTGGAGGCAGCTGGCTCGTAATCATGCTGGCTGGAGAGGTTTGTTGGTTGTAAGTAAGTAAGTAAGTAAGTATATTATATTGTATTACATTATTTGTATGGGTCAACTTTCGAAAAGAAGCATATGTTAAGCCAAAGTGATGAAAACCGTTTTTTTTTTTATGTGACCATTGCTTCCTCTTTGGCATTAGAAAAAACTTGTCAGGAAGTACCTATATGTAAATCGAATTCACAGCTTTCTTAATCAGATCATTGGTTTATGTCTAGATTGTAAAGCCTGTCGTTTTAGATCGCATTTCTGGCAGCAGGTGAAATGGTTTATTTCTTGTTGACGACATCGTTGACAGCTTTTTAATTCCTACCTCGCTAATATTGGCCCTGTTTGTCTTTCTTTGATAGTTTCGAACCATGTCTGTGTTAATAACCCAAAATTTGAGTTACAATTAAAATATTTTGTTTATATTTACTTTTGGGGCGTATTCGGCATCTGCTAAAAGTGCCTCCAATTCTGGTAGCAAATATGCCATGGCTTCTCATATTTTATTCCACTACAGACATTCTTAACACTCTTAAATAAAGTCAAATTCTAACTGTATATTTTATTTTATATCATAATACGTAGGTTGCTACTTAAATTTTGAGAAAGACAAGTAAAAATAAATATTTTTAATCGAAAACGGCTTTATTGTTTTTCAAAATATTCTCCATGAAGATGAATACGCTTTTGCATGCGTTCGAACCAATTTTCGTAGCACTTTTTCCACTCCGATTGAAGTAGCTCCAAAACATGTGATTTGAACGCATCAACCGCTTTTCAGGCGTCGAAAAACGTTGACCTCGCATTTTATTTTTGATCTGCGGGAATAAGAAGAAATCACTGGGTGCCAGATCACTACTGTACGGGGGATGACCCATCAATTCGATGTTCTGAATGCTCAAAAATTCACTTGCTTGAGCCGATGTGTGAGAGCTTGCATTGTCGTGGTGGAGAATGATTCGTCTTCTGCGATTGGTTTCCCTTATTTTTCCGAACACTTCTGGCAATTAAATGGTGGTGTACCAATCAGAATTGACCGTTCTACGTTGGTCTAATGACACGGTGGCGACATGTCCAATTATTCCGAAAAAACAGGAAACCATTTGCTTCGAAGTGCTTCGTGCGCGAACAACTTTGTTGGATTTGGCTCGTCTTGAAAGACCCATACAGTCGATTGTTGTTTAGTTTCGGGATCATATGCATAGATCCATGATTCGTCGCCTGTCACGATTTTATAGACGTTTTTTGAAGCACCGCGATTGATTTGTTTCAACATTTCTTGGCACCAATCGGCTCGAGCCTTTTTTTGAGCGATTGTCAAATTATGCAGTATCCAACGCGAACAAATCTTTTTGGCATATTGAATGTACGCGAGTGAAACTAATGCCCAAGCATGCCTCAATCTCACGGCATGTCACATGACGATCTTGCAACATAAGTTCACGCAAAAAATAAACAAAACAAATATTTGGCGCAACAGCTCTTTAAAGTGCCAGGGCCTAACTTCTCGCTTGTGTGCGTTATATTTTTCACACGAATGGAAGGGACCTACAGTTTATTGCCGAGTCCGAACGGCGATTTGAGAAGCTTTTTCGTTACAAGAATACTCTCGGATGTTTGTCAGACGCTCACGAGAGGTGGGACCGCGGAAAAACTTTTTGGTGTTTTCAGGGATTCGAACTTGGAACCTCATGCGTAGTGATCCTACACACTAAAGGGCCATTCACAGCTCAGCGACCTGCGAATGCCCAAACTGCGAACAACCAGTTTTTAGCACATTTATAAGCACGCCCTTGGCAATTTTATTATTCCAAAAGAACGGAGATTAATTTATCTATAGACAAATATATAAAAAGTTGAATTGTAATTAGCTTCTGCGAAGAAATTAACAATTCGCCGATTTTTCCGCGAATAAACGAATGATTTTTGCGAACTGTCAACTTTTATTCACATTCCACACATGTAGGACGCAATCCACATTCCCACGACCAAAACATTCGCGAGAGTTTAACCTCACAATTCTTTTGTTTTGTTCTTGGTGGCTAAGATCGTGGTTGAATTTATCGAAAGAAGGTGAGATATTACCTTCTCAATGAAAGTCACTCTATGTATTTATGCATTTTTAACGTTTAGGCAATTAATTACACAATGAATGCCAACTGGAATTCGCGGATTGCCGCGACCAGATAAAAAAGTAGCTGTGAAAGAAATGTCAAAATTTGCGAATATTCGCTTATTCGCATTCGCAGGTCGCTTAGCTGTGAATGGACCTTGACCACTTACGCCACGGCGCCCACGCCCAAGTTCACGCACAGCACCAATTTGTTCTGGCACTACAACCGATTTTGGACGACTTTCACGAAATTCGTCCTGTAGCGAAGTGCGATCATGATTGAATTCGGAAAACCAGCGAAACACTGTGGGTCGAGATGGTGCTTCATTACTAAAAGTCGAAGTGGGTTGATCGGCACACTGTTATTGGTTTAATCCACGTCGAAAGTCATACAAAATTATCGCACGAAAATGTTCACGATTTAGTTCCATTTTTTTTACCAAGATGAATATTTCAAGTACCTGCCTGTACACAAGACAAATAGCATTCGTATGACAAAACATTCTGAGTACGATTACTACTAATGTCGTTTTCCATTGGTTTCACTCCCGTTTTCACTCCTTTTTGATTCCAATGGAACATGTGAAATCGTCCTCTGCTTACTTCTGCATGTGTTGGTGAATGTCTGATTTTTTTTTACATTTTTTACAGAAAAACACAGCAAAAAATGCTAAATTTTTGCAATATAGATATAGATATTAGCAATCCCATCATGTTTTTATTAAAATATTATCAATTTGTTAATTATATCTATGTAAAATTTGTTTCTATTAACTTGCGTCTGAATGCGTCTTGTATAGGCAAATCAATCCCGGGATCCCGAATCCCGGAATACCGGGATCCCGGACGTTTTTTGCTCTTGAACGATCCCGGGATTGCCAGTCACCAATCCCGGGATTTTCGGGATTGAAAGTTGATTTTATTTGATACTCTCTGTCTCTGAAGCAAATACCTAAGTAATTTTTGATTTTTAAAATTCAGATTATTAATTTTTTGTGATCGAAATTAACCTTTGCCTTGCCGTTTTCCAAAAATTATGTACAGAAAAGAAACATATCTAGAATAGGTTAGATTACGGTAGTGCTTGACAGATCTGGCGCTGTTGAAGCGCAAATCAAGGTATGCGTTCATCTATTTTATTTGTATTATGGTTTCTTCAGTGCTTGTAACCTGTTTAAAGGAGAAAGAGAAACAAGTATTTTCGAACAAGAGTGAGCGATGTTGCAAGTGCGTCATAAAAATACTGTACGAGAAGCAAGTGTAGTTATGGTTTAGTTTCTATTGTGTTTGTGGTATTCTCGCACGCGTTTTAAATAAATTACTAGTCCCTATGTGATTTCAAAAATGTCAAGTGAAACCCATTTTACTAAGCATAAAAAAGATTGTGGATCTGACCCATCACCATCAGCTTGGCATCATTTTTACACATCAAAAGATGGAAAAAGTGCACAGTGTAAAAAATGTAAGGTTATTCTGAAGACTTTGGGAGGTTCAACTAAAGGCTTACACACGCACTTATTAGCCATCCATAAATCCAAAGTGGGAGGTGAACTGAGTTTTGCTTCGACTAGTCGACAATCAAGAGAGAAGCAAACGGCAGGACCACCGGTTAAACGGACAATGGATGATTTTATTCCTTTTGATTAATTTTAATAATAATAAAATTTTTTTTTTGCCGAGAGTAGGTGAAAAATCTTCTAAAGACACCATAAGGCCCGACCGAGCGTGCTTATGGTAGTGTGAGATTTTTACTCACTAAAAAAACACCTCTCTTCAAAAGTAATACTACAACTAAGCCGACGCTTATCCAGCAGTTTTATTTTCGCTAACGATACACGTGATTTTTGGAAAAAAAAAAGGTTCGTACGAAGTTAAAAGAAATGTAGAACTTTAGGTAGGTTAAATTCCAATGATAGTTCCTGCCTTTTTCCCGACCGGTTACAATGGCCGTGAACACGATCTTTGTGTTTACGCGCAAAATTTGTTATCTCTTCGACGACGCTGGCAATTCCCAGATGTCGATGAATATCTTCGTTACGTACATACCACGGTGCGTTAACGATCGTTCTTAGAACATTATTTTCAAAAATTTGTATGATGTTTCTATTGCTTTTCTTGGCACAACCCCATAGTTGTATACCATACGTCCACACTGGCTTTAGCACTTGCTTATAGATAAGCAGCTTGTTATGTAGGCTCAACTTCGAATGTTTTCTGAGTAGCCAGTGCATTTGTCGGTATTTGTTTTCTAGCCCGCGTTTCTTTTTTACGTGTGATTTCCATTTAAGCTTAACATCTAGAGTCATTCCTAGATATTTTGCTTCGTTCGCGTACGGTATTTGAGCCGAGTTAAGATATAGAGGTAATCTATTCACTTTTTTATAGGTAAAGTTGGCGTGAGTAGATTTGCTTTCGTTCAGCACAATACGCCAAGAATTCGTCGAACCGTGAACTTTATTAATAGCATGTTGCAGCTTTCCAGTTGCTGCTTCAATAGTTTCGCCCGTGGTCAATATCGCCGTATCGTCCGCAAACGTGGCGACGACACAGTTTCTTTCCTGCGGGATATCACGCGTGTAGAGTACATATAGAAGCGGGCCAAGGACACTTCCTTGTGGAACTCCGGCCGCAATCTCCTTGAAGTCAGAGTAATCATTTCCGTGCTTAACACGAAAGAGTCTCTCGGTGAGGTACGATTGTAAGATTAGAAGGATTTGCCGTGGCAGTAGTCGTTGCAATTTATACTCCAAGCCTTCATGCCAAACCTTATCGAATGCTTATGAGACGTCAAGAAATACATAACAACAAATCTTTTTTTCTTCCAGAGCTTTCTCGATCACGTCAGTTATTTTGTGGACTTGGTCAATTGTAGAATGTTTCATTCTAAATCCAAACTGATGGTCAGGAATGAGACGTCTTTCGTCGATTACGGGCTGTAAACGTTTGGAAAGAAGTTTTTCAAATATTTTTGAGATAACCGGCAATAGGGAAATAGGCCGATATGATTTCTTCTCATTTAGCGGTTTGCCTGATTTCGGGACCATTATAGAAAAAAATGCAGAGCATAATAGTTACGCTATTTTTTATTTAAAAAGATGAGGCACTTATAATTAATTTCTACATTTTTGTGAGCAATTATCGGAAGTTAATTTTTTTTGTTAAAAACATGTCTTGTCAATTTGTGTATCGGATTCTGTCCCGTAATCCCGGGATTGAAAATTACCTTCGGGATTGAAATCCCTAGTCTTGTACCATATGGCTTTGACAAGTAGTCCGATGTAAGGGTTTATATGTGTGAGTGCATTTTGAAAGCACTCCCAAATGAAATCCGGAACAGAAAACCACTCCCGGAACAGCACTACAGCAGCCAATGGAACATGATTGGGAGTGCTTTTTCTGTGCAGAGCACAAAAAGAGTACTCCTTTTGGCCCAATGGAAACCGACATAAGAATGTCAAACTTTACAATGACAATATCAGATTCGACATATTCGCACTGGTGTTGCCATACCTATCTCAAAATTTACGTAGCAACCCTCGTACACTAGCAGACCACACAAATCTGTATTTTAAACCTTATTTTGAGCGACCGCATACTGAAAAGTAAAAAAATCGCACCACAAATTAGATTATCAAAAACAATGGTTTTCAGGATTCTGCGTGATCATCTTCATATAAAGATGGATGCCACGAACCCTTTGTGCAGTTCAGAATGCACTCGTTCACACCGCTACTATTGCACAGGCTGCCATACGCAAATGTGAATTCTCACAAATTGATCATCACCTTATAGCCCAGATTTGACACCTAGTGACTATTTTTATTCAGCAAATTGAAGCACAAAAAAAATTCAACAGCTTTGATGAAATTTCAAATGCCGTTTTAGGTCATTTTGTTTTGTTGGCACCGTGGCGCAAATGGTTAGTGTGTCGGACCACTGTGCGTGAGGTTTCAAGTTAGAATCCCAGAAAACACCAAAAGTTTTTTCACGCTAAAAGTAAAAGTATTTGCTTCGTTTTATTTCTGCTCCATATACCTACCTTGTATAACAAAAGAATACTTGGGCATTACTACCTACGAATATGGTATATACAGTTGGTGAAAAAAGAAATCAAACACTCCGTCTTCCTACATTTTCTACTAAAAACAATGGAATAATACATTTATTGAAAGCTTTGTTTATGAGCTTTTAAAAGGAGTAACAAAAAAATGAAATCTCCGATCACATGCTTTTTTAACGATTTTACTTTAAAAATACATACAATTATTATTTAGTAATAAAAACAAGAAAGTTTATTTAAACAGAAAAATTAGATATTAATAATATTATTTGGTGGGTAGACTTTTCGCAAAAGCAAGACGGAATTTTGGATTTTTACTCAAACCATATCCCAAATGAAATAATTGCTCAAAATGAAATAATTTTTAAATTAACTTTCTTTACAATGTATGTTCAATGACATTTAAGTCCGGTAATTTAGAGAAGAGTTTCTAATATATGTGAATAGTTATACTCGTACAGGAGCCACAGCCGGATATTATATGCTTTGTGCTTGGGGTTGTTGTTCTGCTAGAAGTAGTATCCAACGATTCCCAACTTTCTACTCTGGTTAGTTGCTCACAGCAATATCCTCATCCATTTTCGCAAATAAATTATTTTTTAGCGCACTGCAGCGAAACAAAACAAGTATACTGCCGCTCATCTGAATAGGTTCAACATTTAATGCATACTAAAGCTCGTCTCTCTTAATATATATAATATTGCAAATAGACAATTTTCTTTTATCTATATTGCAATGTCATTTCTTTACACTCAATTTGAGAGAGAAAAAATAAGGCGAAGAATTAACCGTTATTGTGATACGTTGCTTTGATTTTATTCTCCGACAAAAGGATCCGAAATTGTTAGCTCACCAGAATAATAGGTTCAGTAGCAATAATTCCAGTTTACGGTAAGCTGCGTTAGCAATTCGATTTGGTTTTTTTTGGTTATCGGTAATTGCAATTATTTTTTACAACCAGTTTCGAAAATGGCTCACTAACATCACAGAAAAATAACAGTATATTGCAAAGGAAAATGGTGGTTATTTTGGCGTAAGAAAAGATAGTGAAGACAGTAAGGTGTTGCCACATGTACGATTTATTTTTTTGAGGTAAGTTTTAATTTATATTTTTTTAAATAAAATAGGATATGTCAACAACTGTCAGGCAGGCGTCTGGAACTAAAACCACTATATCTTAAAACCTCGATATCATACTTTGTCTAGGCCGCGTTTTATTATCACACATGATCCATATAGATCACACGACGAAAATAAAACTATCTGGATATGGATCAGCGTACGTGGTGTAGTTACAGTTTCCACACCTACTTTCTTTCAAAATATGGCTTGCCTCTTGTTGTATGCATCCAGAACAACATTTGTTTCTTTTGGCGTACAACTTATTATTAGTTTTATTCAAAAAATAGTTATTTAAAAGTAATATTTTTTTCCCCCTCTTCTCCATTGGAATTGCACAGTCGAGTTCCTTAACGCGGATTTCCCATGCGATTGATTTTCTTTTATAATATTCAAAGAACGTGCGATCTGTCCTTTTTTTTTATTTATGATTTCCCGATACTAAATCATTCAAAATGATGTATGTTCACTGAATAATTATTTGAAATCATTAAGGGTAATTGGTATAAGCACCTACATATTTACTTTAACATGCGCTTTTATGTGCTTATTTCTAATGCAAAGAAAACATAGAAATCGTAGAATAATATTTGGAGTGCAAAAAGTATTTCATATTCTAATCTAGCAATAGGAGTTTTGACAACTGCCGACAAAAGTAAAACATAGTGAAGAATAGTGCGAGCTAATTTCTATATCACGAAAATTGATTCTGATAGAAAGCAAGATATTGTATTACTGTTGTAATGAATGCATACCAATGATATATGTGTATGGGTCATCGGTGATAATAGCTGTGTTTTATTATCACCCCTGATCCATATTGGATCATTGGTGTGTATGCATTACAATAACAATACGAGATCTTGCTTTTCATTTGGATCTATTTCATGATACAAAAATGAGTTCGCCTATTCCTTGCTAGGTTGCACTTTTGTCGACAATTGTTAAAACTCCTGCTGGCAGATTAGAATATGAAATACTTTCTGTACTTTAAATATTATTCTATGATTTCTATGCTTTCTTTGCATTGGAATTATGCACATAAAAGCGTATTTTAAAGTAAATCCTTATCCCAGTTACTCCTAATGATTTCAAATTAATAATTATTGAGAAAATATACACCATTTGAATGAATGCTCAGAGAGAGAGAGTCTTGGTGATAAGACCTGTTTTTATATAGTGCTCCGTAAATTTTATAATAATGTAGTATCAAGTACATCGTCAGGTACTTTGTGCAACGACATCTATTGCCTACTAGTAGTAAATATTCCAACCTGATGTGCTTACGTTCCAACCTGGTGTGCTTACGTTCCACAATTGTTCCACACAATATCCCAATATTCCAGGATCCTCGATTCACCCGGAGAAACATCTAGCATGTTCTAGAACCCCTTACAATTTCCTATAAATACCCATACCACAACCACCGTGGATTCAGTTGGTTATAAGTGCATACAGCGATTACAAGAGGGAGATTCGACCAGTGGTGAAAACAAGCGATGTATTGAAAGTAAATCTGTAGCGACAATCAAAATAAATAAAGAGTAAAGTGATTGAATACTGAGTTGAAGTAAAGTTAGTGTTTGATAATAAATAAACGATTAAAATACACAAAAGACGGTTTTATTTAAACGAACCCCAGCAAGAATATTACATTGGTGTCAGAAGTGGGATAAAACAAATTTTGTGTATTGCTTATTGTGTAAGTGAAAAGAAAATGGTTCGGAAATTGCTAGAAGATTTGTCATTGGTGCAACTAAAGGAAGCACTGAGCCAGCGGGATCAGCCTACGGCTGGTACGAAGAGAGAATTGATCATTAAGTTGCGGAAAATAATGACGGACGAGGGTACAGATCCTGAAACAGCTTTGTTTGACGTCGAAGAAGAACAAGTAAGTACGACGAGTGACATGTCGGCTTTAATGAAATTGTTATCTGAAAAATTCGAGAAGATAGATAATTCTTTCGATGAGCAAAAGAATTCTCAAAATGAAAAATTCGAGAAGCTAGAAAATTCCTTGACTGAACAAAAGAATTCTCTAGACGCCAAGCTCGATGAGCAAAAGAATTCTCTAGACGCTAAGCTGGATGTGCAAAACAAGAAGTTCGAGATGCTAGAAAATTCTTTGGCTGAGCAGAAGAATTCTCTAGATGCTAAGCTCGACGAACAAAAGAACTCTCTGGAACATCAGCTATTCGATCAAAGGAGTGTTCTCGAAAGCAAATTCGATGAACAAAATAAAAGTTTGGAAACAAGATTTGGAACAATTGATGAGAAGTTTGAAAACGTAGAGGCAAAAATTGAGACATTTGAAACAGCCATTGAAGGAAGATTCGAGAGTGTTGAAACGAAGTTCGAGGCTGTTGAAGGAAGATTCGAGAATTTGGCAAAGGAACTCGAATGCGTGAAGAAACAGAAAGTTCGGGAGTACTCAACCGACTGCCCGAGAAGGAAAGAGATGCAGCCTCCCGTCTTCGATGGACAGACATCATGGCCAATATATAAGAGGCAGTTCGAAGCTGCGGCAATGACGAACAACTGGGACGATGAAGAGAGGTCCATTGCCCTCACGCTTGCGCTTAGAGGATCAGCTGCAGAGTTACTACAAACTATTCCCGAGGACAAACAACGCAACTACGACAGTCTGGTGAAAGCCATTGAGATGCGATTTGGGGACGACCACATGCAGCAAGTATATAGGGTCCAGTTGCGCAGAAGGTCCCAGATGAAGGGTGAGACACTCCAGCAGTTACAAGCAGACATCGAGCGGCTGGCACATTTGTCCTATCCAAACGCCGGTGAGGAGATCATTAACGAGATGGCAACCGAAGCGTTCACCCATGCCATAGCTGATGCGAAACTACAAATGGCGGTAAGACTGGCTGGAAAGAAAACGCTCGCCGAAGCTTTGGCGTTTGCTCTGACAATGGAGGCCGCAGACCAGACCTGTCAGGGAATCCACCGTGTGAGGGAAGTAGCCGCCATCGAATGCTCTTGCCAGAGGATGGACGTCGAAGACCGAAACAACGCTCGTGGAGGACAAATTCGTTGCTGGAACTGCAACAAAATAGGACACCTACAACGGCAATGCAGAAATCCACCCAGACGCGGAAACTGTCCACATTGTGCGAATAGGCGACGCAACGAAGAACCATCCTACAGGGACAACATCCATCCTGTTGGCCAGGCTTCTCGAAACCAGGAGTCGGGAAACGCCTAAGAGTCAGCTTCGCGGGGCAGAAGTTGGCTAATGGAATCGACGCCCCCAAGACCACCATCCAGGTCTCCCAAACCAAACGATGCAACAAGAGTCTAACAGTGGAAGCATTCATCGGCAAAAACAAGTGCGTGGCTACTATCGATACCGGCGCCACGGCTTCCATTGTAAGAAGAAATCTCGTCCAGAAGTCGTGGCTGCACAACACCAGCTGCTACTGTCTTAGAACTGCGACAGGGGAATCGGCGAAAGTATACGGAGAAGTTCACCTCACGTTACAACTAGCAGGATTGGCCTTTTCTCATGCGTTCCTGGTGGCCGACATATGTGATGAATGCATCATCGGAGTGGACTTTATGAAACAACATGACGTAATCATCGACATCGGGATGCAAGTTCTGCGGTACAGGAACGTAGAGATTCCAATGGTGTACGGGAACGAGAATGCAGCACATTTAAGGACAATACTCAGCAAGGACGAAGTCTTACCACCATCTTCCGAGACTATCATTTGGACAAAACTAGAGGGTGATCCTGGGAGCCACCGATTCTATCTATTGGAGCCGGATTCAGGAAGGATATCCCCAAACTACATCGTGGGAAAAGTTTTAGTGGAGCCAAAGAATAGCCTGGTCCCAGTAAGGCTCATGAACTTAAAGAGCCACAGCGTCAAACTGAAACAAGGGGAGGTTATTGGTGAATGTGTTCCGATATGTTTAATCTCGACAATAACTGGAAAGGAATCTGCGGGGCCCGTTTCATCAGCCAGGTTGGCGGAAGTAAGGGACATGATCCTCAAGCACTGCGAACTGGATCGGGATCAGCGTGCCATGGCAGAAAATCTAATCGGTGAGTACGCTGATATATTTGCCTCACAGGATGGAGAGTATGGCCGAACACATCTGGTGCAGCATCGCATAGACACTGGGGATGCCAGACCAATTCGTCAGCCTGCCAGACGACTACCATTGGCAAAGCAGACGGAGGTTGCGGATATGGTGTCAACGATGGAGAAGGAAGGGCTCATCGAAAGTTCTAAGAGTCCTTGGGCCTCACCTGTTGTATTGGTCAAGAAGAAAGACGGCAGCACTCGATTCTGTGTGGACTATCGGAGACTTAATGACGTCACCAAAAAGGATAGCTACCCTCTGCCACGGATCGATGACACATTAGACACACTCTCAGGAGCTCGATGGTTTTCCACCCTTGATTTAAAGAGCGGTTACTGGCAGGTGCAGATCGATCCAAAGGACCGAGAGAAAACTGCGTTCACTGCAGGAAATGGGCTGTGGCAGTTTACAGTCCGCTCCGGCAACTTTTGAGCGCCTAATGGAACATGTCCTGCGTGGATTGACCAGGAAAACTTGCTTGGTGTATCTGGACGATGTGATCGTGATAGGAAAAACATTCGAGGAACATCGCGACAACCTGAAGAATTTGCTAGAACGGCTTCGAAGCGCTCACCTGAAGCTGAACCCAAAGAAATGTGACCTCTTCAGATCCGAAGTCAAGTACCTGGGCCACGTTATCTCATCAGAAGGAGTGCGAACAGATCCAGACAAGGTGGAATCTGTGAAAAACTGGCCGGTTCCAAAAGACAAACACCAACTCAGGAGCTTTTTGGGTCTCGCCACGTACTACCGACGATTCGTAAAGGACTTTGCCGGAACCGCGAAGAGCCTGCACCAACTGACAGAAAAAGGAAGGCAATTCAAGTGGTCAGGTGAGTGCGACAAAAGCTTCAAGAACCTTAAGCAACAACTATGTGAAGCACCAACACTAGCATATCCCATTCCCGGAGAAATGTTCATCGTAGATGCAGATGCAAGTAACGTTGGTGTCGGAGCGGTTCTTTCGCAGGTACACAACGGCCAAGAGAAGGTAGTCGCATACTTCAGCAAAGTGCTCTCCAAGCCCGAAAGGAACTACTGCGTGACCAGGCGAGAACTTTTGGCGCTGCTTCTGGCGACAAAACACTTCCATAAATACGTCTACGGCCAAAGGTTCCTTTTGCGCACAGACCACGCGGCTTTAAAATGGCTGCTGCAGTTCAAGAATCTGGAGGGCCAGGTCGCAAGATGGATTGAACGGCTGCAGATGTACGATTATGAAATACAGCATCGTAAAGGGAAACTTCATTCTAATGCGGATGCCTTGTCCCGGCGACCATGTAAGAACGACTGCAAGCATTGTGTGCGTCAGGAAGAGAAGAACCTTCTTTCCATCCAAAGGGTAAGAGCTGAGCCTATCGCCGGCTGGAGTGCAGAGGAAATCCGCAACGCTCAAAAAGAAGACCCAGACATCGAGCCGATATTAGCGTGGAAGGAGTTTATGGAAAAGCCAAACGGACAAGATATCTCGGACAGGAGCCCCACTCTCAAGGCATACTGGGCTCAGTGGGACTCACTTCATGTGCAAGATGGTGTGCTGAAAAGGAAATGGGAGAGGCCGGACGGGAAAGATTTCATAATGCAGCTTGTCTTGCCGCGATCAAAAGTTCACGAGGTGCTGCGGGAGATGCATGATGGAGCATCCGGAGGTCATTTGGGTGCAAACAAGACGCTGGAGAAAGTGCGAGAACGTTTCTATTGGCTCAGCGCAAGGGTAGATGTAGAGAGTTGGTGCCGAAAATGCGTCGTGTGTGCCGCCAGCAAGGGACCCAGAACGAAAACGCGAGGCAAGATGCAACAGTACAACGTGGGCGCACCCTTTGAACGGATTGCCGCTGACATCGCTGGTCCATTTCCAGAAACCGACAATGGTAACCGTTACATCCTAGTCGTCATGGACTACTTCAGCAAATGGCCGGAAGCGTTCGCCATCCCTAACCAGGAAGCGAAGACCATCGTGGAACAGATCGTCAACAACTGGGTGAGCCCATGGAACTGCATTCCGACCAGGGACGAAACTTTGAATCGAAGATATTCCAAGAGGTTTGTCAACAACTAGGAATCAAAAAGACGAGGACGACCCCACTTCATCCACAATCCGACGGGATGGTAGAGCGCTTCAACAGAACCTTAAACGAACATCTCTCCAAGGTCGTAGAAGACCACCAGCGCGATTGGGATCGACAAATTCCTCTCTTCTTGATGGCCTACCGAAATGCTGTGCACAGTACGACTGGACATACTCCATCCGAAGTCTTGTTTGGTCGAGCAGTTCGGCTACCCAGTGAGGTGAAGTTTGGATCCCCTAACGATGAGGCCAAATGTGAAGAGGACTATGTGGCAGACCTCAGGGAAAGGATCCGAGACATACATCAGAGGACCAGGACGAGGATAAGGATAGCGAGTGACCGCATGAAAACCAGGTACGACATAAAGGCAACAACGTCCAGCTTCCACGAGGGAGACCTAGTATGGTTGTACAACCCACACCGGCAAAAGGGGAGGTCACCTAAGCTGCAGCAAGACTGGGAGGGCCCTTATAAAGTGGTCACACGCATCAATGACGTCGTCTTCCGGATCCAGCGTGGAGTAAGAGGCAAGATGAAAATTGTCCACCTGGATCGTCTTCATCGTTACCATGGCAGTAATCCAGATGATCTTGTTCGGGAGGAACAAGTTTAAGAGGGGGGCAGTGTAGTATCAAGTACATCGTCAGGTACTTTGTGCAACGACATCTATTGCCTACTAGTAGTAAATATTCCAACCTGATGTGCTTACGTTCCAACCTGGTGTGCTTACGTTCCACAATTGTTCCACACAATATCCCAATATTCCAGGATCCTCGATTCACCCGGAGAAACATCTAGCATGTTCTAGAACCCCTTACAATTTCCTATAAATACCCATACCACAACCACCGTGGATTCAGTTGGTTATATGTGCATACAGCGATTACAAGAGGGAGATTCGACCAGTGGTGAAAACAAGCGATGTATTGAAAGTAAATCTGTAGCGACAATCAAAATAAATAAAGAGTAAAGTGATTGAATACTGAGTTGAAGTAAAGTTAGTGTTTGATAATAAATAAACGATTAAAATACACAAAAGACGGTTTTATTTAAACGAACCCCAGCAAGAATATTACAATAATAACAAATTATTTCGTGTTTAATATTGGATTTTCATTGCGAAATAAATATATTTCTTCATTATAAAGTGGAGATGAGTGCAAGTAATTGTGGGAAGTGCGATAAAGCGCTTAGAAGTGAAAAGTTTGTTGCCTGCAATGGTATATGTGGTAAATTTTTTGACTTTAAGTGCGCGGGTCAACTAGTAGACTATGATGCAATGTTGATCAATAGAAATCCAGGAATTGTTTTTATGTGCGCGAAGTGTAGAGATTTCGTCCAGTTAATGGCATGAAACATAGCAGATATCGCAAAAAAAGTAAATTATAATAAAGAGAATATTGAAAAACAAGGTGTTAATATTGAGAAACAAAGTGCGAACATTGAGAGGATCCTCAATAAAAACAAAAAAAAAAACAATACAATCTAGCGGGAACAGTTAAGTGTGTTAAATTTTACAGGGTGGATCAAAAGTCAAAATTGTTTAAGGCAATAGTGGAAGTTGATGGTACCATTTTTAAAAAAATTATGGAGTGCGGTAAAATTAATATAGGCTGGAATAGATGTTCAGTGTATGAATATGTAGCTGTTAAAAATGTTATAAATGTTGGGGTTTTAATCACAACGCAAGTAAGTGTAATAACGAAATTGTGTGCCCAAAGTGTGGAGAGAATCACGACGGTAAGACTTGTGAAAAGTGTGAATTTAAATGCAACAATTGTGTGAAAGCCAATACGCATTTGGGTCTGCAACTAGACACTAATCACGATTGCAGAGACAAAATATGTGAAGTGTATTTAAACAAAATTAAAATCGAAAGAAATAAGACAAGGTTTTAGCAACGAAACTTGCTAAAAGGGGTGTACCTAAACATTCAAAGCTTAGTAAGCAACTTTTCGGAACTAGAAAGCTTGGTTAAGGACAATAATTTCGATTTTGTTATGTTAGCTGAAACGCGAGTTACAGATAATATCGACGATGATGAAATTTGCATTGATGATTATAACGTGATAAGATGTGATAGTGAGTCGAAACACACCGGTGGAGTTATTCTTTATGTAAAAAGTGATTGGTCAACAGAGATCTTGGGAAGGTATTCAATAAATAAGGACATATGGTGGTTAGCCACAAAAAATACATTTAATTCTAATGTTGTTGTTATTGTGGTGGTGTACAAGTCTCCGAGTGCGTCAAATAGATTTTTTTGTATTAAGTTTAAAGAGTGGATGGATGAACTGGAAGGGGATCCACATAATATAGTTGTGGTTGGCGACTTCAACGTCAACTGGCTTCGAAATGATGACATTTATAAAGAGGAATTAGACGCGGTCATAGTAGGCAATAATTGTAAGCAAATACTTACAATGCCTACGAGAATAACTAGTTATACATCTAAACTTATTGATTGGGTTATAACGAACGATAGACTCATTAAAGCGCGAACATGTACTAGTATGAATATTAGTGATCATGAGACTATAGTGTTAGACTTGAACATATCTAAAAATGAAACAAAATCAGTAAAAGAAATATCAATTTTAAAGTACAGAAGAGATTCAGTTGCTAGATTGTTAAGCCAAAGTGAAATAAGGTGTTTATATAATATGGAAGATGTTGATAGAATGGGTAGTGCTTTTGAAAGTCAATTACTTCATATTGTAATATTCTTGCTGGGGTTCGTTCGTTTAAATAAAACCGTCTTTTGTGTATTTTAATCGTTTATTTATTATCAAACACTAACTTTACTTCAACACAATAGTCAATCACTTTATTCTTTACTTTTCAAATTAAACTCTCACTACAGATTTACTTTCAATATGTCGGTTGTTTTCGCCACTGGTCGAATATCTCTTGTAATCGCTGTATTCACTTATAACAACTGTGTCGACGTTGGTTGTGGTATGGGTATTTATAGGAAATTGCAAGGGGTTCTAGAACATGCTAGATGTTTCTCCGGGTGAATTGAGGATCATGGAATATTGGGATATTGTGTGGAACAATTGTGGAACGTAAGCACACCAGGTTGGAACGTAAGCACATCAGGTTGGAATATTTACTACTAGTAGGCAATAGATGTCGTTGCACAGTTTGAGATACAGTGTTTTAGTTTTTGGTACACAAACCATCCTATAGTCAATGCTACAATATTATAAATCAGTTCGTTGTGAAGAAAATTATTAGCGATAGAGTTAATAAGTGGTTTAATAATAGCCTGATGATCTTGAAACATGAGAAGATAATGTGGTACTCGAGGGCAAAGTTAACACGTAACGAAAGTGATTGGTCGTATTACAGAATTATTAGGAACAGTTATAAATTAGAAGTTTGTAAGGCAAAAAGTGAGTACACAAAAAGGAAGATCAGCAGTGCGGTTGACCAAAAATCGATGTGGAAAGTGATTAAGACCTTAGTGTTAAGAGAAAGTGATTATTTAATAGATAAAATAGATTTTAATAATGTAACTCATACCGACAGTCATATTGTAATTTTCTTGCTGGGGTTCGTTTAAATAAAACCGTCTTTTGTGTATTTTAATCGTTTATTTATTATCAAACACTAACTTTACTTCAACTCAGTATTCAATCACTTTATTTTAATTGTCGCTACAGATTTACTTTCAATACGTCGCTTGTTTTCACCACTGGTCGAATCTCCCTCTTGTAATTGCTGTATGTACTTATAACCAACTGTGCCCACGGTGGTGGTGGTATGGGTATTTATAGGAAATTGTAAGGGGTTCTAGAACATGCTAGATGTTTCTCCGGGTGAATCGAGGATCCTGGAATATTGGGATATTGTGTGGAACAATTGTTGAACGTAAGCACACCAGGTTGGAACGTAATCACATCAGGTTGGAATATTTACTACTAGTAGGCAATAGATGTCGTTGCACAGTTGGAGATACAGTGTTTTAGTTTTTTTGGTACACAAACCATCCTGTAGTCAATGCTACAATATTATAGCCGAGAAGTTTAATACTTTTTTCGTAGAGAGTGTTAAGGAAATAAGTAACTCAATTCCGCATGTCCGGTATTGTAATAATATTGTGCGAAACGTTACCGCTTTTAAGTTCAAAGAGATCGCTTTGAGTGATGTTAAGTGTGTGTTAAAAAACATTTCAAAGAAAAAGGACTTCAATTTCCTAAGTCCAGGTATTTTTTTAGACGTTTTCGATATCATCGCGCATCCATTAATAAGAGTCTTCAACAATTCGCTTCTGCAAGGGAAATTCCCATACACGTGGAAAGTATCGCAATTAACCCCTATCCAAAAAGTGAAGAGATCAATTAAGTGTGAAGATTTTAGGCCGGTTAACGCGTTGCCACTTTATGAAAAAGTTTTTGAAAAACTGGTGCATGCTCAGTTAGAGTTATTTTTTGATCAACACGGGTTATTTATGGAAAATCAATCGGGTTTTAGAAAAAGCCATTCATGTGAAAGTGCGCTTAATATGGTTATTACTAGCTGGAAACAAGATTTTCACGAAAAAATATTATTATATGTATATTCCTCGACTTAAAAAGGGCTTTTGAAACAGTGGATAGATCGATTTTGTTACAAAAATTAGAACAATTTGGAGTGCGTGATAATGAACTGCGTTGGTTTTATACATACCTAACAGGCCGGTCCCAAAAAACGCGAGTAAATGGGAAATTATCAAGCCCTTTACCGGTAAATATTGGTGTACCACAGGGTTCAGTGCTTGGACCATTGTTATTCAACATTTATATAAATGATATGGAAGTGTAATTATGCATAGTAAATTATCGCTGTTCGCGGATGATGCCCTTCTATTTATTTCGTGTAAGAACTTGAATAATGGTGTATTAAAAATGCAAGAAGATTTAAATCAATTAAGTATGTGGCTTAAAGCAAATAAACTAAAAATAAACGTAGCAAAAACAAAAGCGATGGTGATTAATAACATTAATAATTATGCGGTAAACTTATGCTTCGACAACGAAAATATCGAAACAGTACACAAAATTAAATATCTGGGTGTAATATTAGACAATGAGTTAAAATTTGAAGACCATGTAGAATATATATCGAAGAAAATAGCCAAAAAAGTCGGGTTTTTAAAAAGAATTCGAAGGAACTTATCAACTATTTGTGCAATAAACATCTATAACGTCATTATTAAACCTTATTTTGAGTATTGTTCTTCTATTCTATTCCTAGGAAATCAAAATATGTTCGACAGATTTCAAATCTTGCAGAATAAAGCAATGCGATCTATATTAAAGTGTAATATATACACTCCGATTAATTTCATGCTTAATGCATTGATGTGGTTGAGTGTAAAACAGAAAATATATATGAATGTATTAATTATTATTTTTAAAATCAAAAATATTTGTATGCCACAGTATTTGTCGAGGTATATTAACTACGTAGGTGATGTACAACCATATAGACTAAGAAATGCCTTGGACTTTAGGCTTCCTAACTACCGGCGAACAGCGTCTCGTAATGGGCTGATATATAAGGGATTTCAACTTTTCAACTCTCTGCCTAACGCGATCAAAAGTGAAACAAATATTAATGTGTTTAAAAGGGGTGTATTAAATTTTGTAAAATCCCGATTTCGATTATAAATTATGAAGTCTTAACTTTTAAATTTGTAAAAATTAATTGCATTTCATATTATATTTTGTTAAAAACTATTATTATAAAATAATTCATAAAAAATAATTCATAAAAGAAACAATGTAAACAGTAGTTTTGTAAATAGTAACATGTTGCTAAATAAATAAATCAATCAATCAATCAAATTAGAATCGGCAAAAAATAACAGTAAAAGAAAAAGATCGCATATTCTCTGAACTTTATAAGAGAAAATAAATCGCATGGCAACTTCGCTTGAAGGAAGTCAGCTGTGAAATTCTAATGGAAAAGAGGAGAAAAAAATAATTGCTACTTTTAAATAACTAATTATTGAATGAAAACAATAACAAGTTGTACACCAGAAGAAACAAATTTTGTTCTCGATGCACATAGCAAAAGTTAAGCACAATTTCAGTAAGAAATAAACCGTATTTTGAAAGGAGTTCGATGCGGAAACTATAACCACACCACAAGACACAACGAAAATTGTTCGTTGATCCAGATCCAGATCGTTTTATTTTCGTTGTGTGATCTGATATGGATCATGGGTGATAATAAAACATGGCTAATAAAACGCGGCTAATATCTAATAAGCCATTGAAATCCGATCCTTGCATACTGTTAGGAGTTAAAGAATGTAGCGAGAACATGATTGCATATTTCCGGGGGAAAGTCTAACTGCATCAAGCTGCATTTTATATGGGAACTTTATTTATTTATTTATTTATTTACCTGCTTAATACAAGCAAGAGCTTAAAGTAACTTAAAACTAACAAAGGGGTACTTAACCTAACTTAATCCATTTTTTTTTGTTGAGCCCATAACTGGTGCGATGAGAAGTTAGATGAAAGAGGGGTGAGGTCCTGAGGTTACGTGGGTTGGTGTTAAAAGAGATCATATGCAGTAGCGCGCGGGAATCAATGTTACCAGCTAATAACTGATGAATAAACAAGATGTCACCAGCTTCACGACGTTTATCGAGAGGCAGTAAATTGATTAGTTTCAAACGGTCCGTGTATGGGGGTAAGTTGTAGCTATCAGCCCAAGCAAGACCACATAAGGCAAAGCGGATAAACCTGCATTGGACAGCTTCGATTCGCAAGATATAGATTTCGTAGTAAGGCGACCAAACCTGGCAGGCATACTCAAGGAGGGGTCTGATGAATGTGATGTATAAGGATTATGTAACGTAAGGGTTTGAGAATTCCTTAACCATCGTTTAACGTAACCGAGCGCAGAGTTAGCTCTGTTGATAATGTTTTCGATATGAGAACGGAAGTTGAGTTGCCTATCACAGATAACGCCCAAATCGCGCAGTGAAGAGACAGAAGGGATAGGCTCACCGGAAATGAAGTAGACTCTAGCGGAAGGTCGGATACGCTTACGAAAAAATGTTATAGCTTGGCACTTGCTGACGTTGAGCTCTAAAAAAATGCTACGGCACCAGACTGAACAACGGTTGTCTCTTGCAGTGAGAGAGTTTCGGCACGGGATGGTATAGGCCTGAAGATTTTCATATCATCAGCGTATATAGAAAGGTTGGAATCATTGATGATACAATCGACGTCGTTAATTGTCAGAATGAAGATCATTGGACTAAGATGGCTGCCTTGAGGGACTCCGATGTGCTTTAATGGGATCAGAAATTGCAGATCTGAAGTGGACTTCATAATGGCGTTTTTCCAAGTAAGATTTAATCCATGAGATGAACCCCGATCGAAAATCAAGAGCTTTTGAGGAGAATGATTGCATTCGAAATTTTGTCGAAGGGTTTGCTTAAGTCGGTGCCAAGTACGTCAACTTCATTACCATCTTCCAAAACACACAGAGTGCTAGATAGATACAAACTCAGTAAGGTCAGTGGTTGTTGATCTGCCCTTCAAAAATCGATGCTGGTTCGGTGAAATGATAGTCTTGCAATGGAAAAGCATTGTATCATAGATAATGCTTTCAAAGAGCTTAGGCATGCAGGACAATTTAGCGATGGACCCGTAGTTAGATATTTCACTTCTACAACATTTTTTTGTGATTGGGGACTATGTACGAATTTTTCCAGATTTCGGGGAGAACTCCCTACGAAATAGAGTAGTAAGGGGTTGGACTAAGTAATTCACGAATTTTTTAAGAACTATAGCGAGCAGGCCATTAGGGCCGGAGGAGTATACGCCAAAGTAATATCAATTGTGACTAAGTAGGTTTGGGGACAGTTCCCCAAGTAGTGGAAGTAGTTATGATCAGGATGAGTAACGTGATCCGTAAACGATTGGCTGTAAAAATTAGCGAACAGGTTTGCGATTGTTTTAGGGTTTGCTGAGGATTTATTAGCAAATTTCAAAGTAGGTGGAAAGCTATCAGACTTACGTTTGGCATTAATGAAGTGGTAGAAAAGTTTGTGGTCATTGATTAGCGTCGATTGCAATTTGTCAACATATTCAATGTAAAGATATTCCCAGAGTTCAGAGAATTGGGAGTGGGCGTGTTGGTAATGGAAAAAATCAGAGCTAGATCGAGATTTGAGGAATTCTTTCCATAATTTGTTTCTTTTGTCACGGAGTGAGCGCAGCTCTTTATTATACCAAGGCGGAGCTGAGGCAAAGTTCTTCTGAGGCACAAACGGGACTGATTGAATGAGACAGGTGAAAATTTGGTCGTAAAAGTACATCAGAGCATTGTCAATGCTGTTAACTTGGATAGAACTAAAGTCAATGTTACTGAGAAGATTATTAAGTTTAGCGAAATCTTCTTTACTTACTTACTTACTTACTTACTTACTTACTCAGATGGCGCTACGGTCCCGGGTGGACCTGGGCCTCAACCAACAAACTTCTCCAGCCAGCACGGTTACGAGCCTGCTGCCTCCAGTTGCGCGCGCCAAGTTGGTTGAGGTCCCCCTCCACTTGTTTGCGCCACCTACCGCGAGGTCGTCCTCTACTGCGTCGTCCATCCGGGGTGGATTCGAAAACTTTCTTAGCGGGAAGGTTGGGCTCCATCCGCTCTAAATGACCCAAACATCTTAGTCGCTGTATGTGAACTCTTCTGGGATTGTACCTTCTCCTCCACTCACCGTTTATGAAGACGGGACCAAAGATCGCTCGAAGAACTTTTCTCTCGAAATAACCAAGGGCATCCTCATCCGGTTTTGTCAAAGCCCATGCCTCTGCGCCATACAGCAGGACTGGGATGATTAGAGTCTTATAAAGAGTTACCTTAGTAGTTCGAGATCGGGCTTTGCTACTCAATTGCCGTTTTAGCCCATAGAAACAACGATTGGCAAGAGTAATTCTTCGTGTGATCTCCCTACTGATGTCATTTGCGGAGTCCACCATAGAGCCTAGGTAGACAAAATCCTTTACTACCTCAAAATTATATCTGTCTATTGTGGCGTTCTGTCCAAGACGCCGATGTTGGGTGTCCTTTTTTGTAGACAGCATATATTTTGTTTTGCTTTCATTGACCGCTAGACCCATCTTTGCTGCCTCGATCTCAATACTTGTAAATGCCCCATTGACTGCCCGCTGAGTTCTTCCGATTATGTCAATGTCATCGGCATAAGCGAGTAGTTGTACAAACTTGTAAAACATTGTACCTCCGGTGTTGGCTTGTGAGTTTCGTACAATTCTCTCAAGTACTATATGAAAGAGATCGCATGATAGCGCGTCACCTTGTCTAAGACCTTTCCTGACATCGAACGGTTCGGTGATGTTCTTACCGACTTTAATGGAGCAGCGAGAGTTCTCCATCGTCATTCTGCACAAACGGACGAGCTTGGCAGGGATGCCAAGACTAGACATGGCTCTGTATAACTCGTCTCAATACTCGCTATCATAGGCAACTTTGAAATCAATGAAGAGGTGGTGCGTATCGATTTTGTATTCATGGGTTTTTTCCAAGATCTGCCGTAGTGTGAATATTTGGTCAATGGTGGACTCTCCCGGCCTGAAACTGCACTGATAAGTACCTATCAGGTTGTTGACGATCGGTTTTAGGCATTCACATAATACGGCAGACAGGATCTTATATGCGATGTTGAGGAGACTTATACCTCTGTAATTGGCGCAGTTCAGAGGGTCTCCTTTCTTCAGGATCGGGCAAACGATGCTGAGGTTCCATTCATCGGGCATACTTTCGTCCGACCAGATTTTACAGATGAGCTGGTGCATGCTCCTTACCAACTCATCTCCTCCTGCCTTGAAAAGTTCAGCGGCAAGGCCGTCGGCTCCAGCAGATTTGTTGGATTTGAGTTTAGATATCGCTATCCTCACTGCATTCTGATCGGGTTGACGGGAATCTTGACTGCCATCGTCACTGTTGAATGGCTCATTCTGCCTGACAGCGGAATATTGATCATCATCGCCGTTTAACAGTCTGCAGAAGTGGTCCTTTCATATTCTCAGCACCGACTGCGATTCTACTACTATGTTGCCATTTTCGTCCCTGCAGGCTTCCGTTCTGGCTTTGAAACCCTGGCATGTTCTTTTTACCTTTTGGTAAAATTTTCGAACATTATTCCTGCAATAAAGTCTCTCAATCTCCTCGATCGAGCGCTTCTCATGCTCCTTTTTCTTCTTTCTGAGAAGTCGATGTTCCTCTTTTCTCCTGCGCACGTAGAGCTCGTAAGCAGCTCTAGTCCTTCTATGCAGCGCCGGTTTGTATGCCTCTTGTTTTGCTGCATGTACTTTCCGGCATTCCTCATCAAACCAGGGGTTTCGTTGCGGTGGCCGAGAGAAACCCAGTGCATCAGAGGCGGCATCTCTGATGGCTTGTTGGCAACGCTGCCACTGGTCTTCCGCATTTGCTGCTGGCGGCATAGGACTTAGATTGAGATTAGAAGAAATACGATCGGCAAAGGTTCTGGCGGATTCTTGCGATTGTAGCCGCCCGACGTCAAATTTCCTCACAGTATTTCGTTGATTTCGCTCCGTTGTGAATATCCGCATCCGTACCTTAGCTACAACTAGGTAGTGATCCGAGTCCACGTTGGCTCCTCGGAAAGTCCGGACACCCAGAATACTCCTTGCGTCCATCGCAATGTGATCGATTTGGTTGACAGTTTTTCGATCAAAGGAGAGCCATGTTCCTTTGTGAATGTCGAGACGTGGGAACCGCGTACTAGTTACGACAAAGTTTCGGCCCGCTGCAAAGTCGATTAGCCTGAGTCCGTTGTCGGATGTGTTGTCGTGCAGGCTGTGCTTTCCGACCACGCTACTAAAGACGTCCTCTCTTCCTAGCTTTGCGTTAAAATCACCTAGGATAATTTCAATGTCGTGGCTAGGGCATTGCTCATACGTCTTGTCCAAGAGCTGGTAGAAGTCGTCCTTTGTCGCGTCGTCCTTCTCCTCATGATGGGCGTGAACGCATATTAGGCTAATGTTGGCAAATTTAGCCTTGATACGGATAAGGCGCTCGTTCACATTCCGGAAACTCAAGACTTCTTGCCTAAGTCTGCCTCCAATAACAAATCCGCACCCAAATAGACGCTGTCCTTTTTGTCTGTAGCAATCGCCGTAGTAGATGTCGCAGTTTTTCATACTCCTTTTGCCCGGCCCATCCCATCGCACTTCTTGGATGGCGGTAATGTCTGCTTTGAGACACTCTAGGGCCTCCGCAAGTTGTTCGGCTGCACGTGGTTTGTAGAGTGACCTAACATTCCACGTGCAGACACGAAGATCGTTGTCCTTTTTACGTTTGCTTGGGTCGTCAACAGTAAATTCATCCGTATCCGAGGCTGTTGGTTGCTTCGTAACCGAAGGTTTTTTACGTGGTAGGGAAGTTAACCCGACGGCACAACCCCCAACCTGGAGGAGGAGGAGCGAAATCTTCTTTACAAAAATTAAATCTATATGAGTTCTCGCAGTGAGGGATTGCGCTTAACCCTAGAAAGGTAATCATATTTTTTTGTACGTTAAAGGTACGTTTGTCGTCGATTCGACAAATTAATACACTACTCCAATTTTTGATTGAAAGTTTTTGACAAATTCCTGTCAATTTAATTATTTATGTTTATCAATAAAAGAAATATTTCTTATTTTTTTATAATACGAGTATCAAAGTCAAATTTTCGAAAAATTGATGTTCGTCGAATCAACGAAGATTTCTAGGGTTAAGTTGTTGTACGAAAACGTTAAGAAGCGGTCTTTTTTGGAGAGAAAATAGTTGCTTTGATGGTTTATATCTTTGAAATTAGACAAGGCCGACTTTCAAAAAAATGCATTAACATATTCATTAAAATTCCTTTTATCACATGTTAAATTTCATCAAAATAGGAGGTGGATGCCCTTTTCTAAATAATTACTCTAATACATATTCCGTATAAAAAAGACATACATATGTGCATACATTTGTACATGGCTTTGCGTCTTTAGTATTAAGATTGAATTATAGCAGAAAATGTGCAGACGACAGTATACGCAGTGCATATATGTACATACATATAATTGTATCCTTCCTATCTTAAAGCAATAACATTCGATTTGAGGATTGTAAACAAACACCCCAAGTGAGTCCTATTAATAAAGATACTTAAGTATACCACCTTCATTCCTTGCGTACATTGTTAGACCTTCTCTTATCATACAGACATATGAAATAAATTGCATTCACAAATCGCCGTTAGTTATTCATTAGCATGTGGGTATATTTACATTTCACTTGGCTGTAAAAAAAAAAAAATGCCCTAAACAAACTATGCATTGGCCGCTAGAGAAGTCCTTACATCCGCTTTGTTAAGTTAATTTGATTTTATCTGAACTCAGAGTTTTTAAAAATTTGGCGATAGTTGCTCAACTGTGAAGTGTTTGTACAGCCAAACAGGTTTTTACTTACAATTTGTTTTTGTTCCTATCTAACATACTTGATATAAAATTACAATGGTTCTCTCTCAATCAAGTCCCTCCACGAAGATATCTAGTCTATCAACTAGTGTGACCAGAATCTTGCGTGAATATGCACATTTTTATTTCATTTTCATGGTAGGAAATATTAATCTTGGCATATTATAGATTCTAAAGTAGAAAATTGATAAATCGTACAGATACATATTTAGTTCCCGACATGTTTTTCTTGAATATTTTACCAGCGAAGATCCTAAAAGTATCTACAGATTATGAGAGTCAAGCCTCTTTTCTACCAAAGAAAGCCTCGTTCCTATAATAAAGATTTTCAAAATCCCGGAAGAAAATGTCATTGTGTATCAAGCGAAATTTAAATAAAAATGGTATTATATTTCTTCCAACTAATCGAATGTACAAAATGTTTCATAAAAAAAAAAAATTAAACAGAAATAATTTAAGCAAAAAAAAAAAGGAAGCGATCTGGAAAGTAATATTGTATATCCCAACGTAGAGATTTGCTGTCAAGGCGGATTATTATTGTATTCTGTCGTCTAATTTTGAGAGTAGATCCTACTTTCAGCATCATGCTCCACGGATCCTGTGGTTGAAGTTTGAAGCAAATCTATTATCGATTTATTCCGAAATACAATGATTTGAACAAAGGGCCCAATTTAAATAAAAAATACTTATTTTTGAAAAAAATATATCGCTTGGCGTTTTACGCGTAAGAAAGTTACAAAATCGGAGTTTAAATCACTGGTCGATGACTTGCATCCAAGTTCATTATCCTTGATTTTAACTTGGCTATTTAGTCTCCTTACCCGGTGGGAACCCGCCTTAAGTGGGAACTAAACACAATCTAGAAATTTGTTGCTTAATATTTATATTTTTTCACCAACATCTACATAAATGCGGTGTCAAATGTTGGCGTCAGGGAAATCATAGCACATAAATCAATCACAGAAAATAGAACACAGAACCGCCAACTTTTTAAATTAGACAATTATTAATTATCTAATTATTCTCATTTGTAAAAATATTGATGTATCCTTCCCTAAGTATCACTTAAAAAATATAAACAAATAAAACATTGGGTTGGAAAAAAATATAGAGCCGTTTTGTTACTAGATGACATTAAAGTGAAAGATCTTTGGCAATATTAATTCGATGCCGATCTGGAAACGGTTACCAGTAGCGTTTGAAAGGTGGCATTTCGTCGATCAATTAAGCTGGAACATTTGAGTCAGTTATTTTCGTGTAGTAAAGATGAGCGAAATTTCTAAAAAAAATTAATGTATTTCGCAATTTTAGTTTGATAGAGGCGAAAATGCTGCGAAGGTTCGTGAAGTTAGCTATGCAACAGCCAAAAGATGCTTCGCTCGATTCCTTTTTGGAAATTTTTATTTCTAAAACTCACCCCGCTCTGATAGACCAGTGACAGAAAAAGTAGATGAGGACAATTAATTCTGAGCTCTACTGTCAACGGCTAAGAAGATTAAATGGAGCGGATTATGCGGCCAGAGTTCATCAACAGAAAGGGCGTTGTCTTCAAACACGACAATGTCAGACCACATACTTCTTTGGTGACTCGCCAAAAACTGAGAGAGTTTGACTGGGAAGTTTTGATGCATCCAACGTATGTATAGTCCAGACCGCCATACAGAATTATCTTAGTGGTATAAAGTTGAATTCCATAAGGGACTGCGAAAATCACTTGTCAGAGTTTTTCGCCAAGAAATCGCCGAAGTCCTATTAGGATGCAATTATGGTTTTGCCCGAAAAATGGCAAAAGGCCATTGACCAAAATGGACCAAATCTTTTTTAATAAAATTCATTTAAAATAAAAAAAAATTAAAAATTATTATTTTAATTTTAACTTTCTTTCCTATTAAAAAAATGACTATTATATTCCCATAAAAATATATTCTTCATCAGTGGAATGTAAAATCTCACGATGGTCACACTGCTCCCAACTGACAATCTCAAAGTCGATATTATTTACTACGCTCAAAACTGTGTATGCGTTCTGTATGTGATGTAGTCCTTTGTGACAAGAAATGATCACGATGAGTGAAACACGTTATGTCCTCAAAACTTGATGGCCGTGTCCTCTGACCTCCTAATACATAAATATTATTTTATTTGTATAGTTCTCACTAGGTTCTACCACGCCCGTATATTGCGCATGGCTCTGAATGCGGAATGCATTAAAAGTTGTAAAGAGCAGGTGTTATTCGAGGAAAAACTCATTGTAAGAAAATTCTCTTGAGGAGGACAGAGCGGATCATAAGAGAGATTTTATTATAAGAACAAAATTGAGGTATAAGAAGAAGAGGAGGACAAACACAAATGAATCTTCTTGTATGGTTTCTAATGACTTTCACATAGTGTTCTTCTTTTACTTACATGCATACATAGTGTTCTGACTTTTTGAAGAACTCCTCTATGCTCATTCTACCCTCCCTTTGTAGGGAAAATTCTTCCCATGTATTTTACACACAACAAAATGCTGGTAGATGTAGGTAAGACATTTAATCTGTTTTTATTTAAAAAGAAAAGTACCATCTGCTTGCATTTGAACGGAACCTTCTCTCTGGCTGCTTTTTTGTCTGCTTTCTTGGGAGTGGTAGTCGTCATCCCTGCTGATATTGATTTTATATGGAAACATATGTAGGTACATATTTATTATTACATTTTTTTTTATTTGAATTTTAATGAAACTTGTCTCCAGACGGTTATGCAATGTTACATGATAGTACAACTGACAAGTGGTAAATAATGTATTCAAGTATGTAGCTTTACTTTCTTGTCATATCTAAGTAGTTCCCACACAGAGTTTATAACTGTACATAAAGATACCTATAACTATTGCTTAATCAATTTAAACGGCAAACGTATCACCTCGTTTTCTGTATTGTCAACAATACCGTCGCGGCTAAGCACAGACTACAATGTTACGAGTATTTTTCCATAACAGCTCGTAGAGTGATATTTAATTGGTAGTAATCAAATTGAACATACATTATGTACATTACAAAAATGGCATTTGGAGAGAGTCTTACAAGTCGAATTGAAATACGATATTAACTTCCACTCTGAATATACAAATCTCTATCCATACGGATGTACATTTATTTACGCGTTTATGGGACTTTCCCCCAATCCATAGGTGCAATTCTATAGTAAATAAACGGCATGACTGGGTCGTACGTACTTGCACTTGTACCTACGGTGTTTAATTGTAAATTACAATGAACATTTCAAATAAGATTTGAAAACATGTAAACATCAGTTTGTGAATTTTAAAGTCAGTGTTCCCGAGAAGTTCATCCCGAGCCCGATAAAGTATATAATCGAGAATTTTTGTCCAACAGGCCTATTGACGGCCATTAACAAAACATTCTAGGAACTTTCTTCCCCGCTGTGCGGTGTAGAGCCTTTCTTTCATCCACCCTAGGCTTACGCAATGATTTATGTCGTTATCACAGGTTGCTTTGCTATTGATCATAGATCCCAGATATTTGAACTTTTTGCACTTGGGACGCAATGTTCCATTCAAATATATGTCTGGAATAGGCCTGAGTGGATCAGAGAACGGGCAGCACAAGACTAATGCGATACCCATTTCCCTCCAAAACGTCCACCCACACATCAAGTGCTCGTTGCAGGGATGTAGGATCCTAACTTATGATGGCTCCATCTTTAACAAAGAATAATTGATGTACCTCGAGATCCGTCACTATACCTTCAAGCAGATAGTCAACGACTATAATAAAGAGCAAAGGACTTAAAACGCTTCCCTGATGCACCCCGACTTTGATTGGAAAATCCCTTAAGGAGTCACGATGTTTTTCCATTATGATCCTTATACTTTGGATTGCATCGGTGGGTGATTTACCTGCGAAAAACCCGCACTGATCCTCAGATAGTAATTGTAACCAGGGAGAAGATAGCTTCTCTTTTGGGTGGCTATTTTAAAGATGGTTGTGCTCTTGTTCATATTGTGTCGTCGCAGCTCCTGGATAGTCTGGTTTACATCAGTAACCGGAAAACATATTTTCTTCAGCTCCCGATACAGGCCCTCCGTACTTCCTGCTTGAAGCTGGACGCACTTCTTCTTCGCTTTTTTCTTCCAATATCTGTATTCCACTTCGAGGCGAGCTTTTTCGTTTCTATTATTAGAGGGGCACTTTGACCAAGCTTCATTAGCTTCATCACTCCACCACCATGGTTCTTTGGCGTGTTGGTGATGGCATTTTGAAGCTACTAGCAGTGATTTGGCCTTCTTTAAGCAAGTTCGCTGTAGGGAATCCCACATATTTTGTGCTCTACACTTTTCATTCTCAGCTCCATTGATGGTGTGAGAGAGGTTATTTTTTATCACGAAACAAAAGCCTCACGTTGTTCTTTGTCCAGATTGTACCACTTGCTTTTCTCGGGGACCCTAGTTTGTTTGCTTTTCTTTTATGTCTTCATACAAATTTCTGTTAGCAGGGGACGGTGTTCTGAGCGATCACCTCTCCCAGGATCACTTTGCAATCTTTTACCCGAGGCTTCATGAAACTGGCTACGAAATGGTAGTCAATCTGGGTTTCATCTCCATCACTTTATAGTGTTCGTTTGACTCTGCGACATGTCCATTCAAATCTCAAATTTCGTTCAAACTCTTTCATTACTTTGCTAGCCTCCGGAATCCGTACAGCTCTGACCCGAACATTTCTGCTCGGTCCAGGATCAGTATCATGCGCAGCAGTGGTAGTGTCTTTCCTTTTAGCAAGTATTACCATAATGATACAGTTTTGCAATGGTGTTTGTTGTTTGACACGTGCATGGTCCTGCATTATTATTGTTTGTTTGATCTTTCTTCTATGACACCGGTAATCTCCAGTCGTATTAACCCCATTGACTCGCATGCACACTTGTGTGAGAGTTTTTAAGGTAGTGTATATGTCGCTGGGCTCACTTGGGTGTTATATTGCCTAGATCTCATTTATCCCCTTAGTCGACTTTTAGGACAAGCGCTATTTGTTGAGGGCGCGCTGCATTGATATTTTTAACCCATCCCTGCACGGGGTCTAACGGAGGCTAAAAACGAACGATCACTATGTAAAAATAGACGATGTACCCACATCTGTATACATAGCACATAGACTTTACCTTGAACTAATTGACGTTCAAAACTTCCGCGCAGTTCGTACAAAAATTTCTAGATTTCTTAGAAGAAGAAAGTAATCTTGTATATTGTAGTAATGTAGAGGGGCTTATGAACAAGCTGGGTTATGAGTGTTCACCAGACCAATGGAGATTATTTATTGATTCATCGATATTAATTTTAAAAGCAGTCTTACTGCATAATGTCAATAATCTTCCTTCTGTATAGCAAATGAGATCTATGTCAAAGGAACTTATGGTAATGTACAAAATCTGCTCGAGAAAATTCAGTACGACCGTCATTCTTGGATAATATGTGCAGATCTTGAAGTTGTTGGAATATTGCTGGTGTTGCAGGGCGGCTACACAAAACACTGTGGTTTTCTTTGCGAGTCGGATAGTAGAGGTAGAAATTAGCACTCCATTCAAAAGAACGGTCAATGAGGATTAATTAGGTGCCGTGAACTAAGGCCATATGAACTAACGCCATAATGGTGCTAATTCATTTTCAAATGCGAATTAACGCCATAATCCACTTATGGCCTTATTTCACTTTCAAATGAGAACTAAAGTCATATGGTGTTAGTTCGTTTTAGAAAGTGGCCTAAGTTCTCATTTGAATGTGAATTAAAGTCATATGAAGTTATTTCTCACCTATAAAGGTGGGGATGAACTTCACTTTCATATTGGAACTTGGTACACACTCGAAAACATGAAGAGGGAAGTAACCTACAATAACTAATAAGTATGTTTCTTAATAAATATGTATATTGACATACATAGGTGCATACAAAGGTATATACATTTTACGTCGTATAAACAGTGAGGTAGGTATGGGGAGGCATGCTGCCCCCCTGCAACCCCCCTGCCTGGGGTCACTGTTGGATTTGAGGTGGGTGCGAGGATGGGTGTATGTAAAGTTCCTTTATATCCATGTTTCTCACCCAACCTCGCACCCACCTCAAATCCAACAGTGACCCCAGGCAGGAGGGTTGCAGGGGGGCAGCATGCCCCCCATACCTACCTCACTGTTTATACGCCGTAAAATGTATATACCTATGTATGTATGCATCTATGTCGATATACATATGTATTAAGAAACATACATTATTAGTTATTGTAAGTTACTTCCCTCTTCATATTTTCGAGTGTGTACCAAGTTCACATTGCACTGTTTATGTATTGTGGACTTATGTATGCGTCATCTCCGACAAAAAAAAAAATCTTGACATACATATATCCTTGTGCTCATATTATATTCATTAAAATACGACGCCTAATGGAAATCCACAGTTTTTTGAATAGATATTAACTCTCGGAAAATTTGGCACTTATCTCCCATTTTCGTCAAAAAAATGTTGGACTTAATGTATCGATGGGGTGGGACATAAGTCCCAAAAGAAAAATTTCGGGCTCATGTCCCTGCGCCATATAAGTCATAAGAATAGTTTTTAACTTATGGCCCACTTCTTCTTTAAGATTGTGGAAATATGGCCCTAAATGTTGTGGACTGTTGGACCAGGTGGGTCAAAAGTCCATTGTGGACTAAACGTGAGCCGATCGTGGTGTGACATTGGACTGATAAAGTTTTATCAAAACTGTTGCATTGCACTGGCTGTGATTCAGAGCTCAGAAACATTTTATGGCATTAGTTCAAATTTGGATGTGAATTAACACCATATGGCGTTAGTTCACATTAAGTGATGGCTTTAGTTCTCATTTGAAAGTGAATTAAAGCCATAAGTGGATTATGGCGTTAATTCGTATTGGAAAGTGAATTAACGCCATTATGGCGTTAGTTCATATGGCCTTAGTTCACGGCACCATTAATTACACTACTGGACAAAAAAATTGCTCAAAGTCCCTTAGTAGAGCCAAGCAACATAACACGAACTTGGCGTAGGGCTTGCCGTTATCATAAAGATAGTCCTCCCGGAGGGTCTAGTCATTGCACAATACGGTTGGATTGACCTCCGCGATTGTTCGTCAGGCAAACAACTCGTGTGTGCAATGTTTAGAAGCCAGGAATGGAGTTTGCGCCGTCCCGACTTTTTGGATGGCATTGGTACAGTGTTTAGTGTGCTTGATCGTTAACCGATGTGTGCAAGGTCAAGCCTCAGCGGGGAATAGCAATTTTCAGCCACCCGAGAATGAAAAGGAAAACAAATAATATCGAAGGTTTTCCAACCACTGCACAAAAAAAAATGTCTGCGTGGAAGTACTCGTACAATGAACCGGACCGAACCGGAGTGCTCTGAAAAACAAGACAAAATCAAGAAATTGAAAACAAAACAATCGATGTTGGGAGATGGAAGGAAGCCCGATAATAGGTTTATAAATTATAAGATAAAAACAAAATTTATTATTATTTATGAAGAAATGTATGTAGAGTACATATATACATATACGTTTGCCTGAAATGCTGTATCGTTGCTTACCCAAATATACCTAAATACGTAAGTCATCTAATTATGATATCACAGAAGCTGAATTATATGTCAACTCCTCGGAAGAAAAAAAAAAATGATACGCTTAGTGGGCGAATGCTGCATCCAAACACGTACATACATATGTATGCAACATAATTTAATATTGGAGTAGAACAGACAGTATCAGCGAACCTCTGTTCTTAATGTTGATGTCGACAGAGTTACCTGCTGCTGCATAATTGATTGTTTTACAACTACGTATGTACGAGTATGTTATAAATACTCTATTGCATGATTAAATTTGGCCTGACGCTGGGTTGAGTTGCTCGTACCCCCGTCGCATACTTTACTTCTTCGCACAATACAAAGCAGATCATTCGGGCGTGTTATTCGCATTGGAAAGCATTGTCCATAAATTCACCAGCAACGACCTAACATACACATACATATGTATAAGATGTATAGATAATATAAGATCTATCAGTGATACTTTCGTTATTATTTAATTGGAAGTGGTGCTAATGGCCTTGACAATATATATAGTGTATATGAATGTTTCAATTAAAGCACAGATTCTCCTTTTCAACTAAAACAAATACAAAAATTGTCAAAATGCTTTTTTTTTATTATTTCATTGTATTCTCTAGTCTAGGCCTTTATGTATGAAACATAATATCTGACAAATGCTTACCACGACTTCTTTGGTAACACAGGATGCGCGTATCAAAATTGTCCATGACTTTTTGGCACAATTCAATCGTTAATAATGCAATGCCTATGATTTCGTCCTTATGCTCTAGAATCATCTTGACATTACTGACATAAGCCTTCCTTTTTTTTCCAATAATTTGCGCACGCTGAAGGGATTATGAATACCATTATACTGATGCTCAGGGCACGTAGTCATAGAAAAAGAAGTCCAATGGTATTAAATCGTAGGATATTAGCGGCCATTTGACTTTGTTATTTCGTGAAGTAATGCTTCCTGGGTATTTCGCAATAGGACCATTATTTCACACGCTGTGTGACAAGTGGTACATCTTGTTGAAACCACAAATTATGCAAGTCCATGTCGGTGAACGATAACGTTCACCGACGACGAATTGAAGTTGCCAGGGCCTGGGCTACACTTCCTTTCACAACAGCAATATTTTCGGTCGAACGACTTGCACGAAGACGCGCGGTTGTTTTAACGTTTTGCACCGACTGCGGTTCTCGAAATTTCTGCATCAAATGGCTTGTTGCTGTCTCACTTGGCCAGTTATGTTGACCGAAAAAATGCGCTAAAAGCACTTCTTGCAGATCGAACATTTCCATACACGCTTTGATCACTTTAACGCTTTGTTCAATTGTATATCGCCCCATGACTAAATTTGTTAAAGCATGTAGATGACAGTTCTCAAATAAAAAGAACATAAGCACCTCTGAAATAATCGCTGTCAAATATATGCTTTACCATTGAATCACCCTATATATACTGTCAAAAAAACTGGCATAAAACCATTAAGGGTGACCAGGTAGCAATGAGCCATTCAACAGTAACGATGATAGTCAAGATTCCCGTCAACCCGATTAGAATGAAGTGAGGATAGCGATATCTAAACTCAAATCCAACAAAGCTGCTGGAGCCGACGGCCTTGTCGCTGAACTTTTCAAGGCAGGAGGAGATAAGTTGGTAAGGAACATGCACCAGCTCATCTGTAAAATCTGGTCGGACGGAAGTATGCCCGATGAATGGAACATCAGCATCGTTTGCTCGATCCTGAAGAAAGGAGACCTTCTGAACTGCGCCAACTACAGAGGTATAAGTCTCCTCAACATCGCATATAAGATCCTGTCTGCCGTATTATGTGAACGCCTAAAACCGATCGTCAACAACCTGATAGGTCCTTATCAGTGCGGTTTCAGGCCTGGAAAGTCCACCTTTGACCAAATATTCACACTACGGCAGATCTTGGAAAAAACCCATGAATATAAAATCGATACGCACCACCTTTTCATTGATTTCAAAGTTGGCTATGATAGCGTGTATAGAGACGAGTTATACAGAGCCATGTCTAGTCTTGGCATCCCTGCCAAGCTCGTCCGTTTGTGCAGAATGACGATGGAGAACTCTCGCTGCTCCATCAAAGTCGGTAAGAACATCACCGAACCGTTCGATGTCAGGAAAGGTCTTAGACAAGGCGACGCGCTATCATGCGATCTCTTTAACATAGTACTTGAGAGAATTGTACGAAACTCACAAGCCAACCCCGGAGGTACAATCTTCTTCAAGTCAGTACAACTAGTCGCTTATGGCGATGAAATTGACATAATCGGAAGAACTCAGCGGGCCGTCAATGGGGCATTTACGAGTATTGAGAATGAGGCAGCAAAGATGGGTCTAGCAATGAAAGCAAAACAAAATACCATATATGCTGTCTACAAAAAGACACCCAACATCGGTGTCTTGGACAGAACGCCACAATAGACAGATACAATTTTGAGGTAGTAAAGGACTTTGTCTACCTAGGCTCTATGGTCAGCTCCGCAAATGACATCAGTAGCGAGATCACACGAAGAATTACTCTTGCCAATCGTTGTTTCTATGGGCTAAAATGGCAATTGAGTAGCAAAGCCCTATCTCGAACTACTAAGGTAACTCTTTATAAGACATTAATCATCCCAGTCCTGCTGTATGGCGCAGAGGGCTTTGACAAATCCGGATGAGGATGTCCTTGGTTATTTCGAGAGAAAAGTTCTTCGAGCGATCTTTGGTCCCGTCTGCATAGACTGTGAGTGGAGGAGAAGGTACAATGCCGAGCTATACGGCCTGTACAAGGACATCGACTTAGCTAGAAGAGTTCACATACAGCGACTAAGATGGCTGGGTCATTTAGAGCTAAGAAAGTCTTCGAATCCACCCCAGACGGACGGCGCAGTAGAGGACGACCTCGCGGTAGGTGGCGCAAACAAGTGGAGGGGGACCTCAACCAACTTGGCGTGCACAACTGGAGGCAGCTGGCTCGTAACCGTGCTGGCTGGAGAGGTTTGTTGGTTGAGGCCCAGGTCCACCCCGGACTGTAGCGCCATCTAAGTAAGTAAGTAAGTAGGTAGCAATGATACTTTTTCCAATTGTTATGTTTCAGCAGCTGCCAAAGTTACCAATGACATTCAGCTGTCAAAATATTCAGTGAGGTTTGCCATTTCATCATGCATCGTTTCACGCTTGTCAACCCGGCTTATTTTGCAGCTGGATTTGGGCCTACATCCATATAAAAATGTGCTGACGCAAGAATTGAAGCCGGACGACCACAGACAACGCCATGAGTTCGCTAATTGGGCGCTGGAAATGTTGGCCGGAGATCCGGATTTTGGGCAAAAAATATTTTCTCGGACGAGGCCCATTTTTGGCTCAGTGGCTATGTCAACAGGCAAAATTACCGTTATTGGAATGAACACAATCCACAAGTGTTCGACCAAGCATTAATACATCCACAAAAACTGACTGTCTGGTGCGGTATATGGCATGGCGGTATCATTGGACCTTCCCCATATTAAATGAGGAAGGAGACACCGTTACCGTCAATGGTCACAGATATAGAGCGATGTTAACCGACTTTCTGTGGCCAGAGCTCGAGAACATCGATATATCCGAGTTGTGGTTATAACAAGACGCTATATAAGCGACGAAACGCTCAAAGTTGTGACGGAGAAATTTGTCGACTTGGTCGTCTTACGGCGAGCGTTCATCAATTGGCCGCCGCGATCATGCGACTTGACACCACTCGATTATTTTCTCTGGGGCTACGTCAAGTCCTTAGTCTACGCTAACAAGCCAACCACTTTGGACGAGCTCGAGGCCAACATTCGAGACGCTATTGCCAGCATAACGCCATACGTATTGGACCGGCCGCTTGCAGCACTGCCAGCGAAACCGAGGCGGCCACTAATTGATGTGCTATTCCATACATAATGGCATGAATGTAGCTCCAAATAATGGGAGAATCAATGTTATATCTTACACCGTTGTTGTTTCATTTAAATTTTTTTCCAATCGGTCTTATCTGGTCACCCTGTACTATTGTTCGGACAGAATGTCACGATAAGCAGTTTTAAGGGGGAGATCCCTTTACAACATCACTTTTTTTTGCATAAAGTGAAACATGTTTAGAATATCGTCTCAAAATTTCAGAGCGAAATTCGCAGCCCTTCCAAAGTTATAGCTTGTGAACGCTCTCCGCTCGGCTTCAGAGCACGCAGATGGCATAAGCACTGTTTTTTGTTAAAACCACTTTTTCGTGAATTTCGTACAAGATAACTCAAAAACTATTTGATCGATCATTCTGAAATTGTACACACTTTTAGATAACAGAATTACCTTCTAGGTGAACCTAGGTTAGGTTAGGTTAGGTCGGTAATTAATACTCGTTATCCTACATGTTTTCAGTCCACAAAAAATCCTTCGTTAATTGAGATGTTTTTAACTAGTTCTTTACCTAGTGTCTTGTGCTTTGACCAAGTTAAGCCTACAAGTGAATTTATTCACGATATTTTATATTGTTCTTTTAATTTCAATGTTAATAGCTCCAATTGTGATACAACTTTTAGTTACCGGTCTTACAATAATATCGACCTCGCTGAACTCAGTAATGATTTTTACAGCCTGAACTGGAGTGATATTTACTACACACCCGATATTGATATGAAAATCAATATTTTGAATAGCTTTATAAATTATTTGTTTGACAAGCATGTTCCGGTTGTGTCTAAGCGCATAAAGCCTCTACCTTGCCCTTGGTATAACAGTCAGATTAAATTAGCAATAAAAGAATGAGAAAGCTTTTTTAAGAGATATAAGAGAAACACAACAGAATACAACAGAAGGCAATACTGTGTCTCTCGCAACAAAGTTAATGTTCTTATACGAAATGCGAAAAGATCGTATTTCTTTAGCAGACTTGATCCTAAAAAGGACTCAAGAGACCTTTGGAGAAACCTTAGGGAACTTGGTGTTTCAGGCAATAAAAATTCAGTTAAGTGTTTAATATGCCCAAATGAAATGAATTCTTTTTTTACGCCGCATTCCTCTGATTCATCAGATATAATTCTTGATCAGGGATCATCTGCACCACCTGATTCAACAATCTTTTCTTTTCAGTGCATTGATGAATTCGATGTAATTAAAGCGATTCATTCAATTAAGTCTAACGCTACTGGCCCAGATAGTATCCCTCCTCGATTCCTTAAGCTTCTTCTCCACCACTTATTGCCTTATGTACATCACATTTTCAACTTTTGTTTATATAGCTCTCAGTTTCCTGAACAATGGAAAACTGCAAAAGTTATTCCAGTTCCAAAAAAAGCCAATCCTCTAAACCCATCTGACTATAGATCAATCAGTATTCTTTGTTTTTTGTCCAAAGCTTTCGAAAAAATACTTTCAAACCAGATACAACATCATTTGAAAAATAATAATATGTTATCGAAATGGCAGTCAGGCTTCCGCAGTGGTCACAGCTGTGAATCAGCTGTTCTTAAGGTAACCAGCGATCTTCGCTCAGCTTTAGATTCAGATGAAATCGGAATATTGGTTTTGCTTGATTTCTCGAAAGCATTTGACTGTATTGACCATAAAATACTCCTTTCAAAACTCGAAAATAAGTTCAATTTTTCACAATCTTCCATCAGGTTACTGCTTTTTTATCTACGCGATAGGGTTCAAACAGTAGTCACTGAACGAGGGGTTTCAAACCCGAGCTTTGTTCATGTAGGAGTTCCACAGGGTTCTGTGATGGGACCGTTGTTGTTCTCCTTATTTAATAACGATTTGCCTCGTGTAGTTGGTAATTGCAAAGTACATATGTATGCTGATGACGTCTTAATTTACTTTTCACGTCCACTTGGCCTGATAGAAGATTGTGTGGCAAGGGTAAATGAAGACCTCGAAAATATCCTAAAATGGTCAACATGCAATAAATTGAAACTTAACCCTGACAAGACAGTTAGCATGATATGCTCAAGATCGAAGATTCATCCCACAGATTTCCCACCCATTGTACTTAATAAAGATATTATTCCTCTAGTTGATGTTGTGAAATACCTTGGATACACTATTAATTGTACACTTACTTGCTGTAATGCAACTGCAGATACAATTAGGAAAGTGTACTTCGGGCTACGATGCTTAAGGCATTCTGCAAGCTTAATGCAACAGTGTCTCAAAACACGATTAATCAAGATATTGATTATGCCTTTTTTGATTTTTAATTGTACTGTATACCCTTGTCTTGATTATGAATGTAAAAATAAATTAAATGTTGCGTTCAATGACTGTGTCCGTTTTATATATAATATCCCTAGGTTTTGTAGTGTGTCGTCTTTGAAGTCTTCTGTTTTGGGTTTGAATTTGGATGTTTATTGTAGTTATCGTAATATTCTGAAACTTTTTAAAATTATTCACTTTAAGTGCCCTGCCTATCTACATGAAAAGATTACTTTTGCTCGATCAGTGAGAGGTATGAAATTAATTGTGCCACCATTTACACATTGTATCGGAGAACGTTCTTTTTTTGTATCTACAATTCGTTTGTGGAACCGTCTTCCACATGAATTGCAGACAATCAATTCCATTACCGAATTTCAGAGGAAGCTTCTTATTTATTTGTCAAATAATAGTATCACAATTTGACATTTTCAATGTTACCGTCGATTTTATATATTTATTTATTTATTTTTATTTATTTATTTTTATTTTTATTTTTCTTTTTGTTTAATTTTGTCTTTGATATTACGTGATATAAGCAATCATTTTTGTAATTTGCCCTAACAATTAATGCTTCTAAAAGATACCATATATTGTAGCATAATGTGAAAAATATTATTTTGCCCAATAAATACAAATACAATACAAATACAACCGAAGCTTTTGATAAAGCGTTGTATGCACATGACGTCTAAGGACGTCAGATCGTCGAGGTGTTCAAGGGGGTCCCTTCTTTTATGCGACAGGGCTGGACAAAGGCATAGGAGGTGAAGGATGGTTTCCTCCTCCTCCTCGCCCCTGCAGCTTCTGCAAAAGTCGTTGGAGAAGAGGCCAAATCTTTGGCTTGTTGGCCTATAAGACAGTGTCCAGTGAGGACACATAAAACGCAGCTGATCTGTGATCGCTTTAACTTGACCAACTCACCACGTCGTTTATGGTTCAGCCTAGGCCAGATTTGTCTCGAGATGTGACACGTCGAGTCGTTTTCCCATCTGAGGTTGGTTTTGCTAATAGCGTTCAGCTTTAGTAGATACTCACATGTGGCGAGGGGCATACCCAGGACTTGCCTATCAGGCAGAATTCTTATAGTAGTACCCTGACTGGCGAGCTCGTCCGCCCTGCAGTTTCCTAGAATGTCCATGAGGTCTGGCACCCAGCATAGGTGAATATTGAACTGCTCTGTGATCTCCATACGAGATAAATGACAGTTTAAGGCGGCCTTTGAAGTGAAGGAGCACAATTCCAGTGACTTGATTGCCGCTTGGCTGTCACCGAAAATGTTAATGTCCCTTACAGATAGTACGTCACGCTTCAGCCAGGACAGGGCTTCCTTAATCGCCATGATTTACGTCTGAAAAACGCTACAATGATCAGGGAGGCGGAACGAGATGTTCAGATTGATCTTTTCGGAGAAAACACCACAACCCACCCCACCCTTGGTCTTAGAACCGTCTTTAAAGAAGTGAACCGAACTACCATCGATATGGGTAGATATCCCATTCATCCCGTTCAGGGATGCTTGTATGGAAGTTATGGTCAAATCTCAGTTTCGGCGGGGTGTAGTCCGAGTTTTCGTGGTTGAGGTTGAGAAGATCAAGGGTCGAGGAGTGGCCAATGAGATAACTAGACCACTGAGAGGAAGCTTAGGGTAGCAGGTTGAACAAAATGTCCAGTACCGCAGAGGGATTAGTTCTCAGTGCACCACTGATGCAAATGCATGCAGATCTTTGCACCTTAGCTAGTTGAGTGAGGTGGACAAACCTGTCAAGAGCAGGCCACCATACGATTACACCATAGACTAGTATAGGCCTCATAACGGACACGTACATCCAATGAGTGATTTGAGGTTTCATACCCCAGCTCCTACGTATAGCCTTTTTATAGGAATAGAGAGCTACATTGGCTTTCCTGACGCGTTCTAGTAGACTGGCTTTCCAGTTCAATTCACTATCCAATATAAGACCCAGGTATTTTGCATTATAAGTGAAGGTGAAACTGGTGCCATTTATCATAGGAGTGCCTATGAGAGGAACTTTATATTTCATTGTGAAGGGAACGAGTTCCATTTTATGGGGATTAACCCTCAGTCCACATTTGGAGGCCCATCTGGTGAGCCGAAGGAGAGCATATTGAATGATTTCCCTGAGAGTGTCTGGGTGCTTACCGAAAGCAGTAATAGCAATGTTATCAGCATAGGCGATCACTCTGCTGCCTTAAATAATTAGGTCCACTAGTAGTTCATTAACTACCAGGCTCCACAGAAGAAGTGAAAAGACTCCACCTCCACCGCAGCAGGCAATTCTTCTGACCGATGCTCCCCTCAGCTGAGTTTTAATAATCCTGCATGTAAGCAATTGATTGATCAACACTCCGAGCGGAGTATCCACTTTCAGATTTGCTAGTGCGTCGGTAATCGCCTTTGATTTGACACTGTTAAACGCTCCCTCAATGTCAAGGAAAGCCACCATGGTGTATTCTTGGTGAGCCTAAAGTTCCTTAGAATTATAATAAAAATATATATTTTCATTAACAAATAAGTAGTGTTTTTTTGAAACCTAGCCAGCCAGTCGTTCATTTAAACGATTTGCCAGCCAGCCAAAGCCAGCGGATTTTATACGAACATACTCGTATCTCTAGGAACCAAGCAACTTCGCAGTGACAGCAACTAAAAAACATTCGTTTTTGCGCCGGCTGAAATTAGGCATCACAAAATTCACAGTCAGCCGCTTTTTGCTGTGGATTAAATCAAAAGTAGTAGCCAGCCGGTGTTTGTATTTGTTTTATGTGTAAAATTTGACTTTACTAGCAACTACTGGCTGGCTAGGTTTCAAAAAAACTCGGCTATTGTAAAAATTTCATGAAAAATGTATTTGTTTTTTTTCGAAGTTTTTTGAATTTTCACTTTTCTTTGGACGTTTGTGGGTTATAAATCTGTTTTAGATCACGCCAACCGTCTCTGAAGGAAGTGTCGCACAACCACTATTTAAAAATAAAACTGCTTCGCAAATTAAAAGATGTAAAAATATGTGCCTAAAATGTTAATTATGTAGAATAAATAGTTTCGACAGAATTTTTTTTTTTAATTACCTTTTTTTTTTTCGTCTGCCTAAAAGGATCTCTCTCCTTAAGGTATACATAACTACTGTTTATATTATAGTGACAGATAAGATGCATCAGAATACCAGGTTTCATAACTTCATACAGATCTCCAGTTAGCACTATAAATCCTATACAGTAGGTTATTATAGAAAAAACCAGGCTTAGAAAAATTAACCAGAACGAAGCGATTGTAATCAGCAGCAACGTAGTCTTTTCGCACATTTTATTTATTTATTATTTTAGTTTTCCATTATGTTTTTTTATTTAACTTTACATTAAATTCAGAATTTTAATGCTTAAGGTGGATATATTAAATATTTATTTTAACAATTTTACCCGTTTGTTCTTTTTCAATAAATAAGATCTTTTTTTTTTTTTTTTTTTTTTTTTTCAAAGCTAACCCCACAGGCGGATCAGTAGAAATACAGTGAAGTGAGAGGTTTATGATCCCTTGTCTTCAGATAATAAAATCTCCAAAATAGGAAGAAGAAGAATAGGTACCAGTTTTGTTTTTTAAATGTGTTCTACTCAAAATAATTTGCACAGGACTACAAACTCCATTCCTTTTTATTAACTTGCAGTATTTATTTCTTACCTTTTCGAATCTCAAACAAAAGAGTATGTAATTCTAGTTTCTGACTGGTTTCTATCACGTGAGTACTGTTTTCACAAATTTGAAGCAGTGAGATCAGATCGTGTTATTTCTATATATGTATATAAAACTAAGTGTCAAAATGCGTATGTGTCCCGCTATCGCCCGTAATTTTCAACCACTTTAGTTGGTTTTGTTTTAAATGTAGATAATTACGGTGCAAAGGTGATAGGAAAAAAAAAATTACAAAATCATACAGAATTAGCCCCAGGCGTCTGCCTGACTGTTGTTTTTTTTTGCTAGGTGCAGCAACGCATGCCGGGTGCCCGCTAGTTTCATATATGTATATACATAATGGATCTCAAAAAGGGCGATTAAATCGTGTGATTCTCAGACCGATTTTTAAAATCGCAATATTGCTATATAACGTAATCGATAATAATTGACGATTGAGCAATATAAAGGTATATATTCGTAGTGAATCCTGCGGACGTTTCATTAGGTACAAGTTGTATACCAAAATTTGAAAAAAATAAAAAAAAATAAATTGTATAACACACCTTTTGTTTAAGACTCTTGAATATTTAGAGCCCACATTTTGTATGGAGTTGATCTATTAGAAATTATTTTTATTATAGAAAATATTATTATAACGAAAAGAGGACATCGTTATATTACTTAATTATTATATCTCTCTTCTGACCACTCGCCGGTAATTTTATTACTTGGAGAAGCGCTGATCAAGAAAAAAGGACTTCCAAGACTCACTAGCAATAGAACAAACTGGGAGGGCTTTAGAAATGATTGCGAAACAAATATCGCCTTAAATGTATCACTTAGAACACCTTGTGAATTAGAGGCGGAAATCGATCGTTTCGTGGAAGCAATTCAAAGAGCGGCATGGAGAAACATTCCTTCTAGAAGCTATAAGATCAACCGCAACGAAAAGTATCCCAGAGAAATCATTGAACTGGTGAGGGAGAAACGAAAAGCACGAAAGAAGTGGCAAATCACTCGTGCACAGCAGCATAAAACGGTCCTTAACCGACTATGCAATCGCCTTAGAGATAGTATTCGCGAATTTAAAGCGACCTACCTTGAAAATGGTGGAAGAGAATCAAATTATTCGCTTTGGAAAGGCATCCGGAAACCTCAAACGCAAGCACCACCAATTCCGAAAATCGATGGAAACTGGGCCAAGAGCGACAAAGAAAAGGCAGAACTTTTTGCTTTGCACTTAGAAGAAACGTTTAAGCCGTTCGACGGCCCTTCGTTAACGCCGGACTCCCCAGTCACGACATCTGACAACTTTAAAGTAAAAAAAGTTGCATTGATTGAACTGAGGGAAGTGATTAAAAATTTAAAGACAAAAAAAGCTCCGGGTTACGACTTGATAGCGGCGCAGGTAGTTAAGGAATTGCCAAATAAAGCTATTATCAAACTGCTCAATTTGATCAACGCTTCGTTCAGATTGCTTTATGTTCCGAGGCAATGGAAAGTCGCCGAGGTTATAATGGTCCCGAAACCAGGCAAACCGCTAAATGAGAAGAAATCATATCGGCCTATTGCCTGTTATCTCAAAAATATTTGAAAAACTTCTTTCCAAACGTCTACAGCCCGTAATCGACGAAAGACGTCTCATTCCTGACCATCCGTTTGGATTTAGAATGAAACATTATACAATTGACCAAGCCCACAAAATAACTGACGTGATTGAGAAAGCTCTGGAAGAAAAAAGATTTGTTGTGGTGTATTTCTTGACGTCTCACAAGCTTTCGATAAGGTTTGGCATGAAGGCTTCGAGTATAAATTGCAACGACTACTGCCACGGCAACTCTTTCTAATCCTACTATCGTATCTTTCCGAGAGACTCTTTCGTGTTAAGCACGGAAATGATTACTCTGACTTTAAGGAGATTGCGGCCGGAGTTCCACAAGGAAGTGTCCTTGGCCCGGTCTTATATGTACTCTACACGCGTGATATCCCGCAAGAAAGAAACTGCGTCGTCGCCACGTTTGCGGACGATACGGCGATATTGACCACGGGCGAAACTATTGAAGCAGCAACTGGAAAGCTGCAACATGCTATTAATAAAGTCCACGCTTGGACGAATTCTTGGTGTATTGTGCTGAACGAAAGCAAATCTACTTACGTCAACTTTACCTACAAAAAAGTGGATAGATTACCTCTGTATCTTAACTCGGCTCAAATACCGTACGCGAACGAAGCAAAATATCTAGGAATGACTCTAGATGTTAAGCTTAAATGGAAATCACACGTAAAAAAGAAACGCGACGTGCTAGAAAACAAATACCGACAAATGTACTGGCTACTCGGAAAACATTCGAAGTTGAGCCTACATAACAAACTGCTTATTTATAAGCAAGTGCTAAAGCTTGTGTGGACGTATGGTATACAACTATGGGGTTGTACCAAGAAAAGCAATAGAAACATCATACAAACTTTTGAAAATAAAGTTCTTAGAACGATCGTCAACGCACCGTGGTATGTACGTAACGAAGATATTCATCAGGATCTGGGAATTCCCAGCGTCGTCGAAGAGATAACAAAATTTACGCGTAAACACAAAGATCGTGTTCACGGCCATTGTAACCGTACCGTCATTCAACTACTTGACGCGGATAATTCAATTCGTCGTCTGCAAAGGATAAAACCTTTTGACCTCGCGTCATAGTATATGCCGGTCGCGAAAAAGGCAGGAACTATCATTGGAATTTAACCTGCCTAAAGTTCTACATTTCTTTCTTTTAATTATTGCCCTGGTAATTTAATAAATAAATTTTGTCTGGTGGTTAAAGGACAGTTTTGAAATCAGCATTTTTTTTAAATTATCTGTTATATTCGAGTCACTTTGAGTAAAGAGCATTTACCACGTGTAGTAGAGGCCATTTTATACAAATTATATATGGTACACTACCGATTTTTTTTAAACGTTAAAGACTTATACTGGCTTCTCGGTGTCACCCTATTTGTTAACCTTGGATTAGCTGCTACAACTTATCGGCTATGAGCTTTTACAAATATTAAAAATTCCTGTTTGTACCAAATTTGCAAGTAAATTCTATGTCAAGTGATATCATAATGTCCCATAAATTTGAACATTGAATCAATTTGGTACAATTAAATAGAAAATAATCCAAATTGATTTTTATTTGGTAAGTTTTAAGAAGTAAGTAAACAACTGGGGTGGAATCGGCTAAGGTGATTAGTGATAAGTGATAGTCATATTTTTAGTTTGTGCTCCATATAAGGTGATAGTTGTTTTGATAATCACATTTTAGTGATTGTTTTCTTGTGACAGCTTAAGAGGCGTCACTTTCATACAATTGAATTATTTTTTCATAATTGTCCAGAGACATAGACAATCTAAGATGGTCCAACTTAGATGGCCATAAAATTTCTAAGGCCTTGTGGCCTATGTTAGACCGCAGGAAATCTAGGGAGATCATAAAACTAGAAAGGTCATGGCTAACAACAGCGATAGGAATACTCTCTGCCCATTATCTTCTTAGGAAGCATGATATGAGACTGCGTTTATCAAATGCGGATGTTTACAGGTACTGCAATGACCTATATGTTTCGGAAGATATAACACGTATACTCTGTGAATGTCAAGGCATTGTCAGAACAAGTCTAAAGCACCTTGGAAGACACTTTTTCGATAACCTAGAAGAGGTAAGGTCCCGGAACCATAGGGAATTTAAATGTATGGGAGAATTGGTTTAGGTCTTTTTGCAGTAAAGGTTCAATAGGGATCGCGATGGGCCCACCTTGGTGCCTAGTGTCTTATGATAACCTCATAACCCTACTCAACCTAACCTTAACTAGGTCCAAAGATCAACAAAATGTTTGCCTCTGTGGAATTATTTTTGAGTTCAAACAGTTATGACGAGGAATAAGAAAGTTGTAGGAGTGTGCGTCTAAGGACCCAACTACGAAATAAATCAAATATCATTGGACTACCAAATGCAATGTTAGTATGAATATTTTCTTATTTGCATAAAACAACAAACATTTCGCTGATTCTTATCAAGTTGTTTAGATTCTCAAAAAATGTTCGACTTTCAAAACAAGCATTTTTTTATGTTTTGGGTGTGCTTGACTTGCCAGCTGGGATAAGGGTCTTTGCACATTCCACCCATTTTCCAGTTAACCTCACCTTTAAACCTTCTTGGAGGTGGTGGCGTCAATGGGACAAAGTACCATAGCTAAACTTACGGCTAAAGTCATAAAAACAATGCAGTTAAAATGATGTCCGTAGTATATAAAGTTCCTACCATCCCAATCCACCAAACAGTTTTTCTGCGAAAAATACAAAACACCTGAATAAATATATTCGTAACTCTTCAAATGATCATTTTTGTATACAACAACTTCTAGTATACGCGGTATCAAGGTTGATACGTTCTGAGAACATCTGTCTATTTATTGTATCTACACTTAGGATCAGAACAGATAAATACAGATTGGTGTATTAATATATTTATGTATTCTGCCAACGACTGTATTGAGCCAATGTACTCCATGCTCATTGATAACTGATTAAGGACGTGTACTATGTACCGTTAGTTTGTTATATGTAGAAATACGCTGCACTGATTTTGAAATTTAACAAAGTGCTAACGTTTATCTGTTCTACACAAATTTCCCCCCAATTTGAACGTAGAGACCTCTGCCTATGGAAATTATGTAGATAAATGTTAATATTATAGAGCAGAAGCTTAAAAAAACAATTAGGGCAGTCTGCAAATCATCGTACAAAAGATAGAGCGTGACCGGCTCAGTTGGTATTGCCACGTTCAAAGAAGAGATCATTTGAACCCTGTTAAAAAGGCAATATCAATGCACGTTCCAAAGACATCGCGATGTAGGAAATGCAGGCCTATAAACGCCTGGAACAGACAAATGTGACGACATCGGCATTTCATTGGCCTCAGTAACCGAGTGATCCAAAATCCCGATATTTTCTGAGGTCAAATAGGCGAACCCACAGGCAGATCAGTGCAAATGCGGTGAAGTGGGAGAGTTGTGATCCCTTATTTTCGGATCATAACCTCGCTGAAAAAGGAAGAAGAAGAAGAATTAGGGAAGTCTGGAAAAGAATCTTCTTAAATCTATCGGCTTAATGTCAAAACTTATTTTTAAGTCTTTCGTAATAATAAATCAATTACAGTGCCGAGCAAAATAATAGCAGTGCCACTTTATATGCAACATTTTCCTTAATATTTTCATTCAAAATTTTTTTTTTTCTGACTTCTACTGTAATTTTGTACTCATCAACAACAAGTCGTTCATGTGATGTCATATTATAACGGTAAGCCCTTACTTCTGCTTTAAAAGGTCAATTATTAGTCAACTGGTACTTTTTGATGGGAGCAAAATAATAGCAGTGCTGAATAGTTCTACGTATAAAAATTGTGTTTTAACTTGAATACAAAAATTAAATATGCCTTCGAAATTTAATGACATATGGTATGTATGCATATACATATGTCATAAAAATTCGAAGGCATATTTTTTTTATTTATACCCTATTATATTCCACTACTATGTACTATGGCTTCAAGTAGTCTAGCGTTTGTACTCCCTTAGGTAAAGTTAGGTTAGAGGGAAGTGCAATTAGGTGTTTCTCATGGGGGCCAAAAGGTCCATTGTGTTTCCGTTTTTTGTTTATGGAACCTGTTTAAACTCTTTATCTTTCGGTCGGTCCAGTAGCGAACCAACCTGAGCTCTTTATGAATCGTATCATGTTCTTTAGTGGAAGTTGCACGAGATCACTTAGTTCGTCGAAAAACCTGCTACTCATGCGGTGTTGGCGGCGGCGGTTCTATAGATTTGGGCAGTCATATAGCAAGTGTTTGAAACTTTCCATCTCTTCCGCGTCTTCACAGCTCTTGCAGTGGTCGGGTGAGTTAATGCCTAGTCTCACGGCCATTTCCCCTATCGCGCAGTGTCCTGGAAGTGCACCTATCAATATGAGTACTTCTTTTTTGTCCATTGGAAGCAGGCTTTTGGTTTGAGGATTGAGTTTCTTTCTGTGAATTGTCTGTGCTGCTCCTTTAATAGCGATGACTTCGGCTTGGAAGATACTACAGTCGTTCGGGAGTTTGTACGAGTTGTTGATTTTGAGTGACTCAAAAAAACTTCAGAACCAACTCCAGTGTAGAGTTGAATGGCCTGTTCATTGGTTAATGTGTTGGAGTCCCACTCTTGTCTTGTGGGAATAAATGTGGAGTAATTATTGTAGAAGTCTATGTGGGGGATGACAAAGTCAGTAGTTCTATCGAGATCTGTTCCGTAACTGTGTAGTATTGAACCATAGGAGCTTTGCTTTCACGCGCCCGATTGTTTGACTTCGAAATACTTTTCCAATGGCTTAAGAGTATTACGAGTAATTAATCAATCTTAGTAATGTATTGAGCTTCTGGGAGAATATAATGAAAGTTAAAAGATTTTACTTTTTGGTTTTATTTCTACTCTTTATTTATATAACACGAGGTCGGAAATACTTCGACCTCACTACATATGCACATGAAGCGCAGTAATCAGTAATGCGGCGCCTTGTAGTCTAGAATAAATTAAAAAAACTATATTTGGTATGACATAAGAGGTACTAAAAAAGAAAATGAAAATGGAAAGATACTGTAATGAGGTGTACATCGTCTGTTCCGTTTGGAAATCACGCGCTTTTTGGACTCGGCTAGCCGCCATCCAACCGACACTGTGAGATTTGAATGCCTTACTTACTTAGGTGGTGCTACAGCCAGTGAACCTGGACCTCAACCAACAAATCTCTCCAGCCAGCCCGGTTGCAAGCCAGCTGTCACAATGTGGATGCCTAGTTGGGTGTAGTCTCCCCCCACTTGTTCACGCTACCTGTCGTCCTTTAATGCACCATCCATCCGGGGTATATTCGAACATTTTCTGGACTGGAACGTTGGACTCCTTGCATTCTACATGACCCAGCCATCTTAGTCGCTGTATGTGAACTCTTCTGGCCAAGTCGATGTCTTTGTATAGGCCATATAGTTCGACACTGTACCTTCTCGTCCACTCGCCGTCTAAGCAGTCGGGACCAAAGATCACTCGAATAACTTTTCTCTCAAAGTAGCTAAGGGCATCCTCATCCGATTTTGACAAAGTCCATGCCTCTGTGTCGTGCTGCAAGACTGGGATGATTAGTGTCTTTATATAAGTATATAATAAGTATATAAATGCGATGTGGGCGCGCCGTGGCGCAGTGGTTAGTGTGTCGGACCACTGCGTGTGAGTTTCAATGTTCGAATCCCAGAAAAAAACAAAAAGTTTCTTCTTCTCGTCTGATAAACATTGGAGAGAATTGTTATCAGGAGAAAGCTTCTGAAAAACAAAACTGGAACAAAACTGTTGCTCCCTTCAATTCGTAGGAAAAAATATAACGGACGCAATACGTGTGGTTGCAAGAAGCTAGGCCTAGGCAAACATATGTAATGTATATATTATGGCATTTATATTTAAGTAATATCAGTTCCTAGAGTTGAATATATCCTACCTTTCTGGCATCTACCTGTCACAAGCATACATACGTACATATGTACGCGACAGTTGTGGATTATCTTTTATGGGCGCAATTAAATAAAAACCTGTGTGGCCGAGCTCTGAATTATAGAAAATTTAAGTGCCTTTAAGTATTATTGCTTAGTGCATTAACTTTACCCAACTGGTTACCTGTTTTAATATTCTTTTGTAATGTATTTATTTAAGAATTGTAAGAATTGTCTGAAAATAATTTTTAAGGGTTGAATACTTTTAATCTTTGTAATAGTGCAGACGTAAGATCCATGACGATGCAGTTAGTGCGATGGACAACGCCGGATTTAGGTGTTTGGTGCCCTAGGTTTTTATAGTGAAAGGTGCGCTAGGTTTTCTCTTTTTTTTAATCGATGTGTACACTTCCAAAGGATAGATGGAATCATTTATTCATAAAGAAACAAAATAAAGAGAAAAGTCCTGTGCAAACATATAATTTTTAATCAGAAATAGTTCTAACTGGAAAAAAAGCAATCTCTTTTTGTTGTGTCCCCTCTGTGGTGATGCCCTGGGCTGGTACCTAGTGTAAAAAAATAAAATAAATATTTGGCGCAACAGTGCCAGGGCCTAGCTTCTCGCAACCACTCATGTTGTGTACGTTATATTTTTTCAGACGAATGGAATGGACCTACAGTTTAGTGCCGTAACCGAACGGCGATTTGAGGAGCTTTTTCGAGACAACAATACTCTCGGATGTTTGTCAGACGCTCGCGAGAGGTGGAACCGTGAAAAAACTGTTTGGTGTTTTCTAAGATTCGAACTTGGAACTTCACGCGTATTGATCCGACACACTAACAACTTACGCCACGGAGCCCACGGTACCTAGTATGCCTTACTATAAATCCATCACTGCCCGTAACCTAAGGTCTGTTCCCCTGTTCCATCTCACTTATCATCGCTCCAACTATAGTTATAACGCACCACTGTCCAGAATGTTTCATTTGGCTAACAATATGGAAAACACCTTTGACTTCCATTGCAGCAGAATCTCCCTTCGAAACAATCGTTAGTATCGCTTCAATTCCATCTAGCCGTGCCTTAATTTTGCCACCCCCCAAATACACGCACACACATATTTACATTTTCCCCTCCTACTCTCCTCCTCTACCTCCTTCATTCTCTTTCTAAGCTGGGTTATCGTGAATAAATGTTCCATCGGAATTTATTCACGATAACCCTGAATATGTCTTTTAAGTTGTTTGTCCTTAGTATTAAGTTTATATTGTTTAAGTTGTACGTGCTTGTATTAAGCTAATAAAAATACCGGTAGAGCCGGCGTTAATCAATCTACATTGTTCTTGGTCCGGTCTTGTTCTTACTCTACATTCGAGATATACCGCAAGAAGAAGGGCAGTTTTGTAGCTACGTTCGTGGACGATACGGCTACATTACCAATAGACATATCAATGCAATAATAAATCGAGTCAGCAACTGTAAAGCTCCAACGAGCATTGGACAAAATTTGCGAGTGGACAAAGATTTGGCTCATGCTTTCAACGAAACCAAATCAATTCATGTTAACTTCACTTAGAAACAAATTAACAACCTACCCATTTTCATTAATCATTAACTCGGTACAAATACCGTATGCAAACGAGACAAAGTATCTAGGAATGACACTAGAAGCGAAACTCAAATGGAAGTTGCACGTTAAAAAGAAACGCGACGAGCTTGAAAATATATTCAGGCCAATGTATTGGCTACTTGAAAGACATTCCAAATTAAGCATATATTATATAATAAACTGCTTTTATACAAGCAAGTGGTTAAACCTGTTTGGACGTATGTTATACAACTTTGGGGTTGTACTAAGTGAAGCGTGGGCGTTAATGAATGCAATTTTAGGACGATAGAAGCCGTGTTTGGACGACACCATTCGAAAAAACTTCTCACGTAGTGCGAACACAGCTGCGTTAGCAGACGAATTTGCAGACCTCTTTTCGCAGCAAGCAGTAGTGCGATACTACGGGACTTTATATATTTTGAAGTTATTGAATGCTCGGATATAGAAAGCTTGTTACATCCCCTAAATGGGATGGTAGCCCAAGGAGCAGATGGTATCAGAACAATAGATCTGTTTTGCAGCAAATAGTTGCAGATCGAATTCGACTTTTCATCAGAAAGCATAACTTAGTATGTAAAAAACAATATGGCTTCCAGAAAGGTAGAAGCACCAACCAACTCCTTGGAGACTTTGTAAGCTTGGTAAATACCAGCTTAAGTAAACTTCATCACGTGCTAGTTATATTTCTTGACCTTAGCAAAGAATTTGATACACTGGACCATAACAGGGTTATCAAATCTATTCAAAAAGCCGGAATTAGGGAAAATTAGCATACTGGTTAACTGATTACCTACAAGTAAGGACCCTTCGCGTGAAAATCAAGGATTGTTGTCTCCCAAGGCTCAAAACTTGGCCCACTTCTGTTCACATTGTATACGAATAAAGTGCTAAGATGTTTGAAGAGGAGCTTCCCGTTTGCCTATACAGATGACACAGCGATCGTTGTCTGCCATCAATCTGGTGAAGCAGCAGCAAGGTTGATACAAGATGAATCTTATGAAGTCGGCAAGTGGTGCCATGATAATGAGATAGTAATCAACGCATCAAAAACAAATATAATGCATATCCGAAGTACTCAGTAGGCGAACCCACAGGCGGATCAGTAGAAATGCGGTGAAGTGGGAGGGTTATGATCAGGGTTAGGATTTTGTTGACATAAAAAAGTTAAAAAAGGCAAAACAAAACACTTAAAAAGGCAAAAAAAGGCATTTATTAAAAAAAAGGAAAGGTAAGTAAATGCACATTTAGTTATAGTAGCATTGAACTACCAAGAGCTTTTTGAAATTTCTAGTAATAATCTTCTCCGGTTCTTTCTTAGAAGCGCCTTTAGAGAGCTAAATAACCTTTCTACTTCAGCTGAAACGAGTTGAGCCCATTTGAAGCTTTCAACATTATTAACATCAATATTTTCTGGAAGTTTGGAATCCAAGTCGCCGTGCATTATAGAATTTATCTGCTCAATAGTTTTCAGTCCCGTATTTGCATTGAAAACGGCAGTAAACTTCTTCAGGACTTCTTTTGAAATCGGGCCTTTTGCTTTTTTCAAGTTTTGCTGAATGTTCTTTAAAACCGGCAACACTTCGCCAACTGATGTTCCTTGATCAGAATAATACTAGTTAAAATTATAAGTACAGACTCTCAAAAATACCTGTTTTTTGTAAGTCTTCGAAAATTCCTTTTTTTGGGTCGACTAAAAACCTAAAATTGACTTTGATGTACGCCAGCTGCGCTTGTACTGCTTCATCTTCAATCATTTCCTATGCGAACACAACACAGCTTGCATCGTCTTCAAGAAGGCTGACGATTTTTTTAATCCGAGCAAAATAATCCGCATATTATGTATTGTATACAAACAAGAAATATGTATTAGAGTTATACGCAGTAACGTCTGCAGTCACATACAAGTGCAAACCGTCTGTGGTCATGTACATATTTCCATGTCGACTCTCCCCACGGACTAGACGTTTTAAATATTAAGGCGTCTAGGAATTTAGGTATGCGTATTACGTAGTGTGAGTACGAAGAATGTTTGCACAGATATACATACATGCAAACGCGCATTTTTCTGCAATTTTTTTTATCGAGCAAACTTTGAGAAAAAAGCAAAATAGGCAAAAAAGGCAACAACGGCAAAAAAAGGCAATAACGATATAAATCAGTCACCAGCTTGATACCAGAGGACGAGCGGAGGGAATGGATCAACGTCCTTCCATTATAAATGAGATCAGCAAAAGAAGACTGATGTACACCGTGTCCAAAATATTGAACAGCCTACCTCAACATCTGGAAAATATAAACCTGTCAGAAATCAAAACTATTTCTATTAGAAACAACATCGTAAGCTTGCTTGTACATTTAAAAAAAATTAAAATTAAATTCTTAACTTAAATTTAATTAATATTAATCATTTTCATAAGCTTCATAATTTCATTTTCATAATATGTACTTAATACTTTCAAATCATAACAAAAATTAATTTTGATGATTGAGTTTATATTAAAAAGAAAAATCTAACGAATAATCTCCTGCAGATAAGCCATGTGGCTACGCAGGTTATCAATTGTAAAGTGTTTAAAAAATGTGAGTAAATAAACCATGCTAGCTGCCCAACGCGAATATATTTGAAACTAAAACTACTTGATAATGTAACTTAATCGTAGTAAACCAGTAGAAGGGAGGTGTTGTTTAGCGAGTAACAATCTCACACTACTATAAGAACCGTGTCTATGGAGATTTTTCACCTATCCACGGAAAAAAAATAAAAAATAATATGTAATAATGAAATCAATCTACATTCCCGATTTTCAGTCATACTACCGCAGCTATATAACCCGGTCCGACTGTCTCTCCCTGACTCATTCTCATCATGGCATCACGTACTTCATCAACCGTAAATTCTGTTGTTTCCCTTTTACCCCTGGTCTCCACTGACAATAATTCATTGCAAGAAATATTTCATGAAATCGAAATTTCCAATGGAGACCGCAAATTTCTTGAAATGACTCATTTCAAGAAATCAATTTCTGCTTTCATTTCTTGCCATCTTTGTGGAAATAAACCCTGAAATAAATTTGACAGGGAGTGTCAATTTGAGTTTTACTACGAAGAAAACATGGCTGATTGGTGCCTGACATGAAGTCTGAAATATATATGTTTTGTAGAGACTCGGCCAAGCAAGAATTGGTCGTTGCTTGCTCTTACGTGATATGGTTGAAAATGAAATTTCTTGACATAATTTGCCCACCGTATAAAAAAATAAAAATTTCTAACATGATGTCTGACATAATGTTTGAAATAAATATGTCTCGTGGAGACTCGGTGTTATGAACAACCGCAGAAGGAATGGTTCTGCGCGGAAAGTCTTCGTTAAATAACGCGTTGCAATATCCTTCCCCCATATTACCGATTTCTTTGTCGTCTGTTTTTACCCCTGGTCGCTACTGGCAATAATTTATTGCAAGAAATATTTCATGCAATCGAAATTTCCAATGGAGACCGCAAATTTCTTGAAATGACTCGTTTCAAGAAATCGATTTCTGCTTTCATTTCTTGCCATCTCTGTGGAAATAAACGCTGAAAAAAAATGTACAGGTAGTGTCAATTTGAGTTTTACTACGAAGAAAACATTGCTGATTGGTGCCTGACATGAAGTCTGAAATAAATATGTCTCGTGGAGACTCGGTGCCAAGCAAGAATTGGTCGTTGCTTGCTCTTACGTGATATGGTTGAAAGTGAAATTTCTTGACATAATTTGCCCATCGTATAAAAAAATAAAAATTTCTAACATGATGTCTGACATAATGTTTGAAATAAATATGTCTCGTGGAGACTCGGCGTTACGGTGAAAACCTTCTGCGGCTGATGCGCCTGCTTTAGGCACCGCTCTCTTTACATCTTTCGTATTCTAGTTCCAGGTGCGCCTCTTCAATTTCGTTATGTTAACTATACTGAGTCTATATTTGAAAAAATATGTTTTTATCACCGGCCCTTTTTTTTGGTTTCGTCATTACATTATCAAGTTTCTTTATTAATGTGGAGCCGGCTTTTTGAAATACCGAACAAATCCTTTGCGTTATTTGTGCATTCGTTATGAAAATTCATCAACATTTTTTGTGCTGTAAGTTCTTCTACAATATTCATGGCATTTCTGAACCTTGTTTCCAAATTTACTGCATAAATCTGACTTTTTCCTTATTTATATTGTTCCAGTTTATCTTTCTTACTACTGCAGGTTTCTATTCCTTTCTCTACGGTTCATTCCCGAAAATCTGTTTTTGGTTCACTAATTTTAAATTTTTTTTTTGGAAAGCATCTAAACCGGAGTGTGTGACTTTAACCCTAACTAAAACCACCTCTGGTTCCAACCCCATTTCCCGGCAATGCTGCCAAGGGCCAAGTCTTCCGGGGGGGGGGGGGGTTTCAGCCATGGATTGCATAGTGTGGGAAAGCATCCCAAACAGAAAACACATCCTATTATTACAACTGAGAAGAAGTCTCATGCAGTCATTTTCCTCTAATATATCATTAAGGTTTTGGAGGAGTGAAGCTCATTAACTGGCCCCGAAATGAATTTTGTATGCACTTAAAATTTTATTTCTAGGTTATATGTTAGATATACATGTGTATGTATATACTCGTATTATATAATATGGTTATATTTTATATTTATATCTAGTTTTTCGTTAAGAAATGAAGTCGTACGGCGTTAATCTTTTAAGCCGCCTAATGGTGTTATTGTTTTCTTCCACCGTGTAATGTATTTGAGTATTTATTCACATGGTCTTGGAGTTGTTGGTAGTACCTAGAAGCATATTTTTTTTACAATTTCACATTCTCTACTTGTAAATCCCTGTGTAGGTTGTCATTTCTTATACACCAAGGTGAATTAACGATGCCTCGTAGTACTTTGTTTTGGATTATTCGTATCATTCATAGATTTGTCTTTTTGGTACAACCCCAAAGCTGTATCCCATACGTCCCTACAGGTCTTAGAACTTGCTTGCATAATAGCAGTTTGTTGTCAATTGATAGCTGGGAATTCTCTCCCATCAACCAATGCATTTGTTTACGTCTAATATTTAGCTCCTCTTTTTTCTTTTTAACATGCTCCTTCCATCTGAGCTTTGCGTCAAGTGTTACACACAAATATTTAGAAGTATTTGCGTACGGAACTTATTTTCCATCAATATTAACTCTTACAGTATTTATTCTTCTGTTGGTAAAGTTAATATGGATAGATTTAGTTTCATTAGTTTATTCTCCATTTTTTTGTCCTATCAATTACAGAATTAATGGCCTTTTGTAATTTGTTCGCTGAAAGTAGCCTAGCTAGCTTTTTCCTGTTGAGGTAGGTCTCTTGTATATAGGAAATAAAGGTTTGGCACCAAGACACTTCCTGGTGGAACTCGTGCAGATGTTTTCTTTTAATTGTAGTATTCATCTTCATATCATACCCGAAAGTAACGATCTGCGATATAAGATCTTAGAATCAAGTAGAACTCTTCAGGGAGATACCTTTGCAGTTTAAACTCTAGTCCTCGATGTCAGACTTTATCAAACGCTTGTGTTACGTCTAGAAAAATGACTGAACAGACTTTTTTGTTCTCAAGTGCTTTTTCTACTGTACTCCTAATTCTATGCACTTGTTGTACACTAGAGTATTTTTCTGTAAACCCAAATTGGTGAAAAGGTACAAGATTTCTTTCTTCTATTATTGGCTGAGTCCTTTCAAAAGCAGTTTTTTAGTTTATTATGGGTAGGAGCGAAATTGGTCTATACGATTTTTTTTCATTTGGCGATTAATTTGGTTTCAGAATCATAATTTCTTCTGCCTCCTTCCATTGTATCGGAACATAGCCTGAGTGCTGCATAAATGTAATACTTCACGTATAGTTTTATCCGTGAACTCCTTAAGTATTTGTCCTGTTATCAAATCATATCCCGGCGCTTTTTTCCATTTATGCTACTTTTAATTTCAGATTTTAGTTCTTGTAACTAAAATATAACGCTGTATGTTCCTGTTTGGTTTCCTACAGGTGATCTGCGAAGATGTTAGCCTTTTCTTTGGCATTTCTTGCCCAAGACCCGTTTTCTTGTTTAATAGGCGTTGCTTGTTTTGCTGGTTTTTTTAAGGATCCTTATGGGCTGATAGATTATTCAAGTTTTTGCCAATTGATTCGTTCTTTAAAATTTTTAGAAGCCTCTTGAGTTCATTGCACAATGCATTAAGAATCTTTTTATTATCAGTTGATCGGTTTCTTTACCCATTTTTACCCGCTTTGCTTTTTTCCCTGATTAATTCTTTACCTGCATATGGGTAGTTTATGTCTACGTTCCACTTTTTTTTGGCAAATAGGGGTGCTTATCACTGCTGCTTCATGGATATTTGTATTACTCGTAAGTAGCTTAATTTCTTCTTCTAGTTGAAATGAAGTTTTTATCCGGAATTGTAGGTTTATGCTATCTTCTAATTTATATCTGGATAGGAGCCAGTTTGTTTTATGATTTATAAGACGTGGTCGACTTTTAGTTTTCAGTATACTAACAGTAATGGCCATGAGAACAAGAGAATAATCTGACGACAGATCGTCTTTATTTATCATCTATATAGATCATCTATTTATCAGATATTCCCTTTCCTACATAGAAGTCTATTAGGTCTGGGATTTTATTCTGATCTACCGGCCAGTGTGTTGTCATAGCACTTGAATGGAAGTCACGATTTAATGCACGTCCTACTGAATATAGCTCTATACCTTTGGTGTTCGTAAGTCTTGAGCCCCAAAAGGCATTAAAGTCACCTCCGAATATAAAGTAACTGCGCAAAGTGTGAGAACATCTTATATAGTCGTCTTTCTGTAGATTATGTTTTGGTGGACAGTATATTGCAGATATTTTAATTTTTATTTTGTTTAATACGTGTACATTTATGGTTGTAGTTTTAATTTTTTCTTCCTCACTTTTTGAATCTTCGTAATGTTTGATTGAGTCTTTTACGAGTAACGCCGAGCCTCCTCTTGCCATATCCGCTGGATTAATAGCATTATAGCAGCAATATCTAGATATGTTTAAGTTAGTTTATCTGGTTAGGTGACATTCTGTGATTAAGCATTTTCTCAAGCATTTGGCTATCGTTGTGTCTCACAACTTTGCTGGGTTCTTGGTGTTTACTTATTACTTTAGTAGGTTGTTACTTTTAATTAAAGTCTTAGTAGGCTCTTTTTGCTTTTTTTTTTTTTTTTGTCGGGATAGGAAACACTCGACTGGAGCACTCAGACACAACTGGTCCATTGTACTGCCAGAGAGCAAACCCTGATTTACCCATTTTGTTGGAATTTCCTTGACTTTCGAAGAAAGCCAAGCAAGCACTTCAGTGATGAGGAGCTTACAGTACCAGCACTCACCACATCCGCACCGAAGATCTGCCACCTGATACGAGCAAAGGCCGGACACTCACAGAGATAATGTTCCGCGGTGTCGTCGCTCTCTCCACAAGCGTCGCAGATTGTAGTGTCACTTAAGCCTAACACGTTAAGGTGCTTGGCAAAAGCGAAGTGGCCTGTCAAGACGCCGATAAGTTGTCTACAGTCTTTTCTGCTGAGAGACAGCAAGAATGCCGCTGATTTCTTACAGACGTCCGGAAGCATGCGTTTAGTCAACCTGCAACCTGGAGAGTCATGCCACACACAATTGTGCTCGTGAGAGACCCAATCGTGAATGGAAGTCCTAACCGAAGACGCAGGAAGACCCAACGCGGGTTCGGGACCTGAGAAAGCCTCCTCTGAGCCTTGTCTAGCAATCTCATCGGAGATCTCGTTCCCCAAGATCCCAGTGTGACCTGGGACCCAGATAAGAGACAGAGAATTCAGCCTTGCGACCGAGTTCAAAGAGTTTTTGGTTTCACGAACTATTTTGGAAGTGGTTAAAGGGTTAAGCAAGGCCTTAAGCGCAGCCTGACTGTCACTACAGACTTTTTGCTTAGTATTATTTTTAGAACGTTGCTTTTATTGGTAATTTCTTTAATAGCCCCTTTTTGCTTAATAATTTCTACGTATGTTTCGGCTACTGTTTTACTATTTGTCATGTTGGTTGACCTTGTTTGAATGGGTAGACCCTTTTCTACTATCCTTTTCTTGTATATTCTATTGCTAGCTTCTGATTTTTCGCAATTCTTGGGCTACCTCACATCCCCTATAGTCATCCCCTTGCAGTTGATGCAGTTGGGTGGTGTGTTTTTACTGGGAGTACAATTTTGTGTTACGTGTTTTCCGGCACATCTGACACATCTTGCTTTACGCGAGCAATATTTCTGCGTGTGGTTGAAGCCTTGACGCTTCTTCCACTGTGATATTGCATCAGTTGTTTTGCGTGTGGTTCAATTTTAACTCTCATGTTAAGAATGGAGCGTAGTTTGTATATATTTTCCGATTTCCGTTTTTCGTTAAATGTCAGCATAAGGAGTGGAAGGACTCTATTGGATACCACTTGCTTTCCTTCTTAATTTTATTTTATTTTTTTTTATTATGTTGACTGCATCGAACAAGTGCATGCCTATCTGCTGCAAGTCTCCTATAATGCTTTGTCTATCACATGTTGGATGAAGGCCCCTAGTCATAACCTTTATAGGTCTGTTATTTTTGTCTTCATAGGTAAACCATTGAATTTGAGATTCACTAAACTTCTTCGCAAGAGCTCTATATGTATCTGAATCTGGAGTACAAATTTTCCAAACATCATTGTTTCAAGCTACTATCATATTTTATAGTTCTTGTTTGATGCTCAGCTCAGAAATGACTTTATTCAGCGAAACTAGCTATTTCAATTATATTGATTGGTGGTGGTGCTCTTTCCTTCCTAATGGGTGGGTGTTACCTTATTTCTTGTAACTTTTTCTTTGTCTTTTGTGGGCAATTTGCCTGGACTTATGACTGGTGATGACACTGCTATACGCTTCTTGCTTGGCCTCTATTTCTCTTTTATCATCCAGTCATTCTCTTTATTATTATACACTAATAAGCTCCTCCTCGTCTGTGAGGTACTCACAGCATTTTTCTTGCGGTTTTGACTTAAGTTCCTTTAAGAGGTCCTTATTTTCTTTAACTACCTCATTTATTTCATTTTGTGAATGGCTTTTGAGCAATTCTTTTGCATGCGATTACATACAATACATAGGATCGCTTTGCACTCTCATACTCTCATCGCGTATCGTTTCATATTACTCCAGCTTAGATTGTAATATGTATATCAAGATTTCGTGTCCCCCACTGCAATAAGTAATCCTATTAAAAACATACATGCAAAAAAACAGACCAACATTACAGCCTCTGGCTATGATGGCCTACCTGCGAAGCTTTTTAAAAATGGAGGAGAAGCCTTGGTTGTGTGTGTGCACCAGGTCATCGCCCAAATATGGGTGGACGAAAACATGCACGATTTCTAGAATGTCAGATCTATATGTCCCATCTACAAAAAAGACGATCCCATGTCTTGCAAAAATTACCAAGGTATAAATATCGCATACAAGATCCTATCCAACGTACTGTGTGAAGGTCTTAAGCCTTTCTTCAACGCAATGGTCCCCACGAACCAATGCGGCCAGTCCGGCAGATCAATGATTTCACACAAAGGCAAATCCTAGAAAAGGCCAACAAGTTTCAAGTCGAAACTCACCACCTGTTTATCGACTTTAAGGCCGCGTATGATAGCATTGATCGTCTTGAGCTTTAAAATGTGGTGGCTGAATTAGGAATACTATCTCATAACGCTGAAAAACGCGCGGTGATCTATGCCATTTGGCAATAACTCGTCAGACCTATTCCGAACTTGTGCCGGATTTCGGCTAGGAGACGTTGTCATGTGATTTCTTCAATCTCGTGCTGGAACAGATAGTGCGCTGCGGGTGTTTACATGGAAGGCACTATCTTCCACAAGTTCGTCCAGTTGCTGGGGAACGCAAATGATATTGACATCATCGGGAGATCTCAGCGTGCCATCATAGAAACATTTACGGCAATTGAAGATCAGGCGAGTCGAGTTGGTCTTGAAGTAAATGAGGACAAAGCCAAGTATATCTTCTTCTTCTTCTTCCTTTTATCAGCGAGGTTATGATCCGAAAATAAGGGATCACAACCCTCCCACTTCACCGTATTTCTACAGATTCGCCTGTGGGGTTCGCCTTAGGGGACAAATCAGATCTAGGCAATATAACACCCAAGTGAGCCTAGCGACACATATATTACCTTAAAAAACCCTCCCACAAGTGTGCATGCGAGTCCGTGGGTTGACACGACTGGAGATCACCAGTGTCATAAAAGAAAGATCAGACAAAACCAAGTATATGTTATCAATAAACAAAAATCGATCTGTTAGAAACGTAGGATATAATGTCATTGTTGATCACCTTAACTTCGAGATGGTCAAGGAGTTCACCTACCTTGGAGTTAATATTAATCCTACAAGCAATGACACCTAGGAAACCGCTGCTACTTCGGTTTAGCAAAACAACTCGGCTTAAAACTCCAAACTCCAAACTCGACTGACTAAATTAATGCTCAACAGAACGTTAATTTTACCTGTCCTGCTATTTGGCGCCAAGTGCTGGACGATAAGTAAGGAAGCTAAGCTAATATTGCATCTTTCGAGAAAAAAATACTTCGTCGGATATTAGGTTAGCGAATGGATAACAATGCTCCAGCCGGTCACAGCCCCCAGGTTTGAGACGACGAAAACCACTGAGCCTCCAGTATAAACATTAAGTAATTGCGGATGCCAGAAAACGTGGTCTGCGTAACTAAAAGCAGCGTGCCCGGGATCGATAAGGATAGACGGATCATGTGTCTCAGGCAGAGATTCTACACGGGTCGGGAGCCCATTAAGTAAGTACGTACTACGAGATCGCTGAGCTCATATTAAAGACCGTCCTGAGATTCGCTCGTTAAACAAAATTTATGTTCCGCTATATAGCAATAGTGTTGTTCATGGCACTATTTAGTACTTGCATTTTGATAAGTAGCACCTTTATAAGAACGAATTAACAACAACAATGACAAATTACTACGAAAAATTAACCAAGGAATTAAAAGTAGATGTTCATGCCAATCAAAATACAAAACAACGAAGCTGCGAATAATTGAAAAGTGGAGTGAATCCCTTTCTTTAACAACAAACTTACTTCAGTAATGTTTTCAAAAATCATTTGCATACTCAACAAGTTATGGTATTTCAGAGTGTTTTTTTTCGTCCCTATGCCTAATCACATTTCAACACCAAACTTGATTGTATGAAATATTGCTTAAATGAGTGGAACTTCATATAGTACACAATTCCCGCTAAAATCATGCCGTAGCTGCAAAATGAGCCATTTCAATTGTTGTTTGGCACGTTTAATCGCTATGGTAATTCATGTAGATAAATACTTTGGTATTATTGAAATTTAACTCTTTCGAATTGTAAAATTTGTCGTTTAAAAGAAAAGTATGCTAATGAACATAATTGCTTGTATGGATTTAATTTATGCAAGGTCGCCTGCGTTCGCGTTATTTTTTACTTCTTTTTTTTTGCTCATAAGTATGAATTCCTTCATTGTCAAAATTTCGTATAATAACAACCTTGATTGTAGCCGCTAAACACATTGATATTACACTGATTACGGTGGTAGATAGATAAATAATTATTTCATTGAAAATTGATCATACTTGTTAATGTTTGATTTGATGATTTTCAAATATAAACGAAAATATTTTCTATATTTTTTGCTCGTTTGTATGCTTATTCGTATTCATTGGCTGCAAGCAAACCTAGCCACCCACCCAGACTGACTTACAAGCTATGAGCAAGTTGTAACTGATACTACGTTTCCACTAAACTAAAAATGCATAATTTCAGCTCAAATTTTAAAACTTCCTCATTGATTTTTCAGATTTAGAAACTCATACCTTATATGTTTATGATATATAAGTCAAATTACCTTGCAGTTAGCAGTCTGTCAAATCGAACATATCTCTCAATGAATTCAGCGCGTCATAATTTAAAAGCCCAAAAATGAAAAAAAAAAAACAATCAGTAAAGTATTTTTTCATAGCAGCCCTCAATCATAGCCCTATCAAAATTGCTTGCATGGGGGTAGCGAATAAAAGATGCTCAGGTAAACGCTGCTTTGCCTTTTCAATCCTTTGTCACCAGCGGATTTGATCCAAGCCTAGACTTACTTTCATAACTAGAGGTGATTCAGTTTTAGTAAATCGAACTTTGGGAGGTGATAGGGTGTTATAAGAAAAAAATACACCAGGACGGGAATACATTTCCCTCACATTCTCCGCTATGGGCTGTACAAATCTGTTTTGAGTTATATCGCTATGGTTGCATAACTTGTGAATTGCGTAACTGAAGTATGTTTTTGAGACACCGCCTATTTCCTATATGTCGGTATACAACATTAATACTATGATTAAATCAATGATTTTCTTGAAGTTAATTATATTCATTAGATACTGGCATTTTGTTATCAAAATACGTTTTGCCATTCTCTTCGGATTTCGACGTCAACTCACGCCAGTCAATATTCTGCATGAATGCGAAATGCATACGGAATGAATGCAGCATCTCTTGTTACTATTCCAAAGTGGTTTCGAAGATACCAGACTGGCCATTTTTCTGTGGAGGACGAATCTCATGAAGGTCAGCCCAAATTCTCGACGATACAAATGTGGCCCTGGTGAAGGCTAAAATTTACGAAGATGCCAGGATGACACAGGAGATGATAGCGGATGAACTGGGCATGAATGCCATGGCTGTGTCACGAATTTTAAATTATCACCTGAAATATTCGAAGAAGTCAGCCCGACGGGCTCTAAAAATTTTGAATGGAGAAGTTCGTGTTCGTTTGCTCAATATTTCCTGGATAAGTTTAAAAATGGAGAGTCAAGCTGCTTCAATAAGATCGTTACTACTTACTTAGGTGGCGCTACAGTTCGGGGTAAACCTGGGCCTCAACCAACAAGCCTCTCCATTTAGCTCGGTCTTTAGCTAATTCCGTTCAGTTGCGCACTCCAAGTTGGTCGAGGTCCCCTTGAACTTGTGGGCGCCACCTACGGCGAGGAAGTCCACTACTGCGTCGTCCCTCGGTGTTAGATTCGAAGACTCTGCGGGCCGGAGCCGGAGCCATCTCAGACGTCCAATACGCAGTTTTTTGACTAGGTCGATGTCGCTGTACAGCTCTTATAGTTCGTGATTGAATCTTCTCCTCCAAAACCCGTCAACGCAAACGGGACCGAAGTCTTACGTAGAATTTTCCTCTCGAAGCGACCAAGGATATCTTTATCCTCTTTTAATAAAGTCCATGTTTCAGCGCCGTAAAACAGGACTGGGGTGATCAGACTCTTATACAGAGTCTTCTTAGCTGTTAAAGATAGAGCTTTACTGTTGAATTGCCTTATAAGCCAAAAAAACAGCGATTGGCAAGAGTTATTCTTCGATTGATTTCTGCACTGATTTTGTTTGTAGAATTTATAGCAGGGCCAAGGTAGACAAAGTCCCTTACTACCTTGAAGTTATAGCTGCCCATGGTGACGTTTTGTCCAATTCGTCGGTGTTGGTTTTCCCTTCTTGTTGACAGCATATACTTGGTTTTGCCCTCGTTTATCGCTAAACCCATTTTGGCCGCTTCCGCTTCAATGCTTGCAAACCGGTGACAGCCCGCTGAGTTCTTCCGATAATGTCGATATCGTCGGCGTATGCCAGCAGTTGTACAGACTTGTAATAGATTGTGCCTCCAGTGTTGGCTTGTGAGTTCCGCACAATCCGTTCAAGTACAATATTGAAGAAGTCACATGACAGCGCGTCACCTTGTCTAAAGCCTTTTTTGACATCAAAGGTCTCGGTGAGGTCATTTCCGACCTTGACGGAGCAGCGAGCGTTCTCCATCGTCAGCCTGCACAGACGGACAAGTTTGGCAGAGATGTCAAAACTAGACATGGCTTTATAAAGCTCTTCTCTATAGATGCTGTCATAGGCGGCCTTGAAATCGAAAGAGGTGGTGAGTATCGATTTGGAATTCTTGGGTTTTCTCCAGGATCTGTCGAAGTGTGAAGATTTGATCGATGGTGGACTTTCCTGGCCTGAAACCGCACTGATAGGGTCCAATCAGGCTGTTGATAAAAGGTTTCAGGCGTTCACACAATATCGCAGAAAAGATCTTGTATGCGATGTTGAGGAGACTGATGCCTCTATAATTGGCGCAGTTGAGGGGGTCTCCTTTCTTGTGGATCGGGCAAACGACGCTGAGATTCCATTCATCAGGCATACACTCGTCTGATCAAATATTAGAAATGAGTTGATGTATGCACTCTACCAATTCATCCCCAGCTGCCTTGAAAAATTCGGCCGGTAAGCCGTCAGGTCCAGCAGCCTTGTTCGATTTTAGCTTGGATATTGCTATCCTCACTTCGTTTTGGTCAGGTGGACGGAAATTTTGACTATCATCGTCTATGTTGAATGGTTCATTCTGCCTGACAGCGAGATGTTGGTCTTCGTCGCCGTTATACAGTCTGCAAAAGTAGTTTTTCCATATTCTCAGCACCGACTGTGATTCTACTACGAGGTTTCCATTTTCATCTCTAAAGGTTTCTGTACGGGTATTACTTCTCTGACACGTTCTTTTTGCCTTTTGATAAAATTTCCGTACATTGTTCCTGGAGTATAAACTCTCGATATTCTCAAACGCGCGCTTCTCATGCTCTTTCTTCTTCTTTTGGAGAAGCCGATGTTCTTCCCGTCTCTTTTGCTCGTAGAGCTCACGAGCAGCTCTCGTCTTCCTTTGCAGCACCGCTTTGTATGCCTCTTGTTTTGCTGCATGCACTCGCCGGCATTCATCGTCAAACCAGGGGTTTCGCGGTGGTTTTCGAGCGAGACCCAGCACATCATAAGATCGTTACAGGTGATGAATTTTGGTTTTACAAGTACGACCCGGAAAGCAAACAGCAGTCCATGGTATGGAGCCCAGAAGATGCAAATCATCCAGTAAAGGCCAAACAACAAAAGTCAGCGACAAAAGTTATGATGTCGATCTACTTCACCTGGGCGAAAATGGTCGCCGTCATCCTGCTTAAAACTGGTCAGACAGTCACTGCTAACTGGTATACTGAAACTTGCTTACCACAAGTTTTCCAAAATTTACTAGGACACCAACAAAAAGAGGAGCTGCGCCGCTACTTTTTGCACCACGGCAGTGCGCATGCGCACACTGCTGAAAAAACCAACAACTTTCTTGCGCTCTCGGGCATCAATGAAATTCTCCCAGTACCTTATTCTCCGGATCTAGCGCCGTGTGGCTTTTGGCTATTTCCGAAAAAAAAAAGATTTGAGGGGAAAAATCTTCACATCTTCACATGATTATTAATGCAGTCAATGTCGAAATCGAAAAGCTCCAAAAAGAGGATTTTTAAAGCTGTTTTGAAAGATGGATCTATCGGCTGAAGAAATGTATTGAAATAAATGAGAATTATGTGGAGAAATTAAAAAAAAAATATGAAGATTAAATATTTGAAGTTAAAATTATTTTTGTGTTTCATTATTCAATCAACTAAGCGAACTTTTGTTAGTCCCTACGTAGATCTTAGACCTTCATTAATATACTCGTAAAACTTCTAATAAATGCACTAAATTAAGCGCATTATTCTTAGGCCGTCTACACCCGGATTTACTCAAAATAAAGTAAATCATTGTAGATATATGAGACAATCATATTTTTTTAATTGGCTGGGAGCCAACATTGTTAATTACCATGCCAGACGATAGTATAAAGTCTAGGAGATAGTTTCCTCGTATGTTACACTTGCTGCTGCCTCAGACTATATTCTGAGCATTAGCATCGCAACATATGACAAGTCCCATCTCCCAAGCGTCACAGTACTTTATGAGTTCGGCAACCGCCTTCGGTGGTGGAGGCATTACTGAATCATAAGGGAAGTAATCCGACGCAACGACGAAGGTTTTTCAACTTCCGGTCGTTTCGTAGCTTACAGCTGCAGCAACTGGTCCTGTCCACAGAATTTTCCAAGCTTGGTTACTAAGAGGAAATTCGGCACAATTAGACAAGCTCTCGGTCTTTCAGATCGCTCGTCACATAGCACCGTTACTCCACGAACACCTCCAAAGCCCGTATGGCTCCTGGATAGATGTCATGTGGGGTTTTGTACACACCACGGACAGTCTGCTACTTAAGGTAGCGGTAGCAGCCTTTGAGTATGGAGGTTTATCTGCGAAAATATCAAAGCTATAGTCGGTGTTTTATTAGTAGAAGGGCGCGCACCAGGTGCGCATACGCTTCTGTCGAGGCGAGCGCCCCTACCCGTAGCTTTGCCTGCGTCAGCCATTTTCTGTCCGCTAGTGCTGGGACCTTTAGGGGTAAAAGCACCAACATCCACCAGATCGTTGTGCGCAGATAACGCCACCGGTAAGAGTGTGCCCAGCAGAAGAGCGCGCTTCCACCAAGGAGATCAGGCGAAATTTGCTTTGTCCGCGTTGGGTCTGAGGGATTGATCGGCTCCAGTTGGAGTACTTTCTGTCGACCTAGGCGTCTTTTCTGTCGCTACTGAAGGATGACTGCTTTCGGCGCTTGCGTCTTCAGCTGACTGCAACCTTTTCTTACCGCGCCATCGCCGCCTTCCTTCTTCTCCTTCTCAGTTGACTCTTAGTGAGGAGCTTATCGGAGTGCGCCGCTTCAGGAGGTCGTTCAGCCTTATTGGTTTCCCGAGTCAAACCGTCACCAACACAACTTTAATCAGCTGCCTGTCTATTGAGTCACACACTGGGTGATTGTCTGGTGGACAGCCTTAGAAAAAGCTATAAATCGCGAATATCTAAGCCAGATCGAGCGTACAGCTTGTCTGTCAAAAAGCGGAGCACTACGTACAACTGTCTCTGCGGCACTGGACATCATGTTTCATCTGATATCCCTCGACATATTTAGCAAGCAAATGCCAGCGAATGCAGCCATTCACCTTTAAGCTACCCGATATTCACAATCTCTCCCGAAAACACGGACTACATCATCTCACGTCTAAATTTTGACAAGAACTTCCTTGTGGAATGATTATGATTTTTTAGAAGTCGATCCACTCCTATACTGACGGCTCAAAAATCAAGGGCGGAGTTGGTGGAGAAGGTGTTTTATCTGACGGCTTAATCTTAAGCTTTCCTTCCGTCTGTCAAATCATTGTAGCATGTTCCAGGCGGAAATAATGGCGATTAAGGAAGTCTTATCTTGGTTGAAGAAAAACGTGATAACCGCCAAGAATATCGGTATCTTTTCAGACAGCCAAGCTGGAATCAAATCCTTGGAATCGGTTTCTATAAATTCAGTATTAGCCCTAGATTGCCGATCTCTTAAGGAGATGGTGGGGCAGTTTTATATTCACCTCTGGGTGCCGGGGCATAGGAATCTTCCGGGGAATTGTAAGGCTGATGAACTCGCCAGAATAGGAACAACTGAAACCATCTTTCCAGACAAGGATAATCTAGGTATACCAATCGCTACTTGCAAATTTAAATTTAAAACAAATCTTAAATGGACAAGTGGTACAACATATCTAGCGACTAAGCAGATTTGGTCCAAGTTGGATCTGAAACGCTTTAAGAAATTGATCTTTCTTAACACATTATAGGTGTAAATACAGGACACTGTCTAATAGGCAAGCATGCAACAAGGCTTGGCGTATATTCAAATGATTTTTGTAGCAGATGCATAGAGGAAGAAACTATTCCTCACCTTCTTCCTAGTGCCCAGCTCTATCCTAGCTCCAAGCTCACCTAGGAGCTTTCTATTTTAACGAATTGGGCGATCCGATAGATTTAGACATCAGGAGCCTACTTCGCTTCATTAAAAGCCCTAATTGGTTCTAACCTAACGAGTAGGCTGGGATTACATGATCCTTCGTGGTGCCATGACGTACTCTCCTTGGTCTATGTGTGTTGGCGTAAGCTGGCAGCTACTGCAACCTAACCTGTAGAATTTAGCTTGACATGGCTTCATAAACTGCCTACAAATACCTTTCTGGGCGTTCAATATCATTCTTGCCTCCAGCTAGTTGAGAGGCAGAACACCTGGATTAAAGTGTGGTGTATTCTCGTGTCTGATCAGCTACAAGAGTAGCAAGTGGACGTAGTATTGCCGATTGAGAATGCAGTTTGAGGAGAGATCGCAGTGCGGGTTGACAAAATGTCGTCATCAGCATCTAAGGTCTTACGTTTAAACCGTCGCAGCTCTTTATCAGTTATTTTGTTTTCCAACTTCATTCCACGCCATTTCATTTTCATCATTCCTTGAGTACCCAGGATGCTTAAAATTGTACAAAACGGGACAGGAAGTGGTTCAATGCAAAATACTTAATAATTTGCGTCACTTTTAAATTTTTTTGAGTAGCTTCGTGCGTAGACGGCCTTAGAGTCTATAATTCAAAACCCGAACTACTATTGTTAAAAATCCAAATTTTCAATTATTTTATTAACATGTGTGATGAAAGAATACTTATAATCTTCCACAGAAAATGCATGCAGAGATTTATAGCCTTATTTGTGTGAATCCACTCATACAACAATTACATATGTATGTAGATCACTTATTCGAATGTTTATTTTGCATGCGCATTCAAGACCACCCCGTACCCTCATTTCAAGGGAATAACAAAGCCGACGAACTGGCTAGAGCAGGCTCAGCACTAAACTCGGACAAATCCGACCCCACAGTGTACATGCCTCCTTGCGCACTCAAACTCGAAGTAGGAAACAAAGCCCTAGCGGAGGCTAACAACAGATGGACCTCTTTAGATACTTGTATCAGCACGAGGTAGCTATGGCCTGCATTCGATAGAGTAAGAACCAATAGACTCATACAGAGGGATAGAAAATCCCTCTCTACTCTAATAGGAGTCATTAAGGGGCATAACACCATGCGGTACCACATGAAAAAACTACGTGTGGCGAACGAAGATCTTTGTAGAGGCTGCGATGACGAGGAGGCTCAGGAGGACACCACCCACTTTCTCTGCTACTGCACAGGCATCTATCATTTGAGAAATAAATTCCTTGGGCAACACTTCTTTAAGGATTTAGAAAAGTTGTTCAACAGACCGATAAATGACATCGCAAACTTCATCAAATCCTCTGGATGATTTGTATCTCGGGCACAGTAAGTACTAAATGCTTTCTTTAGCATATGTACAAAGGCGATATTTTTTCAGCTTTTCACGAGGAAGAGATTCTCGGATCTATCTCCTTTCCCCCCATGGGTATCACAATGGGTCTATATTGACCTGAGTGTGGTGTGGAGGTTTTCTATCCCCTACACCAGCCCACATACTCGTACCTAACATAACCTAACTCTCATTTCAATAACCCTGCCCTATGAAATTGGGCATGCAAATGTCTTCCATGTGCCATTCCATTGCCATTTTTCGTTTACATTTTAAATATGCATAATTTGAAAAGAATCAGCATATATAGGTGCAAGTACGTGCGACCTAAGACGCATTTCATTTTTCATAATTTAGTTTTATTTGTTTTTTTAATTACCAATTTCGATTAAGGGGAATATTATAAGCCAGAGGAATTTTCGACTCGGACAATTTTTTTGTACGGAAAGTTGAAAGGAATGCAGAGTCACAAATAGTTCGAGTTAAAGGAAAATTGTTAAATATTTTAATGTGCATATAGTCGTATAAGTACGGGTTATATATCCGTTATTAGACATATTTGTCAATATTTTCCTGTTTTTCAAAATAATATTTTGGACGATTTTTGAGCTATTTTAATATGGAGTCGTACTGCTGCTAACACCAACAGCTCGCAAGGGCCTAATTTCCTGGCAGCCTTATGGAGTACGACGCGTCACTATTATACAGTGTTATGCCTTAACGGTAAGCTCGTCTGAGGACGAGAAGGAGGGCTTTTACATTCACTTAGCGCCGTCTTCAACACAGCACCAAATGGAGGCGTTGTCATAGTGATGGGGATTTTAATATAAAGGTACGAGTAGGCAACGACACTGAAGTGCTCAAACATGTCTCTAGTTCAATACAATTCCATTTATCAGCATAATTTTTGGCTTCAACCACAATGTAACCCGACCCATGCACATTGCACATTGCACATGCACGGTTCGATTTGTTTATTCATCAATTATGTTTTTTGTATCTCACGTTTTGTAAATCCGTAGACTAAGCAATTTTTTCTGTTTCTCACATTTAGTAACCTTTAGTTTATGTATAAATACTTGAAGTAAAATAAAATTAAGTTAGATATCGTCATTCAGTTAACCAGGACTTTTATTTATCTTCAAGTGAGTCCGCTTGAAGGGCTGTTGGCGTATCTCCAAATCTTCGAGGTGTTCTAGTGAATCACTAGCAAATACCACTGCCAGCCACAGTACAAGAACTGTGATCTGGCCATCTCAGACGGTAAAACAACCGTTACACTCACATTGCAGCTACTCTAGCAGCAAAGAGGAGTGAGCTAGAGTCCCTATATCGCATGACGATGAGAGACGTTCAGAGTAGCATGCGACGTGACAAGCGCAACTAAATCAACGCGTTGCCTACAGAAGCAAAGGAGCTGCAAGGAGGTGCGACAGCAGTATCGTTTACAGAATCACAAAAGAGCTGACAGGTGGTCGCAGCTCCTGCCAAAACCCAGCGAAAGTCTAGGCGGTTCCTTGCTCATTTCGGATGAGGACAAGCTCAAGAGTTGGAAGGAGCATTTGGCTACCGAGTATTCGCTAGTGATAAGCTCCCAAATCAGACTGAGGTGCCCGAGGTGAGAAATGCCCGAATACGCACTACGACCCCCAGCAAGGATGAGATCACTACCGCGATCAAAACACTTAAAACCAACAAGGCGGTAGGGCTTGACAGTATTCCCGCAGAGCTCTTACGAGCAGCGCACCAGTAAACGCGTCAGGAAGCAATAGGCACAACCGTTCAACGACGGAAGTGGCAGTGGATTGATTACACGTCCCGAAAAGATGACATTCCATAGTTATGCAATGGAACCCTTTAACGCAGCATGGCAGAATACCTGGTGGTCTGAAGAAAACTTAGCGCAGAACAGTCAAGAATGAGTGCCTCCTTCAGTTAGGGAGAGCTGAGACACAAGCGTACACGATCGCGTTTATGTAGACACCCTAGTACCAAGAAGGGGATACATAACATAAGTAAGTTATAGATATTTTTCGTTCTTCTGTCAATGATTAGCAATTTGAGTATGACGCCTAGTCCTAATATCTTAGTTTTAGTTACACGCATTTGCTAGGCTCATTTAGCTCTATTGCTAATAGTTTTGTTACTTACTCCATGCCTCTTAGCTATAATACGGGGGTGTATTGAAATGATCGCGGCCTACAAAAGAAATCGTTTTAATTCTAAATTCGTACTTTCCCCCTTTATTGTCACCACATTCTAAGAGTGACTGAAGTAATTTTTAAAAAAAATATGGAAAAGAAATAGAACATCATGGAATTATAAAGTACCTCATTCATTTTTAATGGCCCGCTAATCCTTCATGAGGGTCGCGGGGGTAGGATGCCCAGGCGGACTCTCCATCCTTCTCGATCCTCCGCCATTGACTCCAATTTATCAGGGGCAATCACTAAGCGGCTCCAGGAAAGATGTCGGACTTGATCCAACCGTCTATTTCTAGGCCTTCCGCGAAGTCGCCTACCTGATGGCACGGCAACCATGGCGCGTCTTGGAAGCCGGTTTGGGGGCATACGCACTACGTGACCAAACCATCGAAGCATAGATCGTTCCGTTCGGAGAAGTAGCTGCTCAACGTTGAGCGCCTCGCGTACTCTGGTGTTGCGCACTCGATCTCTACGAGTTATTCCAACAACACCGCGAAGGAACCTCATTTCGGCAGCTTGTATCCGCGATCTCCACTAACATGCACTAACATGCAGAGTGCACTGAATGGGTTTTTTTTTTAAACGACCATTACTTCCGATTTGTTCACGTTGATCTTCATCCCAGCATCATCACAAACGGCTACAAACCTTTCGAGTGCGCGCTGAAGTTCGCTTTGAGAGGACCCAAGGATGACCAAATCATCCGCAAAGAGCAGATGACTAATCCTTAGGTCTCCCACTTTGAAACATTCCCCGCCACGGCTGTGCTGTAACATCCAATCCATATATACAATGAAGAGAAGAGGTGACAAAACGAACCCCTGGCGGAGTCCAACGCCCACAGTGAAAGGTATTGATTTAACACCGTTTATCCGAACACAGCTTCTACAGTTTGTATATAAAGACTGAATCGCCCTTAACAGGGAACCATCAATCCCATACTCTTGCAGAACACTCCAGAGTTTTCCTCGGGGAACCCTATCATATGCTTTTTCCAAAACCACAAAACAAGTGTAGACAGGGTTGGCATATTCCCAGGCCTTCTCAAGGACCATTCTGAGAGTGAACAACTGGTCGGTTGTGCTTCTACCGCGACGGAAACCGCACTGCTCATCCCCCAAACTGTCCTCAACCACAGCTCTGGAACGCTTTTCTAGCACCTTAGCGAAGACTTTTCCAGGGAGACTTAAAAGAGATATACCCCTATAGTTGGCGCAATCTCTTTTGTCCCGTTTTTTAAAAAGAGGAACTATCACCCCCATTTGCCAATCACCAGGTGTTTCACTGCATTCCCAGGCCACTTTAATGACACGCGAGAGCCATTGCACTCCCTCCTTACCTAAGGCCTTGAGCATTTCTGGCCGAATTTCATCCACACCAGCAGATTTGCCAACTTTTAGCGATTTTATCGCCAAAGTTACTTCCTCTACCGTAGGACTACTTTCCGCCCAACTCTCGACCATAGGTCTGTCATCTTCGGTGCCCTGTTCGGGATTGAGCAATTCTGAAAAGTGCTCGCTCCATCTGCGTAAGATGTCCTCCTCATTGGAAAAAAGTGTACCGTCTTTGGATTTGACTCCTTCAACGATATTCAACTTTTTTCCTCTGAGTCGGCGGACGGTCTGCCAGAACATCTTATTTGCAAATCTGTGGTCACGTTCCAATTTCTCGCCAAACTCCTTCCAAGACTGTTCTTTTGCTGTTTTCACAGCTAATTTGCAAGTTCTTCGCGCCTCAGTGTACCGATTTCGAGATTCGGAGTTCCCCAAGTGAATCCACACCTTAAAGGCTCTCTTCTTCTCTCTGATGGCTTCTTGAACTCCGGGCGTTTTAAACCAAGCAGTTCTTTTCTCACCACCAGCCGCCACACCAAGCCGCTTCACTCCACAAACATCTCCCGCAGAGGCAATAACCGCTGTTGAAAACAGTTGCCATTCTTCCTCTACATTTGATGGAACAGTTGGAATTTGTTCAAACCTCTCAGATATTTGCCGCGCAAATGTCTCTCGTATCTCATCGTCCTGTAACCTCTCCCATCGTATGCGTGTAACCATCCTTGGTTTACGCTTTGGTAGGGGATGCACTCTCTCGCTAAGATACAATTTGCACAGCACTAAGTGATGATCAGTTGACAGTTCGGCCCCTCTCAATACGCGAACATCACAGACCATTCTCTTCAGACACGATGGTACCACAAAGAAATCGATCAGCGACTTCTGCTGAAGACTCTGACGGTACCACGTGTATTTGTGAATGTCTTTGTGCGGAAAGATAGTGTTCATGATGGATAAGCCATTTTCACAACAAAAATCCAACAACCTCTCTCCGTTCGCGTTTTGATCAAGATCACCGTTCCTCCCAATCACACTCCCCCATGTCATAACATCTACACCCACATGAGCATTGAAGTCACCCATCAGGACAAAAGAATCCATATCTGCAACCTTTTCAAGGGCAGCATCAACTTCATCTAAGAAAGCTGCGTACTCTGACTGAAGGTTCGGTGCATACACCTGCACCAATGCCAGAGTTGATCTTTCAAGCTTGAGCTTCAAGATCGCAACTCTCCCTCCTAATGGTATCCACTCCAATACTCTGTCTGTCTTTAAAGTACCTGTTAAAATAAAATTATACTCCTAACTAGATCCATGAAGATTTGATTTATGGGAATTTCACCTCTCGAAAACAACAGCTAAGAACCAGCAGGCTGATCTGACCTGAGATCTTCAGCATCTCGTATGAACGGACCCAAAACATCATTCAAAATTAACTTTGATTCCCCAAGATTTCTACAGCATGGGTTCCGCAACTGCTTTCAGTTGAATAAAAATGCAAACGACTAACGATGTCTCGCGAGAATTTGAAGCTGTTTCAAACTGAGCCAGAGGTTTTTTTGGCCAGATTTGTCACTACAGGTGAGATCTGGGTTCTCCACTATACTTCTGAGACCCAACAGTAATCAAAGGAGCGGAGAAGATCAGGATCATCAGTCGAGAAGAACACAAAAGTCATATTATCGGCGGATAAGATAATGGCATCAGTTTTTGGGGACTTAAACGTAATCATCTTGATTGATTACCTTGTCAAAGGTTGAACAATTAACTCCGATTTCTACTGCGGTTTTTTGTGGCAGCTGCGAGAAATTCATAAATGTGAGTTTTAATTACTGCTGTATCCCCACTTTTCAACAGATTTGACTCCGTGTGAGTTTCATTTGTTCCCAAAGCTAAAAAGTAGTAGATTTTCAACGAATGAAGAATCATATGGTGTATTGACTTTATAGACCTGGTGGAAAAGAAGTATATTGAGCGCAAAGGAGATTACGTTCAAACATAAAAGTAATTTGTAAACTTCCGAGTTTCTTATCTTGGTCAGGACGAGAACTTATCAATCCGCGTGGAATTCAGCACTCATTCAGGTTGAATTGGAATGTATTCTCTCCGGCATTCCTCTACAATTTTGGTAATAAGTTTAGTGTTTTTTGTTTTCTATGTAACCAGCATCTAGGGTACGCTAAATCGTCATATTGTCCGGCTTAAATAATCAAGACAAATTTTTTAATCTAAGACAGCCAAACTACCGACAATGAACAAATATCGTTGACCGAGATACACATGAAAGGAGACCCCCTCAACTGCGCCAATAATAGAGGCATCAGTCTCCTCAACATCGCATACAAGATCCTTTCTGCGATATTGTGTGAACGCCTGAAACCTTTTATCAACAGCCTGATTGGACCCTATCAGTGCGGTTTCAGGCCAGGAAAGTCCACCATCGATCAAATCCTTACACTTCGACAGATCCTGGAGAAAACCCAAGAAATCCAAATCGATACTCACCACCTCTTTATCGATTTCAAGGCCGCCTATGACAGCATTTATAGAGAAGAGCTTTATAGAGCCATGTCTAGTTTTGACATCCCTGCCAAACTTGTCCGTCTGTGCAGGCTGACGATGGAGAACGCTCGCTGCTCCATCAAGGTCGGTAATGACCTCACCGAGACCTTTGATGTCAAAAAAGGCTTTAGACAGGGTGACGCGCTGTCATGTGACTTCTTCAATATTGTACTTGAACGGATTGTGCGGAACTCACAAGCCAACACCGGAGGCACAATCTATTACAAGTCTGTACAACTGCTTGCATACGCCGACGATATAGACATTATCGGAAGATCTCAGCGGGCTGTCACCGGTGCGTTTGCAAGCATTGAGGCGGAAGCGGCCAAAATGGGTTTGGCGATAAACGAGGGCAAAACCAAGTATATGCTGTCAACTAGAAGGGAAAACCAACACCGACGAATTGGACAAAACGTCACCGTGGGCAGCTATAACTTCGAGGTAGTAAGGGACTTTGTCTACCTTGGCTCTGCTATAAATTCTACAAACAAAATCAGTGCAGAAATCAATCGAAGAATAACTCTTGCCAATCGCTGTTTTTTTGGGCTTATAAGGCAATTCAACAGTAAAGCCCTATCTCGAACAACTAAGGAGACTCTATATTAGACCTTGATCATCCCAGTCCTGCTTTACGGCGCTGAAACATGGACTTTATTAAAAGAGGATAAAGATATCCTTGGTCGCTTCGAGAAAAATTCTTCGTAAGATTTTCGGTCCCGTTTGCGTTGACGGGTTTTGGAGGAGAAGATTCAATCACGAACTATACAGCGACATCGACCTAGTCAAAAAACTGCGTATTGGACGTCTGAGATGGCTAGGACATGTAGAGCGAATGGACACCAACGCTCCGGCCCGCAGAGTCTTCGAATCTAATCCCGAGGGACGACGCAGTAGAGGGAATCATCGCCGTAGGTGGCGCGCACAAGTTCAAGGGGACCTCGACCAACTTGGAGTGCGCAACTGGAGCTAAATGGAGAGGCTTGTTGGTTGAGGCCCAGGTTCACCCCGAACTGTAGCTCCACCTAAGTAAGTAAGTAAGAGATACACATGATACTGATTAACCTGTAGTGACCTTCCTCATCTCCTTTTGCATCCGTTCCACACAAGTAAGCTATTGTCTGTGCGAAATCTCATTAATTTCCGGCTTTTAGTAATGATTACTTGACCGTTGGACTTTATTTTTCCGTACAGCAGCAAGCGAACATTTATTTATTAATGTCATAAAGAATTTGCTCCAGTTCTAATTCCAGTTCTAATTACCACAGAATTCATCACATCATTATATACGAAATAGTGTCATGTGAACTCAAATTCACACATCTGACGTATCCAAGTATTATCGTAAATGCATTCACAATCATTGCAGTTGTATCTACTTCGTTTGAGCTGGTAAATAATACCTACCTGCTAGGCTTTATTGAAGAGAGTACACCTTGATTATTTTTGGAAAATCCTACCTCCGCGACCCTCATGAAGGATTAGCGGCATTGAAAATTTATGTATGTATCCACTTACGAGTATATGCATGTATGTATATCATTTGGAAGTAGCCCATCCTGTCAACCCAATTTTGCAGTATGTTGTCAATTGTTTATGGATCATTTTCGCGAATAGTTCGATGGATGTTTTCTTCAACGGCCATATTATTCTCTCCGGGTGTAAATCACTTTTAAGTAAATTTTAAACCCAACCATTTAATCCCCATTTTTCAAACCCGAAAATTTAAACCTAGTTCAATATCTTGTCTCTGTAGTAGCGCAGTCCGTTCACCGTAATGCCGTTGACAGCTTCATTTTAAATAAGTATAGACCAATAATGCCGCCACTGCGAAACCCATATTAAACACGCACCCTTCGCGGATCCGATTTTTGGAATCCCAAATACTACAGATTTTCGAAGATAAAATCAATCTTCGTCCGAATAGATGTTTTTGCGGCCAAAATCGATATTATTTTCTAATTCATTTTACTGTCTGAATACAATGGTATAGCTGTAGCGGTAGTAGTAGTAGTAGTATGAGCTGTCAAAAGTAACATACACAGAAAATCAATGCTGCGAACACAATGGGTAGCTGTAGCAGTCGGTACGTTCAGAAGTTTAGAGAATAACTAGTCAACGGACTCAAATGCCGTAATTTTCTGTGAGGTAGTGGACTAGGTTTTTAACCAAAAAATCTGCCTACATTTGTTATTTAGTTGAAGAAAATCTAATAACAATTGACGCGCTACAGCTTTCGTGCAGTGCACGGCTGTACTTTACTTGAATAATAAGGAAGGAAAAAAATCAAATAAACAAATAAATATCAAGTCAATTATGACAGAATGCATTTTCATCACAATGAATCCATAAACAGATTAATGAATGATAAATTATTTATAGCGGAAATCAACAAACACATTAATTTGAATTTCCTGTTTAAATTGTCATTAGGTTCTGCAAAAGGTAATTTTTAAATAAATTGTTTATGGAAAACGTCGTAATAGGTCGCGTTCCTAGTTGGTTCACCATGCAATCCATACAACGTTTGATTTTGCCAACGACCGATGGACATAATAAATCGTTTGCTGCAAATTGTAATGCAAGTTGACCTATTATGTGAACAGCATATTTTTCAAAGCGCATGTGAGTACTCGTAATTATAAGCATCATACATATATTATCTTCTTTGTCACCCATTCTTACTTTTCAGGTTTTTTTTTTCTTACAGTATTTTTGTATTACAAAAAGTACTTTTTCGCTCTAAATTTTATAAGCTACCACAATCCATAAATAAACTTAAGTGAGAACAGAATATGAAATTTCACATATGACACCTGAGATATGCAAATGTCAACTGACCGTTCAGAAAGTAAGGACTTGACTAAAATTATAGTCCTTAAATTTTTACAGTGTGTCACTGTAGCGGTAGTAAGTGTTGGCTAACTTTTAACTTTTGTAGCGCTACAAGTTTGACTGCTGAAACAACTGTAGAAATGGGCGACTGCGACAAAGTGACTTTTCAAATTTAAAAGCTCGTTAAAAATATAAAAATTCAGTGGAATTTATGCTATAATATGTATATTAGGTTTAATAGACAAAAGTACGCGAAACTGTGATAAGTACCGTTCGATCAAGCTGATGTCACACACCATGAAGATCGTTGAGCGGGTATTAGGTGGCCGACTGCGAAAAATAATACGGCTATCTGATGATCAGTGCGGGTTTGTCTCGGGTAAATCAACCACAGATGCAATCCAAAGCATAAGGATCATAATGGAAAAACATCGTGATTCCTTAAGGGATTTGCATATTGTATTGGTTGACTTTGAAAAGGCATTCGACAGACAACCACGAGATCTGATATGGGTGGCGCTAAGACATCGAGGGGTTCCAGAAACCTATGTACAGATGATCATGGACATGTACGAAAGAGCAAAGACAAGAGTAAGATGTCCCGCTGCAGTAACCGAAGAGTTCCCAATCAAAGTCGGGGTGCACCAGGGAAGCGTTTTAAGTCCTTTGCTCTTTATTACAGTCCTTGATTATCTGCTTGAAGGTAAAGTGATGGACCCCAAGGTACATCAGTTATTCTTTGCTGACGATGGAGCCATCATAAGTGAGGATCCTACATCCCTGCAACGAGCACTTGATGTGTGGGTGGACGTTTTGGAGGGAAATGGGTATCGCATTAGTTCAAAAAAGACAGAGTACTTGTGCTGCGCGTTCTCTGATCCACTCAGGCCTATTCCAGACATTTATTTGAATGGAACAGTGCTTCCCAAGTGCGAAAAGTTCAAATATCTGGGATCTATGATCAATAGCAAAGCAACTTGTGATGACGACATCAATCATCGTGTAAGCGTAGGGTGGATGAAGTGGCGAGAAAATTCCGCTATCTTCTGTGACAGAAAAATGCCCCCTAAGTTGAAAGGAAGGCTCTACACCGCAGTTGTACGTCCAGCGCTCACATACGGTTCACAATGTTGGACGATGTACAAAAAGTATGAGAGTAAATTAACGGCAGCTGAGATGAAGATGCTTCGCATGACAGCAGGAGTGACCAAGCTTGATCGAATAAGAAGTTCAAAGATCCGTGGAAGCTTTCACATCAAGGAAACCATCGTACACAAATTAGAGCGCGACCGGCTCAGCTGGTATTGCCACGGTCAAAGAAGAGATCATTTGAACCCTGTTAAAAAGGCAATATCTATGCACGTTCCAAAGACATCGCGATGTAGGAAAGGCAGGCCTATAAACGCCTGGATCAGACAAATGCGACGACATCGGCATTTCATTGGCCTCAGTAACCGAGTGATCCAAAATCGGCAGGCCTGCCGATATTTTCTGAGGTCAAATAGGCGAACCCCACAGGCGGATCAGTAGAAATGCAGTGAAGTGGGAGGGCTGTGATCCCTTGTTTTCGGATCATAGCCTCGCTGATAAAAGGAAGAAGATAGACAAAAAGTTATCTTTAAAAAAATTGTTCTCAATAATAACATATTGCATACATTATTTTAATCAATTGTCTTTGTTTGACATAAGCGTCAAATGGGCGAATTTTGTATGTAGCGGCACGACATGAATACACAGTTCGTATTACTGCTACTACTATCTCTACAGCTAAAGTACATCGTGTTGCGGCAGTAAAGCTCACAGAGAGAAGCAATAGTGAAGCGGATGGTCATTTTGCCTCAACTCTTGAGTAATTGGACCTTGTAAGCAAATAGGGTCTTTAAGCAATATAAAGTTAGTTGGGGTAGATGTAAACATAGAGTAAATGAAAACGATGGTTGTTCCTGATTATTCTAATTAATTTTTATAGGCCACATATAAAAAGAAGATAAGTTCAGATTGTCGTGACACTGGTCCATTTCATATTGCGCAGCTAACTTGCAGTTGTCAGTCATAAGCAGAAAATGTGGGAAAAAGTTCTTAACACGTCCGTTTACATCCATCCGATTCTTAACACCCCTATTATGGTTAGCGAATCGAACGTTCGACTCAAGTCGAACCTCCCAGCGAATTACTTCTGTCGCTTTATAGACTTCACAGGTGACATTTAATTGTTTTTTTCTTTTGTCAGCACTTATTCTTTATTCGAATGAAAATGTTTGCTAACAGCAATACCACGACAGAAGCGATTCGCTGACAGTTCGACTTGAGTCGAACGTTCGATTCGCTAACCATAATAGGGGTGTAAGCCCCTATTGTCCTGTCGAAATGATGTCTTCGTTCATATGTATTTACCCCGAAATTAAAAAAAGTGGGGTAAATGAAAACATTTAGGGGCAAAAGTAAACGCCAAACTACTACACTGCACATTTATTATAACACTATTAACTCTTCAGCAGGCATGGGCTTTGACAAAACCGGATGAGGATGCCCTTGGTTATTTTGAGAGAAAAGTTCTTCGAACGATCTTTGGCCCCGTCTGCATAGACGGTGAGTGGAGGAGAAGGTTCAATGCCGAGCTATACAACCTATATGAGGACGACTTAGCCAAAAGAGCTCACATAGAGCGAATTAGATGGCTGTATCATTTAGAGCGGATGGAGCCCAACGTTCCCGCTAAGAAAGTCTTCGAATCCACCCCGGATGTACGGCGCAGTAGAAGACGACCTCGCGGTAGGTGGCGCAAACAAGTGGGGGGAGACATCAACCGACTTGACGTGCGCAGCTGGAGGTAGCTGTCTCGTAGCCATGCTGGCTGGAGTGGTTTGTTGGCTGAGGCCCAGGTCCACCCCGGACTGTAACGCCATCTAAGTAAGTAAGTAGGTAACTCCTCAGCAATACCATTTGTCGCATTTTTTTTAAAACTATTTGTTTTGCCCTTTCGCTGCCAAGGTCAAAATCGTATTTAGGTTTAAAATATCGCCATAAAAAATTCTTGTAAGCTACACGCGAATCCTTGGGTCCGGCACCAAAGACTAAGCTTCGAACCCGAGAATATTCGGGTTTGACAGTGAAAGGGTTAACAGTAAGAAAAAAAAAGTATACATACTTTTCTTTTAACATTTATTCTTTTTTTCAAAATTTGGTCTTCAACTGAATTGCAAAAAGTGTTCACATTTACCCCAACTGACCCTACTCCTTAAAGAAGTGCGACTGGTGTTGTTATTGAGCTCTGCGACGAGTTGAGAAGGTTTGGCTTTTAACTTTGGGCAAAAGTAGTAATTCTTTCGCTATGCGCACCAAACGACCTGCGATTAGTTTTGTTATCCACTAGCATGCTAATTTCACGAACTTTCTTTATGAATTTGCTTACAACATTCATTTCATTCATTTGGACAATTTTGTATTTATTTATTTTTCTGCTTCTGCAACACAAATCACTTTAAAATAATTTTTTTTCATATTTCCCAGCGAGTTCAAACGTAAAACCATTTATTTCTCGTTGAGGTTTGGCACGACATATCCGTCAATATTTGAAGAGCTTTACTGTTGCCAGTGTAGAAATAACACACACTTCAAAAAGAAACCAACAGATGACCAACCCTTTACAAATTTAATATTTTGCATGGTGGATACATGTACCTATTTTACAAACCATTACTGTTGTAGGAGAGTATCCCGAAATGTTGATTGTTTTTTTTTCTATTCTAACCTATCTAACTGAGGCCCGTGATTGAATGTTTTGTAATAGGCTAGTAGGGAGGTTATGGGAGTTGGGATTTGAAAAATGATAGGAAACTAGGATGTGGATGGGATGGAACGGAAAAGGAAAGAGTGTCGGCTACGAGGGACGTGCCGTGCTTGCTATGTGCACAGCTTAACTCGCCGGAAATGGGGTGGTTCTTGCCCCCGCAGCACGACCAAACCTACTACAAAAACATATATCATGCCATTCTACTACTTCCTATTTGTTTTACCGGAAGCGGACGGACCTTACTACACCAAGAGGTCGCTGCTTGTGTCAATGCAGCGTTGCCATATCCCACCCATCCTGGAAGTTTGTTGGCCATATTTGAACTTCCCCAATAGCAGGGATGCTGCAGCTGGTCACACCATCGCAGAGCTACATCATTGTCACCTGTTGCGCCCCCTGAAATTCAAAGCCTAAAACTCCACGGCGCTCATGGGCGTAATGGAAATGAAAACACTCGAGTTCCGATAGTTTACATTTACAAGCATATTTTATTTCAGCTAATTTGACATAAAAAAAAAATGATGAAAAAACTAATGGATACCTAAATTTGGTTTCCGTTGTGCCGTTTCTTTATCTTGGCACCTATTTGTTTTTGACGGGGTACGACTTATCAACCTAAAAAGAGCTCTGTTCAGGTACTATGTACAGATATAAAATGGAGACAAACTCTGAAGCGATCAGCCGCGACGGGAAACCGAACTTATTACAAATATTCACACAAGAAAATAAGACGCAATTAAAAATAAAAAAAAAAATATAAATGAATGCGTAACAAAAAAAAATTATGAAGAAACAAAAAAAAAATTATAAAGAAACAAAAAAAAAAAATATGAAGCAAAAAAAAATAAATATAAAGAAATAAAAAAAATATTATAAACAAAAAAAAAAAAACGGGACAGAAGGTCACACTAATAGTAAGCTTAATTATAAATCGTTTTATTAAATGATCCCAATGGTCACACCAATTTTTTTCAGCATCTTGATATTATCTATAGGTATATATTTTTGCATAATGATAATTCTTTTGTTCCTATATATATGTACATATGTATGTTGGATATATACATATATGGAATTTAGTGGGCAAATGATCCTGTTTTATAATTTAATAGTTTTGTGTCCGTAGACTGTATGTACGTGTGTATCGGGGCGTGAGGGGTTCTGCCAATCGCACAAGCTTCCACACTCACGAATTTTAAAAATGTGAAGTTTTAAAATTTTTGGTGACCACTACCTGAATTTTACACGGTATGCGGCCGCCTTAGGACACTAGGAACATTTAAACAAAGCAGCTACCGGTGTTGGCAGGAAGCCCACTCTGGTAAGTAAAATCTAAAATTTTTCGGACTGTTTTTTGTTGTGTTTCCTTTATTTTTTGTTTATTTCATCAGGTACGCAGCCGTAACAGTTTTTTCACGGTCCCACCTTTCGCGAACGTTCAAATTAAAATTGTCCTTCATATACAGCATAAAACTTAAGTCCCTTCCATTTTAGCGTAAAATACTCGTATGTACAAAGGGCATGACACGAATTGTTGGAAAAAGCCATGCCTTACGCCTTGACCTACTTTAACTATTGGTATTATTTCCACACTACGAAGGCTAGGTATTTCATACTGTTACTCTTAGTGAAAAAATCATAATTACACATTAATCGCTCATCCCTGTTCCAACGCGTCTAATCTACCTGTCGCCAACTTGGATTCTTTTGTCTCTTATGTTCATTCGTTCACGTTCATTCTCACTTATCCTTTTCTTTTTCTTTTTTCCCTTGTAAGAAATTTCTTTAAGGCGTTAGAAACCCAGAAAGGGTATAGGAAAGAAATGAAAATTGAAAGGTAAAGGAGGAAAATAGTGAAGTGACGATGGTTGTTAGTTTTGAATTTTTATAAGTTGAATGATTACGAAATACTGAAAAAAAGGTAAAAACTGATCTTGTAAACTTAACGGTACGATAATTTTCTTTTTAAAGCTACAGCATTACTTTCCTATGCTATTCATATTCTGTGTCTAAGTGCCGCTGCACTAAAATTGCTATTCCTGCCAGATTCGTTTCCTTAAGGATTCCCTGGATCGTTTCTTCGGAATCCATCTCAACTACAACTTTCATTTCACGGTTCCGGTAGTACATTACTCGTACTTACTTAGGTGGCGTTACAGTTCGGGATGAGCCTGGGCCTCAACCAACAAGCCTCTCCATTTAGCTCGGTCTTTAGCTAATTGCCTTCAGTTGCTCACTCCAAGTTGGTCGAGGTCCCATCGAACTTGTGCGCGCCACTTACGGTGAGGAGGTCCTCTACTGTGTCTTCGCTCCAGGTTAGATTAGAAGACTTTGCGGGTCGGATCGTTGATGTCCATCCGCTCTACATGTCCTAGCAATCTCAAACGTCCAACATGCACTCTTTGACTAGGTCAATGTCACAGTACATCTCATACAGTTCGTCGTCGAATCTTCTCCTCAAAAACCCGTCAACGCAAACGGGATCGAATATCTTACGAAGAATTTTTCTCTCAAAGCGGCCAAGGACTGGGATGGTCGGCGTCCTATACCGAGTCTCCTTAGTTTTTCGAGATAGGGCTTTACTGTTGAATTGCTTTATTAGCCCGAAAAAAAGCGTTTGGCAAGAGTTATTTTATTCTTCGCTTGATTTCTGCGCTGTTATCATTGTCAGAGTTAACTGCAGAGCCGAGGTAGATAAAGTTCCTTACTACCTCGAAGTTGTAGTTGGCCACTGTGGCCAATTCGCCGGTGTTGATTGTCCCTTCTTGTTGACAATGCTTGCAAACGCACCGGTGAAAGCCCGCTGAGTTCTCCCAATAATGTCTATATCGTCGGCATATGCAAGCAGTTGTAAGGACTTTTGATAGATTATTCCTCTGGTGTTGTTTGCTCGTGTATTCCACAGAATCCGTTCAAATACAATATGAAAAGTCACATGACAGCGCGTTACCTTGTCTAAAACCTTTTTTTACATGGAAGGTTTCGGTGGGGTCATTACCGACCTTGATGGAGCAGCGAGCGTTCTCTATCGTCATCCTGCACGGACGGACAAGTTGGCCAGAGATGTCAAAACTAAACATGGCTCTATATAGCTCTTCTCTATAGATGCTGTCATAGGTGGCCTTGAAATCGATAGAGATGATGAGTATCGATTTGGACTTCTTGGGTTTTCTCCATGATCTGTTGAAGTGTGGCCTGAAACCGCACTGAGAGGATCCAATCAGGCTGTTGATTAAAGGTTTCAGGCGTTCAGACAATATCACAGAAAAGACCTTCTATGCGATGAGAGAGAGAGAAACCCACTCTTTTAAGATTGGTTTAAAAATCACTTCTACCCTGAAGTCAAAAACTACCTGGAAAAGAAAAATTTAAGCAATAAAGTCTTGCTTAATTTGAATAATGTTCCGGGGTATCCGGTTAATTTAAGTAAGCTGTCTGAAAATGTAAGAGTTCAGTATCTTCCCGCCCTATATTCAGCCTATGGATCAGGGCGCAATATCCACTTTTAAGGCGTATTATTTGCGCAAAACTTTTCAAAACCATGTTACTGAAATGGATGGAAGATCCTATATTAAACAATTTTGAAAACACTGCAACATCAAAGATGCCATTTACAACATAACTGAGTCTTGGAATAAATTAAAGTCAATAGCGATGAATCATGTTTAAAAACAACTATGGCCGGAATGCATTACCAATGTCCAACCTAATGATGTCACCAGTCTTCTTAACGCTGACAGAGCTCCGATTTCAAGTGAAGAGTATGCAGTTGGGATCAGATCAAGAGTGAGATGAAGAGCCTGAGCCAGGCTTCCCCGAGTCGCCAGTTGACTTCGAGAAATTTGTTTGAAGCACTACATCATTTCGAAGAGGGATTGGACATTTTAAACCAAAACGATCCCGACGAAAAACACAGTGCTAAAGTTTCAAGAGTTGTTAATGAAGACATTAATGGCTATAAAGAAATATCTTAATTATTTCAACATCTTAATTTTTCTCCATTTTTTGTTACTTAATTATATTGTATTGAAGATTTGGAACCAAACTAATGGATTTTGTATGGGTTTGTATGAAAAAAAGACTCGTTATACGGCATTTCGCTTTATGGCCTGATTTTGTGGAACGTATCTAGGCCATGTACATATAATGTCTACTTTATGATTAAATCAAAATTTCGATATTTTTTTTTAATTCACCTACTCTACAAATCTTCTCTATCTCTAATATTATGTATATGAAATGCAAAACGTTTTTTTGTTAGTAATAACTCGAGAACCAATTATCCGGATTTAGGTTCTTTTTTTTTCATATCATAGATATGTTCTCTGGTCGGGTTATAGTCACCCTGATTTTCGTTGGCGTTTGTCGCTTTTCGACGATTGTCGATTAGGCAACATAGGGAATAAGGAGTAACGATAATAGTGAATCAACTCGGACAAAATACCTAAAAACATTTACTCGTATGTATCCTTTAAAACGCATTTTATTTTTCATTTCCACGCTTCTAATCTAAAAATAGCTAAGCCGATTTGAATACAATTAAATTGTCTGATTAGTACATTAATCGATAAAGAAATTGAAATATCAATCATTAATCTGTGCTTCCTAGAACCGGAGTAGTTAGCCAATGTATAAGTTCATGCGTAAACGAAAAATCATCAGGCCAGCCAGTAGTATGTTTATGTTCAGTTAAGGGATGTTTTTCTTTCTTTGTTTTTTCTCTTTAGCTATGGAGAGGTGCGATTGTACTCTAGAAATCAACTGGAGATAAGTGTTTCTTCTGATTAGAAAAAAATGTTTTAGGTGTTTATGTTTGACTCGAACCAATAAGATGTCTATGGACGCATGTGTATTACTGCTGTAAAATGAAAATTGAGGGCTGCATTTTTTAGTTTAAGAGTAAGAAATTTGAGGAAGTTGCAGGTAATAATCCTTAATCAACGGGAGCATGACTTGAAGTTTTGAGTGCGGACGAACGTGGGTGGATCAAATCAGAGTCCAGGCGAGCGGAGCCGCGGGCACAGGTAGTCCTTTATACATTATGTGTTTTTTGTGGGCATTTTCCTTTATATGTATGTATATCTATTTTCATCGGTAGCAACGCCGCACAGTGGCTCATTTAGGCAAAAGTGCTTGCATAATTCAATTTTCGGGTGGATCTACGTAGGCTGTTCGATAAGTCAGTGACTTTGAAATGAAATATACTTGTTTTTTTTTTTTCAAAATTGAATTTAATTTTCAACGTAGTTTCCTTTAGTGCGATGCACTTTTCCCAACGATATTCTATTTCTCAAACCCTGCAAAATAGGCATGTTATACAGGGTGATAAGATACGACAAAAGCCTAGAACGGATAGGTTGGGTCGAGACAAGAAAAAAATCGTATGGAAGGGGGGGGGGTCTATCTCCCCCGTTTAGGCGGGAAAAAAATTGACTTTAAATGAAAAAAAAATTATCAAAAATCAACGGGAACACGTACAATAATGTGCTATAGCTTTTTTGAAAGCTAATATTCCATTCTTTTATTTGCTTTTTAAATCAAGTTGTTTCAGTGAATAGTTTTTGAAAAATTAAATTTCAGTCAAAATTTTTGAAAAATATTTTGAATTTTTTTTTTAAGTTGATTTTTTTCAACATTTTGCGTTATTAACTGCCACTGATATTTTTATTTTGCAATGCTTTTATCAATTCTTAATTAAATACCGAAAACTCGATGTAAAAATCTGTCTTAGTTTTTGAGATATTAAAAAAAATGTAAATTTCGTTTTCATTGAAAAAGGGATAATCTGCGCATTCAATAAAGTCCAACCATAGAAAAACCCAAAAAGGGGATTTCCGGGAAAAAAGTACCTTTACATTTTTTTGAATATTTCAAAAACTAAGAAAGATTTTTATGTGAGGTTTTCGGTATTTAATTAAGAATTGATAAGAGCATTGCAAAATAAAAATATCAGTGGCAGTTAATAACACAAAATTTTGAAAAAAATCAATTTGAAAAAAAAAAAATTCAAAATATTTTTCCGTTGATTTTTAATATTTTTTTTTTTCATTTAAAGTAATTTTTTTTTTTTTACAAAATTGCCCCTCCTGCCTAAATGGGGGGAGATAGACCCCTCCCATACGATTTTTATCTTGTCTCGACCCAGCCTATCCGTCCTAGACTTTTGTCGCATCTTATGCAAATCACCCTGTATATTAAAAGTAATTATTCTTAATGCCATACATTGGCAACATTGTTATACAATATTGTTATCGATCTATTGGAAGTTATGAACCAATCGTGTACGATTCCATGCGAGGGAGCAGAGTCTCCATAAGATTGACATACTATTATGGACTGCTAGTGAAATGTCAGTTCCATATAATTTCTACAAAAAAAAATTACGCCAAAATATCTAGCCCCCTTGGTTCGGAGCGGAACAATATCGAAACAAATTGCCAATCATCTTGAATTTCTCCATAGAATGGTAGAGACACTTCTTGGGATTGTGTGAATTTGCTAAGAAAAACGGTAACACCTACTGATAGATGGAACCAACAAAATTTAAATAAAAAATCGTTATATATGCATTTAACTGCCCCATAAGTTGCACAATATTCATATATTTATTACGAATCAATTTTGTATGTAATATGTCAATGAAAACTCTGTCTTTGTACACCCAACTGCATCCAACGAAATTTCATACAAGTGTGAGTTTCCATTTTTTTTTCCGCTCCGAGCCAAGAGAGCTAGCGCTAATGTTGGAACCAAGGCGAAGTTGGCTACTAGCAGTCGATATATAGTATGTCAATGCTCCATAAGTGTGTCTTCAGTCTCTTTAATGGTTTTACCGCGCGAAAAGTAGTGCTTTATCTAAGAAACTCACTTTCTTCCACTTTAGACAAATCTTACAAACCAAAGTTCTTTCGATCATTGTAAAAAGCTAAGTGTTTGACAGATCCATTTAATTTTTTTTTGTCTATGAAAAGAAAGACAAATATGTCAAAAAAAAATCCTCTTTGGGGTCCGAGCGCCATCTTGCATCAAAGCCACTGACATAGGGAACAGCCCTCGTATAATGCAAACTTTTGAAATTCACTGGACACTTGGAGCTCTGGTAACCGAAAAAATGTAACCTTGGTTTCTATAGTTTTACCTGTAGAACCAGTCAAAGTTGAGTAATTTTTTAAGGTCACCTAAAAATTGTTTTTTGTTAGGTTTGTGTGTAAAAATTAGACACAGGGTTTCAAAAAATCATTTCTTTTTCATTTTGTGTGATATCTGTTCATTTGGTAAATCGAAACTGAAGAATTTTTTTTTTATAATTTTAGCTTATTTATTTTTAGAACGACTTAATTTAATGTTCTTTGAAACACTATTTCTGGCACGCTTTTTTAGGCTTTAGGTTGAGTTTAAAAAAAAAGTTTGCAAAAGTCCGACCTGAAAAATATAAACTGAAAATATCAGGTGCCCGAACTTGCGGGAACTTTGTGCTAGAGATTTTATTTGAGGAGGTTAGCCAAATTTCCGTCCATCATCAGTTAATTTTTGTCGACCCATAATGTTCCAATATGCAAAGGAAACTAGAGAACTCATAAAAAGTACAGTCAACGATATCAAAAATCAAATTGCTAATCTTCAACCTGCTGAATATAAAGTTAAATGACGAAATAGGGATAGTTATCAACCACGAGTTCTTTTTAACTATGATTGACGGAAAAGTTCTGAATGAAATAACAGATACACAGTCAACGCGGTCATGTCCTATATGCAAGAGAACACAAAAAAACTTCAACAATGAAGATGAAACAAATCATGATGAACATAACTACGAATATGGAATCTCTCCATGACATGCAAGAATCAGGTGCATGGAATTTATTTTGAAACTTGTATATACACGTCGACAAGAGGGAGAGGATATTCATAAATCTATTGGAGTCAAGGAGGCAGAAAAAATAAGAAAACCTGAGATCCAAAAGCATTTTCGCGATGAGATTGGGCTCGATGTGGGCAGACCAAAGCAAGGATTTCGAAATACCAATGATGGAAATACTTCCAGGAGATTTTTTCGAGAATCAGAGGCAAAAGCTCGTATAACGGGGGTCAATAGAGAGGTAATAACGAGGCTTGAAGTCATACTTAATATTTTGAATTGCAGGGAACGGTTAACACTGTCAAGTTTGGAGAATATGCCAAGAAAACAGCAGAGTTATTTAACCAAAAATATCCCGAAAAACAACTCACACATACTCTTCATAAAATTTCGGCTCATAGCCAAAATATAATAGAGAATCAATCTTTACCACTTGGAGAATTTTCAGAAGAATCTCAGGAATCCAAAAATAAAGATAACATTAAGTATAGATATCAAGGACGTGCAAGATTTCAAGGATACGGCAGAATGAAGACCTTTTCAACATGCTTGCAGCCACTCATTTCTTCGTTAAGGCATGCCAGAACCGAAACAGATTTCAAAGTACAATACTCTCCAGAAATGATAAGTTTATTTGACGAAAGTTTCCAAGAAATCTAATTTTTTATTTTTTTGGTCCGAAATGAATCACTGAAATATTTTATTATGCAAAAAAAATCTTTTTATACACAAAAAAAACTCTTTTTATACGCAAAAAAAAGACATTTTAAATATGGTTTGTTTACTGTTGTCATCACTGTTTTGCTCGGATTAGCTTTTCGACACCATGTTATTACTTCAATCGAGAACTTTTGAATATTTTAAAAGTAAAATATTATCTTTATCCCCTGTGTTGAGAAAGTCTTATTTCAACAGAAGATTCAGAAACACCGTGTAAAACATTTTTCCCAAAATTCACGAATTTCATTTCATCCCTGGGAATTTCTTTTAAGCAAAAAAAAAAAAAAAACTGTCACGATATCTTTATTCGTTTGAGTTATGATTTTTGCAAGCAAAAAAGTATAATGAGCCACTGTGCGCCGGGTAATATACAACATTTATACTCACTCCCGCGCGAAGCCGGGTAATTCAGGTAGTTATAAATAAAGCACACTTGTAGAGCTTGGGAACGCGTTTTACATATCTGTCTTTTGATGCCACGTACATACAAATGTATGTACACATGTTCCCAAAATTATTCGCACAAGACCATATATAAAGATTAAAATAAAATTAAGCCATTTTCTTTGATTAAAATTCAAAATATTATATTAAAAAAATGTTTCTGACTTCATTCTTAATACATAGTTAAAAACAAACAAAACAAAATATTTAATTCACAAAAATAGGGAAGCTAACAAAAAAATAACTTTAGTAAAACGTAACACAAAATTATTCGCACAAAACAAAACTGAAACAGAAAATAACAAAATTCAAAGCGTGGGGAGCATATCAATAGGGTGTTGTGCCACCGCTAGCCTCAATTACGGCTCGCAAACGTCTTGGCATACTATCCACAAGTTTCTTAGTGAAGTCTGGGCTTATAAGCTCCCATTCCTGCTTGAGGGCTTCTTTAAGAGAAGCTTTGCTGGTGATAGGCCGATTTCTAATATTTTTCTCAAGCTGAGCCCAAAGATGTTCGATGGGATTAGTGTCGGGTGACTGTGGGGGTGTTTTTAGTTGCGAGGGTGTATTAAAAAGTAACCACATTTTAACGTTATGGGCAGTATGTTTTGGGTCATTGTCCTGTTGGAAGATGTAATCTGACCCTAGACCCAATTTTGTGGCGCTTTGTTGGATATTTCTTTTCAGGATGTTCATGTTTCCATATTGATCCATCTTATAAGCAATAAACTCTATTTGTCCTACCCCATTTGCAGACATACACCCCCATATCATGACGTAACCACCACCGTGCTTCACGGTTGCTTGGAGATTAGCTTGTTTTAGCTCAGTATTTGCTTGTCGCCAAACCGTTTGCTTGCCATCATTGCCAAACAAATTAAACTTACTCTCGTCGCTAAAAATGATGGACTTCCAAAACTCTGAGCTCTTATTAACATACTGTTTGGCGAAATTAAGTCTTTTTTTCGTATTGGTTTCAGGAATGAAAGGTTTGCGACGTGGTGCAATTCTGCCATGAAAACAGTGCGATCTTAAAGTCCGTCTTACTGTTTCAGTAGAGATTGGTTTATTAATTATTTGAGAAATCTCCGCGGTCAGTAATTTTACAGGTGTCTTCGGATTTTTCTTTATTCTCTTGATGATGTGCCGCTCATTTGCTGCTGACAATATTTTCTTTCGCCCCCTACCTGGCTTATTCTCCAAATTTCCTTCATTTCTAAACTTGTGTACAATATCCTCATCCACGGTGTAAGATCTCCCAACAAGATCACCAGTCTCGCGGTATGTCTTTCCTTGGCAAACTAGCTTAAGGATGAGCTTTCGTTCTTCCATAGATGTTTCCGATTTTTTCCCTCCGATATCGCGTTTCTCGAGTTTTTTCACACTGTATATATTCGCAAATATTCTACACTCAACGCTTGTTGCCTCGATCAAGTCATTTAACAGAATTAGTGCAGCTTACAAAACGTCCCTTGTGCTTGTGCGAATAATTTTGTGTCTGCTTTTTCCATATAAAATTAAAAGCACAATGGGCACACTACCGTTAGTTTAGATTTAGTTATCTTTCAGCATGAATACAACTAGTTAAACATACAGAACAAATGTACAAAATAGAAAAAAAATTTTTTTTTTAAAAAACCAAGAAAAACGACGCATATTTGGCTAAAAAGTATTTGTGCGAATAATTTTGTGAATGAGTGTACCTATTAAATATATACAATACTGAAAATGCAAACCAACGATATACTCTGCGGTAATCTGCGACGAAATCCTAGGAACGGAAATGGATTCGATTTTCTTGCAGGCCACTGCGGTTATACACAAATTGTACCCCATTCACATAGTTATTCAAAATGAGTTTGACATGTTTTCAACTTGATGATACTCTATTCGTTTAAAAAGAATATAAAAAATAATAATTAGATAAAAATTCCATTGAAAGGAATAGATCTCTACCCAGAACATACAGAAATGTATATCTACGAATATACAAATATAGACTCATTTCCTGAAATTGTAAAAAAAAGAGAAACTTTGGATAGAAAAGTAAACGATGGCATATTTTGTATCATTCTTCTGAATTAATTACAAATGAAACACAAGAAGTAAGATTTTTTTTTTGAATTATCGCGCTTTATTTGTATTATAGCTTTTATTCATTTTATCTGGGTTTTTTTTTGTCTTCAATTCTCTTTTCTTAATTTTGTTTGCTATTCATTCTTTCAATTTTTTCTATTCAATATATAGGTATTATAATTACAATATAATAACTAAGTGATTCATTTTTTTATTAATTAGTAATTATTCGTAATATATAATGCAATTTAATTTAATATTCTTTGGAACTGGTTCATTTTCATAATTTATGTATGCATATTATACTGATGAATTTTTGTTGTTGTTTATATTTTTCCTTTATTAAATATATAATATATAATTCATACCTATGTAACATGTATGTATATCGTTTCTAGTTACATCTGCACTTGTATAGATATGTATACAAGTGCATATACATTCTTTAATGTCACAATAAAACAATTTTTTTTAAAAATAATAGAAATGATAATAAAAATTCGAGAATTAAAAGAAACAAAACAATTAAAACTATGGCGAAAGAAATCGTATCTACAGAAAAAGTAATTTAACTTAAAAAAAAAATAAAGTTTAAAACATTTTATTCTGGAAAACAGAAAATCATTACATTTGGCGTTCCTAATACTTCATTTTAAAACCGCGGTCTAATTTTTAATTTTTTTTTAACCATTATTGTTTTATAGTTTGAGGGTAATATACTGCTTTTTGGTTACTAATATTCATCTTGTTTGGCTATAACAATATGTATATATATTTTGTATATAAATATTTAATATTTTTTTGTTTTTTTTTTTCCAATATGCTAATTTTTTTTTAGAACTTTTCTTGCTTACATTATTGAAGTTTATTATTACTAAACTTTTCCTTAATAATTCTTTCCCTTGTTTCAGTTTGTTTTTTATTTGCTCTAGTTTTCTTTTTCTGTAAAAACATATCTATATTTGTTTGTTCTTTTGGAAATCATAAATAAAACAATTATTAATCGGCATTTTCATTGGAAAAAAAAAATAATAAAAATTAAAATAGGTAGCAGGGTGTTTGTTTTCAATTAGCATAATAATAATAATTATAATTAGGAATAATATTAATAATAATAAATCTACTATCACATTTTAATTTACGTACAACAGTGGTTTTGCTGTCGCATCGTGCATACGCATTTACTCCTCTATTATTACTTTTGAGTGAAGGAAAAATAGGCATGTATTTCCTTGCATTAGAAATTGTTACATACATAAGGAATATAATACAAATACATAATGCAGTTGCAATATATTCTCAATATACCCTAAAATATATTTATTTATGTTTTTTGTTTTTTTTTTTTTAATAATTTGCAAATTTCCTTCATTTCTTGTATTTATTGCTAAGATACAAACAAAATGATAAAGATATTTGTAGATTTTACTTGTTTATTTTTTTTCAGGCATTTACATTTGTTTTTATGGTTTCCAACTTAACGAAACTAGAAGCCAAATTCTTTATCGAGATGAGGCGGTGTGTTTCATTTACTAATATTTTACTCAGTAGTGATCTGTTGTTATTATATAATGTAGTAGCTTACAGTAATAGTAGTTGTAGTATGTAGGAGGACTAGCTAGCTCATTACTCAGTTTTCGTTTTTTTATTTTATTTTTTTTTTTAGGCTAAGGTAAGTTTTTTTTCATTCATAATTATTGATTTACTTTGTATGTATTTACTAAAATACCTTAAGATTATTGTGTTCATAAAGCTGTCTATGCATGGAACATTATCATAATGCGAATATAATTTTATTTCTTTAAGTCTCTTTTTACTTGTGTTTATCTTCTACATCTTATATACATTCGTGTGTATGTAAGTTAATTTTTTTTTGCTCAGAATATTTCTAATGTAATGTTTATTTCTTTTATATAATATTAAATATTTTAAGATGGTATTTATGTGGTCTAAAAACAGTATAATGTATCTTAATAAAAAAAAAAAGACAAATCAGTAAAGGAATGGATTTATTTCATAGGTACACAGCTACACGAGAACAAAGGGGATTATGTGATAAAAAGAAATTGTAAAAAAAAAAGATTTTATCACTCTACCCTACTATGTAGAAAAAAGAAGTATTGAAATTAGAAACCGGTAGGCTGCAAAAACCGAAATGGTGTGGGGATTAAGTAGTGAGATTCAAAGCTAAATTTGATTATATAACACCAATACATAGCAAGGGAGAGTTTGCTCACAAAATCATTAAGTTTTTGTTTGTTCTGAAATTGATGATAAAGACTAGAAATACATAGGGCATCTTAAAGAAAAAAAAAATGTGTAGGTATTATGGTCTCAAAGTTGGATTGTTGCTACAACTGGATCAAACAAAGACCACATGACCTTACCACGGCTGCTTTTCTCCCCTTATTCGCTTTTGAATTCGCCAATCCTTTTGGTTTTTGATATCATTAAAATCTGTATGAAAGTAAATTTAATTTTCTGTTTCACTTACATTTAGATACTCAAAAAGCGAGAAGATTTTCGCCCCTTTGCTGCGATATCCAATAGTGTTGTAATGCCGACGGCATACGAAAATCAGCTGATGAACTTAATTTTATATGTAGGCCTTATCACTTTAACTCATTCTCTTACTTTTCTTTTTCAATTCATTATCTTTGCTAGTTATGAAGAAATATTTGAAGTCAAATTCGTAGAAGTTTAATGGTTTTATCACACATTGTAGCAGGAAATTTGTTGCAAATGTTGTTGGAATGATGGTGTCGCTGCGACGACTGCTGTTGCTGCCGAGAATTGAGGAAATACCTTTCCAAGGTGACTGGCTGATTCTGCTGATAGTGTAGAAGAAACTGCCGACGTTGATGCTGTTGATAGGTAGGGATGTATCCGATGTGATCGCAAATATTGTCGATATTTACCGCTACTGCCACTGCTGATGTTGCTGTTACTGTTTTTATTAATGTTGCCATTATTATTGTCATTATTTGTTTTTACCGTATTATGAAGTGGTGTAGGCGTGGTATCAGGGCCAGCCTGATAATTGCTAGGAACTGTTGCAATTGGGCTACGGTCGATCAATAGAGATGCAGCTGTATTCCAACGAAGATTTGTTGTATCAACCAGAGATGTGGATACACCATGGCTACTGCTTTGATAATTATTGTTATTGCTGTGTTTACTAGCAGAGCTGGTGCTGCTAATTCTACTTGTTTGACTACGTGTAGTGCTAGCGGTGTTGGCAGAATTTGCCACATATCCACCAGAAATCATTGCGTCGCGCTTTCCTACTGATGTATTCGTTGTGGAACAGCCTTTGACGGGGCATAGATTATGCGAGGATATATTGATAACGGGAGGAAGTATGTTGGTGTTGTGTGGGGTGATTGATGTTACAATGGTTGCGACGGCTGCCAGTTGATCCCAATGGGTTGCTGTCGTAGAAGATGAGGAATTTTGTACTAGCAGGTTTTGTTGATGATTTTGACTTTGGTTTTGTTGCTGTTGTGGGTGTTTCTGTTGTTGTGGCACTGAGGTTACAGCGGAACGACTGTTCTGATGATTTCGATGAACTGAAGCAGCAGCCGCCGCAGCAGCAGCAGCAGCCCGTCGAATTGCTGTTGCATGTTCGATGTACTGTCCACTGGCTGCAGATATCACAGATGACGGTACGGATACCACAGGATAGTGCGCCTGTTGAGACATTTGTGACATCTGCTGCTGTGGATTGCTCTGTGGAGGACGAAGTTGTTGTTGCTGCTGTTGATGACTGTGATGATGAATCGAGTTATATTGGGCGGATGAGGTTTGCCTATGGTGATGCTGATGCTGCGGTTGATGAAGGACCTGAGATTGCTGCTGCTGTTGCTGGTGTCTCGTTGAGGATCGTCTCGAGGACGTAACAATAGATGAAGTTGATGGCGCTATGTTCGAGTTCTGTGCGGCCGATGATACACCAACGAGCAGGGCGGCACTGTTCCGAGACGAGCTTGGCATGTTATTGATGAAAGGACTCCTGCGTTGACTTTCCATTTTCCGAAAATAACATGGGTGGATCATGAGAAGTGGCTCAACGCGCTGCCCCGCCGGTGGTTTTGGTTGATTTGGCAATTCATATTCTACGCTACAGTCTACATGCAATGGAATGGAGTAGTCTTTTTGGGTGCTCACGTTGCTGTTGGCGGCGGCAGCTAAGGTTGACGCTGCGGCAGCCGCAGTCACTGTCACGAGAGCTGTCGCCGCCGCTACCGATGAAAGCCGGGATGACTGCTGCTGGCTTTGCTGCGGCTGCTGTATTATCTGAGTTGTCTGCTGTTGTTGTTCTTGCTGTTGAGGGTGTCGTGATGCGCCTGAAGTTGTCGCAGTCCCATGAGAAATCGATATATCGTAATTTGCGTAACATGCGGCCATCGTCATGTTGGTGCTAACCGAAGTCGCCCAGACACTTAAGTTTAAATTAAAAAATAAAAAAATAAAATAAAAAGAAACGGGCAAAAAGCACAAATTTGATATATTAACACATTTTTGAACCAATTTCATTCGTTTTGCTTATCCACATGACTATGCACTTCCTTCAAACCACCAAACACATTAGCAAAACTATTTGCATACGACATATATATGATGCACATATTCATAAAAAAATATAAATACACTTACATACGCCCATAATCACGTATGCATATATAACTGTATATTACATCAACTATTATATTACAATTGGCACTGGTAATCCAAGCGAAACTGCGTTTTCCTCTCCGTGATGTGGTTTTAGGGGGCGAGTTTTGAACGCGTGACAATCAATGTGTTAATGCGTGCGATCCGACGAAAATGTTACCCTTTCTTTGGATCAATGATGAGAATATATAACTTTTTAACACGAGTTACATTAATCAGTCTTAAAAATGACGAAAACGACCACCGACGAGGCCATGTACTTTTCTTATTATTGGTTCAGTCTTTTCACTTTTCAGTGCATCTTTTCTTTTTTTTTATTATTCGAGGGAAGAGCGATCGAAAAAGATTTGACCAGCTTTAAGGCAAATATTTTGCTGAAAGCAAGTCATATCATATGAAAGATATATTTTCGGTCTCTCTCGGCCATGAAGCTTACATGTATGTTGTTATCTAGTTTTTCGTGAATGGGGATTGCTGACATGCCACACCAGAGTAAGCCGATTTTTATGTGTGTTGGTGTATATGGAGTATGTATCCGTTTTCAACCGACCGATTTTCTTTCTTTCTTCGGAGTTTTCCTTTGTTTTTTTTTCTATGGTAATGTCCGGAACTTAAAAGTGCTTAATTTTATCACAAAATATGTTCGGACACAATAAAAATTGTTTTTCATTAAATTATTTATTTAAGTACTTATAGATAAGAAGAAATAATGAAATAACAGATCAACGGCAAACGGATGTATAATTTTAACCAGCCCTCTTTATCGACTGAGATGAAAAGTTATTCAAGAAAAGATTTTCACACAGTGTGCAGAAACATATGGCTGAATGTGTACAATGGGTATAAAGAGATTTGTGCATGGGGAATGAGAGTGTAAAGAGAACGTTGGTCAATTATCTGCTGTGTTCGGTTGGGTACGTATGAGATATTCCGCGGCACCATGTTTTTAAAATTATATCTTACTAGTAAGTAAGTATATGTATATAGTATATATGTTGAGAACAGCAGCCATCATAGTAAGTGTTGTCGTAGTAGTTTTAATGTGAAAAACGAAAAACGCACAGTGTTAATTTGCTAGATTCCGATGAGGTTAGCACTGTTGCCCTTATGACTTGTTTCAAGTTGGTACCAGTGTGAGGCTCCTTGAAAGGGACATTTTTCTCGATTTTTTTTTCGTAATTAGATTATCTCTTTTGGATTTGGGAAAAACGGTATGTTATTAAGACATATATTATATACATTTTTATTAAATGAAATAAAAATTATTAAATTAAAATTAGTGCTCTGTAGAATTACAGTGGACCAATAACCGGATCGCTTACTCGAGAATAGTTTGTTTGGAAAAAAGGCCATTAATTTGATAAATTTATGTAAACGTAGTTAATGTTGTGCCTAAGCTTTTCGAAGAATTTTTTTGTACTTAAATGAAAGAAAATGACTACGTACAACGATAGCTACAGTAATTTTGAAAATGTCCGTGTTTTCAAATTTCAAATCCAGCAAGTGCAGCGCGAGTTATTTTTCGAGGTCGAGAAATTGTTTCGAAAAAAACGCGATTTAAAGTTTAAGTGTAGCAAGAAAGGGAGACACGATCGAGCTATGTGCGTTCGATTTTTGACTTGACATATTTTTTAAAATATGTATGTACATACTTTTAGAAACTGCCATAAAAAAATTTAAAAAATTTCAACCCTTCGCAGTGGTGTTCCACCTTTAAGAAAAATAGAAATTGAGCAAACTTTTTTTAAAATTTTGTTTGTTTACTTAATTCGACATAACTTTGTAGTTGACTTATTTCTCTTATAACTGAAAATCAAATATTGTTCTAGTTCTATTGAGCACTTTATGTATTGGATCAAATGATGTTGTAATGACGAGCATTGTGACGACTTACTTTTCTCATATTTATATTTGGGATATTCTGAGATTTAACCGTCGAACCCTATACATATTTGGAGTGGACTTATCCTGCCCTGGGTGCCAGGGCATCCTGTTTTTTATTTCGATATGTTTCGTAAATAAAAGCCTCTTAACATTTTTAATATTTTAATACTGGTCTTAGGTTAACATTCACATAGAAAAGCACTTCAGTATTAATACAATATCTATTTCACACATTTAGTACACATTTTAATTTGATGCACAGATGGACGCTTTGCACTTGTTGCAAAAAGTTTTACTCTTCATGTCGTTTGAGTACGGACAAAGTCTGCATCGCCCTTGTTTTGGAAGATCAGGTACCGGTGGTTCTGGCATCTCAGGTTTCTGCAAAATTCCGCAGATCATTGTCGGATATTACTATGTAAAGTAGACACATTTTTCCGTTCCTCAAGCCACGGTGTTGTATTACTTATGTCTTTAAGTAAGTTCTTCTGTGTTGAATTTTAGCTTTGTTTTCAGCTAAGCTAAGTTTCAGCAATATCAACGAGTTTATACCCACTGCATTCAGTAGGCCATAAAATATACATAATGGTCAGCGTCGAGTTTTCGGGACACTGAGTACCTACCGATTTTACTACTCAAGAGTACTACAGCAAATTTTCTCCCTGTTCGAAGAACATAAATGCCATCTTGTACCTGTCATCGTGGACTCATCATACCGGAATCTGCATGTACTTTTATCATGCACAAACGATTTGCTACTTGAATCGTCAAAATCCATTCATAAATAAAGAAATTTCGACAAAAACAAATCGCTAAAGTCTTTATACAGCGTTTGATACTCAACAACACATTTTTGGATACCTGGAGAGGGTCGGTATACCTACTGTCTTCTGAGAATTACTAATAGTCTAAAGTCTTCATACGGCGTTTGATACTCAACAACACATTTTTGGATACCTGGAGAGGGTCGGTATACCTACTGTCTTCTGAGAATTTCTAATAGTCTAAAGTCTTTAACAACGTTCGATACTCAACAACACATTTTTGTATACCTGGAGAGGGTCGGTATACCTACTGTCTTCTGATAATTTCTAAAAGTCAAAAGTCTTTATACAGCGTTTGATACTCAACAACACATTTTTGGATATCTGGAGAGGGTCGGTCTTCTAAGAACTTCTAATAGCGCACATTTTTGTGCTTATGTAGACGGAGTGAGCAGAACTTGCGTAACCGATATCTTATGTCCTGGAAAAGCTTGAACCATGGGACAGACACCAAAACTTACGTTACGGGTGTCCTATCCGTAATAAGATAAATGTCGACATTTCGGGTAGGGTCCAGTTCATTTTATTCGTATTCTTTTTCTAGGTATAGGGCTGTAAAGTGTTTTTGATTTCGTCGTGGAATTTTCAAAGAAGAATCCGTTTGATGTGGAGAGCACTGGTGCCATTTTGGCTTGAATAATGGCAGCATTTCACTTTGACCATATTATAAATTTAATGAGGTCAAAAAGTTAAATTCGACTTAATTATGGTTTTTTTTTATTGACAACACTGCTCATGAAGAGTTTCTCTATCTGTGGCAATACGAAATAATAACTAAGCTGTACTTGAGTCAGAAGATTCGCAATTATATACATTTCTTCCTATTAATTTTCGAGTTCAATATATCCGCTAGTTGACAAATGATGGGTATATGATTATAAACACAATTTGACTATTTCACACAATTTTCTCTTTTAACGTTTGTTTTGAAAAATGTTCAGTACTAATTAGAGTACTGAAAAATACATAAAATAATTCAGTTCCATGCATTTTCGTACGCAATAGTTGGTACATGATACTTTTTTAAGTGCGTGTATACGGATAATGAGATATCAATACCAGTTTAAAGTTCCTATACTTCAAACGGCTAAAGCCCAGTATGTATAATTGAATGCTCAAGTTCTCACTTTTTCGCATCAAAATAGTTGATAAATTATCATAATGTCTAGAGAACAAGCGGTACTATGCCGGGCCAAATGAAGAACTAGCAGATATTTATCACTTCGTATGATGTTGGCGTTAATCAGTTTTCCCTTAGAACATACACGTGGACTGGCGTAGAGTTTTTAAGAACCCGACGGTTGCTCCAATAGAGTGTGCATTATGTATATGTACTTCATATAAAACCATCGTTTGTGCGCCTAATTTCGTAGTAGATAAAAAAGTATCGAAACGTGTTTGGTTACCTAAATAACCATTTGCAGCACTGGTACTACGAGTATATAACTCGAAAACGTAAGCACATCAGGGATTGCATTGATTATAATCAGCTGGTTTCGTTCCTATTCAGCCGAAAGCCATTTTGCGTCATAATAGCGCAAGATGTGACTAAAAGGATTTCCCCAAGTTTGATAAAGTCAATAGAAGCACAGATCATCTTGGGTAGTTGTTATTACATATTTATACGATCTTCGTACATTGGCAATGCAGGGAAATATCAGTACATAGTCACCATATAAACAAACTTCAATGCCGTCGCGTCGCGACGTTTATTGGCTCAGCTGATTGAATGAAAAACCATACTTTTAAAGAGAACGGAATCAGCTGATTTGCCACTTCCATTGCAGTGTATTATTTGCCCCAAGATTTCAAATGTAATTTACTATTGGATAGGCCTCAAATTTCTTACTGTCAAAAGAGAGCGAGATTGGTCGACTGAATAGTGTACAAAATCTTGGGAGGAGAATCTCATAAATAGCAATGGCTGCCGTAGCGCTGAATAAAATGCACGTAGCTGAAAAGAGAAATATGGTGAGAGTATTCAGCGCATCTGCATATTTGAATTGAGCGTGGAACTGAGTGGGTGTTTAAACCGGTTCTCTTGTATTTTGAGTGGAATACTGTGTGTAGTTCTCGCACTCTTATTATTTTATTCGATACAACATTACAACTGACAGCCACTGTTGCCATTCTGAGTTGTTTCAAATCAAATAGCTGAAGCATAAGCAACTGAGCTTCAAGAACCACTATATTAAAATCTTTCTCTCTCACTCTATCCATCCTTTTCATGGCCCGCACTGTGTGTAAAAAAACATGTTAAAGGTATTCATAACCCTTTGAGTGCGCGCAAATTATAAAAAAAAAAAAAAAAATTGACTGAGAAAAATTTGAGAATCAAGTGGTGTCATGGAGTACCTACCTTTAAAATGTTTAAGAGAGAGACACAGAGAGAGAGAGAAAGAGAGAGAGGGAGAGAGAGGGATAGAGATAAAGATTCCTGGAGAGGTTTTGAAATTCAAATGTTATGTTACAAGAAAACTCCGAGGGACGGCGTCCAGATAACTGGAGAGATTTTTGTTATTTTTTTGTCGTTGCTTCTGATTAACTGGCTGAACACAATGCATGCCGCGGCCGCGCCGCGGTAGCGTAGTACGACCTGTCACAGAGTTAAAATATATGGGAACTCACTAGAGCGCCCACAATGAGGTAGCTGCGGCGTGGCGGTAGCAGTGGTGTAGTATGAAGTTGGTTTACTTTTAACTTATGCAGCGCCACAAGTGACAGATAGAGAAATTGGCGACTGTTGAAGACTGTTTTGGTTTTCTATACGATGTTTTCGTGGTGGATTCTTGAACTGAGTTCAGCAGTGGCGCAATAAATTTGAAATATTCGTTACAGTCAAAATGGAAGAGCACACCGTGGAAAAAATTATTTTGCTAGTGAAAGGAAAATAAATTTATTCATTTCTTATTATTTTTATTGTATTATTATAGCACAATAATCTCACAAAAATAATCAAATCTCAATAACACTCAAAAAGAAAAACACAATTTTAATCAGCTGGCATTATTTGACATTACTACGCGCTACACCATTGTGGGCGAATTTTGTGAGTGCAGCGCCACACCATTTGACAGCTCAACGTACTACGCTACCGCGGCGCGGCCGCGGCATGCATTGTGTTCAGCCAGTAACAGTATTTTTTTTCCTCGCTATATTACCAGTTAACTGCCAGTGTTGTACCTTTGCGAGCTTTCGTAATTGATCGGACTGACTCTTTATTGCATGAGAAATAAATAAATGGTTGGTAGCGAGACAATTGATGACGTTACCACTACAACGTCGCCGTACCAATTTGATTTTTTTTACTTCTTTCGACTTAATCTGTTTTTGTTTTTTTATAATTTGGAGAAAAATAATTCTGCTGCTATAAGAGTAATCTAGAATATTTAACGAATCTTTGGTAGCAATTTGCATAAGTAGCACAAAACTTAGAGATTTGCTCTTTCGACCAATCATCAGATGTCAGTGTAGTGACATATCTAGGTGGTGTAGATAAATACTACAGGAAAAGTTATTACACCAATGTATTTAAGCTCCAACCTCTAGAAAGATCCGATGCAAATGCAGCTGTTCAAGCGATTCTAGCGATTTAGATGAATTCAGTTTGAATGCATAAAACACGCCAGTGTTATGATTGGTAATAGGAATGGTGTCTTCGTCTAGCTTCAACAGAATCCAAGAATTGAGTTGATACATTGCGTTTGCCATTCACTACAATTAGCGATTTCTGCTGCAGCTATGGAGTGCATTCGTAAGGAAATTGAGTGTATGGTAAGCAAAACGTGCGCATGGTTTGCCTTTCGTCATCATGACAATCTCAGTATCAATATTTTTATAATGTTATTAATGATGGACACAATCCCCTCAGATTGATTCAGTCATATTCTACGCGTCAGTTGCCCATAGATGATCTAAACAGAATGTCCCATTTGATTAGTTCAAAATTTATTCATTTGTTTGTCTAATATTTATTTAAGTTTTTTTTTATATTTGTTATCTTTTTGTAAGATTGGATAAAGGTATATATAGACGGAGAGCTAGTGAAATTTTTTATGATTATTTTGTCAATAAAATGTTGCTTATTTTTTGGTTTTCGTGGTCGGATATATCACAGATGTGAAATTGTAGCGGACCTGGGCCGCCGCTTTAGGGGTTATAGGGGCGCAAAGTCTTAAAAAAATTGGTAAAAAAAACTATCGTGTGAATCTCTGAATCTCATATCTTCGAGAATATGTATACTATTACAAATATTTTTACTGATTCTGAAAGATTATTAAAAGATATTTAAAACCGTTTATTAAGCTTAATCTCAACATTTAAACTTTCGAAAATATTTGAACAACATTTCAAAATGAACCAAATACTTTTTGTATTCATGATTGACGCTATCATTTTTTTTTCAAGATTTTTTACAATTTTGGAGCCCCTAATGCGCCTGGCCCAGGTCCGCCAGAATTTTACATCTGTGATCTATCCGACCACGAAACCAAAAACTAAGCAATATTTTGTTGGCAAAATAATCAAGAAAATATTTCACCAGCTTTTAGCCTATTAGTTTGTTTCTTAAATACTTATCATATTTCTTTCGTTTTTCCTCTGGGCTTTATTTTTGGCTTACTTATAAAATTAAAAACAATTTTTTTTAATGGCAATACTGCTTACGGAAGTGCAGTATGCAATATAAAAGAGAAGAGAGATGATGTGTCTGCAGTGTTGCCAGATTTTTTCAGCTGAAATTCCCCATTTTTGGGGGAAAAATAATTTTTTTTCCCCATTTTGTGTTTTGATTCTCCCCATTTTTTCCCCATTCTTTATTTGTAAGAAATCAAAGTAATTGAGTTTATTTTTTTTTGTTTTATTTTTTTTTAATATCTAAATATGTATAAATGAGCTAATTATTACAAAAATGCATATTCTCAATTCCTTTGGCTGGCAGAGAATAAATTTAAATTATTTTTCACTTTTCAATTTAAATTATTCCTTTTTTCTTTTTTTTTTTAACTTGCTATTCTGTTTTATTTTCTTTTTTTTTTCATATATAATTTTTACTTTCTTTCATTTTGAAACAATCACATTTATAAAATATGAAATAATCATTATCTTCTATAAATGTTGTTGAATTGATTAATAAATATGAAATATAAAATTCAGTCCCCTTTGTTTCTAATTTAGGTACAAGAGTGTTTTTAAGCATATAAAAAAATATATAATTCATTCCTTTTTACGTTTATAGTTTATGTAACATTGGAATAAATATTTTGGGAATACAAACGAAAAATACTATAATAATTCATTGAGTGTAAGTATATATTAATTAAACACTAAAGCTAAAATGCTTACTGATTTGGTGTGTACATAATTTTGTTGTGTAAGAACAAACTATCTTTTTCAATATCCATGGATGAACAACATTTTCCTTTCAAAATAGGCTTGGTTTGTAGAATTCCGCAGATAGTCGGGTTTTCTAATCTATTTCTTATTTTGTTTTATATTTACTGCAGAGAAACCTCTTTCGGCACTTGCACCACTATGTGGGAGCAACAAATGAATGAAACCAGCCCTTTTATTTTTGGAAACATTTCAGATGAATCCGAATATTTCATAGACGCAATAGCGTTTCAGAAGCTCTGAATATTATCAGATTTTATATCAGAAAAGTTTATGTTGCTTAGAATTCTATATTCTAACTCGAGATCATTGTACTCCGATTCATTAAAAATATGGGGAAAGAGTTTACAGAGCGGTATTAATGATGAAAGTGTTGTATTTTTCAAATCTGTAGGATTTAGAAGCGGAAATAATTGAAATAGTTTTCCATCATCTTAAAAATCAAATCGAACTATAATCTGCTGACAAGCTGTTACAAAAAGCTCTTTACAATTCGACTTAAATACATTGATCTCTGTTGTCTCCATTCCAGAAATATTTAAACTAAATTTCTCAGACAAAGAAGGTCCTAAATAGATTTCACGTACTGGTAAATAGTTCGCAGCGTCCTCTAGATTAATTTCAAAAATATTTTCGACAGTCTCCAAGTAGGTTTTACTTAAAAAGCAATCAGCTATTGTTTTTAAAGTCAACTCAATCTTTTCAAACAAAACATGATTTTTAACGTTGGCTGACTGCATATCTAAGTTCAATTTTGTAAAAAGTGTTAAAAAAAAATTCAAAAACTCCAAATAAAGTAATGTACTAGGTTCCTCTAATATGCGATATATTGTTTGACATTGCTTTGTAATGACACTTATTTTTCGGTATTTGTGAATTTTTCTCTTATTATTTTTTTGCATGAAATGTGGAGGAATTATATTTCGTGTATGGAATTGATAACAAATTCAAAAATGGAATTTCAGGTTTTCCCCATTTCATGTCAGTTTTCCCCACCGAAAATGGGGAAAAATCCCCACATATGGCAACGCTCTGTCAGCTCGTGTTTAAAATGCTCTTCTTTCTCTTATACGACTCTTAAGCTGATGTTAGGCTACCTGACTACAATAAGTGTTGCCATGAAAACTGAAATGAAATCGTATTCTAAAACGTTAAAATCGTGCCAAAAGGTACACCATAATATAATTTAATGTGTTTTGTTAAACTATTTTAAATTGCACTTATCGGGTAAGCGTTGTTTTCGTGGGAATTTTCGAAGTTGAAATTTCGAACAATCGTGATACATATTATAATACTATTACCTTTATGGGACCATCCATAAATTACGTCACACGTTAATGCGGGGGGGAGGGGGTCAGCAAAGTGTGACATCGTGTGACAAGAAATTCGTGTGACGTAATGTATTGATGGCCCTTATAGAGAAGGTCGAAAATTTAGACCTTATAATTCTGCATGGTTGTCTATGAGCCTGCACCTTGGACTGGAGCTTAAGCGGCTGGGATAGATTTACTACAAATTTCTTATCTAGGGTCTGTTATGCCGAGGTGAAAACGGAATTTTCATACTAATCACAAAAATTAAGCTACTTACAGTAGCATTGAGGGTGCGTGGCCAAGGGAATTATTCGGGATAAAATCATTGACACGGCTAATCTAAGATGGTCAAACATAGATGGTCACAGGGTGTCTAAGGCCTTGTGGCCTGTGCTAGATCGCAGAAAATCTGGGGAGATAATCAAGTTAGATAGATCGAGGCTAAGAACAGTGATAGGAATACTCTCTGGCCACTGTCTCCTAAGGAGGCATGCCATGAGACTAGGGTTATCCGATACGGATGTTTGTAGGTACTGCGACGACCTACATGTCTCAGAGGATATAACTCATATACTCTGTGAATGTCAAGGAATTGCCAGGACAAGGCTAAAGCATCTTGGAAGATACTTCTTCGATAACCTTGAAGAGGTGAGGTCCCTAAACCATAACAAGGGTCTTTTCAGATTATGTAGGGAGATTAATTGCTTGGGAGAATGGGTTTAGGTCTTCTGCCGTGAAGGTTCCCTAGGGATCGCGATGGGCCCACTTTGGTGCCTAGTATTTTATGATAACCTCATAACCCTACCTAACCTAACCTAACCTACAGTAGCATTGAAGTGGTAGATGTGCACCTTGCTGGGCATGTACATTTTCGTTCATATGAATAACGCGTAGATGGCGCTGACGGTTGGCTACCGTTAGAAATGCGACTATATAATAATTGAAATTTTTTATTTCATTGAATTAAGTTAATGTATTGTACATTGGTCTACAAATTCTTTTATAGCAATGGCAAAAGCCGTCAGCCAGAATGACAGTTTTAATTCAAATATTAGAACGGCAAAGAAATAATGCAAAATATACATAAAATAAAGGTTAATGTGTTAGACTATATTTCTATATATTGATTTGGGTACTCTTATGCAGCCGATACGTAGTGAATTAGCCATTTCCAGTTATTCCCATTAAAAATTTGGATTACTTCATCAAACACAAACGATAGCACAGACTGATTCCAATAGAGTCTCCTCAGTTCCTGTAGAATAGGGCATCTCTTCAGAAAGTGGTATACATCTTCCCGCTCCTTTAAATTGCACAGTGGGCAAAAACTTGGTAAATCTTTCCGGCGAGGTCTGAAATTAAGTGGTATCAACTCTCCTCTCGCTTTAAAAGCTATACTCAGCTGTTGAACCGTATATTTATCGTTGAAATAGTTTATTTCCTCCAAACTATGGTTCAGGACTCTATATATATTGCCACTCTCCGATTGAGTAGCCCTTTCCATGAAAGCCGCATATTTTTTTTCATCATGGGTCCTTAATAAGTCTATCATCGCTGTACTCCAGCTATTTTTGACTTCCCATCTTAGTGACATATCCACATTGCAATATTCGCTCAGTTTTTCCCATTTCCTGAACAATAAAGCTTTTCTGTTGAGAAGATGACGCAGCATTATTTTTGGAAGCCGAAGGTAAGGCATATCTACTACTTTTAGGATATATTTGAAATGTAATCTCAGGGTGTATAAGCTCATCATAGGCAGTCCTGTCTCTACATAAAGCATATAATTTGGGGTGTTCACCGAAAGTTTGAAGAGTTGCTTTAAAAAATTTCTTTTTAGGGCCTCGACTTCATCATATTCCTCATAACCCTATACTTAGCTTGCGTAGCACATAATTGATCTTGCAGTGGTTTCAAAGAGTTTAAATTTCACTTTCGTTGGTACATCGTTTCTACCAAAAACCCTTCTCCAAGTGCTACTTATGGCTCTTTTCGATTCCTTCAGCTTCTCTTTTAGGCGACTTGCGAACGACAGTCTTGGTGTTAGTGTTACCCCTAGGTAGCGATATTGCTTGACTACTTCCAGCTGCTCATGAGCAAACGACCATTTTTCCTCTCTGGAGAATCTTCCTGGATTGTTTCGAAATATCAAGACTTTTGATCTAGCGATATTTACACTGAGGTTAAATAGCTTACAGCATTCCTCCAGCTTGTTACTCATAAGCTGCAACATGTTTGGCGATTCGGCGAGAATGACGATATCGTCCGCATAGAGGAGTACTTTGATGGTACAATACATACTTCGAATTCAATTCCACCCGGTAAGAAGGAAGCTAGATCATCTAAGTATAGACTAAACAATAACGGACTTAATATGCAGCCTTGTTTGACTCCTGTATTTGTGGAAAACCACTCAGATAGTGTGACACCATTCCATACTGCCGTCTGGTTATCGCCGTATAGGCTTTGTATTATCCTTAGCATTTTCGACGATATCCCCAGTAAACTTAGCTTATAAAAAAGCGCTTGCCTCTCTACTGTATCAAAGGCAGCACGAAAATCGACGAAAAAGGCATACAGCTTTTTCCCCTTGCTGAGGTACAGTTTTGCTAAGTTAGTCAATACAACTATATTACCAAACGTTAAGCAGTTCGCTCTGAAGCCAGCCTGAAGTTAACTCAAAAGTCCTCTTGATTCTACCCATGTGGGTAAACGTTGCATCAAAATACTCGTACAAAATTTCAGAAGAGTGTTCAGGAAGGAAATACCCCTGTAGTTACCAGGATTGTTAGCATCTCCCTTTTTAAATAGGGAGAAAATTATAGTCTTCTTAAAGTTTTCCGGAACCGTACCTGCGCTATAGATCATGTTAAAACATGAAATGTGAAATGCGACTACGTTGTGCAATTTTATTAAAAACCAAAGTAGATGGCCCATTTTGTTCTCAATGGTAGCAGGAAACTATTGAATCTTGATGAATTGGTTTCGAGCTAATAAGTCATGTTTTCCAAAACGAAACTCCAATGTTTGTATGGCTTCGAAATGTTGTGTAGAAAAGTGAGCATGGATATAAAGGCTACCCTCGCTGGTCCTGCTAAGCTTTTGGAAACGTGCACGAACAACCAAACAATTGTTGCTTGACCTAGACAGAAAAACGGATTGGCTATTGTATATGTGACAAACAATGGTAGAGACCATAATAAAAGGCGAACCCCACAGGTGGATCAGTAGAAATGCGGTGAAGTGGGAGGGTTGTGATCCCTTATTTTCGGATCATAACATCGCTGATTATAGGAAGAAGAAGAAGAAGAATGGTAGCGACCATAATGTTTGATCTCCGAAACCCATCTAACAAGGGAATCGCAAATAAAGATAAGAGGCTACGCTGGTTATCACGCCTATCATCCTTCTTCATAGAGCGCTGGGCGGTTCGTCTTTATTCATTAAAACTAACATCGAACACTCGGTCGATATAAGCATAGAGTTTGAAAAACTTCTGTTGTTCGCGGTAAGGGTTAAAAAAACACCTTAGCTACAATATAGCATCTGTTTACTGTCCGCCGCGATGTCTTCAATGCCCTTGGTTCAAATTTCCTTATTGGTGGAGATTTCAACGCGAAGCATACCTTCTGGGGTTCAAGATGTACATCTGCTAAAGGAAAATTTCTCTACGAAGTGGCAAATGAATTCGGTTGTTATTTTTATTCGACAGGAAAACCGACCTATTGGCCAACCGATTCAGAAAAAATTCCCGATCTTATCGATTTTTTCTTTACAAAAAGCATTAACGGGAAGCTTATTACAGTTGAAGAAAGTTTTGATCTCTCTTCTGACCACTCTCCGGTAATTTTATTACTTGGAGAGTTTTGATCAAGAAAAAAGGACCATCAAGACTTACTAGCAGTAGAACAAAGTGGGAGGGCTTTATAAATGATTGCAAAACAAATATCGCCTTAAATGTATCACTTAAAACACCTTGTGAACTAGAGGATGAAGTTGGTCGTTTCGTGGAAGCAATTCAAAGAGCGGCATGGAGAAACACTCTTCTAGATAAGATCAAACGCAACTAAAAGTATCCCAGAGAAATCATTGAACTGGTGAGGGAGAAACGAAAGTACGAAAGAAATGGCAAATGACTAGTGCACCGCAGCATAAAACGCTCCTCAACCGACTATGCAATCGCCGTAGAGACAGTATTCTGGAATTTAAAAGAAAAAAAATAGCGACCTACCTTGAAAATCTCTCCGGTGAAAGTGTGTTGAAAAGTAGTTCTCCTTTTATTTATTGAAATTACTTAGCACCCTGTATTGTGCCCTTATATCAAATTGTCATTATTTACAAAATCCATTGAACTATAACATGTGTCATAAAATCTTTTTTTTTCTCTTTTTCATCCGGTTGTCAAACTATCATTTTGTCAATATTAAACTATACTTTGTACGTATCAGACCGTGTCTGCCTTTTATTTAAAAACTTGAAGCCTCATCCTCATCGCCATCCTTGAAATTATTAAAAGAATAATTTCACTAAAACATTTGGAGGCCCCGGCGAGATAAAGGCTTTTAAGTATTTTCAACATAAATACGTACTAAGAGTTCAGTTTTTACATTTTTCACGTGCATTGTGGAATCACGTGAACATGATCGAAGACAAAACACACCCAACATCGGCTGACAAGTCTGGAGCTGGAGCAGCGGACGTACAGCCTAGTTCCAAGCCATCTGAAGATGAAGGAGATAGTTCATCGAAAAAAAAATCGGAGATCAAAACCCTAACAACTTTAAAAACACGTCGGTCTGTATGCGATGAACAGATGAATCACGTAAAGGAATATCTGGACCGTGTACAAGCGCCACCAATTCGGAAAAACGATAGAAACTGGGCCAAGAGCGACAAAGAAAAGGCAGAACTTTTTGCTTTGCACCGTTTAAGCCGTTCGACGACCCTTCGTGTTCGCCCGACTCCCCAGTCACGACATCTGACAACTTTAAAGTAAAAAAAGTTGCATTGATTGAACTGAGGGAAGTGATTAAAAATCTAAAGCCGAAAAAAGCTCGGGGTTACGAATTGATAACGGCGCACGTAGTCAAGGAATTGCCGAATAAAGCTCTTATCAAACTGGTCTATTTGAACAACGCTTCGTTCAGATTGCTCTACGTTCCGAGGCAATGGAAAGTCACCGAGATTATAATGGTCCCGAAACCAGGCAAACCGCTGAATGAGAAGAAGTTATATCGTCCTATTCTCCTATTTCCGGTTATCTCAAAAATATTTGAAAAACTACTTTCCAAACGTCTACAACACGTAATCGACGAAAGACGTCTCATTCCTGACCATCCGTTTGGATTTAGAATCAAACATTGTACAATCGACCAAGTCCGCAAAATAACTGACGTGTTTGAGAAAGCTCGCGAAGAAAAAAAAGATTTGTCGTGGTGTATTTCTTGACGTCTCACAAGCTTTCGATAAGGTTTGGTACGAAGGCTTGGAGTATAAATTGCAACGACTACTACCACGGCAACTCTTTCTAATCTTACGATCGTATCTCGTATCTTGACTCTTTCGTGTTAAGCACGGAAATGATTACTCTGACTTCAAGGAGGTTGGCGCCGGAGTTCCACAAGGAAGTGTCCTTGGCCCACTTCTATATGTACTCTATACGCGTGATATCACGCAGGAAAGAAACTGCGTCGTCGCCACGTTTGCGGACGATATGGCGATATTGACAATGGGTGATACTATTGAAGCAGCAACTGGAAGTTACAATATGCTATTAATAAAGTCCACGCTTGGACGAATTCTTGGCGTATTATGCTGAACGAAAGCAAATCTACTCACGTCAATTTGACCTACAAAAAAGTGGATATCGTGTTCATGGCCATTGTAACTGTGTTGTCATTTAACTACTTGACGCAAATAATTCAATTCGTCGTCTGCAAAGGACAAAACCTTTTGACCTCGCGTCATGGTATATGCCGGTTGTGGAAAACGTAGGAACTTTCATTGGAATTTAACCTGTCTAAAGTGTTACATTTCTTTTTAATCAGAACATTTTTTTTTACAAAAATCACGAGTCTCGTAAGCGAAAATAAAACTGCTGGATAAGCGTCGGCTTAGTTGTAGTATTAATTTTGAAGAGATGTGTGTTTTTAGTGAGTAAAAATCTCACACTACCATAAGCACGCGCGGTTGGTCCTTATGGTGTCTTTAGAAGATTTTTCACCTGCTCTCGGCAAAAAAAAAAAAACTTATAACAGAAGAAAAAATATATAACGAATTTTTAATTATCACGAATGCAGCTGAACATTATATCGCTCGTTTTACTGGACCATTACTAAATCCGCTTACAGCGTTTAATAAATTGATCTGGGTTATGCAATTGAAAAGAAAGATTGTTTTGGTTTAACCAGCTAGCTAATTACAAACAAAATTCCTAAATATGGAAAAACTGTAAGCGACAAGAAATTAGATGACTGTTCTTTCAATTTTGAATTTTCTTCTACTTTCTAATTGTATTATATACGTACTTTATATTATTTCTTTTAAATGTTATGTGCAGATCCCCTCGAGTAATAGTCGCTACCTGAATAATGCTATTGTAACAAAGGGTAATGCGAATTCAATGATCCCCATTGTTTGTAATCATTTTAAACGAATGTATGCATATTATGCACCGTCTTTACCATTCGCCCGACAGTTTCATTTAAATGTCATTAAATTATATATACATATGTACATAGGACAACAAATGGGAAAAAAGACTGTAAATTGAAATCCAATAGCTATGTATATGCATTAGATACTTAATAAAATGCTGACCATTGCCCAACCAATCGATGTGTATACATAATTTGAATTCCAAATGTAATACTGCTGCACGAGTAGCTCGTAGCACTCGAAGCAGAATATGTATTAAATAAAGTTTGTCATAGTAATAACCCATAAAAACACGTGCCGCATGGTTAGTTTGAAAGAAGAATGTCATATGATAAAACGATGTCGTTAATTTCGGTATCGAAGTGTAGCGACGAGACATACCATCCCTTTCTTACATATAAGGAAAATCAGCTGGCAGTAATCTAGGGTCGGCTATATTCGTAATATTTTATATGCACATACATACATATTGTTTGGTCGATTACTCGTTTCCCGATTTTATCAATAGGGTCAAATCCCAGTCACAGGTCTCCGATTCGTATTTGAAATAAAATCCCTATAGAATATTATAAGAAGAATGCTTGTTATAATCTTCTCAACGACTCGTTTACTGAGTCGAGTCAGTTAAAGATACATACATATATACACTACCGCTCATAAGAATATGCCCACTCATGCTTTTCTAATTTGTTTAAGTTTGAAATAACTGGACGAATAAATAATTTTTACTTGCACCTATGTATATCTGTAGGTATAGGTGCTAATTCAATATTTTTGTTAACTTGAGTAAATAAATACATACATGTTACTAAATGGCGTACCAGGCTTTTGCCAAATATTTCGTGTAATGTCGCTATTAAAGATTCCAACTTATTATATCCTTTTAAATGTTTTACATAGTGCGGGCGTTGGAAACGATAGATACAGAGAAAAAAAATATTGGTAAATTTGAATCTGAGATGCTGGTTCAGAAAAACTCCGGGGGTGGCGTCCAGAGAGCTGTGGAGATTTTTGTTATTTTTATCTTTGCTTCTGAATCACAGAAGTCTTCGCAATTGATCGGACTGACTTTATATAATTCATGAGAAATAAATAAATGGTTGTTCATATCAAGACTTGAGCCATGAAGTATTAGCGTGGCAATCGATGAAGTTACCACTAAACCATCGTCACCTTAGGGGGGATTTTTATTATTTTCTTTCTACCTCTATTTTTTTCTTTATTATTCATAATAATTAAAAAGTTCTCTTTCTTTAATCTATTATAATATTCTCGCTGGGGTTCGTTTAAATAAAACTGTCTTTTGTGTATTTTAACTGTTTATTTATTAGCAACTAGCTGAACCCGTGCTCGCCTTGCTTCGCCCTCTAAAGGCTTCCTCATGCGTACAAATATGGAATATCAGAGCGAGTAAAGAAACATCAAAGTATTTGTCTAAGTCCATAAAATTGTTGTGTACAATAAATTTTGTGGATTAATTGCATTTTATCAATGACGTTCCAATGGGTAATTTTCAGCCCCTAAGTGCAGATTTCATAGTTCTCGAAAACCAACATGCTCTAAAAAAAGAAACTGGAAAATAGTGGTGGTGGTTTGAGAAAAAAATAACATTCCACGTAGATTTTATTGAGGATAGATAGCCAGAAAATACATATGTAAATACACTCACTAAGGGGAAACACCAACTATAAGGTTTCAACAGTATGTGAGTGAGAACAGATTTTCACTAAACTTGACGGAAACAATTTTTTCTCACACTAAATGGAGTGTTTCTTCCAAAAGAAAAAAAAAACTGGGGAAACACATGCACTCAATTTGTTTTTACACCACCACACGTGCGCATACTTCTCTTACGTTCCGATCCAACAGAGAAAACGACACACAGTATTTGATGAAGTGAATGTACTTTCGATGTGTGCCCACCACCCCAAAGCAGAACAACGGTCAGGAACGATCGTTGCTAATTTTTTTTAGATTTGAGGAAGTAAATTTAATTTGATCATGTTAGATTTCGGTCTGTAGCTCAGCTTCTAGATCAAGCAGGAAGCTATTGGATAGCTTGAAATATTAAGTGTTGGCCCCATTAGGCATTCTTTTTTTTGTATTGATTATGAATTACCCGAGTAATAGGAGGTTTAAGGCAGTAAAGTCAGTAAAAACAAATAAAATCTACAAAAACGCTCCCAAAAAGCAGGCTGAGCAAAAAACGACATAGCCTATGTCCTTTCCGGAGTCTTAAGAAACATTTCAAAAAAAGTTTCGTCCAAATCTGTCCAGCGGTTCTCACGCCATTAGGTAACAAAAGAAAAACCCTGCAGTTTTATTATATCTATAGATTACGAACTTTACTTTAATATAATATTCAATCACTTTATCCTTTATTTATTTCAAACTAAACTGTCGCTACATATTTATTTTCACAATGTCGCTTGTTTTCACCACTGGTCGAGTCTCTCTTGTAATAGCTGTATTACATTATTAACAACTGTACCGACGGTGGTTGTGGTATGTGTATTTATACAAAATTGCAAGGGATCCTAGAACATGCTAGATGTTTCTCGGGGTGAATTGATGATCGTGGAACAATTGGAACATCGTGTGGAACAATTGTGGAACATTATTGGCACATCCGGTTTGGTGGGAATATTTACTGCAAGCAGGTTGCTTACAGTTTGGAACACAGTGTTTTAGTTTGGTACACAAACCATGTAGTACTGTGTGTCCAAGCATTTTTTTTCGACCATCTCTACTTTAACAGGGTCTACTACAGCGGCATAAGCGAAGTAGGGAAAGAAGTTAAAGCAGACATAATAGGGGAAATCAAGGGGTCGAACATTTTAGATAGCTATAGAAAGTCAAGGATTTGCTAAAGGCACAGCACTAAAGTCCGTCCATCACGAAACAGCTCCTCGCTTACTCGCTTTCCAGCCGCTGGTTCACTCTAGTTAGAAATAAAGCCGGCGATGAATTGGTGCGTCCATAGTGAACTCGCTTCCTGCATTAAGAAGCTTTAACCAGCTTTTACCAGCTTAATGACCGGAATCAATTTTTAATTCTTCTAATCAGACGCCGGTAACCAGCTTTCAAATGTGTTCTGTGTATTTTCTTTGGGAAGAATTCTATTCTGAAGTAGATTACACCAATTCTTCGTTATACGATATTCCGTTTTCTTCAGAATGTAGTCAAAAGCTTGTTTTGTCATTCGGAAATGTTCAAAAAACTTCTCTGGATGAGTTTAGAGTTTTGGAAGTAATGTGTAGTATGTATCTTCTTTTCCGCGAGACTTGTTTATTTCATGAACTTTTGAGTATTGTTTTAATTTTCGAGGTTATATTTACTATCAGCCGCGAAAAAAACGCAAAGTACTTCCTCACATGAAAACTCCATGATCTCGACTGAAGAAAAAACGGGGGTCAACGGCGCACATATGAATAACCAAAACAGTGTATAAACAAAAATCGGTTAGCATGGCATTGCCGTCTGCCTGGTTGACAAAAAGTTAACAATTATTAATAAATTATTAATTATAGCCTAATAGCACAGAAATTAATTAATTCTTTATTTTTCTCCTCTTTTTTTTTTCTTCAGAAGTTTCCATTCAAAACTCTTTCTATGTATTGCAAAGCAATTTTGCAGTACCTGGTTAGTGTTGTGACGTTATTTTCATTAAAGATTTGCAAGACTTGGTTCTCCGATAAGACATCGTTTCCAAACACAGATTTCCTTGTTTCTCGCAAAATTGGGCACCTGCCAACAAAGTGAAAAGTATCCTCCTTCTCAGATAAATTGCACATGCCAGAGACTATCGGTAGCTCATCCCTATGGGGTACATAATTCAGTTTCAGGAGCTCTCCACGCAGTTTTAGGACCGTTGCTATTTCTTCTATGCTGTACTCATCCCGGAAGTAATTATTGTACTGCAAGTTGTGGCATAACCGGCTGTAGACTCCTCTATGGAGTGACCCTGATGCCTCCTCTAGAAATCTTTCCCTGATCTGATCATCCACACGCGTGATTAATTGGTAAAGCTTGGGTTTCCAACTCCTCGCATCTTCCACATCCACTAGCTAATTCCAGCCACTCTTTGTACCATCCAGTTTTATTTCTTACAGATTGCAGAGCTGCTTTCTTCGGAAGTCTATAGTCTGACATGTTTAGTACTCTAAGCACGTAATCCACTTGTAGCTTTAGGGTTTTTACAAAGAGTGGTGATATGCCTGTCTCCAACATGAGCATGTAATTTGGCGTGTTCGGTGGCAGATGAAATGCTCTCTTTATATAGAACCTAAGGAGTTCTTCCAGCGTTTCAAATTGTTTCCTCCCCATACTTGAGCAGCGTAGAAGAGAATGGATCGCGAAACTGATTCAAAAACTTTATATTTGCTGCTATAAGCTATATATTTGTTGTTGAAACATTTTCTCCAAGCAATGTTGATGGCTATTTTCGATTTCGACAATTTCTCTTTGAGGTGCCTTTCCATATTGAGATTCCTCGTAAAATACACTCCGAGGTACTTATACTCCTTCACCACTTGGATAGTTTCCCCATTAAAGTGCCATTTTTCATTCGCGCAGTTTCTGCCTCCACCTCTTTTAAAAATTATTATTTGAGACTTACTCAAATTTACCACCAGATTCCACATTTTGCAGTATTCGGAGAGTCGGTTTATTGTAAGCTGTAGAGATTCGGGTGAGTACGACAAAAGCACTACGTCGTCTGCAAAGAGAAGGGCTTTAATCAATACACCTCCATATTCAACCCCTCCAGGTAAAAAATTCACTATATCCTCAATGAAGAGTGCAAATAAAGTTGGGCTGAGAGCACAACCTTGCCTTACCCCTGATCCCGAACGAAACCATTCTGATAAGCCCTCACCATTCCATACAGCTGCTTCGGTATCCTCGTACAGATTTTTAAACACACGTCCGAACTTCAGCGACATGCCCATGCCAAAGAGTTTGTAGAATAAAGCATTTCGGTCCACTGAGTCAAAAGCTGCCTTGAAGTCCACGAAGAATGCATATAGTTTCCTATTCCTCAGGAGAAAGGGGTCCACAATACTATTTAAAACAAACACATGATCAACAGTGGAATATCCTGGTCGGAAACCCGCTTGATATTCTTTGAGCAGATTATTGGTATCTATCCATGCAGTTAGTCGACTTTGCAATATCGATGTAAAAATTGTATATGACGCATTTAAGAATGAAATGCCTCTGTAGTTCCCTGGGTCCGTCATACAACCTTTTTTATGAATCGGAAAGATCAGGGCTTCCTTGAAGCGCTGTGGTATTATCCCATTTTTCAAAATGTTGTCGAACAAGTAGGTGAGATTCGTGTTCAGTTCGTTAGTACCATATTTGTAGAATTCAGCTGGTATCCCGTCCGATCCTGCAGCTTTACCATCCTTAAGACTACTAAGTGCCTCAACAACGTCCTGCAATACAATTGGCCTATCCAACATTTCGTTCTGGAAGCCAGGCATATGAGTATCTGCATGCAGAAAGCGGCCAAAAGTCGGTTTTTCAAATTGCAAAATTAAGAACAAAATTTTTTTTCTAGCAGTTTTTTTTTATGAACGCATTTCACCACAGTATTAGTCGAAAGTCATCGATCGTGCACAATTCATTTTCTTTGTTATTATTTCACCGCAAATCGGCGCATTTAAGAGAATTATTTTTAATTTTTTTTTATATTGAGTGATACGTTTTAAAGTAAGTACTATTTAGCTGCAGGTGTGTACTATATTATTAAGCTACTTGATGTTGAATTGAGTTATATTTACATATATGCAAATCAATATGTAAAAATGAATTATTATACATTTTTTTCCATTATTTTTCGTTATAATTTTCTGTAATAATTTTATCATCATTCCATAAACAAAGTATTTAAGTCTAAGGCCGGTAATTATCAAGCGCTCTTAAATCGATTTTAAGTTTATGTAGCTCTTAGTTTTACATTTTTGCTACGTATTCACCAAGCACTAATAAGTTTTTGTCCATGCTAATTCGAATATGCGAAAAATTAATTTTCGGATTTCCAAACGCGTTCTAATATGATTTTCCGAACTCTCTTTCGAACTGGAAAAAATGTCAAAGAAAAAGAAAACATTGTATTTTCCTGATTTTAGTCAGAATTAATCAAGGCACATTTTATTTTTTATTTGGGTGGCAGTACTTTTGACGGAAATGCTGGAGGCATTAAATTCGTCGGCCTTTCGTCTTTTGCATCATGCCAATGCAGCCTGTCCTTTTTTTGGTTTGAGTAACGGTTCACAGCTGATTTGGAAAATTTTCGAAATTCCTAAGTTATGAGCTCTCTTTACTTAAGAATGGTTGGGACCACTCATAAGTCTTATGAGCGCTAATAAATCTGACTAATATTGGTTGGTGAATAGGTTTATGAAGCTCTTAGTTTAAAGTTGGTCGGTCAATACCGGCCTTAGTTTAAAAAAAATAAAAAATTCTGCGAATATTTGCGATTTTAGATTTTTTCGGCCATAATGCACGTGTAGTTATTTGCTAGTTTTAGGGTGTTTGGAAGATTCGGAAGAAAAATTCTTCTTCTTTTTTCTTTTATCAGCGAGGTTATGATCCGAAAATAAGGGATCACAACCCTCCCTTTTTACCGCATTTCTACTGATCCGCCTGTGGGGTTCGCCTATTTGACCTCAGAAAATATCGACAGGCCCGCCGATTTTGGAGCACTCGGTTACTGAGGCCAATGAAATGCCGATGTCGTCGCATTTGTGTGATCCAGGCGTTTATAGGTCTGTCGATCCTGAAGAAAGGCGACCCGCTGAACTGCGCCAACTACAGAGGTATAAGTCTCCTAAATATAGCATATTAGATCCTGTCTGCCGCCTAAAACCGATCGTCAACAACCTGATAGGTCCTTATCAGTGCGGTTTCAGGCCTGGAAAGTCCACCATTGACCAAATATTTACACTACGGCAGATCTTGGAAGAAACCCATGAATATAAAATCGACACGCACCACCTCTTCATCGATTTCAAAGTTGCCTATGATAGCGTGTATAAAGACGAGTTATACAGAGCCATGTCTAGTCTTGGCATCCCTGCCAAGCTCGTCCGTTTGTGCAGAATGACGATGGAGAACTCTCGCTGCTCCATCAAAGTCGGTAAGAACATCACCGAACCGTTCGATGTCAGGAAAGGTCTTAGACAAGGCGACGCGCTATCATGCGATCTCTTTAATATAGTACTTGAGAGAATTGTACGAAACTCACAAGCCAACACCGGAGGTACAATCTTCTTCAAGTCTGTACAACTACTCGCTTATGCCGATGACATTGACATAATCGGAAGAACTCAGCGGGGAGTCAATGGGGCATTTACGAGTATTGAGACCGAGGCGGCAAAAATGGGTCTAGCAGTCAATGACAGCAAAACAAAATATATGCTGTCTACAAAAAATGACAAACAACATCGGCGTCTTGGACAGAACGCCACAATAGGCAGATATAATTTTGAGGTAGTAAAGGATTTTGTCTACCTAGGCTCTATGGTCAGCTCCGCAAATGACATCAGTAGGGAGATCACACGAAGAATCACTCTTGCCAATCGTTATTTCTATGGGCTTAAATGGCAATTGAGTAGCAAAGCCCTATCTCGAACTACTAAGGTAACTCTTTATAAGATATTAATTGATTGATTGATTGATTTATTTATTTAGCAACATGTTACTATTTATAAAACTACTGTTTACATTGTTTCTTTTATGAATTATTTTTTATCAATTATTTTATAATAATAGTTTTTAACAAAATATAATATGAAATGCAATTAATTTTAACAAATTTAAAAGTTAAGACTTCATAATTTATGATTGAAATCGGGATTTTACAAAATTTAATACACCCCTTTTAAACCCATTAATATTTGTTTCACTTTTGATCGCGTTAGGCAGAGAGTTGAAAAGTTGAAATCCCTTATATATCAGCCCATTACGAGACGCTGTTCGCCGGTAGTAAGGAAGCCTAAAGTCCAAGGCATTTCTTACTGGCTGAACACAATGCATGCCGCGGCCGCGCCGCTGTAGCGTAGTACGACCTGTCACAAAGTTAAAATATTTGGGAACTCACTAGAGCGCCCACAATGAGGTAGCTGCGGCGTGGCGGTAGCAGTGGTGTAGTACGAAGTTGGTTTACTTTTAACTTGTGCAGCGCCACAAGTGACAGATAGAGAAATTGGCGACTGTTGAAGACTGTTTTGGTTTTCTATACGATGTTTTCGTGGTGGATTCTTGAACTGAGTTCAGCAGTAGCGCAATAAATTTGAAATATTCGTTACAGTCAAAATGGAAGAGCACGCTGTGGAAAAATTTATTTTGCTAGTGAAAGGAAAATAAATTTATCCATTTCTTATTATTTTTATTGTATTATTATAGCACAATAATCTCACAAAAATAATCAAATCTCAATAACACTCAAAAAGAAAAACACAATTTTAATCAGCTGACATTATTTGCATTATTACGCGCTACACCATTGTGGGCGAATTTTGTGAGTGCAGCGCCACACCATTTGACAGCTCTACGTACTACGCTACCGCGGCACGGCCGCGGCATGCATTGTGTTCAGCCAGTTAGTCTATATGGTCGTACATCACCTACGTAGTTAATATACAATACCTCGACAAATACTGTGGCATACAATTATTTTTGATTTTAAAAATAAGAATTAATACATTCATATATATTCTCTGTTTTACACTTAACCACATCAATGCATTAAGCATGAAATTAATCGGAGTGTATATATTACACTTTAATATAGATCGCATTGCTTTATTCTGCAAGATTTGAAATCTGTCGAACATATTGTGATTTCCTAGGAATAGAATAGAAGAACAATACTCAAAATAAGGTTTAATAATGACGTTATAAATATTTATTGCACAAATAGTTGATAAGTTCATTCGAATTCTTTTTAAAAACCCGACTTTTTTGGCTATTTTCTTCGATATATATTCTACATGGTCTTCAAATTTTAACTCATTGTCTAATATTACACCCAGATATTTAATTTTGTGTACTGTTTCGATATTTTCGTTGTCGAAGCATAAGTTTACCGCATAATTATTAATGTTATTAATCACCATCGCTTTTGTTTTTGCTACGTTTATTTTTAGTTTATTTGCTTTAAGCCACATACTTAATTGATTTAAATCTTCTTGCATTTTTAATACACCATCATTCAAGTTCTTACACGAAATAAATAAAAGGGCATCATCCGCGAACAGCGATAATTTACTATGCATAATTACACTTTCCATATCATTTATATAAATGTTGAATAACAATGGTCCAAGCACTGAACCCTGTGGTACACCAATATTTACCGGTGAAGGGCTTGATAATTTCGCATTTACTCGCGTTTTTTGGGACCGGCCTATTAGGTATGTATAAAACCAACGCAGTTCATTATCACGCACTCCATATTGTTCTAATTTTTGTAACAAAATCGATCTATCCACTGTTTCAAAAGCCCTTTTTAAGTCGAGAAATATACATATAATACTATTTTTTTCGTGAAAATCTTGTTTCCAGCTAGTAATAACCATATTAACCGCACTTTCACATGAATGGCCTTTTCTAAAACCCGATTGATTTTCCATAAATAACCCGTGTTGATCAAAAAATAACTCTAACTGAGCATGCACCAGTTTTTCAAAAACTTTTTCATAAAGTGGCAACGCGTTAACCGGCCTAAAATCTTCACACTTAATTGATCTCTCCACTTTTTGGATAGGTGTTAATTGCGATACTTTCCCCGTGTATGGGAATTTCCCTTGTTGTTGAAGACTCTTATTAATGGATGCGCGATGATATCGAAAACGTCTAAAAAAATACCTGGACTTAGGAAATTGAAGTCTTTTTCTTTGAAATGTTTTTTAACACACACTTAACATCACTCAAAGCGATCTCTTTGATCTTAAAAGCGGTAACGTTTCGCACAATATTATTACAATACCGGACATGCGGAATTGAGTTACTTATTTCCTTAACACTCTCTACGAAAAAAGTATTAAACTTCTCGGCTATAATATGACTGTCGGTATGAGTTACATTATTAAAATCTATTTTATCTATTAAATAATCACTTTCTCCTAACACTAAGGTCTTAATCACTTTCCACATCGATTTTTGGTCAACCGCACTGCTGATCTTACTTTTTATGTACTCACTTTTTGCCTTGCAAACTTCTAATTTATAACTGTTCCTAATAATTCTGTAATACGACCAATCACTTTAGTTACGTGTTAACTTTGCCCTCGAGTACCACATTATCTTCTCATGTTTCAAGATCATCAGGCTATTATTAAACCACTTATTAACTCTATCGCTAACAATTTTCTTCACAACGAACTGATTTATAATATGTAGTAATTGACTTTCAAAAGCACTACCCATTCTATCAACATCTTCTATATTATATAAACACCTTATTTCACTTTGGTTTAACAATCTAGCAAATGAATCTCTTCTGTATTTTAGAATTGATATTTCTTTTACTGATTTTGTTTTATTTTTAGATATGTTCAAGTTTAAGACTATAGTTTCATGATCACTAATATTCATACTAGTACATGTTCGCGCTTTAATGAGTCTATCGTTCGTTATAACCCAATCAATAAGTTTAGATGTATAACTAGTTATATCGTTCGTTATAACCCAATCAATAAGTTTAGATGTATAACTAGTTATTCTCGGAGGCATTGTAAGTATTAATACAATTATTGCCTACTATGACCGCTTCTAATTCCTTTTTATAAATCTCATCATTTCGAAGCCAGTTGACGTTAAAGTCGACAACCACAACTATATTATGTGGAACCCCTTCCAGTTCATCCATCCACTCTTTAAACTTAATACAAAAAAATCTATTTGACGCACTCGGAGACTTGTACACCACCACAATAACAACAACACTAGAATTAAATGTATTTTTTGTGGCTAACCACCATATGTCCTTATTTATTGAATACCTTCCCAAGATCTCTGTTGACCAATCACTTTTTACATAAAGAATAACTCCACCGGTGTGTCTCGACTCACTATCACATCTTATCACGTTATAATCATCAATGCAAATTTTATCATCGTCTATATTATCTGTAACTCGCGTTTCAGCTAACATAACAGAATCGAAATTATTGTCCTTAACCAAGCTTTCTAGTTCCGAAAAGTTGCTCACTAAGCTTTGAATGTTTAGGTACACCCCTTTTAGCAAGTTTCGTTGCTAAAACCTTGTCTTATTTCTTTCGATTTTAATTTTGTTTAAATACACTTCACATATTTTGTCTCTGCAATCGTGATTAGTGTCTAGTTGCAGACCCAAATTCTTATTGGCTTTCACACAATTGTTGCATTTAAATTCAGACTTTTCACAAGTCTTACCGTCGTGATTCTCTCCACACTTTGGGCACACAATTTCGTTATTACACTTACTTGCGTTGTGAATAAAACCCCAACATTTATAACATTTTTTAACAGTAACATATTCATACACTGAACATCTATTCCAGCCTATATTAATTTTACCGCACTCCATAATTTTTTTAAAAATGGTACCATTAACTTCCACTATTGCCTTAAACAATTTTGACTTCTGATTCACCCTGTAAAATTTAACACACTTAACTGTTCCCGCTAGATTGTTTTGTTTTTTTATTGCTTCTGCAAAAGTATCACTATCCCACTCTTCTCTAATATTATTAACTAAAATAGTTGGATTTCTCAATGTATTTTTCTCCCAATTTGTCTTTCACTTCTCTCTCTACTGTTTTTCGTGACTGTTTATCTTCACAGCTAATCGCGATAGCACCGTTTTGTCGATTATAAAGATTATTTACTTTAATAGACAGAGATGAAGGATCGATATGTTTTTTAATGTCATCCTTTGTTGTTTTGTTCTCTTGTTTCTCTTTTGGTTTTATTATTATTGGTGGCTCTTTCCTCGTCATATCCGCATATGATTTGTTTTCTTTGTTTGACTTGCCTTCACTTAATTTGTCTACCCGTTTGAGGATCCTCTCAATGTTCGCACTTTGTTTCTCAATATTAACACCTTGTTTTTCAATATTCTCTTTATTATAATTCACTTTTTTTTGCGATATCTGCTATGTTTGATGCCATTAACTGGACGAAATCTCTACACTTCGCGCACATAAAAACAATTCCTGGATTTCTATTGATCAACATTGCATCATAGTCTACTAGCTGACCCGCGCACTTAAAGTCAAAAAATTTACCACATTACCATTGCAGGCAACAAACTTTTCACTTCTAAGCGCCTTATCGCACTTCCCACAATTACTTGCACTCATCTCCACTTTATAATGAAGAAATATATTTATTTCGCAATGAAAATCCAATATTAAACACGAAATAATTTGTTATTATTATAAAATTTACGGAGCACTATATAAAAACACGTCTTATCACCAAGACTCTCTCTCTCATCCCAGTCCTGCAGTATGGCGCAGAGGCATGGGCTTTGACAAAACCGGATGAGGATGCCCTTGGTTATTTCGAGAGAAAAGTTCTTCGAGCGATCTTTGGTCCCGTCTGCATAGACGGTGAGTGGAGGAGAAGGTACAATGCCGAACTATACGGCCTGTACAAGGACATCGACTTAGCCAGAAGAGTTCACATACAGCGACTAAGATGGCTGGGTCATTTAGAGCGGATGGAACCCAACGTTCCCGCTAAGAAAGTCTTCGAATCCACCCCGGATGGAGGACGCAGTATAGGACGACCTCGCGGTAGGTGGCGCAAACAAGTGGAGGGGGACCTCAACCAACTTGGCGTGCGCAACTGGAGGCAGCTGGCTCGTAACCGTGCTGGCTGGAGAGGTTTGTTGGTTGAGGCCCCGGACTGTAGCGCCATCTAAGTAAGTAAGTTATATAATCCCGCATTTAAAATCCCGTTTTCATAATCCCATTTCTTTCAGCCCCGTTTTTTTTAAATCCCGCTCTTCCAATCAAAGCTAGTTGTTTTATGGCAAACAACGAGTAAGTGGAAGGCTTCGCGTCATTCATTTGTTCAAGCTCCGCTTTCCGGAGTGGTTTAGAAGCTCACGCGACTTCGTCGCTCCGCTAAGGGTTTGTCGGCAACTGTTAGGCAGTTTGATCAAGTTCTATAAAGCAATAAAAATAACAAAATTTAGTTTAAAATGATTAAATTCACATAGAAAGACGGGATTATAGAAACGGGATTTCAAACGCGGGATTTTAAATAATAGGGATTATGGACGATGGGATTTCAACTTTTTTTTTTTGGGTTTCTGGCAAACGGGATTAAAACATGCGGGATATCAAGACGCTTCTTGGTATTAATGTTGCCACACCATGCTCGTTGGTAACGCAGTGCGGAAAGTACTTTCTGTGGATGCTGCAGTATAAAAATCATATCGGCTACCGGATTCATGAAGTGTCTTTCAGGTAGAAGTACTTGCTGTTCGAGAGACTTGCCGTCTACTCACATACAACTCTACTCTCTTTAGTATCATCGCCATCCTCATTGACAACCAGGCTGCTATCAAAGAAATTGATTCCGTTATATCATCTTTCAAACAGTTCCTTGCTTCTTTGCAGATGCAGTTATCGTACCGATTTGGGCTCTTAAGGGAAGTAACTTCGCGCACCATTCTTTAAAGGTCAGCAAGAGATGACACGGGTTGCGGAATTTCACCATATCTAAATATGCAGAAGTTGCCCAATTGTAACTGGTGCAGAACACAAGATCTACGAAACAGAAACTGTGCAGATATTGCCTTCTCACTTAGCCTAAGCCTACCAACTCTTATACTTCACCTCCACGTTGGTAAGCGTTGGATGCTCAGTACCTTGATCGGAGATTGGATAACCAACCCTGTATTGGGCGATTTTAACGCCAAAATAGGTATAGTTCTTTGGCAGAACAGTCGGAAAAGCTCGCCTACACGATACCAGGACTGACCACGGACTACGGCTAATTGATTTCACTGTGGAGCGAAACGTCACTATAGCAAGCACATCCTCATCTCAATATTCACGAGCAGACATGCCGGTTGAATGATCAGCTAACGATCAACCAAATTGACGCAGGACATACCTGCAGTATGTCATTACCTTGTTGTAGCCAAGACACGAATATGGATATACGTAGAGGCGTCAGTCTTCTCAGCATTTCATACAAGATCTTTTCTGCTATATTGCGCGAACGTCTGAAACCTGTTATCAACAGCCTGATTGGCCCCTACCAGTGTGGTTGCAGCCCAGGAAAGTCCGCCGTCGATCAAATCTTCACACTTCGGCAGATCCTGGAGAAATCCCAAAAAATGCAAATCGACAGTCATAATTCCTTTATCGATTTCAATGCCACCTGTGACGACATCTAAAGAGAAGAGCTATATAGATTCATGCCTAGTTTTGCCATCCCTGCCAAACTTGTCCGTCTGCGAATGACGAATGGAGAACGCTCGCTGCTCTATCAAGTTCAGTAATGACCTCACCGAGAGATTTGATGTCAAAAAGGTTTTAGACAAGGCGACGCGCTGTCATGTGACTTTCTTAATATTGTACTTGAACGGATTGTATGAAACTCAAAAGCCAACACCGGAGGCACAATCTATTACAAGTCTGTACAACTGCTTGCACACGCCGACGATATAGACATTATCGGAAGAACTCAGTGGGCTTTCACCGGTGCGTTTGCAAGCATTGAGGCGGAAGCGGCCAAAATGGGTTTTGCGATAAACGAGGGCAATACCAAGTATATGCTGTCAACAAGAAGGGAAAGCCAACACCGACGAACTGGACAAAACGTCACAGTGGGCAGCTATAACTTCGAAGTAGTATGGGACTTTGTCTACCTTGGCTCTGCTATAAATTTTACAAACAAGATCAGCGCGGAAATCAAGCGAAGAATAACTCTTGCCAATCGCTGTTTTTTTGGGCTTATAAGGCAATTCAACAGTAAAGCCCTATCTCGAACAACTAAGGAGACTCTATATAAGACCTTGATCATCCCAGTCCTGCTTTACGGCGCTGAAACATGAACTTTATTAAAAGAGGATGAAGATGTCATTGGTCGCTTCGAGAGAAAAATTCTTCGTAAGATTTTCGATCCCATTTGCGTTGACGAGTTTTGGAGGAGAAGATTCAATCACGAACTATACGAGCTATACAGCGACATCGACCTAGTCAAAAAACTGCGTATTGGACGTCTGAGATGGCTAGGACATGTAGAGCGAATGGACACCAACGCTCCGGCCCGCAGTCTTCGAATCTAACCCCGAGGGACGACGCAGTAGAGGGAATCATCGCCGTAGGTGGCGCGCACAAGTTCAAGGGGACCTCGACCAACTTGGAGTGCGCAACTGGAGGCAATTAGCTAAAGACCGAGCTAAATGGAGAGGCTTGTTGGTTGAGGCCCAGGTTCACCCCGAACTGTAGCGCCACCTAAGTAAGTAAGTAAGATCTTCGAATTGCACCAGTAACTTGTTGGAAGATGGTAATCTCATACCATCCCCACATCCGCTCCTTGCCTGTTTCGGACGTCCAGGAGACCATTCCTAAAGTCGCAACTGATGGTAAAATGGTAAATTTTATTGAAGGTTTGTGGCAGGTCTTATGCTCAAATAGTATGCCACCTATCATAAGGCAATTGGTATTGCTGAAATCCACAAATCTTCCACTGTTGTCATTGCGGTTGCCTAGTCCACGCTTTCCGATAACATGTTTGATCACTTCGGTGTCGTTGCCTACTCGTACCTTTACATTAAAATCCCCATCACTATGACAATGCCTCCATTTGGTGCTGTGTTGAAGACGGCGCTAAGTGCCTGTATAATGGTGATGCGTCGTACTCCATAAGGCTGCCAGGAAATTAGGCCGTTGCTAGCTGTTGGTGTTAGCAGCAGTACGACTCCATATTAAAATGGCTCAAAAATCGTCCAAAATATTATTTTGAAAAACAGGAAAATATTGACAAATCAGTTTAATAATGGATATATAATCCGTACTTACACATTAAAATATTTAAAAATTTTCCTTAAACTCGAACTATTTGTGACTCTGACCCTTTCAACTTTCCGTACAAAAAATTTGTCCGAGTCGAAAATTCCTCTGGCTTATAATATTCCCCTTAATCGAAATTGGTAATTAAAAAAAAACAAATAAAACAAAATTATGAAAAATGAAATGCAACTTAGGTCGCACGTACTTGCACCTGCATATGCTGATTCTTTTCAAATTATGCATATTTAAAATGTAAACGAAAAATGGCAATAGGAATGGCACATGGAAGACATTTGCATGCCCAATTTCATAGGGCAGGGTTATTGAAATTAGGGTTAGGTTATGTTAGGTATGTGGGCTGGTGTAGGGGATAGAAAACTTCCACACCACACTCAGGTCAATATAGACTCATTGTGATACCCATGGGGCGAAAGGAGATAGATCAGAGAATCTCGCCTTTGTACGTATGCTAAAGAAAGCATTTAGTACTTACTGTGCCCGGCATCGGTCTGTTGGACAACTTTTCTAAATCCTTAAAGAAGTGTTGTCCAAGGAACTTATTTCTCAAATGATAGAGGCCTCGGCAGTAGCAGAGAAAGTGGGTGGTGTCCCCCTGAGCCTCCTCTTCATCGCAGCCTCTACAAAGGTCTTCGTTCGCCACACGTAGTTTTTTCATGTGGTACCGCATGGTGTTATGCCCCGTAATGGCTCCTATTAGAGTAGAGGAGCATTTTCTATCCTTCTGTATGAGTCTATTGGTTCTTACTCTATCTTGAATGCGCATGCAAAATAAACATTCGAATAAGTGATATACATACATATGTATAGCGTTTGTAAGCAGTAAAGCGAAGTAAAGTAAACAACATTTTAAAAAACGATCCGCAGCTGCCAGATTTTCTATATTTCAAAATTTCCTTTTTCCTTATAAAAAAAACACCAAACTTACCGATATTTCTGTCTTTCAATTAAAAAATAGACGTACCTAAATAAAAAAATTCAAAATCTTTATCTTTGCCAACTTAAATGAGCGAAATAATTGAACTCGCAATCGAGTCTCGAAAAATTATCTACACTTGAATCCGGCTGCGGAAGTTATTGGCAGTCATTTTCAGTGGGATATTGTAGTAGATTTACATACAAAATCCTACTTTACTTCACTTCGATGTGCCAAAAAAACAGGGGTATTGTACTTGAATGGATTGTGCGGAACTCACAACACCAGAGGAACAATCTATCAAAAGTCCGTACAACTGCTTGTATACGCCGACGGTATTGACGTTATGGGAAAAACTCAGCGGACTATTACCAGTACGTTTACTAGCGTTGAAGCAGAAGCAGGCCAAGTGGGTTCAGCGATAAACGAGAGCAAAGCAAAGTAAATGCAGCCAACAAGAAGCGACAATCAACACCGACGAATTGGATGGAACGTCATAGTGAGCAACTACAACTTTGCGGCGGTTAATGACTTGTCTTCCTTGGCTCTGATATTAATTCTGATAATGATACCAGCGCAGAAATCAAGCGAAGAATAACTCTTGCCAATCGCAGTTTTTTGGGGTAATAAGGCAATTCAATAATAAAACCCTACCTTGAACAACTAAGGAGACTCTATATAAAACTCTGATCATCCCAGTCCTGCTTTACGGCGCTGAAACATGGACTTGGTTGAAAGCAGATGAATATATCATTGGTAAGATATTCGGTTTCGTTTGCGTTGACGGGTTTTGGAGGAAAAGATTCATTGACGAACTAATCGAGCTGTACAGCGACATCGACCCAGTCAAAAAACTGCGTATTGGACGTTTGAGTGGCTAGGACATGCAGAACGAATGGACACCAACGCTTCAGCTGGTAAAGTCTTAGAATCTAACCTGGAGGGGCGGCGCAGTAGAGGGACTCCTAGCCGTAGGTGCCGAATACCAGTGGCAATGCTGCCACCATGCCATCAGAAACGCCTCAACATGTGTGCTGGGTTTCGCCCGACCAACACCGCGAAACCCATGGTTTGATGAAGAATGCCAGCGAGAACATGTAGCAAAACAAGAGGCATATAAAGCGGCGTGCATTGCAAAGGAAAACAAAAAGTGCTCTTGAGTTCTACGAGCAAAAGAGACGGGAAGAACATTGGCTTCTCCAAAAGAAGAATAAAGTGCACGAAAAGCACGCGATCGAGAATATTGAGAGCTTATACTCCAGGAACAATCTACGGAAGTTTTACCAAAAGGTGAAAAGAACGTGTCAGAGAATCAAAACCCGTAAAGAAACCTATAGAGGTGAAAATAGAAACTTCATAGTAGAATCACAGTCGGTGCTGAGAATATGGAAAAATTACTTCTGCAGACTGTATAACATTGTAATCGATGATTGAAAGTTAGTAGACATATCGACAGGCTCGTCCGGCAAAACTTTTGAATATCTTTCATTTTTCTACGATAAAAGCAAAGAGCGTCCTGCTGCATATCTTTTAATAGTTTTTAAAATTGTGTCCATATCACAAATAAAAGACATTTAATAATTTTAGTTTTATTGAACATTTCAATTGCAATTAGCAAGGGCGCTCTCGTTTCCGTTTCTTGTAACGTACTCTTACGAACATAATGGCGGGTAAAACGCGATCTACAACTCTTGAAAAAGAGAAACAGTCGATGCCAACAACAGCGAATAAAGAATTTATGCAAACACCGAAGCTAAACACCATCCCAGCTGACAGAAAAGGCAGTATAAACAAATCTACGCCAACTGCTAACAAACCCGCATCGGCCGTAACTATTTTTGATTTCGAGGAACGACTTGCAAAATTAACCGATGAAATAGTTGATCGTATCTCCGTCGAGATGAATCATTTGCGAAATGATATAATTTCGCGCATTACTTCCATTGACAGTCATATATTTAGCAAATAACACAATGTTAGACAGACTACAAAAATTCCAAAATAAAGCTATGCGAAGTATATTAAAATGCCATTGGATGCCATCGGAGTTACGATTGTTAATATTGTAGCATTGACTGCAGGATGGTTTGTGTACCAAAAACTAAAAGACTGTATCTCAAACTGTAGCACGACATCTATTGCAAAACATGCTAGCAGTAAATATTCCAACCTGATGTGCTTACGTTCCACAATTGTTCCACACAATATCCCAATATTTCATGATCCTCAATTCACCCGGAGAAACATCTAGCATGTTCTAGAGCCCCTTGCGATTTCCTATAAATACCCATACCACAACCATCGTCGACACAGTTGTTGATAAGTGCATACAGCGATTACAAGAGGGAGATTAGACATTGTAGCGACAGTTTAATTTGAAATAAATAAAGAATAAAGTGATTGAATATTGTGTTGAAGTTAAGTTGGTGTTTGATAATAAATAAACGATTAAAATACACAAAAGACGGTTTTATTTAAACGAACCCCAGCAAGAATACTACAATATGTTAAGTGTGTTGAAATGGTTAAGTGTAAAACAAAGAACAATTATGAATGTACTAATTTTTATATTTAAAATGAAAAATGAATTGTTACCCAGTTATCTATGTAATAAAATATTATATGTTAAATATATAAATATATATATTAAATATAATAATAATTATAATGTGCGCAATAGAAATAATTTGCGTCTTCCATTTTTTAGAACCCAAAAAGCACAAAATACAGTTTTTTATAAAGGTTTTAAAATGTTTAATGAACTACCTGATGAATTGAAGCTAGAGAGTCAGATAATAAGGTTTAAGAAAAATATTATCACATATGTAAAAATGAAGTTTGATTAGAGTATATTTTTATTTTATTTTATTTATTTATTTATGTAATTATCTTGTATTAGAATAGCTAAATATTGGTAAATAAACAAAATTGAATTGAATTGAATTGAAGAAACGCTGTCTTCGCACGTTAAAGAGGTTGATCTTTCTTTTAATATCCTAAAAGAACGACAGGAGAAAGTTGAGATTCGTATTGGGGAATTTGAAAGGTCTGTTCAAACTCTACAAACGCAGGAAGAAGAGATGAGTACGCGATTAGCTGAATCGCAGACCGTCGAAGAGGAAGTGACTGATCTCCAAAAAAGATGCGAACCCTTTGAACGACGGGAAATTGCAGCCGTTGCCATTATTTTTGGTGTTCCACAACTACCAAATGAACATTTAAAGACAATTTTCCATCATATTTGTCACAGCATTGACTGTATGCCTCCACCTTTGAAATGCATTTTTCGCTCTCAGCAAAAGCGACGAACGTATTCCACCATGAAAAAAGACTCTCCCATTGTAGTCAAATTCAGATCTCCATCCGAAAGAAATACCGTCCTGCATGCAGTTGCTCTTTATTGCAAAAATCGAAGGCAGTTATGTCTCCAAGATGTGGATATCAAATCAGTAACAACAGCAACATCTACATGTACGGTTGCCTAACCCGGAAGAACCGCTACCCTTACCAACAGGGTGTGCGCGTCAAGCGTAGCTATTTTCTGTTTACACACATTTTGGTGCTCTTTATGTGAAAGAGAGTGCAGAAGCTGAATCGATATAAAAGCATGGTTAACGAACGAAGTTCGAGAGCTGATGTTGCAACGCGATCAGGCGTATCGACAGTGGAAGCGTTTTCGGGTGGAAGAGCTTCATCAAATCTATAACAACTTGCGAAATAGCATTGTTCGTGAAATAAGAACTGCTAAAATGCAATATTATTCCAACCGCTTCAGTTCTACATCTAATGGTCGTAAAATATGGAACAATATTCGTGAACTAGGAGTCGGTAAGCAAAAGTTTACTTGTTCTGCCAATATCAATCGCAACGACCTAAATCGCAAGTTCTTATCAAATCCAAGTTCAAGTGCCTTAGTTGCTAATTGTGTGTTTGATGATACTGTTTTATCACCTGCAACGTCTTTTTCTTGCAAAAGGGTAGATGATACAGACATAGTAGAAAGTTTCCTGTCTGTTAAGTCTAATGGTACAGGAGTTGATGATATTCATCCAATTTTTGTCAAAGCAATTTTACCATCATTGCTGCCATTTATAACGCACGTTATTAATACCATTTTTATGACTGGCAATTTTCCTTACCAATGGAAATTGGAAAAAATAATTCTAATCCCTAAAAACTCTAAAGGTGATGAATTCAGGCCTATATCAATCCTGCCTTTTCTCTCAAAGACATATGAACGGATTATGCATAAACAACTAAATGAGTTTCTTATGACCGATAATTTGCTGCTTTCGGTTCAGTCAGGATTCCGTGCGAAACATAGTTGTACTACAGCTTTGCTGAATGTAGTTGAAGAGATAGGAGATAGATTGGATAATAACAATGTTACATTTTTAGTGCTACTGGACTTTTCTAAGGCTTTTGATATGGTAGACCACTCTATTTTGATCAGTAAACTACGGCACTAATTTTCCATTTTTTCTTCTTCAATTAGTCTCGTCATATCTTAGTAAAAGAAAACAGGCTGTGTCCATAGAGGGTGTCCTATCCAATCGATCTTAGGGGCTCTCTTATTTTCAATCTATATCAATGACATAGCTTCTGTAATACTGAACTCATCGAAACACATTTACGCTGATGACATTCAAATTTACCAAAGTTGTCCCTTAGGTCTCATTGAGAATTGCGCTAGTGATTTAAATGAAGAGCTTCAACGAATTTCAAATTGGCCGTCAAAAAGTAATTTAGTACTCCATTCGGGAAAATGTAAATGGTTAGTTATTTCTAAAACTACTCTATATATTTCCTATTTCCCACATTTAATGCTAAACAGCTCGTTGACTGTTTGAAAAATCTAGGTGTAGTCTTCAATCGAACACTAACGTGGAACACCCACATAAATTCCATTGTGGGAAAAACATATGGCGCTCTTCGAACACTATTGACGGCCCAAAAAGTGCACACCAACTAAAACAAGACTGCTACTTGCCAAAGCCTTAGTTATTTCCCTGCTAATCTACGGATGCGAAATTTTTTATGAGTTGCACTACAAGTTGCATTTAACACCACCATTCGATATGTTTATCGTCTCAAAAGATATGACCACGTTTCACACTTAGCTAAAAACTTAGTAAATATGTCATTTAAAAATTATATTAAATTTCGCACGCTTCTACTTCTCTTCAGCATTATTAAGAGTAGGCAACCGACATATCTGTACGTAAAAATCTAGTTTCCGGTGTCTAGCACATCTGCCTGTTTACTGCTTCCGAGATATTCATGTTTAACATCTGAGAGGCAATTTTATATTGCTGCTATACGTCTCTGGAATACACTCCCACGTAACATGCGAGAGCTAGATGACGCACGACGAGTTAGAAACGAACTTCAACATTTCCTTAAAAATCAGAGCAACTAGGTTTACCTAATCCTTTACCCTTCTCAGGCAATTTCAACTAATACTTAATTATTCAATTCAAAGAGAAAATCTAAAATGAATAGTCATTTTGGCATTAAATTTAACTTACTTTCACTTTAAATAAATAATGTGTCTAAAATTAAAATGTAATTTCAAATTTAAAGCTTAAGCGCAATATTGTTTATCTTTCACAGATTTATAAGTGAATTCTTACTGTGTTAGCATGTATAAAATAAAATAAAACGGTGACGAAGACCAAGATGTCGTGTTGTGCAGAATGAATCATTCAACATAGACGATGATAGTCCAAATTTACGTCCATTTGAACAAAGCGAAGTGAGGATAGCAGTATCCAAGCTGAAATCCAACAAGGCTGCTGGATCTGACGGCTTACCGACCGAACTTTTCAAGGCAGCTGGTGATAATTTGGTAGACAGCATACACCAACTCATCCCTAAGATTTGGTCAGACGAATGTATGCCTGATGAATGGAATCTCAGCATCATTTGCCCGATCCACACGAAAGGAGACCCCCTCAACTGCGCCAATTAAAGAGGCATCAGTCTCCTCAACATTGCATATTAGATCTTTTCTGCGATATTGTGTGAACGCCTGAAATCTTTTATTAACAGCCTGATTGGACCCTATCAGTGCGGTTTCAGGACAGGAAAGTCCACCTTCGATCGAATCTTCACACTCCGGCAGATCCTGGAGAAAACCCAAGAAGTCATATCCAATCCAACTGTCCAACCGTTTAGACGTGTTTTCATTTTCTCCTGCTTCGCGAGTCAATATTTCCGCCAAATCACTCTAAACCGCTTTTTCGCCAACTTAATATTCAGTGCATTACCCCAAGTGTCGCCCGGTTTTGCAATCAATTTCAATTAAGTGACCTACTAACTGTATTCAAGTGCGTTACCTCAAGTGCTGACATTCGCCCCACTTTCATCTGACTTTGATGAAAGTGTTCCCATTAAATTTTTGCATAGATCTGCAGTAATTATCGTGCTTTGTGTCACTGTGCCACCAATTCCATTCACCCCATTTTCGCTGACGCGCTTGTTCACCCTATAATTCGCCATGTCTTGCGGTATTATCAACTGCCCAATCACTGACAATAATGCTGATTGGGTTTCTTGTAAAGGAATCTGCGGAAAATCTTTCCATGCCATATGTGTCGATCTTAACAAAAGAAATACGGTATATGTAAAAGCACTTTCGGACAACCTCCTTTTCTTTTGTGATGAGTGCAAGAATATCTCACTCTCGCACGTTCTCCTCGCGATAAAGTGCCTTAGTGACTCAAATGACTCCCACCAAAAGATTTCTCTAAAAAGATTATGGGTAAACTCTCCAACTTAGATAGCAGTGTTAGATGTGTTGACGATTTAGGCAACTCGGTTCAGAACTCAACCGAGGATATCAAATCCAAACTATGTAACACTGAAAAAAAAATTGCTGGTCTGACGGAGTTATTTCTTGCCAGTCCCACGAAGGAAGAATCCACCTTGCACCATCTCAACAAAGTGTTTTGTGATCTCAAAGCTAATTATACCTCGCAGATCAGTTCTTTCGATAAATTGCGCGAATGTGTAAACTCCCTACGGGAAGACTTTGACATCCTCTTCCAATCGTCAAGCAAGCATTCATCTCCTAGGCAACCTGATCCAATGCTCGACGTAATTTACGATCGAATCAATGGTGTCGGCGACGAAGTCACTGCAACGCGCTCAATCATTGTGAATGGAATTGAATCGGTATGCCACAAAATCGACGACCTACCTATCCATACCCAACATAACCCAAACATCCATTACAACACATCAATTTTGGATGAGTTACTGGATGCAGATGTCGACTCATGCTCAACTCCACCTTCCCTTTTACTGCCGACGGACGAATCATCAAAATCTCTCGCTGCTCCTACTGTCCAAGAGTCCGAAACTCCACCCGTCGCTGCCCCCCGGAAACTCATCAAGCATTTTGGAACAACCTGGACACCTTCTGAGTGGCAGCGTAGGCTGAAGAAATTAAGTCCTGACAACCTCCAGGTTACCACCTTCCTCATCAAAGGTAGCCCTCGTAATGCTGATGTCTCGTGGATTACGAATTTGTTTTTAAAGAAATACGGTATCACCATCTCCCGATGCGAACTGATCCTGCCTTCTCACCACAGAAGTCTTCGCAACTTTAAATTCGACCTCCCGGCTAGATACGAATGGCTATTCCAAAACCCTGCTAGTTTAAATTTCAACCTCGGAAAGATGCGTATCTGCAAATGGACGGACAAGTCTACTAACATAGATGAGTTAATTAATAATAGACTTAGTAACAACCTCACCCATAGAGATAAGTTAATTAATAATAAGTTGTACCCACTCTCTGTCCACTCTTCGCATAACAAATCCACCATTTCAAACAATGGACCTACCACCCACCAAAAATCCAGCAGTATTCATCTCCCGTCCTTTAACAAGTCTAAACCCGACACAAATTGGTCTTTCCAAATGGGCATCTTCCCTAACTTCAACTTTAAAACGGCAGCCGTACTGTCTAAGTCTGCTACCAAATTGCCGAATATCAAGCGAGTTTCTTTCGATGTCCCGCCGGCCTCCTCTCCCTCTCCAAACACCAAGGCCACTCCCTCAGTCAACTACCCCAATAGAATTTCAAGTAACCGCGTCTCTTTCAATCTGTCACCTGATTCCTGTCTTCCTCCAAGCCATAGCACTTCTTCTAATAACACTCCCCCCACCGTTAATTACCCGAATTTCACCCACTCCCACACTCTCAATCCTTCCTCGTTAACCACCCCCAGTTGCACCTCTGCCCATACTTCGTCCTCGGTCTCTCTTAACAATTCCATCTCGGCCAATTTGCCATCTACTGCATCTCCCCCCACTTTCGATCCAATGCTTCCTCCCACCGTCAAACTCACGTCTAAATTAATAGACCCAACGTCAACAATCAATGACCTCGATGGCCGCTACATTATGTCAAGATTGCGCGATAACCGGCTTTTTGAAAATGTGCGCCTTTACCTAGCCTATTTACATGACAAGCCTGACGACGGAAAAACAAAGACTAATGCCATGGTCTTGATCCAAAAAGAAGGCCTCCCAACTGACCCTATAGCCCTGAAGAATATCTACACGCGTTTTCATGAGAGTTTTAATATCTCCTCTTCCACTGTGGCTAAAGACCTATCAACCTATGGCTCTCATATTGGTTCCAAACGTCTCTCGTATCTCCAAAAAACTCGCAGCAATTATAATAAATATTTTCGTCCCTAACTCCATCACAGTCGATCCATCTCACTCCATTGAAATTGCCCCAAAGCTCCTTTCCCTCTACTATCAGAATGTCAGAGGACTTCGCACCAAAACCCCGATGGTGCACCTGAAATCACAATCACTTCCCTACGACATTTTTGCCCTAACTGAAACCAACCTTTGTCCCAACGTTCGTCTTTCGCGCTGACGGCCAGAAACATGAAGAACTCTCCTTCGGCCGCGGTGTTCTTTTAGCCATACATAATCGTCTTGATGCAACCCTCGTCAAATTCTCAAATTCCACTTCTTTTGAATTCGTATCAGCTAAATTATCTGTATCCAAACGGAGCGTATATATTGTTTGCTGTTATACTCGCCCTTCTCAACACGTCCAAGCATACCAGCTGGCCGCTGATACAGTTGACTCTCTGTTAGATATCGCTAATCCTGATGCCGATTTTATAAATTGTTGGCGACTTCAACCTTCCCCTTTTACAATGGTCTCCATCTGAGGACGAATCATCATTTGTTCCTACTAACTCCTCCTCAGAAAAAGAAACCCTCCTTACCGATCGTCTTTTTGACTCCGGCCTTTTTCAGATCAGTGGCATTACCAACAACTTAGGTAGGCAGCTAGATCTGATTTTCTCATCCGACCCCCATAACTCCTTGGCTACCGCGAGTAACCATCTTCTCTGCACCCTAGACCAATATCACCCTCCTCTAGCTCTTGCCTTTTCGTATGAAAACGTCAACATTACCGCTGATTCTGAGAACTCTCTCTCTTTCAACTTCCGCAAAGCTGACTTCGTTAAACTTAACAACCTACTCAATAGCATAAATTTCAGCCTCTTCCTGAACATTAACACACCCATTGATATCGCTCTCGTATTCTTCTACACAGCAATCTTTGACTGTCTTCTCCAATCTGTCCCTTATCTGCCTCGAAAAAATTGCTCATCATCACCTCCTTGGTATAATAAGGAATTGCGTACTCTTCGCAACGTCAGAAACAAATTATGGAAAACTTACCTGGTATCCAAATCTGCCTCAGATTACGCATATTATCAGCAAGCTTACTCCCGCTTTTCCATCCTCTGCGAATCCCTCTATCACGAATACCTCGATAGAATGCAATTTAGTATAATCACTGACCCTAGGCGCTTTAACCAATTTATCAACGTCAAAAGAAAGTCCGACGGCTTTCCTTCCACTCTAAAATTACTTAATATTTCATCTGCTGACCCTAAAGTAATCTCCAACCTCTTTGCAACCTTTTTCAGCCAATCGTATAGTGACCATGTACACGAACCGGACCTAGATTTTTTCTCCTACCTGAATAACTGTCCTCAAACCTCTCTAGCTTCAGTCGACATTAGGTCTGATACTGTGCGAGAAAAAATTAATAGGCTCAAAGATGACTTCTCCCCTGGTCCCGATGGTCTGCCCGCCATCTTACTAAAGCAATGTGTAGATGTCCTGTGTCAGCCTTACAACTCTATTTCGTCTCTCACTCTCTCAAGCCGTTTTCCCAAAATTATGGAAGGACTCTTTTATTTTCCCTATCCATAAAAAAGGCAGTAAAAACGACATTTCTAACTATAGACCCATAGCCAAACTTTTCTCTATCCCTAAGCTCTTCGAAAGCATTGTCTACGACTCACTGTATTTCCACTGCAAATCCATTTTTTCCCCACAACAGCACGGTTTCTTAAAAAGTAGGTCCACTACGACTAACCTGACCGAATTCGTTTCCAAAACACTACAAGCATTAGAGAAAGGTAATGAAGTGGATGTCATTACCACCGACTTCAGCAAGGCCTTTGACAAAATCTGTCACCGAACTATTTACCTTAAACTTAAAGCCCTCGGTTTCCCACCCTCTTTCATTTCATGGCTGAGATCGTACCTAGAAAAACGCCAGTACAGGGTTCTCTTCAGATTTTCAGTCTCTGACCCCATTAACGCCACTTCAGGGGTTCCTCAAGGCAGTCATCTTGGTCCGCTGATCTTTGTCTTAACTATAAACGATGTTGGTCACGTCATAAAAGACTCTGATCTGTCTATTTACGCGGATGATATGAAAATCACTAAGGTAATATCTACCCCCACCGATTCTCTCTTACTTCAAATCGATCTAAATTCATTCCACACATGGTGCGACAAAAACTTTCTAGAACTTAACGTCGCCAAATGTCAATCCATAACATTCTCTCGTAAACGCCTCCCCCCATCCCTCAGAACCTATTACTTTCTTAGCGAGCCCGTTCCCTCAGTCTCCTCTATATGCGATTTGGGTATTATTTGTGACAGGGAGCTAAACTTCCGTTCCCACATTGATCATATTGTACACAAGGTATCCCAAACCTGGGTAAAGAAAGACTTTTGGAAACAAGAAGAAATAAGTATTTATTTTTATGTATGATACATATACGTCCCCGTGCAGGGACGGGTTAAGAATATCACTGCAGCGCCCCCCAACAATTAGCGCTCGTCGTAAAAGGCGACTAAGGGGACACATCAGGTCTAGGCAAAATAACACCCAAGTGAGCCTAGCGACACATATACTACCTTAAAAACCCTCCCACAAGTGTGCATGCGAGTCCGTGGGTTGACATAACTGCAGATCACCGGTGCCATAAAAGAAAGATCAAACAATACTAAAACAGGAGCATGCACGTGTCAAACAAAAAACACCATCGCAATATGGTAATATTGCAAAACTGTATCATTATGTAGGCGAACCCAACAGGCGGATCAGTAGAAATGCAGTGAAGTGTGAGGGTTATGATCCCTTATTTTCGGATCATAACCTCGCTGATAAAACGAAGAAGAAGAGGTATGAAGAAGTCAAAAGCTATGTATATCGAATGAAGTCAAAAAAGAGTTTAACTTCTTTTTTTTTTTTTTCTTTAAGTCAGATTTGGTAGAACTAAGTAAAATTTTACTTGACCCAAGTCAAAATGGTAACAGTGGTCTCTTGGGTTGTTTTAAAGAGGGTAATTTACAATAGTCAATTTCGCTTAATCTCTAGGCACTACACTTTTTATTTAGTTTTTTTACACAGTTTTTGTACAATACATTGGTGAACATTTGATGAACACGATTTGACATTGAATAAAAATGAAGAAGTAATGTATGTTAACAGAGAGCTATTGATGCAATTCAGAAATCCTAAGTAACATCTTTGTACGAGTATATACAGACACACTTTTCCAGTCCAAAAATTGTCTCGTCTTGTTTTACGTCACTAAGCTAGAAACTACAAAAAATGGAGATTAGTTCAAAGAAATATATATTTATTTATTATATTCAGAAATCAAAAATACGTGCCTGTGATAGTCCTAGAAGCAGGCAAGAAACGTAGTCCAAACCAAGCTAAACATTGATGTCGCAACGACTTGGTAACGTAACGGAATAAATAAATAGTTAAAGCTGGAAACGAAAGGCCAATAGACTACTCCGACTTTGTAAATATCAAAAAAGTTTTCGCGCACCTAGATGAAGAAAAGTACTCTTATTTTTAGAATTATATGTACATTTAGTAAAAATTGAATACAGAAATTTTTATTAACAAAATCAAATTGTACGATTTTGCTCAGCTATTTCTCAAGGGAGAGTTTCACCATTTTAAATTCTACCACCATATTGATACTATCGCCTTCCTGTTCAATATTAATTTTTTTTTGTCGTGTTCAACAACCTCATCTCTTTTCTGGTCAAAAATTTGAACTTAGAAAGATGAACTTTCACCTATGAACTTTTGAGAGTCCGAAGCAGTGTAAGTGCAAACATTTTTGAAACCTAACATCAGCACGCCCACTTTTCAAATGTTTTTTTTTATTTTATATTTTTACTAGAAATCATAAAATGATTTTAATTTACAAGTAATGATACAATAATTATCTAAAAATGTTGTTAGCAAAATTTGTAGCTAGCGTAAGCTCAACTGAATTTGTGTCAAATGTCCTGAACCCCGTAGTGCCTACTATGAAATAACACGACTGAACACTGCGCAAATTTTAAGTGCCTTCGGTAAGCGAAGAAGTTCATCAACTCCAAACAAAGTAATCGAAATCATGCTTTGTTTGCTAGAAATGTACTACGCATACTTGTTCGCGTTAGGGGGTTAGGGGACAGAATATACCCATGGTAGGCATGCCTGTCGTAAAAGGCGACTAAAATGCCAACCCGCCGTCTTTCTTTAGTTTATGGTAATAAAATTGAATGCAATGAACATAACTAACGGTATTGATACCCCAGGTGGCAACCCAGTTCAACTGGAGGCATGCTCTACGGATTCTGGGCAGAGCTATCTGTTGAATCAAAATCTAATAGTCGGAGAGCTGGTGAACGTTTTTGAAACGTCATTTTAGCACAAGAAATAAGTATATTTTTTTTATTAAACTTGAGCTAATGATCACAAATATCAACGTCTGGCAGCTGTCTGTTGGTGCATTTGGGGGGGCTGGGCCCCAAAGACGTCGAAAAAAGGGATGCGGTCACGTCATTTCAACAAAGCTGATTTTTTTTATATGAGTAGTTTACTTGTTTATATGGTATAACATATTTTACCACTGCCAGACATTTTGGCCGGGTCCAAAAGGGTGCCAGACAGGCTGAAACCTGTATAAAAATGAGGGTCGGTAACGTCATAATGGCAAGGCTATTCTTTTTTTTAATCGTTAGTTGAGATCACTGTGAGTAATTATTCGCAACTGCCAGACGAAAATCCCGGGTCTAACATCCTGCCAGACGCAAGCGCAGTTTGAATGTCGCTACTAAAGCGATGTGCGACAAATGTATCTAATAGCCGATTTTCATCGAAATTATTGAAGCATTTGGAAACTTACTAAGTGTGTCTTATAGGAAATTAAATTTTTAATAAAATAGTATATATACAAAATGCTCATATATCCAGTAGAACAGCAGATATTTTAAAAAGAGTCAGTAGCCGCGATACGAAACCATTTGTTTCGTATTAAGATATCATTTTCATACAAAATGCATCATATGTCTTCTACCTTCAGCTGTTTTACTTGGGAAAAACAAAACAATCATGTTTTTCAATAATTTGCGGTTTTTTTATTGGGTTATATAAATGATTTGGAACAATATAACTTCCTGTATTACGGTATTTTAATCTTTTATATCATCGTCTTCTTCGTCGTCAGGTTCAGATCCATCATCACCTAAATTAAAGAATTTAACAATTTTTTTAGTTTGCATGGAATAATCAATAGGCAATAATATTGCAATAAAAATAATGCATTACAATATTCATAATGTATGTATCTGAATTCTCGTTTTCATCATAAATATCAGGAGGTTGGATCACAACGTCTTTCACTAAAGCGGGTAATTGATCACCGTCGAACCAAAGAAACTCATATACACCATTAGGTTCCAATCATCCATTTTCAATTGGAGATAAATTAGTTGGATTTTTTAAATGTACATTTCTCCAAATATTTGAAATATAATGAGCCCGTAAGAAATGTTGACGCAGCTCTGAATTCTTAAATTTTTCATGTTCATTTTATTATATGTTTTTGTAAATATCTTATATCTGGATTTATTGACGTCATTTATATTACGGATATTATACAAACGACATACAAACTCCTCTAAGATTTCAAAAACTTTTTCCCTCGAACCTTGTACATCCAAAGTACCAAGATCAGTAAATGCTTTTTGATATTTGTGGGACCGATTCAATTGCTTAAGAGGTCTTCGTTTTCCTTTTCTATAAAATATAGCATTATAATCGCAACCAGCTGCATGAAATCCTGGTAAAGAATTACACAAAGACTTTCCAAGAGCATTAAACGATTTGGATAAATCTACAAATTGTTGTGAATTTCCAACGCCAACCTCCATCCAAATGTTCAGAGAGCTCTTAAATGTTCCATGTTACCTAACATAATCACAATAACGTCTGTATCTGAGCATTTTATTAAAACATTTGCATCTTGATCGATGTTGCAAACATGGTAGACGATTTTGGTGTCAGTTTCTTCATATTTTTCACAAGATAAATTGTCTTCCACAGTTTTTTTCACTTTTCCATTGTCAGTTTTAAAACAGTAACAAAAGTCATAATTTATGTATACAGTCTTTGTTCCGATAAAGGGTGCCATGTCATCACTAGCCCAATGCATTGCTAAGAAATTAGCCATCGCTTTCTTAAATTTGATATTTTTCATTTCGTTTACAAAATCTGTTGGACGTACTTGATCAGGCCCAGAAATGACGTAGTTGTGGTTGTCCAAGCTATCTCTCAGAAGATGTTCGCTACCTTTGATAGATGGTGAAAAATAACGATGGAAAATGATATCGATTCTGGGTGCAGAATACCTAGTAGCCATTTTTTCAGATGTTGCCGAATGTTCTTGGAACTTCCTTTAAGAGATGCAGCATGAAAAAGCCATCAATAATTACAATATCAATATTGCATACTGCCTGACTATAAACTTTTGTCTCCAACAATTTCATGAGAACAGATTTATTGGTTTTACATATTGTTCCATCTAAATGGCACATTGATAAACGAACAGGCGTCAAAGGATACGATAAAACTTTTGCAATATCTATATTTTGATCCATTGAAATACATAAAAGTCGTCCGAATAGATCCCGTTGCATACGAATTTCTTGCATTTTTCCAGCAACTTTGACCTTCTTCTTTTTCCCTGCAGTTGAAAAGGTTAAAACTTAATTTTTCTAATTAGTTTTTCAAAACGGTCAGGATTTTCACCACATTCAGATATGAATTTCTCACGTAAACTACCATACTTCCTTTGCTTTCGATGTTCAATAAGAAATCGGCTGTAGGGTTTGGTGCTGCTCGTCCTGTTGCAATGTTATATAAGAAATCGTTACTCAATCCTGGTGCAAAAGGATTTATATTTTGTTTAATGTAATGTATAAAATTCTGAAGCTGGAGGCATCTTTTTTTCCATTCTACTTCTTTCCAAGTCTGCTGTAACATCTTGAGCTTAATGGAATCCACATTCCTCAAATACCTGCAATATTATCGTTGATCTTATGCTGTGACTTTTAGACCAGCGTTGAAGAGCAGCTATCGAATTGGTGACATGTATAGCTCCTGTCAATCTTTTTGCAGCATCTGCATTTATTGTCTGTTCCAACGTCAAATCTATTGGCTGTCTAGAGAATGCTTTTTCGGTTCTTTTCACACCGAAGGACCCTTTCTCAAAAAGTTCTCTTAGTCCTGGGTGAGTTTCGTCGATTTTTAATAAATTATCGTGGTACTTGACCAACCACCGTGCGTAGTTGGGTTGGTTGAATATAAAAAATAAATTTGCGATTTTGGGCAATATGTATTTAAATAATTCGAAATCTGCAGTACGAATGCTTCGTGTCAAAATTAAATAATAATTAACAAAATCTACATAAATCATGTAAAACTGTGGTGTTTTGCCAAATTGTCCATTAATCGTTGCTGCTTGGTATTCATTATGTTTTCTAAACAATTGTATAAAGTAAGGATGGTCAATAGTGGGACTTGATGTCTGTGTAGATTGAAAGTCATTAAGATAACTGATTATATCATCGCCAATTTCTATTTGTTCTTTCTTCATAAAAGTTTCAAAATGTAAGATCTGAAAGCCCAAAGTCATTAAAGAATGCAGTCTCTTGCACCTGTTAAAATACTTTCCAGCTATAAATAGAGCTATTGAACCATTCGCTAAAAGTTCGATGTCCGCCATTACATAAGCCAATCCAGGATGGTTTTGAAATAAGCCATCATGATGTGGAAGCTACCTAGATGTATAAAAGGGCCATTGAATCTTGGCTTTGCAGTTTCTTGAGTTTGAATAGCAGCTACTGACTTTTTTTTAAATATCTTCTGTTCTACTGGATATATGAAAATTTCGTATATATACTATTTTATTTGAAATTAAATTTCCTATAAGACAGACTTAGTAAATTTTCAAATGCTTCAATAGTTTCGATGAAAATCGGCTATTAGATACATTTGTCGCACATCGCTTTAGTAGCGACATTCAAACTTCGCTTGCGTCTGGCAGGATGTTAGACCCGGGATTTTCGTCTGGCAGTTGCGAATAATTACTCACAGTGATCTCAATTAATGATTAAAAAAAGGATAGCCTTGCCATTATGACGTTACCGACCCTCATATTTATACAGGTTTCAGCCTGTCTGGCACCCTTTTGGACCCGGCCAAAATGTCTGGAAGTGGTAAAATATGTTATATAAACAAGTAAACTACTCATATAAAAAAAATTAACTTTGCTGAAATGACGTGACCGCATCCCTTTTTTCGACGTCTTTGGGGCCCAGCAAATTGGATACTTAAACGAAGACCGTCTAAAAAACCTAAGGCCGGTTCATCGCCCGAGGTTGTTGCACAACACGATCCTAATCGCAAAGCACAGCCAAAATCTGTAAAGAAAATTGAAAGCAAACGCGCACGTCCACCAATAAATATTACAGGCGTTGCAGACTATAATTCTTTGAGAAAAATGTTTAAATCGACAATCGCTGCTGAATTTAAAGTAACTTCCTTGCAAAACGACGCATGGAAAATCAAGGTTAATGACGCTGAGAGCTATCGGGCTGTATCTCAAAAGCTTCACAACGAAAAAGTTTAATGGCACACTTACAAAGACAAGTCTGAGAGACCCTTGAGGGTCGTAGCTAGAGGACTTCATCCATCATGCGCTAAAGAAGACGTTTTAGGTGATTTACGCGATAGAGGTTATAAGGTGCCGTGAACTAAGGCCATATGAACTAACGCCATAATGGCGTTAATTCACTTTCAAGTGCGAATTAACGCCATAATCCACTTATAGCTTTATTTCACTTTCAAATGAGAACTAAAGTCATATGGTGTTAGTTCGTTTTAGAAAGTGGCCTAAGTTCTCATTTGAATGTGATGTGAATTAAAGTCATATGAAGTTATTTCTCACCTATAAAGATGGGGATGAACTTTGGTACACACTCGAAAACATGAGGAGGGAAGTAAGCTACAATAACTAATAATATATGTTTCTTAATACATATGTATATCGACATAGATGCATACATAGGTATATACATTTTACGGCGTATAAACAGTGAGGTAGGTATGGGGGGGCATGCTGCCCCCCTGCCAGGGGTCACTGTTGGATTTGAGGTGGGTGCGAGGATGGGTGTATGTAAACTTCCTTTATATCCACGTTTCTCACCCAACCTCGCACCCACCTCAAATCCAACAGCGACCCCAGGCAGGGGAGTTGCAGGGGGGCAGCATGCCCCCCCATACATACCTCACTGTTTATACGTCGTAAAATGTACATATATACCTATGTATATAAATAGATGCATACATAGGTATATAAATAGATGCATACGTAGGTATATATATTTTACGGCGTATAAACAGTGAGGTAGGTATGGGGGGGCATGCTGCCCCCCTGCAACCCCCTGCCAGGGGTCACTGTTGGATTTGAGGTGGGTGCGAGGATGGGTGTATGTAAAGTTCCTTTATATCCACGTTTCTCACCCAGCCTCGCACCCACCTCAAATCCAACAGCGACCCCAGGCAGGGGGTTGCAGGGGGGCAGCATGCCCCCCCCATACCTACCTCACTGTTTATACGCCGTAAAATGTATATACCCATGTATGCATCTACATATGTCGATATACATATTATGTACTAAGAAACATACATTATTAGTTATTGTAGGTTACTTCCCTCTTCATATTTTCGAGTGTGTACCAAGTTCACATTGCACTGTTTATGCAATGTGGACTTATGTATGCGTCATCTTCGACAAAAAAAAATCTTCACATATATCCCTGCGCTCATATTATATTCATTAACATACGACGCCTAATGGAATGGTTATAACATTCTCGACGCCGTGAACCTTTTTAAAGAAAGAGAGAAAACGACCCGGGTGAAGAAGCTATAGTGGAACGTTAACTTCCGCTTTTTGTGCTATGTATCATTCCATAAAATGGAAAGCCAGGAAAAGATATACAATATTCGTATAATCATGAGTATGGTAGTTAAAATTGAACCGCTACTTGTCAACACGAAGACAATCCCTCAATGTAAGCGTTGCCAAAAGTATAATCATACAATGGCGTACTGTCGGAAAGAGCCGCGCTGGAAAACACTCTTCGGAAAATTGCGGTTTGAGCAAAAATGAGAAAGCTACTTGCGTTAACTGCAAAGGAAGGCACCCATCAAATCATCGCTGTTGCGAGGTCGCAAAGGAATTACAGATGCGACAGAGAATATGTACAACGCCGTTTGTACGGGAATCGAAATCAATCTATCGGGCTCCTAAGTCGGTAGAACGTATTGCTAAGCAGACTGAGCAGGCTCGTAAGCCAGTTGTGCAGACTCCTAAGCCGACTGAAAGGACGCTCGAATCCGCAGTGGAGGCTCTTGAACCAGTCAATCACCCTTCTAAGTCGAATAAACGTACGTCAAAGTCGTCCACTAAAAAGGCTGAACGAAAATAGCATCGGATAAACCGGTCAACCCCAGTTATCTGACGTATTCTCAGGCTGCAGTCAAAGCAACCAAACGGAACGACGAGCCACCCTCTGCTCCGTTGAAAGATATTCTGAACTGCATCTACGTTAAATTCGAGGAACAATGTGAAATTAACAAATGGATTCTCGAACGTTTCAGTAACGTCGAAAGCTTTTGTATGGCTAATCTTATATCTAGATCTAAGTAGATATGGACTCTTTGCTTAAAATAGTAACATGGAATGCAAAAGGACTTTTACAAAAATCTAACGAATTAGAAATGTTCCTAATAAGAGAAAATATTGACATATATTTCATTTCCGAAACCCATCTAACAAGGAGTCGGAAATAAAGATAAGAGGCTACGCTGGTTATCACGCCTATCATCCTTCTGATAGAGCGCGGGGCGGTTCGTCCTTGTTCATTCAAACTAACATCGAAGACTCGATCGATATAAGCATAGAGTTGGAAAAACTTCAGTTGTGCGCGGTAAGGGTTAAAAATAAACACATTTGCTACAATATAGCATCTGCTTACTGTCCGCCGCGATGCTCATTAGAAACAGACGACTACTTTCGTATTTTCAATGTCCGTGGTTCAAATTTCCTTCTTGGTGGATATTTCAACGCGAAGCACACCTTCTGCGGTTCAAGATGTACATCTTTTAAAGGAACAATTCTCTACGAAGTGGTAAATGAATTCGGCTGTTGTTTTATTTCGATAGGAAAACCGACCTATTGGCCAACCGACTCTGAAAAAATGTCCGCTCTTGTCGATTTTTTCGTTATAAAAGGCGTTAACGAGAAGTTTATTACAGTCGAAGAAAGTTTTTATCTCTCTTCTGACCACTCTCCGGTAATTTTATCACTTCGAGAAGCGTTGATCAAGAAAAAATGACCTTCAAGACTTACTAGCAAAAGAACCAACTGGGAGGGCTTTAGAAATGATTGCGAAACAAATATCGCCTTAAATGTATCACTTAAAACACCTTGTGAACTAGAGGACGAATTTGATCGTTTCGTGGAAGCAATTCAAAAAGCGGCATGGAGAAACACTCCTTCTAGAAGCCATAAGATCAACCGCAACGAAAAGTATTCCAGAGAAATCATTGAACTGGTGAGGGAGAGAAGAAAAGCACAAAACGGTCCTTAACCGACTATGCAATCGCCTTAGAGACAGTTTTCGGGAACTTAAAAGCAAAAAGATAGCGACCTACCTTGAAAATCTCTCTGGTGAAAGAGAATCAAATTATTCGCTTTGGAAAGCGCTAAAAGGCATCCGGAAACCTCAAATGCAAGCGCCACCGATTCGGAAAAACGATAGAAACTGGGCCAAGAACGACAAAGAAAAGGCAGAACTTTTTGCTCTGCACTTAGAAGAAACGTTAAGCCGTTCGACGGCCCTTCGTTAACGCCCGGCTCCCCAGTCACGACATCTGACAACTTCAAAGTAAAAAAAATTGCATTGATTAAGCTGAGGGAAGTGATTAAAAATCTAAAGACGGAAAAAGCTCGGGGTTACGAATTGATAACGGCGCACGTAGTCAAGGAATTGCCGAATAAAGCTCTGTCAAACTGCTATATTAGATCAACGCTTCGTTTAGATTGCTCTACGTTCTCAGACAATGGAAAGTCGCCGAGATTATAATGGTCCCGAAACTAGGCAAACCGCTGAACGAGAAGAAATTGTATCGCCCTATTTCCCTATTGCCGGTTATCTCAAAAATATTCCAAAAACTACTTTCCAAACATCTACAACCCGTAATCAACGAAAGACGTCTCATTCCTGACCATCCGTTTGGATTTAGAATCAAACATTCTACAATCGACCAAGAAAGCTCTTGAAGAAAAAAAGATTTGTTGTGATGTATTTCTTGACGTCTCATAAGCTTTCGATAAGGTTTGGTACGAAGACTTGGAGTATAAATTGCAACTACTACTGCCACGGCAACTCTTTCTAATCTTACGATCGTACCTCACCGAGAGACTCTTTCGTGTTAAGCATGGAAATGATTACTCTGACTTCAAGGAAATTGCGGCCGGAGTCCCACAAGGAAGTGTCCTTGGCCCACTTCTATAGGTACATATGTACTCTACACGCCTGATATCACGCAGGAAAGAAACTGCGTTGTCGCCACGTTTACGGACAATACGGCGATATTGACAACGAGCGATACTATTGAAGCAGCAACTGGGATTGGACGAATTCTTGGCGTATTGTGCTGAACGAAAGCAAATCTACTCACGCTAATATGTACTTCTCCTGGACTGCTCTGGGTATGACTTCTGGTGAAAGCTGGATATAGTTTTAATTACTGAACTAAAACTTTGTAAAGAATATTTTAAACTTACGAGCGAGTTTAATTGGACCGCATTTTGTAGTGGTAATTAACGCTATAAGTACTGCTTAAAGGCAAGCATTTCGTGACGAGTATTACGTATATACTGAGAGAGAAGTACTCAAATCAGCTACTAAGTATAATAATACCCAGCTTGTCACACTTATCATTTTGCGTGGTGTTAGTTGTTAGTATTGTGCATATATACATATATAAATAGCCTTACACTATACACAAAACGACTGCACAAGTAAATAAAAAGCAGATTGCATACTAAACAAAAGTATGAACCAAAAATGAATATGCTGCGCATAAGGCAAACATACTTACAACGTCAAGAAACTAGTTTCGCCCGTACAGTTTATGTTTTAATTTAATTTGCTAAAGTTGAAGTCGAATTTATCGCGGTTATTATTTACTTCCTTTGCGATATGCGTTAGGGGTTCGTTAGAAGCGTAATTCGTTCGTTGGCAATTTAAGCGGAAAATGTCAGTATTTCTCGAGTTGTAGCTTCATACGTTTAGTCGGACTTCATTTAAAAGATCCGGCGGGTCAATAAAACCATTTACCAGTTGGTGTAAAAGTGCTACGAATACATCACATAATTCCCGACGTTTCCTCAAAGAATAAAGATTTAAGAGAAAACGGCGGGCGGTCGTAATATGGTGGAAAACGTGTGGGTTAATTCCAGTTTGAGTGCCGAAGTGCAAAACAGACAAACTTACGCTATACGGATAGTTGTCGGAGCAAAAACATAGGTCAAAGAATGAAGAGAACATATTGCAGACTACAAGAGGACTGCTGCATGATTCGTTTAAGTATGACATGTTAGCAGGATAGCCATCAGTCTTTTTTTACTGTTAACAAATTTCCAAAAACACTTTCGGATCGAAAAAAAGCCACACATCCTATCAATGTAACTGATTTTTCGATAAGTTTTGAAAGTTTTTATAGAGGAGCGAACTGGTTGTAATCGCTTGCTCCATTTGTCGTTAAATAATTTTTCCAAGCCTTATTTCCTTTATTTCGAAGGCTCCGTTATTGGGTATTGTATCAAGGACCAGTTGTAAACAAATCCTTATGTGCATTTCTTACAGGTACGGATGAGATTAAACAGTCGAATATGCTCATGTAGAAATGCCCAACTATTTCTTAAATATACTATTGCTTTTGAAAATTGCTACAAAGTCAATGCTAGAAATTAATTCGTTTGATGTATTAAAATCGCACTTTTTTTTAATCAAATTCAAGAGTGAGATTTTCAAAATTGTTATCAACCTCGTCATTATGAGAAAGAATAACATGAAGCGGAGGATGCTACGCGTCAATAGTAGTAATCGAGGTAGAACTAGGTTCCACAATATGTACTAGTACATATATCTTGAATTTCTATAAAAATGCAGGTAAAGTTGTCTATTAAGACAACTGCTTAATTCCCCGATAATTTTTTTTTTCTTTTTTTGAAGATCCCCAATTTTTGTTCGGGGAAAATACTCCGAAAGAAAAGTTATTTACGATAGCCCTTCTGCTTTAAATAAATTTGTACATTTCTTAACCCAGAAAAAAGTAATAAGTTTAGTGATCTATGTGAAATATTACGATTCAAAATGCAGGTCCTAAACCGCAGCCGGTTAAACCGTTTAGAGTTTAATGAATGGCTTTTTTTATGTGTTATTAATTTTCTGTTTTTATTAATATCAAAAACAATAAACAATGAAATAAATGTTTGGTGTTTTCTGGGATTCGCACACTGAATCTCACGCGCAGTTGTCCGACACACTTACCACTAACCACCTCTTACCCCAGTTGTCCCTTTTTAGAGACTTTTTTTTTGTTATTATTATTATAAGGCACAATTTCCAACAAGGCGTTATAGAAATAAGAAGAAGTTAACATGCCTTAAGTGTCATCTTCACATTGAACTGCCCGTTGGCTTCGAATGCATATTAGATGAAAACAGTAGAATAGTTGTGCTGCAGAAGGTGGTGCTAGATGGCTCGGATTCCTAAAAGATGTAAACTTTTTCACTTCCGCAGACTCGGTTATAGTCTATAATGCTTACATTTGCCCTAAACTTATATAACTCGCATGTTTGGGCGAATTTGTACTTGAATTTACTCGTACTAAACTGTGTTCAGCATTAACTTCTTAGATAATCGGCGATTAGTCTACTTGCAATTGCAACCCAATTCCTTCGCCAGAATATTGGGCGCTGAAAGGGGCAAAAACGGTACTTCCAGCATAAATATTCTGATGTCTCGCTGGTACTTTGTGATTCCACATGGATTATGTAATCCATACTTTCTAGTTAGAAACATTTTGGACTTCTGATGAAGCGTTAGAGGCTCCTAAGTGAAGCTTCTTCTGTAGGAGAGAGCTGGGGATGTACGAAGAAGGTGATGAATGGTATTTTTTTTATCTTCTTTGCTTCTGCAAAAATTGTTTCAAAATACGCCAAGTCTTGTTGCATGCTTGCCTATTAGACAGTGCCCAGTGGTGCTTGCTATTGTAGCGCTAATATGCAGTCTGTGAGAGAAGTCAAATTCTTAGAGCGTTTTAGATCCAGCTTAGGCCAAATCAGTTTTATCGACTGTTGCGTACTGCTAAATTATCAAGTGCTACCAATATAACAGTGAACCCAAATACCATCTTTAACGTAGTACCAGGTTTGGTAGTGGGCGCCGTGGCGTAAGTAGTTAGTGTGTCGGAGCACTGCGCGTGACGTTCCAAGTTCGAATCCCAGAACACAAGAAAACGTTTTTTCATGGTACCACCTCTCGCGAATTTCTGACAAACATCCGTGATTATAGTTGTCTCGAGAAAGCTTCTTAAACCAAATTGCCCTTCAGATACGGCACTAAGCTGTAGGTCCCTTCCATTCATGTGAAAAATACAATATAACGCACACAACATGAGTGGTTGCGATAAGCTAGATTCTGGCACTTAAAGAGCTGTTGCGCCAAATACCATATTTATTTTCCTATTTTTAAGTCTGGTAGTGTGTCGTATAATCTAATCGCGCGTAGCTTATATTATATTTTCTAGATATACTTCTACAAGAACGCTTTGGGATACTCTATAGCATTATTCTGAGAATTATTTCGAATTAATTGTGATTAAATAAATAAAGTATTTCCTTAGTAAGAGGCAAAGCAGGGCATACAAACTATAATGTGGAGCACAGTGGTTGTTGAAGACACAATTGAAATGAACAAAAGCTAAGGTCGCTATAACTTTTAGCTGCTGTTTAAATGAGGGAAAAACAGCTTCTATTCAATATGATGGTAAAATTCAAAATTAAATCATTTTCTCAAGGGACATTTTGATGAAGTTTTCGCTGAACAAAGTCAGAGAGCAACCAGTAATTAATTTTATGATCCTATTTGATTTGTGGTAATAATGTTTGTAACAACTTTAAATTAATACAGAACTTACATTCTGTCCTGCCTGCTCAACTGTGTTACCATCCATCAGAGCCATACAGAAGAGAAATGCCGCGTTGCATGTTGGATCGAATGATCCCTGCTCTGTTATAGACTTCCCCAGTGATGATTTAAGATCACATTTTGGCCACATTACTAAAGCAAATCGCAACCAAAAGTATAAAATGGGCGCTTGGAAAAAGGCTCCAAATAATCCGAATCTATAATAAGTAAATAACTTCATATATTATATCTATTTCTACAAAACGTAAGAAAACCCTCTACACAAAGCTTACCTGAAACATCTTCCCCAATCATAGTTACGATATGACCGTTTTTCATTGTATGTCTGCTCAATAAGATTACCACAAGGCCATAGAAAGCCATATGAAACCATTCCAGGAATAATTCTATGATTCACAATAGTAACACAAATATGCTTGATCCCCCTCTTCTCGTTGCCACCATTCTTCTTCTTTGTTCTTAGAATTTCATTAAATTTATTAAAGCGTTCGGAAAAAATTCTGGACATTTTACGAAAAAAATAAAAACCAAATTTATACGGTTGCTAATAGGAACTAAAAAAAAAATTGTTGAAAGGATTAATATAAAGTTGTTAAGAGTTCAGTCGATAATGCGTATGCTAAGTCAGGCGAAGATGGTACCTTTGCTTACCTACTTTCGTTTATCCTGTCACTCCTCGTGGGTCTTATATCATGACATGAGCGATGCTTGCACGCTATCGTATCCGGACAAATGTATTTCAATCGGTTCAACTTACTCCTAGATCCTTAATTCAGTTTAACTGACGGTAGTTTCCAGCGACCTGCTCTTATTCCATGTTGGTTGAGTATCGGAACGCAGGTTTTTTTTAGTAGGTACCATATAAACAGGTCACCTTGTTTGGTTCTTTTTCGTCCCTATACCAGAGTGATATCAGCTAGAGATACTCTTTTCTGTAGAGCTCCTCTCTGGCTTCGATCGCCTATGCTATCATTTACCCTAAGGGTACGACCATAGTGGTCACAGACCAGCTTCTCGCTTTCCAGCCGCTGGTTCACGTTGGTTAAAAATAAAGCCGGCGATGAATGGCCGCGTCCATAGGGAACCCGGTTCCTGCTTTAACAAGCTTTAACCAGCTTTTACCGGAATGAATTCTTTTTTCTTGTTGTCGCCGGTAACCAGCTTTCAAGCGTATGTTTTCTTCGGAAGAATTCTATTCTGATGGATGTTACACAAATTCTTCGATATACGATGTTCTGCTTTCTCCAGAATGTAGTCGTCAAATGTTTATTTTGTCATGCGGAAATATTCAAAAAAACTTCTCTGGCTGAGTTTTGAGTTTTGGAAGTAAGGTGTAGTATTTACCTTCTTTTCCATGAGACTTGTTAATTTCCTTAACTTTTGACTGTAGTGGCTTAATTTTAGATGTTATTCTATCAGCCGCGGAAGAAGCGTAAAGTAGTTCCTCACGTGAAAACTCCATAATCTCGACTGCAGAGAAAACCGGCGGCACCGGCGAGATGTTCACTATAACCATCACCTACTAGAATTACACTGGCTCTGAGTACCGGCGTGAACCTCGCTGAAAAGCGAGTTCACTATGGACATACCCTACGGTTATATGGATAATCCCTCGTTTTTAACCAGCGATAGCCCAATGTATCAAACCAATTATTAAACTAAAGAGAGGCAAAGAAAAGAAAACAAAAAACAGAAATAAACAAATTCCGGGAGATGCACAACAGAGAGGATGTGGGGCGCATACTAGAATCATCAGCTAAATTGAAGGGAATCGGTGTCTCCACACATATAGATTCACATCACGTGAAAAACGAAAACGCCTACAAAAACTCAAGCGTGATATAGCTGCAAAAAACAGCAACATTCATGCACAAATTCATGGCCAAGCGCTATTAACCGGTGAAAAAAAAAAAGTATTTTCAAAATAGGCGTGTTTTGCTGAGACATCGCAACTCAGTGGTTGCCAGTGAAGTAAAATTCAGCGCAAAGAACAACAACAATTTTCACTGGGAACTACTTCAACTTTTATCTTTTTTATTCAATTCCATTTAATTTTAATGATTCAGTTATATTTCACAAAGTTAAGCAGCACTTTTTCATATTTTTCAATTCAGTTTAAATTCAATTCAGTTCAATCACCAATCTTCAAATAATAAATAAGTTTTAAGCCAGATTGACTGTGAATCGTTTTGTTGAGAAACTTTTACTTTGCTTTGCGTAGTTCTCACCAAAACAAGGCTAATGATAACAACCTTAGCTGTGATGGAGGAAGTTGGACGGCGCTACTTCAGCAAATAATATCAAACAATTCAGAAATGACAGGCGAAATGTTAATAGCCAGCGGCTCCCAAACTGGATTATGGTTACAATACCGATTTGAATAATATTGCCGTCTGCATTTTAAACAGTAGTATAGTTATAAATGAAAATAATAAATACATATACACATACATAATTCGGTCCTCTTATACCCTACGGTGTCGAGGTTCTGTCCCTGGTTTCAGTCATCCTTTTTTAATAAATTTTCTCCATTTCTTCCTGTATCTAGCTAATTCCTTCGCCGAGTTCCAGCTTTCTTCTGCATATCTTAGTATTTTCTCTAGCATCTGTTGTTGTCTTCCATCCTCACTAGATGTCCAAACCATCTAAGTTTTTTTTTGTATTATCTTCTATAACCTTTTGCACTCATTCCACATTTGAGGGTGGCAATGGTGTAGTGGTAACGTCGTCAATTGCCACGCTAATGGTTCATGGTTCAAATCCTGATGTCAGCAAGCATTTATTTATTTCTCATGAAATATATAAATTCAGTCCGATCATTTGCGAAAGCTTGTGTGATCACTACTGCGAAGGCATAACACTGGCAGTAGCTTGGTCATGTGGGTAGAAAAATTGTTCAATCTGTTGATGGTGATTTGCCCTTGACATCGGTTATCGGGAAAAACGTACTGTGAATCAGAAGCAAAGACAAAAAATAACAAAAATCTTCCCAGTTATTCGGACGCCACCCCCGGAGAATCTCTAAAGCATAAAAAACTGAGCTTCAAGAACCACAACACCAAAAATCTTTCTCTCTCTCTCTCTATCTATCCTTTCCAACGCCCGCACTGTGTGTAAACATGTTAAAGGTATTCATAACCCTTTGAGCGCGCGCAAATTATAAAAAATAAAATAAAATATAAAAAATTAATTCCACATTTAGCTCCTACTCCTACTGCTACTACTTACTCCTATCACTCTTTGAAGGTATTTCATTTCCATGGCTTGTATTTGCTTTTCTTGTCTTTCAATAAGGATTTTAATGAGAAACACACATTCTGGGACTCAAGATACAGCTCGCAAAAAGGTAGAATGGTCTATGGGGCAGGTATGGAGGACAGTTGTGATTTCCATTCGACGGGTAAACCGAATTACTGGCCAACTGAAACTTGGAATCTACCTGACCTGATCGATTTTTTCGAGATATTCCTTTACCAACCACATAAAAGTTAAAGAGAGCTTTGATCTGTCGTCTGATCATTCCTCAGTTATTTGACATTGAGCGAAAAACTTGTCTGTAACCTAAAGCCAGCGAATCAACTGGTAGAACAACTAACTGGAAGGGCTTCAGGAAGGAAATTGAAGATAATATTGAACTGAGCATTTCACTTACGACACCCTATGAACTTGAGGTTGAAGTTGGTCGCTTCGTTGAGATCTTACAGCTCTCCTCTTGGAATAATACGCCCCATCCAAGGAAAACCCCGAACAAATACGATTTGGTCAAGGAAAAAAGAAAAGCGCGTAAAAAATGGCAACAGAGTCGTACTCCGCAACATAAAGCACACGCGAATCGTCTTTGCAATTTGTTGAAGAAGGCTACCAAGAATTTTAAGAATCGTGCGATACGCTCTTACTTTGAAAGTTTAACAGCGAAAAAAGATTCCAATTATTTACTTTCGAAAGGTGTAAAAGGCACCAAAAGACCTAACGTCCCCGAGCCGCCAATTAAATTAAATCAAAATGAACGGGCAAGGGAAGATAAAGAAGAAAAAGCGGACGTATTTGCGGCCTACCTGGAAGAAACCTTTAAGCCGTACGATGGTTAAGTGGTTTACGATAACATCAATTGGCCGGATTTACCATCTGACGATTTAACACTCACAAGTGCAACGCTAAGTGAACTAAAACATTAAATCGAGAATCTGAAACATAAGAATGAATAGAAAAGCATTAATTAAGATTCTCCATATTGTAAATGATGCGCTCAGAATAATGCACGTGCCGTGCCAATGGAAAGTTGCGGAAGTCATAATGGTTTTAAAACTAGGAAAACCGCCAAATGAGGTAAAATCGTATAGACCAATTTCGTTTCTTCCAGTTATATCGAAAATTTTCGAGAATATATTACTAAGGTGTCTCCAACCGGTTATAGAAAAAAATAATGTTATCCCTGACCACCAGTTTGGGTTCAGAAGTAAGCATTCGACGATTGACCAGGTGCATAGAATTACTGACGTAATCGAGAAAGCACTTGAAGAAAAAAAGATTTGCTCAAGCGCATTTTTGGCGTCTCACAAGCCTTTGATAAGGTGTGGCATGATGGTTTGAAAAGCCAATTACGACAAGTTCTCCCTGTATGCCTTTACGATATTCTAGAATCATATCTCGGGAATGGACTCTTCCTTGTTAGACATGGAAACGATCTACTCGGATCTCAAAGAAATTTCGGCCGGCGTACCGCAAGGAAGCGTTCTTGGGCCGCTTCTGTATTTGTTATATACTCGTGATATACCGAAAGAAGATGGAACTTCCTTGCTATGTTTGCCAATGACACTGCTATCCTGGCAATCGGTAAAACAATCGAAGAAACCACTGCAAAACTGCAAAACGCACTAATAACGTAAATGAATGGGCGATGGACTGGTGGATCGCCCTCAACGAATCTAAATCTGTTCACGTCAATTTTACTTATAAGAAAACTAATGACTTGCCAATTTTTCCAAACTTGGCCCAACTACCTTTTGCAAATGAAGCCAAATACGAAGGAATGACACTCGCTGCAAGGCTGAAATGGTTCTAAACTCGCACGTGAAAATGAAACGAAAAGAATTCGAAATCAAATATGGAGAAATGTACTGGTTACCCGGAAAACATTCCCAACTCAGTACTGAGAACAAATTGCTTTTATATAAGCAAGTGCTGAAGCCGGTGTGGACCTACGGTATACAACTTTAGGGTTCTACCAAAAAAACAAATGCCAATATTTCAAAAACTTTTCAAAATAAAGTGCTAAGAGAAATTGCCCAAGTATACTAGTATTCTAGTATACTAGAAACGACGATATCCACAGGGATCTCGGAATTCCGACAATCGAAGCTGAAATTGGAAGCTTCGCGAGAAAGCATATTTATTGCGCCGACTACAAAGGGCGAAACATTTTAATTTGGCGAGATAAGGATTAACCGCGTCTACAGTGCACGAAATAAGTATAGCGTACAAAAGAACATGTTCTCTTTTTTGGAAATTTAAGAACTTTTCTTTGCTTTTAAACTGTAAGTTCGGTTTATATGTATATGCATGAATGAACGAAAAAAAAACTCTTTTCTGCATTTGGCGCTTTGTTCATGTATCGTTATCTGGCATTTTCTTGAGCATTTTTCTGGCGTAGAACGAAATAATTAAAGCGTACAACGCGTTTGACTGCCGTTATTGAAGGGTATTTTGCTGATAATTCTTTTAAATTGTTATGTAATAAGTGCTTCATTAAGGTGAAGATATAATCAGTTTTAGGACGTCATTCTTAAGAATGCCACGAGGACCAACATTGACTTTTGAAGAACGCGCTCAAATGATTGCTTACAGAGACAGCGGAAAGACAATTAGGGAAATCGCTGTAAAATTAAACCGAAATAGAAAGACTATTTGCAATTTTCTAAAAGATAGCGAAAATTACGAGAAAAGAAGACGATCCGGGCGGCCACCCATGATTAACAGCAGGGACATCCGGGCAATAAAACATTTGGCAGTCAATAAAAACATAAGCTCATCTTAAATAAGGCTCAAATTATCTCTTCCGGTAACAACAAGCAGAGTTCAACAGATACTAAAAAAGGATGACAATCTGAAGTACCAAAAAAGGGCACATGAACCTAAGCTTTTGACACGCCACAGGACAAAAAAGTTGGAATTTGCATTTTGGGAAGAGCAATGGAAATTCATCATTTTTAGTGATGAGAAAAAATGTAATATGGATGGGCCTGATGGCTGCCAAAAATATTGGAAGGATCTAAGAACTGAGCGAGAAACTCTTTATTCGCGCAATTTCCAGGGGGGGCTCACTTATGGTATGGGCTGCATTTAGCTACCATGGATAGTCTCCAATGTGCCTTATCTCCCATAAGATGAATTTAGAAAAGTATGTCGAACTCTTGGACGATATTCTGATTCATTTTGAAGGAAATATTTTGCGGGATAATTGGACTTTTCAGCAGGACAATGCAACCATACACAGCGCCGCACTTACCACTGGAAAATCCACCCTCTTCGGAGGTCAGCTCTACGGATTCTGGGGAGAGCCATTTATTGCGTTCATCTGACCCTTTTAAAAAAGGTACCAGGGTAGTTAGATCTCCACCATCACGATCTACAATAAAAACGTGCGGAACTAGAAGTCCGTCGGCGCACGAACAACGGACTTCAACGAAAATTCAAAGCCTTACGGACGAAAATATGGAACTCCGGACCAGGCTAAGTAAAATGGAACTTCTCTGCGAAGAACTAAGAAAAGAATTAAATGTACTTAAAGCAGAAAATAAAGCATTTAAGGATATGAAGAAACCTCGTAATGAGTCTGCTGCGAGTTCAAACGTCCCCGATAGTATTGATTATCAAACGGATGAAGAAGAACTAGCTAGGGAAACTAACTGGATTCTAAAAAAACGACCAGTTAAGAAACGAAAAGCTGGTTCTTCACCCGAAATGGTAACGAGGCAAGAAAACATGCAAAATGAGCGAAAAGATAACGAACAGCGTGACAAAATAAACACATGTGTCGAAGAAAATCCACGAACTAAGGTACGATCACCGCCGCCAATAAACGTAATCGGAATTGCAGACTATAATAAACTGCATTCTATTCTTAAACCTCTGTTGCTATCCGATTTTGAAGTAACATCGCTCAACAACAACAAATGGAAAGTAAACGTAAAGGACTCAGACAGTTACCGGTTAGTATCTAATAAACTGAATACTGAAAAGATTCAGTGGTATACTTACGAAAATAAATCTGAAAGACCGATACGAGTCGTAGCTAGAGGACTTCATGCCTCATGCTTAAAGGAAGATGTTGTTCACGATTTGAAAAACAAAAACTTTAAAATCGTCGATGCAGTAAATTTAATTAAACGGGAAAAACAAAAATTGGAAGGCGAGGAAACGACGGTAAAGCGCGGGCTTCCTCTTTTTATGCTAACTTTTGATAAAGCTGAGAGTTTGGATAAGATTTACGAAATAAGAACAATTCTGAATGTCGTAGTCAAAATCGAACCCATGCGCAAGAATACAAGATTGATACCTCAGTGCAAACGATGCCAAGGATTCAATCATACGCAAACGTATTGTCGAAAAGAACCACGATGTGTGAAATGCGCCGGAAATCACCTCTCCCAAGTTTGTGGAGTAAACAAACAAACCTCTGCAACATGTGTTAATTGTAAGGGAAAGCACCCGGCAAATTATAGAGGCTGTGAAGTAGCTAACGAGTTGCAAAAACGGAGAGATGCGTTCCTTAAGCCACTAAATATAAAATCAAAATTGCAAACTACACCAAAGCGTAAGATCGCGCCGGAGAAAGTAGGCAAACTAAAACTACCGGGTTCAGAGCACAAAAAGGTGAGGGAAAGATTGACAACAGAAAAGCCCTCGACCTCTGCTCTTAAAAGAAACGGTACTGAAAAGCTAAGATTAGAAGAGCCACCGGGTAATGGCCCTCGGACAGCAACAATGCAGTCTTATGCTCAGGCCGTGGCTTCCGAAAAACCAAAAAACCTTGAAATTTCGACCGACCCCTTTTTTCATGTTTTCTCAGTTATTCTCGCGAAACTTGAAGAACAAGGCAAAATAAATAAAATTATTCTCGATAGGCTGGTTAAGCTTGAAAATAATTCACAGAAAACGCGCACTTCAACTAGAACATGAATGACAAACGAATGTTGAAAATATGTACTTGGAATGCAAACGGACTTTTGCAAAAACTTGACGAATTAGAAATATTTATGCGCCAAAAAGATATTGATATTTGCTTGATTTCTGAAACCCACATCAAAAAGGAATCGCATTTAAAAATGAAAGGCTATAATGATTACCACGCTTGTCACCCTTCGGGAAAAGCGAGAGGCGGATCTTCCTTGCTTATTAAAGACTGTATCGAGCAATCGGAAGACCTAAAGATAGAGCTTAAAGCTTTGCAACTGTGCACGATTCGAGTTAAAAATAGTCAGCGTACTCTTAAAATTTTGTCTATCTACTGTCCACCGCGTTCCGCGCTTGAAAAATCGGATTTTACTAACATGTTTGAATCGCTTGAACCTAATTTCATTATTGGCGGCGATTTTAATGCGAAACACACGCTCTGGGGCTCAAGATACAGTTCGAAAAAAGGTAGATTGCTCTATGGGGCAGGTATGGAGTACAATTGCGATTTCCATTCGATGGGTAAACCGACTTACTGGCCAACTGATACTTCAAAAGTACCTGATCTGATAGATTTTTTCGTTGTGAAAGGAATATCTACCAACCACATAAAAGTCAAAGAGAGTTTTGATCTGTCGTCTGATCATTCCCCAATTATTTTGACATTGAGCGAAAAACTAGTCTTTAACCTAGAGCCAGCGAGATTAACTGGTAGAACAACTAACTGGGAAGGTTTTAGGAACGAAATTGAAGACAATGTTGAACTGAGCGTTCCACTCACGACACCCTATGAACTTGAGGTTGAAGTTGATCGCTTCGTCGAGATCGTACAGCTCGCCTCTTGGAATAATACTCCCATTCCAAGGAAAACTCCGGACAAATACGGCTTACGATATCCTCCGGAAATAAAGGAATTGCTCAAGGAAAAACGAAAAGCGCGTAAAAAATGGCAACAGAGTCGTGCTCCGCAGCATAAAACACACTTGAATCGTCTGTGCAATTCGTTGAAGAAAACTATTAAGGATTTTAAGAATCGTGCAATAGGCTCTTATCTTGAAAGTTTAACAGCGAAAAAAGATTCCAATTATTCACTTTGGAAAGCCATAAAAGGCACCAAAAGGCCCAAAGTCCCCGCGCCGCCAATTAAATTGAATCAAAATGAATGGGCGAGGGAAGATAAAGAAAAAGCGGACGTCTTTGCGGCCCACCTGGAAGAAACCTTTAAACCGTACGATAGTCAAGTGGTTTACGATAACGTCAATAGGCCGGATTTACCATCTGGCAATTTAACACTCACAAGTGCAACGCTTAGGGAACTCAAAAATGAGATCGAGATTCTAAAACCTAAGGAAGCTCCTGGTTATGATTTAATCACCGGAGAAGTTCTCAAAGTTTTACCTAGAAAAGCTTTGATTAAGCTTCTCTATATTGTAAATGCTGCGCTCAGATTAAAACACGTTCCGAGCCAATGGAAAGTTGCGGAAGTAATAATGGTCTTTAAACCAGGAAAACCGCCAAATGAGGTAAAATCGTATAGACCAATTTCGCTTCTTCCAGTCATATCCAAAATTTTCGAGAGGATATTACTAAGGCGTCTCCAACCGGTTATAGACGAAAATAATGTTATCCCTGACCACCAGTTTGGGTTCAGAAGTAAGCATTCGACGATTGACCAGGTGCATAGAATTACTGACGTAATCGATAAAGCATTTGAAGAAAAAAAGATTTGCTCAAGCGTATTTCTTGACGTCTCGCAGGCCTTTGATAAGGTGTGGCATGATGGCTTGAAATGCAAACTACGACAAGTTCTCCCTGTATGCTTATACGATATTCTAGTATCATATCTGGGGAATAGACTCTTCCGTGTTAGACATGGAAACGAATACTCGCAGCTCAAAGAAATTTCGGCCGGCGTACCACAAGGAAGCGTTCTTGGGCCGCTTCTCTATCTGTTATATACTCGAGATATACCGAAAGAAGATGGCACTATCCTAGCTACGTTTGCCGATGACACCGCTATCCTAGCAGTAGGTAAAACAATCGAAGAAACGACTGAAAAACTGCAAAGCGCGCTAAATAAAGTAAATGAATGGACGAGGGACTGGCGGATTGCCCTCAACGAATCTAAATCTGTTCAGGTGAATTTCACTTACAAGAAAATTAATAACTTGCCAATTTTCCTAAACTCGGCCCGAATACCTTTTGCAAACGAGGCCAAATACCTGGGAATGACACTCGACGCAAGACTGAAATGGAATTCGCACGTGAAAATGAAACGTAAAGAACTCGAAATCAAATATAGCGAAATGTACTGGTTACTCGGAAAGCATTCCCAGCTCAGTACTGAGAATAAACTGCTTTTATATAAGCAAGTGCTAAAGCCGGGGTGGACCTACGGTATACAACTTTAGGGTTGTACCAAGAAAACAAATGCCAATATTTTACAAACTTTTCAAAATAAAGTGCTAAGATTATTGTCCAAGCACCGTGGTATAGTAGAAACGACGATATCCACAGGGATCTCGGAATTCCGACAATCGAAGCTGAAACAAGAAGCTTCGCGAGAAAGCATAGAAACCGACTAATCGGACATGTCAACAATACAGTCCTACAAATATTGGATGAAAGCAATTTATTGCGCCGACTACAAAGGACGAAACCCTTCGACTTGGCGAGATAATGATAAACCGCGTTTAGATTGCGGAACATGCAGAATCCTTCAGTGGAAAGAAACCTGCCAAACGTTTTTATTTCGTGAAAGAAAAATTGCTTGATAAGTTAATACTTAGTTGCGATATCTAACAAATTTATATCGAAGGGTGGTGTTTTTTTAGTCAGTAAGAATCTGACACTACTATGAGCACGCGCTTGCTATTCTCATAGTGTCTATGGAAGATTTTTCACCAACCCTCGGAAAAAAAAAATTTACCAAAGATTTCTCAAAGTCAAGGAATATACCATTAATGGAGTGGTCGGCCATTAGTCTTGATTTTAACCCAATCGAAAATCTTTGGGGCATCTTGGTGCAAAAAGTTATGCAAATGGTCGACAATTTGACACTTTACTGCAGCTCCGCATCGCGATTAACGAGGAGTGTACAAAAGCAACCTTTTAACATTAAATAATTTAATTGACTCAATGCCTCGTAGCATGAATTATGTTATTAAAAAAAATAAAAGATTTGTTTTTTTATTAATAAAAACATTGTTTTTTCAAGTTGTACGCTTTAATTATTTCGTTTGAACTAAATCGCAATGTTTTTTTTTTTGTGTCAAGTTTTTGATGAATCTTTAAACTTAATGTTTTATTATATTGCTTTGTTGCTATTAAGTTTATAAAATAAATTAAATGAAAAATAAATATATAAAAATGAGTTACATTAAAATATGTCTTGTACGCTATATTTATTTCGTGCACTGTAGATTGTAGAACATGCAGGATCTTTCAGTGAAAAGTAACCTGCCAAACGTTTTTATTTCGTAATATAATAGAAAAAAATTGCTTGATTGAAGTAATAACTTACTTAGTTGCGATCTAAATAAATAAAAATTAAATGCTGTTGGTTGGTCATAACGTCACTTGAGAACGGCTGAACCGATTTGGCTAATTTTTTTTGAAAATGTTCGTAATAGTTTTTATGGGAAGAAAAATTGAAAAAGTTGTCCGGCAAGTTGAAAAATTCGGGGAAAACTGAAAGTGCGGGAAAAAATGTGTGTACCTATGTTTGTGTGCTGTGAGCTCCGTGGCGTAAGTGGTTAGTGTGTCGGATCACTACGCATGAGGTTCCAAGTTCGAATCCCAGAAAACACCAAAAAGTTTTTTCACGGGGCCACCTCTCGCGAGCGCCTGACAAACATCCGAGAGTCTTGTTGTCACGAAAAAGCTTCTCAAATCGCCGTTCGGATACGGCACTAAATTGTAGGTCCCCTCCATTCGTGTGAAAAATATAACGCACACAACATGAGTGGTTGCGAGAAGCTAGGCCCTGGCACTTAAAGAGCTGTTACGCCAAATATTTAGTTATTTATGTTTGTGTGCTATGGACTCCGAAACCACGTAACCGATTGAGCTCGAATCCCAAACAACACAGAAAACCTTATTGGAACTATTACGAACATTTTAATGAAAAAATGAGCCAAATCGGTCCAGCCGTTCTCAAGTGATGCGATGATCAACGAACAGCATTTCAATTCTATTTATTGCAAATAAGGGCATCAGATGTCTAAGCGTAACAGCGAATAACCTTCCAGGACGTATGTCTGCATCTTTTAAATTACTTGCTCCTTTATCAACTGGAACAGTACTTGTGAAGCCATATTGTTGGCCAAGTGATATGCTAGTAAAAGAGTTTACAAGCGAGCTAGCCAAAGAACCTCTCCATAAAAAAAACTTAAAGAAGTTGCCCTCTTCTACCAAAACGTAAGAGGGTGAAGGGAAAATTCACACAATTTTTCATAAGCATGCATACCTGTTCATCCGATATAATTGTTCTCACTGAGACTGGATTAGATGATAGCTTTAATAACAACGTGATCTTTTCTCCGCGAATTGTCGTCATAGATTAGAATAGATGTTATTCTGACATTGAAATCTGCTGTAGCGAAGTTTACATAACATTCTCTGCTGCATTATACATCGTTTGTATGAATATTCCTCCTTCTTCTCAGTTATCTATAGTGAACAGATACTAGATACTTAGACGCTATTCGTTTCGTTGAAGGCCTTTTGTCGTCTTCAGATAAAATATACATCTTGGGCGACTTCAACCAACCTAAAATTAACTGGGCTTCAGGAGATGCGGACTGTACCTTTCTGAACCCCGTCACCACTTCATCCAAACCATCTGCTGAATTTGTCGACGCATTCCAGTCTCTGGGCTTACTTCAGATGAATCATGTAAAAAATAGCTAAAATCGAATCTTTGACCTCATCTCCTCCAATAATTGCGATGAAAGTTTTGTCTCCACGAGCTACACACCTCTCTTTCCGGAAGATGTATATCATACATCTTTATACCTATTTTTTACTCTTGATGTAAGTGAGCTTTACTGCTGTAATTCTTTTAAATTTGATTTTAAAAATGCTAACTTTAATGAAATCTTTCATGAGCGAAACAATTATGACTGGGCTCCTAATCCCTCATTAGAAGTTAACGATCTTTGTTCTAACTTTTATCGGGTTATTAATAAGTTAATTTTTAGATTTGTCCCTGTTGTTTCCGCTAAAACACTCCGTTTAATTCTTGTCCTTGGGATAATGTAATAACTTGCAACCTGAAAATTCAAAAGAACAGAGCTTATAAGAGATGGCGTTGTTGTTTGGCGAATGAAGACTACATGCTGTATAGAAGTCTTAAGTCAGAATTCAAATTCTTCCTTTATCACATGTATTTGGTTTACATAAATGATATACAAAATAGTCTTAAGTCTAGTCCGAACAAATTTTCGCAATTCATCAACTCCAAAAATAAAAATGATGATTACCCAGCCTCACTTTCTTTTAACGGACAGCCAGCTGAGTCTTCCACCACCATTTGTAATAACTTTGGTTTATTTTTTCAATCTGTCTATTCAGAAGAAGACTCTGTTATTGCATAAAATTTAATGCCAGATTTTTAACTTATCGTTGGAAACTAGTATATTTTCGTCTGTCTGGAAATATTCCTTTATGGTGCCTATTTTCAAGTCTGATAGGAGAAAGAAATTGAGAATTATAGAAGTATATTTAAACAGTCTTCTATTCCAAAATTGTTTGATATGCTGGTTACCGAGAAGTTAAATTATTTCTGCAAATCTCTAACTTGTAATAACCAGCATGGTTTTGTAAAAAAACGTTCGACTGTTACTAATCTTCTTCTCTTTACTAATTTTGTCATTTCTGAAATTGGTAAAGGAAACCAAGTTGATGCAATCTACACGGATTTCAGTAAAGCTTTTGACCGTGTTGACAATAAAATTGTACTTTATAAACTTGAAAGATTAGGTTTCCCATCTTCCCTTTTACGTTGGCTCCCATCCTTTCTATGTGATAGATATAAATATGTAAGGTTCCGTAACCAAATTTCCAATAAAACTTCTATGACCTCGGACGTCCCCCAAGGAAGCCACATTAGCCCTCTTTTATTTATCTTGATTGTTAATGATGTCATCAATTTCTTAACTGAATGTAATATACAATACTTATATTTGCTGATGACTTTAAGATATATTTGTCGGTAAAAGATATTCATTGCTTCCAACGTTTAAACATTTATCTTCAAAAGTTTTATTTGTGGTGCTCAAAAACTTAAATCTCTTTGAATGTTACAAAATGCTTTGTTATTAAATTTTCACGTCTTAAATCACTTTTCATGCATACCTATTCTATTCACTGTAAAGTTGTATCTCGGGTCTCGTTAATAAAAGATTTTGGTATATTACTAGATAGTAAACTATCTTTCAACAATCATCTTCTTCTTCTTCCTTTTATCAGCGAGGATATGATCCGAAAACAAGGGATCACAACCCTCCCTTTCAACAATCATGTTGATTACATTTCAAACAAAGCTAATAGGTGGGTGGCAATGGTGCAGTGGGTAGTGTGTTTGCTCATTAACCGATGTGTGCAGGTTCAAGCCCCAGTGGGGAACAGCAATCATCAGCCACCCAAGTATAAAGGAAAACGAATTACATCGACGTTTTTCTGACCACTGCACCAAAGAAAAGTTCCTGGCTGGTAGTACCACGGACCGCAGAGTCTGAGTGCTTTGGTATTTGAGTTTCCTTAAAAAAAAAAAAAAAGCTAATAGGTCATGGGGAATGCTACGGCGTTACGCTTCTGAGTTTTCTGACCCATTTGTTATTAGAACATTGTATCTATCCTTCGTTCCATTTCTTTTAGAATATGCATCTATTATTTGGTATCCTTATTACAATGTTCATATCACCAGAATTGAGTTTATTTAAAAATGGTTTCTTAGAATTACCCTTAGAGGACTCCCTTGGATCGATCCATATAATTTACTATCCTATCAATCTAGGTTAAAATTGATTAGTTTAGAATCACTTGAAGCTAGGCGGACGGTGGCAACAGTTATTTTTTTTTACATAGGGTAATCATTGGTGAGATTGACTCCCCGGAAATCCTAAGCCTTCTGAACATATACGTTCCTTCTCCCATTCTACGGAACAATCGCTCTTTTAACATATCCCACTCGCGTACTAATTACAGGCGATCCTCCTCAATAAACGGTTTAATGATATATAATATATATAATGCTAACGTAAATTTAATTGATTTCAACAAATCAATCTCTTGCATTAAGAAAGCCTTACTGGAAGCAGTGCAGTTATGATTGTTTGAATCTCACGTGCAGTGGTCCGACACACTAACCACTTACGCCATGGCGCCCACCGTATATTTCTTCCGTATGTATCCGCCAAAACAATTTTCTCCTTGGGAGATATAACTAAATCAACTAGTGATCTGAAGGATTGGAAAATTCTTGTTGGCTTATTAATTCATTGTTTGAAGTTATTTTTCATCAAGATTCCACTTAATGCTTTGGTGTAAGTATTATTTTTTTTGTAGATTAATGTTGAAAACACCCAAAATGATTATATTGATGTTTGAATGTAACACCACATTCATATTTGATGAGTACTATAACATAATTTATGCCAAATACAGCTGATATACTTCATTATACATATATTCTTAACTTTGTTACAATTTATTTACACAATCACTTATACATAATATATATAAAATACACAATACTATAGTACTCGTACATAATTCACATCTCTAAGAAATGAATGTCAACTGCATGATGATCTAAATCCACGTTCGGTAATTCTAAGTATTTGGTGTATGCAAGAAATGACGTCCAAAGCATACTAAAAAACGATGTAAAAACGACTTGGTTGCGTTGTGGAATAAATGTGAAATTCACAGTTTGTACACATGGCCAATAAATAACTCCAACTTTGTATGCTTCAAAAAACTTGCTGCTCACCTAATCATATTAATGGAGAATATTGTAAGATAACCAAATCTTTCCGCAACGAATGTACCACTTACTTCATGTTTGGCTTCTTCAATTGTTTTACCCTCCATTAGACTCATGCTGAAGAGAAACGACGATATCGCCATTGGATCGTATGAAACCTGCTCTGTTATCGCTTTGCATAACGACGATCTTACATCCGTCTTGGGCCACATAATCGCTGCCAATCGCATCCAAATGTACAAAGTAGGTCCCATGAATAGCGCTCCAAATAGGCTAAATCTGAAATTGATATCCTTGACTTATGTACATAGATATTTTTATATATTTTTATACATAAAACTAATCTCTTTATCAGCTTACTTGATACATTTTACCCAATCGTAGTTTCGATATGATCGCTTTTCAATTAAAGTCTGCTCGATTATGCTGCCACATGGCCAAAGCATTCCATATGATAGAATCCCACGAATAATCCTATGTTTTGCTGTAAAGGCTACAAATCGCTGAATCATAGTTGGACGTGGAGCGGTGGGGTGTACAGTACCTGTTGATTTATTTTAATTGAATGAAAGCAGGCTAATTACACGTAAATGTAAAACTAAAATGTATCGAAAAAAGAAAAAAAAATCATAAGAATGTATTCGTACGTAAGGCAGTGGTTTCGATATTCATACATACGAGTTATACGAGTACGTGTGTGAGTTTTATTTGAACGATATAAATCAACCTATACAGAGTGTGTTACCTGGACCTTAGGAGATTTTATTAGAACCATTTTTTCGTTTGCACCTACCTAATTTTTATTTTGTTTTGCATGTTGCTCACCATTTAAAAAATACTTGAATCACATATATTTCGACCATACCAAATTTAATATGGTATATGAATACAATACAGAGTATTTGAACGAATTTGTTAGAGTATGATATTTTAAACATTATTTTTCTTTCTTAAATAGCAAATTTGATTAGCTTACAACCCACAGACAGGGTGTCAAATACAAATGGAATCAAATGGCAATAACTTTGAAACTTTGAGACTTTAAGTCCTTTTATCGTTAAATAGGTAATGATAATGAATTAGGCGAACCCCACAGGCGGATCAGTAGAAATGCAGTGAAGTGGGAGGGTTATGATCCCTTATTTTCGGATCATAACCTCGCTGATAAAAAGAAGAAGAAGAAGAAGAAGAAGGTAATGATAATGAATTCCATTATTTATTCTGATTACAAATCTTTGTAATTGAAAATAACTGAAACTCCAAGTTTGTAAAAAATTGACTGAGCTGTTTCTGAGATATAGGACTCTTACCCATGTACAATATTTCAAAAAGCTGAGATATAGCCGATTTTAAAATTTATCTTTACGTGCTTATTTTTCTACGTTTAATTTATATATAATGGAATATAAATTTGACGCAACAGCTCACTAAGTGCATAGGCCAGCTTTTCGCAACCACTCGCGTTGTGTGCGTTCTATTTTTTGCTCGAATGGAAGGGAACTACAGTTTTGTGCCGTATCCGAAGGGCAATTTTGTTTTTGACAAGCTTTCTCGTGACAACAATACACTCGGATGTTTATCAAACGTTCGCGAGAGGTAGAACCGTGAAAAACTTGTTGGAGTTTTCTGGGATATGAACATGGAACCTCACGCGCAGTGGTCCGACTCATTAATCACTGTGCCACGGCGCCTACAACGTACAAATTGAAATATGAAGTTTGTCAAAGTCCGCTTAGCCGCATTTTCTAAAAAAATTAGCTGAACATTGCAAGGAACAGAGCGAATAAGGCGAGAAGGGTACAATCTATAATATGAGCATATAGGCGTCAACACCTTTATTCAATATCCATCTACTCTTAAGATATTCAGAATTACAAGGCAATGTATTCCTGGATTCATTCCTGGAAATTCCATTAAATTAGGTCATTTCTCAATTCTTATGCAAGAGTGCAGCAGTCTACCTATGGGCCCCGATAACTTTGGTTTGGATCTAGACATCTCCGATTAACCGACGACGATAAAATATTTCAGATGGACCGACGAATATCGGCCTGCGGAACAAGCAAAGACTTAAACTAGTAAAGACAAGTGACTGCGAAATGGTTAGCAAAATCGTGCGAGAGCTGTTCTGTAATTTGTTTGACTAATTTATGCATTTTATAGAGCCAAGCGGGTTTGTCGGGGGAGAAGTATCCGCTGGCGAACGCACACTCAGAAGCCTTCAAAGAGGTCGATAGTTAGATACATACGTCGGTTGAACAGATGTGTGTTTAGCAGGTGCTTTGAGCTATACCTCCTTTTTTTTATTTTGTTACGTTATTTATTTGGTAAAGTTAGTCAAGCATGTGAATTCAAAATTCATACAGAACAAGTAGAACCAAAACGAGGATGGAAATATACAGATACCTGTACTTATGTTTAATTTGGCTTCACAGTTCCTATAAAAATAAAATATGTACGTTACACACCTCCAAGTTGTTCAACTAAATGTGGAACATCAGTAATAAAACGTTTGAAAAAGTATAAATAAGTAAAACGATAGAGGGCGCGCGGGTAATCATTTGTTAAAAAAGTTAATTTCTCGAAAAGTGGGAGTGTTAATAGCCGGATTTCAATATATTTACGTTTGGACAGCTTTGGACTCTTAGAAGCCCATATGTGAGAGTTTATCTTCTTAGCTAAAAATATTAAACCAAAAATGAGGTCACACAAACACGGATGGATCGACGGACAGATGGAAGGACCGATGGACGGGCATGGCTTAATCAAATCGTCTGTTTTTAGTTTATCTCCATTATATCTAGGTTGCAAACTATATGTCAAACTTAATATACTCTTTGGCATAGGGTGCACAAATATCGAACACATTTACTCGCCCTAATCTATAAAGATTTTTTTTTTAATTTTTACATACATTTCAGAGTTATGGTGAATAAATATTTCCTCAGATTGTTTAAAAATTAAAAAAATATAAAATCTATATATCTACTTAGAAAATTTATTAACAAAGCCATTGATATACTTATACATACATCATCTTTGTACGTTTTCTGTGAGAACATTTATAACATAAGACACATATTATTTAAATGCTATTGCGAACACGATCAGTGTAGACCATTGCCACTGTTGGTGTTCGAACGGTGTTCATATTTGTGCGTGTTCGTAGGTGCAGTGCAATAAGACCCAAAAAAAAAGAAGGAAATAATACCCACGGACTTTATTACTTTTTTTAAGTAGCAATAAGGCTCTCTATAGGAAAGCGATAAAGCCCAAGGTTTTTATTACCATTCGGCATTAAAGCCGTCTGCCTAGCAGTATTTTTTTTTGTTATCTAAGATGAGACATAAGTCCACAATTTTATAAATGAAACTATATTACAGCTCTAAGCGCCTGCCTGATTGTTGTTAGTATACACTTACCCCCCCAAAAAGCATAAAAAAAATAAATAGATATTAAGCCATAAGCAGCCCATAGAAGGCCAAGCCATAGCTTCTCATGGTGCAGGGAAATAACTTTATGGGAATTTACTTCACATGGGAATTAAATTTACCTCAAGTGGGAAATACATGCGCTTTAATGATGTGAAGTTATTTCTCCCTCAAAGTGGGAAATAACTTAACTAGACACTTTGTGAAATTATTTCTCACCTTAGATTTAAACATTTTTCGAAAAATACCATAGCGACCAGTGATATTGGAGAGGAAGAAATAAAATTACAAGTAGATCCCATAAACAGTGCAATGTGAACCACTGCTTGGAGTTACTGTTGGATTTGGAGTAGGTGGGAGGTTGGCTGTATGCAAGTTTCTTTAAGTACATGCGAAACATGGATAAAAAGAATACACACAACCTCGCACCTACTCCAAATATAACAGTGACACCAAGCAGGGGGTTGCAGGGGGGCAGCATGCCTCCAATACATACCATATTCCACTATTTATGCATTGTGGACTTAAAACCAAAGGAACAGTTGTGATAACGAATTCTTTTGGTTATTTTATACTAGAATGGATTTTATTTCCATTTCTTATTGGCATTAAAACGCACAACTGAAAGGCAATAAAGGCCATGGATTTTAATGCCACTCCAAAAAAGAAATAAACCCCGAAGGTGTTATTGCCTCTCTCTCGTGTGTTATGTGCAGGTTACGTCAACCTCACAGCGGCGACACCTCACCAAAGATCATTCACCTAAGATCCCAATTAATTGGTCAGCATAACTCATTTCATTTTATCTCTATCCTACTGTTCATGTAATGCAATACAGCTACTAGAATGAACTTGTTAGACATTCGTAATTTAGCAATATATATTTCCCACGGAATATTTTGGGCATGGAAATTGTAATCAGAGCAATACAGCCAATTGAATGAACTTGCCAAACATTTGTAATCAAGCAATATATTTCCCATCTAATGTTGCAAGGGATTCTTATGGTATTGAAATAGTAATCCGAGTAGATATTGGCAATGAAGTATATTGAATGTAATATGTTATTTGTAAGATATTCAAAATGTAATAAGTCAGTCTTTAAGTTGACTTAATAAAGTACGGACAGTTAAGAAAAATTAAAAATTTGTTTTTTTAAATCCCGCTCGTATGGTCTACGTAATTTGCGTATTTGTGTGTGCTCTAGTGGGGATTCACACTGGGGAAGTTATAATTCAGTTCATTGCATATATTGTATTGTATTCAGTTGGCAATTATTATATTTAAAAGATAAGTAAATGAGCGTCAACTTAAATGCGGGCAAAGCAAGGTGAGCTCGGGTTAGCTAGTTTTACAATGACAAACATTTCATATATACAGAGGGGCGTTTTTAAGTTCGTGGAACTAGTAGGTGGATCATGAGTGAGGGTAGTTTATTGAGATGTTACGAGTTCAGTGACTCATCATTAATATAAATAGCAAGTTTTATTTTAATTGAGCCATTAGTTTCCATTCAATCGGGAAGAACGTGTAGGATATGGAGAAAATGGAGTAAATTTTTGCGCGTTTTTGGACCTCTTTGGTACAAGGATGGAGTATTGAGTCGAATTGTTACTGGGGACGAAGCTTGGGTTCATCATTATGAGCCTGAGTCCAAACAAGACTTTATGCACAAGAAGTCTAAGATATCACAGTCTTCTGGAAAAATCGTGGCGACCGTTTTTTGGGACTCAGAAGAGAACCTGTTGATAGATTATAAAGACAAAGGCGTCTTCATAATTGAAGAATACTACGCTTCAATTCCAGAGTGTTTGAAATAAGCCATCAAAGAAAACAGAAGGGAAAAATTAACCAAAGTGTCCTTCTTCTGCACGACAACGCGCCTGTTCACAAGAGTCGTGTTACATTGGCTGCCCTGCATAAGGTGGGATTCGATATTTTGAATCACCCACCCTACAGCCTTGATCTGGCTCCCAGCAACTATTATCTTTTCCCAAAAATTGAAAAATGGACTTTGTGGGAAGAAGTGTTCGAGCGATGAAGAAGTGAAGGACGCAGTTTCGGCTTATTTTTTCTTGACAAAGACAAAACATTTTTTTAGAACGTATACATAAACTAATCGTATGTATATGAACCGCGGCTACCTCTTACAAAGACCATTCGGTAATTCGAATTCTCGAGAGCTTTTTTGGGCAATTGGGACCACATAATGCGAATAACGCGGACAATGTTCGCTTCCAGAGCGTCAATCGTCGTTAATTTGTCGGCATTGACTTAACATACATATAACTAAAAGAAGTAATCCAGTGGCATTAAATCACATGGTCGTGGTGGCCAATAAATCCATAGTTCCTCCGGTAGTATGGTATGTTGCGACATCCTGATGAAACCATATGTCTTCACGTTCGGTGTCATGCAAATTTGGAAACGAATAATCGCTGATCATCTTCTTATTCACAATCCAGCAAAGCAAATTTCCGAAAATAACTTAAGCCATTTTTTGGTTCTGCGCCGTAGCTCCAGATTGGGATGATATGAAATAAGGACTACTTAAATCTTCGCATGGAGCTTTACTAATCATTCATTTTTTGGCTTAGAGAAACGTCGAATGCCAAAGGTTTCTTATTGAAATTATCAGTGACGTTTTTAGTCGGACTTGTATCTACTACTTCGACATAATCGAGCCCACGCCAATTAGAATTTTCCACATTAATACATGGTGGGCAGAAATAGATCATTATAATATTAAAGTTCGAAATTTCACTCGAATTACGATAGCTCGCAGATACGGAAAACAAACCGATTCAGGCGTTTAGCTTACAGTCGAGCCTACATACAGACTTTGTATCTCACGCATCAGGGTTAATCAAAATCTTTTTGCTATCTATTCGTACATACATATGTGACAGAGGTTCGAGTAGAATTTTACCCGTAGACTCAGACGTATACGCATTATTTGCTACTACCATAAAACTAGGTTTTATATCATTTGCGTTCTTGTTTTCGGGCTTAAACTTAATAGAATTGTTAAAATTTGTATTCATGTATTCAGCAGTGGAATGACAATGTGTTGTAGTGATGATATTTTAGTTTGGAATATACTACGCGTGGTGCTCAAAACTCGGTTTTTAGTCCAATGATACGTACGCGTAAAACACTTTGTTACATCGCCGGTGCATACTGTCCCATAACCGCAAATAAAAGCAGTCGGTAAATGAAATTGGGGGTCAAGCATCGAATAGCTTATTGTACACAGTAGCTCGAATAGGCTTAGCGAAGGTTAACATCTTCGTTATTTTTAGTTTTTTATTTTTTTTTTTTTTGCGGTTGACAGGAAGCCATTGGAAATTAATACAGCTCGCAATGTGCTAATGAACAAACTTCGTCAAGACCACTGGACCAATGGGCCAGGTCTAAGATAGTCCAAACGATTAATCAAGCCTTATTCCTATAAGGAAATTCTTAACTTAGATAGGGAAAGCATTAAGAAGCTCGTGAGCTTTCTTACTGGCCATTGCGGCTTGAGATACCACCTTAACAAGATGAACCTGTGCCAAGAGAAGGAGTGTCGGTTATGTTTAGAGGAGGATGAAATATCCAAACACATTCTTTGTGAATGCCCGGCACTATACTGGTTAAGGAAACGTATTCTCCACAAGGAGATTCTTACTTCAGTGGAACTGAAATGCTCCACTACTAAAGAAATAGTCACTTTCATGAGGGATGTAGTACGTCTGTTAGATTAACTCCAACCCTCCGATACAATAGACCTTTCAGGTCGCAGTGTCGTTGCCACATGGGCATGGGTTGCACAAGAGAAAAAAAAAAAGTGCTGATGAAATCAATTTTTTTTTATTTATTCTCCGTGTATTTATTTGGTTTTTTCAATTTCTAGCGAATTATTTTCTTCAGCATCTACTGTCGAATCCTACATTACATTGTGATTGGATCAAGCGATTAGGGTGGAGTACGAAGCTGTTTCGGCACGTTATAAAGGAACCAATGCTTGATGATTCCTGCTGAGTGCTTTGCGTTGTGGCCTTGCTGAATGTAATACTCTCTGCCAAGAACCTGTTTCACGGCAGTCCGCTTTAAATTTGCTTTTACGATGTCCAAGTAACTTCTCTTGCCCATGACTGATTCCATAAATTTCATTTGGCCCACACCTTGGTTACCCATGTTCGACTGTAGACATACGCTTCTCATTGTTTAGAGCAGCTAATGGCTTTCCCCATACTCTATATCCTATTCACTATACTACTCCCATTAGAATAAATTACCTTCTTCTAGAACTCAGAAGCTTGTCCATTGGCCAAGGCGATTCGATGTGACACGCAACTATGATCGCCAGTCTTTTTGAACATTTTGCATATGGTATCATCACAAAATGTCTTCTTCGAACGTTGCTTAATGTCCTTAGCAATTCTGGATGAAGTTAATTTAAAATTTTTCTGAACAGATCGAAATATGTGTCAGTTCTCTTAGTGCGTCAACTTGAAAGGACGCCGTGAACGTGGTTGCCATCGAAAGCACCAGTCGATTTAATGTTATTGACCAACCTTTGACCATGGAAATGTGTTCATGCAACTATTTGATCGATATCGCGATACGTTTTTCCCCTTTTCCATGTCTGCAATTATTTTCGTTTTCATGCATTCTCATACTGAAATCGTCATTATCGGCGATTTCAATATACGCAATTCTGGGTAGACAACACCCGAAGGAAGGTGTATCAAACTCTTCGCTAAGTTAATGCTTTCATTTAATTGGTAAGGCAAAATCATGGGTGTATGCTCACTTTATTTTACCTGCCTTAACGGCAACATATGCACTTGATTTTTTTTTTGTGCACATTAATGGCATAGTACCTTTCGAATGATATAAGTTTCATTTTATAATAAATACTAAAAAAGTTACAACAATTTTGGATGTTCATGTAATAATATGTATATAGATATTCCAAACAGAATAAGGAGCATCAAACCTAAGATAAACTTATGGTTTGACCAGAGCCGCAAAGGTTTGATTTAGTTGAAAGAAATAAGTTTTCGGTCTTAGAAAACCAGTAAATCTGAGGACAACCGAAAGAAGTTTAAAAAGCCGGAAACGACTACAATGCTGATAAATCGTCAGTTTATAAAATATCTTGATTCACGGAAACTTCTCAATGACCAGCAGTATGATTTTCGTCACTGGTGATTTGATGACATATCTCACCGAGAAGTGGAACCAATCTTTCCATCATTTTGCTGAAAGTAAGATTGCTACGCTCGATATTTCTAAGGCATTTGAGAGAGTTTGACACTAGTCTCTTTTGCATCGATGAGACTCTTTTTCAATGGATTTGAAATTACCTCTCATGTTGCCTTGGACATCTTCAAGTCTGCGATTCACCATATATATGCTGATGTTCCCCAAGCTCCGTTTTGTCTCTCTGACAGTACTCTCAGTTTTTCGTATTCGTTCCCTAACTCACGTCCCTCCTCTTTGGCAGTACAATGGTCGGAAAAAGTATTTTGACAAAACTGTATTCAATGTTAGTTCGCTTGTTTTGATAAACTGAGAGAAGGAACGGGTCTCTGTTGATGCGCAAAACAAAATAGGTGATAATAAATGTAAGAGCGCAAAATATTTTCCTTATTACATTATGCATTCATTTCACTATCAGGTCCAATGTAAAAACTGGGCTAAAACTAACTGGAAAAAAGTATTTGGACATCATATTCTTTTTAGTTTTTTTCGTTTTGCGTGCGATTTAAGCTGGGCTCTGCTTATTACAAAGTCTTTTTTTAACACAATCTATTAATTTTAATGAATTTCACTGACGTTTAATAAATAAATATGGGGAAAACGTCGGATTTAAGGCAGGTTGTAGGAACTGAGATGGTGATCAAGTATGATGCGGGTATTTCAGTGGAATACTTAAGCAAACTATACAAATTGCTTCGTCAAACCGTGTATTATCAAGTAAATAAGCAAAGGAAAAACAACTCCACAAGAAACTTGCCAAGTTCAGGCAGACCACGCAAGACAACCAAAAGAGAGGACCGTGCGAAAATTTAAAGACAATGTGCTAAAAACCCCAAAATCTGCAGCAATTGAATTAAAAAATCAGCATAATATTGAAATTTGTGAAAGAACTGTAAGAAATCGTTTAAAAGACGTAGGTTTTGCTACTTATGTAGCCAGACCAATACCCCAAATTTCACAAAAAACAAGCTTAAACGTCCGGAATTTGCCAAAAAATTTGTACACAGGCCTTCATCATTTTGGAAGCAAGTATTGTGGACTGATGAAAGCTCTTTTCAGTACCATGCATCAAAAAAGAAGATTTTCTGCAGAATTTCTAGGAAATTGCGAAAAAAAGTGGCACCAGTATGTGAACGTGTATCCCATGGTGTTGGCAGCGTAATGTTTCGGGGATAATATACATAAATACTATAATATTGAATTTAACTTATGTATGTTTTTTTGAAAGCTCATTATTATAACATTATCATGTATTTTTTCCAAATTTTTTCTATCACTATAAAGAAAGATGTAAATAAAAAATGTTCGATTTGTTTTTTGTCAAAATACTTTTTCCGACCATTGTAGAAGGGGAACATGAACGTACGTATGTGGACCACATTCAATTTCAACCTGGACACCATAACCAAATGGGGTTCAACCAATAGAATAGAATTTAATGCATCCAAAACACAATGCTGACAATTATTATCCATGAATGGTACTTGCGTTGCTGAATCCGAAACACTTGCCATTCTCGCTGTATGTGCATCAATAACCGTTTTCGATAGAATGATCACATACGCCAAAAATGATGCAAAATGTCTAGGATTCCTCAAGCGTTGCAAATAATTTTTACCCCGTTTGATCTTTAATCTATAAGGCATTCATCCGCTTGGAACATAACGCTTACATATGGTCTGATACACCCAGGACCGTTCTGCACATTCTAGAAAGGATACAGAATCCCGCGTTTAAACTTGTAGGTGACATAAATTTGTCTTTTTTTTTAATAAAAAAATGCTCCAGCGAAATAGTCAGGTGCATCAAAATTTCACCTGCAATATGCGTCATGCTTCGAATGCACATCAGTTCGCCCTCAAGCCCAACTTCGGGCGTACTGTCAAATGCAGTATGTATATAGTATTCTTCCCTCTGTATTCTTAAATTCAAAAATTTCAAATTCTTAAAAAAACATTGTCCAAATATTTTTAAATTGCATATTCTCCGATTAAATCAGGTACGAACGTGTCACTACGCTGTAACATACCATATATCGAATGTTGGGAATCAGAAAGGATTTTTTTTCAAGTGGAAAACATTTGTTTTTAGTAAAATTTAGCAAACGATACAATTTTTATCAAACTTTTTTCTACTGCTAGACTTTGCTTTAAAATGAGTAGCAGAAATATAAATATTTATGTATTTCTTTATAAATACTAAACAATTGTATATATGTACATCGAATTTGTCAATCTGGTAAACGGGCCTAGGCTAAATCGAACAGACTTAGAAATTTGAATGCCCATTGTACTTATTTGTGGATAAAGGCTACATATATTAATTAACTACTAATAAATATGCCGTACTAATCACTTTTATATGGTGGTTTTTTAAAATTATTTTTGTTTATTGAAAATTGTTATACTGTTTTTATTTTTATTTTTTTAATTGGCCAAAGCAAAGCTTTTGACGTAAATAACATGTACATGGTTAAAGTTCCATGATGATCGGTTGAAGGGAGTGGCAGTCCATAGGGGACATACAAATATAGTTTCGCTTTTATGCACATTGTTACATAGATAAAGTAAATATTCAGTTAACAATTTCTACACGTGACATAATTATTTTGAAACAATTTGTTCGAAATTTATCACTTTAACCTGAATTTATTTGCAACACATGACATACTTTCATACATATGTATATATGTATGTGTTCATATTTTTCGCGATGACCACTTAAGTTGCAGAGACTTAATGCATTTTTATCACTTTCATGTTACTAGTTGTACTATACACATATAAAATATTTATTAGTTTATTTACATAAATGCGAATATTTTCCATTACCTCCGATATTTTGAACACGATTTTTAAAGAAACAAATCAAAATAAATTAATTAGAACAGATGCACCAACCGACAACCACCTCTCGACCGAAAATTCAACTAAACGAACCGCATATCAGTTCAATGTCAGATCGTTTGAAAAGTATGTGGTACATGCATCCGTAATGAATTAACCGAACGGCATGCATTTTCTCACTGAACGCAAAACTTACGGAAGTAGTTGATAATGAACTTGAAGACAAGCCAATAGTCTAATTGCCAAAAATAGATGTAAGAATAAAATGTCATTTAGTGCACATGCAGTATTTACATACAGCTGACTTTTCGACAAAGAAGCAAAATACGTCATCGGCTATTGGCAATAAAACGAACGAATTTTTGTAATATTTTGTTACCCTAGTCAGCTTCTCTTTTTTTTTTTTTTTTTAGATAGATATCTTTATTGTAGCCAGAATAATACATTTCTTATAGACTAAATTGCACATTTTATAGAGATTTGGCTTAATTGCTACCTTACTACTGAAAAATTCATTAACAATTTCTACAATTATATCACAGATTCATTCACAATTTTTTTCGAAGGAAAAGCTACATGAAAAACCTTCATTCAATTAAGGTACATACTAAGTTACTTCTTCTTCTTCCTTTTATCAGCGAGGCTATGATCCGAAAACAAGGGATCACAGCCCTCCCACTTCACTGTATTTCTACTGATCCGCCTGTGGGGTTCGCCTATTTGACTTCAGAAAATATCGGCAGGCCTGCCGATTTTGGATCACTCGGTTACTGAGGCCAATGAAATGCCGATGTCGTCGCATTTGTCTGATCCAGGCGTTTATAGGCCTGCCTTTCCTACATCGCGATGTCTTTGGAACGTGCATAGATATTGCCTTTTTAACAGGGTTCAAATGATCTCTTCTTTGAACGTGGCAATACCAGCTGAGCCGGTCGCGCTCTAATTTGTGTGCGATGGTTTCCTTGATGTGAAAGCTTCCACGGATCTTCGAACTTCTTATTCGATCAAGCTTGGTCACTCCTGCTGTCATGCGAAGCATCTTCATCTCAGCTGCCGTTAATTTACTCTCATACTTTTTGTACATCGTCCAACATTGTGAACCGTATGTGAGCGCTGGACGTACAACTGCGGTGTAGAGCCTTCCTTTCAACTTAGGAGGCATTTTTCTGTCACAGAAGATAGCGGAATTTTCTCGCCACTTCATCCACCCTACGCTTACACGATGATTGATGTCGTCATCACAAGTTGCTTTGCTATTGATCATAGATCCCAGATATTTGAACTTTTCGCACTTGGGAAGCACTGTTCCATTCAAATAAATGTCTGGAATAGGCCTGAGTGGATCAGAGAACGGGCAGCACAAGTACTCTGTCTTTTTTGAACTAATGCGATACCCATTTCCCTCCAAAACGTCCACCCACACATTAAGTGCTCATTGCAGGGATGTAGGATCCTCACTTATGATGGCTCCATCGTCAGCAAAGAATAACTGATGTACCTTGGGGTCCATCACTTTACCTTCAAGCAGATAATCAAGGACTGTAATAAAGAGCAAAGGACTTAAAACGCTTCCCTGGTGCACCCCGACTTTGATTGGGAACTCTTCGGTTACTCCAGCGGGACATCTTACTCCTGTCTTTGCTCTTTCGTACATGTCCATGATCATCTGTACATAGGTTTCTGGAACCCCTCGATGTCTTAGCGCCACCCATATCAGATCTCGTGGTTGTCTGTCGAATGCCTTTTTAAAGTCAACCAATACAATATGCAAATCCCTTAAGGAATCACGATGTTTTTCCATTATGATCCTTATACTTTGGATTGCATCTGTGGTTGATTTACCCGAGACAAACCCGCACTGATCATAGCCGTATTATTTTTCGCAGTCGGCCACCTAATACCCGCTCAACGATCTTCATGGTGTGTGACATCAGCTTGATCGAACGGTGATCGAAGTTACTATATATATGTATAATACATAATTGTGTATTTCGATTTTGAGACGAGAGAGGGGGAGATGGGAAAACTGATGCACTAAATTTATTCAAATTTCGTTGATTAAAGATATAAGTAAAATAATAAATAGATGACAACATTAACGAGAAGATAAATAAACTATACAATGAATAAATTAACAAATTATCAATAAATAACAAGTAGATATTAAATAACATATAACAAGTAACAAATAATAAATAATAAATAATAAATAATAAATAATAAATAATAAATAATAAATAATAAATAATAAATAATAAATAATAAATAATAAATAATAAATAATAAATAATAAATAATAAATAATAAATAATAAATAATAAATAATAAATAATAAATAATAAATAATAAATAATAAATAATAAATAATAAATAATAAATAATAAATAATAAATAATGAAAAATATAAATAATAAATAATAAATAATAAATAATAAATAATAAATAATAAATAACAAATAATAAATAATAAATAATAAATAATAAATAATAAATAATAAATAATAAACAATAAATAATAAATAATAAATAATAAATAATAAATAATAAATAATAAATAATAAATAATAAATAATAAATAATAAATAATAAATAATAAATAATAAATAATAAATAATAAATAATAAATAATAAATAATAAATAATAAATAATAAATAATAAATAATAAATAATAAATAATAAATAATAAATAATAAATAATAAATAATAAATAATAAATAATAAATAATAAATAATAAATAATAAATAATAAATAATAAATAATAAATAATAAATAATAAATAATAAATAATAAATAATAAATAATAAATAATAAATAATAAATAATAAATAATAAATAATAAATAATAAATAATAAATAATAAATAATAAATAATAAATAATAAATAATAAATAATAAATAATAAATAATAAATAATAAATAAATAATAAATAATAAATAATAAATAATAAATAATAAATAATAAATAATAAATAATAAATAACAAATAATAAATAAATAAATAAATACACATACTTGAATAAATAGATTCTGCGATAATTTAACCAACTAAATTTGAAATCAGATTGTTCTCAGATGACATGCAAGACACAATATAACGGTCGCGTAATTTTGTAATTTTGACCGGAACTTTATCCACATTAGCAATTTGGTGCAATTCTTCGGTAGAAAAGTACCACGGTAAATTTAATATTAATTTCAGCAACTTATTTTGCGTTATTTGTAGTCTCCTAATGTGCATTTTTGCACATATACCCCAGACAGGAGACCCGTAAAATATTATAGCTTGGAATATAACTTTGAAAATGATAAGCTTGTTTTCGTCGCTCAATTTTGATTTGCGGTTGATAAACGAATAAAGAATTTAAATCGTGATGTTTACTTTATTTATAATTTCCTGGATATGAACGTTATATGTTAATGCTTTATCGAGGTGGACCCCAAGATATTTGACATTCGACTTCCACTCTACCTGAGCACCAGCAATAATAAGTCTATTGCTTGGTAAGAAACAGGTTTTTCTTTTCCTTGTAAAAAAGATAGCCTGAGTCTTAGAAGCGTTTATTTTTATTTTCCAGTTATTGAAATACGTTTGGATTGTATTTAAAGCGCATTGCAGATTAGTTTCAATGTTGAAACCAACCGCATCCGACGAGTAAATACACGTATCATCTGCGAAAATAGCTGATTCACAGTTTGCTAATCGGGGGAAGTCGGAAGTATATACATTAAACAAGATTGGAGCAAGGACTGATCCTTGGGGTACACCTGTATCGATAGAAAAGACATCAGAAAGACAGTTATTAACAGATACTACGAACGATCGAACAGTTAGGAAGGACAGTACAATTTTCACCAGGTAAATAGGGAAGTTAAAGTTGATTAACTTATGCAACAGTCCATGGTGCCAGACTGTGTCAAATGCCTTCTCTACGTCGATTAGAACCATACCTGTGCTATTACCCAATTGGAAATTATTTTTAACGTGTTTCGTTATACGATGTGCTGACGGTAGGATGTTGTTGGCGTCAATGTGAGCAACTATTCTCTTTTTTAATAATTTTTCTAAGCATTTGCTTAACGCACTTAATAGACTGATTGGCCTATAACTTGAGGGCACATTGGCATTCTTGCCAGGCTTTAAAATCGGAATTATTTTAGCTTGTTTCCAAGCCTTAGGAAAATATCGCAGTTTAATATAGCCACTGAAAATATCTTGGAGGAATTTAATTCCAGCTGCAGGTAAATTTCTTAGAAACATATTTTTAATGCCATCTAAACCTGGCGATTTAGTTGGTTTCAGGGAATGCAGAACCACTTGCACTTCATTAAGTGATATGCTATCAGTGTTGTCCTCAATATGGTGTGAGTTAAGAAAGTTCATGGATTGCTCCACTTCGGATTGAACACTGATGCTACCAACAATGCTGTTTCCTATTGAGTGGTTTTCAAAAAAGGTGTGTGCAAGTGCGTTCGCTTTTTCGGTGTTTGAAAGCAATACTGTGCCACTTGTATTAAGTGCAGGAATATGACTTTGTTTTCTTTTGATTACCTTTGCTATATTCCAGAATGGTTTACTTGATTTCTCTAAGCCTTGGAGTTTACTGTTCCAAGCTTGGTTTCTGAAAGTTGTGAAGGATTCTTTAATCAATGCGTTAAGGAATTTAATGTCCGAAAGATAGGCACTATTTCGCGTTCTCATCCACCAAGACCTATATCTGTTTCTAGTTCTAATAAGTTGTACTATATGAGGTGAGAGCACGTTAGCACTATTGCAGAACCCGACTTTCTTAGGAACAGACCGCTCCACACTCTCACTAACTGCAGATGTAAAGGCGATTACAGCTTCGTCAATTTGTGTTTGATTGGTAGCATCAGGAACTACTGCTTGTATTTCCCTTAATTTCAGCCTTAAGTTATTCTTATATGTATTCCAATTAGTATTTTTGAAATCATACACTAAATTCATATTACGAACAGGTGTACAAAGGACGCTACAATTAACAGGAAGATGGTCAGAACTTAATTCATTTACTACAGTAGGCTGGGTAAATAGTTGCGGTGTGTTGGTTAAAAACAAATCCAATGTTGATGGGTTAGCCCTACCGCTAGAGGGAATATAAGTTGGCTGAGGATGATATAAGATACTGAATGGGTATCTATGGTTTATATCATCTAAGACGTTGCCCCAGGCGTTGGCTCTTAAACATCCCCAGTTTCTATGCCTACTATTTAGATCACCGCCGATTAAATATATCTCGTTCGAGCTAACAAGCTTGCGTATATCATTTTTAAAACCATTACGTTTGTTCACATTACTAGCACGACCAGAGAAATAGACAGCGACAATTTTAATTGAAAGTCCGTTGGAAAATGGAATTTCAATGCCTAAGTTTTCTACAAAATTGGTTTTCAAGACCGGAAGCACTTTATGCTTAATCGTTCTTTTTACTATTACTGCGACTCCGCCTCCCCTTCTCTCGTCTCTATCTAAGCGATAGCATTTGTATTCACTATTAGACAAATTGTCATTACTCTTCAACCATGTTTCACTAACTAAGCTTATATCGATACTATGTTTGCTTAAGAAAGCAAAGAATTCAATCTGTTTATTTCGAATGCTTCTAGCATTCCAACAAGTTATTTTTAGACTAGCATTCATCATTATTTACCTTGATAAACATACTTAATAGCTAAACTAGTAATTACATTAAATTGTTCAGCCTTAGTACTACAATTTTCCAGCAGCGTTAGCATCTCGGCGGTTAGAGCGTTGATCTCTTCCATGGAGAAAAGTTTGTTGGGTCCCTTCGTAGTGGTGTTATTGCTGTTCTTCGACCATGCATTAGCGTTGTTGCTGGTCGTCGGCTTAGGTTCCACCGACGCGGAGGTCTGCCGCTGAGGTTTGAGAGCGGGAAAGTCTGTCATGTTTGCAACAAATGAGTGATGTTCGACTCTCTTTGCCATTGGTTGTGTTTTGTTTTTTGTAGCGAGTCTCTCTCGTACTTGGAAAAAGCTTTGTCGACTCATGCATGAGGGATCAGTAGCTTTGTGTGTACCAATGCAGTTGGCACATTTAATATTATTTGATTTGCAAGCGGAGGTTTCATGAGTCTCAGCACATATGGCGCAGTATGTTTTTATGTGGCAGTTTTTTTCCCCATGTCCAAACATGTGGCAGTTATAACACTGCGTGAGTTTATTTCTTTGCCGGCGCGCGAAGTCCCATTTAATTTGTGTTTTGAATATTGACCGTATGTTTTTTCTCAGATCGTTGAGTCGGATCGAACCAATTTCCAGATAAATTAGATAAAACACATCCGTATAATTGTCATACTTTTTCTTAATTATCTTAATGTTTTGACACTTAAGACCTAACACTAACAACTCATTTTTTAGAGAGTCAAGGGGAACTTCATCCAATCCGTATAGTACGACTTTGAACGACCTTGCAGATGGCAGATCGTGTGTGAAGTATTGCCAGTTTTTGTCTTTCAACAACTCACAGATTTTATTAAAGATGTTGATCTCTTCATTGATAATTTTAATGCCAATTGACATTTTTTTAACACTATATTTTTCGATTTGATTTTCGCGAAAAAGATCGTGAATATTAGCAGAGGTTTTTTGTAGCACACAGATGGGTGGGATTTTTGCCCTTTTATTTGAGATTGGCGGTGATGCGATTTCATCGCATTCAATTGCATCGTCCGCATCCGGCAAACTTTGAAGGGGAGCAAAAAAATTAATTCTTGAATTTTTGTCCCCGTAACTAATTTTAGGGTTTTTAACCGTTGAAGACATAGTGTCTTCAATTACTGGTGACCGATTTCTTTTTGGAATTTTGTTCTTTATAAGTACCGCACAGAAGAAACGTCTTGCGAGTTCAAAGCTCCGATTAGTTCTGTCTATCTATCTATATAATTGAAAGAGTTATAATTCCTCCTGTTAGTTTATTTCTGCCCCTATTTCAATGATTCCAGCACTGATCTAAAGCTTTTTAATTGAATATGGAATTTCTTTTATATCTTTTTAATCTATATCTGTACACAAGTAATAAAACTGTAGAGGGTCGAATGTTCTTGTCTTTCTGTGCACGTATCACGCGGAAAGTTCTGCACAGATTTTGATGAAATTTGGCATAGTGATAGTTTATATCCTGTGCCAACATTAAGGATACTTTTTATCTCCGGAAATAAACGGATTCATGCAAAGTTTGTCAAACTCTATAATAACATAAAACTGTCTCTACATGCACCAATCGAAAACTACAGTGCGCGAAATAATTATACAGGACAAGCATTTCCATTTGCGTTTAAATATAACACAAAAACTTTATGAGTAACACACTGTTTTTTTCAGTGTGCTGATATGTAGAGTGTGTTAAGTTAATATAGAGGTATTTTGAACTCTCTCAATATCCTTTTATTCTTGCTTTGGGCTATTCTTTCATGTGTTGATAGTTTTGCAAAGTTTTAAAAAATAGGAGGAAAAACTAATTAATAAAATATCATTTTCAAAACATGAAATATATTAAAATATCATGTGGTTAGTGCGTCGAATCACTGCGCGTGAGATTCTATGTTCGAATCCCAGTAAACACCAAAAAGTTTTTTCACGGTCCCACCTCTCACGAACGTCTGACAAACATACGAGAGTATTGTTATCACGAAAGAGCTTCTCAAAAACAAATTACCCTTCCGATACGGCAGTAAACTGTAGGTCCCTTCTGTTCGTGTGAAACAATATAACACACGCAACACGAGTGGTTATGAGAAGCTAGGCCCAAGCACTTGAAGAGTTGTTGCGCCAAATATTTATTTAATTTTTTTTTTTAAAACATTCTACATACTTAAATTATACCAGACGAATTAACTTTTAAGATCTTGTCTGTTATACTTATTTCGTTCAAAGTTATACAAAACATCGTTTTCATTTTTTAATACACAACTTACATTTTTTTTATAGTTTTTATCTTTATTTTAAGCGTATAATTTAAATGAAATGAAGCCCTTCAAACAATAATAAAAAGTTTTGTTTTTTACAAGTTTTTTGCTTGCCCGATATAATTATTTCGCGCCCTTACTACATGAAATGGAACTAGGTTCTCGCAGTTGCATTGCTCACAGTCTTGCTTTTAAAATGGTTTTGGTATGGTTTATCGTGATCCGTCATCCAGAAGCTAACTTGCTGGCAGAAGAGGGATGGTACTCTTTATGTTTTTTTATTTCTTTTCCTACTTGAGGGGTAGTGTGCGTGTTTGTGTGTGCTCTGGTGGTGATTCCCATCGGGGAAGTTTTAATTGAGTTTGCACATTTTCAGTATTGTATTCAGTATCAGTTGGCATTTATATGTCAAAAAATAACTAAATGAGCATCGACTAAAATGCTGACAAGGCGAACACTGGACAGCAAGTCGGCAATAGAACTTTTGGAAAAATACAAGTGAGTTAAGCGATAGATGGTGCGCTAGAAGCATCATTGAGTGTGCTTTAAGAGACGGTGTATGAATGTGTGTGCCCACTTACAATAAATACCGTTCATCCGGATGAGATGAAACTGAAAAATTTATATTTAAGTGACGGAAAAGGGTTTACACGATACTTCTAAAAATGTACGATAAATGGCGCGCAATTTACATCAATGAGTATGCTTTAAAGGAGCTTGACGAATGTTAAATTTCACTCCACTGACTTCTTTGTCAGTCTGCGTCAAATGCGCTGGCAGTACCAGTACCAGTCTCCAACGCGTAATACTGTACTACTCTATTCTGGAAGACCATCCGGAAACCCGCGGGAATATGGAGTCGGACTGCTGCTAACAACAACAGCACGCAAGGGCCTAATTTCCTGGCAGCCTCATGGTGATAGGATTTTGACGGCCAGATTCCGGACTAGAGTACGACGCGTCACCATCATACAGTATTACGCCCAACGAATAGTTCGTCTGAGGACGAAAAGGAGAGCTTCTACAATCTCTTAAGTGCCGTCTTCAACACAACACCAAATGGAGACATTGTCATAGTGATGGGGGATTTGAATGCCAAGGTAGGCTGCGACAACGAAGGGCTCAAACATGTAATCGGGAAGCATGGACTAGGCAACCGGAAAGACAACGGCGAAAGGTTTGTGGATTTCCGCAATGCCAACCGCCTTGTGATAGGTGGCACCATGTTTGAGCACAAGACCTGCCACAAAGCCAGCTGGGTTCCAATGATAGGCAAGCAACCTCCAACCAAATTGACCATTTTGCTATCAGCCGCCGCTTTAGAAGTAGTCTCCTGGACGTCCGAAACAGGCGAGGGGCAGATGTGGGGATAGTACGTGATCACCATCTTATGATAGTTACTCTCCAACTACGCACTGCTGCAGTTCGAAGATCCCACGACAACACAAGAATGCCCAGGTTCAACATCGATAGACTTAGTGATCCCTCAGTGCGCCAATAATTAAGGGAGCACTTTTCGCAAGGTGTGGAAGCAATCAGCAGCTCAATGCCCGCAACCATCCAAGACCATTGGTGTGCTGTGAAAAATGTTTTTACATCTGGTGCTGAAAGAATTGTCGGTCGATCGCAGGGAAGACATAGGGCGTGGCTTTCCGAGGATACCTGGAGACGGATTGACGAACGAAAACAGCTAAAAGCTCGCGTTGCAGCTACCCCAGCAGCAGGGAGAAGCGAGCTAGAGTCCCTATATCGCATGAAGATGAGAGAAGTTCAGCGTAGCGTACGACGGGACAAGCGCAACTACATCAACGCGCTGGCTACAGAAGCAGAAGAAGCTGCACGGAGGTGCGACAGCAGGACCATCTACAGAATCACGAAGGAGCTGACAGGTGGTCGCAGCTCCAGCCAACACCCAGTGAAAAGCCTAGATGGCTCCTTGCTCATTTCGGATGAGGACCAGCGCAAGAGATGGAAAGAGCATTTTGCTACGGTTTTGAACCGTGTATTCGCTAGCGATATGCTCCCAAATCAGACTGAGATGCCCGAGGTGAGAAGTACCCGAAAACGCACCACGACTCCCAGTAAAGATGAGATTATTACCGCGATCAAGGCACTTAAAACCAACAAGGCGGTAGGACTTGACGGTATTCAAGCAGAGCTCTTACGAGCAACGCCATCAACATCGGCTGAGCTTCTGCTTCCACTTATAGATAGAGCTTGGGAAGCTGAGAGCTTTCCTAACGAGTGGAAAAAGGGAATGATCGTCAAGCTTCCTAAGAAAGGAAATTTAATGGAGTGCGGAAACTGGAGGGGTATCTGCGTGCTTCCTGCTGCAGCTAAGATAATAGCTAAAATCATCCTTGAGCGAATCAAACAACATCTCGAAGACACACTCGAGATCCGCTCTGGATCCTCCTGTGCCGACCACATCAACACCCTGCGGATTATCATCGAACAGTGTGTTGAATATCGATCGCCACTGCACCTGCTGTTCATCGATTTTGAGAAGGCGTTCGATAGTGTCAACAGGGAGTTTATTTGGCGTGCCTTACGCAGGAGAGGCATCCCCGATAAACTAATTGTTATCATCAAAGCTACATATGAAGGCTCCAAATGTCACGTTCTGCACAGGGGAAGGTTGTCTGAGGAATTTGAGATCCAAAGTGGGGTAAGACAAGGCTGTATCCTTTCACCAATATTATTCCTATTGGTGATTAGCGATGTGCTTCATGCAGCTTTGTCGACGGGAAACGGAGGAATTCGATGGACTCTTACATCTCAACTGAAGCATCTTGACTACGCAGACGATGTATGCTTACTCTCCCACAGAATTATGGATCTCCACCAAATGACAGCAGATGTGGAGAGGGAGGCAGGTGTCGTCGGGCTGAAAATTAATACGGCAAAAACTAAAATTATCAGCCTTGGAACAAACTTACTTACTTACTTAGGTGGCGCTACAGTTCGGGGTGAACCTGGGCCTCAACCAACAAGCCTCTCCATTTAGCTCGGTCTTTAGCTAATTGCCTCCAGTTGCGCACTCCAAGTTGGTCGAGGTCCCCTTGAACTGGTGCGCGCAACCTACGGCGATAATTCCCTCTACTGCGTCGTCCCTCGGGGTTAGATTCGAAGACTCTGCGGGCCGGAGCGTTGGTGTCCATTCGCTCTACATGTCCTAGCCATCTCAGACGTCCAATACGCAGTTTTTTAACTAGGTCGATGTCGCTGTACAGCTTCTATAGTTCGTGATTGAATCTTCTCCTCCAAAACCCGTCAACGCAAACGGGACCGAAAATCTTACGAAGAATTTTTCTCTCGAAGCGACCAAGGATATCTTCATCCTCTTTTAATAAAGTCCATGTTTCAGCGCCGTAAAGCAGGACTGGGATGATCAAGGTCTTATATAGAGTCTCCTTAGTTGTTCGAGAGAGGGCTTTACTGTTGAATTGCCTTATAAGCCCAAAAAAAACAGCGATTGGCAAGAGTTATTCTTCGATTGATTTCTGCACTGATTTTGTTTGCTGAATTTATAGCAGAGCCAAGGTAGACAAAGTCCCTTACTACCTCGAAGTTATAGCTGCCCACGGTGACGTGTTGTCCAATTCGTCGATGTTGGTTTTCCCTTCTAGTTGACAGCATATACTTGGTTTTGCCCTCGTTTATCGCCAAACCCATTTTGGCCGCTTCCGCCTCAATGCTTGCAAAAGCACCGGTGACAGCCCGCTGAGATCTTCCGATAATGTCTATATCGTCGGCGTATGCAAGCAGTTGTACAGACTTAAAATAGATTGTGCCTCCGGTGTTGGCTTGTGAGTTCCGCACAATCCGTTCAAGTACAATATTGAAGAAGTCACATGACAGCGCGTCACCTTGTCTAAAGCCTTTCTTGACATCAAAGGTCTCGGTGAGGTCATTACCGACCTTGATGGAGCAGCGAGCGTTCTCCATCGTCAGCCTGCACAGGCGGACAAGTTTGGCAGGGATGTCAAAACTAGACATGGCTCTATAAAGCTCTTCTCTATAGATGCTGTCATAGGCGGCCTTGAAATCGATAAAGAGGTGGTGAGTATCGATTTGGAATTCTTGGGTTTTCTCCAGGATCTGCCGAAGTGTGAAGATTTGATCGATGGTGAACTTTCCTGGCCTGAAACCGCACTGATATGGTCCAATCAGGCTGTTGATAAAAGGTTTCAGGCGTTCACACAATATCGCAGAAAAGATCTTGTATGCGATGTTGTGGAGACTGATGCCTCTATAATTGGCGCAGTTGAGGGGGTCTCCTTTCTTGTGGATCGGGCAAACGATGCTGAGATTCCATTCATCAGGCATACACTCCTCTGACCAAATATTAGAAATGAGTTGGTGTATGCACTCTACCAATTCATCCCCAGCTGCCTTGAAAAGTTCGGCCGGTAAACCGTCAGGTCCAGCAGCAGTCAGGTCCGATTTTAGCTTGGATATTGCTATCCTCACTTCGTTTTGGTCAGGTGGACGGAAATTTTGACTATCATCGTCCATGTTGAATGGTTCATTCTGCCTGACAGCGGGATGTTGGTCTTTGTCGCCGTTATACAGTCTGCAGAAGTAGTTTTTCCATATTCTCAGCACCGACTGTGATTCTACTACGAGGTTTCCATTTTCATCTCTACAGGTTTCTGTACGGGTATTGCTTCTCTGACACGTTCTTTTTTCCTTTGGTAAAACTTCCGTATATTGTTCCTGGAGTATAAACTCTCGATATTCTCAAACGCGCGCTTCTCATGCTCTTTCTTCTTCTTTTGGAGAAGCCAATGTTCTTCCCGTCTCTTTTGCTCGTAGAGCTCACGAGCAGCTCTCGTCTTCCTTTGCAGCGCCGCTTTGTATGCCTCTTGTTTTGCTGCATGCACCCGCCGGCATTCTTCGTCAAACCAGGGGTTTCGCGGTGTTGGGCGAGCGAGACCCAGCACATCAGTCGCGGCGTTTCTGATGACATGTTGACAGCGTTGCCACTGGTCTTCGGCACTTGATGCTGGCGGCATAGGGGTGATTGAGAGATTTCGGGATACGCGTTCAGCGAAGAGTCTGGCGGTCTCTTGCGATTGTAGCTTTTCGACGTTAAATTTTCTCACAGTGATTCTTCTTTGTTGCTCAGTTGTGGATATCCGCATTCCGAGTCTATGTTGGCCACTCGGAAGGTCCGGACATCCAGAATACTGGAGGCATGCCTTGCGTTGATCGCAATATGATCAATTTGGTTGATCGTGGACATGATCATTGGACCGCCATGTCTGCTTATGAATATCGAGATGAGGAAACCATGTGCTTGCTATGGTGACATTTCGCTCCACAGCGAAATCAATTAGCCTTAGTCCGTTATCAGACGTGGTGTCGTGTAGGCTATGCTTACCGACTGCTCTACCGAAGACGTCCTCCTTTCCTATTTTGGCGTTAAAATCGCCCAATACGATCTTAACGTCGTATTTAGGACATTGCTCGTATGTTTTGTCGAGGAGCTCGTAGAAACACTCTTTGGAGGCAGGGTCCTTTTCTTCTGTGGGGGCATGAACACATATTAGGCTTATGTTAGCGAATTTAGCCTTGATCCGGATAGTCATAATACGCTCGCTCACGTGTCGGAAGCTTAAGACTTCTTGCCTAAGTCTGCCGCGTATGACAAATCCGCATCCGAATAAGCGTTGCCTGTTGCCTCTGTAGCAATCACCGTAGTAGATGTCACAGTTTTTCATCCTCTTTTTGCCTGGCCCATCCCATCGCACTTCCTGGATGGCGGTAATATCTGCTTTATAGCAGTCTAGGGCCTCTGCTAGTTGTTCGGCTGCACGTGGTCTGTAAAGGGACAGAACATTCCACGTACAGATCCGAAGGTCGTTGTCCTTATTTCGTTTGCTGGGGTCGTCATTAGTTGGGTCATCCTTATCCGAGGCTTTTGGTTGTTTCGGAACCATGCGTTTTTTACGTGGTAGGGAAGTTACACCGACGGCACAACCCCCAACCTGGAGGGCCAGTTCCTTAATTATTCCCCTAGGACGAGGGGCCGGGTACACCGGTGCCAGTAGTCCACTACGGGAGTATGAGCGCTGCCGTTGGCCCATAAAGGGCTCCTCCGCCACCATCTCTATTCCAATGTCCTGACCAACATTGGAAATTCCTTACCGACCTGTGATCCGAATACGTCGAAGCAGCTCGCGCAAGGTATTCACTAAGTTCAACCTAACTGGAACTATAGACGCCACCGTTGACTCCGTCTAGGGAATTCGTCCGCTGCCGCCTGGAACAGGAAGAAGTGCTCTAGTGAGAAAAGCACTCTTCCCCCCCTCTCTCATCTGCTGCCACCAAGAATCCGCCAAACGGGGTTGGTTACCCATTTCTTGGATTAAGGTACTAGGCACCCGGCTGTCACCGCGTGGAGGTTGAGAGTAGGAGTTGGTAGGCCTCAGCTGAGTGAAAACGCTTGTGTTTTCATATGATCGCATGCACTACCGTTTGACTGGAACAAACTCATCGGCTCAAATATGCATTGCTGGACAACCGGTAGAGAGAGTAGAGGATTTCCAGTATCTTGGTAGTATTGTCTCGACCGATGGTGGAACCGAACTGGATATAGCCAACAGGATCGCCAAAGCAAAGTCCGCGTTCGGGATGTTGTCCAAAATATGGCGAAGCAATGCAATCAGTTTGAGCACCAAAATAAGACTGTTCCGCTCCAACGTTGAATCCGTGCTGCTATATGGTTGCAGCACGTGGAGAGTGACCACTACTATCACCAGAAAGCTGCAAACGTTTGTTAATAGGTGTCTGCGCAATATCTTAAGGATTTTCTGGCCCAATCGTATCTCTAACGAACACCTTTACGAGAGAACGGGTCAGGAACCAATAGGCACAACTATCCAACGGCGGAAGTGGCAGTGGATTGGTCACACGTTCCGAAAGGGTGACAGCTCCATAGCAAACCATGCTATGCAATGGAACCCTCTAACTCAGGATGGCAGAAGACCTGGCGGTCCGAGAAGAACATGGCGCAGAACAGTCGAGAAGGAGGCACGGCAGTTAGGGAAAAGTTGGGGAGAACTCAGACACATTGCCAGAAACCGTACACGATGGCGCGTAGGCGTAGTAGAGGCCCTAGGACCCACAAGGGGATACAGGACATAAGTAAGTAAGTAAATGCGCTGGCAAACACAATCCATCCATCGAATGCCAAATTACAAAAGAGGGCAAAAACCCCAAATGAGTTCTTTGTGGAGGAAATCACACCGCAAACTATAAGGGATGCGAAGTCTACAAAGCTCTCAAGATTCAGCATTTTGCCCCCTTCGCCTAAGAGGAGATACAAATACAGACAATCAAACTGAAGCTTACGCTAAAAGACATTTACTACTACGACGACGAACATAAGTTACACAGACGCTGTTGCAAAAAGTCTGCCATCGAAACAAGTCCCTCAACTACATCCATTGTCAACAACAACACAACAAAAAAAAACCTCTTCTGAATCTACCGCAATCTTCAGTACCACCAGCACAACCACAAAACATAGACACTGAACAATCATCCGACATAAAAGAACTCAAAGAGATGATGAAGCAATTAACCACAGAAATGACTAACATGTTAAATATCCTAAGCTTACTTATTAGACATAATGATAGCAGACAATAACCATCTCAAAATCACCATATGGAACGCAAACGGACTTCATCAACACTACCTGGAACTTAAGCAATACCTAAAAGACAATCGAATCGACATAATGCTCATTGCTTACTGAGAAACAACACATAAAATTCGCGGGCTACGAAACCTTCAATACAAATCACCCAGATGGAACAGGACATGGAGGAACCGCAATAATAGTGAATAAGCAAATTAAATAGACCGAACTCAACGACTTTCAAACTGATTACATCCAATCTACGTCTATTCTACCTATTCTATTGGAAGATATACAAGGGTCTATGATCATATCCTCAATCTACTGCCCACCAAATCACCACTTCTCAGTTTGACCACTATCTAAAATCTCTAGGCAACCGTTTTCTAGTGGCAGGCGACTTTAATGCGAAACACACAGACTGGGGCTCAAGACTAATCACCAAAAAGGGTAAAAACCTACTAGACGCAATCAAAGCAAATAAGTGCAAGCACATCAGCACGGGAGAACCTACCTACTGGCCCACAGACTTGCCGAAGAAACCGGATCTTATTGACTTTTGCATTGTCAAGAGCATCAACATTAACCATATAAAAATCTAGTCTTTTTTTCAGACCATTCACCTATAACCATCGAATACTCCACGCATCCAATAAAGGCAATAGAACCAACCAAGCTCTACAACTCGAAAACTGACTGGAACACTTTCCGACAACATATAGATAACGCATAAATAGAATGACAGTCAAAGAGATAGAGCTCTGCATCAAAAAGAAAATAAACAGCAAGAAAGGACTTGGCTATGACCTCTTGACTGGTAGATTACTAAAAGAACTACTGCGATTAGCCTTCATCTTCCTACGCAATCTCTTACACAGCACAATTAGACAAAAGCACTTTCCAAAACTCTGGAAAGTCGCAGAGGTAATAGCTATTCCGAAGCCAGAAAAGAACGCTACAAAGCCAAGCTCGTATAGACCTATCAGTTTGCTTCCTCTGATTTCCAAGGTGTTAGAATAAATCCTAATGAAAAGACTTCAATCAATACTGACACAATCCAACGCTGTTCCCAATCACCAGTTCAGGTTCAGAAGACAACACTCAACTATTGAGCAAATACACAGAGTGGCAAACAAGATATCAACCACCATGATGTTGCGAAAGCCTTCGACTAGGTTTGGCACAAGGGACTTCTATACAAACTCAGCAACGCCATTCCGAAGGACTACTTCTTACTCCTAAAAAGTTATTTAGAAAACCGATGCTTTTATGTACGATTCAAAGACAGATGCTCTCAAATCCACCCAATCAATGCTGGAGTACCCCAAGGCAGCATCTTAGGGCCGCTCCTCTATCTACTCTTCACAGCAGACATCCCCTCCCCTACCAGAGAAACGGCCATGATTGCAACATTTGCTGACGATACAGTTCTAGTCAACTCCGGTAACCATCTCCAAACTGTAACTTGCCAACTACAAAAAATACTTGACAAATCGATTGAGTGGTTGTCAAAGTAGCACATAAAGATCAACGAAGACAAGGTTAGGTTAGGTTAGGTTAGGTAGGGTTATGAGGTTGTCATAAAACACTAGGCACCAAAGTGGGCCCATCGCGATCCCTAGGAAACCTTCACGGCAAAAAACCTAAACCCAATCCTCCAAGCAATTAATCTCCCTACAAAATCTGAAGAGATCCTTGTTATGGTTCAAGGACCTCACCTCCTCCAAGTTATCGAAGAAGTATCTACCCAGGTACTTTAGCCTTATCCTGGCAATCCCTTGACATTCACAGAGTATATGAGTTATATCCTCTGAGACATGTAGGTCATCGCAGTACCTACAAACATCCGTATCGGATAATCCTAGTCTCATGGCATGCCTCTTTAGGAGACAGTGGCCAGAGAGTATTCCTATCGCTGTTCTTAATTATCTCCCCAGATTTCCTGCGATCTAACACAGGCCACAAGGCCTTAGACACCCTGTGACCATCTAAGTTTGACCATCTTAGATTAGCCGTGTCAATGATTTTATCCCGGATAATTCCCTTAGCCACGCATCCTGGTGGTTTAATACTACCAATTATATCGCTACGTGGGAGCCCCGCTCCTCTTTTAGCCAGCGCATCGGCTTGCTCGTTGCCTTCGATATCGCAGTGTCCAGGTACCCAACATAATCTGACTCGGTTCTGCGTACATAATACCCTAAGCATTGTGCGGCAATTCCTGATTAACTCAGATTTGGTGACGTAAGACTCTAGCGCCTTTAGCGCAGCCTGACTGTCAATGTAGATGGTGATATTCTTATCGGATATTGATCCCATCTCAAGTAATTCCGCAGCCTTAAGTACAGCTAGAACCTCTGCTTGGAACACACTGCATGTGTCCGGAAGTCTCAGGGCCACCTGTAGGTTCATATCTCGCGAGTAAATACCTGACCCCGTGCCCTCACTGGTCTTAGAACCATCTGTGTATATTGCAATCTCATTGCGGACAGAGACTGTCTTCCTTCGCTAGTCCTCTCTAATAGGATACAGTACTTCGTATGGTGTGTCGAAGTCTAAGGTGCCAAGTATATCGTCCGATTCGTCAGGGATTCCGGGAAAAGATTCCTTGAGAATGGAGCTGTGTCCTATGTGATTAGTCCTGAAGAGACCAACGTTAGTGAGCCGAAGCGCACTGTTGCCCGCTTGAAATTTGATTTGTAGGTCTAATGGTAAGAGATACAAGAAGATCTCGAGTGCAGCCGTAGGTGTTGTGCGTAGAGCACCTGTGATGGCAATGCAGGCTGATCTTTGTACCATGGCCAACATATCCCGTGTGTTTTTCGTATTCGTTGCCTTCCACCACACAAGGGCCCCATACGTAAGGATGGGTCTGATTACCATGATGTATACCCAGTGCATCATTGCGGGCTTCAGGCCCAATTTTTTCCCCGCGGTCCGCTTACAGATGAAGAGAGCATTATATGCTTTGCGGACTCGTTCCTGTATGCTAAGTTTCCAATTTAGTTTCCTATCCAGCATTATACCAAGATATCTGCCGCGATCCGAAAGGGAAAGCTCCACCCCTGCTAGCTTAGGCAGTTTGAAGGGTGGTATCTTGTATTTTCTACTGAAGAGTACCAATTCAGTTTTATCCGGGTTGACGTGTAGTCCACACCCTCTTGCCCATTTTTCGAGACTATTAAGAGCTGATTCCATCATTTCACTTAATGTATCAAGGAACTTAGCCTTAACTAAAATCACCACGTCATCCGCGTAAGCAGTGACGCTTATACCTGTATTGCTTAGTTCTTTAAGTATCCCATCGATGACTAGAACCCAGAGGAGAGGTGAGATAACGCCTCCCTGGGAGTCCCCCTGGTAACGGATTGAACTGTTTCCGATAGTGGAGTTAATGTTTCTAGAGCCGAGCATATTGCAGAGCCAATTGGTAATGCTATGCTCGACATTCATAGATTCCAGGGCCTGTTTGATGGCCCTACCTTCTACATTATTGAAAGTACCTTCTATGTCTAGGGAGGCTGCTAGTGCAAATTCCTTATAGTGAAGGCTAGCTTCTATCTTTCCTACTACGTCGTGTAAAGCTGTTTCCACCGATTTCCCCTTCAAATATGCATGTTGAGCTTTGCATAGAATGCCGTTGCAACACTTGCTTCTGATGTGAATATCAAGAAGCCTTTCAAGTGTTTTGAGCAGGAATGACGAGAGACTTATGGGTCTGTAGTCTTTCGCTGAAGTGTGGCTTGGCTTACCTGCTTTAGGTATGAATATTACCCGCACTTCCCTCCATGCCACTGGTACGTAGCATGACCTTAAACAATGTTTAAAAATTTCCCTAAGCCTGTTTCTGACCTTGGCTGGAGCTTTTTGCAGCATAGCTGGCAAAATTCCATCAGGGCCTGGTGCCTTGAATGGTGCGAATGACATAATAGCCCATCGCAGATTCTTCCATGTAATAAGATTTTCTACGTCGTCCCCTATTGACCTACCAATATACGAGTAGCCATGAGTAGTAGAATCCATTGGCGATCTACTTCCTGGGAAGTGAGCTTCAATCAACGTTTCTAAAACTTCTTCGCTACTTTCTGCCCACGAGCCGTCAGATTTTTTGATGAAGCTTGGGACAGAAGTGTCTTTAGCTAGCATCTTGCGAAGTCTGGAAGCTTCATGGTATCCGCAATGGACTGACAAAATTCCTTCCACGACTTTCTTTTTGATTGCCTAATTAAGTATTTAAACTCCCGCTTGCGGTCCATGTATTCATCCCATGTAGTACCGTCCCCTATTTCTTTGGCCCTGTTGTAGAAATGCCTAACCTGTTTTTTCTTGGAGTTGATTTCCTTGCTCCACCAAGGAGGTTGGGACCTCTTGGACTTCTTTCTTAGTGGGCAGGCCCTTTCAAATGCCATGTTCATTACTTTGCCTAAGTTGTCTACCGCCTTATCTATATCTTGAATGTCGCCACTGCCAATAGGCCTATCCTTAAGATGTTTCCTTACTAGCTCTGTGTACATACCCCAGTCTGTACTCTTAGGGTTTCTGTAGCTGTTGCTAGCCCTAGTTTGGAAATTAATATGGAAGCATAACCATCTGTGATCAGAAAGAGATGCCTCCTCTAAAACCCTCCATTTTTCTACCGTTAGGTGATCAGAACAAGAAGCTAGTGTTATGTCAATCACTTCTTGTCTGTTCCTAACTAAAAAAGTTGGCGTAGATCCCTTGTTACATATGGTGAGCTTGGTCGAAAGAATGAAATCGAAAAGACACTCACCTCTTGTATTGGTATCACTGCTACCCCATTGCGAGTGATGCGCATTTGCATCACAGCCCACGATGAAGAGCCAGTTGTCCTTCCTTACCAACTGCTTCATTTTACCAGATGGAATCTCCGCCAGCTCATACGGGAGATAGGCATAGACCAGGCACAGCGGTTTTCTTCCCTCACTTTCACAGGAGACTGCTACTAGATCGCCGTCACTGAAATTATTCAAAAGAAATGCCCCTATATTGTTTTTTAAAAGTATACAAGCCCTGATTTTACCTTCGTTCGCTTTGTAGAACAACGTATAATTCCTATTTTTGAGCCCTTGGATCTGGTTGTTGTCGTTGATCCATGGCTCTTGTGTCAGTACGGCCGAGACGTCATGCTTGATAATATAGTTGATCAAGCATGCCGTCGCAGCCTTACTGTGATGCAGGTTTATTTGCATCACTTCCATCATCTTTGGGCTTCTCCTCCTCCTCCACACCCTTGGTCATGAGCTTTAGCATGACCTTCCGCATGCTATGTCGCACCATCCCTTTGGTCTTTTCAAGGAATGGCAGCGATTCCCTGTTTAGGGCCAGCAAGAAGTGCTGACCAAACTGCTTCCGAGGACCTGTCTTCAGCACCCTCCATGTATCGGCCTTCAACTCCCTGTTCTGCATGTGGAGGAGACCAAGCAGTTTTTCTGGGTAGGTGTAAGGCAGCGGAACCCAGACCCAAGCTTTGGGCGGAGTGTATCTAGCCAACTCCGCCACCGTCACGCACTTGAGCTGGGACCCGCTCCATACTTCCCCAACCTCCGAAATGAACTGTCTGAGGAAGTCAGCAGAGGCTTTGTTCCCACAGGCAACAACCTTCCGGCCCCCTTCCCATCCAGCACCGTCGAATTGAAGGTCACTATCCTCAGTGGAAGACATCTTCTTCCACAGAGCATCCTGAAACTTCTCCTCGACGGTAATCCACTGGTCCATGGTCAGGCGACCACAGGGCTCCTGCTCGTTGACAATAGCAACAAGGAGCTCGTCTTCCGGGTCGTAGTTCGGGCGCGCCGAAGGCGAAATACCAGCCTTCGCCTTTTTCGCCGCGCTCGGTTCCACGACATCGTCAGATCTACAGTGCACGAAATAAATATAGCGTACAAGACATATTTTAATGTAACTCATTTTTATATATTTATTTTTCATTTAATTTTTTTTATAAACTTAATAGCAACAAAGCAATATAATAAAACATTAAGTTTAAAGATTCATCAAAAATTTGACACAAAAAAAAACATTGCGATTTAGTTCAAACGAAATAATTAAAGCGTACAACTGGAAAAAACAATGTTTTTATTAATAAAAAAACAAATCTTTTATTTTTAATAATCAATATGATCTCCATTCTTTTGAATAACATAATTCATGCGACGAGGCATTGAGGCAATTAAATTATTTAATGTTAAAAGGTCGATTTTTGTACACTCCTCGTTAATCGCGATGCGGAGCTGCAGTAAAGTATCAAATTGACGACCATTTGCATAAACTTTTTGCACCAAGGCGCCCCAAAGTTTTTCGATTGGGTTAAGATCAAGACTAATGGCCGGCCACTCCATTAATGGTATATTCCTTGACTTTAAGAAATCTTTGGTAAGTGCGGCGCTGTGTATGGTTGCATTGTCCTGCTGAAAAGTCCAATTATCCTCCAAAATATTTTCTTCAAAATTAATCAGAACACCGTCCAAGAGTTCGACATACTTTTCTAAATTCATCTTATGGGAGATAAGGCACATTGGAGACAATTCATGGTAGCTAAATGCAGCCCATACCATAAGTGAGCCTCCCTGGAAATTACGCGATTCACGAGTTTCTCGCTCAGTTCTTAGATCCCTCCAATATTTTTGGCAGCCATCAGGCCCATCCATATTACATTTTTTCTCATCACTAAAAATGATGAAATTCCGTTGCTCTTCCCAAAATGCAAATTCCAACTTTTTTGTCCTGTGGCGTGTCAAAAGCTTAGGTTCATGTGCCCTTTTTTGGTACTTCAGATTGTCATCCTTTTTTAGTATCTGTTGAACTCTGCTTGTTGTTACCGGAAGAGATAATTTGAGCCTTATTTAAGATGGACTTATGTTTTTATTGACTGCCAAATGTTTTATTGTCCGGATGTCCATGCTGTTAATCATGGGTGGCCGCCCGGATCGTCTTCTTTTCTCGTAATTTTCGCTATCTTTTAGAAAATTGCAAATGGTCTTTTTATTTCGGTTTAATTTTACAGCGATTTCCCTAATTGTCTTTCCGCTGTCTCTGTAAGCAATCATATGAGCGCGTTCTTCAAAAGTCAATGTTGGTCCTCGTGGCATTCCTAAGAATGACGTCCTAAAACTGATTATATCTTCACCTTAATGAAGCACATATTACATAACTAATAGGGTCACTTACCACTAAAAACTTTTTAACAATTTAAAAGAATTATCAACAAAATACTCTTCAATAACGGTAGTCAAACGCGTTGTACGCTTTATTTATTTCGTTCTACGCCAGAAAAATGTTCAAGAAAATGCCAGATAACGGTACATGAACAAAGCGTTAAATGCAGAAAAGATTTTTTTTCGTTCATTCATACATATATAAAGCTAACTTACAGTTTAAAAGCAAAAAAAAGTTCTTAAATTTCCAAAAAACAGATCATGTTCTTTTGTACGCTATACTTATTTCGTGCACTGTACTCCTTTTGCTTTGGAACGCCACCTTACTAGCCCCCGCAGTTGAAGTCCCCCCCCCCCCTGACTGTGCCCACAATATTGCTGGGAGGATCCACTCCACTCGTAGAGGCCCCCAGCTCCTCCCTACTTCTAGCCTCACCTGCCTGTGCGGCCGCTTTCTTCCTGGCAGCCTCATCGGCTAAGACTACCTTAGCCCGATCAAGCTGCAACCTATCCCAAGCACTTAAGGAGTCAACGTCCCACCCCCCGAACTGTTCAACTTTGCGCTTAGCACTCTCGACCTTTCGTCGAGCATTGCGCACAAGCATCTTCTCCAGTTGGTGTGCGTTTTTCCTGCTACCCTTCCGCACGACCTCAGAGAAACTAGGAGCAGCAGAGTTCTCGCCAACTGCGCTACCAGTTCCTTTGGTCAGTGTTCCCTTTTCACATTTAGTGAGAGTGCCAGCCAACTCACTGTTACCCTTTTTAACTACTGTGAGAGTACCAGCCAACTCACATCTGCCCTGCTCTAATAAAATGGGAGTACCCGCCAACCCACTACCGCCCTTAGTTACGGAAGTGAGAGTACTACCCTGCTCACTTCCCACTGCGCTAGCGCCAGTGAGTGTGCTGTCCGCATCCTCGCTGTCGCTGGCCAGTAACACGTCCTCAAGATCCTTCTCTAGCCCAGACGTGGAAGACTGTGGGGATGACACTACGTCATCGACCCCCAGTTCCATCCTTGTCTGCTCAGAGAGTACTTCCCCAGGTACGCAATCATTTTTTTGTATTTTTTGTATTTTTTGTAGTTTTGTATTTGTTTTTTTGTTTAAATTTTTCTCCATTTGGTTCCCACGAGTAGGCACGGAACAACTGGTCGATCTTAGTTTACCGGCATGCTAAGACAAGGCGCAACTTACTGTGAGCCCTGCCAGGGCGCCCACAGGAGCTCGTTAGGACTGGTTTAACCCCCAGTCTTCCATCCCTCGGCACGGTTCTAAAGCTCACACCACCAGGGAGTTAGGTATCTGTTGTTACCTCATTCTCGATGACCACTACGCACGATTGATGCGTGCGTGTTAGTCTTAGCTGACACTAACCTAGTGAACTAGGATTAGCCATTTCCAGCGGGCGCCCACGGGGAGGACTAGAGAAGAGGATTTTTGCCCACCAAAGACAAAAGGAATACAACGAAGACAAAACGATACAAGTTATCTACACCACCAAAACAAAATTCACACCCTTTCCATTAACAATAAACAACAAACAAGTATCCATCCAACCAGTAGCCAAATATTTGGGGATTCATCTAGACAGCAAATTGACATGGAAGTACCACATTCAACAAAAACGCACCCAAATAAAACAAAACTTTAGACAACTTTATTGGCTATTACAACCTCAATCCAAACTTTCGACAAACAACAAGTTACTCATCTATAAGAGTATAATAAAACCAATATGGACGTACGGCATTCAAATTTGGGGGAGCACAAAGAAATTGAACCTCAACATCATACAAAGACAACAATCAAAAATTTTAAGAACGATCATCAACGCTGAGTGGTATATCTGCAATGAAGACATCCGTCGCGACCTAATATGATACCGTCATTCGAAGCCTGCATGACCATTTGGGCATGAGAAAATTAGCGGCAAGATGGGTGCCGCGTTTGCTGACGGTGGACCAAAAACAGATTCGGATAAAGATTTCAAAACAGAGTTTGGAACTCTGCAAGCGCAGTCAAATGCATTTTTATGAAGTTTCGTAACAGTTGATGAATCCTGCATACACTACTACACGCCAGAAAAGAAGGAACAATCAAAACTGTGGACTTCTGGAGGCGAACGTTGGAACGAAAGTTGGAGTATCGTTGGGAAAATTGCATTGCACTGAACTGAAAGGAGACTACGTAGAAAAATAAATTAAAAAAAAAAAAAACAAGTTCATTTTCATTTCAAAGTCACTGACTTATCGAACAGGCCTCGTATGTCATAGTTGTAATGTTTTGTAAACTTCTTTTGAAAAAATAAACAGAGCAATTTATTATTTTTATTATTATTATTATAATTGTATTATATCCGCGCCCACTTTTTGTTGCGTTTCTTCCGAAACCGAGTTTCATGTAATTTCTGAGTTAGTTGTTAGAGAGACTCCAATTTGGTTCCTTTCTGTTAATATTCCAGGGATGGCAGTTCAGCCGTAGCCAAGAGGAGTTTTTCCAAGAAAAAAAATTACTGTACCCGGCTATGGTACCACTGAGCTACTGTCATTATTTACGAGAACGCACTGCATGTACTAGAAAATACTTTTTTATTCCATTTGTTCTATTAAAATGTAGACTTAAACGATTTAGTCCAGCTGAAGACTTATGAAATAGGTTACTCCAACTACCATTCCTAAGCTTAATTGAAATATCTTGAGTGTGAAGGAATGTTAAACTATGCGATTACAGAAGGAATGTACACCTACTTTTGAATCAAAATATGGATTACTTACAGCAGTCGTTGAATTAGTTTTTATTTTAACGACTGCAAAATATATAATTTGTTTGACTGGACTATAAGGAAAACAAATTGAATCGAAGTAATGTAAATCGAAATATTTCCTTGCGTGCTAGTTGAGCTCACTATAAGTGTCAAAAAATCGGCAAAACATTTTCTATTTTAAGTTTTCATGATTGATCATAGGCTAGTGAAAGTCATTTCTGTAAAACAATAGATTTCTATTTTATTTTTTTTTCTTAAATAAATACTACAAAGCAATTTAAGCAAAATGCCGCACATGTTCCAAAGACTTTTGCATAGGTCAACGAGGTATCCAATGCTTCGAGGAATGTTGTCATATGCAATACTGTGGCCTACAAGCTGTCTAATCGAACAAACATTAATTGAAAACCGGACAATTAAAACCTATGATTATAAAAAATGTTTCGAGTAAGTTAAGTATATAAATTGGTCTTCTTATATCGATGCATTAAGTTATTAAATTTCAGGTATAGCCTTTTTGGAACATTTGTTGTAGCTCCAACTCTCTACGTTTGGGTGCGGCTTGCAGCACATATGTGGCCAAAAACAGATTTCGTATCATCATTAAGCAAAGGATTAACAGAGCAGGTTGCAATCGACCCATTTGGAATTGCGTTTTTTCTATATTGCATGAGCCTGACGGAGGGTAAAACAAAATTGGAAGCCGAAGACGAAGTAGGACGTAGTTTTGAATACATTACATTAGTTATTAGTCTAGTTTTAATATTATTTCTGTTCACTATAGGTTAAGAGAAAGTTTCCTGGAATATACCGAATTGGAGTTATTTATTGGCCTGTGGTTCAGACTGTGAATTTCATGTGTGTTCCAGTGCGCAACCAGGTGGTTATTACGTCGATTTTTAGCTTGATTTGGACTACATTTCTAACATATATGAAAACCCACGACCACCCACATGTTCGTAGATGAAGTGCATTACTGCATAATTGCCTTTGTTCAGTGAAGTTGTTCTGGACTACCTAGAGCAGAAAATTAAAGGTTTTTATGTTCAAAGAAAAAAAATTTTGTTTTTTTTTTTTTTAATAATCTAGTATAAAGTACATGTGATTAAAGCAAAAAGGGATTTCTAAAAACATTTAAAAATTTTTTTTCCAAATTTCGAGAAAACATTTTTTTTTCGGAGGTTAGGTGAAGAACTGCAACAAGACTATGAGGGCCGTAATCGCATGCCCATAGCAGTGCAGAATTTTCGGCCTGTAAAAAACGTCCGTTCAAAACAATCTGGTTTATTTTACTACAACTAAGCTTTCGACTTATGAGGCAGTTTTTTTTACGAAATTAGAAAGTTCCCTACTTTAGGTTCGTGCTAGCTCCGTAGTTTACACGCGGTTACTTGCTATCGCGCTAAGTCTAAAGGTTTAGTTCTTTGTAGACGGCGCAGTAAATTTCTGCCATCCAAAATTTAAAGGACTGTATTATTTACGTGACTTTCAAGTCGACCTTTATGCTTTCACGCATATTTTTTGATTTCGTCTTCGTTGTTGTATACCATATATCCATACCGGCTTTAGCTCTTGCTTATATAAAGGTAGTTTGTTCTCTATATTAAGCTTGGAATATTTTCTAAGTAACCAATACATTTATTTTGTACCTCTACTTTTTTTCTTTATGTGCGACTTTTATTTCAGTTTTGCATCGAGCGTCATTCCAAGATACTTGGATTCCTTTGCAAAAGGAATTTGAACCGAGTTTGAAAGAATTAGCAAATTATTTATTATTTTATTAGAAAAATTTAAAAATTTACATAAGCGAATTTGGTTTTATTCAATGCTATTCTCCAAACCTTTCATTTACTCTGTCCAATGCTTCCTGACATTTTTCGGTAGTCTCTTCGACCGCTTTGGTTACTGCCAACATAGCAGTGTTATCGACAAATGTAGCTAATGCAGTGCTATCATCAGCTACCATATTTGCGGTATATCACAAGTAGATAATATCTGATAGATACAGAAGTGGACCAAGGACACTTACTTGCGGAAATTAGATATAATTAAAAGAGCAAGTGGAAGAAATTTTATTTCAATACATAAAGGATCTTACGGGTCGTTACTCTGAAACATGGACTGACTCCTATCTAGAGGATAGTTTGGAATTTACAGAGGTGCAAAAGACAATATGTGCAACAAATTATATGGAAAAGTAACAGTAGAAGATCGTAAACTCCGATTATCTCAAAACATGGATAATTTCAAATAGGCCCCTTTTTCCAATTGCCCCTTCAATTGGAAGAAGCGAAATTAGTCTATAGGACGTTTTCTCATTCAGTGGTTTCCCTTGTTTAAGAAACCTTATAATTTCTGCTTTCCATTGACTGAGGACATATTCTATTCTAAGCGCGGCATTTATAATGAATAGAAGCTTATATAAAGCTTTTCTGGGTAGTACTTTTAGAACCTCTCCCGTGATGAGGTCATATCCCCGAACTTTCTTATGGTTAAGCTTCTTTATTTATTCTTAAGTTTGATTAGCGTTGCGTTTCTTATAGCAAGTTAAGGATGTCCTTTAGGAGGACTCAAAAAAAAAAACAAAAAAAAACGCGAACGCGAACGCCAACCTTGAGGTTGAACCAACCGTTCGACTTACAAAGGAAACAAATTATTCGATTATATCTAGCTTTATTTTTATCAACTGTTCCGACCGCCGCGCCCAGGAAAGTTGTAGCTCACAAGATTAGAACTGCTGTCTCATCTAATTGGCCCGGCGTATGCACGTATATCCGGTTCGGTGCATATGTAATAGGATTCCATTGCACTCGCACCATGGGAACAAGTTTGTACCTGAACAAAATGGAATATGGTGATTCAGCAAACCTATGGGATTCGCAGTCACCTTTTTAGCACGTGATCAGTGTGCGGCGTGTTAACTTAGCACTACTGTCTATATCCGACACGTTTATATTTTGAATTAGTGTTCGTCCATGAAACGGTTTAACATTTTCTTTCAGGTGGTTGCCAAAAACATGCGAATTCTCTTTGTTATCCCTGGTACATTTGTTCTGAGTTTTCTTGATTGGTGCGACTTGAATTTTAGATTTTTTTGTAGCCTTTACAGCATTCCAAAGCGAATAATTCGAATCTTTTTCTATGGTTAAGCTTTCGAGGTAAGTTTTTTATTCCACAATTTTTAAAATCATTGATCGTCTTTTTTAGCGAGTTGTATAACGGTTTAGATGTGCTTTATTTTGCGGAGCCTGACTTTATTTTCATGTTTTACGTGCTCTCCTCTTCTTGATTAGCTCTTTTATTTCCCGTGGATATGTTTGGACGTAACTAGTCGGCGTTTTTTTTTTTTTTTTCTATAATTTGCGTGCACTCAAGGGGCTATGAATACCCTTGTCATGTTTACACACAGTGCCGGCGTTGGAAAGAATAGATAGAGAGAGAGAGAAAGATTTTTTTGTAGTGGTTTTGAAGCTCAGTTGCTTATGCTTCAGAGAATCTCCGGGAATGGCGTCCAGAAAGCTGAGGAAATTTTTTGTTATTTTTTGTCTTTGCTTCTGATTCACTGCATTTTTTCCCGATAACCGATGTCATAGGCAAATCATCATCAACAGAGCGAACAATTTTTCCAGCCATATGACCAAGCTACTGCCAGTGTTATGCCTTCACAGTAGTGAAGGTTCAGGATCTGAACCGTGAACCATTAGCGAGGCAAATGACAGCGTTACCACTACACCATTGCTACGTCATTTGTTTGGGAGTATTTTTGCACGCGGTACCCCGCAATATGCATTATAAAGCATTCTTTTTGATAGGCGTATCTTGAAAACCAGAATGTGTGTATGTACATATGTATGTATAAATTCTTTATTTCAGAAAAAAAGTTTTCAACAGTTTTACACTTAAATTAAAATTAAAATTGAATTCTTAAAGAAACAAAGAATGTACGACTATGACATTTTGTCGTCTGTTGGTAGTTTGGCTTATTATTTATTATATAATTCATATTTGTTTTATACTATATTTAATACAAAGTATTCATGAGTTTTTGTTCTAGTTTTTAATAGTTAAAATAATAAATTAATTCATTTCTATATTTAGGAGCACCGATAAGGAATTTGCTGAGCATATTCCAAGCTTCATCATTAACTCCGTTTAAAACATTTATTATATCCTCATCATTCAGTGTTATTTTCTTAAAATATCTATACCTAAATTCCCTTAAGATCGGACATCTACCAATGAAATGTTGGATTGTTTCCACTTCCCTCTTATTGCACAACGAGCATAGATTGCAATCTCGAGTGTTAAATCTACTTCCATTGAGCCAGATCAGATCAAAGCGTGCTTTATAGATCCATGATATTTTATTTTGACTGTTTTTATCAGTGAAGTACGTTTGACATTTCGAATAATCAAGTTGGGTATAAATTCTATCTGTGCTCCTTGCTGCTTTTTGTAGCATATTTTGGCATCTTTTTTGCTTTAGCCTCTTCAACAATTGGTTTCCTTTGAATAACCAATCAGTGCGCGTTAGGTTTTCAGCCTGCCATTGTAATTCAAAATCCGATCCAAGAATATTTATGTCTTTAGCCCAAAAAATGTTTTTTTCCATAATTTTCTTCGACAATATATGAGGCAATCTTCTGCCATCGTATTCGAACAATGTTTTGTAAATATATTGCAGATGAAGTTCTAGTGTGTAGAAGTGACTACAATCAATTCCGGTTTCTATATACAGGGCATAACTAGGTGAGTTAACGGGGAGCCTCAGAATTCGCTTAAGGAAATACCATTGCAGCTTATCAATATCCTCAAAATGTTTATACCACCATATTTGTGCTGCGTAGGCCTGAATTGCTCTACAGACTGCTTGGAATAGTTGCCACTTCGATTTGAGAGATATTTCGTTTCTCCTAAGGAAGTTTTTCCATGTGGAATTAATGCTATTTTTTGCTGAATTGTTCTTGATATCAACATGCTTGGCAAATGACATTTTTGGAGTAAGAATTACACCTAGGTAAGAGTACTCCGGCACAATTTTAATTTGATCGCCTTTAAATATCCAATTTTCTTTAGAGGATAGTCTCCCACCATTTCTAAATACCATAATAGCTAATTGCCCAAATTGACCTCCATATTCCATATGTTGCAAAATTCTTCTAATCGTGTAATCATTTTCTGCAAGGTTTTTACGTTATTTGATAAGATTACGATATCATCCCTATATCAAAGTAATCTTATATTAACTTCACTAATAGTAATGCCACCACCTAAGTGTTCATCTACATAGATCATTTAGGTATAGAGCAAAGAGTATTGGGGATAGAAGGCATCCTTGTTTTACTCCCGAGACCGTTTCAAAGTACTCAGAAAGTAACTCTTCCCTACATATGTCTTCCAAGGTCTATTATAGTTCACCTATTCTAGCATTAATATCACCAATAACTTTTCTTTCTATAAAATATTTCCGCACTATATCGAACTCAGCTTCCCAATTAATCCCTCTAATGTATAGTGGTATCAAGGTAAATTTAAAAGTTTTTGAGATTATTTTGATTAAATCTACTCCACTTTCCCTTATAAACTTGTGCTGCACCTTACGTTGGGCCAAATCCTTTTTTATACCGTACACACATCCTCCGCTTGCTCTACTGAATCTGCTGTTTCGAATGGCAGGTTTCCAAAATAAATCAAATCCATTAAAGGATTTATTGAAATGTGCTACTTTTTCTTCAATGACATGGGTTTCTAACAACACAAATATCTCAAAGGACTTGACATATTCAAAGAAACTTAGGTATAGATACTTATTTTCCAAGCCATGTACATTATAGGAAAGTATTTTCAAATGTTCACTTAAATTATTTTTATCGTCTCTAATATTTTTAAGTTTTTTTGTTCTATGTATGTATATTCATTTTATCAGTACTCTTAATTCTTTTAAACTTCTTACTACGGCAGACATTTACAAGTTTGTTTTTTTATTTGTAGCAGAAATGTTTACATAGATATATATTAAAATAAAAGTACATAGATGGGTAGTTATTTACCTTTCTTATGAAAAACATATAGAATGAATGCAAGCAAAATAAATAGATAGATAAATAGTTGAAGGAAAAGCTACTTAAAACCTTCATTCAAAAAGACATTTACAAGTTTTTTGTGTTTAATCTAGACAAAATACTTTTATATTTTAAGTTAATAATACTACATATTGTCTCACTATATATATTTTTAAGCACATCTTTTCCTTTTTGTTGGCCGCAGATCAGCTCTTGTTTGTTGTTCCAATAAAACCATTTATTGCTTACTCTCATCCTGTCTTTCCGTACGTTGATGAGTTAGGTTTTGTTAACAGATAAAATATCCTGTTTAGTGTTAACATAATCTTTTTATGTATTTTTTGTTCGCAATTTAGATCCGGTTCAATTGAGACAGGTGTACCCCTTAATTTCCTTGTGTTTTTCAGTACCTGATGTACCATATCTTCTGTTTTCATCTCAACTAGCACTGACATCTTTCCATTAATAACAAACATTTTCTTACAGTATTCAATTTCAATTGGCGTTGTTATTTGTAACTTTTGATGGCACACATTTTTCACAGCTTCAATTGCGGATTCTTGTGTTTCTATTCCTCTAAATATAAGGCTTTTCCTTTTAATTTGGTCTTCGAGTTGAGTCATTTGTCGTTTTTTAAACTCTGCTTTAAGCGCTTGATTTTCATTTGTTAGTTCGCATATCTTCAATGATAATTCATCCACATAAATCTTTACTTCTTGTATACCATCTTTTGTCGATAAGTTTTTAAGCTTTTCATCGAGGAGTACAGCTATCGAGTTTTGTATTACATAAGTTCTTCAGATCGTTGACATCCATGTTACCTACAGAACCACCCAAATACAAATACAAATATTTGGCGCAACAGCTCTTTAAAGGGCCAGGGCCTAGCTTCTTGCAACCACTCATGTTGTGTGCGTTATATTTTTCACGCGAATGGAATGGACCTACAGTTTAATGCCGACTCCGAACGGCGATTTGAGAAGCTTTTTCGTGACAACAATACTCTCGGATGTTTGTCAGACGCTCGCGAGAGGTGGGACCGTGAAAAAACTTTTTGGTGTTTTCTGGGATTCGAACTTGGAACCTCATGCGTAGTGATCCAACACACTAACCACTTACGCCACGGCGCCCACAACGACATGTTTTCCGGAGATGTCTCTGCCAACTTTATCTTTGCTTTGGGTAAATGCTGCGATGTAGATGCCTCTGAGGATTTAGCAGGAGTTCGTTGCATACTTCCAGGCTTTCCCAAATACTTACTAAAGCCCCGAACCACTCTTACAGTTTAGTAATTGTGAGAAACTTTAAGCTTTCTATCACAGATGCTAACCGAACCACTCTTAAAGTTTCAGCTTTCTATCAGAGATGTTAACCGCTCTACTGTTTAATTATAGAGATCAAAGTTCATTCGTAGAGTACAAAGCTCTTCCCCTTCTACACCACAGATCGAAATGTGACAGACACTGTATTAAAGAGCACAAAAATCACCTTATTACCAAACCACTGAATATTTAGGCCGGTAATTACCAAGCGCTCTTAAATCAAGTTTAATTTTATAAAGCTCAGTTTTAAATTTTTACTACGTATTCACCAAGCACTAATAGGATTATGTCCATGCTAATTCGAATATGCGAAAAATTAATTTTCGGATTTCCAAAATGAGCTTCCGAACTCTCTTTCGAACTGGGAGAAATGCCAATGAAAAAGAAAACATTGTACTTTCCTGATTTTAGTCAGAATTAATCACGGCACATTTTTTTTTTTTTTTGGTTGGCAGTTCTATTGACGGAAATGCTGGAGTCATTAAATTCGTCGGCATTTCTTCTTTTGCATTTCGCCAATGCAGCTTGTCCTTTGTTTGGTCTGAGTGACAGTTCACAGCTGATTTCGAAAACTTTCGAAATACCTAAGTTATGAGCACTAATAACTTAAGAGTGGGTGGGCCCACTCATAAGTCTTATGAGCGCTAATAAATCTGAACTATTATTGGTTGGTGAATAGGTTTATGAAGCTCTTAGTTTAAGATTGGTCGGTGAATACCGGCCTTAGTCTCTGTGTTTGGTGTTAAAGCCGCCATCAATTATAAAATTTGGCTTAAGGAAGTTGAAAATGTTTGTGAAATCACTTTCTTCTAGTTTGCATCGCAGTATGCAATATATGTAAAAGATGAAATGTTTAAAGAAAAATATCTATTTCCTACACCATCTGGACTTGCGCTGCTTCTAATTTTATATTTATTTCTACCGAATGTTCGGTACATTATTTTATGAAGAAAAATGATGCGCCTCTGCCCCTTTCGGCGGCTGAAAAGTTTAATAGCAATAACCCCTTATCTTAACTTTCGATTACTTTGTCAGATGGATTTCACAAACCAATCATATGCTATATCAATATGTTTTCCTTTCTTAAACATTTTTAGCTCGTCGACTACTTGGATGAGCCCGTTAGCGTTGCAAGTAGGAATCTTAATAATTTTTTTCATATTCTGTTGAGTTGCGCGTGTTACAAATATTATTCTCAAGCGTAACTAGTCTCTCGAAAATAAGTTTGTTTATTTTGCTTTGCTCTTGAAGTTTCGCAAGAATTATGAAAAAGGCGTGAGATATAGAATTTTGTAAACTAACTGACCGAAAACAATGGTGAAGCTGAAGCTATACGCCTGCAGCGCTGTCAAAAAATCGCGCACTGATGAAGCTGAGTCCGAACACAATGGTGAAGCGCTGCACGGGTGTTTGTTGTTGGAAATCCAAATATTTTGGATTTATTTTTTTTTTTCACACCTTGGGTTTTTTTTTTGTATTTTTTTAGTGAGGATTACTCAAATCTCATAGAATATTGTTCCTTTGTACTTGATCGATTAATTTCTGTATTTACTGGTGTGCCGCAGTGAAGCTGAAGTTAACTCCACTTCTACTTCAGCGGCAAGCTTCAGCTTCACATTGTGTTCGCAGTATTGAATGTGTGTGTATTTAATTTTGACAGTGCGACGTACTCCAGCTGCAGCTTCACTATTGTGTTCAGCCAGTAACGCTATCACCATTCTTCGATACTCAAGCTTGAATCTTTACGCTAAGGTTTGCACGCTTTCTATTGCCAACTTTGCGCTAACTATACATACATACATACATACATGTTCAATTCCGCTAATCCTTCATGAGGGTTGCGGAGGTAGGATGCTCAGTTGGACTCTCCATCCTTCTCGATCGTCCGCCATTCACTCCAACTCATCAGAGGAAATCGCTAGATGGCTCCAGAAGAGATGTCGGACTTGATCCAGCCATCTACTTCTAGGCCTACCGAGGGGTCGCCTACCTGATGGCACGTCTTGGAAGCCGGTCTGGGGGCATACGCACTACGTGGCCAAACCATCGAAGCATAAGTCGTTCCGTTCGGAGAAGTAGATGCTCAACATTGAGCCCCTCGCGTACTCTGGTATTGGGCACTCGATCCCTACGAATTAATTCAGCAACACTGCGAAGGAACCTCATTTCGGCAGCTGGTATCCGCGATCTTATTCTTTCGGTCACTACTCACATTTCACACTGCTCTTCCCATCACTCCTGAATAAGACCCCGAGGTACTTAAACTGATCTACCTGCTTCAGTGGGACTCCACTAACATGCAGAATGCACTGAATTGGTGTTCTTCAAACGGCCATTACTTCCGATTTGTTCACGTTTATCTTCATTCCAGCATCATCACAAATGGACAAAAGTTGACGAAACGCACCCTTGGCGAAGTCCAACGCCCACAATGAAAGTTATTGATTTAACGCCGTTTATCCGAACACAGCTTCTACAGTTTGTATATAAAGACTATCATATGCTTTTTTTCAAATCCAGAAAGCAGGTGTAGATATGTTTAGCATACTCCCATGCCTTTTCAAGAACTATTCCGAGAGTGAATAACTGGTCCGTTGTGCTTTGTGCTTCTACCAGAACGAAAACCGCATTGCTCATCACTCAAACTGTCCTCAACGACTGCTCTGAAACGCGTTTCTAATACCTTAGCAAAGACTTTTCCAGGGAGACTTAAAAGAGATATACCACTGTAGTTGGCGCAATCTCTTTTATCCCCTTTGTTAAAAAGATGGACAATCACCAGGTATTTCACCGCATTCTCAGGCCACGTTAATGACATGCGAGAGCCATTGCACTCCCTCTTTACCTAAAGCCTTGAGCATTTCTGGTCGGATTTCATCCTCGCCGGCAGATTTGGCAACTTTTAGCGATTTGATCACCAAAGTTACTTCCTCTACCGTAGGACTATTCTCCGCTCTACCCTCGGCTATGGGGAGCCGTGGCGTAAGTGGTTAGTGTGCCGGATCACTGCGCATGAGGTTCCAAGTTCGAATCCCAGAAAACATCAACAAGTTTTTTCACGGTCCCACCTCTCGCGAGCGTCTGACAAACATCCGAGAGTATTGTTGTCACGAAAAAGCTTCTCAAATCGCCGTTCGGATACGGCACTAAACTGTAGGTCCCTTCCATTCGTGTGAAAAATATAACGCACACAACATGAGTGGTTGCAAGAAGCTTGGCCCTGGCTCTTAAAGAGCTGTTGCGCCAAATATTTATTTATTTTACCCTCGGCTATAGGTCTGCCATTTTCGGTGCCCTGTTCGGGATTGAGCAATTCTGAAAAGTGCTCACTTCATCTGCGTAAGATGTCCTCCTCATTGGAAAGAAGTGTACCGTCTTTGGATTTGACTCCTTTCACGATATTCAACTTTCTTCCTCTGAGTCGGCGAATGGTCTGCCAGAACATCTTATTTGCAGATTTGTGATCGCGTTCCAATTTCTCGCCAAACTTCTTCCAAGATTATTCTTTCGCTGTTTTCACAGCTAATTTGCAAGTTCTTCGCGCCTCAGTGTACCGATTTCGAGAATCGAAATTCCCCAAGTGAACCCACACCTTAAAGGCACTCTTCTTCTCTCTGATGGCTTCTTGAACTCCGGCCGTTTTAAACCAAGCAGTTCTTTTCTCACCACCAGCCGCCACAACAAGCAGCTTCACTTCACAAACATCTCCCGCAGAGACAATAACCGCTGTTGAAAACAGTTACCATTCTTCCTCTACATTTGATGGAACAGTTGGAACTCGCTCAGACCTTTCAGATATTTGCGCGCAAATTGTTCCCGTATCTCATCGTTCAGTAACCTCTCCCTTCGTATGCGTGTAACCATCCTTGGTTTGCGCCTTGGTAAGGGAGGCACTCTATCGCTAATATACAATTTGCACAGCACTAAGTGATGATCAGTTGACAGTTCGGCCCCTCTCAATACGCGAACATCACAAACCATTCTCTTCAGACACGATGGTACCACAAAGAAATCAATCAACGACTTCTGCTGAAGACTCTGACGGTACCATGTATATTTGTGAATGAAACGTGAATTTGTTTGTGCGGAAAGATAGTATTCATGATGGAATTTACAGCGAAAATCCAACAACTCTCTCCATTTGCGTATTGGTAAGGATCACCGTTCCTCCCAATCACACTCCCCCATGTCATAACATCCACACCCACGTGAGTATTGAAGTCACCCATCAGTACAAAAAAATTCGTATGCGGAACCTTTTCAAGGGCAGCATCAACTTCATCTAGGAAAGCTGGGGCCTCACTCTGTAGTAGTAGTTGTATTTCTGTTTATATTTTATTTCCAATAATAATATGTCGTCTGATGGAGATTGGCAACCTTATTTTTTTTTCTATGGGTTAAATTCGTCAACCAAACTTTTCCTATACCAAAATGCTTCTACAATATAATTCATCAGAGCACTCCAATTGTTGTGAGGTTCTCCATTTAGCAAATCCTCCTGTATGAACTGCCTTCCAAAGTTCCTTTGCCGTATAGATTTTAATATGGGACATTTCCCTATAAAATGTATAATATCTTCTTCTTCCCTTAGGTGGCATAAAGAACAATTTATGCGATCACCCTCACGAAAACTATTTGCATTTAATCCTAGTAACCCTGCGCGTGCTTTGAAAGTCCATGTTATCGATTTGTTTGGTACTGCATCATTAAAGTAAGTAAAACCTATGTGATGATTAAGTTTTCTATAGATTCTATGGGAGCTAACTTGTGTCTTCTGCAGAGTTTGCTCAATTTGATTATTTCGCAGTATCTCAAAAGTTTTGTTAACATTTTCTTTACAAATATCCTCGCTTGTCGGCGCATATAATCACCTAACACCGTTACTGTGGAGTATCCTAAATGCATTAGTACATAAGTATTCATATCTCTCTCGCTCTCTCTCTCCTAAGTATAAGCATAGGTTTAAGTAAGTTAATATATAATTGGTTCAGTTAATAAAGTGAACTCGTAACTGAAGGTCGTCTTTCATTTAGTAGTGCGAACACCACATGGTGTCAGAAGTGGGATGGCAGCGGTGTCGGTAAATTGATAATTCGGTCGTTCGCTATTAGAAAAAAAAAAAAAAAGGAAAAAGAAAATGGTAAATGATGACGCGGGACAGTCGTTTTCGGGAAATAATTTTACGGTTCAAGCGCCGGAGCACTTTTCGTTTAGCCCAACAGATTGGCCGCGATGGAAACGTAGATTTGAGCGATTTAGAATAGCTTCGGGGCTAAATAAAAGAGACGAGGAGGAGCAAGTTAATACTTTAGTGTATCTCATGGGTGATCAAGCAGACGACATATTCCTCTCGTTTCATTTGTCTGCCGCGGATCAAAAGAAATTTACTCCTGTGTTAAAGGCATTCGAGCACTTCTTCATTATAAAACATATTGGCGCAAAATTATAGTCGCAAAAAGTACACTTTAAAAGGATTTTAGCACGTAACAAAGTCAATATTAGTGTTTTCCTATTTATAGTCGACATAAAACCAACTTTATAGTTATCACCTCGCGCTAACTTTAAAACCACCAAAAGCACCTTTTACTTTTAGAGTTGGCTTTTAACCATCTGTCACCCGCCATTCTTTTTCACTTTTTCAAATTCAAATTTCAGCCAACCAACGGCTGAAATTCATATACGACATTGTTCCCTAAACTGTGTTTTTATTCTCAAACTTTGAATTTTTGGGTTTGAGTCGATACTAGTTGTAGATAGGTTAACAATTGTTTATAATTCAATTCAAAGTTAAGTACCGGCTTTAAAGTTTAAGAGATGATAGTTAGTGGCTACTAACATTCTTTAAAATCAGATGACTATAATTTTGCGCCAATGTGATTTACGAACGGGCAAAGTTCAACTCTCGGTGCCAGTTAGAGGGGGAAACCATCGAAGACTTCATAACGGCCCTCTATTTGCTTTCAAAGAATTGCAATTATGGTACTCTGCGCGAGGAAATGTTACGGGATCGCTTAGTTGTAGGAGTGCGTGACAGACGGTTGTCAGAACGACTTCAATTGGAAGCTGAGTTAACGCTAGAAAAGGCTATACAGACGGTCAGGCAACACGATGCAGTTAGGAGACAACAGCAGGATCTGTCAACCACTAGCGGCTCTCTTCCCGTAAATAGCTTTCGCGGATCGAGGCAGACGGTGTCAACTACCACGCAGAAACAATTCCGAAATGCACGAGGAACAACAAAGACAAAAGAGGTTCAATGACAGTGGTGTGGTTCGCAAGGGCAGCATGGAAATCAAAAGTGTCCCGCAAGGGGAAAACAATGCCGTTCATGCAAGAAATGGAACCATTTTAGCAAAGTATGTAGGAATACATCAAAAGGCAACAACAAAATATTTCATGTGGAGGAAGAAGACGACCAATTGTTCATTGGTACGCTGACTGAAGAAAATTTCAACGTTGAGAGATGGACAGCGGAGGTTACGGTTAACGGAGAAAAAATTAATTTTATGTTAGATGCGGGGGCACCGGTTGACGTTTTACCACTCCAAGAGTTTAAAGCGAGATTTCCTCTCGCCAAAACAAATAAATCGAAGAAAAAGTTGTGTGGACCATCGGGAGAACGGCTGGAGGTAACGGGAATAATGCACTGTGATCTGAAATATGGACAACGTCACTGTAAATCAGCTTTGTATATTGTGAAGAATTTAAAATCTCCACTTTTAAGTTTAAAATCTTGTCAAAATTTGCAAATTATACAACGTATTAACGCACTAAACACCATTGCCGCTAAGAAGCAAAAGTCTACGGTGCAAATAGAAAGGGAATATCCGAAGTTGTTCGGCAAACTCGGTTGTCTAGAAGCCGAGTACGAAATTCAATTGAAACCTAATGCGAAACCACATGCAATCTTCACCGCCAGACGGGTGCCTATACCTTTAAAGGCTAAACTCAAGGAAAAATTGGACGAAATGTTGCATTTAGGAGTGATCAGGCGTGTAGACGAACCGACGGATTGGTGCGCTCCGATGGTGATTGTGCGGAAGCCCGACGGTGACATACGCCCTTGTGTCGACCTAGCAAAGCTGAATACGGCTATTCAACGGGGTGTCCATCCAATGCCAGTGGCGGATCATTCATTGGCTCAACTGGAAGGTGCAAAATACTACACGAAGTTAGACGCAAAATATGGATTCTGGCAGGTAAAGCTATCACTTAAATCACAGCCACTTACAACCTTTCTCACACCGTTCAGGAGATTTTGTTTTCTCAGGCTGCCGTTTGGCATTTGTACAGCTCCGGAATTGTTTCAAAAACAAATGCAGCTAATTCTCGAAGGGCTTAATGGGGTTATCTGTCAAATGGATGACATACTAGTAACAGGAAAGGATATTGAGGATCATGACCGAAACTTACGTGCCGTACTAAAGAGGTTGGAGCAGAGTGGAGTCACCTTGAATAGGTCGAAGTGTCAGATAGGCGTTACATCTGTCACGTTTCTCGGACATTACATTGACGAGGAAGGTATAAATCCTAGCCCAGCTAAGACCCAGGCGATTGAGGAATTTCCACATCCACAAAATGTGAGGGAATTACGGCAGTTTTTAGGATTGGTGAATTATTTGGGTAAGTTCGTACCGCATTTGTCTTCGGTAAGCCATCCACTGAACGAGCTTTTGAAATCACAATCGGATTTTGTTTGGACGTCAATGCAAGAAGAAGCTTTTACGGAATTGAAGCGGGCACTAACATCAGCACCAGTTTTGAAAGCATACGACCCGACACATAAAACCATGGTGTCATCCGATGCTACATCCTTCGGACTAGGAGCAGTTCTGCTTCAAACGGTTTCAGACGGAATCTTGAAACCTGTAGCATACGCGTCTCGAACCTTATCAGAAAGCGAGAGGAAGTATGCACAGATTGAGAAAGAAGCTTTGGGCATCAAATGGGCATGCGAAAAATTTCGAGATTATATCACGGGCATTCAATTTACAATTGAAACGGATCACAAGCCGCTGATCCCCATTTTTACGACCAAAAATCTCGATGACTTAACACCACGAATCCAGCGCTTTCGAATGAAAATGATGGCTCTCACGTACAACATTATTTATACACCCGGTAAAGAATTAGTAGCTGCAGATGCATTGTCACGGCGTCCCATTCAGAAGATAGGACAGGATGGGGAGGAGGAAGAAATTGATTCCTTTATCAACAGCATCCTCGACGAATTGCCAGCATCAACGGACAAATTAATGGCTATTAGAACAGCGCAACAAGAAGATCCGATAATCAAGGTGGTCATGGAATTTTGCCAACAAGGATGGCCGCATCATTCAAAAATTCCTCGAGAAGGAAGGCCCTATTACAGCGATCGCCAATATCTTTCGATTAATGGCCAACTGCTGATGCACGGAAGCCGATTGGTCATTCCACCGATTATGCGGGATGAGATGTTAGCAACAATGCACACTGGACACTTAGGAATAGTCAAATGCAAAAGTCGGATGCGTCAGTCGGTGTGGTGGCCTGGATGTTCGAGGCAGATGGAAGAATTTGTACGCCGTTGCACTATCTGTGTACAACATCAAGTCCCAAGGCACAAACCACTCATTAGTTCAACATTGCCAGAGCGCCCTTGGCACACGATAGCAATGGACCTCTGCGTATGCTATGGTAAGACGTTTCTAGTAATAAGCGATTATTTTTCCAGATTTCCGGAGGTCGTTCGATTGGAAAACTTGACATCACGATGCGTCATCAAACACTTAAAGTCAATTTTCGCAAGATTTGGCATACCAGAGGTAATAAGAACCGACAATGGCCCTCAATTCTCCCCCGGGCAAACATCAGAGTTTCGACAATTTGCTAAAGTCTGGGGATTTAAGCACATCACATCAAGCCCTCATTTTCCTCAGAGCAATGGGTTCATTGAATCAGCCGTCAAAATAATAAAGATGCTGTTAAAGAACAACGAAGGGGAACCCCAGTTGGCTCTATTGGAGTACCGGGCTACGCCACTCGCAAATGGGTTAAGTCCAGCGGAATTGCTAATGGACCGAAAAATTCGATCAAGAATACCGATGACAAGCGACCGTTTTGAACCAAAACTCGTTAATATGGACCAAATCAGGAAGGCTGAAGACCAACGGAGGAAACAGCAAGCTGACAACTTTAACAGGCGGCATGGGGTTTGCGACACCAGAAACTTTAAAGTTGGGGACGTAGTATGGATTCGGGATATGCAGCAATGGGGTCGTATCCAAGGCAAAGCGGATACACCTCGATCCTTTTACATCAAAACAAACACCGGAGTCTACAGAAGGAATAGCATGCATCTAAACAACGCTCATAGGGACGATGTGCCGTATAAGTCGGAAGAAGTAGTTGGAGGAGAAGCTACATGGTCAAACCCTTCAAAGGAGGAGACGAATGTGCATGGCGAAAGCTTATCACAATCTCCAAAAACAAGTCCACTAGTAACAACATCCACTGGGGCCTATGTAACAAGATCCGGAAGACCTATAACAGCACCCGATCGTTGGACGTATTCGTCGAAGTAAACTAGTATGGAAATATTAATAAGCGGTTTGAAAAGAAAAACTAATTTGTGAATTAATATTTTGGTTATGAAGTAAATTCCTATTTATCACTCTGATCTTAAAGTAAGTTTTCACAAGAAAAAAAAAGAAAATAAAAGAAAATTGAGCTATGTCTTAAGGGGGAGATGTGGAGTATCCTAAATGCATTAGTACATAAGTATTCATATCTCTCTCGCTCTCTCTCTCCTAATTATAAGCATAGGTTTAAGTAAGTTAATATATAATTGGTTCAGTTAATAAAGTGAACTCGTAACTGAAGGTCGTCTTTCATTTAGTAGTGCGAACACCACAGTTACTTTCTCCCAAGTTTCTCCAAGCCTCAAACCAGTAAATTTTCTTTCGGATTATTTGTTTCGTTAGCATGTGAGGTAGTCGGGTTACTAAATATTTGAATAGCGTTTTATGTATGTAGTCCATATGCAATTTTAAAGTGTGAAGATTCATATCAGGGACACCGGTTTCTAGGCTGAGTATATAATTTGGTGTAAACTCAGGTAGACCGAAAATTCTTTTTATATAAAATCTTTGGATTTTATCCACCATACTAAAGTTCGAAAAACCCCATACTTGAGCTGCATAGCTGTAGACTGATCTCATTACAGCATTGAAGACTTTCATTTTGGCTGATAACTTAATGCATTTTTTCCCCATGAAAGTGTTCCATGTGCTGTTAATACTATTCTTGACTTTAGCTTCTCTTTCTTGCAATTGCTCAGTCATAGATAGTTTCGGTGTCATTATAAGGCCTAGATACTTGTAACTTTTGTTTATTTCTATTTCTTTTCCCTTAAAATGCCATTTTTCATTTTTTGCTCTTTTACCACCTTTACTAAATATCATGATTTTCGATTTGTCAAGATTAACATTAAAATTCCACATTTTGCAGTAAATTTCTAATTTATTGATCATGCCTTGTAAAACATTAACATCTTCAGCCAGAATGGTTATGTCGTCGGCATACATCAAAACTCGAACCAGTAGGCCATTTATACGTAATCCTCATCCCAGAAAGTCGTGAAGGTCATTTAACATAAGCGCAAACAACAATGGACTTATTAAACAGCCTTGCTTTACACCCATACATGTATCGAAATATTCTGAGATATGCTCCCCATCCCACACTGCTGTTGTTGTATTAGCAAGTTCAAAAATGTTGTTGAGACACCTATGCCACTTAGCTTGAAAAAGAGTGAATTTCGGTCTATTCCATCAAAGGCTGCTTTAAAATCTACGAAAAAACCATACACCTTTTCTTCGGTGTTTTTTATCTCTCTGATGCAGGATAAATTGTAGATATTGTCCACCGTAGAGTAATGCTCTCTAAATCCTGTTTGAAACTCATTCAGGATCTTGTATTTCTATCCCACTTTGCTAGTCTATTTTGCATGATTCCCATTAGTATTTTAGCCACGCAGTTCATGAAGGATATTCTTCTGTAATTGCTTACATCGTTTGCATTTCCTTTTTTATAGATGGGAAAGATAATTGTCCTTAGGAAACACTCCTCAACCTCACCTTGTTCAAGCATGTGTGAAAATGCTTTGGCTAGCAATTTAATAAAGTTGTTCGGTGCATTTATGAATACTTCGTATGGCAGTCTGTCGATTCCAGGTGCTTTATTCTTCTTTACACGTTTAAGCATTTGCCGAATTTCAGCTACTGTTACCTCTGCATCTAGACCTTCATTCGATATCTGGGGCTCGGCCCACTGCATCGGTTCTGCCAGCATCGGATGATTAAGAAATTTTGCAAAGTAATTTTTAAGATTCTCAGTGGGTAATTGTACAGCTATTTTTAAACTGTCTCGTCGCAGTTGATTCGCGAAATTCCACCAGTCCTTAGCATCTTTGATGGTATTTAATCTGGTTTCGATATTTTCGTAAAACTACTTCCTCTTTAGTATACATTGTCGTATATATTTTAAATTCATAATTTTGTACTGCTCCTTTACTTCATTGTTTGTACGTCTCCATATCCGAAGCAGCTTAAAACATTTCATCCTGATGTTATAACACGAGTAATCGTACCATTTCTCTACAAAATGACAGCTTCACGTTTTTCTTGGTATCCGGTCTATAACTGTTTTTTATTAATTCAATTAAATCTAGCACAGCAAGAGTCTAGTTGTTTAATCATACTCTCTGACCTCTCATTGGAGTTTACACGAATCTTTCTAGTTATATATTATTTTAGGTGGCAAAGTAAGGTTTTTAGTTTCCATATTCATTCTTTTTAAACTGATGTTAAATTTGATTGGCATGTGATTAAAGTAGATTTGCTCTTCAACTACAAAGCTTTCCACTTTATGTGTTAAATCCCCAGATGCAGCGCAAATGTCATTAACCGATTCCCCTACGGTTGAGTTGAACGTCATCGCTCCTGCTTCATCTCCAAATGTTCTTCCATTTAAAATAACTAGATCGTGGTCAATGCAAAAATCAATAAAAACTCTTCCCTTACGATCTGTTGTTTTATCCTTTGATGACCTTCGCTCTAGTATCTTTTGATTTTCCAGTATGTAACATACTTGTCCAAAAGTTGTGTTTCTTCGCCTATTCTAATGTTCATATCACCTATAAAGATAACATTTTTTTGATCGTTTTGAGAGAATTAAACCTTTATCTCATTAAACTTCTCGTTCCAGGTATCCTGTCTAAGATACATTGGAAGAATTTTAAACTTTTCCTTTCCACAAGTTACTTCTAGGACATTCTGATTGTTTTCAACATTAAGTTAAACATAAGTAAATCTTTCGATTTTTTAGGCTATGGTTGAAACCATATAGACCAACGCCAATAGCCCTTCAACTTCTGTTGACTCGATAAGCAGGATCCCATTGTATGTTAAAGCCTCCAAAAAACTTTTCATAATGGCAGATATCCTTCTCTTCTATATGTGTTCCTGAAGTAAAAATATATCATGCCTTTTTTTTTTTTTTTATATAATTTGCGCGCACTCAAAGGGTTATGAATACCTTTAACATGTTTACACACAGTGCGGGCGTTTGGAAAGGATGGATAGAGAGAGAGAGAGAAAGATGTTGGTGTAGTGGTTTTTTTTTTAAGGTCAGTTGTTTATGATTCAGCTATTCTCCGGAGGTGGCGTCCAGATAACTGGGGAGATTTTTTGTTATTATTGTCATTGCTTCTGATTCACAGTACTTTTTTCCCGATAATCGATGTCAAGGGCAAATCATCATCAACAGAGCGAACAATCTTTCCAGCCACATGACCAAGCTACTGCCAGTGTTATGCCTTCGCAGTAGTGTTCACAGAAGCTTTTGCAAATGATCGGACTGACTTTATATATTTCATGAGAAATAAATAAATGCTTGCTGACATCAGGATTTGAACCATGAACCATTAGCGTGGCAATTGACGATATTACCACTACACCATTGCCACCCCCCAATAATAATAAAGTTGAAAAAATCCCCATATAACTTTTTTCCGGCTAGTCCATGCACATTGTAGGAAATTCTGTTAATTAGTTCTGAATCCTTATTACTCAATTCGTTATTTTTTAAGTTAAAGTTGCTTGTTGATGGATTATTTCTTACTAATTCTTCGCTAAGTACTGCTTTCGCTCCATTACCATTAATATCACTAAAATCTAAATTTAAATTCCTAGGATTAACAATTTCATCTTGATTACTAAATTCTACATTATTCTCTACACAGACGACTAATTCCTATTCATTTTGATTTCTATTTAAATATAATTAAGAATTTTCAATAAGTTGCTTATAGTTAAAATTAATGTTTTCAAAAGATTCGTTATATATTTTCCCTAATTCGGCTTTACCATCGCCGTTCTTGCACATAAGTTTTTCCGATCTCCAATAGAAGTTTTTTTTTCCGAGGGTAGGTGAAAATCTTCAACAAGACACTATGAGGATCGACAGCGCGTGCTCATAGTAGTGTGGGATTTTTACCCACTAAAAAACCTCCCTTCAAAACAGACTTGTTTTTATTTTTACTACAACTAAGTATTCGACTTATCAAGTAGTTTTCGTTTCGCGAAATAATGACGTTTTGCAGGTACCTTCCCATTGGAAGTTCCTGCTAGCTCCGCAGTTTAGACGCGGTTACTTATCGCGCTAGGTCTAAAGGTTTGGTTCTTTGTAGACGGCGCAGTAAATTTCTTTCTTCCAAAAGTTGGAGGACTGTAATATTTACGTGACTTTCTAGTCGACTTCTATGCTTTCTCGCGTAGGTTTGAATTTCGTCTTCGATTGTTTTAATGCCAAGGTCTCTGTGGATATCGCTATTTCTGATATACCATGGCGCATTTACAATACCTCTTAGCACTTTGTTTTCAAAAGTTTGTAAAATTTGAATATTACTTATTTTGGTACAACCCCAGAGTTGTATACCATATGTCCATACAGGCTTTAGCACTTGCTTATATAAAAGCAGTTTGTTATATATATTAAGCTTGGAATATTTTCCAAGTAACCAATACATTTCTCGATATTTGTTATCTAGTTCTTTGCGTTTTTTCTTAACGTGCGTTTTCCATTTCAGCTTTGTATCAAGTGTCATTCCAAGATACTTAGCCTCGTTTGCAAACGGGATTTGAACCGAGTTTGAAAAGATCGGCAAATTATTTATTTTTTTATAAGTAAAATTTACATGAACAGATTTGGTCTCGTTGAGTGCGATTCGCCAAATCTTTGTCCATTCATTTACTCTATTCAAAGCTTCTTGCAGTTTTTCTGTAGTATCTTCGACCGTTTTACCTACTGTCAAGATAGCAGTGTCGTCGGCAAATGTAGCTAGCTCAGTGCCTTCTACTTGCGGTATATCACGAGTGTATAATAGATATAAGACTGGACCAAAAACGCTTCCTTGCGGCACCCCAGCCATTATTTCCTTAAAATCTGAATATTCGTTTCCACATTTGACGCGGAATAGCCTATTCGTAAGGTAGTTCTTCAAAATATTATATAGGTGCTCTGGCAGAACTTGTCGTAATTTAAACTTTAAGCCTTCGTGCCAGACCTTGTCAAAGGCTTGAGAAACGTCAAGGAATACGCTTGAACAAATCTTTTTTTCTTCAAGTGATTTTTGGATTACATGTGTTATTCGATGTACTTGTTCAACTGTAGAATGCTTACTTCTAAATCCGAATTGATGATCAGGGATGAGATGCCCTTCTTCTATAACCGGCTGTATTCGCCTAACCAATATTCTCTCGAACACTTTGGATATAATTGGAAGAAGCGAAATCGGTCTATAAGAGGTTTTTTCATTCGGCGGTTTTCCAGGCTTAAGGACCATTATAACTTCGGCGACTTTCCATTGACTGGGAACATATTCTAGTCTAATCGCGGCGTTTATAATGAACAGAAGCTTAATTAGAGCTTTTCTTGGTAGTGCTTTAAGAACCTCTCCCGTAATTAGGTCGTATCCAGGAGCTTTCTTAGGTTTAAGTTTCTTTATTTCTTCCTTAAGTTCGGTAAGCGTTGCATTTCTTATTACACTATTGTCTATATACGACGTATTTATATTTTCAATAAGAGCTTGTCCATCAAACGGTTTGAAAGTTTCTTCCAGGTGGGCGGCAAAAACTTGCGCTTTCTCTTTATCATGCCTGGCCCATTCGTCTTGATTTTTCCTAATTGGCGCGGCTTGAATTTGAGGTTTTTTAATACCTTTTATAGCCTTCCAAAGCGAATAGTTAGAATCTTTTTCTGCCGTTAAGCTTTCTAGGTAAGTTTGTATTTCATTATTCTTAAGGTCTTTAATAGATCTTTTTAGTGAGTTGCACAAACGGTTAAGATGTGCTTTATGTTGCGGAGCCCGAGTTTGTTGCCATCTTTTACGCGCTTTTCTCTTCTCCTTAATCATCTCTTTTATTTCCTGCTGATAAATTTTAATGTAACTGGCCGGGGTTCTCTTTAGTTTGGGAGTATTCTTCCACGCGGCATCCTGTAAGATTTCGACGAAGCGATCTACTTCAACTTCAAGTTCATAGGGCGTTTTAAGTGATACGCTCAGCTCAATATTTGCTTCAATATCTTTTTTAAAGCCGTCCCAATTAGTTTTCGCGCCAGTTAATCTGGCCGGTCCTACTTTTTTAATCAAAGCTTCGCTTATCGTCATAATGATTGGAGAATGATCAGAGGAGAGATCAAAGCTCTCTTCAACTTTTATACAGTTGCTAGATATTCCTTTAACAACAAAGAAATCAATCAGATCTGGTATCTTATTTCTATCAGTTGGCCAATATGTTGGTTTACCCGTCGAGTAAAAATCACAACTGAATTGCATACCCGCATTATAAAGCTTTCTACCTTTCTGAGAGGCGTACCTTGAGCCCCAGAAGGGGTGTTTCGCGTTGAAGTCACCACCAATAATAAAATTTGGTTTAAGGAAGTTGAAGATGTTTGTGAAATCACTTTCTTCAAGTTTACATCGCAGTGGACAATATATAGACGAAATGTTGAAAGCAAAATGTCTATTTCTAACGCGTACCGTGCTTACTTGCATTGCTTCTAATTCAATTTTTATTTCCGCTGAGTGTTCGATATTTTCTTTTATAAACAAAGATGATCCGCCTCTGGCTCTTTCCGATGGGTGAAAGGCGTGATATCCGCTATATCCCCTTATCTTAATATTCGATTGCTTTTTCAGGTGAGTTTCACAGACCAAGCATATATCAATATCTTTCTCTCGCATAAATATTTCTAACTCGTCGAGTCTTTGTATGAGCCCGTTAGCGTTCCAAGTAAGAATTTTAAGCGTTTCTTTCATATTCTGGTTGAAGTGCGCGTGTTATGAATGTTGTTTTCTAGTGCAACTAGTCTCTCGAAAATTAGTTTATTTGTTTTGCATTGCTCTTCAAGTTTCGCAAGAATTAGGGAAAAAACATTGGATACATGATCTTCTGAACTACCTCTATCACTATTTTTCAATGTCGCAACTTGAGAAGGAGTTTTTACATTAAAGTTTGGACGGTTTCTTGCTTTGATCTCCCGTGAGTTGTCGGTCGTGTACGTACCCTTAACTGTCTTCGCCGCTTGAGCATAAGACTGCACGCCAATATTCGGAGATTTTGCTTCTGTTACCTTATCTCTATTACTTTCGGATTTTTTATCATTAACCGATCTTAAGTTAATATTGACGGACTTTCTATCTTTCGCTGCTTTTTTCGTAGCTATTTTGGGTCTGTTCTTGATTGGTTTCATATTCGGACGCATCGAATTTTTTAGCGTATCGCGGCGTTTTTGAAGCTCTTTCGCCACTTCGCAACCTCGATAGTTCGCAGGATGTTTTCCCTTGCAATTTATACAAGTGGCTGGGGTTTGCTTGTTTAGGTGACACTCTTCCGAGAGATGTTTACCTGCACATTTGACGCATCGCGGCTCTTTCTGGCAGTAAGTCTGCGTGTGATTGAAGCCTTGACAGCGCTTACACTGCGGGATCGATCTGGAGGTCTTACGCATGGGTTCGATTTTGACCACGATGTTTAGAATAGTCTTGATACCATATATAATGGTATATACCACTCCAATAGAAGTGTTGTTGGTCGATAATGAGTCTATCACCCCGTAGTTTTATAAGCTTATTTTTATTTTCTTTCAGTATCTCCGCACGCAGTTGAGTCATAGCTGTCCTTCGAACTTGTTCTTCCATTGTAAGAACCCTTTCAATTCCTATTTTCGTGCCTTTTAGATTTTTTGTAGCCGAAACCACTTTTTTTTATCGCCAGCGAGTCTCCGAATTCAACTACTACCGTCATTGTACTTCCTTCTGTATGCATCATTTGTACAGTCTTTACAGTTATATTCTCCTTAATATGTAATTTAATCTTGAAGAGATCATTTAGCGCGCTATTTTTCACTTTTTGCTATGCCTCTGATGACTAAATTTAGTTTTTGTGCGTTTATCCGTGCGTTTTTTTCTTCTGCTTGTTGACCCTTAAGCTCTGCTATTTCAGCCTTCAGTTCAGAGTTCTCCCTTCTCAGTTCAAATAATTCCAATTTCATTTCATCTAATTTAATTTCTAATGTCGCCATAGATGATTGCACTATAATTCCAATAGCTTATAACACCTCCTTGAGCATGCTGCCAACATTTTCGCGGTTTCTTCCCGGTGTCATTTTGATTTTTTTACTTTCTCCTTTAGCTGCTTCTGGTGACAGGAAGGCCTGACGAGTCCTTTTAGAAATATTGCTTGCCGATTTGGCTGCTTCTATTTCCCAAGACTGCGGTTGTTACCCAAGAATACGCAAAATGTTTTATGTCTGATATTTAGACAACACAGTTTAACAGACTCTTTAAATCTTACGCTTTAAAGTTGTAATAGGCTAGTAGGGAGGTTATGGGAGTTGGGATTTGAAAAGGACAGGAAACAAGGATGTGGATGGGACTTTAGGATGGGATGGAACGGAAAATGAAAGAGTGTCGGCTACGAGGGACGTGGCATGCTTTCTATGCACAGCTTAGCTCGCCGGAAATGGCGTGGTTCTTGCCCCCGTAGCACGACTAAACCTACTACAAACAACATATATCATGCCAAAAGTACTTACTTATTGTTTTCCACCATATATCGGACGGACGTTCACCACACTGAGGGCGCTGCAGATGATGTGGCAGCGTTGGCCTTTGCCCTCCAACCCACGAAGTCCTGCCGCCATCAAATAGGACTTCCCAAACGGACTGATGCTGCTATCGGGTCACTCCATCTTCACTGAAAGGGCTTGAGTCACCCTACCGCACCCCCTGAAAACTTCACTTTAACAAGCCATCAAGCTCATACGGCCTTGATGGTAGTAAAAACACACACGTTTCATAACCAAAGTATTCACAATTTATTTTGTTTAATATTCATCAGCAAAAAAAAGGGAAACTAACTTTGAACAAAAAAAGTGAGGGATAACATTAACAAAAAAAGGAAGAACTAAATTCGGTTTCTCCCACCGTGAACTATGTAGGTACATTTTTGGTTACCTTATTCTTAATAGTATAACGGATTTCCTAAATTTACTTTTAAAATTTCTCTTAAATTCACCTCACTAATATCCAAAAAAAATGAACGTTGAACAAATTTATAAATATAATGTAAATATAAAACTCTTATAATAATTTTTTTCTTATGAATTTAAAGCCTCTTTGGGCAAGAAGTATCTACTATCTATGTACAATATATGTATATACATGAAAGGCACTATGACCTTCTCGATAGGTTGATCCCTTCTTTAGGTGGGGCTTCTCACGCGTAGTGGATTTTCGACTTGGGTTCACAAGAGTCTATGACCGCCTTGTTGACCTTTTTACGGAGCCTAATCAAGGATGCATATATAAAAAAAAAATTGAATAATCACTGAACAGCACATCACTCACCCCTTAAAACAGATTTGGTTGATTTAAATAACTATCTTTGTTTTTTTCTCCTTCCGTGGTGGGGCACTATATCAAAATTCGGAAAAAAATATTCTGTTCCTTTATTTTCTCTTCACTGCCTTCTTTACTGAAGGTCTTCATACTTAAACTTCACTGCACTTTAACAAATAAGGATTATATTGATATATGTAGAGGCATCTAATGCCAATCACCACTGACTGCAGAATGTCGTGCTTCTCTATGGGTCTATACTAGACCCTCAACGTCGACCGAAAATCCCACTAGCCATACGAATTTACCATGGTCCGATTTTTGAATTTAGCCGCTAAATAGAAAAGGCAAAAAAAATTAAAAAAAACTACCAACATCCTTTTCTTACCCCATCTTTAAAAGTTGGTTTTTGTCTGGGCTTAGAACAGTTTAAACTGACCTAAATTAAATTTGTCTGACAGTGTGGAGTGGCCGAAGACAACTGTCAAAACAAAAAAAAACTGACAAACAAAAGGAATTTCATGTGTAAGTACAATTTGTATTTTGTTATTTTTATTTATTGCTAATTTTCTATTTTTCTTTTCATCCAACTCGGGAGAAAATCGGCTGTCCCTTCCAACCACCACGCAGTCGTTTAGCCTCAAGAAAACAGGCCAGGATTCGAAGACAACCGACTAACTGCGGTCTAGGAGGATCGCCACTCGAATTTTGCAAACCGTTGGAGAGGAGTACACCTTGTCGTAAATCAATGGGGAATGGTTTGTTCTCCATTATTCAGGTTGATGCGCCTGAATCATTAGGAACTCTAGGGGTAAGCACAACGACTCGCACTCCCAGGACAACCGGTTCCACGCACCGGAACAGCTCTAACAACTCGAGTACAACAACTCGAGCAAGGGTTGTTGACCTCAGCTATATAGCTGCTACGACAACAACAACAAACAAGGAAACAAACTATTGTGAGTGGTCATGGATTTATTTGCTTTTTATAAATTACTAACGTATTTTCCTTCCAGGGTAGTTGTAACAAAGTATGCAGTACAATTTGAGTCGTTGGTTCAAGGTTACCTAGGATCCTTAGAGTATAATACACTATTTTTATTCAGCACTTACTGTGCTGGTGTTTGATGGTTGTGACGTATTTGCCGATAGTATATGCTGGCAGTGTACAAAATTCACCAGATAATGACTTTACTGACAAAATACTGAGAATTCTAATCGCACTCGAAATTATGCTATATTTTCTTAGTTGCACTTTAAGTTGATCGCACTTTTATTTCAATCGAACCAGTAGGAAACACCAACATACTATTTTTAACTGCTCTGTTGACGTCTCCGACCTTTTACCATCCAGCCTCACTCTGTATTACTACTCAAAAGTCAAATTTTTGCGAAAGTGCTTTGCGATTCTAATCTTAGCCGGCACTCTGTAAAAAAACAGAATCGAAAGGAAGTATTGCCAACTGGGGCTATGAAATGTGCGAATCTAGTTTCGAGTATCGAACGTTGAAATGTCACTTAGAAGCAACCGTGCCAAAGAATTTTGTGTTTTATTTATATTTGGGAAAGAAAGTTAAATACCTACATGTTATAGAAATGGAACTGGATGCGGTTGAATTAGGGTTCCATGAAGATGACACACAAGGAGAAAGAATCTCCCATCCGATTCCGTTGCGCATAAAGGGTCCTTCGACAATTAACTCTTGGGCTTAAATTTCCCAAAGATTTGCAGAAAAGAAATACAATTGCTTATCCCAGCATCCGCAAATCAAATAGCAATAGAACAAAGTGATGCGAATATGAATTACTTTGACATTTCGTTTAGCAATACAGAGTGCCAGATTTGCGATAAGAAATTGACATTGAAGTTGGCAACAAAAGTTTGTCCGATTTACGTAAATTTGGATTTGAGATTAGAATTACAGAGTTTACAGATTACAGATTTTACTTTAGAGTAGCAATACAGACTGAGGCCCCAGCATACTCTGACGGAAGATTCGGTGCATACATCTGCACCAATGCTGGAGTTGATCTTTCAAGCTCTTAAAGATCGCAACTCTTCCTCCTAATGATATCCACTCGAATACTCTGTCTGTTAACCTGGGACTTGTAAGTATCTCCACTCCCACTTGAGCAGACATTAAAGGTGCGACTCCTGACAGAAAGAGCTTCCACCCACCCGAAAGGTCCACCGTTTTAGAACCTCTCAGCTTTCTTGAAGAGACGCCAACTATATCTATTCGACTTTTAATAGCTTCCCCAACAAGCTCAAGGTCCTTCCCTGTGAGCGATGAGACGTTGCACGTGCCTATCCTAAGTAGATACCGTTGTCGAAATTCAGAGAATCAATCTGTGCCCCTATCGGTGCATAGCGCGTCCACCCCTTGACCCCGTAATGGTTCCCGAGACCATTGACAGAAAGCTCGTAGCCATTTCGGGTTATACCCAGTCGGCTACCGAGCATGACAGGCCCCCACCAGACCTTCGCATACTGACACCCTTGAGGCCTGGCTCCAAAGGATCAGGGCATCCTGATCCTGATTACCAGGTTTGGTAGTCCGAGGCCCGTTTACGTCGTCTTGTCATCATGGCGTGTGCGCTTTGTTAGCCATGACTGGGTTGTATGAATGGGAATAACTATTTAAGTTACGCGATCTGCACATCCCAGTCACGTTGCCCGCCCCCCACCACCTGGAGGTCAGCTGCCAGGCGCTAACTATTCGCAAGTCATAGGTTATATACGTGCCATTACCCGGAATCGCCGCCTGAACATATGACTGTACGCCAATGTTCGAAGGTTTTGCTTTTGCCACATTTTCTTTAGCACGTTTAGGTTTTTCCTTAGTAGCCGATTTTGAGGGAAGATTGACGGATTTTCTTTGTTGCGCTTCTTTTTCGTAGTGATTTCGGTTTTATCCTTAATTTGTTTTGGGTCGTACGGTATTTTTAAGCGTAACGTGCCTTTTTTGGAGCTCTTTGGCCACTTCGCAATCCCGATAATTCGTTGGGTGCTTTTCTTTGCAGTTTATGCCAGTGGCCGACGCACTTTTGTGAAAGATGCTTTTCAGTGAATTTTACGCCACGCAGTTCTTTTTGGCAGTAAGTCTGCGTATGATTGAAGCCTTGACAGCGTTTACACTGGGGAATCGATCTTGCGCCCTTACGCATAGGTTCAATTTTGACCAAGATGTTAAGAATACTTTTAATACCGTAATTTCTTCTTAATTTTCGTTCTTATCAAAACTTGGCCTGAATAATGGAACTCAACGCCTAACCAAAAGTTCCCCATCTCCTTCCGATTGTTGCTTTTCTTTCTTGATAACGTCAACGGCATCAAGAATTTTAAAGCCTTTGGCTTGAAAGCTGTTTATAACGTCTTCCTTACTGCACGGGGGATGGATTCCTCTTGCTGCAACACGCATTGGCCTTTCTAACTTGTTTTTTTTTTTTTTTTGGACAGAGCTCGATAGCCGTCTGAATCATCGGCGCTGGCTTCTACGTATTGTATCGGACAGATGTGACCTTAAATTTCGATGCCAAAGTTCCAACTTGGCAACTCCTTGCGCTTTTCTTCTTTTTGTGGCTCGACTTCAGGTGCTAGATCTTTTTTTTTTCGATCCAATTCGTTTCGCCTGTCTGCTATTTGTGACCAGCTGAGCGCTGTGGATGCTGGAATGCTATGAAAAATGCTTTTACGGCTGGGGCGCGCACCTACATATGTCGGTGAAAGGGAGACAAGCCATGGCACATGGCTATCTGCAGACACCTGAAGACGGATTGATGAGCGTACAGCAATCAGAGCTCGGATTGCAGCAGCCTCAGCAGTAGAGAGAATCGAGCTAGAAGCCGAGCTCCTGCCTTTTCACGACCGGCATATATTATGACGCGTGCTCAAAAGGTTTTGTCCTTTGCAGACGACGAATTAAGATGTTCGCGTCAAGTAGTTGAATGACGGTACGATTACAATAGCCGTAAGCACGATCTTTGTGTTTACGCCCAAATTTTGTTATCTGTCCGACGACGCTGCGAATTCCCAGACCTCGATGAATATCTTCGTTACGTACATACCACGGTGTTAACGATCGCTCTAAGAACTTTGTTTTCAAAAGTCTGTATAATTCTATTGCTTTTCCTGGTACAACCCCATAGTTGTATACCATACGTCTACACTGGCTTTAGCACTTGCTTATACACAAGCAGTTTGCTATGTAGGCTTAACTTCGAATGTATTCCGAGTAGCCAGCACATTTGTTGGTATATACATCTAGAGTCAGTCCTAGATATTTTGCTTCGTTCGCGTATGGTATTTGAGCTGAGTTTAGATATACAGGCAAAGTATCCACTCTTTTGTACGCGCACAATACGCAAAAATTCGTTGAAACGTGGACTTTATTAATAGCGTGTTGAATCTTTCCAGTTGCTACTTCAATAGTATCGCCCGCTATCAATATCGCCGTGTCGTCCGCAAATGTGGCACCGACGCGGTTTCTTTCCTGCGTGATATCACGCGTGCAGAGTACATATAGAATTGGACCAAGGACACTTTCTTACGGGACTCCGGCATCAATCTCCTTGAGGTCAGAGTAATCATTTCCGTGCTTAACACGAAAGAATCTCTCAGTGAGGTACGATCGTAAGATAAGAAAGAGTTGCCGTGGCAGTAGTACCTAGTTGCAATTTATACTCCAAGCTTTCGTGCCAAACCTTATCGAAAGCTTGCGAGGCGTCAAGAAATACACCACAAAAAATCTTTTTTCTTCGAGAGCTTTCTCAATCAAGTTATTTTGTGAACTTAGTCGGTTGTAGAATGTTTGATTCTAAATCCAAACGGATGGTCAGAAATGAGACGTCTTTCGTCAATTACGGGTTGTAGACGTTTGGAAAGTCGTTTTTCGAATATTTTTGAGATAATCGGCAATAGGGAAATAGGCCGATATGATTTCTTCTCATTCAGAGGTTTGCCCGGTTTTGGGATCATTATAATCTCGGCGATTTTCCATTGTCTCGGAACGTAGAGCAATCTGAGCGAACCGTTGATCGAATAGAGCAGTTTCATAAGAGCTTTATTCGGCAATTCCTTGAACCTGCGTCGTTATCAAGTCGTAACTCGGAGATTTTTTCGTCTTTAAATTTTTAATCACTTCCCTCAATTCAATTAATGCAATTTTTTTTACTTTAAAGTTGTCAGATATCATGTCTGGGGAGTGGGGCGTTAACGAAGGGCCGTCAAACGGCTTAAACGTTTCTTCTAAGTGCAACGCAAAAAGTTCTGCCTTTTTTTTGTCGCTCTTGGCCCAGTTTCCATCGTTTTTCCGAATCGGTGGCGCTTGCATTTGAGGTTTCCGGATGCCTTTAAGCGCTTTCCAAAGCGAATTATTTGATTCTCTTCACCGGAGAGATTTTCAAGGTAGGACGCTATCTTTTTGCTTTTAAATTCCCGAATACTATCTCTATGGCGATTGCATAGGACCGTTTTATGCTGCAGTGCACGAGTGATTTGCCATTTCTTTCGTGCTTTTCTTTTCTCCCTCACCAGTTCCATGATTTCTCTGGGATACTTTTCGATGCGGTTGAACTTATAGCTTCTAGAAGGAGTGTTTCTCTACGCCGCTCTTTGAATTGCTTCCACGAAACGATCATCTTCGTCCTCTAGTTCACAAGGTGTGTGTGTTTAAGGCGATATTTGTTTCGCAATCATTACTAAAGCCCTCCCAGTTTGTTCTATTGCTAGTAAGTCTTGGAGGTCCTTTTTTCTTGATCAGCGCTTCTCCAAGTAATAAAATTACAGGAGAGTGGTCAGAAGAGAGATCAAAACATTCTTTGACTGTAATAAACTTCTCGTTAATGCCTTTTGCAACAAAAAAATCGATAAGATCGGGAATTTTTTCTGAATTTTTTCCTGTCGATTAAAAACAATAACCGAATTCATTTGCTACTTCGTAGAGAATTTTTCCTTTGGAAGATGTACATCTTGAACCCCAGAAGATGTGCTTCGCGTTGAAATCTCCACCAATAAGGAAATTTGAACCAAGCGCATTAAAGACAAGAAAGTATTCGTCTTTTTCTAGTGAACAATGCGACGGACAGTAAGCAGATGCTATATTGTCGCTCAGGTGTTTATTTTTAACCCTTACCGCGCACAACTGAAGTTTTTCCAGAACTATGCTTATATCCACCGAGTGTTCGATCTTAGTTTTAATGAATAAGGACGAACCACAGCGCGCTCTATCAGAAGGATGATAGGCGTGATAACCAGTGTAGCGCTATCTTTATTTGCGATTCCCTTGTTAGATGGGTTTCGGAAATCAAACATATGTCGATATTTTCTCTTATTAGAAACATTTCTAATTCGTTAGATTTTTGTAAGAGTCCATTTGAATTCCATGTTACTATTTTAAGCAAAGAGTCCATATCTACTTAGATCTAGATATAAGATTAGGCATACAAAAGCTTTCGACGTTACTGAGACGTTCCAGAATCCGTTTGTTAATTTCATATTGTTCCTTGAACTTAGCGTAGATGCAGTTCAGAATTTAAGGGCAATTGGCTGGTTCAAGAGTCTGCACTGCTGATTCGAGCGTCCTTTTACTCGGCTTAGGTGTCTGTACAACCGGCTTACGACCCTGCTCAGTCTGCTTAGCAACACGTTCTACCGACCTAGGAGCCCGATCGACTGATTTCGTTCTGCATATAAACGGCATTGTAGATTTTCTCTGTCGCATCTGTAAATCCTTTGCGACCTCACAACCGCGATAATTTGCTGGGTGCCTTCCTTTGCAGTTAACGCAATTAGCTTTCTCATTTTTGCTCAAACTGCAATTTTCCGAAGAGTGTTTGCCAGCGCACTTTACGCAACGCAGCTCTTTCTGACAGTACGCCTGTGTATGATTAAACTCTTGGCATCGCATTGAGGGACTGTCTTCGTGTTGGCACGTAGCGGCTCGATTTTAGCGACCATGCTCATAATTGTACGTATATTATATGTCTTTACCTGGCTTTCCGTTTTATGGAATGATAGCATAAAAAGCGGAAGTTTACATTTCACTATAGCTTCTTCTCCACGGTCGGGTTGTTTTCTCTCTTTTTCTTTATAACCTCTATCGCGTAAATCACCCATAACGTCTTCTTTAGCACATGATGGATGAAGTCCTCTAGCTACGACCCTCAAAGGTTTCTCAGACTTGTCTTCGTAAGTGTGCCATTGAATTTTTTGGTTTTTAAGCTTTTGAGATACAGCCCGATAGCCCTCAGCGTCATTGGCCTAGATTTCCATGCATCGTTTCGCAAGGAAGTTACTTAAATTTAGTAGCGATCGTTGTTTTTAACATTTTCCTCAAAGAATTATAGTCTGCAACGCCTATAACATTTATTGGTGGAGATGCGCGTTCGCTTTCAATTTGCTTTTCTGCTTTTGGCTGCGCTTTGCGATTAGGTTCGTGTTGTGAAATAACTTCGGGCGATGAACCGGCCTCACGTTTTTTAGATGGTCTTCGTTTGAGTGTCCAATCCGTTTCACGCGCGAGTTCTTCATCGTCCGTACTGTGGTGATGGCTACCCGGAGAAGGCTCACTATGAATAACCGTAGATTACGCCGACGATGTTTGTCTACTTTTACATCGGATAATGGATCTTCATCTGATGGCCCAAAATCTAGAAGCTAAGGCAAACAAAGTGGGGCTAAAAATAAACACAGCCAAAACAAAAGCCCTGAGCACTTCTTCTAACAACCGCGCTCAACTAAACATTGCCGGACAGGAAGTTGAGAAAGTTGATAACGTTCTTTATTTAGGAAGTGTGGTCTCGGCTAATCGCGGTGGCATCGAACTGGATGTGTGCAGCAGAATCGAGAAAGCTAAAGCAGCGTTCGGAATGCTATCCAATATCTGGAGAAGCAATGTAATCAGCTTAAGAATCAAGCTGCGACTGTTCCACACCAACGTAGAATCGGTGCTGCTTTATGGGTGCAGTACTTGGAAGGTGGACACCATTAACACACGCAAGTTGCCAGTTTTCGTAAACAAATGTTTAAGGATCATCTTGAGAATTTTTGGCCGAACGGCATCTCTAACGAACAACTTTATGAGAGAACGGGCTAAGAACCTATAAGCATTTCTATTTGAAGGAGAAAGTGGCAGTGTATGCATTATTTTTGGAGATGCAAATTTTTTGAGGCATTGCTTTCTTCTCGGAGTAAATCTTCCTCTTCTTAAGCTCGCGATAGAGTAGCTCTATTTCGTTAAGCTTGATACGGAGTTCGTTGTTTTCCTCCTCAAAGCTTTTTGATTTCACTGAGTTCCGTTTTTCTCGCGCTGGAACTTCCATACATACTTAGGTGGCGCTAGAGTTCGGGGTGAACGTGGGCCTCAACCAAGAAGCCTCTCCATATGGCTCGGGCTTTAGCTAATTGCCTCCAGTTGCGCACTCTAAGTTGGTCGAGGTCCCTTTGAATTTGTGCGCGCCACCTACGGCGAGGAGGCCCTCTACTGCGTCGTCCCTCCGGGTTAGATTGAAAGACTCTGCGGGCCAGAGCGTTGGTGTCCTACATGGCTCTACATAATTATCTACATGTTGTAGCCAATTATAACGTTCAATACACAGTTTTTTTTGACTAGATCGATATCGCTGTACAGCTCGTATAGTTCGTGATTGAATCTTCTCCTCCCAAACCCGTCAACGCAAACGGGACCGAAAATCTTACGAAGAATTTTTCTAGAAGCGACCAAGGATATCTTCATCCGCTTTCAATAAAGTCCAAGTTTCCGCACCGTAAAGCAGGAATGGGATGATCAGAGTCTTATACAGAGTCTCCTTAGTTGTTCAAAGCCAAAAAAAAAAAAAAACAGCGATTTGCTTGATTTCTGCACTGTTGTCGTTTTAAGAGTTTACAGCAGAGCCAAGGTAGACAAAGTCCCTTACTACCCTGAAGTTATAGCTGCCCACTGTGATATTCCGTCCGATTCGTCGGTGTTGATTGCCCCTTCTTGTTGACACCATATACAACATTCTGCTTCAATGTTTGCAAACGCATCTGTGACAGCCCGCTGAGTTTTTCCAATTATGTATGTCAATATCGTCGGCGTATGCAAGCAGTTGTACGGTCTTTTGATAAATTGTGCCACTGGTGTTGGCTTGTGAGTTCCGCACAATCCGTTTCAGTACAATATTAAAGAAGTCACGTGACAGCGCGTCACCTTTTCTCAAACCTTTCTGACATCATTACCGACCTTGATTAAGCAGCGAGCGTTTTTCATCTCTTGCGCAGACGAACAAGTTTTGCAGGGATGTAAAAACTAGACATGGCTGTATAAAGCTCTTCTCTATAGATGTTGTCATAGGAGGCCTTGAAATCGATAAAGAGATGATGAGTATCGATTTGGACTTCTTAGGTTTTCTCCAGGTGGGCTTTCCTGACCTGAAACAGTTCACACAATATCGCAGAAAAGATCTTGTATGCGATGTTGAGGAGACTAATGCGTCTATAATTGGCGCAGTTCACGGGGGTCTACTTTCTTGTGGATTGGGCAAACGAAGCTCAGATTCCATTCATCAGGAGTACATTCGTCTGACCAAATCTTAGAGATGAGTTGGTATATGCACTCTATCAATTCATCACTAGCTGCCTTGAAAAGTTCGGTCGGTAAGCCGTCAGATCCAGCAGCCTTGTTGGATTTCAGCTTGGATATTGTTATCCTCACTTCGTTTTGGTTAAGTGGACGGAAATTTTCATCGTCGTCTATGTGGAATGGTTCATTCTGCCTGACAGCGGGATGTTGTTCTTCGTCGCCCTTAGTCTGCAGAACTAGTTTTTCCCTATTCTCAGCACCGACTGTGATTCTACTACGATGTTTCGATTTTCATCTCTACAGGTTTCTGGCTGGTACTTCCGATGAACTTCTTTTTTCGGACACGTTTGATTTTGAAACCAAACATTTCAAAATGAACCAAATACTTTTTCTGCACATGACACCTAAAGTAACATAAGAGGGTTTTTTTTTTGTTTTTATTTTCAGTAAGTCCAATCAATTAGTTTTTAAATCTGTAATGTAGAAAAAAAAAATATTCATAAGTCAAAATACATTGCATTACTCACTTTAAGGTATGCGTAAATATGATATGAAGTTATTGAGTAGTACAAATATATTTACAGGATTTCTCTGTTCAATTTGAATGTTATGAATGTCTAACTAAGCAAAATCATGCTATTTTTCGCAAGGCGAATGAACTCCGTAGTTCTCATTGTTTCCACTCTGTGTTTACGCGGAATGGGAAAGTGTTTGTACGAGAATTAGCTGCTAGCACTCCAACCCACATTCCAAATTTGCTAGCGCTTGATTGTCCTCGATCTTCTTCTGTTAGAAGTAGTGCACCCGCCGCAAATATAAAAACCGTTGCTGATATCAACACGACAGATGATGCTGCTGCTGAGGTGCTCGACCTGGGTGATTAGCTGTTCATTTATTTTTGTTTTACTACGTTTTTTTTTCTCTCTTTTGTTTTTCTAATGGAATGTATGTTATATTGTATTTATTGTTATTCTTTTCTTTCTTTTTTGATTTTGCACACATTCTTGATTTACTGCAACAATTAATTGATTTAGTTTAATTTGTTTTTGATTTCTTTTTTTTTTTTAATGTTCATGCATTGATAAAGCATTTAAATGAAATTATGAATTTAATAACGTAGCACGATCACACATTGTTCATACCTATGAGCACTTTTATAATTTGTTGCTTCCTTGTAGATTTTAGTAGATATTCTCTGGCTTCTTTATTTGTGAATATAATTTTCTCTGAACTGGTGATGGCTCTGTTTGATGTTGTTTTTCGTCATCATGGCTTTTGGTCTAAATCCTGACATTGTTAGGGTCGCTCTCAATGTGATGTGCAATGCACATAGTGGGCTTCATGTTTGTCATATAAATCCCGGTAGCATTCGTTCCAAATACACAGTTTTACATCAAATGTTAAGTACTTCAAAAGTCGATGTGGTTATGATATCAGAATCGTGGCTTAATGGAGATATTTTTTCACAACTTGTACATCTTCCTGGTTTTAATTTGTTTAGGAATGATCGTGCTGATCGCATAGGAGGTGGCGTTTGTATGTATGTTAGGGAACATATCTCGGCAAAAATAATTTACTCTTCAGCTAGGTCTAATATTCAGTTCTTATGCGTAGAGATCAGTAACGGGAACAACGAAAAATGCTTATTAGTTGTCATATATTCCCCACCTGATAATTTTTATGACGTAAATCTCGACGAACTGGAGGATACTTTGCTGAAGCTAGGCCCTAAGTATAGAGACATCTTAATTGGCGGCGATTTTAATGTAAACATATTGGTTAACAATAGCATGGCAAGAAGATTTCATTATTTTTGCGACCGAATGAGTTTATCTATTGTAAATACACGTTGGCCTACCTGTTTTAAGTCATTGGAAAATCCGTCACTCATTGATATGTTCTTAACAAGTTCGATGTTTAAGGTATTAGGGAACGATCAAGTTAGACCAACATCTGAATTTATCCATGACATAATTTTTTGTTCTTTTCAGTTTGATGTTGGTAATTCAGATCATTCTAAATATTTTAGCTATAGGTCGTTTCGCAATATTGATTATGAGGGCATACAACAGCACAGTGACACCTTAAACTGGAATTACATTTATCACACCCCGGACATCGACAATAAAGTCGCCCTATTAAATTATCTAGCCAATTTGCTTTACGATAACTATGTCCCATTAGTAACAAAGAGAATAAATCCAGTATCTTGTCCCTGGTACAATAACGAAATAAAACTTTTAATCAATAAGAGAGAGGGTTTTTTTAGAAGATACAAAAGAAGCCCGTCTGATTATAATAGAAGACAATACTGCATTGCTCGAAACAAGGTCACGGCTCTTATCCGCTCGTCCAAGAGGTCGTATCTCATAGGAAAGCTTAATTCCACACTTAGCTCTAAACAACTGTGGAAGAATATAAAAGACGCGGGTATAATTGGAGCTAAAAACATGTCAAAGTGTACGTTTAGCCCCGTCGAAATGATATCGCACTTTGCTCCAAATTGCATCAGTTCTTCTATGCCTGAAGTTGCTTCGAATAACCCTGATCCCATGGCGCACTTTTCTTTCGATTGTGTTGTTATAGGAGATGTCTTAAACGCTGTCCCCTCTGTAAAATCCGATGCTGTGGGCCCTGATAATATCTCACCAAAATTTATCAAACTTATTTTGCCTAGAATTTTAAGGTTTGTACTTCACATTATCAATGCATGCATCTGTACTAGTACTTTTCCCACACACTGGAAGGCAGCTAAAATAATACCCATTCCCAAAAAGACGAAACCTGTTGACCCAGCAGATTTCAGACCAATAAGCTTATTGCCGTATTTATCTAAAATTTTTGAAAAAGTCATTCACAGTCAAATGCTTAATTACTTAAATAGTTGCAATATGATATCTGCATGGCAGTCCGGGTTTCGTAATAAACAAACCTGTGAATCAGTGGTCATTAAAGTCACAACAGATTTGCCTATGGAGTTGGATGCGGACAAAATTGGTCTTTTGCTACTTCTGGACTTTTCAAAGGCTTTTGATTCCATTGATCACTCGATTTTAATGTCTAAGCTAAGAAGTAAGTTCAATTTTTCTAGTACTTCTATTCGCCTGTTATGCAGTTATCTCAGGGACAGACCTCAAACAGTCTATACTGATAGTGGAACTTCCAGACCTCTTATTGTAAATACCGGAGTACCACAGGGGTCTGTGTTGGGTCCGTTATTATTTTCCCTTTTTATTAATGACGTCCCGGAGTGCATAGCATGCTGCAACATGCAAATGTACGCAGATGACGTCCTGATTTACCTTTGCCGTTCAATAGGCTTGATGGAGGACTTAGTGGCAAGGGTGAATGAAGATATAGTAAGAATTCAACTTTGGTCTAATCTAAATAAACGTAAACTAAACCCAACTAAGACCCTTGCTATGCTATGCTCAAGAAGAGAAGTGAATGCTCTGGAATTTCCTCCCATTGTACTTAACGGCGAAATTATTCCATACGTAAACAAAGTTAAGTATCTTGGCTTTACATTAAACAACAAGTTAAGCTGTTGCGACGCTATTTCGACCACAATTGGCAGAATCTACTCTGGACTGCGTAGCTTGAGATGCTCTGCTAGTCCCCTTCTGCCAAGTATAAAACTGCGTTTAGTTAAAAGCCTTCTTATGCCATTCTTCATCTTTAATTGCTCAGTTTACCCGTCTCTAGACTATGAATGTAAACATAAGTTAAATGTAGCTTTCAATGACTGTTTACGGTTTATTTATAACCTGCCAAGATATACTAGTGTTTCACACCTTAAAATGTCTCTTATAGGAATCTGTCTTGATGATTACCTTAATTATCGCAATTTGTTGAAGCTGCATTCCATCATTCATAACGACTGCCCTGTGTATTTAAATAAAATGCTCCGATTTACCCAATCCGGTAGGGGTCTACGCCTAATCTTGCCCCGATTTGCACACAACATTGCAGAGCGATCATTCTTTGTCTCTGCAATTCGACTATGGAACAGACTTCCAGTTGAGTTGCAAAGAACAAGCTCATCGGACGAATTTCAGAGAAAGCTATATTCACATCTATCAAATACTAATTGAAGCCATATAATATCTATCTCTTATTTTTCTTTTATCTATTTATTTGTATTTTTTTATTTATTTTATTTTGCTTACATTTTCTCTTTTTTTTTAGTTTTTCTCCATAAAATTTTAATTTTCTTTAAGTAATTTACAATTGCATTTCCCTCAAGTAATCAACTTCTCACTACAGTCAAATTAAGTTTAATTGTTATTTACCCTTCTTTTTATCTCGTGTTATTATTTGAACTTTGTAAATCTTTCCTCGATGCTAAATTATAAGATTTTATTATCTTGTATTATCATGTCAAATATTTCTTACTTAAATAAACTTAAACTTAAACTTAATTTGCAGCAGTTTTAATCTGTCTGTTAATACAATCATAATAAAACTAAAACATTAAAATTTATTTCGAGTAATGATTAACAAACTGATTTTTCGTCATTCTCCTTCGCTGAAGAGATTACCCTCATCATTGGATTCTTCGTCACTGCAATAGTTACGTTCGTTGTCTGGAAAATATAGTTAAATAATCATTTGTAATATGCATACGAGTACATATCTGTGGATGTGAAATCAAGATATACCTAATTCAAATTCTTTTTCAGTTGACGGTTGAATGATGACATCATTTCCAAATGCTGGTAACCGATCTCCTTCGAACCACATAAAATCATAACTTCCATTGTTTTCTAGCCATTGTACCTGATAGAAGTTATAAGGTCTGTTCCTTTACTTTTTGGGCAAAAAATAGTAAAAGAGAAATTATCAACCTTAAGAGTAAAATTCTGCCTCAAAGAGAGAAGCTACAAAAAAGTAAAGGAACGCTTTAGACAAAAAAACTTGCCCATAATTAAACGTCAACGTTTTCAGCTGTTTCTTCCGTACTTCACATCTATGTAAACCATTTTCATTGAACTTTGAAGTTCGTTTTTATTGCTTTTAAATACAAATTTACATATTTAAATGCGCAGGAACGTCCTAGGAAAATATTCAACTTTCATTTGGGTCCTCTTTTTTTTCATTTTTTATTTGCCCTTTTGCTGCAAATTGAATTAAAATGAAAAATAACCCAAAACAAAAGAAAAATAAAAACATCCAAACAAAGTAACAGCTGACTTTGCAGAAAGTACTATTCTTACCGGCAGAAATTTGTTGAGTAAGAATTCGTAAGATTTTTCACTGAGGGGAAATTTTTACTCTCCCGTTGCCTCTCTCTTTTACTACTTTTTTGAGTAAAGGAACGCTGTTGAGTAAGAATTCGTACAAATTCGTACAAATTTGTACGAATTTGCAAGTAAAGGAACAGACCTATATATTAAGCGCATAACAGCTGTTGGCGTAGTTCAGATCAACAGGGTGGCAAACTCGAAGCATCGAAAGTTTTGAGCTTAATGTCGAATGATTCTTTGAGATCCCTTGCCTTATACATACGTGTTATTAAATATTTCGAATCTTGCGTCGTCTACTGTTTCCATATTTCTGATGTTATACATGTGACATACAAAGATTTAAAGACAACTTTAAGATAGGTATCCCCAAATGAGGTTATTGAGGTATAGTTCTTTGGAGTACCGGGATAATTGTGGTTACGGTTTTCTGTAACATGGTCGGAGCAATCCCGTCGGGTCCTGCGGATTTTAACGGAGAGAACGATCTAATTGCCCACTCGATTCTTTCTTCCGTAACTAAATCCGTGGGAACATCCGCTTTAATGCTACTATTAGACCCGATGTTATTGTCTGGAAGGGTCGTACACCCTGGGAAGTGCGTTTTCAACAGAGAGCTCAGTTATTCCGAACAGGACTCGGTCCATCTTCCGTCGGGTTCTTTGAGGGATCCTAGGGTTTTTGGTTCTCTCGATAGGATTTTCCTCAGTGTCACAGATTCTTACGTACCTTTGATCTCGTTACAGAAGTGTTGCTAAGAATGACGATTAGCTTTCTGTGTTTCATTTTTAAAATTCCTCTAACTGGACTTATATTGTTCCCAATCCGCGTCTAGTCTAATTCTGTTCGCTACATTTAGAAGGTGTCTGGTTACCTTTCTAGTGTAAGCTAGTTCCTTCGACCACCATGTTGGTAATTTTTTATCTTTCCTTTTAGTTTCTGGACAAGCTTTGGCAAAGGCCTCATTAAAGATGGCTGATGGCATTGAAGATGTCTGCAGGTCCTAACCAATTACATTCCTGCAGGAATCTAGCACTTTTCTTCACCTCGTTGCTAAAGAGATCCCAATTGGTTTTTCTGGTGTTTCTGTATGGTTTAGGTGATTCATAGTTGATACTCATGAGAAATTCAATAATTTTGTAGTCAGAGTAGGTTTCTTCCCCCACCACATTACACTTGTCAATAAATAAAGTTCTCGAGTTACTGGCTAAAGTTATATCTTTTACTTCTTGCATGTTCTTGACTACAAAGGTTGGTTCAATATCTCTATTTGCTACAACAAGGGTTTTTTCAATTACAAACTCAACCAAAGACTCACTCCCTAGGTTGGTGTCGCTGCTTCTCCATTGAGTGTGGTGTGAGTTTGCGTCACACCCCAGTAGCAGATCCCATTTTTCCTGTTCCACTTTTTGTACGAGGGAACGGGCTAGTATGAATGGCGGACCGTCTTCGGCGTCAAACGGCATATAAACGGCTGATATTATATAATCAGTGGGGAAAGACCCCTCCGTCCAAGCCTTACTTCTTTTTGATCCACGTTGCTGTAGGTAGATAAAAGAAAAATGTGAATGCGTTTCCTAGTTACAATGCACGTTCTGTTCTTAAATTCCGCGTTTACCTGTTCAATGCTGTATTTAATAAGGTCTTTATGGTTTAACCCACTTATTTTGCCACGGGAAATCAATGGCTCCTGAATTAGGGCAATGTCTATATTCCTATCCCCATGAGATAGATGAGGTTGGCGCTAGTTGCTATGCTGTGGTGAAGGTTAATTTGTGCAATCTTCATTATTGTTTTTCCTTTTCACCCGCCTTCCTTCATTTTCTTTCTTCCATCACTAAAGGCCTAATCTTGCTTTGGGTGATTCCAATGCGAACCCTATAATTATACCTTTTTAAGACGGGCATCGACGTGTGGTTGAGCAAGACCACGATCTTAGTTCCGATGTCCGTATGGGCACCCACTTCTAGCACCTCCCAGTTCTCGCTATATAGCCCAGGGTTAAGGTGTTGGAGATTTCTCTCGAGCCTTTCTATCGGAATGTGTGGATCCGGAATTAAAATTCACCCTTTAGGCCTAGTGAACTCCAGCTCGTCCTTTTTGTTGACAAGTCGGAGGTCAGTATGGGCCTATGAAGCCTGTGTGCTGGTTACAAAGGCCTTGAGTCAATTTAGTGTCGATTTGGTATCACGCGTGGGCGCCGTGGCGTAAGTGGTTAGTGTGTCGGATCACTACGCACGTGGTTCAAAGTTCAAATCCCAGAAAACACCAAAAAGTTTTTTCACGGTCCCACCTCTCACGAGCGTTTGACAAACATCCGAGAGTATTGTTGTCTCGAAAAAGCTTCTCAAATCGCCGTTCGGATTCGGCATTAAACTGTAGGTCACTTCCATTCGTGTGAAAAATATAACGCACACAACATGAAAGGTTGCGAGAAGCTGCTCCGGCACTTTAAGGAGCTGTTGCGCCAAAAATTGTATTTTTTTTTTTTTGGATCACGCGACAAAACCTTGAAACCTTTGAAGATGGTGAGCTGTTCAAGGAAAGGGATAGTTCCCTGGTTCTTGAGAATAGCGTGATTTACTCCATCGAGTATGAGCAGTTAAACCAGCCTCCATTGGTCTCCTGATAACCTGCGATCAGGGTTCTTCGTGATGGTGGCGATTTCGTGTCATCGTGCCTACCTCTCTTGGAACAGTCCGCAATCAGCACGGAAGAAGACCCTCTGGCCACATCGGAAACGGTTGACGGGGGCTTAAGTCTGTCCGCGACTGAGGTGGGAGGCAAGAGGCGTCCTCTCCTCGACTCGAACAGACTCCTGCTAGTTCCTCTAGTCTGCCTTGCGCTGCGTCCTCTAATGCCTGAGTTAGCAACGGAACATCTAACAATCGACCCAGGTTTATATTGCGAGCTCTTGCCTGAGCCGGTTGCAAGCGGTTTGGGTCTAGCTTCCGTCGCCACTGTTCTCTTTGGAGAGCTAGAAGTAGACTTACTCTCCGCCGACGACTATTCCTACAGGAAGGCCCGAGCGTCGTGGAGTCTCTTTTGCTCACATTCCGTAAGTTCCTCCCACTTTTGTGTCCCTAATCTCCGGATTAGGGCTTTCCCTAATCTGAGCTCCGCCCCAGCCATGCAGGCCGCGGCGCGTCGTACCTTGCTTTGGATGATCACCTTTTGGTCTCTAAATCCTCCCATTCAGTCGAGCCGATATATGGAAAAGCATCTAGCTGGACGCAGACTAGATTTACTTATCCTCCTCGGTTCGTCATTCAGTTCACGGGAAATAAATTAAGCCTCTCCACCACGACAAGGTAGGGAACAAGGAGAGGTTGGTCATTGACAAAATTTATTCTAAAAAATAATCTCTATTTACATCTATGGTATTTTTTCAAAGTTCCACTTAACCAAATATGCCTCTTTAGAAAAAGTCCTTATCGTGTTGAGCCAAGAAGTCCTCGAAGTTCTGTATTATGGCATCTGGACTTATAAACAGTTTCTTTTCGAGGTGACTGCATAAACTTCGGCAAAGATGGTAATCAGTGGGATAAGTCTGGCGAGTAAGGTGGATGAGGCAAAACTTCATATCCCAAATCTACCAGCTTCAGGAACGTTGACTGTGCTGTATGTGGTCTTGCTTTATCATGCAGCAGTGTGGGACCATACCTATTTACCAGTGGCGGCTGTTTTTGCGCAATTTGTTGTGCTTTATACTGATTTCTCTACAGTACGACTCGGGCGTGTTTCTTCCTCCGCGTTTGAGAAACGAATAGTGGACAACTTCCCCACTCATCCACCATACTGTCGCATTGCCCTTTCGGGGTGTAAGTTTGTCTTGGCAAGTTCCTTGGGAAGCTCACTCGCGCTTACTCATTCTCCCGACCTCTCCGGATTATCGTATAGGGTCCACGTCTCGTCGTATGTGACGACGCGGTGCAAGCAAGGATCCACACGGTGTCTGTTGGTCTTAGATATTCCAACCTCCAAACGTAGCCTATTCGCTGGTGTTGAGACGTGGGTCACCCATTTCTCTAGTTTTTTTTACCTTTCTGATGGCTGAAACGTGACATCTCTTGGTTGCAGTTGAGACTTTGAACCTTGCAGCCAGGCTAAGAACAGTCGTAGATGTGTTTTTTTTATCAGCTGCTGCAAGTTCTTCATTATCTTCATTACCTTCTCTACATTTACATCTTGACATATTTTCGAGCGAAAAATCTCCTTTGCCGAACTTGGTAAACCAGTTTCGAACTGTTCCCTTGCTACACTTAGCCAAACCAAAAATACTGTTAGTTTGCCGAGCTGCGCAGTTCCGTTCATGTTTTTTTTAACTGAAGGAGGAAAATTGCCCCTAAATGTATTGGTGAAAGCATTTTCTTTGTAAGGAAAAAAATTAACTTTATGAACTAATAGTGTAAACTTATTTTTACTATTAGAAAGGTTAAACTGCACTTAAAAAAAAAAAAAAACTTTATTTTCCATTTTCTCTCCACAACCTCACGCCACAACGATGACTTTAGGAATAGCGAACGAACACTACATAGAGGATATACACTTACACACGCACATCTTCGGCAACAGTATTATATCATCAACGGACTTAGTAGAGTCAAAGAAGGGATGCACAGATGTAATACGAGGCTGAAACAAAATAGCCAAACTTCCAAAATCCAGAGTAACCAGGACTAGACCATTTCTGCACACTGGAATCGACTAGGCGGGACCGTTAGACATCAGAGTTGCGTAAGGAAGAGATAACAAATCATACAAGGGATGTCTGCCTGTGTTCAATTGCTTGTCCACAAAAGCAATACACATTGAAGCAGTGAGTGGTCTAACAGCACACGCATTGATTGCTGCATTCAAAACACTATGTACAAGGAGAGGTCACGTCGGACAAAAAAAATACAAATATTTGGCGCAACAGCTCTTTAAAGTGCCAGGGCCTAGCTTCTCCCATGAGTGGTTGTTGTGTGCGTTATATTTTTCACACGAATGGAAGGGACCTACAGTTTAATGCCGACTCCGAACGGCGATTTGAGAAGCTTTTTCGTGACAACAATACTCTCGGATGTTTGTCAGACGCTCGTGAGAGGTGGGACCGTAAAAAAACTTTTTGGTGTTTTCTGGGATTCGAACTTGGAACCTCATGCGTAGTGATCCGGCACACTAACCACTTACGCCACGGCGCCCACGTCGGACACCTCTACAGTGACAACGGCACGAGTCTTGTTGCGGCTAACAAAATTCTTCAAATGAAAACGAATGAACTGAAGAAATATGTAAGGTTTTATCATCTTACAACATCATCGCAAGCGAAGATCGATATGATATGGATTTACTTACCCACACAAATAAACTATCTAAATTTTGCAAACTGCGTACCATAACGCCGTCCCCGTTGTGGATTCAAATAAATAGCGCCAACAGTTGGATATACTCGTATATATTGGAGAAAAGATACATAATTTAATGTTATTTGCGGAATGGAGGTGTTTGAAACTAGTCTACAAAATGACGGGATTCTAACTTTACAGCCGAACTGCATTCTCAAACACGACATGATGACTATTCCCCCGGAAGTTTTTTGTTCCCTCTAAATTATTCATCCTATCGTGAATTTCCATCGGAATTTAATTCCCGCCGAATCTGAAAATGGGTTTCGAAATTATGTTTGAATATATTGAGAGTTGCCATTCCCGGATTTTTGGTTGTAATCACAGCTAATATTTACGAATTTTTTTAAGTTATTTGCTTTAAAGCAAAAAATAATAAAATTCTTAGCCTCGATTTACATTGCTAGCCGATGAGAGACCGTAAGACCGTAAGACCGATGAGATCAAAATTAACAAAGATTCATAACAAGAAGTAAAATAGACAAGTCCAACCCTTTGAAGTTGTCACAGCCACTGCAAGTACAATACATGGTGACCCAATGAGCTGTGACGTTATTGCAATGGCTGTAGCTCTACCCCTGGGCGAGATTATACTTTTAGAATGGTTGGTATACACTCCTTATTATGTGGATTTTCAGTTGGGATGGATCCTTGGAAGGTTCAATATCGCTTCATTTCACTACCAGAAGACGATGATGCTTTCTTCCAAATTGGAAGTTCTCTATTGCCTGAAATAGCCTCCTCCCGTACCATTTTAGTGTTTTCTATTTTCGTTTTGGTTTTAATTAAGTTAAACTTATTTTAAAGAAGTAAGCGTTTATTTTAGTATTTTAAAATAAAAGCAATCAAACGTTTTACTTTTAAAATGGTCCGTCCTTTGCAGTTGGTGCACATCAAACCCGTGACGTCTGTATTTTCACTTTCCGCTTAAAAAAACAACAAAATAGACATAAAAAGGTAACGCTATCCATGAATTGCTGCTTTGTTTTGGATTCATCCAGCAGCTAATTGATGAGGGAAAATTCCGGCGGAAATCGCGTTGAAATTCCGGCGGAAATTTTGTTCACGATACCAATTTTTTCCCGGGGAAACTTTTTCCCTCGTTCGAAATTCATTGCCGATACCCATTTTTCCAAAAAGGGAAACATTTCGGGGGGAATTTTATTCATGATAGCCTTGATATAGAAAACAAATATCTAAAAAAAAAAAAAAAGTTAAAAAAAAATAAAAAATCTCGAACAATTAAAATCTAGAAAATAAATCTAAAATTAATATTAATTTTTGAGACAATGGTAACAATCCGCGCGAGCGAATTGTTCCACCCCATCCGGACATACACAAGTTCACAATGCATAAACAATAGAATATGTATGGGGGGCATGCTGTCCCCATGCAACCCCCCTGCTTGGGGGAACTGTTGGATTTGGAGTGGGTGCGACGTTGGGAAATTTTGAAAATGTTTCTTTAAATCAATGCGAAACAAGTAAGTCTTGTTCTCTGGCAGTAAAGTGTTCTGGCAGTGTTCGAAAGTAAATCTCTTTCCGAGATTTTTTTTTGACATTTAGTCATTCGAGATTTTTGCATTTTCCAGATTTTGTCCCATTCAAAATTGTTGCATTCGAGATTTATGAAATTGATTTTGGAATTTTTTTTTCTTTATAGATCACCGTCCACAGTTTCGGAATTCCAATTATAAGCAATGGACTCGGCATAATGTACAATTGTACATAAAAAAAAACTGCAAGCACACAGTTCAACCAAACAACAAAACTATCGAATTTCCACAATGTTATTGAAAGTCGAGTTACGCTAACTAGCATAATTTAGCAGCAACAGGTGAATTAGTGTTAAGACACATCAGCATATTTCATGTATAAATAGCAATAAGAAATTAAAAAAACTGAATTAAGAATATTTTTGCTTATATTTGTTTTTGATTTAAAAATATATTGTATCTCCCCATCAGGTGCAATATAAATCTGTTGAACCCAAAGTTGAAGCCATCCCCCACCCACGTTAAGGGGGCATCGACTAAGAGTCCAACAGAGCCATACCAAGACTTGAAAAGATGAAACTATTCCTACGATACATTGTTGACCTGTAATTCTAAGCTGGAGTCGGTAAGGACATTGTGATTCATAGATCCACTGTATCGCAAATAGTTTGGCAAATGCGTTGCGCTATATGTGCAAAGGCAAGTCTATAAATTCAATTTTAGTCATCGATCGAGGAGATGAGAGAAGTTAAATAAGAATGGCAATCCAATACAATACTTGTTTTCTCCAGTGCGACTGGCGCTATATATTGTACTCATATTTAGATATTAAAACCTTTTTCCGAAGAGAATTTTTTTTTTTATTAAAATAAATTATTTACAAGTATTTAAATTTGCAGTTACTACTTATGTTAAAGCCAAGTGGATTACATATAAACTTTGCCCAATGACTGGTATTGATAAAAATTAGCAATTGCTCAAAGATAAGTCTCGTAGCAAAGCAAGTTCATAAAACAATTGCTCGAATCCGTATGAATAAGAATTTATTGTACTATACTGCAGCAAGGTCGAATATTCGAACTTAGCAATTACTTGAGATTTGACAGCAAACGGGATGTCGAAAACCTTTTACCTCGTGCACTCCTACATGACTACACACCTCGCCGTGGTGTAGGGGCCTAGTAATGGTCAAGGATTCTCGGGTATTTCCCCAGATGAGACACGAAGCCAAGTTGTAGTCGTCCTAATCCCTCCCCGTCATATCCTTTCCCTCCCTCTCTCCTCTCCAGTGGGCCGGATCAAGGTGTAATACGACCCGTGCCGAGTATCAGCCTGGCTGGGGGCCCACTTTAAATAATAGTCCAGTCGCTAACGAAGTATCCGGATACCTGGCGACCTCCGGATTAGCCTGCCTTGCCTGCACAATGCGGATCTCTGTGCAGGTCGACCTCCCATTCTCCGCCACTCGTGGGTCCAAATATGAACAAAAAAAACAAAAACATACAAAATATAAAAAAGGTAAAGAAAGAGGACGGTCCTCTTAAAAAACCGTCTTCCAGCCTCCTGGGAAGCATACCCGCAAGCTCTGCTGTGGCAATCCCATCTAGCGCATTGGCCTTGAGGCCTAGCACTAGCGTTGCAAGCAGTTGCAAGCAGGTTGACGCCCCCAGGATTGCTGAACGCGCGTCTGGTACACTGGCGGATAGGACAGTGGTGTCAACACCTGGTCCCATCGTAAAGCCAGACCATGAAACGCGAGGGGGCAAACCCCTTAACGTCTCTGCCCCTTCAGGGACAGCATGCTGTTCGGCCTCGAGCTTACAGCGTGCTGTGCCCTCCACTTCGAAGGATCCACATCCCCTTCTCAAATCTCTTTCGGGGGCGACGGATGGCTCGGCTTCGAGCTTGCCGAATGTCGCTCTCCCCAAGATCTCCTACCAAGATCGCCGGCTAGCTTATAAGCTAATTCGCCGCATCCAGGTAATTCCTGAACAGGACAGGACCCAGAAGCATAAGACTTCTCTAAGCTGGGCACTCAAACGTGTCCAGCTCCCCCCTGACTCATCCAGCAAGGACTTGCCGTCCAAACGCCAGAGGTCTCAAGATGAGTCTCCCACCCTTGCCAAAAAGACCAAGGTAGTACAGTCCATCGCTACTACCAAGCCCTTCAACCAAGTGCTTAAGGCACACATTGCGGTCGTTGACCATAGCGATCCGGATGGCAGCATTACGGCGGATAAGTGGAGGAAGGTGGAGATTAAACTCGCCACCAACTGTCTCCAAATCCTACGTGACCATCCCGGCCCTGATGTTTCCTGCAGGGATGGTGGCTGGCATCAAGGGCATGTCAAACTCATTGCCTACGCTGACCAAAGATCGAAGGATCTCTATAAACTTGCTGTCTCCAGATTAGGACAGGTTTGGCCAGGTGCACAGTTGGAGGTCGTGGAAAAGGACCAGATTCCTAACCGACCAAGAACACGTGCTACCATTCCGGCTGAACCCTCTGATCCTAAAATCATCCTGGATATTCTGAAGGCTAACAACAGCCGACAGACACCGAGATGGTTGACGCTCTTTTGAAACTGGACTTTTCTGGTCCTCCCTCTCCCTCTCCATCACTCCTGGACAGTGACCCATGTGGCCTCTCTCTCGAGGATGACCTTCTGTCATCAGATTCAGAGGAAGCCAATAATACCGTGGTAATGGTATCTGTAGCGAGAAGTAGCCCCAATGCTGCGGATCCTACAGATTAACCTGCATCACTCCATCACGGCTTCGGCCTCCCTCATTCTCCGGCTCAGCAAATACGGGGAAGACTTAGTCTTGATCCAGGAACCATGGGTTATTGGAAACCGGGTTTGTGGACTCAAGACTCCAAACTACATATTAATCTACGCAAGAAAGGAAGGTAAACCGAGATCCTGTATCCTTGCGAAGACCCATCTAAACATTCATTTACTCTCTAATTTCAGCAATCAAGACATAGTCGCTACCAACCTGGAATTGCGATCAAGAAATTACTGGTTGGTATCGGCTTATTTAGGTCACGATCTTGCGGGCAGGAGGTCCAAACCGACCTTCATTACTCGAAACCGACAAGAAGTCCTGGACATCACTCTTGTCTCCGATCATTTATATAACTTGGTTAAGGACTGGAGAGTCTCTGATGAGCACTCTTTTTCAGACCACCGTTACCTCCAATTTAGTCTTGATGACTATCTGCCTGACCAGAAGGCTTTTAGAAATTATAGAAAAACCAACTGGTCCCTTTATAGGAAACGTTTATTAACGCTTATTCCCTCCCATCTGCCTACTGAACCTTCTTGCACTGAAGACCTCGACGATTTAGTCAACACCCTAACATCGGCACTAAATGGTGCCATGGCCGAGGCCTGCCCACTTCGCAAACCTCGAGGTAGAATGAAACCTCCCTGGTGGAATGCAAATCTCAGTACTCTTAGGAAAGACAGTAGGCTCCTTTTTAATACTGCTAAAAGCTCCCGTGAGACGGCCGACTGGGACTCCTATAAACTGTCTCTCAGAAAATACAAAATCTCACTGAGGAAGGAGCAACGACGCTCCTGGAGACTTTTCTGCGACAGCATTGAAGAGTCCTCGGAAGCTTCCAGGTTGCGGAAAATCCTCTCTAAAAGCCCTGCTACACCCAGCTTCCTTTTGCATCCGGATGGTTACTGGACCTCCTCTGCGGAGGAATCCATTGACATCTTACTGGATACCCACTTTCCTGGTAGCTCCCCTGTTGCTATATCGCGAGAGGGAAATCCCCCCCCTCAACCTTGCAGCAACTCGCTAGTCTTGATAACTACAGAAAAGATCCGTTGGGCCATGCGCAGTTTCAAACCCTTCAAGTCCCCAGGACCTGACGGTGTTATTCCAGCTGAATTTCAGCAATGCGAGGACATTGTGCTTCCATGGCTCAAAGTCATCTTGTCGGGCTGTCTAAATCTGGTCTATATTCCCAAACTATGGACCGAGGTTGAAGTCATATTCATACCTAAGGCAGGAAAGAGCTCGCACGTGGAACCAAGGGATCTCCGACCTATCAGTCTATCGTCCTTTCTGCTCAAAACGTTAGAAAGGTTAATAGATATCCATCTTCGGCAAAGTATTAGCCCAGCTCTGCTCTCGCCGTCCCAACATGCGTACTGCAAAGGCAAATCGGTTGAGACTGCCTTACATTCGCTTGTGCGCATCATCGAAAAATCATTGAGCATCAAAGAATACACCATGGTGGCTTTCCTTGATATTGAGGGAGCTTTTAACAATGTCAAACCAAAGGCAATTACCGACGCACTTGTAAATCTGAAAGTGGATACCTCGCTCGGAGTGTTGATCAATCAATTGCTTACATGCAGGATTATTAACACGCAGCTGGGTGGAGCATCGGCCAGAAGAATTGCTCGCTGCGGTACACCTCAAGGTGGAGTCTTGTCACCTCTTCTGTGGAACCTGGTAGTTAATGAACTGCTGTTGGACCTGGATACGTCAGGTTGTAGAGTGATCGCCTATGCTGATGACATTGCTATTGCTTCCTCCGGTAAACACCCGGACACTCTCAGGGATATCCTCCAATATGCTCTCCTTCGGCTCACCAAATGGGCCTCCAATTGTGGACTGGGGGTTAACTCCCATAAAACGGAACTCGTTCTCTTCACGAGGAAATATAAAGTTCCCCTCATAGACCCTCCTTTGATAAATGGCACCAGTCTCACCTTCTCTGAAAACGCAAAATATCTGGGTCTTATTTTGGATAGGAAATTAACTGGAAGGCCAATCTACTAGAGCGCGTCAAGAAGGCTAATGTAGCTCTCTATTCCTGTAAAAAGGCTATAGGTGGGAGCTGGGGTATTAAACCTCAAATCACCCATTGGCTATACGTGTCCGTTATCAGGCCTATACTACTATATGGCGTGATCGTATGGTGGCCTGCTCTTGAAAGGGCTGTCCACCTCACTCAACTAGCTAAGGTGCAAAGATCTGCATGCATCTGCATCAGTGGTGCACTTAGAACTACTCCCTCCGCGGCACTGGACATCTTGTTCAACCTGCTACCCTTAGATATTTTCGGCAAACAGATGGCAGCCTGTGCGGCCATCCGCTTGAAAGCCTCCTCTCAGTGGTCTAGCTATCGCTTTGGCCACTCCTCGATCCTTGATCTTCTCAACTTCAAACACGAAAACACGGACTACACCCCGCCGAAACTGAGATTTGACCGTAACTTCAGTACGAGCATCCCTAACCGGGATGTATGGGACACCTCCCCCCCTGTCGATGGTAGTTCGGTTCACTTCTTTACAGATGGATCTAAGACGGAGGGTGGGGTGGGTTGTGGTGTTTTCTCCGAACAGCTCAATCTGAGCATCTCTTTCCGCCTCCCCGATCATTGTAGCGTTTTCCAGGCGGAAATCATGGCGATTAAAGAAGCCCTGTCCTGGCTGAAATGTAATGTATTATCTGTCAGGGATATTAGCATTTTCACTGACAGCCAAGCGGCAATCAAGTCCCTGGAATCGTTCTCCTTCACTTCAAAGGCTGCCTTAAACTGTCGTCTATCTCTTATGGAGATGACAGATCAGTTCAACATTCACCTATGCTGGGTGCCGGTCCATAGAGACATTCCAGGTAACTGCAGGGCTGACGACCTCGCCAGACAGGGTACCACTCTAAGGATTTTGCCTGAAAGGCAAGCCCTGGGTATGCCCCTCGCTACATGTAAGTATCTACTAAAGCTGAACGCTATTAGCGCGACCAACCTTATATGGGGAAACGGCTCAACGTGTCAGATTTCGAGACAGATCTGGCCTAAGCTGGATCAAAAACGTAGTGCCGATCTGATCAAGTTAAAGCGTACACAAATCAGCTGCGTTGTCGGTGTTCTCACTGGACACTGTCTTATAGGCCAGCACGCCAAAAGACTTGGCCTCTTCTCCAACGACTTCTGCAGAAGCTGTAGGGACGAGGAGGAGGAGGAAACCATCCTTCACCTCCTATGCACATGTCCAGCCCTGTCGCATAAAAGAATGCTCCATCTAGGGTCCCCCTTCCTTGACGACCTCTGCGATCTGGCGTCCTTGGACGTCATGAGCATCCATCGCTTTGTCAAAAGCTCCGGTTGGTTTTGTTAGTCCCTGAGTGGCCTAATGGTTTGATCCTGGTATCACAAAGGACCTTCGCTGGTCTAAGTGTGTCTACACTCTCGTTTGGACAGCCAACATAACCTAACCTAACCTTTACCTCGTGCACATGTATTGGAAAAATAAAAACGAAATATGTATAACGAAATGGAATCACCCGAAGCTGAAGTGGAATATGTGGTTGGTAGTTATTCTCACTCTATGCGGTTTTATGGGCATGCTTTGTTATGTTTTTGGAATGATACAGTTGCTTGGAATTTGTATCATCACCAACTGATCTTGTCTTATACTGCTTATGTTCACAAACGTTTTTTTGCATTTGCAACCGTAGTCGGCAAATCCCTTTAAATTTGAATTTATTTGCTTACTTTGTTAAATTAAAATTAATGGAAACATCGCACAACAATTAAATTGAATTTATTCATCATTTATGTGTCAAAAGTACCTAGCAAATACTATTAGTCAGCCAACTGGACCTGTCCCGTTGAACTTGTGCGCGCCACCTACAGCGAGGAGGTCCACTACAGCGTCGTCCCTCGGGGTTAGATTCGAAGACTCTGCGGGCCTGCATGTCCTAGCCATCTCAGACGTCGACGCAGTTTTTTGACTAGGTCGATATCGCTGTACAGCTCGTATAGTTCGTGATTGAATCTTCTCCTCCCAAACCCGTCAACGCCGAAAATCTAACGAAGAATTTTTCTCGAAGCGACCAAGGATATCTTCATCCTCTTTTAATTAAGTCCATGTTTCAGTGCCGTAAAGTAGGACTGGGATGATCAGGGTCTTATACAGAGTCTCCTTAGTTATTCAAGAGAGAGCTTTACTGTTAAATTGCCTTATAGGCCCAAAAAACAGCGATTGGCCAGAGTTATTCTTCTCTTGATTTCTGCCAAAATAGACAAAGGCCCTTACTACCTCGAAGTTATAGCTGCCCACTGTGACGTTCTGTCCAATTCGTCGGTGTTGGTTTTCCCTTCTTGTTGACAGCATATACTTGGTTTTGCCCTCCTTTATTGCTTAACCTATTTTGGCCGCTTCCGCCTCAATGCTTGCAAACGCACCGGTGACAGCCTGATGAGTTCTTCCGATAACGTCTATATCGTTGGCGTATGCAAACAGTTGTACAGACTTGTGATAGATTGTGCCTCCGGTGTTAGCTTAAATAGCAATTGCTAGAGTTAAGTTTTTATCATATGAAAGTAAGCAAATCCACCGTGCATTTCGGGTATGAAATACATAAAGAACTAATTCCAGTGTTGTCACCTATTGACGATATTTTCTGGTAGATCTCGACACCCTGTTAATAAAATGAGATAAGAAACTTAGACTGACTTAGACCCAGGCGCCTGCGTGACAGTTATTGACATACTCATAGCGGAGCGACAAATTCGCGTGAGTGGCTAAACCCCTCCGGAAAGCGGAGCTTAAATAAATAAATAAAATGCGCGAAGCGCGCCACTTACCTACTTTTGGCAACACTGACATTCATTTTTTTTTATGTACTTCCTACCCGAAATGTACCACGAGAAACTATAATAGTTCCTATTGAAATATCGTTTGTCAAAAATCAATTTTCAATGTTCAATATCCCGAAACTAATCGAGATACCAACAAATTTTACTTATTATTTTTTGTTCAGTACGTCGAAACTTTTTAGAAACGCAAAAAATCATGGCACAACGGATATCATTATCGTGCCGAAACCTCAACCGCAAATTCTACATATGGTTACTTTCATATGTCGTTTTCCTTTGGTTTCACTCCCGATTTCATATCTTCTGCTTACTTTTGTGTGTGTTGGTGAATGTCTGATTTTTGTTTACATTTTCCACAGAAAAATAAAGCAAAAAATGGCTTCTTTTTGCCTAATGGAAAACCACATTAGCAATTCTATCATGTTTTTATTAATATATTATCAATTTTTTTTTATTATATCTATGTAAAATTTGTTTCTACTAACTTGCCCCAACTGAAAAAATTAAATAAACAAAAGAATGTGTATTGTACCATATGACTTTGACAAGTAGTCCGATGTAAGGGTTTATATGTATGAGTGCATTTTGAAAGCACTCCCAAATGAAATCCGGAAGAGAAAAACACTCCCGGAACAGCACTCCAAACAGCCAATGGAACATGATTGGGAGTGCTTTTTCTGTGCAGAACACAAAAAGAGTACTCCTTTTTGCCCAATGGAAAACGGCAATAGTAATTGCTTGCACTCGGGCTATTAGTATCTACAGGGTGTCCGCCGGGAACGTATACTACTTTGTTTTGCCGCCATTTTGGTAAACATTAGTCTTGACAGTTCATATTTGGCAGTCGTGAAGTAGACACGTGGCAAATTTATTATGGAAAAATATTCGATAAACCAACGTGTTTTAATCGTTAAAACATTTTATCAAAATCAATCATCGATTACTGTGACGATGAGAAAGTTACGTGAAATTTTTGGGAGAAACAACGTGCCAACAAAACGCACTATTTATCGTGTAGTGAATGATTTCGAAGAAAGAGGGTCTGTAGGTGATAGGCCCAAGCATGGGCCACAACGTACTGCAAGATCGGCTTAAAACATTACTGCTGTTCAAGGAAGTTTAATTAAAAGTAACAGTCTGGTGTGCAATTTGGTCAGGAGGAATCATTGGACCTTACTTCTTTGAAAATGAAAACGGCGTAACGGTAACTGTGAATGGGGAGCAATATCGTGATATGATTGAACACTTTTTAACGCCACAACTGCATGCTTTGGGCTTGATTAACATGTGGTATCAACAAGACGGTGCCACATCGCATACAGCCAGGATTACAATGGAATTACTGCGAGACCTCTTTCCACAACAAGTTATTTCAAAAAATGGTGATGTTGATTGGCCTCCACGGTCGCCTGATTTGACTGCTCCTGACTTCTTTTTGTGTGGATATCTGAAAAGCAAGGTTTATGCAAACAAACCAGAAACGCTTGAGCAACTCAAACAAAATATTCGTGATGAAATTAATGAAATACCGCGTGAAATGTGTGAGAATGTAATGAAAAATGTGCTCAAAAGGGCTCGCAATTGTGAGACTAGCAGAGGCGGACATTTACCTGATATTGTATTCCATACATAATTGCCGACATTAAATAAAACATTTATCAATATAAGATCCATTCTCCTTCATTTAATCAAAAATTATAAACAAACAAAGTAGTATACCTTCCCGGCGGACACCCTGTATGAAGATTATACATCCTTGGCGCAACCTAAAAAAAAAAATAGTAATTGCTTCATATTTTAGCAGTCAGTTTATTGTTAACAAAAAGTGGTCCGACACACTAAATACTTACGCCACAGCGCACACTATTTTTTATTTTTAATACCAGCCATTATTTCACCAGTTGAATATTTTTTAAGCGGACTTCTGGTCACACTGCTCCCTTGTGAACTTAAGCACACACATACCCACAGCCATTAAAAACTCTTCTCTTACTTCTATACATTATATGTTCTGTGGTTGACAGCCCGCTGCGCGGCTTATTGACATTTCGGGTTTGAGTGCTATTATTCTCACGAATCGATAAAAATGGCTCAAATATCAACGGAAAGTTTAGAGTTATTCGTTAATGAATACTTAAAGGAAGATCTCAAGCGTCTGGAAAACTACATAAATGTATACAACGAGGAGATTATGGAATTCGTCCAGTTGAAGAACACAATACAGACGATGCGGGAAAATCTTGCTGAAGGCTTCAAGACGCAGATGAATATTGGTGGAAGTACGTTCATGGAAGCCCAAGTGGATTGTTTGGACAAGATTCTGGTAGACGTTGGGAAATCCTGTTTTGTAGAGTTTACTGTAGACGAAGCGATCAAATTCTTGAATTTTAAAATTGCAATCCTCACGAAAGAGTGCAAAGTGCTTCGAGACGAAAGTGTGAAGACTCGATCCGACATCAAGTTGGCTTTGGTGTACATGGGTGAAAAGGACAAAATGAACGCCGATATTACTTAAGTAAAATAGATTCAGCTGTATGAATAAAGGTATATTTTTCATTTTACGAGCAGTATTTATTGTACGAACTGAATTGAAGTTTAATCCCACAGAAAACAGCAGTGGTTAGTATACATTGTGTTAAATGAAAAACCGAACAACGATACCTTTTCAGTAACAGAAATATACCATGAATTAGCAACACACCTCTTCTGGTAGACAACAATTACAGTGGTACGTCGATATGGCGAATCCACGTCAATAGGGTAATATGCCTTATAAGCACCCCGACCTAGAAAGATCTATGCTGGTTTTGTATTTACCCGAAAGCCCGATTGAGGCAATTGGTATACAATTCTTTTGGGAAAGGCGAGCCTGTAACGCTGAGCGAGCTCTCCGAGATGTTTGTTGATTCTGCGTTTAAATTACTACAGATTATAGTTTTTTTTTGGAATTATTTCGCCTTCGAGTTAGTTCCGAAGATTGCTTGCCCTGTAACAAAGTGAATTTTGGTAGAATGATGTTCTTGTGGTTGTCAGGTGAGCATGAAAGTTGTATGCTTTAGTAGCCTGTCTGGTAGGACGTTGAAAGGTTAAGTTTCTATGGATCATTCTGTCGATATCTGCCATTGTAGAGTAAGCATAAATCTGTCGCCTGCTTTCGATGCGGTAACGATTGAAGGTTGGGCTTAAGTGCTGGATCTTCTATTAGGCAAACTGCTCGCATATGTATGCTGTCAAGTAGATTTAGGTAGGGTTTTGTGGCCGGGCTCCAAACATAAGAGCAGCACTCAAGCTCTGTTCATGTACTTTGTATTAAAGAAAAATTTGCGGCGGTGTAAAGAACTATGCTCTGACGAGTCACCTCAACTTCATGGAAGCTGGTTTGGCTTTGTTAGATATGTCATTCCATATTACTCCAGAGTTTACTGTGGCACTCAGTAAATGCATGGTCTCCTTGGGATCGATTATTTGGTTATCCATTTGAAGCTGGGGAACAGTAGATGAATTCTTTCTGGAAAATGTGGTTGATTGTGTTTTATTTGTGTTGTTTTCAATTGCAAGATTTTTGCAGATCTTCGTTAATTGCGCAGATTTGTTCGCATCTCTGACTATATAATATATTGGCACTCACGGGCATATTGTTTGAGCAAGATGACACTAGAGTGCTGTGATTGGCGATACAAAAAATATTATTATTTGTTGATCATAGTAGATCATTAGTATAGAGTAAAAATAATGTTGCAGGAGGAATGGATCCTGGATGTGCACCAACATTAATCACCCTGATTGTCGTTGGCGTTTGTCGCTTTCCGACGATTGCCGTTTTATTTATAGCTACGACCTGCTGAGCGTTTAACATTACTAAACAACTTGTTTGTCGTGTAGAATACTATTACAACTCTTTCGCAGTGAAAAAGTTATGAAAATGGATTCGTGCTATATCTGAAAAATAAAACGACAATCGTCGAAAAGCGACAAACGCCAACGACAATCAGGGTGAATATGACCTGAAGAAAATTGCCTATCCATCACAGAGTTCTTGTGGTGGTCCATAGGAAGGTAGTTTACTTAATAAAGTACTATGCCAGACTCGGTCAAACGCTTCTGAGATGTTTAGTGCAACCGCTGTAGATTTGCCATGTTCTTCAATAGCTGTGGTCCATAGAAAGGTTACGTAGCTCAGCAGGTCTCCTGCAGAATGGCATCTACGAGAACTACTGCCGGTCACTTATTAGTCCATGATCCTCTACATTCACACTTTAGACGGCGGGCGTAGATAGCAGAGTTATATGCCGGAAATTTAGTAGTAGGCACTTCTCTCCTTTTTGAGAATTTATTGGATGCGGACGGTTATCTAGCACAATGGGAATGTCTTCTGTAAGTAAGATAAAGGACATTTTTTTTTAGAAGAATCGGTGCTAGTTTCGGTGCACAGTTTGTGAGGATTATGGCTGATATTCCGTCTGGCTCAGTGGCTTTTGCAGTCTATGTTTTTAAGGATGCGCCGAATCACATAAGGCCTGAACTTCACCTCAGACATCGTTGTCTGTACAGCCGGTATAACTGGTGGATCTATTTGCGCCGGATTTAATATCGAATTGCCTGAAAACATACCTCAGTATGTCTCTCGGCTCTATGTTCCAAATATGAACTGGGCTCGTAGCCGGAAACAAGTGTAGTAATCTATTCTTGGCTGCCGCATGATAGTTATAGAGAATATCTTCTGTCGTTTATATTTGTTCTCCGCAAAGGCGGCAGGTATTGGATTAAGATATGTACAATAGATCCATTTTGTTCAGATGTGCTTAAGCCGACAATGCCTTGTTAGAAGCCCGGTTAAGATCCTTAGTTCTTTATTAATTTCTAGAAGCCTTTTGACTATAACTTTATGACCTGTGGTTGGGGTTCGGGTTAAAGAACTTTATCGCCGACATATGCAGTGCAACAATTATCCGATAAATATTTCACCGGCAAAATGTCAATCATCCCCAATCGTCACAGTTATTAGTGCGCCAAATACTGATGTGCAAATGTTGGCGTGTGAAGTTTCCAATGTGGTCACAGAATCTAATGAAACTCTGCACTCTCTTCAGAGTAACTCAATGATCAATTAACAACCGTCAGCATTTGAATCGATCGTCTCTGAAGTATTGGGTAATCAACCAATCCATAATACTCAAACGGTGAAAAATGATAACGATGGCATTGCCAGTAATGAGGACGATCTCAAGCAATAGCCCGAACAAATCTTAACTCCATTATTACTTACATTATATACTACTTTTTTTTCGTACCATTTTTATTATAGCCGTGTAGTGAGTCGAGTCAGAGGGTTGTATTCGGATTTCATTGTTCTTTAATACTTTTAATTCAAAATTGTCTTTTGCAACTTCGTTAAGCGCGTTGTTTAGAATTTTAATGCATTCAACACTTTGCACGTAAATCGGCGGTGGTTTACTGGGTCTCTTAAATTGCGTTTTGCTAGGTTGGTTAATTTTATCGGTTGTTTCGTTTTTTGTATTATTGTAGTCGATGTCTTCGTCCACGCTGAGGATGTCGAAACGATTTGACGAGGATAACTCCTTGGGTTTGCTTAACCAGTAGTTCAAAGTTTGTTGGTTTTTTGTTTTAAGTTTCTTTTGGTTGTTGTCGTTGTCTGTTATTTTGATTGGGGATGATCTGTCTCTTTTTTGACTTGTAGGATTGTGTTTGTCGATATTTGTCATGGTATCAGTGGCGACAATGGGTTTGGAAATTGTTTGGTTTTGTGAATAATTTGTATTTTTGCGGTCCATGTGGGCAGAAGTAGGGGTCTTTGATTTTGGAGTTTGAGTACTTGCACGGTTGATTGATGTTCTGTTGTTGCTGTAGCTTGGTTTTTGTGTTTCATTCATCGAAGTTGTTATGAAGGGTGTTGTTTTTGTTTGTCCTATATGTGTTGTCATAGTTGATGTAGTACTTGCTGAGGCAAGTGTTTTTATGACGCTGGTAGATGTCGAGGTTGCTGAAGTCATCATTGTGATGAAGTTATTATGGACATGGAGATCCGGGAATGCGTTAAGATCGCGCCCCGTTGGGGGCGATCGTACAACACTCATCTAATTTGCAGTACAAGCCTAGAAGTATGCAATTGGATAAGTGTATCTCTTGTAAGCTTTTTTAGAGGCTATGCCTAGCGTAGGTCCAAACCCTTAAGCTTGTGCAGCTTTTAGTACTGAGAAGTACAGATATTTCGGTGATTAGGTTCCACACCTCCACAAAGAGCTTTGCGCCAAATCAGCTGTCACTGAAGAATATGGTATTGTTGGTGTTTGATAATTTACCTATTTACTTCAAGATAAGCAAGCACTGGATGAGAACTTTAGTATCCAGCGATGCGCGAACCAAACGCTATGTGTTTACTTACTTTACTTATGTCCTGTATCCCCTTGTGGGTCCTAGGGCCTCTACTACGCCTACGCGCCATCGTGTACGGTTTCTGGCAATGTGTCTGAGTTCTCCCCAACTTTTCCCTAACTGCCGTGCCTCCTTCTCGACTGTTCTGCGCCATGTTCTTCTCGGACCGCCAGGTCTTCTGCCATCCTGAGTTAGAGGGTTCCATTGCATAGCATGGTTCGCTATGGAGCTGTCACCCTTTCGGAACGTGTGACCAATCCACTGCCACTTCCGCCGTTGGATAGTTGTGCCTATTGGTTCCTGACCCGTTCTCTCGTAAAGGTGTTCGTTAGAGATACGATTGGGCCAGAAAATCCTTAAGATATTGCGCAGACACCTATTAACAAACGTTTGCAGCTTTCTGGTGATAGTAGTGGTCACTCTCCGCGTGCTGCAGCACGGATTCAACGTTGGAGCGGAACAGTCTTATTTTGGTGCTCAAACTGATTGCATTGCTTCGCCATATTTTGGACAACATCCCGAACGCGGACTTTGCTTTGGCGATCCTGTTGGCTATATCCAGTTCGGTTCCACCATCGGTCGAGATAATACTCCCAAGATACTGGAAATCCTCTACTCTCTCTACCGGTTGTCCAGCAATGCATATTTGAGCCGATGAGTTTGTTCCAAGGCTGATAATTTTAGTTTTTGCCGTATTAATTTTCAGCCCGACGACACCTGCCTCCCTCTCCACATCTGCTGTCATTTGGTGGAGATCCATAATTCTGTGGGAGAGTAAGCATACATCGTCTGCGTAGTCAAGATGCTTCAGTTGAGATGTAAGAGTCCATCGAATTCCTCCGTTTCCCGTCGACAAAGCTGCATGAAGCACATCGCTAATCACCAATAGGAATAATATTGGTGAAAGGATACAGCCTTGTCTTACCCCACTTTGGATCTCAAATTCCTCAGACAACCTTCCCCTGTGCAGAACGTGACATTTGGAGCCTTCATATGTAGCTTTGATAATAACAATTAGTTTATCGGGAATGCCTCTCCTGCGTAAGGCACGCCAAATAAACTCCCTGTTGACACTATCGAACGCCTTCTCAAAATCGATGAACAGCAGGTGCAGTGGCGATCGATATTCAACACACTGTTCGATGATAATCCGCAGGGTGTTGATGTGGTCGGCACAGGAGGATCCAGAGCGGAAACCTGCTTGTTCGGCATCGAGTGTGTCTTCGAGATGTTGTTTGATTCGCTCAAGGATGATTTTAGCTATTATCTTAGCTGCAGCAGGAAGCACGCAGATACCCCTCCAGTTTCCGCACTCCATTAAATTTCCTTTCTTAGGAAGCTTGACGATCATTCCCTTTTTCCACTCGTTAGGAAAGCTCTCAGCTTCCCAAGCTCTATCTATAAGTGGAAGCAGAAGCTCAGCCGATGTTGTGGGCGTTGCTCGTAAGAGCTCTGCTGGAATACCGTCAAGTCCTACCGCCTTGTTGGTTTTGAGTGCCTTGATCGCGGTAATAATCTCATCTTTACTGGGAGTCGTGGTGCGTGTTCGGGAACTTCTCACCTCGGGCATCTCAGTCTGATTTTGGGAGCATATCGCTAGCGAATACACGGTTCAAAACCGTAGCAAAATGCTCTTTCCATCTCTTGAGCTGGTCCTCATCCGAAATGAGCAAGGAGCCGTTTAGGCTTTTCACTGGGTGTTGGCTGGAGCTGCGACCACCTGTCAGCTCCTTCGTGATTCTGTAGACGGTCCTGCTGTCGCACCTCCGTGCAGCTTCTTCTGCTTCTGTAGCCAGCGCGTTGATGTAGTTGCGCTTGTCACGTCGTACGCTACGCTGAACTTATCTCATCTTCATGCGATATAGGGACTCTAGCTCGCTTCTCCCTGCTGCTGGGGTAGCTGCAACGCGAGCTTTTAGCTGTTTTCGTTCGTCAATCCGTCTCCAGGTATCCTTGAGACGGATACCTTCGGGTAGGGGTTAGAATATACCCGAGGTAGGCATGCCTGTTGTAAGAGGCGACTAAAATCCACCCTCCGTATACCGAGTATGGCGTATACAAAAAACATGCAATGAACAAAACAAAAGATTTAAATACCCCAGGTGGCAGTCCAGGTAAACTGGAAAATCCACCCTCTTCGGAGGTCGGCTCTACGGATTCTGGGGAGAGCCATTTATTGCACCTTATAAATCCCTTCTCAAAAAGTACAAGGGTATCTCGATCTCCACCAACAAGATCGAACGTCTCCGGAAAAAGAAGTCCGCCGGAAGCGCAAACGCGTGAAAAACGGGACTCAGCGAAATCTAAAAGCATTGAGGAGGAAAACGACGTACTCCGTACCAAGCTTAGCGAAATGGAGCTACTCTATCGTGAGCTCAAGAAAGAGGTAGATTTACTCAGGCAAGAAAATAATGCCCTAAAAAACACGTACCTACAAAAGGAAAATACAGTTAGCTCACATCGCTCACCTAGTCGCGAATACCAGACGGATGAAGAAGAGCTAACACGCGAAACGAATTGGGTCGAAAAGAAACGACCTAGCAAAAAACGAAAAGCTGGTTCCTCACCGGAAGTCGAGCCACAAAAAGATGAAAAGCGCAAGGAGATGCAAGAAAAGCAACAACAACCAAAATTACGTCCTCCGCCACCGATAAACGTCGTTGGAATTACGGACTATAATAAGTTGCATTGCCTCCTTAACGGAACTCTGGCTTCGAAGTTTAAGGTGACATCTCTGCGAAACAATACGTGGAAAATCAATGTCGACGATGCCGACGGTTACCGATCAGTATCTAAGAAATTGAATGCCGAAAAGATTCAGTGGTATACTTATGAAAATAAGTTAGAAAGACCACTGCGTGTTGTAGCAAGGGGACTCCACCCCTCGTGCACTAAAGAAGATGTAATGCACGACCTTCAAGACAAAGGCTTTAAAATTCTTGATGTCGTCAATATTATCAAGAAGGAGAAGCAACAGTCGGAGGGAGATCATGAAAAATTGGTAAAGCGCGGTCTTCCACTATTCATGCTTAGTTTTGATAAAGACGAAAATAAAGACATTATATATGGTATCAAGACTATTCTAAACATCGTGGTCAAAATCGAACCCATGCGTAAGACCTCCAGATCGATCCCGCAGTGTAAGCGCTGTCAAGGCTTCAATCACACGCAGACTTACTGCCAGAAAGAGCCGCGATGCGTCAAATGCGCAGGTAAACATCTCTCGGAAGAGTGTCACCTAAACAAGCAAATCCCAGCCACTTGTATAAATTGCAAGGGAAAACATCCTGCGAACTATCGAGGTTGCGAAGTGGCGAAAGAGCTTCAAAAACGCCGCGATACGCTAAAAAATTCGATGCGTCCGAATATGAAACCAATCAAGAACAAAATAGCTACGAAAAAAGCAGCGAAAGATAGAAAGTCCGTCAATATTAACTTAAGATCGGTTAATGATAAAAAATCCGAAAGTAATAGAGATAAGGTAACAGAAGCAAAATCTCCGAATATTGGCATGCAGTCTTATGCTCAAGCGGCGAAGACAGTTAAGGGTACCTACACGACCGACAACTCACGGGAGATCAAAGCAAGAAACCGTCCAAACTTTAATGTAAAAACTCCTTCTCAAGTTGCGACATTGAAAAATAGTGATAGAGGTAGTTCAGAAGATCATGTATCCAATGTTTTTTCCCTAATTCTTGCGAAACTTGAAGAGCAATGCAAAACAAATAAACTAATTTTCGAGAGACTAGTTGCACTAGAAAACAACATTCATAACACGCGCACTTCAACCAGAATATGAAAGAAACGCTTAAAATTCTTACTTGGAACGCTAACGGGCTCATACAAAGACTCGACGAGTTAGAAATATTTATGCGAGAGAAAGATATTGATATATGCTTGGTCTGTGAAACTCATCTGAAAAAGCAATCGAATATTAAGATAAGGGGATATAGCGGATATCACGCCTTTCACCCATCGGAAAGAGCCAGAGGCGGATCATCTTTGTTTATAAAAGAAAATATCGAACACTCAGCGGAAATAAAAATTAGAAGCAATGCAAGTAAGCACGGTACGCGTTAGAAATAGACATTTTGCTTTCAACATTTCGTCTATATATTGTCCACTGCGATGTAAACTTGAAGAAAAAGATTTCACAAACATCTTCAACTTCCTTAAACCAAATTTTATTATTGGTGGTGACTTCAACGCGAAACACCCCTTCTGGGGCTCAAGGTACGCCTCTCAGAAAGGTAGAAAGCTTTATAATGCGGGTATACAATTCAGTTGTGATTTTTACTCGACGGGTAAACCAACATATTGGCCAACTGATAGAAATAAGATACCAGATCTGATTGATTTCTTTGTTGTTAAAGGAATATCTAGCAACTGTATAAAAGTTGAAGAAAGCTTTGATCTCTCCTCTGATCATTCTCCAATCATTATGACGATAAGCGAAGCTTTGATTAAAAAAGTAGGACCGGCCAGATTAACTGGCGCGAAAACTAATTGGGACGGCTTTAAAAAAGATATTGAAGCAAATATTGAGCTGAGCGTATCACTTAAAACGCCCTATGAACTTGAAGTTGAAGTAGATCGCTTCGTCGAAATCTTACAGGATGCCGCGTGGAAGAATACTCCCAACCTAAAGAGAACCCCGGCCAGTTACATTAAAATTTATCCGCAGGAAATAAAAGAGATGATTAAGGAGAAGAGAAAAGCGCGTAAAAGATGGCAACAAACTCGGGCTCCGCAACATAAAGCACATCTTAACCGTTTGTGCAACTCACTAAAACGATCTATTAAAGACCTTAAGAATAATGAAATACAAACTTACCTAGAAAGCTTAACGGCAGAAAAAGATTCTAACTATTCGCTTTGGAAGGCTATAAAAGGTATTAAAAAACCTCAAATTCAAGCCGCGCCAATTAGGAAAAATCAAGACGAATGGGCCAGGCATGATAAAGAGAAAGCGCAAGTTTTTGCCGCCCACCTGGAAGAAACTTTCAAACCGTTTGATGGACAAGCTCTTATTGAAAATATAAATACGTCGTATATAGACAATAGTGTAATAAGAAATGCAACGCTTACCGAACTTAAGGAAGAAATAAAGAAACTTAAACCTAAGAAAGCTCCTGGATACGACCTAATTACGGGAGAGGTTCTTAAAGCACTACCAAGAAAAGCTCTAATTAAGCTTCTGTTCATTATAAACGCCGCGATTAGACTAGAATATGTTCCCAGTCAATGGAAAGTCGCCGAAGTTATAATGGTCCTTAAGCCTGGAAAACCGCCGAATGAAAAAACCTCTTATAGACCGATTTCGCTTCTTCCAATTATATCCAAAGTGTTCGAGAGAATATTGGTTAGGCGAATACAGCCGGTTATAGAAGAAGGGCATCTCATCCCTGATCATCAATTCGGATTTAGAAGTAAGCATTCTACAGTTGAACAAGTACATCGAATAACACATGTAATCGAAAAATCACTTGAAGAAAAAAAGATTTGTTCAAGCGTATTCCTTGACATTTCTCAAGCCTTTGACAAGGTCTGGCACGAAGGCTTAAAGTTTAAATTACGACAAGTTCTGCCAGAGCACCTATATAATATTTTGAAGAACTACCTTACGAATAGGCTATTCCGCGTCAAATGTGGAAACGAATTTTCAGATTTTAAGGAAATAATGGCTGGGGTGGCGCAAGGAAGCGTTCTTGGTCCAGTCTTATATCTATTATACACTCGTGATATACCGCAAGTAGAAGGCACTGAGCTAGCTACATTTGCCGACGACACTGCTATCTTGACAGTAGGTAAAACGGTCGAAGATACCACAGAAAAACTGCAAGAAGCTTTGAATAGAGTAAATGAATGGACAAAGATTTGGCGAATCGCACTCAACGAGACCAAATCTGTTCATGTAAATTTTACTTATAAGAAAATAAATAATTTGCCGATCTTTTCAAACTCGGTTCAAATCCCGTTTGCAAACGAGGCTAAGTATCTTGGAATGACACTTGATACAAAGCTAAAATGGAAAACGCACGTTAAGAAAAAACGCAAAGAACTAGATAACAAATATCGAGAAATGTATTGGTTACTTGGAAAATATTCCAAGCTTAATATATATAACAAACTGCTTTTATATAAGCAAGTGCTAAAGCCTGTATGGACATATGGTATACAACTCTGGGGTTGTACCAAAATAAGTAATATTAAAATTTTACAAACTTTTGAAAACAAAGTGCTAAGAGGTATTGTAAATGCCCCATGGTATATCAGAAATAGCGATATCCACAGAGACCTTGGCATTAAAACAATCGAAGACGAAATTCAAACCTACGCGAGAAAGCATAGAAGTCGACTAGAAAGTCACGTAAATATTACAGTCCTCCAACTTTTGGAAGAAAGAAATTTACTGCGCCGTCTACAAAGAACCAAACCTTTAGACCTAGCGCGATAAGTAACCGCGTCTAAACTGCGGAGCTGGCAGGAACTTCCAATGGGAAGGTACCTGCAAAACGTCATTATTTCGCGAAACGAAAACTACTTGATAAGTCGAATACTTAGTTGTAGTAAAAATAAAAACAAGTCTGTTTTGAAGGGAGGTTTTTTAGTGGGTAAGAATCCCACACTACTATGAGCACGCGCTGTCGATCCTCATAGTGTCTTGTTGAAGATTTTCACCTACCCTCGGAAAAAAAAAAAAAAAAAAAAAATCCTCGGAAAGCCACGCCCTATGTCTTCCCTGCGATCGACCGACAATTCTTTCAGCACCAGATGTAAAAACATTTTTCGCAGCACACCAATGGTTTTGGATGGTTGCGGGCATTGAGCTGCTGATTGCTTTCACACCTTGCGAAAAGTGCTCCCTTAATTGTTGGCGCACTGAGGGATCACTAAGTCTATCGATGTTGAACCTGGGCATTCTTGTGTTGTCGTGGGATCTTCGAACTGCAGCAGTGCGTAGTTGGAGAGTAGCTATCATAAGATGGTGATCACGTACTATCCCCACATCTGCCCCTCGCCTGTTTCGGACGTCCAGGAGACTACTTCTAAAGCGGCGGCTGATAGCAAAATGGTCAATTTGGTTGGAGGTTGCTTGCCTATCATTTTAAACCCAGCTGACTTTGTGGCAGGTCTTGTGCTCAAACATGGTGCCACCTATCACAAGGCCGTTGGCATTGCAGAAATCCACAAACCTTTCGCCGTTGTCATTCCGGTTGCCTAGTCCATGCTTCCCGATTACATGTTTGAGCCCTTCGTTGTCGCTGCCTACCTTGGCATTCAAATCCCCCATCACTATGACAATGTCTCCATTTGGTGTTGTGTTAAAGACGGCGCTTAAGAGATTGTAGAAGCTCTACAATCAAACACTGTATGATGGTGACGCGTCGTACTCTAGTCCGGAATCTGGCCGTCAAAATCCTATCACCATGAGGCTGCCAGGAAATTAGGCCCTTGCGTGCTGTTGTTGTTAGCAGCAGTCCGACTCCATATTCCCGCGGGCTTCCGGATGGTCTTCCAGAATAGAGTAGTACAGTGTTACGCGTTGGAGACTGGTACTCGCCCGCTTCTAACCATCTTACTTCACTTACCCCCAAAATGTCCAGTTTATATCGCATGAATTCGTTTTCCAATTGGAGGAATCTGGCATTGTAAGGACCTTCTCTTCCCGAGTCGAGGAGCGCCTTTACATTCCAGAAACCTATCTTTGTCCGGGTACAATAGCCAAAAGTCGTCAACATGTGATCATTCCTTATCCGAGGCATAGTGTCGGTTTCCGTAGCGGGCAATATTCGGTAACGCAGGTTGCTGGCCCACGTTACCTAGCCTAGAATCAAGGCCCTAGACAACCCGCACTTACAATTTTGGCCTATACGTATAAGGGTTTATACGTATAGTTGCCCGGGGACCACCACTAGGAGGTAAAGGAAGCACTTCATCACGAACTTGATTGTTGCGCTACTGGCCCAAGCCAAGTTTTGGGCAGTCAGTAGTTTCCCGATCAATCGCAATGCAGGTCCCCAAAACGTTATGTGTTTGGTATATGCTCTCTATTTTTGGTATGAATTTATAGTGAGAAAAATTATTATTATTATTATTATTATTTATTAACAAGTAATTACAAATTACAGGCTAATACTTAGAATTAATGAGCAACTAGCTGCAAGGGCTTTCGGCTCTTAGGTGGTAATATTAATTTTATATAATGATTTTAGCTTTATTTTTAAATTCACTGATTCGATTTATGTTATCTTTGGTAGGATTTTGCAATATATCGTAAAGAGATACTCCTTTAAATAAACTATTTCTTAGTGCGTTTAATGCTGTACTATGTTGGAGAATATGCTGTATGTCAATGGGTATGTTACAAGAGGGGCAAGTCTGGGGATTGCTCCTATTTAGCAGATGTTGGTGTGTAGAGTCCCAATCTCAATCGCACAAAGTTGGTTATTTTACACTTTAAGATGTTCGGCGGGTAAAATGGGTGCAATCTATCGGGGTTTATTTTCTTGTAATGATGGGTGTAGGAGTTCCAAATTAAGTTTGATCTTATCTTATCTTTGATCTGGTTTAAACACAGCCTTATAACTTGACAGAGTTGCCAGATAGGCATAATGTAATAATCGAATAAATCGATCCAAATGGCGTATCAAAGCCATGCATACTTTTGGCAGTATGCGGCATACACTAGAGGCTGACACGCGAATAACGTCGGCGACCGCTAACTGCATCGATCCACTTGCCATGAATCGTAGAGTGATCAGCAATTGCTGCTCAGGGAAAAGGAAAAAGGAACGAAACGAATAAATAAAACTAAAATTACATACATTTTTCTTTTTTACCGTGGCAGTGGGTGCTGCAATTCGTCCACTACCAATTGAAGAACGTAAAGAAACGATGTTTTCGACAACCGAAAACGCCGAAAAAAGTCCACATCGTCCCAAGTATTTACTGTACTCCGTTGTGGCATATGGTAGATACGGCGCTCAAATCGACGAACTTCCACCGCTTCTTCATCGTTCTCGTACTCGATATCATCCTCGAAATCATGAAACAAACTATCCGCACCAAAAATCAAATCCATTTTCCAGAAAATAGAATAAAAAATCAAATGAAACCAAAATAGAACCCACGTGTACGTATTTACTTTTTTAACAATGACAGCCAAGAAATATCGAAATAAAGTACTATCTTTCATGATAAATGATTGAAATTGGCCTAATCCTGGTATTAACGACGCTACACTGCCGATTTTGATGGTCCAGCTAATACCGAGTACCAACTAATACTCGGTACCAAATTGACATTAGTACTTTGTGAAGAAATGACGTGATACCGATTTGAGTACTACCAACTGGTCTAATACTGATTTCGAGAGCCAAGCTAATACCGACTACCAGCTAATACTCGGTACCAAATCGGCGTTAGTACTTTGTGAAGAAATGACATGATACCGATTTGAGTACCAACTTTTACTGTAATACCGGTACTAGCGCTAGTACTCGGTGAAGAAATCGGGCGTTACAGTTTTAATTGATCGAGGTCTAGTACCCTCTTTCTGGAAATTGGTACGAAGATAGTTTTGGCTGAATTGATTTTTAAATCTTTATCATTGCACCACCTTGACGTACGATACCACTACGAAACGTTCGACTATGGTTCCTTTTCACTTAGGTAAAAGTGACTGTGGTTCAGGCACACTTGACCACGACCGTCCGGGGGGACCTGGGCCTCAAACAAAAAATGTCTCCATCCAGCCAGGTGGTTGAGGACCCGTGACGTTCTTACCGACTTTGATGAAGAAGCGAGAGTTCTTTATCGTCATCCTGCACAAACGGACAATCTTGGCAAGGGTAGACATTGCTCTGTCTATCATAGGCAAATTTTCATATCGATGATGGGTTGGTTGATGGGTATCGATTTTATATTTCTGTTTTTTTCTAAGATCTGCCGTAGTGTGAATATTTGGTCAAGAGTGGGCTTTCCCGCCCTAAGACCGCACTGATAAGGGCCTAGCAAGTTTTTGACGATCGTTTAATAAGGTAGATAGGATCTTATATGCAATGTTGCGAAGACATATCTTTTTAGATACTCAAATAATAATGGTTCAGTACGAAAAGCTGGCGAATTAACACTTTCAAATCTAATATTGTACTATCATCAACTAACTTTTTTTTATGGTCAGGAAAGAAATGATTTTCTCTTAAGAATGTGTTTAAAAGAATATCACTATTCTTATGCCCATGCCACACGAGCTTCTTCATTCCGCGCGAACTGTTTTATCCAGCGAATACTTTTTATGGTACACGAACTGTAGACGTATTACGAGGGCTATTGTTATAACATATATCAGCATGAACGCACGAGCTTTTAATTTGAACAGGATTTCACAATTTTTCGTAAAATTTCGTAGAAGTTCGGAACTTCAGTCAGTACAGGACCTAATATAAACATTTTTCTCTTGGCTACGTCTACCTTTCTGATATTTGAATGACAAAATATTCCTCCTCAAAAATTCAAATGTATAAACGGCTGCAAAATAGATTCGTTGTATACTCGTACATTTCACTGAATTTAAGACATATTGGTATAATTTTCCAACAAAAGAAAGGGGAAGAATTCGTCCAGTTCAAGTGATGATATTATTAAAAAAAAGCTTTTTTTAAATGGCGATTTAGAATTTTTTTTTTAAATAATTCCAATTTTTTTCCCTTGTTTAAAACAAGGGAATATTGTGGGAAAAATCAACTGAAAAAAGGGGAAAATATGCAAAATGCGACAAAAAGAAGAAGAAATTCATTTAGAAAATCTGGGAACACTGGCAGTGTGTTCGAAGCAGACGCAACTCACGCGCTTAGTCAGGGAAATCTAGTGCTATTAATCACCGTATTACGGACTACCGAACGGTTGGGATCGAATTTGCTTATGGTTTGTTTACTTTTAGGAACTTATAAAAAAAAATTAAACACTATGAGATCATTGCCTAAAGAGGAATACAGATCTACCCCATAACGGGGAAGTTTAAATTTTGTGTACAAACGGAGACACATACATTTCTGGTTTCGAAGGCGAAGCTACAACTAAAATAATTTGGCGAAAACGTGAAGAAATATTAAAATCCTCCAAAGTGAAGCAATGGTGAAACCGTAAAGGTAGAGTGCTGCGACCTAGATGAGGCAAGTACACCAGAAGAGATCTGCAAGGCCATAACAGAGTAATTCCCATCGGCAGCGATCATCATCACCGATGCTATCAAATCCATATGGACGACAGAAGGAGGAACCCAAACTGCTCCCATCAGTCTCCCAGCGGGAAGCCTGTCGATATATTCTGAGGTCAAACCCCCACACAATTCCAGTAACCAACCTCGTCGGAAAGACTTATACGCTGAAATGCTCGGGTGCATTCTAAAGAGCACTGAAATAACGAGGGGCACAACAGAGGAGCAATCGAAAGAATTGACATCATCTCTGACCAGTGAGAAACTTAGAGAATTATGAAGAGCTACGAGAAGAATTCCAGCGGATAAAACTCCGTAAGGTGATTAAAAAGAGCAAAAGTGAGTCGTTCCAGGCACTCAGGGACGCACTACGACACAATGCTTAAAGGGCTTACAAAATAGTCATGAACAAATTGAAAAGCTGCACGGCAGCTGCACGGATATACCCAAGCATCATAAACACGAATGTCAGCCGCCTATTCCCGAGGAAAGATGAATTCAGACTACTACGAGAATTATCAGATGAAACGGAGATGATACCACCAGTCACAACTGAGGAAGTCATAAAAGCCGCGGCAGTTTTTAAAAGCAACAAGATGTCAGGGATGGGTGGAATCCTGAACTCCGTTTCAAGGGAAGCGATCAAAACCGGACTAGAGGTTTTCACTAGAGATGGGCAAAAAATCACTACCTGTGAATTATTTACTGCGAATGAAAATTCACAGCGCAGCCTGTGAATGAATTAAAAATAAATTGTGAACGGTTAAAATGTGAATAAGGAATTCTTTTTCACATCACATTTGTATACGCAACTGTTCAGTACTATGACACAATTTTGATAACTGTTCATTTCTATATTTTACATTTCTGCTAAACTCTCTTTGAATCAATCCGAAAGTAACGTTAAATTTTCCAAAGTTTTTTTTTACATTTATATTCTTTATTGCTCAATGTACCTTTGTAAACTAATTTCGTTCTTTTTCGATTTAAACAATCACCGAATGTTGGCGCATTGGTAAACATTTATACACAAGACATTTATACTACACAAAATAATTTAATAAAAGTACACCTATTGAAATTATTGCTTGCACAATCATTACACATTTTCCCAAACTTAAAATTAATTTTCGATACACACATTCGTTCCAATACAACAACAAAAGATACAGAACTGGCATTGCTCAGTGCAAAGCGGCGAACGAAGAACGAAAATGTACACATCGAACCGTACAGAGCTGACATTGCTCAGTGCAGAGCGACGAGCGAAGAACGAAAATGTACACACCAAACCGTACAGAGCTGGCATTGCTCAGTGCAGAGCGACGAGCGACGAACGAAAATGTACATATTAAACCGTACAGAACTGCCACTGCTCAGTACAGTACTTCAAACCGTACAGAGCTGGAAGTGCTCAGTGTAGAGCAATGAACGATGGTTTTTACGTCACATCTATGCATACAAAAGTGCGAGGCAGCAAAGGATAGAACAAAGCAAAACGTGGTGAAATGCGTTTTGCAAGTATATGAAATGTATATGATTCGCTGGGTTATACCACAAATAAGAGAAATATTTCTCTTGTACGTGATTATATTCAAAGTTGCCGTTAATAACAAGACGAAAAAGATTAGTTTTATTTGAAATTTTTACGGAATTAGATGAAAGTTTCGCAAAATGTAATTTGTGCCAATCGAAATTTTAATATCATACAAAACCAGCACTTCAAATTTAAAAATGCATATGCAAATCAAGCATCCTTTGGTGACATTAGTTTCTTGGGTAAGGGTATTTTTGGAATTATTGGGTCGAAATATTTTTAACGCTACTAGCACTAATAGGTATAGTATATGCATACATCCACACATGTATATTAACGAATGACCTACGAGTACATTTTACGATACACGAAGTCAATAGTATAATAATTTATTGAAAGATAACAGAAAAAAATGTATATTGTACTTTGTTAGTAAGTGAAGAATTTTTTATTTGTAAAAAAAACTACTCCCATACATTCGTATTCACAGGTTGTATTCACAGTGAATAAGAAATCACATTCACAGTTATAGCTGTGAACATAAATTCACAACTTAGCCCAGCTGTATTTTTCACACAGCAACGACTAGTCTTTATACCAAATGGCGATAAACCTGAGCAATTATCATCTTATCGTTGTGCTTGCTAGATACACTTGGGGGAACGCTTGAGAAAATTATGCGGATGAGACTAGATCAATTTACGGATAGGTACTCGGTGCATTGTTCGAATTTAGAAAGAAACGAAGTCACAACCATACAATACAAGCTGTGTGCGACATAGCACGATGGCACTCTGAGAACACAGAGGCCGAGTGGAGTAGATATTAGCGATTATGCTGGCGATATTGCATTTATAGTGGGCGCCGTGGCGTAGGTGGGTTGTCTGTTGGACCACTGCGCGTGAGGTTCCAAGTTCGAATCCCAGAAAACACCAACAAGTTTTTTCACGGTCCCACCTCTCGCGAACGTCTAACAAACACCCGAGAGTATTATTGTCGCGAGAAAGCTTCTCAAAACAAATTGATCTTCAGATACGGCACTAAACTGTAGGTCCCTTCCATTCGGTAGAAAAATATAACGCACACAATATGAGTGGTTACGAGAAGCTAGGCCCTGGCATTTACAGAGCTGTTGCGCCAAATATATATAAAAAGTTACGGCCAAAAAAGAAAATGCGAAAATGCAGTCAAGCAATCATGAACGTGAATCAGCGGACCACAAAGCCGAAGCTGTTCTCATAAGCAACCCTAAAAAAGTGGGACACCTAACCATATAGGTCGGTGAACAAATCATCGAGTCAAAGCCATTTATCATGTGCCTAGGAGTGTTGCTGGGCGACAGACTCAGCTTCAGGGACCACCTAACGTACGCTGGCGAGAGAAGCCAGCAGTAGCGGCACTAGCGGAATATTGGAGGACCAATGAATAGGAATCTTTTCACGATCGTGATTAAATCAATACTCTTGTATGCGGCCCCAATATTATCATCAGCGACCATGGCACTGCGCAAGAACAAGTACAATGACCGAAGAATGGAAGTTATAAAAGTAGAACGGTACAGAACAGGACAGAGCAATAGGAGAGATTTTTATCACGTATCCATGCAGAATCATGAAATCAGGCATAACTTGTAGAACGGGCTACAAGTATCCATAAAGGATTTTTACTTCTACCCACAAATAAAAAAAAACTAAATGTTCTTCAATTATTTATTCAGGGTTATCGTGAATAAATTTTCCCCGAGCAAGTATTATGTTTCTTTAAAGAAGAGGAAATAATTCCCCGGAAAAGAAATAAGTATCATGAATGACAAATCCAAGAGAATTTTCAACGCAATCGCGATATCCATTTATTCCCCAATGATTTTTTTCCCTTATTTTGAAGATATCTAATTTTTGTTCGAGCGAAAAATTCCGAGGGAAATTTTATTTACGATAACCCTGATTGAGTATTATAATGCTATTTCAGTATGCAAACAAAAATTGGAAATCCAAGTCATGAACGGACAATGAAGTCGTCAAGATGATGTCCGATTTTATCCAGGCACTCACGAACAGGATTGCTGTTGGAATCGCACAAATTTCTCTTCTAATAGCCACTGAAAACTCATCAAGTGTACAGAGTTTTTTTTTTTACAAAAACGTAAGGTCTTATGAACCCATAAGAAATAATTCAACGGAGACAAATCCGGTGATCGAGAGGGCCACCTCCGCGTCTCTTCGCAGTGGAATGAGGCGATGTTCAATCGTCCAAAGCTCTATGGGAATTGAAAGGGCATATAATAAGGAGTGTACGTCAACCAGTCTAAAAACATTATCACGCGCAGGGCCCGCTATAGCCGTTGTAATAACGTCACACCTCCTTGGCTTACGATGTATTTTTCCCATAAATGTTGTTACGATATTTTGCTCTAGCTAAACCAACTCTAACCTCTGAATATTATTATTATAAGCTTATTAATGTGTAACAAAATTACACAGTTATTGACAAACTACATAGCACCAGCTACTGGGACTTTCAGCTACATCTACACCCTGATTATAACAGAAATTAATTATTACCTAATGATTTTAACACCTTTGACAAAGACCAAAGAAGAGAATTGTTCTTTTCAAGCTAATAGTGGTTGGTTTTAAGTAGCGGCTTATTTCATTTATCAAGTCTCGCATAGATGAACGCCAATATAAGATTTAGATCTTCACTATCTAATCTGATTATAGCAACTTAGGGGTCGCTTAATGCAGCCTCTTTCGACCATTGATTTTTTTTGTTAGGCAGAGGGGGAGCAAGGGCAGAGAATGACCCCCGGAGCACTGCGACTTAAAAACGTCTTTTGTGCTATCATCTGGTTGGTTGTTTGAGTAGCAGTTGTCAACTAGCTGAAATCTAGTTCATTAATGAAGCTGACGATAGTTCGAGCTTAGGAAGGGTTGACATCAGAAGGTGATGTGACGCATTTTTTAAAGTGCTTAGCCTCAGTCTGGCTCAGTCTGGCCGGGCAATCAAAGTATGTGATGGGTTGTTTTGGGGACCTGCATTGCGATTGATCGGGAAACTACTGACTGCCCAAAACTTGGCTTGGGCCAGTAGCGCAACAATCAAGCTCGTGATGAAGTGCTTACTTTACCTCCTAATGGTCGTCCCCGGACAACTATACGTATAAACCCTTGTACGTGTAGGTTCAAATTTTAAGTGCGGGTTGTCTGGCCTTCATTCTAGACTAGGTAACGTGGGCCAGCAACCTGCGTTACTAAAAGCCGACTGTTACAGAAACCGACACTATGCCTCGGATAAGGAATGATCACATGTTGACCACTTTTGGCTATTGTACTCTGACAAAGATAGGTTTCTGGAATCTAAAGACGCTCCTCGACTGGGGAATCGAAGGAGTCGGACTAATGCTAACAACAACAGCACGCAAGGGCCTAATTTCCTGGCAGCCTCATGGTGATAGGATTCCGGACTAGTGTACGATGCGTCACCATCATGTTACGCCCCAACGAATAGTTCGTCTGAGGACGAAAAGCAGAGCTTCTACAATCTCTTAAGTGCCGTCTTCAACACAACACCAAATGGAGACATTGTCATAGTGATGGGGGATTTGAATGCCAAGATAGGCGATGAACACGAAGGGCTCAAACATGTAATCGGGAAGCATGGACTAGGCAACCGCAATGACAACGGCGAAAGCTTTGTGGATTTCTGCAATGCCAACCGCCTTGTGATAGGTGGCACCATGTTTGAGCACAAGACCTGCCACAAAGTCAGCTCGATTTCCAACTACAGGCAAGCAACATCCAACCAAATTGACCATTTTGCCATCAGCCGCCGCTTTAGAAGTAGTCTCCTGGAAGTCTGAAACGGGCGAGGGGCAGATGTGGGGATAGTACGTGATCACCATCTTATGATAGCTACTCTCCAACTACGCACTGCTGCAGTTCGAAGATCCCACGACAACACAAGAATGCCCAGGTTCAACATCGATATATTTAGTGATCCCTCAGTGCGTCAACAATTAAGGGAGCACTTTTCGCAAGGTGTGGAAGCAATCAGCAGCTCAATGCCCGCAACCATCCAAGACCATTGGTGTGCTGTGAAAAATGTTTTTACATCTGGTGCTGAAAGAATTATCGGTCGATCACAGGGAAGACATAGGGCGTGGCTTTCCGAGGATACCTGGAGACGGATTGACGAACGAAAACAGCTGAAAGCTCGCGTTGCAGCTACTTCAGCAACAGGGAGCAAATTAGAGTCCCTATATCGCATGAAGATGAGAGAAGTTCAGCGTAGCGTGCGACGTGACAAGCGCAACTACATCAACGCGCTGGATACAGAAGCAGAAGAAGCTGCACGGAGGTGTGACAGCAGGACCGTCTACAGAATCACCAAAGAGCTGACAGGTGGTCGCAGCTCCAGCCAACACCCAGTGAAAAGCCTAAACGACTCCTTGCTCATTTCGAGCAAGAAAGAGCATTTTGCTACGGTTTCGAACCGTGTATTCGCTAGCGATATGCTCCCAAATCAGACGGAGATGCCCGAGGTGAGAAGTTCCCGAATACGCACCACGACTCCCACTAATGATGAGATCACTACAGCGATCAAGGCACTCAAAACCAACAAGGCGGTAGGACTTGACGGTATTCCAGCAGAGCTCTTACGAGCAGCGCCCACAACATCGGCTGAGCTTCTGCTTCCACTTATAGATAGAGCTTGGGAAGCTCTTGAGAGCTTTCCTTACGAGTGGAAGAGGGAATGATCATTAAGCTTCCTAAGAAAGAAAATTTAATGGAGTGCGGAAACTGGAGGGGTATCTGCGTGCTGCCTGCTGTAGCTTAGATAATAGCTAAAATTATCCTTGAGCGAATCAAACAACATCTCGAAGACACACTCGATGCCGAACAAGCAGGTTTCCGCTCTGGATCCTCCTGTGTCGATTACATCAACGGATTGTCATCGAACAGTGTGTTGAATATCGATCGCCACTCCACCTGCTGTTCAGCGATTTTGAGAGGGCGTTTGATAGTGTCAACAGGGAGTTTATTTGGCGTGCTTTACGCAGGAGAGGTATACCCGATAAACTAATTGCTATTATCAAAGCTACATATGAAGGCTCCAATTGTCACGTTCTGCACAGGTGGAGGTTGTCTGAGGAATTTGAGATCCAAAGTGGAGTAAGACAAGGCTGTATCCTTTCACCAATATTATTCCTATTGGTGATTAGCGATGTGCTTCATGCAGCTTTATCGACGGGAAACGGGGGAATTCGATGGACTCTAACAGCTCTACTGAAACATCATGACTACGCTGACGATGTATGCTTACTCTCCCACAGAATTATGGACCTTCACCAAATGGCAACAGATGTGGAGAAGGAGGCAGGCGTCGTCGGGCTGAAAATTAATACGGCAAAAACTAAAATGTGCGCCGTAGCGTAAGTGGTTAGTGTGTCGGATCACTACGCATGAGGTTCCAAGTTCGAATCCCAGAAAATACCAAAAAAATTTTTCACGGTCCCACCTCTCGCGAGCGTCTGACAAACATCCGAGAGTATTGTTGTCACGAAAAAGCTTCTCAAATCGCCGTTCGGATTCGGCATTAAACTGTAGGTCCCTTCCATTCGTGTGAAAAATATAACGCACACAACATGAGTGGTTGCGAGAAGCTAGGCCCTGGCACTTTAAAGAGCTGTTGCGCCAAATATTTGTACATATTTGTAAAAACTAAAATTATCAGCCTTGGAACTAACCCATCGGCTCAAATATGCATTGCTGGACAACCGGTAGAGAGAGTAGAGGATTTCCACTATCTTGGGAGTATTGTCTCGACCGATGGTGGAACCGAACTGGATATAGCCAACAGGATCGCCAAAACAAAGTCCGCGTTCGGGATGTTGTCTATAATATGGCGAAGCAATGCAAGCAGTTTGAACACCAAGATAAAACTGTTCTGCTCCAACGTTGAATCCGTGCTGTTATATGGTTGCAGCACGTAGAGAGTGACCACTACTATCACCAGAAAGCTGCAAATATTTGTTAATATGTGCCTGCGCAATATCTTAAGGATTTACTGGCCGAATCGTATCTCTAACGAACACCTTTACGAGAGAACGGCTCAGGAACCAATAGGCACAACCATCCAACGACGGAAGTGGCAGTGGATTGGTCACACGTTCCGTATGGGTGACACGTTCTATAGCGAGCCATGCTATGCAATGGAACCCTTTAACTCAGGATGGCAGAAGACCTGACGGTCCAAGGAAAACATGGCGCAGAACAGTCGAGAAGGAGGCACGGCAGTTGGGGAAGAGTTGGGTAGAACTCAGACACATTGCCAGAAACCGTACACGATGGCGCGTAGGCGTAGTAGAGGCCCAAGGACCCACAAGGGGATACATGACATAAGTAAGTAAGTATGGGCTGTTTCGGTGTCTGAAGGACAGAGACGGCAAGTTTCCGATTGAACACGGCCCATTTTCTTGAGATGGTGGTTGAGAGAGCAGTATCCAATTAGGAAGTCAGTTAGGATCTAGCATTCCGGTTGCTCATTGAGAGAATGTCTCTAGTTCTATAATATTTTGTGAGAAATTAATAAATTTCTTGAAATGCCTTAGGCCATGTTGTGCATTTCAATATGAGAGCATTTGTTCACGTTCGCAACGAAATAGCTTTATTTTAATCTGGCTAATAGGTAAACCGGAGAAGAGTTCAGGTTCAATGTAAGGAGATTTGGCACCTAGTCTGACAAGCTCATCAGCCGCTTCGTTACCAGGAATGCCTTTGTGTCCATTAGTGTGATTTTATTGTGTGCAGCAAGCTGCAAAAGAGTCTAGAGACAGTTCCAAACCAACTTAGACTTAAAGTGAAAGGACGTGAGAGCTTTGAGCGCTGCTTGGCTATCTGACATTATATTAATATGTGATCTTCAGAGGTTTCTTCTCATGCATTCTCTGGCGCAGAGTTCCATACCAAAAGACCTCTGCTTGGAAGATAGTAGTGGAGTGACCTAGTGGTGTAAGGAGTTTGTAGTTGGGGCCAAAGATACCAGCTCCTGCCCCATTTAACATTTTTGAGCCGACAGTGCATCAGTTGATTTGATGTGTTGATTGAGGGATTTGAGGATAATTCCAGTAGCTGCGGTCAGGGATGGTAACTGTGAAGGTGTGATTGAGGTGGATTCTTATAGGCATGAAGTCTGAGATGCATACTGCTGGAGAAGTAAGTAGCGGAATTTTCTTAAGGTTCTTCATATGACCATCTAATTCGGAATTTATGTTGTTGCATAAAAGGTGAAGCTTCAGAGCACTGGCAGCCGCAGTCTTCATAATATTTATGTCTAGGGGTGGAAGGTTTAAGAGAACTTCCAGCGCAGCTGTTGGACAAGTGTGCATTGCGCTCGTAACACCCACACAGGATAATCTTTGCACCTTCTTGAGCGCGGAGCGGGTGACGGTTCGATTAACTTTTTCCCACCATACTAGCGAAGCATAAGTTATTATCGGGATGATGATTGTGGTATAGGTCGGTGCCATGATATAAGGCTTTCGAAAGCGACATAAGGTCATTATGGCTTTATGTCACTTTCAAATGTTTTTTTTTTTTTTTTTTCTTACCTGATTAAATTTCAAACGACCCATTTACCATCTTTAGAAGTCCAAATTTATTAAGACGCAGGCAGGATTTTATAACAACTGTAAATATTTATTTTAAAATAAATAAAATTATGTCAATTTAGGTGAAGAAAATGAATTTTAACAAAATATGGTTGTGCTGTTTTTGACAATTTGTCTACAAATTGGGCAGAGAATTGGGTTGTTGTTCTTTATATAGTTCTCCGACAGCTGTGTAAAACAATTTAAACACAATTTAAAGTGATTACATGGCTGCAAGAGCATAGTGCGAGTATTTTCGCAGCGAATGACGCAACGAACTGGTGCTTCATCTGGATTTAAATATTGTTCTTCTTGACTTTCTTCTTCCTCATCTTCCTGACAGAGATCTAATTTCCCAGTTTCTTCAGTAAGCAAAAGCTCTTCATTGATCGAAAATGATTTTTTTGCTTAGCTTTCCCAAGACTATTTCAATTTGAGCTTCTTTGTCTGTAAATTTCTTTTTTGGATATTCAAAGATGTCGAATGTGCCGATTAAGGGCAATATGAACTCCCTCGATTTAATTCGATCCTCGTCTAGCAAAATATCAAGAAACTTAAAGAAATTGTCATGTTTGGAAAGCCTCGTGCTGCTTCGTGAATATTTTCTCACTATTACTTCATCCAATGCTCAAAATCTAAATATCTATTTTTCAAATCTAAACGTCCGGTTTTGAGCATTAGATAAAGTAATAGTGAGAAAATTCGCGCGAAGCAGCACGAGGCTTTCTAAACATGGCAATTTTTTAAGTTGCCGCTTACAAAAAGCGGTGTCACGGCACCGTATAGGTCCAGTCGATCATTTTTGGATTTAATCCCCCTTTTTATGCAGAGGTGTGATTGATGGCAGTCAAGATTCCCGTCAACCCGATCAGAATGAAGTGAGGATAGCGATATCTAAACTCAAATCCAACAAAGCTGCTGGAGCCGAGGGCCTTGCCGCTGAACTTTTCAAGGCAGGAGGAGATGAGTTGGTAAGGAGCATGCACCAGCTCATCTGTAAAATCTGGTCGGACGAAAGTATGCCCGATGAATGGAACCTCAGCATCGTTTGCCCGACCCTGAAGAAAGGAGACCCTCTGAACTGCGCCAATTGCAGAGGTATAACTCTCCTAAATATCGCATATAAGATCCTGTCTGCCGTACTATGTGAACGCCTAAAACCGATCGTCAATATCCTGATAGGTCCTTATCAGTGCGGTTTCAGGCTTGGAAAGTCCACCATTGACCGAATATTCACACTACGGCAGATCTTGGAAAAACCCATGAATATAAAATCGATACGCACCACCTTTTCATGGATTTCAAAGTTGCCTATGATAGCGTGTATAGAGACGAGTTATACAGAGCCATGTCTAGTCTTGGCATCCCTGCCAAGCTCGTCCGTTTGTGCAGAATGACGATGGAGAACTCTCGCTGCTCCATCAAAGTCGGTAAGAACATCACCGAACCGTTCGATGCCAGGAAAGGTCTTAGACAAGGCGACGCGCTATCATGCGATCTCTTTAACATAGTACTTGAGAGAATTGTACGAAACTCACAAACCAACCCCGGAGGTACAATCTTCTTCAAGTCTGTACAACTACTCGCTTATGCCGATGACATTGACATAATCGGAAGAACTCAGTAGGCAGTCAATGGGGCATTTACGAGTATTGAGAACGAGGCAGCAAAGATGGGTCTAGCGGTCAATGAAAGCAAACCAAAATATGGTATATGCAGTCTACAAAAAAGGACACCCAACATCGGCGTCTTGGACAGAACGCCAAAATAGACAGATACAATTTGGGGTAGTAAAGGATTTTGTCTACCTAGGCTCTATGGTCAGCTTCGCAAATGACATCAGTAGGGAGATCATGCGGAGAATTACTCTTGCCAATCGTTGTTTCTATGGGCTAAAACGGCAATTGAGTAGCAAAGCCCTATCTCGAACTACTAAGGTAAATCTTTGGAAGACATTAATCATCCCAGTCCTGCTGTATGGCGCAGAGGCATGGGCTTTGACAAAACCGGATGAGGATGCCCTTGGTTATTTCGAGAGTAAAGTTCTTCGAGCGATCTTTGATCCCGTCTGCATAGACGGCGAGTGGAGGAGAAGGTACATTGCCGAACTATACGGCCTGTACAAGGACATCGACTTAGCCAGAAGAGTTCACATACAGCGACTAAGATGGCTGGGTCATTTAGAGCGGATGGAGCCCAACCTTCCCGCTAAGAAAGTCTTCGAATCCACCTCGGACGGACGGCGCAGTAGAAGACGACCTCGCGGTAGGTGGCGCAAACAAGTGGAGGGGGACCTCAACCAACTTGGCGTGCACAACTGGAGGCAGCTGGCTCGTAACCGTGCTGGCTGGAGAGGTTTGTTGGTTGAGGCCCAGGTCCACCCCGGACTGTAGCGCCATCTAAGTAAGTAAGTTTTGCAGAAAAACCTAGAACAGACCCAGAAAGTTTTAGTCGCCTTCTCAGTGGTTCTGTCTATACCTATGAGGTTTCCTGTTTAATTTGTGGTCTAGAGTAATCCCAAGATATTTTGTTTCTTTTGAGAAATCAATTTGTATTGTATATTGTTTAGTGATAGTGCTCGAAGGCTTAAATTTCTGCTCCTGGTGAAAGGCATGATTAAGGTTTTCGCTAAGTTAGACCTCCTGACTGCCACCAATTATTCACTTTATTTGGGGCATATTGCATTTGTTCAGAAATTCTAGATTAATCTTTGCCCCTAGCTATTATGACTAGGTCGTTTGCGTAGCCCTGGGCAAGAAATCCGGAACTATTGAGGTCATTTAAGATACTGTCCACTACAATGGACCAAATAAGAGCTGATAGGACACCCCCTTAAGGACGACTCTTAGTATTGTAGTTCTAATGGAGATTGAGATTTGTCGAAGCTTGGCAGTAATTAATTTGCTACTGAGCATATTCATTTGGTAGTTTGCTGGTCAATGTCAATGTCAGCAGCAGATGTATTTGATTGAAACGATGTGTTATCGAAGGCGCCAGAGATGTCCAGGAAGGAGCATACGGCTATTTCCTTCTTTGACAAGGTTTCTTCAGTAGTGATGACTAGACGGTGTTGGGCTGTGACCGTAGATTTACCAGATTGGAATTGAAAATTTTTTAGGCGTGTTCTATAAGGCCGGAATTTTTTATTTCAAGATCAATGATTTTTTCCATTACCTTAAGAAACACAGAAGTGAGACTGATTGGCCTAAAGGCCGTTGGGTCTGGCGCCGAATTTAGGAATTAACACTGCACTAACTTTTCTCCATATTGATGGGATGTAGCTGAGTTCATAGCTGGATCTGAAGATGGGCATTAAGGTTTCGATAAGAGTGTCGATTTATGATGTAAGAGGACAGTGAAAATTCCATCTTCATCTTTAGCTTTGTCAGGTTTTTGCGTGGAGATGGCCATCTTATGGAATCGAGGGAGAAGATTTTTTTGGCCATAATCCTAGTGCGTCGGTTAGGTGGAGTTGCATGACTTCATGCAACAGAGATATGTGAGGGTCATTGATTTGGGAGTCAGGGAAGTGGGTCTGCAGAAGCAGACCCAATGTTTCGTTGTATCCCTATGTAAAACTGCCGTCAGATTTTTGTTGGAGGCCAAAACCGTTGATTTGGTTGTTGGTTAAGGATTTCTAGGCCCTGACAGCTCAAGGGAGATCGTTAGTTCTTTCACAGAAAGACCTCCATGTATTTCTTCTTGATCTCCTAATAGCAAAGTTGTAATCTGTTAGAGCTATTTTATACTCGCTCCATGAGTGGGTGAACTTGGCTTTTTTAAGTAGCCTTTTTTTTTAAGGGTGTCGAGCTCATTGCTCCACCATGGCACATCCCGAAAGTTAGTTCTGTTTTAGGGATGGAAGCTGGCTTCACATGCGGAGGCGATCTGAGAGCTAAGTGACTATATTTGAACAGGATGAAATGAATTCGGCCCTAGAGATTTCTACATATAGCTTCCAATTGGTGCGTTTAGGAGACCTGCTGGAGGTGATTGGGTCACGAGTAGTTTCGATGTCAAACGTAATGTGCATATGATCAGACAGCGAGAGCTCCTTTGAGACATGCCAATTGCTAATTTGATGGGACAGAGAGGAACTGTGTAGGGTAAGATCCAGTACCTCTTCTCTGATGGAATTGACAAAAGTAGGCTCATTTCCTCTATTCAAAATATCAATATTTAAAGCAATTAAGGAAGTTAAGAAGGCACTCACCTCTTTTGTCAATATTGGAACTGCCCCAGATCGTATGGTGGGCGTTCGCGTCGCAGCCTAACGCGACCTGCTGTCCAGTCTTCTTACCGTATCCGAACAGTTTGGCGACTTCGTCAGGTGGAGCCGGAGTTTGGTCGTCAGCAAAGTATCCCGAGGCGATGATGATGGATTGCTGGTATCTGTTGGTAGTTAGATTCACTGAAATGGCTACTAGGTCTTTGCTTATAAACGGTGGGATAGGTAGAAAGTTGATTCTGTTATTGATCAGAATGGGAGCTCTTTGCTTTGGCATGGTGCGGGTTTATTTGCAGAAATTTGATAGTGCTGGTCATTGGAACTTCGGGGTAGGCGTGAAGCTTGGGGGAGCTATTATTAGTTTTTTCCGGCTTTACCGTTGACTCCTCGGTCCGTATGTTGCATAACTCTAGGCGCTGCTACAGAGCCGCTGGAAGAGCTAGTAGGAATTGGGCCTAATTGGGTGGTGGAATAGCCTCAGATATTGAACGTAGAGTCCCAGAATGAGGAGATTGGACAGGCCTGGTTCGTTGCTTTTGAGAGCAATGGAGGTTGTTTCCGTTGTGGTAGGAGTAGAGTTGAAGGAAGAAGCGATTTCCTTAGAGTCGATTAAGGTCAACGCTGAATCGCATTCTTTAGTAGTAGGGACGGGAAGGGGACGCCCCTTCGATTTGTTCGCTTAGGGTCGGGAGAAATTTTTCTGTTGCTAGCAGCAGAACGTCGTCCGCATAGGCTATGGTTTTCTGAGTTTAAGAAGGACTTCGTTCAGGACAATTAACCCCTCCTTGACGGGTGCCTCTTGAGGCATAGACTTCAAGCTTTGTTCCTCCGAGTTTAACTTTAATATGGTATGTCTTTCCTCTAGCATATTGACGATCCATTTTATCACGGAGCTGTGCATATTGCGGTTCGTTAGAGTTCTATAAGCCGCGTCCGTTTTGACATTGTTAAAGGCACCTTCAATGTCTAGGCATGCGGCTAATGTATATTCTTTGTGTTTCAATGATTTTCCTATTGAGCCGACAACGCAGTGTAGTGCTGGGCTGGGGATATGTCACCTGGGCGTAGTTAACTACGGATGTATATGTCAGCTAGTCTTTCAAAGGTCTTAAGGACAAAGAGGTAAGGCTTATTGGCCTAAAGTCTTTCGCAGTAGTGTGGCTTGCCTTAGGTTAGGTTAGGTTAGGTTAGGTTGAAGTGGCTGGCAGATTACGCCAACACACATAGACCAAGAAAGGTCCGTTGTGGTACCACGAGGATCATGTAATCCCAGCCTACTCGTTAAAACCAATTAGAGCTTCTGATGAAGAGAAGGAGGCTCCTGATATCTAAATCTATCAGATCGCCTAAATCGTTAAAGTAGAAACATCCTAGGTGAAGCTTCCTTATATGAGAGAGAGCTGGACATGCACAAAGAAGGTGAGTAATGGTTTCTTCCTCTTCTTCGTCCATGCAGCTTCTGCAAAAATCATTTGAAAATACGCCAAGCCTTGTTACATGCTTGCCTTTTAAACAGTGTCCTGTAATTACACCTATAATAGAGCCAGTATGCAATCGATTGAGAGAGATCAATTTCTTAGAGCGTTTCAGATCCAGCTTGTGCCAAATCTGGTTAGTCGCTAGACATGTTCTACCACTTGTCCACCTAAGATTTATTCTTTCGATTGCATCTAGCATGAATTTAAGTTTACAAGTAGCGATTGGTTTACCTAAATTATCCTTATCTGGAAGGATGGGTACATTTGTTCCTAATCTGGCGAGGTCGTCAGCCTTACAATCCCCCGGAATATCCCTATGCCCCGGCACCCAACATAGGGGAGTATTAAACTGCTCCGACATCTCCGCAAGAGACGAATGGCAGTCTAAGGCTACTACTGAATTTATAGAGATCGATTCCAAGGATTTGATTGCAGCTTGGCCATCTGAAAAGATGCGGATGTCCCTGCCGGATATCACGTTTTTCTTTAGCCAAGATAATACCTCCTTAATCGCCATTAGTTCCGGCTGGAATACGCTACAATAATCTGGTAGACGGAAGGAGAGCTTAAGATTAAGCATGTCAGAGAAACACCTCCACCAACTCCGCCTTTTGTTTTCGAGCCGTCAGTATAGAAGTGGATCGAGTCGTCTTCTATGAAAGCCTCTTCATTCCAGAGTGATCTGGAAGGGATGGTGACAAGGAAGTCCTTGTCAAAGTTTAGACGTGGGATGGTGTAGTCCGTGTTTTCGGGAGAGATTGTGCATTTATTCAGAATGGAGACGTGGCCAAATTCTTTCCTTGACCACTGTTGGGTAGCTTCAAGGCGAACGGCTGCATTCGCTGCCATTTGCTTGCTAAATATATCAAGGAGTAACAGATGAAGCATAATGTCCAGTGCCGCAGATGGAGTTGTACGCAGTACGCTGGACTTTGCTTAGATAGCCGCGATTTATAGCTTTTTCTAAGGCTGTCCACCAAACAATCACCCCGTATGTGAGTATCGGTCTAATAAACGAGATGTATGTATAGCCAGTAAGTTATTTGAGGCTGTAAGCCCCATTTATTTCTAATAACTTTTTTGCAAGAGAAAAGTGCTACTGTAGCTTTCTTGATTCTTTCTTGAATGTTAGGTTTCCAACTTAGTTTCCTATCCAGGATAAGACCCAAATATTTCGCTTTATCAGAGAAAGTTAAGCTGATACCAATAAGAGAGGGAGGATCGATTAACGATATTTTATATTTCCTTGAGAAGAGTACCAGTTCAGTTTTATGTGGGTTTACACTCAACCCACACCGAACCGCCCATCTGGTTAACTTGTTTAAACCGTTTTGTAGTAGTTCTTTTAGAGTATTAAGGTGCTTTCCTGAGACTGCTATAGCAACATCATCTGCATAAGCAATCACCGTGCATCCCTCACCCTCCAGTATTGTCAATAGTTCATTAACCACCAAATTCCAAAGGAGAGGAGATAGAACACCACCTTGCGGAGTGCCTCTACTGACAGATCTTCTAGAAGACGTCCCACCTAGCTCTGAGTTGATAATCCGACCATTAAGCAGTAAATTGATCAATTCGCATAGTGAACTGTCTACCTTCAGGTCCGAGAATGGATCTGCAATCGCTGATGCATTGGCATTGTTAAAAGCACCCTCTATATCTAAGAAGGCTGCCATTGTAGGTTCCTTGTGAAACAGGGAGTGCTCAATGTTACCAACCAACGAGTGTAATGCCGTTTCAACTGATTTACCTTTGCAATAGGCATGTTGGGCCGCTGACAGAAGTTTTGTATCAATACTGTTGCGTAAGTGGATATCAATCAATCGTTCTAATGTTTTTAGAAGAAATGATGATAGACTAATGGGTCTAAGATCTTTCGGACTTGTGTGAGAACATTTGCCAGCTTTGGGTATGACAACTACTTTGACTTCTCTCCATACTTTTGGTATATGGACCAGATCTATACAGCCTTTAAGAATTGTTTCTAGTACCTGCAAGATAAGGTCCGATAACTTCTGTAGTTCGGCTGGTGTATGGTTTGAAGCTATGTATCGCTCAGCGGAGATTGTTCTGTGTAATTAAGTTAGACGACTTGTTTAAACTTTCAGCTGGTCTATTAGAGACAATGTTGCTGACAACTTGGAAGCTACCTGGGAAATGTGTGTCAAGTAGTAGATTTTCCGAACCTTTGCTAGAAGTCGTCCAAGTCCCATCTAATTTCTTGAGATAACTGGGCATTATTGGATTTGTGGAGAGGATTTTTCTTAGCCTAGATGCCTCAGAGACTTCTTCTATTTTGCCACAAAAGAGTCTCCAAGAATTGCGTTTAGCCTTCCTCAGTTTTTTTTTTTGTAGATAGATAGGGATGCTTTGTACAAGTCCCAGTCTGTTGCATCCTTCGTGGCATTGTTGAAGAGTTTTCTACAATTAGTTCTTAAAGGACCTAAATCTGCATTCCACCAATGAGGCTTTTTCTTACCCCTGGGCCGTACTAAAGGGCAGGAAGCAGACATCGCTTTATTAAGGGCTGGGGTAAGATCCTTAACCATGCGATCTAATTCTTGGGTATTGCAAGGGGCCCTAGAGGGAATCGAGGTAACTAATTTCTTTACAGTTACTCTGTATTGGAGCCAGTCAGTTTTCCGATAATTTCTAAAGACTTTGGGGCCTATAGGGTCGATATTCAGGCTAAATTGAAGATATCGAGGGTATCGTGCTTATCACGCATACCACCCTTCCGGAAGAGCTAGAGGCGGATCCTCCTTATTCATTAAAGGCTGCATTGAGCACTCCATAAATACGACGATTGAAATCGATACAATGCAAACAAGCTCAGTTCGAGTTAAGAATAGGCACTCGTATTTCAACATCGCGTCCATTTATTGTCCTCCGCGATTCACGTTTAGAAGTAACGACTTTGTACGTCTCCTTGACTCACTTGGACCGAATTTCATTATAGGTGGCGATTTCAACGCAAAACACACCTTTTGGGGTTCCAGATCCAATTCACGGAAAGGCAGACTTCTGTACGAAGCCGGTATGCAATTCGGGGTTGATTTCTTTTCGACGGGGAAACCGACGTATTGGCCCTCTGATACAGCAAAAACACCGGACCTAATAGACTTCTTCGTAGCAAAAGGAGTATCTTCAAATTTTGCGAAAGTAGAGGAAAGCTTTGATCTCTCCTCAGATCACTCGCCGGTAATCTTGGCAATAAGTGACCGACTAATGACAGTAGAAGGTGTGCCTAGATTAACTAACAAAAAACTAACTGGCGCGACTTTAGAACTGATTGCGAAGAAAATATTGTCTTAAATGTATCGCTCAAAACACCCTTCGAAATAGAAGATGAGCTCGGCAAATTTATTGAATCAATACAAAATGCCGCGTGGAAAAATACACCTTTAAGGAGGAAAGAAGTCCCATGCAATGAAGCTTATTATCCGCCGGAAATAAAAGAACTTATTCGAGAAAAGAGGAGAGCACGCAAAATATGGCAACAAACTCGCGCTCCCCAGCATAAAACCCACCCGAATTTCCTATGCAATAAGCTTAAAAAAGCGATCCAAGACCTAAAAAACCGAGAGACTTCAGCTTATCTTGAAGGTTTAACCGCCGAAAAAAACACTAATTACTCGCTCTGGAAAGCTGTCAAAAGAATTAAAAAACCGCAAATAAACTCGCCACCGATAAGAAAAAACAACGACGAATGGGCAAAAAGTGACAAAGAAAAAGCGGATCTATTTGCCGAGCACTTAGAAGAGACTTTTAAGCCATTTGATGGAGAAACATTGGTAGACGATTTTACCGGTACGACTACGACATCTGACAACCTAAGAATAAAAAGTGTGTCACTTATAGAACTTTGCCAGGCAATAAAAACCTGAAGAACAATAAAGCTCCTGGCTATGATTTAATAACCGGACAAATCCTCAAGGAATTACCAAAAAAGGCACTATTAAAATTGCTTTATTTAATAAATGCTTCCATTAGATTATTACACGTTCCAAATCAATGGAAAGTCGCAGAAGTCATAATGGTTCCGAAACCGGGGAAATCTCCAAATGACAAAAAATCGTACAGACCGATATCGCTACTACCAATAATATCGAAGGTATTTGAAAAACTCCTTCTGAAACGGATTCTTCCGGTCATTGAAGAGAGACGCCTAATACCTGACCACCAATTCGGGTTCAGAATCAAGCATTCCACAATTGACCAGGTTTATAGAATAACCGACGAAATTGAAAAAGCCCTTGAGGAGAAAAAGATTTGTTCTAGCGCTTTTCTTGACGTATCTCAAGCCTTCGACAGGGTTTGGCACGATGGATTGAATTATAAGCTAAGACGAATCCTTCCGGAGCAACTTCATAAGATCTTAGAATCGTACCTTAAAAACAGACTTTTTCGTGTTAAGCACGGAACTGAATATTCTGATTTTAAAGAAATCGCCGCCGGAGTTCCGCAAGGAAGTGTCCTTGGGCCTATCTTATTCTTGCTGTACACTCGGGACATACCTCAAACTGAAGGCACTATTGTAGCTACGTTCGCGGACGATACGGCTATTCTGGCAACGGAAAGTTCAATCGAGTCAGCAACCATAAAACTCCAACGAGCCTTGGATAAAATCTGTGAGTGGACAAAAACTTGGCGCATTGTTCTTAACGAGACCAAATCGACGCATGTTAACTTCACTTACAAGAAAATAATCAACCTTCCCGTTTTCATTAACTCGGTACAAATACCGCATGCAAACGAAGCTAAATATCTGGGAATGACACTAGACGCGAAACTTAAATGGAAACCTCACGTTAAAAAGAAACGTGACGAAGTCGAAAATCGACTTAGAGAAATGTATTGGCTAATTGGAAGATATTCCAAACTAAGCGTATATAACAAACTGCTTCTGTATAAGCAAGTGCTTAAACCCGTGTGGACGTACGGTATACAACTCTGGGGTTGTACCAAACCAAGCAATAGGAATCTCATACAATCATTGCAAAATAAAATTATAAGAATAATCGTGAACGCTCCCTGGTATATCAGAAACAATGGTATCCACAGAGACTTAGGGATAGCTACCGTGGAGGACGAAATAAAAAACTTCGCTCGCAAGCTTCGTATTCGTCTTCATGGCCATTGCAACTGTGCCATACTCCAAACTTTGGATGTGACAAATCTTACGCGCCGACTTCAAAGAACGAAACCGTTCGAATTAGCGCTATAAGACAAAAAGCCGCATGTCATGACGGTTTCAGCAGGTGCTTTTATTGGAAATCTACCTGCCTCACGCGAATATGAATCTGAAGCTTAAACTACTTGATAAGGTCAAACTTAGTCGTAGTAAACAAAACGAAGGGAAGGGTGTTTTTAGTCAGTAGAAATCTGACCACGAAAAAAAAAAAAAAAAAAAAAATGTCATTCCATCGCTATTTGCTCGTCATATGCGTGTGAGAAACTACCAAATAGTTTTGAAACAAATTTGCGAGATATATACAATTATATATCCAACAGTTCAATAAGGACAGATCAATTTGAGAAAATAATAACGTTATTAGAAATTAAGCCAAGGAAACTGTTACATCCTTCACAAACAATGTGGGTATCACATACTCTGTTGTTGTAAGAACAATAGAATTATATGAGCCTTTGAAAATATATTTCGGTTTTGCTCTAAATGTAGATCAAATCCACAGCGTCAGAAGAATTTATGAAAACTTATGCGATCCCTTTACAAAACTCTATATGCATTTTTTTAAATGTATTTTATCGTACGTTAACAGACTCACAAAGATTTATCAAAGCGAGCATACTCAGATACATAAAATGTACGAAGATGTGAAGAACTTAGTGCTGACAATTTTAGATTGCTTTTTAAAACCCGTTTCTCAAAACGCGTAATATCCGAGATATTAGTGATGACTTTAGATCACCGTCGAATATAGTTCCTCTTTATTCATTATACTCATTATCTTATTTATCTTGTACTGGTATTGAAACATTTAAACAGACTTGTTTGGATTTTTATATTGAATGTAGCCCTATTAGATCCAATCAATATTATTAGCAGAAATGTTTCCTCGCTTGTTAAATTATTTCAAAGTTTTGCAAACTTAGTTCCGGTAGATGATATGCAAGACGCGGATGCGGAGTTTAGGGAAATAAGAAACTTAAATTTCTAGCTTCTGTTTAGTCAACCGTTTTCACCAATAAATATAAGTATTTTTTGGAAACATGTTTTGGAAATCAAAAGATCGGATGGAAATTTTGCGTATCCTTTGATGAAATCATTTGTTTTTAACATCGTATCCTTACCAAATTCATCAGCTAGTGTTGAAAGATATTTTTCGGCTGTTAACCTAAATAAAAGAAAAATAAGGAATCGACTAACCACCGAAACTTTACAAGGAATAGTTCATACAAAAGACTTACTGCGTTTTCAGAACGCATAATGCTATGACCTTAATCTTGACAATAACATTTTAAGCCAATTAAATTCAAGCATGTATAACAGGATTCCGTGCGGGACTAATAGTCGCTACTAAGTCTAAGTTCACTCTAACAATTTTTAAAATGTGCCTAAGCTTGCAATACTTAAAATATTAATTTTAATGAAACTGAAATGTAATTTTTTTTTTGTTAACTTTTGTTTTCTTTTAATAAATTTAAGTATATGCATATTCATCAGTTTTTTTTTTTTTTTTGAAATATTGTATTTGTACGATTTTTTAAGCTGAAAAATACGATTTCAGGTCAAAATAATCTGACATCACTTGTTCCGTTTGTTAACGTTTCTTGCTGCCGCTACAGGTATACATTTCAGAGTCATCTAAATCTGAGATTCTTTTACTTTGGGTATTGAGAAAAAGTGAGTGTATGCTGTTTTAGTGATCTTAGTAGGCTTCCACGGATGTTCGAACTTCTAATTCGATCAAGCTTTGCCACTCCTGCTGTCATGCAAAGCACATTTATCTTAGATGCAGTTAATTTACTCACATACTTACTTTTTGTGCATTGTCCAACATTCTGAACCGTATATGAGCGCTGGATGCGCAACTGCGGTGTGGAGACTTCCCTTCAACTTAGGGGACATTTCTCGGTCACAGAAGATAGCGGTATTTTCTCGCCACTTAATCCATGCTACGCTTACGCGATGATTGATGTCGTCATCACAGGTTGCTATGCTATTGATCATAGATCCCAGATATTTGAACTTTTCGCACTTGAGAAGTACTGTCAAATTCAAATAAATGTCTGATATAGGCCTGAGTGGATTAGAGAACGGGCAGCACAAGTACCCTGTCTTTTTTGAACTAATGCTATACCCATTTCCCTCCAAAACGTCCACCCACACATCAAGTACTCGTTGCTGTGACGTATGATCCTGACTTACGATGGCTCCATCGTCAGCAAAGAATAATTAATGTACCTTGGGGTCCGTTACTTTACCCTCAAGTAGATAGTCAAGGACTGCAATAAAGAGCAAAGGACTTAAGACCCTTCCCTACTGCACCCCGACTTTGATCGGGAACTCTTCGGTTACTCCAGCGGGACATCTTACTCTTGTCTTTGCTACTTTGTACATGTCCATGATCATCGATGTCTGTCGAATGCCTTTTCAAAGTTAAACAATAAAATATGCAAATCCTTCAAGGAATCACGATGTTTTTCCATTATGATCCTTATACTTTGGATTGCGCGAAAAACCCGCAATGATCATCATATAGCCGTATTATTGTTAGCAGTTGGCCACCTAATACCCGCTCAACAATCTTCATGGTGTGTGACATCAGCTTGATCGAACGGTAGTTATCACAGTTTCGCGTTTCACGTTGTCTACGGGGAGAAGGTAACTTTCCCTCCATTGATTCGGCATTGGATCACCTCTCATAAATTTGGAGATGAGAATTCTGAGCCATCTGAACCCGACGTCTCCCATATTTTTCCAGAACTCAGAGAGCATCTCGTCTGGCCCAGTCGGTTTTCGTTTTTTGGAGTATTTGACAGCCTCACTAACTTCTTCGACTGTAATGTCGGATATTTCCTCACAGTTAGTAGTGGCTCTTGGAAAGTATAGCCAGAGAAACTGTTCATTCTAAAGTCGCGCACAATACTGCTGCCACATCTGCATAATTTGTCGTCGTCCGCAAGAAGCTGGCCATGAGTATTGCTAATGAACTTTGGCGAACGAATCTTTTCGCATTTCGCCTTTTTGGGGCGGCTGTTTTGAAGATGGTTGTGCTCCTGTTCATATTGTGTCGTCGCAGCTCCTGGATAGCCTGGTTTGCATCAGCAACCGGGGAAGATATTTTCTCCAGCTCCCGATACATGCCCTCCGCACTCTCAGCTTGAAGCTGGGCGAACTTCCTATTCGCTTTTTTCTTGCAACATCTGAATTCTATTTCGAGGCGAACTCTTCCGTCTCTATTATTAGAGGAGCACTTTGCCCAAACTTTGAAAGCCGCTTTCTTCTCATTTATCACTTCCTTAGCTTTATAGCGCCACCACTATGTTTCTTCGGTGTGTTGTGATGGCCTTTTGAAGCTCCTAGTAGTGATTTCTCCTTCTTTAAGCAAGTTCGCTGTTGGAAATCCGACATATTTTGTGCTCTGCATTCTTCATCCTCAGCTCCGTTGATGGTTTGTAAGAGATAAGTTTTCATCACGAAAACAAAAGCCTCGCCTTTTTCTTTGTCCAGATTGTACCACTTGATTTTCTCAGGGACTCTTGTTTGTCTTCTTTTTCTTCGTGTCTTCATAAAAATTCTCTGTTAGCGATCGCCTCTGCCTTGGGAACACTTATATTTGGGGAAAGGTTTTTCCAACATAAAAGAACGAACCTCCGAACTATTTTTGGCAATCAAAAATCAAAGAAAAAAAAAACGGATAAGAAAACAAAATAAATCAAGACATCAATCAAGACGTTGCAATAAATTCAGTTGCCTCTTCCGTTTATCATCGAATAGACGAAAAAGCCATTTATATAAAGGATGACCAGATAGTAATGATGCTTTTTCCAATTGTTATGTTTCAGCAGCTGTCAAAGTAATCAATGACATCCAGCTGTCAAAATATTCAGTAAGGTTTGCCATTTCATCGTGCATCGTTTTACGCTTGCCGAACGTGCGGAAATTATTAAAAAGATATTCACCCCTATCACGAATTCCATCGTAATCGAAAATGTGCTACGATCTCCGAAAAATCTATCACAGAATTCATTCGTAGTAGAATCGTAGTGAACAATCTGCTACGAATTTCGAAGTTCGTGAAAGTTGGTATCACTGAATACGAATGAAATGGAAATTTGTTATCTTTTTCTACGACAAGTAATTTGCGTCGGAATATAAGAAAGTGATTGTGTTTTGTTAAAAAATGTAAGTATTTATATATTTTTTTTAAACTTGTTGATACATTTTTTTTTGCTTAAAAAGGGCAAAAACAACAACTAAAGCACAATATGGGAGGCTTTTGCAATTGTTGAATGAAAAACCTGATCTGGCACAAGGATTTACAAAAGCACTAAAAGAAGATGTGACGCTTTTTTGGAAAAAGGTGAAGTCTGATTTAAACGCTCTTGGGCCACCTTCTAAAGAAGTTAAGGTGTGGAGAAAAGTGGAAAAGGTGGATTGTGCCATTACAACTTCATAATCGTTACCAACACCAAGTTGGTAACCACCTCCTGCGAAAAACCTTAGTACTGCCACAAGCGACATATTGGGGTTATTGAACACGAAAACACACCCGGCTCAAAATCATTTTGCAGTTCATCTAATACATACTTGAATGCAGATTTGTTGAGTCGGAAATTTCTTTGAAATCTGTAAGTTTATTTTAATTTTTGAACACAAGAAAATAAAAGTTACTTTACTCTTACATTAGCTCATGCAGATCAAATGGGTCACAAGCGTCTCGAAGCATTTTTCTTGGAATTTTCAGAATGGACTTTCGCCTCAAGGATTCCGCATGAGCAGCAATAATTGCGAAACCAATATCTATATCTATCTTAATCTTTTTAATTTTTTATGATTTTATATTTAAATTTTAGAATAAAACCGAGTTTTTTTTTGATTATTTATAAATTTAGCGCACAATTTATTTCGAAAATGAGAGTGAGAGAGTTCTATGTGGCAATGCTTTTTGCGATTCCATTCGGATTGTGTGATAGCATTTTTTTGTGGTTCGTATCGTAACTTCGATTCGTAGATTTGCTACGAATGGATTCTGTGATAGGGCTGATTATCGAAATGCCGGTTCAGTTGTGAATTTCGTCGTGAGGTCGGTCGTCATCATTTTTGGCTGAGCAGCTATGTCAACAGGCAAAATTGCCGTTATTGGAGCGAATACAATCCACAAGTGTTCGACCAAGCAGTAATGCAACCACAAAGATTGACTGTTTGGTGCGGTTTTTGGCATGGCGGCATCATCGGACCTTATTTCTTTCGAAATAAGATAGGAGACACCATTACCATCAATGGTCACAGGTATAGAGCGATGTTAACCGACTTTCTGTGGCCAGGGCTCGAGAACATCGATATATTCGAGCAGCAGTTGCAACAAGTCGACGCACGATGCCATACAAGCGACGAAACGCTCAAAGTTGTGAAGGAGAAATTTGGCGAATGGGTCAACTCACGGCGAGCGTTCAACAATTGGCCGCCGCGATCATGCGACTTAACACCACTGGATTATTTTCTCTGGGGCCACGTCAAGTCCTAAGTCTACGGTAACAAGCCAACCACTCTGTCCGAGCTTGAGGCCAACATTCGAGACGCTATTGCCAGGATAACGCCGTACGCATTGGACCGAGTCATCAAAAATTGGACCGATGAGACCGCTTGAAGCACTGCTAGCGAAGCCGAGGCAGCCATTTAAATGATATGCTATTCCACACATAATGGCATGAATGTAGCTTCAAAATAAAGCCAGAATCAGTTTTATATCTTACACCGTTGTTGTTTTATTTCATTTTTTTCCCATCGTTCTTATCTGCTCACCCTGTAGTATTTTTTCCGCCTAATACAATACAAATTTGGAGAATTTTTTTTTTTCAGAATTCCGTAAATTATGTTTCTATTGTCTGGCAGCATTGGTTTGTGTCGTGCATTTGATTTCTATAGCATAATGCCAGAAACACATATATAGAAAACCTGCATGTAGTGCAGAGCGCAGATCTGCAAGTGAAAAACATGCGCAGAAATTTTCGCTTCTGCTATTGTCTTTCGCTGACAATAGCTGTTTTTGGTTTGCTTATGTGTCTGTGCCACTTAGTGCGAATTTCCATAATTTTTTTTTGCGATTTGGCAGCATTGACTCATGTAGCGAACTTAGAGCTAGAGACGTCGTGCAGATCTGCGCTGCATGTAGATCGTTCATTTAACTATGTGTCATTGACATACCATATATGGACTGCTAGTGAAATGTCAGTTCCATACAATCTCTGCCCAAAAAATGACGCGGCAAAATGTGGAATTAAATTGCCAACCATCTCGAATTTATCCATAGAATGGTAGAGACACCTCTTGGGTTTGTGTGGATTTGCTAAGCAAAACGGTTGAAATTCAACCTGTTGAGGCATTGTTTGCAGCAGATGTCACTTTGAAATGTTGGCTAATTCCGATAGATGGAAACAACGAAATTTGAATAACACATGTGCATTTTATTTCCCCATAAAGTGCGCAATATTCGTATATTTATTGCGAATCAATTTTTAATGTAATATGTCAATGAAATACCTGTCTTTGCACACCCAACTGCATCCAACGAAATCTCAAACAAGTGTGAGTTTCCATTTTTTTCCGCTCCGAACCAGGAGCGCTAGCCCTAATGTTGGAACCAACCCGAAGTTGGCTACTAGCAGTCCATATATAGTATGTCAATGCTATATGTATTCTAATTTCGCTGCATGCGGAACTCTTATGTTGCTGGAATTAACTTGGATGCAGAAACCTCCTCCAAATTCGATATTTAACTTTAGGTAATTACTGACCAAGGTTTGGCCGATAATCATTCGCGGCTCGAGCTCAAATTTCGAGCTTAAATCTAGCTGAATAATATGACGAACGGAAAGGAAAAAAGGAAAAAAAAAACTATTTCATGGACCTCTGGACTTTGGTCTGGCAAGCGGGCGAGCATTAAAACAGCAGCTTCCGTATTACTCGTATTTTCGACTAGCGATATAGATCATTTCATTGGCCATTAACTGGCTGCGGAGATCGTACGATTTCACGTTTTGTTTTGCCGTTGATTATTTGATGTCGGTATTTCGATGTTGATTTACGATAGCTATCCAGCATGTCCAAGTCATCGCAATTTAACCATGTAATGAATTCCATTTTTTATATTGCCATTCCCGAGACATACTCCGATAAAATGGAGAGGTTTGCATAGACTGAATTCTTCATTTTCTCCGCTTATATATATGGTCTCCAAGATGAAGATTGTATCTACGCTTAATCGATAATGGAAATATATGTAATTTCTTTCACCCATATCATGGTTGAGCAACCGATACGTACATACATCTCGTTTCACTTTGCTGTGCTTTCAATCTAAACGCCGTTTCAGAATTGATATGTATTTATATGATATTTATATTGTACGAGTATTTAAATAACTACATATTGATTAATAGCTCCTGTAGAAAACCTTCGCCAAGATTTTGCATAATAATTTGTCAGCTGGATATTGTGATCGCTGCTTATCCTGGATTATTCATTGAAGAATTGCGCATTTCGGTCTATTAAATATATTGCGACGATGTGTGGGAGGCGGTGGCTTGGAAGTTCCATTACTTTAAAAAAATGTAGATCAAATGCAATCTTGTTGTACATTTAGATTTAGAGAGTAGGTAGGTTAGGTTAGGTTCGGTTGGCTGTCCACACGAGAGTGCAGACACACTTAGACCAGTGAAGGTCGTGCTAATAGCGTTCAGCTTTAGTAGATACTTACATGTAGCGAGGGGCATACCCAGGGCTTGCCTTACAGGCAAAACCCTGTCTGGCGAGTTCGTCAGCCCTGCAGTAACCTGGAATGTCTCTATGGCCCGGCACCCAGCATAGGTGAATGTTGAACTGCTCTGTCATCTCCATAAGAGATAGACGACAGTTTAAGGCAGCCTTTGAAGTGAAGGAGAACTATTCCAGGGACTTGATTGCCGCTTGGCTGTCAGTGAAAATGCTAATATCCCTGACAGATAGTACATTATATTTCAGTCAGGACAGGGCTTTCTTAATCGCCATGATTTCCGCCTGGAAAACGCTACAATGATCAGGGAGGCGGAAAGAGATGCTCAGATTGAGCTGTTCGGAGAAAACACCACAACCCACCCCGCCCTCCGTCTTAGATCCATCTGTAAAGAAGTGAACCGAACTATCATCGACAGGATGGGAAGTGTCCCATACATCCCGGTTAGGGATGCTCGTACGGAAGTTACGGTCAAATTTCAGTTTCGGCGGGGTGTAGTCCGTGTTTTCGTGTTTGAAGTTGAGAAGATCAAGGATCGAGGAGTGGCCAAAGCGATAGCTAGACCACTGAGAGAAGGCTTTCAAGCGGATGGCCACACAGGCAGCCAACTGTTTGCCGAAAATATCTAAGGGTAGCAGGTTGAACAAGATGTCCAGTGCCGCGGAGGGAGTAGTTCTAAGTGCACCACTGATGCAGATGCATGCAGATCTTTGCAGAGTGAGGTGGACAGCCCTTTCAAGAGCAGACCACCATACGATCACGCCATATAGTAGTATAGGCCTGATAACGGACACGTATAGCCAATGGGTGATTTGAGGTTTAATACCCCAGCTCCTACCTATAGCCTTTTTACAGGAATAGAGAGCTACATTAGCTTTCTTGACGCGCTCTAGTAGATTGGCCTTCCAGTTTAATTTCCTATCCAAAATAAGGCCCAAATATTTTGCGTTTTCAGAGAAGGTGAGACTGGTGCCATTTATCAAAGGAGGGTCTATGAGGGGAACTTTATATTTCCTCGTGAAGAGAACGAGTTCCGTTTTATGGGGGTTAACCCCCAGTCCACAATTGGAGGCCCATTTGGTGAGCCGAAGGAGAGCATATTGGAAGATATCCCTGAGAGTGTCCGGGTGTTTACCGGAGGCAGCAATAGCAATGTCATCAGCATAGGCGATCACTCTACAACCTGATGCATCCAGGTCCATCAGTAGTTCATTAACTACCAGGTTCCACAGAAGAGGTGACAGGTGGTGAGGGATTTCCACTTGCGATACAGCAATAGGGGAGCTACCAGGAAAGTGAGTATCCAGTAAGATGTCAATGGATTCCTCAGCGAGGAGGTCCAGTAACCATCCGGATGCAAAAGGAAGCTGGGTATAGAAGGGCTTTTAGAGAGGATTTTCCGCAACCTGGAAGCTTCCGAGGACTCTTCAATGCTTTCGCATAAGAGTCTCCAGGAACGTCGTTGCTCCTTCCTCAGTGAGATTTTGTATTTTCTGAGAGACAGTTTATATGAGTCCCAATCGGCCGTCTCACGGGAGCTTTTAGCAATATTAAAAAGGAGCCTACTGTCTTTCCTAAGAGTACTGAGATTTGCATTCCGCCAGGGAGGTTTCATTTTACCTCGAGGTTTGCGGAGTGAGCAGGCCTCGGCCATGGCACCATTTAGTGCCGATGTTAGAGTGTTGACTAGATTGTCAAGGTCTTCAGTGCAAGAAGGTTCAGTAGGCAGGTGGGAGGGAATAAGCGTTAATAAACGTTTCCTATAAAGGAACCAGTTGGTTTTCCTATAATTTCTAAAAACCTTCTGATCAGGCAGATAGTCATCAAGACTAAATTGGAGGTAACGGTGGTCTGAAAAAGAGTGCTCATCAGAGACTCTCCAGTCCTTAACCGAGTTATATAAGTGATCGGAGACAAGAGTGATGTCCAGGACTTCTTGTCGGTTGCGAGTAATGAAGGTCGGTTTGGACCCCCTGTTACAGATTAGGAGGTTAGTACTAAGGACAAAGTGAAAAAGTTGCTCACCTCTTTCATTTATGTCGGAACTGCCCCATATTGAGTGATTGGCATTCGCATCACAGCCAATGATGAGACCAGTGTTTTGGCTCTCTGCTTTAGCAATTAAGCTCCCCAAGATGTCCGGGGGGAGTGGGCCCACAAGATCGTGACCTAGATAAGCCGATACCAGCCAGTAACTTCTTGACCGCAATTCCAGGTTGGTAGCCACTATGTCTTGATTGCTGAAATTAGAGAGTAGAAGGATGTTTAGATGGATCTTCGCAAGGATACAGGATCTCGGTTTACCTTCCTTTCTTGCGTAGATTAATTTGTAGTTAGGAGTCTTGAGTCCACAAACCCGGTTTCCAACAACCCATGGTTCCAGGATCAAGACTAAGTCTTCCCCGTATTTACTGAGCCGGAGAATAAGGGACGCCGAAGCCGTGATGGAGTGATGCAGGTTAATCTGAAGGATCCGCAGCATTGGGGCTACTTCTCGCTTCAGATATCATTATCACGGTATTGTTGGCTTCCTCTGAATCTGATGACAGAAGGTCATCCTCGAGAGAGAGGCCACAAGGGTCACTGTCCAGGAGTGATGGTGAGGGAGAGGGAGGACCAGAAAAGTCCAATTTCAAGAGAGCGTCAACCATTTCAGTGTCTGTCGACGTGGAGTCAACCCCCGAAAAAGATGGATCGGCGCAAGGGAGCGAGGGAAGGGGCTTGGAAGGAGAGGTGTTCTTAGCTGGTGCAGAAGGGACTGCAACCTGCTTGGGAGGTACTTTCTCGAGCTCCTTCTCGTCGCATTTATAGACTTTCAAGCTGATGGAGCTGAATCCATAATTTTCTACCCCTTTAGAAGATGCCAAGGGGGCCAGAGACTCTTCATTGATAACAATGATCACACTTCTGACGTCTCTCGGCTCGTCCACTTTGGCAATCTTCCAATGATGAGTAGGAAGGGAGCTGTTATTTGCCTTGAGAATATTCAGGATAATTTTAGGATCAGAGGGTTCAGACGGAATGGTAGCACGTGTTCTCGGTCGCTTTGGAATCTGGTCCTTTTCCACGACCTCCAACTGTGCATCTGGCCAAACCTGTCCTAATCAGGAGACAGCAAGTATAGAGATCCTTCGATCTTTGGTCTGCGCAGGCAATAAGTTTGACATGCCCTTGATGCCAGCCACCATCCCTGCAGGAAACATCAGTGCCGGGATGGTCACGTAGGATTTGGAGAAAATTGGTGGCGAGTTTAATCTCCACCTTCCTCCACTTATCCGCCGTAATGCTGCCATCCGGATCGCTATGGTCAACGACCGCGATCTCCAAGTGTGCCTTAAGCACTTGGTTGAAGGGCTTGGTAGTAGCGATGGAAGGTACTACGTTGGTCTTTTTAGCAAGGGTGGGAGACTCATCCTGAGACCTCTGGCGTTTGGACGATAAGTCCTTGCTGGATGAGTCGGGGGGGAGCTGGACACGTTTGAGTGCCCAGCTTAAAGAAGTCTTATGCTTTTGGGTTCTATCCTGCTCAGGAATTTCCTGGATGCGGCGAATTAGCTTATAAGCTAGCCGGCGATCTTGGTAGGAGATCTTGGGTGGGGCGACATTCGGCAAGCTCGAAGCCGAGCCGTCCGTCGCCCCTGAAAGGGATTTGAGAAGGGGAAGTGGAGGGCACAGCGTGCTGTAAGCTCTAGGCCGAACAGTTAGCTGTCCCTGTAGGTGCAGAGACATTAAGGGGATTGCCCCCTCGCGTTTCATGATCTGGCTTTACGATGGGACCAGGTGTTGAAACCACTGTCCTATCCGCCAGTGTACCAGACGTGCGTTCAGCAATCCTGGGGGTATGCTTCCCAGGAGGCTGGAAGACGGTTTTTTAAGAGGACCGTCCTCTTTATTTCCTTTTTTTATATTTTTTTGGTTTTTATTTTTGTTCATTAAATTGGACCCACGAGTGGCGGAGAATGGGAGGTCGACCTACACAGAGATCCGCATTGTGCAGGCAAGCAGGCTAATCCGGAGGTCGCCAGGTATCCGGATACTCCGTTTGGGACTGGACTATTATTTAAAGTGGGCCCCCAGCCAGGCTGATCCTCGGCACGGGTCGTATTACACCTTGATCCGGCCCACCGGAGAGGAGAGAGGAAAGGAAAGAGAGTAGGTAAGTCAGCTTCCAAATGCATCATGCATGCTGGCGGGTTTTCGGGTAATCTGAACACTTTTTTTTTTTTTGTTGCAGTAGTTTTAAAGTTTGTTTATCATCATCTGCATCATTATTGGTATTTTCAAGAATTACTATATCATCTGTGTATAGCTGCAGTCTTATGTGATGCCCGCCGAATGCAATTTCTCTTGGTAAAAACGTTGTAAGTTCGACGAGAAACATTACAAAATAGGGCTGATGTGACAGGCTTACTTCACTCTAATTTGAGTCAAGCCATTTACGACAGATTGTGTCCATCCCACCATCACTTTTTTCATCATAAAAGCCTCTTACGACTCTCAGCACTTCTGTTGGCCACTGTTATAGAGTATGGGTTAATTCAAAAATGTGAAAAAAAAAAAACTGTGCAGTGTTGGGGCAATGCAGTACGCTTTACGTTGCTGTTGCCCTGCGCAATTTATTTTGACATTTATAAAAAAAAAAAAGAATATAGCATATATAGCAGTTATAAGTTACCTTTGATCCATTTTTTTTTAACTTAAAGTACAGGGTAAATAAATAATAAAATAATCTAGCGAACTGCAACAAGCAAATGCTTATCTAAAACAAACGAAAGCAACAGCAAAACAACTGTTGCGCTGGTTGCTCGGTTTTGATGTGTGGTTACGCTGATATTGCAAAAACAAATATGGTTGTAGCAGTACAGCCAAAATGTTGCTTTTTTTACCGTTTTGTTTTTTTGAACGTGTTGCTTTAATGTTGCCGCAACACTGATTTTTGCATTGGGCCTGTTTCTGTCGATGGTGTCAAAGGCTGCTTTAAAATCGACCAAAAATGGGCAAATTTGTTGACCTTATCAACACACGACCGGGCAATGCTTGTCAACTTAAAATGGTGCCCGCTGTGAAGTACCCTATTCTGAATCCTTCTTATTTTGATGTTTTCCCAAAAAGGCCATTATAGCTTGCACATTTAAAGTTTAATACTCGGCTAATAAAATCTCATTATTTGTGGAGGACATCTTAAAGGATTTCCTTGCTAGTGATTGGCCGATTGCTGATTTCCTTTTACAGGCTCAACCACATATGTTTATATGGATTCACAAACGATGACTATGAGCGCATTTATAATATTTTAATAGTCGCTCATATAAGTGGCAGTAAATTAGGGTATAAAACTGTAAAATCTTTCGGTACATTTATCCAACAAATAAAAGGTACATTTACTTACTTAAGTGTCTGTACAGTACTGGGTGAACCTGGGCCCCAACCAACAAGCCTCTCGGTCTTTAGCTAATTGTCTCCAGTGGCGCATTCCAAGTTGTTTGAGGTCCCGTTGAACTTTTACGCGCCACTTACGGCGAGGAGGTCCTCTACTGCGTCGTCCCTCCGGGTTAGATTTGAAGACTCTGTGGGCCGGAGCGTTGGTGGAATGTACAGCTCTTATAGTTCGTCATTGAACCTTTTCCTCCAAAACCCGTCAATACAAATGGGACCGAATATTTTCTGAAGAATTTTTCCCTAGAAGTGTAGCAGAACTGGGATAATGAGGACCTTATCTAAGTAGATGTTCTGTTGGATCGCCTTATTAGCCCAAAAAAAAAGCGATTAATAAGACTTATTCTTCGCTTGATTTCTGCGCTGAATTGATTTCGTTTTCAGAAATAATAGCAGATCCAAGGAAAACAAAGTTACTTGCTACTTCGAAGTTGTAGCTGTCCACTGTGATGTACTGTCCAATTCGTCTATGCTTATTGTCCATTGTTGTTGATAACGCATTTTGGCCACTTCTGCTTTAATACTTGCAAACTCACCGGTAACGGCCCGCTGAGTTCTCTCAATTATGGCAGTATCGTCGGCGTATGCTAGCAGTTGTACGGACTTTTGATAGATTGTGCCTCCGGTGTCGGCTTGTGAGTTTCGCACAGTTCTTTTCTGCTGAATGTGTGGTGAGTGATGATGATGATCAGTCGTTGTGTGGCGCCCATAATGGGTTGAATGTTTGTCATCTGAACGCAGGAAGCGTTCGCCCAAAGTTTACAGTCCTTTACCAAATACTCAGTAGTTCAAAGCTAGATGTTGTTGTGATATCAGAATCGTGGCTTTGAGTTGTAATATTTTACCTAAACTTGTGAATATTCCGAAATATAAATTATTTAGAAACGATCGTGTCAACATGATTGGAAGTGGTATATGTACATATGTATGTATGCTAAAGAACACCTCTCCACAAAATGTGTTTATGTGTCATCTATGTATGTTATTTAGTTTCTGTGTGTTGAGTTTAATGATCGCTTTGTAAAACATTTGATAGTCGTAGTGTATTGTCCACCTAAAAGCTTTAAGGAGGGTAAGATGAATGAACTTGAACATTTTAATTGGTGGCGATTTCAATGTAAACTATCTAGTCAACAGCAGGACCACTAAACTATTCAAATATATCTGTGATAAAACTAGTCACTTATCGTTGGCCCACCTGTTTCAAGTCTTGTAGTAACCCGTCCTTGATTGATATGTTTTTGACAAATTCATGGCGCACTGAATAACAATTTTATTAAACAGCACATCCGGGAAAGAAGACATTTTTTTAAGCTCTTCAAAAGACATCCATCAGACTACAGTAGACGCCAATATAACGTTGCTCGGAATACAACAGTTGCCATGATACGCTCCTATAAACGGGCATATATCATGCAAAAACTTGACACTAAACAAAGTTCTAAAGAATTATGGGGTGACTGCATTTTCTTTTAGCCGCAATACAATGAGCTCCGTTTTTGCTTCTCTTTCTACATCTCCATCAATACTTTCAGCAAGGTAAGAAGACTCAAGTGAAGGTTTTAGTTTTGAATGTATCCAGTCAATTGAAGTTTATGATATAATTCGTAGTATTAAATCGAATGATACTGGTTCTGACTGTGTGTTGCATAAGTTTTTAAAGTTATTCTTGCCCCTTAAACTTCCATATACGAGTATGTTGCATATCTTTAATTTTTGTTTCTATGTTAGTCGATTTTCTGAGAAATGGAAAGAAGCTACAATTGTTCCAACCCCGAAAAAGCTTAACCCTTCAGCTCCATCTCGGTACGTCCATAACGGTCACAAAATCAGATTCTCGCTTTCCAGCCGCGGGTTCACGGTGGTTAAATTAAAGTCGGCGATGAATGGGCGCGTCCATAGTGAACTCGCTTCCAGCTTTAACAAGCTTTAACCAGCTTTTACTGGAATGAATTTTTAATTCTTGTTGACGTCGGTAACCAGGGTGCAAATCACGTAACTTTAATCAGCTTTTACCGGAATGAATTTTTAATTCTTGTTGACGTCGGTAACCAGGGTGCATAATCACGTAACTTTCCAGACGATTATCGTTTGGACGATAGTAATCGACTGATGAAAAAAATGGTTGCATTTTATAGGAGCTAACATTTCTCTACCACAGTTGGTTGCCCACTGTTGGCTGTATAACGCCTAAATGCATGTAAACTTTCGACGATTGTGGTTTTTGCTATAGTTCAAACATACATTTAGGCGTTATACAGCCAACAGAGCGCAACCAACTGTGGTAAGGAAATATTAACCGCTATAATATGCAACAAATTTATCCATTCGTCGGTTGCTATCGTTCAAACGATGATCGTCTGAAAAGTTACGTGATTTGCCCCTAGCTTTTAAGCGTGTTCTGTGTGTCTTCCTTGGAATGAATTCTGTTCTGATGGAAGTTACAACCAAAACCGGCGGCACCGGCGCGATATTCACTATGACCATCATCTGCTAGAATCGTGCTGGCTCTGAGTACCGGCGTGAATCTGGCCGGAAAGCTGGTAAGCGATAAATCGAGAAGCCGGTTCGCTATGGACGTACCCACTTTTATAACTTGGAATATTATGAATAAAGCGAATACAGTCATTGAAAGCTACATCCATTTTACGCCTACAGTCATAATCGAGACAAGGATAAACAGAGCAGTCATACGTGAAAAGGGGTAACAAGCTTTTAACTAAATGACCTTTTATTGTTATAGACAGTGAATATGATGAAGACCTCAGCCCACGTAGACCAAAATATATCCTTTTTACAATAACCGAAACGGCATCACAGCAGGTCCTGAGGGTACAGGCTGAGGTCTTCATCATATTCACTGTCTATAACAATAAAAGGTCATTTAGTTGAAAGCTTGTTACCCCTTTTCACGTATAACTGCTCTGTTTATCCTTGTCTCGATTATGACTGTAGGCGTTAAATGGATGTAGCTTTCAATGACTGTATTCGCTTTATTCATAATATTCCAAGTTATAAAAGTGTTTCCCATCTGAATGCGTCACTGTTAGGTTTAAAACTAGATGCATACTGTAACTTTAGAAATATTGCAATATTCTTGCTGGGGTTCGTTTTAATAAAACTGTATTTTGTGTATTTCAACTGTTTATTTATTAGCAATTACCAACTTTACGTTAACACAATATTCAAATCACTTTAAACACTTCAAATTAAACTGTCTCTACTTTACTTTCAATTTTACTTTACTTACTTTCAATCACAATGTCACTTATTTTCACCACTGGTCGAGTCTCTCTGTTAATCGCTGTATTCACCTTATTAACAACTGTACCGACTGTGGTTGTGGTCGGTGTGTTTATACAAAATACAAGAAGTTCTATAACTGCGGCGAATTGGTGAAATATGGTGGGAATATTGGCAAGCTAGAAGGTTTGGCGAATAGGTGGCGCTGTTTCAGTTCGGGTGTGGGAACGCACTGGACATCTGCGTTTCAATCTAGCGAAACTATTTTCACGTTTTGCTCACTTCGAGAAGAACAGGGCGAGACAAAAAGTTCACGTCCAGCAAAACAGGGCGAGACAAGTTTTCATCGAGAGAAACAACACACATTCTTTTGGTTTGCGCCAGCGGTGGCAAGCATTTCTACACATTCCTCATTTTGTACTGAGTTTCGGTTGCTGCGATTTTTAGTTAGAATATAATAAAATTAAGGCCGGTATTCACCGACCAATCTTAAACTAAGAGCTTCATAAACCTATTCACCAACCAATAATAGTGCAGATTTATTAGCGCTCATAAGACTTATGAGTGGTCCCACCCACTCTTAAGTTAAGAGGGTTCATAACTTAGGAATTTCAAAAATTTTCGAAATCAGCTGTGAACTGTCACCCAGACCAAACAAAGGACAAGCTGCATTGGCGAAATGCAAAAGAAGAAATGCCGACGAATTTAGTGCCTCCAGCATTTCCTTCAATAGAACTGCCAACAAAAAAAAAAAATAAAATGTGCCGTGATTAATTCTGACTAAAATCAGGAAAATACAATGTTTTCTTTTTCATTGCCACTTCTCCCAGTTCAAAAGAGAGTTCGGAAACTCATTTTAGAATGCGTTTGGAAATCCGAAAATTAATTTTTCGCATATTCGAATTAGCATGGACACAAACCTATTAGTGCTTGGTGAATACGCAGCAAAAATTTTAAACTAAGAGCTTCATAAAATTAAAATCGATTTAAGAGCGCTTGATAATTACCGGCCCAAGTTTGTTTTAAACGTGGTGTTTATTATTTGTTCTATGTGGTAAAGATATACCACAATAAAATACCCACTCCGGTACACAAACCATGTGGTTTGGTGGTACTTTAAGTCGATGCCACAATACCATATTTTAAAGCTTTTTAAGATTATCCACGGTAAATGTCGGCTGAATTCCTAAACGTCAAAATAATGCGCATCGCGAATGCATCACTGCCGTTGTGATGCAGTGTTATGATGCTTTCATTATACGATTCTTTGACGAGTTGCAATCTTTGACGTTTTGAAACGATGTGAATTAAAACAAAAAACTATTATCAAAAATAAAATTGTTCTGGTACTTTTTAGTAAATTTTACAAAATTTAGTATGTAATAACTAATTTAAAACAATAATTTCTTACAAATCTGGAGAGGACGCTTCCATTTTGGCGAAATAAAAAACAATAAAATGTCAAATGTCATTTACATCACATCAGTTCATGATGCGCTGTTTGCTTTTGTTTACGCAGTAGATACATTCACGATGCGATTTGGAACGGTATACATTGCATCACCGCAACCTATTCAATTCAATTTCAATAGTGAGCGCCGTGGCGAAAGTGGTTAGTGTGTCGGACCACTGCGCGTGAGGTTCCAAGTTCGAATCTCAGAAAGCACCAAAAAGTTTTTCACGGTCCCATCTCTCGCGAACGTCTGAAAAACATCCGAGAGTATTGTTATCTCGAGAAAGCTTTTCAAAACAAATTACCCTTCGGGTACGGCACTAAACTGTAGGTCCCTTCCATTCGTGTGAAAAATATGATATAACGCACACAACATGAGTGGTTACCAGAAGCTCGGCCCTGGCATTTAAAGAGCTGTTGCGTCAAGTATTTATTTTTATTTATTTGAACACATTCAGCCCAATTATGAATACTCCCGGGGAATTTTTTCCGGAGAATTTTATTTTTCTCGAGAATTAAATCCTATTCTGAATCAACGGGGAAATAATTTTCACTTCGATGCGGGGAGAACGAATCTCTCGAGTTTCACAATCAGCTCTTTACGAGAATTAAGTGTCATTTTGAGAATTTTGTCAAAAGAATAAAAAATAAATTGTTATCTTAAGCTTTTATACTGCATTTTTAACAATTTTCTCAACAAAGTGATGCGGGATATCCACATTTTCTTTATTTTCTACCAATTTTCGTTTTTGGTTGAAAGAGCATAAGCCAAACGTTTGGAAAAGTTGTAGTCAGCATTTGGTCCACCGCCGGTGTTGGTTTTATTTTTAGGATTTATGGCTGCTTTTTGGTGTACATATTTTTTTATCGGTCCACCCCTTTTACCACTCGCAAATAGATTTTGGTGACGGCCCTGCTGAGTTGAGTTCTGCTTCTGCCCTCTTCCAAAACCGTATCACTTCTTCCTTGCTTCCTCTATGAAATCCACACGCAATGATGCCATTTGCGGAGCTGACCATAGAACCTGGGTAGACAAAGTCCTTTACTACCTCAAAATTATATTTGTCTATTGTGGCGTTCTCTCCAAGACGCCGATGTTGGGTGTCCTTCTTTGTAGACAGCATATATTTTGCTTTGCTTTCATTGACCGCTAAACCCGTCTTTCCAAATTAATTAGTATATTTTATTGCTCAAATGTTCATTTTCATAAAATTTCTCACTTGAATTGTTTGAGAAAAATTTTTGAGAAATATGATTGCATTCCGCTAATTTTTACTCGTTTGTGATACCTACTTTTCTCGTACGGATTTTTTCCCTTTTTCGAAGTTTATTTAGGATAGGAGGAAAGTGAAAAGGAAAACATTTCTCGCTGTCATATTATTCAGAATAGGAAAGTAGAGAAAAGTGAAAAAATTCTCGCGGAATTTTTATTTCTGATTGGGCTGATTATTGGAGAGCGGTCCTACTTTGTCCAAGCAATTCGACTGCGGAATAACTTTCCACAGGAATTGCATAGCATTACATACATCACCAGCCACATTTCGCAGAAAACTATTTTTATCATTATCAAATCAGAGCTAACAACCGCATAAATGTTATGTTTGTAAAGCGTAAATTTAAATTCGAATTATTGAATCCAAAATTGTTTAGGTTAGTTTTTCACTTTTTTTTTGTTTTTTTTTTTTTTTATAATTTAAAATCATACTTGCAATCAAAATTTTACATATGTACTTAATTAAAAGATAAGATATCTTGCAGTATTCTGTAAAATTATTTAATATAATATAAATAAATAAATAAAATATACAGTTCTTTTCTATAAATCTGCCATAGGTGGCCTTGAAATCGATAAAGAGATGATGAAATCGATAAAGAGATTATAAAATCGATAAAGAGGTGATGAGTATCGATTTGGAGTTCTTGGGTTTTCTCCAGGATTTGTCAGGAGAAGGTTTGATCGATTGTGGATTTTCCGGGCCTGAAGCCAATAGGGGATAGGGGCTAGGGTTGATGAAAAGTATCAGGCGTTCACATAAATCGTCGAAAAGTCCTTTTATGCATTGTTAAGGAGATTGATGCCCCTATAATTGACATAGTTGAGCGTGTCTCCTTTCAAACGATGTTGAGATTCCATTCATCAGGTCACTCGTCTTACCTACAGGTGTAATTGAATTATTATTTCTAGTTTCTTGGACAAATCTTGAGAATGTCTGTGAGACCGGGTTTTTGTAAAGAAAAAATGTGATATCTGCGTGAATTCTCATTGCAGTTGCACGAATTTTCCTAATTCAACGCACTGTAGCAATAGCCGGTTTCGCAGCACATCGGCGCTATCGCACGTCGTTTTGCGCTGTTCCATTCCATGAGATCAGCATCACTAAACTACGGCCTAACCACCGTAATAATTTGTTTTTTTTTTTTTAAGATATGAATTATTAATCTAGCTACCTGAAGTTCAACTTAAAAATATTTGAAATATGTTGTTTTGCTTACTAGTAGTTTTGCTCTCAAATGCTATGGAGTCATTTCACAACAAATTGCCGAGGTTATATAGGGAGCTCTGAACGACAAACCTCCGATTTGGCTCAAAATTGGTAAAACTACTCATTGGAGTGGTACGGATCATAAGGAAAAACAGTTTTGCAGAATTCGATATAGATTGCGTGTAACGGAACGTCAAGAACTGGAAAAAAATCAAAATTCAAAGTTGTTTCCTATATTTAAAAAAATCATAACTTTGGCTGAGCTCATTAGAATTCAGTAAAATATACCTTGTTGAATTCAAGAGAATGTGAACTCTCAATGTTTTGACATAGATTTCATTTTTACGGTCGAAGGATGTTCCAGAATGTCATTTTTATTTTTGAAAAACCCAAAAAATAGTGTTTTTTTTATATATATTATAGAGAGACTTGTTCTCCATCCTCATTCAAAATTTCAAGTTGGGATCCCTATGGATCCCCTATGTCTATTTTTATAAGCGGGTAAATCAAAAAACTATAGGGGTAACATTTTAGTTTAACGGAAATGTCGAACATTAAACTTTTTTATTTAACCTAATAGATTAGCTCACACTGAGCACAGATCTATAATTTGCTTTTTGGTTCGCCCCCAAAGTTTCAAATAGGCTATATAAAATGGTACCGGCATTTCAGGAATGGAGGACCCAAATTCTTAAATTATTCTTTTGCTGCAAAGATAAAGAATTAAGTTAAATAAAAACGAAAGTTATAGTAAAAATAATAATGGTCGATCATATTTCCACCATGCCTTACGATTCGTACCACTCCAATGAGTAATTATACCAATTTTGAGCCAAATCGGAGGGGTTCGTTCAGATCGTCGGTCGATCTTTCGTGAAATGAGCCTATACATATAAATATATTTTCAAAGTAGCTCCAGTTAGTACTGATCCACTTTCAAAAAACCCGGCAACACATGACAGCGGCATCACTAACGAATAAAGTCTGGGTCCGATCGCGTCAGCAGTCGCGGGTTAAAAAAAAGATTTCAGTATACAGTAAGGTTATCGAAAAGGTTGTATAGATTTTAGTTACTTACCCCTAGAAATATGTTTTTATAATAAATATATGTAATACTGATGCATAGGTTTTCTTTAATTTATTTTAAATATAGTTTAAACTTTTTTTCCATTTTATATAACAATCGATTTGTTTATTCATATATGTAATTATTTTTGTTTTTTCCTAAAACTGTTATATTTTTAGAAGCACAACATTTCTACTTCGTATTTGGTGCAGCCTCAAACTATTCTGCCTGCTCGTATGTTGTAACCTATAAATATTTAGTGGTAAAAGTAGTAGAAACTCTTATTTAATCATAGCTTTAATCAAAAATCACATTGTATTAACATTTTCCATTTAGGATTTTTTCACGTTTTAGCAATCCCATCTCTAATCACTATTAGAAAACAATATTGAGAATTAACAGTTCATTCGTTCACTGGTTTGCATTTGAGCAATCCGCTTTGTAATAATTCATGACTACATGCTGTTGAAGCCCCTCTTTCTAAAACTTGTTGTGTTTCAATCGAAACTTTACACGACAACCTTGGTATTTAAAGACAATTTAGTTATAGTGTAAATGCTAAGTTAATAAACAAATACTTAAAACTGTTTTATTCACATTATGATCGACTATATTGAAAATTCATAATGTAAGTGTGTGATGCAGGATACTTTTTAATAAGCTTGTTCTCGGTGATGATGATGATTTAACAACTCATAATATTAATTTACATATTTATTTTATTGCTTTCACTGCATTCTTATCCTATTACTACATAATCGTTATTTATTTTGTTGCTTTGGCTAGATTCTTATTATATTTAAAATTTATTAATGTACTCATGTACTCACACTTTTGAATATATAATGTGTGGAATAACATTTTTTTTTATTTCGAAATTATCACAACACATTTTGTTCAAATATACACTACCATTTTTGTTCAGTTTTTGTATTCATTTTTTCTTTCTTTTAAATGGCAAGATTAGTTCTAAATAAGCAATTTTGTAATTGTTTGTAGATTCCAAAAAGACGGATAATGGACGAATATTATTTTATATTTTTTTTATACATATTTCAATTCATGGTTTTACGGAGTATACATACAATATTTTTAGCCAAATAATACATAGTTTTATAATGATTTTTTTTTAATTTTATAAGCACCAACATGTTTTATAATATTAATATACAGGAGATGATATTAAATTTGTTTCTTCCAATTCTACCGATATAACAATGAGAAATACAAATTTTAAAAATTGTTTAATATTTTCATTTTTACCGTATATATATTTTTGTTTCTGAATTTATTGTAAGTTGTATATACTTTTATTTATGTGATTTTTTTTTTTAAGGATTACTTCTGATAATAAGTCTGAAAATTTATGAAGTATAAATGGTACATTTCAGCTGGACAAACAGTTTTATTTTATACGTATTAGTAAACAAAATTTACATAAATCTGACATAAGTATATATGTATGTATGTACATTTTTTCTAATAAGAAATGAGCGACAAGAAGCAGGTAATATTCCTATGGAATTGCGAAAAACAGGGGTATCAGTATTGGCTTATTAAATAATACACTTACTGCTCACATATAGGTACATAACATAACTTGAGTGTTAACGCTAGTACTCAAGTTCTACTCAATTTTCAGCCTTTTTAAATTCCCTATCCAACTTAGGCTTTTAAGTGACTTGCTTTTTGAATCTTAATTGTAATACTTTGCACTTCTTGATGTTTGAGCTTCTTTTCGTATTACTTTTATTAAGCCATATTTTTATACTTTAGTGTCTTATATGTAAGTGTGCATCTGGTATCGAAAGTTTTGATGTTCTAGTAAAAAAAGGTGGATACAATTAATGTATTTTATAGCCTATAAAAAAATCAGAAATGAACCATTGCCGTCAAACTAGTTTGTAGTGAAAGCAAAATAAGAAATTCTTTTCATACTCTTGAAACCAGTAGGATGGTTTAAATATTTTCTTTCTAGTTTATTTATATGCTAACACGCCTTTGACATTAAGAATTTATTATTTTATCCTGAAAAACGCTTTATAACTCTCAGAGCACCCAATTTCACCACTTTCACTTTATGCTATAAGTATAATTATGTACTTTTAATTTGTTGAAATTATGCTACATAAAATTAATATTCCTATATTAAGCAATGCGGCTTTAAGTATTCGCCCACAGCCAAAGGGTTTGATTTCGAACGACCATTTCAAATTTTTTCACAACATTTTAGTTACATCTGTAAAGAAAAAACATAATATAAGTATTATTTAAAATTATTACCACATTACATAAATATTATATGAATTTCTTAACAAACAACATTTTTCCTGTAAGTATGCAATCTAAGCGAAATTCTTTTTGTTTACAAACTCTGATAGGTCAAGCTGAAAAAGGGCAGGTAAGTAAAGAAAGATAAATTTCTCTTGTCTGCGCATTGGTGTAGTAGATGGGCCAGAATAAGTTTAACGGAACAACGGAGTACTACAGAAAGAGATATGTATGTCAAGAAGAAGTTTAAAAAGTTTAAGGTTTTTTTTCATTCTGAAATGTCAAAATATTTCACTGTGTGCAGAATGGGGAGTCATGAGTCGAATCCAATAACTTTGAGCCTTCTATACATACAAGCTTACTGCACAGCGCAATAATTCGAAGAGAAAAGTTGGCAGATCAGTTATAATACTTTTCTTTGTATAAATAGCAAAACGTAGTATAAGTAGTATAAATAGATTGAATTTGGCATTCGTAAGAATTGTTTCGAAAAGCTAGGCCCATGGCCGTTTATGGGCGGTTTGCACCAATTTTTGGTCGCGTTCTAACAGTTCAGTTAAAGAGTGTTCACAGCTAGCGACCGAGGGCGTATACTAATTTGTATACTTCATTTTCCAAAAAAATTCTCGTTTAGTCGCAGCATTGTATATGAATCTAATTAATTTCATATACAATGTTCGCAGCCAACTTTGAATTTTAGCTGCCATTCGTTTTCTGACTCGATGTATGAACGTATGAAATTTCTTTGACGTTCAATATCTTATTTTCTTTTCGATAAATTTAGCCTACATTATTTATTTTATTTATTTATTTATATATTATATAATCGCTGTACATGTAAGAGTACACTTAAAATGAGTCCAGGAAAAGGCAAACTTTTTATGTATACAAAATGAATTAGTGTGTTAAGATAGAATGTGAAAATTATACATTTAAAAAAAGGAATATAGTAATAAAATAGAACATTAAAAACAAGAAAAATTAACATTAAACATTAAACAGTAAATAGTTGCAACCATATAGACTAAGAAAATTAATATATTGAATGTGAGTAATTTCAGTTTAAATTACAGAAATACAAAAAACATGCCGATTGAAACTTTCTGCATTCGACTTTAGACTTCAACTGGTATGGCAGGTAGTTCCAAAGATTTTACTATAACTTAAAATATTTTATACACTATACTCAACCAATTAAGCCCGGAAAACACTTTTGAAGCAAACCTCATTTGTAGAATGTGAATAAAAGGTGATAGTTCGCAAGAAACACTGGCTTGTTCGCGAAAAATTCAATGAATTGTTAGCTTCTTTGTAAAAATGAATTGTTAAATATTTTTTTTTTAATATTAAATAATAGATAAATTAAACTCTGTCCTTTAGAATGATACAACTTTAATTCTTCTTCTTCTTCTTCCTTTTCGGTGAGGTTATGATCCGAAAACCAAGGGATCATAATCCTCCCACTTCAAAAAAAAAAACAAATACAAATATTTGGCGCAACAGCTCTTTAAAGTGCCATGGCCTAGCTTCTCGCAACCACTCATGTTGTGTGCGTTATATTTTTCACACGAATGGAAGGGGCCTTCAGTTTAATGCCGAATCCGAACGGCGATTTGAGAAGCTTTTCCGTGACAACAATACTCTCGGATGTTTGTCAGACGCTCGCGAGAGGTGGGACCGTGAAAAAACTTTTGGTGTATTCTGGGATTCGAACTTGAAACCTCATCCGTAGTGATCCGACACACTAACCACTTACGCCACGGCGCCCACACAGCACTTCACTTCCACTTCACAGCATTTCTACTGATCCGCATGTGGGGTTCGCCTAATGATATAAGTTTAATAATATAACAATTTCCTGTTTATAAAATATTAAATGTACCATTGTGGCTGCGGCAGTATGAGCAGTGGCTTCATCCTGCTGAGAGTACATCAGCACATCTCAGGCCTATTTTCAACAGCAGAACGCTAACAATTTTCAAAAATGAACCGATACCGCTCTGCAGTAATCGTGACAAATAATGCAAATATACTAAGTATAGTATATAAATCATAGTGTAAGTATTGAGAACCCTTCAGGTCAGATACTTTAAGTTATAATTATTGCTGTAGTTTTTAGTTTATTTAAACAATAAAATATGTAATAGTGTATAAGTGGACAAATAAACAAACAGAAAAAAAAAGCAGTAATCGTGACTGCATTTTCATGATCCTCTAGATATCATGCCGTACCTAGCGGGGTGCAATCGACGCTGTAGAATGGATTTCGAATTTTTATTACCCCCAAAATCTATTTTACTTGTAAACAAAGCGAATTGAAAATTTAGTTCATCACTCATGATTAGATTTTGAATAAAGCCATTTTCATTTCTGACCAATTCTTGAAAGCAAATTGCGAACTTTGGACATTGCTTATGATCTGTGGGTTTTAATTCATACACCAAGTTGGGCTGTTGCGCCAAATATCTATGTACGCAATTTTTTCTTTAGGGGTATCTGAAAATTCGCGGTCATGTTCTAAAGCTCAATGACCCGCTAACGCTTCAGGCTCAGGTGGACTTTCCATCCTTCTCGATCCTCCGCCATTGACTCCAACTCATCAGGAGGAATCCCCAGACGGGTCCAGGACAGATGTCGGACTTAGTCCAACCATCTATTTCTAGGCCTACCGGGGAGTCGCCTACATGATGGTATGGCAATCATGGCACGTTTTGGAAGCCGGTCTAGGGGCATACGCACTACGTGACCAAACCATCGAAGCATAGATCGTTCCGTTCGGAGAAGTAGCTGCTCAACATTGAGCGCCTCGCGTACTCTGGTGTTGCGCACTCGATCCCTACGAGTTATTCCAGCAACACCGCGAAGGCATATATTATAAAACAAAAAATGAAGTTAAATAAAAAAAGCTATTAATTTTTTAAGCCCCGTGGTGACTTAAGGCGAACCTTGTGCATATAAATATAACAGGAAAATACATGCAGGGGTACGTTTAAATTTACATATCCTCCTGAGACCCCTCCTGAGACGTTTAGTTTAAAATTTTTTTCCACGCCATCTTTTGGAATTCGGTAGAACCTTTTGGGGGGACAGTTTGGAGAGGCATTATCTTGTTTTTGACCCACGTGGCATTTCTCTAGTTGTCAAATTACGTCAATTGCAATCAGTTGAAGTTTGATTTTTTTTTTGCGTTGCCACCAAGTCGACTTTGCGCAAGGGTAAGCATTCATTTTATGATGTTATTTGCTAGTATTTTGTTTTAAATATTTAGCTTAAACTGTATATTTAACATTACTGTTCATGTTTTAATCAAAGTTTCAAGTTTAATAAGTAATTTTGAAACTTTTTTTTTAAAACCCAAAGTATCACTGATGATACCACCCCACTATTCCCAACGGGGCGGTGGTAATTTTTTTTTTGACTGAAATTTATGTAATTATAGGTGGTATTAAGTTATAAAAAAAGGTCTTGTTAATGAAAAATACATAACTTGGTCTTGGATCTCAGGAGGATATATAACATCTACTCGTATACTCATCTATTGAAATGCTTGAATGATCAACAAGAATTTGATACTCGTATTGATGTTGCTAGACTTCCCTTGCATGAATTGCATTGTTTTTTTAATTAAGAGTTCATAGTGGTAATATGCAACTTCTATAATAATTCTGAGCAAAAACGTGTGGGAATCAGTGTGTTAAAAGACTAGCACCATCTAGACACATACATATAGTATATACAATAGATCTGTTGCTTCATTAGAATAAAAATTAAAATAGGTATGTATGCGCTACAAATTATATGCATTATAATTTTGTTGGAAGCAGCAAGAAATTCGGAATTCAACTCTGTTAATACGTTACTTCGTATACGCACTCAACATCGTTCAGTTAGTCATTCAAAAATCGTAATAAAAACACACGTCAAGCTACAGCCGTATAAGAAAGACACTGGTTGGTGGTAAAACTGCACTCGATTTATCATGGCCGTATGTATCTCCGACTAGCACCAAGTAGACACATATAATAGATTTGCCAGGATTCGATTAATTGATATAATATTTAAGCCATATATGCTCGTACATTATGTATATCTATGTACATATTACCTACCTACATGTATGTACGCAATATAGTTTTGTTTTCTTTTAATTAGGCAGCAAGAAATCTGGAATATGTATACGTAATTCGACTCTGTTAAAACGATACTTCGTAAACGCACCCAATATCGTTCAGCAAGCCGCTCGAAAAACATATTAAAAACAACCATCAACGTATATAGTCGTATAAGAAAGAGATTGGTTGGTGGTAAAAATAAACTCGATTCGCCATGGCAATATCTACGATGACGAGTCTACTCTTTCAAGTACTAATGATCTCGGGTGTAAATCCGCTTCCTGTCGTTTATGATCGTGTCAAACATCAACATTTTATTACGTAGTGCTTTTCAAAAAGAAACCATTACTTATTTTCTGTAGCTTGGTTTTTATTTTCGTTTCGTTATACTACATATATTCTCAGAATGACCCACATTGTATGTTTATATTAAATCCCTCAAGTAACCAAATCAAATGCAGTGGTACTACTTTGTTGCACATGGGGTAATAAAATTGAGTACTCTGGCAGCATGCAATTCAAGTATTGTCGCCGTTACGGTACTTTAGACTCAATAACTTTAAGACGCGATAATAAAATCATGTAGCAGAAGCCACGCATTGCGTAAAAATAAACGCTTTGAAATAATTCTCGTGCAACCCTTTGAAATAATCCATACAAGTATATGTAGTAAATGTCATGCAACTTCGCACATTTGAGTTGCGAAATATTGAAAGAAATCGAGTGTCTCTTGAAGTGAGAGTAGACTACTCGTAATTAACTATGATAGTTTTACTAGCTCATTTTTTCTGTCTACAAAATGAATGCAGGGTTTAGTAATAGTAGGTAGCTGATGTGTCATAGTCAAAAGTTATCGAATAAAGCCAACGTAGATCGATTGCGGCCTGGGTATTCGATTAACAGTCGCGTTGAATCAGTGAGTACGAATTTACCGTGGGACTATTAATTCGATCGTAAGACCTGTTAATCAAATATAATAAGGATTTTATATCCATAAAAATACTAACTTTTTTTTTTGCACGAATAAAAGAGGATGCCTACCGTTTAAGTCCGTGTTTGATGAACGGCAATTAGTTGATGTAAAACAAGTTCTGTTACTTTTGGATTTACTAACAAACGTTTGAGCCATGTCTCTAATGACAATAAACAAAAGTTACGGAATTTGTGTTTAACTCAATGCATTCCTTTTTAGGACATCCCAGTATTTTAAAAGCTTCCGTTAAAAATCGATTTGCAGTTCTTTTTAACATTGATGATTTTGGATCTTTTGAATTTTTAACAACTTTTTAAAACTTTTAATAACTTTAAACGATTAACTACATAGGAAATTTTTCAATGAAGGCAGTATTATTTGTTTTTTATTGCCACATTAATTTTAGAAAATGATGATATGTTTCCTTATGCAACTCTGTACCCAAAGCTGTCGCTTAGGGTCTTACCTTGACGTTGCATATTCAATCGGTTCAACACTTGAAAAATAAAACTAAGAATGTTAGCTTTAATTTGCATTGTTCAAAGATAAGTTTCTTCAGAAGCTCGTGTTGTCTTAATACAACACATACGAGACCTCTCCTTCCAACCCATAGAGACGTGAACGCCTATTGCTAGTATATTTATTTTGCTATATATATAGCTATGTTAGCTTCTGTGTAGAAGAGCAAAACTTCATGATCCGAATTCAGATCTAAGCAGAGTAAAGCGAGTAATCGGGAATTTAAAGCACTGTTCTTGAAATACTTAGCAACTCTATTGCCAAGTTTGGGCTATCCCACGGATTTTGTGACAACAGCAAGTCTTTCATCAAAGCTAATTTATACGCAACACGCAGCCAAACATCAAAATGTTGCCCCTGGCCAAAATTTAACACCAATTGACACACGGCTTTATTCAATTCTCTGCAACCGTATGACCTGCATTGCGATTGATCGGGACCTGCATTGCGATTGATCGGGAAACTACTGACTGCCCAAAACTTGGCTTGGGACAGTAGCGCAACAATCAAGTTCGTGATGAAGTGCTTTTTTTAAATTCTAGTGGTGGTCCCCGGGCAACTATACGTATAAACCCTTATACGCGTAGGCTAAAATTGTAAGTGCAGGTAGTCTAGGGCCTTGATTCTAGGCTAGGTAACGTGGGCCAGCAAGCTGCGTTACCGAAACCAGGTCGCTACAGAAACCGACAATATGCTTCGGATAAGGAATGATCACATGTTGACGACTTTTGTCTATTGTACCCGGACAAAGATAGATTTCTGGAATGTAAAGACGCTCTTCGACTCGGGAAGCGAAGGTCCTTACAATGCCAGATTCTTCCAAGTGGGGAAAAAATATTTATGCGTTTTAAACTGGACATTTTGGGGGTAAGTGAAGTAAGATGGTTAAAAGCGGACGAGTACCAGTCCCCAATGCGTAACACTGTACTACTCTATTCTGGAAGACCATCCGGAAGTCCGCGGGAATATCGAGTCGGACTACTGCTAACAACAACAGCACGCAAGGGCCCAATTTCCTGGCAGCCTCATGGTGATAGGATTTTTAAGGCCAGATTCCGGACTAGAGTACGGCGCGTCACCATCATACAGTGTTACGCCCCAACGAATAGTTCGTCTGAGGACGAAAATGAGAGCTTCTACAATCTCTTAAGCGCCGTCTTCAACACAACACCAAATGGAGACATTGTCATAGTGATGGGGGATTTGAATGCCAAGGTAGGCAACGACAACGAAGGGCTCAAACATGTAATCGGGAAGCATGGACTAGGCAACCGCAATGACAACGGCGAAAGGTTTGTGGATTTCTGCAATGCCAACCGCCTTGTGATAGGTGGCACCATGTTTGAGCACAAGACCTGCCACAAAGTCAGCTGGGTTTCCAACGACAGGCAAGCAACCTCCAACCAAATTGACCATTTTCCCATCAGCCGCCGCTTTAGAAGTAGTCTCCTGGATGCCCGAAACAGGCGAGGGGCAGATGTGGGGATAGTGCGTGATCACCATCTTATGATAGCTACTCTCCAACTATGCACTGCTGCAGTTCGAAGATCCCACGACAACACAAGAATGCCCAGGTTCAACATCGATAGACTTAGTGATCCCTCAGTGCGAAAACAATTAAGGGAGCACTTTTCGCAAGGTGGGGAAGCAATCAGCAGCTCAATGCCTGCAACCATCCAAGACCATTGGTGTGCTGTGAAAAATGTTTTTACATCTGGTGCTGAAAGAATTCTCGGTCGATCGTAGGGAAGACATAGGGCGTGGCTTTCCGAGGATACCTGGAGACGGATTGACGAACGAAAACAGCTGAAAGCTCGCGTTGCAGCTACCCCAGCAGCAGGGAGAAGCGAGCTAGCGTCCCTATATCGCATGAAGATGAGAGAAGTTCAGCGTAGCGTGCGACGTGACAAGCGCAACTACATCAACGCGCTGGCTACAGAAGCAGAAGAAGCTGCACGGAGGTGCGACAGCAGGACCGTCTACAGAATAACAAAAGAGCTGACAGGTGGTCGCAGCTCCAGCCAACACCCAGTGAAAAGCCTAGCCCGCTCCTTGCTCATTTCGGATGAGGACCAGCTCAGGAGATGGAAAGAGCATTTTGCTACAGTTTTGAACCGTCTATTCGCTAGCGATATGTTCCCAAATCAGACTGAGATGCCCGAGGTGAGAAGTTCCCGAATACGCACCACGACTCCCAGTAAAGATGAGATCATTACCGTGATCAAGGCACTCAAAACCAACTAGGCGGTAGGACTTGACGGTATTCCAGCAGAACTCTTACAAGCAGCACCAACAACATCGGCTGAGCTTCTGCTTCCACTTATAGAGAGAGCTTGGGAAGCTGAGAGCTTTCCTAATGAGTGGAAAAAGGGAATGATCGTCAAGCTTCCTAAGAAAGCACCTGTTGTTCATCGATTTTGAGAAGGCGTTCGATAGTGTCAACAGGGAGTTTATTTGGCGTGCCTTACGCAGGAGAGGTATCCCCGATAAACTAATTGCTATTATCAAAGCTACGAGTACATATGAAGGCTCCAAATCTCACGTTCTGCACGGGTGAAGGTTGTCTGCGGAATTTGAGATCCAAAATGGGGTATAACAAGGCTGCATCCTTTCACCAATATTATTCCTATTGGTGATTAGCGATGTGCTTCATACAGCTTTGTCAACGGGAAACAGAGGAATTCGATGGACTCTTACATCTCAATTGAAACATCTTGACTACGCTGACGATCTATGCTTACTCTCTCACAGAATTATGGACCTCCACCAAATGACAGCAGATGTGGAGAGGGAGGTAGGCGTCGTCGGGCTGAAAATGAATACGACAAGAACTAAAATTATCAGCCTTCGAACTAACTCATCGTCTCAAATATGCATTGCTGGACAACCAGTAGAGAGAGTAGAAGATTTCCAGTATCTTGGGAGTATTATCTCGACTGATGGTGGAACCGAACTGGATATAGCCAACAGGATCGCCAAAGCAAAGTCCGCGTTCGGGATGTTGTCCAAAATATGGCGAAGCAATGCAATCAGTTTGAACACCAAGATAAGACTGTTCCGCTCCAACGTTGAATCCGTGCTGTTATATGTTTGCAGCACGTGGAGAGTGACCACTACTATCACCAGAAAGCTGCAAACGTTTGTTAATAGGTGCCTGCGTAATATCTTAAGGATTTTCTGGCCCAATCTCTAACGAACACCTTTACGAAAGAACGGGTCAGGAACCAATAGGCACAACCATCCAACGACGGAAGTGGCAGTGGATTGGTCACACGTTCCGTAAGGGTGACAGTTCCATAGCGAACCATGCTATGCAATGGAACCCTTTAACTCAGGATGGCAGGAGACCTGGCGGTCCAAGGAAAACATGGCGCAGAACAGTCGAGAAGGAGGCACGGCAGTTAGGGAAAAGTTGGGGAGAACTCAGACACATTGCCAGAAACCGTACACGATGGCGCAGTAGAGCCCCTAAGACCAAACAAGGGGATACAGGACATAAGTAAGTAAGTAACCGTATGAAGCTTTAAACTCACACCTATAACTAAAAAGCAAGTATGTATGCATTCGATTCGTGAATAATTTTAATCTCGAGATTTTAATCAAAATTGATATTACGATAATAGAAACTCAAAAAAGTGGGCCTGTTAATGACTGGACAGACTTGCTTCAAATTTCATATTTGTAGTCTGTGGGACAACAATTCGAAACGACATCGGAGGTTACATTCTAATTTCATAACTAACGGTATTTTAGTAAAGGCCAACTTAAAAAGAAATACATTTTCTTGAGAATGGCTCTAATGACTTTGTTTAAATTTCATATTGGAGATGAAAATATTGTTTAATGGTACTTATTGACCTTTCAAAAATTAGGTATTCTTCAGTCGATTTCGTTAAAAATTAATGTAAATGCATTATATGATATACGAGTATGCAAAGATATGTTCGCATTTTAGTAAAAAGAGCATTCTCATAAAATTGCTTAGATTTCGGTTCAAATAATTTGCACACGAGTAGCATATGCTTAAGTGCATGTACGTACAACCCAGTCGTGTCCTTTATTTTGCTTGACTTAATGACTTGATTTAATGAATCTTGTCTTATCACTCAGCAGTTATGTAACCACCTTGTATAGGTTCATATGCATGTAGGTACACGGTGTCCGCCGGGAACGTATACTACTTTGATTTGCCGCCATTTTGGTAAACATTAGTCTTGACAGTTCATTAGTAGACACGGCTGCCAAACGGTAGTGCATGCGATCATATGAAAACACAAGCGTTTTCACTCAGCTAAGGCCTACCAAGTCCTACTCTCAACCTCCACGCGGTGACAGCCGGGTGCCTAGTACCTTAATCCAAGAGATGGGTAACCAACCCCGTTTGGCGGATTCTTGGTGGCAGCAGATGAGAGAGGGGGGGAAGAGTGCTTTTTTCACTAGAGCACTTCTTCCTGTTCCAGGCGGCAGCGGACGAATTCCCTAGACGGAGTCAACGGTGGCGTCTATAGTTCCAGTTAGGTTGAACTTAGTGAATACCTTGCGCGAGCTGCTTCGACGTATTCGGATCACAGGTCGGTAAGGAATTTCCAATGTTGGTCAGGACATTGGAATAGAGATGGTGGCGGAGGAGCCCTTAATGGGCCAACGGCAGCGCTCATACTCCCGTAGTGGACTACTGGCACCGGTGTACCTGGCCCCTCGTCCTAGGGGAATAATTAAGGAACTGGCCCTCCAGGTTGGGGGTTGTGCCGTCGGGGTAACTTCCCTACCACGTAAAAAGCGCATGGTTCCGAAACAACCAAAAGCCTCGGATAAGGATGACTCAACTAATGACGACCCCAGCAAACGAAATAAGGACAACGATCTTCGGATCTGTACATGGAATGTTCTGTCCCTTTACAGACCACGTGCAGCCGAACAACTAGCAGAGGCCCTAGACTGCTATAAAGCAGATATTACCGCCATCCAGGAAGTGCGATGGGATGGGCCGGACAAAAAGAGGATGAAAAACTGTGACATCTACTATGGTGATTGCTACAGAGGCAACAGGCAACGCTTATTCGGATGCGGATTTGTCATACGCGGCAGACTTAGGCAAGAAGTCTTAAGCTTCCGACACGTGAGCGAGCGTATTATGACTATCCGGATTAAGGCTAAATTCGCTAACATAAGCCTAATATGTGTTTATGCCCCCACAGAAGAAAAGGACCCTGCCACCAAAGAGTGTTTCTACGAGCTCCTCGACAAAACATACGAGCAATGTCCTAAATACGACGTTAAAATCGTATTGGGCGATTTTAACGCCAAAATAGGAAAGGAGGACGTCTTTGGTAGGGCAGTCGGTAAGCATAGCCTACACGACACCACGTCTGATAACGGACTAAGGCTAATTGATTTCGCTGTGGAGCGAAATGTCACCATAGCAAGCACATGGTTTCCTCATCTCGACATTCATAAGCAGACATGGCGGTCCAATGATCATGTCACGATCAACCAAATTGATCATATTGCGATCGACGCAAGGCATGCCTCCAGTATTCTGGATGTCCGGACCTTCCGAGCGGCCAACATAGACTCGGATCATTACCTTGTTGTAGCCAAGGTACGAATGCGGATATCCCAATCTGAGCAACAAAGAAGAATTACTGTGAGAAAATTTAACGTCGAAAAGTTACAATCGCAAGAGACCGCCAGACTCTTCGCTGAACGCGTATCCCGAAATCTCTCAATCACCCCTTTGCCGCCAGCATCAAGTACCGAAGACCAGTGGCAACGCTGCCAACATGCCATCAGAAACGCCGCTACTGATGTGCTGGGTCTCGCTCGACCACCACCGCGAAACCCCTGGTTTGACGAAGAATGCCGGCGAGTGCATGCAGCAAAACAAGAGGCATACAAAGCGGCGCTGCAAAGGAAGACGAGAGCTGCTCGTGAGCTCTACGAGCAAAAGAGACGGGAAGAACATCGGCTTCTCCAAAAGAAGAAGAAAGAGCATGAGAAGCGAGCGTTTGAGAATATCGAGAGTCTATACTCCAGGAACAATGTACGGAAGTTTTACCAAAAGGAAAAAAGAACGTGTCAGAGAAGTAATACCCGTACAGAAACCTGTAGAGATGAAAATGGAAACCTCGTAGTAGAATCACAGTCGGTGCTGAGAATATGGAAAAACTTCTTCTGCAGACTGTATAACGGCGACGAAGACCAACATCCCGCTGTCAGGCAGAATGAACCATTCAACATAGACGATGATAGTCAAAATTTCCGTCCACCTGACCAAAACGAAGTGAGGATAGCAATATCCAAGCTAAAATCGAACAAGGCTGCTGGACCTGACGGCTTACCGGCCGAACTTTTCAAGGCAGCTAGGGATGAATTGGTAGAGTGCATACACCAACTCATTTCTAATATTTGGTCAGACGAGTGTATGCCTGATGAATGGAATCTCAGCATCGTTTGCCCGATCCACAAGAAAGGAGACCCCCTCAATTGCGCCAATTATAGAGGCATCAGTCTTCTCAACATCGCATAGAAGATCTTTTCTGCGATATTGTGTGAACGCCTGAAACCTTTTATCAACAGCCTGATTGGACCCTATCAGTGCGGTTTCAGGCCAGGAAAGTCCACCATCGATCAAATCTTCACACTTCGGCAGATCCTGGAGAAAACCCAAGAATTCCAAATCGATACTCACCACCTCTTTATCGATTTCAAGGCCGCCTATGACAGCATCTATAGAGAAGAGCTTTATAGAGCCATGTCTAGTTTTGACATCCCTGCCAAACTTGTCCGTCTGTGCAGGCTGACGATGGAGAACATTCGCTGCTCCATCAAGGTCGGTAATGACCTCACCGAGACCTTTGATGTCAAAAAAGGCTTTAGACAAGGTGACACGCTGTCATGTGACTTCTTCAATATTGTACTTGAACGGATTGTGCGGAACTCACAAGCCAACACCGGAGGCACAATCTATTACAAGTCTGTACAACTGCTTGCATACGCCGACGATATAGACATTATCGGAATATCTCAGCGGGCTGTCACCGGTGCTTTTGCAAGCATTGAGGGGGAAGCGGCCAAAATGGGTTTGGCGATAAACGAGGGCAAAACCAAGTATATGCTGTCAACTAGAAGGGAAAACCAACATCGACGAATTGGACAAAACGTCACCGTGGGCAGCTATAACTTCGAGGTAGTAAGGGACTTTGTCTACCTTGGCTCTGATATAAATTCAGCAAACAAAATCAGCGCAGAAATCAATCGAAGAATAACTCTTGCCAATCGCTGTTTTTTTGGGCTTATAAGGCAATTCAACAGTAAAGCCCTCTCTCGAACAACTAAGGAGACTCTATATAAGACCTTGATCATCCCAGTCCTGCTTTACGGCGCTGAAACATGGACTTTATTAAAAGAGGATGAAGATATCCTTGGTCGCTTCGAGAGAAAAATTCTTCGTAAGATTTTCGGTCCCGTTTGCGTTGACGGGTTTTGGAGGAGAAGATTCAATCACGAACTATACGAGCTGTACAGCGACATTGACCTAGTCAAAAAACTGCGTATTGGACGTCTGAGATGGCTAGGACATGTAGAGCGAATGGACACCAACGCTCCGGCCCGCAGAGTCTTCGAATCTAACCCCGAGGGACGACGCAGTAGAGGGAATTATCGCCGTAGGTGGCGCGCACAAGTTCAAGGGGACCTCGACCAACTTGGAGTGCGCAACTGGAGGCAATTAGCTAAAGACCGAGCTAAATGGAGAGGCTTGTTGGTTGAGGCCCAGGTTCACCCCGAACTGTAGCGCCACCTAAGTAAGTAAGAGGTCTAACAAAAGTGAGCTTAGTTGATGGCAATTTATTATTTTTTGGAAGAAGAAGAATTGGTATAAGGGATAAGGAATCGTTATTTAAAATTTTAGTAAAGTTGACAAGAATGGAACAAGAGACCTCAAAATTAGCAATGTAAGGTCGGTTAAAATTCTATCATCTATGTAGCAAGAAATTCGGTATTCTCTTCGAATTTCAACATCAACTCAAGCCCATACAATTTTTAAATGAATGCCAAGGTTCATATGGAATGAATGCAACATTCTATGCAACTGTTTTGAAATCGCTTCAGAGATTCCCGGCGGGAAATATTTCTGTGGAGGACTTAAATCCCATGATTGTGTTATGAATATTGAGTCATCACCAGAACTATTCCAAGAAATTTGCTCGATGGGTTGCACGAATTTTGAATGACGATCAAATAAAAGCATGCGTTCGTTTTGGTCAATATTTTTTTTACAAAAATGGAGAGTTTGGCTACTTCAATAAAATCATAACAGCTGATAAATGATGGTTCTATAAGTACGCTCCGAAAACTAGATAACAATCCATGGTATGTAGCCCGGAAGGTGCAGGTCCCCCTGCTAAGGTAAGATAGCAAAAATCGCCAACAAAAGTGATGATGTGGATTTAATTAATCAGTCTGTATTAATTCGCTATATTCCATTCGAAAATGTTAACACTGTAACTGCTAATATGTGTACTGAGGCTTGTTTACCAAATGTTTTAAAAAATTTGTTGTGAAAACAAAAGAAACTGGAACTTCGCCGCTATTTTTTTCACCACGACAATGCACCTGTTCATACTGCAGAAAACAAGAGCAATTTTCTGGCGCTCTCAAGGATCAATCAAATTTAACCAGGTGGCTCTAATGTTTAAAAAAATGCAAAGAAATCTGTGGCAATTTTATTGAAAAAATACTAATTGATAAAGATTAAGTTACAATCTATAATGAAAAGTTTGTTAAATCATTCAGCAAGGCGTTATCAATTTTTGCGTCGTGTACAAATGATGGTACTCTCCATCGATATTTAAATCTTAAACACCATAACAACATAAGGGTGTCTATTACGATGTTCCTTACCAAAGGCATTAATGGTCCGAAATAAATGGCTCTGAAGAGAACTTTACTAAAAGCTACTAGGTCCGAGGCAAACGTGTATATGAGAAAATCGAGACCAAGACCGTACTAATATAATAGATACGAGCCCAAAACAAGAGTTAATGTGCAATCGAGCCCATATAACATTCGTTTGATCTTGCACATCATTTTTCTTAGTAAATACTTTTCATAATCTCTACTTTAACAAAATAATAATATACAAGTGCTTGGTCAACTAAAACCCTTGCTTTTCAAATGTGGTTTAAAGTCATTTACAAAAGGTTTAATTTCGTTTCGAGAAAGTTTAAGTCTACAGTGAATTTAAATTTGTTTGCAGAAGGTTAACTTGGCAATGTTACATAAAAAATACGAATTCTGGATATATGTATCTATGTAGGAGTATGTATTTCATTTCATGTTTAACAAGAGAAAATCGAATTGAGTGCCATTACACACATGAAATGTATACATTTTTCTTATGATTTCCCAACATTAACAGTCGAAGCAGGCATACTCCCAATAACCCCTTTCAAATTAAAATCAAGCATTCATTTGTAAGGCAGCTACCGTATGTTATAACCAAGTGGAAATTTTATCACAAATTAAATAAAAATTGTGCGACGGTCTGAATATTTTCACATCCTTTCAAGACTACACTCTAATCATAAACGCGGTCTCCCCCTTAAGTTTAAATGCCATAAAGCTTGGTCATTTGTCCGTACCCGAGAGCCCGACCAACACAAATAAACTATTTCTCATAAAATGAATGCGGTAATAAATTTCCCGCTATAGCTCAAATAACTAATAAGGAAGACAAAATGCATCCCTGGTTTATCTGTATGAGACAAGGTGCTTTGTGTTGAGTAACAGTGGCTATAAACTGAACGATGAGCCAGGATGTTCAGAAGGATATGATGACAAGTACGTGGCTGCACTGTTTATTGTTCTTACCAAATTACTTTGCGTCTTAAAAGTTATTCGAGGAACGCTACATTTTTTTTAAATGCATAATTTAAAAAATATATATACATGTATGTGTAAATATTATACTACAGGTTGCGTGCTAATTTGTTGCGTGTGTTACATATCAACTAATTAATATGCACTTTGCAATGATTAAGATATTGCTTGGATCATAATTAGTGTAAATGTGTTTCAAAAAATACAACATTCAATTGTCCAATTATGCTGATATGATGTATCTAGGTTCCGATGTACATACATATGTATACGAATTTAAAATCGCGCCACCGACGAGTTATCTTGCATTTCTTGGACAAAAAAGGAATACATGAGCGTAGGGCAGTGAGAAGATAAGGTTTATATGTACATACATATGGTATATTTGTGGCCACAAGGTAAAACCGCTTCAGTCGATTTTCACAGATTCTCAGAAAACAAGTTTTAAATTTTCGTTTTTTTCTGAAAATATATGCGAATTTGGAATTTTAGTGTTGTTCCTTTGCCTATAACTCGGTAAGGATAATAGGTAATAAGGTAAAAATTTCGTAGCATAAACTTCGAATAGTAGAGCATCTTCTGCCATCCTTAGCTAAATTTTATCCTTACTCGTCTCGAACTCGAACAATCCCCATGCGCCTTTCTGTCTGTCTGTAGGATAACCTTTACATTTTTGACCTACTTATAGACGATGAGATTGCATACATGGACTTCTGATTTAATTTTTAATGGATTACCTGCATGTGTAAACATTTTTGGAATTCACCAAGTGACACGCCTGACACACTTTTCGAAAAATGTATTTTCTTCAATAGTTTTAGAAATACGTAGGTATTAAACTGTTTTATAATCCGTCCATACATTACATAGTGACACGCCTACTTTCTGGTAAAATTTTCTTCAAACAACAAATTTTAAGGAAATATCTAAAAATGTAAAGTTCGTATTCGTACATCTAGGTACACAGAGAAAAAAAATGTAAATTCAACATCTCAAAGTTGTCAAAAGCAAATCGGTAGATAATTTCTTTCAAAAGTACATATCAACAGCAGAAACTGCTGTAATCGCCAATTTCAAGTAAATTTAGCCGATGAATGGGTTGCTTTGGGATACTTTTTAATAACAATAGGATCTGTAAAAGCAATGGATAGTTTGTTGATCTTATCAAAATACATTTACCACCAAAATAAAATTTAAACTTATTTTTTAGTTGCTTTACTGATTTTCTCTTGTGCCAGTAGTTGAACAAGCAAAATCTACAGATATTTCAGTTGTTTTTGCCGAAGTACTCGCATCTGTAAAACTCTTATCAGATCACCGATAAATTCAACAGATTGGTAGTTGATTTAACAACTAAGCAAAATCGTAAATTCAACATTTTATGCTATTAGTTAAAAACCAAGAACGGAAATCGTTGAATTGACTGTCGTTTCGGTAGTTTCAACAACTTCTTTTTCTCTGTGTACGTAGGTAGAAGTGGTTGCTGCTGCGGACTGCATTGCAGCCCAATTAGCACTTAAGCGCCATTTAGAATACCGCAATTCACGTGACCTTGTTTGTTAGATAGTGTTAATAGTGGTAATACGGTCTCAAATCTATCCTGTAGCATTCAAGAAAGTGTTCAACTCTGTGGATACTTTCTTTGAAAAGATCCTTAAGGTTATCAAAAAAGGGTTTTGCCTAGAGTTCGATGTCAGGCACCCGCAGAGGATGTGGGAGAGAGTTTCCTTCTCATTCACATTTTAGCAACTGCGGCGGTGTGTGTTCAAAGGAATGTCCAGTCTAGACGTATGCGTCCCTACTGGCCAATGACCTGTCATTATCGCTACATTTCTTACAGCGCCTGCCCAAGTCCTTTTCTCAAGTTCTTGTATTCTAGCCGAGTTGTAGTTCGGTCATCTATCTACAACACTGCAGATTGTTCCACATTTTGTTTGCCACTAATAGAATGTGTGAACAGATTTCGCCGCCTCACCAGCTCGTCGTTCTGTTCATTCCCTTCCATGCTGCTATGACCTGGCACCCAGTGAAGACTGATTTTGGTCCCACAACTTAGCGACGACAGCACAAACTCTACACTGTTTCACCAGCTGGGAAGACGGCATTGTTGAAATCATGGCTTGACTATCAATGACAATGGCGATATTATCAATGGGTGTAGAATTGTGTCCTATTATACGACACGCTTTACGTTTTAACTTAACTTCCCCCTGGAAGACACTGGATTAATCGGGAAGGCGTTAGAATACTGACATTTTCAGTGTTTCCGAATAGATTCCCGCACCGACCCCGCAGTCCATCTTTGAATCGTCGGTATAAATTGCTATTTTGAAATTCTTTATGACATCACCTCTTTTCCAGTCTTCTCTGAACGGAAAGTCGGCTATGAAGTTCTCTTGAAAATTCAGTTTGGGTATGGTGTAGTCGGTCAGCGTTTTCTTGTAACGAAAAGAGAATCTTAATGTGTCCATAAGGTGTAGCACACCAGCACCCTGATTCTCTGAGTCTGACCACACTACATGCTAAAATGTATTAGATATGGAAGTCAAGCGGCAGAAGATGCAGAACCACAGTTAGAGGTTCCATCACTCGTACATCTATGTAAGTAATAAGTTTTTCACTTCACACCCATTTAATAGGGTGTGGTTAAGTCATAACGGATAAGGTGTAATACCATTCGTTTCAGAAAGATTGTAGCACGTATCTTCTTCTTCGCGGATTCGCATATTTGACCTCAGAAAATATCGGCAGGCCTGCCGATTTTAGATCGCTCGGTTACTGAGGCCAATGAAATGCCGATGTCGTCGCATTTGTCTGATCCAGGCGTTTATAGGCCTGCCTTTCCTACATCGCGATGTCTTTGGAACGTACATTGATATTGCCTTTTTAACCGGGTTCAAATGATCTCTTCTTTGAACGTGGCAATACCAGCTGAGCCGGTCGCGTTCTATCTTTTGTACGATGATTTCCTTGATGTGAAAGCATGAAAGATTGTAGCACGTATGTTTATATTAAAAATACTTCCGAATGTGAAAGATGACTAAGAACTTTTATTAAGTTGTGATTAGATTGTGCGACAATATGGCAAACAAAATGTAACATTTTTATTTGCAGGCAAACGATGAAATTTGATAAACGGGAGACGTTGAACAAAAAAATTTTCCCGAAAATACTTAGCAAGCTGATTAAAATATGATGTATTCACATCACGGTTTTCACATCGCTACAAGTGCGAATGTATTCCGACGGAGCACATAAATTCCTTATCTTCAGTGACTCCCACCATCCAGATATGTTTGTCAGGATTGCAGGTGGTAGGTATTTGTAGGTCCTTCTAGCGCGCACTTAAATTGCGTTCAAGTCTCAAACCACTAAACCAATCTTTCTCTGTGTCTCTATCTATCCTTTCTCACGCCCAGACTCTGTAAAACCATTTGAAAGAGTATTCATAACCCCTGAGTGCGCACAAATTATAAAAAAGATCATTATGATTTTTTGATACAGAATCTTCCACTACATGAAACGGAAAGCTTAAGCAAAGATGGACATCGTTCGCGTATAAAGCGATACCTCGATTTACGTTATATCGATTTACCATACGTTGTCCGGTTTTTCACTTTCTAGTTTCGATTAACGTCGTTACAATTTCCATTTACGTCGTTACAATTTCCATTTACGTCGTTTTTTGAAGCACAATTTTGTCACAAATTCCCTCTTTCGTCAGTACTGGACTGTACGAGTGTTAGATAATTTTATTTTCGATTTACGTTGTTTCGATTTAAGTCGCATTTTCTCGGTCACGAAAACGACATAAATCGAGGTATCTCTGTATATGGAAATTACAATGAGACAACACAGTTGGAAGGTTATTAATGAACTTGGGAGAAAGTAAAGGGCCGAGTATAGATCCTTTCGCTTGGACCTGCCGAATGTCATCAGGTACTTTTAGTATATCTTTTATGCAACTCTGGCCAGATGGGAAACCTGTTAATAACTTATTGTGTTCAAAGACTTTGGAAATAAATGAAAGGATGGCCATAGGTCTGTATTTCGGAACATTAGCTTTCTTCGAAATAGGTTTATACTAGCATAGCTTTTCTTCAGATGGTTGAGTAAGTGGATATCATAAAAATTGCGTTGCATACATGGTATAACATGGCAGAATGAAAGGAAGAGGTATTTTAATGAAATTTGGGTAGACATTATCCAAGCCAACTGATTTACATTTCGCGCACAATTCGCTCTTCCAACAGTAGGTACATAAATCTATTCTGTTTAATGCGAACCCGAGAGTATTGTTGTCATGAGAAAACTTCTCAAAAACAAAATAAAAATTGACTTTCGGATACGACACAAAACTATAGGTCCTTTCCATTCGTGCGACAAATATAACGCATACACCACGATGAGGTATTTGTGTTTTTTTAATTCAGAGCAAGAGCCTGAGTTGTCAAAAAAAAAAGTTGTGTTTCTTTTTTAGCTTAGACACATCAGAGCTTTCCGTTTGTTTTTTTTTTTTTTTTGGTTTAGAAATATGCACTCTACGATTGATCAGGTGCATAGAATCACAGATAAAATCGAAACAGAGTACTCAACATTAAGAGAAATTAAAGCTGGTGTACCACAAGGCAGTGTAGTAGGTCCGGTACTATACCTATTATTTACTAGTGACCTGCCAGAAAGTGAAGAAATCACTATAACAACTTTTGCAGATGCTACTGCTGTACTTGCTGTGGGAGAAACTCTCGAAGTAGCAACAAAAAAGGTTGCAGTAAATAATATTTCAGAATAAACTAAAAAATGGCAGATCAGACTAAATGACTTAAAGTCACCCCATATGAATTGTACGTAAAAAATTGTACCACACATTCCAGTATACGTAAATAACATTGTAGTGGAATACAAAAACAGCCAAATATCTAGGCATGACACTAATGTTAGTTAATAATAATTATTATGGTAGGTAGGTAGAAGGGGTTGTGTCAGCAAACCATGCCGACGCTTAATTAGCGCAGAAGCGCCGTTTTAATACCACAACTCAAGTGACCTAACGGATGTAATAAGGACGCTAACTACTAGGGAAAAGAAGAAGAAAAAGGGGTAAGGATTATTCCAATCTACCCCTGCTAATCTCCGCTAGCTCTATAAGTTTGTCGAAAAAGAGTTTACCTAAGGTGGGCTGTCTGGCCTTGTCTAAAGCCGGACACTTGCAGAGGAAGTGTAAGATTGTTTCTATCTCGTCAGCAGTATTGCAGCTGCGACAGTGTGCATTAAATGCAATGTCTATTCTGGCCGCATGAACCCCGATAGGGCAGTGGCCAGTAGTAACTGCAGGAACTCTTGCGATATCTGCACGGTTTCTGTTTAGTAGACCTTGCGTTCTTTTCCGGGAGTATTTGGGCCACATCTGCCTGGAGATGACACAGTTCCGCAACGCCTGCCATCTACTATCAGCTTTTAGCAGATAGTGCGCGAAGATGCCTCCCTTAAGGACCCCCAACTTCCCTTAGCCTGACCGCACTACATGATGATAGATGCATAATGTGAAGATCGAGTGGTAAAAGGTGCAGAATAACGTTCAAGACTTTGGTTGGACATGTTCTCATGGCACCCGTTGAGAACTATAGCCGGAGTTCTATGTACCCTGTTGATAAGTTTAATGTTATAATCTTTCCTTAGCGCAGGCCACCAGACTAGCGATCCATAGTAAAGAATGGGACGCATCACGGCAGTATACATCCATAAGACCATCTTCGGGCGAAGTCCCCCTTCTTGCCAAAGGTCTTACTGCAGACATAGAAAGCCACACAGGCCTTCTTTACCCGTTGGTCAATATTAAGCTTCCAGCCTAGTTTTGGATCAAGTACCACACTTAGGTACTTGGCACGGGAGGATAGGGAGAGTAGATGATTGTTTAGCCGTGGAAGCGTAAATAATTATTATTATTGATAATAAATTGAAATTGAAATTGAAATTAAAAATTGAAATTGGCTCTAGATGCTAAACTGAACTGGAAAAAGCATGTAAAGAAAAAGACAGATGAACTAAATATGTGTTACAATAACATGTATTTGCTTATTGGGAGATATTCATACCTGTCCAACTATAATAAGTTATTGCTATATAAGCAAGATCTGAAACCAGTATGGACCTACGGGTTTCAGTTGTGGGCGTGCACATGCCAGACAAATTGACAAAAAATTCAAACCTTTCAAAATAAAGAACTAAGAAACATAGTTAACGGTACATACGAAACGCTGATCTGCATAGCGATCTAGGTATTGAAATGGTTGAAGATAAAAATTAAAAAGTTGCTCAAAGACACCGAATTATGCTTCTCAACCACTTTAATTTAGAAATAAAACAACTATTAAATACTGATGAAAAAACCAGGAGATTAAGACAGGTAAGGATTTAAAACAAAACTAAGGAGTATCTCAATGAAATTAACACTTTCAAACAAAAAAGTTCAAAGATCCGACAAACGGCGGTTTTTCCTTTTCAAGAAATAATTATTACCAGTATCGGGGGTGGTCAAAATTCGACCGAGGAGAATATACATAACTTAACGGTTACATACGCATATGATGTATAATTTTCTGCACATCTAGGACACAGTACCTTTCGAATGATATAAGTTTCATCCCCCTCATTTTATAATAAATACTAAAAAAACGTACTTTAAGTTTCGTGTTCACGTATTAATATATAAAATTAATATGATTTAAAAATAAATTGTTGATTAGTTCAACGGCTAGGTGCAATTCGTTGAAGACAGGCGTTAGGCAGTTATCGGGAGGTTTTTTAGAAGATTAAAGCTCCTCACTATTGCAGAAAGCTCCATCGCGTATAAGCCTCTGCAATGTCTTTCGATAATTTTTCCTTCCAGCGAACCTCCAAAATAAAAACGAAGTAAAATAAAAAATGTGTTTCTTTTCTCGTGCAAAGCATACTCAGAGCGCACTCTATGAGCGCAGGATAAATTGACCGAGCAGTCTGAACAAAAAGCTGAAAGCTTTATTTGTCAGGAGGGAAAATATACGAAAAAAAATCCAAAACAATTAAAATGCCTCGCGAGGCTTGTTGATTTGGAGTAGAACTTAATACAATTTAAAAAATAAATATCAATAGATATTCTATTTATCAATAAATTTTATTTTAGGGTTCAAATGGACGAAAAGCTTGGTTTTTGTCTTGATATATGAAAAGCGCCCGGTTGAATTAATAGTCAACTTTCATATTTTGGCAGCTTAGTGCAGTGCTCTGCTCTTAACGAAAAAAGAAAAATGCCTATGGATAAAAGTTGAAGGCAGTAGAGGGAACAGAAGCAATAAAAGGATAATTAAACTGGTCTAGGTCAATGTCCTCGTTATTAACTGAACATTTTCTTTTTTTATTTTTAATGGGTTACTTTATAATATAAAGTTAATAGGGCTTTTGGGTAAAAAATATATTTTTTTTTCTTTGAGACAGTGCTGCAATTGGCTATAGTAGGCTCTGTACTGCAATTCCTGAGCTTCATTTACATATACGTCATAGATTCTGTAAATTGTATTTTCTACCAAGTTGGTAAGTTATTGTTTCACAGATGTAGCACGCTCTTTGGAGACGCACATTTTTTCTACTCTTGTATGATATTTCCCTTAGTAGACAGCACGTGGGAAAGTATTACTTTCGATAATATTACTTCCCGCATAATCAAAATGTCTGCTGTCGCTGTGCCATTGATGTATAGAAAACATCATAAACAATAATGTGCTAAGAGTGTATCCTTTTTTACTCCCATCGATGTTTTAAATGCATTAGATTAGATGATTAGATTCCGTCCCAGATGCACGACACACTGTTTTCATACATTGCTCTTGTAACATAAACGACTTGCCGACATTGTATAATACTACACTTATAGCGCTTAGAAAATAACGTCTCACGTGCTATTCTATCAAAAGCTCCTCTACTTTGTGCCTATTTCTGTAACTAATATTATTAAGTGAAAATATTTGGTGCACAGTTGAGCAATTTTGCCTGAAGCCAGGTTCTAATTCATTTAAATTATACTTTTCCCAAACCTTTTGTACGAGTCGGTTAAATAGCACTGGGAAATTTGGTTGTTGTGTTCAGAAACGATATTCAGAACTGCTATTTTTAAAGGAGTTGAAGTACAAAACTCCATACCTGAAGCGGCGAACAAAGTATGCAATGAAATAATTAAAATGCCTATAATAGTTAGCGTTCGTTCAACTAACATTTTTTTTTTTTAAAGGAATGACTTAAGCTGAATTTTAGTCGACAGAATAACTTGATGAAATTTCGAAACACGTCAGAAGCTTAGCTGGTATCTTTATTATTTTGGAAATATATTTCTCACTCAGCAAAACAGGTGAACATCAAGGCTTAAAAAGGACACTCTATCAATAAGTCGGCGTCACAATGTAAGCGTATTAAACGATAGAATGAAAATGAATAGCATGAACTATTATATCTTAGTATATGGTTCACTAAAGGGGAAGCAACCGTCAAAAACCTTTATGATGAGGAAATTCAATCTATACAGTTGCAGTTTGCAGTTTTTATAACCCAATCCAAAAAACTAATACAGAAAAAAACTAATTGACGTCTGTCTGCGTAAACAAAAATTTCAACAGTTAAGTAATAACGTAAATTTAAGAACAGTTAATAAGGAAAACAATCGGAATGAGGAAAAGGTGAAGCTTAATATTTGATCATATAATATACACGGGTTAGAAATCAAAGAACTATTTGTAAAACCTTTTAACTATGATGCATAGTCATTTGAAATATTTTGTTTAATGGAAACCCATATAATCGAAGAAAAAATAGGACGATACAAAAAATACGAGTACTTAAAGTAATTTCACACACACTGGATGCCTGCAACGCGTAATAGTCGATTTGGAAGATTTATTGGTGGGTGCGTATATGGAGTCAAAAGAGACCTGGTTTAAAGGGGGTTACATCATGAATACGACATTTGTGAAGGCATAGACAGAGAAAGAGAATGAATAGTGACACTCATCCCTAGCAAACTGATTGTAATATCACAAGAAACTGTTTTATAGACAATGACTTTGTAAACCTAATTGTGATCGGGGTTAGGCGATTTGTAACAGGAGATAGAACACATTTACAAATCATCTTTTTCTGCGGGGTTGATATGCGTCATTTCAAAGACAAAAATGAAATGCAAAAGAAGGGAGTTCCTGGAGTTTTATAATGATAATGGTCTTATAATCCTGAATGGAAGAACAAAAGGTGATGAAGAAGGCAGTTTTACTTTCGTAAGCAATGTAGGGCACTCAATCAATGAGATCTGTGCCTTATGACGAGAGCTGTCATTCTGTGTCGAAAATTTCAATGTAGAGGAAGCGATATGGTCAGACTATCTTTCTATAAGACTATTTCTTATACAAGGCGCTACGGTCAGCAACTCAAATAGCTTCAATATTGTACCAAAATTAAAATGGAATGATTCAAATAGGGTAGATTACCAAAATAAACTTAGTAGATCTAAAAGACATAATTGAGTTGAATGATCTTATCAAAAAAGCTGTTTAAGAACGACTTTCAACCAAAAAAGAAATGGTATAATACAGAGTAATAATACTGGCTAGAAAAGTGACTTTCAAATTACTCGGTAAATTGAAACGAGTAGGAAACTGGGAAGCAAAAGATAGCAATACAAAGCAGTCTGCAAAAGGAAAAGCAAGAGAAATTCGGAACGAAGACCAACAAATCGGTCCGAAAATTTCTGCTCAGTAATTTAGAGCATATTATATTTCTCTTCTAAACCCAAAAAAAACCGCGAAGCATGTACTATACGCACCTAATTAAGCTGAAGATCAAGAATTGGATAGAGCTTTATCACTAGAAGAAATTAATATAATACTTAAAAAGGCAAAACTGAATAAAGCACCAGGAGAAGGATTCCTTACGAATTTTCCATGATTTCCACTGATGATTACCTTGAACATCTGGCAGGTCTTAGCACAACATTTTTTAACGAATGTAGAAAAGAAGAAGCTTTTAGTAAAACAATAATATTTCCTATTTTCAAAAAAGGCGACATAAACCAACCCAGTAATTGCAGAGGTATCTCCTTCATGAACTGTGTTGCAAAGATTATGATAGAAATCCTTAACGAGAAGCTATAGGCATGGGCAGAGAGAAATAGTTTTGAGAGAATATCAGGATGATTTTAGAAAAAAAAAACTGTTCTACGGTTTCGGAATGTTTAAAGAACTTTTCAAATTGCAACGGTACTTTATTAAACGAATCCTTAAATTATCGGCTTTTACACCGAACTACACATTGTCAATCGAAACAGGAGCAGAAGATGGTCACTTTCACACCCTCTACCTATATTTAAGATATATGTCAAAAATTATTTTCGAATACGAAGGCAGAAGGACTGCACTGGGATGAAAGAGACACGAAACCAACAAAATGAAACCAGAAAAGCACAGAACTAATGCAACAAATTAGGGCATTTGCTCCGTATTTAAATTTTAAAGAAATCTGCAAAGAGCAATGGAAGTTACACACGTTTTTATAAACATTTGTATCACTCCAGGGGTCAAAACTACTTTGTTCACCATTTTAATCTTAGCAAGATCACCTTGATCTTTAAGGCGCCTCATCCACCTAAATGGAAATGGATTTGAAATTTGTCCTATGCTAACAGAGTTCAGGCGCAGCTTCCTTGACAGAAGAAGAACTGATCTGTATCCTAAATGGAGATGACACAATCCAAGGATATAATTAGATTTTTTGTATTACTAGCAGATACCCGCGAGTAATCAACAGTATGTACAATATTTAGCTAATAAAAAGAATACATCAAACGCCATCGTCATCGCCTGCGTCAAAATACACATGTAGCTATAAATTTGCGCCTCGTAGGCAAGGAAATAAATCCATGTGTTTATATGCATTTATTTTATACTGCGCCCAAAAGCACACAAAAAAATCAGTACTTCTCAAACTTATCGAACGTATAGTATGCCTAGTTTTGCCTGATTTTTTTATTTCTGCGTTTATTTTAATATCTTAATCTCCTTTAATATAAAATCCCCATCATAGTTCCCCCTAAGCTTAGAAACACGGAACTCAGCTTTACAAACACAGCAAAATACTTAGGGTTAACCCTTGATAGTAAACTTAACTGGAAACAGAATATTCTAGACTGCACCAAGAAAGCAGAAATCGCCATCTACACCTGCAAAAATGCTATAGGTCCTAAATGGGGTCTTCGACCTAATATAGTCCATTGGTTGTACTTGGCGGTGGTCAAACCAATTCTGCTTTATGGCGTTCTTGTCTGGTGGCCTGCACTCAAAACAAGGTGCAACACAAACTCTATAGAAAGAGTACACCAATTTGCATGTAGGTGCATCACAGGGGCTCTCAGGTCCACCCCCACAGCCGCCTTAGAAATCATACTCAATATCTTTCCCATTGATATCTTTGGGCAATTGGTAACATCTAAAGCAGCCCTAAGACTGAGAGAATTTCTCCAGTGGTCAAGTTCATGAATCAGCCACATGAAAATTCTACAAAACTCCAATCTCAGAGAAACAGATTTCATATCCCCATTTATTGATTTCAACATCAAATATAACACCACGATCTCTGACAGATCCGCATGGGATGACGGTACCATTCTAAATGACGCCGCAATCGAAATCTATACAATGGTTCCAAAACATCGGAGGGCACAGGCTTGGGTATTTTTTCGGAAGTACCTCTGATAAACGGAGCTCTCCGACTTCCGGACCACTGTAGCTTTTTTTCCAGCGGAAATATCGGCTATTTGTGAAGCAACGCGCAGACTCTCTTTGTACCCGATAGATGGTAGGCGTAATCAGTCAGCGATTAAAGCTCTGGAAACGCCACCAATAAGATTTAAGTTGGTCAAACATTGCCGCGAATCTCTTAATGAGATTGCGGACAGATGCAATACCACTCTGTGCTGGGTCCCGGGACACAGAGACATTCCAGGCAATTGTAAAGCAGATGAACTAGCTAAGCAAGGCACCGTACTACCTCTAGCTGTCAACAGAGAGGTACCGGCACCCCCTATACAAACGATGAAACTTCATATGTTTAACGAAGCGCAAGCTACTGTAAACGACAGATGGAGTAATCTGTCTAAGTCCGTATCGACCAGAAAGATCTGGCCTCTTCTAGACGCAAAGAAAACCAAAAAACTCCTTTCATTAAATAGAAGGAACATAAGCCTCACAGTAGGAATAATCACAGGACACTGTTTGTTAGGTAAACACGCCACTAGAATGGAAGTCCCAGCAAATGATTACCGTAGAAGCTGTAGAGATGAAGAGGAAGAGGAGAACAATCTCCACCTCCTCGGCACATGCCCTGCGCTAGCTACCCTGAGAAAGAAAATATTAGGCGAATACTTCTTTGAAGACTTAACGACTTGGTTTAGTTGTTTTAGTTACAACAGCTCCTAGAGTTTGATTGAATCAGTCACTCTATGGCGCTTATGCATCTCTACACCTGTACGGTCCACCTAGGTATGAAGGGCTTGATTGATACAGTCACCCCACATAGTCAACACCCTGCATAGCAGTACTTAAGAGTTCGATTGAATCAGTCACTCTTTTACGCGAATCAGTCACCCCCAATACTTGTTTGTACAATATACCTTCCCGGTACACGCCGACTTAGGGTTGATTGAGTCAGTCACCCTCTCTAGCCACTTCAGGCATAGTTATTCTCACCCAACACCCTCCTGAGAAAGGTTAAGGTTCCCCGGTAACCGGTAATTCTCCGGTCCCAGCTCTACGTGATATCACAATGGACCCAAGTGGTCTAAGTGTGTCTTGACCCTGTTAGGACAGCCACCTTACCTAACCTAACCTAATCCCCTTGAAGAATATCCTGATAATTCGAATTGAAGATTGGGACTAAGCCTCTAAGGTATAGAATGGGGAAATTTTACTAAAATTTGTCGATTAGTTTCTGCGTGATATGTTCCCAAAAACGTCCCTAGATATCATTTTGTTATATGTATAGAGAATATATATATATAGATTATAAATTATTTAAATTGCATTTGAATTTCAAACTAATTTCACAAGTTTAATATTTTTAAAAAGTAAAGAAAACAAAAATTGATATGCCCCTCTGTGTAAATATATGTCTATTTTGAAAATAAAGACCTACTACTACCCTGGTGCTTTAGTATTTGCTGGCATTTTCGATTCCAATATGAAGTTGTGGACTTCATCAAGAGTTATTGGTATATATGGTACATACACATATCTTAAAATGTATCCACAGTTAGAAGAGTTACATATCAGAACGTAAGTGAAATTTAGCTGGCGTTTAGGTTTTCCTTCATTTCTTAGCTAAACAGTTCTCCAGAAATATGGTATGCTTCCGATCTCGCTTTATTTATTAATTCAATGTTTTGCTATTTACATGCTATTTTTTTTTGTGGCAACGATTTTTAGAGTGCTTGCTCGCTGTTGCGTAATGTGTTTTGAAGGCGATGGTGTCGTACAATCTAAGAAACGCATACGACACTCATGCATTCGTTGCCAAAACAGTTTTGTTTGTAGTTTTCATGTTGTATTTTAGGGTAATTATTTTAGTTATAAATTTCCGGCAGCAAACATACACTTAAAAAATTGATTATGCCTAAATGTAGTTCAAAATTTGAGTTAAAATGTTAAGAAACCTCTTCTTTACTTCCTTAGCCAGACATCTATATCTAAGGCCCGTTTGCTGAAACGTAACATAAATATTTATGTTCAACATAACTTCTTAAGTGACACATATTGGTTTGCACCAAACTCAAACCTAAACTTAAATTTCGTTAAGTCGAACATAATTTATGTGGGGGATGAAATGTCTCATAAAATATTTAAGTAAGACATAAGCGATTGACGTATTCATTAATAGTAATTTTTGTGTGTTCTTTCTAAGTGATTACAACAAAATTAATATAAAAACTAAATAAAAATAGATTTCTAAATTCTGCATTTGTTTAAAGATAACGTAGAAGTGCTTGAAATTCTAGAAGTAGGAGTTCCTCGTCAAATTTACGAGAGAAATGATTATTTTTACAAAAGATTTCGCTTAACACGGAAAATAACAAATGTTGTATTAGAGAAAGTAGAGAGGTTATTGGAATATCCTTTAAACAGGCACAGTAATGATAAGTGTGATTTAAACTATATAAATTAAATGTATTTAATTAATTTAAGTTATCAGAAACAACTCCATCGCTCCTATTAACCAACTTTTGGTCGTATTGCGATTTTTTGCAACGGAGAACCATCTTCTAAGCATAGCTGATTTTGGAGGGATGCATGTCTCGACTGTCTCGACTTCAGTGATGTAGATCTAGAATGTGTTATAAGCGCTGGACAGATAGGTTAGGTTAGGTTAGGTTGAGTAGGGTTATGAGGCCATCATAAAACACTAGGCACCAAGTTGGGCCCATCGCGATCCCTAGGGAACCTTAACGGCAGAAAGACCTAAACCAACTCTCCCATATACTTGATTTTTCTACAAAATTTGAAGATGTCCTTATTATGGACCTTACCTCTTCAAAGTTATCGAAGAAGTATCTTCCAAGGTGCTTTAACCTTGTTCTGGCAATGCTCTGGCATTTACGGAGTATATGTGTTATAGCTTCCGAAACATGTAGGTCATTGCAGTTCCTGCAAACATCCCTATTTGATAAACTCAGTCTCAAAGCATGCTTCCTTAGAAGACAATGGCCAAAGAGTATATCGCTGTTCTTAGCCCTGATCTTTCTAGTTTTATGATTTCCCCAGATTTCCTGCGGTCTAACACAGGCTACAAGGCCTTAGACACAAGGCTGGACAGACAGATATTGAACATTCTTCCCAACAAACCAATTCCTCAAATTCAAACAAACATCCAAAAACGTATGAATTTTATAAATAACTATTTTGCAAGATTGTAACCATTTTTATTACTGAAAACTGCTTCTCTGCTAAGTTCAACATAAATTTGTATGTGCAACTTATATAAAATTATGTATCACTTAAAATGTATGTGGAACTTAGCTAGGAACATGATTTATGTTTCATTTCAGCAAATGGGCCTAAGTCGGCTATTATTACGAATCTAGATGTACAAACAATAATTGTATTAATTTTTTGATGTCCCAATAAAGCAAAATTATAATTATGCCCGTATTCTGAAATCTATCTCCCTACGTCAGCTTGGTAAGAGGTGCAGTTGCGGGGTATTTTATTCCCTCCCGAAAATCCTTAAAAAGGTAGTGCCAGCTTCCAGGCAAGAAACAATAATTGATATCGGATTAGACTACCCCACGGATAAGGATATTCTTTACAAGGGTTTTCGGATTTAAAAAAAAAACACCGGTTTTGTCTTAATTCCAAATCTGAATACTCAATTTTCACGAAAAACATACATCAAACTTTTGTTCAAATTCATGTGGGCTAGCTGTTACAGTTCTTTCCACCTGAATACCAACACTCTGTTTTTCCAAATATCATGTAATAATGAACATATGACCCACAGCTATGAAACATGTGCCATTTTGTAGCGAATAGTACTTTGAGTCCTCCAAATAAAAGAACATATCGTATTTTAAAAACACTGGAATATCCCCAATTTTAGTATGTAACCAGAATAAAGCTTTTGAATTCGATTAAGCCCTAAACAAATGAGAAATACAGTTATTAAGTAATCTTTCAAGTGAAAACAATAAAATATAATATTTTCACCACACAATTTGAACTGCAATAAAACTAATATGATTGCTTTTCAGCAACTTTAAGGGCTTGCATAAACCAATTTTATATTTGCATTTATATTGATGTTTACGTAAATTAAAAAAAAAAAGAAAAAGACCTCATCATCCCCACAACAACCAGTAACAACAAGGTAATAACAATGAATTAATTTCGGACTAAATTACTGCAATCATTTGATTTATTTTCCCCTGTTCAACATTGCACCTCATGACTTTTCAATATTTTATTTTGCAAAATATGGTTCCATGAAATAAATAATGTAAATTAGGCAAGTGTGCAAACCTGAAAGGCAAAAGCAGTGTTGAGTTCCGTAGGTATAATTTAATTTGTAATAAAATGGGAAATACGTGAACATAACAAATATGTAATGCCCTGCATACAAATTGCATTTTTGAGATTTGCAGAAAAACTATAAAACAGAAAGAAAGCAAAAACCCTTAACGTTAGTTCTTTTTCAAGTACCAACCACCCAATTCCTCAATGCTTTTCGATTATATGTGTGTAGGTATTCGTATCTTTGTCACGGTCAAAAATTAAAGGCAACATGAAGGGAATAAAAAGAAAAGTGATATCAAACGCAATCGCACAAAAAGCTATAAACGAATTTTACGATTCTTCCTTTTGAAAAACGCATAAAAACTTTGCTGACGTTTGTTTCGAACTGCAAGACATACCTAAATATCTTCATGACGACGACGATGACGACGGTGAAAAAGGAGGCGGAAACGGAATAGTGGTCGTGCAAATAATAATTTTACCTTGAAATTCAGGGATTAAAGTTTACTTTAGTACATTATTGCATACTGGGGATTACCAGAGACATTTTTTATAAAAAAAAAGAAACATCCTCATCTGACCTACACACATACATATAGTATGTACACGCATATAATTTGCTAAGCCAATTTTATTGAAAATTTCAGATAATAGTTTGTCATAAAAACTTGAATTAATTGATTATATACAAAATTCCAGCGTAGATAGAATCTGCTGAATAGTCGCTGTTACTGCTTACTTAAAGCATGCATTAAGATTATTTTAATGAGATGAAACGGTCGCTTCTTTTATAGCCTCTAAACAGACAGTGAGTACTTTGAGAAGAAGCATAGAATTCCTCCACCAAAGCTGCCGATGTTGTTTACAACACTCAAGGAGGAGCAGCTGCACCTTAACATTTTCGTTTTATTGAGCTTTACGAGCTATTTGCAGGACTTGAACTGTTAACTGCGACCAAGTGGAATGAGTTTGCACATGGCACAAAAAGTGAAATAAAAAAAAATAACTGTTCGCATAGGTACATGCATACATAGTTAGGGAATTTTTTATTGAATCCTAAAAAACATGTTTGTTTTTCAAAGAGATTGGCTTTTAATTTATATCCTATAATACTGTATAAGTTGACAGAGCAAGCCTTATCTCAGTAATAACATTTAGGTAATTAGCTTGCACTTTGAATGTACAAATATGGATGCACCTTTCATAGTAAAGATAGTACTCGCAAAATCGATGACTTAAAATGTTTAATTTTCTTAGATCTACTATAGAAAATCTGATAAAAAAAAAATTAAGAAAAATAAAGGACGGTGGACGATGGTCAAATAAAGTGGTGAAAAACATTATTTTTCAGATTTTTATGAGGAATTGGAGATGGTGACATTAAGGACATGATATTTTGAATGACTTAAGCGCATACTCGTATGTATATTATGTGTATGCAAATAGTGGCATCTGAATGCTTAATGGGCCAAATTGCACTTGCCAAGTTGCACGCATTCGAATGACATTCAACTGCGATATTAAAAATGTTTTTTTTTTTGTAATATGTACAAATGTTTTAGTTGTAACAAAACTAAACTCAACAGTTTTTGATTTTATTATGTAGAGTAATTACGGCAAATATGGCTTACGTGGGTAATACAGCCCACCGTAATACGTATATCTTCCGACTGGAAAAACATATGCACCTCACTTTGCATTGATTGCAAACATATTCCAACCGGTATTGCCTCGGTGTAACGTGGTGAGTCTGACGCAACTGATGTTTCCTTACAATTCATTTATATGTATGTTTCTTTAAGGTCTTCGCACTAAATGTTGCGCAAACTTCATACATTTCTTTTTTTTGGAAGACGTTTGATATAGTGTTCTAAATTAAGAAAAACATGAAAAAGCTTGATTCGAGTAATTTTGATAATTTGCGCGCAGTCAATGGGTTATGAATACCCTTAACATGTTTTAAACTGTGCGGGTGTTTGGAAAGGATAGATAGAGCGAGAGAAAGATTTGGTGTTGTGGTTTGAAGCTCGGTTTTTCATGCTTCAGAGAAATGCCTGATAATATGAACCAGTAGTCCATATTTGGCACATGATTATACTTGCACGTAAACGTTGTATATGTATATCTTTTTTTATTTTCGTAGGATATGATCAGGTTTATCGTGAATAAATTTTCCCTCAGAATTTTTCCCCCGAACAAAAATTCGGTATCTCCAAAGAAGAGGAAATAATTCCGCGGAAAAGAAATAGGTACCATGAATGACAATTCAGGAGAATTTTCAACGCAATCGCGATGTTTCATTTTTTCCTAATGAATTTTTTCCCTATTTTTGAAGATACCTATTTTCCGAGGGAAAATTTATTCACGATAACCCTGAATGGCTAGGGGTCTAATTAATCCAAAATACAACGACAGAGATAGGACAAAGCCAAAGGGAAAAGTATGGCGTCCTTGAAGTTATCAAAACAGTATAAGATCTCTAAAACTACATTACGGCGTTTAGTGGTATAAAAATAAAAGCCTTTTGGAAGAGGTTGTATCTGCAAAATCAGGTAGAAAACCAATCCTCCCAATACAGCTACAGGACTCTCTAGTTGAAAACGTTGGAAACAACGATTTTTGGACTAACAACAAATGATATAAGATCATTAGAAGGTGTTAGTTCTGGAAGATCGAAAGCAGAAAAGGGCTCTTACTACAGCTGAAAGAGGCTCTTTGATAACTCTCATTTTGTGTATGAGCGCAGGTAGGTCGTCTGTACCACCGATGTTTCTTTTCCCTTAGAAGAGGTAGAACTCTGATGGAACTAATCAGGAAGATGCCAAATGCATTTATAGCTCCATTCTATATTTTGAAGATAAGGGAGGAGAAACATAGGTTCATTGTGTTTCATGTCAAATGTATTCGCACTGACAATGAAAAATCAATATTTCGTTTGCGGATTTTTCTGTCGATCGATGACAGAAGTGGGCGCTGTGGCGCAGTGGTCGGACTACTGCGCGTGAGGTTAAAGGTTCGAATCCCAGTAAAACACCAACAAGTTTTCCCACCGACCTCTCCCGAACGTTTGACAAACATAAGAGAGTATTGTTGTCACGAGAAAGCTTCCCCAAAACAAAAAATGCCCTTCGGATACGGCACAAGACTAGGTCACTTGCATTTGCGCGAAAAATATAACGTACATAACACGAGCTGTTGCGAGAAGCTAGGCCTAGGCCCTTAATGAGCTGTTTCACCAAATTTATATTATATTGTATGTATATATAGATTGATAGACATATAGATAAGGTGTGGTCATTATAGACCACCCTAGTCCGTATTTCACACAACGGGTTCTTATTACCCGCAATACTGAAGTTCCTTCAATTTTTTCTCTGTACATATCCTTTTTTTTATGTTAATAAAGACAGAATTTATTTATTTATTTTATTTATTTAAATAATTTTTGAGACTTAATAAAAAAATATGTATCAATTCGGGGTGAACCTGGGCCTCAACCAACAAGCCTCTCCATTTAGCTCGGTCTTTAGCTAATTGCCTCCAATTGCGCACTCCAAATTGGTCGAGGTCCCCTTGAACTTGTGCGCGCCACCTGCGGCGAGGAGGTCCTCTACTGCGTCGTCCCTCGGGGTTAGATTCGAAGACTCTGCGGGCTGGAGCCTTTGTGTCCATTCGCTCTACATGTCCTAGCCATCTCAGACGTTCAATACGCAGTTTTTTGACTAGGTCGATGTCGCTGTATAGCTCGTATAGTTCGTGGTTGAATCTTCTCCTCCAAAACCCTTCAATGCAAACGGGACCGAATATCTTAGAAGAATTTTTGCCTCGAAGCGACCAAGGATATCTTCATCCTCTTTTAATAAAGTCCATGTCTCAGCGCCGTAAATCGTGACTGGGATGATCAGGGTCTTATATAGAGTCTCCTTAGTAGTTCGAGATAGGGCTTTATTGTTGAATTGCCTTATAAGCCCAAAAAAACAGCGATTGGCAAGAGTTATTCTTCGCTTGATTTCTGCGCTGATCTTGTTTTTCGAGGTTATAGCAGAGCCAAGGTAGACAAAGTTCCTTACTACCTCGAAGTTATAGCTGCCCATTGTGACGTTCTGTCCAATTCGTCGGTGCTGGTTGTCCCTTCTTGTTGACAGCATATACTTGGTTTTGCCCTCATTTATCGCTAAACCCATTTTGGCCGCTTCCGCCTCAATGCTTGCAAACGCACCGGTGAAAGCCCGCTGAGTTCTTCCAATAATGTCTATATCGTCGGCGTATGCAAGCAGTTGTACAGACTTGTGATAGATTGTGCCTCCGGGGTTGGCTTGTGAGCTCCGCACAAACCGTTCAAGTATAATATTAAAGAAGTCACATGACAGCACGTCACCTTGTTATTAGGTCATTACCGACCTTGATGGAGCAGCGAGCGTTCTCCATCGTCATCCTGCACAGACGAACAAGCTTGGCAGGGATGTCAAAAATAGACATGGCTCTATAAAGCTCTTCTCTATAGATGCTGTCATAGGCGGCCTTGAAATCGATTTGGAATTCTTGGGTTTTCTCCAGGATCTGCCGAAGTGTGAAGATTCGATCGATGGTGGACTTTCCTGGCCTGAAACCGCACTGATAGGGTCCAATCAGGATGTTCATAAAAGGTTTCAGGCGTTCACACAATATCGCAGAAAAGATCTTGTATGCAATGTTGAGGAGACTGATACCTCTACAATTGGCGCAGTTGCGGGGGACTCCTTTCTTATCGGGCAAACGTTGCTGAGATTCCATTTATCAGGCATACATTCGTCTGACCAAATCTTAGAGATAAGTTGGTGTATGCACTCTATCAATTCATCACCAGCTGCCTTGAAAATGTCGGCCGGCAAGCCGTCAGGTCCAGCAGCCTTATTGGATTTTAGCTTGGATATTGCTATCCTCACTTCGTTTTGGTCAGGTGGACGGAAATTTTGACTATCATCGTCCATGTTGAATGGTTCATTCTGCCTGACAGCGGGACATTGGTTTTCGTCGCCGTTATACAGTCTACAGAAGTAGTTTTTCCATATTCCCAGCACCGACTGTGATTCCACTACGAGATTTCCAATTTCATCTCTACAGATTTCTGTACGGGTATTGCTTCCCTGACACGTTCTTTTTACCTTTTGGTAAGACTTCCGTATATGTTTCCTGGAGTATAAGCTCACAATATTGTCGATCGCGCGCTTCTTATGCTCTTTCTTCTTCTTTTGAAGAAGCTGATGTTCTTCCCGTCTCTTTTGCTCATAGAGCTCACGAGCAGCTCTCGTTTTCCTTTGCAGCGCCGCTTTGTATGCCTCTTGTTTTGGTGCATGCACTCGCCGGCATTCTTCGTCAAACCAGCGGTTTCACGGTGGTGTGCGAGCGAGACCCAGCACATCAGTAGCGGCGTTTTTGATGGCATGTTCGCAGCATTGCCACTGGTCTTCGGCACTTGATGCTGGCGACATAGGGGTGATTGAGAGATTTCGGGATACGCGTTCAGCGAAAAGTCTGACGGTCTCTTGCGATTGTAGCTTTTCGACGTTAAATTTTCTCACAGTGATTCTTTGTTGTTGCTCAGTTTTGGATATCCGCATTCGTACCTTGGCTACAACAAGGTAATGATCCGAGTCTACGTTGGCCGCTCAGAAGGCCCGGACATCCAGAATACTGGAGGCATGCGTTGCGTCGATCGCAAGAAGATCAACTTGGTTGATCGTTACATGATCATTGGACCGCCATGTCTGCCTATGAATATCGAGATGAGGAAACCTTGTGCTTGCTATGGTAATATTTCGCTGCACAGCGAAATCAATTAGCCTTAGTCCGTTATCAGACGTGGTGCCGTGTAGGCTATGCTTACCGACTGCCCTACCAAAGACATCCTCATTTCCTATTTTGGCGTTAAAATCGCCCAATACGAATTTAACGTCGTGTTAAGGACATTGCTCATATGTTTTGTCGAGGAGCTCGTAGAAACACTCTTTGGTGGCAGGGTCCTTTTCTTCCGTGGGGGCATGAACACATATTAGGCTTATGTTGGCATATTTAGCCTTGATCCGGATAGTCATAATACGCTCGCTCACGTGTCGGAAGCTTAAGTTTTTTTGTCTAAGTCTGCCGCGTATGACAAATCCGCATCCAAATAAGCACTACCGTTTGACCAGCCAGCGTTGCCTGTTGCCTCTGTAGCAATCACCGTAGTAGATGTCACAGTTTTTCATCCTCTTTTTCCCCGGCCCATCCCATCGCAATTCCTGGATGGCGGTAATATCTGCTTTATAGCAGTCTAGGGCCTCTGCTAGTTGTTCCGCTGCACGTTGTCTGTAAAGGGACAAAACAGTCCACATACAGATCCGAAGATCGTCGTCCTTATTTCGTTTGCTGGGGTCGTTATCAGTTGAATCATCCTTATCCGAGGCTTTTGGTTGTTTCGGAACCATAGGTTTTTTACATGGTAGGGAAATTACCCCGACGGCACAACCCCCAACCTGGAGGGCCAGTTCCTTAGTTATTCCTCTAGGACGAGGGGCCGGGTACACCGGTGTCAGTAGTCCACTACGGGAGTATGAGCGCTGCCATTGGCCCATGAAGGGCTGCTCCGCCACGATCTCTATTCCAAGGTCCTGACCAACTTTGGAAATTCCTTACCGACCGGTGATCCGAAAACGTCGAAGCAGCTCGCGCAAGGTATTCACTAAGTTCAACCTAACTGGAACTATAGACGCCATCGTTGACTCCGTCTAGGGAATTCGTCCCCTGCCGCCTGGAACTGGAAGAAGTGCTCTAGTGAGAAAGCACTCTTCACCCCTCTCTCATCTGCTGCCGCCAAGAATCCTCCAAACGGGGTTGGTTACCCATTTCTTGGATTAAGGAACCAGGCACCCAGCTGTCACCGCGTGGAGGTTGAGAGTCGGAGTTGGTAGGGCTCAGCTAAGTGGAAACGCTTATGTTTTCATATAATTGCATGCACTACCATTTGACCAGCCAATTAAAGTACAATTTGGGGTTTTATTTCTAAAATAGTTAACGGTAGGCCATATGAACCGAACTTACTCTATGGAAGTACTTTAAGGTTCGTATATGGGAGGTGCCGCATAAGAGAAGGAAACTTTTCAGAGATGAATCAAGAGATCATTTTAAGGAGATCTCAGATATGAGCTATTAAAAATTTTAAGGATACACTGGCTCGTTATTTCTTGACTACTTAGGGATGTGGGGATATGTACATTGTACATACCTTCTAACTGTAGTGCATACTTTAAGCAAATGTCTGTATAAATGTATACCCTTCGCTGACTTGAACTTTCAGTTCATTTAAGGTGATGCAGAAAGGATGGATTACCTTGTACTGCAACTTGTTTGGAATGCAATGGTCATAATTGCCTCAACCCTTCTCCTATTATACAAACAGATGAAATTGAAAACGAAGATATGTAGTATATTTTGTTGAACTTAATATTCTGTGGCCCCAAGCGATAGCCGCTTAAGTAGAGTTAAGACGGAATTGATGTAAGGATGCCAGAAGACGCTCCAATATTCGAAGTTTAGGCCATATATATTTTAGTTTTCTCTCTGCAGTGGTTACCGAGTTATAAGCAAAGAAACAAGACCAATACAGCAAAATCCCCTACGTTTTTGGGAAAAAGGAAATATTCAAACTCGTTTTCCGAGAAACTGTGAAAATCTACTTATGCGGTTATTGGTTAAGGCCACATAAATTATTACGTACTCTTACAATAAATTTATTTGTGTAACATTTTTTTTTATCAATTTTACCTTATTCTAAGCTTCTTGGCCGTCATTTTGTAACCGACATTTTAAAGGTATAATTTTTTACCTTAAAGTTGTGATCACAAAGCTTGATTTTAATTTACGATTTATTGGTTTGTTCTGTAAGCGTTTTTAGGTTGCTAATTAACTTTTGTTTTGCGTCGCTTTAGGGGGTTTACACTTGTATCGATCTCACAATTAAGGAATGCGGTCAACCTATGAGGTGTGAGATATAGTTAGTTAGTTAAATAGACTTTTTATTAACTTCATATAATTTTCACAAACAACGTGTATATAGTCGTTTATGGTTTGGCTTAAGGCAGTCTACCAGATTGACAATAGGTTGCTATTTCTGTTTAAAAATCGCCTTCCAAAATACGGGCTCTGTAGCGCATTGCAGCTGTAGCATGGTTGTATAAAACCTCCCAACCATGACTACCGTTCAGTACGTTGATCACCTCATCCAAGTCTAGCGAAATACTCCGAAGTATCTCACGCGAAATTCTCCTAAAATGGGACATCTTCCGATAAAATGGCATACATTCAAAGTGTTTTTTGATATTGAGGTTATATGTAATTAGCGCACCTAAATATTTATACTCTTTCACTATTTCAACGCTTTCACCCCGATAGGACCACTTTTCGTTGCGAGAGTATCTTTCACCACCCCTTCCAAAAATCATCATCTTTGATTTTGATAAATTCACCGTCAAATTTGTGCAACGGGAAAATTATTATCGCTCTTTTGTGCAACGGGAAAATTATCGCCCTTCTAAAGCTTTCTGGGACATTGGCTGTTTCAAAAATTCTATTAAATTCATTTGTAAGTGCAGTGAGAAATTCTGTAGAACTGTTCTTGTAGAATTCAACTGGGATCCGATCGTCACCTGGAACTTTCCTCGTTTTAGAGAAATCAACTGCGCATTTCACTTCGAAAAGAGTAATTGGTGAGTCTAAGAGCTCGTCTGCGAAAAATGGGGCTACATATTGCGGTAACGGAAAAAACTGTGGAGTGTTAAGTAAAGTGAAAGTGTACAAATAATCCCGATCAGGGATGTTCGTTCGGAAGTTTCGGCCAAATCTCAGTTTCGGCGGGGTGTAGTCCGTGTTTTCGAAGTTTTTTTTGAAGTTGAGAAGATCAAGGATCGAGGAGTTGCCAAAGCGATAGCTAGACCACTGAGAGGAGGGTTTTAGACGGATGGCCGCACAGGCAGCCATCTGTTTTCCGAAAATATCTAAAGGAAGCAGGTAGAGCAAAATGTCCAGTGCCGCGGAGGGAGTAGTTCTCAGTGCACCACTGATGCAAATGCATGCAGATCTTTACACCTTAGCTAGTTGAGTGAGGTGGACAGCCCTGTCAAGAGCAGGCCACCATAGGATCACGCTATTGACTAGTATAGGCTTGATAACGGACACGTACAGCCAATGAGTGGTTTGAGGTTTCACACCCCAGCTCCTACCTTCTTCTTCCTTTTATCAGCGAGGTTATGATCCGAAAACAAGGGATCATAACCCTCCCACTTCACCGCATTTCTACTGATCCGCCTGTAGGGTTCGCCTATTTGACCTCAGAAAATATCGGCAGGCTCGCCGATTTTGGATCACTCGGTTACTGAGGCCAATGAAATTCCGATGTCGTCGCATTTGTCTGATCCAGGCGTTTATAGGCCTGCCTTTCCTACATCGCGATGTCTTTGGAACGTGCATAGATATTGCCTTTTTAACAGGGTCCAAATGATCTCTTCTTTGAACGTGGCAATACCAGCTGAGCCGGTCGCGCTCTAATTTTTGTACGATGGTTTCCTTGACGTGAAAGCTTCCACGGATCTTCGAACTTCTTATTCGATCAAGCTTTGTCACTCCTGCTGTCATGCGAAGCATCTTCATCTCAGCTGCCGTTAATTTACTCTCATACTTTTTGTACATCGTCCAACATTGTGAACCATATGTGAGCGCTGGACGTACAACTGCGGTGTAGAGCCTTCCTTTCAACTTAGGGGGCATTTTTCTGTCGCAGAAAATAGCGGAATTTTCTCGCCACTTCATCCACCCTACGCTTACGCGATGATTGATGTCGTCATCACAAGTTGCTTTGCTATTGATCATAGATCCCACATATTTGAACTTTTCGCTCTTGGGAAGCACTGTTCCATTCAAATAAATGTCTGGAATAGGCCTGAATGGATCAGAGAACCGGCAGCATAAGTACTCTGTCCTTTTTGAACTAATTCGATACCCATTTCCCTCCAAAACGTCCACCCACACATCAAGTGCTCGTTGCAGGGATGTATGATCCTCACTTATGATGGCTCCATCGTCAGCAAAGAATAACTGATGTACCTTGGGGTCCATCACTTTACCTTCAAGCAGATAATCAAGGACTGTAATAAAGAGCAAAGGACTTAAAACGCTTCCCTGGTGCACCCCGACTTTGATTGGGAACTCTTCGGTTACTCCAGCGGGGCATCTTACTCTTGTCTTTGCTCCTTCGTACATGTCCATGATCACCTGTGCATAGGTTTCTGGAACCCCTCGATGTCTTAGCGCCACCCATATTAAATCTCGTGGTTGTCTGTCAAATGCCTTTTCAAAGTCAACCAATACAATATGCAAATCCCTTAAGGAATCACGATGTTTTTCCATTATGATCCTTATACTTTAGATTGCATCTGTGGTTGATTTACCCGAGACAAACCCGCACTGATCATCAGATAGCCGTATTATTTTTCGCAGTCGCCCACCTAATACCCGCTCAACCCCAGCTCCTACCTATAGCCTTTTTACAGAAATAGAGAGCTACATTGGCTTTCCTGACGCGTTCTAGTAGATTGGCTTTCCAGTTCAATTTCCTATTCAAAATAAGGCCCAGATATTTTTCGTTATCAGTGAAGGTGAGACTGGTGCCATTTATCATAGGAGGGTCTATGAGGGGAACTTTATATTTCCTCGTGAAAAGAACGAGTTCCGCATTATGGGGATCAGCCCCCAATCCACATTTGGGGACCCATCTGGTGAGCCGAAGAAGAGCATATTGGAGGATTTTCCTGCGAATGTCTGGGTGTTTACCGGAGGTAGCAATAGCAATGTCATCAGCATAGGCGATCACTCTACAACCTGACGTATCCAGGTCCAACAGTAGTTCATTAACTACCAGGTTCCACAGAAGAGGTGACAAGACTCCGCCTTGGGGTGTACCGCAGCGAACAATTCTTCTGGCCGATGCTCCGCCCAGCTGTGTGTTAATAATCCAAAACTAAGGAGTTGCTGCAAGGTTGAAGGGGGGTATTTACCAATTGCGGGATAGCAACAGGGGAGCTACCAAGGAAGTGAGTATCCAGTAAGATGTAAATGGATCCCTCAGCAGAAGAGGTCCAGTGACCATCTGTGCTGAGGTAGCGGAGTATAGAAGGGCTTTTAAAGATGATTTTTCGCAACCTGGAAGCTTTTGAGGACTCTTCAATGCTGTCGCAGAAGAGACTTACGGATCGTCATTGCTCTTTCCTCAGTGAGATTTTGTAATTCCTGAGAGACAGTTTATAGGAGTCCCAATCAGCCGTCTCGCGGGAGCCTTTAGCAATATTCAAAAGGAGCCTACTGTCTTCCTAAGTGTACTGTGATTTGCATTCCACCAAGGTGGTTTCTTTTTACCTCGAGGTTTGCGGAGTGGGGAGGCCGCAGACATGGCGCCATTGAGTGCCGATGTTAGGGTGTTGACCAGACTGTCAAGGTCCTCAGTGCAAGTAGCTTCAGTACGCAGATGGGAGGGAATCAGCGTTCATAAACGTTTCCTATAAATAGACCAGTTGGTTTTTCTATAGTTTCTAAAAACCTTCTGATCAGGCAGATAGTCGTCAAGATTAAATTGGAGGTAACGATGGTCTGAAAAAGAGTGCTCTTCAGAGACTTTCCAGTCCCTAACCAAGTTATATAAGTGATCGGAGACAAGAGTGATGTCCAGGACTTCTTGTCGATTGCGAGTAATGAAGGTCGGTTTGGACCCCCGGTTACAGATTAGGAGATTAGTACTAAGGGTAAAATCAAAAAGTTGTTCGGTTCTCTCATTTATGTCGGAACCGCCCCAGATTGAGTGATGGGCATTCGCCCCACAGCCAATGATGAGACTAGTATTTAGGCTCTCCGCTTTAGCAATCAAACTCCCCAAGATGTCCGGAGTAAGTGGGCCCACATGATCGTTACCTAGATATGCCGATACCAGCCAGTAATTTCTTGACCGCAATTCTAGGTTGGTAGCGACTATATCTTGATTGCAGAAATTAGAGAGTAAAGGATGTTTAAATGGGTCTTCGGAAGGATACAGGATCTCGGTTTACCTTCCTTCCTTGCGTAGATTAATTTGTAGTTAGGAGACTTGAGGCCACAAACCCGGTTTCCAACAACCCCTGATTCCTGGATCAAGACTAAGTCTTCCCGTTTTTGTTGAGTTGGAGAATAAGGAAGGCCGAAGCCGTGATAGAGTGATGCAGATTAATCTGAAGGATCCGCAGCATTGGAGCTACTTTTCGGTGCAGATACCATTATCACGGTATTTTTGGCTTCCCCTGAGTCTGACGATAGAAGGTTATCCTCGAGAGAGAAGCCACTTGGAAGGGGTCGGAAGGAGAGATGCTCTTAGCTGGTGCAGAAGGGACTACATCCTGCTTGGGAGGTACTTTCTCGAGCTCCTTCTCGTCGCATTTGTATACATTCAAGATGATGGAGCTGAATCCATAATTGACTACCCCTTTAGAAGAGGCCAAGGAGGCCAGAGACTCTTCATTGATAACAATGATGACACTTCTGACGTCTCCTCTCGGCTCGTCCACTTTGGCAATCTTCCAATTATGGGTAGGAAGAGATCTGTTATTTGCCTTGAGAATATTCAGGATAATTTTAGGATCAGAGGGTTCAGCCGGAATGATGACACGTGTTCTTGGTTGGTTTAGAATTTGGTCTTTTTTCACGACCACCAACTGTGCACCTGGCCAAACCTGTCCCAATCTGGAGACAGCAATTTTATAGAGATCCTTCGTTCTCTGGTCAGCGCAGGCAATTAATTTGAAATGCCCTTGATGCCAGCCACCATCCCTGCAGAAAACATCAGGTCCGGGATGGTCACGTAGGATTTGGAGACAATTGGTGGCGAGTTTAATCTTCACCTTCCTCCATTTGTCCACCGTAATGCTGCCATCCGGGTCGCTATTTTCAACGACCGTGATCTCCAAGTATGCCTTAAGCACTTGGTTGAAGGGCTTGGTAGTAGCGATGGAAGGTACTACCTTGGTCTTTTTGGCTAGGGTGGGAGACTCATCCTGAGACCTCTGGCATTTGGACGAAAAGTCCTTGTTGGATGAGTCGGGGGGGAGCTGGACACGTTTGAGTGCCCAGCTTAGAGAAGTCTTATGCTTCTGGGTTCGGTCTTGCTCAGGAATATCCTGGATGCGGCAAATTAGCTTATAGCTAGCCGGCGATCTTGGTAGCAGATCTTGGAGGGAGCGACATTCCACAAGCTCGAAGCCGAGCAGTCCGTCGCCCCTGAAAGGGATTTGAGGAGGGGATGTGGATTCTTCGAGATGGAGTGAGCAGCGTGCTGTAAGCCCGAGGCCGAACAGCTAGCTGCCCCGGAATGTGCAGAGGTATTTTGGGGGTTAACGCCTAGCGTCTCATGGCCTGGATCTCCACCAGGATCAGGTACTGATACCAATGTCCTATCTGCCGGCGTTCCAGACGCGTGTTCAGTAATCCTGGGAGTAACCACCTGCTCACAACTGCTCGCAAAGCTAGTGCTAGGCCTCAAGGCCAATGCGCTAACAGGAAGTGCCTTAGCAGAACTTACGGGTATGCTTTCCAGGTTGCTGGAAGATGGTTTTTTAAGAGGACTGTCCTCGATGTTTCGCACGATGTTTCGCGGATGAAGGTAAGTCCACCATCTGTTTCACACCTGCAGCTGCCATTTAAGATCTTACAATTGTACGCATCAGCAATTTCCATAATCTTGGAGCCCTTTCCAAGGGTGAGATATCAGACCGCCCTAATCACAAAATTCAAAAACTATTAAGACACAATGTTCTTGCCTAAAAAAAACCAAAATTATTCAATCTAATGTATTGTAGATTGAGTAATTTGTATTGTAGTTCCATATTTTCCATTCTAGGAGTTCCATATTTTTAAACAACATCATTAGTACTTACTTCCCTCGTACTTACTAATCAAGCTACACATTACTGTTTAATGAAAGGCTAAGTTAAATTCTACGGATTTAAAATTCTTTTTGTTTTTTTTTTTTATTTACGTCATAAAATTATAGAATTTACTGAATTTAAATACTGCGAACCTACATTTTGTTCTACATAAGTATAAACTTATCTTTCTACAACTTTTATCTATACCTTAGGATATTGGTCCTTGTTTCCAATAGTCCTTAAGGGGATTAAGATATTAAAAGAAATAAACACAGAGATTAAAAACAAAAAAAAAACAGGCATTATAAAACTACACATTCGGAAAGTTAGAGAGCTACCGAGTTTTTTTCTTTGCATACTTTTGGGTGCAATATAACAAAAATAAAGACATTAATTTCCTATTTTACATTAATTTCCTGTATTTCCAAACTGTAGCGCCTTCTACGTAAGTGATATATTTTCTTGCCTATCTGTAGGCGCAAATTTATAAATATGGTATGCACATGTGCATTTTGACGCAGTACTTCTGTACTAAAAACATACATATGCGGCGGTTAAAGTCATGCTGGTGTAAGTCATTTCTCAATGAATACTACACATGCCAAACTGTTGCATGAATAAAATGTGAAGTAAATTAAAATGTTACCACTTCAACAACAGACGGTAGCACAAACTTCATAGATAAAGGAGAAGCTGATATGTATTGTTGAAAGTTACAGCGGGACAATTCTTAAATTCTTAAGCTAAAATGACTTATACCACTAACTTTGACCGCCTCACATAACGTTATTGTGGACCACGCAGACAAAGTTGCGGGTATCTGCTAGTAAGTAAATAAAATTTTAAGGTTGTATTAGTAGCCAGAATGACCGAAAACTTCTGCAATTAGACATCAACAGCTTCACGTGGTGCTTTCAGAACAGTTTAGTTCTGAGTGCTTCTAGGTGTCAACAGATGACATTCTCTGGGAGGCATCTGCGTACTAAATCTCAATATTCTCTATCACAGCACACACTTTCTAATATTGATAGTTTTAAAGACCTTACGGTCTAATCTGACCCCAAATTTGATTTTACTAAGCATATTAACTGCATCGTCAATAAGTCTAATTCTATGCTAAGCTTTATAAAAAGATGGTCTAGAGTTTAATGATCCTTATGTGACTCTGATATTAAACAATTATTTTTGGTACGCCCCCATCTCGAGTATGCTCAAGATTCTTACAAATTTTATCTTAAAGTAAATAATGGCACCGTGGGCACTATGTCGCAGTGGTTAGTGTGTCGGACCATTGTGTGTAAGGTTGCATGTTCGAATCCCAGAAAACACCAACAAGTTTTTTCACGGTCCTACCGTTACAACATCTTCATTTTCGAGGGCGTCTTACCTACGTAATTTGAGATTTCGTCTCATAGAACGAATTACGGAGTGCATTAGCCTATTAGCCGCATGTGTAATGTGCATAATTTAAACTTGAGTCTTGTTGACTTTCATCATCTCCACCATCATACACAGTCATTAAGGATTGGTGTAAGTGCTTTCGTTGGGGACAGGAGCCTCTTGAAGATAACCCTCACTCAGGTGGACCATCAACCGCGCTCACAGAAGAAAATGTTGAATTTTTAAAACAAGTTGGTGATAGCTCATATAGCACAAACTGGATTTTAAACAAAGAATGGCTACCAGGATTCAGGATGATCATCTTCGTATGAACAAGGTCAGCACACGATGCGACGGGTGTCACGAATCCCTTGTACAGTTCAAAAACAGCAAAGGGCATATTGTTGCAAGTGACTTTTGGAGCTCTGCGGTGAAGACGAAAGTGGGACGACAGCAAATAGTTATTGGATAGAGTGGCGCCTTCCTGATGAGCAGCGCCTCAAAAAAGCATCAAAAGCGTAATGGCAGGACAATTCTTTGGGATTGTTGAAGGAATACTAAAAATTGATTTAAAAAAATAAATGCAATAGATACATTGATGACTGAATATTATGTTTCACTGCTGTGCTGCATAAACTTCGGGTGACTATAATACAAAAAAAAAAAACACAGAAAAGTGGCAAGAGGTGTCTTCTGCTACACGACAATGCATCCGTTCACACCGCTACTATTGCAGCGCTTGGGAAATCACCAAGAGTATTTCAGGCGGAAGTCCGTGCCATCGAACTCTGCGTATGAGAATGCCTGCGAAGAAGGGTTAAGAAAACCCGTATTTACATCTTCTTGGACAGCCAGGCAGCACTTATGACTCTGAAATCCTACACGGTAGGATCCAAACTTGTATGGGACTGTCTCAATGTACTCGACTGAAATGGAATTCGCATGTGAAAATGAAACGAAAAGAACTCGAAATCAAATGTAGAGAAATGTACTGGTTACTCGGAAAACATTTCCAGCTCAGTACTGAGAACAAACTACTTTTATACAAGCATGTGCTAAAGCCGGTGTGGACCTACGGTATACAACTTTGGGGTTGTACCAAGAAAGCAAATGCCAATATTTTACAAACTTTTCAAAATAAAGTGCTAAGAGAAATTGTCCAAGCACCGTGGTATATTAGAAACGACGATATCCACAGGGATCTCGGAATTCCGACAATCGAAGCTGAAACTAGAAGCTTCGCGAGAAAGCATAGAAACCGACTAATCGGACATGTCAACAATACAGTCCTACAAATTTTGGATGAGAGCAATTTATTGCGCCGACTTCAAAGGACGAAACCTTTCGACTTGGCGAGATAATGATTAACCGCGTCTAGATTGCGGAATATGCAGAATCCTTCAGTGGAAAGTAACCTGCCAAACGTTTTTATTTCGTGATAGAAAAATTGCTTGATAAGTTTATACTTAGTTGCGATATCTAACAAATTTATATCGAAGGGTGGTGTTTTTTTAGTCAGTAAGAATCTGACACTACTATGAGCACGCGCTTGCTATTCTCATAGCGTCTATGGAATATTTTTCACCTACCCTCGAAAAAAAAAAAAAAAAATGTACTCGAAGATCTCACATCAAAAAACATCACTGTGGCCTGGGTACCAGGACAATGAACGGGTGGACTGCTTAGCAAGAAGAGGCGACAGCCGCCCACTAGTCGATAAAATAAATAAATAAATAAATATTTGGCGCAACAGCTCTTCAAGTGCCATGGCCTGGCTTCACTAAAAATTTTTTTCACGGTCGCACCTCTCGCGAACGTCTGACATACATCCGACAGTATTGTTGCTACGATACTTAACTGTAGGTCCCTTCCATTTGTGTGAAGAAATATAACGCACACAACACGAGTGGTTGCGAGAAGCTAGGCCCAGGTACTTGAAGAGCTGTTGCGCCAAATAATTATTTATTTATTTTAGATACAGACGTATGCCGGCTATGTGGAGAGCAAAAAACGACTAATGCCCCATGGAAGTAAAAAAAAAAGACTTCTTCACCTCAGGCGGGTTTTACTGAGCCCCTCAGATATTTGGAACATTGACCCTGGAGCTCTGTTGCAGTTTGACCTAGATCTTATATGTAGGTCACAGTGCGTACAAGGCCCTAGTATAGTATAGTATAGTATAGTATAGTATAGTATAGTATAGTATAGTACTGTTGTACTATTGATTTTTGCCTAAATTAATTATAATTAAACTTATCGTTCAGGGTTGCACGCATAATTATTAAAGGTAGTGTACATTCCTATGCATATGAACATATTTGTGCAGAAATTCGAAACTAAGTTATTTGTTCGAACACATAAGTGGTAAACTGTTTGTTAAGTATACAATTTATAAACAGTCACTAAAGTCGTCTATTCAAACCCTTAATTATGAGACCAATAAGGGAACGGGTTAAAGCAGCTATGATCTGAAACGTTTGTTGTATTCACATTTCTTCCTGTTTAGCTGCAAAGTAGATCCATAGGTATTGCATACATACGAGTATGTATGTATACCCGTTCTTTCAATTTACACAAATTGAAAATTTTACTATACCGAGGAACACCTCGAACACATCAACACTTCCTTGCAATGGCAATTTCAAGAAATGAATTTTTCCCGAACAAAAGAAACTTATACGAGTACATACGAACGTTTCCACTCAGGCTCATAAAAGCCCTCATTGATTTGATTAAAAACACTGGTATGTATCATGCTTTACAGAATTTAGAAGTAAAATGCATAGTTGGAGGATTTGTGATAATATAACATGCGAAGTGTATAGCGATATTTATCTTTAAATTCCCTGACACTAAAACGATGTTTGATACATAGTTGATTTTCGTTAAGTATTATATTTAGAAAAAAATTAAATTAAACTTACGTAGAAACTACGGCGTTTAGACTTTGCTACGTCGCTGCAGCTCCCGCTGTACTACTTTTGGGTCTCTGTTTGAATGGACTCGTTGGCGATCTACTCACAGGTCGAGGTTCTGGCGTTGGCGGTCGTGTTGTCGTTGTGCTACTAAGTTGTGACGATAGGATTCCAGTTCCTCCCAAATGTATTGTAGAATATGGTAAGTAGGTTGGGGCGCCGCTAGCCGCTGCCGCCGTGTAGTAATTATAATAAAATTGTGTTGAAGGATACATCAGTTGTATTGTCATTGCTCTTATAACTCGTGTTGCTGTAATATATCATTTGATTAAATTAGAAGGTAATAAAAATAAATTTTATTTGTAATAAAAAAAATTAGAACTAATAATAATATTTCAAAAACAAATCGTAAGATTTTTTTACGAGTAGGTAGGACAGAACGTTTTGATGGGACTGGTAGGGTGCAACCACAGTACGTATCCATTAAATAGGACCACCAAATGATAAGTAAATAGCACTAATTTTACATTGGTCAAGACAAAGTTGTTCTTCCGCTTTCGGGTGAATTGTTCTGTTTTCACAATTTTTTAAACCTTTGTTCGACAAGCTGTTGCCTCTGCTAATGTTGCATAAATTAACTTTAGCTTTAAAGAAACTTTTTGCTATGTGCATCAGAACGCTTCCTTGTGTTTGGATGATGATATCAAAAAAAGGCGATCGGGTAGCGAGTTATTGTGCTTTGAAGTTACCAGGAAAATATGTACATACATATTTATGTACATGTACGTACATGTAGTGGTATACAACAAAAACGTTTACTACGGAAATTTGACACTCAGCCTTTCAAGCGCGCGACCTGCCCAAGCAGGCACCCATTAGGAACGAACTATTATCATTTGCAGTATTATTATCCTGCCGGTCAAACTTTTAAAAAATAAAACAAGTTGTTTATATGTATGTCTTATACTGACACCTGTGGAATATATTTACTCATTTCTGTAAATATAGATGTATTATAGTACAATGTAGAATTACACTGGTCAACACAATTTTTTGCCGTGAATTAAATTATACATTTTTTGAGTCGTACATGCATAAGTATTAACAGAACTACATCGAACTATCTAAATATACGATAGAATGTATAAAGGGTGAGCCAACACCTAGTGTGGAAGTTTTCAATAAATTAAACACACACTTATTACGAAATCCATATAGAACATTATTGATTAATGAAGTTTGGTCCATGGCAATTATGAATGGATATCTCAAACATAACATGCAATCTAAAATTGAGGCTATTCACCCACTTATTCTTCAAAAAGTCATCGGTAATTTTGACCTTCGGATGGTTGCTTGCAACAGAAGCCGTGATGGTGACATGAACGATGTTGTGTTCCATTCATAATTGCCGTGGACTCAACTTTATTAATCAATAAAGCCGTACATTGATTTTGCAATAAATGTGTAATTAATTTAACGAAAACTTTCACACTAGCTTTTGGCTCACCCTTTACTTAACATTGGCTACTGACAGGATAGCAGAGCTAGAAATCTATACTACAATAAAAAAGAATGGCCAATGAGGAGTAATTATACAACTGGACAAAAAAATATTGCTCAAGCCCCTTAGTAGGGCCAAACAACATCATTTTGCCGCCCTTAGACAAAAAATTGGGACTTATGAAAACTTTGTTAAAGCCATGGAGAAGGTTTCCTCTATTTAAAAACTTTGTTCCCCAGATTGAGCGAAGCTAAATTAAAAGAAGGCATTTTTATAGGGCCAGATATAATAAAGGTCATGAAGGACTCGAATTTTATTGACAAATTAAATTAAAAAAAAAATGCATGGCTTTCTTTTGTTGAAGGGACACACAATTTTTTAGGCAATGCAAAGTCACCAAACTATAAGGAAATCATTTCTAAGCTCTTACAAAATTACAAAAGTTTGGGATGCAAAATGTCCTTAAAGATTTATTTTCTTGATCCCCATTTAGAGCTTTCCCCTGAAAACTCAGGTGGCGTAAGCGACGAGCATGGGGGGAGATTTCACCAAGACATGGTCGTCGAGAATGCTCGCAAGCTTTTGTTGGACCTCGAAACGAGATCATCCATCATACTTGTATAAAAGACAAGCAAAACTCATCAAAAATTCTTGAAAATAATAAAAATAAAATTAATATCTACAAATTTTTATGTATTTTCACGTTTTTAAATAAACCAATTTTTCTGAAAATATGGATGTTCCTAAATTTTTTAAAGACATATTTAAACAATTTCATGCCATGGTATAAAAAAAAAAAACATTTTGGAAGAACGGCAAAAAAAAATATTTTATTTGTTGACCAGTGCTATTAATATTACTATTGGCTTCGTAGGTGTAAATGCTAAATTATGATTCTTTTTCAAAAGTAAAAATATTAAACAAAATTGGTAAATGTACAACATTCCTAAACTCTCTCCTTAGCGATGGTTCTAAGTTGGTATACATTTTTAAGGTAAGCTAATCTAAACTTTTAAATAAGATTTAGAAAAGGTCAAATTCCGCATGACTATTGTGAATCATTCTCCGATTTTGATTGACTAGAGAATCTGGATATCACATTTATCATAAAAAAATCAACTTCAGCATAGTATCCCAATATGTTCCATAGTATTTATATACATATAATTAAATAAAATTAATTTTCCATTTATTTTCACTTCAAATGTTACTATAAGCAAAAAAACAATATACAGAAAAGTTGTAATACGTGTGGAGAATATTGTGCCTATATCTTTCCGAAACTCAACCTTTTAAAGTGGGCGTGGATAAGCACTTAGTGAATACCTTGCGCGAGCTGCTTCGACGTATTCGGATCACAGGTCGGTAAGGAATTTCCAATGTTGGTCAGGACATTGGAATAGAGATGGTGGCGGAGGAGCCCTTAATGGGCCAACGGCAGCGCTCATACTTCCGTAGTAGACTACTGGCACCGGTGTACCCGGCCCCTCGTCCTAGGGGAATAATTAAGGAACTGGCCCTCCAGGTTGGGGTTTGTGCCGTCGGGGTAACTTCCCTACCACGTAAAAAACGCATGGTTCCGAAACAACCAAAAGCCTCGGATAAGGATGACTCAACTAATGACGACCCCAGCAAACGAAATAAGGAAAACGACCTTCGGATCTGTACGTGGAATGTTCTGTCCCTTTACAGACCATGTGCAGCCGAACAACTAGCAGAAGCCCTAGACTGCTATAAAGCAGATATTACCGCCATCCAGGAAGTGTGATGGGATGGGCCGGGCAAAAAGAGGATAAAAAACTGTGACATCTACTACGGTGATTGCTACAGAGGCAACAGGCAACGCTTATTCGGATGCGGATTTGTCATACGCGGCAGACTTAGGCAAGAAGTCTTAAGCTTCCGACACGTGAGCGAGCGTATTATGACTATCCGGATTAAGGCTAAATTCGCTAATATAAGCCTAATATGTGATCATGCCCCCACGGAAGAAAAGGACCCTGCCACCAAAGAGTGTTTATACGAGCTCCTCGACAAAACATACGAGCAATGTCCTAAATACGACGTTAAAATCGTATTGGGCGATTTTAACGCCAAAATAGGAAAGGAGGACGTCTTTGGTAGGGCAGTCGATAAGCATAGCCTACACGACACCACGTCTGATAACGGACTAAGGCTAATTGATTTCGCTGTGGGGCGAAATGTCACCATAGCAAGCACATGGTTTCTTCATCTCGATATTCATAAGCAGACATGGCGGTCCAATGATCATGTAACGATCAACCAAATTGATCATATTAAGATCGACGCCTCCAGTATTCTGGATGTCCGGACCTTCCCAGCGGGCAATATAGACTCGGATCATTACCTTGTTGTAGCCAAGGTACGAATATCCGCCAATCTGAGCAACAAAGAAGAATCACTGTGAGAAAATTTAACGTCGAAAAGCTACAATCGCAAGAGACCGCCAGACTCTTCGCTGAACGCGTATCCCGAAATCTCTCAATCACCCCTATGCCGCCAGCATTAAGTGCCGAAGACCAGTGGCAACGCTGCCAACATGCCATCAGAAACGCCGCGACTGATGTGCTGGGTCTCGCTCACCCACCACCGCGAAACCCCTGGTTTGACGAAGAATGCCGGCGAGTGCATGCAGCAAAACAAGAGGCATACAAAGCGGCGCTGCAAAGGAAAACGAGAGCTGCTCGTGAGCTCTACGAGCAAAAGAGACGGGAAGAACATCGGCTTCTCCAAAAGAAGAGGAAAGAGAGAAGCACGCGTTTGAGATTATCGGGAGTTTATACTCCAGGAACAATGTACCGAAGTTTTACCAAAAGGTAAAAAGAACGTGTCAGAGGAGCAATACCCGTACAGAAATCTGTAGAGATGAAAATGGAAACCTCGTAGTAGAATCACAGTCGGTGCTGAGAATATGGAAGAACTACTTCTGCAGACTGTATAACGGCGACGAAGACCAATATCCCGCTGTCAGGCAGAATGAACCATCCAACATAGACGATGATAGTCAAAATGTTCGTCCACCTGACCAAAACGAAGTGAGGATAGCAATATCCAAGCTAAAATCCAACAAGGCTGCTGGACCTGACGGCTTACCGGCCGAACTTTTCAAGGCAGCTGGTGATGAATTGGTAGAGTGCATACACCAACTCATCTCTAAGATTTGGTCAGACGAATGTAGGCCTGATGAATGGAATCTCAGCATCGTTTGCCCGATCCACAAGAAAGGAGACCCCCTCAACTGCGCCAATTGTAGAGGCATCAGTCTCCTCAACATCGCATAGAAGATCTTTTCTGCGATATTGTGTGAACGCCTGAAACCTTTTATGAACAGCGTGATTGGATCCTATCAGTGCGGTTTCAGGCCAGGAAAGTCCACCATCGATCAAATCTTCACACTTCGGTAGATCCTGGAGAAAACCTAAGAATTCCAAATCGATACTCACCACCTCTTTATCGATTTCAAGGCCGCCTATGACAGCATCTACAGAGAAGAGCTTTATAGAGCCATATCTAGTTTTGACATCCCTGCCAAACTTGTCCGTCTGTGCAGGCTGACGATGGAAAACGCTCGCTGCTCCATCAAGGTCGTAAATGACCTCACCGAGACCTTTGATGTCGAAAAAGGTTATAGACAAGGTGACGCGCTGTCATGTGACTTCTTTAACATTGCACTTGAACGGATTGTGCGAAACTCACAAGACAACACCGGAGGCACAATCTATTACAAGTCTGTACAACTGCTTGCATACGCCGACGATATAGACATTATCGGAAGAACTCAGCGGGCTGTCAACGGTGCGTTTGCAAGCATTGAGGCGGAAGCGGACGAAATGGGTTTAGCGATAAACGAGGCAAAACCAAGTATATGCTGTCAACAAGAAGGGAAAGCCAACACCGACGAATTGGACAAAACGTCGCAGTGGGCAGCTATAACTTCGAGGTAGTAAGGGCTTTGTCTACCTTGGCTCTGCTATAAACTCTGAGAACAACATCAGTGCAGAAATCAAGCGAAGAATAACTCTTGCCAATCGCTGTTTTTTTTGGGCTTATAAGGCAATTCAACAGTAAAGCCCTATCTCGAACTAGTAAGGAGACTTTGTATAAGACCCTGATCATCCCAGTCCTGCTTTATGGCGCTGAAACATGGACCTTATTAAAAGAGGATGAAGATATCCTTGGTCGCTTCGAGAGTAAAATTCTTCGTAAGATTTTCGGTCCCGTTCGCGTTGACGGGTTTTGGAGGAGAAGATTCAATCACGAACTATACGAGCTGTACAGCGACATCGACCTAGTCAAAAAACTGCGTATTGGACGTCTGAGATGGCTAGGACATGTAGAGCGAATGGACACCAACGCTCCGGCCCGCAGAGTCTTCGAATCTAATCCCGAGGGACGACGCAGAAGAGGGAATCATCGCCGTAGATGGCGCGCACAAGTTCAAGGGGACCTCGACCAACTTGGAGTGTGCAACTGGAGGCAATTAGCTAAAGATCGAGCTAAATGGAGAGGCTTGTTGGTTGAGGCCCAGATTCACCCCGAACCGTAGCGCCACCTAAGTAAGTAAGTAAGTGGATAAGCAATATTTTAATATAGTGATAACTTGCTACTTAGGTATAGCTCCGAAACGTGGGTAGGGAAAATGGATATCTATATACGAGTATTTTTTGAAGAACTTTCTTTTTAAACGGACGTGCCTGTGGACGTATTTCAACAATTTTACACTTGTACTAAACTGGAAGCTCGTAAAAGAAATTTGATCGTCCGAGCCCGAAAATTAAGGCTGAAAAGGATATGACATAAGGAAGGACGTGGCTTTATAGATTTTGCTGTTGGTGCTGATAATTCTCCGATGTTAGGCAAAATGGGCTTAAGTCAGAAACTGCAATTTCCAAAAAAACGAGATTTTACAACAACAACAACAATGTGTGCAATTCATTAATTTATTGTTTATGGATCAGTTAATTGCTATCGAAATCAACTGCGCTAGACTTAAGTTTTTAATACCAATCGAAAGAGGAAAAAAAGGCAAAGCTATTCAAAAACCCAAAAGGCCATTTTTTGACTTAAGCTCTCAATATCTGACACCAGATAATTTATACAGAGTGTTTTGAAATATACCGTGTGAAATTTCCGAAGTCAAAGCTTGGGACGACGAAAAACATAAAGCCATCATTTAACGTGCCTTAATTCATTGATGGTATACCAAAGAGTAATAAGAGATTCAGGCTTAGCAAGCCAATTGCATTTATTCTCGTACAATATATAATCGGATTATTAAAGTGTTTATTTTAGCACTCGTTTTTATGTGTTAGACACATCCAAGCTCAAATTTTCATAGATCTGTTCATCAAATTATCACATTCAACGCATTTTCTTAAAAGTTTGAATTAGTGTATGTAAGGTTTTCAGCGCATTTTTTATCAGGAAGTACTCATATAAACTGACGAAGACGGTATATACCTGTCATACTTGTAACCGTTTCGGAGATATAGGTAAAAAAAAAGAAAATTACAGAGGCTTGAAATTACATGATATGAGTTCATTTACGAGTATAGTGACTTTTGGTCCATTGAAATTAGTGTTTCTCCAATTTGATAGAGGACTGTTTACTCTTTTAGAAAACGTATTTTGCTTCCATATCCACACCATTTCGAACAACGATACCAAATTATAGTCTCGCAGAAACTATTCAAAAAATGTTCGCATTTGTCGAGTTGTAGAGAATAAATATTCATAGGAAAAAATTGTATGCACCATAGGTCTAACACTGATAGTGTCGGCGTCGAAAGATTTTAAAGCCTAGCCCTTATCACTAATCAAGAAATTCGATGTAATGGTGCTAAAATCTTGAAATATAAAAATCTGAAACTTAGTAAATGGGTTTAGTTAAGTGTACATTATGTTCGAGACATCTTTTGTGCAATAACTTAGTACTTGGCTGAAAATCAACATACGATCGTTTTAAAAGCTTCGACTTAACTTGGAACATTGAAGCTTTAAAAGCTTAAAATACTGGCAGGAAAAACAAGCTAGGGATACTTGTAATATTTCCGGCGTAATATTATATTTCACTTCTATATGTTTGTATGCGTACATATCTATCCACATCCTTAGAGAATCCCTTGATTGATTTATGATGAACCTTCCTGAGTAAACATGATTTACATATCTCGTATACAGGGGGTTTTTCAAACTAGATCTTGCGACTTAAAGATCTATTGGGTATTGGGTAATGGGTGATTATAACTTTACGATTCTAACTAACTCCTTTGTGAAGGTACATAAGTATATCATTAGTAGATGAGTCTCCTAAGCTCCACGAGTGTGAGTAGCTCTCTTTAATGGATACGCCATATTAAACATCATAGTGCCGAACACTCAACTCACAAAACAAGTATGATCGCTTGTTTTCAGATCATAACCTCGCCGAAATAGGAAGAAGTTCCGAACACTCGAAGGTTTCCGCATCCTCCCGAGAGAGGTGGCATTCTGTTTCAGGAGATATATTTACCAGCCTCCTGATACAAACTTTGATGAGTTAAAGTATTTTTTCGCAGGAATAATGCTTGATTAATGATTTTATACCTACGAATGGTTTTGCTGATCTCGACCTAGGCATCTCATCAGCTAATTAATTGCATTCAATCCCTTGGTCACCGGGCAACCAGGGGAGTTTGATTTTATTATGTCTGGCAAGATATTGCAAGGCGTTTATGCAGCACTTTACCAGTATCAATTAATCGAACGGTAGGACAGATGATGGCGTTAATTCTTTAATTTTGTTTTATCTGGGTCCAGACACAGGGGCAACAAAATATTTTCCTTTTAAATTGTATATAACTTGCATATTTTTTTTATAATTTGCGAGCACTAATGGGTTTATTAATACCCTTATACTGGTTCTCAGGTCACGGGCGTATGGGAAAGGGAGGAAAGAGACAAAGGAGATGCCGGTTTGCGTTGGCTTTAAATGTTAGAAAGTTGTAATGATTAGGAAATACAGAGGCTGGTAGATCATTCCACAAACGTGTTGTTCGGCTGATAAACTTATCCCTATATTTGACAGTACGTCCGAAGTTGGGCTTGAGGGTGAACTGATGTGCATTCGAAGCATGACCCGTATTGCGAGTAAAGTTTTGATGGGGAGGAATGCAACTGGCTATTTCGCTGGAGCTTTTTATAAAAATCGATAAAATAGGGAAAGACACGAGACATTTCTACGATGTTCAAGTGGAACTATGGAGTTAACGATGTATCTACATATCACCTATAAGTTTTAACGCGTGGTTCTGTACTCTATCTAGAATATGGAGAACGCTCTTGGGTGCACCAGCCCAAATGTGGGTGTTATATTCCAGCTTAGGGCAGATGAATGCCTGCTAGACGGAGGCCAGATCAGAAGGGGTAAATATCCCTTGCACAGTTTAAGGAATCCTAGGCATTTTGCAGCATTTTTGGCGACCTCGAATATGCGATCGTTCCATCGAAGATGGTTATTGATGCACATACCGAGAATGGTAAACCTTTCGGGTTCAGCGATGCAAGTACCATTCATGGATAATTGTTCAAGGTCTTGGTTTCGCTTGAGAGACAAAAGACAGCATTGTGTTTTGGATGATATAATTGTATGTAAACTATGGCTTCCGTTTCAGAAATTTGCATGAAAAAATACTTTTGAAGTATATTCAGCTTTGCAGACTAAACCAAAATTCATTTCAACACGTCCTTGGTGAAGTTGAGACTATTTTACCTCCAACAACAAGTGCTACAAACTAATATCTCCTATATTGAAGTTAATTGCTTGCCTCCATTTTACTTTATTTTGGGTTTTTACATCCTCTAGCAATTCCTGGATTTGTTCCCATAAATTCTACCAATGTGGCAAACTGCAGAGTATTGATATGTTTTCTCCTAAATTCCTCGAGCAAAATTAATAATTTCTATCTTATATTTTCTTGTAAAACTTACATTTTCTATTTTGTGGATTCAATTTCGTCAACAAACAAATCACCGAAATGAAAATGTCAAAATGTTTGCGTCTTACAACTCCGATTGTTTTTCAGCACACCCTCAATTCGTTCGAAATAAAAAAAATGCGGAATTCATCACACCGAAAATTTGAAAACGGTACGAATTCATACTCGAATAAAATTCATCACAGGGGTAATATTTATGATTATTGGTATTATGATTAGGATCATTTACAGTATTCTTTCAAATTCTACCAATTTGACCTCTTCTCGTCTCGCACAACTGTCCAATTACAGTGATTAGATATATTTTTTAATTTGAATAATTTTGAAACTTTCCCAAATTGTATGCATTTTTTTTTTTTTTTGTGAAATCAAAGTTTGAAAACATGTATTTTCATTTACCTGGAGATAATAATTTTGAAAAACCATTTTATAGGTTTTTGAACGATTTAGCCAATATTTCTCGTTAGGATCCAAAACACCTTAGGGCTCTGCTCACTGATCGAATGGAATGTGCAGCTTCTAATGTGTTAAAATTTTGTAAAATCACAATTAATGTAAAAGTGTTATTGTAAAGGTAGGTATTCGTTAATTTTAATTTGTTTTATATGTAGTTAGTGTTCGTATGGTTATATGAGCTTAGGCATATATTCATATAGAAATCTTATTGCTAAGTAAAGTTGCTAAACATGAATCTGTTAGTCAATTTGTACATGAAACCTATGCATTAATACACATTATTCAGTGTCGTTAGAAACTACTCTGCGTAAACGCATATCCAATCATGCAATGGACAACAACTTTTAGTCTTTTAATGGTTATAGGTGTTTAAATGCTCATTTGCTAAACATAAACCAACTTATCAAATTTATTTATTGAAGGTGAGTTGACATAGATATTGCATTTTAAATTTAATAAAATTCAATGACTAGGTGATTTTTCGAATATTTTGAGGATGATGATCATACAACTGCAACGTCAATTAAGCGTTACAGCTATCCAGAAACTCATTTCCGATTGCGAATAGCTTCTTCCAACAAGACAATAACTGTTTAGTATGAGTTACAAAGACGATAAACAAACCATTCCATGCATTTAAAAATAATATTGCCTGATGACATCTCGCATGTTACCCCTTAAAATGAAAAAAAAAAAGGTTTTGATTTATTCGAAGTCTCAATCGCGCAATAATCAGTCTGGCTGACTGATTATTGTGAAGAAAATAAAGTGCTTCACTGGGTCGCATGTACTCGCTCATGCATGTTTGTTAGATTTGAAAATTAAAAAAAAAAAAATTAAATTTAAAAATTCCGCTAAAACATTAAATATTTATTGCAAGTATTGCCAAAGCAAATAAACAAACTATTTTGAACAAAATCAAAACAAAATCAATGAACCGTTTTAACTATAAAAGAAAAGTTTACATCATATCGGGTGTGACACCGATATGCTATTTTTCGTGGTTAATTAATAAAATAAACCTGGAATTAAGGATTTTGTAATTTTAATACTTATTATTAGAAAATTTGTGTAAACAAATTTTAAGATACGTCAAATATTGAGCTTAAGATATTTGAAAATAGAACATAAGGGTGTGATCGTAGAAAAATAGTTGTCTTTAATAAACTAGCTTTCAGGGTCGGTTCTGCAAATTGTTAAATTGAATATTTTGGCTCAGTACCGTTAAGTTTGGTACAGGATTGTAAATTCCAATGTAAACAAATGCAATCCACATTTTTTAGCGTCCTTATAGTAATAATTCATATCTTGAGATTTAACATTTTTATGAAAGCAGTACTAGCTCCATAGTTGAAAGTGCAAGTCCAAACAATATCGGAGCAAAAAAAGAATACCTACACAAATTGCAAGCATGCTTGACAAAAGGACAATCTAAGCCAATCAATTCAATAATTACAATTTTTATTTTAATTCTGAACACGTTCAAAAGAGCAGCCCACGTAAGTGCGTTTATTCACTAAAACTCAGTCAAGAGCAAGCTATTGAATATGCTAACCAAGCTGCCAATGAGAAAAAAAAATATCGAAATAATCCATTCAATTAACTTCAGCACTGAATTTCAATACACCATCGTTCAGTTGGCGAATAGCAAAATAATGATAATAAATGAATTATTAATGCGTGATTTCGATCTTTCCGTTTGGGGCGTGTACCTATGTATGTATGCAAATCTTTTACCCCAATAATAGATTTTGTGAAGAAGAAAAAGATAAAAAACTAAACCGCTTTTATTTCGTTAGTTCCCACCTTTTTATATACAATATGTATCTCTCTGTCGACCATTATTTCAGAGAAAGATCTTCTCTTTCATTAAAAATTGTGTGGCATTAAACACCCCTATAAAAGTTTATCTTTAAATCAGCATCGTACGTTAGATTGCATCGATTTAACAACCACTGCTTGATAACAAAATACCTCGAGTGTGAAAAAGAAATATCGTGTCTCAGGTACTCTTAAAAAACACTAAAACCTTGTTGAATATTTTATATTGTGCATTAATTTCAGACATTTCATTGCGAAATGCTGTCATGCGGCTTTAATAAGTTACGATTCGAAAACAGTTTATATTAGACTTGCGAAAGTAGACTGGGTTTAGGTAAAATAAAAAATAAAACGCTTATTGCAAGCTACTTGTCATACAATAGATAGACATATGTATACTGCTCCGTACTTTTTTGTTGCTAACAATTCTTCTTCCTATATGTATATATTATTCTGTTATATCTTAATCGGGTTAGGTAGCGTAGGCAATAAACCGCTAATAAACGACTACCTTAATTTTTATTATTAGTCAGTCCCCTTTTGGTATGATGGTACAAACCTTTTTTATTTGCAATTGCATCACTATGTACATATATATGTATATCTTTTGCCATACGATAATAATAATAATAATAATTGCATCACAATCGGATAGGTGAGTGCTAATCAAACACCGTATACACTCATCATTTTTATAATATTAGTTTAGATTGCAAGCTGAAAGTTTCAGCAATTGTCTTTAATGAGAGTAAATTCAGCAGATTATACTTTTTAAAAGATACACTCTCTTTAAACGAAACGCGAGATATTTTAAATGAGTCATGCAGCTTGAAGAAATAAGCAAACTATTACAAAAATGGTTTTAATTAAAAAATTTGCCTTAATTGAATATTTTAACTAGTTTTTTAGTACTTAGTGAAACAGGTAGAAAACCTTGTCATACAGTTTTATGTGCACTGAGATGGACCTATTAATTACCAAAAAATTTAATATCTGTATTAACACTCAGAAATGTTCAATCTGGCAAACGGCACGTACTGCCATGCCATAATTATTAATGTCTTAGGTTAGGTTAGGTTAGGTTGGCTGTCCACACGAGAGTGCAGACACACTTAGACCAGTGAAGGTCCTTTGTGATACCATGGATCAACTAACAAAACCAACCGGAGCTTTTGAAAAAGCGATGGATGCTCATGGCGTCCAGGGACGCCAGATCGCAGAGGTCGTCAAGGAAGGGGGACCCGAGATGGAGCATTCTTTTATGCGACAGGGCCGGACATGTGCATAGGAGGTGAAGGATGGTTTCCTCCTCCTCCTCGTCCCTACAGCTCCTGCAGAAGTCGTTGGAGAAGAGACCAAGTCTTCTGGCGTGTTGGCCTATAAGACAGTGTCCAGTGAGAACACCGACAACGCAGCTGATTTGTGTACGCTTTAGCTTGATCAGATCGGCACTACGGTTTTGATCCAGCTTAGGCCAGATCTGTCTCGAAATGTGACACGTTGAGCCGTTTCCCCATCTGAGGTTGGTCTTGCTAATTTAGTAGTAGATACGTACATGGAGCGAGGGGCATACCTAGGGCTTGCCTATCTGGCAAAATCCTTAGAGTGGTACCCTGTCTGGCGAGGTCGTCAGCCCTGCAGTTACCTGGAATGTCTCTATGGCCCGGCACCCAGCAAAGGTGAATGTTGAACTGCTCTGTCATCTCCATAAGAGATAGACGACAGTTTAAGGCAGCCTTTGAAATGAAGGAGAACGATTCCAGGGACTTGATTGCCGCTTGGCTGTCAGTGAAAATGCTTATATCCCTGACAGATAATACATTACATTTCAGCCAGGACAGGGCTTCCTTAATCGCCATGATTTCCGCCTGGAAAACGCTACAATGATCAGGGAGGCGGAAAGAGATGTTCAGATTGAGCTGTTCGGAGAAAACACCACAACCCACCCCACCTTCCGTCGTAGATCCATCTGTAAAGAAGTGAACCGAACTACCATCGACAGGGGAGGAGGTGTCCCATACATCTCGGTTAGGGATGCTCGTACGGAAGTTACGGTCAAATCTCAGTTTCGGTGGGGTGTGTTTCCGTGTCCGTGTTTTCGTGTTTGAAGTTGAGAAGATCAAGGATCGAGGAGTGGCCCGAGCGATAGCTAGACCACTGAGAGGAGGCTTTTAGGCGGATGGCCGCACAGGCAGCCATATGTTTGCCGAAAATATCTAAGGGTAGCAGGTTGAACAAAATGTCCAGTGCCGCGGAGGGAGTGCACCACTGATGCAGATGCATGCAGATCTTTGCACCTTAGCTAGTTGAGTGAGGTGGACAGCCCTGTCGAGAGCAGGCCACCATACGATCACGCCGTATAGTAGTATAGGCCTGATAACGGACACGTATAGCCAATGAGTGATTTGAGGTTTGATACCCCAGCTCTTACCTATAGCCTTTTTACAGGAATAGAGAGCTACATTAGCTTTCTTGACGCGTTCTAGTAGATTGGTCTTCCAGTTTAATTTCCTATCCAAAATAAGACCCAGATATTTTGCGCTTTCAGAGAAGGTGAGACTGGTGCCATTTATCATAGGAGGGTCTATGAGGGGAACTTTATATTTCCTCGTGAAGAGAACGAGTTTCGTTTTATGGGGGGGTTAACCCCACATTTGGAGGCCCATTTGGTGAGCCGAAGGAGAGCATGTTGGAGGATATCCCTGAGAGTGTCCGGGTGTTTACCGGAGGCAGCAATAGCAATGTCATCAGCATAGGCGATCACTCTACAACCTGACGTATCCAGGTCCAACAGTAGTTCATTAACTACATGGTTCCACAGAAGAGGTGACAAGACTCCACCTTGAGGTGTACCGCAGCGAGCAATTCTTCTGGCCGATGCTCCGCCCAGATGTGTGTTAATAATCCTGCATGTAAGCAATTGGTATGGTATATTGGTATCCACTTTCAGATTTACAAGTGCGTCGGTAATCGCCTTTGACATTGTTAAAAGCTCCCTCAATGTCAAGGAAAGCCACCATGGTGTATTCTTTGATGCTCAATGATTTTTCGATGGTGCGCACAAGCGAATTTAAGGCAGTCTCAACCGATTTGCCTTTGCAGTACGCATGTTCGGACGGCGAGAGCAGAGCTGGGCTAATACTTTGCCGAAGATGGATATCAATTAATCTTTCTAGAGTTTTGAGCAGAAAGGACGATAGACTGATAGGTCGGAGATCCTTTGGTTCCACGTGCGAGCTCTTTCCTGCCTTAGGTATGAATATGACTTCAACCTCGGTCCATAGTTTGGGAATATAGACCAGATTTAGACAGCCCGACAAGATGACTTTGAGTCATGGAAGCACAATGTCCTCGCATTGCTGAATTTCAGCGGGAATAACACCGTCAGGTCCTGGGGACTTGAAGGGTTTGAAACTGCGCACGGCCCATCGGATCTTTTCTGTAGTTATCAAGACTAACGTTGCTGCAAGGTTGAGGAGGGGATTTCCCTCTTGCGATATAGCAACAGGGGAGCTACCAGGAAAGTGAGTATCCAGTAAGATGTCAATGGATTCCTCAGCAGAGGAGGTCCAGTAACCATCCGGATGCAAAAGGAAGCTGGGTGTAGAAGGGCTTTTAGAGAGGATTTTCCGCAACCTGGAAGCTTCCGAGGACTCTTCAATGCTGTCGCAGAAAAGTCTCCAGGAACGTCGTTGCTCCTTCCTCAGTGAGATTTTGTATTTTCTGAGAGACAGCTTATAGGAGTCCCAGTCGGCCGTCTCACGGGAGCTTTTAGCAGTATTAAAAAGGAGCCTACTGTCTTTCCTAAGAGTACTGAGATTTGCATTCCACCAGGGAGGTTTCATTTTACCTCAAGGCTTGCGGAGTGGGCAGGCCTCAGCCATGGCACCATTTAGTGCCGATGTTAGGGTGTTGACATTAATGTCTTACTTTCGTACATATCTGTAAAATCAAAAATGAAGTTCAGTAAATGATAATAATAAAAATAAGAAAGAAAATTTCGCGTATAATATAAAAATTAAACATAAACTAATAATAAAAAAAATTAAGTAAATAAATATATACATATATGTACATACGTATTCATATAAAGCTTACATTTCGTTATCTCTTTATTTTTTTAAAGCAATATTCGGTCTGTTTTGTGGAGCTCTTAATACAGGTATCTACTGCATAAATAGTATACAAAATTCTTCGCAGGCTCATCCTTTAGTGCTGATATTATTAGTTAGGGTCAAACTTAACATTCATTGGAGTAACGGTGAAATCAGTTTGGGGCCAAAATTTACTATAAGTTTTTTAATACTGTCAACATGACAAGGAATATGCTGTGATAAGGAGTGTCAAATGCAGTAGGGTCACTTGAAATAGGTTGAAGATGTTAATATCATTCTGGTTATTAATATATCTGTACATATTCACAATGTGTAAACTTAGTCATCAGTATAGGGTAAAATGTCGCTATGATTTATGCACAATGGTAAGAATAATGGTGAGAATAAAGAGAATTATTCCTAGGCGACTACACCAAACAGGGCTGTAAGTCTTTAATTTGACTCGGTAAGAACTCATACTAAGGCACGTACGAAAAACCACAAACTTTACGTTTACAAATAATTAACATACGGAGGGGTTAATCAAAGAATACACGCTCTTTCCAAAGAATGGCTTCTCTCGATTGCTCCGGAGCTTTCCCGAGTACGCCTACTTCTGCTCCAGATATACTGCTGAGTTTACCTCCTGTTAATACAACTTATATCATGGGCTGTACTATCAAAGCCATCTATCATCTTAAGCGGGTTGGCTTATGGTATAGTTCGAATTAGGACTCCAGTTTCATAAATATGCCGTCTAACGCAATGACACCAACATTGGCTGTTACGTATTAATATTAAATTTATCAATTTATATATTCTTTTAATAAGTGTTTAAAGTATATATGTATATGGTTTATTCAAATGTTTTGTAAGATACTCAACAGCTGAGACTCAAAGTCGAGTTTCCTTGTGTTCAAGCCTGGCTCCAGCCTGAATATGACCAAGGAATTGATTGCAGTCGAATTTACCTTCAAAACCAATCAAGTGTCTAGTGCTGGTGTCTTCGTGGAAGACGACAATATTAGGTTTCACTTCTCATTAGCAAATATGCTACTGTTTTTCAAGCGAAGACTTACGTTATTTCAAAGGCCATTAACTACATTGTAAAAAAAAAGTCAGAGAATATGTGTTGGGAATCACGTTGTGCTTCAGACCTTGCTCAACTCTGTAACCACTTTCAAAATAGTTCCTGAATGTATTATAATAACTCTCTGAATTCTGTCGAAAGGCTAAGCTCAGACTCTCATCTGAATTCCAGGTCACACTGAATTCTTGGTGAATGAGATCTCTGCTCTGCTGTGAGGATAATTTCTCTGAAACTGTGTTAGGTCTTCATGTGTCCTCGGTCAGGGCTTCCACTGAAAATTTAATTTCTTATAAACACAATTGTGCGTGGCACAGGATTCAGACAGACTAAACGAATTCTACCAGATGTCTATCAGCAATAGTAGTAGTATTTATTTATTCGTTATAAGATTGTTCACTTAGGTTATTGCCCTTACTTGCAGCGCACATGGATAAGAACAGACCAGCACCGCCTGCGAAAATACAATTCTTTTAATAGCTATAAAAAGAGACAATCTTTTTCTTTCCAATGCTAGACACACTTTATGAGGCAGCTCAGAAAACAACGAAGAGGTGAATCTCTATTCGATTTCTTGAAGACGGCGACGCCCAGCTTATTTGAACGTAACAAGGGTAATACTATGCCTTTTGTTTTTCTGAGTTCGAATAATCACACAGGGTGGGAGGATATTATACTACAGACAAACAATAATAACCTTAGGGTGATAATTGGTGAGTATCAAATCATGAGTTCTTCTTGGACCGTAAATGGATTCTCTATAATATGGATCTCAAGGTTGAGTCTCCTAAGCGGTTTAGAAAAATTGCTGCGCGAACGTTCTCGATTCTCAGGGTCCGTAGCTTTCATTGTGGAATGAAATACACTTACTAATAAAAGAGAAGAGAGAGGGGAAGCCTCAATAGAGCGCTTCTTCTTGTTCATTATGGCAGCGGACGAATTCCCTGGATGGAGTCAATGGTGGCGTTTACAATTTTAGTTAGGTTGCATTTAGAGGACATCTTGCATGAGCTGGTTCAACATATTCGGATCACAGTTCGGTTAGGAATTTCCAAGTTTATTCAGGACCTTGGAATTATGCAAAGTAGCCCGTAATGAGCGAAGGGCAGCGCTCATACTCCCGTAGTATATAAGCGTAGGACAAGAGGAACTGACCCTCCAAATTTGGGGTTGTGCCGTCGGGGTAACTTCTCCACCACACGAAAAAATAAAGTTCCGAAACAACTAGTAGCCTCGGACAAGAATGACTCAACTGTTGACGACCTAAGCGAAGGAAATAAGGACAACGACCTTAACAGAACACGTACAGCCGAACAATTAACAGATGCACTAGACTGCTATAAAGCAGATACAACCGCCATTCAAGAAGTGCGATGGATGAAACACGGTGACATACATATACTACGCTGATTGATACAGAGATAACAAGCAGCGCTTATTCAGATGCGGATTTGCTATACGCGGCAGACTAAGGCACGAATTCTTAAGCTTCCGACACGTGAGCGAGCGTATTATGACAATCCGGATCAAGGCTAAATTCACCAACATAACCCTGACAAGTGCTCATTCCCCCGCGGAACAAAAGGACCCTGCTACCAAAGACTGTTTTGACGAGCTCCTCGACAAAACATATAAGCAATACCTTACATACGACGTTAAAATCGTATTGGTTGATTTAAACGCTAAAATAGGAAAGGAGGACGCATTTGATAGGGCAGTGGGTGAACACAGCCTACACGACACCACGTCTGACAACGGACTAAAGCTAATTGATTTCGGTGTGGAGCGAAACGTCACTATAGCAAGCACATGGTTTTCTCATCTCAATATTCACAAGCAGTCAGGGCGGTGAAATGATCATGTAACGATCAATCAAATTGCTCATATTTCGATTGATGCAAGGCGTGCCTCCAGTATTCCGGATGTCCGGACCCACCGAGCGGCTAACATAGACTCGGATCATTACCTTGTTGAAGCTTAAGTACGAATGCAATATCCCAAACTGCGCAACAAAGACGAAAGTTTAACGCCGAAAATCTACAATCACAAGAGACCGTCTTCGCTGAACGCGTATGCCCAAAACCTCTGAACGATCCCTATGCCGCCATCAAAAACGCCACAACTGATGTGCTGTGTTTCGCCCGACCAACACCGAAAACCCCTGGTTCGACGAAGAATGCCGGTGAGTGTATGCAACAAAACAAGAGAGGTATATAAAGCGGCGAGCGCTGCAAAGGAAGATCAGAGCTGCTCGTGAGCTCTACGAGCAAAAGAGACGGGAAGAACATCGGCTTTCCCAAAAGAAGAAGAAAGAGCATAAGAAACGCTTGATCGAGAATGGTGAGAGCTTATACTCCAGTAATAATGAACGGACGTTTTACCGAAAGGTAAAAAAGAACGTGTCAGAGAAGCAAAACCCGTACAGAAACCTGTAGAGATGAAAATGGAAACCTCGTAGTGGAATCACAGTCGGTGCTGAGAATATGGAAAAGCTACTACGGCGACGTCAGGCAGAATAAACCGTTTAACATAGACGATGATAGCCAACATTTTCGTCCACCTGACCAAAGCGAAGTGAGGATAGCAGTATAGAAACTGAAATCTAACAAGGCTGCTGGACCTGACGGCTTACGGACCGAACTTTTCAAGGCATACACCAACTCATCTATAAGATTTGGCCATACGAGTTTACATACCATATGTCTGATGAATGGAATCTCAGCATCGTTTACCCGATCTACAAGAAAGGAAACTTCCTCAACTGTGAAAATTATAGAGGCATGAGTCTCCTCAACATTGCATACAAGATCTTTTCTGCGAAAATGTGTGAACGCCTGAAACCTTTTATCAACAGCCTTATTGGCCCTTATCAGTGGGGTTCCAGGCCAGGAAAGTCCACCATAGATCATAAATCTTCAAATTTTGCTAGATTCTGGAGAAAACCCAAGAATTCCAAATCGATACTCATCATCTCCTTATCGATTTCAAGGTCACCTATGACAGCATCTGTAGACAACAGCTATATAAAGCCATGTCTTGTCCGTCAATGCAGGATGACGATGGAAAACGCTCGCTGCTCCGTCAAGCTCGATAATGACCTCACTGAGATCTTTGATGTCAAAAAAGGTTTTAAACAAATTGACGCGCTGTCATGTAACATATTTTATATTGTAGTTGAACTGATTGTGCGGAGCTCACAAGCCAACACCGGAGGCATAATGTATCAAAAATCCGTACAACTGCTGGCATACGCCGACGATGTAGACATTATTGGAGAAAATTAGGGGGCTGTCACCGGTGCGTTTGCAAACATCAAAGCGGAAGCGGACAAAACGGGTTTAACGATAAACGAGGGCAAAACCAAGTATATGCTGTCAACAAGAAGGGATAATCAACACCGATGACACAGTGGGCAGCTACAACTTCGAGGTAGTAAGGGACTTTGTCCACCTTGCCTACCTTCTGAAATCGGCACCAGCGCAGAAATCAAGCTAAGAATAATTCTTTTCAATTGCTGTTTTTTCGGGCTAGTAAGGCAATTCAACAGTAAAGCCCTATCTCGAACAACTAAGGAGACTCTATGTAAGATCCTGTTCATAGCGTCCTGTTTTGGGGTGCTGAAACCTGGACTTTATTTCTTGGTGGCTTCGAGAGAAAAATTCTTCTTAAGATATTTGGACACCTCTGCGTTGACAGCTTTTGGAGAAGACTCAATGACGAACTATGAGCTGTACAGCGAAATCAAACTAGTCAAAAAACTGCGTATTGGGCGTTTGAGATGTCTAGGCCATGTAGAGCGAATGGTACCAACACTTCGGCCCACAGTGTCTTCGAATTCAACCCCAAGGGGCGCCACAGTAGTGGGCCTCCTCGCCGTAGTTGTTGCGCACAAGTTCAAGGGAACTTGAAGGCTAAGTGACTAAACAATAACAGATAATGAATTTGTGTGGGCTATTACCAGCTTCTCCCCCTATAAATCAGCCGGTATTGGCGGCATTTAGCCCATTGTGCTGCAAACAAATTCGAGATCGAGTAGTTCCTTGGCTAGTATCGATTTTCGTTTAGGTTTTTCTCTCATCACTACGAGTATGTCTAATATTGATGATTGATTGATTCTTTCCAAATCCAAGTCTTATTTTTACCACCTAACTGTACGACAATACTATACCACGTTTCTACTAAATGTCGTTTCTACTATACCATGGTGCTTGAACAATTTCTCTTATCACTTTATTTTGAAAAGTTTGTAAAATATTTGCATTTGTTTTCTTGATACATTTGTCGTGTTTTTTTGAAACCTAACCAGCCAGTCGTTCATTTAAATGGTTTGCCAGCCAGCCAAAGCCAGCCGATTTTATACGAACATATCTCTAGGAACCAAGCAACCTCGCAGTGACAGCAGCAACAAATAACTAAAAAACATTCGTTCTTGCGCCGCATGAAATTAGGCATCACGAAATTCCCAGCCAGTAACTTTTTGCTGGGGACAAAATCAAGAGTAGTAGCCAGCCGGTTGTTGTATTTGTTTTATGTGAAAAATTTTACTTTACTAGCAACTACTGGCTGGTTAGGTTTAAAAGAAAACACGGCTATTGTAACGAGGTGTTCGATTTTGACCGGCTCAACTGTGTTTTACTTTCACGGCTGAATCTGCCGCGGTGCCCGCACTCAAAGGTAGGTACGATCTTCCAAGCTCGATTTGGCATTCAAACCCGCACTTTAAGCAGACGAAACAATCAGACACAGCCTTATAGCGGACCAGACACCCAGGCCCGCCTTTAAAGCAGACCCGATACTCAAGCCCGCCCTTAAAGCGGACCAGGTCATTGAACCTGCCCTTAAAGTGAACGGACAACACCGAACCCGCCCGGCAGATATTCACTTCACCGATTCGTGCTCCCCCGGGAACCAGCGATGTCAAGAGCGCCGAGAAACTGGCCAGAAAACAAAGATCCCATAAGGTAGCCCAAGTTATCCTAAAATTGTTACGCATAAGAATTGTAACACCCCGAACCAGGAAATTGTTAATGATAAAACTATTGCACACAGTCTCGGTCAATAAAAACAAATCTTTCTTGCAATATTTCAATATTTCAATGCAGATTTAAATAGAAAAAGTCCTTGATTGATAAATAATTCTACTTAGCTAGCTTAATTGTAAGAACAGGACCTGGGGTTGCTTTAGAACTAATGCCTGGGGCAATGTCCCTCCAGACTTAAGTTCTAGATACCCATTAAGTATTCTGTATCCTCCTGACCCTTTTATTTCTTTAAACAACCGATCTAACCTATCGACTTTGGATATCTTTCTAACCAATAAGCCTGACTTCTTCAGTCAGACCTTGGCGTTAAATGATTTGAGCTTAAACCATCTACCGGTTAAGTTCTCTGCCAATTTAGTACTACAGAAATATAGAAACACCAGATATTACTATACAAATGCGAATTGGAATAGGTTTCAGAACACTTTAGGGTCGGAATTGAAAGCAAATCGCGAAGCTTTTCCAGATGACACATCGGTGGCCCAAATCGAAGATTGCATTAGTTTTTTCACTTCTAGCGTCTTAGAAAGTGTGGGCCAATCAATTCCGAAAGTTCCTACTAATCATGGGCAGACCAGTTGAGGAATAGTTACCATTGTGTTGAAAAGTTCATTTATGGTTTCTAGTCGTGAAAAAGCTAACGCATTGGCTAATTCATTTTTTTTTAACCACTGAATAGTGTAATAAATAATATTAGCCGTGTTTTATTATCACCCACGATCCAGATCAGATCATTGGTGTGTATGCATTACAATAACAATACGAGATCTTGCTTTTCATTTGGATCTATTTTCGTGATCCAAAAATTAGTTCGCCTTTTCATTGCTAGGCTGCACTTTTGTCGACAATTGTCAAAAGTCCTGTTGCCAGATTAGAATATGAAATACTTTCTGCACTTTATGTACATAAAAGCGTATCTGAAAGTAAATACTTATCCCAGTTACTCCTAATGATTTCAAATTAATAATTATTGAGTGAATATACACCATTTGATTGAATTAGGATCGGCAAAACATGCAGTAAAAGAAAAAATCGCATATTCTCTGAATTTTATAAGGGAAAATAAATAGCATGACAACTCCGCTTGAAGGAACTGTGCAATTCTAATGGAAAAGAAGGAAAAAAAAATAATTGCTACTTTTTAATAACTAATTATTAAATGAAAACAATAAGAAGTTGTACCCCAGAAGAAACAAATGTTGTTCTGGATGCATACGGCAAGAGTAAAGAACAATTTCAGCACGAAATACATCATATTTTGAAAGGAGTTCGATGCGGAAACTATAATATAACCACACCACAAGACACAACAAAAATTGTTCGTTGACCCAGATCCAGATCGTTTTATTTTCGTCGTGTGATTTGATCTGGATCAGATCAGATAATAAAACACGGCTATTATTGTAAAAGGGACAAATTATTTCTGGTTGTACTGAACTCAGTGTAACAACGCCATTATCGGTACGGTAGCGCCAACGGACTACCCCAGAACTAGCCGTCATTGTCTCTCATATTCTTTTTTTTTTCAAACCAACCAGCACCGAAATAGGAAGCAGAAGCAGTTTTCTCCCTTAGTGACTGAAACCTAAAGAGCATAACAGACATAACAAATAAAGAATTTTAAAAAATAAAGTGACTAAATTAGCAACAAGCATTTCTACTAGTACAAGCACAGAATTACCTGTAAAACATTCAATGAGTTTAATAAACTTACTTCCTCTAAATGAGAACAACATAACTGCCTCGGTAAGTGAGTTACAAAACATTTAAGCCTCATTAAAACCGTTTTGGCATACTGGTTTTGATTTTGTTCCCAAAAGCATGGAGAGATGCAAAAAATTATTCCCATTTTAAAGCCAGGAAAGATCGCAGTATGCCTCGTAGCTAGAGGATTATAAGCCTACTTAGTTCGTTAAGTACATAAATGCTTTAAGAGTATCAAAGAAAGACTGCTGCTAAATTGTGAAATAAACAATATTTTACCGCAAGAACAATTTGAGTTCAGACCACGCTATAACACATTCATCGCATTACGAAGCATATTTAAAGCAACTTTAACCTAGGAAAAAGTACAGGTATGGTGCATCTGTGGCACGATGGATTAATGCAAAAATTATTCACTTTAAATTTCCCACCTTGCTTCATTAAAATAATAAATGATTCATATCGGAAAGATCCTTGAAGGTATCCATAAATAGATGGTTGTTTCAGAGGTTCCATGTCAACGCTGGTGTGCCCGAAGGTTCTGTTTTAGGCCTTAGTATATACAAACAACTGCCACTCCGCTATATTTGCGGATGATACATGCATATCTTCTAAAGATGCAATTGGTTCCCTCATCGAAACCAACCTGCAATCTGCATAAGCTACAATTGAAAGGTATTTTTGCAATTGGAAAATTAAAATCAATGCTACTAAGACCCAGGCTATTTTTTCACTACAAAAAGAAAAGCCTGCTTCTTACCAATTCATTATTCATTATTTAATATTTTGTATTTATTATTTATTACTTATTATTTATTGTTTATTATTTATTATTTATTATTTATTATTTAATTTTATTATTTATTATTTATTATTTATTATTTATTATTTATTATTTATTATTTATTATTCATTATTTATTATTTATTATTTATTATTTATTATTTATTATTTATTATTTATTATTTATTATTTATTATTTACTATATATTATTTATTATTTATTATTTATTATTTATTATTTATTATTTATTATTTATTATTTATTATTTATTATTTATTATTTATTATTTATTATTTATTATTTATTATTTATTATTTATTATTTATTATTTATTATTTATTATTTATTATTTATTATTTATTATTTATTATATAATATTTGTTATTTATTCCACATCCTCCTACCGATACAGTATGTATACGTAACAGAAAAAACAAATCAAATCGCAAACTACCTAAGTATGCTCTGCTTTTTTTCAATTTGCTGCCATACGATTCTGTTAATGTCCATCTTTAAGAATCCTTTCCAAGAATCCAGAAGCCCTATCAGAAACAAACTTACAAATGGAATACACAAATTGACTTGAAGAGTGGAGTAAGAATTCATAATGTAGATATGGCCTTGGTAAAAAATCAACTACTTCCAATTAAGGAATTTTCGCAATTTTTTGACGTAAAGGTATGGCATCTGATAACCAATCATACCAACATTTACGCTGCGCAGAAGAATTTAATTCGCAGAGAAATATTGGGGCCATTGGAACCATAAGAATGAATAGGATTAGAAATGATCCCTTCCAAAAAGGGATGATTGATTAATGCTACAATCGAAAATCGAGCAGTTGCACTCATATATAATGATATGATATAATATAGTGCCGGCTCTACCCACAACAAATGGCCAAACGATTCAGAAAATTGGATAAAAAATAAATTAGCATAGAACAACCGAAGAATATAACTACTTACAATAAGGAAATGGGAGGGTATAGATCGATCAGATCAGAATATAAGTCTTTACAGGTGTGAGATTCGAGGAAAGAAGTGGTAGTTCCCTTTAATAACCCATTGCATAGAAATGGCAGCTACTAATGCATAGCAACTAGTTAAGATTAATGGGGGAAAACTTGACCAGCTAGGTTTCCGCCGTCGCATTGTTCTAAGTATTATAGAAGAAAATCGTAACCCTGTCAAGAAGATGTCATCTCGCTCATCTGCTGTAGAAAATCTTTCTAGCAGATATGACAAAATGAATCACATCATAATAAAGCAAGATAAGCGGAGAAGATGCCGGGTGTGCCATCAAAATATTTTTCAATCATTCTTTGATTGATAGTGGAAGTAATTGGACGTGCTAACTTCGAGTGTCGTGGGGTATACACATTAGTTAACTTGGTCACTTTTAGTCTAAATCATTTACTTTTATTAAAAGAAAAAAAAAATTGTAAAAAAAATAAAATAAAAATAGAAAACAAAAGATGCTAGTTGCAAAAAAAAAAAATAGAACGTAACTGCGATTCAAAAATTGCATGTGGGGACTCTAATGCATATTTCCACTGCGCTTGTGTTAACATTGGTCCAGCTGATTTTGACTACATGTGCGCCCACAATGTGCATTATCGCTGCGAAAAGTGCACTGCTCTTCGTCGCAAATCCCTGCAGCAATAAGTTGTTACTTCGCCTCCGCTGAGATTTACAACAGCAAGAAGCCAAGCATAGCAGAATGATACGACTGGTAAAAAAACGGGTGCAGCAACGTCCAAACACCGTACAAAACGCATTCTGCAATGTTGTTCCACGCAATGGACCGATGATGAGTCGACTAACGAACAACAAACGGCCTCGGAGATGATAACCCCCAATCGCCCACAACACAGCTCGAGTTCAATAACCCTTCAGCTACTCTATGAAGAAATTCTGTGCTTAAAGAAAATTAACTACGATTTTCTCACCAAATTTCAGCAGCTGAGAGATGAAAACAACGCTCTAAAAAACAAAGTTGTGTATCTGGAGAGCAAGCTGAATTGGAGAGAGCAGAAGCATGTGGAGAACATTATAGAGATCTCTGGTGTGCCGCGTGTCAACAACAATAACGCCGAGGAGTATGCACATAAAATACTTCGTGGCGCTTTGGATGATCCTGTCGCAGCCGCTGATATTCACCATTGTTTCATCAAACGTGTGGGGAAAAGGCCTACCATCGAGTCAACTGGAAACACTTCTAGCAACATCAAGAAAAGCCGAGATGTTCTATGTGTACACTTGTCTTCCCTGGATTTGAAGCGTAAGGTAGTGGCACGTAAGAGGACTGCAGCAAAAAAGTTAAATTCGTCGCTATTTGTCCCTAATACCAATAATTAGTATCTTTATAAATAACTACACTAGAGCTTTATTCATGGAAGCGAACAAATTTTAAATAGCAAAAAATGAAAATGATGCGGAAAGTAGACAAAGGTAGGGTTGTTACTATAAGATCGTTTGATGATTAATGAAGATTGGAAGACTAATTTTTATTCGTTTTACCATAGTTTTTGTTAATGTTTAATCCAAATAATACCATCGATCTTCTTTGTAACAACCCAACCACCACTATACGTAGTATGAGAGAGAGCATTTTTATTTGTGATTCTGATGAGGGCAATTCCTTTTTTGTTGTGCATCAAAACATACGCAGCATGCGACAAAATTTTGATTTATTGGTCTGTAATCTAGAAGCACTTATTTGCTTACCGGATTTAATTTTTGTTTCGGAAATATGGATATATGTGTGTGAAAGTGATGATTTTTCTATTCCAGGCTATATTTTCTGTCCTAGTACAAACGAATCGTATTCTGCAGGCGGAGTAGGTGTTTTTGTGCGTGATTCTTTGGAATTTCATATTCACGACCGCAGTCTATTGACCGCGGATATATTACAAATCTCATGTAAAATATGGAATGAAACTTTCAATTTCGTCTGTATCTACAGACTGCAATTTCATGACCCTCAGTCGATTTTAAATTAATTCTCTGTATTCATGAGTCAAATTAAAGCAACTAATCTTGTCATTCTTGGAAATTTAAATATTTACATCTTAACATCAAGTACAGTGTCGGAGTCATTTCTCGGCCTGATAGCTGAACATGGTCTTGCCTCATTTATAAATGAACCGACGAGAACAACCTCAAATTCCTGTCTGGACCATGTTTTTGGTCGCTTTCGGAAAATATCTCCTAATTAATGTGCTGGTATTAACATTGACCTCAGTGTTACTGATCACTGTATGACGGGTATTTTCTCCAGAAGTCTAAAGAGTGTGAAACGCACAGACAATACATCTCCATATAGCATTACCAAGATTAGGTTTGATTTTCTAAATACCAATACCAATACCACTTTTGAAAAATTGGGAGGCTGTCTATGCGGAAAGTAATGCTTCTATAGCGTATAATATTTTTCAAGAGATCTTACAAATACACTTAAATACTTCCAGTTTCAATGCTGTGCAAATTAAGTCGGAAGTGGATTGAACCTTGGATAAATCATGCCATCCTTAAAAAAATTAAATGGAGAAATAAATTGCGTAAAAAATGCGTTAAGCATCCACTTAACACTGCACTTAGGATTCGATTTAAAAAACTGTGTCTGAAAGTCAACAGGGAACTTCGGCTATACCGTGATAAATACTATCTGTTTAAAGTGCGCAGTTCACAAGGTAACCCTAGAAAATAATGGAGAGTGATTAATGGCATAATCAATAGCAATGCTTCGAAATTCCCAACCCTATTGTACTGGCTGATAATAATTCTGTTGTTGACGATTCTACAAGGATTGCCAACGTACATATTTAACGACTTTTTTACTTTAGTTGGTCAAATGTCAGCTGCCACTGATTACGCTACTCACTTTAACCGATGTGCCGATGGTAATCTGATGGAAGGTGAAGTTCACAGTGAAAGCTTCTTCTTGTATTGAAATCCTGTCGTTCATTAATTCTCTTAATCAAACGAACTCTTGTGGAGACGATCGCATTTCTAGCCTTACCTTAAAGAATACCATATAGCTCTAAACATAGTTGACATTTTGGTTTACCTCTTTAACTTAAGCGCATTCAGTGAAATATTTCCCGACCAGTTAAAAATACCGATTTTTAAAAAGGGACATAAAAACAACTACCGACCGATTCCTTTCCTGTCTACAATCTCAAAAAATTTTGAGAAGGCTATCAAGAGTAGAATGCTACGGTTTTTTAAGGGTACTTGTTTGGTTAGCCCTCTGCAATACGGCTTCAGAGAAGGACTTTCTACCGAAGACGCACTCCTAGCTTTTTGCTCATCAATAAACAAAGGGTTCGATTAGAAAAAAAGCTGTGCCGGTCTGTTTGTGGACATAACTAAGGCCTTCAACATTGTTAACCATGACATTCTCTTGAGCAAATTGCATCAGGCTGGTTTTCGAGGCTTTATGCATAGATATTTTGAGTCGTATCTCTCAGATAGAATGCAATAAGTACAATTTGGAGACTGCTATAGCAATGTCAGAAACATAAATCTAGGGGTACCCCAATGATCTGTCCTTGGCCCTATTTTGTTTTTGGTATACATTAACTCGTTGTTTATACAACCCTTTGTTGGAAAGGCCACGGCTTTTGCAGATCACCTTGGAATCGTATATGACTCTGTTAGCCCTCTGACCCTGCTACCTGATATAAACTATGATGCTCATTTACTAAGAATCTGGTTTGCCAGGCGCAAACAAAACTAAGCTAATGTTTTTTGCCCGTACAGAAACCTGTAGAGATGAAAATGGAAACCTCGTAGTAGAATCACAGTCGGTGCTGGGAATTGGGAAAAACTACTTCTGCAGACTGTATGACGGCGACGAAGACCAACATCCCGCTGTGAGGCAGAATGAAAAATTCAACATAGACGATGATAGTCAAAATTTCCGCCCACCTGACCAAAACGAAGTGAGGATAGCAATATCCAAGCTGAAATCCAGCAATGCTGCTGGACCTGACGGCTTACCGGCCGAACTTTTCAAGGCAGCTGGTGATGTATTGGTAGAGTGCATAGACCAAATCATCTCTAAAATTTGGTCAGACGAGTGTATGCATGATGAATGGAATCTCAGTATGGTTTGTCTGATCCACAAGAAAGGAGACCCCCTGAACTGCGTCAATTATGGATGCATCAGTCTCCTCAACATCGCATATAAGATCTTTTCCGCGATATTGTGTGAACGCCTGAAACCCTTTGGACCCTATCAGTGCAGTTTCAGGCCAGGAAAGTCCACCATCGATCAAATCTTCACACTTCGGCAGATCCTGGACAAAACCCAAGAAGTCCAAATCGATACTTAGTATCTTTTTATCGATTTCAAGACCGCCTATAACAGCATCTAGAGAGAAGAGCTTTATAGAGCCATGTCTAGTTTTGACATTCCTGCCAAACTTGTTCGTCTGTGCAGGATGACGATGGAGAACGCTCGCTGCTATATCAAGGTCGTAAATGACCTCACCGAGACCATTGATGTCAAAAAAGGTTTTAGACAAGGTGACGCGCTGTTATGTGACTTTCTTAATATTGTACTTAAACGGATTGTGCGGAACTCACAAGCTAACACCGGAGGCACAATCATGTCTGTACAACTGTAATAACAAGTCTGTATAACTGCTTGAATACGCCGACGATATCGACATTATTGGAAGAACTCAGCGGTTCGTTTGCAAGCGTTGAGGCGGAAGCGGACAAAATGGGTTTAGCGATAAACGAGGGAAAAACCAAGTATATGCTGTCAACGAGAAGGAACAATCAACACCGACGAATTAGACAGAACGTCACAGTGGGCAGCTATAACTTCGAGGTAGTAAGGGACTTTGTCTACCTTGGCTCTGCTATAAACACGAAAAACAAGATCAGCACAGAAATCAAGCGAAGAATAACTCTTGTCAATCCCTGTTTTTTGGGCTTATAAGGCAATTTAACAGCAAAGCCCTATCTCGAACAACTAAGGAGACTCTGTATTAGACCCTGATCATCCCATTCCCCAGAAACATGGACTTTATTAAAAGAGGATGAAGATATCATTGGTCGGTTCGAAAGAAAAATTCTTCGTAAGATATTCGGTCCCGTTTGCGTTGACGGGTTTTGGAGGAGTGGATTCAATCACGAACTATACGAGCTATACAGCGACATCGACCTAATCAGAAAACTGCGTATTGGACGCCTGAGATAGCTAGGACATGAAAAGCGAATGGACACCAACGCTCGGCCCGCAGAGTCTTCGAATCTAACCCCGAGGGACGACGCAGTAGTGGACCTCCTCGCCATAGATGGCGCGCACAAGTTCAAGGCGATCTAGACCAACTTGGACTGCGCAAGTGGAGGCAATTAACTAAAGACCGAGATAAATGGAGAGGCTTGTTGGTTGAGGCCCAGGTTCACTCCGAACTGTAGCGCCACCTAAGTAAGTAAGTAAGTAACGTGTGATGAGAATTGTTTCAAAGTTGAAATAGTTAATAACTTTAAATACTTAGGTGTTCTTATTGACCAATATATGTATGAATTGGTCTGACCATACTTCGACTCTGAAGCAGTATCTGCGTGAATCTATCCGATGTTTGTATCAACTGCGTAGATTCTGTATACCTTATATTCTACGAAATGTTTATTTTGGAATATTCCATTCTAAATTACAATACGGCATTAGGCCCAGCACCTAATGGAGCTTACCATACAAAAATTCATCCACTTCTTGTCTTACAAAAATGTGCTATTTGAAAGATTTGTGGTGCTTCTCGTCTCACCCACTCCATAGCGCTCTTTAGGTCTCTTAAGAATTTTGCCAGTTAGACACCTGTATTACTACAAGGTCTCGAAAATATTTTTTATCATAGGTGGATACCTGCAGAGCCCGATCTCCGATGTCCACAATTTGCGAAGCAACTCAGGCTCCTCTGTAAGCATACCTTCCTTTCGCACCACCCACTTTAGAGACTTCTACTCCGTCGTTTGCTGCAAATTATTTAATAAGTTTCCAGTAACGATTCGCGTAATTAGATCATTGCCGTGATTTCTAAAAAAAGTTAAAACCTGGCTTCTAGATTTGGACCATAATGAAATTGAAGTTCTATGTCTAGTCGTTTCTGTTATCTTTTATTGTTATTCCTACTTTGTATCTAAATATTGTACACCCAACATGATCACATAATACTATTTGAACTACTAAATACAAATGTAACTAGTACAATTCTATATTTTATATAAGCATGAAATCATTTTGTTATCTATGTTAAGAATAATGGAAAAAAAAATGCGTCATCAAGATATTATATAACACAGCTCAACAAAAAAAATACTTGTTTTGTTACCCTGGATATCTCTGTGGATTTCTATATGTTCAATTACCCAGTTTGCGAATATATTCATGAGAGTTCTGAATTGGCTCTGGTTTTTATGATTTTGGCGTATCCTATATTTAAAATAATTAACAGTTTAAGTCGGCTCTTCATAACACGAGTTATTAATAAGTGTTTGGTTTTTTTGATGAAATTCGTTTTCTGTGCATTTATTTCGCGCATACATACATAGCGATACATATGTCAAGTATTTTGTTATATTTGTGGTGTTTATATTGTATAACAACAAAACAGTTATGAAATATCATAGACTTTGTCAAGGAGGTTTAAACCGATTATTTCGACTACATATTAAAAAACAAGATAAGTCACGGGGTTCCTCATAAGGATTGTAAATCATGTGTTGAGACTTTACGTTTGTGGAAGAAAGGAGAACGACACGGGTTAGATTGCGGTATCCCTATGATCTGGATGGAAACATAAAAATTATTTCGATTATTGCTACTTTTGCGTAGTAGACGTTAAAGGTTTCAATCGAAATAAAACATGGATATATCCAGATTTACAGTCTACACACATTTTTTTAGGTTATTATAAAGCACCAAATTACATAGAAATTGTGCAACAGATGTTGGAAAGCTTCAAGAGTTTAGGAGCGAATATGAGCATACAGTTACACTTTCTCTACAGTCACCTGGATAGATTTCCTGATAATCTGGGAAACTATAGTGAGGAACAGGGAGAGCGCTTCCACCACTACCTAAAAGTGACGGAGGAAAGGTATCAGGGTAGATGGGGCCGTTACATGATGGCAGATTACTGATGGTCTTTAAGAAGAGACTGCCCCAAACAAAATTATAGAAGAAAAGCTTATAAAATGTGTTTCTCTAAAGTATATATATATAAGTTTTACAAATTTTACTCTCTTTCATTATTCATTAAACACTAAAACAAAACAATTAGTACTATTTTTCAATAAAAAATTTAATATTGAAGAATAAACGAGTTATTTCATTCTGTTTTTTTTGTAGTGTAATAAGAAAATGAAGATTTAAGAAAAATCAGAGCCAATATTCCAAAATCATTCATAGTTTCATAAATTGTAGGCGTAAAATTATTCGAAACCACTTTCATATCAAGGGCAACAAAACCATTGTTGACCAGTGTACTAAATGCGATGTTGCATTGCACTATTAGCCGTATTTTATTATCACCCAAGATCCATACCAAACGACGAAAATAAAACGATCCGGATCTGGATCAACGAATATTTTTCCTTGTGTCTTGTAGCGTGGTTGTGTAACCTACCAAGGAATAAAAAACAAAAAAAACAATTTCTGGATCACGAAATTGATCCTAATAGAAAGCAAGATCTCGTATTGTTGTTGTATTGCACAGAAATCAATGATCCATATGGATCAAGAGTGATAATAAAATACGGCTATTATTGCTTTAAAATGTTTCATACAAAAGAATAATTTATTTTAAAATATAAAATGTATTTAAATACTTTTGACTTCTTTAATTCGTCTCGGATAAACATTTTTTTTTGACATACTCCTACAATGACATAATGTCACATCTCAAAATTTAATTTTTTATTTTCAATTTAGTGTTTGGTAAATTTAATTAAAAATAAAATATCCACTGCGTGGATCAAGTAAATTGAGAACATATCAAGAAAGTTATTATTGGTTATTTATTATTATTAGTTATTATGTTTTTACTTATGTGAAATGTCTTATTTATTATTATATATACACTATATTTACATATTTTTTAATCAGTTTATTTATTGCATTTAAATATGATATACTATTTCTGTAAAGCTAATCTGAATTGTACATTGCCTCCACTCTCATCTCCTTCTCTCAACTGATTTACAATATATGAAGGTTTTAGTTGTAGCTTTCCTTCTAAATACTGTTTTCTCTCTGAATATCTGTGATATTGTTAATAGCTTTAGTAAAAAATTTCAGCTGTAAGATAGATATACTATATTTCTGTAAATTGTGCAATAGTTTTAGAGTTTGCTTTCTAAAATTCATCGCGGCCTATAATACCAATATTGTTATCCACTATGGTCAAAATGAATTCTCCATTTAGCAACAAAGAAATACAGGTTATAATTATGTTTCCAATCTGTCATCATAACTATGACATAAAGAACATTTTCTGAACTTTCAAAGACCGAATCTGCCCTCGATAATACTTCAGAACCCTGAAAAATTGCGTAGTCGATGGTAGGTATCTCAGTATGAAAAAAAAAAATTGAAATTTTAGTTGTTCGTTAATGTTTTTTTTTTAGATCTTAACATTATTTATGTTAGGTAGAATTAATAATATATAAAGAATTTAAAAATGTTCAAAAATATCATGCAAACGTAAATGCATTCATATACGTAAGTACATTTTAATATCTTAGTATTAATTGCTGAGTTATTACTATAAAGATAAGTGCTTTCTACTCGTTCAGTGAAAAATCAGTCAGTCATATACTCGTATGTATGTATGTGCTTCATATAAAATACGTTTTGCGAAATTACCAAAAACGTTTTCATGTGCAATTACCATCTTTGGACTTTAATCTGTAGACGTTAGAAATGAAATATCATACGCGATTCGTTATCGGAGTCAAAAGCCTGGGACCCTACCCATCACAGCGAAACACAAACTCTACCCAGGGATACAGGTGAGCCCCGAAATACTTACCTTAACACTACATATACAGGTGTGCACCTGTGTCCCTAGCATTCAACAAGATGTTAGTTGTGTGCTATTCTCATGCATACGACAATGGGTGGGATTACTCTATTTGCTGTGAATAAAAAAAGCTTTCGTTAAGTTTAACGGAAACACTCCACTAATAAATTTTGACAGTTGAGTGAACCCTCGATTTTGGTCTGAATAAAGATGGAATCTATCGAAGGTGTACATGGAAGGTAAGAGAAATAACAATGGAAAATACTTTTTTGGAAGAAGAATAGACCTTGGCGGAATTGAATAAAAAACAATCGCAAAGAGAGATTTGGTGTGGACGAAGAAGATTTTAGTAAAGTTTTACAATTTTAGTAGTGTTTACTTGAAAAAGCAAAACTCTAGCTATGAAAATTAAAAGCAAGTAGCGTTACAAGCTGTGGAAGAACAAATTAAGTACATGTCATTTGCGAGTTGGCTGAATCGTGGTTCATGCCAATAAAATGATCAAGTTCAAACGAGTGTGCAATCAAACGGATACAACCGATTTCAAATCAAATCGTATCTGGGGATTTTCAGTACTGATTCATGAGTAGTCGGATTGTGCGTCATTTGTTTGTGAACATGTGGTGTTTAGGAAAGGGATGATGCCAATGGATGTCCTACACTCTACCAAAGACCATATGACATCAAGCACGCTTTACAAACATTTTCCAATACATTTTTGTATGGGGGGGTCCTATAACATGACCCCCAAGCTTTTCAGAATATTTTTGCTCTCAAAAGTTCATTCGTTCTTAGAGCTTTAATGTATTTGCTGTTGTTCTTTTCTTATAAAATAATACCCTTTCCTGATAGAAGAGATGGAAAAGATACCTATACAGAAACTTGCTCATATGTTTCGGTTGGCGAAAATGTGATATATGCGGAATCTGAAAATAGAAAAAAAGGTTTCCTCTCTATGAGTATCATCGAATCCTGTTCCCCACTGCCCAAGGAGACCTTTTTACTTTTTATCAATTTGAAGTGCTAGTTGCACTATTTTGGTATAACGTATATGGTCTTTCGCTGTACATACTGAGGAGGGTTGGTTGCATGAATATTGAAAAAAAAAAAACAACATCTATACGTATGCCACACGTACCCCTATGTGTGCCTCGTCGTTTGTAAGGGCCTAGTAGAGGTCAAATGCTCTTGGGATTTATTCCCTAGATGGGATTCGAAACCAAGATGCAGTCGACCCTAATCCTTCCTTTCCCATCTCTCTTTTCCCCTATCCCCACCGGTGGGCTGAATCAAGGTGTTACGCGAGCACGACACGTGCCGAGGATCAACCTAGCTGGGGGCCCATTCCAAAAATAGCTTAGTCGCGAACGGAGTATTTGGATACTTGGCGACCTCCGCATTGGCTAGCTTTATATGTGTATTGCGGATCTCTGCACAGACAGGCATCCCTTCTCCGCTACTCGCGGAAACACAAAATAAATAACAAAAATAAACTAACAAAACAAACAACAATAATTAAGACCGGTTCACATTTTAAAACCGGACGGTAGTACGGCGCTCAAGCTGTCTACCGGTAAAGCTCCTGAAGAGCTGGTTAGGGGGAAGACTGTGGCTGTATATGCTGTAATTACTACCAATAGCCGCATGGACTCCCATGCTAGTACCCCCCACGTTCCACTAGGGACTCTTCGGAAACAAGTCGTATCCGTGCTCCCTCAAGACGGGCGTACAAAGAGCGACGCACAGCAAGCCGTATTCTGGAGGACTTTGGTATAAATATGAAATATGAAACGCCGGAGAAGAATGGGGTAAAAAGATTGCCCGCGATGATAAAGCCGGGACAAGCAGCGACTCCACGTCAAAGCGGCAACGATCGTTGGAGCAATCCGTGTCGGATCCTAAAAGAGTCAAGGTACACAACACCAGTACCTCTTCCAGGCTATATCGAAGTTCTACAGCGACGTCCTTAAGGACAAGTTAGTGCTGGTTGTCACTGACAGAAGCGATGCGGACGCATCTATCGCCCCAGAAAATTGGAAGACGATTCCAGCCAAACTGCCTTCAGTTTCCTGAATATCGTGAAGGAGAATCTAGGTCCTACTCCTACATGACGCGATGGCGGATGGCATCAGGGCCACGTGAAGCTGATGGCCTGCGAAGACCAGAGGTCATACGACCTCTGTAAATTTGCTATAGGCAAATTAGGGGAGGCATGGCCAGGTGCTAAGCTCGAGGTCGAGGTCAAATTGTCGGACATGGAGACGGATGATAATTTCGATAAATTACATCCACTGCGTTTGAGTGAGGACGAATTGTTGGAATTGTCCTCAGACTTGGAAGCCTTGAGTACCACAGTTGTGGAGGTTTCTCTGCTTGATTGTAGCTCAGGGAAGATATGGTCTTGATCCAGGAACCTTGGGTTGTGGACAATTTGATACGTGGACCCAAGACTACTAATTACTACACTCTGTATGTGCGTGACGAAGGTAAACCCAGATCGTGTATATTGGTGAAAAGTAACCTAAATATAACTTTACTCCCTAATTACAGTGATTGAGTTACAACCGCAGCTAGAATAGAAACACCCGGCGGTTCTTACCTTTTGGTATCGGCGTATCTCGCACATGATAATATGGACTCTCTTTTTGGGGATATCCTGGAAAGACTGATCGCAGATGCGGTGAGGCAGAAAACTGGTCTCATTACAGGATGTGATGCTAATGCTCACCACACCGTATGGGACAGTTCTGATATTAACAAAAGAGGTGAGCTTCTTTTTGATTTCATTCTTAGTACAAACCTTATTCTGTGCAACATAGGAAACGAACCTACTTTCGTCACCAGAAATAGGTAAGAGGTATTGGACATCACCTTGCCTCCGATAGTATTGGCCAATGCATCAGAAATTGGAAAGTATCAAGAGAACCCTCATTCTCGGATCACAAGAGTCTACTATTCTCTTTATACGTAGATTCTATTAGCCCGCCAGTTTTATGAATTACCGTATAACTGATTGGATCAAGTGCAGGGTAACTTTAAGAAATTTAGTTACCTTAGACCACCTTAATACCCCTGCAACCTCCAAAACCTGGTCGCATAGTTGAAGATTTAACCTCAGCGATGACTTCTTCCTGTCCTTTGATTCAATCCAGGGGGAAGAAAAAGCCGCATTATTGGATTGCAGGTCTAGACTTTTTAACAAATAATTGTAGAAACCTGTTCAATAATGCCAAAAGTACGAGAGACGTACTAGATTGGGACTTGTACAAGGCATCCCTAAACATATACAAAAAAGAATAAAGGAAAGACAAACGTAATTCTTGGGAGCTCTTTTCTGGTAAAATAAAAGAAAACTCTGAGGCATACAGGGTAAGGAAAATTATCTCCTCAAATCCCATAACACCCAGCTTTCTCAGTAAAACTGATGGGTTTTGGATGACTTCCAGTGAAGATTCGCTAAGCTTACTGCTTGACACGCATTTCCCAGGTAGTTCCCAAGTTTTTACCAACATAGTCTTCTACAGACCATTTGCACGAATAACCAACTCCTCAAACTTGATTACACAGAGTAAACTCCATAGCTTCAGACCATATAAATCCGCGGGACCCAGACGGTATAATACCTGCCAAGTTGCAGAAGTCATCGGACATAATCTTGCCGGTGCTAGAGACAATCCTGAAAAGTTATTTAGATCTGGTATCAGGGGGGGCTTTTAACGCTAAATATACTGACTGGGGTTCGAGACTCACTAATAGAAAAGGAACCATACTTTTAGATGCCCTAAAAGCGAATAACATAAGCCATCTAAGTACTGGTGAACCGACCTATTGGTTTACTGACAAGATATGAATACCTGACTTAGACTTTTGCACTTACAAAAATATTAGACATGAAAAATTAAGAATAGAATCTTGCTTTGAACTTTCTTCTGACCATTCACCAATTGATATTTACCATAATTCGTACATAAAGCCTCCGAACATACCAGCAAAATTATATAATAAAAGAACTGACTGGGATACTTTCAGAAAAGTGATTGACATGGAGTTACAACTAAATATTCCGCTAAGGACACCTGAAAGTCTTGAAGCAGCAATAACAAACTTTAACGATATAATACTTGAATCCAGGCAGAACATATCAATGACAAGGACAGTAGTAGAATTAACCAACCAATAAACGTAACTCACCGTGACATAAAAATAAAGAAAACTTCTGTTAAGGAAATCAAAACATGCATCAAAGATAACATCAACCCAAACAAAAGTCCAGGATACGATCTCATTATAGGTAAAATCCTAAAGGAACTTTCGGAAAACGCAATAGTATATTTAAGGAATCTCTTCAATGCCATCATTACTACTAAATATTTTCCAAAAGTCTGGAAAGTAGCTAAAGTAATTGCAATTCCAAAACCTGGAAAAGATGCCACACAACCAGCAAATTACAGACCGATAAGTCTACTATTTGAAAAAATGTTTGCTACTCGACTTCAGTATATACTGGACGAAAATGACACAATACCTAGACATCAGTTCGGATTTAGACGTAAACATTCAACTATACAACAAATACATCGTATAATAAACAAAATCTTAAAAGACTTAGATGACAAACATTTCTGTGCTGCACTCTTCCTAGATATATCTAGCTATATGAGTGACCGTTTCTTTTATGTGCTTTATAAAGATGAACAATCATTTCTCTCCAAAGCTGATGTTGGAGTTCCACAAGGAAGCGTGCTAGGACCTTTATTATATCTAATATATACAGCAGACATTCCAACTTCGAGAAATATCAACACAATGCACTTTTGCAGACGACACAGTAATACTTGTCTCGCACCGATGTCTAAAAACAGCAACTGATCTACTCCAACTACATCTGAACGAAATAGCAGACTGGTTCAAGGAATGGGGTATACAAATAAATGAAGACAAAACGCAACAAGTAATATATACATACAACAAGAAAAACCGTGGATCCACCAATTGTTAAACTAAACAATAAAACAGTATCCTCAGAAAAGCAAGCTAAATACTTGGGAATGTATGTATATAGAAAAAAACTAACATGGAAACAACATATTCTTAATAAGAGACATCAAATTAAAGATAAATTCAGACTGCACTACTGGATGCTGGGAAGAAATTCAGTACTTTCAGTTGACAACAAGCTTCTCATATACAAGACAATCATCAAACCAATTTGGAAATACGGTATACAACTCTGGGGTGTAACCAGTAAAATAAATATTGACATCATCCAAAGACTTCAAAACAAAATTCTACGCACAACAGTGAATGCAGTCTGGTACATACCAAACAAGAATACACACAAAGATCTCAACATACCGACAGTACTCGAAGAAATCCAAAATTCTAGTCAAAAACACCAAATTCGACTTCTTAACCATGAAACCTATGAAATTAACTCTCTTCCCGCCCAAGAATACGCTCATATACGAAGGCTGAAACGAATAAGACCACCCGACTTACTAACCAGGATATGAACTAAAAAGTAATGTTTTTAAATGTATCTATATGTACCTTTTGCCAATGTCATGTCAGTCTTACCTGTGAAATGTTTTATGTTTATATGTATTTACTGTATAACCAAAAAGGTTCTTTAAGGCAATGGCCTTATAATTGCTGTAATCCTAATTGTAAAACCAATTACTTAATGTCCAGTGGACATATGTAAAATAATAAAGGAAACAAAAAAAAAAAAGATATGGTATATATCCCAAGGATATGGAAAGAATTTAAAGTTGTCTTCATACCCAAAGCAGGTAAATGCCCGCGCACAAATCCAAAAAAATTCAGACCTATTAGTCTATCATCATTCCTCTTAAAAACATTAGAACGACTGATTGATATCCAGTTACGCAACAGTATATATAATTTACTGTCGGCGGCCCAACATGCATATTGCAAAGGTAGATCAGTGGAGACGGCATTACACTTACTAGTGCGTAATATCGAATATTTCCTGTTTCATAAGGAATACACAATGGTTGTTTTTCTGGATATAGAGGATGCTTTCAACAATGTCAATACATCAGCGATAACAGATGAACTTTCAGGCCGAAAGGTCTCACTTAGGCCTAAACGACTCACTTTGCGAATTGATTAATCTACTGCTTAATGATCGGATTATCCACTCTAAGCTGTGTGGGACGTCTACTAGAAAATCTGTCAGTAGACACACTGCAAGGAGGTGTTTATCCTCCCATTTCTGGAATTTGGTGGTGAATGAACTATTGATAATCCTGGAAGGCGAGCGATGCACGGCTATCTCTTATGCAGATGATGTTGCCTTAGCTGCCTCGGAAAAGTACCTAAACACTCTCAAAGAACTTCTACAAAACGCTTTAAACAAGCTCACTAGATGGATGGTTCGATGTGGTTTAGGTGTAACCCCCACAAAACTGAACTAGTACTCTTCTCCAGGAAATATGAAATTCCGTTAGTCGACCCTCCTTCTCTCAATGATATCAGCTTAACTTTCTGTGGCACAGCAAAATAATTCGGTCTTATCCTGGAAAAGAAATTAAGCTAGAAACCTAATATTCAAGAAAGAGTAAACAAAGCTACAGTAGCACTTTTCTCTTGCAAAAAAGCCATCGGGAATATATGGGGTTTACAACCTCGAATCACTCACTGGCTCTACATCTCGGTCATTAGACCGATACTTACATACGGGGTGATTGTCTGGTGGGCAGCCTTAGAAAAAGCTATAAATCGGGATTATGTAATACAGGTCCAGCGTACAGCTTGTTTATGCATAAGCGGAGCACTACGTACAATTCCCTCTGCGGCACTGGACATTATGTTTCATCGGATTCCCCCGATATATTTAGCAAGCAAATGGCAGCGAATGCAGCCGTTCGCCTTGGAGATACCCAACAGTGACCAAGAAAAGAATTTGGCCACGCTTCCATTCTGATTAATTCAAAATCTCTCCCGGAAACACGGACTACACCGTCCCACGTCTTAGTTTTAAAAAGAACTTCCTCGTCACCACCACTCTGGAATGACGATGCATTTTTAGAAGATGGGTCGATCCACTTCTACACAGATGGCTCAAAAACCAAGGACGAGTTGGTGGAGGTGTTTTCTCCGACAGACTTAATCTTAAGCTCTCCTGCCGTTTATCAAATAATTGTAGTGTGTTCGAGGCGGAAATACCTGCCAGACATATCCGCAACTTTTCAAACAGTCAAGCAGTAATCAAATCTCTTGAATCGACCTCATTAAATTCCTTTGTAGCAAACTTAAATTTAAGCTGGATGCTATCGAGAGTATAAATCTTAGGTGGACAAGTGGACTTACATGTCTACCGACAAAACAGATTTGGCCAAAGCTGGATCTAAACGGTTCTTAGAATTTGATTTCTCTCAACAGATTGCACATCGGCGCCATATATAGGTATCACACTGGACACAGTCTAATAGGCAAGCCTGCTACGAGGTTAGGCCTTTTGTGCGAACGAGTTTTGTAGAAGTTGTATGGATGCAGAGGAGGAAGAAACTATTTCTCACCTTCTTTGTTTCTGCCCAGCTCTCCCCCGTAGAAGAAAGCTTCACCTCCTATTACAACGATATAGACGACCTGATAGATATCGGTATTCAGAGCCTCCTATGCTTCATAAGAAGCTCAAAATTGTTTAACGAGAAGGTCAAGAGAAACTTTCTCCCATGATCTACGTGGTACCACAATGGACCTATTATTGGTCTAAGTGTGTTTGCGATTCTCAGTTTGCAGCCACTTCGATCTTACTTAACCTAAGTCTTCAGTCAACGAATCCGTACACAAAAATAGAAAGAGCGCACGGAATATATCAGACATTGTAACTTTTAACTGGTACGGTAGACTGTTGCCTGCAGTGGATGCCCGAAAATAATTTAAAGAAGAACTATAGGGAAAACGTGGAAACATACCATACTGCTTCCGCAATTGAAGCTCTGCCCAAATTCTTCTGAATTGACAAAAAATTAAAAAATATCAGAGAGTTGATAGAGCTTTGTGGGCGCCGTGGCGTAAGTGGTTAGTGTGTCGAATCACTACGCATGAGGTTCCAAGTTCGAATCCCAGAAAACACCAAAAAGTTTTTTCACGGTCCCACCTCTCGCGAGCGTCTGACTAACATCCGAGAGTATTGTTGTCTCGAAAAAGCTTCTCATATCGCCGTTCGGATTCGGCATTAAACTGTAGGTCCCTTCCATTCGTGTGAAAAATATAACGCACAGAACATGAGTGGTTGCGAGAAGCTAGGTCCTGGCACTTTAAAGAGCTGTTGCGCCAAATATTTATTTATTTTTGATAGAGCTTTCAGTCATGTGGTATTTTTAGACGGAGGCACAGAGCGATAATTCAAAATTAGGCCTCCAGGCGCCATGCACCTAAATGACGAGAGCGATCTATAACCTGAATATTATATATCATTACTAAGTTGTCATTTCAAAATAACCAGTAAGGACAAGGCAGCTCTACCATACGTCTACTTGCTTAGCAGCTATACTGTCACTATGAGTATTTGACAATGAGGTGTACCAAGCAACAAAAGTAAAGATGGTGGCAAATTTAACTAAAGAAAATATATCGACCACTGGAAAACGATACATCCCATTGAAGGAAAAACTGTGCGGTTGCGAAAGGGCTGTAGAGTTTGATGCAACACTTTCATTGTTTGATTACAATCGATTACAAGTACAATTTTTGTTACGTTGTGTACAAAAGCACAGACAGATCTATCCTGACTGTAAGGGCGGCAACTCCCCGCAGATAACATGCCCGATAATGCTGAAGACAATAGTAGAACATCTTTTCCAAGGAGAGCTTCTACTATGTGCGCAATCACCAGAGAAAACTTTACAGAACTAATTCCAGTGATTACAACAGAGGAATTGACAATCGCATCCAGAAAGATAGGTGACAACAAGACGCCCGGACCTGACGGCATCCCTAACAAAGCAGTGAAAGCCGCTGTTCAAAAAAGGCCAGATATCTTTATTGCAACAATGCAAAAGTGCCTGGAAGAAGGAATTTTCCCTAATCTGCAACATCTCGTTTTATTGCCAAAAGGAAACAAACCCCCAGGGGACCCATCGTCGTATCGCCCCATATGCCTATTGGACACAATGGGAAAGATCCTGGAGTGAATCATTTACAACAGATTGCTCACAATAGCGGAGGAGAAAGGGGCTTTGTCCAACCACCAATTCGGATTCCGAAAGTCTCGCTCCATAATTGACGCCATTAAAGCTGTAGTTAATATAGCAGCGGAAGCAATTAAAGGTGAAAGATGGCGATACGGCACCAAGGAATACTGCACAGTAGTGACGCTAGATGTCAAAAACGCGTTTAATTCGGCAGACTGGCACTATAAGAAGATCTCTTGCTAGGATGGATACACCATCTTACTTGTTGCAGATAATAGCGAGCTACTTTACCAACAGGAAACTGAGGTATGATACCGACGAAGGAGTGAAGTACTACGATGTTACAGCTGGGGTCCCGCAAGGATCGGTGCTGGGCCCATTACTATGGTACATAATGTACGACGGAGTTTTACGACTGCCACTGCCACCTAAAGTGAATATAATTGGATTTGCTGACGACATCGCTGTTGTTACAGAAGCAAAACAAATCAGTGAAGTAGAATCAGCTATAAATGTGGCAATAAGTCAAATCAAAAGCTGGCTAAGATTAGCCGGTCTAGAATTAGCTGACCACAAAACTGAAGCTGTTCTAATAACCAGTCGGAAATCTGTGGAATATATAAATGTCCAGGTTGGAACCCAAATCATCAGATCCAAAGAAGCAATCAAGTACCTAGGAGTAATGCTCGACAATAGACTGCAGTTTAAACAGCATGTTGATTATTGGAGCAAAAAAGCGTCACGACTTCAGGCAGCACTCTCAAGGATAATGCCCAACATTGGAGAACCTGGATACGCTAGGAGAATCCTACTATCCAGAGTTGTCAGCTCAGTCCTTCTTTATGCGGCTCCGGTTTGGACGGGGGCTCTCGCGAACAAAGAAACAAGGAGGAAACGTACATCAGCCTACAGACTCTGCGCTATAAGGACCATCAGTGGTTTTAGCAGAAATTACAGCATAAATTGCTAACCAGCCCCGCGAAGTAATACCTAACGGCAGCCCCGCGGGGAGAGTGGTTGAAGTGTGTAGGGTGTGCGTTTAGTACGTAGGCGTATTTCTGGAATCTATTGATCAGGTTTGCGAATCATGCATGCTAGTAGCACTCGGGCTATTAGTATCTATGAAGATTACACATCCCTGGCGCAACCCAAAAAAAAAAAAAAATTTATAAAAGGAAAGGTTGAAAAGAGCATATGCTCAACAATCGTTTTTTTTTTTAATGAAAAATACATGAACGATTTGGACCAATTGGTGATTTATTTTCCAAAACTACGTGAATTTGTAAGTAATTCTACAGTACATCAGTACGAATTTTCAAGTTGTTTAACATCAGTTCGGCACGGGTTCTCGTTATAATCGAGTAACTAGGATAAAACAAATAAAAGGCGAAATCGCAACTTTTATTCCAACCCGAAATCTATTTATTTATTTCATCCAGCAGATTCTTTTACAGACTAAGATAACAATGAGTACAATATTTTTTATTGCAATAAAATTTATAATTAAGGTACATATATATTGACTAGATATTAAAGATGATGTAATATGGGCTCCAAAATTGATGTAATATGGGCTCCAAAATGTACTACATTACTCTAGAACAGACCTCGACAGTGAAATAAAAAGCGATTTCCATGCATAAGGATTCGTAAATTCTTTGGTATTCCGTTTAAGAAACCCAATCTTCGAATTAGTTTTATTGTATCTACATATTCGATGTGGACCAAAAACGTAAGTTTGGCTTCTAGAAAAATATCGATGTCTTTTTTTATAAGTTACCTTTTCTAATTAAATATTATCGACATTATAGAAATAGGTAATTGGTTTAGCTAACGTTAGCGCACATTTATCTACCAACATATCCGTATGTAGGTGGAAAACCATCCGGTCCTTCTTTCTTGGTTGTGTATGTTGAGTAAATCCTCTCCTACTTCAGATATGGTATATAATATCTAAGTGAAGGGATCCTATGTCAACAACTTCATATAGGTACATTAGCTCAGAAAGAGAGCCAGACGTATTGAAAATAATCCGCAAACAAATTACAAATCGTTGGTATACAGTCGTTGTGCTTAAGAAACTCTTACAATTTGGAAGGGCATTCGTTTTAGGATTTGTATTATATGTATTCATATATACTCGTACGAGTATATGCAATTACAGAAATATTTACCATTCGTTTTTAGTCCGCATTCTGTAGATATCACTGTACAAGGTTGTGTTCAGAAAATCGAATTCACGATTTTAATGAAATAACTAGCTCATGAAACTATTAAGAGTACTTAAGGTTTCACTTGCGCGGGTACCGGCTCGCAGTGGTTAGTGTGTCGGATCACTGAGCGTGCGGTTCAATGTTCGAATCCCAGAAAACATCAAAAAGTTGTTCACTGTTCCATCTCTCGCGAACGTCTGACAAATATCCGAGAGTATTGTTGTCACGAGAAAGCTTCTTAAAAAAACAAATTTGCCCTTCGGATACGGCACAAAACTGTAGGTCCTTCCATTCCTGTTGAAAAGACAACACACACAACACGAGTGGTTGCGAGAAGCTAGGCCTAGGCACTTAAAGAGCTGTTGCACCAAATATGAATATATATATTTACATATAAACCTCCACTTACATAAGTAGTTAAGTACTTTTTGGAACAAAAATGTTCGCGGCTCTAATTATTCTGTTAAATTTCATGGGTTAGTTTAGACGTGGGCTATAAGATGGCATACTAGGTTTTCAACAGAAAATGCGTATAATCGCACTTCTTGTTTTAAAGATTTTTCTAAGCTGAATTTCCTTATAACTAATATTTTAAGCTAGATATGATTTTAGGAACACATGAACATGGCATACAAATATTTGGGTATTTAAAATATTTTCTTTATTTGATTTTAAAGCAAATTAAAAATGCAATAGAAAGTCTGTATAAATTGCTACCGAACAGAAATTGATGTAAAGTGCGACCCAGTCGTGCTTTTAGTCACTAATATTATATTTTCTCCTTTTTTAATAAACGAAGTCTTTGTTTTTACAAACATGAATAACTATTAATGCTACTTTCGTACTTATTTATGTTTTGCCGTATTTTTTGTTCACTTTTTTGTTTTGTTACTGCACAAAACTATCGGTAGATTCGGTAGACTGGCGAAGAATCGATGAGGATATTGCACTCAAAGCAAGCAACGACCTCAGCAGTAGAGAGATCCGAGCTTGAATTTATGTATGTATGACGCGAAGAAGAAAAAAGTGTAGTGTGAGGCGGATCCATTTCAAAATACTTGCTTCAAAGGCTGAAGAAACAGTAAGCAGGTGTGACAGTACGACTATCTACAGTAACAATACGAAACTCAAAGAAAGAACCTCCAGGGAAGAGTTCTAATGGTATTCAGCAGTCTTGGGATTAGCTGCCAGCTATCCCGAACACTTTCAGTTTTAACAATCCAAGTTTAATAGATCTAGAGGTCCATTCACAGCTCAGCAACCTGCGAATACCCTAATTCCGAACAAACTGTTTGTAGCACGTTTATAAGCATGCCATTAGCAATTTTACAATTCCAAAAGAACGGTGATTAATTTAACTATCGATTAATATAAAAAAGTTGAATTCTAATTAGTTTCTACGAAGAAATTTACAATTCGCTGATTTTTCCGCGAATAAGCGAATGCTTTTTTGCGAACTGTCAACTTTTATTCACATTTCACACATGTAGGACGCTATCCACATTCCCACGATCAAAACATTCGCGAGAGTTTACGAGTAAAGTGGAAAATACACGATACGCACGTCGTGCCGACTTGTTTTGCACCGACATCGGCCCAACTGTTGTATGCAGCACACACATTATACAATCTTCGTACGATTTACGTAGAAAAAGACATTTTATTCAGCCTTTTTAAACCAACACACCGTATAATTTTCATACAATCTGTGCATGTGACAGCGATTGTACAGTCAAGACCATCCGACCATACAATAATCAGGGTTATCCTGAATAAATTTTCCCTCGGAATTTTTCCCCCGAACAAAAGTTAGGTATCTTTAAAAAAGAGGAAATAATTCCGCGGAAAAGAAATAGGTATCATGAATTACAATTCAGGAGAATTTTCAATGCAATCGCGATATTTAATATTTTTCTGGTGTGCTTTTTCCCTTTTTTTGAAGATACTTAATTTTTGTTCAGGGAAAAAATTCCGCGGGAAAATTTATTCACGATAACCCTGAATATCGTCCCCCATGTGCCATAAGCGTGAATGTGCAAATTTTATTTTTTCGACTTTATTAGTTTGTTTGATAAGTCTTTCTGTATTCTATGTTTTTTTAGAACTGCGCAGAAAGCGTGGCAACAACAATTTCTTACTACATATGTCAATTGGCTGAATGTTGAATTCATTCTTATTTAGTAGAGCCAGAAGCACAATTGTGGTCATTCCTCAAAAGTTTAAAATTTGCAGATTCTTGCTTCTGGCATATGGGGGACGATATCTGTACAACGGTCGGTTGTGTGGATACACACGATACAATTATCGTATACAACAGCAAAGTTATCAAACCATCGGTACAACAGTTGTATCGTATTTCCCACTTAACCTCACAATTCTTTTGTTTTGTTCTTGGTGGGTATGATCGTGGTTAAATTTGTCGAAAGAAGGTAAGATATTAATTCTAAATAGAAGCTACGCTATGTTTTTATGCATTTGTCACGTTTAGGCAATTAGTTACAAAATGAATGACAACTGAAATTCGCGGATTGCCACGACCAGATAAAAAAGCAGCTGTGAATGAAATGTCAATATTGGCAAATATTCGCTCGTTCGGATTCGTAGGTCGCTGAGCTGTGAATGGACTTTAAGTGCCCTTGTATAATATGTGTCTACGAAAATAGTATATGTTCGTAACAAAAATAGAAGTAGATCAAATCAATCAGGCATTGTCTGAGTAATAGGAATTGGAATTCATTTAAAATAGCTCGTGATTACCGAGCAAATATTTTACGTAATGCAAAGCAAAACTATTACTTTCCTAAGCTGAGAAGAGTGCAGAGCACAAAATATAATATGTGGGATTCCCTAAAACGTGAACTTTCTTAAAGAGTGCCAAATCACTGCTAGGAGCTTCAAAATGCTATCAACAACACGCCAAAGAAACATGGTGGTGACGTGATGAAGCTAAAGAAGTGGTTAATAAGAAGAAAGTGGCTCTCAAAGCTTGGTCAAAGTGCCCCTCTAATACTCGTAATAGGGACGAAGAAGCTAGCCTCGAAGTGGAGTATAGATGCTGCAAGAAAAAAGGGAAGAAGAAGTGCGCCCAGCTTCAAGCACAGAGTACGGAGCTGGAGAAAATATCTTCCCCGGTTACTGATGCAAATCAGGCTATCCAGGAGCTGCGACGACACAATATGAACAAGAGGGCAACCATCTTCAAAATAGCCGCACAAAGAAGGAGGAATGCTCATGTCCAGCTCCTTATGGATGACGACAAAATTCTGCAGAGGTGGTGGCAGTATTGTGAACGACTTTTGGACGAAAAGTTTCCCCGGCTATTCTTTCCAAGAGCCACTCCTAACTGTGAACCCCGACATTACAGACGAAGAAGTTAATGAGGCGGTCAAATACTCAAAAAAACAAGAAGCGATTGGGCCACACGAGATGCCCTCGGGTTCAGATGGCTGAGAATTCACATCTCCAAATTTATGATGCCCAATCAATGGAGGGAAAGCTACATTCTTCCTGTGTATAAAGGGAAGGGTAATACGCGAAACTCTGATAACTACCATTCGGTCAAGCTGAAGTTATACACCATGAAGATATTTGAGCGGGTATTAGGTGGCCGACTGCGGAAAATAATACGGCTATCGATGATCAGTGCGGGTAAATCAACCACATATGCAATCTAAAGTATAAGGATCATAATGGAAAAACATCGTGATTCCTTAAAGGATTTGCATATTATATTGGTTGACTTTGACTATGGGTGGCGCTAAGACATCGAGGGGTTCCAGAAACCTATGTACAGATGATCATGGACATGAACGAAGGAGCAAAGACAGGAGTAAGATGTCCCGCTGGAGTAACCGAAGAGTTCCCAATCAAAGTCGGGGTGCACCAGGAAAACGTTTTAAGTCCTTTGCTTTTTATTGCAGTCCTTGAATATCTGCTTGAAGTGACGGACCCCAAGGTGCATCAATAATTCTTTGCTGACGATGGAGCCATCATAAGTGAGGATCCTACATCCCTGCAACGAGCACTTGATGTGTGGGTGGACGCTCTGGAGGGAAATGGGTATCGTATTAGTTGAAGAAAGACAGAGTACTTGTGTTGCCCGTTCTCTGATCCACTCAGGCCTATTCCAGACATTTATTTGAATGGAACAGTGCTTCAAAAGTATGAAAACTTAAAATATCTGTGATCTAATCAATAGCAAAGCAACCTGTGATGACGACATCAATCATCGTGTAAGCGTAGGGTGAATGAAGTGGCGAGAAAACTCCGCTATTTTCTGTGACCGAAAAATGCCCCCTAAGTTGAAAGGAAGGCTCTGCACCGCAGTTGTGCGTCCAGCGCTCACATACGGTTCACAATGTTGGACGATGTACAAAATGTTCAAGAATAAATTAATGGCAGCTGAGATCAAGATGCTTCTCATGACAGCAGGAGTGACAAAGCTCGAAAAAGAAGCTCGAAGATCCGTGGAAAACTTGACGTCAAAGAAACCATCGTACAAAAGATAGAGCGCGACCGGCTCAGCTGGTATTGCCATGTTCAAAGAAGATATCATTTGAACCCTGTTAAAAAGGCAATATCAATGAATGTTCCAAAGACATCGCGAGGCAGGAGAGGCAGGCCTATAAACGCCTGGATCACACAAATGAGACGACATCGGCATTTCATTGGCCTCAGTAACCAAGTGATCCAAAAACGGGAGGCCTGCCGATATTTTCTGAAGTCAAATAGCCGAACCCTACAGGTGGATCAGTATAAATGCGGTGAAGTGGGAGGGTTATGATCCCTTGTTTTCGGATCATAAGAAGAAGTAGAACAGCTGTTTACGAGCAAATAGTTTTTCTATGTTCGCCTCGGACTGTGAGTTTACACACCTCAAATACGTAAGAAATTTGAAACAAATCGGTCCAGCCGGTTGGGCTGCTATAGAGTTTAAAGACTTGAAGTCCAAGTTTTTTGTTCGTATAATTCATCCTTAATTTTGTTATAACTTGTTTTTTTATACGACGAAGAAATATTTCTAGAAAGTCATGCCAACATCTTATTGGTAATTATAATAACTTTATTGAAGTGCACAGAAAAATTAAGCTTATTATTCTCCAACTAAGCCGCTTAAACTAATAATTTCAGTAAAACCGTCACGGAATTTAATGTGCAAATAGGTTAACATTAGATCTTTCGACTTCGAAATTTTTCACTGAACGTTGGCGACGAAACAATTTTTATTTTTTTTAAATTTAACACATTTTGTTTATTGTATTTTCCCAATCTTAATGATAATTAAAAATACTTACCGCTCTTGATATAAGTTGAGTAGGGGTACAGGTTAAATGACGTTAAATCAACAATATCTTAAGTCTTAAAATTTAAAAAGATTACTATATGTATTTTCGATTTAAGTCTTTTGCATATTTCGTTTTTCCAAGTTACTAGGCTACACTTAGGCAAAATAGAAACAAAATATTTTACATATTAAAAGCACGCCCGGAATTACGCACATACCATATGTTAAAGTAATTTTTGTAACTTTATAAAACAAAAAAAAATAGATAAACATTTTTAGAAATTATTTTAAATTGTTTCTTCGTCATCATTTTTATCATCTTCGAGATAAAACCATTAGGGTTTAAGCCAAGTGTTGATTGAAGAATGTATTGGTGGAAGGACTGCTGAGATGTTGCTTGAAGAGTTTGTGGTGTTGATTGTTGCAAACTGTGCAATTGTTTTATGAAAATTTGTTGATTGAAGAGTTGGTTGATTTAAGTTCAACTTTAATTGCTTTGTCTTCATTTGTTGCCATGTGATAAATATTTCCACTATTTTCTATTTACGTTGTTTATACTTTACTGCTATTATATGATACTAAGCAAACATTATGTGGAGCTAATTTATACATAATTTACCAGTTAATTCGTAGCACTACTCCTTTAAATTATTTTCAAACTAAAAAATATTTATGTACGTGTATGCATTTTAATGAGAAAATAATGAGAATTCGCGGAGTATTTGTTATGCAAAAAAGTAGAGATGTGATATTCCCTTTAAAAATAAAATGCTTTAAGATTTTATATATAATTAAAAATCAAACTTAATGGACTCAAGACAGTTATTACGTTTGCTATTGCTTATGACAAAATTGGTTAACACAAGTACTTATTTTTACAAAAATTATCATCCACATTGCCGTGTTGTGCCACGTAATTCTCCCCCATCATAAATATTTAAATTATGTTGACGAGAGTAATTATTAACGACGAGTTGTCCTGTTAGATGGACGAAATTTCGTTTAAAGCTGGTTATAACATTTATATTTTTCATTCATATATATTGAGATAAGGCAATCATTTTGCTATACCAGTGAATCTGGAAATCATATTCCTGACACATATCATAAATACTCGTGAACATACCTTCGTCAATACGTCGAGAAGCCTCCTCAATATCAGCCTTGGCATCCTTAAGTATCACATACATTAGTGGCATCATTTCCCACGGATATCGAAATTTTTCTAAAAGCTTTTGACAATATTCTAGGAAAACCTCTGCGCTTTGACCTGAAATGAAAAAATTAAAAAAAGTGTTGTTGAAACTTTTTTGCTAAGTATATTTTTTGAAATTGTCTGTTATTGCAACATTTTTAACCCTCTACTGCATACGAAGCCATATATGGCTTTGCATGTTTTTGACTATTTTCTCTAACTTATATCATTCAAACCGATAAAAACACAACACACTCGTATTCCTTTAAAATGTATCCTTAGACAAAGAAAAGGATAATTTTTGGGTCTGCCATAAAATCATAGTCTCAAGTAACGGGTGGGCCATCTAGTGATTTATTTTTAAATCATAGGTTATTTTGACACCGACAGCTGTTTCCCGCTCGAAATCTCAACAGAAAGTTAGTATCATACCTCCGCAGAACGAAATGAGTCGCTTTATGCTTGAACAACATTGGGAAATATTGAAAACTTATTTCCAAAGTGAGTGCTATGTAGCCCAAACAGTGCGTTTTTTGAAAAGAAGTTTTGGCCGAAATGAAGCACCCCCCGCGCCTGCTGTACGCAAGTTTGTGCAAAAAGTTCGTGAGACTGGTATGCTAGTGGACAACACTCATGGTCCCCGTCGTCGTACGGTGCGCACAGACGAGAATGTGGATGCTGTAGCCGAGAGTGTGAGACTCAATTCACGAACATCAACTCGTCATCGATCTCAACAGCTCAACATTTCACGCACTAGCCTGAGGAGAATTCTGCACAAAGATCTGGGATTATTCGCTTACAAGGTCCAATTGATTCAGCAATTGTAAGCGCACGACCATCCGCTTCGTTATCGCTTCGCTTCGTTTGGGCCTTAGAGCAGCTTGAATTGGACAACGATTTTGGGCGAAAAATCATCTTTTCTGACGAGGCACATTTTCATCTCGGCGGCTACGTTAACAAACAAAATTGCCGCATCTGGGGCTCGGAAAACCCACACGTTATTGTCGAGAAGCCAATGCATCCACAGAGAGTGACAGTTTGGTGCGGACTGTAGAGTGGTGGCATCATTGGACCATTTTTCTTCGAAAATGAGGCTGGCAACAACGTTTCGGTCAACGGTGGGCGTTACAAAGCCATGTTAATCAATTTTTTTTTTTTTACTGAAATTGAAGACATGGATTTGGACAACCTCTGGTTCATGCAGGATGGCACGCCATGCCACACAGCCCATGCCACAATCGGTCTTTTGCGCACCAAATTCCCAAATCGTGTTATCAGCCGTCTTGACGATGTCAATTGGCCGCCTCGGAGCTGCGATTTGACCCGTTTGGACTTTTTTTTTGTGGGGAACCGTGAAGGACCGATGTTATGCCAACAATCCGGAAACGATTCAAGCACTTAAGGCCAATATCATCCAAGCAATCTGTGAGCTACAGCCCGAAACCATCAACAAGGTCTTGGAAAATTGGAGTGATAGAATGCGCTACTGCGAGGCCAGCCGAGGCAGCCACTTGAACGACGTTGTATTTCATAATTAATAGGAATGTTTGCTCTTACTAATAAAGTCATAATACATGGAAAAATTCATTTTGTTCATTTTATTGCATTTTTAAAAAGAAACTCGTAGTTGGCCCACCCTGTATTTCCCCACACAAATATTTGGAAAAATATTCTATTAGCTGGAGGACTGAAAATACAGCAAAAATAACAAAAGAATATTCAAAACCATAACAAGTGTTATAATTCCATTACAGGAAAAGACAGCGAGAAAATATAAGCATTATTTTTTGAATGATACTTATCTATTTTATGCTTTCGTTTGTACCTACATACACATATTCTTACATCAACCTGTAGATAATAAGTTTCCCACCATTTTTCGTTTTCACTTTCAGCTGTATTTTTACAAAAATCTCATGTAGCGATACTTTCAAAAACCCGGTTTTTAAAATAAATTATTAAGTATTTCTGGGCTATCTACTCGTATCACCCGCACCCGCAAGTTCCAGAAAATTTTCAAACTCTTTACGAAAAAACAATGTTTTAAAACTTTTGCAAAGGAACAGCATAAATATGTTACCAGCTACATACGTTTGTGCGGACCAGTCGAAACCTTTTATTGCTTTTGTTTCGTTTAAGTAATACGAGGAGAGGGGCAGGAATGGAGGGAGAGGAATGGATCATTCATTCCGTCAATTTCAAACCGCACCTTCTATCGCCATATAACATCGTGAAGCTTTTTATATTCATAGCATTCTACTGCAGCAAAACCACAGCCAGCTTTAATAAATAAGCAAATGAATGACATCAACTATTTACAGCCTAAAATACGTTAAGCATTATGAACAAACAAAAGGAATTGGCAAATGCATTTAATGTGTGTAGATGGGAAGTGGCAGTGGCAGCACTGAACCTGAGTTGGGGACCCACGTTGTATCCGTTCAAGCAAAAATTTAACACAATTGGAGTACGTAATCCATTACGTGTGCTTCTAAACCTAGTAGAGTGGTGTTGAAATTTGTAATTAGATCTTAAGAGTTTGCAGTTGCGGCTGTGCATTTTTTGACCTTCCTTTAACTTTTTTTGGTTTTTATTTTCGATGCGATTTACCTCACCTTTATATGCGATATGATATAACAAAATGCCGGAAAGAAACTTCAGAAGCAGAAGAAAACATACGGAAATTTTGCATACAGTCTGCTTGGAACGGATTATATCCTTCTATTCTCAGTTTAAAGTTTACCAATGTTTTAGATTTAAGTTATTATCATAGTTGTACTGAGTCGACGACCGTTGGAAATGAGTGCGACCACCACCTTATGGTAGCTTATATGCGCCTACGAACTGCACCCGTCCATATGAGCGGAACTCTCCGCGGAGCCATTTACAACACCTACAGTGAAACAAAACAACTGTTTACGGACCATCTTGCACAAGCAACATAAACAATCAGCAGCACCGCGCCACCGAGCATAGAAAACCACGAGAATGCGAGGAAACACGTTTTTGCTTTTCGGAAGAAGCCAAAGCATGTGGCTATCTACAGATACTTAGACACGGATCGAAGAGCGGAAATAACTCAAATCTCGTATTGCTGCCGCGCATGCAGAGGGTAGAAGCGAGCTAGAATCGCTGTACTGTGTAAAGATTCGAGAAGTTTAACGTAGCGTGCGCCAGAATTGCGAGTAGTTGCGATAGTGCAACCATTTATAGGATAGGTAACCAAAAAGCTGCCTGGTGAAAAGTTTGAATGTTTCTGTAGTTGTTTCGGATGAGGATCAGCTCAGAAAATGGAGGGAACTGTGCTTTTCTGTAGTGCTAAGCCACTATATAGACAAATGCCTCAAAATTAGAACCAGCTACCCGTTGCCCCGTTGAAGATCTGAACTAAAGAACGGGCTGCCAATGGTATGTACATTTACAAGCATTGAAGCAAAAGTGGTAAAAATGGGTTTGGCGGTAAACGGGGGTAAACGGGAGTAAAACCGACTATGCTGTCAAAAGCAGGGACAATCAATACCAACGAATGAGTCTATGAGGTAGTCTACCTTGGCTCTGTTATTAACTCTGAAAACGACATCAGCGCAGAAATCAAGCAAAGAATAACTCTTGCCAATCGCTGTTCTTTTTTTTGGCTAATATCCATAAGGCAAGTCTACAGTAAAGCCCTATCTCGAACAACTAAGGAGATTCTATATAAGACCCTGATCATCCCAGTCCTATTTTACGGAAAGAAAATAAAAGGAAAAAGTTCTTAGTAAGATATTCGGTCCCATTTGCGTTGACGGGTTTTGGAGGAGAATATTCAACGACGAACTATACGAGCTGTACAGCGACATCGACCTAGTCAAAAAATCGGGTATTGGACATTTGAGATGGCTAGGACATGTAGAGCGAATGGACACCAATGCTCCGGCACGCAGTCTTCGAATCCAACCCAGAGACATTATGAAGTAGTGGGCGTTCTCGTCATAGGTGTCACCCACATGTTCAAGGGGACCTCAGTCAGCTTGGTGTGCGCAACTGGAGGCAATTAGTTAAAGACCGAGCTAATTGGAGACGCTTGTTAGTTGAGGCCCAGTTTCACCACGAACTGTAGCGCCATTTGAGTAAGTAAGTAGTACCCGTTGCCCCAATTTCCTGAATTCTTGTTGGGACCCCAGCAAAGAACAACTAATAGCTACGATTAAAGCGCAAAAAAAAAAAAAAAATAATAAAAAAATAAGGCAGCAGGTCTTGACGCCATTCCTGCTGAATAGCTCAGAGCTTCACCGCCAATCTTGGCAGACCTTCTACATCTACTCATAAAAAGGACTTGGGAGACTGAGACCTTCTCTGACGAGTGGCAGAAGGGACTGATTGTTAAGCTTCCAGGGAAAGGTAACTTAACTGAGTGCGCCAATTAGAGCCAATCGGAGGTATTGTGTGCTACTCCCGATAGCCAAAATTACTTTCGAAAGCATTAAAGAACATTTGGGGAGCACCCTTGACAATGAATAAGCTGGTTCTTGGTTCGGGTCATTCTGCATCGACCACATCAATGTAGTACAGTACAGGTCTCCGCCACACTGGCACGTAAGCGTGGTAGATGTCGTAAGACCCATAAGGGATATAGGACTTAAACAACAATTAAGCTAAATAAATAAACAAGTAAATATATATATTTTTTTCGTTAAGCCCAGCCATACGAGTATATATTATTATAAGTGGGTGTTAATTTTGTTAATTTTTCAAAAATTACGTGAAATCTGGTTTTTGAGGAAAACGCTCGCAAAATTATTTTTTTTTTTAAGGAAAAGTCAATCCCTATATCCAGTGTACAGTAAAACTGACTGTTCGACCTCATTTGTATTCCAATTGTTTGCTGAATGTGTGGCACGTATGGCTTTTAGTCATCACTACGAGTAATATTTACCGTGTGGGTTAAAGCGTCGTATTAACAATTCAAGTTCCAAAGACTTGTACAATATTTGGTTGTTTTCTGCTGCTCTAGAGAGAATCTTCTAGTTCTGACAACACTTAGTGTTGTAGTACATCGCGAATACAAATACTTTTCGCGAACCGTTTTTAAATACCCTTCTGTAAGCGAAATAACACGACATGCAGTTGACTTCAAAAGAAGAACGAAGATTTCTGGTGTGCTCTATTGCATCTCGACTGCTCAGATAATGCGATAAAAACTACATCAGTTGGTGAGGAGATATATATATTTTATATATATTATATATATATATATATATTATATATATATATATATATTTTACCAGGAGTTATTTTTGTATTGCTCAGTTAACACATGAACAAGATTTGTTTTTTTTTTTTTGCTATGGCAGTCCAGATTTGCATGTGTATGAATTTTGCTGTGATTCACTGTTGCTTGAAATATGTGTGCGAATAAAAACAAATAAATAAAAATAACAATATGGCTTCTAGAAAAGAAAGAGTCTAAACCATCGATAATCTTATCTCTAAAAAAGCTCGCTCACTACATCAACAGAACCGTAGTCAAGGGCTATTTGGCCGCATTGCGAATGTGACATACAAAATTAAACAAAGAATGCAACCACTGAAGTGAAAAATGTTTAGCCTTACTGTCCCAACACAATGGTGAAGCTGAAGCTGTAGTACGAATACGTAGAGCTGTCAAAGTTAAATACGCACACATCCAATACTGCGAACACTGAAGTAGAAGTGGAGTCAACCTCAGCTTCATGCAGCGCCACGTTTTGACGTTTCATAGCAAAACAAAAAAAGGAGATATGGCGGATCAGTCAACAGAAAAATTAATCGAGCTAGTAAAAAGAAACAATAGGTCAATTCGCGTACATAATCTAAAGCGCTTTAAGGTGCTCTAAAATGCTCGAAGTGTATTCGCGTACTGAGCGAACATGACAGATAAAGAGAAAAATTGATAAGTAACGAGTAGCGAGTATTTCCCGTCTGTGCTTGAATGCGCTCGAAGAATTTCTGCATTCTTTCGATTCGATTTCAAAAGATCAATAGATATAAAAAATAGATACAAGGTATCTTGGACAAAATGCTGTGATGTGTGAATGTTCTCCCAAAACATTTCTTTTAACTTATACATAATATAAACCTGTTGGTTTTGACACGAGTTTAATTTGTTCATTATAATTTTTTTTGAATGACAGCTCGAAATGGCTCGCTTTTCATTCCCGTACTTTTGCTTAGATTTTCAGCTCTCTGAGAATTTTTACTCTGATCATGCCATATTTGACAATTAATTAGTTTTTAGCTGGGAAACTACACGAACGGACCTAATATTTATAGGATTTGATTAATCCTCACTAATAATAATAATAATAATTTTTTTTATTGAATAAACAACAAAAAAAGAAAGTAATTGAAATATCTGTCGTCTGTTGGTGAGTGTTGTGCTTAACCAAATTTACAATGTCGTATAAACCAATATATTTTCTTTTCTATGACTTTCTTTGATAGTAGATAGGGTAGGCGATGAACTACATATCGGGAAATAATTTTTTGGATGTACTCCATGTGAAGCTTTAGTGTTGACAGATGTAATTCAGGAACTTCCGTTTCAAGATTGAGCGCATAATTTGGGGTGAAATCAGACAATTTGAAAAGTTTTTTTTATAAAATATCTATATCCGTTTCACTACGTTAGGTTAAGCACCAAAGTGGGCCCATCGCGATCCCTAGGGAACCTTCACGGCAGAAGACCTAGACTCATTCTCCCAAGCAATTAATCTCCCTGCAGAATCTGAAGAGATCTTTTAGCCAGCGCGTCGACTTGCTCGTTGCCTCCGATATCGCAGTGTCCAGGTATACAACATAATCTGATTCGGTTCTGCGTACATAATGCATCAAGCATTGTGCGGCAGTTCCTGATTATCTCAGATTTGGCGACGTAAGACTCTAGTGCCTTTAGCGCAGCTTGACTGTAAATGTATCGGATATTGCTCCCATCTCAAGTAATTCCACAGCTTTAAGTACAGCTAGAACCTCTGCTTGGAAAACACTGCATGTGTCCGGAAGTCTCAGGGCCACTTGTAGGTTTGTATCTCTCGAGTAAATACCTGACCCCGTGCCCTTACTGGTCTTAGAACCATCTGTGTATATTGCAATCTCGTTATGGACAGAGACTGTCTTCCTTCGCCAGTCCTCTCTAATAGGATACAATACTTCGTATGGTGTGTCGAAGTTTAAGGTGCCAAGTATATCGTCCGACTCGTCAGGGATTCAGGGAAAAGATTCCTTGAGAATGGAGCTGTGTCCTATGTTATTAGTCTTGAAGAGACCAACGTTAGTGAGCCGAAGCGCACTTTTGTCCGCTTGAAATTTAATTTGTAGGTCTAATGGTAAAAGATACACAAAGGTCTCCAGTGCAGCCGTAGGTGTTGTGCGTAGAGCACCTGTGATGGCAATGCAAGCTATTGTTTGTACCATGGCCAACATATCCCGCGTGTTTTTAGTATTCGTTGACTTCCACCGCACAAGAGCCCCATACGTAAGGATGGGTCTGACTACCATGATGTATAGCCAGTGCATCATTGCGGGCTTCAGGCCTCATTTTTTCCCCGCGGTCCGCTTACAGATGAAAAAAGCATTATAAGCTTTGTGGACTCGTTCCTGTATGTTAAGTTTCCAATTTAGTTTCCTGTTCAGCATTATACCAAGATATCTAGCGCAATCCGAAAGGGAAAGCTCCACCCCTGCTAGCTTAGGCAGTTTGAAGGGTGGTATCTTGTATTTTCTACTGAAGAGTACCAATTCAGTTTTATCCGGGTTGACGTGTAGTCCACACCCTCTAGCCCATTTTTCGAGACTACTAAGAGCTGATTCCATCATTTCACTTAATGTATCAAGGAACTTACCCTCAACTAAAATCACCACGTCATCCGCGTAAGCAGTGACGCTTATACCTGTGTTGCTTAGTTCTTTAAGTATCCCATTGATGACTAGAAACCAGAGGAGGGGTGAGATAACGTCTCCCTGGGCAGTCCCCCTGGTAACGAATTTTCTTATTGAACTGTTTCCGATAGTGGAGTTAATATTTCTAGTGCCCAGCATATTGCAGAGCCAATTGGTAATGCTATGCTCGACATTCATAGTTTCTAGGGCCTGTTTGATGGCCCTTCCTTCTATCCGTTTCATTATAAAAATACACAAAACAAAGCCGAGGCGTGGAAAAAAATTTCCGAAGCATTTGGATTACCAACAACAAACACCCGTGCAGCGCTTCACCATTGTGTTCGTACTCATCTATATCAGTGTGCGACTTTTTCGACTGGTCAAACGGTAGTGCATGCGATCATATGAAAGCACAAGCGTTTTCACTCAGCTGAGGCCTACCAACTCCTACTCTCAACCTCCACGCGGTGACAGCCGGGTGCCTAGTACCTTAATCCAAGAAATGGGTAACCAACCCCGTTTGGCGGATTCTTGGTGGCAGCAGATGAGAGAGGGGGGGAAGAGTGCTTTTCTCACTAGAGCACTTCTTCCTGTTCCAGGCGGCAGCGGACGAATTCCCTAGACGGAGTCAACGGTGGCGTCTATAGTTCCAGTTAGGTTGAACTTAGTGAATACCTTGCGCGAGCTGCTTCGACGTATTCGGATCACAGGTCGGTAAGGAATTTCTAATGTTGGTCAGGACATTGGAATAGAGATGGTGGCGGAGGAGCCCTTAATGGGCCAACAGCAGCGCTCATACTCCCGTAGTGGACTACTGGCACCGGTGTACCCGACCCCTCGTCCTAGGGGAATAATTAAGGAACTGGCCCTCCAGGTTGGGGGTTGTGCCGTCGGGGTAACTTCCCTACCACGTAAAAAGCGCATGGTTCCGAAACAACCAAAAGCCTCGGATAAGGATGACTCAACTAATGACGACCCCAGCAAACGAAATAAGGACAACGACCTTCGGATCTGTACGTGGAATGTTCTGTCCCTTTACAGACCACGTGCAGCCGAACAACTAGCAGAGGCCCTAGACTGCTATAAAACAGATAGTACCGCCACCCAGGAAGTGCGATGGGATGGGCCGGGCAAAAAGAGGATGAAAAACTGTGACATCTACTACGGTGATTGCTACAGAGGCAACAGGCAACGCTTATTCGGATGCGGATTTGTCATACGCGGTAGACTTAGGCAAGAAGTCTTAAGCTTCCGACACGTGAGCGAGCGTATTATGACTATCCGGATCAAGGCTAAATTCGCTAACATAAGCCTAATATGTATTCATGCCCCCACAGAAGAAAAGGACCCTGATACCAAAAAGTGTTTCTACGAGCTCCTCGACAAAACAAACGAGCAATGTCCTAAATACGACGTTAAAATCGTATTGGGCGATTTTAACGCCAAAATAGGAAAGGAGGACGTCTTTGGTAGGGCAGTCGGTAAGCATAGCCTACACGACACCACGTCTGATAACGGACTTAGGCTAATTGATTTCGCTGTGGAGCGAAATGTCACCATAGCAAGCACATGGTTTCCTCATCTCGATATTCATAAGCAGACATGGCGGTCCAATGATCATGTCACGATCAACCAAATTGATCATATTGCGATCGACGCAAGGCATGCCTCCAGTATTCTGGATGTCCGCACCTTCCGAGCGGCCAACATAGACTCGGATCATTACCTTGTTGTAGCCAAGGTACGAATGCGGATATCCCAATCTGAGCAACAAAGAAGAATTACTGTGAGAAAATTTAACGTCGAAAAGCTACAATCGCAAGAGACCGCCAGACTCTTCGCTGAACGCGTATCCCGAAATCTCTCAATCACCCCTTTGCCGCCGGCATCAAGTACCGAAGACCAGTGACAACGAAGCCAACATGCCATCAGAAACGCCGCGACAGATGTGCTGTCTCGCTCGACTACCACCGCGAAACCCCTGGTTTGATGAAGAATGCCGGCGAGTGCATGCAGCAAAACAAGAGGCATACAAAGCGGCGCTGCAAAGGAAGACGAGAGCTGCTCGCGAGCTCTACGAGCAAAAGAGACGGGAAGAACATCGGCTTCTCCAAAAGAAGAAGAAAAAGCATGAGAAGCGCGCGTTTGAGAATATCGAGAGCCTATACTCCAGGAACAATGTACGGAAGTTTTACCAAAAGGTAAAAAGAACGTGTCAGAGAAGTAATACCCGTACAGAAACCTGTAGAGATGAAAATGGAAACCTCGTAGTAGAATCACAGTCGGTGCTGAGAATATGGAAAAACTACTTCTGCAGACTGTATAACGGCGACGAAGACCAATATCCCGCTTTCAGGCAGAATGAACCATTCAACATAGACGATGATAGTCAAAATTTCCGTCCACCTGACCAAAACGAAGTGAGGATAGCAATATCCAAGCTAAAATCCAACAAGGCTGCTGGACCTGACGGCTTACCGGCCGAAGTTTTCAAGGCAGCTGGGGATGAATTGGTAGAGTGCATACACCAACTCATTTCTAATATATGGTCAGACGAGTTTATGCCTGATGAATGGAATCTCAGCATCGTTTGCCCGATCCACAAGAAAGGAGACCCCCTCAACTGCGCCAATTATAGAGGCATCAGTCTCCTCAACATCGCATATAAGATCTTTTCTGCGATATTGTGTGAACGCCTGAAACCTTTTATCAACAGCCTGATTGGACCCTATCAGTGCGGTTTCAGGCCAGGAAAGTCCACCATCGATCAAATCTTCACACTTCGGCAGATCCTGGAGAAAACCCAAGAATTCCAAATCGATACTCACCACCTCTTTATCGATTTCAAGGCCGCCTATGACAGCATCTATAGAGAAGAGCTTTATAGAGCCATGTCTAGTTTTGACATCCCTGCCAAACTTGTCCGTGTGTGCAGGCTGACGATGGATAACGCTCGCTGCTCCATCAAGGTCGGTAATGACCTCACCGAGACCTTTGATGTCAAAAAAGGCTTTAGACAAGGTGACGCGCTGTCATGTGATTTCTTCAATATTGTACTAGAACGGATTGTGCGGAACTCACAAGCCAACACCGGAGGCACAATCTATTACAAGTCTGTACAACTGCTTGCATACGCCGACGATATAGACATTATCGGAAGATCTCAGCGGGCTGTCACCGGTGCTTTTGCAAGCATTGAGGCGGAAGCGGCCAAAATGGGTTTGGCGATAAACGAGGGCAAAACCAAGTATATGCTGTCAACTAGAAGGGAAAACCAACACCGACGAATTGGACAAAACGCCACCGTGGGCAGCTATAACTTCGAGGTAGTAAGGGACTTTGTCTACCTTGGCTCTGCTATAAACTCGAAAAACAAAATCAGTGCAGAAATCAATCGAAGAATAACTCTTGCCAATCGCTGTTTTTTTGGGCTTATAAGGCAATTCAACAGTAAAGCCCTATCTCGAACAACTAAGGAGACTCTATATAAGACCTTGATCATCCCAGTCCTACTTTACGGCGCAGAAACATGGACTTTATTAAAAGAGGATGAAGATATCATTGGTCGCTTCGAGAGAAAAATTCTTCGTAAGATTTTCGGTCCCGTTTGCGTTGACGGGTTTTGGAGGAGAAGATTCAATCACGAACTATACGAGCTGTACAGCGACATCGACCTAGTCAAAAAACTGCGTATTGGACGTCTGAGATGGCTAGGACATGTAGAGCGAATGGACACCAACGCTCCGGCCCGCAGAGTCTTCGAATCTAATCCCGAGGGGCGACGCAGTAGAGGGAATCATCGCCGTAGGTGGCGCGCACAAGTTCAAGGGGACCTCGACCAACTTAGAGTGCGCAACTGGAGGCAATTAGCTAAAGACCTAGCTAAATGGAGAGGCTTGTTGGTTGAGGCCCAGGTTCACCCCGAACTGTAGCGCCACCTAAGTAAGTAAGTAAGACTTTTTCGACAGCGCTTCATACTACAGCTTCAGTTTCACCATTGTGTTCAGGCAGTTACTGTCGGCAGACAAAAGTGTAGCTGTAGCGCTAGTAGTAGAAGTAGTACGAGCTATCAAAGTAGAATACATACAAACTCCTAGCCTGTCGCTGTACGGTAGTAAAAGTTTTAATTTTTAACTTTTGTGGCGCTACAAGTTTGACAGCTTACTACAACTGTAGAAATGAACGAGTGCGACATAGAGGAGTACTACAATCAGGGCAATTACATATGCATTTAGACGACACACGTACATACATGTGTAAGTGTTAACACCATTCTGCATTTCGGATTTATTGGCTTTCTAATAGATGCTTTTCATAGAACGAACGTTTCTGCAGACTGTTAAACGGCGATGATGACCAATATTCCGTTGTCAGGCAGAATAAACCATTCAACAGTGACGATGACAGTCAAGGTTCCCGTCAACCCAATCAGAATGAAGTGAGGATAGCGATGTCTAAACTTAAATCCAACAAAGCTGCTGGAGCCAACGGCCTTGCCGCTAAACTTTTCAAGGCAGGAGGAAATGAGCTGGTAAGGAGCATGCACATCTGTAAAATCTGATCGGACGAAAGTATACCCGATGAATGGAATGAAATTATTTGCCCCATCCTGAAGAAAAGAGGCCATCTGAACTGCGCCAACTACAGAGGTATAAGTCTCTTCAACATCGCATATAAGATTTTGTTTGCCGTATAATGTGAACGCCTAAAACCGATCGTCAACAATATGATATATCCTTATCAGTGCGGTTTTAGCCGGGGAAAGTCCACCATTGACCAAATATTCACACTACGGCAAATCTTGGAAAAAACCCATGAATATAAAATCGATAGGCACAACCTCTTCATTGATTTCAAAGTTGCCTATGATAGCGTGTATTGAGATGAGATATACAGAGCCATGTCTAGTCTCGACGTCCCTGCCAAGTTCGTTAGTTGTGCAGAATGAACGCTGCTCCATCAAAGTCGGTAAGAACATCACCAAACTGTTCGAAATCAGGAAAGGTCTTAGACAAGGTGACACACTATCATGGAATCTGTCGAGCAGCTCTAGTCCTTCCTTCCTTCGCCACAATAGACAGATATAATTTTGAGGTAGTTAAGGATTTTGTCTACCTAGGCTCTATGGTGAACTCCGCAAATGACATCAGTGGGGAGATCAAACGAAGAATTGCTCTTGCCAATCGTTGTTTCCATGGGCTAAAACGGCAATTGAGTAGCAAAGCCCTATCTCGAACTACTAAGGTAACTCTTTATAAGACACTTATCATCCCAGTCCTGCTGTTTGGCGTAGAGGCATGGGCTTTATCAAAAGCGGATGAGCATGGTTATTTTGAGAGAAAAGTTCTTCCAGCGATCTTTGGTCCAGTCTGCATAGACGGTGAGTGGAGGAGAAGGTACAATGCCGAACTATATGGCGTATATAAGGACATCGACTTAGCCAGAAGAGTTCACATACAGCGGCTAAGATGACTGGGTCATTTAGCGCGGATGGAGCCCAACGCTCTACACCGAAAAGTTTTCGAATCCACCTCGGATGGACGGCACAGTAGAGGACGACCTCTCGGTAGGTGGCGCAAACAACTGGAGGGGGACCTTAACCAAATTGCCGTGCGCTACTGGAGACAGCTGGCTCGTAACCGTGCTGAGTGGAGAGGTTTGTTAGTTGAGGCCCAGGTCCACCCCGGATTCTAGCGCCACCTAAGTAAGTAAGCAATAGAAGTTTTTGTGAGGTACCTATTCTTTTACAGCAAATCATTCTGTATTCTGGTTATAGGTCAATATCTTTCATGAACTTGAACGTGGTTTTAAAAAAAAAAACTAATATCGCATATGGTCGAAACACGACCATGAACGTGATCAAAATGCTTTCACTTAATTGGTTGAAGCGTTTTGTATACGGAAATCATGTGTGTAGGTTCACTTTATTTTATCTGCCTTAACGGCAACATACGCATAGAGCGTTATGATCCCTTGTTTTCGGATCATAACCTCGCCAAAATAGGAAGAAGAAGAAGAATAACGGCAACATACGCACATGATTTTTTTTTTTCTGTAGTACCTTTCGAATGATATACATAAGTACCATTCGCCTTCTTTTATAATAAATACTAAAAAAAGGTACGACAATTTTCGATGTTCACGTATTAATATATAGAAGATCCCTGAAGCTTCCGTTCTTTGTACAAATGGCGCACCCACCATCATCTTAGCGCATCTGGATCACAGTCATAAGAAACGCTATTTTATCCTGGTTATCCATTCATCTGTATAAGATTACGAGTAAGTTTTATACACAAAACATTAGCTTTAAAAAAAATAGTTCGACAAAAGCGCGCTTCACCATTGTGGACGAATTTTGTGAGTGTAGCGCCACGCAATTTGCAGCTCGTACTACCGCCGCAACGACATTGCATTGCCATATGCCTGTTATAGAAGAAATAGTATCAAAATCCCCATAAATCTAAAAGAAAAATATAGGTTTCGGAGTGTCAAATGTACAATAGGCACAAAAAGTTTTGCTTGGCAACACTAAAAAGATTACGTTATGCTTTCTTTGTACATGCCACTCAAAAATGTTAAGCTTTGCCAAACACATATTGACTGAAGTAGTAGCCAATAGTATAGCTACATTCTTAGTTAAGGTAAAAACATAATAAAACAGAGCGAAAGAGAATTAAAAAATAATGGCTACACATGTACGAGTGTGTAACTCGTTCTGACGAATAATATGCAATGTGAAGAAAGAAAACTCTTCTACAAGTCATGAAATGGCACATCTAAGCAAAGAGACGTAGCATACCACATATGTATGTATGTGAACTTAAAGAAGTAGGAATTATGAGCTCGTCTTTCGACCTCGTACGAGGTTATGGTCAATGGCCGGCGGTCAGTGGTTTTACTTTTTACTTTGTTCATTTGTAAGTTTTCACTACAGCATACCATTTTGTATTTTTGTTTTTTTTATTCCACATACATACATACGTACATGTCTCCATAGAATGTTAAATCAAGTCATAAAAATAAATTATATGCTGCACACAACGCCTCCTATTCAGGACCGTTGTTATTCCAGATCATCAATAAGGCGGAGTCTGGCTGTTATTGGCTAAGACTAGTTTATTTTCTTTCATTTGCCGCCAAAAGTTGAAGTTTACTGCACATTTAAACTTTTTTTTCATTAAAGCTTAGAAAAAATTACGATTAGAGCAGAGAAAGCTGTAGAAAAAAGGGTAGGTGTTTGTCGACCAGATTTTTATATGCACAAGAGGTCAGGGTCATTTAAGGATTTACATATTGTTTGTGTGAGGAGAAGGCGGTCTTTTGCTAACCATTTGTTTAATTATCCTCCATAATCAGTATACATAGGTACTCGTACATACTTATGTACATACACATACACAATCCTGTTTTGATGGATGCCTAAACCGCACACACGTTTTCCTTCGAGGTCTACAATACCACAGATTTACAAATATCGGTCAATTTTGGACCCTGGAAGACAAGAGTGGTTTTTCACTTATTTTGCGCTCGAATTCAAATCCTTCGCCCGCTTCCCGCCATCAGGTCAGATGATGAGATTTCGTATGTTGGTAGCTGATCGCTGATCGCGTTAATACCGTATCCGTTTCAATTGTATTCAAAACGTATTTTTTCTACTTTAATATCGTATCTTAATTGATAGAAATATCAAGGAAGTCGTGTATAGTTAATGCAGAGTATTTTTGTAACATTTTGTAACAAAATCAAATTGAAAAAGGGCAGTCTTGACAGATTTGCTGAAAAATGAGTATTTGCGCTACTTTAAGTCAATAAAGCAATGGTGTAGTGGTAATCGTCAATTGCCACGCTAACTGCCGGAACACAATAGACGTTTTTCTTTTTTCGTTCAGAGCAGAGCTCTGAGAAAGACTCGCAGAGCTTGAGCACCTCGAGCATGCTCTGAACGTGCTCAGAGCGCTCTGATTTATTTATGAAACACACTTGAGCACTCTGATGTCATTTGATTAGCAATTATAGGTTGAGTTGTCAAAATATGAATAGAAAATCTATTGATAGTTATTTTTTATGTTATATTTACTTTCTGCACCAGAACAACAAATTTCGTCCGCTATTTCAATTGTTTTGCAATTTTTTTTTCTTTGTCCTCTCCTGTCAAATATGTAAAATGGCTGTGCTCAGGCACATAATGGGATGGAAGTAGCTTGTACTTCTAATGGGCATATTTCAACGAAATCAAAAACGTTCACTAGTTTAAAGTACAAAATTAAATCGTAATGACGCACTGGTATCAATATTCACATTACTGTTTAAAATAGACTACAGTCAAGGGACTTAGCATACGAGTACTTGTTTGAAACTAAATATCTGCGGTTTATGACATTACAATTCGAAGAGAAATTTGTATTTTAGTTATACCTTCATAGTTAATCAATTTTCACAAACACGGCTCTAAAGGTTTTACGTATACGTAAAATGGAAATGGTACAAAAAGGCAGACTAATTCCATGGCTGAACTGATTTTTGTTGGGCCACAAATTGAGGCAAATTCTGAATTTTTCTTCAAACTAATTCTTTTAATAAATAAAACTTTATTTACAAGTTCTTATCCCAGAAAACACCAAAAAAGTTTTTTCACGGTCCCACCTCCTGCGAACGTCTGACAAACAACCAATAGTATTGTTGTCTCGAGAAAGCTTCTAAAAACAAATTGCCCTTCGGATAGTGTAGGTGCCTTCCTTAAAGAGCTGTTGCATCAAATATTTATTTATTAATTTTTTTATTTACGGCCGATTGTGGAAAAAGATTTTTTCGGAAACGGTTCCAATGACTTTTTTTAAACCTTCATGCTTTGCTTAGGTTAGATTTTTTTTTTATAATTTGCGCGCACTCAAAGGGTTATGAATACCTTTAACGTGTTTACACACAGTGCGGGCGTTGGAAAAGATAGATAGAGAGAGAGAGAGAGAAAGATTTTGGTGCAGTGGTTCTTAAAGCTCAGTTGTTTATGCTTCAGAGATTCTCCGGGGGTGCTGTCCAGATATCTGGGGAGATTTTTGTAATTTTTTGCCTTTGCTTCTGATTCACAGTACTTTTTTCCCGATAACCGATGTCAAGGGCAAATCACCATCAACAGAGCGAACAATTTTTCCAGCCACATGAGCAAGTTACTGCCAGTGTTATGCCTTCGCAGCAGTGTCCACAGAAGCTTTCGCAAATGATCAGACTGACTTTATATATTTCATGAGAAATAAATAAATGCTTGCTGACTTCATGATTTGAACCATGAACCATTAGCGTGGCAATTGACGACGTTACCACTACACCATTGCCACCCGGATGGCGGAGTAAAACTGCTCCGTCAACAAATAATAATAAATAATAAATAAATTCGTGAAACGGTAATTTAGTTATTTACCGATTTCGAAATTTTCGAATTTTACAAAATTTGTAACATTTTGAAATCTTTTGCAAGTTTGATTTGTTTTTGTTTACACATTTCACTAATTCGAAATCGTTTGGATCTTTTAGTATCTACGTTTCTACCGAGCCGAAATCTGAGTTTTCGCCTAATTCAACAAATATTCTTTCCAAACATTTTTTCAGATTTCGGAATCAAGGATCTGTATGAAATTGAAGTGAAATACAGCAAGTAATTTTCAAGTGTCGACAAAAAAAATTAATAAAAAAAAGCCACTGTCAAAAAATAGGTGCTCTGTGAAATGGTTTATTGGATTTCAATAAAAAAAAGTCTAGGTGAATTATTTTCTGATAGACCAATACATGCGACTTTGTATGCCTGGTTCACAATAATATTAACTATATATGTATCTATTTAAGCTACCAAAGAAAAGAAAACTTTTATCGTTATCGCCGCCTGCGTAAAATATATATGTATGTACAACACATAGCTACGTATGTATACATTTGTGCCCCTTAACTAGCCAACGAAATTTTCCGTAGCCTTACAAACGTGTCTAACATGTTTCTTTATTTAATATTGTGTCCATAAGCAGGCAAGGAAATTAATAGTTTTCGTTTTCCCTTAACTTTCCAAACCTATGTATCTAATGCGTAGTTTTATAATGCCTGGTTTTGCCTGTTTTTGTTTTTTGTTGCTTTTTAATGTTTGTGTTTAGATTAGGTTAGGTTAGGTTGCTTGTCCACACGAGAGTGCAGACACACTTACACCACTGAAGGTCCTTTGTGATGCCATGGATCAAACATTAGGCCACTCAGGGACTAACAGGGAGCTTCTGATAAAGCGATGGATGCTCATGGCGTCTAAGGACGCCAGATCGCCGAGGTCGTCAAGCAAGGTGGACCCTAGATTGAGCATTCTTTTATGTGGCAGGGCTGTACACGTGCATAGGAGGTGAAGGATGGTTTTCTCCTCCTCCTCGTCCCTACAGCTTCTGCAGAAGTTTGTGTTTACTTAATTTAATATCTTAATCCCCTAGAGGAATATCGTGATAATTCTAATTGGAGATAAGGACCAAGCTCCTATATTAATACTAGTGGAAAATGTATAGGTGTATTGATAACACAGGTCTGCGATGAAAAAGTTCTCTGAACACTTTTATATGAAACCTATAGATTTTGGTATGCTGATCCAGAATATGAACTCCGTTTTTACGTATCACGTCATAATTTTTTTATTTATATATACATATGGATATTTCTTTTACGATAACTATACTAAAATAGTTAAATATTTTCATCAAACTTAGGAACAATCTAGTAAATTTATGTTTAATTTGTAAGTATAGTTTATTATATGATATCTGCACTACATATACGCATAGTATAGCTATCTCTCGCTAAGTTAAAACAGTTACAGAACTTTTCAAGCAGTCTGCGAGCGATTTTAAGAGTGACGAAAGTACACATGTAAAAATTAAGTTGTGTTTATTTTTTAATACGTAATCATGACGTCTCGGTGTTGCGAAAATATTCCAGATGTACATATTTTGTTTCATTTATGGCGAAGTATAACAGCCTTCGTAAAAGATGCATATTTTGCCTACTTCTGAATTAAGTTAATTCAGCAAAATAAATAGTGGGTTCCACATAAATTCTGTTATTTTTGTGAGACTTATGGGAAATCAAAACATTCTCATTTGGTATTTCTATGATGTGGCAGAACCAAACAATTCATACTATGTATTATTACTATTGTTTGAACAATGTGGCGGGATATAATTCTAAAAACCGTTCCAAAAACCTTTATCCCGATGTTTCATCTATAACAAAGCGAGTTCTAAATATATGCGTTTATCATAAACGTCAGAACACAGCGATCGCCAAGTAGTGGTGAAACATGCCCATGAATGAGCAGTGACCCTTAATACAAAAAGAACTAAATGACTTGGTAAGGGATCTTGGATAACCTGAATTTGCAGCGGAATTTCTCAGCTCTAATCTAAAGGTTAACAAGATATCAAGGCTGGTGGGACGTCAATGTGATAGCGGATTATAGTTCGATGATTCATAGAGATTAAACAGAAAAAGTTCATAAATAGAAACCAACAAAACGAAGCTTTTCCTAAAAAAGTATGAAAATTATAATATAATGTAATAATATTATTAAGAGTGCCTCTTCAGTAAACCCGGACATATGTATTGCCACTTGGATTGCACCAACCCCATAGTAAATAGATCCCAGAATTTAACGAGAACACTATGTTCTTAGTTAGATGATACATCATAATAGCTTTTTTCAATAAATACTTTCTAAACAAAGATATATGAACATCCCAATCCATTTCGCTATCGAAATTCAGTCCCAAATACTTAGAAACTGTCATTTCAATATTAAACCATTTCAAAGAACAGCTTATACCAGCACTAAATAATATATGGTTGGAATTTTCGGATCAAAAACAAAACAGGAAAAAATACTCAACCCTGTGGAACACCTATGCCGATATTTTGGCCCTCGCTTAATTAACGAGTATCTTCAATTTTGGCTATTTGTTTCCTTTTATTGATATACGATGCAAACCAATTTACTGTGAAACCTCAATGTACGAATTTTTAAATTTGTATAGTAATAATTTATGATCCACTGTATCAAGTGCCTTAGTGATATCAATAAAAAGTGAAGCAGTCAACCTTTTCTTGTTTATGCTATCATCATTTAACATGTAAAACTTTAATCGATTATCACTAAAAAGAATATTTCTCAAAAAAAGCGATGATTCTAGTTTTGACCAGATTTTCAAAAAAATTTGAATAACACTGGTAGTAGAAATATTGATCTATAAATTACTTGCGTTTTTCTATCGCCTTTTTTATAAACTGGAATGACTACAGGAGTTTTTAAAAAATCCGGATATACATATACCATAATAAAAGCATTTGTTAAAAATTTGAGCTAGCACATCAACAAAATTGAGAGAAATTTCCTGGATAAAGCCATTTGAGTACCTATTCCTTCTAGTCGACGAGTTAGAATTGTTTAATAAGTGAATGGTCCTAGATAATAATTCAAAAGAAGAGATTGGTTAACAGAAGAAAGCACGATCTTGTCGTCTTTCTCCGCTAGAACAACTTGCCACACTGTGATCAAAACTATGGTTAAAATCAGCATCAGTGAGTGTATTTGAGGCAATACTCATAAAAAATACATTGAGTACATTTCCCATCTCAATAGAATCTAGAATGTACTTATTTTTGTAAGTTATACAAGACGTACTCGTATATACAATACGAACATAGAGATACATTTTCATTAAGCAGTTCATAAACAGTTCCCAATTCTTTTTAGAATTTTGCTTGGTTATGTGTAATTTGTTAATAGAATAATTTTCTTTGTAAACTGGAACTTTCATAGTCTCTACAAATTGTAAAGCACCAACGGGCTCATACAAAGATATTGATATATTTATGTTTGGTTTGTGAAATCCTTCTGATACTCGTGAAGCAATCGAATATTAAGATAAGTGGCTATAGCGCCTATTGTGCTTTTTACCAATCGGAAAGGACCATAGGCGGATCATCCTTGTTCATAAAAGAATGTTTTAGTTTAGTTTTAGTTTTAGTTTTAGTTTTTATTTATTTTCATCTACAAGCATAGCTTTATAGATTACAACAATTTTCCAATAATAATAAAAAAAAATATGTATATATATATATATATAGGTAAATTAATGAAAATATAATGTACGTGATTAGTGTAATACCGTTTTTATAGAAAAGAGGAGGAAAGCGATAATAAATTAATTTATTAATAAAGCAAACATAATGTTTTTATAGCGATCTCTAGAATAATGAAAATCTATATCTCTACTGACTTCATTAAAAGACATAGGAGCCCTAGAAATAGGGCGTAGTTTGTTCTATGTGATAGTTGAAAAAGAACGTTTCGAACTCTTAGGCGCCTTTCGGGAGCATAAATTGGCACCTGAAATAAAAGGGCAGGGCTATTTATGCGGTAATACAAAACATTTCTGATAAATAATACATCGTGGGCATATCTTCTTACGTTAAGGGTAAGTATACCCAAAATTGGAAACGTGCGCTGTAAGAGGGCTCAAAGTCCCAGCGCATTTTTTTGAAAATATATTTTGTGAACCGCCTCTGCACTCTTTCTATACGATCCGAGTGGGTCTGATAAATGGGGTTCAAGATTACATCGGCGTATTCAAGAATCGATCTAACCAATGAGATGAATAGACATACTAATGTGTGTGGATCAGAAAACTCTTTTGAATTTCGATTGATAAACCCAACAAAGAGTTAGCTTTGACAACTACATACTCAACGTGAAGAGCAAAAGTTAGCTTGTTGTCTATAATAATACCAAGGTCTTTAATTTGATTTACCCTTATTAAAGGAGGTAAATCAATGCAATAGTCATACGTGTATTGCGTTTGCAATCTTGAAAAAGAAATAGCCGTGCATTTTTGAATATTCAAGTTTAAGCAATTGTGAATACACCAGTTCGATAGGTTGCTAAGGTCGATCTGCATTTTTCTACAATCATCTACACTTTTTATCTTAAGAAATAGCTTAAGATCATCCGCATACGATAAGCATTGATAGATTCTTATACATTGAACAATATCGTCAATAAAAATGATGAAAAGTAGAGGGTCCAAATGACTACCTTGCGGAACTCCAAAGGTACATGATACTAGCCTTGAACAGCAGTTATCTATGTACATTTTTTTGGAACCGACCAACTAAAAACGAGGAAATCCACCTCAGCATTGCAGAATGAAATCCAAAATGTTCCAGTTTCTTTAGCAAAATCTTATGATCCATTGAATCAAATGCCTTTCTAAAGTCCGTATAAATAGCATCAACTTGGCATCCATTTTCAACAGCGTTGATGACATAGGATGCAAAATAGGCTAAATTTGATATTGTCGAATGACCAGAAACAAAACCATGCTGAAACTCAGACAGATGTTCTTTTACATGAAATTATAATTTATTTTTAACGATGTATCGAACACTCAGCAAAAATAAATTTTGAATTAGAAGCAATGCAAGTAAGCACGGTGTGCGTGAAAAAAAGACATTTTTCTTACAGCATTTCATCTATAATAAACATGTATTGTCCATTGGGATTTCAACTTGAAGAAAGGGATTTCACAAACAACTTCAACTTCCTTAGACCAAATTTTATTATTGGTGGCGACTTTAAAGCGCAAGACACCTTTAGATTAGATTAGATTAGATTTAGATTTATTTCATACAAAATTATAATACATAATACATAGGTTCTAGTAATAAGGATTTCAGAAATAATTATAATGAATTTTTTTATTTATATATACTTCAAGTATTTAAATAAATGCCACTTCAATTGGCTTTACAGCAAATAAATTCAGTTGTGGGTGGGGTGACCCTTAAAAACAAAAATTATACAATAATGAAAAAGTGAAAGATAGTATGTGATTAGATGTGATAAGAAAGAAGCAAGATCCAAAAAAACAAGAGAAAAAGGCAAAAAAAAAAAAAAATAAAAAAAATTAAAATAAAGGTAATAAAAAGAGAGTACACGTAGTTACACCAGAACGTCAGATAATATGGATTCTAAAGTAGCATAATCTAGATCTAAGAGCCATTGCTTTACACATTTTTCAAACCTTCCAGAAACCGTTAGAGCTCTTAAGGACTGTGGGAGCTTATTAAATAAGCGGCACGAAGAAACCAAATAAAAGTTTCGAAGGGCGTTGGTGCGATAGATCGGTATAGAGACTAAATTCGAAAAATTTCCACGTAGATTATAGTCAGAAATTATTCTGTAGTTACGATTTCCCGATCTCATGAAGAAAGTTTTTAACACTTTGAAACAATAAAGATGACGAACTGGAAGAATTTTTAAATCACGAAACAACGGATAACTAGGATGTCGACGGTGCTTTCGGCACATAATTCTTAAGACTTTCTTTTGCAGAATTAAAAGTGGTTTAATTTTATTCAAATGAGTTCCACCCCAACACGAAATACCATATTGGAGCTTTGAATGAAAAATTCCATAATATATAGTTCTCAGCAGTTTGTTAGAACAAACATTTTTCAAGTAAAAGAAATGACGGAGAGTATAACGAAAGTAGTTCCTCAGGGACTCTGTATGTTTAGCAAAAGTCATCCTAGAATCAATAGTTAGCCCCAAGTACTTAAACTCCACCACATTCTCAATCAAAAAACACTTATCACTGCAGCTGAGAGTACTACAAAACGTAGGGGCAGAGGCACCGGAACAATTTTCCAGTCTAAATTTTAGGCAATCCGGTGCGTGAAAGTAAACTTCAGCATTAGTGCGGATCTGGTTGGATAAATTGAAGAACATAATTTTTGTTTTAGAGCTGATGCTCAATTTGTGCTCGGAAAACCAAATCCTTAATAAATGTAGATCCCAATTAATATCCGATACCAAATCTAAAGCACTATCAGAACCATAAGAACAGCCAATATCATCAGCGAAGGCAGTAAGTATACCTTTGAAGCATAATTCGAACAGAGAATTTATATAAATGAGAAACAAAATAGGACCCAGTATAGAGCCTAGAGGAACTCCCAAATTGTAAAACTGGAATTCACTCCTGGTTTCGCCAATCTTCACTCTTTGAGATCGATCTGGGGTTCAAAAATGTAGAAGTCTTTATAATGCGGTATAGTAAGCGTAAGCAAATGGCAACTCGGGCTCCGAACATAAACTACAACTAAACCATTTGCAACTCAGTAAAAAGAATGATTAAAGATTTCAAAAATCGTGGAATACAAATTTACCTTAAAAGTTTACCGAGAAAACGATTCCAATTATAAAGGGTATTAAAAATTGAAGCCGAACCAATCAAGAAAAATCACGAAGAATGACCATGGGGTGATAAAGAGAAAGCACACATTTTTTCCCACCTATCTGGAAGAAGCATTCAATTTTTTTGATGGACAAAGGCTCATTCCAAATATAAACGCGTCGGATATAGACAATAGTGCCATAAAAAGCGCAACGCTAGCCGAACCTGAGCAAAAAATTAAGAAACTCAAGCCTGGATACGACCTCGAGAAGAGGCAGTGAAATCTACGCACCAAGTTAAATGCAATATGAAAATCTAACATGACCAATGTCAAGGCTCATTTGAGCTCACACTCATCGGAAGTACAAATCCTTAAGAAACATAATACAGTGCTACCTCGATAATGTGAACTCACAAATCTATACATTACTGTCTCTATAATGTGAACTTTGAAATTTTCTCACCTCTATAATGTGATTAATTCTAGAACGAATTAAAGAACATTTAGATTCAACTCTCGATGTCGAACAGGCAGGCTTTCGCGCTGGATCCTCCTGCATTGACCACATAAACACCTTACGGATCATTATCGAGCAATGCGTTGAGTAAAGGTCTCCGCTACATTTAATGTTTATCGAGTTCGAGAAAGCCTTCGACAGATTGAATCGAGATGCTATCTGGTTGGCCTTGCGCAGGAGAGGCATCCCAGAAAAACTTATAGCTATTATCAAGGCTACATACGAGGGCGGTAAGTGTCACGTCGTGCACAATGGTAAGGTGTCGGAGGATTTTGAAGTCCAAAGTGGAGTACGTCAAGGGTGCATACTGTCCCCACTATTGTTTTTGGTGGTTATCAGCGATGTACTCCGTGCAGCATTGACGGAAGGCAACTATGGAATTCGTTGGACTATGACATCTTACCTTAAACACCTAGATTACGCTGACGATGTTTGTCTACTTTCACATCGGATAATGGATCTTCATCTGATGGCCCAAAATCTAGAAGCTGAGGCAAACAAAGTGGGGCTAAAAATAAACACAGCCAAAACAAAAGCCCTGAGCACTTCTTCTAACAACCGCGCTCAACTTAACATTGCCGGACAGGAAGTCGAGAAAGTTGATAACTTTCTTTATTTAGGAAGTGTGGTCTCGGCTAATCGCGGTGGCACCGAATTGGATGTGTGCAGCAGAATCGGGAAGGCTAAAGCTGCGTTCGGAATGCTATCTAAAATCTGGAGAAGCAATGTTATCAGCTTAAGAACCAAGCTGCGACTGTTCCGCTCCAACGTAGAATCAGTGCTGTTTTATGGGTGCAGTACTTGGAAGGTGGACACCATTAACACACGGAAGCTGCAAGTCTTTGTAAACAAATGCTTAAGAATCATCTTGAGGATTTTTTGGCCGAACCGCATCTCTAACGAACAGCTTTATCTGAGAACGGGCCAAGAACCTATAAGCATTACTATACGAAGAAGAAAGTGGCAATGGATTGGACACACCCTACGGCGCGAAGACAACTCCATTGCGAAATACGCCATGCAGTGGAATCCGCTCACCCAGGCAGGCAGAATAGCGGGACGCCCTAGGCAAACGTGGCGCAGAACAGTTGAGGAGGAATCGAGCTCTTTAGGAATGAGTTGGAGGCAGCTCAAACGCGTTGCAGAACTTCGAACACGATGGCGCGCAGGCGTGGTTGACGCCCTATGCCCCCCGAGGGGTTAAAGGATCTAAGTAAGTAAGTAAAGTATAATGTGAACTTTTCCTCAATATTTCGAATTCTTGTTCTGTTATTCTTTTAATATTGGGAGTTATTTGCCTAGACAGGTTTTTCCATGTTGTACCAAATGTTATTTATTGGGGGAAGAACCTGTCTTATCTTATACGGGCGTTTGTCATTCGAAAATTTTCTTATTTTTAGTTGCAAAAAAACATGTTCCGATAAGGTGAACCCCTCAAAAATGTGAACAGGCCCTTGTTTTAATTAGTTCACATTATCGAGGTAGTACTGTAATAGAAACATAATAATACAGAAACTTCGACAGCCAATAGCAACCGAGAGCTGCTGCGATGTGAAATACGTTAACACAGAGCATCACACAGGATTCCATTTTGCATCATTCCTATCAATGTACAATATGTTTGAGATCAATGTCTTATTGAAACTTCTAGATGAGTGGCATATTTTCCTCGGCATAATAAGGTAACATAATGTTGGTCAATAAATTTACATAAACGGACTGAACCATTGTTTTCTTAATTCAGTAAAATTAACCAACACCATTTCAAGAAAAACATACCCACACAATTTTTTCTGTCCCCGTGATTTATTGTAGGCTGAAGAAATTTCTTGATTTGGAAGATGTCTAACAAATATTGCGCCATGAGATCCTTGCAAATTGAATTTACTCTCGTCACTCCAGAGAATATTACGGAATTTTCCTTACATTTCTTCACGTCTTTAATTGTTCTTTTGCAAACATTTCGTCTTTGCTTTATGTTTCTGGAAGAGAGGAATGACATTTTCCTGGCTGCTCTTCCATCCAAATTACAATCTGCTAACTTCTTTCTAATTATTCCGGCTGACACATTTTTGTCCAGTTCTTTTAAAGTATCTTGTTTATTGTTTATTGATAGCTGTTACAATGTTTTCTTTACATTTGAGTGTAATCGCACAATTTACACAGAGTTGGCAAACTCTGCCAGCCAAAAAAAGAGAGTTTTTTAATTCAAGTTAATGATAACGTTTTACTAAAAAGCTTCGTTTACCATTTGCAGCCGGTATTTTAGAGCATATTTTAAAAAATTAAGCAGAATAGTTCAGTTTTCTCCATTTAAAACACGAAAGACAAAATCCCAAAAGAGAGTGTATTTTTCCCTAATTAGATCTTCTAATTGCGCTTAGTATAGGGTAGGTTGCAACAAAATAAAGGACGTCTCTCAGGTTCTGTGGTTGCATAGAGTACATTCATCCCATCCATCAGTTCTAGGTGACATGTAGTTCAAATGCAGTAGTTCACCCCTGACTTTGGATGCTGCCGAGATTACATCTAAACTTTTCTGGTTATGAAAGTAGCTTTTCTCTCCAAGGTCAGGTTTTAGTACTTTATAAATGTTCCTTACTTGGCTTTTATGGCTTTTCCTCTTGAATAACTCCCACGTGTATCCCTTGATCTTAATTAATAGCTCATGCCGTGTATTTCCCAGGTTTTTTTCGTTTACGAGTATTTCGCGCATGGGTATTTCGACAAATAAATGGAGGTTTCTATTTTCTTTCCGAAAAACCATAATTTTAGATTTGATGGTGTTAAGTTGCAAATTCCATATGTGACAGTATTGTTGTAGATTATTAATCAGATTTGTAACATGTGTGGGGTTTCCGCGAGTATTAGGGTTTCATCTGCGTAGTGCAAGAGCTTTATAGGTAATCCATCGAAAGATATTCCTCCCGGGAGAAAGAAGAAATGCAACCAGATCATCCAGAAAGATCGAAATCAGGAGAGAGCTCAAATGACATCCTTGCTTTACTTAAGATTTCGATTGGATCCAGTTGGACAAGACGTTTCCATCCCAGACCGCTGTGGTCTTACTCATATCGACGTAAATTTTTTTGCAATACTCTTAGTACTTTCGTTGTAATTCCCAGGCCGCTCAGTTTAAAGAACAGGGTTCTTCTGTCGATGGAGTCAAAAGCCGCCTTGAAATCCACGAAGAAAGCATAAGGTTCTTCCTTTTATCCAAAAGGGTCAAAAACTTTATGACAAAGATGTTGTTAACTATGGAGTAGTCTTTGCGGAAACCCGCATGAAATTAACTTAGTAGATCGTTTTCGCATATCCAGTTTGTTAAGCGTTCCTAAATAATTCCTGTGAAAATGTTGGTGATTGCATTAAGAAAGGATATCCCTCTATAATTCTTAGGCTCATTTGGATCTCATTTCTTAAATATCGGGAATATTATACTTTTCTTGAAAGTTGCTGGCACATATTTCCATGACCTTGCAGGCAGACATCAGTCGCATGTGGCATATGATCTTCGATTAAAGCCTAATTTAAGCAATACCTATTTATAACTCTACTTATATCCTGAAAAGTTATGGTTCGATCTAAGAAGTCAACTTCAACAAGACGTAGCGTAAACAGCGTTTGGTTTTGGTTGAGAGATAGATTCAACAACTTTTCGAAGTGTTTAGCTAAAATAGACGGCTCAACGTCACATTTCGAGACAGATCTGGGGGCTAACTATGCACTTCGCCGCGAAGCTCATTTTCATGCGAAATCGCATTTTGGTACTACGGAATTCGCTGGCGAACACTATCGCACTTCGCTCTACTACATTTGAGCAACTATGTAAATGCGAACGTCATTCGATTGACTTCAAATGCGATAGATACGTATATTTTGATGGCGCAAGGGTTGTTGGCGGTGGATTTTCAACTGAAAATGTAAATAAATGAAAAACGTATTTAGGGCAGAAAAACAAATATTTGTTTAAGTAAGCACTTATGAAAACATTGTTCTAATTATCCACTGGTGTTTTAGCAAATTTTTCAAACAAAGTATATTCTTTCCATGACACTTTGACAGATAAATGGAAATGTTTGTGGGCGTATGTCGGGAAATATGGAAATCTTTTGGAAAGTCTATATTCCAACCGATCGTTGTGCATAGTTAATATCATCGCGAACAGAATGAATAGAAATTATGCGATGCGCGGCGAAATGCATAGTTAGCCCCCTGGCCCAGGCTGAATCAAAAACGTAGTTCCGAGTTGGTCAAGCTAAAGCGATCAGATATCAGCGGCGTTGTCGATGTTCTCACTGGATAGTGTCTTATAGGCCAACACGCCAAAAGACTTGGTCTCTTCTCCAACGACGTCTACTGAAGCTGTAGGGACGAGGAGCAGGAGGAAATCATTCTTCACCTCCTATGCACTTGTCCAGCCCTATCGCATAAAAGAATGTTCCATCTAGGGTCCCTCTTCCTTGAATACCTCGGCGATCTGTCGTCCTTAGACGTCATGTGCATCCATCACTTTATCAAAAGCTCCAGTTGGTTTTGTTAGTGGCCTAATGATCCATGGTATCACAAAGGACCTACACTGGTCTAATTGTGTCTGCACTCTCGTGCGGACAGCCAACCTAACCTAACATAGCTAAAATAGGAGCTCCAACTTAAGTGTTTTAGCCATATTCTAAAATGACGTACTGCCTTTTAAATTCGTAAGCACTGAGAAATTCTAAATCAGTAATCTTTGTTTTTGCTCGCAAATGCTCTTGAACTGATTTCTAAACGATTTTTTTCTGACTGCCTCGTATTCCCAATCTTACCAAGGTTAGTACAGTAAGTACAGAGTTATGATTTTATCTTGTTGGCGCCATGGCGCATTGGTTAGTGTGTCGGATCCCTGCCCGTGAAGTTAAATGTTTGAATTCGAGAAAATTAGAAAAAGAAAAATTTCACGGTTCCACCTCTCACTAGCGTCTGATTATTGTTGTCTTGAGAAAGTTTATTAAAAAATAAAAAATAAAATAGATTTTCGAATAAAACACAAAACTGTATGTCCCTTCCATTCGTATGAAAAATATAATACACATAACGCAGGTCCTATGGCGTTCATGGGCTGTTTGCGCCCAATATACATATATGCACGTATTGTTATGCGAGCGTAAAGGTTAAAATAAAAAAAAAACAATGAAAGAAAAAAGCGAGAAGCACGGAAGCTGTCAATGTTACCAGAACGGCGAAATGCAAATGTGGAAGTTTGGCTGGAAAGTCAGTCTATATAAAAGGAGGATGGCAGAAGCCCAAGGGTAAGCTCTGTTTTGGTAAGCGGTGACAGCAGCAATTAGAAAATAACTTTCATTTTAAATGCAAAAAGAATATAAAAGTAAATAGTATCTAACAAAATATTATATTAATATACATAAGCTTAGAATTCTTTAAACTTACATATATTTAACAATTAGTAAATAAATATTTAAAATATCTTTTGAGTTAAAAATGGGTAGCTGGATAGTTTTGCAATACGGCGATCGATACATGACGAGGTTTTTCTTAGCATTCCCCTATTTTCATGACTTTTTATTGAGTTCATTACTTTTACTATTATATTTAGTTATTTCTGTGGCCACAAAGTAAAACCGCCTAAGTCGAATTAGGACAAATTTGAGTTAAGGAGGGCAGAAGATGCTCTACTATTCTAAGTTTATCCTACCAAACTTGTACCTTATTACCTGTTATCCTTACCGAGTTATAGGCAAAGGCATAAGACTAAAATTGCAAATTCCCATACGTTTTCGGGAAAGACGAAAAGTTTGAACTTGTTTTCTGAGAATCTGTGAAAATCGAATTCCCATCAGTTCTGTAATTTTTCTGTATGTTTTACTACCCTCGCAAAGTTTTATGATCATTTCTCTTTCTTCGATTGTACAGTGATTATTTCGTTCCATACTGATATTCCTAATATATCGTATTATAATTATTATATTGTGTACACATACATATTCTACCGTTTTATTTCAATAGTTTTTATCGTATTTTAACTGAAACGGTGTTTGCCCCTATTTTGGTGGCCAACCTATAGCTCACTTTAAGACACATTGATGTTTTAAAACAGAGCAACGGTAGGTATGTATATTAAAGAAAGAGATATGATTTTGTGACTCTGCCGCCGGTATAAGTACACTAATAATTAATAGCCAACAACTTGCTTGAATATTTTTTTCTGCCAGTAAAATGCGGTTATTAAAATTGTACTTACTTGTATATGTTTTTTTTTACCATAATTGTTTGTATACAAAAACGTAGATACATATCGCTCATTTACTTGAAGACTGTCATAACTCAAAAAAGCGATTTTGCAGAAAACGCGTTTAAAGTTTTCAATTGCCTACCACCTTGCAGAAAAAAGACGACATCTTATAGTTCTAACGCGGAGAGTATAGAAGATATGAATATGAAATTTTTTCACAATATGAAGCATGATAAAACGAATAATTCTGAATCATTAACTCAAAAATAGCGTTTTTTGAGTTATGACAGTCTTCAAGTAACTGAGCGATATGTATGTAGTGTGCCCAATCGCAGATATCTTCTTAGAAGCTAATCAGCTCAAGAAGATATTCAAAGTTCCCATTTTTTCCCCGCTTCTGTTCTTTTGTTTTTTTTTTAAATTTGCAGTCATAAATGAAAAATCATTTCACTCCCTGGCAAGGACTAAAAGCTATAAAAACGCTTCACATATGCATGTATGCCAAATATCTCAGATTTCCGGGTTTCCTTGCCACAGATGACCCCGTACATGACCACTATACATAACCGCAAATATCCACTGTTAAAAACTATATTACTCAACCTCTGATACTGGGTAGCGCATACAGCATAACAACGATTCCTCTTCCTGACCTCGTGTAAGTCTTATTAGAGTGGCAGTACATTTTTCGCTTATGCATACATGTGCCTTCATTCGCATTACATTTGACCATGCAGCAACCATTTGCTCTCCCTCTCAAACACAAGTTGCAATTTTTTCTCCTACCCACTGCTGCAATGTGCTATGTTGTATTTGCCAACACAGTTGTTGGCCCTCTAGCTCTGAGCAAGGCGGAGCTTCGTATTCATTGGTTAAACAGCCATTTTCCCTCCTTCCCTCCGCAAGTAGTAGTACATAATTCTCTATCCGCAGATGTAGATATACACTCTAGCATAATAATCAAAATGCAACTGACGATGCAGCAGAAAATGAAAGACACCATAAAAAACATCTAACACTGGCGAGTGGCGTCTAAATGTTTTTCTTTTTGTTTATGATGGGATGGGATGGTAGTTGTTGGATGTTTGATTTCAATGATGCTCCGTCCGTCCGTAACACATAACATATGAGTTTGCAGGCAGTTCGCGGTGTACAGATACACGGCAGTATTCCTTAAGTTCTATCGCGGCGTATTCCCATTCATGTTACTGAAGATGCGCTAGGTAATATTATACATAGATTCGAAAACTTCGGTAAAAAAATAAAATAAAAACGAAAGCATTTCGTGGATGATTACTATCCAGGAGTATGTAGAGAAACTGAGTACATAACCCAATCAACTCCTCTTCGGAGTAGGTACTGCCGGCGACAACGACGTTGGTGGTTGTGAACATTTACAGGAAAAATAGTAATGCGCATAACTGCTTGAATGGGATGTAGCATTTACAGGCGAAATACTTTCTATGCTTTTAGTGCACCACCTCCGACCCGTATACAACGACGTGATAACAGTATGCGATATGCATTTATATTGGGTTGTTGCCGCTATTATGGGCTGACACGGAAGTATATGGCTTAAGAACGCATGCAACGGTGATGCAAACTTCAAGAATTCTAACTGGAGAACTTAAAAGCTATGACTTTTGATTGAACGCTTTGGAAGGGGGATGCTCCAATGTACGTTATAGCCCTCGATGAGACTTTTTTTTTACTTTAGTTTTCAACAATACCTGCATATGTACATATGTACATATTTTTTGTGTGTACATGTACGAAAGTTGATTTTTACTACTAAATAGTCAAAAGGAAAGAAGAACCTTTTTTGCCAGTCTTTGAAAAACTTTTCTTGTGAAAAAACAAACAGTCATTCACCGTTATTCTGAAACTCGATTCGAATCGAAACTTATTCGAATTCATATAATCAGCATTTTTTTGAAACAATACACAACTGACGATACACAGTTTACAAACACGTAATTCTACCGCCATATTATTAGTGGTTGCTACTCAAAATCAATTATTGCAAGAAGTACTTTGCGATTATGGAATAATTAATACATTTAACAAAGTATCATAATAAATACTTCTAATAAAATTGAGTAACAATAGAAAATGTAGTCAATTATCTAGAATTGTTTATTTTGATCTGTTAATTGTAAATTCTAATGCACCACAAGGGAGTCATCTTAGTCCCGCTTTGTTCGTATTGTTTATAAATGATATCCCTTCGGTTATCAAACATTCGCAGATTTAAATGTATGCTTAAGATATTTAAGTATTTAAAACTATCGATGCTCCAAATGACTACCAGTTACTAAAAGTGAACACGCATCACTAACCATGCTCAATAAGATCGTTCAAAACTTACCAAATGCATATTTTAGTATAGCAGTAATTCTTCTCTCCTTAAGAAAGCAATAATCACAGCTGCGGAGGAGTTGGAGATTCCTTAAGTCTGTTGGAGATATGTATAATCTCTTAAAGGAAAAAGCTTCCCCCAATTCTACGCAGAACTGCACAGTCACATAGTATGTGTTCCTCTTCTTTTAGACAGAGGAAGAATGTAATATCCGCTTAGATTCTCATTTTGTTGATGTGGTATTTTAGTTGGCAGTGACCGGTAAGGTAGCTCACAAACCTTCGTATATCCTCTCGCTGTGTCTAAGGATATCAACTGACTTTGTTTTTTGAAGGATCGGACAGTTCTTTTTGCTTGTCTAAGACATTGGGTGTTATTTCAGCGGAAAACGCAAATGCTACTTTCCCAACTGTTTGCTTTGGACGCCGCTTTTCTTTCGGTGAGCAGAATGGTAGCACCTTTGATGCCTGAGTGTAGGTTATGCTGGCGTAAAGCTCAATAGCGTACAGCTCGGCCTGAAAAACACTGGGACTCTTTCCAAGTGATTTCGAAACGTTATGATTTGGTCCATACACACCCGCACCAACTCATGAATCCATTTTGATCCGTCGGTACACGACACGGGCGTAGCATCGGTTTATTATTATTCCATGTATCACGGATTGGGATCTCAATCTCAAACCTTCTACTGATGCGGAGTGATTTAGGCATAAAGTCAGAAACCGTGCTGAGCACATCTAGCTCGGGGAAGTCGACTAATAAATCCATGAGATCCTACTATCATCGTCCGGATTTCGAAGAGTAACTGCACCGCGAATTGCCACTTTCTTGACGAATACATGCAGCGGGGTGAGTCCGATTATAACCTCTATGGTTACTGTATGACAGGTATGCATTGTGTCTGTGATTCCAAGATATGCTAATCTTTGAAGTCTATTGAGCTTGTTGATGGTTGTGACTACCTTTGTTTTTGTTCACCAGACAATGTATGCTTACGTTAGCATGAGTCTAACCCACATAGCAATGGCCGCCTTGCAAATTTTATGTTTAACATGTTTTTATCTACGACAATTCCTATATATTTTACTTGGTCAAAAAATGGTTGTACCATTTAGAGCTAAACGACTATCTTGCTGGGGTTGATCGATAGGCCCTCTCCCATGAGTTGACACACATTAGACGTGTTTTTTTGAAACCTAGCCAGCTAGTAGTTGCTAGTAAAGTAAAATTTTACACATAAAACAAATACAACAACCGCCTTGCTACTACTCTTGATTTTATCCCCAGCAAAAAGTTATTGGCTGGGAATTTCGTGATGCCTAATTTCAGGCGGCGCAAAAACGAATGTTTTTTAGTTATTTGTTGTTGCTGTCACTGCGAGGTTGCATCCGAGCAACAGCTCTTTAAAGTGCCAGGACCTAGCTTCTCGCAACCACTCATGTTGTGTGCGTTATATTTTTCACACGAATGGAAGGGACCTACAGTTTAATGCCGACTCCGAACGGCGATTTGAGAAGCTTTTTCGGGACAACAATACTCTCGGATGTTTGTCAGACGCTCGCGAGAGGTGGGACCGTGAAAAAACTTTTTGGTGTTTTCTGGGATTTGAACTTGGAACCTCATGCGTAGCGATCCGACACACTAACCACTTACGCCACGGCGCCCACTGTCCGACGTTCCTTACTTGAATTATCCGTAGGTTGTTTTTAAGAGAACGGATACAGTTCCATTTTTAGAGTTGCTTAAAATTCATATTATTTTCCCATTCGTTCAAGAGTAGCTCAGGGTTCAATTATTGGTCCAACTTTTTTCAATATTTTCGTTCACGACTTTCCTTTTAAAATTCCAATGTTAGAAGAGCCTAGGACTATTCGGTATGCAGAGAATGCCATTATATTGGCTAGTGACACAAGGCCCGCCAGCGCCCTTAACAAAATCAAGGAAAAACTATCAATATCGGTAGAGTATTTCAATCAATAAGTACGGTCTGAAAATCAAAAGTGTAAGTGGGAGAAGGCATTACTTTGTAGTAAAGGAAAGTAAATCCTTTAGGTTAGGTTAGGTGAGGTGGCTGTCGTGGCAAAGTCAGGGCACACTTAGACCAAGGCTAGGTCCATTATGACACCACAAGTACATGGGTAACGCTTAATTACCCCAAGGTGGGATGAGGACTGAGAAATCTCAATTAGTCTGAGTAGAGTGACTAGTTCAATCGAACGCTGAATAATTGTCTTGAATTCGTGGAGATAGTCGGGTGCGTAAGAGTATTTGGGGTGGCAGATGCAACAGAAACACTGGTACTCTTATGCAATTCTGTAAAGCTGTATGTCAAGTATAAATTCCCAATGAAACAAAGCAGGTAATAGGAAGATCCACTTGTCGCTCATGAAAGGTGACTGTTCAAGTTCTAAACTCGTGTAGGTGTTAAGTAAACTCTTCCTTAGAGCAGCTAGTGCTGGACAGATGCCTAAAAGGTGAAGATTACTTTCTTCTTCCTCCTCATTTCTGCAGCTTCTGCAAAAGTCATTGAAGAGGACAACCATTCTTCTGGCATGTCTGCCTATCAGACAGTGTCCTGTGATTATTCCTACTGTGAGGCCTATATTTATGCTATTTAAAGACAGAAGTCTTTTAGTTATCTTTACGTCCAATAAAGGTCATATCCTTTTGGCCGATATACGCGTATTTAAATCGTTCCGCCTGTTGATTACGATTTCTTGTACTTCGGTGGATAGGCGAAGTTTTATCGTTTGTATAGGGGCGGTCAGCTAAGAGCCACTCGGTGCCCAGTTTGGCTAGTTCATTTATCTTGCAGTTTCCTGGAATATATCTGTTTTCAGGGAACCATCACAGAGTAACACAGAATAAAGTAATCTCGTTAAAAGATTCGCGGCATGGTTTGACCATCTTAGACCTTATTGTTGACGCTTCATTTACTTTACAAATAAATGGAAACCATATTCCTTTATGAGATGAAATGAAGTACATGGACATACACTTTCATAAAATACATCTTTTTAATAAACACGGAAGAAAAGTGCTGACGAAAACGAAAATGGCGAAAGCAATCATATATACGCAAATACAAAGCTACTTATGTATAAAACATTAATCAGACCCATTCTACCCAACGGATTTCTTACTTTGTTCACAATCTCACCCATTGGAGCCAAAAAACTACATAGTTTTGAATGATTTTATTTTGAGATTTTGCTGCGGAAAATTCAGAAAACCAGATGAAAAATTATTTTCAAACAAAACTCTTTACGAGGAAACTAAAAGGTTAGCCCTTATTCTGCAAGTAAAAAAGTAGAGAAATGGAGAGGCTTGCCTGGCCATAAACGTTACTGTGCCTTGGAACTCAAACCAGGGTTACCTTAAATTGACTAGCTAGGCTAGCTTATTTCGGTATTCTTCAACTAGTTTGGAAGATATAGTAACCGAGGCGATGACTTTGAAAGCAGCTTCGTTATCAATGAATATGGCGAAACCAAACTCATTGAAAACTCGCGGGTAGCGAGTAATTCCGCCTGGAAGACACTGAAAGTGTCTGGAAGTATATATGATTTTCAGATATTCACTGATTCAGACAACAAACCCACCCGATAAGATATCCTTAATCACCTGTCCATTTTGCTATTCTATTCTTGTGGGGAGGTGTACGTCGAAACGCTTTTGGAAAATCATTTTGGGAATAATGTAATCTGTTGGAGTCGATACTATGGCCGCAGGGTTTCACAGTCCATCACTCGGCCTCTCTCAGTGTGATCGCGCTATGTGCTGTAATGTTTGTTATGTGCATATCTAAGGGCAAAAAATGCAGAAAGACCGTTGGAGCATCTGACGGAGTTGATCACTTGCAACTGTTCTAGACCCCTTTTAGCGAAAGAACGACGCAAATGATGGTCTCGTAGATTTTATTTCTGCACCATTGGATCTCATACAGATGTACGCCAAGATCCTTGCGCAAAATTGTCCACTTAGTGGCAGACAAAATCGCTGCAATCGACGGCGAATTGATAAATTTGGTTCTTCTCGCACACTTCCGTTTACAGCGACAATATCCTCTTCAGTACGCACATTCATTTGACGCATTAGTGTATTGCATCAGTTAGAGAGCATGTGGTATGAAATCTGTCCTTAGCATAGTCCGATGGATGGCTTTTTCAGATGATTATAAGGGTCATACAAATCACGAAGTCATATACGCTTCGCGAATCGACGACCGATTCTCAAATTGAATTTTGACCGTTTAGTATCATTACTGAAGCGCGAGTCTAATCATGGTGATTTGCTAGACTAGACATTTATGTTTTGTAAATGACAAAAAGTGGGGGCAGAATGACAGCTCGGTCTGACATTTATCCCTATCATAAGTTCTAAGCGAGAAAAAATACTCTTCACAAAAAAAGAGAATTAAGTTTTTTGGATTGGTGCAATAATAATCGCTTATTTTTAAATATTGATATGTCCTTTTTTACATGCAAAGTTAATTAATTTACTAAGAATTATATGTTTGATTCGTGCCCCTTTAGAAGAGTTATGAAGTTTGCAAGCAAACACTTCATACGAAAACTTAAAAATAGAATTTCGGGATTCGTCGGTCTTAAGGATCTTATACATCTCGTTTGTTGCATCTGTTATTGAAGGCGTATGCAGATTAGAGCCCGTATAAAATAAATTTATGGGATTTTGTCCCTGCTTTCTTCCGCAGACTGATAGATTTGTATTGCCTCCATACATTAATAGGCTGCAGCCTGCAGTTCATAAGCCTATCTTTATTATCTCAACTCCGTCGGTTCCAGGTCGCTTGAATCTTAATATTACCCAAGCTAGCATAAGAAGACTGATCCAACTCAACCTAATTTTTAGTAGATTTAACTATGGTGCTGATAGACACCACCTTTGGAGTAAAATCAACGATAAATAAATAAATAAATAAATAAATAAATAAATAAATACATAAATAAATAAATAAATAAATAAATAAATAAATAAATAAATAAATAAATAAATATTTTGCGCAAACAGCACATGAAGAGGCTGTTGTGTGTATTATATTGTTCGCACAAGTGAAGCGGACCTACAGCTTTATGCCTTATCTTAAAGACTGTTTATTTATAATTAGTTTATTAATTGTATTTTTCTTTCAGAATATTTGAGGCATTGAGAGCGGTAGTGGCGTAACCCTTATTTTTTCAATTTTGAGTTTATTACACTATCATGACGGAAAATAAATTTTCTTTCACCTCAGAAATAGCGTAACCCATATTTGCTCATAAATCAATCAATGTTAAAACATTGTTTCTACACGGAATTTTTCCTAGGGCAGAATGGCGTAACCCGCTTACGCCACTTCTGCTTTATAAAAAATTATGAAATGAATCGGCTCCAAACACATACGTCCTTTCTGCACGAACATTTTACAGTAAGCTACATTAATAGTAAATAACCCAAAACAACAGCGTCAATATTTTCTTCATATGAATCACATTATACCCGTCATAAGTCCGAAAGAAAATTCTTATTTTCTGAACTTAGCATTTCTAAAATGTATAATTTGTACAAGGATTCTCATGCCAGTCCCGTATCAGAGCATGTATTCCGAAAGACTTTTAATAATGACTAGGATCGCGTATGGTCGAAATTCGACCGAGAGGAAAAAACCAAGCAGCGCATTTTTTTTTCTGCACGTCTATGGCACAGTACCTTTCGCAGATATAAATTTAATTCCCCTAAATTTCGTGCTCACGTATTAATACATAAGATTTCAATCTATCATTTCATGCTCCAATAAAAGATTCTTGCAAAAAAAAAATAAATAAATAAATATTTGGCGCAACAGCACTTTAAAGTGCCAGGGTCTAGCTTCCCGCAACCACTCATGTTGTGTGCGTTATATTTTTCACACGAATGGAAGGGACCTACAGTTTAGTGCCGAATCGGAACGGCGATTTGAGAAGCTTTTTCGTCACAAAAATACTCTCGCATGTTTGTCAGACGTTCGCGAGAGGTGGGACCGTGAAAAAACTTGTTGGTGTTTTCTGGGATTCGAACTTGGAACCTCATGCGCAGTGATCCGACATACCAACCACTTACGCCACGGCGCCCACTTCTTGCAAAAAATGAGACTTTTTTAACAATAAGATTAGAAGCCTCAGATACAAATTAAACATGAACTACATCTTAGAAAAGCGAATTTGGCTAGAAATGGCATGAGAGATGACACAACAAGAGCCAAGGAATCTAGTGACACTTCGGTAATTGCATTTGATCTTATGAAAACCTTGCCGACTCCAGTCATTACAACGGGTGTGTACTAATAGGCATAAGAGGCAACGTTGGACATACTGTCTAGGTGTCCATGACATGGCAAGGAACAAGGCTTACATGTACATTTGGGATGAGTCGGTTGGATCAAGAGGTCCGCAAGAAATTGGCAGCTGCCTGTTGCATTATATTAAAAATGTTGTGAGGACCCCAAATTTAATCAGGTACACTGACCAGTATGGTGGGCAAAATAGAGGCATTAAAATGTCCGTTTTATGCCAATATATTGTTTCACATAGTGACTATATTGTTAACTAAATTGACGGTAAATTTCTAATGAGTGGGCACTCTTACTTACCTTGTGACCAAGACGAAAAACAAAAGAAGTATTTTAAAGACATTTTCGGCCCTAAGGATTGGTAAAGTTATAGCAGCGGCAAGCAAGAAGGAGCCATTTCAAATTATTGTTATGGATGGAACTTTGATGTTTTCGACGAAAAAATTGGAAAAGAATATAACCAATCGGAAAGTGATTACAAATAAAAGTAAAGTGGAATGGCTTAAAATTCAATTTTTGAGAGAGACGCCATTCAATATTTTTTTCCGAGCCAATGGAAAGTTGCGGAAGTAATAATGGTCTTAAAACCAGGAAAACCGCCAAATGAGGTAAAATCGTATAGACCAATTTCGCTTCTTCCAGTCATATCCAAAATTTTCGAGACGATATTACTAAGGCGTCTCCAACCCCAGCGGGGAACAGCAATCATGGGCCACCCAAGTATAAAGGAAAAACGAATTGCATCGAAGTTTTTCCAACCACTGCACCAAAGAAAGGTTCCTGCCTGGTAGTACAATGGACCGGAGAGTCTGAGTGCTCTGGGATTTGGGTTTCCTTTTTTTAAGAAAAAAAAAAAAAAGGCGTCTCCAACCGGTTATAGAAGAAAATAATCTTATCCCTGACCACCAGTTTGGGTTCAGAAGTAAGCATTCGACGATTGACCAGGTGCATAGAATTACTGACGTAATCGAGAAAACATTTGAAGAAAAAAAGATTTGCTCAAGCGTATTTCTTGACGTCTCGCAGGCCTTTGATAAGGTGTGGCATGATGGCTTGAAATCCAAACTACGACAAGTTCTCCCTGTGTGCTTATACGATATTCTAGTATCACATCTGGGGAATAGACTCTTCCGTGTAAGACATGGAAACGAATACTCGCAGCTCAAAGAAATTTCGGCCGGCGTACCACAAGGAAGCGTTCTTGGGCCGCTTCTCTATCTGTTATATACTCGAGATATACCGAAAGAAGATGGCACTATCCTAGCTACGTTTGCCGATGACACCGCTATCCTAGCAGTAGGTAAACCAATCGAAGAAACGACTGAAAAACTGCAAAACGCGCTAAATAAAGTAAATGAATGGACGAGGGACTGGCGGATTGCCCTCAACGAATCTAAATCTGTTCACGTGAATTTCACTTACAAGAAAACTAATAACTTGCCAATTTTCCTAAACTCGGCCCGAATACCTTTTGCAAACGAGGCCAAATACCTGGGAATGACACTCGACGCAAGACTGAAATGGAATTCGCACGTGAAAATGAAACGTAAAGAACTCGAAATCAAATATAGCGAAAAGTACTGGTTACTCGGAAAGCATTCCCAGCTCAGTACTGAGAACAAACTGCTTTTATACAAGCAAGTGCTAAAGCCGGTGTGCACCTACGGTATACAACTTTGGGGTTGTACCAAGAAAACAAATGCCAATATTTTACAAACTTTTCAAAATAAAGTGCTAAGAGAGATTGTCCAAGCACCGTGGTATATTAGAAACGACGATATCCACAGGGATCTCGGAATTCCGACAATCGAAGCTGAAACTAGAAGCTTCGCGAGAAAGCATAGAAACCGACTAATCGGACATGTCAACAATACAGTCCTACAAATATTGGATGAGAGCAATTTATTGCGCCGACTACAAAGGACATAACCCTTCGACTTGGCGAGATAATGATGAACCGCGTTTAGATTGCGGAACATGCAGGATCTTTCAGTGGAAAGTAACCTGCCAAACGTTTTTATTTCGTGAAAGAAAAATTGCTTGATAAGTTAATACTTAGTTGCGATATCTAACAAATTTATATCGAAGGGTGGTGTTTTTTTAGTCAGTAAGAATCTGACACTACTATGAGCACGCGCTTGCTATTCTCATAGTGTCTATGGAAGATTTTTCACCAACCCTCGGAAAAAAAAAAAAAAAAAAAATTTTTTTTTACAAGTACAGTAAAGACGTACTTTTTGACACTGTGATTTAACAAAAAAAGAACATCTGCATTTATCACAGATCTCGACTTATTGTTTCCAAAAGGGAATGCTATTCTTCTTCTCCTTCTTCCTTTTTATCAGCGAGGTTATGATCCGAAAATAAGGGATCACAGCCCTCCCACTTCCCCGCATTTCTACTGATCCACCTGTGGGGTTCGCCTATTTGACCGTAGAAAATATCGGCAGGCCCGCCGATTTTGGATCACTCGGTTACTAAGGCCAATAAAATGCCGATGTCGTCGCATTTGTGTGATCCAGGTGTTTATAGGCCTGCCTTTCCTACATCGCGATGTCTTTGGAACGTGCATTGATATTGCCTTTTTAACAGGGTTCAAATGATCTCTTCTTTGAACGTGGCAATACCAGCTGAGCCGGTCGCGCTCTATTTTTTGTACGATGGTTTCCTTGATGTGAAAGCTTCCACGGATCTTCGAACTTCTTATTCGATCAAACTTTGACACTCCTGCTGTCATGCGAAGCATCTGCATCTCAGCTGTCGTTAATTTACTCTCATACGCTTTGTACATCGTCCAACATTGTGAACCGTATGTGAGCGCTGGACGCACAACTGCGGTGTAGAGACTTCCTTTCAACTTAGGTGGCATTTTTCTGTCATAGAAGATAGCGGAATTTTCTCGCCACTTCATCCACCCTACGCTAACGCGATGATTGATGTCGTCATCACAGGTTGCTTTGCTATTGATCATAGATCCCATATATTTAAACTTTTCGCACTTGGGAAGCACTGTTCCATTCAAATAAATGTCTTTAGTAGGCCTGAGTGGATCAGAGAACGGGCAGCACAAGTACTCTGTCTTTTTCGAACTAATGCGATACCCATTTCACTCCAAAACGTCCACCCACACATCAAGTGCTCGTTGCAGGGATGTAGGATCCTCACTTATGATGGCTCCATCGTCAGCAAAGAATAACTGATGTACCTTGGGGTCCATCACTTTACCTTCAAGCAGATAATCAAGGACTGTAATAAAGAGCAAAGGATTTAAAACGCTTGCCTGGTGCACCCCGACTTTGATTGGGAACTCTTCGGTTACTCCAGCGGGGCATCTTACTCTTGTCTTTGCTCCCTCGTACATGTCCATGATCAGCTGTACATTGGTTCCTGGAACCCCTCGATGTCTTAGCGCCAACCATATCAGATCTCGTGGTTGTCTGTCGAATGCCTTTTCAAAGTCAACCAATACAATATGCAAATCCCTTAAGGAATCACGATGTTTTTCCATTATGATCCTTATACTTTGGATTACATCTGTGGTTGATTTACCCGTTTATTTACGAATCCGCACTGATCATCAGATAGCCGTATTATTTATCGCAGTCGGCCACCTAATATCCGCTCAACGATCTTCATGGTGTGTGACATCAGCTTGATCGAACGGTAGTTATCACAGTTTCGCGTATCACCCTTCCCTTTGTATACAGAGAGAAGGTAACTTTCCCATCATTGACTCGCCATTGGATCACCTCTCACAAATTTGGAGATGAGAACTCTGAGCCATCTGAACCCGATGTCTCCCATCTTTTTCCAAAACTCAGAGGGCATCTTGTCTGGCCCAACCGCTTTTCGTTTTTTGTAGCATTTGACTGCCTCACTAACTTCTTCGACTGTAATGTCGGGTATTTCTTCACAGTTAGGGGTGGCTCTTGAAAAGTATAGCCTGGAAACTGTTCATTCAAAAGTTCTTTACAATACTGCCGCCACCTCTGCAGAATTTTGTCGTAATCCACAAGAAGCTGGCCATGAGCATTGTTAATGAACTTTGGCGAACGAATCTCCTGAGCATTCCTCCTTCTTTGGGCAGCTATTTTGAAGATGGTTGCGCTCTTGTTCATGTTCTGTCTTCGCAGCTCCTGGATAGCCTGGTTTGCATCAACAACCCGGAAATATATTTTCTCCAGCTCCCGATACAGGCCCTCCGTACTCTCTGCTTGAAGCTGGGCGCCTTTTTCTTGCAACATCTGTATTCTATTTCGAGGCGAGCTTTTTCGTCACTATTATTAGAGGGGAACTTTGACCAAGCTTTGAAAGCCGCTTTCTTTTCTTTTATCACCTTCTTAGCTTCATCACACGACCACCATGTTTCTTTGGCGTGTTGATGGTGTCCTTTTGAAGCTCCTAGCAGTGATTTGGCCTTCTTTAAGCAAGTTCGCTGCAGGGAGTCCCATATATTTTGTGCCCTGCACTCTTCATCCTCAGCTCCGTTGATGATGTGAGACGTGATTTTTCATTACGAAAACAAAACCCTCGCCTTTTTCTTTGTCCAGATTGTACCACTTGATTTTCTCAAAGACCCTTGTTTGTTTGCTTTTCTTCGGTGTTTTCATAAAAATTTCTGTTAGCAGGAGACGGTGTTGCCGAGCGATTGCTCCTCCCAGGATCACTTTGTAATCTTTTACCCGAGACTTCACGAAACTGCCTACTAAATGGTAGTCAATCTGAGTTTCATCTCCACCACTGCTGTAAGTGATCAGGTGTTGGCTTTGTTTGATGAACACGGTATTTAACACGTTAAGACCGTGTGATTTGCACATGGTAAGGATGTCTTCACTAGGAAAGTTCCTGGTGCCATATCCTAGTCCTCCATGACTCTCTTCATAGTCTTCGTTTGACTTCCCGATATTTCCATTCAAATCTCCTCCAACAAACAGAAACCCTTCCTTTGGGATGTTATTAAGGAGATTCTGGAAATCTACCCAAAATGCATATTTATCTCTCTGATTGCACCCATTTTGGGGAGCATATGCACTGACAATATTCCACACCTCTCCTTGTATTACTAGTTTGAGAGACATCAAACGGTCAGTTGACTTCGAAATGCTCTTACCAAGTAGTTCTGCCGCAAGGATGATACCGATTCCGTCCCTAGCCTTTTCCGTTCCGTAGTAGAACATCTTGTAATCTTTTATCCAAACGTCCAAGAAACCCGCCCGATTTCTGGTGTTTTTCCATTTCGTCTCTTGGACACACAAGATATCCACCCGCCTTCTAATCATCATCTCTTCCAGCTCGTAACTTCTACTGGTCATGCTTCCAACGTTCCAACTCGCGACCCTCAAATTTCTTCCAAACTGTTTCATTATTTTGCTAGCCCCCGGAATCCGTATACCTCTGACCCGAACATTTCTGCTCGGTCCAGGATCAGTACCATGCACAGCAGTAGTAGTGCCTGGCGGGGTAGTGCCTTTCCTTTTTGCAAGTTTTACCATACTGATACAGTTTTGCAATATTACCATATTGCGATGGTGTTTGTTGTTTGACACGTGCATGCTCCTGTTTTAGTATTGTTTGATCTTTCTTCTATGACACCGGTGATCTCCAGTCGTGTCAACCCACGGACTCGCATGCACACTTGTGGGAGGGTTTTTAAGGTAGTTTATGTGTCGGTAGGCTCACTTGGGTGTTACATTGCCTAGATCTGATTTGTCCCCTTAGTCGCCTTTTACGACAAGCGCTAGTTGTTGGGGTGCGCTGCAGTGATATTCTTAACCCGTTCCTGCATGGGGCATTCCAGAAAGGGAATGCCATTGTTGAAGTAAAAAAAGAAGATTTACTGGATTTATTAAATTTACCACTACTTTTATAAAAATTTTAAAACTATTTCTACAGACACAGACGTTGGGTCAGTTGAGTACGTAGATGAGGATGATCAGTATTCTTAACTTATACAGATACGTCTTACCTATTTTGTATTTCAAAACCGACAGTAAAAATATTTGTTTAATAATCTGTATTTTGAATTATTGGTGTAACCAACTTTCGTTTAATTATTCCAGTTTCCAAAAAGCAGTAGTGGTGTAAGTCACATAAAATCCAGTAATTCATTCATTTACAGACAAGATTGCCATCTAAAATAAAAGATATGCCAACTAGTTATGTCATAATTGAGGTTTATTATCTATTATTTGAAATAGGAAACAAATAATAAAGACTTATTTTTCTTTAACTTCTTTAATCGCTATTATCTCAATTGTTGCAATTTGGGGTTACGCCACTACTGCTCTCAATGCCTCATTTCTTCTGGCTACAGTTCTCTCGAATATGTGTCAGACGTTCACAAGAAGTGGGACCGTAAAACATAACTTTTAGTGTTTTCTGGTATTTGAACTTTTAACTTCACAGTCGTCCGACACACGACCACTACGCTACATCTACATAGTTGATTAATCAAGATTGTCCACCTAATTGCACTCACTCATCAATAGCCCCATACTGAATTTTAAGTACAATTTCACTTCCAATTAAGTCTGGGTCTTACTATTAAACTGACGTCAGGTGTTGTATTTATGTACATATAATCATCAAGCGAATTTGTCCGCACATAGAGAAGTTTCTTTAGAAACTTTAGACATTCCTCTATTGTGAGTACATTACGCACAATCACACTTGCGACTCTTTACACCATAGTTTGCACCTATGTTCCTAAAACTGCCTGTAGGTATCCGTAGATGTTTACGTTTTATCGTCATACATTTCTTGTACAATCTTCTTCAGCCAATAGAGTAAAGAGATACGAATAACGCAAAAACAACTCAGAGGCAATTTGAAAAAAGAAATTGTGATGAGTCAAAATTTAATAACTTTGACTCGGTTGGACACCTAAAGTGCCAGGAAGGAGAAGAGAAGACTTGGAGTCAAAAGACATTCTAAAGATAGAGAAACATAGAGGTGGAGGTGTTAATTTAGTCATATTCAACGATATAATGAATAAACAAGTTTATTTAAATATTTTTACGAACAACCTTTGATAAAGTGCAGATAAGCTGCGAGTTTCTATTGACTACCACTTCCACAAGTTAATGATCTCTAGCATGCAGCTGTTGATGTAAAGTTATGAATCGCATTTAACACCCCTCATTAGTGTGTAACATCTTTATAAAGTCCTGATTTTAAGACCCTTGACCTTATATAGTGACGTTAAAAAAAGTATATTCGTATCAGCAGCATCGTAGTAATGATCATAGATGATGACTGTAATGTTGTAAGACATGTGTTTGTCTTCAGTGTAGAAAGTTTTGTCAGAAGAATTTAAATGTGCCAAAACACGTGGTGCTGTCCACAGATACTTGAAGACAGATCAAGAGCAGAAACAATTCAAAGTTCACATTGCAGTAAGCCGTGTAGTTTGCAGATTGAAATGAATATAATGCTCAATACCACAAGAGGAAGCGAGACACCCTTGCTTAAAAGGCCGAGGAAGTTTTGGAATCAACAAGAATCTAGTAGGCGCTCAATACCGAGTCAACAAAGAAGAAATAAATGCCGCTTTTAAAGCGCTCAAGGAAATAAGGTGGAAGGACTTGATGCCGAATCCTACAAAAGAGTGCAATGATTGTCAAGCAGCCAAAGAAATGTAATTCAACTGTGTATAAGCTAGATTCTGACCTGGATCTTTTCGATCATTATCGAACAAGACGGTCGAGTAAAGGTCTTCTCTACACCTGCGCTTTATTAACTTGAAAAGGCTTTCGACAGAGTGAATACATACATATTAGGTACGTATGGAATGTTTTGCACAGGGAGGCATCCCAGAAAAATGTTTGGTTACTGGAAACAAGTCATAAAGACACAAAATGCCAAGTGTTGCGTAGAAGTAGCCTGCCAGAAGAATTTGATATTCAAAGCAGTGCCCGACAAGGCTGTAAACTGTCACCACTACTATTTCCAGTGCTTATCAGTGATGTGTTTCGCAGTATTTTATCGAGAGTAAGTTGTCAAGTGGAGTCTTATAACCCACTAAACTTCAACTATGTCATATAATAATGGCTTTTGACTTCGAAAATCTGGAAAAGCAAGCTACAAGCTTAAACAGCCATGTGTAATTATTCCTTATTCAGTATTGCTGTATGGGTGAAGTACAATCAATAATTGGAAGGTGACCGCCATTGTTGTGAGAAAGCTTCTAGCTTTTTTGATCGTTGTTTCGGAAAAATATTGTGAGTATTTGCCACTAACTCTATTTTAAACAAATAGCTACATATATGAGAAAACGGGCCAAGAACGTTGCGATGGGATTATACGAGAACAGAAAGGGCAATCGATTTGTTACATCCCTCAAAAAGGGAACAACTTGAGGTGAACCTTCGAATTGGATTCACGGGAATTGGGGAAATTTTCCAGAGTATTAAAACACATGGCCAAAAATACGACGGCGCAATAGACGACGAAAAAAATTAACATTTGAGTCCCCGGATTACTGTGTGCCAACTCTTATTACGGGCAGGGTACCTGTTTCGAATGGGAGGCTCTTTATGGGGTGGTAACTGAATTAAGCTGAAATGACTAAAAATTATGTAAGAAAGCCTACAGAGTGCATAGAGAGCTTATATTTAAGAGCAGAGCAAGAAAATAAAGAAAAGTAAACAAATCATGTCCTGCAGCTGTCTTTGTTTTTATCGTTCGTCACATAGTCAACATTGTTGACATTTCAGACCCACTTTCTTGAAATATGTATACATAGTAAAAAAAGGACCCAGAAGAGGATTTAAAGGAAAAAAGATTTGGAAGAAAAAAGAGAGTGTACAATGGTCGCAACCAAGAAATAAAACGTTTTGGATTTAACTGAGATGTTCCGTAAATGGTACCCTAAGCTTTATAAAGGACACCTTGTATTAGTGCTAGCAAAGTACGCGAATTTTTAAACTAGGTAGGCCACAGAGTCGGACGCGTAGGTATAGGTACCACAATGACTATGCTTTGCAGAAAGCATTACTCATGTATTATGCGAATATGTGAATAAAGCTCATGGGCGCACGACACACTTATAATACTTCTTTAGAACTTTAGAGGAATAAGGTTTCATCGACTACAACGAAATCTTTTAGGTTTTGATGCCTTATTTATTTCTCCAGGGATCGCGATAGGGCGATTACGACGGGTAGTTATAACTTTCATTGGAAATTATCTCTTTATCCCTTTCTTTCATTTTGACTTTTAGGATATTCTGTACTCAAAATAAAAACACTTCTTATCTTGCATTGAAATCAGCTGTACCTCCGGTCTTTGTTTGTAAGTTTTGTACAATTCTTTCAAGTATTATATTAAAGAGATCGCATAAAAGCGCGTCACTTTGCCTAACACCTTCCCTGACATCCAAAGGGTCGGTGGTTTTCTTACCGATTTTGACGGACGATCTTGGCAGAGGTGCCGGGACTAGACATGGCTCTGTTTAATTCGTCTCTATACACGCTATCATAGGCAACTATGAAATCTACGAAGAGGTGGTGCGTATCAACTTTATATTCGGGATTTTTTTCCAAGATTTGCCGTAGTGTGTATATTTGGTCAATGGACAACTTTTTCGACCTGAAACGACACTGGTAAGCAACTATCAGGTTGTTCACGAGTGGTCTTAGGTGTTCACATCATACGGCAGAACGGATTTTATGTATACTTATACATACTTCTAGAGTAGGCGTAGTTCAGAAGATCTGCTTTCTGCATGATGGACAAACGATGTTGAGGTTCTATTCATTGGGTATACTCTCGTTCGACCTAATTTTTCTGTTGAGCTGGTGCAGGCTCCTTACCACCGCATCTTACACCTCCTTGAGCCCGTCGGCTCCATCAGTTTTGTTGAATTTAAGTTTAGATATATGTAGCTATCCTCAAATCATTTTAATCGGGTTGATGGTAGTCTTGACTGCTATTGTCACTGTTGAATGGCTCATTCTATATCGCACCGGAATATAAGTCATTGTTGCCGTTTAAGTGTCTGCAGAAGAGTTCTTTGCATATCCCCAGCACCGACAGCGATTCTACTATTATACATACTACGAATATATTACCAGAAATAGTCATCAGTCCAATAACCTATATCATCGATATCACTCTATTGAAAGTTTTGGAGATACCACGGTAATCACGTATGTACTCTCCATTCTCAGGGAAAAAAAAATAACTAGATCGATGCTTCTAGATGGTGGCTAACAATACTGAACTTAACATTAAACAACTGAGTAAGGAGAGGCTTCATAGCTCCCTTACTTTAATTTTTCAAGTCCTCACAAATTTTCGGGCACTAAACAGGTTCGCAAAAATGTACATACTCGTGTGAGTATAGTACGCCGGTATAGTCGATTACGAGTATATGCGTACATTTTAAATGCACTTTTCCAACATCAATTGAATACTCATTGCGCCTTCTTTCTGAGGGTTGGCATACATATGTAAAAATACATATATTATTCCCCACCAACATTTAAATAAAAAGTCATAGACTTTTAATTACCGGTACGAATGGAACTGAAAGTTGACTACCCAATGATTTGCCGGCTATTTCTCTGGGACGCAAATGTAGGCATCGATGACGAACCAACAGGTGACAATACATGATTTATGCATAATAAACCCTGTTTAATTGCTTAAATTAATTGCATTTCCAACAGAAATTTCCATGTTGTACAGCGTGATTGCATGGTAATGATACATCAAGCATGAAAATTGCAAAGTACTACTTACTAAATGTGTTTGTTGTCACATTGAAATATGATATATTTTACGATAACAATAATAAAATTTTATTGTTTTTGAAGATATGCCGTCATTCAACTGTTCCAATGTTTTTCTTTGGGTTGACTGACATTGGAAGCACGGAAAGTTTTAATGTAGAACGATCTAACATGATATATACTCAGATAGAGAGAGATATATACTGAGAGCGTACAACTTTGTAATACCTTTAACCAGTAATAATTAGTTTACCGACAATAATTGCTTCCTGATTATAAGTTTTGAAAGCTGAACTATGGCATATTTGGTACTCGATTTGGAAATATGCAACCGATGTTCCTAATTTAAGTTTCATACTATCGTACGCGTCTTTTTAAGCTTTCTTATTTTTCTTCAAGCTTATTGCTGACAAAAGATGTCTTCCTCAAGATTATTTAAATTAAAAAAAAAAACAATAATAATTGACAGTGTCGGACACTGCCGCAATTAATTTATTTTCAATCGTATATAATGGAATGAAAATATTTTTTGAACTAGTTATCGACCCCGCTGTAAGTCCAGTTTTGGGCCCCCTCCATCAAACTGGCTATGTCAACTGGATCCGATGGGTCTGGGTCGAGCTTCACTACATTCTCCAGCACTTCACAGCAACGAAATTCACATTCATACGGCTCGTCAGATGCCGCCTGAGCGCGCTTTCGTTGACTATATTCACGGCAATACTGCGCGTTGGTATTGGGATCAGGCTCGACGTTTTCGGTGTCATTCTCTTTGAAATTTCTGCTGTAGGTATTCGTGCCCGATTTTTGTAATTCTGGTTGTACTTTGCCTTATATGTATATCGCGATATTTTAAGAAATTTAATAAATTTTCAAAACTTTTTCAAATATTATTTTTAGCCCAATTACTGAAGATCGAAATTATTTCGATAGAAACTGTCGCTCATTTAGGCGTAATTACCTCCCCACATGCGGCATTGATTTTAAAGACGTTATTGCATCAAAGAGACAAGAAACTGCATGATTTTTGACCTTGACTTATAATTGTACAAGTAGAGGTTCTGTCATCGAAGATTTGCGATCTGGAGATTTTGATCAATCTTGGCATTACTATTAAAGAAAAACTAAAAAAAAAACATGGACCCGGTTCGCCTGTCTTCGTCTGTTTGTATAGGCAACTGCAGCCCAGGGTTCGTAGAGTCACAAATCGAGTCCAAATGAGAAGTTTCATTCTAAACCTAAAATTAACAGTACTTATGGGCGAAAAGAAAAAAAACCTATTTTCTGAAAAACGGCTCGGATGATTTTGCGTAAATTTGTATTCATATTAGACATTATGCTATCAGATAGTTTACCAGGTTTTTTCCTGGAAATATGTATAACGACATAACATTGATCGCAATTTTTAAATGTGTGTCTCTTTGTTTGTATACATACATACCTATTATGTACATTTATCTAAATAAGCCATCTCTAATAATAGCCGAGTCGATAAAGTCATGTCCGTTCACCAGAGGAATAGGATGTGAAGCCCACAGACACGGTTTAAAAAAAAAAAAAAAATGTTTCCACACTTTCACCAGAAAGCATAGAGTTGTTTTGAGGAAATATTATATGTAGGAGCTTGATTTCCCTACAAGTCGTTCATACAATTTTTCTAGCCACCACCACTTTTTGAGAGCGTTTGTCTACAAACAACAAATCTCAGGTAATTTCTGGAAATTTTTTTAAATTACGTTTAACTAGCGAATTTTTCTTAGACAACGTTACGATTATTTAAACGATAAGGTCTTAATAAATAAGTGCAATCAACAAGCACATACCTAATATAAACTATGCTACGTGCGACTCTGTCGTGTAATATTAATTTTGTTATCTTGAAAAGCTCTGCCTTTTGTATACACTTGTTTTACACTGCCGCAAGTAAAGTTTGTTTTAAATTAATCAGAATTGCAACTTTATTTAAAATAAAGCCTGGTTCCTACGTACTTGCACCTATATTATGTTGTATATGTATATGTATGTACATACATGCAAAGTCAATGGAGACGGGCGAAGGTTGTTTTAATCCCGAAAATGGATAAGAAAGATCCATCACAACCGAAGTTGTATAGGCCAATCAGCTTAATATTATTTTTACTTAAAACGATGTAAAAAGCTGTTGACAACTACTTAAGAGAGGAAGTATTAAATACCTCCCCCCCTTCACCATCGACAACAGATCGATGGAGACTGTTCTGTATCAGCTGACGAAGATTATTCGGAGCGCACTTGAAATGAAAGAAATAGTACTATTATATATGGAAGGCTGTGATAACCAAAATTTAATGATAATCGGCGACATGAACGCAGGAATAGGTAATGAAGAGGGAGCAGTTAATAAAGGAACTGGAGAAAGTAGGCAGTCAAAGGATGAGCAATGTAATGCCAGAGGGAGAAAGTTTTTGGATTTCTATGACTCTTTTGGGCTAAGAATTCTAAATGGGACTAGCGACAGTGATCGGAATGGCGAATTTACATTTGTTGGAAAACAAGGCGTGTCCGTTATCGACTACTATTTAATAAGAGGTGAATGGAACTTGTACGTAATAGACATGGAAGTGGAACAAATGCCATATTCCGATCATCTCCTGGTTGTTAGCACATTTAGTCTCAGAGTAGTGGAAAATGAGGATGCAAAAGATATGAACCTTTTGCCCAAACTGGTGTGGAATGCCGCCAAGGAATCCTTGTATAAGACATTAATGTATGAGCAATTACCAATGCAACCAGATGAAAATCTCACTAATATTGAACGAATTATAAATGATAATAAATCAACCGGAATACCAAATATTCGAAGAAGCATTTCAAAGAACCGTGGTTTGATGAAGATTGCTTTAAGGCTAGGCAAATATCATTCGCATGGCTCAGGCTATTTCGGCATTACAACAAGGATGAGATGAAAAGTTTGTATTTGGAAGCAAATAGAGAATTCAAGGCTACATTGAAAGAAAAGCAAAATAATTATTACGAATAGCTTGCTCGAAATTTGGTAAATTGCAAAAATTCTACAGAATTTTGGAAATCGGCAAAAAAACTCAATGGCTGTAATTTTATAATCAATCCCAAGCTAAGTTCCAGTGCCTTTTTTGATCATTTTAATGCACTTTTAAACCCGTCCCCTAGTACGTTAAGCTTTCACTACGCTACGCCCGGTTTTCAAAATAATATCTTGGACAGAGATGTCATACGAAGAGGTCATTGGAGCGCTTAATATTTTAAAGGATGGTAAAGCTGCAGGATCTGACGGCATACCTTCCGAGTTTTATAAATATGGCAATGAGGAATTGCATAAGAACCTCGTGACAATATTGAATAAGATCTGTGACAGTGGAGTAATTCTTAACCGTTTTAAGGAAGCAGTCATTTTTCTAATTTATAAAGAGGGATGTGCAGCGGATCCGGCAAATTACAGAGGGATTTCCTTTTTAAATGCATCTTATAAAATATTTACAACAATTCTACAGGGTCGACTAACGGAATGGATAAGAGAGAATAACCTAATTAATGAAAACCAAGCGGGGTTCAGGCCGGGATATTCTACTATTGATCATATCTTTGTCTTGAGGAGCATTGCGGAATCCCTTATAGGAAGAGGTAAAAAACTTTATGCGTTCTTTGTCGATTTTAAATCTGCTTTAGACACTGTGGAACGAAAAGCTCGTCGATGAAATTTGTCGATGAAATTTGGGCGAATTATCCAAAACCTGTATGCAGATACTAAGGCAGCGGTGTGGAATGGTATGGATTTGTCAGCATGGTTTCGTACGTGGTCGGGTGTTAGACAGGGATGTTACTTGAGTCCAAGCTTATTCGCTCTATACATCGAGGATATGGTTGAAATTCTACCAGGAGGTGTTGAGTACGCAGGACTGCTGATCAAAGCATTACTGTTTGCTGATGATATAGTGCTGCTGGCGCACTCACCTGAATCACTGCAACTAATGATTAATAGACTATATGAGTATTGTAAGCTGTAGAACCTGATAGTTAATCTAAATAAGTCGAAAATCATGATCTTTAAAAGAGGAAGAGGAAAATGTTGTGGAAATGAGAAATGGCATTACAACAGCGAATATATAGAAGTTGTGAATGAATATAAGTATCTTGGCGTTTATTTCACTAGAAACCTTGATATGGAGAGACACCTAGAGGAAAAATTAACCAAATCTAAAACGGCCATCAACACGGTTTGGAAGAATTGTCTCAACAACAAACACATTGCCCACAGCAGCAAATATAAGGTATTTATGGCAGTCTCTGAATCCTTACTATTTTATGCTGCGCAAGTTTGGGGAGTAAGGAAGTACGAGAATGTGGAGAAACTGCTACGATATTATATAAAAAGAACATTCCATCTGCCACCTAACACCCCAAATTATATGATAATGTTCGAAACAGGTTTATCTCCGCTCTTCATAAAAACGCTAAAATTATATGTAGACTACATTTTAAAGGTCTTGAAGATGTCAGATACCCGATTGCCGAAAAAAGTGGCAATGCAAGCCATGCGGTCCAAGACGGGGTGGTACAGTGAGTGGCTGGAACTTGCTAGTAGCTGTGGAATTGAGTTAAACCTCGATGACAGCAGGTGTTGGAAACGTCAACTTTACCAAATTATTGCAAGTGGGGACGAGCAGCTTCGAGCAGGATACGTAGAGTAGGCGACGGCGTCGCTACGTAGAATAACCTATAGCCGATTAGGTCATAACTTGCAGGAGAGTAATTACTTCCGCGATGAAAACAGCATTGAGGAAATATCGACTGTGTTTAAGCTGCGGGTAGAGCTTCTAAAGCCTAATTATATTCCGCACAGGGATGATCTACCAATACTGTGCAGCTTGTGTAACTTGGCGGAGAGGACGTTATACATTTCGTTGGAAAGTGTCCAGTATTAAAAGAAACGAGGAGATATATTTTCAGAAGTGATATTCTGGCGACGGAACAAGTGTTAACAATTCTTAACGAAATAAACGTAGCAAAACTATTTCAGTACTGCAAAGTCGCACTAAAGCATCGTCTTGGAATAATCAATGAAAATTTATTATTTAATTAATTGCTATTTTATGTATTTATATTATCTGGCAGACGGCCAAGCTAAGCTAATTGATTTTTGTTAAAATTATGTTTAAATATGAAGTACATTAATAAAAATCTAATCTAAAATCTAAATCAATAAAAATGACTGAAGCAATGTATCCAAAGGCTACAAGCTGAACAACCACACGATAAGGAGAGATACAGATGGATCAAGAATTGAGAAAGGAACTGGTGCAGGAATTTTTAGGCCAACCACAAAGTACACCGAACCCATATGTAGGAGCACCAGCATCTTTCAGGCCGAAATATCATATATGCCATCGACAGATGCATCCAAACAAATCTTGAAATAATCTACAGGAATAGTGATATAGCGATAATGTTTGTGTGATTAAGCAGCCATTAAAGTGCTAAATGACCGTGTCGTCAAGACTGAACTTGTGTGGGAATGCCTACACGAGCTTAACGAATTGGGCAGAAGAAATAAAAGTAACCCTCTATTGGATACCGGGCCATGTCGGAATAGAGGGTAATGAAACATTGGAGTCGCTAGCACGACAAGGGGCAGCCAAACTATTGGAAACCATATCCTAAAATAAGAATTCAGGAAAGTAGAGGAAGCAAACAGGACAAGTACCTGGATTAACACTTAAGGTATGAGACAACCAATGAAACTACTATGGCTATAACCGAAAAAAGTTCGAAGCATGTACCAACCTAAATTAAAATAAACTACGCATCCTAACAAGTTTCCTAGCGTGGCACTGTAGACTCAACAGGGAACTCCAAGGGAACTATTTAGGTATAGCAGAAGGACTTTGTAGATTCTGCAACATAAGACGTTGGGACACATTCTGGAGTTTTATGGGGCACTGACCTGTAAAAGAATGAAATATCTGTGCAAGTACCAAATATCAGAGGAGGATAAACCAACCATGTACCCGCTTCTCACTCTTAAATTCTTCAAAGAAGCTGGACGGGAGAAGGTGCTCTTAGGGTGATTAATTAACGCCGAAAACAAATAAGAGTGCAAAACACTCAAATTTAATTTAGGAGCGAATTATAATGAGAGGGGAACAAACTTTAACAAGGCAATAGCAGAAGACACAATAGACCATTAGGTCATAGTATTATACAACACACCCTTCTCACAAATAATAATATGATTAGATTTCATATTAAATCTAATAAAAATGGCTTGAAAAACAAGTTTTTTTTAAAATACTCTTACAAACCAAAAAGAAATAAAAAGTTATATATATACAACCTTCCATATACGTATTGGTCAGGCATGTCCCTCCATATACACACTAATATATTGTGTAGGTATGTATTAATTTTGAGCAAAATCGATTGATAAATATCCAAATTTTTAATATTATACGTTTTTTTTTGTAGCTATAAATGCGTTACGCCCTCTTATAGCACAATTACAACGACAGATTGCAAGGCACAGTTTCTCGTTGTTTTCTCTATAATTGTAATATCAAACTTGATTCAAATTTCAAGAACGACTTTTGTGCAAGTACCTACAATAATTGCGCTGTAGGTATGAGTGCAAGTAAGAGTTACAGTAGCTTTTCTGCAAAATTAATGAACTATTAATCTCGGAACATGCTAAATGTACGCGCATTCGATCGTAAAATAGTGGCATGATGGTGAAAATGGAGGCAAACACCTTATTTACTTTCTTTTAAAATATTTACTTTCATTTGACTTTTTACCATTTGAATAGTAAGTAGTCTTATGTACAATTAATAATACGTAGCACTAATAGATATTTTGATGTATTGTATTAGCGACTTCACCTCGTTATATCAATGTAGTAGAAATATCATAAACAAAATACATATTAGTACAACAAATCAGTCTCTCGACATATGCAATACTTTATTGTGTTTTCTTATCGTCTTAAAGTCTCAAGTCCTGCGTCGGTGAAGCGCTCAAAAAGTGTAAATTCAAAAACGCATCATTACAATTATGATGCTGAATCATCTCCGTTAAATGTTCACAAACGCAAATATTTGGCAGCATTATCATAGTCAACTGTGCATTATTATAAGGTTGCATAAGCTGATGTACAAACGTCGAAGAAGGATCAAGAAAATTCTTGATTCGTTATTGATGTCGCTGCGATCGAGGGTGGAAAAATTGCAAGGAGGAGCAAAGTATGTAAATATATATATATTTTTTTTTTAATTAATAATTTATGTAAATAATTTCGCTTTCAAAAAGTACTTCAGCAACAACCACATCAAATTACTCATAGCAACAAGGATCAAATATAAAAAAGAGTTTACGTCTGGCAGAAATCCAAAGCTGTTTTATGGGAAAAAAACAGGTCTGGCAGAAATCAAAGGCAAAGCTCCAGATTTCAACTTCAACAAGACACAAAGTCATCGTAAGTTCCTCAATATAGTGATAATATACAAAAGAAACAATAAGAGAACTGGGAGGGACTAACATCGTGGGAGCAATTTGATATTTAGATGAGGTCTATGCAGCTAAGCATTGCATTGACCCCCCTGCAGAAAATTTAGTGTCGACACTGTACTTACCCGCTGTAAGCATCACCGCCAGTTTAACAATGAATTTAACGAATTGCTTGCCTGCTGCACATACCCAGACACAGCCTCTGTACTCCCCTACGGTCGAAAACTAGTGATTATGGAAGATTCAACTGATCAAGACGAAGATACGGAGACTTAAAGTCCAGAAGCAGGCCCCACCTCTCGAAGCAAACGTCGCCGTAATAGAGAAAGTGAAACTCTAAATGTGTTGCAACAAGAAACCAGGAAATAAAATGAGCCCCGCAAAGCTGATGGAGCTGGAATGACAAAAATTTACCACGAACGTTCAAGAAATGCGCGATCTGAAGGTTTTTTTTTTTTTGCGCTAAATACTTCATTGCGATAATGTTTTCATAAGTGAGACGGTTAAAGCCATTAGTCATATTTAGCTCATGTTGAGAGTTTGAGACTTACGCCGCTGTAACTTACAACATAACTGCGCCCCCTTTTATCTATTAAACTGGTGCTACCATCTGTCGACGGAGTAGTAAAATTATAACTTTCTTCACATTTCCATGCAATAGTTTGACAAGTACGAGTATAGTATCGTTTCTGAACTTACACCAACCGTTTTGAAAAGTGACTTACACCACTATGTCTTTAACTTTTGAAGGCAGAGAATTTTGTTTGGTCATTCGTTGCGCTCAAATTTAAGATTTAAATAAAAATGTTTCCCTGTTAATGACAAAATTGTACAAAATGCAACCAGCGAGCACTATGTACATGTGAGATGTTTTTCGTTATCCTTATGTCTATATTATGCAAAATTTTGGATTTGGTTTTTGAAATCCCGAAAGCTTGTTCTATAAAAACTAAACTGAGGTAAGTGTTAAATTGTTTTTTTCTCTGGTGTGAGATAGTCTTTGGCTTTGTATGTAAACACTAGATATTTTGAAAGCGGGCATGCGGAATCTCTTAAGAAGTAGGCATTTTCAGCAAACTCAATTCTGCGACTAATTATGGCCATCGGATTATTATGGCAACTGCCTATGTATCCAATGATAACGTCGAGGAAGAGAAATTTGCTGGTGTAAATCGCCTTAAACACTAACATTTAAAAAAACCTTCTCTAGAAATATAAACACGGAAATAGAAAAAACTCTATTATCTTTTATGGGAGTAGATATGTATGTGGAAATGGGTTACATCAACGCAACCAACAACATATGGAAAAATATTTTTTCTACTTTTCGCAAAATCTCCCATAATTTTTTTTATCGCTCAACAGACGGCTAACAAACAAATTTAGTTTTCAAGCAACAGATTAGTTTGAGTGTTTTTTTGCAAAGATGTTGCAAGAAATATGCCTTCCAATATTGAAACGATCGGAAAGGATTCGGAGACTAACCCTGCTGAAGCCAGCTGCTATCCCAAAAGCAGAACTAACTTCCGCGATGTACCATGGTGGAACAATGAGCTCGACACCCTTTTTGATAATCATAAGTTACAGTATAATTCAAATTCTAAAAGAATATAAGATACTATAATATAGCATATAATTTATATTTGCCTTTTTCTTTTTTCTCTTTGAGTAATGATTAAGTAATAATTAATAAAATAATAACATAAGAATTTGCAGTAAATATGAATATATATAACAATGAGCTAATAACATTAATAACACTCAAGGCATAAGTGGAATTTAGGCCACTCAAGGTGGTGGGGGTTTTATTTACTCCGAGCGCCCCTTGTCGCTCGTTGTTGTGGCCTTTCGAATTATCTACGGATCATTTAAAATTATATGCCTTTATCTACCTAGTTCAAGAGGTTTACGCCTTTTTAATTTTCTGACCGAGCGATTCTGGTTTACAAGTAGAAGAGCCTCAGGTTTTACGTGCTCTCGTAGCCGTTTCTCGTGTCTCCTTGCTGTGTTTTTAATTTCGTTTTGGACCAACTCCACTTTAAAATCCCTGTGAAGGTCGCTGTTTCTTACATACCATGGAGCGCCTACAATGTTCCTATGTACTTTGTTTTGGAAGCGTTGAATGATGTCGATGCTACTTTATTTGGTGCAACCCCAAAGTTGCATCCCATAGGCCCATATTGGTTTTATCATTTGCTTGTAAAGCACCGACACCCTAAAAAATAAAAGGTTAGAAAGCTATTTAATAAAGCCAAATCCACCAACTCATGGAGTGAATATAGCTCTCACAACTTACAACTCTGCTATTAGGAGATCAAAAAGACATACATGGAGGTCTTTCTGCGAAAGCATAAATGATCTCCCTTCAGCTGTTAGGGCCCAGAAAACCCTATCCAACATTCACAGCAACGGTATTGGTCTCCTACCTAACGGCAGTTTTACACAGGGATACGCCGAAACATTAGGTCTGCTTCTGCAGACCCACTTCCCTGACTCACTAATCACTGACCCTCACACATCTCTGCTGCATGAAGTCATGCCACTCCTACCTAACCGACGCACTAGGATTCTGGGCAAGAAAATCTTCTCCTCGATTATATAAGATGGGGCATCTCCACGCAAAAACCTTACAAAGCTCCCGGTGGAGATGGAATTTTCCCTGCCCTCTTATATCATGGAATCGACACTCTTATCGAATCCTTAGTGCCCATCTTCAAAACCAACTATGAACTTAGGTACATCCTATCAATATGGAGAAAAGTTAAAGCCCGCGCCAGATCATAACCAGACCCTAAGGCCTTTAGGTCAACCAGTCTCACCTCTGTGTTTCTTAAGGTAAAAGATAAAATCATAGATCTTCACATAAGAAATTCCGCCCTTATAGAACACCCTCTAAATAATCTTCAATTTGCATATCAATTTGGTAAATCTACGCTCACAGCCCTTCACCATCTAGTCAGCACTATTGAAGAAACCTTGTCAAAGAAGGAAATAGCCTTATGCTCCTTCCTGGACATCTCTGGCGCCTTCGATAACACGTCGTTTCAACCAATTAAGTCTGCTGCTGATGTCAAAGGTATTGACCCGCAAACTGCCAAATGGATATGCTCCATGCTCAGTAGCAGATTAATTACTGCCAGGATGGGACAAATCTCAATCTCCGTTAGAACTAATAAGGGTTGTCCCCAAGGGGGTGTCCTATCTCATCTTTTATGGTCCATTGTAGTGGACAGTATCATAAATGACCTCAATAGTTTTGGATTTCTCACCCAGAGCTACGTTGACGACGTAGTCATAATAGCTAAGGGCAAGGATGAATCCAGCATTTATGAACAAATGCAACATGCCCTAAATAAAGTAAATAATTGGTGCCGATCAGAAGGTCTAACAGTTAACCCTGCAAAAACCGTAACCATTCCTTTCATCAGGAGGAGAAATTTAAGTCTTGAAGCACTATCACTAAACAATATACAAATTGAATTCTCAAAAGAAATAAAATATCTTTGAATTACTCTAGACCACAAATTAAATTGGAAACCTCATATAGACAGAACCACTGAGAAGGCGACTAAAGCCTTCTGGGCCTGTTCTGGGATTTTCGGCAAAAGAATGCTTCGCTAGTATGGTGGGATAAAGTTAATCAAACCGTTATCCGCTCCACCCTACGCACTGCGCACCTGCCCAACAGCTGCGCTGGAAGTTCTCTTAAACATTCCACCCCTACACATAAATATTATAAAGAATGCGGCTGCCGGTACTCTTAAACTTCACCTTTTATGCAACAACACAAATTCCGAATAAGTTGGTCACATGAAGATCCTTGAGGAAATTCCGCTGCTTACTTCTCCAGCAGTATGAATCTCAGATGTCATGCCTAAAAGAATCCACCTCACAGAATCCCTTCACAGTTAACATAACTGACCGCAGCTACTGGAACTATCCGCAAATCCCTCAATCAAGATCTCAAATCAATTGGTACACTGACGGTTCAAAAATGTCAAATGGGGTTGGAGCTGGTATCTTTGGCCCCAACTATTATACAAACTCTTTACACCATCAGGTCAATCTACTACTATTTTCCAAGCAGAGGTCCATGCTATCGAGCTCTGCGCCAGAGAATGCATTAGACGAAACCTCCGAAGATCACATATTAATATAATGTCAGATAGCCAAGCAGCACTCATGACTCTCACGTCCTTTGACTATAAGTCTAAGTTGGTTTGGAATTGTCTCCAGACTCTTTTGCAGCTTGCTGCACATAATAAAATCACACTAATGTGGGCCCCCGGACACAAAGGCATCCCTGGTAACGAAGCGGCTGATAAGCTTGTCAGACTAGTTGCCTAATTCCCTTACATTGGACCTGAACCCTTCTGCAGTTTACACATTAGCCAGATTAAAATAGAGCTACTTCGCTGGGAACGCGAACAAATGCTCTCACACTGGAATGCACATTCTGGCCTAAGGCATTCCAAGAAATTTATTAATTTCTCAATAAACAGAACTAGAGACATTCTATCAATGAGCAAACAGAATGCTAAGACCCTTACTGACTTCCTAACTGGGCACTGCTCTCTCAACTACCATCTTAAGAAAATGGGCCGTGCTCAATCGGATACGTGCCGTCTCTGTCTTGAAGACACCGAAACAGCCCATCACATACTCTGTGACTGCCCGGCCATAGCTAGACTGGGGCTAAAGCACTTAATTAAAAGCGTCACATCACCTTCTGATGTCACCTCTTTCTCAGCTCGAACTATTTTTAGCTTCATTAATGAACTTGATTTCAGCTAGTTGACAAATCCAAAAAATAATCAACCAGGGGATAGCACAAAAGATCGTTTTAGGTTGCAGTACTCCGGGGGTCATTCTGTGCATTTCCCCCCCATTTACCTTAAAAAAAAAAAAAACCCTGCTATCGCATAGTTCCCACAAAGAAATGTGACTTTCGATGTAGAAAATTCTTTCATTTTAAACATAGTTTCTTATTGAAAAGTTTTTATATTTACTATGTGGACACAAAAAAAAAAAAAATTTATTGCAAGAAGTCTATGTGATGCGATTGCTTTGACCGCCACTGTAATTGCTCTACCAAGGTTGCCGTTGTTTAATTGGACCAATTGTATTTATTTATTTTTTTATTAAATATTGATTAACGCCTAGGGTAACGATCCCTTGAATGCAATTATGTGATTGCACAACCTAATTTGGCAGTGATAAGCAGAGAGAAAGATTGAAAAATTGATGTAGTGGTTTAAAATTCAGCTGAAAAAAGGATTTCATTTGTTTGAAATGTAGCAAACGACCATTCTAAATAAATAATAAAAAGTGATTTTGGAAGTACTGTGAAAATACTTACTTACTTACTTAGATGGTGCTACAGTTCGGGGTGAACTTGGGCCTCAACCAACAAGCCTCTCCATTTAGCTCAGTCTTTAGTTAATTGCCTCCAGTTGCACACTCCAAGTTGGTCGAGGTCCGCTTGAATTTGTGCGCGCCACCTACGGCGAGGATTCTCTCTACTGCATCGTTCCTCCGGATTAGATTCGAAGACTCTGCGGGCCGGAGCGTTGGCGTGCATTCGCTCTACATGCCCTAACCATCTCAGACGTCCAATACGCAGTTTTTTGACTAGGTCAAATATTTTGCTATTTTATTAGGTGCGTTGTTCTGCTGGTATCTTATATACGCTTTAAGAAGAAGTATTATACAAAAGACGCCCATTACAGCAAATAAACATCGATATAAAAACTTAGCAGCACATACATTTTACACTTACACTTGAGTAATCAGCTGTTTATCGAAATGGAAAAAAATTAACTAAAACAGAAAATCCAGAAAGCGTAGCTAAACAACAGATCTATAAGGTGTGTTTAAAAAGTATCAGACCATAATTTGTCGTGCGTAAACAAATGAAGTTAGGGAGGCGTGATTTGGTGCACTTAAGTAGGCGATCCTATTATGCGCAAGCTGACTCTTTTCTGCCTACCAAAGCCGTTAGACGCTGGCTAATGGTGTATGAGTGAAAAAGTGCAAATGAACGCCGTCCAGAAATGAGACCGTTATTGACCAAGCGAGGACACTGGTGATGCAGGATCGTCGAATCAATATCAGATAGATAGATAGCTAGATTGATTTTTATTCTTCAATTATTCATTAACAAAAACAAATTTATACTTCTTAAATTTAAGCATGACTATAAAGCCGTCTGCCCGAATTGACGATGCTATTAATGTTATGTTCAAAATGATTCTTCGACTATTGCTCTTTTGTATTTAGAATCAATATCAGAGAACTTTCAGACAAGGCGAGCATCAGCATTGGATCCGTTCATTCCATTTTGACCAAGGATTTGGGTTTCAGGAGAATCTCAGCAAGGTTCGTGCAAATTCTTCAGATTTGATACAACGTTTCCTAGCCAAACGCAACACACCGCACACTTTGTGCTTCGCTAGACTTCCTACTCTCCTGGCATAGGTCCGTAGGACTTCCAGCTTTTCTACAAGCTCTAAAAAGAACCAGATTTCAGTTGAGACAAGACATCATGCAGAATACGATGGACCAGCTGCGCGCCATCTCAAAAGAGGCGTTCCAACGCTGCTTTCGACAGTGGCAGAACCGTTGGGAAAAGTGTGTGACAGTCCGAAGAGACTGCCTTAAAGGAGTGTAAGACTGTTGTATCTGAATAATTTATACGTAGATTGGGACGTATTGATATATGTTGACACTGAGTTGGTAACATCTGGGGTACGTTTAAACAATTAAAATCAATTTTTAAATTTAAAGTAAATTTGTACAGTTTGTTACAAATGAGAATGCTGTGTCAGATAATCAGATGAAGATGGGAAGACCGAAGACGTGCACGTTCCATCTGAAAACGAAGCACTTACTGCAGTGTTACCACCCACTAAACCGTTTCATGCTCCTGAATCCTGTATGAGCCGCTTCAAATCCAAACATTGGACAACAACTCTCTTAGAAAAATATTTCGCACAACCAAATGTACAAAACGATCACAAATTTGTGACTTTTTTCCCCAACAATTTCCCTAACCATTTGAAATATTCTTTTTTACAGTGTTTGCTTTAGTTTTCTGATTTTTTTTTTTTTTTTTTAAGGAAACCCAAATCCCAGAGCACTCAGACTCACCGATCCATTTCTTTGGTGCAGTGGTTGGAAAAACCTTGATGTTATTCGTTCTCCATTTTATACTCGGGTGGCTGACGATTGATGTTTCCCGCTGGGGCTTGAATTTACACATATCGGTTAACGAGCAAACACTTCGTTTTTTTATAGTTTTGTAATGTATCGGATATTACGATGAACCGGTTCTTCTTCTTCTTAAAGTTCCTCTCCGCTGCGGAGGTTGGAAATCATCGTTTTTAGGGTTTGATTATTTGTGACACCTCTTATTATTTCTGTGGTGGAAAGATTGAGCCACTCCCGCATATTTGACATCCATGACATCCTTTGTCGCCCCACAGTTCTTCTTCCTTCTATCCTTCCTTGTAAGATAAGTTGGAGAAGTTTGTACTTATTGTTACGCAAGACGTGTCCCAGGTATTCGAGTTTTCTTTTTTTAATTAAATATATAAGTTCTCTTTTCTTCTTTATTCGTAGTAGTACCTCTTCGTTTGTTATTCTGTCTGTCCAAGAAAAGCGCAGTATTCTTCAGTATATCCACATTTCGAATGCTTCTATTTTCCTTAACATTGCTCTCTTTAACGTCCAGGTTTCTACTCCGTATAGCAGTACCGACCAAATATAGCATTTAACCATTCTCGTTTTGATTGTCAAATTTATTTCTCTGCTGCAAAATACCTTTTTCATTTTACAAAATACCGCCCTCGCTTGTTCTATTCTACATTCTATTTCTTTACTAGGGTAAGCGTTATTGTTTACTATCGTTCCTAAATACTTGAAACTGCTTACTTTTTCGATGTTCTTGTTGTTTATTTTTAGCTCGAAGTTCGATATTTGACGCTTCTTGGTAAATACAATAAACTTTGTTTTGGCGGTGTTTATGCTTAGTCCGTAGTTATTGCTTACACTGTTGAGCCTATTCATCATATTACTCAATTTATTTAAGTCGCTTGCTATTATAATAGCATCATCCGCATATCTTATGTTGTTAATATGGACTCCATTTAACTTCAATCCACCATCACTTTCTTTCATTGTTTCTTTAAATATTTCTTCGGAGTACATATTGAGAAGTAATGGTGATGAAATGCATCCTTGTCTCACTCCTCTACGAATCTCTACTTCATCCGATTCTTCTTCTTCTATTGCTATTTTTGCTTTCTGTCCCCAATATAGGTTTCTGATCAATCTGCTGTCGTTCATACGTTCATACTTTCGAGGATTTCCATCATTTTGTTGTGTTGTACTCTGTCAAAGGCTTTTTCGTAATCAACTAAGCATACAAAAACGTCTCTGTTCATTTCCAAGCTTCGTTGAACTAATATATTGAAAGCGAACAGCGCCTCGCTAGTACCAAAGCCGTTTCTAAATCCAAATTGAGAAGAGCTTATGTCATTTTCAAGTTTATTATATATTCTCTTGTGTATTATTTTAAGGAAGATATTTAACGTATGGCTTATTAGGCTAATTGTTCGGTAGTCGCAACACTGTACGGCTTTACTTTTCTTCGGTAGTGTTATGAAGATAGATTGTAACCAGTCCCTTGGAATCTTGCCATATCTATAAATTGCGTTGAACAGATTGACTAGTACCGGGATACTTTCTTCATCGATAAGCTTCAGAAGTTCATTCGGCAACCCATCTGGGTCTGTAGCTTTTTTATTTTTGGACTCTTTTAGTACTTTCATGACTTCTTCTTACATTATTTCCGGTCCCTCAGATCCGCGAAAAGGTTCTAGTTGGTCTCTTTCATCCATAAAAAGCTCTTCGATGTATTATTTCCATCGTCTCAATTTGTCGTTCGTGCTAACTAAAATGTTGCCTTCCTTATCTTTTAGCACCCCTAGCTGCTTTTTTCTTCCAGTACCAGACATTTTCTTTACTTTTTTATGCAAGTTAAAGCTGCCGTGATTTCTATCGTAGGTCTCTAATTCTTCACATTGCTCTTTTAAGTGTCTGTTCTTTCCATCTCTAATCTTATTTCTTATCAATCTTTGTATCTCTTTGTATCTATTTTCATTGGCCTTATTTTTCCTTCTTTCTTCCATTAGTATTAGTATTTCATTAGTCAATCACACCTGTCTTGGTCGTTGGTATCTGCTGTTCAGGTGTCTTTTCCCAGTCTCTTATAGAATTTGCTTAAACTCTATCCATCTCGAATTAATGTTTTCTTCAAGAGTTTGAACCGTACCCTTTATCTCTCTTTTAACTTGATCTTATATACCTTGGTTTTTGAGCAGATTTAGTTCAATTTTTGCTTGCTTCGACTTTTTTTTGTACTTTTTTTAGTTGAATCTTAACTTTTGCAATAATGGGATTGTGATCTGACCCTATGTCTGCACCTGGATAGACTTTTTCTGATTTGATAGTATTCCTAAATTTCTTGTTTATGATAATATAGTCTATCTGGTTTCTTATGATTGATTCCGCTGTGTGAACCGGTTATAACGATGCAATTCTAAAGTCCCTTCGACATCGTTATATTTCGATTTCTACTGTAAAATATAATAGACCAAAATATACACATATTGTGTTATTGGGCTTTCTTTTGTATATGGCCAAAAGCAACGAATCTCCACAAAACACTAGCCCCATAAAAAACTTGACGGCGCGGATACCTCAGTAACTCTAGATCATATTCACTTTGGTAATATTTTTGTTTTTTTTTATTAGGGGAACGAGTAATAAAATGGAAAATGTAGAAAGCGTAGGTTACTGAAATGAAATACAAATAAATAGTTTTAACAAATAGAGGAAGGTTTTGGGACATGTTGGAACTAGTCATCGATAACATGGGGATAAATTGATAAGGGACTTTTTTAATCCGTTACAATTTTACCCGACAGCTGCTGTTTTATTAAACACACGTAAGCTCCATTACTTGTTTTTTGTAGATAATCTGTTATATACTATTTCATTACCTGCTTATCGTAAAGGCATAAAAACTAAATGCAAGAAAGGATACACCTATAGACAGTGGCTTTTCGCCGACTTAAATTTATTCCTTATGTACATTCATATGCATGTGTAGGTATGTATGAATACTGCGTTGGCATCTGAACAACTTTAGCTATGCAATCTAAATTTGAACATAAGAGATCCGCTGATAAATGCAATATTTTACGTCTTTTTTATTACTTTCTTTGCCTTGGAGTAGAATAACTTTTAAATGCCAATCGTAAAAACTAAAATACTGCTGGCCAAAAACTTATCACAAGTATAAAGCTTTTCGTTTCGATGCACACGATATTACGATATTACATTATGATCCGTATAGAATACGATTCCATCTTTCCTTCTTGGTAATTTCTCTACTATACACATACACACGCCCAGACCAGCTATTGAATGCAGAAGTAGCAATGGTAGCTTTTAGAGTACAATTTATAGCAACGCAACCAGGAACAACAAAAATAAAGGATTTCTTCATGCAGGCGTACATAACATCCATCAAACGAAACGATGGTTCCACTTCCATCGTCTAAAAAATGATTAAAACTTGGAGCGGGGAACGAAGTGGGGCAGACGTGTTTTAAATAAAATAATTTCAGACGGATCTTTACGACTTCCCAAGTCTTCCTTTATTTCCACAGTAGAGTGGTGCACTCCCTCGTCCTCCTGATGTGAGACTTGCATGCAATGTATAGTACATACTTATGAATGTATGTATATATGAAAACTACATATACTCGTATATATTGTGTGTGTTCCCTTCGCGTTATTTTAAGTAAGTAATTTGGGAAGGAACACAAATAAGCCAATATTTTAGAGTTGTCAGAACGGAACCATTTTCACTAGCGATTGCAGTTGACTAGATGGTCTCATAAGGTTCCGTCATCTTTCGCAGATGGTGCGACATGCATACCTATAACGCGACATCATTTCCTCGATTATAAGAGCTAGACATTGACCAGGTGTTTTCTTGGCAATAAATACGTTGCCATATGTAGTTCTTAGAGTATACCCCGCTAAAATTCCACTTGGAATTATATTTACATTGACCCGTGGGCGCTAGATTAATTCACGAACTGACTGACGTCTGCAAACGTGTGTGCAATTGTGTACTGCTAAATTTGTTTGCAACCGATTCTTTTGTACATATACATACCATTCATAGATGAATAGTTTGTTTGTTTCTGTAATAGCTTGCTTTCTGGAATTTAATCAAAGAATTTAATTTATCAAACAACTACCACCTTTATTCTATTTTTGGGATTGCGGTGCACACGTGCAAATGATCTGTACATTGTAAGGTAACTTATCGAATTAAATATACAAACTCGGTACTACCAATCCCAACCAAATGATCAAAGCTGCATCCAGTTTCTCTCAGTGATCTCAAACTGTGCCAGGTTGTATATATTGTAGGGTTTTCGACCCCAATATGAGCAAAAGGGAATTCGGATCAAATAGTAGAATATTGGATCCAATTTTTTTTTTTTAACAAATAAGTGTTGAACAATCAAACAATGTTAAGTCCTCAAAAAAAGTCAAAATAGTCAGATATTGACCATTGACATGAAATTAATCAAGGAGTATGTGTATGTATGTATTCGAAAAGTTTTGCTTTAAGGATATCATAAGAAATGGCAGTGGAAGTGAAGTGGCAAGTTAATTATGTAGAAACATGGTTTTTTAAATTCCGAAAAAGCAATTATGTGCCCGGGAATACCAGTTGACCTGGATGCTAATGGATAATGACGTACGACCCTTTCGTATCTCTGCAGAAATCGAATACTTTCAGCACTTGCGAAAGAAGTCGATGAAGGTGAGAAATGAGTCATTTTTGACTTTAGGTCAAACCATAAGAAACACGTTTTATAGTCAGCAGCGTACAGCACAATCATCAAATCAGTTATCACATAAGCCTCTATAGTATGATGGCCTAAAACACAACAGGTCAAAGCTGTTAAAATGACTGGACTGATTAGCCTGCGTGGGCATCACCGAGCAATGGAAATGTGGCCGACGGCAGCATTAGGAACAATGTTTAATCTCACACCGTCGCACCCCACAGTACAGAATGAAGCTACACTGAGTGATCTTAGGATGCCTCAGATACAAGAACTTAAACCTGACGACTTTCCAGACCATCTGAGCATTCTTGAAAACATCCAAGACAAACCAATCTTCAAGACTCCAGACACGATGCTCAAGAGATTCTGCTTCTTCAGGAAATTTGAAGTGGTCATTGGTGATCGCATAGAATAGAGAAACAAAGGTCCCAACACACCACCCAGCGCACAAATCTAGTACACAGACGGCTCTAAATTGGAAAATGGCAGTACCAGAGCTGGGCTCAATGGTCTTAACTTTCAGCGTACGGCAGTGCTTGAAAAAAATACCAGCCATTTTTCAAGCAGAAGTCCATGCAATATAACTACGCGTTTGGGAATGCCTGCGAAGAAACAATAACGGAACCCGCATTTTATATATTCCTTAACTCCTATACGGTAGGGTCGAAGGTCATACGGGAATGACTCGACCTCCTTGATAGCCTCGTGTCCTTAAATCAGATTACCATAGCATGGAACCCTGGACACAAAGGCTGTCAGGGAACGAGCATATTGTCTGTTTTGGTCTAATTTGGCGATTCAGAAGTGAATACAAACTAAATTACTAGTTTATTCATACGTAGTAATGAAGTGTCACATCCGTAACAAAAATATATAGAAAGTTGTATAATGTTGCTTGTAATTTTTGTACAAAAGTAATAATTTGGGGAAGTAAGAAGAGTATTGTCAGCTGCCCGTAGACGAAATTTTATTAAATTTAAAAACTATTCTGAGCCCGATTAATAGTTTAAAGTTGTGTCACACCCGTAACGGGTTAGTATTTCCAAAACTCTTTCCTTCTGTTTTTCTATTCATTCATAAGTGACGATTTAAGTCACGGCAAAACCTGTATTTGGGTGTTTTTAAGACACTTAATTACTGACCTGAAGAAAAAGGTTAACGCACTTAAGACTATATACGTTTCTTTCAGATGGATGTGCTGCACAGTTCAAAAATCTCGTTAACCTCTTTAATCTGTGTACTTCACTGAAAGACTTTGGTGTGGCTTTGAAGTGGTCGTTCTTTCCTACTGGACATGGAAAAGGGGCTGTTGATGGCATCGGCACTCTTGTAATGAGAACGATATGGATAAGGCCCAAGAAGTTGCAATTAATACGCCACTAGAGCGTTACCATCTTTTGGTCAATAATAGAGATTTGAAAGTTAACATTTTCTATGTGACGGAGACTGAAATTTTAGAGAACCAGACGGTTTTGGACATAAAATGGAAAAACGTGAATCCAGTCCAAAATATACGAACACAGCACTATTTCAAGAGTGGAGGTTGTTATTATTTGCTCTGTGGATGCACAGTCCTGTCCAAATTAGACAAAACGGTTATGACCAGTACTAGGCTAGGTTATTCGGACATTTACACGGACTCCGATAACGAAAACGAATGAATACTATTTGAACCATAGCTATACCAAATATCATCAAAACTAATTTGAAAATAACATTCAAGCCTTAGGCTAAGAATATTAAACAGACAATATTACTTTCTTTTTACCAATGAAATATAAATAAATAATCTCTCATTAGAACGTGTTCTATTATTTTCAGTTCCATGCCTAAAAATGATACTTCGTCACACCCGTAGCATTAACTTGTCACACCCGTAACAATTCCTAAACATTTTTTTGTTAGTTTCTGACAAATTTGGTTTTCGGTTCTTAACTTGTATCAACAGATCAACATTTAGGTGAATACTTAAAAAGAAAAAGAGACATAGTTTACATGCAATATTTTACACCAAAAAATAAAAACAAATATTTGGCGCAACAGCTCTTGAAAGTGCCAGGGCCAAGCTTCTCGTAACCACTTATGTTGTGTGCGTTATATTTTTCACACGAATGGATGGGTCCTACAGTTTTAATGCCGAATCCTAACGGCGATTTGAGAAGCTTTTTCGTGACAACAATACTCTCGGATGTTTGTCAGACGCTCGCGAGAGGTGGGACCGTGAAAAAACTTTTTGGTGTTTTCTGTGATTCGAACTTGGAACTTCATGCGTAGTGATCCGACACACTAACCAGCTACGCCACGGCGCCCACAATTTTACACCGCATGAACATTATATGTAACATTCGCAAATCGCTCGTTTTCTAAGGTCACGCCCGTAACGCAACTGAAATAGATCCTACAACTAAAAAAGGGTTTTTTAAATGATTTGTACTAATTAATTTAAGGAACATCGTGCGTTTTGTAGATAATTTAAGTTTTATTTCATTTATATGTAATATTAGATAAATAATTTATAAAAATTTGTATCAGTGTCACACCCGTAACAATGGAAACACCCTCCATCTAACGCGGGTCTCGATGGACCCAGCTGAAACTTGGAACCTGGAACTAGAGACAATATTGAGGTTAATCAAAAGCCTTAATTTTTCTTCTGGGTAGAATTATCATTAAACATTAACAAACATAATAGATCTTACAGTATCGTATCGTATTATATAGTCAGCAATTGGACTACGAATGCCGCCGCGGGATACTTTTCAATACAAGAGCAGACACAAAAAAAATTATAGCGTGGGTCGCAAGAATATGGATCACCCAACGTCGTCTCCCGAAATGGCTAATAGAGATTACCATTTTTAGGGCCTTCAAATATCATTTGAGCAGTCAGTGGATGATAATTCAGCCGAATGCGGTCCGCATGTGATATAACAGTTTGTTTTTGGCATATTTTGGGCGATAGAATTTAAATTTTTTTTAAACATTAACATACTCGTATGTCCAGGGAACAATCCCTTGAATGTAATAACATGATTGGATGACGTAAATTGGAAAGAATAGGCAGAGAATATTAGGTTTCAGAGAAATTACGCGGGTGGCGTCCAGTTAGCTGCGGAGAACTGTTTTGTTACATTGCTTACTTACTCGTACAGTATTTTCTTCCCCCGATCACCTGACGTTTTCCACATAAACCGTCAAGCAGTACAAATATTATGCCTTAAATAATTGTTTCGTAACGTCATGATTTGAAACATAGTCCATTAATGTGGCAATCGATGACGTTAAAATAAATAAATAAATAAATATTTGGCACAACAGCTCTTTAAAGTGCCAGCTTCTCGCAACCACTCATGTTGTGTGCGTTATATTTTTCACACGAATGGAAGGGACCTACAGTTTAGTGCCGTATACGAACGGCAATTTGAGAAGCTTTTCGAGACAACAATACTCTCGAATGTTTGTCAGACGATCGCGAGAGGTGGGACCGTGAAAAAACGTTTTGGTGTTTTCTGTGATTCGAACTTGGAACCTCATGCGCAGTGATCCGACACACTAACCACTTACGCCACGGCGCCCACAATCGATGACGTTACCATCACATAATCGAAGTTTTTGTTTCCATATTAAAATAAAAATATCAATGAGATAATGCAACAAAGGTTTTTAATCAAAATACTTTTTTTTTTTTAGATTTTCGTGACAGATTTATGAGAAAAATACAATATGACAACGCTAAGAGCGATGGAAAATGTCACAACAGCTGTAAATGATCCGAAATCTTTCTATTTAATATTTTTAATTTTAAATAGCCGAAGGCCTTCGACGCTCTGGCTACACAGCTAACTTATAATTTTAATTATAAGTTCGTTTTTTAATAATAATAATAATTTTAATAAAGCAAATGAAAACCCTATTACATAAGGGATAACCTAATATTTCTACGCAAGTGAACTAATTTATCTTATTTGTGCTGTGAATTCGCTACAGACAAATAGACGGAAGAAGTTGGCGGAAAATATATATTTCTTAAATGTAATGTATGTACGAGTATGTATGTAATTTTTACGCTTTTTGCAAAATTTATAGGGACACAGTTGCAGACAATTTCAAATGTAGTACGAAATGTTTTTATTACCCACAGTTTCACAGGCTACATTTTACAGTCTAAATTTATAAATTCGCACTTAACACTTTAAAAATATTCTTTAACAAGTACTATGTAAAAAAAAAGTATGACAGCTGTTGCTCATGCAACAAATATGCAATCTTTGGATGGCTGTTTGTCATTTGCCTTCGTTCAGAAAATGTGCCGATTGAAACGCTTCTTTTGCAAAATTGTATTTTAAATAAAGACTCAGGAACTGTTATTTTTTACTAGTAGTTCCAAAAATGAACTGCAAGAAAATTTGCTGAGAATCGGAGATCTAAAGGTATTTTACGTAGGTTTTGACTGATTGAAGTGGCCCCTTCTTCCATCGCCACAAAAATATTAATTTTGGTGCTAATAAGATTGGTAGGTTTTTTTTTCGGAAAGATCGATTTTAAAGTCAATATTAAGTACTTGTGTGAATTGGAATTGTGCGGATTCTATGAAAAGACCTAATTTTGAAACTTCAACATCGCTTCCATCGCCAGTACAAAATAGAAAATAATGCAGAGATAAGAATAGGTTCTATGGCTACATGTTCAAGTATATGTGTAAAACGGTCAATGAAATGCTCTATTGATGTTACTCCATTACCTTACATAAGTGCTAAAATCAACGGGATTACTGATATCAACATTATTTTCAAAAATATTAATAGATAACCATGTCTATCTGCGATTAAATATGCACACTATTAGAGAAGTCATAGGACTTATTGTCTTCTTCTTCTTCCTTTAATCAGCGAGGTTATGATCCGAAAACAAGGGATCACAACCCTCCCACTTCACCGCATTTCTACTGATCCGCCTGTGGGGCTCACAATACATATTCTGTTGCAACAAAATTCAAATTTGTAATATTGTAACTGTAGAAAACAGCAGTGAGATCTATGACAACGAATATTGAAACTATTTGAATTTTAACAGTTTTTTTTTTTTTACAGCCAGCCAATACACTTAAAAAAACACAGATGGCGCAAGTTTCTATGGCGGATATCTATGATGGCGGATATTTTGTTTCTGTTTAATACCACTTTGAAACAAAGGAGCTATTGATGTCGGAACATATTTCTTTGCTATATTAATACATCAATGCTGCTTAGAGCAGTAAAGGTCCTTTGTGATGGTTGTCCCTACTAATATACTTATTATTTTTAATGGAGGCTGATGGAAAATGTTCACGGTACTTTTTTGTTCGATTGACATGAATGCACCTACATGTGTTGTATATTGTAATTTTCTTCTCCTATGGAAAGAACAAACGAATTCGTTTTGGGCTTGTAGTCCGAGCGTAAAAAAGTAAAAAAAAAAAAATATATATATAAATTGAAGAAAATATTATTGTTTGCAATTGCAGATACAATGAGTGATATTAACAAACAATTGCTAGAAAAAGTAATACGAGTATGTAGCATCTGCTTACTTTCGTATGGTAAGAAACAAACTTTAGCCATTTTACCATTTGCTAGGAAAATACCAAGTTTGCCATTTGGCTGACTAACGAAGTACATAGCAAACGCTTCTTACTTCTGACACATAAATGATAAATCAATTGAATCACTTAATGCAATGAGTGATTGTGATTCGAATTTGAATAAAATAGCTTAGTTAAACAGAAGAGGTTGCCAGCTTACGCCAACACACTTAGGCCAGAGGTAAGTCTTTTGTGATACCACGTGGATCATGTGATTCCTGCCTACTCGGTAAAACCATTTTAAGCTTCTAATAAACCGTAAGAGGATTCTGATATCAGTGTTTGTCAGATAGCCTAAATCGTTATAGTAGTAAGCTCATAAGTGAAGCTTCCTTCTACGAGAGAATGCTGGACAAGCAAAAAGAAGCTAATAAATGGTCTCTTCCTTTCCTTCGTCCATACAGATTCTACAAAAATCGTTTGAAAATACGTCAATTCCCATTGCGTGCTTGCCTATTAGGCAGTGCCCAATGATGACACCTATTGCAGCGCCAATATGCAGTTTGTTCAAAGAAATCCAATTATTAGAGCGCTTTAAATCCAACTTAGGCCAAATCTGTTCTGTCGCTAGACACGTATTTTTACTTGTCCACCTATGATTTGGTCTTTCGATTGCATCCAGCTTAAATTAGAGTTTGCAAATAGCGATCGATATACCTAGAGTATCCTTATTTGAAAGAATGGGTATAGATGTTTCGATTCGTGCGAGTTAATAAGCCTTACAATTTCCCGGAATGTCCCTATGCCATGGCACCCAACACGGGTGAATATTGAACTGCTCCATACTCTCTGTGAAAGACGATCGGCAATCTAGAGCTACTAACTAATTTATAGAGATGAATTCCAAGTATTTCATTTCTGATTGGCTGTCTGAAGAGATGCTGATGTCTTTAGTAGATATCACAATTTTCTTTAGCAAAGATAAGATATCTTTACTATTATCTTTATATCATTATTTCCGTCTGGAGCACGCTGCAATGCTTTGGAAAACGGAAGGAGAGACTAAATCTGTCAGAGAAAACATTTCCACCGTGCGTCGTCTCGTTAGTTTTTGATCAGTTATGTCGGTGTAGAAGTTAATCGACTTGTCTTCCAGAAAAACCCTTTCCTCCCAGAATGACCTGAAAGGTATAGTTAGCTGGAAGTTTTTGTCAAAATTTAACTTTGAATTAATATAGTCTATGTCTGACGAGATCTTGAAATTATTCAGAACGGAGGCATGGCCAAACTCTTTTCTTGACCAATGTGATGTTATTGTTGTTGTTGTGTATTTGCCTGTTAAAGTTGTCGAGGGGTAACAGGTGAAACAGAATATTCAATGCTGCAGAGGGAGTTGCATGCAATGCTCCACTTATGCACAAACAAGCTAATCGTTGGACTTTACTTAGGTTATCACGGTCTATTGCCTTTTCTAAAGGGGTCCACCAGACAATCACCCCTTACATGAGCATCGGTCTAATGACCGAGATGTAGAAACAGTGAGTTGCGCAAAGTTGCAAAGTCCATCTATTCCCAATAGCTTTTTTGCAAGAGAAAAGTACTATTGTAGGTTTCTTGGCTCTTTCTTGAATGTTAGTTTTCCATCTTAATTTCCTATACAAAATTATACCCGAAAATGTTGCTTTGTCACATCTGTTAGATGATTGATTTGCCTTTGACACCGGTCGCGAAAAAATACTGTGAATCAGAAGCAGATGCAAAAAAATAACAAAAATCTCCCCCGTTATCTGGACGCCACCACCGGAGTTTATCTGAAGCGTAAACAACTGAGCTTCAAACCACTACAACAAATCTTTCTCTCTCTCTACCTATCCTTTCCAACGTCCGCACTATGTGTAAACACGTTAATTGTATTCATAACCCCTTGAGTGCGCGCAAATTATAAAAAATAAAATAAAATAACTTATACAATACAATCTGTAGTGACGGTTAGGCTGCGCTCGTTTAACCCTTTAACCACTTCCAAAATAATTCGTGGAACCAAAAACTCTTTGAACTCGATCGCAAGGCTGAATTCTCTGTCTCTTATTTGGGTCCCCGGTCACACTGGGATCCTGGGGAACAAGATCTCCGACGAGATTGCTAGACAAGGCTAAGAGCAGGGCTTTCCAGGTCCCGAACCCGCGTTGGGTCACGCTGTGTCCTCGGTTAGGGCTTCCATTTACTATTGGGTCTCTCACGAACACAATTGTGTGTGCCATGACTCTCCAGGATGTAAGTAGACAACTTATTGGCGTCTTGACAGGCCACTTCGCTTTCGCTAAGCACCTTAACGTGCTGGGCTTAAGTGACAGTGCAATCTACGACGCAGGTGGAGAGAGCGATGACATTGCAGATCATTATCTCTGCGAGCGTCCGGCCTTTGCTCGTATCAGGTGACAAATCCTCGGTGCTGATGTGGTGACTGCTGGTACTGTAAGCTCCTTACCACTGAAATGCTTGCTGCACTTTCTTAGAAAGACAAGGAAATTCCAATAAAATGAATAAACCAGGGTTTGCTCTCTGGTAGTACAGTGGATCAGTTGCGTCCGAGTGCTCCAGTCGAGGGTTTTCTATCCCGAAAAGAAAAACTTATAAAATTTACTCCAGAATATTTTAAATTTAGGTCCGTAACGATTATGTGATCCGGGTCGAGGGACCATAATAACGACAAGCGATCCGTAATAAAACTCGGTTTCGTTCGGTGTTGCAATAGCAATAGCAGAGTTACAATTAACTCTAGTTCTAATTTTACCTGTTGCTATACGCGCATTCAGCAAAAAGTGTGGGAATCAGTGTTACTTGCATGTGTACGTAAAACTGAGGCGGGAGGCGCGCTCAGCTAAAAATATGTGAATCAATGAAAGAATAAAAAAAAACATGTGTTCAAGTATTTCTATGCCGCAGACATTTAGATTTCTCGAAGAAGAGATCGTGACAGAAATCGACTGTTACGCAGCACAATATTCGCTGAAAAAGATGAGTTTATAATGTACTACACAAAATCAACTTATCCGTACCCGGAACTACGCAAGACACTGCGTACGAGATGTAAATGCGGGACCAAACAGGTGAAGCAAATGCGGATCACTAGGTAAAACTGTCGACCACATAATATCAGTTTGCTGATTTTCAAACAGATATCTAAATTTAATATAAAATATCTAAAAGGTCATAATAATGTTGTTAAGATTCTATACCTAAGGCTCTTTAAAAAAAAAGTGGTATTCAGGACGAAACCTACCCCCTTCGGGTAGGGGTTAGAATATACCCGAGGTAGGCATGCCTGTCGTAAGAGGCGACTAAAATCCACCCTCCGTATACCGAGTATGGCGTATACAAAAAACATGCAATGAACAAAACAAAAGATTTAAATACCCCAGGTGGCAGTCCAGGTAAACTGGAAAATCCACCCTCTTCGGAGGTCGGCTCTACGGATTCTGGGGAGAGCCATTTATTGCACCTTATAAATCCCTTCTCAAAAAGTACAAGGGTATCTCGATCTCCACCAACAAGATCGAACGTCTCCGGAAAAAGAAGTCCGCCGGAAGCGCAAACGCGTGAAAAACGGGACTCAGCGAAATCTAAAAGCATTGAGGAGGAAAACGACGTACTCCGTACCAAGCTTAGCGAAATGGAGCTACTCTATTGTGAGCTCAAGAAAGAGGTAGATTTACTCAGGCAAGAAAATAATGCCCTAAAAAACACGTACCTACAAAAAGAAAATACAGTTAGCTCACATCGCTCACCTAGTCGCGAATACCAGACGGATGAAGAAGAGCTAACACGCGAAACGAATTGGGTCGAAAAGAAACGACCTAGCAAAAAACGAAAAGCTGGTTCCTCACCGGAAGTCGAGCCACAAAAAGATGAAAAGCGCAAGGAGATGCAAGAAAAGCAACAACAACCAAAATTACGTCCTCCGCCACCGATAAACGTCGTTGGAATTACGGACTATAATAAGTTGCATTGCCTCCTTAAAGGAACTCTGGCTTCGAAGTTTAAGGTGACATCTCTGCGAAACAATACGTGGAAAATCAATGTCGATGATGCCGACGGTTACCGATCAGTATCTAAAAAATTTAATGCCGAAAAGATTCAGTGGTATACTTATGAAAATAAGTTAGAAAGACCACTGCGTGTTGTAGCAAGGGGACTCCACCCCTCGTGCACTAAAGAAGATGTAATGCACGACCTTCAAGACAAAGGCTTTAAAATTCTTGATGCCGTCAATATTATCAAGAAGGAGAAGCAACAGTCGGAGGGAGATCATGAAAAATTGGTAAAGCGCGGTCTTCCACTATTCATGCTTAGTTTTGATAAAGACGAAAATAAAGATATTATATATGGTATCAAGACTATTCTAAACATCGTGGTCAAAATCGAACCCATGCGTAAGACCTCCAGATCGATCCCGCAGTGTAAGCGCTGTCAAGGCTTCAATCACACGCAGAGTTACTGCCAGAAAGAGCCGCGATGCGTCAAATGCGCAGGTAAACATCTCTCGGAAGAGTTTCACCTAAACAAGCAAACCCCAGCCACTTGTATAAATTGCAAAGGAAAACATCCTGCGAACTATCGAGGTTGCGAAGTGGCGAAAGAGCTTCAAAAACGCCGCGATACGCTAAAAAATTCGATGCGTCCGAAAATGAAACCAATCAAGAACAGACCCAAAATAGATACGAAAAAAGCAGCGAAAGATAGAAAGTCCGTCAATATTAACTTAAGATCGGTTAATGATAAAAAATCCGAAAGTAATAGAGATAAGGTAACAGAAGCAAAATCTCCGAATATTGGCGTGCAGTCTTATGCTCAAGCGGCGAAGACAGTTAAGGGTACGTACACGACCGACAACTCACGGGAGATCAAAGCAAGAAACCGTCCAAACTTTAATGTAAAAACTCCTTCTCAAGTTGCGACATTGAAAAATAGTGATAGAGGTAGTTCAGAAGATCATGTATCCAATGTTTTTTCCCTAATTCTTGCGAAACTTGAAGAGCAATGCAAAACAAATAAACTAATTTTCGAGAGACTGGTTGCACTAGAGGACAACATTCATAACACGCGCACTTCAACCAGAATATGAAAGAAACGCTTAAAATTCTTACTTGGAACGCTAACGGGCTCATACAAAGACTCGACGAGTTAGAAATATTTATGCGAGAGAAAGATATTGATATATGCTTGGTCTGTGAAACTCATCTGAAAAAGCAATCGAATATTAAGATAAGGGGATATAGCGGATATCACGCCTTTCACCCATCGGAAAGAGCCAGAGGCGGATCATCTTTGTTTATAAAAGAATCTATCGAACACTCAGCGGAAATAAAAATTGAATTAGAAGCAATGCAAGTAAGCACGGTACGCGTTAGAAATAGACATTTTGCTTTCAACATTTCGTCTATATATTGTCCACTGCGATGTAAACTTGAAGAAAGTGATTTCACAAACATCTTCAACTTCCTTAAACCAAATTTTATTATTGGTGGTGACTTCAACGCGAAACACCCCTTCTGGGGCTCAAGATACGCCTCTCAGAAAGGTAGAAAGCTTTATAATGCGGGTATGCAATTCAGTTGTGATTTTTACTCGACGGGTAAACCAACATATTGGCCAACTGATAGAAATAAGATACCAGATCTGATTGATTTCTTTGTTGTTAAAGGAATATCTAGCAACTGTATAAAAGTTGAAGAAAGCTTTGATCTCTCCTCTGATCATTCTCCAATCATTATGAAGATAAGCGAAGCTTTGATTAAAAAAGTAGGACCGGCCAGATTAACTGGCGCGAAAACTAATTGGGACGGCTTTAAAAAAGATATTGAAGCAAATATTGAGCTGAGCGTATCACTTAAAACGCCCTATGAACTTGAAGTTGAAGTAGATCGCTTCGTCGAAATCTTACAGGATGCCGCGTGGAAGAATACTCCCAAACTAAAGAGAACCCCGGCCAGTTACATTAAAATTTATCCGCAGGAAATAAAAGAGATGATTAAGGAGAAGAGAAAAGCGCGTAAAAGATGGCAACAAACTCGGGCTCCGCAACATAAAGCACATCTTAACCGTTTGTGCAACTCACTAAAACGATCTATTAAAGACCTTAAGAATAATGAAATACAAACTTACCTAGAAAGCTTAACGGCAGAAAAAGATTCTAATTACTCGCTTTGGAAGGCTATAAAAGGTATTAAAAAACCTCAAATTCAAACCGCGCCAATTAGGAAAAATCAAGACGAATGGGCCAGGCATGATAAAGAGAAAGCGCAAGTTTTCGCCGCCCACCTGGAAGAAACTTTCAAACCGTTTGATGGACAAGCTCTTATTGAAAATATAAATACGTCGTATATAGACAATAGCGTAATAAGAAATGCAACGCTTACCGAACTTAAGGAAGAAATAAAGAAACTTAAACCTAAGAAAGCTCCTGGATACGACCTAATTACGGGAGAGGTTCTTAAAGCACTACCAAGAAAAGCTCTAATTAAGCTTCTGTTCATTATAAACGCCGCGATTAGACTAGAATATGTTCCCAGTGAATGGAAAGTCGCCGAAGTTATAATGGTCCTTAAGCCTGGAAAACCGCCGAATGAAAAAACCTCTTATAGACCGATTTCGCTTCTTCCAATTATATCCAAAGTGTTCGAGAGAATATTGGTTAGGCGAATACAGCCGGTTATAGAAGAAGGGCATCTCATCCCTGATCATCAATTCGGATTTAGAAGTTAGCATTTTTCAGTTGAACAAGTACATCGAATAACACATGTAATCGAAAAACCACTTGAAGAAAAAAAGATTTGTTCAAGCGTATTCCTTGACGTTTCTCAAGCCTTTGACAAGGTCTGGCACGAAGGCTTAAAGTTTAAATTACGACAAGTTCTGCCAGAGCACCTATATAATATTTTGAAGAACTACCTTACGAATAGGCTATTCCGCGTCAAATGTGGAAACGAATATTCAGATTTTAAGGAAATAATGGCTGGGGTGCCGCAAGGAAGCGTTCTTGGTCCAGTCTTATATCTATTATACACTCGTGATATACCGCAAGTAGAAGGCACTGAGCTAGCTACATTTGCCGACGACACTGCTATCTTGACAGTAGGTAAAACGGTCGAAGATACTACAGAAAAACTGCAAGAAGCTTTGAATAGAGTAAATGAATGGACAAAGATTTGGCGAATCGCGCTCAACGAGACCAAATCTGTTCATGTAAATTTTACTTATAAAAAAATAAATAATTTGCCGATCTTTTCAAACTCGGTTCAAATCCCGTTTGCAAACGAGGCTAAGTATCTTGGAATGACACTTGATACAAAGCTGAAATGGAAAACGCACGTTAAGAAAAAACGTAAAGAACTAGATAACAAATATCGAGAAATGTATTGGTTACTTGGAAAATATTCCAAGCTTAATATATATAACAAACTGCTTTTATATAAGCAAGTGCTAAAGCCTGTATGGACATATGGTATACAACTCTGGGGTTGTACCAAAATAAGTAATATTAAAATTTTACAAACTTTTGAAAACAAAGTGCTAAGAGGTATTGTAAATGCGCCATGGTATATCAGAAATAGCGATATCCACAGAGACCTTGGCATTAAAGCAATCGAAGACGAAATTCAAACCTACGCGAGAAAGCATAGAAGTCGACTAGAAAGTCACGTAAATATTACAGTCCTCCAACTTTTGGAAGAAAGAAATTTACTGCGCCGTCTACAAAGAACTAAACCTTTAGACCTAGCGCGATAAGTAACCGCGTCTAAACTGCGGAGCTGAGGAGGCTTTCTCAGGTCCCGAACCCGCGTTGGGTCTTCCTGCGTCTTCGGTTAGGACTTCCATTCACGATTGGGTCTCTCACGAGCACAATTGTGTGTGGCATGACTCTCCAGGTTGCAGGTTGACTAAACGCATGCTCCCGGACGTCTGTAAGAAATCAGCGGCATTCTTGCGGTCTCTCAGCAGAAAAGACTGTAGACAACTTATCGGCGTCTTGACAGGCCACTTCGCTTTTGCCAAGCACCTTAACGTGTTAGGCTTAAGTGACACTACAATCTGCGACGCTTGTGGAGAGAGCGACGACACCGCGGAACATTATCTCTGTGAGTGTCCGGCCTTTGCTCGTATCAGGTGGCAGATCTTCGGTGCGGATGTGGTGAGTGCTGGTACTGTAAGCTCCTCATCACTGAAGTGCTTGCTTGGCTTTCTTCGAAAGTCAAGGAAATTCCAATAAAATGGGTAAATCAGGGTTTGCTCTCTGGCAGTACAATGGACCAGTTGTGTCTAAGTGCTCCAGTTGAGTGTTTCCTATCCCCACAACAAAAAAAAAAAAAATGTAGTCAATGTCGAGATCGGATATCTGCAAAATTGCGATTTAGAAAGCTGTTTTGAAAGATGAATCTATCAATTAACATATAAAATAACAATAAAAAAAAATGAAGTTTAAATGCATAAAGTTTTTTTTTTTGTGTGTTTTATTATTCAACCAACTATGCGAACTTTTGTTAGGCCCTACGTGTAGGTATATATTATACATACATATGCGTCCATATCACATCCATGAACGCAACAAGTGAATTGTAAAAGTGAAATTGTGTTTGCTTTGCATTTGCCATTAATTTTTGTGATTGCATTACAAAGACTGCAAGGTTTCATAAACTACGAGTACTGCAACAACTGGTCAAATTATACGGTACTGCAAGGTGTTTTCAAAACCCTCTGTGCACTCTGGGGAAATAATTATCCTAGTAACACATTGAACAGCTAGCGTTCCGCGTATGCAAATAATAGAAAGCTTTTAACTTTGCTTTAAATAACATATTTTTCGTGAAACCATAATTATAGGCTTATATCAGATTAGGTGAATATTCATGAGCGTAATGTATTGTCGGTATGCTGATAGAGAATCATAAAAAGTTGCAATTGAATGGTCATTATCATTAAGTCTTTTAATACCTTTAATGAGTGCTATCCTTTTTTATGATTCTTCCTCAGCAGAGTGTCCTGCAAAGAATAACTCTGATGGTGGAAGTTGTCCCAACTCAGAGAAAGTGTCTTCTTGTTTTTGTTTCTATTCTTTTATGATATATGTACGTACATATACCTAATGCTCCTGAGCTATAATTGATAATTCGATACCCAAGAAAATGGAAGTAAATTCAGCTGCGGAAATTTGGTTAGAATTGGGGCATTAGAAAGGACATTTAACCTTTATCAAAGTATGCATGTATCTACACTATACTAAAATTTAATCAGTGAAACGAGGATGATTACAAAAGCTTTTTAGTACTTTGGCAACGATTAACTGTTTGAACGAGACTAAAAAGTCAACGATGCTCGATAACAAGTTATGATAATTACCTTCGCCACAGTACTAAGCATTCTCGTTCTATGGATGGGTTTCGGTTTAAGAATTTCAAGACGAAAATCTTCTCGTATGTAGATAACAATTTCATATGTGATGTAATTCATTTGGTAGCATGGAGTTATTAAAATATATGTATCTACGTATTACGTAAAGTATTGATTGTAGTGATAAGGTGCGTAGTCACGTTTTTGCTGAGAATCTCTCATAACCAGCATGTGTGACTGAAATTTTAAATGTGCTCCGTGAGGTTATATTTTTTTTTTTTAATAACTTGCCTACATTCTGAATAGGGTGTTTCACAAGTTCGCGCTGCTATTTCAGGGTCTAGGAGATCATCCAAATTTGAAGGAAAACGATTTTCGAAATATAGGCCCAACTTCTACCAGGTTTTCGTTTTCGATTAGGTAGATTTCGCTGTACTGCTCGTATAGTTCGTCACTGAGTCTTCTCCCCCAAACCCGTCAACGCAAACGGGAGTGAATATCTTGCGAAGAATCTTTAAACCCATTTTGTTCGCTTCTGCTTCAATGTTTGCAAACGTACCGGTGATAGGCCGCTGATTTCTTCCAATTATGTCAATATCGTCGGCGTATGCAAGCAGTTGTACACACTTTTGATAATTTTCAAATGTTCACAAATCTTATGATTGTTATAAACCGAACACAAAATGTATAATTCTTAAAATCCTGGAATATTGTGAGAATCAACGGTGACATCTTCAGGCCAGCGGATACCTTACCCTGAGCTACTTGGACATATTTGGAGCTAAGGTCTGTAAGGATTTTCAATACTGGGCCAGGGTATTGAAAAGGAGATGGTGGTGGATGAACCCTTAATGTGCCAATGGCAGCCCTTATATCCCCGGAATGGGTTACTGGAACCGGTGTATCCGGCCCCTCGTCCTAAGGAGTGCAAGAAAGGAACTGGTGGGGGTTGTGCCGTCGGGTTAACTTCCCTACCACGTAAAAAAAAACCGGCTACGAAGCAGCCAACAACCTCAGATACGGATGATTTTACTATTGACGACCCAAGCAAACTCAAAAAAGGACAACAATCTTTGTGTCTGCACGTGGAACAAAGGTCCCTTTTACAAACCACATACAGCCGAACAACTTGCGGAGGCCCTAGACTGCTACAAAGCAGACAAAAGGAGGATGAAAACAGCGACATAGACAAGATGTATGTGAGCAATGTCCTAGCCACGACGCTAAAGTTGTCCTAAGTGATTTTAACGCAAAGCTAGGAAATGAAGACGTCTTTAGTAGCATGGTCGAAAAGCACAGCCTGCACGACATCACATCCGACAACGGACTCAGACTAGTCGATTTTGCGGCGTGGCGAAACGTTGTCGTAGCTAGTACGCGGTTCCCACGTCTCGATATTCACAAGGGAACATGGCTCTTTTTTGATCGAAAAACTGTTAACCAAATCGATCACATTGCGATCGATGCAAGACACTCTTCCAGTATTCTGTGTGTCCGGACTTTCTAGGATCACTACCTAGTTGTAGCCAAGGTATGGATGCGGATATCAAGAACGGGGTGAAATCAACGAAATACTGTGAGGAAGTTTGCCGTCGGACGGCTACAATCGCAAGAGACCGCCAGAACCTTTGCCGATCGATTTTCTTTTAATCTTAATCTAAGTCCTATGCCGCCAGCAGCAGCTTTCTTAGAAACTGGAAAAAGGAGCATGAGAAGCGCTCGATTGAGATTGAGATTTTATTGCAGGAATGATGTTCGAACATTTTACCAAAAGGTAAAAAGAACATGCCAGCATTTCAAAGCCAGAACAAAAGCATGCAGGGACGTAAATGGCAATATATTATAGTAGTAGAATCGCAGTCGGTGCTGGGGATATGGAAGAAACCGAGTCTGAAGAAAGGAGACCCTCTGAACTGCGCCAACTACAGAGGCATAAGACTCCTTAACATCGCATATAAGATCCTGTCTGCCATATTATGTGAGCGCCTAAAACCGATCGTCAACAACCTGATAGACGCTTATCAATACGGTTTCAGGTCCGGAGAGTCCACCATTCACAATACGGCAAATTTTTAAAAAAATCTACTAATGTTTGTCAAACATTCACGAAAGGTGGGACCGTGAAAAAACTTTTTGGTGTTTTCTGGGATTCGAACACGGAATCAAATTTTTTCACGGTCCCACCTCTCGCGAACGTTTGACAAGGTTAGGTTAGGTTAGTATTGTTCACAGTTAATGTTCCGAAAATTTTGATTACCAAAAATTGAACGCAATTTGCGAATCGTGGCAGTCAAATTTTTACCATCTTTGAAATAATGTGTAACAATAAGAATACGTTGTTGTGTCGAATAGTGATCCATTTTGAATAAAGGCGGACTGTCTACCATCGAACTGTTACAATGACTTAACTGTTAAACACCCTTTACGTGGGCTTAAGAACGCCTTCAATTGAGAATATTTGTCCATAGAATATGAATATCAGAATCTAATGAGTGAATTTAGTGCAAACACTTACAAATAGTCATTTAAAATTCTCTAACTTGGCAATAGTGCAGATAATTAAAAAATCAGAAATTATGAAATATGGTATGACGGTTTTTTCTATTCAGGCCATGTTTTAATTTGTTGATATTATCTAGAGCTAGTATTGTATAATTTAGCCCTCGTTAGAATATAATAATAAGCCATGGTAGCCAAAAAGGGCTAGAATGGCAACTAAAATCGCTCATCGGAAACGGCTTAGCTACACATAACATATTTAATATACGAATTGTATTAGTTTATTACTACCTATTCGCTGGACCTTTAGACCCATTTGCTCATATCACCTAACCTTTATCTCCGTATTTGCATATTAAACTATCAATAAAAAAAACTAATTGGTTTTAGCTATAAATAATGACTTACGTATATACAGTGTTTAATTTCACATACAATTCTCAAATATAGACATATTTACACATATGTATGTGGTACTCAGTTGATGTGTGGCTGTAAGAGTAAATGACTAATATTTTGCAACTGATATAATTTTACTTCCATTCTTAATTTGTTTTAATTTTTTTTATCTGATTGACATTCTCTTATAATTTGTCCAATTTTTTTGATTGAACGATGCGCAATCAGTTTCGTGTTGCTATGAAAGAATACGTACCACCTAAAATTAAAATAAAAGTGCATTTTTTTTTTTTTTTTAAGGTAAACCTCTCATGCCATGCACTTTGTACATGTGGGCTTTAGAAGTTGCTATTGTTAGACTGATTGGTACAGATAATTATAATCTCAAGTCCCTGGAATCGTGTTCTTTAACTTCAAAGGCCGGCTTAAACTGGCGTTTATCTCTCACGGAGATGACAGAACAGTTTTACATTCACCTATGATGGGTGTCAGGCCACAGAGACATTCCGGGTAACTACAAGGCTGCGTAGGTCGCCAGACACGGTAGAACTCTAAGGATTCTGCCGAAATGGCGGACCCTAGGTATGCCCTTCGCTGCATGTTAGCACCTTCTTAAGCTGGGCAATATTAGCAGAACCAACCAAAGATGAGAAAATGCCTCAACGTGTCATACATATTTCGAGGCAGATTTGTCATGATGCCGGGCTGGTTATGCCAAAGTGATCACAGATCAGCTACGTTATCGGTGTTCTTACTGGACACTGTCTGATAGCTCAACATGCTAAAAGGTTTGGGTTCTTTTCGAACGACTCCTGCAGTAGTTGTAGAGACGAAGAAAGGGAGAAAATCAACCTTTCACCTCCTGTGCACATGTCCGGCTCTGCCCCAAAAAAGATTGCGCCATCTAGGGGCTCCTTTCTTTTTCTTTTCTTTTATAATTTTCGCACACTCAAGGGGTTATGAATACTCTTTAAATCTTTGTTTTACATAGTGCGGGCGTTGTAAAGAATATACAGAAAGAGAGAAATATTTGGTGTAGTGGTTTGAAACGTAGTTGTTTTTATGTTTCAGAAAATCTCCGGGGGTGGCGTCCAAATAACTGGGGAGATCTTTTGTTATTTTTGTCTTTGCTTCTGAATCACAGTATTTTTTTTTCCGAGTACCGATGTCATAGGCATATCAATCATCCAATAGAACGACCAAGCTACTGCCAGTATTATGCCTTCACAGTAGTGTACACACAAGCTTTCGCAATTGATAGGACTGACTTTATATATTTTGTGAGAAATAAAGAAATGCTTGCTGACATCAGCATTTGAACCATGAACCCTTGGCATGGCAATTGACGACGTTACCACTACACCATTGCTACTCCCTTCTTTGATGACTTAGTGAACTGGTCTCCTCAGGTGTCACGAGCAACCTTCGCTTCATTAAAATCACCGGTTTGTTTAATTAGTCCTTGGGTAGCCAAATGCAGAAAGATCAATGGCATCACATTAGACCTCTACTGGTCTAAGTGCCTCTGTACTCTCGTACAGACAGCTATCCTAACCTAACCTAGTCACATCCGTTCATTCGTTAAAAGTGAAAATATATTCAAAAATGTTAATACGGGCATAGTTTATAACATAGAGAAGCGTTAATGGTAAATACCCAAATCGAACAAAGTTATTTAGACAAGGCATTCCTGTAATTTTCATTTATCGTTTTGGAATATAATAAGTTAAAGTTGTTTGAACCTCGACCAGAGAAATCTTTCCCTGTGAAGAAATTCATAAAATTTCTTAAAATTGGTAGACATGCTTGCGTTACGAGGGCTTATACGGGCCCCCAACGTCAAGGAGAACCCGACGATTAGTGCAGGAGCTGCAGACACAAGGAAGTAAAAAAAAATTAGCTTACCATACTTTGCCAGTGACCTGCTCTGCCCAACAGAAGTTTAATGACTATAGGAAGTCGATTTTTTGACGAGCTAAAAGACATTCGTAACGTTGAGCTTAGAGACGTCAGAGATTCATATTTCCATCCGTGTGGTTATAACCCAGAGGCTGATGGGTTCACAGAGCTATAAAATAATGGACACCATTTTTGTGTCTATGTAACTCTACTCAATAGGCGCCCTTCAAAACAACTTAAGGTGGCTGCACACGTAAATGCAAGCTTGACAAGTATGCATGTTCAATTTTTTTGTAGAAAACATACTTGAGCGTCTGCATAAGAATTTTGTGAAAGCATTTTAATTGTACAAGCGGCTTGAAGATTGTTCGAATTTCGATTTTGCCTGCTTGCACCAACAAGTCGCCCGAGGAAAAATACCACCAAAACGAGCGCATCGTCGTCCAAAGTCGACAATGTCCACACACAAACTGGTGCTAGCTTAAAGCATACTTGTACTTATGGTGGCAAAGAGAAATTGTGCAAACTTTTACTCGTACAAAAAGATTGAACAGGCATGCTTGTCATAATCGCGACGAAACTAATCGTGCAACATTACTTTTCGATTAGATCAAAGTCGGACCATCTGAGAGATTTCAGACAGATAGCTGCCACCCTCAGTTCCAACGTACTAAATACAATTACTTAATCGTACATTAATGGCAACCGTGAATCGGTTGGAAAAAGAATGCAGAAGAATATTAACTGGAAGCACTGTGTAAACGCTATAAACCAAAACATGCAGACCTGCTTTTAATAATTATAATTTTTTTTAAATACATTTTATTCATTCACACAATGGTTGGGTAGTGCAACAAGTCTCTGCGGGAAGTTTGACGTTATCGCACGCAAAGTCTGCTTCATGGTATTCCGTACACCTGATTTTATTTTGCACATTTGATAATGCACAATGGAGTGTTATTAAGTATAGCGTGGTCATAATCACACTCTTTCCATAGGGTATATCCATTTTAACTCTAAGTTTGAAACATAGAGAATAATAAAGATACACTACGTGACAGATATCCATAATGGATACATCTACATACATAGCTAATGAACAACTAATTCGATTGTACATGTCTTATGTAGATAGACTTAACCCTCTTTGAGTATGTTGACCCTTTCCATACAATATATTAAGTTTAACAGAGCTAACTAACTGACTCGATTTAAACAAACTCGTTCGTTTGAAAATATCCTAGAAATTACGACAGCAGAAAGTTTTTACTTCATAATGTCACACCCACAATAAAGGAGCTGGGTTAAACGATAAGGATACATACTTGTTCTCCATTGACGCCTTTTTAGGTATTTCATTACATTAATTTACTATTGAAAGGTAATTTACAAATGTAAAAAATGGATTTTAAAATCTTACCACAAACCCTAACTATTATAATTATTATGCGTAAACAGCAAACTTTAAGATTTCACAAAGCCTCACTCACTTTCTTTAGAATCAGTTAAAATAAAGGGCACAATTGTTTCATGCGTACGTGCAACTTTGCAACCATTTTTTGTTGCTGCACCATTTTTTAATACATATCCCAAATTACCCAAATATTAATTTGAAACCAAATCGTTTCAGTCGAGAACATTATTTAAAAAAAATATTTGGTAACTTTTCCAAAGCTCGGTATGCAGTACTCTTATTTTTCAAATGTCAAACATTTTCCAAATACTCGTTCAATTTTGCACAATATATGCCCATAGATAATCGAGAAATAGTTTTTTTTTTTTTAAACCGGCCAAAGAGTTAAGATTCGTGATTCAAATTTGTCACCCAAAGTCACTATCTGGTGGTATATGTATGTGTAATCTAATCGAAATATAAATATGAAATATGAACAAAATCGCTGAAGTTGTTTTTTGAGAAAATCAACTCTTTTCAAAATCGACATAAAATAGAGTATGGTCGAAGATGAAAATTCAGATTTCGCCTTGAATTGTTTATACTGCAGATGAGTTTCTTTTTAATTGTAATTTTTTTAAATCTCGAGATCGAACATTTTAACAAAAACAATTCTTACCCTATTTTTATGCAATACACAAGTAAGGCGAACCCCACAGGCGGATCAATAGAAATGCAGTGAAGTGAGAGGGTTATGATCTTTTGTTTTCGGATCATAACCTCAGCGAAATAGGAAGAAGACACAAATAAAAAATATGTAGAATAGGGTATCATTTTGTGCGCTTCAGTCGCATTGTATTTTTTCTGAATGCATTTGTTTTATTATTTATGGATGAGATAATGACCCCTAATATAATCCTGAACTTGACACCCAAACAGGGCGTTACTATTGACAATATATGTATAAATAAAGTCGAACGTACTTGCAAATATGCAGCGCCATTTTTTTTATTGATTTTAGTTATAAACAAAACTATGTATTAGAATACTAGAATATTTATTGTTTTATAAGAATGGTATTTCTGCAAGAAGTGCATTCGCGCTTTTCGTGATTTTTTCGATCGACATATCCGTCCATCTGAGTCAATCCGTTTGGTGCAGAAATTTCGGGAACCTGGTTTAGTGCAAACGTAAAAAAACTCGTGCGTCGTGGTGCAGGTCGATCGACCGAAAATATTATTCTTGTGGAATAATGTGGAGAATAAGCCTCGACAATCTGAATTCGTCATTATGCACAGCATGCACTCGGCGAATTTTAACAATAGTCCTATTGTTACGCGCCTATAAAATTCAGTTGACATCGGAACTGAAGCTTAGATTAGATTTAGATTTTATTAAACATAATTCTAGGTCTACAAATTTAATAATTAATTTAGTTGTAGAAATATATTTAATTCAAACTTATACAAAAAAAATAATAATAGTAATAATAATAATATATAGAGAAATGAAGACTTAATATATTATAATTACGGAAAGTAAAAGAGTTATTTAAAGAAAATTCAAACAAAAAGAGATAAACAAGAATACAAATCAGAAGGATTAATTAATAATTTGTCTTCTACAATATAAGCAATTGCTTTTTTGCAGTACAAGAAAAGGTTTTTTCAGCCAAAGCGCCCATTGAGTTTGTCGATCAGCGTGTGCGGTTGCATCTTATTTGCTTTGGAAAAGGCTTTTCTCGTTTCTTTCAGGATAGGACATACGGCAATGAAATGTAGAATATCTTTTTTGACTTGTAGGTTGCATAGAGAACATAAGATGGGAAGATCGGGTCGATGCGGGAGGTAGTTTAGTTTTACCAGCTCACCTTTAGCTTTAAATATAATAGAGATAAGATTCATGGTTGTCGTTGAAATAGTTTGAATCACACAGGTTATATTCTAGCTGCTTGCAGGAGCTCCTATGGATTGATGATTTGGCTTGCATTTCAAATTCGTTCCTGATCTTACAGTCAATGTCCTGTAGTTAATCATACAGGATGATTTTCCACTCGCCCGTGTTATTTGATTGAAGGACGAGGTTCACATTGTACTTCTGCGCAATTCTGTTCTGTTCTGTTCCATTCTCCATTGCTCAAAGAGCAATTTGTTTTGGGATGCGATTATCTGGCATTGCCATGACTCTAAAGATGTATATTAGTACATGTACCAATTGAGTGCTTGAACAACAAGTTGGGGAACTTCTCTGACAGTTTTGTGATTGGTTGACTCAGTTTTAATTGAGCGACCGTCAAAGATGGACACCAGGAAAGAGAAAATACGCCATATTTTACAGTTTTTCTACAATAAAGGCGAAAACGCAAGCCAGGCGGCTGAAAATGTGAATAGTGTTTATGGTCCTGACACTGTAACAGCAAATCACACGCAGTTTTGGTTTCGTCGATTGCGTTCCGGTAATTTCGATGTCAAAGATGCGCCACGCTCTGGAAGGCCAATTGTCGAAAATGTCGATAAAATCATGGAAATCATTGAGTCTGACCGTCATGTAAGCACTGCTTCGATTGCCCAGGAGCTAAACATTGCAAAAAAAACCGTTCGTAACCATTTGAATAAGGCTGGATACAAAAAGAAGCTCGATGTATGGGTGCCACACGAGTTAACGCCAAAAAACCTCATGGACCGAATTCCCATCTGCGAATCGCTGCTGAATCGCAACAAAATCGACCCATTTCTGAAGCGGATGGTGACTGATGGTGAAAATTGGATCACTTACGGCAACTTAAAGTGAAAACGGTCGAATCGCGCTGAGCCGGCGCAAACGGTGGCCAAGCCAGGATTGACGGCCAGAAAGGTTTTGCTGTGTGTTTGCTGGGATTGGTAGGGAATCATCTACTATGAGCTGCTCCTCTACGGCAAAACTCTTAATTCGGACCTGTACTGCCAACAATTGGATCGTCTGAAGGAAGCAATCGCTCAGAAGCGGGCAGCTTTGGAGAGGAATTTTGTTCCATCAGAACAATGCCAGGCTACACACATCGATAGCGACTCGCCAGAAGCTCTGGGAGCTTGGTTGGGAGGTTCTTATGCATCCAGCTTATAGGCCCGACCTGGCACAAGGTGATTACCATCTGTTCCTGCCCATGGCGAACGATTTTGGAAGCGAAAAATTTGGCTCAAAAGAGGCTTGTGAAAATCGACTGTCCCAGTTTTTTGGCCAATAGGGACGAAGGCTTCTATGAGAGAGGATTAATGGACCTTCAAATGGCAACAAGTTATCGAACAAAACGGCGCATATTTGACCTAAATCGGATCATTCTAACTATGCTAAATAAAGCCTTAAATTTCATGCAAAAATAATGGATTTATTTTTACTACTCGTACACCTGACAATTACAATTTTAATGAGAGAAGCATACCAGTGGAGGAGAACGATTAAAAAAAATATGCTGGAAGAAGTTCGAAGATCCGTGGAAGCTTTCACATCAAGGAAACCATCGTACAAAATATAGAGCGCGACCGGCTCAGCTGGTATTGCCACGTTCAAAGAAGAGATCATTTGAACCCTGTTAAAAGGGCAATATCAATGCACGTTCCAAAAACATCGCGATGTAGGAAAGGTAGGCCCATAAACGCCTGGATCAGACAAATGCGACGACATCGGCATTTCATTGGCCTCAGTAACCGAGTGACCCAAAATCGGCAGGCCTGCCGATATTTTCTGAGGTCAAATAGGCGAACCCCACAGGCGGATCAGTAGAAATGCGGTGAAGTGGGAGGGTTATGATCCCTTGTTTTCGGATCATAACCTCGCTGATAAAAGGAAGAAGAACAAGAAGAAGAAGCTGGATCCTTTTGAGGAGTTATTGAAAACCGTTCTCCATGTTTACGCGGATTTTAATAAATAATTGAAAAAAAAAACGTTTTCCTTATTTGTTCATTCCATTTCAGTGAATTATATTGTTTTTCATTTCTTTATAGCTATAAAGCAATAGCAACATGGATTAAAGTTAGAATTTCGAAGAAAAAAACATTTCTTTTTTATAGTATTATTAACTTTCTCTGAACTTTTTTTATGCTTTTTAGGTATTTTTACATAAAAACAAAATTTTTATAGAATTCTTTCTCTGGGTCTACGTGAAAAGTAAGGTCTATGCTAATAAGCCCAAAACGACTCCAGACCTGAAGAATGAAATCATACACCTAATTAACGAGTACATGCAGTCCGACCCAAAACTATGCCAAGAAGTCAAATTTTATACGTGTATCCTGTATTGCCTAAGGAGTCATGGTGGTGGCCAACATAAGGCCCCTGCCACGAGCAAAGTAAGTCATTCGTCCCAAAAGCTGAATGCAGACGTTTGGACCCACACAGTTTTGAGCATCAATCCAGCATATGATTTTGAAATAAATCGTCTGCTAATCAGGGTACAGAAAACCCGTAGACAAAACATATTTGACCCAATCTGGATCAAAAACGCTCTAAGAATTTGATTTCTCTCAACAAATTGCATATTAGCGCTACAATAGGTACTACAACTGGGCACTGTCTAATAGACAAGCATGCAATGAGGTGTGTTCAAATGATTTTTTGTTGAAGATGTATGAAGGAAGATGAGGAAGACTCTATTCCTCACCTTATTTGTACATGCCCAGCTCTCTCCCACAGGAGCAAGCTTCACTTAGGAGCTTTCTATTACAACGATCTGATAAACACTGATATTAGGCGCTTCTTACGCTTCATCAGAAGTTCAAAACGATTTTATCGAGTAGGCGGAGATTACATGAGCCATGTGGTATCACAACGGACCAATCTATGGTCTAAGCGCGTTGGCGTTAGGTGGCAGACACTTTAACCTAACTTAACCGTTTTCACGGATTATTTTGGACAAAATTCATATATGTATGACTAGCTGACCAGTGCTCGCCTTGCTTCGCCCGCATTTTATTTGACGGCTATTTAATTATTGAAACATAATTGCCAACTGAATACAATACCAAAAATGTATAAACTCAATTATAACTTCCCCCGTGGGAATCACCACCAAAGAACACTCAAACCCGCTCACAACAAACAATTTATTTTAAATCCATTAAAACAATCTAAAATGTGGATAAATCCAACGATCGACAACATCTCATCTAAGAAAATGGAAAAATATTGCAATGTTTTTATGTCTGTACATGCATATGTATGTACATATGTACGCGTATATTGCCAAATCTCTTAATTGCATTAAGTTTTGATATCACAGACATATCCTAATTAATAAAATTTAAAATGTCTTAGATTTGGCACTGATAATGATTTTTTTTTAATTTTTACTCTAGAAGAAATCACATACTAAAGTTCAAGACAGCTCATCCATATACTCACACACACACTATTGCAGCGATAGCCACTGCTGCATGACTGCTGGCAGTGGTCTCCACTGAAAGAAAATTGTGGGCGATGATTTGATTAATTGTTTTTAGCATTGCTCAGCTTCAGGACAACGCAGAAGGATGTTTTATACCTTGAATCAGCGGCGAATTTAGTAAATTCGCCTATTTTTTTTTTTTTTTTTAATCCGGAGAGCCAGTACTGAGCTACGGCTGTGGAATCAATATTTACAGATGGAAAATTCGATCGCAACCCCCCTTTATGCCACTTAGACCTTGAATTTCGGAAAATCCCTTCCTATCTCACATCTAGGCAAAAGAAGGAATAACTGTGGAAAATTTCAAGTACCTACGTCTAGTAGTTTTCGAGAAACGGTGTTCACAAGGAAAATCGACTTTGCTTTTATAGTATTTAAGATTTAATTTCTAATTTCTGACATTCATCCATATCTCATCATGATTTCTAATACAATTAATGTCATACGTAAAGGATTTATGGCTTTAAATTTTTGGCGATAAATGTTCTAAGCAGTGGTGTTATTTTGGTTAGTAGCTACCTACCTTCCTGATGTTATATCGGGATGATATTCATACATACCTAAGCTAACTCCTAGGCACACAAACTATACAACAGTAAAAACCTAATTATGAGATGATTCTATAATGCTTTTAGAATCATAAGTAAATAAATCGTGCAATTGTAAGATTACAGCGATTTTAGTTCAGCTAAGGACCACCAAATTGTCCATTACCACCACTGTTCTACGGTGCGACATATAACACAATGACTCTATTGTGATTAAACTTCAGTGGTCGGACTATTTCGATTTGCTTTGACGATATCAATTGGTTCATTGCTCTTCTTATGCTTTGTGAAGTAATAATAAGGTTATTGTTTTATTTAGCAAAGAGTTAGTTTTCAACAGGTTTCAGCTAATTTTATATAGCATGCACTTTGTCCTGTCAATTTGGTACCATTAGATCGAAAAATGATTTTCTAATATGTTTTATTAATTAGGGTAGCAGTTTATTTCTAGAAAATTTCAATGGCATCTTCGATAAATCGATACATTTATTCGGGCATCATTTCTAAAGCCTCGTGGGGGAGACATACATTCTGAATTCATTGCAACAATTTTCCGTTTTCGAAAATGGTTGATTCCAACACCTGCAGTGCAATCACCTTTTTGTTTGATTGTTTTCAAGTTTTGTTCTATGAATGCCTTTGGCATTCTGAGGGTTGCTTGTAAGTGCTAAGGAATGTTGAATGCCTTTTGGAGTAGGTATTTACTGCCCTTGATGATTTGGGAAAAGTTAACGATTGTGGCTATATTGAGGGCAGAGTAGACAAGTAAGTCATTAAATGATGGATGGATGGGCACCAAAATTTGTTGTTTTCCTCTGTTTCAATTTAAGGCTGAAAATAAAACACCCTGTTCTTTTTTTTAATTCTCAACATTTCTTTAAGGAAAATGAATCTCTTTTCACTTGACTTCTTCTAAAAAAAAAAGTCTCGAAAGGGGGAAGGGCGCTATCATAAGAAAAAAAATATTTAAGAATTAAAAAAAAGAAAATTATTTTATTGGAATAAATTAGTTTGAAAAATCCAAATATAACATAGATATACATTTATACGTATAACTTATAAATGAAGTGGAGTTTTAAATGCTATGAACAAGGCGTCTAATAATATGACTAGGATGCAGTATATCAAAGTCCAATTAGAATGGGAGGAAACGTGATAATTGACGCCTTAAAAACAAATCTATAATCATAAAAAAAGTTGGCGGAAATAGATGTCGAAATGCATCTTTTTTATTGGGAATAAACCATATCAGTCATACAACGACAATTTTTATTCATTCATCTGACATATAAATAAATATATATATTTTGCGCAACAGCTCTTTACGTGCCTGAGTCTAGCTTTTCGCAACCACTCATCTTGTGTGCGTTATATTTTTCTCATGGAATGGAAGGGACCTGCAATTTAGTACATCTGCGATTCACTCATCAAATGTGAGAGAAGTGATTCATTCTTGAGACGAATGATAAGAGCCGATGAAAATTTGATCATCTACAAAAAAGATCCTGGAATAAGCGAGACGAATCAGCACAAAGCACGTCAAAAGCAAATATTCATCAAACGAAAGTTATGTGTAAGCTTAATGGCGCTTCAAGGGTATTGCGTCAATAAACAAACGATATATTCGAATGTGCACTGTCCACTGTCATCAAATGTACAAATTAAATAATGTCATCAAATACAAGCATTGATAAATCGCAAAGGTGTTGTTTTCAATCCTGACAACGCTAGACCACATAAGTGTTCGGTAACTCATCTATTTTTGTCGCAGCTTGGATGCGATATTCTGCAATATCCACCACGCGATATTCTGTCACAATCACAAGACCTTGTGCCATCAGACTACAAATTGTTTAAATTTTTACAAAAAAAAAATTCCTTGGATGGAAATCATCAGTTTGCAGAAGGTAACGAATCCAAAAACTCTTTGTTTGGGAAAACTGAAAAAAAAATACCAGGATATGCTCCCTTCTTCAAACTGGAGAATATTTCCAATTCCGATTACACTGGCATGTGAGTCGTTTTTGTTGCCTTTTTATACATCAGAATAAGCGTCTATTGTATTGTAGATAGATAGATCTTTATTTCGCATATAAATATGTACAAAGGTGTTACCACACATTTTACATTAGTACAGAGATATGATATTGTATATACCTTTCTGCTGAAACATTATTTTATTTTCATATAACTGAGGAATACATTAGGAAACATAAATTTAAATTTGGAGGAAAATGCGACGAAAACCTCCATTGAGACAAAAAAAAAAAAAAAAGAAGATAAATAAAAATTTTAATTTAAAATATTATATTGCAGTTATTCTACAAATAAATATAAGGACAATAAATAAACAAGAAAAATAAATGACTCTTTATATAATAGATAAGTAATTAAATAAATAAATAAATAAATAATAAATAAATAAATAAGTAATAAATAAATAAATAAATAAACAAATAAAAAATAAATAAATAAATAAATAATAAATAAAATAAATAATAGATAAATAAATAAATAATAAATAAATAAATAAATAAATAATAAATAAACAAATAAATAAATAAATAAATAGATAATAAGTAAATAATAACTAAATAAGTAAATAAGTAAGGGAATAAATAAATAAATAAAAAGTGAATATGCATACGGAAATTAATAGATAGACATAATCTGGAACATATAAGTATTGAAACATAAATTTTGACAATTAACATACAAACAAGTATAACAAATTTAAGTAAATAAATCATTTACTAAGCGATTATCAGCAAAAACACATTTATTTTTAAATTTCATCATAAGCTTTTGAATTCTCGCAGATATCAGTTCAACATTCGCTCTTTTATGAAGATTCAAAGTTGAGTGGTGCCATGAAAGGTCAAGCATCATTTTGAGGAGTTTATTTTGCGACACTTGTAATTTTTTAATGTGGCAATGAGCACAGTTCCCCCATACCGGACATCCATACAGGAGTAACGCTTGGAAAACTACTTTGTGTATGATAAGTTTGTTTTGGTTCGATAAGGCTGATTTTCTGTTTATAAAGGGGTATAACATCTTTGTTGCTATATTAACTTTTTGTAAAGTTCTAGATATATGTTCATTAAATGTTAACCTGGTGTCTAGATGTATGCCTAGGTACTTAACACAATTGCTCCAGTTTATTGACGTTCCATTAATTTGCAATTGGCAGCTCGGAAGATAGCAAGGTTTTATTTTTCGAGTAATAAAGATGGCTTGCAATTTGTCTCCGTTCAGCTTAATCTTCCACTTATTGTAATATTTCTCTAATACTTCCATCGCATTACGAAGATTTGTCTCAACGTTGAGAGAAAATTCGTGAGCTGAAAGTATTGCAGTATCATCTGCGAAAATGGCTGCTTCACAATTAACTAAAATTGGAAAATCGGACGTAAATAAATTGTACAAAATGGGACCAAGAACAGAACCTTGCGGGACACCTGACTGGAAATAAATGATACTTGAGACGCTACTGTTGACAAGAACTTTAAAAGAACGACCTGACAAAAAACTTTGCACTAACCTGCATAAAAACGGAGGAAAGCCGTAATTAATCATTTTATATAACAGACCCTCGTGCCAAACAGAGTCGAAAGCTTTTTCAATGTCCAAAAGGACCATTCCTGTAGACTTACCTTGACGATTTTTTTAACAAAATTGCAAATACGCAGTACTTGGTGGGAGGTGCTATGCTGTGGCCTGAAACCAAACTGCACGTCGGGATATATGTTATAATCATTAATTATTTTTGTTACTTTTTCCTAAAGGATACGCTCATATAATTTACTTATATTGCTCAGCAAGCTTATAGGTCTATAGCTCTTGGGGTTATCAGGGGGCTTTCCAGCTTTGAGTATAGGTACCACCTATATTTCCAGGCATCAGGAAAGTACTGGATTTTCAGGCATACATTGAAAATCGCTGTCAAAGACTTTACTCCAGCTTTGGGCAAATGCTTGAGATATAAATTTTTTATTAGATCAAATCCACCCGATTTTTTAACGTTTGTATTATCGATGTGAAATTTTAGGTCATCTTCGGTGAGAAGTGAATTCAAAGGAGTGTTTGTGCTTCGCATGTTAAAAGCCTGAATAGTATCGCTAACCAGTGTATTTGTAATTGGGTCACCTAAGCTTGGTGACACACAGTGGTTACTTAAGAAAGTAGAAGCGAGTGCATTGGCTTTTTCCTCATCTGTAAAGTAAAAATTCGATCCAACTTGTAAGCAGGGAAGTTGTTTGTTTTTATTTTTGACGATTCTTACTATATTCCAGAATGGTTTGGCATTTTTATCTAAGGAATCTAGTTTTTTATTCCAATCCGTATTACGTAGCTGAAGTAATTTTTTCGAAATCAGGTGGGTTAGATATGATGCATTATCCCGATATACTGGCTGTCGATATCTTTGCCAATTTCTTCTTTCAATATTTCTCAACTTAATTAAAAATTGTATGTGAGGGGGAAGTTTTTTATGAAATTTCTTTTTTATATCGTTAAAATTATCGACAACAGCATCTACTCCTTCCCTAGTGCAAATATTTTCAATATCTATTGTATTGTATAACACGCGTTTGGTGAAAAAAAACAATAACGATTTTTTGGCACTTGTTTCCTTCTTCAAACTGCTTCAAACTGCTGACTTCTGGGATTTATTGGCGAAAAACTCTGACAAGTGAATCTCATAGTGTCTTATAATCCGACGGTGCAAGGTCTGGACTATACGGTGGATGCAACAAAACTTCCCAGCCAAACTGTGTCAGTTTTTGGAGGGTCTGGCATTGTCGTGATGACAGGCAATGTCATTTCTGTTGATAAACACCAGCCGCTTCCCTAAACCGCTTTATTTAATCTTGTCAGCTACTGACAGAAGAGTTCAGAATTAATCGTTTGGCCAGGCGGCAGCATATCTTAATGCGTGGGTCCCTTCCAATCTTACCAAATACTCAGCATCACCTTACTTGGCGTCAGTCCCGGCTTTGCAACAGTTTGGGGGGCTTCAACATTCTTCGATCACGATCTTTTTTGCACTACATTGTCGTAAGTGATCCACTTTTCATCACCAGTAATCGATCTTTTCAAAAATGCTTCAATTTCGTTTCGATTCACCAGCGATTCGCAAATTTAAATTCTGTCCACCAATTTTTTCCTGTCAGATTATGTAATTTGGGTCTCATTCTGGATAAGAAATTAAGCTGGAAACCTAATATTCAAGAAAGAGTAAAGAAAGCTACAGTAGCACTTTTCTCTTGCAAAAAAGCTATTGGAAATTGATGGGGTTGACAACCCCGAATCACTCACTGGCTCTACATCTCGGTCATTAGACCGATACTCACATACGGGGTGATTGTCTGGTGGACGGCCTTAGAAAAAGCTATAAATTGCGATTAAGTAAGATCCAGCGCACAGCTTGTCTGTGCATTGGCGGAGCACTACGTACAACTCACTCTGCGGCACTGGACATTTTGTTTCATCTGATACCACTCGATATATTTAGCAAGCAAATGGCAGCGAATGCAGCCGTTCGCCACGAAGCTACCCAACAGTGGTCAAGAAAAGAATTTGGCCACGCTTCCATTCTGATTTCTAAATCTCTACCGAAAACACGGACTACACCATCCCACGTCTAAACTTTGACAATAACTTCCTCGTCACCATCCCCTCCAGATCACTCTGGAATGATGATACATTTTATGAAGATGGGTCAATCCACTTCTACACTGACGGCTCAAAATCCAAGGACGGAGTTGGTGAGGTATTTTCTCTGACAGGCTTAAACTTACGTTCTTCTTCCGTCTACCAAAACATTTTAGCGTGTTCCAGGCGGAAATTTAGGCGATTAAAGAAGTCTTGTATTGGCTTAAGAAAAACGTGATATCTGCTAGAAATATCCGCATCTTTTCAGACAGCCAAGTAACAATCAAATCCCTGGAATCGACCTCTTTAAATTCCTTAGTAGCTCTAGATTGCCAATCGTCTCTCGCGGAGATGGTTGAGCAGTTCTGAAACTATTCCTCACCTTCTTTGTTTCTGCCCAGCTCTCTACCGTAGAAGGAAGCTTCACCTAGGAGCCCCCTATTACAACGACATATGCAACCTGCAAACCATCGACATTAAGAGCCACCTACGCTTCATAAGAAGCTCAAAATGGTTTAGCGAGTAGGTAGGAGAAACTTTCCCATGGTCCATGTAGTATCAAAATGGACCTATTATTGGTCTATGTGTGTTGGCCATTCTCTGCTGGCAGCCACTTCAACCTAACCTAACCTAACCTATGTAATACCCAAACGTCGAGTTTCTTTGTGTAGCCAGTATTCTCTAAATGATTTCAAAGTGTTACGTGGCTGATGTTTAGTTCTGAAGCGATGTCGCGACTGATTATGCGCAGGCCATTCTCCACTTTATTTTAAGATTTCATCGACTTTTTCAATCGTTGGTCGATTAGAGCGGGGTGCATCTTTGACATCCAAATTTACAGAACAAAATCAAGCGAACTATCTTCTGGCTGTTGCCTTTGATAAAGTACCTTCACCATAAACAGCACAAATTTCTTCACAAGCCTTAGAGGATTTTCGCCTTTTTTGAAGTAAAATTGCAGATGTATAGAATTTTTTCAAAAACGTCACTCATCCTTACATGCGAAAATAGCTGATTGAATAATCAGATGTTGCCTAAATTGATCTACAAAATGCCACCTTTTGGACGTTGTTAAGCATTGCCAGATCGGATAAATATTGTCAGATTTTTCTCCTTAATGACATTTAGAGACAAAAAGGCTAAATATGTTCTTTCCAACCCAATATAACAGCTTAAACTGTTTAAGGTCGAGTGGATAACATGCATACACTCGTATCCATATGTATAATAAGTGAATTCAATTTAAAATCACTCTCGCTAAAGCACAATTTTAAAACTAAAATTCATAAGAATTTTCTTAGGACCAACAGAAAAGTTTAACGTTTACATTTTAAAATATACGTATATTGCCTATCGTTGGATACTATTTTATTACTCATAAAATTTGCAGCCGCAAAGGCTATGCACCATCAAGAAATTTATACGATATGTGCGAGAATTTCTATTTTGTATTCATTTAATTAAAACAATTAAAAGTATTTAAGATTCTGCACCATTCTAAGAGACCCGACATTGCGCGCTTTAAGTGCTCGACACATGATTCTAAGTAATAATTTGTTTATATATTGTCTGTCACCGTTTGTGTTTATTTTTGATCATCGAAATAATAATTAAATTGTAATGTATGCAGCGACAGAAATATAATGAAAACGAACTGAAGAAATGAAAAACGCATGGTGCTTCAAGTGACCGTCGTGGTATGCGGAATAGTTGGCATATTGCCATAGCGGTTTAGCATATACTCATGTAAATATTCTTAAATATAAACATTATAGCAAAAATAGTTTTTACCAAATGCGACTGCACAAATGTCCATGTCGCTGTCGGCAGTAATATGGTTCTTTACATTTACTTACGCCTTCAAACATTAAAGATCGAGGAGTATGCATACATATGTTACTTGTACTTACTCTTAAATGTGCTAAAATATATTTTAATTGTTCCACTTAATTAAGATGCATTCTAAATTTATCACGAATAAAGGGTGTGAAAATGGGGGTTTACCTTCAAGAGAATACAATATTTTGCGAGCTAGTATCCAACTCTTCTAAGAAATGGTGAACCCTGCACAGTTACATATTAATCAAGAATGCATCCTGTTGTTGTAATGTTTACGATTATTGAGGAAAAGCATTTTGGTTCAAGTGCCAACTATAATTTAAAGAAGTTCAACCGAATATTAAAACTTGCAACATCGGTCTCCAATTCGTTCGGTGACAATGTCTGAGTTTTAAGTACAGCAAATATAGAGAAAAACAATTCTTCGCATCTCTTTTCTTTACTTCCAACTTATTGCACTGTTTCCTTTTCCAAGTGGAGATGATAAAACTAACCTGAGTGAACATGTCCTCTACAACACACTGCTGATATGTCCCACCAAGCTTTAGTATGGAGCAATTCGCCAACATAGTGGACAGTATTGTGACCGATGCGCGAGAAAGAAACCCGGTCATTGTACCTAACGACTTTAAAGGTAATGCATTTGCAATTGAAGCTCAATCTATACGAATTCAAGAAGCAGAACGTTACTAGGTTGGAGATTTTAATTAATATTGGGAATGAGAATGCATTTACCAAAACCGGAGGAGGTTCGATGAATTGACATAACTTTTATCAGTGCCTCTCTAATGAGAAAGACCACGTGGAAGCTAAGCGAACTACTTATGTACATATATATACACTCACTGCAACCACCAAACGATAATCTGTGAAATACAGCAAAGAACACACCCAATAAGTAAAGCACCAAACCTGGGCTGAAATGTGTAAATACATTTGTATTTAGGTAAATTTACCTTTGATTCGGACTTCTTCAACCTTATAGTAGAAGACGCAATTACCATCGGGTCAGCAAACGACAAGTCCAAGTATTTTACGAGCTGCATCCGAGGGCCTACTGCACCGCATTTTGAGTGGCCTATTTCCATAACAAGAGGCTCTCATTTACGAAGAAATAAATATAGAAATGACATCTTTTTCGGCGGTTACACCTGCAGAGGTAATCACAGCTATGTGAAGTTTGATTACTGTTCACAACATTTAAGGAAATATCTACGGAACTAATTCCAGAAAATACAAAAAACATTTTTTTTTCGTCACGGTCCCACTTTACATATTCCCGAAAAAATGCATAATATCTATAAAAAAGAAAGAAAAGAAACTGACTGATATATAAACGCACAGCCCATACCGTTGAGTCTGAAAACTTTACAACAAGGTTTCTTACAGAACGTGAGCATCTATTAAGGAAAGGTTTCTTAAAATTCAACACCTAAAAGGGTGAAGTCAAAGCACTGTTGATAATCATCAATTTCTGCTGAATCAGTAATGTCCTATATGGAACAAATTCGTTTTTGTTCTTATCTATCTTATATATAATTATTATTTATTTTATTTTTTATTTATTATTTATTATTTATTATTTATTATTTATTATTTATTATTTATTATTTATTATTTATTATTTATTATTTATTATTTATTATTTATTTTTTATTATTTATTATTTATTATTTATTATTTATTATTTATTATTTGTTACTCTCTCTACTGATAGGCAACGAACATCCAACCAGATCGACCACATTGCGATCAGTCGCCGCTTTAGAAATTGTCTCGTGGACGTCCGAAACAGACGTGGAGCTGACGTCGGACAAGAACGTGATCACCATCTTATGGTAGCTCATTTACGCCTTCGTACTGCATCCGTCAACAGTAACCGCTCAAACCTACTTAACATCACCAGGTTTAATATCGACAGGCTCAAGGTTCCCCAAGTGCGCCAACAGTTCAGAGACCATCTTGCCTTAGAAGCAGAAGCAATCAGCAGCATTGAGAACATGGATGACCACTGGAGTGCTGTGAAAAATGGTTTTGCGACTGGGGCACGCACTTATGTCGGTAAAAAGCAGAAACACCACCGCACATGGCTTTCTGCAGACACCTGGAGACGGATTGATGAGCGTACAGCAATCAAGGCTCGGATTGCAGCGGTCTCAGCAGTAGAGAGAACCGAGCTTGAAGCCCAATACCGTGCGAAGAAGAAAGAAGTGCAGCGTATTGTGAGACGTGACAAACGTGAATATGTCAACTCACTGGCCTCAAGGGCTGAAGAAGCAGCGAGTAGGTGCGACAGTAGGACTGTTTACAACATCACTAAGGAGCTCATTGGTGGTCGAAACTCCAAACAACATCCAGTGAAGAGTCTAGACGGTAACCTTCTGATTTCGGATGAGGATCAGCTCACTAGATGGAGAGAACATTTTGCTACAGTGCTAAATCACTTAGACGACGGCGGTATGATCTTGAATTCGAATGAGCAGTTCGAAGCAACAAATTCCCGAATTCGCACCGTACCTCCCAGTAAAAATGAAATAATAACAGCAATCAAGTCCCTCAAGAAAAACAAAGCGCTGGGTATTGATGGCATCCCTGCCGAGCTATTTCAAGCGGCGCCAAATACATCGGCAGATTTGCTGCATCCGCTAATACGGAGAGCTTGGGATAGTGAACAATTTCCACAGGAGTAGAAAAGGGGGATGATCATTAAGCTTCCAAAGAAGGGTAACTTGATGGAGTGCGGTAACTGGAAAGGTTTATGTGTTCTTCAAGCTGTAGCCAAAATAATAGCTAGAATAATTCTAGAACGAATTAAAGAACATTTAGATTCAACTCTCGATGTCGAACAGGCAGGCTTCGCGCTGGATCCTCCTGCATCGACCACATAAACACCTTACGGATCATAATCGAACAATGCGTTGAGTATAGGTCTCCGCTACATTTACTGTTTATCGACTTCGAGAAGGCTTTCGACAGACTGAATAGAGATGCTATCTGGTTGGCCTTGCGCAGGAGAGGCATTCCAGAAAAGCTTATAGCTATTATCAAGGCTACATATGAGGGCGGCAAGTGTCACGTCGTGCACAATGGTTAGGTGTCGGAGGACTTTGAAGTCCAAAGTGGAGTACGTCAAGGGTGCATACTGTCCCCACTATTGTTCTTGGTGGTTATCAGCGATGTACTCCGTGCAGCATTGACGGAAGCTAATTCTGGAATTCGTTGGACTATGACATCTTACCTTAAATACCTAGATTACGCTGACGATGTTTGTCTACTTTCACATCGGATAATGGATCTTCATTTGATAGCCCAAAATCTAGAAGCTGAGGCAAACAAAGTGGGGCTAAAAATAAACACAGCCAAAACAAAAGCCCTGAGTACTTCCAATACCCGCGCTCAACTTAACATTGCCGGAAAGCAAGTCGAGAAAGTAGATAACTTTCTATATTTAGGAAGTGTCGTCTCGGCTAATCGCGGTGGCACCGAACTGGATGTGTGCAGCAGAATCGGGAAGGCTAAAGCTGCGTTCGGAATGCTGTCCAAAATCTGGAGAAGCAATGTTATTAGCTTAAGAACCAAGCTACGACTGTTCCGCTCCAACGTAGAATCAGTGCTGCTTTATGGGTGCAGTACCTGGAAGGTGGACACCATTAACACACGCAAGCTGCAAGTCTTCGTAAACAAATGCTTAAGAATCATCTTGAGGATTTTTTGGCCGAACCGCATCTCCAACGAACAACTTTATCTGAGAACGGGCCAAGAACCTATAAGCATTACTATACGAAGAAGAAAGTGGCAATGGATTGGACACACCCTACGGCGCGAAGACAACTCCATTGCGAAATACGCTATGCAGTGGAATCCGCTCACCCAGGCAGGCAGATAGCGGGACGCCCTAGGCAAACGTGGCGCAGAACAGTTGAGGAGGAATCGAGCTCTTTAGGAATGAGTTGGAGGCAGCTCAAACGCGTTGCAGAACTCCGAACACGACGGCGCGCAGGCGTGGTTGACGCCCTATGCCCCCCGAGGGGTTAAAGGATATAAGTAAGTAAGTATTATTTGTTATTTGTTATTTGTTATTTATTATTTATTATTTAATATTTATTACTTATTATTTGTTATTTATTATTTATTTGTTATGTTATTTATTAGTATATCGAAACTTGTAGATATCTGTATGTGCTTACGTTTTCATTTTGCTCATTGCACAAGTCATTAGGGTCAATAGCTCGTTTATCATAGTTTTTGTGAAGACAGTCTGTATTGTGAATTTTAAACTCAATTTTAGTGCTGGGTATATGCGGTGGTCTTATGTGCATAACTTTGGTCTTCTTGGAATTGATCACCAGTCGATTATCATGACACCATTTGCTTAATTCATCGAATTCTGATTGTGCAGTTTGTATAGCAATATTTAAATCACGATGACCCACTATGATTGCCGTATGACTTATGCTGTAGACTTATGCTTTTTTTTTAGAACGGATATCATATCGTTTACATACAGTGCTGGCACGCTAATTAGCACACCCCAATGAAAGAATAAACAAATGCCTTATTTCATAATATTACGAATTTTTAAATTATAATTTTTCATATATTCAATAATATTACATTCTTAACAATCTCTAACCACATTTTGAAAATTTCAAATTTTGAAATTAGAGTAGGCTTTGCTTTTTGAGAAATATTTTTTAAAACAATGTCCCTTTTGCATTGGCATTTTAATTAGCACACCCAAAAAATAAATTGAATTTTATTTAAAGCCTTTATTTTTCATCCATCCATTGTTGTGATGAGTTGTAAAGTATTGGATATTGAAGTGTTTAAGTGAATTTAAAAATAGTAATGGGACGTGACAATAGCTCTACGGCGGGGGAGAGGAAGTTGACATGGCAAATGTTCCAGAAGGAACAAAATATCAGCAAAATTGCACGAAACATAAATTGTTCGCGAAAAAAAGTGCAAAACGCTTTAAAACATTTTGAAACCCATGGAATATTTGCGGATAAAAGACGAGACAGACCCAGAAAAACAACGAAAAGAGAGGATTCCATTTTAGTACGATATGCTCTTAAGGACCCTTTTACCACTTCTTCCGAAATAAGAGCACGATTGGAGGAAGAATACGGTGTAAACATAGCGGCAAATGATGGAAAAAATTGGAATCCATGGCCCAGTCTACAATGGTTCAAAAGCTATCTATCTGATAGATGCTTCAAAGTAAAAATAGCATCAAATCTAAGTAACCGTCAAAACACTGAGTACGGAGTTCCACAAAGATCTAAATTGGGACCTATCCTTTTTGTAGTATACAGTGCTGGCACGCTAATTAGCACACCCTATCATACAAAGTTATGGTAATATAAAACGAATGTAAAAATTAAAAATTTGGATCAGGAACTTCAATGATTTCTTTTATTGATATAAATACTTATTTAATATATTAAACATTTTGGAAAAACAACAATAATAATGATAAAAATAATAAAAAATAAAAAATAGATGTTTTAAAAACACGCTGCAGTCTCGTCAAGGAAATCTGAAAATATGAAAATTTAAATAATAACAAGTTAAAATTAAGAGTTAATTATGTAAACATGCCTAATACTTAGTTATCCTTTTTGAGCAATTACGGCAGCGCATCTTTTATTCAATGAGCAAGTGAGGCGTGCGCACTATTCCTTCGGTATCCTAAACCATTCTTGGTGGATTGTGTCCCATAACTCCTTCACGTTCCGCGGTTTTAAAGCCATCACCCGTCTCTTAATAATTGCCACAAATTTTTGATTGGGTTTAAATCTGGGCTCTGAGGGGTCCAATCCATTACCGATATTTGGTGTTCTTCAAACCACTCCTTTACAGACCTGGCCTTATGGCATGGCGCATTGTCCTGCTGGAAAACAACTTGCCGGTACAATGATAGCAGCAAATCCTCCAGATATGGTATGAGGTGGTTCAACAACAAAGTTTTGTATGCTAGAGCATCTAATTTGTCTTTTATAAGGACTAGAGGTCCAACACCATGAACGCTAAAACAACCCCATACCATAACGCTGCCTGCACCAAACTTCAGCGTCTTCTTGGTGTACTTGGGATCCAGTTGCTTGTTTGGAGGTCGTCGTACATAAGTTCTTCCATCAGATCCACAGAGATTAAACTTTGATTCATCGCTCCATATCACTGAATTCCAAAAAGATTGAGGAGTATCTAAATGGCCTCTTGCGAACTCAATTCTCTTCTTCCTATTACCATCAGTTACCTTCAGTGTTTTAAGACTCTGGCATCCTCGAAGGTTGTTTTCTAAAAGCCGTTTTCGCACCGTCCTTTGGCAAAGAGTATCGAAAGCTTTTTTGAAGTCAATGAAGATTACCAATGTATGATAATTTTGGTTTAAGTTTATTGTATTTGCGAATTCTACACGAAGTTGGTTGACGCTTTGGTTTTTCAGGAAACCATATTGACTTTTGTTTATTATTTTATATTTTTGTAAGTACTCTTGTAGTTTTTTAGCCATTATCTCCTCCATGACCTTATCAACAGTGGGTAGTATAGATATTGGACGATAGTTAAGGACGTCTGATTTTTTCCCGGTTTTGTTTATCGGACGAACTATTGCTACTTTAAGCTCTTTAGGAAACAGACCCTGCTTAAAAGACATGTTGAGAAATTGCGTCAGAATTGGAGCTATACAGTAGGAGTTTGATTTGAGATCTCTTGCTCTTATGCCGTCAATCCCTGCCGCTTTATTCATTTTCATCTGTCTTATAATATCTAGGATTTCGGATTCTGAAACCGTACCAAAGTACATCGATTGGCTTGCGTTTCTTTCCTCGCAATAATATGTTTATCGTTCGCACTTGTGTACAATCGTCTTAACCTCATCCACAAAACATGAGGCAAATCTGTCTGCTATAATTTGTATGTTTTCTGGTTCAAAGTTTTTCCTTATGGTATCATCTAGCTGGTTTATTGTTTTCCCCATGACATTGTTTATTGGTTTTCTTAGGATCTCGACGCAATTTAATGAATTTGTTTTTATAATATTCAGCTTTCATTTTTTGGATTTGTTTGTTAGCGAAGTTACGAAAAAATGTATATTCCGCTTCATACCTCTTACAGGCTGTTATTATTCCATTTTTTATAGAGATTATCTCTTTGGTTACAAATGTTTACGATTTCTCTCGTTATCCAAGGATGATTGTTTCACGTCTTTTCTTTTTAATTTTTGTCTCTGCAAAGGCATGTGCTGCGCTAAAAATGTCAACTAGTTTTAAATAGAATTCGTGAACATCCGTTATGCTATAGAAAATATTCCAGTTGACATGTGATATATCTGTGGCCTCAAGCAATAACCGCTTAAGTCGATTTTTATAGTTTCTCAGAAAACGAGTTTGAAATTTTCCCTTTTCCCAAAAACGTATGGAATTTTGCTACATCGGTCTTGTTTCTTTGCTTATAACTGAGTAACTACAGCAGAGAGAAAAGCGAACAAATATTGGAGCGTCTTCTGGTATCCTTAAGTCAATTCCGTCATAACTCGACTTAAGCGGTTTTCGTTTGAGGCCGCAGATATATTGCGGTATTTTGACTTCAGGATATATAATTAGCAGGTCGTAGCTATGAATAAAACGATAATCGTCGAAAAGCGACAAACGCCAACGACAATCAGGGTGATTGTCCTCCTGAAGCTGAGTAATACATAAATGAGTATGGGAAGCATAATACATTTGTAAACGCGAGCACAGCCGCAGGTACAGCTAGTAGAAAAATAAATACCATATGTTTCTGACTAATTTCGAAGCGTTGGGTTATCGAAGGCGAGCTAACGTATGCCCTTACGGTAGATAACCCCGTTGCAGGTGTGCCGCAGAACTTATGTACATATATCATAGAATAGAATTATTGCGAGAATTAATCACTTGAATGCACCATTTTAATTTCACCTGGCAACCGAACGTACGTCTCTCTATCAAAATTCTTTTTATGAAGATGTAAGCGGAACAAATTATTATTAGGCGACAACGCTTTTTTACTCCCATAGATTTGGCTACAACCTATAGACCTTCGTGCGAGACTTGAATAAACTTGCACATCTGAGGCTGGAACCCCGTGCACATGCTTCAGTTTACTTAATCGTGTTCAGCGTCAAGTGTTTAGGCTGGAATTCTCAGCCAAATTCCTCCGCTTGAACATCGCCATGATGTTCGATGCTAAGCGCTCTTTTATCGATACTTCCACCATACGCGTTTAGATGAAAAGCCTACACTTTAGGGCCTGCTTTCGGGCGCGCATTCAAGTTCAGAAGATCGCCGTTTAGCCGCTCAATACGAATGTAAAATGACGTTATGCCTGGAATCATATAACTTGGAAAAATTCAAAACTAACGCGCTTTGTCGCCTCACTCTTTCCCCTTTCGGTTTTTAATTCTTTCCTTTTGCTTCAACACTTTTGTCACGGCTTTAAGGAACAGTCAGTTCAAAGTGAAGGTTAAAAAAAGATCACCTTAGCAACTCATTAAATAAAAATATTCTAGTATACAAAACATTTTTAACCTCAAACATTGCCAGAAAAATGTTGGTGAAAAAAATACCTACAGACAACATTATGTAGAGACATATTATAAGCGATAGACTACCTAACCTATATACATATGTTGTCTAAGTAACGATAATTGATTGCAATATTGATTTAACTTTATATGTACGCATAATAACATGGCCATTTGCCCTTATAAATAAGAGCTTTACTACTTATTTATCAACAAAAGAAAAAAAACCGCATAACATTAAATATATTAACAATGGATTAGTTAACAAATCCATGAATAAGTGTCTACTTAAACTAAAACCAATACACAATAGTGTGAATGAAAAATGTTTAACATTTTATTAAACTACTATTAGTATGAATATACATAGTTAATACATTTAAAAAAAGTGTGGCGTATGTTAACAAGCTACGATTTCAATTGTGATCAGTCAAGCTTATTTTGTCAATAAATAAACTAAGCTACGATAAACAGCGTTGCTCTTAAAACTAAGATATACACGGATATCCGCACACTGTAGTAGTGAACTTTTAAATAAATATCCGACTATCACACTTCCACAAAGCAGCTCGGTAAATTATTATATTCTAATATAAATTAAACATTGATAGCAAGTTTTTTTTTTTTTTCAACAAAATATACATTACAATATTCTTACGTCTAACTAAATTGGACCGAGTAGTCAGCCAGCCACACTAGCAAAGCGATTATCATAGTCTCTTCTCAATTATTCGCTTTCCTTTTTTTCTATTTTACTACTACAAACTTTCAGTCATTTCAAGGTCAAAATGCAATTAGTAACACAACACACACGCTAATTCTCTTATAAAAATGTAAATTGAGTGAGCACAGCGCAATCGCAGCAAACCCTTCTATTCATGCACCTAGTATAAGTATAAGACACATTTTAAAAATAGTGTTTAAAAAAAAAAATTATCTAAATATGTAGTTATTTAACAATACCCTCTGACCACATGTAGCCACCCCACCCAACACATGCGAAAGGAAAAATGCATTAGTTTGACGTCCATGCTGTCACCGTTCTCACTTTTATTTTGCAATTCTCATTTATTCCAAAAAGGCCAAGTATTGGTGTCGTGAAATTTTTTTTAATTTGTATGGCGATTTGCTTATCTGCACCTTCAGTGACAATCTAAATAGTCTTAACTCAAACCGAGGGAAGCCAAATCTGATTTTTTGATATAAGGAATTTGACGATTCTGTTATAGTACCTAATCACAATAATTAATTAATATTCGAATCATGGCTTTCAACGTAGCTCTTATTAGCTATAATACAATGAGATTTATTCAAAATCTGTTTTAAAGTAATACGTAGTCCTGCCATAAGTTCTGTTACAAAACATCCAGTGCTAAATATATGGGGATAACATTAGGAATATTACCGCTAACTTATTTTCAGAACACATACAATAAAACGCAAATAATATAACCCAGTTTGGTTTAGCTGCTGATTGGTTATAATGAAGTGGAGTATGAAGGGAAAACCGATTGCTGCCATAACGTAAAAATGCTAACCAGATTTTTGAAATACTAAGACCACTCGGCAAATGAAAAATGTTTGTATACCGTGCTAAAAATCGATTTCTTGAATTGTCTCAATTAGAAGAAAGACCAAGATCAGAAGTGGTAATATGCGCGTTTGTCCGTACGAGCGCGGTTGCAACAGTTGTACGGAGCGAACTCAAATAAATCCCCTTCAAAAACAGAAAATGATGTTACGTGAACACGTGACCTTGGTATATCCACCAGATTCATGTCTAGGTTCATTTGGGATGATCTCAACATGGAAGCCTTTCGTCGGTCGACAGAAAATCTATTCACGATTAATTTAAAACAAATTAGGCCAAAGAGATGCAAGCACTGGCACGCGTTCAAGGGTCACAAAAATATAATATCTACGGACGAAAAGATTTTCACCGTTGAAGAAGTTTGCAGTTCCTAGGCTTCAGTGCCGCCACCACCCTGCTTTGGTAATGGTTTGATGGGGGGTATCCCATCAAGGAGTTACTGCTCTCCATTTTGGAAAAAAAAAGGAAGCAAGGGCAAAGGTATACCAAGAAGATGTTCTAGAAGTCGTTGTTAAAGACCTGACGAATACCTTTCTTGATGAAGCAAGATGAGTTTCTCCAACAAGACTCTGCTCCAGCACATATAGTCAAAACAATTCAGCAGTGGCTTAAAATCAATATCACTGCTTTTATTTCATCCGACGAATGGCCTTTAGGAAGCCCAGATTTGAATCCTTTGGATAATTCTTTGTGGTTAGTGTTGGAGAGTAAGACCTGCAAGAAACCCCACCGAAATTTGGAGAGCATCGAAAGTGTTTTAACTACAGCAGAGTTTTCCATACTCTTGGAAACCGTGCGTGCCGCTGCATAGCCGTAGCCTGCGTTAAGGCAAAAGGGGTTTACTTTGAATAATCCTTTTTTTTTTATAATGCTTATATATTACATTTGATAAATACTAATCCAAAAAGTTTATACAAAATTAAGTCAACTAATATAATTGATAAAATTGTTTGCCTAAAAAATATCGCAAATTCATGAAAAGCTTAAATTAAATAGTAGTAATAGTCATTTCACCATAAAATCAAAATAATGAAAAAAAAAAACTCAGACTAATACAAGCAAGTACGTGCGACCCAGGCGTACACTCTATTTTCTTTTTTTCTTATTAACTTCAATTGACTACACGTGTCACCAATACACATACAAGAAGCTCTGAACAATTTTGCAGTTGCACTAAACCAACATGATTTACGCAAAGAGAAAGAGAGAATGAGAGAAATTAGTGCAATCATGCACGTATGAAGTAGAGTATCTATCGAAATTCTTACACAGTGAAGGAAGCAGAATAGTAGAAAGACAGATGCGAAAGAAAATTTACTTCTGGTAAAAACTATGCACAATTGTGTTTATTTTAAGTTTGCGTTTGTTTTTAGTATTCTGTTTTAATATTCTCTCCAACGTTGTAACTTTTGCTATTGGTTTATATAGTTTTTCAGTTCCATTCGACGTGTTGGAGTGAATGTGGCCGGCATGTAGCTTTGCATTGCACACATTGATATATTACGGATAAGTGAAAAAGTATAAAGGGGGGCGCTACACGTGTCAAAAGGGAAAAATTATCAACTACCTATTGTTGTACTTAGATACGGCGAGCCTGTAGGTTCTTGATTACACAAATGTTTTAATATACACGTATACGTAATCTGTTATGCAAGAACTTAGTTTCAGTTAATTGGCTGTTGACATTTTGGTTACGTTAGGGGAGACAAACTTAAAGATAATATTCGGAGAGCCTACTCGACATTGGCTTATAAGCAAAGCGTGATCCTGATATGACTGCTCAAGCAATTTAGGGTTAGGTTAGCAAGAAGTCCACCGAATGAATAGTTGTACTTAAATACTGGGTTCAGTTTTGCACTTTGGGGACCAAGATGGAAACTTTTCTTTATCCGATTTTACCCTCTAGACCCTAATTTTTTTTCACAGATATTTCAAATATGAAGTGCACTACACAATACAAAATTTAATTACTGTTTGAAGTAAAGTAGAATTGGCGTTGTGAACCATTATGCGTGAAATAAGCGGAACTGTTTAGAGTGTTCGTTAATTCGATATAATTCATAAATTCAGCATAAAACAGTCGAAAACAATTTCAAATAGTGAATATATGCACATGCATGTGAAAAGATATAGGGGTGGGCGTATAGACATTAGCCTTGAATGACCTTGATTGTTATTAGATAGAAACAATTCATTTTTCTATAATATTTTACGGAAACTAAACCGTTTTTAAATAAAATGTGCATACTTATACAGCTAAAGCGTCTCAGCTTAGTTCTTATCAGAAACTTAAGGTAGTTGGGAGGTCTTTCTCTTCTGTTTGATGAGAGCCCAGACATTTCATTTTGGTGCAGTTCATTGCCTCACACTATTTCAGTATGTGGTTTGGGAGTTTCTTCGGTATTGTCGCAGGGTTTACATATTACATTGTCAGTTTAACCTATTTCCTGAGGTCCTACAAGTGAGTGGAGCAGCTATTTTTTTAAATTTCTTCTACTAGTTATTTAAAGCCTTAGCAACCCAGTAATGGAGTAAAAGTAGAGGGTCTAGGGAAAACAAAGAGGTCTAGGGAAGAATCAAAGTTTGTAAGCCAAGGAAAAAGAGTGAGGCAACGATGCACGTTAGTTTCGTTAGACCATTCTAGAAATACTGAGGAAGGCAAGCTATTCCACACTCGTGTTGTGCGGCTTAAAAACGATCGTCTGAACTTAACGGTGCGACCGAAACCAAAATCTAAAATGCAAAAGGTGTTAAACATGTATTGCGATTGAACAGACAGGCAAAGGGGACACAACTGTATATTTCAACCGATCTCTTATTGTGGAAGAACCGAAATCGGAGCGCTAAATACCCAACATTTCGGTGTTGCTCAAGCGAAAAAAATTCGCTTCTAATTCGAGTATTACGAGTGGTGTGCCTATTTTGCCAATTTATAGGCTTTCTTATAACCATCCGCACCAACGTGGCCTGGTACCCAGTATAGGGTTACTCTGTTGAGCTCACCTAGGGTTTTGAGTTTATCAGAAATTTCCACACCATCTTTGATGTTATTTCGTATTTTCCTATGACGTGAATTTTTGCTCGGAATTCTTTAATAACTTTAAAAGAGAGGGATAATATTAAAAAAATATATACATGTATCTGTTCTTCATCTCAAAAATGATTCTGTTCTCGAAAAATTGTTCCATATAGACTTAATTATTTCCATTTTGAAAATCCAAAGAACATACAGAATGGTTACAGTCCGTCTTAATTGGACCGTATGATACCTTATCCCTTATGATTTAACCACACACTATTATTATTTTTTTTTTTCCTCTTGTGCAACCCATGCCCGCGTGGCAACGACACTGCGACCTGAAAGATCTATTGTATCGGAGGGTTGGAGTTAACCTAACAGACGTACTACCTCCCTTATGAAAGTGAGTTTGTCTCTAGTAGTGGAGCATTTCAGTTCCACTGAAGTGAGTATTTCCTTGTGGAAAATACGTTTCCTTAACCAGTGTAGTGCCGGGCATTCACAAAGAATGTGTTCGGAGGTTTCATCCTCCTCTAAACAGAACCGACAGTCCTTCTCTTGGCACAGGTTCATCTTGTTAAGGTGGTATCTTAAGCCGCAATAGCCAGTAAGAAAGCTCACAAGCTTCTTGATGCTTTCCCTATATAAGTTAAGGATTTCCTTATAGGAGTAAGGCTTGATTAATCGTTTGGATTGTCTTAGACCTGGCCCACTAGTCCAGTGGTCTAGACGAAGTTTGTTTCCCATTCGTTAATCAGCGTTGTAGCCCTCGCCCAATTGACGCCACAATAAGGTTCAGGACCTATGAACACAGATTCTGAGCCAGCCCTAGCAAGCTCATCTGCAGATTCGTTGCCCACAATCCCTTGGTGTCCGGGTACCCAACCGAGTTTTACCCTGTTGTATTTGGCAAGGTCTTGTAATGCATCGTAGCAGCATTTCACGGTTCTGGAGTCCATTTGGTTGGACGACAGTGCCATAAGTGCTGCTTGGCTATCTGAGAAGATATGTATTCTAGCGCCTTTGATCCCCTTGCGGAGATTGTGTCTGGCGCAAATCTCTATGGCATGGATTTCAGCCTGAAACACTGTAGGAGTCGTACCCATAGGTACTGAAATCTTTGTGTTGGGTCCAAAAACCCCAGCTCCAACTCCAGAATCCATCTTCGAACCGTCGGTGAACCAACCCAGACTTCTAGGGTCCAGTGTTGGAGCACCATTGGACCAGTTTTCGCGGTCCAATATTTCAACCTCGAATAGCCTACCAAAGCAGTGTTGCCTGACCATAATATCTGGTAAAGAGCAAAACATGTCTCTTTTAGGGATTGAGTTGAGTATCTTTAAATGTCTCACAAGGTCACCTGGTTTATACTCGTGATCTAGCTGCAGCCTGATGGCATATATAGCAGCCATCTTCCTAATGAAGATTGGTAAGGGTGTAAGCCCAACAATAGCTTCCAGAGCTGTCGTAGGGCAGGTGCGCATCGCACCTGTAATGCCAAGACAGGCAATTCTTTGCAACTTCTGCAACTTGTTTGCCGTTGTCTGCTGGAGAGTTTTTGGCCACCAGACGATGGCCGCGTATGTGATAATGGGTCTAACCATTATTATGTACAACCAATGTATCATCTTAGGAGAGAGACCCCAAGTTCTGCCGTATAGGCGTTTACTGGCCCACAGTGCTCTAGTAGCGCGCTCAGTGGCGGACTTGATATGTGAATTCCAATTAAGTCGTTTGTCAAGAATTACACCGAGATATTTGACCTCGCTGGAATAAACTAGTGTGGTGCCTTTGATTGTAATAGGTTCAAGGTTATCCTGTGTCTTCCTTGTAAACGGCACTAGAACGGTTGTACTAGGATTGATGGAAAGTCCTTCTTTGTTACACCATTCTACAACTTGAGATATTGCACTTTGCATGATGTTGGAAATTGTCGTGCTGTGTTTACCTCTGATAAAAACCGCCAAGTCATCGGCATAACCGACGGTGGTGTAGCCTGATCTGTGAAGATCTATTAACAAGTTGTCGATGACTATAGACCATAACAGGGGGGAAAGAACTCCTCCTTGAGGACAGCCTTTCGCTGCAGTTATGGACAGCGACACTCCCCCAGTGGAGGAAGTAATGAATCGGCTTACCAGCATGGCCCTGATCCATTGGTTGGTCGATTCTTCGATACCTCTGCTACTGATCGCCCTTGCGATCGAGTCGTTACCAGTGTTATCGAATGCGCCCTCGATATCAAGAAATGCACACAAGCTATCTCCCTTGAACTGAGTGTTCCCTCTATCTTTTTGACGAGATAATGAAGGGCACCTACCGTAGATTTGCCTTTCCTGTATGCGTACTGATTCGAGTGCAGAGGGTTAGACAGATCTAACTGGTCTCTAATATGGATATCTATGAGTCTCTCCATTGTCTTAAGGACGAATGATGTTAGACTTATAGGTCTGTATGATTTAGGCAGCTCGCTAGGCCTATTGCCCGGCTTGGGGATGAAGACCACATTAACCTGCCTCCAGGTGGGTGGTATGTATCCCCAATTGTAGCTGGCTCTAAATAAAGCTGTCAACCCCGGCAGGATGAGGTCAATTGACTTTTGGAGAAGTGCTGGAAACAGACCGTCACCGCCGGGGGGTATAAAAGGGTTGAATGTGCCTACCGCCCATTCAACTTTCTCTGGACTGAATATTTTTCCAGATAATTTATTAACTCTCCTGTCCACATAAACCCTGTGGTTAACTGTGTTCGAGTACACATGAGATGTGTTAAGAGACGAGCCTGGGAAATGTACCTGAAGTAAGGTTCTAAGTGTATCCACACGGTCCGTCGTGTAGGTTCCGTCATTTTTCTTCAGTAACCCTACACAGTTGACATGATCTTTTGCGAGTGATTTATGGATTCGTGCCGCTGTAGGCATGTCAGCGATTGTTTCGCAGCATTACCTCCAAGCAGCTCGCTTAGATCGTCTCAATACTAGATTGTATTCTGTGACAGCAAACCTATATTCGTCCCACCTCTTCGTTTGCTTTGCAGAGTTGAAGAGTTTTCTGACTTTTTTCCTAAGTTCCGCCAGTTGGTCATTCCACCAAGGTACTTTGCGTTTGCTAACATGTGTCTTTGGGACACAGCTGTCGTGGTAGGAATCAAGCAGTATATTGTTAAGCTGGTATGCAACTTCATCCAGGTCTTCTATGGACTCGATAGATGTGAGAAGCATATCTTTTTTTGAGAACACTAGTTCACGATAGCGATGCCAATCCGTAGATTTGGGATCGTATCTATTAGAGACATATGAGAGTTGGCCAGGTATGTCAAACCTGATGTGCTGATGGTCTGACAGAGAGGCCTCATCTGATATGTGCCAATTTTCAATAAAATTAGAAATAAATGGACTAGCGAGGGTGAGGTTAAGTACCTCCTCGCGAATCGCATTTATGAAGGTAGGTTTAGAGCCTTTGTTCAAAATATCTATTTGTCTACTTACAAAGTATTCTAAAAGACACTCACCCCTTCTGTTGATGTTGCTACTACCCCAGACCTCATTATGTGCGTTGGCATCGCAACACACTATTATAGTGGGCGTGAAGTTGTGAAGTTTTTTTTTTATAATTTGCGCGCACTCAAGGGGTTAAGAGTACTCTTAACACAGTGTTGGCGTTGGAAAGGATAAACGGAGAGGGAAAGGCTGGCGCAGTGGTTTGAAACTCGGATGTTGGGGGTGTTGTCCAGAAAACTGGGGAGATTGTTTTTTTTTTCTTTATTTTGCCTTTGTTTCACAGTATTTTTTTCCCGACCACTTGTTGTGATATGCATACCAATCAGCGAACAATTTTTCCAGCCATATGACCAATTTACTGCCAGTGTTATGCTTTTGCAATAGTGTTCACGTAAGCCCCGTAGGAGCATGAGGTCCAGTGTTCGAATCCCAAACGTGTTTTCACAGTACCACCCCACGCGAACGTATTGTTGTCATGAGAAAGCTTCTCAAAAACAAAATAAAAATTGCCTTTTGGATCCTGTTGCACCAAATATTTATATATGTATGAAATATTTTTCATGCAATTTTTCGCAATTGATCGGACTGACTCTTTTTTTTCATGAGAAATAAATAAATAAATGGTTGCTGACATCAGGATTTGAACTATGAACCATTACCGCGGCAATCGATGACGTTATCACTACACTATCGCCACCCCGTAGTTCTACTTAGACGTAGCTTTTTTTTTCAGTGATTTGATTTAATTCTGGTTTCTTGAAGATAACCCCCAAAAGGTGAGCGTGCCCCTATATGATATATGAACGGAATTTAAAAGAGATCAGTACCTGTGTACATATTTTATTAATACTGATTTTTATTATTTCTAGTAAATAAAACGCATTTTGTCAATGGACGAATTGCAAAAGTTTTTGCACTTGTATTGCTTCGGACTCCAGTAATCCCGTTCGGACATGACTTAATCGACTCGGATAGTGGTGTCGATCATTTGCATATATGTATATGTATACGTATGGGTACTGTAAGGGTCTATCTCAATTATTTCTCTATGTTACGAAGTATGTGACAAACTTGATATTCCTGATAAGACAGGGCATTAAAAAAAATATATAACTTTTTAGTGAATTTAATGCTGAACATTTTTAAAAGTAAATTATATGATATTAGTCAACACTACAGGAGGTTAATCTAGTGGCAATGGGGATTATGGCCGTTTGGGTGTTAGAGAGCAACATCTATTAATGACGTTAATCAACAGCAAGAAGTCTTTGGAAAGTATTATAATTTTCATATTTTAGCGAATACCTAATTGCAATGTATAAAATAAAAATCGTTAATGTTGAAGAATTAAAATTGTTCGTTATTTCCCTCCACCGCTATCGTTTCTTCATATTCAAAGTGTTAAGGGTGCCTTGTTCGGGGGGTAAAGTGTAAAATGCACGAAGCTAAGCGGCCACTGCAAATGTGCATTTATTTTTGTGATTTCAGCACCACCCGCCTACTTCGCTCTACACGAAAACTAATAAGAAATGCATGATAACACGCACAGTGTGACCAGAAACTACCATAAAATATATTCCATTTATTCTGAAATATGGTATATTTAAGTAGGTACGAGTACATATATCAATTTATGTTCGACTTTAATATCTTAATAAGTCATAATGAAAGTTCTTCGGCTGCTTCCGTTACTTTTAAACCGCATAAAAGACAAGGAAAATCAAGTTTCTTAAAAATTAAAAAGCCATTTACTAAACAAAACAAAAAACAATACTGCACCAAAAAAAAAATTGAACTTCATTACAACGTTTTCTTAACCTCGTTTAATAATTTCTGGCAGTTGTGTAAGTAAGAGAAAATAAAAAATTGGGGCGCATTCTCTTAACAGCGTCGCCAAGTTTGTCTCGCCACTTTTTATTTTCTTCAATTTTAAAACCACCTATCAGGTAGGGCATTGTTATTCAATATAAATATAACCTCGACTTCGACTGCTCTATACTCAAAAGCATGATTCTCTAACGTGGTTTTCGTATGTACAAAAATAATTTTCTCAGATTTAGATCAACTTTTTTTATCGGAAGTTTACTATTACATGAAGATAATGAAATAGTCACCCATTAAATAAAAATACGAGCAAAAAAATTTTTTTCAAAATCACAAAATCTAAAGTCTACAGTCGTAAAGCAAATAAAATGCATTAATATCAAAGCCTTGTGGAGTTCAACGCGAAGAAAACACAATCCACCACCCTTTTCAGAAGGAATACATCTAATGTTCCCCAGCTTCAAATGGATAACCAAATAATCGATCCCAAGTAAACCATGCAAACCAGTAACATCACAAAATCACCTTCCATAAAATTGAGTTATCTCTTTAGAGCAAAGAAGTACTTCACACCGACGCAAATTTTTCTTTTATTCAAAGCACAAGTAAGACCGGGACTTGAGTACTGCTCTCATGTTTGGAGCTCGACCCTAAAACACAATCTAAATCTACATCCAGAAGGGAACGGTTTGCTAAACAGAAGATCCAGCACTTATGTCCAAGCTTCAATCGAAAGCAGTTGGCAGATTTATGCCTGTTCTACAGATACTATCATAACTAATGATCACTAAAAACTCGACCTTTCAACGTCCTTCCATGCAGACCAATAGCACAGACAACTTTCATGTTCACCTGGCAACCACAAAATAACAATTCTATTTTTTTTTTTGTTGCGAGGCAGGGATCGGCCCTTGATGCTTCCCTAGCAAAGGAGGTGAACGTCCCGTTGGGGGTCCGTAAGGGAGGAATCTTCGCGCACTATCTGCTAAAGGCTGATAGCAGATGGCAGGAGGTGCGGAACTGTGTTATCTCCAGGCAGATGTGGCCCAAATACTACCGGAAAAAAACGCAAGATCTACTAAACAGAAACCGTGCAGATATCGCAAGAGTTCTGGCAGTTAGTACTGGCCACTGGCCCATCGGGGTTCATGCGGCCAGAATAGGCATTACATTTAATGCACACTGTCGCAGCTACAGTACTGCTGACGAGATAGAAACAATCTCACACTTCCTCTGCAAGTGTCCGGCTTTAGGCAAGGCCAGACAGCGCACCTTAGGTAAACCCTTTTTCGACAACCTAATAGAGCTAGCGGAGATTAGCATTGGGGACATTATCAGTTTCCTCAATGTAACGGGGTGGATTTGAATAATCCTTACCCTTTTTTTCTTTTCCTTTTCCCTAGAAGTTATCTTCCTTTTACATCCGATAGGTCACTTGAGTTGTGGTATTAAAACGGCGCTCCTGCGATAATTAAGTGTCAGCATGGTTTGCTGACACAACCACTTCTACTTACCTACGGGGCAAGCAATGTTTGGAACTCACTCCCAGGCGAAATATTTCCAGAAATCTATAATCTGCAATAATTTAAATAGAGAATCAACAGACATCCCCAGGTAAATCGGGGCACTGGCCCAGCGTTATATGTTCGCCTTTCACGAGAGAAGTTTATAAAAAAAAAAATTCAATTTGTCGGTATTAATTGTTGTTAAAACTTTTATTTCAACAAATGATATACAAATATGCGAGTATAGTAAGGTTGTCGTAAAAATTTGTTTCCGTATGAATACCTATTTATGCATATTTATAAACCTTTAATTTTCTTTACCATTCATTCAGTAAAAATTATAATTAACCATATATTCAAAAAATTATTCATTCTAACAAATTTTCTTTTAATATGGGCGCCCCCTTCAGGCACAAGCATATGAGTAAAAATGCAGTGGAGTGGGAGCTGTGAATTCAGATCATAACCTTGCCGAAAAAGGATGAAGAAGAATGGCGTTTCCCTTCCTTTCTTAAAAGTTTTAAGTTAAAACAAAACTTTTCCTTATTCGAAATTAATATCGAAAATATAATCGTTTTTGAAATATAATAGTTACCAAAAGCAAACACCATGAACAAAAGCAAAAGAAAGGAATGGTCGGGTAGAATCTGTTTTGAGGTATAAAGGAGCGGCTTACTAGGACTTCATATGGTAACAAATGCAGTCTTTTTTTTAATATGTGTAATATACCTAATAGGGGCATATATTGCTACGAAACAAAACGGATCCATTACCATAACAAGAACTGAACGCAACCAAATATTGACATTTGGAATTGAAATATACATATATCGTTATGTTACCCATCTGTAAAAAGAATTTCGGTTTGTGGTTTGTTTCGCCATGGAGTTGACCAGCACTACATAAATGCAAAGTTAAAAAGGTAATATTTTTAAAACGCTTCAGCCGCTCGATATCAACCGAATGTTCGTTTAGCGGTGTGTTAAGTTATTTAAGGAGACTGGGGATATGAAAGACCGCCCCTGTCTGAGCGACTGCGATCGGCACGAAAAGTAGAGGCAATCAATGCTGTCAAGGCAAAACTAAGAAGAAATCACAATAAGAAAGCAAAAAATCATGGCTCGCGAGTTGGGGATTAATCGGAAATTAATAAGTTGTATTATCAACAAAGGCTTAGACTTGGTGCCTATAAACGTCGTACAGGATAGCTGCTTATGGCAGGTCCTAAATGAAATAGAGTCGAAAAATCAACGTGACTACCGTCGAAATACGTAAATACTTTCGCAGACAATTTCTGTTTAAATATGAAAGATGTTTATCGTCAAGAAAAGTTCAACAAGCAAAATGGCAGGAGTTATGCCCGATCATCTGGTGAGGCTTCATAACTGATTCCACGGATTGAGAAAGGTCAAGGTTTGGTGAGGTGTATCCTACGACGGGGTAACTGACCTCCAATTTTGTGAAAAGGGTGTAAAAACATCGGCTAAAGTCAACCAGCAAACCGTTATGGAACAGGTCGTCGCTGTACTTAATAGCACTTTATTTCAGAACCAGCGACTTAAACCCTATATTAAGTTAAAAGGCGGCCATTTTCAAAAATTCTTAAAATTATATTTAAGAATTTTTGAAATTTTTAAATTTATGAAGGAAAATGAGTGTAACAGTATTTTTGTACCTAATAGATATGTAGATTAAGAAACCCTCCTGTCGAAGAAGAAATGTGCCTTAATAGACGTGAAAAAATGCAAAATAATGACAAAAGCACCAAAGATGCAAGGAAAGTTTAACTCAAAAAATGGAGTAATGCAGACAGACTGACGGATATGGTTGAATCAAATGCAATCTTCAGCGATGGCTCGAAAATTAACTATGGGGTAATTGCAGATAGTTTCTCTGATGCACTAAATATATAGAAATTGTACCCGCTACCGGATTCGTGCAGTGTCTTTCAGGCGAAAGTACCTGCTGTTCGATAGGCTGGCCATCTACTCAAATACAACCCTACACCCTTAAATTGATTACCATCCTCATTGACAGCCAGCCTGCTATCATAAGAGTAGTTTTCGCCACGTCATCTTTTAAACTGGTGAGACAGTGCAAAGAGGAACTCTCCTCGCTGGATTATCGTTTCAGGATCACTCTCCTCTGAATTCCGAGACACAGCATCATAGATGTGCGACCTGATGAACTGGCAAGGTGGGGATCTGCCCTTGACAGTTACCTTGTGGAGGCGGCTCTGGTACTGTTGGGGTTTCTCACGGGAAGTGTCTTCGCGCAATTTCTTTCAAAGGCCAACAACAGATGGCACGGGTTGCAGATTTACATTATATTTAGGTAGAGGTGGCCCAGCTACAAATGGCACAGAGCGTATGGTCTAAAAAACAGAAACCATGCAGATATTTCTAGAATTGTTGCGATTGCATGTTATGAACATTGCTGCAGCTGCAATATTGCTAACGAGAAAGAAATAATCTACCATTTTTTTTGGAAGTATTCTGCTCTAGATAAAGCCAGACAGTGCACACTAGGCAAAACTTTCTTTGGCAACCTTATAGAGATATCGGAAAAGTAATCAGCTTTCTTAATATCACAGTGTGTATTTAAAGACGTTTAATCCAATTTCGCTTATCTCCAAGTTTAACATCCGATAACGTCACTTGATTTGTGGCATTTAGGTCAGGTTAGGTAAGGTGGCTATCCTGACAAGGTCAGGACACACTTAAACCACTTGGGTCCAGTGTGATACCACGTTAACTTAGGACCGGAGGAATCACCGGTTACCGGGAGGGTACTGGCTGAGAATAGCTGTACCTGAAGTGGCTAAAAAGGGTGACTGACTCAATCAACCCTAAAATCAAAGTGCACCGGGTAGGTATAGTGTACAAACAAGTATTGGGGGTGATTGATTCAATCGAACTCCCTGTACTGTTGCGTAAGTTATATAGGCAGGTATGGGCCTAAGTGAACGGTGCAGATATAGAGATGCATACGCGTAGTAGAGTGACTGATTTAATCGAACTCTAAGTACTGCTATACATAAGTATTGACTACGTAGGGTGACTGTTTCAATCAAACCCTTCATACCTAGGTGGACCGTGTAGGTGTAGACGTGCAGAAGCGTAACAGAGTGACTGATTCAATCGAACTCTAAGTACTTCTGTCCATAAGGTGTTGAATAGGTAGGTTGACTGTTTTAATTGAACCCTTCATATCTGGGTGGACCGTGGAAGTAGTGGGGGGTGCATAATAGAAAACGAGGTGACTGATAGTACAATTAAACCTTGCACTAATATGCAGTCGAACTATGGGAATTGGTTTGACTAGGTACGGTGACTGATTCAATGGAACTCTTAGTACCTAGTTGCACAGTGTAGGTGGGGTGCATGGGAAAAATAGAATTGATTGACTCAATGAATCTCTGTTACTCTTATGCAGTAGTGTTATCTGTATTTACTAGTGTTAATCTAGTAGTATTTGAGAGGGTTAACTATCGATCGAGGGGCGGTATCTGTTACAGTACCTCATGAGAATCGATAGTAAGTAATACGACCGACGTGGGGAGAAATCATTTGCTGGGACTCCCATTCTAGTGGCGTGTCTACCTAACAAACAGTGTCGTGTGATTATTCCTACTGTGAGGCTTATCTTCCTTCTATTTAATGTAAGGAGTTTTTTTGGTTTTCTTTAAATTACTTAATTACTACTAAATTACTATTGTTTATATCTATTGTTTAAAACAGCTTGCGCTTCGTTAAACATGCGAAGTTTCATCGTTTGTATTGGGGGTGCCGGTACCTCTCTTCTGGCAGCTAGAGGTAGTACGGTGGCTTGTTTAGCTACTTCATCTGCTTTACAGTTGCGTGGAATATCTCTGTGTCCTTGGACTCAGCACAGAGTAATATTGCATCTGTCCGCAATCTCGTTAAGAGATTCGCGCCAATGTTTGACCAACTTAGATCTTATTGCTGGCGTTTCCAGAGCTTTGATCGCTGACTGACTGTCTATGTAAAGAACGATATACTTACCGTCTATCGGGTACAAAGTGAGTCTACGCGCTGCTTCACGAACAGCCGATATTTCTGCTTGAAATATACTGCAGTGGTTCGGAAGTCGGAAAGCTACGCTCATCAAAGGTACTTCGGAAAATATACCCAATCCTGTAACCTCCGCTGTTTTGGAACCATCTGTGTAGATTTCGATTGCGGCGTCATTCAGAATGATACCGTTATCACATGCGTATCTGTCAGGGATAGTAGTGTTATATTTGATATTGCAATCGATAAATGGGGATATGTAATCTTTTTCTCTAAGATTGGAATTTTGTGGAATTTTCATGTGGCCGATTTGTGAGCTTGGCCCCTGGCGAGATTCTCTAAGTCTAAGGACTACTTTAGATGCTACCATTTTCCCAAAGACATCAATGGGAAAAATCTTAAGTAGAGTTTATAAGGCGGCTGTGGGAGTGGACCTGAGAGCCTCCGCGATGCACCTTTATGCCAATCGTTGTACACGTTCGATAGAGTTTGTGTTGCACCTTGTTTAAAGTGCAGGCTACCAGACGAAAACGCCATAAAGCAGGATTGGTCTGACCACCGCCAGGTACAACCAGTGGACTATTTTTGGTTGAAGATCCCATTTAATACTTATAGCATTTTTACAGTTGTAGATGGCGATTTCTGCTTTCTGGGTTCGGTCTTGAGTGTTCTGTTTCCAGTTAAGTTTACTATCAAGGGTTAGCTGAAAGTATTTTGCTTTGTTTGTAAAGCTAAGTTCCGTGTTTCTAAACTTAGGTGGAGCTATGATCGGGGTTTTGTATTTCTTAGTGAATAGTACTAGTTCAGTATTGGATGGATTTACGTTAAGCCCAACGCTGTCCGTTTATTTCGCTATTAAATTTAGCGAGGAATTCATTAGAAATCTTAGGGTTTGGGGGAATTTACATGAAATGGCTATGGCGATGTCGTCAGCATATGCTATGACTTTGTAGCCTTTATTTCCTACTGAAATGAGTAGTTTATTCACTACTAATATCCAAAGTAGCGGAGAGAAAACACCCCCGTGAGGTGTGCCTCTGTGCGCTAACCTTTTGGTTGAGCATTACCCGAGCTCGGACAGAATTTGCCTGCTGTTCAGCATTCGCTCTATCTAGATGCGTAGGCAGCAATCAACCTCCAGGTCAACGAGTGCTCTTATGATTGATTCTGTATTAATGTTATTGAAGGCGCCTTCTGTGTCAAGGAAAGACATCATAGTATACATCTTTAACGGTAAGATATTTTTCAATGGTGCCTACTAACGAGTGTAGAGCTGCTTCCACTGAAAAGCCTTTCTGGTAAGCATGCTGGGAGTTAGGTACGGTTTGTACCTTGAGTTTCCAACGGATATAGTTATCAACTAGCCTTTTTAAAGTTTTTAAGAAGAAAGAGGAGAGGCTAATTGGTCTAAAATCTTTTGGAGTGTAGTGTGAGGTCTTACTGCATTTCGGAATGAAGACCACCTTAACTTTTTTCCATGAGGAGGGGGTATAGCCGAATTTAAGGCAGCTATTGAAAATCACGTAGAGCCAGGGGGCTAAGGGTTTTATGCCCTTCTGCAGTTCTACTGGTGTTTTACCATCTAATCCTGGAGATTTATATGGGAGGAAACTATTAACAACCCAATGAATTGCATGAGCCGGAACGTCCATGATTGAGTGGTGTTGAGGTATAGATATATATGTATCTATAGAGTTTCCTGGGAAATGAGTGTCCATGAGAAGGTTTAATGTTTCTTCTGTGGACATGGTCCAGTCTCCCTTAGGTTTCTGGATAAATCTAGGGATATGAGGAGATTTCGCTGAGCTTTCCTTGTCCCCTTTTTAAAAACCCTGAGACAGTTCTTATAGTTATCCCAGTCTTCTGGAGATCGTGAAGACTAAGCTATATTGAATTGTTCCCTACTATCATTACGGAGTTTTGCTATGTCAGCATTCCACCAAGGTGGTTTGTTACCATTTCTGTGTCTGCTTTGTGGTATTTAAACGGCGCTAAAGCGTTAATTAGGTCTCGGCATAGTTTGCTGTTACGGCCATTTATACCTACTTACACACATACAAACATATTTGGCGTAACTCGCGAGAGTTGGGACATTATGTGAACATTACATTTTTAAGTAAACGGTAGAGTAAAGTAAAAAGTGTAAGTCACCATTTGTACCAAAAAAATGTTCCTGTTGCCGTTCCTGGGCAAAATTTACCACGGTACCTCTGCACTAAACTTGACCATGTGCGATCCGTCCGGCCATGGCCGTTGTACTGGCTCTCTTCCAAAATGGGAAAAAAAACTTCTCCAGCCTCTCGTGTGATTGTTATGTATTATATAAAGACGTACTATTGAAAATATTCCATCGAAGTGGCCATTGAGGTCATTTGGAGAAACATTATCGACATGCACAACCTAACATCTGGTGTGATAAACACCACCCAATTTAGATTTAAGAATATACCTAAGATATATAGTACAGTTATGCAATAAATGTGCAATAACTTTAAGTAAAGTCAGTACTTTTTTGGAATCAGGACACACACTATACACTAACAAAAAAAAATATATAAGAATATTTTATTTGTCTTCATATATTCGCTTTTAATAATAAATTTATTGTATATGCAATTTATAAAAAAAATATACCAGCGGCTTTGTCTTAAGGCAGAAGGTACACATCTATCTGTGAATTTATCCCCTTGGTTGGTATACCCTATACCGTAGTGTATAATAAGTTTGTGACACAGAAAATAGATTTTAGCTACGTTTACATCATTTGACAAATGATCAAACGTTTGGCTATTTTTCCTCTCAAATGAAGTACAGTTAAGCTGTTTGATCAAGTGTCAACATTTATTTAAATCGAAACTGTTTCAAGCACTGCCAAGTGACAAACGGTCAAACGTTTGGCAGTAGACAAGCAATGTAATCGTAGCACTCGGCCGACTTCATTATTAAAAACTGAACAAAATATTGAATATGAATCTTATCTAAGAAGCAGGTTCAATTTTTTTTTTATAATTTTTAGCATTATAAATTTTAGTACACGTACCCACCAATATTATCTTCAAGTTGTTTGATTAAACTCGGATTACATAGCAAGTGAATCGAATAAATTTTCTACAGTGAGTTTTTAATTCACTTCAGGATTTCCATACATTCCGCGTCTGTTTCGTATAGAACTTTAACAACAATTTTTACAATCTCACAGAATTTACGATCGAAGGGGGAAATGTCGTAAAAAGCGAAAAACTTCTAATGATGATGCACCATTGAGAAGATGATTCCATACCCATTTGCATTATTGTCTGGGTGGATTTTCATCTGCTGCAGTTACCCTTTAATCTTTCGAGTCCGGTGGTCGTAAAATTTGTTCTTTTTCTTTTTCTTGTAAAACTTAAATATTCTGATACCCTATATCCGGTCGAGTTTACTTTGCGTGTTGATGGCTGTGCAACGGCAACATTACTGCGACCACAAAACGCGTTTAGCCACGACCAAGGGCTATTTGTGCAAAGCGCAAAAATTCGCTTCAAACTTAACTGACTGGCGCGTAGCAATCAAATCGTCATAAGAAAGAAAATTTATTACCAAAACTCGCATCCAGACATTTACTACTTTGCAACAAACAAAATAATAATTCTCCTCTTGTTAAAGTTGCTTTATTTCGCTATGTATAGAAATAACAGCCAGTCACTAAGAGAGTGGCACTGGTTCTCAAATCCCATTCAGCGTTTTCTGAAAGCAAAGGTGCGAGAGATATTACAGTCGTAAGAGCCCAGCAGACTTGGGGTATTAGAGCGTTAATAAAATTTTTACGACTTTTCATGTTCGACTGTTTCACAGAAATCGCCCTTACTGAATTAGAAACCACTCACTATATCTGTGTATGAGTATATGTACGAGTATGGATGTACATACAAAATTAGCTTTGCAAACTATCAGTTTAAAATTTTTGTTATTGAATTAGCAAAAGTCAGAGACGACTTATAGATATACATACCTATGTACAGGGTGGGCCAACTTGGAATAAATGTTTTAAAAGATGCACGCACATTTCACATTTTTTTGTTTGCAGATTGTATAGGATTTTGTAAAATATTTTAATGGCTATACAGGTATCCAGTGCAGAAATGAATCAAAATTATTGAATTTTATTGTTTCCGACGATCTATTGTAAGAAAGCAAAGAAAATACCATCAGCATTTTAATGCTGCAATAGCTCCCAATGCAAACATAATTAAAAACTTAATCACCCGTTTTGTGGACCGGAGTGCAATATTTGAGCAGACACGACCAAATATTCACCGAGCTGTTCGCAATGAAGAAGTTGTGGAGGCTGTATGACAGGGTGTAAGCGATGATCTATCTGTGTCCACTTGGCGACGTGCTACTCATTTGACTATCTCCAGAACATCGCTAAAATGAATTTCATAACTTGATCTAAAGGTCTTATGCATACAAGATTCAATTCAAGATTCAAACGATATGCCAATGGATTCCTACAGCTAGCGGTGACCGAATTATTTCGAAAAATGCAGATTTGACTTGGCCTCCGCGTTCCCCATATTTTACGGCGCCTGATTACTGTTCATCGGGCTACTTAAAGGGACGGGCTTACATAAATAAACCACAAGCAATTCAAGAGTTTAAGCAAAATATTCGTGTAGTAATAGCCAGAAACGTTGATTGCCGTAATGCAAAATGCTCTAGAGAGAGCTGTCACTTGTCAACAAGAAACTCGAGGTTTCTTAAATGATGTTATTTTCCACACATATATGACGTATTTTGTAACAAATTACACTTTTATTTAAAAATAAAAATTCTTAGAAAAGATTAACATTACAAAAGTTATATGTATTTTACATCAGTCAGTTGGCCAAGTTGGCCCACCCTGTATATATTTATAAATTAATTCGGTAGTAAAAATATACATAAAATACCAAACATATATATCCCATTGAGTAGTTTGCTATAATGGAAGCAACAAAAGCTAAAATAACTATTAGTGTGCACAGTTTTTAAGCGTTTTAAGACCTTAAGGTCTTGACGAACAATAAACTATGCATCAAATCCTCGCCGTGTTATTCAAAAGCGAACATTGCATGATACTAAAAGACAGCGCTAATTAAATGGAAGGCATTGTTTAGTTGCAACTTACTGTTAGGTGCCTTATCAGCCATGTTAATGGCATGTAATTCCCGAAGTATGCCTGGAAATTACTAATTGTGGTGCAGTGGTGAAAAGTAGTTGTGTGCTGCAGTGCTCACCCATCAGTGACTAGAAGATAAGCATTTTTGGATATTACTGATCTTGTTAAGCGATACTTGGCCAACTTGTGCTCAATTCTGCAGACCATTGGTCAGCCGCTGCAGACTAATCAGGTATTACTTCTGACTAATCTGCAACTGCAACTGCTACTGGCAACTTTTCATGGTATTATTTTGAATCGTCATAACAATTGATTCTATACCTGGCAGGGCCAGGAAAGATTCGCCATTTTTATAGTTAAGAAAATGCTGCATAGTGCTCGACTCTCTGTTGAACACTGTAAATAGGTCTAACGTCTACGCTCAGGCATATGCGGATGATGTCGCTGTACTTTTTGTTGGGCTATGCCTGGCGATGCTCAGTGCTAAGACATGATCGATGAATGGTGCACTAGGAGTGGGCTTTGGATGAATCGTCTTAAAACTGAAGTTGTTCTCTTTGCGAGAAGGAGGATGTTGATCGGTCTGGCTCAGCCAGTGCTTACAGGCGTCACTATCCGCATTTCCAATGAAGCCAAATATCTAGGAGTGATTTTAGATAAAAAACTTCATTGGTCCTAACACGTCGAGTCGAAAACATCCAAGGCGCTCTTAGTTTTCTGGCAGTGTAAGGGTGCTTTTCGCAAGACATGGGACTTGTCACAGAATAAGGTTCTCTAGATCAACACAGCTATGATAAGACCATTCCTCGCATATGCGTCGGTTGTTTGGTGGAAGGGGCTCTCTCCCTCTATGTGGCAGCCTTGTGCGCCAAATTCCAAAGAATGGTTTGTCTAGCCTGCACGGGAGCTCTGCTCTAGATGCTTAGCTGAACTTACCTCCCCTTGATACTTTTATCATGAGCTGCGCTATCAAAGCCATCCATCGTCTTAACCGAGATAGTTGAACTTATCTTACGACTCCGGTCTTATGGATATGCCGTCTGATGGAAAAACACCAGAACTTCAGGTGATGCGCAAATATAGAGTCGATTTTCCTTGTGTTCAGGACTGGCTTCGACTAGAGTCTGAGCCATGAATGGAATGCATTCGTATTTTCACGGACGGTTCCAAAACCAGTCAAGGGTCGGGCGCTGGTTTCTTCGTGGAAGTCGACAACCTCTTTTCCCGTTAGGCAAATATGCGTCTGTTTTCCAAGCGGAAACTTATGCAATCCTAATGGCCATGCACTATGTATGTTGTGAAGAACCGGTAGAAGGTTCGTAGTATAGTTCGTGAAACCAGAAACTCTTTGAACTTGGTCGCAAGGCAGAATTCTCTGTCTCTTATTTCCCAGGTCGAACTGGGATCTTGGGGAACGAGATCTCCGATGAGATTACTAAACAAGGCTCAGAGGAGGCTTTCTCATGTCCCGAAACGGCGTTGGGCCTCCCTACGTCCTCGGTTAGGACTTCTATTCACGATTGGGTTTTCCACGAACACAATTGTGGGTGGCCTGACCCTCCAGGATGGAGGTTGACTAAACGCATGCTCCCGGACGTCTGTAAGAAATCAGTGGCATTCTTGCTGTCTCTCAGCAGAAAAGACTGTAAACAGCTTTAGGTTAGGTTAGGTAAGTGGGCAGGTGTAGGGGGCTAGAAAACCTCCACACCACACTCAGGTCAGTATAGACCCATTGTGATACCCAAGGGGGGAAAGGAGATAGAAAAAGGAAATCCCTACCTCGTGGAAAAATACCGTCTTGTAAGTATCCTAAATAAAGAACTAAGTACTCACTGTGTCCTAGATACAAACCATCCAGAGGATTTGATGAAGTTTGCGATGTCATTTATTGGTCTGTTGGACAACTCTTCTAGATCCTCAAAGAAGTGTTGCCCAAGGATCTTATTTCTCAAATGATAGAGGCCTGGGCAATGACAGAGAAAGTGGGCGGTGTCCTCCTGAGCCTCCTCGTCGCCGCAGCCTCTACAAGGGTCTTCGCTAGTCACACGTAGTTTTTTCATGTGGTACCGCATGGTGTTATGCCCCGTAATGACTCCAATTAGAGTAGAGAGGGATTTGTAAACAGCTTATTAGCATCTTGACAGATCACTTTACTTTCGCCAAGCATCTTCACGTGTTTGACTTAAGTGACACTACAATCTGCGACGCTTGTGGAGAGAGCTATGACAACGCGGAACATTATCTCTGTGAGTGTCCGGTCTTTGCATGTATCAGGTGGCAGATCCTCGGTTCTGATACTCTAAGCTCCTAATCACCGAAGTGCTTGCTTGGCTTTCTAAGAAAGACAAGGCAATTCAAATAAAATGGGTAAATAAGGGTTTGGTCTCTGGTAGTACAATGAACGAGTTGCGTCTGAGTGCTCTAGTCAAGCTTTTCCTATCCCGACAAAAAAAAAAAAGAAAAAGTTAAGAATCGCTATTTGAAACATCTACCTATTTTTATTCGTACGCTATACGACAAGACTACTGGTTTTGTCTCGATATTTTAATCAAAAAATAATAAAAACGCTTAAATGTATGCTTGCAAAAGTGTGTCTCGTAATACATTATATTGTACGTACTAGTATGCTACTATACTATATGGCGTACCAGTTTTTAGCCAAGGGGGTAAGTGTGCTGTTTTACACAATGGTAAGATGTCGAAGAAGTCCAGAGAGGAGTACCAAAGGGATACATATGCATACCGCAGTTGCTTTTAGTTGTCATTAGCGGCACTGACTGAAAGAAACCACAGAATATGTTATAATAATCTAAACCGTCTGGGCTAAGCTTGCCTACTTTTACATAAAATAATGGATCTGCATTTAATGGTCCAAAATCTTCAAGTCGGTGCAAAGAAAGTGGGCCTAAAGATAAATACATACTTCCAAAATAAAAGACCTGAGTACTTCAAACTCCCACGCTCAACTCAGCATTGCCAGACAGCTGGTTGTAAACGTTAACAATTTTATAAAACCTATGAAGTGAGGACTCGACTTACCGTAATGGCACCGAACTTGATTTATGTTCAGCTCCAACATAATCTCCTTTTACAAGAGAGGTCCTAATAACCGACCAATCGCTAAAATCTCCTGCATACCGAAGGTCATCGTTTATGATAAAATGTTCTTTCATTCCAAATCTACCTTTTTCCCAATCTAATACGAATTTTTAAGCGAAGATTAACAACCACCAACTTAACGGAATTCGTATCTAGCCCTCTGTATGCATTACAGACAACTAAATTTTCGCTGCCACATTGATAACATTATTAGCAGATCTAATTCCGCTCTTTGTTCTGTGAAATGCTGGTTTAAGGGATTCTCTAACCCTTATGTCACGAAATCTCTCTTCTTTATATTTGTTAGACCAATCTTTGAATATGCCAGCCAAGTATGGTCGCCCTTGTAAGATACCCTTTCCTTTGAATTGAGGCTGTTCAACTCAGATTGAACGTTTTGGTCTACGCGGTCTTCCTTGGTTTCGAAAAACGCCTTTGAAATTGCGGACATCCTCTTTGTACACCAGCTATTAGCAGGAGACATCGACAGCCCTGCTCTGCTGCAAATGGTATGCTTCAATACAAATCCTCGTAATCTTAGATCTGTTCCCCTCTTCTGCCTTTACTTTCACCGCATCAAATATAACTGTAATCATACAATGCCCAGAATGCTGCTCATGGCTAACGGCACGCATAGCCTTTTCGATTTTCAGTGCAGCAAATTTACTCTCAGAGACTCCCTAATTTCCACCTCCTCTCCCTCTCCTCCTTAGTCCTTTCTTGGTTTTAAGTTTGTAGTAAGTTAGTTTTAAATTAGGTTAAGTTAGATTAGTTTAGTTTAGCTATATATATAGCTTGTATAATAATAATAGCTTAAATAATAATAATAGCTTAAATAATAATAGTAAAAAAAAAAGAATCGGGAAAGCAAAAGCGGTGTTCGGTATACTATAATATCAAAAATCTGGGGAAGCAATGTTTCCAGTAGAAGAATCCAGCTGAAACTTCGCTCCAACTTCGAATCAGTACTAATGTGTGGGTGTAGTACATGATGGGATGCGATTACCAATCTCACTTGTAAGCTGCAAACTTTTTTTTGCCCATCCGTCTCTCTAATAAATAGCTTTATCAGAATCGGATCAGGAAACTATAGGCATCACCGTACGGAAGAGAAAGTGGCAGTAGATCGGTCACACTTACGACGAACTTACGACAATTCCATTTCAAAATACTTTATGCAGTGGAATCCACTTACTTAGTCAGGGTCGTCCTAAAGAAATGTGGCGCAGAACAGTTGAGGAGGAATCGTCGTCTTTAGGTATGTGCTGAAGAGAGCTCAAATGCATTACGAAACTCCCAACAAAGTGCTGCGCAGGGGCGTTGTTGGCGCTCTTTCTCTTTGAAGGTGAAATGATTTTAGTAAGTTAGTAACAGCAAAGCTATAAGAACAATAGTATCGGATGTTTGTTAGACGTTCGCGAGAGGTGGGACCGTAACGCGTAGTGGTCCGACAAACTAACCACCGTACCTCGGCGTCCACCATAGCAACCAGCCAAACAAATTAAATAATAATTCTCAAATATAAGGACCAAATTTCATTCCTAATATATACAATAGAATATAGTGCCCCCGTTCATATGTACCTATGCGTATGTACAGCGGATAAGGCAATCAGTTTATTGAAGGACGCTTTTTGTCTAATTTACAACTTAACCGATTTGCCACCTCTAGCGTGATCGCAAAATATGTATGTTCCACCCTTTTTCTGTAGGGTTATTTCAAGTCATTTGCTTACAATATCGACTCCGGTGGCCTAGGGGACAACATTTTTTTAAATACATTTAAGCCTACAGACACGATTTCTCGTTCCTTTTCCCGGTATCATCTCGAAACTAAAACAAAGTCCAAAGAGACACTTAAAAAAACAGACGGAAAAGGTACAATCCGCCTGGAACGAAACGAGTAATAACCTTATCTTTTAAATCAACTTTAATAAAGTGTTGTCACTTTTTTTTAATGAAATAAAATAATGGTGCCCAACTGGGTATTTTATTTGGTCATATTTTATCAAAATCTGTATTTTTTCTAAAGAGAACGCCCTAAAAAAAGAACGTCGCTTTACGCAATATAATGGTCGGCACAAAGCGAGCATGTAATCATCGTACGAAATAAATGACAATAACTCTTACTTGCACCTTTAAGGATGAGTATTGGTTTTATGAAAGCTGCAGATTTCAAGATTTCCGTCAATTTGTTATGGACGAACTCAAACTATTACACTCGCTTAGTTTATCCGTTTGTATGTACATATGTTTATCGAACTGCAACATTAGCGGCTACATGGATTTACTTAAAATTTCATATATGGAGTCGAACTTTCGGCTTTCTCGAAAAGAGATTTACCGATTTCGTTTAAATTTCATATTTGAGTTAATTTAATCATGTACCCCAAAAGGTTGCCTACCAAGTCTTGTAAATCAATTCGTATATTGGCACATTACTTATTGACTACGTATTCTAAGTCGATTTGGCTGAAAATAAATATATACGAGTATATACAATATTTCATTTATCGGAAATATTACGAAATAAATGACCAAGGCCGGATTAAACTTTTTGCTGTTCTAAGTTTTTACAGTGAACGGTGCCCTAGTTTTTTTCCTTTTTCTTGTTAAATATATTCACTCCAAAGGATAGGTGGAATCATTTATTCATAAAGAAACAAAATAAGGAGACAAATTATAGTACAGTTAATTCCTATAACACAAAAGGTCCATTCGCGTACAGAATCTAAAGTGCTTTAAGGTGCTCTAAAGTGCTCGAAGTGTATTCGCGTACTGAGCGAACATGAGAAATAAAGAGACAAATTGATAAGTAACGAGTATCGAGTAGTTCCCCTCTGTGCTTGAATGTGCTCGAAGAATTTCTGCCGGCACGAACGTAAAAACTGTCAAATGATTGTGAAATGAGTCAAAAAGTTTTTGATTCCATTTCAAAAAGTCAATAGACATAAAAAATAGATGCAAAGTATCTTGAAGAAAATGCTGTGATGTGTGAATGTTCTCCCAAAACATTTCTTTTTAACTTAATTTAAATTTGATAGTTTTCAAACGAGTTTAATTTGTTCATTATCATTTTTTTTAATGACAGTTGGCTCGACTTGGGTCGAAATGGCTTGCGTACTTTTGCTTAGATTTTCCGCTCTCTGAGAGTTTTTACTCTCATCATGTTATATTTGACAATTTATTAGTTTTCGGCTCGGAAAGTACACGATCTGTCCTAAACAAACATTTATGTTAGTTTTTTTTATTCAAAGTGAAATCATTACAAATTTTAGAATATATTTTAAGTGGCTGAAATATTGTTTTACTGTATGCTTCAGAGAAACTCCGGGGGTGGCGTCTAGATAACTGGGGAATTTTTTTTTGTTATTATTGTCTTTGCTTCTGATTCACAGTACTTTTTCAAGGGCAATTCATCATCAACAGAACGAACAATTTTTCCAGCCACATGACCAAGCTACTGCTAGTGTTATGCCTGCGCAGTAGTGTTCACACAAGTTTTCGCAATTGATCCGACTGACTTTATATATTTCATAAGAAATAGATAAATGCTTGCTGACATCAGGATTTGAACCATGAACCATTAGCGTGGCAATTGCAACGTTACCGCTACACCAATACCACCCCCAAATGGAGGGTTATGATCTCTTGTTTTCGGATCATAACCTCGCCGAAATAAGAAGAAGAAAAAGAAGAGGGACATACATACATAGGGCTTGTCCATCAGGCAGAATCCATGGAGTTGTACCCTGTCCGGCGAGTTCGTTCGCCCTGCAGTTTCTGGAATGTCTCTGTGGCCTGGCACCTAGCTGAGGTAATCATTGAACTGCTCTGCTATCTCCGTAAGAGACAAACGGCAAATTTAGGCGGCCTTTGAAGTGAAGGAGCACGATTCCAGGGACTTGATTGCCGCTTGACTGAATGTCACTGAAAATGCTAATATCCCTTACCCAGGACAGAGCTTCCTTAATCATCATGATTTCCGCCTGAAAAACGTTACAATGATCAGGGAGGCGGAATGAGAAGCTTAGATTGATCTTTTCAGAGAAAACACAACAACTCTCTCCATCTCCGATCTTAGAGCCATCTGTAAAGAAGTGAAACGAACTACGAAATTTCGGCGGGGTGTAGTCCGTATTTACATGGGTGTTGATAAGATCAAGGATCGAGTAGTGGCCAATGTGATAACTAGACAACTGAGAGGCAGCTTTTAGACGGGAGCCCGCACTGGCATCCATTTCTATGCCAAATTATCTAAAGGTAGCAGGTTGAACAAGATTATTAATTCATCTTCGAGGAGTAGTGTTAACATTATGTTTTCTTTATACAATAAATTTTAGAGTTTTTTAGAGGCGAACCCCACAGGCGGATCAGTAGAAATGGGGTGAAGTGGGAGGGTTGTGATCCCTTATTTTCGGATCATAACCTCGCTGATAAAAGGAAGAATAAATTTTAGAGTTATAAAAACAAGTTTTTTACAACAATGATACTTAATGTATGGATGTAATGAAAAGGATATTAATATCAATTATTATTTATTCAACAAGTTAAGGAAAAATACTACAAAACAAAACCCTTGTTTGACTCTTATAACTAAACAATGCTTAGAATTAGTTAACAAAATGGGAGAAGCAAGTTTGTACATTAATGAAAGGAATTCATTTTAAAGTTGTAAAATAAGTTCGGTAAAAGAACATTTGTCAGTAAAGTTTGACTGAAGCTTTTGTATTACAGATGAAATAATTTTAACTTTAGCTTTTTCATGTAACTGGGCTGTTGAATAGTACCATGGTAAGTTAAGCATCATTTTTAAAACTTTGTTCTGGCGAATTTGAAGTTTTCGCTTACCGGTGCACCAAACTGGTGCACCGTATATAAGAATTGCTTGGGAGATTGTTTTGAAAATGATTAGTTAATAATCAGGACTAAGATGGGAATGCCTGTTGATAAACGGGTACAAAATTTTAGTAGTTAGATTAACTTTGTGAATTGTTCTAGCTACATATTTTTCAAATATTAATTTCTTGTCCAGAATTATACCTAGGTGTTTAGATTCATTGCTCCAATCAATATCTAATAAATTTATTTTTAATTTTGTTGTGGGATAAAAATGTATGTTTTATGTTTGGTAAAAAATACCGCTTGAGTTTTCACAGCATTAACTTTTATTTTTCATTTGTGAAAAAAGACTTCTATAATGTTCAATGAATTTTGTAAACTTTGTAGTACATCAAAAGCCTGAATATGGTATGAATACACAGCTGTGTCATCTGCAAACAATACCAACTGCACACTAAAACTTTGTTCTATGATATCAGAAGTGAAAATATTAAAAAGAGTACGCCCGAGCACAGAGCCTTGAGGTAGACCAAACGGTATGTCCTGCAAGGAGGATTTGACATTTCCAATGTACACGGCAAAGTATCTGTTTTGCAAGAAACTTTGAACTATTTTTATAACAGGGATAGGGAACCAGCATTTTAATAGTTTATGTGTTAATGCATTATGTCAAATGGTGTCGAACGCCTTTTCAATATCTAAAAGAACTAATCCTGTAGATTTTTTGGAACCGAATTCGTTTTTGATATGGTTTTTTATGTGAAGTACTTGGTGGCTCGTTGAATGGCCACTCTGAAGCCAAAGGTTGAGCAAGATGTCCAGTGCTGCAGAGGGAGTAATTCTCAGTGCACCATTAATGCACATGCATGCAGATTTTTGCACCGTAGCTAGTTGAGTGAGGTGGACAGCCCTATCAAGAGCAGGCCCCCATACGATCACGCCATAGAGTAGTATGGGCCTGATAACGGATACGTACAGGCAGCGAGTGATTTGAGTTATCATACTCCAAATCCTACCTATAGCCTTTTACAGGAATAGAGAGCTATATTGGTTTTCCTTACGCGTTATAGTAGATTGGCTTTCCAGCACAGTTTTCTATCCAAAATAAGATCCAGGTATTTTAAATTTTCAGTGAGAGTGAGTCTAGTGCCAATTATCATAGGAGGGTCTATGAGGGGAATGTTATATTTTCTCGTGAAGAGAACAAGTTCCGCTTTATGAGGGCTAACCCCCAGTCCATATTAGAGGATTTCCCTGAGAGGTATGGGTGCTTGCCAAAGGCAGCAATAACAATGTCATTAGCATAGGCAATCACTCTACAACATGGCCTATCCAGGTCCACTAGTAGCTCATTTACTATCAGGTTCCACAGACGAGGTGAAAAGACTCCACCTTGGGGTTTTTACCAGCAGGCAAGTCTTTTGGTCGATGAATCACCCAGGTATATGTTAGTAATCCTGCATGTAAGTAATTGATTGATCAACACTTTGAGCGAAGCATCCACTTTCAGACCTGCAAGTGCGTCGGTAATTGCCTTTGATTTGACGTTGCTTAAGCTCCTTCAATGTCAAGGAAATCCACTATTGTGGCTCCGGTAACATGGTCAAAATTGATTTCGTGTAGTAAATAAAAAGTATTGAAACCATAATGAAGTGATCATAAATGCTATAAGTCCTGTGCAAACATATCGTTTTTAAGCAGAAGTCTAATAACCGAAATAATTCTAACTATCTCTTTTTGCGGTGCCCTTCTGTGGTGATGCCCTAGGCCGGTGCCTCGTGTGCCTTACTATAAATTCGTTGCTACCAAGAACCATGGCAAATGATTCCCTATAATCTTCTTCGTATTGATTTATTCCAAAAGGAAAATAGTAAAAAAAAAAAAATATTCACGTGTAAGATAAACAAATCAACATTTTGAGCAATGAGACATAAAGCAGAGTTTTCATTGTTCAGAATTTGACGTTTTGTAAAATGAATAGAATGCAGTATACCAAAGTGAAATTAGTGTGAAAGGGACAAAATTAAGAAATTGACATCTTGAAAACAAACAAGACGTCACCATCAAAAAATGATGTCGAATGACACTAACACTGTGCAAAAAATGTACGAGTATCTGTATTATCATTCGTACCGGAAATGTTGATTTATTCATCTGACATGTGAATATTTTATTTTCATCCTTCATAACTTTTTTCCAATTTAAACCATGTTTCGGATAAATTTACTATTTGTTTCAGCTTGCATGAAATGTTTTTGAGCCCCTATTTTCGTATACATAACTCTAATAAATACATAATTACGTGCAAATTGTCATTGCTTTCATGTCGTATAATAAAAGTTGTAGGAGTATTTTCTTATTTTCTATATACCTTACTGAATCAGATTTGTACAGATAAGTTTTTTGCACAGGTTTGGTGTTGCCATACGACATCTCTTTTTGACAGCGACGTCTAGTTTTATGGTTAAAGATTTGCCTTTCATATTTATTTCGTTTTCCTATTCATTTTAACAGATGCCGAATTCGTAGCAATAAAAATCGCTTATATTCACTTTCGCCGACACTTCCTTTTATTGATATAAAGGGTGTTTTTTTTTAAAGCCAGTACTACTCGTAACTTTGATTTTGAACAAAACACATGAAATTTCATTAAATAACCATTTATTTGTGTTCAATCGAGAATACATTTTATAATTAATTTTTAAATACAACTTCGGGGATAAGCCCACCACCGCTAGATCTGATGAATGTCATCAGAGACACAAAGTTTTCGACTACTTTTTTCAAGTATTTGTGGCCGTATGTCCTCAATAACACGAGCTGAATCTTGTAAGCCTGCAAATCAAGATCTTTGCGTAAAATGTTCCATCAAGTGGACGGACAAAGACCAAGCTGTTGTGAACGACGTCGAATCGATAAATTTGGATCTTCTTCAACACTCTCGTGAACGGATGCAATATTCTCTTCAGCATGCACTATTCTTATGCGTATCAGTGCCACTGCATCTTGCAAAGAAAATGTGCGAAAACGATCAACAATACGGCGAATGACGGTCACAGATGGTCGATTATGTCGGTTGTAATATGGTGCAAGTGCCCTTTTAAGTTAGGTGCACAGAACCATAATTTTGGAACCAAATTTCTAAAATTTATTAACGTTGTTGAAGCGTGTATGCCATCACGATAAAATTGCAAAGACTACTGAATAAAAATGCCACTGACAGTTTGTAATCTGACAATTGGTTTAACAGATATAACTGTCTGAAGTTAGTACTGGCTTAAGACAAAACACCCTCTAGATAGCTAACGGTAGTGTTGGCAAAATTATTGATAAAAGTTAAGTTTAAGGGGTGGCAATGGTGTAGTGGTAACATCGTCAATTGCCACGCTAATGGTTCATGGTTCAAATCCTGATGTCAGCAAGCATTTATTTATTTCTCATGAAATATATAAAGTCAGTCCGATCATTTGCAAAAGCTTCTGTGAACACTTCTGCGAAGGCATAACACTGGCAGTAGCTTGGTCATGTGGCTGGAAAAATAGTTCGCTCTGTTGATGATGATTTGCCCTTGACATCGATTATCGGGAAAAAAGTACTGTAGATCAGAAGCAATGACAATAATAACAAAAAAATCTCCCCAGTTATCTGGACGCCACCCCCGGAGACTAGCTGAAGCATAAACAACTGAGCCTCAAAAAGAAAAACCCATACACCGAAATCTTTCTCTCTCTCTCTCTCTATCCATCCTTTCCAAACGCCCGCACTGTGTGTAAACATGTTAAAGGTATTCATAACCCTTTGAGTGCGCGCAAATTATAAAAAAAAATGAAGAAAGATCTGGTTTAGCTTTTCTCCGGTTTTAATTATTTGTTTAATGCCGAAAGCTGTTGCACGTGGGGCTGCTATTATTGATATACAAAATATGAAACAGTGCTTCGGCTACGGATCTTGTGCAACGGAAGCTAATGAAACAAACTTGAAAGGGGTAGAAAAGGCGTAAATTCTCAGGAAGGAGGACCGAGAGATAGCGCAATACATCTCAGAAAACCTTTAAGAAAAATCAAACACGCTCTAAACGAGGTCAAAAGTTAACGAAAAATCCAAATTAGTGAAACAATCTTTCGATAAAATTTGCAAAAAAATGAAAACAAAGCTTAAAAAATTAGATAAAATTTAAAATTTAAACACTTTATGTTCTAAGCATTTAGCTTTCTGCGTCATCTAGCCACTTTCCCAAGAAAATCATTTGTAATATTTATTTTTTTTTGCAATATTTATTTGTGGATTGATTATATACACAAAAAATGCATTTAGCAAAGAGATATTCATTTAATCTGTTAAACCGAACAAAACAAAATTAACGCTATCGTGGAGCCTTGTCGTTGGGTAATTCCAAGGACGACTTAACATTAATACGTATATTAGCACTTTGTTTTTGCTAATTTGGAGGTACCACCTTTTACAAGTCTGTAGAAATACTCGCTTGCGCCGATAACATTGACATAGTCGGAAGGACACAGTAGGCCGTTTGCGACTATTGAGACATAGGTTGCAAAGACGGGTTTAAGGGTCAATGAAAGCAAAACAATTTTTTTTTTTTTTTTTTTGCCGAGAGTAGGTGAATAATCTTCTAAAGACACCATAAGGCCCGACCGAGCGTGCTTATGGTAGTGTGAGACTTTTACTCACTAAAAAAACACCTCTCCTCAAAAGTAATACTACAACTAAGCCGACGCTTATCCAGCAGTTTTATTTGAGCTTACGATACACGTGATTTTTGGAAAAAAAAAAATGTTCGTACGAAGTAAAAAAAAAAAAACAAAATATATGCTCTCTACGAGAAAGGACACCTAAAATCTGTGCCTTGGGCAGAACGCCACTATTGTGGCGACAGATACAATTTTGAGGTAGTAAATTATTTTGTCGACCTATCTCGGCTCTATTGTGGACTTCGCAAATGACTGAATGAAATGAATGAATAAATCTTGCTAGTCGTTGTTTCTATGTGCTAGAAGGCAATTGAGTAATAAAGCCATATCTCGAACTACTAAGGTAACTCTGTATAAGACACTAATCATTCCAGTCTGTATGGTGCTGTATGTATGGCGCAGAGGTTCCTTTGAGAGAAAAGTTCTTCAAGTGATCTTTGGTCCCGTCTACATAGAGGGCGAGTGGGGGAGAAGGTACAGAACCGAACTATACGGTCTATACAAGGACATCGACTTAGTCAGAAGAGTTCACATACAGCAACTAAGATGACTGGGTCATGAAAATCGGATGAAGCCCGAATCCACGAGGATGGCTTCATGACAGGTGGCGCAAACAAATGGAGGGGCATCTCAACCTAGGTGGAGAGGTTTGTTGGTTGAGACCCTGGTCCAGCCCGGATTGTAGCACCACCTAATTTAGTAAGTTTTAATATTGGAATGTATTTCAAATCTTTCTTTTATCGGCAAATCGTGCCTGTGTGGTGGAAAATTTAGCCTCTCCACATAGCTTCAACACCGTCGCTATATAGTTATTTTGTTGCAGTCATCTCCGTATGCACACTTTTTCCGTTAAGAATTACAATATGAAGAATATAATTTTTTTTTAAATAAACATACTTATTCTATTATTCTATTTTGTATAAATGAAACTAATTGCTCCTCTAAAAAAATAATTTTCACATGTCATGTACTAAAATAAAACAAATTGTTTGTTTTATGCTTTCTCACGTACGAGTATCTAAAGGGGCTTTTTTAAGAGCACCAGAAATTCATTTTAAACGAAAGGCTTAAAAGTTTATGAGATAAGAATTTATTTTATGGCATTTAGCATTTGAAGACAATTTCGGGCATATATGCATCGCAGCTACCTTTTACAAAGTGCATTCTGGATGTCCAATTTTCGACCACTGTTTCAAGTAATTGGTGCCGTATAATGCGAATAACGCGGACAACGTAAGCTACCAAATCGTCGATCGTCGCTGGTTTGTCGGCATAACATATCCCCACAAGAAATAATCCAGTGGCGTTGAATCACATTATCTTGTCGACGCACTGACTGGTCTATTTCGGGAGATGGCATGTTGCGCCATCTTTTCGTAAAATCTTCTACATAGTGTACGAACAAACCTCCATTTCCTGTGCTTCGAATCGATAAATTTGGGCCTTCAGCAACACTAGCCTCTACACTGATTAAATTTCCGGCAGTCATTTTTTAAAGGTTCTTCTCATGTTCTACAGATGGAGACCTAGGACTCATTCTTGGGGAACGCATACGCTTGCATACCTTAACTTCCTATTTCTAAAGTAGCTCGGTACTACCCGAAGAATATAGCTTAGTTCTTTTAAAAGAGTCCATTATATATGTAGGTGACCAACTTGCTGAATTAGTACTTACGTTTCTGGATGTCTAGTGTAACTATGGCACGGTACTCCTTTGCCCCCATCGCCATCTTATTCCCTTAATAGCTGTAGCAGCGATATCTATCACTATTTTTATAACGTCTACTATGGAACGAGCTTTTCGGAACCCCAACTGGCATTCTGAGAGAGCGAATCTTTTCTCGGCTATTCGTAGCAGCCCATACATACACAACTTTCTCCAAAATTGTCCTTATTGTACTCAGCAAGCAAATGGGGCGATATGATGAATTGGCTCCGTAGATTTATTTCTCTTGGAGACCAACATCAAATACTGTAACTTTCCAGTCTATGAAAATTTGTAAATACATGTCAGTGATATATTTTTTTTCTTAGATGACGGTGTTTTGAGCAGTTTTCCATTTAACGTAAACCTAACTTAATTCTATAATTTTTAATTTTTTTAACTAAATAAAAGATAAATAAAAATTACAAATGAAAAAACTTTGTCTCTATTGGAGTTACAAAAAAAAAAAACAAATATTTAGCGCAACAGCTCTTTAAAGTGCCAGGGCCTAGCTTCCCGCAACCACTCATGTTGTATGTGTTATATTTTTCACACGAATGGAAGGGACCTACAGTTTAATGCCGAATCCGAACGGCGATTTGAGAAGCTTTTTCGTGACAACAATACTCTCGGATATTTGTCAGACGCTCGCGAGAGGTGGGACCGTGAAAAAACTTTTTGGGTTTTTTTCTGGGATTCGAACTTGGAACCTCATGCGTAGTGATCCAACACACTAACCACTTACGCCACGGCGCCCACTCTATTGGAGTTGAAACCCCAATAATTTGTGACCCCGACGTTTCATGTGACCACGTTAAACGCTGCCTCATATACAGAAGTATGTATATTAATCAACTTCAAATCAACAATTAAATCATTTAGCAAGCTGTAAGTGATTCAACATGCATAAGTGCATCATACACTAGCTACAATCGCTACATACCTCCAACACCTAAAATTGTTGATACGCTCCAACTAATATACATACATATTTTTGAAGACTGCACCCACTCGACAATCTGTACAGCCTGTCGTAAGAGGCGACTAAAATCCACCCTCCGTATACCGAGTATAGCGTATACAAAAAAACATGCAATGAACAAAACAAAAGATTTAAATACCCCAGGTGGCAGTCCAGGTAAACTGGAAAATCCACCCTCTTCGGAGGTCGGCTCTACGGATTCTGGGGAGAGCCATTTATTGCACCTTATAAATCCCTTCTCAAAAAGTACAAGGGTATCTCGATCTCCACCAACAAGATCGAACGTCTCCGGAAAAAGAAGTCCGCCGGAAGCGCAAACGCGTGAAAAACGGGACTCAGCGAAATCTAAAAGCATTGAGGAGGAAAACGACGTACTCCGTACCAAGCTTAGCGAAATGGAGCTACTCTATCGTGAGCTCAAGAAAGAGGTAGATTTACTCAGGCAAGAAAATAATGCCCTAAAAAACACGTACCTACAAAAAGAAAATACAGTTAGCTCACATCGCTCACCTAGTCGCGAATACCAGACGGATGAAGAAGAGCTAACACGCGAAACGAATTGGGTCGAAAAGAAACGACCTAGCAAAAAACGAAAAGCTGGTTCCTCACCGGAAGTCGAGCCACAAAAAGATGAAAAGCGCAAGGAGATGCAAGAAAAGCAACAACAACCAAAATTACGTCCTCCGCCACCGATAAACGTCGTTGGAATTACGGACTATAATAAGTTGCATTGCCTCCTTAAAGGAACTCTGGCTTCGAAGTTTAAGGTGACATCTCTGCGAAACAATACGTGGAAAATCAATGTCGATGATGCCGACGGTTACCGATCAGTATCTAAAAAATTGAATGCCGAAAAGATTCAGTGGTATACTTATGAAAATAAGTTAGAAAGACCACTGCGTGTTGTAGCAAGGGGACTCCACCCCTCGTGCACTAAAGAAGATGTAATGCACGACCTTCAAGACAAAGGCTTTAAAATTCTTGATGCCGTCAATATTATCAAGAAGGAGAAGCAACAGTCAGAGGGAGATCATGAAAAATTGGTAAAGCGCGGTCTTCCACTATTCATGCTTAGTTTTGATAAAGACGAAAATAAAGACATTATATATGGTATCAAGACTATTCTAAACATCGTGGTCAAAATCGAACCCATGCGTAAGACTTCCAGATCGATCCCGCAGTGTAAGCGCTGTCAAGGCTTCAATCACACGCAGACTTACTGCCAGAAAGAGCCGCGATGCGTCAAATGCGCAGGTAAACATCTCTCGGAAGAGTGTCACCTAAACAAGCAAACCCCAGCCACTTGTATAAATTGCAAAGGAAAACATCCTGCGAACTATCGAGGTTGCGAAGTGGCGAAAGAGCTTCAAAAACGCCGCGATACGCTAAAAAATTCGATGCGTCCGAATATGAAACCAATCAAGAACAGACCCAAAATAGCTACGAAAAAAGCAGCGAAAGATAGAAAGTCCGTCAATATTAACTTAAGATCGGTTAATGATAAAAAATCCGAAAGTAATAGAGATAAGGTAACAGAAGCAAAATCTCCGAATATTGGCGTGCAGTCTTATGCTCAAGCGGCGAAGACAGTTAAGGGTACGTACACGACCGACAACTCACGGGAGATCAAAGCAAGAAACCGTCCAAACTTTAATGTAAAGACTCCTTCTCAAGTTGCGACATTGAAAAATAGTGATAGAGGTAGTTCAGAAGATCATGTATCCAATGTTTTTTCCCTAATTCTTGCGAAACTTGAAGAGCAATGCAAAACAAATAAACTAATTTTCGAGAGACTAGTTGCACTAGAAAACAACATTCATAACACGCGCACTTCAACCAGAATATGAAAGAAACGCTTAAAATTCTTACTTGGAACGCTAACGGGCTCATACAAAGACTCGACGAGTTAGAAATATTTATGCGAGAGAAAGATATTGATATATGCTTGGTCTGTGAAACTCATCTGAAAAAGCAATCGAATATTAAGATAAGGGGATATAGCGGATATCACGCCTTTCACCCATCGGAAAGAGCCAGAGGCGGATCATCTTTGTTTATAAAAGAAAATATCGAACACTCAGCGGAAATAAAAATTGAATTAGAAGCAATGCAAGTAAGCACGGTACGCGTTAGAAATAGACATTTTGCTTTCAACATTTCTTCTATATATTGTCCACTGCGATGTAAACTTGAAGAAAGTGATTTCACAAACATCTTCAACTTCCTTAAACCAAATTTTATTATTGGTGGTGACTTCAACGCGAAACACCCCTTCTGGGGCTCAAGGTACGCCTCTCAGAAAGGTAGAAAGCTTTATAATGCGGGTATGCAATTCAGTTGTGATTTTTACTCGACGGGTAAACCAACATATTGGCCAACTGATAGAAATAAGATACCAGATCTGATTGATTTCTTTGTTGTTAAAGGAATATCTAGCAACTGTATAAAAGTTGAAGAGGGCTTTGATCTCTCCTCTGATCATTCTCCAATCATTATGACGATAAGCGAAGCTTTGATTAAAAAAGTAGGACCGGCCAGATTAACTGGTGCGAAAACTAATTGGGACGGCTTTAAAAAAGATATTGAAGCAAATATTGAGCTGAGCGTATCACTTAAAACGCCCTATGAACTTGAAGTTGAAGTAGATCGCTTCGTCGAAATCTTACAGGATGCCGCGTGGAAGAATACTCCCAACCTAAAGAGAACCCCGGCCAGTTACATTAAAATTTATCCGCAGGAAATAAAAGAGATGATTAAGGAGAAGAGAAAAGCGCGTAAAAGATGGCAACAAACTCGGGCTCCGCAACATAAAGCACATCTTAACCGTTTGTGCAACTCACTAAAACGATCTATTAAAGACCTTAAGAATATTGAAATACAAACTTACCTAGAAAGCTTAACGGCAGAAAAAGATTCTAACTATTCGCTTTGGAAGGCTATAAAAGGTATTAAAAAACCTCAAATTCAAGCCGCGCCAATTAGGAAAAATCAAGACGAATGGGCCAGGCATGATAAAGAGAAAGCGCAAGTTTTTGCCACCCACCTGGAAGAAACTTTCAAACCGTTTGATGGACAAGCTCTTATTGAAAATATAAATACGTCGTATATAGACAATAGCGCAATAAGAAATGCAACGCTTACCGAACTTAAGGAAGAAATAAAGAAACTTAAACCTAAGAAAGCTCCTGGATACGACCTAATTACGGGAGAGGTTCTTAAAGCACTACCAAGAAAAGCTCTAATTAAGCTTCTGTTCATTATAAACGCCGCGATTAGACTAGAATATGTTCCCAGTCAATGGAAAGTCGCCGAAGTTATAATGGTCCTTAAGCCTGGAAAACCGCCGAATGAAAAAACCTCTTATAGACCGATTTCGCTTCTTCCAATTATATCCAAAGTGTTCGAGAGAATATTGGTTAGGCGAATACAGCCGGTTATAGAAGAAGGGCATCTCATCCCTGATCATCAATTCGGATTTAGAAGTAAGCATTCTACAGTTGAACAAGTACATCGAATAACACATGTAATCGAAAAATCACTTGAAGAAAAAAAGATTTGTTCAAGCGTATTCCTTGACGTTTCTCAAGCCTTTGACAAGGTCTGGCACGAAGGCTTAAAGTTTAAATTACGACAAGTTCTGCCAGAGCACCTATATAATATTTTGAAGAACTACCTTACGAATAGGCTATTCCGCGTCAAATGTGGAAACGAATATTCAGATTTTAAGGAAATAATGGCTGGGGTGCCGCAAGGAAGCGTTCTTGGTCCAGTCTTATATCTATTATACACTCGTGATATACCGCAAGTAGAAGGCACTGAGCTAGCTACATTTGCCGACGACACTGCTATCTTGACAGTAGGTAAAACGGTCGAAGATACTACAGAAAAACTGCAAGAAGCTTTGAATAGAGTAAATGAATGGACAAAGATTTGGCGAATCGCACTCAACGAGACCAAATCTGTTCATGTAAATTTTACTTATAAAAAAATAAATAATTTGCCGATCTTTTCAAACTCGGTTCAAATCCCGTTTGCAAACGAGGCTAAGTATCTTGGAATGACACTTGATACAAAGCTGAAATGGAAAACGCACGTTAAGAAAAAACGCAAAGAACTAGATAACAAATATCGAGAAATGTATTGGTTACTTGGAAAATATTCCAAGCTTAATATATATAACAAACTGCTTTTATATAAGCAAGTGCTAAAGCCTGTATGGACATATGGTATACAACTCTGGGGTTGTACCAAAATAAGTAATATTAAAATTTTACAAACTTTTGAAAACAAAGTGCTAAGAGGTATTGTAAATGCGCCATGGTATATCAGAAATAGCGATATCCACAGAGACCTTGGCATTAAAACAATCGAAGATGAAATTCAAACCTACGCGAGAAAGCATAGAAGTCGACTAGAAAGTCACGTAAATATTACAGTCCTCCAACTTTTGGAAGAAAGAAATTTACTGCGCCGTCTACAAAGAACCAAACCTTTAGACCTAGCGCGATAAGTAACCGCGTCTAAACTGCGGAGCTGGCAGGAACTTCCAATGGGAAGGTACCTGCAAAACGTCATTATTTCGCGAAACGAAAACTACTTGATAAGTCGAATACTTAGTTGTAGTAAAAATAAAAACAAGTCTGTTTTGAAGGGAGGTTTTTTAGTGGGTAAGAATCCCACACTACTATGAGCACGCGCTGTCGATCCTCATAGTGTCTTGTTGAAGATTTTCACCTACCCTCGGAAAAAAAAAAAAAAAAAAAAAAAAAATCTGTACAGTAGGACAAATGTCACAGTATATTACGACCGATCGACGATCATCATTACATAAACTGGTCGTCGCATCTTCAAACAACATAATTAATATCAATAAATTTTATTGAGCATCGAACCACTACACACATGTCGATCGTCAACTTTTACAATTGATCGACAACCACAAAACCCAGTAACAACATTTACGTCGACCGTCGGCATTCACATCGAGCGATAATATTTACATCGAACAACAAACCCACCATTTACTACCAAAGAATCAAAGACTGACGAATATTTCGTCAGCTATAATTTTTAATATAATCACCTATTTTAAATTAATCTTATAATATTATTATTATTATTAGCCGTATTTTATTATCACTCATGATCCATATGGATCATTGATTTCTATGCAATACAACAACAATACGAGATCTTGCTTTCTATCAGGATCAATTTCGTGATCCAGACATTTTTTTTTTTTATTCCTTGGTAGGTTACATAACCACACTACAAGACACAAGGAAAAATATTCGTTGATCCAGATCCGGATCGTTTTATTTTCGTCGTGTGATCTATATGGATCTTGGGTGATAATAAAATACGGCTATTATTATATATTTTTTTTTTATTAATTTAGAAATTGTGCATGCGTCTGATCAACTCTAAAAACAAACAGCTCGTAAAATATTGTGTATTGACTATTGGTAAGTGAATTTGATTGTAATTGTTATTTGAAAGGTGAATTGCAAACATGGTTAATGATTAAAGCTGCCATCTATCCTTTTTTTTCGCGGGATACTCCTTTTTTTCAACTCCCAAAAACCTATCCCGCGAAAATTTTCTAAATCCTTTTTTTTTATACAAAATTCGTAACGTATATAATATTTTGAATTTGAAAATTACACTGTTAGACTGTACGATGACAGCAGGCGAACACGATGACACAGCGAACGAATAAAGGCTGAATTATAATAGTCGGAAGCAATGGGAAGCTAATGTCATAATTCTGCGTTAAGTTTCCTTCAGTCCTGTCAATTGTAAAAGTATCCGATAATAGGCGTATGTGTTCGGAAGCATTTATGTGGTTCATAGTCATTCACAGCTGTGCAACTCTCAAATTTTCGTATGAAAGAGAAAATGGATTCGGTCTTTCGTAAGTGACCAAAGGTGAACGAAACTTAACGAACCGAAGCAAAAAGCTATTGTATTATGGTCGCATAATACAAATGCTTTGTATTCGCACTGTTTCGGAAGTGGTCGTACGAAACCGTTCTTCTATTATAGTTCAGCCTTAAACCATACACATTACTACTATCATTCATGTGCGCGTCACTTTTTGTTGAATTTTGTGCAGGTCAGTTTTAGTGAACTTGTTCGCATCAGAATTTCGTTAATCTAAAGAAAAAAGAATGTCTAAACCGAAAGGAAAATGCATCTTCAACGCAAAAGTTCCCGAGAGTCAACACATTGAAAACGATTCTCATGGTGAAATGCAATTTGACATATTCATGCGTAGAGTTCTACCACTTTTTGAAAACGAAGCCAGATTTACTGTTCCAAATTGCTAAAAAGGAGAAATATTCCACCAAAAGTGAGTGCGATTGACGTTGAAGACGTATAAGTATTTTTGACGAATAAAATATGAATTTGCGGCACACATTTTCTTATATTTGAAATCCTTTTATTATCCTTTTTTTTCATTTCGATATCCCACGAAATTGTCGAATTTAGTGGATTTTTCCTTTTTTTCGGCGGCCAAAAAAAGATGGTATGATTAGTAATGATGCACAAAGTTCTAGTGAAAAAGATTCCAAATTAAGTGCGGTAATAAGCGCTGTAGGTTAGGTTAGGTTGGGTTAAATGTGATAGCTGCAACGAATGAGTGCAGCATGCACTCGGATTTCAAACGGATCCATAGGTGCTTCCCTGACGTGGAGTTTTCTGGCTGAAAAACAAAATGGCTAGAGTTCTGTGTTAATGTGTGTTAAACGGCCTCCTCTGAACAACCCTGAAGAAGTTATGCATTTCATGATGGCGGTTGGTGGCTTTTCTGATAGGTCGCCCAGATGGTTGAAGAAATACTCTCCAAGGGTCGTCTTCCTGGTATTGCAGAGACTAGGGCATTTGCAAAGGAAGGGTTCCGTGTCCTCCTCTACGTCTGCGTTGCTGCATACTCTGCAGAGTTCATCTGTACTTAGCCGCATTCTGTTCTGGTGGGCCGCCAATAGGTTGTGGTCGGTATTGATACCTATGAGAAGCGCCAAGTTTTGTCTATTTTGAGTGAGGATGAGCTTGGTTTTGATCTTGTCATGTTTTGTCCAGATGCTTCTGGAGACACGGCATGATGGGAGCGCTCTTAATCTTAATCTTCTGTTTGTCGTTGGAAGTCAAGTGCGATGTTTGATTTAACACGTTTTAGGGGAGGAAGGACAGGTCTTGTTCTGATCCATTTCTTGCCAGTTCATCCGCCATCTCGTTCCCTGGAATTCCTTTGTGGCCTGGGACCCACCAGAGTGTTACATGGTGGCTATGTGTGAGCATTTTAAGCTCCTCGCGGCAGCGTTTTATTAGCTTTGATTTTATAACCGCGGATGAGATGGCCTTTATAGCAGCTTGACTATCTATGTATATATCAATCTCTTTTCTAGTAATAATTTTCGTGGATAGTTCTCGTGTCACCTCTGCTATCGCTATCGCTTTGATTTTATAACCGCGGATGAGATGGCCTTTATAGCAGCTTGACTATCTATGTATATATCAATCTCTTTTCTAGTAATAATTTTCGTGGATAGTTCTCGTGTCGCCTCTGCTATCGCTAGGACTTCTGCCTGGAACACATTGTTGTGGTTCGGAAGCCTAAGCGATATTGCAATATCAGGTTCCGCTGAGTAGAAACCCGAACCCACTCCTTCGTTTGTTTTGGACCCGTCAGTGAAGACTGAAATACAACAAGCGCTGTAGGTTGTGCATTACTGCAGAGTGGTGTCGTTTTCTTTCCCCTTTCGGGGTCGGCTTTTTCATATTTGTCTTTTCTTGCGGGTTAATTCTTTCTTACATCAGGCTTACATAAATCTCATAAGGGTGATTATTAGGTCTTTCTCTCTTTTTTTGATTTAAGCAGTTTTTCTATAAAGGAAGGTACTTGATTCCAGCTCTAGTCTCTCATTGACATTTTTGTCACACTGTTTCCGGGGTGATGACGCCGATTAGAGATTCTAGCGCCCTCCTTTCAGCTTCCCATCTGTTGCACTCGAAGAACGTTTGCGTTGTCCAGTTCTGAGTCGCCGTATTGGCAAGCCGAGCTCCCTGTTTTGCACATTCTGTGGAGGTAGGCGTTGAAATAAAAGTGTACAGTAAGAAATTGGGGAACGTAATAATTTACTTCCCCGTGTTTCCGTCTCTTCCATTCAGTACTGTTGCTGATCAGCCTCGCAGTCCATCGTCCTCTGCTTTCTGAGCTCCATCTCTCCTGCCATTTCTGTTTGGTGAGCTCCTTTGCCTCCTCGGTTGCCGCTTCCATTCCAATTTCCGCCTTTTTGTCGTAGACGTACTTCCTCTCTGCCACAAGGAGATCAATAGGGGTCACTCCCTCGACTATGAGGACGGCTGGTTCCGACACCGTTCGGTACGAACTTGCAATCCGTGGTGCGCGCCTTTGTATTGCGGCCATTTGTTTCCTGTATTTCTCTTGTCGTAGCGCGTCGGCCCATATCTCGCACCCATACAGGAAAATGGCGTGGGTGACTGTCATCAGGAGCTTTCTCTTGCTACCTGTTGAGCCTCCAACGTTTGCCATTAATCTGATTTGTGACATTGTGACCTTCGCAGCTCGTTCCGAAGCAGATCTTATTTGACGCCAGAAGTGTGCTTCGTGTTTAGGACCATACCTAGGTATTTCCCCGCTTCTCTGCTGGTTATTACCTCAGACCCGATTTGGAAGTCGACAATAGTTGATATCCTCTTCTTTGTCAAAAGGATTATCTCCATCTTTTCAGTGGCCAAACCTAAGCCATATTCTTTCATCCAGAGGTGCACCCGCCTCATCACCTGGTTGAGTTTTCTTTGCGCGCTCGCGGTGTCTCTTGCCGTAATCACCCGGCGATATCATCTGCATTATTGATGTACCAAACCGAACATTTCTCAAATCCAGTTAACCCAAACTGGAATTGAAGCAAACCGAGTTGCAAACCGGGTTGGCTAACTCGGTTTATAACAAAATTATGCCACCGTCACATAAGAAACCGAATCGAATACAAAATTCAAAGTAGATATTTGAATCAGTTTGCAATTCGGTTTAACTGGGAATGTACACGCTCAATTGAGTTGGTTCGATGGAACACACACCAAAACAGCGCATACACAGAAAAAAAAAAAAAAACACAACTATGTGAAAAAAAGCCAACAATGAGAGAAAACAGGAGACACCGTCTCATGAGAAACCGAACCGAAACCGAATTCCAAATAAGTATGGAATCGGGTAGTGCAACTCGGTTTGTATGAGAACAATAGACTGCTTTCCAACTCGACTTAATATACGGGTACATTCATATGTTAGTGCATTGTGTTTACTTATCCTAACCAAATCAAACCGAACCGTGTGTTCAACTCGGTTTAATGCTGTTTTGGTATTTAATTATTCGGTTCGTTCCATCGGTTTTGCAAACTCGGTTTGATATTAATGTAACTTGGTTTAACTCGGTTTAGCTGTAACTCGGTTTGAACCGGTTTATGAACTCGAGTTGACACATCACTAATCTACATACCCTATTAGAAAGGTGTCTTCGGGCATTTTCATACGAAGGATGCCATCGTAGGAGATGTTCCAGAGATCGGGTCGCAGGCCAGCTACTCCAGCAGTAATCTCCTTCATTCGAGGTCCTTCTACGGTGTTATATAACTGCTTCCGGTCCTTGAGATAGTCCTTCACCATACGCAATAGATATTCGCTCCATCTGGCTGAATTGAAGGCATTTCGCAGGTCTAGAGTTGCTAGCACTTCGAATTCTCTTGAATAGTGGTTGCCCTGTTGAGCCAATTGGACAGTCCTTACCACTTCTTCAATTGCTCCAATCGTAGAGTGGCCCTTTCTGAATCCGTGCTGTCTTTCGGACAAATCTCCTGCTCTCTGCGCGGCTGCTGTAAGCTTTGGTTTTTAGCAACTTTTCCAAGAGTTTCCCTTCGGTGTCCAGCATACACAGAGGCCTGTACGCTGATCGAGAATCCGAGTCTCCTTTTCCTTTGCTGATCAGTACCAAGCGCTGTAACTTCCAGCTCCTAGGGAAAACCCATTCCTGGAGACAGCTATTATTCATGTTCAGTAGCTGAGGACATGTCTGGGCAATCGTCTTGAGCACCTCCGCTAGTATTACGTCAGGTCCAGGGATATTTCGGTATTGTAGGGTTTTCGACGCGAGGATCAACTCAACTCTTTACTGAACATCGGGGTTTCTGGTCATTGGACCGAAGAGGTGTCGGAAGGCAGAACACGATTCGTTGGGAAGAGTGTGTTCACTGTAAACTCCAATGGCTGATAAAATTAAAGTAGGCAAAATATCTTAATCTTAATTTATGTTCAGTGATTTTGGCCCTTAAGCCTTTATTTTTGAAGTATGAATGGGAAGTAACACGAGTTACTGGATTTGTGTACCGCGAGTTACCATACAATTTTCAAATTTTCTTTCAAATGTTTCCTTTAATACTAATTTTCTTATTAAAGATGAAAAGATGGTTATCTTCTTGATTTTAATTCTTCATAATAAATTACGTCTACTGGTAAATCTCGCAGAACATTTTGAGCAAACTATACTCGAAAAACACAGTGTCCAAAAATGGTAAAGCGAGTTACCAATATGATTTTATTTTCTTTTAAAGTAAATATTAAGTTATCACAACATTTTTTGTTTTTAACTAGATCTGGAAGTGGTTATTAAATCTAAAGATAATATAATTTGCATCATTTAATGTTGAAATTGAGATTAAAATTTCAGTCCATTATCGATAAATTGTTCCGAACGTAACGCGAGTTACCATGGAATTACCCAAAGACGCAAAAAAGTGTCGTAACCCATGCGATTGTGATTCAAAAAACTAGGCACGGCTGCTGGCGAAGTTGACGCTAACAGTTTCTCATACCGCCATTTATTTGTAAAATTTAGGAATTCTTAACTCAATTTTTTTAAAGATACAAGTGATGAAGTACCCACTATTTCAGGACAATTGTTCCCCATGACAAAAAGGATTCTAATTTTTGTTTATTCGAATTTGTATACATGTCTTTTGGCCTGCGGAACGCGGCTCAAACTTTTCAGCGGCTTATTAATAAGATATTGATAGGTTTGAGCTTTGCGTTCCCATACATCGGCGAAATACTTGTTGCCAGTAAGTCAGTCGAAGAACATAAATTTCATTTGCTACAAGTATTTCAACGTTTGAATGAATACGATGTAAAAATAAATTTTTCTAAATCCATTTTCGGCAGTAAAAGTCTTACTTTTCTTCATCCGAAGAATGAGTAGATACGATTCTTTCACTGTTAAACAAGTTCAGTAGTTCTTTGGTATGATAAATTTGTATAATAGGTTTATTCCTAAACTAGGTGAATATTTAGCACCAATTTCCTCGCACTTGTCAAGACTCGTCAGACAAACAAAACGCTTAAGAAAATATATTTGGCCAAATGTGTGCAGTATCGGTTTACAGAAAGCAAAAGAAAGATTGGCCTCTTCCACACTGGCTCATCCGATTGAAAACAGTAGGTGGAGTTTTAGAACAATCCGATAAACATCAACGTTGCTGGATACCTTTATCCTTTTTCTTAAAGAAATTGCAACCCACAGAAACACGGTATTCCATTTTCGATCAGGAACTTCTTGCCATTTGCTTGCCTTTAAAGCATTTTAGGCATTTCTTGGAGGGGCGCGAAGTCACTATTTTCTCCCACCACAATCCTTTAACCGCTGTCCTTATGTCAAACACAGAACGTAGTCCCCGTCGAGTACATTGCCTAATTTACAAGTGACATAAGACACATCTTGGGCAAGGACAATGTTGTTGCCGATTTTTTGCCACGAGCACCCGACGAAGTTTCTACGATAATTTTGACGAGTATGGACTTCGAAAAATTAGCCAAAATTAAAAAAAAAAATACGAAGAACTTCAACAATTACTGTCTAGCAATCAGTCGAAAAAGGTCAAATTAAAATATATTTTAATTCCTAATATAGATATTCAAATTTGGTTCAAGACGTCAACAGGCAACATAGACCATATTTGCCCGAATGTTTAAGAAAAGCATCTTTTGATAAGTTACCTGGCCTGTCTCACCCTGGTGTGACAGCTACTAGAAAGGTGTGTGCTGCACAATTTTTCTGGACAGGAATGAATACAGATACTGATTACTGGGCCAGGAGTTCTGTATAATAAATTGCCAAAAATCTGAAGTCCAACATCATATAAAGTCATAAATTGAAGAGTTTCCTACCACTTCAGCACGCTTTGAACATATACATCTAAACTTGGTTGGACACCTGCCGCCATTACAAGGATATTACTATATACTCACAATAATAGATCATTACACAAGATGGGCAGAGGCTTACCCACTAAGGAACAGCACCGCTGTAACCGATACCAAAGCTTTCAATAGGGGTTATGTAGCATGATTCGGTTGTCCTTCGCAAATAACGACTGACCAAGGGGTTCAATCCGAATTGAAGTTATTCGAGGAACTTTCGAAACTCCTGGGAAGTCACCGAAATCAAACTACGAGCTACGACCCTCTGAGCAACCGAATGATAGAGAGAATTCACCGTCAACTTAAAGATTCTTTAAAAGTGCGAGGAAATACAAAGAACTGGAGCCCTGAGTTCTTTTAGGATTGCGTCTACGGCGGCGGAATTAGTTTACGATCAGCGTCTCAAGGTTCCAGGTGCATTTTTCGTGCATTCCGAAAGTTTTAAAAATTAAGATTCTACAACCAAAGAAAACGAGTGCGTTATACTACATTTAAACCGCCACGGTTGCAGTCTAAGCCAAATGTATATGTGAAAGTATTCACAACTGCAAAATTGTTTTCATTAGAAAAGATGAATTCAAAGTATGCCTTGAATAGCCTTATGAAGGACCTTTAAAAATTTGTAGAAGAACAACAAAATACAAGAAATTTCGAATAAAAATACTTTGTCTATATTGAAGTTGAAACCCCAATAGGTCTCCAGCAGACGTCGCTGATACATTTCGTTTTGGGACCATCGTGTGTGAAAAGGATAGTTTGTGATGTTCATATATTGAGGGGCCGAACTGTCAACTGATCACCACTTAGAACATGCATATTTTATCTTGACGATAGAGTGCCCTCAAATACGTAAGAGGTTAAACAACGATGAGATATGGGAGAAATTTGGACAGAAAATACCTGAAAACAATTCCAAGTGTTTAATCAGATGTAGAGAAAAAAGGGCATTTAATATGTCAAACGCTGCCACCCCACCGAGATCATTTGTTACAGATGACGATGTAATATTTTAAGATTGTGGGCGCGGTGGCGTAAGTGGTTAGTGTGTCGGATCACTACGCATGAGGTTCCAAGTTCGAATCCCAGAAAATACGAAAAAGTTTTTTCACGGTCCCACCTCTCGCGAGTGTCTGACAAACATCCGAGAGTATTGTTGTCACGAAAAGGCTTCTCAAATCGCCGTTCGGATTCGGCATTAAACTGTAGGTCCCTTCCATTCGTGTGAAAAATATAACACATACAACATGAGTGGTTGCGGGAAGCTAGGCCCTGGCACTTTAAAGAGCTGTTGCGCCAAATATTTGTTTTTTTTTTTGTAAGATTTCATATTGATAATCTGAAGATGAAAAAAACGTCATTTACCCAGTGCTGGAATAAAGTCCTTGAAGTGTCTTATGAATGCGTATCTTAAAACCCAATACTTTCCTGATGCTTGGGAAATAACTAAAATAATACCTATACTGAAAGCCGGGAAGCACCCAAAAAGCTACATGTCAATAAGTTTGCTGAGTAGTATAAGACAATTTTACAATCAAATTCTCAAGGAGAAAATTACAAAAATAATAAGTGACAGCAGCATATGGTATACCCTGACGTGCAGTTCGGGCTTAGACAGCATTATACAATACTTCGCATCAATTGCTTCGAATTTGCAATTTTTTAAAAACAAATCATCAACAAGGTAAATCTACAGGTATGAATTGGGTGTACAACAAGGCTCCGGCCTTGGACCCATTTGTGTAATTTGTTAACGTCAGACTTTCCAAGTCTGTTAAACTGTGAAGCCACTATTTTTGCAGATTTTGCCTTCGACATAGAAAGGAATCTTATTAATATTTAATAGGCGGGAAATTAAGCTAAATAGTGTCAAAATGCAAAGCATCTTTTTCACTTGAAAAAGAAAATCTTGCTATATTCCGAACAGTCAACTGCAAGTTTATGGATCTGGAATAAAGTAAAGTAATCTAGATATACAGCTGAATATTAAATTAACTTTCAGCGATCAACTTTAAAAAACTGTCAATATAGCAATAAAAGTGCAATACCATTTCATTAATACAAAACCTAAAATTTCAAATAACAAAAATCTCACTTTCGTAGCTTCTGCAAAGTAAAAATTTAATATATTGTCACTCATATCTTCTCTTTATTCTTTGACTAATTATATAATATGTGTGATACAATACACATGAAGGTAACCATGATGAGCCATGACTGCATGCCTTTACTTTGGTGTTATTGAACTTCGCATTGTAGACTTTAAAATTCTTTCCGTCAATTTCTGTAAGATACCCAATTGATGATGATAAAACAGTAGGCGAACAAATTCATATGCGATTATTTTAATATTGTGTATCATAGGGTACACCATCTTTAAGCTACAGGTTTCAGCTCAACTAACTTTAATTGATTGGCTTTAGTAGTTCCCTCTGGCCGGTTTGTAAATTACGTTGTACAAACAAGGAAAGCTGAATCCATTCATTTGAAACAGAGTAGGTACAAACCATAAATGTGTTTATGAAATTAATCCGCAATCAGCAATTTCCAGCAATATTACGCGTTAAAAGAATTGTACCTCAAAATGTTTGAATGTGTACTGAAAATAGAGCGGTACATAGAGTGTAACCTTTTTTAAGTATGTTTATATGGTAAACGTAACTAATGTACTTTTCAGTGTATTTACTGGGGCACTAGTTTTTATTCGCATTGGAATTTGATCTGCATTATATATTAAGTACGAGTACGTAAGTGACTGCTGTTTGAATCGCCAATTATCACAAGAAATATTGTATTTGATTTACCCTTTTGATTGTACCTATACTTCTAAGAGCATTTAACGATTGTTCAATCTCTTTGAAATGCATGATTGTTTAGCGTGGTTCGAGTGTATAGGTATATGGTATTTTAACGCTAAAATAAATAAATATTTGGCGCAACAGCTCTTTAAAGTGCCAGGGCGTTGCCAATTCCGAAATGTTTCACTTATCGAAACCAGCCAAATATATACATACTTATGTACTCATAGTAAGAATTATTCTTATATCATTCATTTATAGAAACTCTGTCATGGCCGAAATTCAAAAATTATACAAAATACAATAGCCCAAACCGTCTGTATGACTTCTTTGAAAATCGCAATAATTGTATCTTAACATTATTCAATGCGTAAAAAAGTGAACTACATAGAGCATATTAGAATACCTCTTTTATAGAGTTTATATTTTTCTATATGTTTTTAACTTTTTTTCTTTTTTTATATATTCATAGCGACAAATATGACATCGAAATCCGGTTTAATTCTGGTTGGAATTTCATTCAGATTTCTTCATGCGTACATTTCTCCGCTTTAGACTAAGCCGATCCCGATACGTCAGCCGATTGGATGTGCATATGTATCTTGTTCGTAATTTTCTTGTTGTGTACTTTTTTACTGAATATTTTGATTTATTTTGAATTCAATAAAGGACGGTTAACACTTCCTTTTATTTTTTCTTTGTTTTCTTTTTCGAATTGAATTGAGAATGTCCGATGATAAGGGACATCATCTGTGCATAACCAAATGTGTACATATGAATGTACGTGCACACGGGCTTAGGTATCTTGTGCAGAATGAACGGATGTACACATCTGCTTGGCGATTTTCACACCAAATATTGCAAGATCTTTATTATGATGTATGGGTTGGCAGCAAAATACATCCACATTTTGATACATATAGTTTAGACAGAGCACCGACTGGAGGAACTGGAACTGCAGATTTGAAAAGTGACAGCTTGTCGATTAACTACAGTTTAATAAAATGACACGTTGGTCCAGGTACATGTTCGAAGGACGATTAGGTACGTTTGAATGTGTATAGACGGTCGAGCATAGGTATGTATATACATATATAAATACACGTTCGGATGTACATGCACGTATGGGCACTCTTTTGAATGCCACCCTCTTTTATGTGTACTGTTTCTCAATAATTCCTTCATTTTTCCAGTTTTCCTCTGTTTATTTAGCGACTGCTGTTTCTGACTTAAATTTAGCTTATACGTACAGGTATGTGTATAATGTCTGCGGTGGTTTCCGATGGACAGACGACTTGTGCTCACTTTCTAATCAAATGCAATTGATTACTACTACTAGTACAACTTGATGGAGATATTTTTCATAGCGTGAGCTACGCGTATAAATAGTGTAATACGTAAGAAGGTGCGAGTAGGTGCAATTTTTTATTTCTTAAGTATGTGATTAATAACGTTGATTGAGTTAACTAGTGTGGATGAAAGATCATCATTGCAACATGAGTAGTGCTAATTTCTCTATTATGAAAATTTATAGGTTTTTTGTTCACAGAGGTTAAAGCGTTTGGAATAGCGTATCCTTAGGCGCACCAAGTAAGAATAGACTGGGTCTAAAAAAATCATATGATCAAAATGCAATAAAAAAATTACACAGGTAGATGAGAAAAGGGTGGAGAGGAACAGAGTGCTGTATATATGTAAAAATTGACACACATTTGACTTGAGAATAGATCTGTCTCTCTATCTGATAAATGTCCATTCTCTACGATCGTGGTGAGACAGGCAGTCGAAGTCCGACCACGATAGGGTTCTCTACATCAAAGCTTCTTGTAAATATTAAGCACGTCTTTTACTTATATGCAAATATCACATGGCGCAGCCGGTTATTTTGTAATTAATATTTTGCTTCGCCTGAATCTAATAAAAACAAAAAATAAAAAAAATAATAAATGATAAGAACAACCTGAAGCTGATGACGAAGCAGCGATGGAGGATGGGAAGATTTCTGAGTTATGCCGGTACGGATGCCGTAGATCTATTTCATACTGTCGGATTAACTGATGAGCAACAGAAAGGATATCGAAGTGGTGATCAAAAACTTGGAAGAATATTGCAATCCACGTACAAATTTATGAGAGGTACCGTTTCTACATGCGGAACCAGAAGGAAGGTAAACCATTTGACCACTTTTCGGAGGAGATCTCGACATTTGTGGAGATTTCATGGGGAGAAAAAGTCCATGCTCAGGGATAAGGTCGCCATTGGAGTAGCGGATCGAAATGTGCGAGCACAGTTATTGAAAATTAGTGATCTCACATACAAGAAGGCCATAGAAACATGCAGAGTAGCAGGTGGAATGAACACAGATGTCGTGAAAAAAATATTGGGAAGCAAATATTAAATAGATTCTCATCTCAGCAGCATAAAACTAAAGCTTTTAATTCTACGAGTAATTCCAGATGTAAAGGGAATGCACGCTCATCAGGGAAGAGCAGTAAGAAGAATAAATGTAAATTTTGCAATTACACGAATATGAGAGGGAAATGCCAGCTTTTGGAAAAAAAATTTCGGGAAATGCTGTGGTGTGTCAGAAATGAACAGAGGTGGGTGATGTTGCTATGAGACGTGAGAATGACAGTAATGGCGAGCTATATATTGATTCCGTAAATGATAGAAACAGCAATAGAAACAGGTGCTGGATTGAAAGCTTGTTTGTAGAAAGACAAAGAGTTGATATTAAGCTAGACTTCACAAGTAAATATACGGCCATTTAGACTTTTCGGGTGCATTAAACACAAGCTCAGCCTAAAAGCGTAGTGGGTTTAGGCTTAAAGTAGAGTGTAGAGTCACTCATAAAGGAAACCAATTTAGACTTCCATTTGCGTGGTAGAAAACGGGTGTCAGCCTTTACTAGGAATCGATTGGTGTATTAAGCTAGGTGTGCTAAACGAGTTAATAGTGCAGCTCTAGATGGTCTAAAGGCTTTTAAGCAAAGAAATAAATATGTTTTTGAGGGCTTTGGATTTTTTTCCAGACGCATGCCACTTAGAACAAGGAGTACGTCCGGTTACCAAGCCAACCAGACGTATACCTTTAAGTGTAAGAGATAGGGCTAAAAATACACTTGATAATATGGAGAAAAGAGGGATAATCTCAAAGGTTGATGAACCAAGTGGCTCGTCGCATAACATAGTTGTGATACAAAATAAAGATGGAATTCTTCGAATTTACCTGGACCCCAAAGAACAAATCACAGTTATTAAAGAAGAACATTTTATGCTGCCAACATTTAAAGATTTTATGAAGGAAATGCGTCACTTAAAATAATTCTCGGTCTTGGACTTAAAGGAACGATTTTGGCAGGTACGGCTGGATGAGGAGTCAAAAATCTCACGCTGTTTAGTACCTCCTATAATGGTTAAGAAGTAGGTTTAATGTCTTACCGTTTGGCATTAAGGTCGCACCTGAGAAATTCCAAAAGTTCAAAAGCAAATACTTTGGCCAGTTAAAAGGAACATTTGTATGCATCCATGGCTTGATTGTAGTCGGTAGAACGGTGGAGAAACACGATGCAAATTTGAAAGAAGTCATTAATTAAGCAAGGAAACTAAACATAAAGTTTCATTTCAAAGAAAGTGCACTTCAGGGCCGAAAGCGTCAAATATTCAGGACACATACTTTCCTCTACAAATGTAACTCCCAACCCAGCGAGGATAGATGCAATCAATGATATAAAAGATCTCAGCAGCCAGAAAATTTTCGCAATTTTGTTAATTTAGATGATATTGGGACCGAATTCATTCATTCCGTTAGTTTTGAAAAAAGAAACAGAGTGTTGTTCAAGGAACAAAAGACATTAGCACATTTATTATAAGCTTAATTCAGTATTATAAGCAGGGCTGGCCGAAATCTACGGATAATTTTACTGGAACATTAAGGATCAAATTCATGAAGACGATTTTCTTGTTTCTTATGATGAAAGAGTTTTCGTTCCGAAAACGCTCACATTAAACACATTACACGAATATCACTTTGATATAACTAAGTCCATTGCACGGGCTAAGACCCTCTTTTACTGGCCCTACATGACCGGGGACATAGAGAACATGATCAACAGGTGCTTTTATTTGCGGAAAATTTCGAGCCTCAACCGAACCGCACAAACTTATTCTTCACGCCATACTAGAGCTCCCGTATCAAAAAATTGGTTGTGATATTTTAGAGTTCAAATGGCAAAGTGTTTTTTATCAGGGTAGATGATTTCTCCAAATGGTTTGATCTAAAGAATTTAGCAGAAAGTTAGCTAGTTGTGTGGTTCAGGCTATGATGGAAATAATTGCGACACATGGAATCCCTGAAAATGTTGTCTGCGACAATCAAGCGTTCAATTCGTTTGAATGCAAACAAATGAATTGGAATTTATATACTCTAGTCCAACGGCCAAACAGAGAAAGATATCCATTTGACCAAAACGATCTTAAAAACATGTTTGTTTGTTTGCCCCCTTCGGGTAGGGGTTAGAATATACCCGAGGTAGGCATGCCTGTCGTAAGAGGCGACTAAAATCCACCCTCCGTATACCGAGTATGGCGTATACAAAAAACATGCAATGAACAAAACAAAAGATTTAAATACCCCAGGTGGCAGTCCAGGTAAACTGGAAAATCCACCCTCTTCGGAGGTCGGCTCTACGGATTCTGGGGAGAGCCATTTATTGCACCTTATAAATCCCTTCTCAAAAAGTACAAGGGTATCTCGATCTCCACCAACAAGATCGAACGTCTCCGGAAAAAGAAGTCCGCCGGAAGCGCAAACGCGTGAAAAACGGGACTCAGCGAAATCTAAAAGCATTGAGGAGGAAAACGACGTACTCCGTACCAAGCTTAGCGAAATGGAGCTACTCTATCGTGAGCTCAAGAAAGAGGTAGATTTACTCAGGCAAGAAAATAATGCCCTAAAAAACACGTATCTACAAAAAGAAAATACAGTTAGCTCACATCGCTCACCTAGTCGCGAATACCAGACGGATGAAGAAGAGCTAACACGCGAAACGAATTGGGTCGAAAAGAAACGACCTAGCAAAAAACGAAAAGCTGGTTCCTCACCGGAAGTCGAGCCACAAAAAGATGAAAAGCGCAAGGAGATGCAAGAAAAGCAACAACAACCAAAATTACGTCCTCCGCCACCGATAAACGTCGTTGGAATTACGGACTATAATAAGTTGCATTGCCTCCTTAAAGGAACTCTGGCTTCGAAGTTTAAGGTGACATCTCTGCGAAACAATACGTCGAAAATCAATGTCGATGATGCCGACGGTTACCGATCAGTATCTAAAAAATTGAATGCCGAAAAGATTCAGTGGTATACTTATGAAAATAAGTTAGAAAGACCACTGCGTGTTGTAGCAAGGGGACTCCACCCCTCGTGCACTAAAGAAGATGTAATGCACGACCTTCAAGACAAAGGCTTTAAAATTCTTGATGCCGTCAATATTATCAAGAAGGAGAAGCAACAGTCGGAGGGAGATCATGAAAAATTGGTAAAGCGCGGTCTTCCACTATTCATGCTTAGTTTTGATAAAGACGAAAATAAAGACATTATATATGGTATCAAGACTATTCTAAACATCGTGGTCAAAATCGAACCCATGCGTAAGACCTCCAGATCGATCCCGCAGTGTAAACGCTGTCAAGGCTTCAATCACACGCAGACTTACTGCCAGAAAGAGCCGCGATGCGTCAAATGCGCAGGTAAACATCTCTCGGAAGAGTGTCACCTAAACAAGCAAACCCCAGCCACTTGTATAAATTGCAAGGGAAAACATCCTGCGAACTATCGAGGTTGCGAAGTGGCGAAAGAGCTTCAAAAACGCCGCGATACGCTAAAAAATTCGATGCGTCCGAATATGAAACCAATCAAGAACAGACCCAAAATAGCTACGAAAAAAGCAGCGAAAGATAGAAAGTCCGTCAATATTAACTTAAGATCGGTTAATGATAAAAAATCCGAAAGTAATAGAGATAAGGTAACAGAAGCAAAATCTCCGAATATTGGCGTGCAGTCTTATGCTCAAGCGGCGAAGACAGTTAAGGGTACGTACACGACCGACAACTCACGGGAGATCAAAGCAAGAAACCGTCCAAACTTTAATGTAAAAACTCCTTCTCAAGCTGCGACATTGAAAAATAGTGATAGAGGTAGTTCAGAAGATCATGTATCCAATGTTTTTTCCCTAATTCTTGCGAAACTTGAAGAGCAATGCAAAACAAATAAACTAATTTTCGAGAGACTAGTTGCACTAGAAAACAACATTCATAACACGCGCACTTCCACCAGAATATGAAAGAAACGCTTAAAATTCTTACTTGGAACGCTAACGGGCTCATACAAAGACTCGACGAGTTAGAAATATTTATGCGAGAGAAAGATATTGATATATGCTTGGTCTGTGAAACTCATCTGAAAAAGCATTCGAATATTAAGATAAGGGGATATAGCGGATATCACGCCTTTCACCCATCGGAAAGAGCCAGAGGCGGATCATCTTTGTTTATAAAAGAAAATATCGAACACTCAGCGGAAATAAAAATTGAATTAGAAGCAATGCAAGTAAGCACGGTACGCGTTAGAAATAGACATTTTGCTTTCAACATTTCGTCTATATATTGTCCACTGCGATGTAAACTTGAAGAAAGTGATTTCACAAACATCTTCAACTTCCCTAAACCAAATTTTATTATTGGTGGTGACTTCAACGCGAAACACCCCTTCTGGGGCTCAAGGTACGCCTCTCAGAAAGGTAAAAAGCTTTATAATGCGGGTATGCAATTCAGTTGTGATTTTTACTCGACGGGTAAACCAACATATTGGCCAACTGATAGAAATAAGATACCAGATCTGATTGATTTCTTTGTTGTTAAAGGAATATCTAGCAACTGTATAAAAGTTGAAGAAAGCTTTGCTCTCTCCTCTGATCATTCTCCAATCATTATGACGATAAGCGAAGCTTTGATTAAAAAAGTAGGACCGGCCAGATTAACTGGCGCGAAAACTAATTGGGACGGCTTTAAAAAAGATATTGAAGCAAATATTGAGCTGAGCGTATCACTTAAAACGCCCTATGAACTTGAAGTTGAAGTAGATCGCTTCGTCGAAATCTTACAGGATGCCGCGTGGAAGAATACTCCCAACCTAAAGAGAACCCCGGCCAGTTACATTAAAATTTATCCGCAGGAAATAAAAGAGATGATTAAGGAGAAGAGAAAAGCGCGTAAAAGATGGCAACAAACTCGGGCTCCGCAACATAAAGCACATCTTAACCGTTTGTGCAACTCACTAAAACGATCTATTAAAGACCTTAAGAATAATGAAATACAAACTTACCTAGAAAGCTTAACGGCAGAAAAAGATTCTAACTATTCGCTTTGGAAGGCTATAAAAGGTATTAAAAAACCTCAAATTCAAGCCGCGCCAATTAGGAAAAATCAAGACGAATGGGCCAGGCATGATAAAGAGAAAGCGCAAGTTTTTGCCGCCCACCTGGAAGAAACTTTCAAACCGTTTGATGGACAAGCTCTTATTCAAAATATAAATACGTCGTATATAGACAATAGTGTAATAAGAAATGCAACGCTTACCGAACTTAAGGAAGAAATAAAGAAACTTAAACCTAAGAAAGCTCCTGGATACGACCTAATTACGGGAGAGGTTCTTAAAGCACTACCAAGAAAAGCTCTAATTAAGCTTCTGTTCATTATAAACGCCGCGATTAGACTAGAATATGTTCCCAGTCAATGGAAAGTCGCCGAAGTTATAATGGTCCTTAAGCCCGGAAAACCGCCGAATGAAAAAACCTCTTATAGACCGATTTCGCTTCTTCCAATTATATCCAAAGTGTTCGAGAGAATATTGGTTAGGCGAATACAGCCGGTTATAGAAGAAGGGCATCTCATCCCTGACCATCAATTCGGATTTAGAAGTAAGCATTCTACAGTTGAACAAGTACATCGAATAACACATGTAATCGAAAAATCACTTGAAGAAAAAAAGATTTGTTCAAGCGTATTCCTTGACGTTTCTCAAGCCTTTGACAAGGTCTGGCACGAAGGCTTAAAGTTTAAATTACGACAAGTTCTGCCAGAGCACCTATATAATATTTTGAAGAACTACCTTACGAATAGGCTATTCCGCGTCAAATGTGGAAACGAATATTCAGATTTTAAGGAAATAATGGCTGGGGTGCCGCAAGGAAGCGTTCTTGGTCCAGTCTTATATCTATTATACACTCGTGATATACCGCAAGTAGAAGGCACTGAGCTAGCTACATTTGCCGACGACACTGCTATCTTGACAGTAGGTAAAACGGTCGAAGATACTACAGAAAAACTGCAAGAAGCTTTGAATAGAGTAAATGAATGGACAAAGATTTGGCGAATCGCACTCAACGAGACCAAATCTGTTCATGTAAATTTTACTTATAAAAAAATAAATAATTTGCCGATCTTTTCAAACTCGGTTCAAATCCCGTTTGCAAACAAGGCTAAGTATCTTGGAATGACACTTGATACAAAGCTGAAATGGAAAACGCACGTTAAGAAAAAACGCAAAGAACTAGATAATAAATATAGAGAAATGTATTGGTTACTTGGAAAATATTCCAAGCTTAATATATATAACAAACTGCTTTTATATAAGCAAGTGCTAAAGCCTGTATGGACATATGGTATACAACTCTGGGATTGTACCAAAATAAGTAATATTAAAATTTTACAAACTTTTGAAAACAAAGTGCTAAGAGGTATTGTAAATGCGCCATGGTATATCAGAAATAGCGATATCCACAGAGACCTTGGCATTAAAACAATCGAAGATGAAATTCAAACCTACGCGAGAAAGCATAGAAGTCGACTAGAAAGTCACGTAAATATTACAGTCCTCCAACTTTTGGAAGAAAGAAATTTACTGCGCCGTCTACAAAGAACCAAACCTTTAGACCTAGCGCGATAAGTAACCGCGTCTAAACTGCGGAGCTGGCAGGAACTTCCAATGGGAAGGTACCTGCAAAACGTCATTATTTCGCGAAACGAAAACTACTTGATAAGTCGAATACTTAGTTGTAGTAAAAATAAAAACAAGTCTGTTTTGTAGGGAGGTTTTTTAGTGGGTAAGAATCCCACACTACTATGAGCACGCGCTGTCGATCCTCATAGTGTCTTGTTGAAGATTTTCACCTACCCTCGGAAAAAAAAAAAAAAAAAAAAAAAAAAAATGTTTGTTTAGAGGGGGAGATCTAAATCTCATCTTATTAGAATACCGCAGTACTTAGCTTTCTCATTTGGATGCGACACCGCCACACTTACTTATGAGTAGAAGTTTGCAAACGAGTCTCTCAATCGGTAAAAATCGCCTGCAACCAAAGCTAGTAGGCTGTAGATCTAAAGATGAATAGAGTTTTATATTTTGACAAAACAGCCAATCGGAGAGAATCAAAACTTACCCCAGGGAATACTGTGGTTTACAGAAGCAGTCTAATTGGGAACCTGCTAGTGTTGAGACAAGTTGTGAAATCCCCAGATCGTACGCTTTACGCACAGAAAATAATAACATAATCAGACGCAATACTGAGTACTTGCGCAGATCATACAATGAGCCTAAATTCAAAAAACCGTAGAGGAGGGGGAAAGTAGCCAGGTAGAACCATATATGAAACAGGCAACGGTCGAAGAAAAAATTCAAAACGTTAATCCTGCTGTTAACTAAAAAGCCAAGTAATCGTCGCATCCTATTGAGCACCAATGTCACTACCGTTCCGGACGTGTTGTAAAAAACCAATACGATTTGCAACATAAATAATTAAACAAAAAAAAAAGAATGCTGATTGATTACTGTATATAGGCATATTATCTTTAAATGCTATTAATGAATTTTCTTTTAAATGAAGTATCAATGAATTTATTTCTTAAATGAAGCAAAGAAGGGAGATATTGTATTGTACACTTGTAACATTTAAAATGCATAGACCTTTTCGCCTGCTTGTCAAAATTATGACGTTTAAGTGACAAACCACTTTTGGTGGCCAATGAGTTTTTTTTTGTGTTGTTTTGCGCGAAAGTGAAATTTGCGCAACAAATTGGTCCAGGCCTATGCTGAAGCTGAATTCCAAGCTATACTCATAAAATGCAGTCAACTGGCCAAGGATAAGAAGTACAAGGAAGCGGTGGAAGCGTTGAGCAAGTATGCAGCTGAGAATGAGGAAACCTTATTCGCAACTAAGTCAGTTACATGTCGAAGATCTAAGTAAGAGCTCTCCGGTTACTCCGGTGTACCAAGAGGTTACACCTGGACCCCGTCAGCAGCACCGTAAAGTCGGACATAACAAAAAGAAGAAGGGACGACACTAAATCATCTTTTATACAAAAAAAACATTAAAAAGTTGACTTGCATTCTTAGAAAGTCTGAGTTTTATTGTTACCAACCGTTTGGATAGTCTCCTCTTCTTTGGTTCAGTTTGTGTGAAAAAAAAAATGCAAGTGGATCTGTATTCTTAGATAAATCTACTTTTATTGGGCTATCTGCTCAATAATAACCGGTGACGTTTGAGTTCACATCCTTGTTTTCCCTTGCATCGTACGAATGCTTCTTGAGAGTGTCTAACCACTCCAACATTGACTTGTCCTTCTGTTCCGTCGCATAGATGTTGGAATAGATGTACTTCTCGACGACTTCCTTAATCTCCGGTTCCAATTCTTCCCAAGTGCATTATTTATGAATACCATCCTCACCATAATGATCATAGTGCACCTGATCGAGTACCAATCTGATGGATCATAAAACTCTGGCCTTCCACCTTGAGCGTGAGAAATGCAGTGCCCTGCGGGCTGAGGAATGGTTCACCGTGGTGAGACAGGCTGTCGAAGTCCGACCACCATAGGGTTGGCTACTTAGCCAGAAATAAACCGAATAAACAAAACTAAAGCTTCTTATAAATTTAAACACATCTTTAGGTCTGTTCGCGTACTTTGTGCACTTAAATTCGCAGTTTGTCAAATTTCCATGAGTGGGGGTAAAATTCTCTCAGAGAGAGGTAAAATTACGAAGAAGTAAACGAACGCGTTGAACCACAAAAATTGCCCACTTTTTAAACGTCAAACCTCAAACCCAATTATACGCGAAAGAAAGAAAGAGAAGGAACGATCCAACAAAAAATCACATATGCAGCGATTTGACAGATTTGACAGTTTTCACAAACTAGCCCACAGAAATTTCTTGCACTAAAATTCGTAGCATGGGGAAATTTCTTACTCTCTCGAGAACGCTCTCTTCTGTCAAAAACTACGAAAATTCTCAGTACTCGAACGGGTTTTCGTAAAAATCTGCAACTTTTCGTAAAAATTCGCTGTTTTGGGAGGGTACGCGAACAGACCTTTTAGCTTACATATATGCAAATACCACACAGAGGAGATACCGGTTTGCGTTGGCTTTAAATGTTTAAAGACTGTAATGGTGAGGATCGTTCCACATACTCGTGCATACATTTCGTTCGGCTTATGAACGAATCCCAGTATTTGACATTATGTCCGATGTTGGGCTTGCGGGTGCACTGATGTGCATTCGAAGCGTTACGCGTATTGGGAATCGAATTTAGAAGGGGAGGAATGCAACTGCCTATTTCCAAGCATTTTTTATGGAAAAACAAAAGCAATCAAATAGGGAAACACACGAATATGAGAGCGTTCTATACAAGATGGTTATTGATAAACGTACGGAGAATGGCAAGCCGTTCGGATTCGACGATGCAAGTACCATTCATGGATAATGGTTAAGGTTATTGGTTTTGCTTGAGAGACAGAAGACAGCATTTTGTTTTGGATGCATTAAATTCAACCCTATTTGTTGAACCCCATTTGATTATGCTATCCAGGCCGGAATTTAACGTGTTTAAGACACGTTGCCGTTCCTCTTTTACGACAGAAGTGCAGGAACGTGAGTTAGGGAATGAATTTGAATAACTGAGGATACTGTCATTAGCGAAGGAATGGATTGGATTAGAAGTTGCAGGCAAGAAGTCATTTACAAATATAAGAAAGAGGGTCAGAGGCAAAACAGAGCCTTGCGGAACACCAGCATTTATATAGTGAATTTCAGACTTGAAACCGTCCAAGACAACATGTATTAAATTAATCCATTGAAGAAGAGACTTATCGATTCCATATGCACGCATTTTCGAGAAAAAAGTCTAATACCAAACTGTAAACAAATCTTAAGCATGCCAAATGTTGACCTTAATTGTTTTCAATTCCTTTTAAGTACTTGTAAGTACTAATTGAAAGGAATTAAAAAAGACTTAAGTACATTTTTAAGTATTTAAGTACTTAAGATTATATTTTCAAGCTTTTCGAAGGAATTGCAAGTACGAGTACAATTCCCGGTATTGATATTTGAAATTTGTAAGCACAAATACGAAGGAATTGAACTTGTACTTAAAAAAATAAGTGGAAAGTAATTGTAAACGGCGTCCCATAATTCACGCAAAATTTGAATTTTGCGCCATTTAATAGTACAGTGGTGCCAACGGAAAAAAGGATAACAATGTGACAGCTGACATTTCGGGGTTAGTAAAAATGGAGCGCTATACGAAAGAACAACGCATTTTCATTGTTGAGCAATATTTTAAAAATAATGAAGGTTTGTCAAAATCATCTTCAGTGATGAAGCTCATTTTCATCTTGATGGCTTCGTTAATCGTCAAAATTGTCGCATTTGGGGTTTAGAAAACCCACGAGTAATTGTTGAGAAACAAATGCATGCACAACGCGTGACTGTTTGGTGCGGATTTTGGGCTGGAGGCATTATTGGACCATTCATCTTCGAAAATGCGGCTGGTCAGGCAGTAACAATTAATGGTGTTCGTTATCGTGACATGATAACCCAGTGTTTAGTGCCTTAATTACAAGATATGACCAACATTTGGTTACAACAAGACGGTGCCGCATGCCATACAGCCAAAGAAACAATTCAATTACTGCATGAGTCATTTCCTAATCGTGTAATCGGCCGTTCTTGCGATCAGAATTGGCCATCCAAATCTTGCGATTTAACGCCATTGGACTTTTTTCTTTGGGGTTTTTTGAAGTCAAAGGTCTATGCAAACAAGCCCACGACCACCAACGCCTTGAAAGACGAAATTGGGAAGTGTTTTAATGAAATTCAGCCACATTTATGCGAAACGGTCATAGAAAATTTCAATAAAAGAGTACGTACTTGCCAGCAAAGCCGTAACGGCCATTTATCCGATGTGCTATTCCATACATAACCCCAATCTGTATACTCTATGAATCAATAAAATATTTAAGCTTTCTAATTAAAAATATGTATTTTCTATCGAAATTACATTTTGCGTGAACTATGGGACACCCTTTACTTGTACTTGTTTTTTACAGGTCTGGTTTCCACTAACAAGACACGTTCTCTAAAGTTTTGGATGAAATCTAAGAATAACATAGGTATAGCATCGCCAAGTTAATTTAAACCATTTGCTAACGAATATAAACTTTATGCGATTGAATTTAAATCATTTGGGAAGGAACTTAAATATTTTGCGATGGAGTAGGTCTTGCTGTGTCGCCTTCGCAGTTTTATTTTCCTGTATACAGGTACCGCTATGATTGCGATTACAGCTTATGGTAAATTTCTCAAAACAGCACAAAACTGTAGGTCCATTCAATTCTTGCAGAGAAATACAAGGCACACAACACGAGTAGTTGTGAGAAGCTAAGCCTAGGCACTTAATTAGCTCTTGCGCCAATTACGAGTATATACGAGTGTAAGGAACATCCATTTATGCCACGGCGATGTAGGTGTCGATTTGCTTTTGTACTGCTTGGCACCAAAAAGTTTGTATACGAAAATTCATCTTTCCGTGTTTAAACTTAATGAGCAAAAACCGGCTACTTACGAGGGGACAGATAGCCATGACTTATTGCTTATACTTTATATTTTGTTGTGTTATGTTGTGCTGTACAAACTGTCAACTTTCTAACATTACCGAGGCTGTGTAAAATGGCAAGTTTTTTTGGTACTGAACTGAGTGGGGTATGCCTCAAGGTTGTGTTCTTATAAGTCCAATTCTGTTTGCTCTTTCGGTGATGATATGTCTAATAACTTGCCCAGCGGTGTAATGTTCAGTGAGGCTTAGATTCACGCTTCAGCTGCAAAATTATATACTAAAACACTACTGTAACATATGGAGTCTTCAAATTAATACCACTAGGTTTAAAACTGCGATCTTTGAATCTATTCATCACAGGAGGGTTGCTAACTCGAACTGGTCTTTTGGTCAATACTCTATAGAGGTTGTCAAACGATTCAAGTATCTTGAGTTTCACATCTTATATAACCTAATTTGGAGTAGATTCTTTTGCAATATTTAAGATTTGTTTCTAAACAAATTTTGTGACCACGCCCATATGGCGCATAGACACTGCAATCAGAAAGATCTATTGCGCCAGAACAATATGTTAATGCTACCTCGAAGTAAAGAGTGTTATACGCCACAATCAACACCTGTTTTTTGCTATGCTTACCAAGTTTTTGATCATCAGTACCTTGAGGAGTTTGAAAATGTTCAACACCGATCTATACAATACTTGTCGAATCCAGGCTTTCTCAAGTCTCTTGGAAGAATCGGATTATATTGCTTCCTCACAAGGTCTACATTTTGATCTAGCTGACATCACCATTAATAGTTGGGGAGCATGTTTTTACGATTGTATTGCAAGGGTTAAGAAACATTTTACCAGCAGTGTGTGAATAGAGCTCAAGAGTCTTCAACTGGAATGATTTATAAGGAACTGAACAACACTCTAGGCGTTAACAGCTATTTTAACAGGGAGTTATCGTCCACTCGAATAAGTTTCCTTTTCAAAGATAGAACTGAACTTTTAGGTGTTGACTGCTCCCAGGCCTGTAAAATTCAAGTATAAGTACAAGGTAATTGTAATTTTTTTAAGTTCATTCCTTTTAAGTAAAGTATTTAAAAAATTTAAGTACAAATACCAAGGAATTGTATAAGTACAGGGTAGTTGCACTTAAGTTGTACTTCAGCCCCAAAATACCTAAAAGAGATTCTAGCAATGAACAAACAAATAGTGTCAAGATCTTAAATGACTTCCTAACTGGTCATTGCTCTCTCAAATACAACCTCAAGAAAATCGGCATCAATCATCCTGATACATGCAGGCTTTGTCTTGAGGACACCGGTTCACTTCCCCATCTGATGTCATCTCTTCCTCAGCGCAAACAATTCTAAGTTTTCTACGTGAACTTGATTTTGGCTAGGAATCAAATTCACGCAAAGGGGTCATCACAAAAGATGTCAATGATGTCGAGGTGCTCCACTTGCATAATCACCCTAGTTTATTTTTGAAAAAAATCTCTATTGTTACTCCATGCCACAATCAATGTACCAAATTCAATATACCCTATGGGATTCTTTTAAAATGAAATCTGAAAACCTGTTTTTCTGATTGAATCTTCTTGAAGTAGACGATATAGCATCAACGTCTATCGATCGCTTCTGCAACGACGATACGTGTTCGCACAATGACCCATTTAGCATTTTTTTTTTTAATTTAATGTATGCATTTTATTTTTAGTTAATTTTTCAAATGAATAATATGTTTTGCATGCATATGTATGTAATATAAATTACACACGTGAAACAGAAAAGTGCAACTACAAATATGCAAAGTGCCCCTGCACTTCACGTTTTCATTTATGGATGTCTAAATTGATTAATTTTTAGTCAGACGTATACTTTAATATGATTCTGTAAGGAAACGACTACGAGTGCGTTGATCCTGAAAACTGGAAAAATACATGTATCTAGTTCTTGGGTCTTGATTTAAGATTCAATTTACGTTTCGCTTATGCCTGCATAAAAAATTAATAACTTAGTGATAAGTGACTATTCAAGTTTTTTTTTTTTAAGTCGGAGTACTTCTAGTTATGGAAATTCACATGTAAAGAGCAAATGTGCAGAAAATACAGAAAATACAGTGCATTTGCTGAGACTATTTGTCTGCACAGAATGTAGGTGTACGAATTACTTTATCATCGAAGCTAATTCGTTTTTGCGTATTATTATATACAGATAATTTTAAATTACAGTGTTTGAAAATATTTAAAACCCAATATCAATATGGACATGTTAGAGAGGGTAAGGCATAAGAATGTATATGGATCATATTTGTCGATAAAAAGGTTAGCAGCCTGACCAAGAAATAAAAAAAGTTTCCTCAAGTCGTTCAAAAAATACGTTTACTGCAGATGTTCTCCACTCTACTGATTGCTGTTTGGCATTAGGGGTACAATGGTGAACCCAAGTCTTATCTGCTACCACAAATTTGGCTAAAGAAAATTCTCTTGATCGGTGTGAGCTTGGAACTTCCAAACGTTCGCGAGACATTTCGTTTTTGTTCAACTGAAAGTAGTTTTGGAACCTGTCTTGCAGAAAGCTTGGAGAACCCAAGATCGTCTCGAATGTTTTGGGTCCGTTCATATGAGATGTCGATCTCAGATATTGCTCTCATCTTCAATCTGAGGGCTTTCATAACCAGATCAGAATTTTTTGTTCAGATTGATGGTCTTCCACAGCTTGTGTCTTCTTCAACGCCATCTCGTCCACGTTTTAAATCGGCTACCCACACTTTAACTGCTGTTTTCGATGGGGCAGATTTCTTTAAAGTTGCCACCGTTTCTTCATGTACTTATGTATCTACTTCGGATTAAACTTTGTTTTTATATAAGTACTTTATAACAGCACGATGTTAGATTTTTTTCCATTTTTTTAAATTACATTTTTTTTGCCTAACGTATGCACGTATGTATGTATATAAACGTACATTAATGGAACACAGAAATGAAACTTCATAGAGACACTATAAGAATGTTAGGAGACATAAACTTTTTCTATGGTAAGCCGCGAACTATTCAATCCATCTTCGTATATACGGTGTTTTCGGAATATGGGTCAACCTTGATACCACGCGTAGTGTAGCAGAGGTCACCTGGTTCAAGAAATATAATCAGGGTTATCGTAGATAAATTTTCCCTCGGAATTTTTTCCCCTAAAAAAAATTAGGTCTCAAAAAAAGGGAAAAAATAGATATCGCATTGATGATACCTATTTCTTTTCCGGGGAATTCTTTTTTTTTATTAACGATAATCCTTAATGTCTTACGAAAAAATACTATTAAAAAAAATGTTTGCTACGATTTCATATTATGAGTAGAAAAATCGGTTAACTAAGCGTTTTTCGCATAAACTTAAAATTTCGTTTTTGTATGCAATTTGTAAATAAACTGTTAGTCAAATGATTCATGTTTTTAAACAATACAAAAAAAAAAACAATGCAATGCATTTTTAAACAATGCATACATTTTTAACAAATAACAAACTGACCATTATAATTGACGCATATTTGGCAAAGATACTTACTTACTTACCTAAATCTTTTAACCCCTCGGGGGGCATAGGGAGTAAACCACGCCTGCGCGCCATCTTGTTTGAAGTTCTGCAACGCGTTTGAGCTGCCTCCAACTCATTTCTAAAGAGCTCGATTCCTCCCCAACTGTTCTGCGCCACGTTTACCTAGGGCGCCCCGCTATTCTGCCTGCCTGGGTGAGCGAATTCCACTGCATGGCATATTTCGCAATGGAGTTGTCTTCGCGCCGTAGGGTGTGTCCAATCCATTGCCACTTTCTTCTACGTATAGTTATGCTTATAGGTTCTTGGCCCGTTCTCAGATAAAGTTGTTCGTTAGAGATGCGGTTCGGCCAAAAAATTCTCAAGATGATTCTTAAGCATTTGTCTACGAAGACTTGCAGCTTGCATGTGTCAACGGTGTCCACCTTCCAGGTACTGCACCCATAAAGCAGCACTGATACTACGTTGGAGCGGAACAGTCGTAGCTTGGTTCTTAAGCTAATAACATTGCTTCTCCAGATTTTGGACAGCATTCCGAAGGCAGCTTTAGCCTTCCCGATTCTGCTGCACACATCCAGTTCGGTGCCACCGCGATTAGCCGAGACGACACTTCCTAAATACAGAAAGTTATCAACTTTCTCGACTTCCTGTCCGGCAATGTTAAGTTGAGCGCGGGTATTAGAAGTGCTCAGGGCTTTTGTTTTGGCTGTGTTTATCTTTAGCTCCACTTTGTTTGCCTCAGCTTCTAGGTTTTGGGCCATCAAATGAAGATCCATTATCCGATGTGAAAGTAGACAAACATCGTTAGCGTAATCTAGGTGTTTAAGGTAAGATGTCATAGTCCAACGAATTCCAGAATTAGCTTCCGTCAATGGAGTACATCGCTGATAACCACCAAGAACAATAGTGGGGACAGTATGCACACTTGACGTACTCCACTTTGGACTTCAAAATCCTCCGACACCTTACCATTGTGCACGACGTGACACTTACCGCCCTCGTATGTAGCCTTGATACTAGCTATAAGTTTTTCTGGAATGCCTCTCCTGCGCCAGGCCAACCAGATAGCATCTCGATTTAAGCTTTCGAAAGCCTTCTCGAAGTCGATAAACAGTAAATGTAGCGGAGACCTATACTCAACGCATTGCTCGATTATGATCCGTAAGGTGTTTATGTGGTCGATGCAAGAGGATCCAGCGCGAAAGCCTGCCTGTTCGACATCGAGAGTTGAATCTAAATGTTCTTTAATTCGTTCTAGAATTATTCTAGCTATTATTTTGTCTACAGCTGGAAGAACGCATATACCTCTCCAGTTACCGCACTCCATCAAGTTTCCCTTTTTTGGAAGCTTTATGATTATCCATCCCCCTTTTTACTCCTGTGGAAATTGTTCACTATCCCAAGCTCTCCGTATTAGCGGATGCAGGAAATCTGACGACGTATTTGGCGCCGCTTGAAATAGCTCTGCAGGGATGCCATCAATACCCAGCGCTTTGTTCTTCTTGAGGGACTTGATTGTTGTTATTATTTCGGTTTTACTCGGAGTTATAGAGCTGGCAAAGATAGAGCCATTTTAATTGTTTTGTAACTGTGCAAAAGAATGAAAGCAATTTAATCAAAAGTACGACTTAAAAAATGTTTAAAAACATTTTGACAGTGAAACAACAAAAAAAAAAACTTAAATTCATATTGCGGAGAGCAAAAAAATTAAAAACTTAGTTTAGTTTAGTTTATTTCATCTACCGAACTTAACTCTAACAGATTTCAGATAGATAATTCAATAATATAACAATAATAAGTAGTATAAGAATTCAAAATTACATTTATGTATTTTAAGAAATATCCAGATTCAATATTGATAATTTAAATTTCAATCTATCATCACATAAATCTATTTTGTTACAGACAGAGTTAAAAAGTTTTATACATTTAGTCAATGGTTCGTTAAGACCATAATTATTATCATATTTATATACAAATACGAGTGTATATACATATATGCATGTGCAAAATAATAGCCGCACAGTAATTAATTTTTGAAATATTTATGTCATGTTGCATGCCAAAATTCCCGGCTATTTTTTGAATACAGAACTCATAACATTAATCTTCATCGAACCGCCAAAGGCAAAATTCAAATACCGGTGTTCGGCAATGTCAATTTTAAACTATGCAACATAAAAGCAGCGCTGCAGAATTTTGAAAAAAAAAAATAGTGTCGAAATTTTTTTTTTTTTATTTCTTCTGCATAATTAAGGCAAAGCAAACTACTTAAAGATATAAAAAAAAGAGATAACCAACTTAAAATTAAGAAGATGTAAGCGATAATAAAACTCTAGAACACTAATGCCGGTCACACACTACGTGAGCAACGTATACATTTTTAATTCAACGCATTCAACTCTAATATACAGGCTCTCAACTCTGTCCAACGAAAGCGTTGCTCAACAAGTGTACGGGTAGTGTACGAGCAAGTGGACATCGGTGTACATCGCGTTGGGCAACGATTATCTTTTCAACGCGTTGCTCAACTTTGCCGGCGCGATTTGAAGCACGGAATTGATCAACTCACTGCTCTATGGTACATTGGTACATGTGTGTTTAAAAGTTTGTTTTCGTTCATTGTGTGTATGTGATAAACGTGTTGCTCAACGTCCGATGCTTGGTCTAGCGGACGAGAGTATCAACGCGTGCATCAATTGGCTGCACAGCCACAAATAAAGAGTTGAATAAACCATTGATCGCAATTTGTTGAATAAGTTGCGTACGTAGTGTACGACCGGCATAAGAAAGATCTTCGTCGTCATCATCATCATCATCATCATCATCATCATCATCATCATCATCATCATCATCATCATCATCATCATCAGCATCATCATCATCATCATCATCATCATCATCATCATCATCATCATCATCATCATCATCATCATCATCATCATAATCATCATCATAATCATCATCTTCATCATCATCCTCATCATCACCCTCATCGTCATCACCATTATCATCATCATGATCATCATTTTCAATAACTGAATTATTCTTTATGAGAGTCGGATGGGTCAAATGCCAGGTGAACTTTCCATCCTTCTCGATCCTCCGCTATCGACCCTAACTCATCAGGAGAATGCCCAAATGGGTCCAGGAGAGATCTCAGATTTAATACAGCCATATATTCCTAGGCCTAACAACGAGTGGATTACCTCATACCTGATGCTCTTGAAAGCCGGTTTGGAGCCATCTATTTTTAGACCCAACAAGGGGTCGATTACCTCATGCCTTAAGCTCTTGGAAGCCGGTTTGGAGGTATTTGCACGGTGTGACCAAGCCATCAAAGCATAGATCGTTTCGTTCGAAAAAGTAGCTGCTTGCAAACATCACCTTGTATTCGCGATATTATTCTTTCGGTCACTACCCAGAATTTATAATAAAGAATTGGAACACATATGTATGTACACACTAGGTTCGAAATTCCTAGTAACAGATCGATCAAGCTCTCACAAAATTGATCCAGCCTGATCACTTTTCATCGCTCGTGAATAAAAGCCCGACGTACTTAAGCATCCCCATTTGCCACTGAACAGGCGCTCTGGAAACGACCTTTTAAGTGAGTGCAGACGTGCAGTTTAGAAAATCATCCCCGAGGAACAGATGGCAAATCCTTACGTCTCCAAATGTAAACAATTCTCGGCCACGTCTATGCCATTACATCCAATCCATATATAATATATATATTGAAAAACTTCTTTCTGGGGGTTATTGCATCTTTTTTGAAAAAAGGGGACAAAAGAAATTGCGCCAACTACAGGGTATATCTCTTTTAAGTCTCCCTGGAAAAGTCTTCGCTAAGGTGCAAACTTTTTGTGCGCACCGTGGCGTAAGTGGTTAATGTGTCGGACCACTGTTCGAATCCCAGAAAACATCTAAAAGTTTTTTCACGGTCCCACCTATCGCGAACGTCTGACAAACATCCGAGAGTATTGTTGTATCGGAAAAGCTTTTCAAACCAAATTGCCCTTCGGATACGGCACTAAACTGTAGGTCCCTTCCATTCGTGTGAAAAATATAACGCACACAACATGAGTGGTTGCGAGATGCTAGACCCTGGCACTTAAAGTGCTGTTGCGCCAAATATATATTTTTTTTTAAGGTGCTAGAAACGCGTTCCAGAGCTGTGGTTGAGGAGAGTTTGAGATTTGAGTAATGCGGTTTTCGTCCCTATATCCGTAGAAGCATAACCGGCCAGTTATTCACTCTCAGAATGGTTTTTGAGAATGCCTAAGTCTAAATATGTCTACACTTGTTTTGTGGATTTGAAAAAAAGCATATGATAGAGTTCCTCGAGGAAAACTCTGGAGTGTTCTGCAGGAGTATGGGATTGATGGTTCTCAGTTAAGGGCAATTCAGTCTTTGTGTACAAACTGTAGAAGCTGTGTTCGGTTAAATGGCGTTAAATCAATACCTTTCACTGCTGGTGTTGGACTCCGCCAAGAGTGCGTTTTGTCACTTCGCCTCTTCATTGTATATATGGATTGGATGTTGTAGCGCAGCCGTGGCGGAGAATGATGCTGGGATGAAGACCAACGTGAATAAATCGGAAATAATGGTCTTTTCCAGAACGCCCATTCAGTGCACTCTGCATGTTAGTGGAGTCCCATTGAAGCAGGTGAATATGTTTAAGTACCTCGGGGTCTTATTCACGAGTGATGGAAAGAGCAATGCCGAGTTATCCTGTAGAATTGTCAGGCTGGATAAATTTTGAGGGAGCTTGGTCAATCTGTTATAAGAAAGGCCGGATTTAGTGTTCAAGCTAAACTATCGGTTTTTAATTCGGCGTAAGTTCCAACTCTCACCTATGGTCATGAAATGATGCCGAAATGAGGTTCCTTCGTGGTGTTGCTAGAATTTGTCCAGAGACAGGTAACGAAGCTATTGGTGTTATGTTTTTAGCCATCAACGCTCTACCACTAATCTGCTCGTATCACTGGATGATTTCTTCTATGGTCTCTTTTCCAACATCACTACTTTGCTATCATATGCGTGGGTCGTCCGTTTATCTGCACCGAATTAGTAAAACAATGTCTTCTTAGGCACCTGGACAATGCGGCATCGACAGAGAACGGAATAATATACAGAAAGCTGTGGTTTCAGAACCACAGATAGATATAGAGTAATAAGAACATTTTTGCAGCAGTTGAATGTGCGCAGAAGTCGGGCTACTTCCAGCAGAGCATAATTCATTGATATTAAGTACCCAGGATATGTTATCCTTGGCATAACAGCCGAGCTGGATTGAACTCAATAAAAGTATTAGATGTTATAGATTTGGTCCTTCTTTAACCCGGCCAATCTCACATCATCACACATTTTGGATGGCAATGATGTTTCCCTAGTAGAAGAATAAGAATAGAGCTGCGCTAGACGAACAACTCCACGAGAACCGGGCAACCAAGTTGTCTCATTAAAAGCCCATGCGCCAACTTCTCTTTCTTCAAAAGCCCTGACCCGGCCTTAAAGATACGAGTACTACCATTCAAGAGATTCGAGTGCATGTACAGAGGTACATATAGTAGTACCCCATATGCCAACAATGCTCACTCGAAAACAAAAACCAACAGTGTGATTAAAACTCAATCTTCAATCGATGTACCTAGATATACTCGTACTATAAATCTGGAGTTCATCGCGATGAGCTGAGAGTAACAGTATTAGAATTACAATGGTTATAAAACCTTCAGCATTCCTTTTAAACTAGTAAGTCTTAAATAGCCAATCTGCTTGCGCAATTTGACTAGTACCAACTCTCTCAATTGCACAGCTGATGTAGGTACATGTATTGGCCCTCCATATATTTATTTATAATTTTAAGTTACCCGCTAACGTCTTGCGTACATTCTGTATCAAACAAAATGATCACCAAGTCTAATTTCCTTGCTATCTACATTTGTAAATCATATAGAATTGAGCATACGTGCATAATGTATGTATACCCACTTGCACATGCACTTCTTATGTATGTGCTTCTGTTGATGCTCAACCTAAATAATGCAATTATAGTCCAAACTTTTCACCGGATATTGTTGCGAACCATCACCTCCTTTGTGATTCTGTCTCCCTTGTGTTTCTGTCGATAGGTACGAGCGCTTACCACCAGGTATCTTGCGTATGTATGTATACACAGTGCCACTGCCCATTGTACAAAGTCAAATCATTTCTCACCGCATTACTTTCCCGGTGTATTTTGGCTTTCTTGAAGCACAGGCACTACAAAGGGAGATAAAAGCTATCATAAGATGGTAATCACGTCCAATGTGGATTCGAAAATGTGACAGTAACTGTAGGATGTCCTGACACCACCAATTTCACAGTCATTGTGGTGCTGAACTCCACAAATCGTCGCTATCGTAGTATGATTGAACTCACTTTAGCCGGTGGCTGCCTTATCACTGAAAATGCTTTAGTACGAGTATCATGATGTTTTCGGTATTAGGTGTCGAATTGTAAGCGGTCCGATGGCAGGTATTCTCCTATGTTTGTACCTACTTCTCAGTCACAGGAGAAACACTGTATGTATAAATGTACATATATACATTAATAAATTCGGTACAATTATTGCTCTAAGGCCACCCTTCGCGGATGCTGAGATTTAATAGACACTTAAATTACTGGAACGTTTACATTTACGTAAAAATCAATATTTGAAGCGAGGATCACTGGCCTGGGTCTAAATTGTTTTAGCCATTTGCGTTGTCCTTGTGAAGTTGCTTCATACTATACTACGCCCCAGTAGACAGACAGTATTGAAAGCTAAGATAATTTTCACTTCTCAATGTAAAAAAACAGCCATGAACCCACGCGATTTTTTGATTGAGGAATCTTTCAGCAACATAACAACGTATAGTGAATATTACTCAACGGCGACGTCAACATATAACGTGTTTCGGAAAGATGTCTAACTTACTTAGGTGGACTAAAGGTCAGGGGGGACCTGGGCCTCAACCAACAGACTTCTCCAGCCAGTATGGTTACGAGCCAGCTTCCTCCAATTGCGCACGTCAAGTTGGTTGAAGCCCCCCTCCACTTGATTGCGCCACCTACCGCGAGCCCGTTCTCTACTGCGCCGTCCATCCAGGGTGGATTCGAAGAATTTCTTCGCTGGAACGTTGGGCTCCATCCACCCTACATGACCCAGCCTCTTAGTCGCTGTATGTGAACTCTTCAGCCTAAGTCGATGTCATTATATAGCCGGATAATTCGGCTTTGTACCTTCTCCTCCACTCGCCGTCTATGCAGACGGCATCAAAGATCACTCGAAGAACTTTCCTCTCAAAGTAACCAAGGGCATCCTCATCCAATTTTGACAAAGCCTATGCCTCTGCAAAAGATGCTGTTTATATGCAATGATGTTCCTCGCATCAAAACAAAGGAAAACCCGTTTACCGTGTTTCAGTTGCGTTCAAATATTTATGTAAGCAGACTTAGGGGGGAAGTGGCTAAAATGTTCTTACTTTTTATACTTTGTCTCTACACTACAGTCCAGCAGTCTACTTAAATTTAACGATGCTCAATTCGGGGAATCCCAGACATGCAACGATTCCCAGACTTAAAACGAATTGAAGCAAATGAATATGAATCCCAACGTCGGTCGTATGTTATAAGATTTTCTTTCGATCACTTTGTTCTTGTGGATTGAAAGAAATACAATTTCATAAGTTTTAAAATGTTAATTAATTAATTAATAAGTGAAAGCAAAATGTAGTAGTGTTAGGTATTTCTTGATTCTTTTCGTTTTTTTATTCAATTCTTTAAAAAAAAATAGTTCGTTAATATTAGTAATATTACGATTTGATTTTTGTATTGATTTTGATGTCTATTAAAAATTTCTTATCAAACCTTATCATTTTGGGAGAGGGGGGTCGACGATTTTCTTGTTATTTCTTACAAAGTTGGGGTGAAAGTCTTAAATCAAAGGAAATATACATATTTTTCAAAATTTTTCACTTTTTTCGCAATCAACGCGTGAGATATTTAATTCAATATATCGTTCAATCATTTTTCATTCTGGGCGAAGCCAAGGTCAAACGCAAGCAGATACTGTGAGGATACCTGCGTCGCTGAAATCATCACTCAAACAGAATGTGAATGTTGAGGAATAGCTCGCAGTAGAATGAAACACTGAAGTAATTTCGTCTGCAGATGTCACACTTGGTAGGTGGAAAACTAAATATTCTAGAAGTGATTTAGTTCACACTTTAGCAGTAGGAAAAAACGCCTTCTTTAAAGATCGTGAATTTACACACGTTTCTGCAAATTTACACAAAATTCTGTAAATTTAATCTCATAAAAAGTAATGTCTCGACCATAATTAAAGCGGCATCATCATACCTAGCGGATATGCTTAATTTGGAAGGAACAGTCGCAATAATAGCGGTGTACTCGTACCTTAAGCGCTCAACCCACATGTTTACACCCTCATAAAGATGTACGAGGTTTAATCCTCAGAGCAATTGCAAACCTTAGCGATAGCTTACAAGCCATATCGATAAAGACTTGCATACCAGCTCGATTGCGATAGAAAGCAATGTTGTGATGAGTTAGTATATTGCTGTCGTATGGACGGACGTAAAAAAAAAATAAATAAATAATTGTCGCAACCAGCTCATGAAGGGCCTAGAATCTAGCTTTTCGCAACCACTTGTGTTGTGTGCGTTATACTCGTACTTGTCGCATGAATGAAAGGGACCTACAGTTTTGTGCCGTATCCGGCACTGTTTTTTTTAGAAGCTTTCTTATGGCAACAATACTCTCGACGGTTGTCAGTCGTTCGCGAGAGGTGAGACCGTGAAAAAACCTTTGGTATTCTCTGAGATTCAAATATTGAACCTAACGCGCAGTGGTTCGACACACTAATCACGGCGCCACGGCGGACGTGGCTCGATAAATATTACTGGTCAATCAAGTATACAGTGGCAGCAAAAATGAGTACAGGGTTAAAAAAAAGTTAAATGCAAGCTAGTAATTTGTTCTTTTTTCATTAAATAAATAAAAAATAAATATTTGGCGCAACAGCTCTTTAAGTGCAAGGGCCTAGCATCTCGCAACCACTCATGTTGTGTGCGTTATATTTTTCACATAAATGGAAGGAACCTACAATTTAGTGCCGTATCCGAACGGCGATTTGAGAAGCTTTTTCGAGACAACAATACTCTCGGATGTTTGTCAGACGTTCGCGAGAGGTGGGACCGTGAAAAAACTTTTTGGTGTTTTCTGGGATTCGAACTTCGAACTTCATGTGTAGCAATCCGACACACTAACCACTTACGCCACGGCGCCCTTTTTTCATTACGAACTTAAAAAAATTATTTATATTCTTAAAACTACAATATACTTCGCTATTAAATAGAAAAAGTAAACAAGTGACCCTGAGCACCCTTCCCCCGCGACACTCATAAAGAATAAGCAGGCCATTGAAAATATATCTATGTATGTAAAGTAAACAATATTTCAAACATAACTGAATAAAAAATACAAATTAATAGAAACACAGGCTTATTAATGTTAGGAAATTTCGTCGATGTTATCTTTGTACCATTTTCGGCTGCCTTTCAGTACTTAGTCCATAGTCTCTTGTTTTAGATAACACTTCTCATTCTATTTGGCATGCTTTCCACCAGTTTTTCAATGTGTTCATAGGAAACGCTTGCCCACTCTTCTTTTACTCGCACCCATAAGTGATTAATATTTTTTGGAGAGTTATCATAGGATGCCAGACGTCTTTTAACAATTGCCCATATATTTTCCATTGGATTTAAATCCGGGCTTTGCGCTGACCACTTCAGTGTCTTGAATAACTGCTCACCAAGTCAGCTCTGGACAGTTCTTGTGTTTGGGATCACCATATTGTTGAAAAATTATCTCCTCAGAAGAATAAGCACATTCCTCTGAAAGTTTTGGCAGGTAATTTCGCAGAATAACTCATTATATCTTCGGTCCTGATTAGTGGGCCGACTTTCCACCAGGTAAAGCATCCCCAGACCCACTAAGCTTCCTCCTCCATGTTTGATGCCAATAATACTTCTTACCATCTGACTGGAATCTATTAATTTTTGTCTCACCTGACTAAATAACTCGCTTCCAATCTTCAACACTTCAGTTTTTATGTTCTTTACAGAACGTTAGGGGTGCTTTAACAATTTAATCAAACAGGACTGGCTTTTTCGGCTTAGCAGCTGCTTCCAAACTAATCTTCAACAAGGCTCTTCCGGCTGTCCACTCGCTGACATTCTTGTTCAAGCATTTTGCTGCTGCCTTGAGTATTTTATAATCTTTCTGTCTCATCAAACGCCCCATTAAGGGGGCGTCGTCATTGCTTAAAAGCATTGGCCGGCCTGGAGCATTGTTCCTAGACTGCAGATTTTTCCTTTTTTTCACACCAAAAGCACAGTGCGTTGATAGACTTTAATCCATTTTGCGATTTTTCTTGGAGAAAGATCCAAGTAAGCAAACTGATATTTTCCACTTCAGTAGGAATTTTTCTCATTTTGACTTTATTCTTATTTCTTAATCATTTGGGTATATTTTGGTTTTGTGAGTTTTAAATAGTAAAGCATATATTTGTTACTGTTATGAATAGTTTTTTTTCTGTTCATATGATCTAGAGAGAGAACAATAATAGCCAATTTTTGAAATTCCTGAAATAATGTACTAATTTTGCTCGCTATTGTATACGGATATATCCGTATTTATGGTATAGACTTGCATACTTTATTGCGTGCGTCTTTTCTGTTTTCTTTCATTGTATCATATTACGAGCTTTGTGTAATAAGTTTACTATATGTATACATATGTATGTATGAGGTAAGGTATATATCATATAATGATACCAAAGATTTCACAAGTTTTTCAAAATATCATTTTAATGTTTCGGTGAAATACTAGCATTAGCTAAAGCCAGTCCTTTCAAATTGCCTCCAGCTGCGCACTCCAGGTTGGTTGAGGTCCCCATCAACTAGTGCGCGCCACCTACGACGAGGAGGCCCTCTACTGTGTCGTTCCTCTGGTTGAGATTCGAAGACTAGTATATATACCATATAGATATACCTATATGTATGAACACTATATCTACATACCTATTTTCGGGCAAAAAGTTTGTAAATTACTTATGCCCGCTTTCACAGTGCGAGCTTAAGTGTTGGTTTAGCTAAGTGTAGGATCGAACATAAACTTCACTTAAAAAGATTTCGTTTTCACAGTCAATATTTAAAGGTGGTTTAGTTAAGCCATGGATTCAGTGTCATTGTGAACCATTCATGGAAAATAGTTATTTTGATTGAACACGAAATGTCAAACGAAATTAGTTTTTCATCGTGCCAAGGGCTTTTTTGTAAAAAAAAAAAACAATGGAAAATAATGATGAAACTGATGACACAGAAACACCACTAAAGTCTCCAGCGGATATCAGAATCCTTCCACATGCATAGAATCGCAATGCCAGCAGTAGCATACATTATAGAGATATGGCAAGAAAAACAACCAACTACTTCCATTTGTTTACAATTGAACAAGAAAATTAAATTGACATTTGCCTTCAACAGCATTGCCGGATAAAATATATTGTTGCTTATGTAGGTTTTCTCTGATGTATTTTGGGGTTAATATTATTTCAGTTCGGCGTGGTAAAATCGCATCATCACCTCTCCGTGGTGCCCGCTGGATAGCTATCTGATAGTGAACTTACGTTGAGCGTATGCTGAGTCTGACGATGTATGTGTAGCTGAACACTCAGGCCTGCACAAGCACATCTGGGTGAACTTCAGCGTGCATATGTTTAACCGGACGAGGCATCTCTTGTTGACCTGATCGGCTGAAATATGTGTCTCAGAAGTCTAGCAAGAGCTCCTCAGAAAGAGGACGTGCGGCGGATGAATTCTCTCGATGGAATCAACGGTGACGTCTACAGACCAGCGGATACCTTATCGGAGTTACTTCAACATATTTGGAGCTGAGGTCTGTAAGGATTTTCAATACTACGTCAAGGTATTGAAACAGAGATGGTGGCGGATGAACCCTTAATGGGCCATCGGCGGCGCTCATATCCCCGAAGCGGGTTACTGGCATCGGTGTATCCGGTCCCTCGTCCTAGGGTTTGCAAAAAAAAGGATCTGGTCCTCCAGGTTGGGGGTTGTGCCGTCGGGTTAACTTCCCTACCACGTAAAAAACCTTCGGTTACGAAGCAACCAACAGCCTTGGCTACGAATGATTCTACTGTTGACGACCCAAGCAAACGTAAAAAGGACAACGATCTTCGTGTTTGCACGAGGAATGTTAGATCCCTCTACAAACCACGTGCAGCCGAACAACTTGCGGAGGCCCTAGAGTGTCTTAAAGCAGACATTACCACCATCCAAGAAGTGCGATGGGATGGGCCGGGTAAAAGGAGGATGCAAAACCGCGACATCTACAAGAAGTCTTGAGTTTCCGGCATGTGAACGAGCGCCTCATGACTATCCATATCAAGGCTAAATTTGCCAACATTAGCCTAATATGCGACCCTCACGAGAAGAAGGATGACTTCTACCAGCTCTTGGACAAGACGTATGAGTAATGCCCTAGCCACGACGTTGAAATTATCCTAGGTGATTTTAACGCAAAGTTTGGAAGAGAGGACGTCTTTAGTAGCATGGTCGGAAAGCATAGCCTGCACGATATCACATCCGAAAACGGACTCAGGCTAGTCGACTTTGCGGCGGGGCGAAACTTTGTCGTAGCAAGTACGCGGTTCCCACGTCTCGATATTCACAAAGGAACATGGCTCTCCTTTGATCGAAAAACTGTCAACCAAATCGATCACATTGCGATCGACGCAAGGCACTCTTCCAGTATTCTGGGTGTCCGGACTTCCCGAGGAGCCAATGTCGACTCGGATCACTACCTAGTTGTAGCCAAGGTACGGATGCGGATATCCAGAACGCAGCGAAATCAACGAAATACTGTGAGGAAATTTGACGTCGAAAAGCTACAATCGCAAGAGACCGCCAGAGCCTTTGCCGATCGAGTTTTTCTTGATCTTAACCTAAGTCCTATGCCGCCAGCAGCAAATGCGGAAGACCAGTGGCAGCGTTGCCAACAAGCCATCAGAGATGCCGCCTCCGATGTACTGGGTTTCTGTCGGCCACCACAGCGAAACCCCTGGTTCGCTGACGAATGCTGGCAAGCACATGCAGCAAAACAAGAGGCGTACAAAGCGGCGCTGCCTAGAAGGACTAAAGCTGCTCGCGAACTCTACGAGCGCAGGAGAAAAGAGGAACATCGACTTCTCAGAAAGAAGAAAAAGGAGCATGAGAAGCGCTCGATCGAGGAGATTGAGAGACTTTATTGCAGGAATGATGGTCGAATTTTACGAAAAGGTAGAAAGAACATGCCAGAGTTTCAAAGCCAGAACAGAAGCCTACAGGGACAAAAACGGCAATACCGTGGTAGAATCGCAGTCGATGCTGAGGATATGGAAGGAACATTTCTGTAGACTGTTAAATGGCGATGATGAACGATATTCCGCTGTCAGGCAGAATGAGCCATTCAACAGTGACGATGACAGTCAAGATACCCGTCAACTCGATCAGAATGAAGTGAGGATAGCGAAATCTAAACTTAAATCCAACAAATCTGCTGGAGCCGACGGCCTTGCCGCTGAACTTTTCAAGGCAGGAGGAGTTGAGCTGGTAAGGAGCATGCATCAGCTCATCTGTAAAATCTGGTCGGACAAAAGTATGCCCGATGAATGGAACCTCAGGATTGTTTGCCCGATCCTGAAGAAAAGAGACCCTCTGAACTGGGCCAATTACAGAGGTACAAGTCTCCTCAACATTGCATATAAGATCCTGTCTGCCGTATTATGTGAATGCCTAAAACCGATCGTCAACATCCTGATAGGTCATTATCAGTCCGGTTTCAGGCCGGGAAAGTCCACCATTGACCAAATATTCACACTACGGCAGATCTTGAAAAAAAAAAACCAATGAGTCTAAAATCGATACGCACCACCTCTTCATCGACTTCAAAGTTGCCTATGATAGCGTGTATAGAGACGAGTTATACAGAGCCATGTCTAGTCTTGGCATCCCTGGCAAGCTCGTCCGTTTGTGCAGAATGACGATGGAGAACTCTCGCTGCTGCATTAAAGTCGGTAAGAACATCACCGAACCATTCGATGTCAGGAAAGGTCTTAGACAAGGTGACGCGCTATCATGTGATCTCTTTAACATAGTACTTGAGAGAATTGTACGAAACTCATAAGCCAACACCGGAGGTACAATCTTTTGCAAGTCTGTACAACCACTCGCTTACGCTAATGACATTGACATAATCGGAAGAACTCAGCGGGCCGTCAATGGGGCTTTTGCTAGTATTGAGGTCGAGGCAGCAAAGATGGGTTTAGCGGTCAATGAAAGGAATACAAAATATATGCTCTCTACAAAAAAAGGGCACCCAACATCGGCGTCTTGGACAAACCGCCACAATAGACAGATATAATTTTGAGGTAATAAAGGATTTTGTCTAACTAGGCTCTATGGTGAACTCCGCAAATGACATCAGTAGGGAGATCACACGAAGAATTACTCTTGCCAATCGTTGTTTCAATGGGCTAAAACGGCAATTGAGTAGCAAAGCCCTATCTCGAACTACTAAGGTAACTCTTTATAAGACTCTAATCATCCCAGTCCTGCTGTATGGCGCAGAGGCATGGGCTTTGACAAAACCCGATGAGGATGCCCTTGGTTATTTCGAGAGAAAAGTTCTTCGAGCGATCTTTGGTCCCGTCGGTGAGTGGAGGAGAAAGTACAATGCCGAACTATACGACCTATATACGGACATCGACTTAGCCAGAAGAGTTCACATACAGCGACTAAGATAGCTGGGTCATGTAGAGGAACTAAGTAAGATTTCCCATTCCATTTTCATCGATTTTTTTAAAACTACATAATACAGTATTTTAACTACGTTATACACTAGGGGCCGATTTTTCAATAGCCAGATAAATAATCAGATAAGGATTCAGTCAGATAAGACATTAATGCATTTCATTATTTCGTATAGCATTAGTATTAGTCGTATAGCAGCTATTCGAGGAAAATAACACTGATTATCTAGTAGATAAATGGTGGAATAAATTTAATCATTAGTTAGCAATCAGACTGTTTATCTGACAATTGACCCTAAATGAATTTGCTGATAATAGCAGAATGCCATTTCCTTCTAATGACCATTTTTGAAAAAAAAAGAAAAGTAGAAGCAATCAACGTGTCAATCATTGGTAGATGCAAACGGAAAAACGGATTATTGTAGTGGTGTTGGTTTCAGGCTCATTGCGAATTGGTAAGAGATTGAAGGTAATACTGTCCACTTTCAAGTACATACATATTATCTTATTGGTAGGTTGTTACATTGAACATGAAAGAAATATAAAGTACTATCATTTGAGGAAATCGATGACGGTTCTCTATCGGTTGAAGTTGAAATCACGTCGGGGAGAAAAAAAAAACCCACCCTCTTTCCTCAACTTCAAGTATACGTGTATGTGGATATGGATCCGACTTTATCGGAGCAGACGCAGCTCACTGGCAACAGCGAACTATTCACAATGCATTTCCGCATTGTTAACAGTGTTGCCACAGTGATCCGTTCGGATCAAAGTTGATACTTTTACTATTTGATTTTGGGATGATATGCACGTACATTCTTTCAAAACTTGCAATTTCGTCACTTTTCAGGTCAGCACGGATAGGTTTTAAGCACTTGCACCTTTATATTAATTTTATTTCAAAATGACGGTTAAATTTGAAAATGCTCTAGAGCTCAATCAGTCGAAAAATTATACGAATGATGGTCTCGTGGCTTTAATTCCTTCACCAACTGGACCTCATGCAGGTAGTGGACGGACAGATCCCCAATTGCTGCAACCGATGATGAATCGATAAATTTGCACACTTTCGCTTACAGTGGCGATATTCTCCTCAGTACGCACATTTTGTTAACATGTTGGTGTTTTTGAATCACTTAGAGAGTATGCGGTACGAAATCTATTCACAGTTCGACGGATGGCTTAGTCAGATGGACGCTTATGTGCACCATAAAAGTAGCGAAGGCTGTAACGACTTTCGCGAACCGACGACCGATTTTCGAAGTAAATTTGGATAATTTGGTAACGTTGTCCAGACTATACCGGACATAAATGTCAAAAGGATTAATTTGACAGTTATCCTTATTATAAGTTATATCTAGGCAAAAATAAAATAATTTATAGCTCAAAATGTAACGCTTACCAATATTGGGCTTTTGTTCCAAAATCAGTCGCATTCACATATTAGCGAAAATATTCATACGACAGATTTTTGCGACATCTGTGGTATATTATATAATAACAATTGAAAATAAGAAAAGTTCATGCAGACTACACCTGGCATGACTTAAGAATAAACATACATTCGTATACGTTATTTTACGAGTAATAAGTACGGACTCCAAAAGAGGAGAACTACAAGCCTACAAATTAAATTGTTAAATTTCATGGTGAATATTATAGTTCGGAATATTCACACATATTTGTGTCATGTTTAGCGGAGATATAACATTGAGTTCTTGGCATTTATATGCGTGCCTGCAAAAAAGTATAAGTTCTTCGCCGAAGTACCAACCCCAAAAGTAATTGCATTGAATTGTGCGTCGCTACAAACTTATACTTCGCCTAACACCGTATGCTGGTCAATCTAGTTTAATTGGTTCCAGAGTTTGTGGCCGATATCTGTGGAAGAATGTTATAGCTGGCCCTGTCTGTAAGTGACATTTTACGTGCAGTGCAAATTCAAAATTGCTGGTGCTTTGGAAATTTAATTTACTTCCAAGATGGATTTGTTGTTTATAAATTCAATTATTCGTATGTACGTACATATAACTTGCGTATTGTGGTACTTATACCATGTATGTATGTACCTCCTTAAGGAAAACGTTGGATGAATAATTTGAATACTCATACGTACAATATTCAATTCCGCTACTAAGTTTTGTACATTCCTACAGCGGTATCAAATCGACGCACGTTATGATGATTCAATTTAAATTTCTTATTGTTGTTGCACCTAAATTAATATTTAACTAGCCGTATACTTACGACTCAACGGAGCGATACAATTAAATAAAAAAAGGCACATCGTCTATAAGACTACGGGATTCGAGCAGCGTTTTACAAGTCGAGATTCTAACTATCAATGGATGAGAGTTTTGACCATATCTCAAAATGATATGATCAAGGCAATAGTAGCTATGAAAATAACATTTAAAATAGTACGAAACTATTTCTCAAAGCTTCAGGTTCTAAATAGGTAGATATATGTTTGAACTCTTTAGTTGATTCACTGTCAGTATTTACGTATAACGGGTGGGCCATCTAGTGATTGATTTTTAAATCATAGGTTATTTTGACACTGTCAGCTGTTTCCCGCTCGAAATCTTGACAGAAAGTCAGTATCATACCTCCGCGGAACAAAATGAGTCGCTTTACGCTTGAACAACATTGGGAAATATTGAAAACTTATTTCCAAAGTGAGTGCTGTGTAGCCCAAACAGTGCGTTTTTTGAAAAGAAGTTTTGGCCGAAATGAAGCACCCACCGCGCCTGCTGTACGCACGTTTGTGCAAAAAGTTCGTGAGACTGGTATGCTAGTAGACAACACTCATGGTCCCCGTCGTCGTACGGTGCGCACAGACGAGAATGTGGCTGCTGTAGCCGAGAGTGTGAGAACATCAACTCGTCATCGATCTCAACAGCTCAACATTTCACGCACTAGCCTGAGGAGAATTCTGCACAAAGATCTGGGATCATTCACTTACAAGGTCTAATTGATTCAGCAATTGAAAGCGCACGACCATCCGCTTCGTTATCGCTTCGCAGTTTGGGTCTTAGAGCAGCTTGAATTGGACAACGATTTTGGGCGAAAAATCATCTTTTCTAACGAGGCACATTTTCATCTCGGCGGCTACGTTAACAATTGTCGAGAAGCCAATGCATCCACAGAGAGTGACAGTTTGGTGCGGATTGTGGAGTGGTGGCATCATTGGACCATTTTTCTTCGAAAATGAGGCTGGGAACAACGTTTCGGTCAACGGTGGGCGTTGCAGAGCCATGTTAAGGACTTTTTTTTTTTTTTTCTGAAATTGAAGACATGGATTTGGACGACCTCTGGTTCATGCAGGATGGCGCGCCATGCCACACAGCCCATGCCACAATCGGTGTTTTGCGCACCAAATTCCCAAATCGTGTTATCAGCCGTCTTGGCGATGTCAATTGGCCGCATCGGAGCTGCGATTTGACCCCTTTGGACTTTTTTTTGTGGGGAACCGTGAAGGACCGATGTTATGCCAACAATCCGCAAACGATTCAAGCACTTAAGGCCAATATCATCCAAGCAATCCGTGAGATACAGCCCAAAACCATAAACAAGGTCTTGGAAAATTGGAGTGATAGAATGCGCTACTGCGAGGCCAGCCGAGGCAGCCACTTGAACGACGTTGTGTTCCATAATTAATGGGAATGTTTGCTCTTACTAATAAAGCCATAATACATGGAGAACATTTGTTTTGTTCATTTTATTGCATTTTTAAAAAGAAACTTGTAGTTGGCCCACCCTGTATATTATTTAATATTATATGCTCTATACTTCACATTGCAAAAATTACAATGCACAAAATAACTCCGACAAAACTTAAGAAAAAGTCTCCCAGACCTTTGTATAAATAAAGACTCGTGTTGTAAATATTAAAATACGTAAATATTTTTGTTTAATGGCTTTAAGGTAGATAAGCGGAGAAACGAAATGAATATAGCAGTTTGAAGTGTGATTAAAGAAAAGATGGTATCCAGGTCAGATGAAAAACAAAACACTAACAATTCCAGTTATTTAACATTGGGGTTGACAGCCAAGATTCCCGTCAACCCAAGCAAAATTAAGTACGGAACGCCACAATAGACAGATTAATTTCGAGGTAGTGAAGAACTTTGTCTGTGGGCGTCGTGGCGCAGTGAGGTTCCATGTTCGAATCCAAAAAAAAAAAAACCGCGGTCCCACCTCTCGTGATCGTTTGACAAACATCCGAGAATATTGTTGTGACGAAAAAGCTTTTCAAAAACAAAATTGCCCTTTGGATACGGCACAAAACTGTAGGTCACTTTCATTAGTGCGAACAAAATATAACGCACACAACACGAGTGGTTGCGAGAAGCTGGGCCTAGGCACTTGATGAGCTATTGCGATAAATATATATTTATAAAGAACTTGGTGGTCAAGTATCTCACAAACCATGGGTTGACACCATCTCCTAATTGTGGTAGGTTCGTGTAAAATTGTCAAAAGACAGGTTTACAAATCCATCCACTATAAAGAACTTGGTCTACCTAGGCTCTATAGTTAACTACGTAAATGACATCACTGAGGAGATCAAACGAAGAATTACTCTTCCCAATCACGGTTGCTATGAGTTAAGAAGACAATTGAGTAACAATGTGCTATCTCGAACTACTAAGACAACTCTGTATAAAAAACTAATGACCCTAGTCCTTCATCATTATATGGCGCAGATGCATGAACTTTGTCAAAATCAGATAAGGATGCCTTTGGTTACTTTGAGAAGAAAGTTCTTCGGGTAATCCTTGCACAAACAACGAGTAGAGGACAAGGTACAGTGCCGAACTATAGAATAACGTTGACTTACCCTGAAGAGTTCACATATAGCTACTAAGATGGCGTAGTTATGTAGAGCGTAGCAACAGCTCGCTTGTAACCGAGCTGGTTAAAGAGACTTGTTGGTTGGGGCCCAGGTCCACCCTGCAGCGCTTACTTATTAAGAGTAAAGTAACAATTCGTCTGAAACGAAAAGTATAATGTCTTATCTCTTATCTTTTGACTCAGCTTATTATTATAGAACGTGGCACTGGCTATAAAATTTGTTACACGTTTCCATGATTTTTGAGGACTTATATCAAACTATCTGAGTTTTCCGGATTCGCTTGTGCCAAGGAAATTAATTTAATAATTTGTAAAAGGTAATTTAAATTTAACGCATACAGAAAACCTAAAATCCATCTAGAACGAAGCGTGTATTGCCGTATCTCTTTCTTTTTATCCAGCCCGATTAAGATGGAAGTGGCTTCGTGAAGTGAAATCTTACTACTTAAATGCTATTTAATAGTTTTTATGTCTAGGGAGCAATCCTTTGAACGCAATTATATGATTGCACGACGTAAGTAAGAAAAGATAGAGAGAAAGATTTGATCAAAATAGAATTTTTAAAGAAAGGGGCCTCAAAAAATATATGAATTACGAGAGAGTTTGATTCCACCCAAAGTTCTTATTGTCACCACGTTAACTGAAAACTGTTCAATTAGTTTTAGCAAAAAATATTGTTCTGCGGATTTTCGCGGAAAAAAACCATGACGAGAGTTTGGCATTTAAGGGCACATTTAGTACTCCCAACACATTAACTACATATATAAAATATTATTTCTTCTCAGACTTAGGCTAAGATTCCCTGGCTGTGCATGAGCCATTGATCATAAATTCGATTTTTCCTTTTTTCTTTTCCTTCCAAAACGTGCGTAAACGAAGTTTCGGTTCGCTATGTCACAATTTGAGAACAAGTGTGTATACATACAAAAGGTAATTTGATTAAATTTTCTGATGAATTGCTCATTATAATTTTTTCGATAAAATTTTAATTTACCGGCGGCTGGTAATCGTTGCAAATCGCTTGTATGAATATCAACTCGTAGTGTTGAGTGATTTCTGATGATACGCGAAGAGAAAGGGAAGTGTTCCTTTGTTTACTCTTTTATGAATTTTGTAAGGAATATTTTTTGATATACCATTTATTTATAATAAATTAGTACTTTAATAATATATTGCTTTCAATCAAAGTACAGTAATTGCATACTAAAATACCTTCGGAACAAAATTTACGTTGACCACCAGTATATTTCCCATCCGTCAGAAGAAGGTAATTATCTAGCCTTCTCCCGATGTGCAAACTGTTCAATGCGGTTTCTTTTTCAAAGGGATAATTTTCATATTTTTGTTGTATTTTTCATTGTATGCGACTTTGATCAGTAGCGTGAAACTGAAGAGCAAGTTGCGCGTATGTAACCACCTTGCAGTGTATAAAGGCAGTGTGACCAGAAGTTTCCTTCAAAAATGTTATTTTTCAATAGACCATTTTGTTTACAAATAGATCGCATGTTGTTTTGCCTGGATCCTGGTAAAGATGAAAATCAAAAACAAATATGGTATCTGGCGGAACAGCCCTGATGTGGCTTCAAGTCCCAGCTTCTAGCAAACAATAGCATTACATACATATATTATTGGCTCGACAAAATTGATCGAATTTTAAATTGGAATTTTCGAACAAAAATTAAATAAAATTAAAATGATAAACTCGTATTACAAGTACTATTGATTAAAATAGGGGTATTCACGCTTCGTTGTATCTGCCCTTGTATCATTGGTAAAGTGTAAAAGTGTGTCATTTCCTAACGATACAGCAACAAAATACACTGGCTGTTATTCTTTTCACATTAGCAATGCTCCAACCCTCTTGTTACGAAATAAGAAGTTCGAAGATCCGTGAGAGCCTTCACGTCAAGGAAACCGTCTTGCAAAGATTGAACGTGACCGGCTCTGCTGTAGCCGGAACTCTGTTAATAAGGCAATATCAATAAACGTTCCAAAGACATCGCGAGGCAGGGGAGGCAGGTCTATAAACGCCTGGATAACATAAATGCGACGACATCGGCATTTCATTGGCCTCAGTAACCGAGTGATCCAAAATCGGGAGGCCTGCCGATATTTTCTGAGGTGAAATAGGCGAACCCCACAGGCGGATCAGTAGAAATGCGGTGAAGTGGGAGGCTTATGATCCCTTGTTTTCGGATCATAACCTCGCCGAAATAGGAAGAAGAAGAAGAAGAAGAAGAAGAATGCTCCAACCCTCTTGTTACGGAGAGTGTAGAAATGTACTATTGATTTGAACATAGTTCTTTGACATCTTATTGTCGTCTGGTTCACTGAGTTAATAAAATGTATTTATATGGAAAGAATTGGCCGAAATATGGACGAGGAGAATGTGGTGCTGGCGACAAATAAAAAACGCCGAAGGGAAAAGGCATTGTGTGATTCTTTAACAAAAAATCAGTTGATTTTGACATAAGATTCTGTGTTGCTATAAATTCGAAAGAGTGCGTTCACTCTTTGGTGTAAAAAAAATACACTTTTACCAGATACAACGAAGCGTGAATACGCCTATACGTATCCAGTCATATCCATATTCATAGAAGGGAGTAATATAGCAAGTATGTCAAAAAGAATGCATTACAATAAAAACTAATGAAACACAAAAGCTAATGGAACACAACTATACAAAAGCGCTTAATTAAGTACTTGTAGTTACATACATTTATACATAGTATCTACTTGTAACTGACTCAGATTTGAGTTTTTAAGGAAATCTGTCAAGGAATCTTTTAAATAGCTACAAAGGGCATTCTCAAATTTTCTTTACAATCCATTTATTTTTATTAAATATTGTTCAATTATTAAATTTGAAGAAAATTGAGTAGTCAAAAAATAGAGAATTTCGAATAACCTTTCGCACAAATTTGTTTCATTGAGAAATTCTACCTTTTCACATTTGGCTTGAAGTTTTTGGGATTGAGTATTGCCACTTCTTTTCGGAGTACGACCCCACAATGCATGCAAAGTTTCTAAAAATTTTATTTGCATTTGACAACTGGCTTTTTTTAGTACGTTCCTTGGCTCAGATTTGTTGTTTGTCTCGTTTCCACATTATTTGTGGTATTTATTCCAAGAAACGCGCGTGTTGGATTTTTATTCAATGTAAGTCCATTAAACGTGAGATCATTTGTATTGAACCTATATTATTAGATTTAAACAAATGTTTCCATGTAGGTTCGTTCCAACCTAAATTATTCAAATTTATAAAAAAAAATCCGGCTCATGATCGGAATCTCAAAGCAAATAAGTTTAAAAAAGCTATTCTTAAAAAAAAACACCCGAACGACTTCATCATATTTCACGTTAGAATGCAAACTTAATGTATTCCACTCTGGTCACACTGATCAGGGCCGGATTTCGCTTTCATTGCTGGAGAAGACCAAATTGACCGTGAGCGGTTGGAAGTGCCCATTAAATAAATGTATACCTATAAATAGTTCATTAAATCTAATTTTAAGATATTTACGTTACTGGTTTTGTCCAACCGAACAATGTCACTTGCGTTAAATAATGACTTAGTTATTAAAATATGGGTAATATAGGTGTGTATTATACGTACGTCCTTTAAAAAAGATAATTTCAACTTTGTCATGATAGCTGTACAATGATTAGCACTTTTAAATGACTATTGATAACTTTAACATTGCTAATTTTAAATTGGATAGTTTGCACTTTAGAATTATTAGTTTTGTTTTAACTTTGGAAGCATTCCTTATTTTTCGGTCAAAATTTAAGGGGGAACTATTCGTTATATAGTAGTTTAAAGTATCCGTTTCTTCTGGTTTACATTTATGGTTAAACCGCCGAATGAAAAACGTCTTATAGACCAATTTCGCTATTTGAAATTATATCCAAAGTATTCGAGAGAATATTGATTAGACAAATACAGCCAGTGATCATTTCAGATCATCAATTCGGATTCAGAAGCAAGCATTCTACAGTTGAACAGGTGCATAGAATAACACATGTAATCGAAAAACCTCTTGAAGAACACATCACAATCCTTGACGTCCCTCAAGCCTTTGACAAGGTCTGGCATGAATGCTTAAAGTTTAAATTACGACAAGTTCTGCCAGAGCACCTATAAAATATTTTCAAGAACTACCTTACGAACAAATTATTACGCGTCAAATGTGTAAGCGAATATTCGGATTTTAAGGAAATAATGGCTGGAGTGCCGCAAGGAAGTGTTCTTGGTCCAGTTTTATATCTATTATACTCTCGTGATATACCGCAAGTAGAAGGCACTGAGCTAGCTACATTTGCTGACGACACCGCTATCTTGGCAGTAGGAAAACGGGCGAAGATACTACAAAAAAACTGCAAGAATCTTTGGATAGAGTAAATGAATGGACAAAGGTTTGGCGAATCGCAGACCAAATCTGTTCATGTAAATTTTATTTATAAGAAAATAAATAATTTGCCTATCTTTCAAACTCAGTTCGAATTCCGTTTGAAAACGAAGCTAAGTATCTTGGAATGACACTTGATACAAAGCTGAAATGGCAAGCGCATGTACAGAAAAAAACGCAAAGAACTAGATAATAAATATCGAGAAATGAATTGGTTACTTGGAAAATATTCCAAGCTTAATATAGAGAACAAACTGCTTTTACATAAGCAAGGGCTAAAGCCAGTGTGATCATATGGTATACAACTAAGGGGTTTACAAACTTTTGAAAACAAAGTGCTAAGAGGTATTGTTAATGCGCTATGGCATATAAGAAATAGCGATATTCATAGAGATCTCGGCATTAAAACAATCGAAGACGAAATCAAAAAATACGCGAGAAAGCATAAAAGTCGATTAGAAAGTCACGTAAAGATTTGGATGAAAGAAATTTACTACGCCGTCTACAAAGAATCAAACCTTTAGACTTAGCGCGATAAGTAACCGCATCTTAACTGCGGAGCCAGCAGAAACTTCTATAGGGTACCTACAAAACGTCATTTTTTCGTTAATCGAAAACTACTTGTTAAGTCGAATACTTAGTTGTAGTAAAAACAAAAAACAAGTTTGTTTTGAAGGGGATTTTTTAGTGGATAAGAATCGCACACTACTATGAGCACGCACTGGCGATCCTCATAGTGTCTTGCTGAAGATTTTCACCTACCTACCCTCGAAAAAAAGAAAAAAGAAAAAAACGAAAACCTTTTATCCCGCGAAGCGTGCCACCTAAGTACCGTTTCGATATAGGCAATTGTTAGACAACAAGCACATACGCTTAGCGGAGCAACGAAGTTGCGTGAGTGGCTAAACCCTGTAGAGAAAAGGGTAAAATGTTTTTCTTTATAGTGACTTCATCCATTTCAAAGTATAAAGTATCCCTTTAAAGTTTAAACATTTATTTCATTTGAATAAGCCAGACATCAATAGCATTATATAATAAATATATTTTTAAACGCATAAGTATTTATTGAAATGATTTATAATGCCGATTTGTAGAAGTAGTCATTTTTTTTTCATTTTCATAAAAAGCTTACATTTTCGCTTACTTACTAAATATGTACCTATATAATTCAGTTCTATATTCATTTTACATTAACTAAGGTATGACTAACTATTTTAAAAGAAATTCAAGAAATATTCGACAATGGCTATCTTCGGTTATCTGTGGTTTGGCTTTGACTTCATACATTGATTTAATTTTTTCTTTTGTTTTAGTACATATGTACAGTGACTCCAAGCCAAACTCGGACACCTGAGCAGTCGTAGTTCCAATGCTGAAAAATTAACTTTCAATGCAAATTCAAATAACATATTAAACATTTTTTGTAATGGTTTTTATTGTATTTTCAAAAACAAAAAATAAAAACTCCATTGATTAATTTAAACAACAACAATGAATAAAAACAAAAGAACTCAACAATTTCAACGCACAAGCCAAACTCGGACACTAATGTAAATGTAAGTAAGAACTCATTTATTTCTCAAATTTTTAAAAGTTTAGTATTGGGTATGTAAACCTGTTTTTTGTATTACCATTTTTAATCTTGTTGGCATCGATTCAATAAGTTTTTTGCAATATGCTGGACTAATTTTTTCCCTATCTTCTTACAAAGGTCTTTTCAGTTCAGTTTTATTTGAAAGGGGATATTTTCGGGCTATTTTGTTTAAATGTTGCCACAAATTCTCTGTGGGATTAAAATTCGGACTTTGCTGTGGAGTTTCCATAACGTGGGGGCAATTATACAATAACCACAAGCGAACATTGTGGGCCTTGTGCTTCGGGTCATTGTCTTGATAAAATTTCCACCCACTACCAAGTTCCAATTTTTCCACACTTTGGGTCCAATTGGCTTTTAAAATGTCCAGGTACATCTTCTGATCCATTTTTCCTTCAATAAAATGTAGAAAGTCTGTCCATCAACCATAAGGAATGTTCTCCAATGAGCCGGTTTAAATGGTGGAAGGGCTAGACAAAAGCCATTAATCAGTAAACAAAATAAAAAAAAGGCTACGGTTCGCAATAGAACATAAACTCTTTTTGGAAAACTGTTATTTTTATCGATGAGAGTAAATTTACTATTTTTGGTTCTGATGGTAAACCAATAGTAGGAAGAAATGCAAGCGAGGAGCTCCTTTTGATAAATTTGGAGCCAACAGTCAAATATCGTGGCGGTTCAATGATGGTTTGGGGTTCGGTTTCAGCTGCTGGGCCTGGATGACTACATTTTATTGAAGGAAAAATGGTTCAGAAAATGTACCTGAACATTTTAAAGGCCAATTGGACCCAAAGTGTGGAAAAATTGGAACTTGGTAGCGGGTGGAAATTTTATCAAGACAATGACTCGAAGCACAAGGCCCACAATGTTCGCTTGTGGTTATTGTATAATTGCCCCCACGTTATGGAAACTCCACAGCAAAGTCCGAATTTTAATCCCACAGAGAATTTGTGGCAACATTTAAAAAAAATAGCCCGAAAATATCCCATTTCAAATAAAACTGAACTGTAAGGACCTTTGTAAGAAGATAGGGAAAAAATTAGTCCAGCATATTGCAAAAAACTTATTGAATCGATGCCAACAAGATTAAAAATGGTAATACAAAAAACAGGTTTACATACCCAATACTAAACTTTTAAAAATTTGAGAAATAAATGAGTTCTTACTTACATTTACATTAGTGTCCGAGTTTGGCTTGTGCGTTGAAATTGTTGAGTTCTTTTGTTTTTATTCATTGTTTTTGTTTAAATTAATCAATGGAGTTTTTATTTTTTGTTTTTGAAAATACAATAAAAACCATTACAAAAAATGTTTAATATGCCATTTGAATTTGCATTGAAAGTTAATTTTTCAGCATTGGAACTACGACTGCTCAGGTGTCCGAGTTTGGCTTGGAGTGACTGTATATTCAATTTGCATATTAATAATTAAACTCTGTCACCAAATCTTTTCTATATTCCAACGCTATAGGCATGTATTTGACTACTTTTTCCCAATTATTATTCCATATAATATATCAACAATATCTTTATCTGCTAACCGCCTTGGGCGGTTCTCTTAGAATAGGGCATATTCCTAGAACATGTTGTAGGGTTTCTATTTACCTTAAACTGCACGTTGAAGAATATTTTGATATATACATTTCCCCAAAATCTATTACCATTCAAGATTACATCTATGGATATTTAATACACACAATTTTTTTTATCGGAGTTATTTATGAGGTATGCTATTCTCTTACTATTTTAATGGTTACTATAAATGGTTATATTTATTAACTAAACGGTATGCATGTAATAAGTATAATATAATTAACCACTCGTCTGTACTTAAGTTCGTTGACTGCCCTCACTGCATCGATCGGTACTTGTAGGGGTTCGATGATATATCTGCATGGCGAACATGTTGGTTCTTGTTCGCCCACCGCTGTTCTGACTTGTCATACTCTTTCTTTGCATTACTTCATGACGAATTACCATTTTCCCATCTCAGACCATGTTGTGCTTCTAGCCCACACTCAGTTCAACAGATTTTTTGAAGAATTTTTAGTGGAAACTTACTCGTATATGACAATCTTTGTTCGTCATATAAAAACGTTGCTATCTTACAGATAGCAACTGCACAGAAACACAACGTGTTTAGAAATGTGAAAAAAGTACATAGACTAAATAGAGACCAAACAGTAAACAAAACTTACAAGGAACGCTATAACAAATCAAAGTCCGTTTAACTATACTGGGTGAGACTCCTAGCACACAACATTCAAAAATCACTCTGTAAAAATACGATTTATTACAGGGCTACAAGAAAACTCCATCATTACCTTAAATGGAATTTGTTTCGTCCTGTAATGTATAGTTAGCTCAACATCCGAGGAAACTACCGCAGGATCTTCCTGTTTAAAAAAAAAATTGCGCAAGATGTAAGTATGATTACTTCATACAAACCCTTTTGCTTTGTCAATAAATGCACGTCTTTTGTTATCTTTGTCTTTACATTCGCAAAGCCAAGATAGGTTTAAACTAAATTAAGCTTCATTTTTCGGTTGTTTACAATTCAATCGGAAACCATTTTACACGGCAGGAGAGTCAAACATTAGGTTTGCACAGACCACAAAACAATCTTTATTTCGGACAATTGTGAAATTAACTTCAGATTTATGAGTTCATTATGTTAGAACTAGACCAGACATTTTGCGCCCAAATTGTGCAAAATAGCGACACATTCTAACTTCTAGTTGTATTAATTGCATTTTGACATTACATATCACTGACTAAAACGTGCTGAACGTTTCTCCTCATATTTTCAAAACGTCGTACAACACTTAACAACAAATTTTAACTATTATATAATAATTTCGCTGTCAAAACATCATATAATGCTCACAGTTCACATACACACTTTTCTTAGAATTCCTTTCAATCGAAATTTATTCTCATGTCCTGAAAACAAAGAAATAATAACAAGAACACAAATGTAAAGAAGATTTCAATCAGAAATTCAAATTATGTGTAGAAATTGACTTTATTGCCTTATAATAAAAATGGGCATGCAATAATGTTGTGGAATAAAAAAAAAAAAAAAATAAACACAAGATTGCAGGGTTTCGATCACGCCAGCCGACGAACTCCTGAAATTTTTCGCCGCAAGATAATACCATAATTATGCGATGGTGCGCTTTACAAAGATGCAAGGCATTCGAAACAGACCACGACAGCATAACACAAGAAATAATATGTCGATGATAGTGAGTTTCAAATGGTTCAATCGGCATACGAGTACTTCACTTTAGTAGAATGAGAATACAATATTCATGTAATTCAAGTGCATACTTTTTTCCTTCTTCCCTTCTTACCAATTTATTAATATGATTTTTTTTTTTTTATAATTGAGTGCATGTGCTCCATATTCATTAGAATTCAACATTATATGATACATACTCGTACGTAGTAATTCTGACACCGCACCTTCAAGGACATTATAAAAAAAATTCAAATCGATCTATTTTACTTAATTAATTTCTAAAGTTACCTTAGTGAAAGAAGTATACACAACACTACGTCTGAAATACGAATCGACTGAAGGGTTTCCGTCTCCTTTTACTCTTTGGCCTTACCTAAAACAGCTTTGGTAATTATCGGATTTATGGTGGTAGAGCAATAAAACCGAAGCAGTTAAACGTTCTTTCTGTATCCTTCCAAGACTTGACAGGTAATTTTGCTGCAGAATTTACGATATTCTTCAAAAAGTTTAAAGTAAATTATAAAATATGTTGAAATTCTTAGTAGTTTTTAATTATAACCACCTCTGTCAATTTATTACGGTTGTCAAAAATAGCATTTAGTTAGAAGTGATAAATTTGTTTGCAGAGCTGTGTTCTGTGAAACTAAAAATGAATTTAATATTATTGCAAGATTTTGTCTTCAAGATTATTGCTATTAAAATATGTGTATGAATTGTGAATTGTTGACGATTTACAGATTGAAGAGTGAACTTAGGTCAATACAATATGTAGTCATGTGTGTAGACAAGCTGATATGTTGACGAACAAGACTGATTACAGTGGATTAGATGTGGAGTTTTATTGTTAACTAAGTTAATAGTATAATTTTACATACATACATAATATGTTTGTCATCCTCAAAGTACCCAATCGCAGCTTATAATTAGTGTAAATCATAATTGAAACATATGATAATCTCATAGTGACACCGGCGACATGATATACGGATATGTCACGAACATAGTCTACGTGAATACTTACAATAATTATGTTCAAGCAAAAGTTTCTTTCAACTACTTTGACAAATATAAGAACGGCATAATTAAGGAAGAACAAAAGTCCTCTTCATACTTCAAACATGATTACATAATATTTGCAGAAGCAGAAAGCCAAAGATGAGATCGGAGCGCTTTCAAATATCTGAAAGAGCAATGCTCTCAGAGTAAGAGCAAGTTGCGAAAGTTCCGCTCTAATGTCGAATAAGTACTTCTCTATGTCTGAAGTATTTGGAAGGTTTAGGGCTTTAATGTGTAGTCCAAGAAAGAAGTCCACTAATTCTAGTTCTAAATTCTAATTATTCGTGCCAAACACCGACAGTAAACACATACCATATGTATATTGTATGTAGATGATATTGTGGGCACCGTGGCGTAAGTGGTTAGTGTGTCGGATCATTACACGTGAGGTTCCAAGTTCGAATCCTCGAAAACACCAAAAAGTTTTTTCACGGCCCCACCTCTCGCGAGCGTCTGACAAACATCCCAGAGTATTGTTGTCTCGAAAAAGCTTCTCAAAACAAATTGCCCTTCGGATACGGCACTAACTGTAGGTCCCTCCCATTCGTGTGAAAAAGATAGCGCACACAACATGACTGGTTGCGAGAAGCCAGCCCTGGCACTTAAAAGAGCTGTTGCGCTAAATCTTTATTTTATTTTTATATTGTAGACGAAGTGCTGTTCTACCTATAGACATCACTTAAGAAGATAAGATTTCATAACATTTTTATTAAATTTTTCTTACTATAAGAATTTAAAAATTAATTAACGAATTATCTCATACGTATTACTTCCTATGATATCTGGTAAAAATATTGAATTTTCGGAAAATGGGAATAATAATGGTCAATGGAAGGATACTAAATAAGTAGATTTCCTCTTCCCAGTTAACAATTTTAATGGTGACATACACACAGACGATCGAGCGGATGAAGGAACGAACATGGCTCAATTGACTCGGCTATTGGTACTAATTATTTATAAGTTTAAATTTAAATGAAATACATAGAAGAATTCAGTTTAAATTATTTTTTTTTTTTAAGATTATTTTTTGACGTTTATTGTATAAAAATTATATTCAGCACAGTGTCCACCACGACTAGCTCTAGTAAATCACATTCGATTAGTCTGATTTTGGACCACTTTTTCAAGCAATTGAAACCGTATTTCCGAAATAACACGAGTTATGTTGATTTCTTAAGCTTCAATAGTTGCTGTTTTACCAGCATTAACTTCACATATCCCCATGCAAAATGATCAAATGGCGTTAAATAACACGATCTTGGAGGCCAATTAACTGGACCGTTTCTTGTATATGTAATGTAATAATGTTGTATTGAATTTGTCCTATTGTATTGTTTGGGTGGCTGTATGTCACGTAGCACCATCTTGTCGGACTAAAAGTCTTCCAATACGAGTAAGTTGCTCAGATAGGCGATTATGTATGCCATCAAATTTACGAAATGTTCTGTAACTTTGGCGAACAAAGCATTGATTTTGGAAATAAATTTCAACAATTTGCAAACATTGTTGCGATGTAAATTAGTTTCACGTTACTTTGATAAACCAATTTAAAAAAAAATCACCCTTCATACTATGTACCTATATATACTCGTATATCCTGTATAGTTTATCCTCAGGCGAACCCCACAGGCGGATCAGTAAAAATACACGGAAGTGGGAGGGTTATGAACCCTTGAGTTCAGATCATAGCATCGCAGATATAGGAAGAAGAAGAACAAAAGCCTATCTTCATTATTTCTCTGTGTTATAAACTAGGTGTTAAACTTAATATACTCTCTGGTCTATGGCATGATGATAAAGACTTCCTTGATATTTCCAGCGAGAAATTCTTTGAGTAAGAAGAAGGCACAAGGAACCTTAGATATGGGCTATACGAGTACAGTGGCATCAGCACAGTTAGAAGAATTGAAATTTCGAGAGCACGATGGTTAGATCATGTAGAACGGATGGACGACCAGCCCGGACAGTCTTCGAAACCAAATCTGAAGAATGGACATTAACCCGTCCTGTGCGAACTGAAACCAGATGGCTTGAGACGCTTAACACGGCTGTTGACACTTGAACCACCCCAAACTGTAATGCTATGAAAGAAAGTAAGTAATTTATGCATTCTAAAAATATACGGTCCAGAAATATGCAGACTTTTAGGAATCGATGTCCTTGTTTTACCAACTTTTTCCAATCATGTACATATCTTAATGCTAAAGTGTCATTTTTTATCACAAAGCAGTTTATACATATACATTTGAATTTACCAACCAATACACATATCTCTATTCAAAGAGTAGCTTTTCGAATGCATTTTCTCTTTTTCTTATATTTTATGAATAAACAAATAATATACGAGTATGTACCTTTCGACTTAACGAAATGAATTGCAATTATATTACCGTCGCTGCGATTTAGAATACTGCAATAGAATAGTCCTACCTTTCCCAGTGCGCTTTATAGTCTATGTTTGCTTACAACATCACAAAGCAAAAGGTAAATCATAGTTCAAATTTCCACTATTTACACGGTATAAGTCACCTCGAATGCATTCCTCAAGTAGCCGGTACATTATGTCATAAGATTCACTGTTTATCTTTGAGCAAAAAAGGAAACTATGGTTGAGTTTGCATTCTCTTTGTACAAGTAGATAATAAAGAAGAAAGAACACGAAGTGGTGATTTTAAGTGCAACTATGAGCGCATAATAAGCGTTCTTCCCCGACAACTTTTAGTGGAACATGTAACTTACACACTATTATGGGTAGTATAGGACATGGGTAAAACCAGTATTAACCTGAGCACGGCTGGGTAATGCATCGTCACGTTGCACAATATAGAAGAGGTAGCTTTATGGCGAGCTTGCAACAATGTTACTTAAACCTATATATGGATGCTCACCGATCATCGTGTGCAACACAATCTATTGCTGTTCTTAGGGTTTCTATTGCAAAAAATAAAAATAAATATAAAAAATAACAACTACTTTCTAGATTTTGTTTCGGTTTTCAGGAGGAGTACAATAAGGAAAATGTACAGACGTAAATACATACACACTCGTATATGAAAGCAAATATAATTGCATTTAAACGGAATTCGCATTTATTATATAGTATATGGGATTCGGACAATATTCCAGTTTTTTGGGAACTTGATAAAAGCTGTTCTGTTCGCTTAATTTTGCATTTTAATTTAATATCCCCAGATTAGGAGTTATATTTGCTATGGATGGATTTCCTTACTATTACAAGGTACCATATATGTACGTCATCATATAACGCATGTTTTCCAATTAAAGCCCAACTTTCCATAAGGCGGATGAGCGTTTTCACATTGAAGAGGTTTACTGATATATATATATATATATGGTATATCAAAGTTTGCGTTCGGTTGTCACAACTTTACGAGTGCTTACTCCTAACTCATTCTCAGCGATGAAGCCCATTTCTGGCTCAACGGCTTCGTTATTAAGCAAAATTGTCGCACTTGGGCAATTCAGCAACCCGAAGCCATTCACGAAGGGCAATTACACCCACAAAAGTTTACTCTTTGGTGCGGGCCTTATACCAAACCCATACTTCTTCTTCAATGATGCTGGCAACGCAGTGACAATCAATAGAGATCGCTACCGGAGCATGTTGACTGACTATTTTTGCGAAAAATTGAAAAAGGATTACTTGAAGCAATTACGGTTTGAATAAGGTGACGTCACATGCCACACAGTGACAAACAGTCAAGCTACTGAAGTCGAAGGTCGGTGACTCCAGACAAGGACCAGTCAATTGGCCGCCTTGTTCGTGTAATTTGACACCTAGTCCTAGAAAATTTTCTTTAAGACTATGGCAAGTCCATGGACTATGTCAATAAATCAGAGACTTTAGACGACCTCGACTTCAACATCGAACGCGAAATTGGCGGAATATCGCCCGATTTGTGCGAAAATCGTGGAAAATTGTTTTCAGCGCATTAACTCGTGCAGGCGTTTCAATAGAGGATATTGAATGATGTTGTATTCCATAATTAATAGCATCGGCGGTGCTTTAATTCGAAATATAATTTTTTTTTATATCTCAAACACAAGCCTTTTTATTTAAAAAACAAAATGGGGTGCTCTGAATAAAAAAAACCCTTTACATAGCTTCTCCATGAATATATTTATTTAACAAAACGCTTGCGTGTCGCTTTTTGTTAAGTTAATATATCCATGATCTTAGTTCTTCATTTATTATTACTATTTTAATATTATTGTTTAATCAAACTAATTACATATAAATTCAGGAAAAGAACAAATGTTTCTACTACTTAGTGAGCAATAAAGTAAGCTAATGCTTGAAAATCACTTGTTATAGGCAGTTGTTTCATACTCATACAAATAGATCGTTTCCATGAAAAATATAAGCAAATGCAAAGAAATGGTTTAAACACATTTGCAGTGCAAACGTTGCCAAGGATTTAACCATACGCAAATGTACTGCAAAAAAGAACCGCGATGTGTGAAATGCGCCGGAAATCACCTCTCCCAAGTCTGTGGAGTAAATAAACAAACCTCTGCAACATGTGCTAACTGTAAGGGAAAGCACCCGGCAAATTATAGAGGCTGTGAAGTAGCTAAGGAGTTGCAAAAACGGAGAGATATGCTCCTTAAGCCCCTTGCAAAATCTAAACTGCAAACTAAGCCAAAGCGTAAGAATGCACAGGAGAAAGTAGGCAAACTAAAATTACCGGGTTCAGAGCGCAAAAAGGTGAGGGAAAGAGTGACAACAGAAAAGTCCTCGACCTCTGTTCTTAAAAGAATCGGTACTGAAAAGTTAACGTCGAAAAGGCCGCCAGGTAATAACCCTCGGACAGCAGGGGTGCAGACCTACGCTCAGGCCGCGGCATCCGAAAAACCAAAAAACGTTGAAATTTCGACGGATCCTGTCTCTCATGTTTTGTCAGTTATTCTCGAAAAATTTGAAGAACAAAGCAAAATAAATAAAATTATTCTCGATAGGCTGGTTAAGCTGGAAAATAATTCTCAGAAAACGCGTACTTCAACTAGAATATGAATAACAAAGGAATGTTAAAAATATGTACTTGGAATGCAAACGGACTTTTGCAAAAACTCGACGAATTGGAAATATTCATGCGTGAAAAAGATATTGATATTTGTTTGACTTCTGAAACCCACGTAAAAAAGGAATCGCATCTAAAAATAAAAGGCTATAATGATTACCACGCTTGTCACCCTTCGGGAAAAGCGAAAGGCGGATCATCGTTATTTATTAAAGACTGCATCGAACAATCCGAAGACCTAAAGATAGAACTTGAAACTTTGCAACTGTGCACGATTCGAGTTAAAAATAGTCAGCGTACCTTAAAATCTCATCTATCTACTGTCCACCGCGTTCCGCGCTTGAAAAATCAGATTTTTCTAACTTGTTTGAATCGCTGAAACCTAATTTTATCATCGGCGCCGACTTTAATGCGAAACATACGTTCTGAGGCTCAAGATACAGCTCGAAAAAAGGTAGAATGCTTTATGGGGCAGGTATGGAGTACAGTTGTGATTTCCATTCGACGGGTAAACCGACTTACTGGCCAACTGATACTTCGAAAATACCTGACCTGATCGATTTTTTCGTTGTGAAAGGAATATCTACCAACCACATAAAAGTCGAAGACTGCTTTGATCTGTCGTCTGATCATTCCCCGGTTATTTTAACAATCAGCGAAAAACTAGTCTATAACCTAGAGCCAGCGAGATTAACGGGTCGAACAACTAACTGGGAAGGCTTTAGGAACGAAATTGAAGACAATGTTGAACTGAGCGTTTCACTTACGACACCCTATGGACTTGAGGTTGAAGTTGATCGCTTCGTTGAGATCGTACAGCTCGCCTCTTGGAATAATACTCCTAATCCAAGGAAAACGCCGGACAGATACGGTTTGCGATATCCTCCGGAAATAAAAGAATTGGTCAAGGAAAAAAGAAAAGCGCGTAAAAAATGGCAACAGAGTCGTGCACCGCAACATAAAGCACACTTGAATCGTCTGTGCAATTTGTTGAAGAAGACTATTAAGGATTTTAAGAATCGTGCAATAGGCTCTTACCTTGAAAGTTTAACAGCGAAAAAAGATTCCAATTATTCACTTTGGAAAGCTGTAAAAGGCACCAAAAGGCCCAAAGTCCCCGCGCCGCCAATCAAATTAAATCAAAATGAATGGGCGAGGGAAGATAAAGAAAAAGCGGACGTCTTTGCGGCCCACCTGGAAGAAACATTTAAACCGTACGATGGTCAAGTGGTTTACGATAACCGCAATAGGCTGGATTTACCATCTGACGATTTGACGCTCACAAGTGCAACGCTAAGGGAACTCAAACATGAGATCGAGAATCTAAAACCTAAGAAATCTCCTGGTTATGATTTGATTACCGGAGGAATTCTCAAAGTTTTACCCAGAAAAGCATTGATTAAACTTCTCCATATTGTAAATGCTGCACTTAGATTAAAACACGTGCCGAGCCAATGGAAAGTTGCGGAAGTCATAATGGTTTTAAAACCAGGAAAACAGCCAAATGAGGTAAAATCGTATAGACCAATTTCGCTTCTTCCAATCATACCGAAATTTTTCGAGAGGATATTATTAAGGCGTCTTCAACCGGTTATAGAAGAAAATAATCTTATCCCTGACCACCAGTTTGGGTTCAGAAGTAAGCATTCGACGATTGACCAGGTGCATAGAATTACTGACGTAATCGAGAAAGTATTTGAAGAAAAAAAGATTTGCTCAAGCGTATTTCTTGACGTCTCGCAAGCCTTTGATAAGGTGTGGCATGATGGCTTGAAATTCAAACTACGACAAGTTCTCCCTGTATGCTTATTCGATATTCTAGAATCATAGCTCGGGAATAGAATCTTTCGTGTTAGACATGGAGTCGAATACTCCGAGCCCAAAGAAATTTCGGCCGGCGTACCGCAAGGAAGCGTTCTTGGGCCGCTTCTCTATTTGCTATATACTCGTGATATACCGAACGAAGATGGCACTATCCTTGCTACGTTTGCCGATGACACCGCTATCCTAGCAGTAGGTAAAACAATCGAAGAAACGACTGCAAAACTGCAAAACGCACTGAATAATGTAAATGAATGGACGAAGGACTGGCGGATCGCCCTCAACGAATCTAAATCTGTTCACGTGAATTTCACTTACAAGAAAACTAATAACTTGCCAATTTTCCTAAACTCGGCCCGAATACCTTTTGCAAACGAGGCCAAATACCTGGGAATGACACTCGACGCAAGACTGAAATAGAATTCGCACGTGAAAATGAAACGAAAATAACTCGAAATCAAAAATAGAGAAATGTACTGGTTACTCGGAAAACATTGCCAGCTCAGTACTGAGAACAAACTGCTTTTATACAAGCAAGTGCTAAAGCCGGTGTGGACCTACGGTATACAACTTTGGGGTTGTACCAAGAAAACAAATGCAAATATTTTACAAGCTTTTCAAAATAAAGTGCTAAGAGAAATTGTCCAAGCACCGTGGTATAGTAGAAACGACGATATCCACAGGGATCTTGGAATTCCGACAATCGAAGCTGAAACTAGAAGCTTCGCGAGAAAGCATACAAACCGACTAATCGGACGTGTCAACAATACAGTCCTACAAATTTTGGATGAGAGCAATTTATTGCGCCGACTACAAAGGACGAAACCTTTCGACTTGGCGAGATAATGAATAACCGCGTCTAGATTGCGGAATATGCAGGATCTTTCAGTGAAAAGTAACATGCCATACGTTTTTATTTCATGATAGAAAAATTGATTGATAAGTTAATACTTAGTTGCGATATCTAACAAATTTATATCGTAGGGTGGTGTTTTTTTAGTCAGTAAGAATCTGACACTACTATGAGCACGCGCCTGCTATTCTCATAGTGTCTATGGAAGATTTTTCACCTACCCTCGGAAAAAAAAAAAAAAACATTTCTAAAGTTTTATCCATATATCAAATGTTTTTCAAACATTGATTTCCGGTAACGATTTCGCAGGCAATAAGCTACCGTAGTTTGGAGGTAAATTTGTTCAGGCGTTTACGTTGCAGTCGAGGGTACATACAGACTGAATATATAAAATATATAAAAAATACAATAGTGGACAATAGTTGCCAGTTGAACTATTCAAGGCAGCTGGAGATGACTTGGTAGAGAGCATGATGGCACATTTTGAAAACTAGTCCCAGTTGTGGTTCAACCGAACCGAATTTTACAAGGCAGCTGATGATGGATTGGTAGATAGCATAGACCAAATCATTTCTAAAATTTTGTCAGAGGAGTGCATGTCTGATAAATAGAATCTCAGCATCGTTTGCCCGATCCACAAGAAGACACCCTCAACTATGCCAATTTAAGAGGCATTTGTCTTCTCAGCATTGCACCTAAAGTATTTTCTACCATATTGTGTGAACTCCTGATACTTGTGCCTTTAGGCCAAATTGCTATACAGAGCTACGTGTGGTTTTGGCATCCCTGCCAAACTCGTCCATCTGTGCAGGATGAAAATGCTCGCTGCCCTATCAAGGTCGGTATTGACCTCACCGAGGCTCTTGATGTCAAAAAAGGATTTAGACGGTGATATGCGCTGTCATGTGACTTCTATAACACTATTTTTAAATGGATTGTGCGAGACTCACAAGCCAGCACTAGAGGCACAATCTTTCAAAAGTCTGTGCAACTACTTGCGTACACCACCGACTATATAAACATACCTGGAAGAACTCGACGGGCTGTCGAGTATGCACAATGCACATATTAAAGCACAATCAATCAAAATTGGTTAAGCAATAAACAACGACAAAACCAAGTACGAGGTTGGCCTGAAAAGTTTCCGACCCCAACATGAATATGGCAGCACTCGTCAACAAAAGCTAGGGAATGTGTTTGCGCATATTTTGAAAGGTACTCGTCAAAATTTCAGCCATTTTGGACGAGCAGTTATTGTTTGACGATCGTTTGAGTGAGTCGATGTGAGCGGTTTTGTGAAAATGGAAAATAATCGAGTGTCGAGATATTTTTGAAGGGTACTAGACAACTGTCGAATTAAAGTAAGAGAGATAAAGAGGCTATGAATATGTCCAAAGAACGTGTTTGTCACATATTGAATCAAGATTTAGGCATGAGAAAGCTGACCGCGGCTTGGGTGTCGTGTTTGCTCACTTTAGACCAAAAACGTTGTTTCCAACGCTCCTTTGGCGCAGTTTAGACGCAATAAATTAGCGTTTTGGCGCGGATTAATTACTGTAGATGAAACTTGGATACACCATTATACCCCAAAAACAAAAATACAGTCAAAACAGTGGACTGCGGAGGAGGAATCGACTCCAAAAAAAAAAAACAACAACTGTCGACTGTTTTTTGGGATAGTCATTACTTGCTAAGCTGACGGCAGAAATTGCGAAAAACGATTACAGTTGCAGAATAAAAAATTGTCACCAAGACAATGCGTCGTCTCACACCTCAGCGGTTGCCATGGCGAAAATATAATACACGAATTACTTGACCACCCTCCTTAGTCACTAGGTCTAGCCCCAAGTAACTTTTTTTGTTCCATACGCTAAAAGTTGCGCTGGGAGGACAGAGATTTCCATCAAATGAGGAGGCCATCACCTTCGTAAACAATTGTTTTGCAGAGAAAGACCCCAAGTACTATTTGGGCGGGTTAAAGAGATGGGTGCAACGCAGGGAGAAGTGTGTAGACTTACAAAGAGACTATGTAGAAGAATAAAAATAAATTTCAAGAAAAAATATCTTGTATCTTTGTCAGGTCGGAAACTTTTCAGACCACCCTCGCATATGCTGTCAACAAGAAGGTCCATTGAACATCAACCATTCGGACAGAACGTCACAGTGGGCACCTACTCGTACTACTTCTAGGTAGTACGGGACTTTGCCATGGCTTTGCTAATTCTTCTTAAACGACATCAACACAGAAATCAAAGGAAGAATGCCAAACGGTGTTTCTTTGGGTCTCGAACATCTAAGGAGGTTCTATATAACCCTATTTTACGGCGCTGAAGCATGGAATTTATTGAAAGCAGAAGAAGATTTTCGAGAAAAATTCTTCGTTAAATGCTCGATCCCCATTGTGTTGACGGGTTTTGGAAGAGATTAAATTGTACAATACGTCTGAGATGGCTATGACATGTAGAGCGAATGGACACCAAATCTCCGGCCCGCAAAGTCTTCGAATCTAGCCCGTCATAAGTGGTGCGCACAAGTTCAGGAAACCTCACCCAACTTGGAGTAAGCATCAGGAGGCGATTACCTATAGATCAAGCTAAATGGAGAGGCTTATTGGGTTAAGCGCAGGTTCACCCAGGTTCATTGTGCAACTATACGTATATTTACCACTCTTGGTTAGCTGCACCATCACTAGGAAAGGAATTATTTCTAAGAAAAGCACAAAGTAGAGATAATCTCGATGATGTTGCGGCTGAGACCAGAACTTTTAAGACTAAATTATATTCCTCATAGAGAGAACTTATCAATATTATGTAGCATTTGCAATCTCGCCGAAAGAATTGGAGATACATCTTTGGGAACGATTTTCTGGCCAATGAAGAAGTAGAAGACTTACTTAATGAACTGAATGTTACAAAGTTATTCAGTTATTGTAAAATAGGATATGCTTATGGTGAAAGAATAATTAGTGAAAGCGTTTGAGAACTAACTATTATACGAGTAATTCTATAATTCGGAATAAAAACTAAGTGCACATTCCTACATATTTGGCGCAACAGCTTATCAAGGGCCTAAGCCTAGAAAATATTATAATATTAGAATAGATCGTAACCGGCTTATTCGACTTCATTCACGTAGGTTTACTTTTCGACTCACTCGCTAATCTTTTTTTCTTGCCTTCTCTATCTCTCCTATGCTTGTTTTTCAATTTTCATCTCTTCCCTTTAACTTTGCCTACTTTGATTGTTTCTTTTCACTGCACAAACGAGGTATGAAAACTGTGGCTACCAGTGCCAGAAAGCATTATCAACAAAACTTGCAATCTCTACCAGCAGTTTGAATTCTGACGTTTTGCCTAAAAAGATGGAAATAAATTTTCTCTTCAAAGTTATCATGCCGTAATTATCCTCAAATCGTTCAGCCAAAGCACCAACCTAAAGGATACACTGATAATAATAAATACACTTAAAATACACTTAAAAATAATAAATGGAAATGATGCCGGAGTTTTTACCGCAACTTCAACTCTGCCGTGTCATTGGGATGTATCACCACAATGTCCCAAGCAAAGGTTTATACTATCGAACTTAGCGCCACAGAATGCATTAGAAGAAATCTCCGAAGATCACATATAAATATTTTATCGGATAATAAAGCAGCTTTAAAAGTCCTTAAATTTTAAGTCAAAGTTAGTTTGGAATTATCTGCAAACCCGTTTGGAACTTGTGGCCTACAATAATCTAATACTCAGCTGGATCCTTGGTCACAAAGGCATCACTGCTAACGAAATAGCTAGATAATGCGCCCAATCTTCTTTTATTGGTCCTGAACTCTTCTGCGGCTTACCTGCTAGCCAGCTAAAGATAGAAATAAACCACTGAGAACAGGAAGAAAAGCTCTCATACTAGGACAGGCAAATAGGTCTTGTTCATTTTATAACAAAAGATCGAAAGAAATTCTATCAATCAATAAGTGCAATGCAAAGATTTTAACTAAGTTCCTCACTGGTCACTGTGATCTTAAATATCATCTAAAAAAAAATTGGCGAAAGTCAACCTGATACTTGCAGACTATATCTTGAGGACACCGAAACTGCCGAACCATAGAAATTTAGGTTCATAAATTTCGGTCCAAACCCAAACAAAGTAGAAGTCTGACGCCTGGAAATGTCTAAAATTCCTTTTACAATTCGAAAGGAAAACAGAAATTGCAAAATAAAAAAACTTCACCATTTACCATTTTTCAATGATTGCTGCTTTATTAAAGAGAGTATACCTTCGGATTGTTTACGGCTGACTTGACATGGCCAAAGGACGTCTCCAAAACGGCAGATAACACGGTTATTGAACTTAGTGTGCAAAAGATCGATTGTTTGACGGCTAATGTAGCACATTTGCACCATCCTGCTGGAACCAAAGCCCGTCCAAATCCAAATTGTTCAATTGCGGTCACAAAAACCACTTATCTTCTCTACGACCACGTGTGTCAACGTCCCGCCATTGCTCGAGTCAGAATTAAACACTTTCAGCCCCATCTGACGTTATCTTCTCATCAGCTCAAGTATCTTAAGCATTTTCGAGATTTTGATTTTAGCTGGGATGGAAAACCATCCAAAGAACCACCAACATTATCCGCCCAAATTACCTTAAAAAAAAAAAATTTATTTCGCACTAATTGTGGATATTATTTGTTTAGCCATATAAATCCACTATTATCTGCTACAAATGTTTTAAATTGCGCATGGGATCTTCATTGCATTGTTAACGCTAGAAAATATGCGTTCATCCTATTCCTTTTCACATAACTAAACAACGAAATGTAATTATAATTTCCCACTCTACAAGCAAACACTTTAAAATACATAACGAATAAATATCATGTAATGGATGTACTATTTAAAATCACAATTTCAATTTCTCTTAAAAAGAACCAACCGAAAGGAAAATTCGAGTAGGTACACACAGATGTAAACAAAACAAATATCGAAATGGTATAAATACAGAAAAATTCAACAAATCATTTAAATATTGAAACGAAGAAAATGTGCAAAATAGAAAAATAATGGGTTATTTAATCACTAGGCAAATTCAGTTAATGTGTACTATATAAGCATTACAAGTTTTTCAATCAAAGTGTGCTTACAAAACGTTAATTATTTCTATTCACACATGCGAATTACGTGACGAGGAAAATTTTCAATTCCAATAGATAAGCGTTTAAATTAAAACGGAAATCAATTTCAAAACTTGAAATTACCTCATTTTAAAGTTAGTTCATAGGACAAAACCGTGGCAGTAATATGAGATGCGTTGAATAATTATTATTATTTCCTTTGTTTTATTGTCCATAAATTCTATTTACACTAGTATCCACAGCTCTATTATACAAGAGATACTCTTTTCGATACATTCAATACAAGATGCATTCAATTCAAAGCGAATAAATCTTTAACTTACATTACAAACGTGCAAACACATTTTAGTAGACTGCTGCTGATCTTAATGGTAAAATGAGAGAGAATTTGATTGTTTTTCTTTATTGTGTTCTTTTGTGAAATATTGCATTGGGTGATCTTAATGTTTTCTTAGCATCAGAACAGAAGATGATTTGTAAAGTAAGAATAATCTTAGACTTATAAGCAGGTAATCACGTACAATTCAATTACTATTGGTACTATTTTTATTTCACCCCATATGGAGTGGATATTGGTTTTGATTCATAGTTGTAGATGCACACAGGAAGGTTGGTCGATGGATTTTAAAAAGAAGATGAGGTAAGGTTTCAGTTCGCCAGCCCCCATTAGAGATCGTGGTGTTCCACACAATGTAGTTACTTTGAAAATCAGCGGAATAGAATAGAAGAAGCGTTCGCCGTAGTGGAAGAGGGTTATAATACAATATTATTTATAATTTTGAAGACATTTTTTGTATACATAGAAATGAGTACCAGATTAAAGTGTGAAATCTTAATGGGGAGGCAAATGCTTGATGCAAACAATATTTCATCCATACCACTTCACTTTAAAAATATGATATGCACATACATATATTAAAATCGCCAGAATATAATTGATATCTAGGAAGATATTTTGAAAACTAAATTTATTTATTTATTTATTTTCACTATTGTGAATTTACATGTTAAGCATTTTCAGTTATTAATATGGGAGCATTTCAAGTAAATTTCAAGAGTTATGTGATCCACATAGTGGTTAACGTTAGTGTTATTAAGGGTTAGCAATGGAGCCGATAAACAAGAACGTTTAACTGCAAGTCTCATAAAGATACCAGAGTAATGAGGCTGAATTTTTTCTTTAGAGAAAGAAAATTGAAGAATTGTTATGTACAGGTACAATGTAAAAAGAACCTGAAATTTATCATTTAAAAGATGCGTATACAAGATGTCATCAAAATTTCTATTCTGTATGTTGGTACCACTGTACCGAGTTACCATGTGGAGTTTGAGCTCGATCTATCACTGTGTTGACAGTAGTTGTCTTTTTTAATCATACCTGTGGGTGCTCTGCGATTTTTGTCCTAAAAGAGCATGGAAAACAAGTCACTGAAGACATGATTTCTCGAGCTTCTACGGACCTCACACTTATGAAACGCATCATAACTGGAGACGATACTTGGGTTTACGAGTACGATATGCAAACAAGCCAACGGTCTTCGGAATGGCGTCTCGAAAACAAACCAAAACGAAGAAAAAACGTTTCAAAGTCGTTTGTAAATGAAAGTCATGCTGAATATTTTCTTTGATTACCGTGGTGTGGTGTACTTCGAATTCCTTCCAGAGAAACGAACAGTGAATAAGGAATACTATTAAAGGCGTCATGAGGCATTCGCGCGGAAATATTCGCCGGAAACTGTCAGATTTGTGAAAGGAAAATTCATGACTTTTGCATCACGATAATGCACCATCGCACAAGGCTATCGTTGTGCAAGAGTTTTTGGCCAAAAACCTGACGAATGTCATCGACCAAGCACCATACTCGCCTGATATGACCCCGGGTGACTTTTTTCTGTTCCCTAAGCTAAAACTTACACTTCGAGGAAGACGTTTTGAGTCAATTGACACAAAAAAAAAAAATTCGCTGGAGGAGCTGAAGGCCATACCTCAATGTATGGAGAATTGGGTCAAGCGCTGGCATAATTGTATCGACCTCGATAGGGCCTTCTTTGAACACGACAAAATACATTTTTATAAATACATTTTTTTTTTATTTTTTATTTATTTTTGTTTTATTTTTACACAGAATGTATGTAAACATTAAGAAGGGTGCCTCATTTTTGGTTTCTTTTTTAAGTTCGTGTTGTTTCGACACAGGCAGTTCTAACGTGCTTGAATTATTGGCATGTACATATGTAATATTAAACCCCTGCGATAAGAAATGGATAGTCTTACGATAGGAAAACTCTGGGAAATTCGAGAAAGCATTTCCAAAGTGACTGCTATGTGAAATTTGAAAATATTTTTTTTGGTTGAAATGATGCCCCTTCAGCGTGTGGTGTAAGCAAATTCGTAATAAAAAGTTCCTGAAATTGGAACGCTTGTGGATAAAAAACGCTATCCGCGTGCTCAAGAGACTTAGTTCGTCGCAGACCTCAAAAACTTTGAGGAGAATATTGGATTAATTACTTACAAGGTATAACACTCAAGGATAGAAGCAAAATGAATGTCCGCTTCGGTATAGCTTCTTGTGAACTTTTAATGAGTTGGGAAGTGACGCCGATTTTGATCGTAAAATCATCTATTCGGACGAAGCTCATTTTCACCAAATTTTCCGTAAATAATCTGAAAGTTTAATATCTTATCGGCGTTATTTGTCATCATAGATCTATAGACGCTATTTACTAGGACTTCTTTTCAATTTCTTTGGTCGAGTAGTTTCGACAATACATGGAGGACAAATACGTGTATTCCTTCACTGTGAGTTCACGTTTCAAACATTACATTCGAAAAAGTATTTTATTTAAAACTATATTTATCTGCCACCACCTACAAAATAACTTTTTTTTGTAACATATTTACGAGTATTTCGTCTTCTAAATTTTTTTATAAACCAAATTGAACGTTTTCAGCCATCGAATTGATGATATTTTAAGCCATTAAAATAGTTTGTTTGACTGAACTAATGATTCAAATCTGAAATTCAGAAAATGTAAGTTCATTAGAGCCACTCTTAAAAAAAACCTATCTTTTTCCAGATTGTCATCAAGTAAAGCACCATTTGTTTTAGGTTTAGAAAGAGAATTCACATATTCAATCAGGATATTAATTTGGAAAATAATTAATCCACTGAGCCGATTTGAATTGCTTCAAAGTAAAGGCGGACAGATTGAGAAACGTAATTTTTCCAATTTTTTTATTAAAGCGATGTCCAAATATGATATATCAAAGTCTGATCCAAATCAAATCAATATGATTCCAAACAAACATTGCACGTTATACTTTGAAACAATAAGAAAAGTGTGACTTATCATAGTTTTGCAGCAGAAATCATCAGCCAACCAAAAATAAAAAGGAAAACGGATAACATTAACGTTTTTCAAACCACTGCATCAAAAACAGGTTCCTGCTTGATAGTACAATGAATCAGGGAATCTGATTGCACTGCGATTTGGGTTTCCTTTTAAAAAAAATAAAAACCTATATTTTGAAACTACGAGTATCAACTTTTTTTTTTTAATTTGTACAAAACTATGGTGGTAGTAATAATCTCAATACCACTGCCAAATAAATCTTAAAGATAAAAGTCATACAGGTATTTAAAATAAATTAGCGGACGCCAATTTATTATGGCTGATTAATGTATCGAGTCCCCTTTGGGTTACTGGCATTTATAAATTTTTTTTTTACAAAAGATTTCTGTGGGCAACCAAAACCTAACAGAAATCTTAATTGGAATAAGAAGTCTTAAGTATATTTACAGTAGAATAGCAATATGTTGGCTTAATTTTTTTTATCAATTCGTTTTTCAATATATCAGGTATCTGCCTAATGTAGATACTGCTCCAAATGTGTGAAAACGCACTGGCTTCTAAACAGACTGCCGTAAATAAGAATCACTGAGCTATCACTAATCGAATATGATAGAGAGAAATCGACCTGAAAATGTGGTAACAGGAAACCTGTCAAAATATTTTAGCTGGTTCACGTGCCACATCTAAAGTAGACAGTAAATCTAAATGTATGAATATGCGTGTCTAAAAATTCAGAAAAAACTTTTGGACCGACAAGTTAAAGAAAATTCCGACATGAAAACATTTAGGATTGCAAACCTCCATCTGTCCTAAAATATGGTACTTAACTTACTCTCGAGGTGTATCTGCCTTGCAATTATATATAATAACTGCATTATAATAACTCTTTTTTTGCACAGATTCCGTAAGCTCGCCATTAATGCAAATCAAATCAAAGTATTCGCTCTACAATACATATACAATAGATACTAAATACACTTTCAATGGCTTAATTGTTTGTAAAAGACTTATGCAAAACGAAAATATAGAAATAGACAATTTGAATGTGATTTCAAGAATAATATGAGAAGAAAGATTTCTTTGAGAATCGTGACACACAACTGGCAATCAGTGAGATATGTGAGTATTAACTGTAACGTCAATAAAAAATAAAATTTAATTTCAAACTTCTGCGGATGATTTTACTCGTTGCAAAAAAAATTTAGAGCTATGTTTTGTAAATGTCTTAGCATTAGACAAACATTTACAAAATAACGTACGCAAAGTGTTACTGAAATAAAAGCAAAAGTTTTCAGTAACAGCCTCTTAGTCAGCACTCGCTTATGACGTCGTAAGTAGATGAGTCCAAAAATAGAATAACAGATAGCATAATCTGCTGTATTCACTAATTGGGTAAGCTCCAATATGCTCTGATGTTGCAATATATACCTTTGTAGGGTATATACATCTTTTAAACATAGACAAATAATTAATATAGACCCTCATGTACATATGCACATACTTATGTATATATGATCAATCCGAACCACGAAATCGATTGATGGTTACTTTTTATTTCAAAAATAATAATAATCTTAGAGAAGACAAAATGATGTCTTTTGAATAGATAGATTTAAAATTGATTCAATAAAACTAATGTTCATAAATTTATAAGTTGTATTCATCTACACATTAGGCTTTTTCGGAAGTGAGGTGCGTATTTAATTTACTTATGTGAGATTCCCCTGTTGATTTTAATTTCTCTGTTGTGCAGACTGACTATGCTCTCTAGTGTCTCATTTATATTTCTCTTCGAAACTTCTTTATTTAATTGCAGATCCGCCCATCTTATTCCTGTATGTTCTTTCATGTTACTCCCAGTCATCCAATTATTTTAGAATCAATACAATGATATTTGTTTCGCCATAATTTGTTTAGAGAGTACGTCCGGCAAAGAAATGTACTATCTATAAACTAATATTTTGTAAATATACTCCATTTTTTTTTTAAAACTATTGATATATTTATATTTCCTAAAGCAAATGCCCGATGAATGGAACCTCAACATCGTTTGCCCGATCCTGAAGAAAGAAGACCTTCTGAACTGCCCCAACTACAGAAGTATAAGTCTTCGCAACATCGCATATGAAATCTTGTCTGCCGTAATACCTATGTATATGAACGCCTAAAACCGAACGTCAACCCCCTGATAGGTTCTAATCAGTGCGGTGCGTAAAGTCCACCATTGACCAAATATTTACACTGCGGTAGTTCTTGAAAAAAACCCATGAATATAAAATGGATACGCATCACCTTTTCATCGATTTCAAAGTTGCCTATGATAGCGTGTATAGAGACGAATTATACAGAGCCATGTCTAGTCTTGGCATCCCTGCCAAGCTCGTCCATTTGTGCAGAATGACAATGTAGAACTCTCGCTGCTCCATCAAAGTCGATGAGAACACCACCGGAACCGTTCGATGTTAGGAAAGGTCTTAGGCACGCTCTCATGCGATCTCTTTAATATCAACTCTAAGATTTGATCAGATGAGTGTATACCTGGTGCATGGAATCTCAGCATCGTTTACCCGATCCACAAGAAAGGAGACCCCCTTAATTGCGCCAATTCTAGAGGCATCCGTCTGCTTAACATTGCATACAAGGTCTCTTGCATACATTCTGCGATATTGTGTGAACGCCTAAAACCTTTCATCAGCAGACTGATTGGCACGTACCAGTGCGGTTTCAGGCTACGAAAGTCCTCCAGACTACGAAAGTCCTCCTTCGTACAAATCTTTACACTTCGGCAGAGCCTAGAGAAAAGCCAAGAAAATGCACATCGATAGTCACCATTTCTTTATATCGATTTCAAGGCTTCCTATGACAGTATCTATAGAAAGGAGCTATATAGAGCCATGTCAAGTTTTAACATCCTTTCGTTGTGAGTGGGCATAAACTTCAGCTCAAAATTAACGCGTAACCTAGGCTTTATGGAGAAACAAGCTTAGAACTTCTAAAACTTCTGAATTAGATTTAATTTCACAATTTTTTTGTTGTATGAAAAAATCAGTAAATAAATAACTGCTCAAAAACAGTTTCGCTGCACTTTGGGTAAATTGAGGTCCAACGATAAGCAGAATAGCCTCGCGAGGGGAAAAATTATATCCATTAGTTGTGTTTTTAAATTATCATAAGAACTGAACAATTTTGACCAGACATCGCAATTTCCCAAAGCCAATGCTGTGCGGGCAAGATGGAAGCAGGAAATTCACAGATTGAAGTACCTAGATTCCGATCACAAGCTGCGTTTCGGCATAGAGCATGCTAAATTAAAGATTTTCCGCCCCATCTGATCCTGATGAAGTTTCAGGTGAAATCGATGGTTCCAACAGGATGTCGGAGGACATGGGGGGTGTCATCATTCCACCTACCACCAATGCTGAACATCATTTAGATTAATCTGCACCTTTCGAAGAGTGCGTCAGATAATTGGCTTGTCTTCCTCGGCGAGGAGGATATAGATATCGGCATTGTACAGGAACCCTGGGTGAAGGGTTCATCCATAAAACTTCATCCATCAAGGTCAACCGTTACAACATCTTCTACAAGACCACAAACCAGGTTAGTAACAAACCTAGGACTAGCTAAAAAATATTCCAATGTATTTCTATGTCCTGATTTTAGCTCTGCCGATTTAACGGTAGTTAATTTAGAGGTTGCAAATAACATTCTTTTTATATCCTCAATTTACATGGATCGTGATAGCCCATCACCGTCACAGGAGGTACGCCATTTTACATTAACCCTAGAATGCATATGGGGTGCTATCGCACCCCACTTCAAAAATGGAAATGCCATTTATTTTGTTAATTAAGTTAGTAAAAACATTATTTTTTAATAAAATAAATAAATTTTATAAGATTGTGTTATAAGTTGCTGGTATTTTCAACCCAAAGTACTGGGGTGCTCAGGAACCCCATATGTGTTAACGTTACTCAAAAACCCTTATGCATTCTAAGGTTAATGGCAACGGCAAAAAAGGACAATCTGCTTCTGGGCTGCGACGCAAATGAAAGGCTCTGAAATCAACGAACGCGGTGAGTCCTTGTTTGATTTTCTAGTGATGCCCAACCTTTCTGTTTGTAGCGTGGGTAACACACCAACTTTTGTTTTTCCGAGTAGGGAAAATTTCAGAGGGTGGGAGGAAGTTTTAGACATCACTCTTAAAACCAACAATAATAACCTTAGGGTAGTTAACTGGCGAGTATCCGATCAAATGCCCTTCTCCGCCCACAGATGGATTCTCTACAATGTGTGCCTCGAGGTTGAGGCTCCCAAGCCATTTAGAAACCCTAAGAGAATTGACTGGAAGAAGTTTGGTCAGGTTATTAAATCAAAACTTCATAGAATACCCGACTTGAAAATTCAACCAGTCGAGGAACTAGACGCCAAAATCAGGACCTTCGAAACAGGCATGGGTGCGGCTTTTAAGGTTTCGTGTCCTATTAAATATAGCAAGAAAAAATTCCCCCTGGGTGGAACGAAGATCTATCTAATCTGAGGAAGATAACTAGAGAGATCTTCAATATCTACTTTAAACACAAGTTCTGGCAAACATATAAGGATTGTCTGAAGGTATACAAGAAATCCATTAAAAGTGCCAAGTCTCTTGCTTGGAAAGACTACTGTCAGTCCATTGAGACCATAAAAGACTCTGCCAGGCTGAGTACAATTCTGTCCAAGGAACATTTTAGCTCGTCCTTTATTAAAGGGCCGGATGGGACTTGGACGGACTCCTCTAGCGAGTCACTGGAGCTTTTAATGCAAACACACTTTCCAGGATGAGATTGCCCTCCCACCAGTTTCTCAGGTCGCGCAATCTTCTTCCTGGAATGACATTAAGACAACAATTACAGCAGTTAATACCTCCTGGGCTATTAACAGTTTCTCTCCCTATAAATCGGCCAGCCTTGACGGCATTCTCCCTGCAAAAAGCATTGGACCAGGTGGTCCCATGGCTAGTTCCGATCTACAGAAGCTGCATTTTCCTAAACCACATTCCCCTGAGCTGGAGATGTGTTCGTGTTGTGTTTATCCCGAAAGCTGGGAACCGGGGTCATGGATCCGCAAAGGATTTCAGACCCACTAGCTTATCCTCTTTTCTTTTAAAGACGTTGGAACGCATCTTAGATACACATATTCGAAATACCCTAGATAAATCCCTTCTACCCAAATCTCAACATGCGTACACTAAGGGGCGATCGACAGAGACGGCGCTCCACGAAGTTGTGCGAATGATATAAAAGACAATCCACTTCAAACAATATACCCTTGCTACCTTCTTAGACATTGAAGGCGCCTTCAATAACGTCAGTACGGAATCGATTCAGGAAGCTCTGATCCAAGTGGGTGTGGAAGAGTTTATTAGCAAATAGATATTGACAATGCTAAAAACTAGAATCATTCAATCGACTCTCGGCAACAGCAGCTCCACCATATCTGTTGTTAGAGGAACTCCTCAAGGTGGGGTCTTGTCTCCTCTTCTATGGCTTATGGTCATCGACAAAATTTTGTGTAGACTTGATAGGGATGGAGTTAAGGCTGTCGCGTATGTGGATGACGTGATAATACTGGTATCGGGGATGTTTCCATCCGTAATCAGTGAGATTATGGGAGGTGCCTTGGGCAAGATTAGCTCATGGGCCACTGGATGGAACCCAAGTAAAACTGAACTGATGCTCTTTACCACTAAAACCAAAATACCGACGTTTATGCTTCCACGGCTAAACAATCATCTACTCTCCCTATCCTCCAGTGCCAAGTACCTAGGTGTGGTACTTGATCCAAAACTAAGCTAGAAGCTTAATATTAAGCAACGGGTAAAGAAGGCATGTGTGGCTTTCTATGCCTGCAGCAAGACCTTTGGCTAGAAGTGGAGACTTCGCCCGAAGATGGTCTTATGGATATACACTGCCGTAGTGCGTCCCATTCTTTCCTATGGATCGCTAGTCTGGAAGCCTAAAGAAAGCTTATAACATCAATCTTATCAACAGGGTACAAAGACCTGCGGCTATAAGCGCAACGGGTGCCATGAGAACATGTCCAACCGAAGCCCTGCACCGTTATTCTCGCATTAGTATTATTGTTATTCTGCACCGTTTACCACTCGATCTTCACATTATGCATTTATCATCATGTAGTGCGGTCAGGCTAAGGGAAACAGGATGCTGGTGCACCAATCCGTATGGTCACAACAGTATCCTGAATCTGCTACCGCAGGATCTGGTAGCAAATCCAACCGACTATATAACACCCACAGTGAACTTTAGAAATGACGTCACGGTCAGATTCCCAACCAGGGCGGAATGGGAAACTGGCGTACTGACAAATGAGTTCGAATCAACAATTTTTCCTGACGGTTCAAAAATGGACTGCGGGGTAGGGGCGGGAATATTCTATGATACCCTCAATATTTCCAGGTCTTACCGGCTTCCTAATTCGTGTAGTGTCTTTTAAACGGAAGTTGTCGCTGTACGTGAGGCCTACCGCCTACTTAAGTAAAACTCTACACCCTTAAATACCATTACCATCCTCATTGACAGCCAGGCGGCTATCAAGGCTATAGTATCTGGCACTACATGTTCAAGGCTAGTAGAACAGTGCAAAAAAAAAAACTCGCCTCGCTTGGTCACCGGTTGAGGATGTGTCTCCTTTGGGTTCCGGGTCACAGCACCATTGAGGGGAATGAGCGAGCTGATGAACTCGCGAGGCAAAGATCTTCCCTTGGTGCTTCCCTTGCAAAGGAGGTGAATGTCCCGTTGGGGTCCTTAAGGGAGGAATCTTCGCGCACTGTCTGCAAAAGGCAGGCGGTGCGGAACTGTGTCATCTCCAGGCAGATGTGGCCCAAATACTACCGGAAAAGAACGCAAGATCTACTAAACAGAAACCGTGCAGATATCGCAAGAGTTCTGGCAGTTAGTACTGGCCACTGGCCCATCGGGGTTCATGCGGCCAGAATAGGCATTGCATTTAATGCACACTGTCGCAGCTGCAATACTGCTGACGAGATAGAAACAATCTTACACTTCCTCTGCAAGTGTCCGGCTTTAGGCAAGGCCAGACAGCGCCCCTTAGGTGAACTCTTTTTCGACAACCTTATAGAGCTAGCGGAAATTAGTATTGGGGATATTATCAACTTCCTCAATGTAACGGGGTGGATTTGAATAATCCTTACCCATTTTTCTTCTTCTTTTCCCTAGTAGTTAACGTCCTTGTTACATCCGTTAGGTCACTTGAGTTGTGGTATTAAAACGGCGCTTCTGCGCTAATTAAGTGTCGGCATGGTTTGCTGACACAACCAATTCTACCTACCTACCTACCTACAGTTGAAAGAGTCATAACGCGTTTTCAAAAGACGTTTTCCGATCAGAGAAGATGAAGGTAGGATCGCTAAAAGTGCCCAAGCGAGAGTGATGATCCTAAAGGTGAATGCACAATTAGAAAGCGAACCAGAATGAACACAGAGGTAAGAGGTTTAATAAGAGATTTAAGGAGTGTGCATATTTCTAGCCAAATAAACGGCCGACGTCTTTAACACTCCCGTTCGATAAGCAGAAGACCAGCGATCTGACCACTGCTAATCAGAACATGATGTTCATTGGACATCGGGTGACTGAAAGTAAGTACTCTTCTCAGAAGAAACCAGAGTAAGTCTGCATTCACCACACGGCATAAACGTGTATGGAGAAGAAGTGGAGAGATGTTTGCTAAAATGTGTTTTGCATCCCGAGAGGCATATGTTCGGATTCTATTCTGTTGCAGGGCAACGCTCCTCTACATAGTGCAAGAGCGGGTACCTAAAAGTATCCGGTGTAGCCCCAATAGATTGGTCATGCGGAAGTCAAAATCTAAACTTAATCGAACATGATAATAAAACGGGTTCAGAAACGAAATCCAACTCCGAACATCCCAGCTCAGCTGGATACTGCTGTGAAAGAGGAGTGAGATGACGTCCCTCGAAAAGACCTTATTTCTTTTTTTTCTCCTTCACGTACAAGAATACAATTTTCTGTTGTTATTTACTGTTTGACCTGTGTTCTTTTCTTTACTTTGCATCCTGCTTATTTTTCAGAGTACCTAGTTCATGACAATGAACATCTTCCAGTTTTTATTGAAAAATAAGTTTTCAATGGCCAGCTAGTCGTCGATAAATAGATGAAAATCGGGGGTTGGAAGAAGCACTGTGACCTCAAAGATGTAAAGTGCCGCTCCTGGTATTAGCCAAGGTTGATGTCAGTTCCCAAAATTCCCAATTCTGCTTCATTTGAACTTTTACTAACATCATTCCTATAGGTGGTGGTGTCGGTGGGTGTTGTGGAAATAGAAAAAAATTAAAGTTAATCAAAATGCAGAAAAAACGTGGACTTTTCTGCAAATAGTTTTAAAGGAATACAAAATTTAATTGATTTTCTAGGGTAACACATTTATTAATTCCCATAGCACCATTCAAATCTTTACACTTTAGATTTTTCTTATGAAAATATCCTTTTCCCTCCAAGATAGATCAACCCATAGGCAATATGTTCTTGTATTGTTATTACACTAAAAATTCCACCGATTCTTCAAGAAACTATTCATAATAACTTTGTGTCATATCATCCACAGATTGATACTATTATAAAGAAAGGTGTAGGGTGTTTGTATTTGTGCTTGCACTTGCACTTGCACTTGAAAACATCTAATTAATCTCATTAAATACTTGGGTATTGAATTTCAATTCAAAGAACGCTTTAACACAGCAATTGGATAATTTGAAATGAAATATGGCTCGATGTACTTGACAACTGAAGTACATCTCTATATTGCTTGAATGTTTGGCATACCCAGCTTTTTCAGGAGTTTACATTATCTTGTGGATTTTTATCATATTGACAAATAATGTGTATTAAATTATGTAATATCGCTAATGCCTTGAAGTTTGTTGGTTCAAATAGAAAAAGTATTTTGGTCAATCATGGTATTACTGTTATAGTCTATATGGTCCATCTATCCATTTGTATGTACACACTCCTGATTGCAGTCTTAATGGCCGCATGTCCAAGATTTTGTTCAAATCTAATATTTCGATTAATTTGGCATATGCTATCAGTTAGCCAACTGGGGATTTTACAAAAAATCCTACATCTTCTTTTTGAAAATATGTGCTATTAAAATTTAGCGTTGACCTTTCTACTTTAAGCATAAAATCACTAACATAAGGAGTGTACAACACTGCTGAATGCGTAAGTCAATTGGTTTCTGTAATAAATCTATAATTGCCTTTTGTTATTACTGCTTGTCTTGCATTCGATCATAATATGCAAACTTTTTTTGTGCACTTACAGTGACACAATTCTAATCCGACGTCAATCACAAATGTTTTCTTCAACGCATTGCCTACGGATAGTCAGAGCAATAATAATAGAGTACGTGCGTTGTCTGAAATTTTTTTAGAGAAAGTAAGAAAAAACATAAATTGATTAGTTTAAACGGGATTATTGTTTTTCAAATTATTCTACTTCAAGATTTATACACTTTTTCATTTGATAGAACCAGTTTTCGAAATATTTGTTTCACTCTGAAACCGACACCTCAGAAGCAAACTCTTTGAGCGCCTCTACAGCCTCTTCTGGCATTGAAAAACTTTGAGCACGGTTTTTTTTTTTTTTTGTATGAACAGGAAAAAAATGAAGTCATTAGGTGATTAATCTGGAGAATATGGACAACGGCTCATTAATTCGACGTTTTGAAACTCCAAAAATTGAATTGAGTGACTGTGTGAGAACTAGCATTGTCATGATAGGTAATGACACATCGATTTGTTCTCTCATTCAAAATATAAATACGTCATATTTAGTCAATAGCGTAATAAGAAATGCAACACTTACCGAAATTAAGGAAGAAATAAAGAAACTTAAACCAAAGAAGGCTCCTGGATACGACCTAATTACGGGAGAGGTTCTTAAAGCACTACCAAGAAAAGCTCTAATTAAGCTTCTGTTCATTATAAACGCCTCGCTTAGACTAGAATATGTTCCCAGTCAATGGAAAGTCGCCGAAGTTATAATGGTCCTTAAGCCCGGAAAACCGCCGAATGAAAAAACGTCTTATAGACCGATTTCGCTTCTTCCAATTATATCCAAAGTGTTCGAGAGAATATTGATTAAGCGAATACAGCCGGTAATAGAAGAAGGGCATCTCATTCCGGATCATTAATTCGGATTCAGAAGTAAGCATTCTACAGTTGAACAAGTACATCGAATAACAGATGTAATCGAAAAGCCACGTGAAGAAAATATTTGTTCAAGCGTATTCCTTGACGTCTCTCAAGCCTTTGACAATGTCTGGCGCGAAGGCTTAAAGTTTAAATTACGACAAGTTCTGCCAGAGCACCTATATAATATTTTGAAGAACTACCTTAATAGACTATTCCGCGTCAAATGTGGAAACGAATATTCGGATTTTAAGGGAATAATGGCTGTGGTGCCGCAAGGAAGCGTTCTTGGTCCAGTTCTATATCTATTATACACTCGTGATATACCGCAAATAGAAGGCACTGAGTTAGCTACATTTGCCAACGACACTGCTATCTTGGCAGTAGGTAAAACGGTCGAAGATACTACAGAAAAACTGCAAGAAGCTTTGGATAGAGTAAACGAATGGATAAAGGTTTGGCGAATCGCACTCAACAAGACCAATTCTGTTCATGTAAATTTTACTTATAAGAGAGTAAATAATTTGCCGATCTTTTCAAACTCGGTTCAAATCCCGTTTGCAAACGAGGCTAAGTATCTTGGAATGACACTTGATACAAAGCCGAAATGGAAAATGCATGTAAAGAAAAAATGCAAAGAACTAGATAATAAATATCGAGAAATGTATTGGTTACTTGGAAAATATTCCAAGCTTAATATAGAGAACAAACTGCTTTTATATAAGCAAGTGCTAAGGCCTGTATGGACATATGGTAAACAACTAGGGGGTTGTACCAAAATAAGTAATATTAAAGTTTTACAAACTTTTGAAAAAAAAAGTGCTAAGAGGTATTGTAAATGGGCCATGGTATATCAGAAATAGCGATATCCACAGAAATCTTGGCATTAAAACAATCGAAGACGAAATCAAAAGCTACGCGAGACAACATAACAGTCGACTAGAAAGTCACGTTAATATTACAGTCCTCCAAGTTTTGGATGAAAGAAACTTACTACGCCGTCTACAAGGAACAAAACCTTTAGACCTAGCGCGTTAAGTAATTGCGTCTAAACTGCGGAGCTAGCAGGAACTTCTAATGGGAAGGTACCTGCAAAACGTCATTATTTCGTGAAACGAAAACTACTGGATAAGTCGAATACTTAGTTGTAGTAAAAAATAAAAACAAGTCTGTTTTGAAGGGAGGTTTTTTAGTGGGTAAGAATCCCACACTACTATGAGCACGCGCTGTCGATCCTCATAGTGTCTTGTTGAAGATTTTCACCTACCCTCGAGAAAAAAAACATCGATTTGTGTTTGTTTTACGCAATTCACTGATGACTTGAAGCAAACAACTTGTTGTACAATATTTTAATCGGCATTAAGAGTTCTTCGATCCTCTAAAGCCACAGTAGCAACATGACTCGATTTACCGAAAAAACAAGCGATAGTTTTGTTCGAAGTCCTTCAAGAACGAGTCGCTTTTGTCGGGTATCGTTTAGAGTTTAATTTTACTACTTCAAAGTGGCGGGAAACCATGAATAAAGTTTCAGTTGTGCACAGTAGTACATCAACTATATATATATATTACAAAATTTGAAATATAAAATCGGGTCAGTAATAAAAAGGCCAAGGAAAAATTCATTAAGAGAATGGTTGAGAAAATTTTTACATTTCTGCTAATAACGTATGGATTAAGGTAAAAAAAGGAGAGAGAAACTATAAATTTCTCCAAAATATAGAGAAGAAGGCTACGATTTGCTAAAGCAAAACCATGGTTGGTATATTTATATTAAAGATCCTTTGCACAGAAGTTAATTTAATGCGTAAGGATCGGATGTGCATTGATTGGTTCGCGACGTAATAACGAAGCTTTTCTACGGGAAAATAACAAGGCTTCCTTACAGCACAGAGAATGCTCAGCTATAATTTTGAGCTGCGTTTCGTTTATTGATAATACGAGCTAACCAGTGCTTGCCTGTGTTTTAGTTGACGGTTATTTACTTACTCGTACTTTTTGAAATATAATTGCCAATATATCGGGAATACTCACCAGAGCACAGACAAGCTCGCTCACAACACACAAACACAACCCGTCAAACAGGTATAACAAAAAAGAAATAACAAAACACGGAGAGTGCACCTCCTTTCTGTCAGACAGTCGGCTCTGCTCCTAAGAATTGCGAATAGACAGCTAAAGGAGAATAAAGAAAAAAAAATGATTTCCTCCACTGAGTGTAGATTCGGAATCATGATCAAGAAAAGATTAATTAAATTCTGAATTTCGTAAAAGAGATTTTTGATCAGTCCTCAGTTTTTGGATAGCGGATAACGATAAAACGTACATCATTTTAAAATTCAGACTCTAGGCAATGCAACTGCGAAATACCCGCTCAAGTCCTATTTACTAAGTTTTTTTTTTACAAAAACCATTTTTCTTAGTATTTTCATTCGTCATTAGTTAAGTTATAATAAATACATTTAGTAAGGTTACGTCGAAAAATATAGAAAAAAAAAAAAGGTAAACGTTTGGCCAGCTCTTTAACTGCCTGGACCTAGCTTCTCGCAACCACTCGTGTTGTGTGCGTTACATTTTTCACATGAACGGAAGGGCTTACAGTTTAGTGCCGTATCAGACGGGCACTTTGAGAAGCTTTTTCATGACAACAATACTCTCAGATGTTTGTCAGACGTTCGCGAGATGTGGGACCGTGAAAAAAATGTTCGTGTTTTCTGGCATTCAAACATAGAACCGCACGTACAGCGATCCGACACACTAACCGCTTGCGCCACTGCGCCCCTCGAAAGACATAAGTTAAGGATTAAGTTTATCTTGAAGCGCTCGCACGGGGCCATTAAGTTAGAATAAGATAGTTAATTAAGCTAGTTTTAAGCGTTTTTGTTAGCAAGTAAGATATGCTGAATTAAAAAATTGAAAATGCATTGAGAAATAAATAAGCCGTTTAATTTCATGTAGCAGCTTTTGTGTGGTGCATATGAAAACAGTTTTACATTTACAGTTTTATTATATGTATAGATGAATGTTGACTATTTTTTAGGAACTCTTTTCGCGATAGAAAGTATCCTAAATATTGACTATGAAATATGTCACTATGCCAAGTTTCATCAGAATCCGTGCAGTAGTTTCTGCGTGATACGTGCATAGACAGACAAGAACATTCGACCCTTTACAGTTTTATTATGTGTATAGATAGCTAATATTCCAAAGCAAAATTTGGAGCCATCTTGTGCACATATTAGAAATCATGAACAACTTTGCATTCTAGTTAATATATAATTTTGTGGTCAGAAAGTAAAACCGCCTAAGTCGATTTTCACAGATTCTCAGCAAACAAGTTTAAAATTTTAGTTTTTCCCGAAAACGTATGGGAATTTGGAATTTTAGGCTTGTTCCTTTGCCTATAACTCGGTAAGAATAACAGGTAAGAAGGTACAAATTTAGTAGCATAAACTTCGAATAATACATCTTCAGGTATCCTTAACTCAGTTTTGTCCTAACTCGCCTTAGGCGGTTTTACTTTATGGTCACAGAATCGTCCACACATATTATGTTAGATACACCAGCACAATTCCCCAAACACAATTAAATATATTTGGGAAGAAGTCGGGTGTAAAGTGTACCAAGAAACCTTTCAACTTAAGTAAGGACTTTAAAGTGTCTGAAACTCCATAATGCCAGCGATTTGTCAAAATTTTGTGAATTCTATAGCAAAAAGACTGGAAGCAGTCATAGCCAATAAGGAAGTTGCCACAAGTCGCTGAAATGATGTACAAGAAACATTTATCCAGTTTGTTGCGTGAGGCCGAATTTTGATTTTAAGTTCATATTTTTATTATTCTGAATAATAGGTTTAAGATTTGAAATTTTGTGTAATAAATAATTAAACTAGATATATACATAAAATTATTTTTCCATTGATGTACAGCTTGTTGTTATAGCCGCATTTTTTAATCACAAGCATGCAGTTAAAGTGTATTGTATGTTGTATCGAGTTATACTTGTGAGGCACTGTACTTTTCCTGCCGACTGTATAATTTATTTTCAAGAGAATGCAAATACTCATACAGTGCATGGGCATACTAATTTTATATCTCAGACAAAGCGCACTCCTGCTTTAAAAAAGTGTCATTGTATACATTGGTCAAGTTCATAAGTTTTATTAGGGAAAATAACTAAAATTATCCACCATACTCGTACAAATGTCAAATGAGTTGTGGAAATAAAAAGCGTTAAAACAAAAAACATACAAAATTGTTAAAATTGTTTGATGCCAAATCCTCGTATCCCTTATTGTTTAACGTTTGATCTAGCCTTATCTGTGTATGTATGCGACAGTGCCTAAAGTCGATGCTTAAATTTAATTTTGTTAATTTACATGAAATTTTACGAGAAACACAATTTTGTTTAGATTCCTCCTTTTTTGTTTTTGCTTAATACAAAAGTTAAATCTTAACTGACATGGCTTGAAGCCATCTGGCAAGGATTATCAACCAATTTTTTATACCAACGAATTTGCGGAGAATGTTAACAGAACCTTTTATGATTTCCAATAAAAATATTTAATAAGGAGGAATTTTTTTTTTAAAAAACCTGTGTAAGGATTTCGCAAGAGTTTACACTTCTAATACTTCGGAGCCTAAAAAGCTGATATTCGTACACTACCGCTTATAAGTATAAGTACATTTTTTTAGTTTTTTTTTTTTTCTTTCATAAGACTTATTTTTGTTGAACAACAAAATGAAAAAAGTAAATGAGTTATAGGAAAGGGATCAGCTGGAAAACTATTTTTTTCAAGAAAGGCTTGGCGTGTAAACAACAATTATTTCAATCATTTGCAATTTCATTTATCCAGCAATTTCATATCTTCACTACATCATGTATATGTACATACATAAGCACAGTCTTATACGTGTATATAATAATACTGGAAGAATCCCGCGGCTTTGCCGAGGCATGAACAAATTGGCGAATGCGAGCCAGACTTTTACCCCAGAGTAGTTCTTTCATGTCTCAATAAAGCCGCGAGAATTTTCTAATACAAATATGCAAAGGAATTGTGTTATTGCCTTAAAGAATCATGATAGAAGTGCAATTTAATGACTACTACCACTGCTATTGCCTATTTATGATATGTAGAGGGTGCGGCGAAAAGGAGGTTTATGACATCTCACCATCTGCGTTATTGTCTAGACCTCAGTCACATAAGATCTACGTATGTTTTATTTTTTTCAAGACATTTTTTGCAGATTTACAAGAAGTGAAAAACCCATGAAAAAACCCAAGTTATTGTAAGTAAGATATATGCTAATTGTGGAATATAATGATTTTAGGACGGTGACCTATCCAGATGATATCGTTATAACAGCATTGGCAATCATATGAAAAATATTAAATATTTAATTGGTACAGCTTTATTTAAAAAGAATTGCGATTTACGGATTCCTTTTCCAATAAGATACAGGGCTTTGAACCATAAGGAGTTCAAGTTGTTCAAAGATTGATCTTTGATTTCTGTTGCCTAGCAGCACATCGTGCTGAAGGACACTCTTGATCTACGCATAAATAGTTAATAAAAAAATACAGCTAGCTTTCATGATACGACTGAAACATATCTATATACATATATATATATAGATGGTCTAGGTTGCCTGTATGATTAGGAAACTCTTCACTGGAGCACGCAGCTGATATATTGTATTACCACGGAGCAAAACCCTGATTTTCCCATTTTATTAGAATTTTCTTCCGTGGAAAGTCAAACAAGCACTTCAATGACGATAAGCTTACAGTACCAACACTTACTACATCAGCACTGAATATCTGTCGCCTGATAGCAGATGAAATGCTCTGCAGTATCGTCGCACACTGGGGCTCTCTATATGGAGGGAGTAACCCAAATGCAAAATTGAAATTAACTTTTTTTCATTAAACATTTATATGACTGCAAAGTTAATATAATTGTCTCTCGCGCGAATTTAAGAAAAATTATATGAAATATTTTTTTATGTTAGTCTTGACGTTTATTAAATTTTTAGTGCGATATTCTTTTTTTTTTTTTTAAAAACAATTTTTTCTTATTCACTGATCTTCAATTATTACGGATGTATTTTTATTATATTTTATTCTCTGCGAAAAAAACAAAATTATTAAACTTTTAAATGACCAACAAGTCCACACCAGATCTTGCAATTCACAGCGACCGGATGTTTTACCGCTTTTTCTCTATTTGTTTACTACCTCCCAGCACTGCAAAGATTTACATAATGATAAACAATTATGTTTACTTTGCAGTCTTCTTCTTCCTTTTATCAGCGAGGTTATGATCCGAAAATAAGGGATCATAACCCTCCCACTTTACCGGATTTCTACTGATCCGCCTGTGGGGTTCGCCTTAACTTTGCAGTCATATAAAGTTTAATGAAAAAAAGTTAATTTCAATTTTTCATTTGGGGCACTCCCTCCTTATAAATATCCCCAGTGTGCGTCGCAAACTGTAGAGTCACTTAAGCCTAGCACATATGGATATTAAGCAAAAGTGAAGTGGCCTGTCAAAACGCCGCGCCAGCCAGCAGGTTGTCTGCAGTCTTTTCTGCTAAGACAGCAAAAATACCGCTGATTTCTTTAAAACGTCCGGGGGCATCCTGGAATGTCAAACGAGACACAATTGTGTTCGTGAAAAATCCAGTCATCAATGGAAACCCTAACCGAGGACGCAGGAAGACCCAAGGCAAATTCGGGTCCTGAGAAAGCCTCCTTTGAGCCTTGCATAGCAATTTCATTCCCCAAGATAATGATGTGATCTTCTACCCAGACAAGAGCATTTATTTATATATAAAAATATATATGTATGTGTACTTATGTGGAACTAAAATGTAGCTATGTGCATGCTGCTACTTCAAGCCTCATCCACTTTGCCCAACTCAATCTAAAACCTTCTGACAACAATTCGTACTCGTACAGAACGTCTCGCATTGGTTTTGCATGACGTATTACGAATATATGGTATAGTCGTACACCTATATCACACATATGCACATACATAAAATTGGTGGAATAACATTGCTATTTGATGCATTTAGGAGCGGATTGTGGTCTAAGCCCCAGCAAAAAGCTACCAGACTTTGACTTGCGTGATCACTAACTGCAGCACAACAATCGAAGTATGTGCTGACAATGGTACAGTAGATAGTTTGTTTACTCGTTAACCAATGTTTGCAAGTTCAAGCCCCAGTGGGGAACAGCAAAAATTAGCTACCCGAATATGAAAAAGAATGCGAATAACATCGAAGTTTTTTTCTATCCCTGCACCAAAGAAAGGTTTCTGCCTGGTATTACAATGGGCTGGCGAGGTGCGCTCTGAGATTCGGGTTTCCTTTTTTTAAAAAAAAAAAAAAAAGGTTGCTGGCCAAATGAATTTTGGAAAAACATTCACACTATTCCCTTTGTTACGTGTTTGTATTTTGTTGTTGCTCTTGTTTTAAATGATTGATCAAAAGATCAAAAGGGACATGTTAGTTTCACAATAACCCAACTATGCTCGTAATAGCAGGCTCAGTGTATACATCCATTTAGTGTAATTATGTAATTTGCACGCTATTATTGGGCCATAATGCTACCAAATTATATTGTACATATATTTTAATACGTCATTGTGCTTCGCTTCGCCGCTTCATGCACCTTATTATCTGAATCTCTCAATCTTGGAACAGAACAGGACGACACTTTACTTTGGGTGCATCCCACAGTATCGTGACTATATACAAGTTCTTTGCAGCATATTCCAAAAGTAAGAATTCTAAAAAAACTGTTGTATATATACACGTATGTACAGTAAGTGCTTCTATGCCGTCTTCAATATAAATAGAGAACCAAATTGGGTCGTACGCACTGTCGTATGTATGACGATTATTCAGTTAATATTCGAATTTGTGGTTCCACCTAAAAATATCCATGCATAAACATTATGTACTCTTGTAATTGACCTACCTATGTACATTTATCTTCAATTCGTTTAACTACTGGTACAATCGTCAACTAAATTAGCACTAGTGCATGTTCGGTTGTTAGAAGAACATGTTTTATTGCCCTTTTTGACAATTTTCTGGGCGTGCGCAAGTTTCTACCTCTCTGGGAAGATGCTTATGGAGTACGAGCGACAGATGAGTTTTGGATACAGATAAGTTTTGTGATATTCTGACCACTTTAAACAGAAATGGGTTTTTGACAAAAGCAAAATAATTGAAACGAGTTTTTGTTATTATTTATATTGTACACCTAGAGACAAATAGCGTAAATTACAACCTTATTGTCGGCACTCACACAGAAACGGTTATAAAAAAGCAAAAAGGTTTAAGGAAAAAAATTCTTACTGATATAGGGCTTTCGTGACTTACCAAGATGTTCAACGCCTTTTGACTGGGTGTCCATAGACTCTGAATAACTAGGCATTGAAGACCTCTAATTAGAATGTGACTTTTTCTAGAATAACCTTTTGCATCAAGCAGCTTTTAAGTGTCTTATTTCACTATTTTCTATGCACAAATAGTAAAAACCACTTGAGAAATTTACTTAAATAAGCAGACCAATTAGGAGAAAAAAGATATTGTCTTGGTAACTGCATTTTTAACAGAACATCAAAATACTAAATGTCTCTTCTAAACTATTTTAACATATCCCCTACAGTTGTAGCAGCACATAGATGTGTATATAGCGCCCCATTAAGCTGGTATACACTTTTATGTATCTAAATGTTCCTCAGGGAATAAGATAGTAAGAACTTCATTCAATGGATTAAGTAGATTAGTGCAGACAAACTGGCAAACATACATAGCGACACCCTTTCCCTTTATGAGAAGAAGTGGTAAAGTAAAGTCATATTTGCCAATCATTAAGACCAACGCAACGCCAGGAACAGCAAACTTAAAAAAATTATAAATTTCCTACTCGACGCACGTGTACTATTGGAATCAAAAAGTTTTATGTATGAACACAATAGGCGAGTTTTGGTGAGACTTCCCGACCGAGAAGTTGCCAACCAAGCGACATGCGTTTCGGACAATAAGACTCAATTCTAAACCCATTGATAATATCGCCATTTTCATTGACAGTCAGGCTGCTATAAAGGCCGGATTCCAATAACATAGTCCTTTCAGCTAGAGGCACAGTGTAGGCAAGAGCTCTCGTCGCTAGGTTATCGGACCAAAATCAGTCTTCTCTGGGTTGCAGGTCATAGAAACACACACGTAGAGGGGGACGAACGGGCTAACGAGCTGGCGAGGGGGAAGTCTGCCTTTGTCAGATGCCTTGCAGAGGTAGTGCTTGTTTGGATGAGAGCTGTCAAGAGCGAAATTTGCTCACACTTTCTATCAGTGGCAAACAAAACGTGGAACAATCTGCAGATTTGCGTCATTTCTAGGCAGATCTGGCCGAACTACAACTGGATCGGAGCACAAGAAGTTGAGAAAAAGACTCGGGCAAACGCTGCAAGAATTGTAGCGATAAGCGCGGGTCACTGTCCAGTAGGGACGCATGCATCTAGACAGGGCATCCCTTTTAACATACACTGCCGCAGTTTTAAAAATATAAACGAGGAGGAAACTCTCCTCCACTTCCTCTGCGGTTGCTCGGCTTTAAGTGGAGCTCCACATCGAACTTACCCTTTTCCAAAACCTAAAGAAAATTTCAGAGAAAGTATCACAGAGCAGAGTCCATCAGTTTCTTCAATGCCCCAGGATGGATTTGAAATCGTTTCTTTTCATCATATTAACACTATCTAGCAGACTAATGCTATCTAGCAGACAAGGTCGCGTGAGTTTGTGGTATTCGAAATGGCACTTAAGTGCGTACTGGACTGCAGTGCAGTGCGTAGCAGGAACTACTTCTACCCACATACCTAAGCGGGAATTACTCTTGCTTTCGTTCTCATTCCAATGCCGATTTAGATACATGTTCGGATACAGTGTTCATATTCTGAAGACGTACATTAATAAAGCTTAGAACCACGGTCATTTTATTTGTCTTTATCCCTTCTTCTTCTTCCTATTTCGGCGAGGTTATGACCTGATCACCGCATTTCTACTGATCCGCCTGTGGTGTTCGGCTGTTTGACCTCAGAAAATATCGGCAGGCCTCCCGATTTTGGATCACTCGGTTATTGAGGCCAATGAAATGCCGATGTCGTCGCATTGTGTAATCCAGGCGTTTATAGGCCGATCTCTTCTGCCTCGCGATGTCTTTGGAACGTTCATTGATATTGCCTTTTTAACAGGGTTCAAATGATCTCTTCTTTCAACGTGGCAAATACCAGCTGAGCCCGTCGCGCTCTATCTTTTGTACGATGGTTCCACGGATCTTCGAACTTCTTATTCGATCAACCTTTGTCACTCCTGCTGTCATGCGAAGCATCTTCATCTTGCTTTGTCTGGAATAGACCTGAGTGGATAAGAGAACGAGCAGCTGTCCTTTTTGAACTAATGCGATACCCATTTCCCTCCAAAACGTCCACCCAGACATCAAGTGCTCGCTGCAGGAATGTAGGATCCTCACTTATGATGGCCCCGTCATCAGCAAAGAATAATTGATGTACCTTGGGGTCCACCACTTTACCTTCAAGCAGATAGTCAATGACTGTAATAAAGAGCAAAAGACTTAAGATGGTTCCCTGGTGCACCCCGACTTTGATGGGGCACTCTTCGGTAACTCCAGCGGGGCATCTTACTCTCTTCTTTGCTCCTTCGTACATGTCTATGGTCATCTGTACATAGGTTTTGGAACCCCTCGATGTCTTATCCATTCTATCGTATACAAATACGCAAAATATTGTTACCCTCACTACTATCCCGTAAGCTACAATAATAAATATACGTATATATAAAATATAAAACTTCGGGGTGCATAAAAATCCGATTCCACGTTCTTTTGTGTTCTGATATTATGCGTGCTAAGAGAAGACACTGTAAATATGAACGCTGTTTAGCGGCTGAAAAATTCAAGATTCTTAAGCGATATATCTATTTATTTAATATGCAATATTATAGCCCTCTATCTGTTTACTAAGTTAGTCATTTATTCCTTGATCTATCTCTCTCCTTACCATAGCACGGTGATTTTACTTCAATACTCCGTTGACACCTATAGGCAATTATTAAAACTTACAGACTTTGGATACACAGTCAACTCGAAAATCTGTTCTGGGGAAATGGTGGTGCATTAGTTTATAACGTAATATTGGGAACTTTTTATTGTTCCCGTATTGAATGCCGACATACGTCTCAGTAAACTATTTTTTTTTATAAAACTGAACGTTACTATTGCATTAGCTGCAGATAATATGTTATATGTATCGCCTTCTTCTGCAAATATACGTATGTATGTATGGATGTATGTTTTTATTGTTCAACATTTTTTATAGTTTCATTTGATTTCCCGAAAAACCATTTGGTTTGTCTGCAGGCGGTTATTTAACAAATATATATTAAATTTTTGTGACTTAATACATTTAACTTAAGGTTCTGAATTATACACAGTTATTAATGATAATTAAAATAAAGTGACTTTTTACAGAAAAAGTTAAAATTCTTTAGAAAAAAGGACAGTTCTGATTCAAGTGTATAAAAAATAAAAAAAGTAAAGCAGAAAACAATCAATTTTAAGATATGAAATATGTTTTCAGAATTTTTTTGCGTTTACATAAGTCTTTTATATTTTTTAAGTTTTCTGGTAGCCCATTCATTATTTTTGGAAATGTGTAATTTAGCTGTCTTCTTCCATGGTTGTTCCGAAATAATGGAATGTGAAGTAGACCTTGAGCTCGTCTTCGTGTGTTGACCTCGTGAAGAATCGGTACATTGAAACGCTCGTCTTCGTAGTACTCCAGTGTGACCGTCATTCGAAAGATGTCCTCAACCGATAGAACTTTAAAGGTTTCACCGTGTTGGCTCTGAGAAATTAAGCTGATGATTGAGTTCTGTAATCTCTGCAACTTTTCTAGATGGCTTTTAGCTGCGTTGCCCCAAGCTAGGATACCATACCTAAGTTTCGATTCAACTAATCCATAGTACACTTGTTTGAGCACTTGAAACGTTGAACACCTCTTCAGATAAGAGATTGCGAACATTGCCTTCTTCAGGTCCGCTCTTACCTTTTCTATGTGCTTATGCCATATGAAGTGACTGTCGATAATAACTCCGAGGTATTTATATTCCTCGACTACCTCTATTATTTCTATCCGACTATTGGGACAGCTTTGGTTCTCGAACTTAATTTGTAGCTCACTCTCTTTGTAGTATGGCTGGCGAATATGCATAGCCTTCGTTTTTGAGGCATTTAAAACAAGTCCCATATCATGACACCATTGTACTGCTCTATTGAACTCCTCTTGTAGAAGGTTTTTTGCTGTCTGAAGCGATTTATGTGAAACTACGATAGCAGTATCATCTGCGAAAGCTATGGAGAAGCTATTTTTTAGTGTTCTCAGAAAAGATTAAGGCACTACCAATAGCCTGTGCATAGATAAACAGAAAATGACTTTCAACTCTTTCTCACATAAACGGCTGTGTAGACTCTCTCATATATAATAGAAAAAAAAGTTCCACCTCCTGATAATTTTCACATATATTTTAAAAGATTTCATTCCGAGAGTTTTAATATATCGATGCAGAAGTGGAAACTAAAATAATGCCGATCGTAAGAGCAGATATATTCATAAGCAAAAGAATAGTTGCAAAGCGTCTCGAAATTCCAGCAACGAACATTGCGGCAGGAGAGGGATGTATCCACATAGTCTTAAGCCTGGAACAGACGTGCAGCAAAACTGCATGCAGGAACGCACGTGAAATTGTTGACATTTCATCGTATTATTTTGCTGTCATTCTCACTTACATGAAACGTCAAACACAACAATTTTACTAAATTTTACTATTTTGCTGTTCTACTACTGGAGGTTTGCATCAAAACTAGAAATAGAGGCGACTTGCATCAATGCATGGCCATGCAGTAACCACATGTGTCCTCTTACATGTTAAACTATGTTCTCTAATTTTGCGGAACGTATTTTGATGCACCTCTGTTTCAGGTTTTACTCCAGTGCAGGATCTGCTGCCATTATATTTTCCTGCGATAGGGTGACCAATTTTCACAACCTGCATCGCTGAGTCAAACCCAATCTACGTGCAAAAAGGAGAACATATCTCCAAATCTGCTTTAATATAAATTCGTCAGCCGGAGTAGTGGGTGACCATTTAATTGGCCCACATACTTCTGGCTCAGTTAAGTTCAGAAGAATATTTTATTTGGAAATTTAAGACACGATCTGCCAGGATTGATGGACAATGTTCGCTTAATGCAAATGATAACGTTCTTTTTGCCATAAAGTTCTTGCATTAGGTAATATCCAAGTCTATTCATGGAGAGAAATGCTTCAAACCATTGATCGCCGAGGTCAGCGTATCTCACACCATTCTATGCCTTTGCATGTTGAAGAATGACAAAGCTAGAGTACTAGAGTTATATTAACAAAATATGTAGGTATTGGTGTTTTCTTAGTGCACTTCATTATCCATTATTTATTATTTATTATCTCTTATCTATTATTTATTATTTATTATTTATTATTTATTATTTATTATTTATTATTTATTATTTATTATTTATTGTTTATTATTTATTATTTATTATTTATTATTTATTATTTATTGTTTATTATTTATTATTTATTATTTATTATTTATTATTTATTATTTATTGTTTATTATTTATTATTTATTATTTATTATTTATTATTTATTATTTATTATTTATTATTTATTATTTATTATTTATTATTTATTATTTATTATTTATTATTTATTATTTATTATTTATTATTTATTATTTATTATTTATTATTTATTATTTATTATTTATTATTTATTATTTATTATTTATTATTTATTATTTATTATTTATTATTTATTATTTATTATTTATTATTTATTATTTATTATTTATTATTTATTATTTATTATTTATTATTTATTATTTATTATTTATTATTTATTATTTACCATTTGCTGTTCATTATTTATTCACTACAATGTACCTGCCTAGTTTTTAATTATCTTTTTCTATTTTATTGAAGGTTTTTAAAGTATTTTCCCTTCAAAGTTTATCATTGCCTAATATTTTGTTATCATCGTTTAAAATAATTGTTCAATAGAAAGATATAATTTAAAAATCAAATCTCTATATGTAAACTGCGCGGTGGCTCACCAAATGTAAATTATAATACGAGATAAAGTTGCCTTATCTATCTTATCTACTCGTATCTACACCCCATATGAAGCATTAGAAATTGAGCAACTTTTCCTCCCTAAATAAATGGGGACATGTTGGCCCCTTAAATAGAAGTTCACTTCTTTACAGACAGATCCGAAACCAAAAGTGGTCTGGGTAGTGATGTCATTTCTCCAAAAAAGAAAAAGAATTTCTGACTGAAATGTTATGCACTATTTGCCATAAATTGCAACATTTCACGCAAATCGAGCGATTATTAAGTACCTGGATTTCATCTTCCAAGGTTGTTAAACATGACCACTTGAGATGGCGGAGCTATTCAACATTCCCCTATGATGACCACAGAGGCATTCACTGCAATTGCAAGTCAGATGGACTCGCCAAGGGTGATACTACTCTAAGAATTCAGCTCGAATGGCGTTACTTGGGTAGGGCTACAAGTCGAGAGATTATGGCAGCTTTTTTTTAGGGAAAAAATATAAATAGTGTAAAGTGTAAAATAATGCAAAAATATTTGAAAAAAGTTGCTTTTGTGGAAAGATTTGAAAAATGTCTACACTTCGGATTCCTTAAAGCGATATTTCATACCATCGCGACGGCCTGACGAACATGGCTCAATCAACTCAACTGTTAATACTGATCATTTATATACATACAGTGTATTATAAACTATGTGTCAAACGCAATATACCCTATGGGAAATCGTATAATAATAACCCGCTAGCCGTATGTATGTATGGATGTATGTTTTTATTGTTCAACATTTTTTATAGTTTCATTTGATTTCCCGAAAAACCATTTGGTTTGTCTGCAGGCGGTTATTTAACAAATATATATTAAATTTTTGTGACTTAATACATTTAACTTAAGGTTCTGAATTATACACAGTTATTAATGATAATTAAAATAAAGTGACTTTTTACAGAAAAAGTTAAAATTCTTTAGAAAAAAGGACAGTTCTGATTCAAGTGTATAAAAAATAAAAAAAGTAAAGCAGAAAACAATCAATTTTAAGATATGAAATATGTTTTCAGAATTTTTTTGCGTTTACATAAGTCTTTTATATTTTTTAAGTTTTCTGGTAGCCCATTCATTATTTTTGGAAATGTGTAATTTAGCTGTCTTCTTCCATAGTTGTTCCGAAATAATGGAATGTGAAGTAGACCTTGAGCTCGTCTTCGTGTGTTGACCTCGTGAAGAATCGGTACATTGAAACGCTCGTCTTCATAGTACTCCAGTGTGACTGTCATTCGAAAGATGTCCTCAACCGATAGAACTTTAAAGGTTTCACCGTGTTGGCTCTGAGAAATTAAGCTGATGATTGAGTTCTGTAATCTCTGCAACTTTTCTAGATGGCTTTTAGCTGCGTTGCCCCAAGCTAGGATACCATACCTAAGTTTCGATTCAACTAATGCATAGTACACTTGTTTGAGCACTTGAAATGTTGAACACCTCTTCAGATAAGAGATTGCGAACATTGCCTTCTTCAGGTCCGCTCTTACCTTTTCTATGTGCTTATGCCATATGAAGTGACTGTCGATAATAACTCCGAGGTATTTATATTCCTCGACTACCTCTATTATTTCTCAGCCGTTAAACGTGGTTAAAACTGAACTTTATTGGAAATATCTTTTGGAAACAAAATAATTTATTAGTTTGGATTGAATTCAAAACGAAAGTGACAAGATCGAAATCTATTATGCACGTTTCTTCTTACAGGCTGCGCCCACAAATGCTTTCGAAGTATAAATAGTTTAGTAAAATCTACAATTCGCGACCAGTAAGCCATAACTTATCTTTGTCGCAGAGATTATAAAATTTCTATTGAACTATGAATACCAATCTTACCTACTCAGAAGCTGTGCTTAAAATCCAGTTCCACAGGGTACAATAAAGGGGAAACACAAATTGTACCATAAAGCAATAGTAATCATACATAGACGCCCAAAGTGCACGTGTCGATTCTCCTGTCCGCATTACGAAATTCCAAATAAGTTTCTTCAAATCCATCTGTAAAGTCCACTTCAGGTATTCCTACTTTACTTAGAATTTCTTAATTTTTATATTTTTGCCTAAAGTGGGAAAAATTGTTATGTTATGATTCTTCGACTAGAAAATCCTAAAAGCATTTACGCAAACATATTGACATTTCGTGTGGTTTTAATTTTCCTATGCATTTTTAAGCAAGTACTTTGAGTATATAGTAAAACATAAGCATTTACTAGAAGACATAGCCCTTACTAGCTTCGGATGAAATTTGATATTTTCTCGAAACAATACATACTTTATTTTCGTTGGAATTCACAGCATCACCTCTCATTAATTCATATCATACATTCCTTACCTATTAATAAATCCCTAACCTATCTCAACAGTAGTGTAAATCTCCACATCACAACCCATAGTGCTGGAGTGGACTCCAATGGACAATGTCCAATACTTTCACATATTATGTATCATATAGGTTTCACGGACATCCGTGCTAAGTATATGCACCCCAAATGTGCTCACGTCAGTACTTTTTCGTATTTCCACCGATTTAGAGTGAAGGTGTACAATTGCATTCAGAAAAAGCAATACTACACCTTCTGCGGAACATATCCTCAAATTGCAAGTCTGACTGTGAGAACATTTTTTTGCTTTTGCTTGTAAATATAGGATTTTGCCTGCAAACATTGTTCGAAGTTGGAATGACTAAATTTTGGCTAAGAAAGCAACAGATGTCTTTTAATTATTTGCTACCCCCCACAAACGGCAAGGAATAATAGTCTTTAAAACTTCTGTGCATTTCTTTATACACCTATGCGTCCCCATCAATCGTCACGATTTATGTGCGTTGGCGACATCAGGACATTAGGAAACTATGGAGCCAAAGTTGACTCTTTCAAAACATGCATAAAAACCTTACTTGCTACATTTATTTTCTGCAGGAAACACTCGAGTGGGACTATGGAGTTTAGAATGTCCTATATCCTATACGTTTTAACGCGCGATTCTGTACCCTATCTAGAATGTGGAGAACGGTCTTGGGTCCACCAGAGCAGATTTGGGTGTTATAATGCAGCTTTGGGCGAAAGAATGTCTTATATATTGTAAAATATTTTTTCCACCGCTTAAGAAATCGTAGACATTTTGCAGCATTTTCCGCGACGTCGAATATGCGATAATTCCATCGAAAATGGTTATTAATACGCATATCGAGAATTCGGTTTTAGTGATGACGTGAATATGAAAAACTGAGGATGCTGTCATCAGCGAAGGAATGGGTTGGATTGAAAGTTGCAGACAAGAAGTCATTTACAAATATGAGAAAGAGGGTCAGAGACAAAATACGACCTTGGGGAGCACCAGCATTTATATAGAGAATTGCAGGCTTGAATCCGTGCAAGAAAACTTGTATTGAACGAGCCGAAAGGTTGTAATCCATTGAAGAAAAGACTCATCGATACCAAGTGCACGCATTTTCGACAAAAGAGCCTGGTGCCAAACTCCATCAAACGCCATAGAAATATCGAGCACAACCATCTTTGTTTCCTTGAAGTGATGTAGAGATTGGTGCCACTTCTAGGTAAGATATGCCATCCAATCACCAATGGAGGTAGTAGTGTACGCGTGCGAAAGTGGACCTGTTCCATGGAAAATTCGACGCTCTCAAGTACAGGCGGCGACAAAGCACTATCTGGCGTCATGGAGTTCGTTGCTCTATTTCGAGCTTAACAGCTTAACGAAACGAGCTTAACTATAACAGGTACATCTACATTCCCGATGGATTAAAGTAGTGAGTTGTTAATTCTCGAAAAGATTACAAGAAACAAAGAGTTTGATGATAAATAAATGTAAGAATGAAGTTAAGCCGAGTACTTAATTACCTAAAATAGCCGTTGCATTTCCTTTTTTACTTTTTGAATATGTAAAGTTCTCTTCAGTTAAGTTAGCTTTTTCATAACGCAACGTCGATAAGTTGTCACGCGCCAAGAATATAGTAAAGACATTCGCTAAGAAATAAAAACTCTATTCGTGTAAAATTAACTATAATTGAATTGTTTACCTAAACGTTTTAACTATTATAAAACTTAAATTTATATAAATAAAGTGAATTAAAGTTAAATAAAGATCGGAGAGTTTTATTCGCATAAAACAGCGAATTTCCCACATAAATACCTTCAAACATCGTTCTATTTAATGAAGTAAGGCTGTGATTTTGTTGTGGGCGCCGTGGCGTAAGTGGTTAGTGTGTCGGATCACTACGCATTAGGTTCCAAGTTCGAATCACAGAAAACACGAAAAAGTTTTTTCACGGTCCCACCTCTCGCGAGCGTCTGACAAACATCCGAGAGTATTGTTGTCACGAAAAAGCTTCTCAAATCGCCGTTCGGAGTCGGCATTAAACTGTAGGTCCCTTCCATTCGTGTAAAAAATATAACGCACACAACATGAGTGGTTGCGAGAAGCTAGGCCCTGGCACTTTAAAGAGCTGTTGCGCCAAATATTTGCTTTTTTTTTGTGATTTTGTAATTGAAGTCACCTATGGAGAAGATATACCATATAGATGCAAGTCATACAGAGCCATGTCTTGTTTCGGTGCCCCTTCCAAACTCATTCACGCAGCTTCAACAGGGTCAGTAATAGAGAAGGAGACGAGCTATCATGTGAGTTCATTAGCATTGTAATTGAAAGGATTGTAAAATATTCCCAAGCAAACATTAGGTGTACGATCTTCAAAAGTTTTTACAACTACTCGCTACGCGACGGCATTAAAATAATTGCAAGAGATGAGACCATCATAGGTGATTTCGATGCCATTGCTGCGGAAGCGTCGAATATGGATTAAGCGGTTAACAAGAGCAAAACCAAATAATTTCGGTAGTTAAAAACGTTGCCTACTTAGGCTACAAATTCTGAAACCACACCAGTGCAGAGATGTTTTTTTCGAGTTAATAAGACAATTGAGTAGTAAATACATCTACAGAACAACCAAAGAGACCTCATATTACAGCACCATCATCACAGTTTTGCTGTATGATGCCAAAACATAAACGTTCACAAGAGCGGATGAAAATATTCTTAGCCTCGAAAGAAAAGTTATTCAATTTATCGTCGGTCTTTTTTGCAACAGAGAGTAGAATGGAACGACGGACTATACGAATTTTATGGTGACATCGCCATAAAATACGTTCTCCAGGTAAAAAAGCCTAACACAGTACAAAATTTCGACCAACTTGGCGTTAAAACCTGGAAACAGCAGGCTAAGAATCGAGCTATCTGGAGAAGTATGTTTCTTAAAGCTGCCACTTTCCAATGAGGACCTTTAAAATTCCTTTTAAAATTCACCTTAAAACGAACAGTTTTGAAGCTGAGGCGAATAAAGTAGGGCTTACGATAAACACAGCCAAAACAAATGCCCTGATCACTTCTTACACACGCGCTCAATTTAACATTGCCGGACAGGTAGTCGAGAAAGTAGACAACTTTCTATACTTAGGAAGTGTAGTCTCAGCTAACCACGGTGGCACCGAACTGGATGCGTGCAGCAGAATCGGGGGGCAAAAGCTGCGTTCGGAATGCTATTGAAAGTCTGGAGAAACAATGATCTCAGCTTACGAACCAAGCTGCGACTATTCGGCTCCAACGTTGAATCAGTACTGCTGTATGGGTGCAGTACTTGGAAGGTGGATACCACTATCAAACGCAAGCTGCAAACCTTCGTAAATAAATGTCTAAGAATCATCTTGATGATATTTTGGCCCAATTGTATTTCCAAGGAACAATTTTATCTTAGAACGGGCCAAGAACCTATAAACACTACTGTACGAAGGAGAAAGTAGCAGTAGATCCGACCTCCCCTTCGGCGCGAAGACAACTCTATTGCGAAATACACCATGCAGTGGAATCCGCTTGACAAGGCAGGCAGAACAGCGGGACGCTCTAGGCAAATGTGGCGCAGGACAGTCGAGGAGGAATCAAATTCTTTGCAAATGAGTTGGAGGCAGCTCAAACGCGTTGCAGAACTCCGAACAAGATTGAGCGCAGGCGTTGTTTACGCCCTATGCCCCTCGAGGGGTTAAAGGATCTAAGCATTGCCAGGTCCACCGAGGTAAACGAACCATTCACATTGTCACATTGCTGATCAATTCTACTTCCTCCAGCACTTTAGCGACAATGACAAAGGTGATGTCATAAACAAACAATACTTTTTTAGTCTTCTCGGGTACGGGGAGCCAAAGTACGCCATCGTACATGATATTACACAGCAGCGGACCTAATACAGAGCCCTGTGGTGTCTTTGTTTTCCCTCGGGCCACCGTTGGAATTATATGTATATCAGTATTTTACGCCTGAACTAAACCTCAGTATTCGCATGTCTTTCAGTGTTCGTAAAATTTGGCTCCATTTAACCGTATTAAACGAATTTTTGATGTCGAGTATGTACTATAACTAATCGATAGTTCTCATTGCCTCCTCTCCACCTTCTTCTTTGTATAGCATCACGTGTCATCTGAATCTAAATCTAAACTTCTAGAAGGTCTTTCTTTCGACCTGCGAACTGCAGGTGCTGTGAAAATCAAATCGAACGCACGCACACAACAACGCGCGTAATTTGGCATTGTCAGGGGCGGCACAATGGCGGATTATGGATTATTCCTTGTCGGAAATTAAGATACTCATAAAAAATACACAAGTTCACATCGACACGGCAGTCATTTTCACGTTCATACGAAATCGAAACATAAATTCACAAATTCGCAACACCTAACCTCAAACTATTGGCAACCATTTCAAAACAATGCTTAAACATATTCACAGCCAAAATAATTGAGGAAGAATAAACCCCCGTCTATTTGAAATACAGTGGGAATTTTTCCGAAAGTCCTGCAGGCTTTTCAACTACCGCCTCCAGGATATTGCAAATAATACCTATAGAAGCTAAGATCCACCTAGCCTTATCTAGCATGCAGAGTGGACGATGCCACGTTCATTGTCGTTTTCACTGCAACGGGAAGACTCCTTACTTTAGCCACGAATATGTTGGTAAACATATCTAGATGTGCTTGAACTTCCGTTTTGACCACTATGTTTGCGATGCCGTCGGTTCCTGTCTCTAATTTTGTTCCAAATCCTGATTAATTCCACTAGAGTTACCACGGTAACATGCCCGTGTTTTTACATGGTTTCATATGTAAGGTTTCAAATTAATAAAGAAATAGTCATATGACAATGTTTTGTAGAAAGTCTGGGAAACTAAAAATAGATGGCTGATATGCCACATTAAAATAGAATCAATGCGATGTGAAATGTAACTCTAAGATTGATTTTATGTAATGAATTCTTATCCATCACACATGCTTCCATAACATAAGCTAACCTAAGCCACTGGTTAAGGTTTAATCACCAAACAAAAACGGACTAAATAGAATAAAATGATTAAAAGGACAATGCATAGCTAAAGCTTACATACACGTATATTAATACCCCAGCTGCTGCCAAAAGCTTTGTTTTGTCTGCACAGTATTTTTCGTAGTTCTATGCATTCGAAATATCATTTACTATGACTTAAGTAGACTTCTCATCTCAAAATAAGGCAAATTATAAAAGACGAAACTTAAACTGAGTCGCTTTAGCCATGCCAAGACGTACAAATAGATCTAGGACCAAGTTTAACATCCGTCCCAATCGAATCAAATATATCCCAACACACAAGAACTATAGAGACATCTTTAATGAGTTTGACAGAGAATAGTTATTAACGCGAATGTATTAAAAATCCTAAAAGTGGTGCACCAAAATTTGTAAAAATACTGACCCAGAAATATCTGCGAACATGGGTATAAAAAAAAGGAGCCTGGACACAAGCTAAATGGTTTCTATAGGACAACTATAATATATCCAAAGCCCCGGTTGCGACGGCAAAGCATGCAAATTTTGATTGGGAGTGCAAATCTTTAAAAATACATGTAGGAACAATAGTGAAACGATGTAAATATTACCAGGACCATTACCCACAGCATAAATCTTATTTAATAAGTCGGTAGATACTCTAAAACTGGTCCAAACAAACACTGCGGTAATCATCCAATAAAGAATTTGTCGGACACATAGGAACTAAGTCAACTATGAATACAGAATACAAGGGATCGTTAAGAGGAAAAGATAGATAAGATAAGTCTATGATTTACAATTTTCTAAATACACAGTTTTTATGGAAGCCTGGCATAAACCAAATTCATTTTGAAGTTATTGAAGTATGGTTATAGAAAACAATATAACACAGAAACTGTAGGAGTCAGACAAATTGCTTACAGATATGAACGAATTAATTATATTATGTGTATGGGTACGATTGAGCACATAATTCCACACAGATTCAAAGATACGGAACACACGGAATGTGTTTAACAGGGGCCGTTGGTGAGTTAAAAACGATACGCTGTGGAATAAAACACTATAGAGTACGTTCAATTTTTAATTAAGCGTAAAATTAAAAAAGAAACTACGAGTATGTATGTAGGTGTAAGGGGTATGTACTATAATTAGTAACTTGGACATTGTTAACATTACCAATTAGGTAAATAGCAACGATAATAATTGGAGACCATTAATACTTATTTCATGTAGTTGCTCTTAGTGAATTTGATTTGAAAGTTATACCACAGAATTACATTATTAGCTCTTAATAAGGCTAAACTATTTATTTGTATAGAAAAAAAAGTAATCGCTACCATTTGCATATAAAGACATGTGACGAGTATAGAGTAAAGGGAGTAAAGTGCTGAAGCAAAATTACAAGTTTGTTATATTATGCACTCACCTCAAATACGAGTATCCATTCAAAAACAATTTAATGTAAATCTTTAGACATAAAAGGGTTAGATGGTTTGTGGCTACAAGCGAAGACAGCCGACGGGTACTTTATGTATATGCATGCTAGGTGGATACCTATATATTTATTAATTAGTTGATATCTTCGAAACGAACCCTTTACTAGAAATGCATTGTCATACTTTCATATAGCCAATCTGACTAGGATGTACAATATGTACGATGCATACCTAGGTTATGTAGATTTTAAATACGTAAAAAACAGCCACAATGAAATCACTCTTACCAATCTCAGCTTTATTCTAGTTTTTGTTAAAATTGAAGATTAAAATTACATATTTACAATTCATCCAAAATAATTATAACCAGTTGAAAGACCGAATACTTCAAAAAAGACTGAATTACAAGTCTTCTCTAAACTGAAGTAGTATACTGCTATGCGTTACATTTCAATGTAAATGGTCACAAATAAAAGGCACTTTGAACATTGAAGTTGGAGTATTTTTAATTATATATTGAGTTGGTGACGTTTGTTATCGAGTACGTTTGTCATCGAGTACGTTTGTCATCAGTGATGTTTGACACCTTAAATCCGATCTGGCAACTTTTACCAGCGTTTGAAATGTGCCAGTTAATCATTCAGTCAGCTATTTTGGCGTAGTAAAACAGAGTGCAATTTCTAAAAAAAATCGATACATTTTGCAATTTTACTTCCAAAAAGGCGAAAATACTGCGAAGGCTCGTGACTAAATTTGTGCAGTTTATGATGAAGGTACTTTATCAAAAGCAACAGCCAAAAGATGGTTGGCTCAATTCCGTTCCGAAAAATGTCGATGAAATTCTGAAAAAAAGCTGGAAGACGACCGGCACGCAGATAAGCAATCCTAAAATCGCGTAGGAACCAAATATCAGCTTTAAATCATTCGGAAAAGACTGGCTACACATAGAAGCTCGACGTTTGGGTACCGCAGAACCTGACAAAAAATAAAAATTGCTGGACAGAATTTCAATTTGTAAATCGGTGGCGAATCGAAACGAAATCGAACCATTTTCGAACTGGTGATGAAAAATGAATCACATACGACAAAGTGTTATGAAAAAGATCATGATCCAAGAATGGTGAGGATGCCCAAACTGTTGCAAAGTCGGAACTGACGCCAGGGAAGATGATGCAGAGTATTTGGTGGGACTGGAAGGGACCCATACATTATGAGCTGCTGCCGCCTGAGTTGATCAACAGATACTTCTTTGGTGGCCAGTCAAAAACTTAGGGGGGTTGGCTGGGAAGTTTTGATACATTTATCGTACAGTCTAGGACTTGCGCCATCGAATAACCATTTGTTTCTGTCCATTTAGTATTATCTTAATGGTATAAAGTTGAATTCCATAAGGGACTGCAGAAATCACTTGGCAGAGTTTTTCGGCAAGAAATTCCGGAAATCCTATGAGGATGCAATTTTGGTTTTGCCTGAAAAATGGCAAAAGATTTTTGATCAAAATCGACTGTAGGTCAAGCGAATAACGTTGTAACTGCAAATTTTGGTTTTTCTTGATTTTAATGGAAACACTTTCAATTAAATTCAATTTTATATATTTTAGTACAACATTGTACCGTCATTCCGAAGTAATGGTAGAAGCAGCAAAAGTTCGACTCCCAAAGTTAGCGGAAATATATTTGAAAATGCTTTACGTTTCAATTTGATTGTTCAGTACGAAGTTCTCTTCTTGCTGCAAGGTCTTCAATTGTGAATTTAAATGGATAAAAAATATAAAACAAAGTTCTTGTTCACTATATTGACGAACAATCTCGAATTTGTTATAGTTTTGTAAAGTTAAATTAAGTCTTTCAATGCCACACTACTTGTGGCTTTTGGTTAATATTTGAATGCACAGCTACATTTAACAGCAATTTTTGTAAAAATTGGTTTAATATTTCTGATAAAACCATTGCTCGGGGTTCCAATGGTATAATGGTGCAATGGTCATCGATTGCCACGCTAATGGTTCATGATTCTAACGCTGATGTCAGCAAGCATTTATTTATTTCTCACAAAATAAAATAAGTCAGTCCGATCAATTGCGGAAGCTTGTGTGTACACTACTGCGAAGGCATAACACTGTCAGTAGCTTGGCCATATGACTGGAAAATCTATTCGCTCTGTTGGAGGATTGATATGCCTATGACATCGATAGTCGGGAAAAAAATACAGTGAATCAGAAGCAAAGAAAAAAATAACTAAAAATCTCTCCAGTTATTTGGACGCCACCCCCAGAGTTTCTCTGAAGCATAAGCAACTGAGCTTCAAACCACTAAACCAAATCTATCTCTCTCTATCTGTCCTGGCGTCTCCTGTCATCGTGATATTGACAATTATGTAGTAAACAATATAAAAAGCACGACGAAAAACAATCGAACGCTCTAGGTACTCAGAACGCTCTAGGTACGCAGAATGATTGTGTCGATTTTTTTGCAGAATAATTCATCACTAATACGCGCAAGTACACAATTTTTTCGAAGATATTCCTACCGTTCAACATAGACTGGCCGCACAATTTGACGCCTAGCCTAATGACTTGTGGGCGCCGTGGCGTAAGTGGTTAGTGTGTCGGATCACTACGCATGAGGTTGCAAGTTGGAATCCCAGAAAACACCAAAAAGTTTTTTCACGGTCCCACCTCTCGCGAGCGTCTGACAAACATCCGAGAGTATTGTTGTCACGAAAAAGCTTCTCAAATCGCCGTTCGGATACGGCACTAAACTGTAGGTCACTTCCATTCGTGTGAAAAATATAACGCACACAACATGAGTGGTTGCGAGAAGCTAGGCCCTGGCACTTTCAAGAGCTGTTGCGCCAAATATTTTTTTTTTTTTTTTAATGATTCGAAAAGACTGGCTCAACACGAGATAGGACAAGGGCTAGCAAACCAAGAACAGGCCTTTCGGCGGAGAATGTTGATGGATGTGGAAAAGTATCCAGAAACATCATCAGACGACAGGCCACGCAATTGGGCATTTTCAGGCGGTCTCTGCACCGTACTTTGGTGAAAGACTTGAAGATTCCGTATTAAACTCAGGTGGTGTATCAGTTTCTGCCCGTTTAAAAACCTCAGCCATGGAGAGGATGGTTTCACTTTCTACCTCTCCGGACATGTCAACAAGTAGAATACTCGCTTTTTGGGCACTGAGAACTCCCGTATTATTCAAGAATTCCCTTTACCTTCACTAAAAAAGTTGCTGTGCTGAGCGGCGCTTGTGCTGAAAGGGTTAAAGGATTTTGTTAGGATTTCACTAAAATCGCGCATTTCTAAAATGAAAAGGAAATAATGCGGAATTACAAAAGATTTTAAACGAGAGCACTGAAACCTCAGATCTTGGTTCCGAGGATTTGCAAACGTTTTTTTCATTTTTTTCAAAAATGGTTTTGAAAGCCAATTTTCAATTCAGATCAATCTAAGTATGACATTAATTGCGACAGAATTTTTTCGCGGATTCAAATACTAATCGTTTTCTAAAAACGTAACGGTTTAAAAGAAATAAATTTTTATAAAAGCGTTTTGGATGCCAAAACATTTAACAAAAAACACAAGCACATAATCGGATATGTATGAGTTCATACATGCAAATGTACATGCCTAAGAATTGAGCCTATTCAATTAAAACGTATGTTGTTGGTAAGGTGTTTATCAGCAATATGTGTGCATAAATCAACCTTGCACAGAAAGAAGAAATCCTAAAAAAACGCATGTTTCCATTTTACAGTGTTCCTTTAACTGGTTTGTATTCAAAATCGTACATACGAGTACTCGTAGATATGATATATTATATATAGGTACGCTCATCGGCCTAAAGGCATCTAGTAATTGGTGTTAATTGGTGTGAAGTAAATCATCCGACTTTTGTCTCCGATAATGGAAAATTAAAATTTTAATTTCAAAACGGCATCTAATTAAGAAAAAATATTAATAATATTCAACGTTTTGCCAGTTCAAAAGCTGTTAGCCCATCAATCCTTTGATCCCCACACCACCACCAATCAAAGAATTCTGGCAGATACCCTTTAACGGCTTGTGTCGCTCGTAGCATCGTATTGCTGAAAAATACGTCCACGTACATTACGTCTAATTCAGAGCAAGACTGTCTGTTAGAATCGTACAGTAACCCTGTCATTAACTGTAACCGTATCATTATCTCTAAACATTGGACGATAGAACCGCACACCGGCCGGCCGGCGTAGATGGAGAGGTTTCTCCACAATATTTCTACTTCTAATATATATAAGTAGGCATGTACCCAAGAAGATAAGAATATACATGATTCAGTATGATTTTTGATAGTATGTTAATTCAACTTTTAGAAATATTTTTATTATTTCATTGCTTTGTTAAAGCAGCTACTCTCGGAAGAGAACGGTCTATGCTTCGATGGTTTGGTCACATAGTTCGTATGCCCCAGAACGGCTTCCAAGACGTGCCATGATTACCGTGCAATCAGGTAGGCGACCGCTTGGTAGGCCTAGAAATAGATGGTTGGGTCAAGTCCGACATCTCTCCTGGAGCCATTTAGGGATTCTCCTGATGAGTTGAAAGCAATGGCGGAGGATCGAGAAGAATGGTGAGTTCACCTGTGCATCCTACCCCGTAACCCTCATGAAGGATTAGCGGACTATTGAAAATGTATGTACATATGTATGTAAGATGTGTGACGTTTAAGATCGGGAAATGTTCAACCACTGTAAATTCTTATTCTTCGTGCATAGAAACTTACGGTTTTTGCCTATTTAACACTGCGTTCAAGTTAGTTAACAGTTATGAATATCAGTTTCTTGTAAGTTCTTGTGCGGTTATAAAGATGTCGAGTAAAGAAGAGAAGCACAGAATTACACTTTTGCACAGATACTTGAAAAATTCAGATTATAAATCGGTACAAAACTACTCTCACAGTTCAGAGAAAGTAAGGCTCGGAACGGAAGTCTGGACCTATGGACTCCACCCTTCAAAAGGACATTGAAAAGACCTTTAAGCGCAGTCCCAATATTTCCGTCCGAACTGCAGCAAAAAAATGTTCGACTAGTACGACTACCCTCCAGTGAGCAAAAGTTCGATCCGGCTTGTCTTCCTACAAAGTTAAGAAGGTTCCAGATCGTGATGAGGTTAAGCAGGAACTCGTGAAGAAGCGAGCAAGGCGTCTGTATGAACATTTTTTAACGAAATATAATTGCTGCATTATGGATGACGAAACGTACTGCGTCGCAGATTTTGGACAAATACCAGGTAACGGGTATTACGCCGCACTATTTGTAGGTGGGCGCCGTGGCGTAAGTGGTTAATGTGTCGAATCACTGCGCATGAGGTTCCAAGTTTGAATCCCAGAAAACACCAAAGAGTTTTTTCACGGTCCCACCTCTCGCGAGCGTCTGACAAACATCCGAGAGTATTGTTGTCACGAAAAAGCTTCTCAAATCGCCGTTCGGATTCGGCACTAAACTGTAGGTCCCTTCCATTCGTGTGAAAAATATAACGCACACAACATGAGTAGTTGCGAGAAGCTAGACCCTGACACTTAAAGAGCTGTTACGCCAAATATTTATTTATTTATTTTTATTTGTAGGTGCTGTGGAACAAAAATTTAAAATTCGGCGCCGCTCCAAATTCCCCAAAAAATGCTTCATTTGGCAGGCTATCTGTTCGTGTGGGAGAAAAAGCGAAGAGTTCATAACGCACGGTACAACAAATGCTGATATCTATATTAAAGAGTGTTTACAAAAGAGGCTATTAAAACTTATTCAAGCTCATGAAGAGGCTGCATTGTTTTAGCCTGATTTGGCGACATCCCACCATACAAAAAAAAACCCTGGAATTCTTCGAGCAAAATGATTTCAATGTTGTACCGAAAAATGCCAACCTCTCCAATTGTCCGGAACTGCGTCCAATAGAGAAATGTTGGGCCCTAATGAAGGTCAAATTAAAGGAAAAAAAAGCTGCATTTGCGAAACACAACAAATTTTTCGACGCAAATGGCGGCAAGTTGCCAAGACGTTCGCTGACGAAGATGTGCAAAGCCTCATGTGTAGTGTCCAAACTAAAGGTCGGGCATTTTGTCGAGGAGAAGAATAACTAAAAATATTACATGCAATATTTAATATAATACACATATATATATGTTATGTATAATATAATAAAAATTAAATTACTTAAAATTTATATTTAAGTCGTTCATTTTTAAATGTTTCATTTCCCGATTTTAAACGTCACACATCTTACGAGTATGTTGAAACATGGAACCCCTGTATTTACACAGGAGAAATCACAACTCAAAATGGATACGTCATATTTATTATACTAAAAACTAATTCACATGAGTAGAATTCACGAACTTTTAACACTTGTGATAACGAATCTCTTATTCTTGACATCAAACACAACGACGATATTCAATAAGTCTATCTCTAATAATATTAACGATATTTGTTAAATAACATTGATACATTGGCAACGATATTGAAAATAATTCAGTCTAAATTTTAAATAAAACTTTCAAAGTAGGTCGTGTGTAAAAAGTTGAGCTGTAAGTATTGCTATGCGCCGAAATTAGGAGCAGAATCGGCCGACACAGCAGTTGCTGAACAGCTGAGAAAAACCAAAATATGCTTAACTTTTCTTGCAAACAAGGGCTTCGCAGAAAGTAAATAAGCGTTGCACGGATGACAAGAGGCAGGTAGTGGACCGCCGCCTCAATAGTATCTAAGATACAGAAAAGACTGCGGCGGAGTGGTAAATGCTAGTTTGACTAAAACTGCCTCATAGTGTTGCTAATCATTCTTATGGAGTTCTTTTTATTGCAAGCATGGCACGACTTCAAAACCCAAATGTTTTAAAAGGTCAGCAAGGAAACGTCAGCCAAGGACAACAAATCAATTATGCAAACATAGAGTGGGAACCTGGCTCATCATTATGCTCCAGTGCTCCCCTACTAGCTGCTGGTAGCACCCGGTTGCTTAAAAGCCAAGTAATTTAAGCACCAAACCGAGATGTGATGTGTTCTACTACCCGTGCGATGTATACCACGTGACAAACAGAGTTTTATTTGTGTTCTCAGTCATGGATTGGATCTTTTCAGCTGTTCCGTACATCTGTTACACTACGGAAACCATATTGTGCTCGCTCTATCCATCCGTTAGACTGTCTGTCTATCACCACCTTCTAGCTCCTAATCACGCTACGAGTTCAAGCATGATTTTTACACAAACTATGTATATTAGCCGTGGACATAGCTGGTGCCACTTTTAAAATAACCGTTATATTTGAGGTGGCTCGAGCAGATGTTTGAAGTTTAAAAAAAACCTAGCAATATGATATTAAATCATGCTAATAGATGATCTTCAGATCTAATTAGCACGATTTTGATATCCTCAGCAGTTTGCGAGGTATGACCTTTTGTGTCTTTGAATTGATTTGTTTTTATTTTGGATAATAATACTTTTCAGGAACGTCTTGTAATCACAACAACCAAATTTATAGGAAAACTTTATTTATAGTCGCCCCTATCATTCAATCCGCCGCCGGGGGGAACGATCCACCGAAATTTTAACTTCCGTATCATTTAATCCGTTCGAAGGCAATCGTCCAGTTGTCGGTAATGTGAATTAGATTCGCTTGATCATTCAAAACGAGCGGACGGATCGGCCCATATACAAATTGAAGTTTCTCATCCGCATTACATATTCAAATATGAAAGTTTTTTTTATTTTACAACAAATCAGAAGTTTTTATTTGAGAAATTCTTGATTTACTTTTACGAAGAAAACCACAAGTAGAATTTATTTTCTTTTCACACAATAATAGCTACAACAATCAACAACTAACTTTGGAAAGGAACAATATGTGATCGGTAAAACAGACCATCCGACGGATTGAATGAAAGTATACGCGGATTGTATGGGTGATGTGAATCTCAGATCCGTGAGATTGAATGATAGGGGTGACTATTTAACGGAACTCCCCTGTGTGGGAACAAACTCTCGTGACGGGTTGTACAAGACACAAATATGTATATAAAACATAAGCAAAAAACATGGAAATAGGGACATGGGGCTACCTTGCGCGATACTGCGAAAAGGTAGTGTATTGCGTAGGGTACCCCAACGCGCCTTTTTGTGAGAGCCTTAAATCGACAGTAGTTTGTGTCAGTTCGGGCGTCAAGCAGTAAGGGTTTCTAAATAATTGCCGCCTAAATCAAATAACTATCCCTACCGCAACATTGTCATTGGCAATCTCGCTGTCCGAAACATACCCGTCGCTAAATCTTTCTTTATGTTTTTATTTGAAAACTTTATACAAATCATACATTTTTCAGCATTTCTCACAAAAGAAATACTTATCGACGCTTTCGTTTAAGTTTGCGACGGAAAAATATGCGTCGTTATGCTGACGATAAATATCGATGTATAACTGTCAGAGCTAGGGATAAAAATCGCTGAGATCTAGTTTGGGAACAGTACTTTACGACAATTATCGACAATTAAATTAAATTATTTTTTATTTTTTTACTTTTAATTCGTTTCTTCAATAGAGGAATAAACTAAAATGAAAAACCAATATTCATATTAAAACTTTGAAGTCAGTTTGCAATTACTTGTATTCATTGAAGTCAGTGAAGTAAATTCGCAGTTATCTTTTCTAATTTAAGAAAAAAAAACAACACCCATATCTACCATAATGTAATCTGACTGATACCCTTTTCTAACATTTATCCATGACTTCAATCTGAATACAAACTCAATGGATCAATGGATGAAATGCAACAAAACATGTTTGCATTCTTTTGACTTCAAGTTATTGAATCCGTTATTCTTTCAATGAAGTATTGCTATAGAAGTCAATAATTGAAACTTAAACTTACTTTTATATAGTGGATTGCAAGAAATGCATCTCACAATAAATACATCCCTTTAAAGTCCCGATACACAGAGAGTATGTTTATTATCATGTTTATGTTGCATACATATGATTAAGTCTCGAAATTAGTGTACTTTATTATAGCTATGTATGTAAGTACCTATATAAAGGTAAAGGTATATATAAAGGGTGATTCAATGGTAACGCAGATCTTTGACATCAATCATTTCAGAGATGAACATATAGCGTTTTATGAAAATGGTCGTTCTGCAAGAAGTGCATTTCGCGCATTACGTGCTTTTTTCGGTCAACATAACTGTCCATCTGAACCAGCAGTAAGCCGTTTGGTGCAGACATTTTGAGAAGCTTACATATGTACATGCATACATTTCAATGGCCCGCTAATCCTTTATAAGGGTCGCGGGGGTAGGATGCTCAGGTGGACTTTCCATCCTTTTCGATCCTCTGCCATTGACTCCAATTCATCGGGAGGAATTCCTAGACGGCTCCAGGAGAGATGTCGGACTTGATCCAACCATCTATTTCTAGGACTACCGAGGACTCGCCTACCTGGTGGCACGGCAATCATGGCACGTCTTGAGAATATTAGTAGGTGCAGAACGTAAAAACACCTGTGCGTCTTGGTTCAGGTCCTTTGACTGTAAATATTCCCATTGTGGAAGAAAGTGTTGCCCAGGCCTCGACAACTTCCATGCGTTGTCGTGCACGGCAAGTGAACATTTCCTACAGTTCCCTCAGCGAAATTTAACAAAAGACCTATTGTTACACGCCGACAAAACTCAATTGAGGCAGGAACTGAAGCCAATAGACTATTTGCAGCGCCGTATATTTACTAATTAGATGCTTGAACAAAAAGCAGTTGATGGCGATTAAAAAAAAATTAAAAATCTTCCACGATGAAGCACATTTCCACCTAAACGGATATGTTAACAAGCAAAACTGCTGCATTTGGGGTACTGAAAATCCACAAGTTATTCAAGAAAAACCTATGCAACCACATCAACATCACTGTTTGATGTGGTTTCTAGACTGGCGGGGTCATCGGACTGTACTTCTGCGAAAATGATGCCGATAACGCTGTTACGGTGAACAATGAACGTTATCGTGATATGTTAACACACATTTTATGGCGCAAATTGGATGGTCTGGACTTGTGCAATATGTGGTTTCAATAAGATGGTGCCACTTGGCAGACAACGCGTGAAACAGTGGCCCTATTGCGAACGAATTGCTTAGCAAGCACTTTATTATCTCGCGAAATAAAGAGGTCAAATGGCCGCGCAGATCTTGCGAGTTAACTTAACACCATTGGGCTTTTTTTCTCTGGGGCTTGGCGAAAAGTAAGGTCTATGCCAATAAACCCAAGCCGATTTCAGAACTGAAGGGCGAAAACATACGCGTTATTAACAAGGTACCGTCTGAACTATGCTAAAACACTTGAAAAATTTTGATACACACATCCTGTGTTGCCAGAGGCGTCGTGATGGACATTTACCGGATATTGTGTTCCATACATAAATGCCATAGACTAACGAACACAATGAAAAAAATAAAAATAAAAACATTTTGACAAATTTGTGTTTCATTTACAAAAAAAAAATCTGCGCTCTTACTGAATCACTCTTTACATCTACAGAACTTGACCCAAAGTACCTACATATGTATACAAATCCGGAAACATAGTTTTGAGATAGACAAATTGTAAGATTGATTAATCTTTCTGGATGTTGATAAGGCAAGTGTCGCTTTATCAAAGTGCTGCAATTATTAGGTGCATATGTAGGTTGCAAACAAAGCAACAGTCGTACCTATCTATGTACTCATATAAATGTAAGTACGAGTACATATATATGCGGTTTCCGGCGTGTAATCTGTTCGCGTTTTCGTGATATATGTATACCTAGGTACTTAAAATCATCAATAGCTTTGAATTGGTTGTAGCTAGACCTGCTCGAATTTCGTAAATACTAAAAAAATGTATTTTTAATACCTACAACTTTACATTTAACTCCATTCCAGTTCAGGTTTGTTTTTCCTGGAGCATCCTCGGAAATGATACGAAATAAGTGGTTACTTTAGTGCAAAACGAGTTTTAATTTGTACCTTGTTATTTCATAATTAAATATGTACCATACATAAGTACGAATGAATGTGCACCTATGTACATACCTACGTCAAAATAATTTTAACTGTGTTAACCAGAGTACCTACAACAAGAAAATTAATTTCGAAGAATTGATGCTCAAGTTTGTTTTTTGGGTCCTCAGGAACCCATTCAAGCAGTCCCCTTACATTACAGTTTCTTAAATGGTAAATTGATAAATGTATGTAATACACACGTTGCTTCTGTCTGAAACACTCAGCACTCATAATATAATTAATCACTTACCGAGTGGCATATTAGCGCCATTTGGATGGATGGGCGTTAACTTCCTAACTGATGAAACAGATATCGGTGGCGCTACACCAGACGTGGATGAAGGTGAAGCTGATGATGAATCGCAGGATCCCTCCAATGATTGTGCCGGAGTTGGCACAGTCATTTGATGATCATTATTGTGCTCTTCTGGACTCTTTGATGACTGGCTATGATGATGATGGAGATGATGATGATGATGCAAGAACGACGATGCAGGTGTTATCGGCGGTATTTCACCCATTAATAATGCTCTAGCCTCATCTTGAGCTTGTGCCCGGCGTAACGATGTCTGCAATGCCATTACTCTTTGACGCTCAGCGGTTAAACGGCATTTCTCACAATTACAATATCGATATTTACAATATCGCTTGTGTCCTTTTAACGTTATCTTCAAACCATGATTCCGACAACGAGCGCAATTCGGAGGAGTTCGCGGTGACAGAGAACTACCACTTGAACTGGATGCTCCGCCACAAATATCGGCTTTTGAATCCAATATATCTGTATCTGACATTGTGTCAGTCCAATTATCTCCAGAAACCATCCAACTGGAAGGCAAAGTTTGATCTTCGATTTTTACTTTTTTTTTATATTAATCTCTAAGTTTTCTGTATACACTATTTCCAATTTATTTATTTTTATCAACTTATTGAAGCACATACAACATATCTACACACTTCGTATCTTCTCACTTGAGAATACCACTTTCCAAAATATTAGCCACTATGAAAATTTTATTTAGTAATTATTGAATATTGCAATTTTTATTTCATTTTCTTGATAATTTAACGATCGCACATGTTTTCCTCTGCAATCTTGTGTACGAGTGTATTTTTATTTTTCTCTCTTTGGCTTTTGTTTAGTATGTATATTTTTGTTTTATCTCCTCTTTGTATTTAAACAAACGAACACTTCAATTCCATGTTATCTACCGGCACAGAGCTTTCCGTACAAAATAAAAGCTTTCTTTCACAGAAAACTTAAATAAAACCACAACAAATTATGAAGCGATACACGAATTCGAAAGAGATCAGATACACATTGATATGCCGACAAAACACGCTACGCGATAGTCACTCTTCAGATACTTTTAATAATTCTTTTTCTTTTGCGAAAACTGTGTGAAATTCAAAATAACTTCGTAAAATTACAGCCTTACCGGATGATATTGTTTCAACCGTACTGTGTTTCGAGTAATTTTAAATATTTGCCGCGCACAAATGAAATTCCACTTTGAAATGTATTTACTTAATATTGAAAAAAAAATCCGATCGGTAATGGGGACATACTCGTAAATTCACTGATTAAGAAAGTATCTTCTTTCGTTTAGTTGCACTACTAACAATAGTTTCTGGTACCTGCTATAAAATTCGTACATTGAATGTACGCTCCCGTTTGCAGAATAAAAGCAAGGATTTGCAATAACAACAGTAAGCAACACAACATACGAAAGCAAAGCGAAATGCGAATGAATGCAAAGAGCAATGTGGTAATGTCACTGCACCGAATGAAAAATACATTGAAAGCCCGACCGACGTTGTAGTACGAGTACGACTAGATGCCGAAACGTTGGCGTATCCGTGATGTTGTTGACGTTACTGTTGCTATTGCAGTGCAGTGTGTGGTTGTTTTGATATTCCTTCTACCTAGTCTTCTTTCTCATGCTCCCCCTCCTAAGAGTTAAGTAGGTACCCAAAGGAACGCGCAGCGCACACACGATCCACTCAATGTATGTGTCACTCGTCGTCGTGCATTACTAATACATGCGAGGCAAAATTGCAATTGGAAGCCCTCAAATGAATTCTCTCAATTTTAGTTTATATACGGTTCAACCTCTGAGAAGACCATGAGGAGCAAACAGGTTCCAAGTCGAAAGCACACACGACACAGACCATATATTTGCAACTAGTATTTCCTGAAATTCTCATACGTATTTCAGCACGACGAAACTGCACTCTCTTCAACAGAGCTTCGGTATATTGCTTTAATCATGTTCCAAAGGCAAAGTGTAAAATAAGAAAACTGACTTTCTGCGATACGCTTTCCCTTGTCTTTAAGAGCTGATAAGAAAGAGAGGCAAATGAGGATGGCATTGCCAAATAAAATTTGCGAAAAGTATGCATAAAGCAACGTGAAATATTCTCTTCATCAAGATCGAAGAGTTCTTTAAAGTTTATGATCCAATTTTGTCTTAATACTGAGTCTACATATCCTTCCACATAAGTATGCACTATGGTAAAGGTAAGGAGGATGGTGAACTTGGAATCATTTTCTTAATACGAGCGATCAATGATGTACTCTGAATAAATGTTTTGCGTATGCGTATGTTAAGCACTAAAATAGCTTAAAAATATCCAAAATACAGTGTTTAGCAGAAATATTCACAATGCCGAGCAATGTCACATGCTTACACTCTTTCGTTGTGGAACTAGACGCGGAAATATCTCAGCTGATTTCAAATCAGAATAAATTTTCTTTGCACAACCAGGAAAAACAATCCAACTCAACGTTTCGACGACTAAAACCAAACATAACTCAATACAGTTAAATGGGTGGACGTGTGGACCGGCGACACACAACACAACCAGTGGTAACTTCGAACTTCCACTTGAATAGAATACGGAATGTGTGTTGCAGACCTACCCCTATAATGCATGCGGAATAGTTTTTTTTTTACTTTCCATTGATTAACAGATTGGTTTGATTGTCGTCTTCATTTTCAAATGCAGTTGGGTGATGGTGTTCAATGGACAGTGTTACCATTTAGAAACATCTGTATGTGCGAGTGTAGTCTAGTACCATGTTATGAGAAAGCTGCGCTTTTCTTTTATTTTATGCTACTTTTGTGATTATATGGGATATTTTAAGTGTTCCAGACTAAAACAGAACTCTAATAGATTCAACAACGTGTTTGGCTACGTGCCAATCGGTCGCTTTTTTGCAAAACCTGTAAAACCTACAGAAAACTAGTAAACTATTCAAACCCATCACAGATTCCATCGTGGTGGAATTGCATTAAGCATTCGGAAATTGTTATCAAATCTTGCATGGAAAAGCAACGAATTACGCCTGAACAGATTTGCTTAAAATTCCATATCTGTAGTCTCTGGGTCCACAATGCAAGTCGTATTCGGGACTTTCATTCAAAGCTTAAAACTAACGGTGCTTTACCCAGACTTAATTTCAGAAAAATTTAAAAAACAACCACACAACTGGAACGAGATAAGCTCAACACCGTTCTAACTTCTGCCTTAAACTAACCTTTAACGAATCCTGTCCCACAACAATCACAAAGAAATGCAATCGTCTGCCGTGGTCGAATGCAGAACTCAACAATCTTCAAGGCATGAGCAGAAGAAATTTCAATTGGGCCAAATCAGCAAGCCTACCTCTGGACTGGGAAATCTACAAAGGAAGCCTGAAAAACTTCAAAGCAGATGTTCGGAAAGCCAGACATAGATCCTGGCGCAGTTTTTGATAGAGTATCGATAATACGTCCTCAATCCTCTAAACTGCCCAAGGTCTCCTCCAAAACACCAACCGTACCGAGTGTTTTTATAAATCCCAACGACTCATGGGCAGAATCAGATGAAGCTCAACCGCTTATGGACACTAACTTCCCCAGCTGTACGACTATCTCCAAGGATGATCCTTCCCTGGTTATTGTTGCACGCCCACCAACCCCCATTCATCTTATCAGTGAGGATAAGCTGAAAAAGGCCGTGAACAGTTTCGAATCATTCAAATCCCCGGGGCCGCACGGTTTTTTCGGCACAACCCGAGACGTACTTCAACAGCATATAAAACGACCTCGCCCGCCTTCTGAATAGGTGTTTGCAGCTTGGAACGACGCCAACTGCCTGGATCGAACAACACGCCTTCCAAAAAATGCAAATTAGTTGAATGCGCCAAGAAATCCCTGGCTGTGCTATACATTTGCAGAAAGGCAGTATGCTTCATATTGGGCGTATAACCAAATATCAGCATGTGTGCGCATGGCGTAAGGGTTTAGTGTGTCGGATCTTTACGCGTGAGGTTCCAAGTTCGAATCCTCGAAAACACCAAAAAGTTTTTTCACGGTCTTACCTCTCGCGAACGTCCGACAAATATCCGAGAGTATTTTTGTCTCGAAAAAGCTTCTCAAAACAAATTGATATCGTCAGCAAACAATTGGCTACCAGCTCAGCGATAAAACTGAGAAGCTCTAAGCAAAATACGGGACATGCCAAAGTACAATCAATGCGTCCTCACCAAGGTCACCGACCACCTACCCACTGAGCACGAATTCAATATGGGCTACAGGCACTCAATATCAGACAAATGTGAGTGGGCGCAACGCAATGTCCTGTACAACGAATCGGTGCCAATTTTTACGGACGGGTCCAAAACCAAGGACGAAGTCGGTGCTAGAGTCCATGGCTCCAAATCGGAAAATGGTAGCATTGGCGTATTGGTTTATGGACCCAGGTTCCACGTGCAGCAGCACTTGGGAAACCACTAACAGTATTTCAGGCGGAAGTCCATGCAATCGAACTCTGTGTGCAAGAAAACCTGCGAAAAAAGTCAAGGGCACCCGTATTTACATCTTCTCGGACAGCCAGGCAGTACTTATGGCTCTAAAATCCTACACGGTAGGATCCAAACTTCTATGGGACCTGCTCAATTTATTCGAAGACCTCGCATTAAAAAACACCATCACTGTGACCTAGATACCAGGACGGCAGAACATATTATTTGGTATGGTAGAATGTTATCATTCATGGAATAAAAATAAGATTACTTCTTAGTTTCCAAATACTAATTGGACCTAAGGTAAAATCCTTAACTACGTTGACATTTATTCCGTAATCTTTTGCCATAGTTTCAATCGATTTTTATACATAAATTGCAACGTACATAGATAATGAAATAATTAAGCTAGATCCCATGAAGTATATATATATACATACATTTGATCACTGTCAATAGCCGAATCAATTGAGTCATGTCCGTCCGTCCGTCAGGTTAGGTTAGGTTTATGTAATTTTATACATCGTCGATGCGCTCGTGTTCAAAATTGGCTTGTTAATACCGTAAAGTTTACAAACCATCTTTAAATCAATAGACAAGCCCACTTTTACACTTTTTCGACTATGAGAAGTTGGAAGATCCGTGGAAGCCTTCACGTCAAGGAAACCATCTTACGAAAAATAGAGCACGACCGGCTCAGCTGATATTGCCAAGTTCAAAGAAGAGATCATTTGAATCCTGCTAAAAAGGCAATATCAATGAAAGTCCCAAAGACATCGCGAGGCAGGAGAGGCAGGCCTATAAACGCCTGGATCACACAAATGCGACAACATCGGCATTTCATTGGCCTCAGTAAACGAGTGATCCTAAATCGGGAAGCCTGCCGATAATATTCTGAGGTCAAATAGGCGAACCCCACAGGCGGATCAGTAGAAATGCGGTGAAGTGGGCGGGTTATAATCCCTTGTTTTCGCTTCCCTGGTGCACCCCAACTTTGATTGGGAACTCTTCGGTTACTCCAGCGGGGCATCTTACTCTTGTCTTTGCTCCTTCGTACATGCCCACAATCATATACACATAGGTTGCTGGAACCCCTCGATGTCTTAGCGCCACCTATATCAGATCTCTTGGTTGTCTGTCGAATGCCTTTTCAAAGTCAACCAATACAATATGCAAATCCCTTAAGGAATCACGATGTTTTTCCATTATGATCCTTATACTTTGGATTGCATCTGTGGTTGATTTACCCGAGACAAACCCGCACTGATCATCAGATAGCCGTATTATTTTTCGCAGTCGGCCGCCTAATACCCGCTCAACGATCTTCATTGCGCGTGACATCAGCTTGATCGAACGGTAGTTATCACATTTTCGCGTATCACCCTTCCCTTTGTATACGGGGAGAAGGTAACTTTCCCTCCATTGATTCAGCATTAGGTCACCTTTCACAAATTTGGAGATGAGAATTCTGAGCCATCTGAACCCGACGTCTCCCATCTTTTTCCAGAACTCAGAGGGCATCTCGTCTGGCCCAACCGCTTTTCGTTTTTTGGAGTATTTGACCGCCTCACTAACTTCTTCCACTGTAATGTCGGGTATTTCTTCAGAGTTAGAGGTGGCTCTTGGAAAGTATAGCCGGGGAAACTGTTCATTCAAAAGTTCTTTCCTATACTGCCGCCACCTCTGCAGAATTTTGTCGTCAGTCACAAGAAGGTGGCCATGCGCATTGTTAATGATCTTTGGCGAACGAATTTCCTGAGCATTCCTCATTCTTTGGGCGGCTATTTTGAAGATGGTTGCGCTCTTGTTCATATTGTGTCTTCGTAGCTCCTGGATAGCCTGGTTTGCATCAGCAACTGGGGAACATATTTTCTTCAGCTCCCGATACAGGCCCTCCGTACTCTCTGCTTGAAGCTGGGCGCACTTTTTCTTCGCTTTTTTCTTGCAACATTTGTATTCCCTTTCGAGGCGAGCTTTTTCGTCACTATGATTAGAGGAGCACTTTGACCAAGCTTTGAAAGCCGCTTTCTTCTCATTTGTCACCTTCTTAGCTTTATCACTCCACCACCATGTTTCTTTGGCGTGTTGATGGTGGCCTTTCGAAGCTCCTAGCAGTGATTTGGCCTTCTTTAAGCAAGTTCGCTGTTTCTCCATTTCCTCTCTTGGACACACAAGATATCCACCCGCCTTCTATTCATTTTATTTTTTTGGCCATGCTTCTAACGTTCCAACTCGCGATCCTCAAATTTCGACGAAACTGTTTCATTATTTTGCTAACCCCTGGAATCCGTATAGCTCTGACCCGAACATTTCTGCTCGGTCCAGGATCAGTACCATGCACAGCGTTGGTAATGCCTGGCGGGGTAGTGGCTTTCCTTTTAGAAAGTGTTACCATAATGATACAGTTTTGCAATATTACCATATTGCGATGGTGTTTGCTGTTTGACACGTGCATGCTCTTGTTTTAGTATTGTTTGTTTGATCTTTCTTCTATGACACCGGTAATCTCCAGTGCTGTCAACCCACTGACTCGCATGCACACTTGTGGGAGGCTTTTTAAGGTAGTGTATGTGTCGCTGGGCTCACTTGGGTGTTATATTGCCTAGATCTGATTTGCCCCCTAAGTCGTCTTTTACGACAAGCGCCTAGTTGTTGGGGGGCGCTGCAGTGATATTCCCCATATGCCATAACCCTTATGTACCTATTTCTGCATGCATACATACATACATACATTTTCAATGACCCGCTAATCCTTCATTATAGTTGCGGGGGTAGGATGCTCAGGTGGACTCTCCATCCTTTTCGATCCTGTGCCATTGACTCCAACTCATCAGGATTAATCCCTAGACGGCTCCAGGAGAGATGTCGGACTTGATCCAATCATCTATTTCTAGGCCTACCGGGTAGTCGCCTACCTGATGGCACGGCAATCATGCCAAGTCTTGGAAGCCGGAAGCCGATTTCTAATATTTAAAAAAAAAAAAATCGGAGTCTTAAGTGTTAGTTTGTGAATTATATATTCTGTATATACAATTTTGGTGTGTAACATATAGATTTATATGACCACTTAAATGTACGCACTTCCACATGCCAATGAAACATTTTTTGTTTGGAAATTTCATTCCGTGCAATTTGCCTCTATATGAATTTATCCTGCCCTGCAGAGTTTTTGCCATATTTTAATTCAAAACTTAGAAACCTGTTTTTTTTCACCATGCTGTGAATACGATGACATGTAAAACTATTCGTCCTTTTAACGAGCGCATTTCTGTCGCTTAATTAAAGCCAAAGAAAATACTTATACGACTGGACTTTACTGTGAGCTTTACATTAGGGAAACGTGTTGAGCATTGCAGGGTTAAAAATTCTCATTGAATTGCAACGTGCTTGGTTAGATATTTAAAGCTTATTGTAGATTATCATACAGAACTTTTGAATAACAGTCTCCATGTCAAACAAACAGCCAAATGACTTATACTAAAAAGCTTTCAATCGACCTCGAACTTGAATAAATGCAACAAGCACAATGCACTCAGTGCAGCATAGATATGCAACTTCTAACGTGAGACAGTCATACACAGTTGCGTTGTTACAAATTGTGCAAGGTGAATCAAAATATATTTGTTGTTCGCCCACCCTTAAAACACACATAGTGTTGCTGTGATAATTTTTCCTTCCCTCTGTAGCAAATGCTGCAACTTCATAAATAGTATTTCGTTGTACGTCTGTATATTAATGCGGAAAATGTTTGTCTAATTATTTTTATTTGCACCTAAACCAATTGACAAGTACTCTTTTCGAGAAAAATCTATATTAAGGTATTATGGAAAATATTTTTATTTATTTATTTAAAAGGCTAACGACATTAATTACAAATTACAAGGTTCGTACTGTACAAATATAGGAGCACTAGCTGCATAGGCTTTCGGCTCAAACAAATTAATATTACGATTAAGAAGAAAGGCAAAGCAAGTCTCGCAATTCCGTCTACTGAACGAATTTCGTTTAACCTTTATACATATGTGGAGTCTACATACATATGTATGTGGTTAAACCCCGAAGAGAAATTCTAGCAATAATCATTAATAAAAGAAATAATAAAATAAAATGCGGAAATGGATCGTAACCCTATCATTGTTGACTTAACCACGGCCCATTAAAGTGGGCATAAAGTTGTGAATTATAAACTTTTTACTCAGATGTACTTCCCAGAGGTTTTACTAAAATATAGTTTTTGAAGATTACGCTCCCAAAAAGTGTGCGTAGCTATATGTTTTGCATGAACGGATTGTAGAGAAAGTCAGACATTACATATTTTCTCTACAAAAATTCTTACGATTTATTACTTAATTACCTATGTGGCCCTACAGTTCGACGACGTTGCGGAGCGTTGGTGTCCATCTGCTCTACATGTTCTAGCCATCTTAAACGTCCAATACGCAGTGTTTTGACTAGGTCGATGTCGCTGTCCAACTTGTGTAGTTCGTCGTTGCATCTTCTCCTCCAAACCCGTCAACGCAAATGGGACCGAATATCTTACGAAGATCTTTTCTCTCGAAGCGACCAAGTATATCTTCATCCGCCTTCAATAAAGTCCATGTTTCAGCACCGTAAAGCAGTACAGGGATGATCAGGGTCTTATATTGAGTCTCCTTAGTTGTTCGAGATAGGGCTTCACTGTTGACTTGCCCAAAAAACAGCGATTGGCAAAAGTAATTCTTCGCTTGATTTCTGTGCTGCTAGCATTGTCAGAGTTGATATCAGAGCCAACGTAGACAAAGTCCCTTACTACCTCGAAGTTGGAGCTGCCCACTGTGACGTTCTGTCCAATTCGTCGGTGTTGATTGTCCTTTCTTGTTGACAGCATATACTTGGTTTTGCCCTCGATTATCGCTAAACCGATTTTGGCCGCTTCTGCTTCAATGCTTGCAAACGCGCCGGTGACAACCCGCTGAGTTCTTCCAATACTGTCAATATCGTCGGCGTATGAAAGTAGTTGTAAAGACTTTTGATAGATTGTGCCTCTGGTGTTGGCTTGTGACTTCCGCACAATTCGTTCAAGTACAGTATTAAAGAAGTCACATGACAGCGCGTCACTTCGTCTTAAACCCTTCTTGAAGTCACTCTTATGGTGTCTAGTTAAAATATTTAAAAAAATATCCACTTGTACTATTATGGACTCTCAACATTTTATCTTCCTAGCTCGAAACTTAAGACTTAAAGAGGTGATACACAGGCGGACGAACATGGCTCTGTTGACTCGGTTGTTGAATGCTAATAAATTAATTATTTACACATAAAAGTAAACATGTTACTTACTTACTTGGGTGGACCTGGGCCTCAACCAACAAATATTTATGTGCAGCCAGCCCGGTTACAAGTCAGCTGCCAGTTGCGCACTCTAAGTTAGCTGAGGCCCCCCTCCGCTTGTTTGCGTCACCGTGCGTCCAGGGTAGATTCGAAGATCTTCCAGGCTGGAAAGTTGGGTCCATCCGATCTACCAAGCCATTTCAGTCCCTGTATGTGAACTCTTTTGGTAAATTAGGTGTCATTGTATAGGCCGTATAGTTCGGCATTGTACCTTCTCCTCCACTTGCCGTCTGTGCAGACGGGACCAAAGATTACTCGAAGAACTTCTTTCTCGAAGTAACTTAGGGCCTCTTCATCCGATTTTTACGAAGTCCACGCCACTGCGCCATACAGGAGGACTGGAATGGGTAGTGTGTTATGCAGAATTACCTTAGCATTTCGAGATAGGACTTTCATACTCAATTGTTGCCTTCTTAGCCCATAGACACAGCGATTGGGAAGAGCAATTCTTCGTTTAATTTCCCCATTGATGACAAAGTCCTTTACTACATCAAATTATATTTGCCTATATTGTTGTGCTGTGTCCAAGACGCCGTCGTTGTGTGCCCTTTTTTGTAGACAGCATATACCTATATTGTTTTACTTTCACTGACCGTTAAACCCATCTTTGCTGCCTCCGTCCCAATACTCACCAACGCCTCACTGAAGGTCCGCTGAGTTCTTCCGACTATGTAAATTTCATCGGCGTAAGCGAGTAGTTATATAGATTTGTAAAAGATTGTACCTCCGGTGTTGGCTTGCGAGGTTCTTAGGTTAGGTTAGGTTGGCTATCCACACGAGAGTGCAGACACACTTAGACCAGTGAAGGTCCTTTTTGATACCATGGATCAAACCATTAGGCCACTCAGGGACTAACAAAACCAACCGGAGCTTTTGACAAAGCGATGGATGCTCATGACGTCCAAGGACGCCAGATCGCAGAGGTCGTCAATGAAGGGGGGCCCTAGATGGAGCATTCTTTTATGCGACAGGGCTGGACATGTGCATAGGAGGTGAAGGATGGTTTCCTACTCCTCCTCGTCCCTACAGCTTCTGCAGAAGTCGTTGGAGAAGAGACCAAGTCTTTTGGCGTGTTGGCCTATAAGACAGTGTCCAGTGAGAACACCGACACAGTTTGTGAGTTTCTTGCACTTTAAGTATTATGTTAAAGAGATCGCTTGATAGCACGTCACATTGCCTAAAACTTTTCCTTTCGTCCCGAACAAGATCATCTCGGTTACTGCCATGATAACAATGAAGACGATCCAGATGAACAATTTTCATCTTGCCTCTTACTCCACGCTGGATCCGGAAGACGACGTCATTGATGCGTGTGACCACTTTATAAGGGTCCTCCCATTCTTGCTGCAGCTTAGGTGACCTTCCTTTTTGTCGGTGTGGGTTGTACAACCATACTAGGTCTCACTCATGAAAGCTGGACGTTGTTGCCTTTGTGTCGTACTTGGTTTTCATGCGGTCACTCGCTGGCCTTATCCTCGTCCTGGTCCTCTATATAGATCGTTTCGGATCCTTTCCCTGAGATCTGCCACGTAGTTCTCTTCACATTTGGGCTCGTCGTTAGAGGATCCAAACTTCACTTCATTAGGTAGCCGGACTGCTCGACCAAACAAGACTTCAGATGGTGTATGTCCAATAGTACTGTGCACTGCATTTCGGTAGGCCATCAGGAAGAGAGGAATTTGTCGATCCCAATCGCGCGGGTGGTCTTCTACGACCTTGGAGAGATGTTCGTTTAAGGTTCTGTTGAAGCGCTCTACCATCGCGTCGGATTGTGGATGAAGTTGAGTCTTTGCGTCTTTTTAATTCCTAGTTGTTGACATACCTCTTGGAATATCTTCGATTCAAAGTTTCGTCCCTGGTCAGAATGCAGTTCCATAGGCACGCCGAATCTGCTCACCCAGTTGTTGACGATCTGTTCTACGATGGTCTGCGCTTCCTGGTTAGGGATGGCGAACGCTTCCGGCCATTTGCTAAATTAGTCCATGACGACTAGGATGTAATGGTTGCCATTATCATTTTCCGGAAATGGACCAGTGATGTCGGCGATGCGTTCAAAGGGTGCACCCACATTGTGCTAGTGCATCTTGCCTCGCGTTTTCATTTTGGGTCTCTTGCTGGCTGCACACCCGACACATTTTCGGCACCAACTTTCTACGTCTTCCCTTGCGCTGAGCCAATAGAAACGTTCTCGCACCTTCTCCAGCGTCTTGTTTGCACCCAAATGACCTCCGGATACTTCATCATGCATCTCCCGTAGCACCTCGTGTACTTTTGTCGTGGCAAGATAAGCTGCATTATGAAATCTTTCCCGTCCGGCCTTTCCCATTTCCTTTTCAGCACACCATCTTGCACATGAAGGGAGTCTCAATGAACACAGTATGCGTTGATTTTCATAAGCTCCTTCCAAGCTAATATCGGTTCCATATCCGGGTCTTCTTTTTGAGCGTTGCGGATTTGCCGGGATAAGGCATACGTATTAAACTGGAGTTTGGTTTGGGGGATCTGGATGGTGGTATTGAGGGCGTCGATTCCGATATCCAACTTCCGCCCTGCGAAACTGGTTCTTGAGCGGTTTCCCCACTCCTGGTTTCGGGAAGCCTGACCAACAGGATGGATGTTATACCTGTTGGATGGTAGTTCACTACGTCGCCAATTACCATAGCGTGGATAGTTTCCGCGACTGGGTGGAATTCTGCATTGCCGTTGTAGGGGCCATTTTTGTTGCAGTTCCAGCAACGAATTTGTCCTCGGCGAGCGTTGTTTCGGATTTCGACATCCATGCACTGACAAGATCACACGGCGGATTCCCAGACAGGCCTGGTCTGCCGCCTCCGTTAATGATCTCCTCACCGGCGTTTGGATAAGACAAATGTGGCAGCCGCTCGATGTCTGCTTGTAACTGCTGGAGTATTTCACCCTTCATCTGGGACCCTATACACTTGTTGCATGTGGTCGTCCCCAAATTGCATCTCAATGGCTTTCACCAGACTGTCGTAGTTGCGTTGTTTGTCCTCGGGAATGGTTTGTAGTAGCTCTGCAGCTGATCCTCTAAGGGCAAGCGTGAGGGCAATGGACTTCTCTTCGTCATCCCAGTTGTTCGTCATTACCGCAGCTTCGAACTGCCTCTTATATATCGGCCATGATGTCTGTCCATCGAAGACGGGAGGCTGCATTTCTTTCCTTCTCGTGCAGTAGGTTGAATACTCCCGAACTTTTTGTTTCTTCACGCGTGCGAGTTCCTTTGCCAAATTCTCGAATCTTCCTTCAACAGCCTGGATTTTTGTTTGAACATTCTCGAATTTTGTTTTGACATTCTCGAGTTTGAGAGAATCGATGAATTTTTCAGATAGGAATTTCATTAAAGCCGACATGTCACTCGTCGTACTTACTTGTTCTTCTTCGACGTCAAACAAAGTAGTATCAGGATCTGTACCATCAACCGTCAGTATTTTTCGCAACTTAATAATCAAGTTCCAACCGTAGGTTGATCCCGCTGGCTCATTACTTCCTTTAGTTGCACCAATGACAAATCTTCCAGCAATTTCCGAACCATTTGTTTTTTTCACTTGCACAATAAGCAATACACACAATTTGTTTTGTCCCACTTCTGACACCAATGTAATATTCTTGCTGGGGTTCGTTTAAATAAAACTGTCTTTTGTGTATTTCAACTATTTATTTATTAACAATTACCAACTTTACTTCAACACAGTATTCAAATCAGTTTATTCTTTATTTATTTCAAATTTAACCGTCTCTACAGATTTACTTTCAATCGCAATGTCGCTTATTTTCACCACTGGCCGAGTCTCAATTGTAATCGCTGTATTCACCTTATTAACAACTGTACCGGTGACGGTGGTTGTGGTTGGTGTATTTATACAAAGGGGTGAATTGATAATTGTGGAACAATTGGTAAAATATGAGTGAAGATTAACACATTGGCCAGGCACCTGCTAAGTTTGGCGAATAGGTGGCGCTGGTTACAACTAATGTTTAGCGAGGTCGGTGCCGATGCGAGCGCCATCTCACTATGAAAGTGGAATACAAATGCACAATGTAAGTTAAGTTTCTTTATTTAATGAAACTTAAGAAGCACTAGTAACGAAACCAAAACTTGCACAGGAACACAACATGGAATAAAATAAAAAAACGTCTTCTTGAATGGTCTTGAAGATTGTTGGGGAACAGGATCGCTTGAATTCCCTGGTGAAAAGTTTCTTTTTTCTCGGGAGCAGGATCACAGATATTTCTGGGTCAATTTTGCGATGAGTCGAGGGTTCTTGAAAAAAAGGTCTTCTGGCTTGATAGATTCCTCTTGGGGGAATGCGTTGTCTTGAATGAAAAAACTTCTTGAAGATCGTCTTCTTTTAAAATTCCTGAGTCGACTCATTTTTAATTTTGAAAATTTTAGACTTTTCGAAAATAAAAAAAACAAAGATAACTCGATGTGATCGAAAAATAATCCGAGCAGGTTCCACACCTACGAGTGTTATCGAGAGTCGAATGTCTCGATGACAAACGTCAAAGACGTCAACCGCCACAGTACTCCCCCTCGAGTAATGGAGTCACGTTACGGCAGTGCGAAACGAACTCTTTGTTTTCGGGCCAGGGTAGGTTCTGATCGCCTGAGGAGCACGAATTGGACCTGGAACCTGATGTGGCTTGACGGATGGATCTCTTCTTGTTGACGTGAGTCTCTCTGCCAGTGATGGAGTTGGCGAAGTAGCTGCAGTCGGACGTCTCGAAGAGGTTTTTGTTGTCGGTGCCTGCTGAGAAGTTGTCCGACTCAGCGACGTTCCGGGAATCGGTTGACTTGTACTTGCAGGTTTTGGCGATGGACCGACTTCTGGCCTTCCAGGAGTGTTGTTTAAAGGGAACTACCTGGACAATGTTGCTGTAGGTTCGCCCGGAGAGTGCATGTTGGTGGACTGCTCGAGGTGTTCGAAGAAAGCTGGTTTTAGCCTTTCCGTCGATATTGTCGTGGGAACACCGTTCAGATTCATTTTGAAAACCCAATCCGATATCCTCTCGAGCACTTGTGCTGATGGGGATGATCGGACTTGTCGCATCTGCTCGCGGAATTTTTCCACAAATACTTGCGGGTCAGGTGAAACTCCCTCGTCGATGAAGAACTCTCCGGGTAACCTCAATGTTGGTCCATAAACTAGTTCGGCAGCAGAAGCGTTGACGTCTTCCTTGTAGCTCGTTCTTAGACCTAAGAGAACGGTAGGTAAAACACTCACCCAGTCCGACGCATCCTGGCACTTGATGGCTGCCTTGAATTATCTGTGCCATCGTTCGATCATTCCGTTAGCAGCGGGATGGTAGGCGGTCGTTCTCGTTCGGTCACTGCCAATGAGCTTCGCTAGCGCGTTGAATAGGATCGACTCAAACTGGGATCCCCTGTCGGATGTGATGGTCGCTGGTGCACCGAATCTGGATACCCAGCCCGAGTAGAATCCTTCGACGACTGTGTCAGCTGTGACATCCTGGAGCGGAACAGCTTCTGGCCACCTGGTGAACCGGTCTATCATCGTCAGCAAGTATCGGCGGCCCTTACACAATGGCATCACAACAATGTCGATGTGAACATGTCGAAATCGATCACTTGGCATTGGAATGTGTTGCGGCTTGTTTTTGACGTGGCGACCGATCTTACTCCTCTGACAGGCTAAACACGACCTAGCCCAGGTGTGGATGTCCTTGTTCATGCTTGGCCAGACGTAGCTTCTGCTGATTAGGCGTCGAGTGGATCGTGCACTTGGGTATGACAGATTGTGGCTGTGGTCGAACACCCTTCTGCGCAGAAGTTTGGGTGCAAAGGGACGAATGTCCGCTCCGCTGGTGTCGCAGAATACAACCGCATCTGTACCATCGATACGCAGTCCTCGAAGCTGGAGTGATGTCGTCGTTGGCGCAGCGATGAGTTGCTGCAGTTCGTCGTCTTCTCGTTGCATGTCTGCTAGTTCCTGCGTACTGACGATGACGGGCATGTTGATGGTATGGATGCGGGATAGTGCGTCAGCGACGATGTTGTCTTCTCCTGAGATGTGCACGATGTTCGTGGAGTATTGGCCGATTTCTTCGAGTTGTCGCGCTACTCGGTCACAAGTGTGGTCCGATTTCTTGTCGAAAGCAAGGATTAGCGGCTTGTGGTCGGTGAGAATGACCACTTCCCTTCCGTCGATGAGGTGCTTGAAGCGCTTGACTGCTTGATAAATCGCCAACAGCTCCCGATCGTAAACCTTGTAGCGGGCTTCTCTTGGGCTAAGCTTCTTGGAGAAGAAGGCAAGAGGTTGCAGCTGGTCACCGATGCGTTGGTCCAAAGCAGCGCCGATCGAGGTGTCTGATGCATCGCATCGCAAAACTAAAGGAAGGTCTGCCCTGAGGTGAGCGAGTTGGACGGCCTCCTTTAGCTTCACTTTGCATTCTTCGAATGCCTTCTCAGCATCAGGTGTCCATTCAACCGGGCGTCGGTCTCTCTTCTTCGCTCCAAGGGTCAGTTGCACAAGGGGAGCCTGTGTCTCGGCAGCGCCTGGCAGACAACTGCGGTAAATGTTCCAGGATCCCAGGAACCTCCTGAGCGTGCCCATCGTGTCTGGCTTTGGGTACTCGGCGATGACTGCGACTCGGTCAGCTGGAGGTTTAATCCCATCACAGCTAACAGTGTATCCGAGGTACCTTACTTCTGTTTGGCCATAGAAGCACTTGGAGGCGTTGATGGTCAAGCCGAACTTTCGCAGTTGACTGAAGACGATGTGAAGATGCTGGCGATGTTCACTCTCGTTGGCTGATGCGGCCAGTATATCATCGATGTAGCAGTGGCAGAAGTTCAACCCTCTCAGAACCGTGTCCATGAAACGTTGCATGGTCTGCGCAGCGTTGCACAAACCAAACGTCATAACGTTGAATTCGAAGAGGCCGAAAGGTGTTATGACGGCAGTCTTCGGTCGGTCTTCTACTGCTAGCGGGATCTGATGATACGCTCGGTTGAGATCGAGCGTCGAGAAGATCGTGCATCCTGCCAACTTGTGCGTAAAGTCTTGCAGGTGGGGTATCGGGTACCGGTCTGGAACTGTGATTCGGTTGAGCCGACGGTAGTCACCGCATGGCCTCCAACCGCCAGTTTTCTTCTCTACCATGTGGAGTGGTGAGGCCCATTCGCTTTTCGACGGCTGACAAATACCTCGCTGCATCATCAGCTGAAACTCGTCTCTGGCTATCGTAAGCTTGTCGCCTGCCAGGCGGCGGGCGCGTTCTGCTACTGGATGCCCGCGAACGATGATATGGTGCTGCACAGAATGCTCGGAGACGTTGTTGTTGGTGTCGCGAGTGACCTCGATGTACTTCTCCAAGATGTCGAAGTATGGGTTGCCGTTGTCAATTGTACGAACCGTAGGCTGCTGAGACTTGACGAGGCTTACGCCAATGCTCATCTGCGTCGTGTTGTCGAAGAGCATCCGTTGACTCAAGCGAATGGTGAGATCATAGTGGTGAATGAAGTCTGCACCAATGATCGCTTGCGTGACGTCAGCAACGGTGAAAGACCAGCGGAATTGTCGTCGAAGACCTAGGTCCAATTCAATCGTCTTGGTCCCATACGTCGAGATGGTGGCACCGTTGGCGGCGAACAAGCTTGTAGAAGCCGGTTTCTTGATGCAGGTGTGGTCTTTCGGCAAGACGGACAAATCTGCACCGGTGTCAATCAGGAAGTTGATGGACGTCTTCTTGTCGGAAACTTGGAGGCGGAATCGTTCGTTGCCGTGTGCGACCTCCATTTCGCTCAACGGCAGGCCTAGTTTTCCGACGCCTTCCCTTTTCGACACCCTTGCCGACACTTTCTGGCCTCGTCACCGAATCTGCTGTGGTAATAGCAGAGGTCATCGTCCTTCTCGGCAGGCTTGGTTCGACTAATCGATCTGCGGCGTGACGAGGATCGACTAGTCGTCAGTTTGATGCGTTTAATCGCGTTGACGTCACTCCGCAAAGCCTCGATGGACTTGACCAGCTTGTCCAGAGTGATCGTCTCGTGCTCCGAGCCTGGACCGCCGGTGCTGGAGCTGGAGCTGGGGACGCGATGGCACACAGGTGTGCATTGGACATGTCGAAGATCTTGTCCCCAACTTCCGCCAGCTTGTCCAGGTCCTCTTGTCCAGTGGCTATCAGGACGGTGCGCATACTCTCGGGCAAGCGGTCGAAGAACAACGTCCGCATGATGGCAGAATCACACCGGCCAGAAGCAAGGTGCCTCATGTGCGCTAGGATGGCCGTGGGCTTTTTGCCTTCCGTGTCTTCTCCCCTTAACATGCGACGTAATTGCGACTCTGGGGTTGGCGCAAAGTTTTGAACGAGTCGATCCTTAAGCGCCGCAAACTTGTTTGTCGAAGGTGGTTGGTCACAATATCTTCAACCGCCCGTAAAGCTTCACCCTCCAAGCTAACCAAAAAATGTGCGAACCGCTCCGCGTCGCTGTGGATCCCGCTCAGCTGAAAGGCTATTTCAACCTGAGCCAACCACAGCTGTGGGTAAAGTGCGTTGAACCTTGGTAGCTGAAGCCGTTGGGTGAAAGGTCTTGGGGCGTCAAGGGCAGCGGTCGAAGCATGTGGGACCAATCCAATGGCTGCGGCTGCTTGGGATTGACCGTACGTCGGGCAGCCAACAGCTGCTGTCATCGTTGGCTGACTGTCATTCGGCAGGAACTGACCGTATGTCGAGATGTCTGCAGCTGATGTTGTTATTGGCTGACTACGGTTTGGCAGAGATTGTCCAGGAGGACCCTGGGCCGGAAGCTTCAAGCACTGCTGGATCGCTTGCTGGTGAGGGCGTAGATTCGCGACGATTGAGCTCGGCCTTGAGCGTTCGAATCGCCTCATTCGCCAGCGAAAGCTCTTCGCGCAGCTGCTTGATAACATCCAGCACCGCTGCATCCATCGGGTTGGACATGGGTTGAGTCGGGTTTGAGACTCGTGGATTTTTTCTCCTCACTTGACGAGGTATTAGGGTCTGCTAACGCCTTCTTCTGACCTCTTGTACGAGGCGAACTGAAATTGGCATTTGCTTCCAACGATCACGTCGGGGTCACCAGTTTTAGCGAGGCCGGTGCCGATGCGAGCGCCGTCTCACTATGAAAGTGGAATACAAATGCACAATGTAAGTTAAGTTTCTTTATTTAATGAAACTTAAGAAGCACTAGTAACGAAACCAAAACTTGCACAGGAACACAACATGGAATAAAATGAAAAAACGTCTTCTTGAATGGTCTTGAAGATTGTTGGGGAACAGGATCGCTTGAATTCCCTGGTGAAAAGTTTCTTTTTTCTCGGGAGCAGGATCACAGATATTTCTGGGTCAATTTTGCGATGAGTCGAGGGTTCTTGAAAAAAAGGTCTTCTGGCTTGATAGATTCCTCTTGGGGGAATGCGTTGTCTTGAATGAAAAAACTTCTTGAAGATCGTCTTCGTTTAAAATTCCTGAGTCGACTCATTTTTAATTTTGAAAATTTTAGACTTTTCGAAAATAAAAAAAATAAAGATAACTCGATGTGATCGAAAAATAATCCGAGCAGGTTCCACACCTGCGAGTGTTATCGAGAGTCGAATGTCTCGATGACAAACGTCAAAGACGTCAACCACCACAAATGTTAGTTTGGTACACAAACCATGCAGTACTTTAAGTAGATGCTACAATATTATTAGTCACTATTCTGGTGAAAAGTGCTAAAAAAGCAATCCTATCTCGAGAGCTTCACAAAGATCCAGCGGGCAAGCTCCATATTGGTAAAGATACTAAATCTTATTCTATTCTAATCTAAATATATTGCGAAGCTCGGCAGCTAAGACTGCACTAGACTAAGGGTCGCCGGGCTTTGGACGACGAGCTCCTATGATCACACGTCAATTCCAAATCGGTATAATATTTCGAGACTCCGAATGGAAACGGACTATATTATTTCACTCTTGGGCTGCAACTGAAGACCCTCATAGCAGAAATGAGTGGGATGATGACAGAATTGGTACCGAGGACGGACACCCTACTGACGGATTCAATATAATATAATATATATTGGAACGAAAGCTGAAGTCTGCTGTGAGATTCAAAATACAAAGCACTCTTTTGAACTAAAGGATGATTGTAGCGTCTCTCAAACTGAAGTTGCCGCAATACAAAAGCTAAGCAAATAATTATAAAAGAACATTATTCAGCAAAAATAATCAGCACCCATGTTGATAATCAAGCAGCCATAAAGGCGTTGTAATAAACCCCGCTAAGATTCAAGCTGGTAAAACTATGCAAAAGAAAACTAGAGTAGACATCAGCTCTCAACAAGGTGACCCTCTCTTGGGCAGAGGGACGTGTAGGTGTCTCCCAAAGAAAGAAAATCAGACATGAAGCTCTCACAAGCTCTAGTTGATCCCGGCGTACCGCTTGGCACCCTAGGCAGGAAAGAAGACATAGAATCTGTCGAAAGAACTTACGCTGGTATCAATCAGGTACATGTGTTACAGCTAGATCGTTATGGTCAGTCTACATAAAGAAAAGATCTCTCAATCTACTAAAACTTACCCGCAAGGACATGTGAACTTCTGTCGCCGTCCTGACTGGACACCACGTGATATGCAACCATGCGGCCTTGCTAGATCTACCCCTACAGCGACTATTGCAGAAGCTGCAGGGATTCACCACCGTCTGTATGATTGTTCTGCACTGCTCCTTAAAAGAAGCTCCACCATTTGCAGTTATTTCTTTTCAAAGCTATATGATCTACGAAACACTGAACCAAACAAACTCCTGAGATTCATATAGTTATGTTTGGTGTTTAGTTAGCAATCGAAAAAAATAAGATCCCCGGGGTTTCAAATTGGGCACAATAGACTTTATGTGGTCTAAGTTGCAAGTAAGTAAGCTGTTGACATCTTCGACAACAAGGGCACCCATTTACCAAGCCTAACCAAGAATATAAAAAGAATTTACAAATTAAAGAATCATGAAATCACCAAACTTAGGTTGTCATATTCCTTGGGCTATAGGAGAGAATGTTTTTAGATGTTCCGTAAAAACGGTTTTGCAATAGGGACGTGGAGATTTTAACAATTCATGGCGACCATGTTGTTTTATCTGTTGTTAATTTCCCTGCTTTTTATTTTTCAGACACTAAAGGACACTGGGTTCTGGGTCAGTTGGAAGCGGACCCTGATTCCTGGAAAAAAAAATTAGCGAAGAGGCCCATTTTTTGAATGAACGGGTACGTCAACAAACAAAATTACCGGATTTGGGACGATGCCAATCCACATGAGATCCACAAGGTGGCAATGCATCCACAGAAAGTCATTGTTTGGTGTGGATTGTGGGCCGGCGGTATCATCGTTTCGTACTTCTTCGAAAACGACGAAAATATTTCTACTCTGATCTTGTGGACGTGGCCCTATACTATGCATGGACTGATTCTATAATCTAAGAGAATACCTACATATTTCGCTAACACTACTTTTCATGCTTTTAATGAAAATTTTAAATAAATTGCTTTGGGAATAGGGAGCTGATTTAAAAAATGTTGATAAGTTAGTACTGCTTCGGTGTCTTAGAAGCCCATATGCCAAATTACATTTTGAATTTGAATTTGATTGATTTTTATTTTTAATTTTTTTATCATTAACTTATAAAAACAAACTAACATAACATGGCTTTGCCGTCTGCCGATTGACAACTAGATTTTAGCAGTATATATTTAAACTCTAATTTAATAAAAATAAAAATAGAGACCAGAACGAAATACACCAATATACCAATACGGCTGGTCAAACGGTAGTGCATACGATCATATGAAAACACAAGCGTTTTCACTTAGCTGAAGCCTACCAACTCTTACTCTCAACCTCCACCGGGTGCCTAGTACCTTAATCCAAGAAATGGGTAACCAACCCCGTTTGGCGGATTCTTGGCGGCAGCAGATGAAAGAGGGGGCGAAGAGTGCATTCCCACTAAGCACTTCTTCCTGTTCCAGGCGGCAGCGGACGATTTCCCTAGACGGATTCAATGGTGGCGTCTATAGGTCCAGTTGGGTTGAACTTAGTGAATACCTATCCTTGGAATAGAGATGGTGGCGGGGGAGCCCTTAACGGCGCTCATACTTCGGTAGTGGACTTTTGGCACCGGTGTACCCGGCCCCTCGCCCTAGGGGAATAATTAAGGAACTGGCCCTCCAGGTTGGGGGTTGTGCAGTCGGGGTAACTTCCCTACCACGTAAAAAATCTATGTATCCGAAACAACCAAAAGCCTCCGATAAGGATGACTCAACTAATGACGAGCCCAGCAAACGAAATAAGAACAACGACCTTCGGATCTGTACGTGGAATGTTCTGTCCCTTTATAGACCACGTACAGCCGAACAACTAGCAGAGGCCCTAAACTGCTATAAAGCAGATATTACCGCCATCCAGGAAGTGCGATGGGATGGGCCGGGCAAAATAAGCATGAAAAACTGTCACATCTACTACAGAAATTGCTACAAAGGATACAGGCAACGCTTATTCGGATTTGTTATACGCGGGAGACTTAGGCAAGAATTATTAAGCTTCCGACACGTGAGCGAGCGTATTATGACTATACGGATCAAGGCTAAATTCGCTAACATAAGCCTAATATGTGCTCATGCCCCCACGGACGAAAAGGACCCTGCCACCAAAGAGTGTTTTTACGAGCTCATCAACAATGTTCTTCTTCTTCTTCCTTTTATCAGCGAGGCTATGATCCGAAAACAAGGGATCACAACCCTCCCACTTCACCGCATTTCTACTGATCCGCATGTGGGGTTCGCCTATTTGACCTCAGAAAATATCGGCAGGCCTGCCGATTTTGGATCACTCCCTTACTGAGGCCAATGAAATGCCGATGTCGTCGCATTTGTCTGATCCAGGCGTTTATATGCCTGCCTTTCCTACATCGCGATGTCTTTGGAACGTGTATTGATATTGCCTTTTTAACAGGGTTCAAATGATCTCTTCTTTGAACGTGGCAATACCAACTGAGCCGGTCACGCTCTATTTTTTGTACGATGGTTTCCTTGATGTGAAAGCTTCCACGGATCTTCGAACTTCTTATTCGATCAAACTTTGTCACTCCTGCTGTCATGCGAAGCATCTTCATCTCAACTGCCGTTAATTTACTCTCATACTTTTTGTACATCGTCCAACATTGTGAACCGTATGTGAGCGCTGGACGTACAACTGCGGTGTAGAGCCTTCCTTTCAACTTAGGGGGCATTTTTCTGTCACAGAAGATAGCGGAATTTTCTCGCCACTTCATCCACCCTACGCTTACACGATGATTGATGTCGTCATCACAAGTTGCTTTGCTATTGATCATAGATCCCAGATATTTGAACTTTTCGCACTTGGGAAGCACTGTTCCATTCAAATAAATATCTGGAATAGGCCTGAGTGGATCAGAGAACGGGCAGCACAAGTACTCTGTCTTTTTTGAACTAATGCGATACCCATTTCCCTCCAAAACGTCCACCCACACATCAAGTGCTCGTTGCAGGGATGTAGGATCCTCACTTATGATGGCTCCATCGTCAGCAAAGAATAACTGATGTACCTTGGGGTCCATCACTTTACCTTCAAGCAGATAATCAAGGACTGTAATAAAGAGCAAACGACTTAAAACGCTTCCCTGGTGTACCCCGACTTTGATTGGGAACTCTTCGGTTACTCCAGCGGGGCATCTTACTTTTGTCTTTGCTCCTTCGTACATGTCCATAATCATCTGTACATAGGTTTCTGGAACCCCTCGATGTCTTAGCGCCACCCATATCAGATCTCGTGGTTGTCTGTCGAATGCCTTTTCAAAGTCAACCAATACAATATGCAAATCCCTTAAGGAATCACGATGTTTTTCCATTATGATCCTTATACTTTGGATTGCATCTGTGGTTGATTTACCCGAGACAAACCCGCACTGATCATCAGATAGCCGTATTATTTTTCGCAGTCGGCCACCTAATACCCGCTCAACGATCTTCATGGTGTGTGACATCAGCTTGATCGAACGGTAGTTATCACAGTTTCGCGTATCACCCTTCCCTTTGTATACGGGGAGAAGGTAACTTTCCCTCCATTCATTCGGCATTGGATCACCTCTCACGAATTTGGAGATGAGAATTCTGAGCCATCTGAACCCGATATCTCCCATCTTTTTCCAGAACTCAGAGGGTATTTCGTCTGGCCCAATCGCTTTTCGTTTTTTGGAGTATTTGACCGCCTCACTAACTTCTTCGACTGTAATGTCGGGTATTTCTTCACAGTTAGGGGTGGCTCTTGGAAAGTATAGCCGGGGAAACTGTTCATTCAAAAGCTCTTCACAATACTGCCGCCACCTCTGCAGAATTTTGTCGTCATCCACAAGAAGCTGGCCATGAGCATTGCTAATGAACTTTGGCGAACGAATCTCCTGAGCATTCTTCCTTCTTTGGGCGGCTATTTTGAAGATAGTGGCACTCTTGTTCATATTGTGTCTTCGCAGCTCCTGGATAGCCTGGTTTGCATCAGCAACCGGGGAAAATATTTTCTCCAGCTCCCGATACAGGCCCTCCGTACTCTCTGCTTGAAGCTGAGCGCACTTCTTCTTCGCTTTTTTCTTGCAGCATCTGTATTCCATTTCGACGCGAGCTTTTTCGTCACTTTTATTAGAGGGGCACTTTGACCAAGCTTTGAAAGCCACTTTCTTCTCAGTTATCACTTTCTTAGCTTCATCACTCCACCACCATGTTTCTTTGGCGTGTTGATGGTGGCCTTTTAAAGCTCCTAGCAGTGATTTGGCCTTCTTTAAACAAGTTCGCTGTAGGGAATCCCACATATTTTGTGCTCTGCACTCTTCATCCTCAGCTCCGTTAATGGTGTGAGAGAGGTAATTCTTCATTACGAAAACAAAAGCCTCGCCTTTTTCTTTGTCCAGATTGTACCACTTGATTTTCTCAGAGACCCTTGTTTGTTTGCTTTTCTTTGGTGTTTTCATAGAAATTTCTGTTAGCAGGAGACGGTGTTGTCGAGCGATTGCCTCTCCCAGGATCACTTTGCAATCTTTTATCCGAGGCTTCATGAAACTGCCTACCAAATGGTAGTCAATCTGAGTTTCATCTCCACCACTGCTGTAAGTGATCAGGTGTCGGCTTTGTTTGATGAACATGGTATTTAACACGATAAGACCGTGTGATTTGCACATGCTTCGGATGTCTTCACCAGGAAGGTTCCTGATGCCATATCCTAGTCCTCCATGGCAGTCTTCATAGTCTTCGTTTGATTTCCCGACATGTCCATTCAAATCTCCTCCAACAAACAGAAATTCTTCCTTTGGGATGTCCTTAAGGAGATTGTGGAAATCTAGCCAAAATGCATCTTTATCTCTCTGATTGTACCCATCGTGGGGAGCATATGCACTGACAATATTCCACACCTCTCCTTGTATTACTAGTTTGAGAGACATCAAACGGTCGCTGGACTTCGAAATGCTCAAGACGTTTCCAAGTAGCTCTGCCGCAAGGATGATACCGATTCCGTTCCTAGCCTTTTCCGTTCCGTAGTAGAACATCTTGTAATCTTTTGTCCTAACGACCAAGAAACGCGCCCGATTCCCGGTGTTTTTCCATTTCGTCTCTTGGACACACAAGATGTCCACCCGCCTTCTATTCATCATCTCTTCCAGCTCGTAACTTCTACTGGTCATGCTTCCAACGTTCCAACTCGCGACCCGTAAATTGCGTCCAAACTGTTTCATTATGTTGCTAGCCCCCGGAATCCGTATAGCTCTGACCCGAACATTTCTGCTCGGTCCAGGATCAGTACCATGCACAGCAGTGGTAGTGCCTGGCGGGGTAGTGCCTTTCCTTTTTGCAAGTATTATCATAATGATACAGTTTTGCAATACAATTTTTGCACCATATTGCGATGGTGTTTGTTGTTTGACACGTGCATGCTCCTGTTTTAGTATTGTTTGATCTTTCTTTTATGACACCGGTGATCTCCAGTCGTGTCAACCCACGGACTCGCATGCACACTTGTGGGAGGGTTTTTTATGGTAGTATATGTGTCGCTAGGCTCACTTGGGTGTTATATTGCCTAGATCTGATTTGTTCCCTTAGTCGCCTTTTACGACAAGCGCTAGTTGTTGGGGGGCGCTGCAGTGATATTCTTAACCCGTCCCTGCACGGGCAGGGACAATGTTCTAAATACGACGTTAAAATCGTATTGGGCGATTTTAACGCCAAAATAGGAAAGGAAGACGTATTTGGTTGGGCAGTCGGTAAGCATAGCCTATACGACACCACGTCTGATAACGGACTAAGGCTAATTGATTTCGCTGTGGATCGAAATGTCACCATATCAAGCACATGGTTTCCTCGTCTCGATATTCATAAGCAGACATGGCGATCCAATGATCATGTGACGATCAACCAAATTGATCATATTTCGATCGACGTAAGGCATCCCTCCAGTATTCTGGATGTCCGCACCTTCCGAGCGGCCAACATAGACTCGGATTATTACCTTGTTGTAGCCAAGGTACGAATGCGGATATCCCAAACCGAGCCACAAAGAAGAATCACTGTGAGAAAATTTAATGTCGAAAAGCAACAATCCCAAGAGAACGCCAGACTCTTCGCTAAACGCGTATCCCGAAATCTTTCAATCACCACTATGCCGCCAGCATCAAGTGCCGAAGACCAGTCGCAACGCTGCCAACATGCCATCAGAAACGTCGCGACTGATGTGTTGGGTCTCGCTCGCCCACCACCGCGAAACCCCTGGTTTGACGAAGAATGGCGGCGAGTGCATGCAGCAAAACAAGAGGCATACAAGGCGACGCTGCAGCGGAAGACGAGAGCTGGTCGTGAGCTCTATGGGCAAAAGAGACGGGAAGAACATCGGCTTCTCCAAAAGAAGAAGAAAGAGCATGAGAAGCGCGCGTTTGAGAATATCGAGAGTTTATACTCCAGGAAAAATGTGCGGAAGTTTTAAAAACAGCAGTGGAAACTGGGCAAAAATAAAAAAACAAAAGGCCGATTTATTTGCTGAACGTCTTGAAAGCGTCTTTCAGCCATATGAAGATAATGATTGTCTCCAACAAACGGAAGAAATGTGCGAAGATGAGAGGTTAATTCCAGCAGTAACCTCTAAGGAAATAGCCACAGAAATAAAAGAGAAGATCAACCCTTAAAAACCCCCGGGATTTGATTTAATGACGGGTGAAATTCTGAAAAAACTGCCTAGAAAAGGTATGAAAAAAATAGCACAGATAATAAATGCAGCGTTCAGACTATGGTATGTTCCACGCATGTGGAAGGTCGCGGAAGTTATTGTGGTACCAAAGCCGGGAAAATTACCCAGTGAAGTTACCTCATATCGTCCGATCTCATTGCTGCCAATACTGTCAAAGCTCTTCGAAAAAAATCTTCTGAAACGACTCCATCCGATTATAGAAGAAAAGGCACTGATACCAAACCATCAATTTGGATTCAGAAATAGGTACTCCACTATAGATCAGGTCCACAGAATAACTGACAAAATAGAAAAAGCTTTAGAAGAAAAACAAATATGCTCTACCATCTTCCTTGATGTAACACAGGCTTTTGATAAAGTCTGGCACAAGGGATTGGTCCATAAACTGAAAAAATATCTTCCAAAACAATACTCGGAAATACTAGAGTTATATATAAAGCAGCGATTATATAGAATTAAGCAAGAGAATGAGTACTCCGCATTAAAATGTATAAAATCTGGAGTACCGCAAGGTAGTGTGTTAGGGCCTGTGCTGATCCTCCTATACACGAACGACCCACCACAAAATGAAGAAACTACTGTTGCCACATTTGCAGACCATACTGCTGTACTTGCTGTCGGAAAAACCGTGCAGGAAGTTACCGAAAATCTACAAAGGACAGTAGAAGAAATATCTGAATGGACCAAAAAATGGCAAATAAAATTAAACGAACTGAAGTCAATCCATGTTAACTTCACTAATAAAAACGAACAACACATACCAGTATACATAAATAACAAAATAGTTCTGCATTCGAACTCAGCTAAGTATTTAGGCATGACTTTAGACGCGAAGTTGCGCTGGAAAACTCATATCAAGAAAAAACATGACGAACTAAACATTCGATATAAAAAAATGTATTGGCTAATAGGGAGGTATTCATGTCTCTCAATATATAATAAACTGCTTCTCTATAAGCAAGTTTTAAAGCCAATATGGACATATGACATGGTTCGAATCCTACAAAACACCAAAAAGTTTTTTCACGGTCCCACCTCTCGCGAGCGTCTGACAAACATCCGAGAGTATTGTTGTCTCGAAAAAGCTTCTCAAATCGCCGTTCGGATTCGGCATTAAAACTGTAGGTCCCTTCCATTCGTGTGAAAAATATAACGTACACAACATGAGTGGTTGCGAGAAGCTAGGCCCTGGCACTTAAAGAGCTGTTGCGCCAAATATTTATTTTTATTTATTTATGGACATATGACCTTCAGCTTTGGGGGTGCACAAGTAAGACGAACCTACAAAGCATACAATGCTTTCAAAATAAAGTACTACGCAATATTGTTAATGCGCCATGGTACATACGTAACGCTGATCTACATAGGGATATACAAATTGAAATGGTAGAGGACGAGGTCAGGAAGGTCGCAAGAAGACATGAAGGTAGGCTTCGCAACCATTCTAATTTAGAAGTAGTCGAACTACTTAATAATAACAATCTAGTTAGAAGATTATGAAGAAGAAAACCATTCGAACTAGTTAACTAGGAGAAAAAACAAAAAGAAATATGGTATATAACATAATCACCCGAACAAAGTGATGACGAGTTAAAAAACAAAAGGTAACAGACCAAAGTTAGTTCCTCATAACATAAATTTACAAGTATTACAAAAAAATTGCTGATTAGTTTAACGACTAGGTGCGATTATTGGAAGTATGGTAACACATGCTTTCTCCGGGTGTTTTTAGTGGGTGGGTCAAGTCCCACACCATCGCAAAGCTCGCATGCGATGTCTTTTAACGATTTTCACCCAGCAACACGCAAAAAAAAAAAAAGTTTTACCAAAGGAAAAAAGAACGTGTCGGAGAAGCAATACCCGTACAGAAATCTGTAGAGATGAAAATGGAAACCTCATAGTAGAATCACAGTCGGTGCTGAGAATATGGAAAAACTACTTCTGCAAACTGTATAATGGCGACGAAGACCGACATCCCACTGTCAGGCAGAATGAACCATTCAACATAGACGATGATAGTCAAAATTTTCGTCCACCTGACCAAAACGAATGAAGGATAGCAATATCCAAGCTAAAATCGAACAAGGCTGCTGTACCTGATGGCTTACCGGCCGAACTTTTCAAGGCAGCTGGGGATGAATTGGTAGAGTGCATACATCAACTCATCTCTAAGATTTAGTCAGACGAGTGTATGCCTGATGAATGGAATCTCAGCATCGTTTGCCCGATCCACAAGAAAGGAGACAACCTCAACAGCGCCTATTATAGAGGCATCAGTCTCCTCAACATCGCATACAAGATCTTTTCTGCGATATTTTGTGAACGCCTGAAACCTTTTATCAACAGCCTGATTGGACCCTATCAGTGCGGTTTCAGGCCAGGAAGATCCACCATCGATCAAATCTTCACACTTCGGCAGATCTTGGAGAAAACCAAAGAATTCCAAATCGATACCCACCACCTCTTTATCGATTTCAAGGGCGCCTATGACAGCATCTATAGAGAAGAGCTTTATAAAGCCATGTCTAGTTTTGACATCCCTGCCAAACTTGTTCGTCTGTGCAGGATGACGATGGAGAACGCTCGCTGATCCATCAACGTCGGTCGGTAATAACCTCACTGAGACCTTTGATGTCAAAAAATGTTTTAGACAAGGTGACACGCTGTCATGTGACTTCTTTAATATTGTACTTGAACGGATTGTGCGGAACTCACAGGCCAACACCGGCGGCACAATCTATCACAAGTCTGTACAACTGCCTGCATTCGCCGACGATTAAGAGATTATCGGAAGAACTCAGCGGGCTGTCACTGGTACGTTTGCAAGCATTGAGGCGGAAGCGGCCAAAATCGGTTTAGCGATAAACGAGGGCAAAACCAAGTATACGCTGTCAAAAAGAAAGGACACCGACGAATTGGACAGAACGTCACCGTGGCCAGCTATAACTTCGAGGTAGTAAGGGACTTTATCTACCTTGGCTCTGCTATAAACCCTGAGAACAACATCAGTGCAGAAATCAAGCGAAGAATAACTCTTGCCAATCGCTGTTTTTTTGGTTTATAAGGCAATTCAACAGTAAAGCTCTGTCTATAACAGCTAAGGAGACTCTGTATAAGACCCTGATCATCCCAGTCCAGTTATACGGCGCTGAAACATGGACTTTATTAAAAGAGGATAAAGATATCCTTGGTCGCTTCAAGAGAAAAATTCTTCGTAAGTGTATGGTGGGAGATTTTTCCAACCATGCGATTAAACAATTTGCATTCACTTGCAGGAAAAATCTAATCGACGAAAAATGCAAATTCTTGTCCGATGCAAGAACTGCTGCCAACGAGACGGAAACGTTTAGAATGCAACCTTTTTGATGAGCGGACCAAATGAAACAACCGTGATCTTCGATAGTACGTTATAATCTGTTTTATTTCTCAGTATGACCTTATATAACATTTGGATTTGGAGAATTCTACTAGTGTTAAACAAAAAAATATGGCGTTTTCTTAATATCTTAGCGCTAAGTTTAAAATATTCTAGAGTTTTAGAAAAGTGTTATACAATTTGTAATTCATCAACTGCATTACCATTTAGAGATGTGCAAATTTATTAATATTCATTTAGTTTAGCAAATGTATATATTATTGAAATAAGGATAATGCAAAAAATAATAACGAACTAATTGATTTCCAACATATAAATTGAATGTGCCCCAACATCCTGCCTCCTTTGAAAGTATGTGCTTTCAAACAGGAAGTAGAGCAAGTTTTTGGATTGGGCGTTTAAAAACTCCTTTGGTTGTCTGGACATCAGCGACTCTGACCTTCCCGTCACTCCCTTTGTATACTTCAACGATTCTTCCTAGGAGCCATCTCTGTGGTGGAACGTTGTCTTCGTGAATCAAGACCATTGCGTTGACTTTCAGATTGAGTTGCTCTGAAGACCACTTGCTACGTTGTTGCAGCTCGCAAAGATAGTCTGCCGACCATGTTCTCCAGAAATGGGATTTTACCACGTTAATTCGCCTCCATTTCTGAACGTAGCCGATGTTCGGTGCTTCGTCTAATGGTTCCGGAACTGCCTTCAAGGATGTCCCAATGAGGAGGTGTGCTGTTGTGAGAGCTTCAAAGTCACTTGGGTCAGAGGAAAGTGGTGTAATTGGACGCGAGTTCATTATAGCTTCGATTTCTACAAGTGTCGTGGACAGCTCCTCGTACGTCAATTTAGCGTTCCCCATAGTTCTAAGTAGATGACCCTTCGCAATCTTCACTGCAGCTTCCCACAGTCCGCCGAAATGTGGAGCCCTGGGAGGAATAAAGTGAAATGTTATACCTTCATTAGAACAAAAATTTAATATAGCTTCTTTTGATGGCTTATGAAAGAAAATGCGGCATAATTCTAAGAGCTTTGTTTTTGCGCCGACGAAATTAGTAGCGTTGTCACAATATATATCCGACGGAAGACCTCGGCGTCCTATGAACCTCTTCAGCGCAGCTATGAATGCTTCTGATGAAAGGTCGGAGACTACCTCTAAATGTACAGCCTTGGAGGAAAAGCAGACGAATAGAGCAATGTATGATTTGTATGGCCTTTTTCCGCGAATGTTGAGATGTGTCATTACTGGACCACAAAAATCAACCCCGCAGCGCAAAAATGGACGAGATTCCATTAATCTCTCTGCCGGTAAGTTGCCCATGACTTGTTCGCGCAGCTTAGGCCTGTATCTAACACAATGAATACAACTTCTCACAATGCGCCGTGCAACTTCTCTTATGTTTACTACCCAAAACTCTCTACGAGACAATGAAACTAACATCTTGGGGCCAGCGTGAAAGTTCGAAGAATGTAAATATTTTACCATGCATTCTACAAAGTTGCAATGTTTTGGTAGCAACAAAGGATGTTTGCACTCCACTGGTAGGTTTGCATGCTTCAATCGCCCCCCTACTCTTAATAGTTCCAGGCCCGAAGTATTATCCAAGAAAGGAGACAGCCACTTGATTGACCCCTTGATATCTTGATGCGTTTTAATGCGACGAATTTCTTCTGAGAAAAATTCCCTTTGGATGATCCAAACGATTTGGTGTAGCGACGCTTTAAGTTCGCATGGGGAGAGAAAATCGTATCTTTCGATGTCCATTTTCTTTGACCAATTCCGAAACCGCAATATATAGGCAAACACCCGTACGATTTTCAAATATGAACTGCAATTTTTGATCACCTCAAGCAGATAGTTGGGGTGCTTACCCTGACAGAGGAGTACTGTTTTCCGGAGTTCTAAATTCAGTTCTTCCTGAGAAAGATGGTTAACTGATGAAACCGGCCATTCTTCTGGGCGCAATTGCAAGAATGATGGACCTGAAAACCAAATCGAATGCTTCAAACCCTCCACCGGGCATCCTCTGGAAAGTATGTCTGCTGGATTTTCCTCGCTCGGAACATGTCTCCAGTTAACCTCTGCCGATTTTTCTTGAATTTCGGCTATTCTGTTGCCGACAAATATGCTAAGTTTCGACGAATGAGTAGCGATCCAATGAAGAACGATCTCCGAATCAGTCCAAAAATATACTTTTGAGTAGGATCTAGAGAAAATACTTTGTACCTTTGTCCACAGTCTTGCTAACAAATGTGCTCCACATAGCTCCAGTCGCGGAAGTTGTTTACGCTTGGCCGGAGCAACTTTTGATTTCGCAACTAGTAGTTTCGTGACTACCTTTCTATTCTGGTCCACGGTCCTCACGTAGATACAACACCCATATGCATTCAAAGATGCATCGCAAAAGCCATGAATTTGAATGTCGACCTTATTTTCTGTCAATACATACCTTGGAACGGAAAGATTTTGAAGCGAATGCAAATCTGACAGAAACTGCTCCCATTCCGTGTTTAACGCTTGTGGAATGGATTCATCCCAATCAAGTCCTTCAAGCCAAAGCTTCTGCAGGATTATCTTAGCCCTTATGATAATAGGGCTCAATAGACCCATCGGATCGAACAGTGAGGATGCTAATGAAAGGATCGACCGCTTGGTATATTTCGAGTAAGTCCTGTTTGGGTGATATGAAAATCGAAAATTGTCGCGCTACGAGTCCCATGTTATCCCCAACGATTCTCTTCTACTAGTTTTAAGTCCTTGGTCGAATCGTCTGGTGCTCCCTTTGCAAATAGCTGATGGTTACTATTCCACTTTGCCAACTCAAATCCGGCAGACTCTAATACTGCACTAACCTCTTCCTTGATCTTGACTAGTGATTCCCAATTATCCGCCCCTGTGAGCATATCATCGACGTAAAAATCTGTTGCTACTACTCTCGATCCTATTTGATGCGTCCCTGCGAATTTATCTGCTAAAAACCGAAGGCAACGTATAGCTAAAAACGGAGCTGAGGAAGTTCCATACGTCACCGTGTTGAGCTCGTATATTCTGATGGGCATACAATCGTTTTCTCTCCAAAGTATATACTGAAACTGGCGTTGTGATGCATCAATCACTACTTGTCGATACATTTTGACTATATCCGCAGTTAAGGCGAATCTATGTAATCGGAAACGAAGCAGAATAATAAAAAGTTCATCCTGGATTGTTGGTCCAACCATAAGAATGCCATTTAAAGATATCTGTGAGGACGTTCTACAAGATGCGTCAAATACAACTCGCAATTTAGTAGAGGTTCGCGGACGATACGGCTATTTTGGCAACGGAAAGTTCAATCGAGTCAGCAACCATAAAACTCCAACGAGCCTTGGATAAAATCTGTGAGTGGACAAAAACTTGGCGCATTGTTCTTAACGAGACCAAATCGACGCATGTTAACTTCACTTACAAGAAAATAATCAACCTTCCCGTTTTCATTAACTCGGTACAAATACCGCATGCAAACGAAGCTAAATATCTGGGAATGACACTAGACGCGAAACTTAAATGGAAACCTCACGTTAAAAAGAAACGTGACGAAGTCGAAAATCGACTTAGAGAAATGTATTGGCTAATTGGAAGATATTCCAAACTAAGCGTATATAACAAACTGCTTCTGTATAAGCAAGTGCTTAAACCCGTGTGGACGTACGGTATACAACTCTGGGGTTGTACCAAACCAAGCAATAGGAATCTCATACAATCATTGCAAAATAAAATTATAAGAATAATCGTGAACGCTCCCTGGTATATCAGAAACAATGATATCCACAGAGACTTAGGGATAGCTACCGTGGAGGACGAAATAAAAAACTTCGCTCGCAAGCTTCGTATTCGTCTTCATGGCCATTGCAACTGTGCCATACTCCAAACTTTGGATGTGACAAATCTTACGCGCCGACTTCAAAGAACGAAACCGTTCGAATTAGCGCTATAAGACAAAAAGCCGCATGTCATGACGGTTTCAGCAGGTGCTTTTATTGAAAATCTACCTGCCTCACGCGAATATAAATCTGAAGCTTAAACTACTTGATAAGGTCAAACTTAGTCGTAGTAAACAAAACGAAGGGAAGGGTGTTTTTAGTCAGTAGAAATCTGACACTACTATGAGTACACGGTCACATAGTGTCTCATGAAGATTTTCACCTACCCACGAAAAAAAAAAAAAAAAAAAAAAAAAAAAAAAAAAAAATTTAGTAGAGGTGCTATTTGGTTTAAGTACACACTGATGCGGTATAAAGTAATGAGGATCTTTCAAGTTCGGGTTTTTTACCACCGACATGTGACCTAAATCCTCATATTCTCGTAAAAACTTCGAATAATTGTTTTTCAATGAGCTATTTTTCTGAAGCCTGCGCTCAAGAGAAAGGAAGAGCTTAAAAGCAATATCGTAGGATGAGCCTAAACAAGATGGATCCTTCTTAAAGGGCAGTTGAACCGAGAGGCGACCACTGGGGAGAACTTTTATTGTTTTCATAAAACTGTTCTCGCAATCTGTTTGTTCGTCGGTCCATTTAAGCTTACGACTGCTCGTCTCTTCTAGCTCCCAAAATTTCTGTACATAAGAATGAAGAACATCGTCCTGCGTAGAAAGGTAACAAATTGAGCTTGAAACGTCGACCTGAGTGTTGCATCTTCCTGCCATAATCCATCCTAGTGAAGTCTTCTGCAATGTTGGAAGTCCTGGCCCTAACTTTATTTGTCCTACTGATAATATGTCAAAGACAATCTCTGCTCCTAGAAGAAGATCGATATTGGATGGTTGGTTGAAGTTTTCATCTGCGAGTTCTATATTCGGTGGTATGGTCCAGCCCCTCGTTGACATTGCTCTATTGGGCTGATAACCGATGATTGTTGGAGCTAGGACAAATTCCAATGCTACCTCAAAGTTAGTATACCGTGATCTGACAGCAGTCTGAGTTTGATGACTTAACTGAGTTTGTGAAGCTCCTACCCCAATGATTTCGATGTGCTTTTTGTCCTTGTGTAAATTAATACTGCGCGCGAATTTTTCACGCATCAAGTTGATTTGTGATCCCGAGTCTAACAACGCTCTGCCAATGTGGAAACTTCCAGAAGAGTCTTGAACCAGAACTAGTGCTGTAGCGAGCATTACGTGATTTGAAGTTTTAACTGATTCTATTTGCATTGCAGCAACTGAGGTAATTGCAGTATCTGCCATCCAAGAAGTGCCTTCACCATTAGTACGAGCACTCGCCTGTTGCTGGCGATGCAGCAACGTATGGTGTGGCTGTTTGCATACTTTTCATTTGTGTTTTGAAGGACATTTGGACATGTTATGCCCTTTTCCAAGACAGTTTATACATAGACCTATCCTTTTTGTATTTGAAAATCTGTCTGACACCGAGAGCTTACTGAAACTAGGACAATTGGAAATGAAATGGTCGCTATTGCTGCAAAATACACAAGTGTTTTGTACTATTGTCAACGAAGTTTGTGAAAATCCTTTCGACTTTGACTTGACTGGCCAACGTTGATGATGGTCAACTCGTTCTGAATGACTTGGTTTACTATCGCGTGCCTCCAGGTATTGACATCGTTTCCTGATCATCTTGGCACAGTCATTCCAGCTTGGCAGTTTGGAATAATCGAGTTGTTCCTCCCATTTTGATTGTGTTTCCGTATCTACTTTCGACATCGCAATGTAGATTATTATCGCATTACAAATATTAGTCTCAGAGCCGAGCGATAAAAGCGAACTAAAGATTGCCGAAATAGTATCTACCAGGTTCCTAAGCTGAGAAGCCGATGGTTTCGAACACTTCGGGAGTTCAAATATTGCAGCTATATTTTCCAAAAATATCAAGGTGTCGTTATCATATCGCTCATTAAGTTTCTCCAGTGCCTTAGTGTAATTATCCTCAGATACTTGAAAGGCTCGGATAGTTCCCAAAGCTTGGTCCGAAAGACACGACAAAAGGTGGTTGAACTTTTCAATTTTAGAAAGAGTAGGGTCAGTGTGTACCAATTGTTTAAACGAATCGATAAAATTTTTATACTCCGAATACTTCCCACTAAACTTAGGTAAACGGAGGTGCGGCAATCGATTAGCCGGCGGAGGTGGAATACTAAATGAAGTATCTGTGATACTATTTCGCCTTGGGCCTATTAATGTGAGCAACTTCGACTTTGTAGTGACATATAACTCCTCTAACTCGCTTCTGGCAGTATCACTTGGTTCCATAATTTCTATCTGGGTCTGATAAGAAAGTGCTTGCTTAAAGTAAGACTCAAGAATGCCTAGTCTACACTCCCATTCCGTCACAGATAAACTTGTCGATTTCTCAACTAGTGTCTTTATTCGCGTGATGCTAGCCTTTGTAGATGCGCGCTGTTGCTTTTATTCTTCTAGTCTTGGGGAAGTTACACTCTTCGTCACCGATGACTTGTCGCTACCTGACTTATCGCTATCTCCACCCATCACTATTTGACGATCAGTACGCTTGGTATGGGATTTATTTAGCAATTTCCGACGAAGTAGTACTCAAATTAGATGGATTTCTGTTCACCTATCCGAATAAGTTTGTAAATATCAACAGCCAGTAATCTCCACTTGGAATTTCAATAAAGCTTAATCGGCAACAAGAATGATTCCAAAAGTCGATTTCCAATGTTCAATTCAACAAAAAAAAACCAACGGCGAAAGGCACATACACCAAGTCTACTAGCAGCGCTATTGATTGTCTGAATTGTTCCGCTGTAGTTTGTTTTCCTTGACAAAATTGTCAAAAGAATTTATGTATTTCTACAAATTCCAAACGAGGTAGCGAATGCGAATATATTGTGAATTCGCCTGCAAAGGTTAAAGTCCTACACCTATGTGGGCGATGAAAACTGACGTCTATCACTCAGCGAAAGTGCGGCAAAAAGCTCACGGTAAATTTGTTGAGTGCAGGTTGCAGCCAAACCCGACGAAAACGAGAACGAACGATCGATTTTACTGAAAGCTTTTATTTTCTACACAACACGATAACTATGTGGAGTATTTGGGTACGATCGTACTGTGAAGCTTTTTCCTGATCTTCGATTATGTTTGATATAGTGAAACGCAAAAGCTCTTTAGAATGATGTATGTACTTTGTTTCGTTTATTTATTATTTTTATTTTAATTTTATTTTTCCTTTTAAAGCAAATTATCCAACACGTTTGATTCAAGTGAGCTTAAGACGAATGTGCGTTTGATGCGAATTTGGAAGTAACTATCTGTCTCTTATTTTGATGTGTATGAGATACGAATTTGGTCGAAAATCGATATGTAACTGCAACGCACGTTCGTTTTAAGTATTAAACATATGCACGTACCTCTTGGGAAGATGTATACTTATCTACCCGTATTTTTCTGTTCTCCCATCGACTCCTTTCTGGACCTGATGATGCGCAAATATCGTCACTTTGATGTTCTGCTGCGGTTATCACTGTCGGACGGTGTGGGTGATTATTTAGAAGTTAACGCACTGTACACTCGCGCGTGAAACCGGATGAAATATTATGCTTAAAGAGAAATATTTCGATATATGGTACTCAAGCTTAAGGTCTGTAAGTTTTTTTTTTTTCGATAGACTGAGCTTCTGCGAATTTAATTGGACATCGAAAAAATGGTTAAGTCTATAAAATATAACTAAAAAGTTTGCTCCACGTTGTAGGCGCCAAAATGTATGGTGGGAGATTTTTCCAACCATGCGATTAAACAATTTGCATTCACTTGCAGGAAAAATCTAATCGACGAAAAATGCAAATTCTTGTCCGATGCAAGAACTGCTGCCAACGAGACGGAAACGTTTAGAATGCAACCTTTTTGATGAGCGGACCAAATGAAACAACCGTGATCTTCGATAGTACGTTATAATCTGTTTTATTTCTCAGTATGACCTTATATAACATTTGGATTTGGCGAATTCTACTAGTGTTAAACAAAAAATATGGCGTTTTCTTAATATCTTGGCGCTAAGTTTAAAATATTGTAGAGTTTTAGAAAAGTGTTATACAATTTGTAATTCATCAACTGCATTACCATTTAGAGATGTGCAAATTTATTAATATTCATTTAGTTTAGCAAATGTATATATTATTGAAATAAGGATACTGCAAAAAATAATAATTAACTAATTGATTTCCAACATATAAATTGAATGTGCCCCAACAGTAAGACTTCGGTCCCGTTTGCGTTGACGGGTTTTGGAGGAGAAGATTCAATCACGAACTATAAGAGCTGTACAGCGACATCGACCTAGTCAAAAAACTGCGTATTGGACGTCTGAGATGGCTAGGATATCTAGGGCGAATGGACACCAACGCTCCGGCCTGCAGAGTCTTCGAATCTAACACCGAGGAACGACGCAGTAGTGGACTTCCTCGCCGTAGGTGGCGCGCACAAGTTCAAGGGCACCTCAACCAATTTGGAGTGTGCAACTGAACGGAATTAGCTAAAGACCGAGCTAAATGAAGAGGCTTGTTGGTTGAGGCCCTGGTTTACCCCGAACTGTAGCGCCACCTAAGTAAGTAAATAAAACACGCTTTTGTTCAAAAATTTTCTTGAATTATTCTCGCACGATAGGCCAAGGCGATTTTGCAGTATTCGAATAAATGAGGAACATTCAACTGATTAAACATATCGGTAACTTGTTCGTCCGATAAATAATCGGTGCCGAGGACACTACGCCGAGTTTCCCTTAGATTTGGGCACTTTCCAACAAAGTGTATCGTATCCTCCCGTTCACTTACATTACATATGCAACATATGGTAGGAAGGTCTTCTTCCCTATGAGGTATATAGTTTAGATTTAGCAATTCTCGTCTCAAATTGATAATCACCGATATTACCTCCACATTGTGCTCATCCCGGAAATAATTAAGATGCCCTAGATTCTGACTTAAGCGCCTGTAGACTATTCTATGTAGCGAATTTAATGCCTCCTCTAAGAATTTCTCACGATACTTTAAATCCACATTCTTAATTAGTTAGTGCAGCATTGATTTCCAGGTCGTATAATCCGCCACTTGCAAGTTTAATTCCATCCCACATTCTTGGGCTAGATCAAGCCAATCGCCATACCAACTGCTGCCGTTGGATATAATCTTGCAAGCTGCCTTTCTAGGCAGTCTTAAATCTGGCATTCGCAGAACTTTAAGAACATAGTCTTCCCGCAGTTTTAGGGTCTTTATGAAGAGAGGAGCTAGCCCTGTTTCCAGCATCATAAGGTAGTTTCGTACTGGGTGGCAGACGAAATATTCCTTTTATGAAGTCTTCTTCTTCTTCCTTTTATCAGCGAGGCTATGATCCGAAAACAAAGGATCACAACCCTCCCACTTCACCGCATTTCTACTGATCCGCCTGTGGGGTTCGCCTATTTGAACTCAGAAAATATCGGCAGGCCTGCCGATTTTGGATCACTCGGTTACTGAGGCCAATGAAGTGCCGATGTCGTCGCATTTGTCTGATCCAGCCGTTTATAGGTCTGCCTTTCCTACATCGCGATGTCTTTGGAACGTGCATTGATATTGCCTTTTTAACATGGTTCAAATGATCTCTTCTTTGAACGTGGCAATACCAACTGAGCCGGTCGCGCTCTATTTTTTGTGCGATGGTTTCCTTGATGTGAAAGCTTCCACGGATCTTCGAACTTCTTATTATTCTTTTTATGAAGTATACCTTAAAAGCTTCTCCTCCATCATATCATCATATTTTTTAGCTCCCCATACTTGAGCCGCATAAAACAAAATGGATTCGGAGGCTGCTTCAAATATCCTGTATTTACAGCTATTGGCAATGTACTTATTACAAAGCTTCTTTTCCATGTCATATTAATAGCGGTTTTGGCTTTGAAAAGCTTCTCCTTCAGATGCTTTTCCGTGCTTAAGTTTTTAGTAAAATAGACCCTAAGATATTTATACTCGTTGACTTCTTCTACGGATTCTCTATTATAACTCCATTTTTCGTTGTCACAAGTCCTGACTCCCCTTTTTTAAAAATAATTACTTTTGATTTCCCCAGATTTACAATCAGGCTCCACAAGCTGAAGTATTCCGACAGTCGATTTATCATTAACTGTAGCGTTTCCGGGGATTGTGCCAGCAACACTATGTCATCGGCGAATAGAAGGGCCTTAATAAGCGTTCCTGCATACTCAATGCCTCCCACTAAGAAGTCAACCACGTCTTCGATGAAAGGCTCAATGCGCAACCTTGTCTCAGACCAGGCTTTGTTTGAAACCAATCCGAAACCTCATTACCATTCCACACTGCTGCTTGTGTATCTCCATTTAGGTCTTGAGGAATTATTCCAAATTTAAGCGTTATTCCCATGTTGAAAAATTTATAAAATAATGCATTTCGGTTAACAGAGTCAAACGCCACCTTGAAGTCAACAAAAAATGCATACAACTTCTTATTTTGGGCCAGAAAATGTTCAGCTGCACCCCTCAGTACGAAGACATGGTCAATAGCCTGACCTGAACCCCGCTTGATATTCCTTTAAAAGATGCTCTGTATTTACCTACCTAACAAGCCGTTTTTGTAAAACCGTCGTGAAAATTTTATATAATGCATTTAGAAATGGAATACTCCTGTGGTTGGACGGGTTAGATTTATATCCTTTCTTGTGTATCGGAAAGATCAGCGCCTCCTTGAACTGTTGAGGAATAATTCCATGCTCAAAGGTTTTATTAAAAACAAGGGTGATATTCCTTATCAATTCCGCAGTTCCATATTTATACAACTCCACCGGTATCCTATCCGAACCTGGTGCTTTTCCATCTTGGAGTTTGTGTAAAGACTCCATGACTTCGGCCTGGGTAATTGGGGTATCAAGGATGAGGTTTGAATATCCCGGTGCAGCGTACTGGAAATAGCAGCCATTCATTTCTGGATTTAACAGTCTTTTGAAATATCCATACAAAACTGCTACGCTAAGGTCTCGACTAATGATGAACGGTCTTGCGTTGAGTTTCTTAATAGGCTTCCAAAAATCTCCCGAATTCGTAGAACTTGACAACCCTACCGCATCCAATTCATAATGGGTACTCCTTTTTCTTCTACACAGCGCTTTGCACTCCTTGTTTGCCTGCAGATATTGCTTTTTGAAGTGTTCTTTCATTTTCCTGGCTTCAAATGGAAGGCCGATAAAGGTGATATACGGGCGAACGGACTGGCGAGCTTGGCTCAACTATCTCTGCTGTTGGTACGGATAATTTTTATACATACTTTATGGATCTTATTACTGGTACATTTTTATTGTCTATGGTTATATTATAAGACAACGGAAACATCATCTAATGTTCATTTTTTTATATTCACTGGCCATGATAAACACCTTTGTCTCACTCAATATAAGAGATATACCCTTGAAGTTTGGCTATCAGCTTCCAGTAGCACCTAGTGATCCAAACAAATTTTTATATTCAACTAGATTGTTAGGGCAGGAGAGCCCTTGTGCATCTCAGGCTCAGGCACTAGAACCTTTTAAAGTAACCAATTACGCGCTGTCCCGCTCCATTATCTATAATGGTTTATTTAATCCGCCAGATGAAATCGGGAAGTCAAGAATTTCAGTCCCGAATTCTCTTTTCAATCAGCCAGTACTTTTTCTGATATTTATAAATGATTAAAATGAACATTTCGAATGTTAAAAGAAATATATATCTAAACGATTTCGAAATTATATATATTTAAGATTTTCAATTTAGCAGCTTTTTCTCTACTCCAGTGACTCATCCAACCTCAAAATATTACCAACAATTCTTATACACATCTGACTAACCTAACCAATAACTAGACCTTAGAGTCTTAATTCTTACACCTATTTACAGTAACATGCTAACTGGAGCAGAGGCGCAATGTCTTTTGTTCATAACAACAATAATTGTTTTTGATAACGAACACGCATTCAAAATACATATACTTAACGCGGGGAACTACATATGTAAATGAAGCTATGTATGTATAGTATAAAAGTGTTATGCTAAATTTAGCGAACAAATTATAGTAATATTGCAGTTCTATGTTACTTCATTGCAAGCAGATAAATGTACATCACGCGACATCCAATGTGAGAATAGAAGGAATGAAAAAGTATTTAAAACGGCGTTGGATTTAAATGGTACTCATGTGTTTAAAAATGTTATATGTAGATATAATACTTACAGATGGTGCATGATACGAACTCCGAGGCATACCTATCTAGTGCTATTATAGGGCGTAACATTATTATTATTTTTTAACTATTTTTATTTGCGTGAGATAACAGTAAGTAAGTAAGATCTTCCTTCAATTTAGTTTTTATCATTACACATCAAATCATGGCTTCAATTAGCTCTCGAGAAAAATACTTTGCGTCTACATCAATTGAAATGCTGCAAAAAGTTAAATGATTTCGATATTATAAAGCATTAGAACGCATACGAGTACATATGCCTATTATTCTTTGCTGTTTTAGCGTGCAAAAAGTGCAGGAATTGGAGTTAGGTGATGGTACGATCTCTTATCAATACCCCTATTTTCATACAAAGCATTCCGATGGGGGCGAGTCCACAACGTGGCTTAAAAATTAGATCGAAACAGGAAATGTGGCCCATTTATTGTCTTTCAACTTTTTATGAGTATTTGGTACTGCACCAAAAACAAACCATGTACGAGACAGAAGTTGCTCAATTCCCTCTACTCTTCAAGCTCATTTAACTCCTACGTGATTATCTACCTTGTTGTGGTGTAGGGGCTCAGTACAGTCAATGACCCTCGGGACCTACTTAGTACCCCAGGGGAGACCGAAGCCAAAAGGTAATCATCTCCTCTTCAAATTTCCGCATCCCAGAACCCACCCAAACTCAACTTTTCCTCCATATCCAACACATCCCTATCTCTCTCTTTCCTATGGGTCGGATCAAGGTGTTACACGACCCGTGCCGATGATCAACCTGGCTGGGGGCCCAAATGCCAACCTTCGGATTAACCAGGCTTATCCAAATGAATACAAATACAGAAAAAAAAGAAAAAAACAAAAACAAGAAAAAAATACAAAACAAACAGCTTTAAAACAATAGACTAAGACGCATGAAGTAGCCGAGGAGACCAGAGAGGACCTCTTCCTCGAAGATCTCGCCACATTGTTGGACCAAGACAGGGAATCCAACCCTCAAGAGGAGGACATGGTAGACTCCGAAGAAGAATGGAGGATCCTGGAAGAGGATGACTACCAATCATGCTCGAGCTTCGTTGATGACACCATAATAAAACCATCAAAATACCATCTTACTCCGGATATGGCCATGGGCACGGAAGCCACCACTTCCACGCCCAACAGCTCTCGTAAGTTTCCAAAGGATAGTTCCTCTGGCAGTACCACTTTGGTGCCCTCTGCGAACCAAAAATCAGGCCCATTGGCAACAAGGGCGACCATGATCGAAGGTGAACAGAACCAGAAGAGCTAACCTCCAGAAACCAGCTAACGCCGAAGGAAAAGAGGGTGGACAACGCCAGAAGAACCGTAAGACGGAGGCGTCGAAGTTAAACGCGAACGACCGCAATCGCCTAGACAGGGCCAAAAAAAATATTTCCCACGCTAAAAATCCAACCTCAACCATCCGAAAGAACAACAGGGATAATACTGCGTCAAGACCAGGTAACGGTCCCGGAACGGCAAAAGCGTCAACCACTCTTGCAGACGTTGTCAGAGAACACCTTAAGGTGGCCGTTATCAACGACAACAGCATGGAAAAAAGGCTCACGGACGCACAATGGGCCGTAGTAGAAAAGTCACTGATCGACAAGCTGATCGAAGCTACCAACAAACCCTCCGGCCCGGTATCTCTCTTCGGGCAATTGTCCACAGTCAAAGGTTTCAGGATCTTGAACTGCTTGAACGAAGCCACGCTCAAATGGCTCAAGGAGATAGTAAGCACGATGCCGGCACCTGATCAGGGTAGGAATTTGATGGTCGTCCCGAAAAGGGACCTACAGACCAGGCCCAAAGTAAAGGTCTGCATCCCTGGGCCAACTATATCGAAGGAGAACTTGGAGCAGCTTTTGCGATCGTTAAATCCGGAACTACCTAGTGAGGATTGGAAGGTGATGGAGATGGGAGTGCCCACAGAATCGAGCCAAGAAGCCACCATCATGCTCAACCATGAGACAATGTCCATGTTACCCGCGAAAGGGTGCAAGATACGAATCGGTATCAACGTGGTCAAAATTAGACCGCTGACGGAAGAGAGGAAAGCGATGGCAACATCGACGAAATATGTTGCATGACGAAGGTTGTACAGATCAATCTTCACCATAGCAAGCTGGCCAGCACCAATCTCCTAACCTACATATATTACAAAGCACAATGTTGACATTGCCCTAATTCAGGAACCCTGGAACCGTGGTCATAAAATCGGCGGACTGAACAGCAAGAAATACTCGTTCATTTTTGGAAAGGGTCAACAGAGCAGTAAGTTCCGCACTTGCATTCTAGCAAAAAGACCAATTAAACTCTGTGTTCTTCCCCACTTTAGCAACCCAGACCTAACATCAGCCCGACTTGAACGGGCAGGCAGCAAACTCCTGGTCCTGACATCGGCCTATCTGCCCTACGATGACCCGCGGCCCACACCCACCGAGATGCTCGCCGACCTAGTGGATAACGCTACAAAGGTAGGATGGGATTTCATAATCGGTTGCAATGCCAATTCACACCCCATACAATGGGGAAGTAGTGACGTCAACCAAAGGGGTATTTACTTGAATTTATTATTAGTAGAAATCTGTGTATAGAAAATAATGGGTCAGAACCCACTTTCGTGATAAAAAACAGACAGGAAGTCCTAGATGTAACGTTGACCCTTAATTCCAGGTCCCTGGTAGTCAGTGACTGGAAGGTCTCCGATACCGTTGCTTTCTCGAATTATAGAATGATCTGCTTCTCTGTAAAAACAATATTTTCTAGAATCTATAACCTAAATTTCATATATTAAAACTCTTTACTCGTTCATCAATCGGAAATCGAAATTGAGCAACGAAAACAAGCTTATCATTTTTAAAGTTATATTTCAAGCTATAATGTTTTACGGGTCACCTGTCTGGGGTACATGTGCAAAAATGCACATTCGGAGACTGCAAATAGCACAAAATAAGTTGCTGAAATTAATATTAAGTTTACCATGGTACTTTTCTACCGAAGAATTGCACCAAATTGCAAATGTAGATAAAGTTCCGATCAGAATTACTAAATTACGCGACCGTCACATATCATCTTGCATTTCATCTGATAACAACCTGATTTAAAACTTAGTTGGTTAAATTATCGCAGAATCTATTTATTTATACTATTGTATGTATTTATTTATTATTTATTGTTTATTATTTATTATTTATTATTTATTATTTATTATTTATTATTTATTATTTATTATTTATTATTTATTATTTATTATTTATTATTTATTATTTATTATTTATTATTTATTATTTATTATTTATTATTTATTATTTATTATTTATTATTTATTATTTATTATTTATTATTTATTATTTATTATTTATTATTTATTATTTATTATTTATTATTTATTATTTATTATTTATTATTTATTATTTATTATTTATTATTTATTATTTATTATTTATTATTTATTATTTATTATTTATTATTTATTATTTATTATTTATTATTTATTATTTATTATTTATTATTTATTATTTATTATTTATTATTTATTATTTATTATTTATTATTTATTATTTATTATTTATTATTTATTATTTATTATTTATTATTTATTAGTTATTATTTATTATTTATTATTTATTATTTATTATTTATTATTTATTATTTATTATTTATTATTTATTATTTATTATTTATTATTTATTATTTATTATTTATTATTTATTATTTATTATTTATTATTTATTATTTATTATTTATTATTTATTATTTATTATTTATTATTTATTATTTATTATTTATTATTTATTATTTATTATTTATTATTTATTATTTATTATTTATTATTTATTATTTATTATTTATTATTTATTATTTATTATTTATTATTTATTATTTATTATTTATTATTTATTATTTATTATTTATTATTTATTATTTATTATTTATTATTTATTATTTATTATTTATTATTTATTATTTATTATTTATTATTTATTATTTATTATTTATTATTTATTATTTATTATTTATTATTTATTATTTATTATTTATTATTTATTATTTATTATTTATTATTTATTATTTATTATTTATTATTTATTATTTATTATTTATTATTTTTTATTTATTATTTATTATGTATTATATATTATTTATTATTTATTACTTGTTATTTATTGATTACTTGTTAATTTATTCATTGTATTTATTATTTTACTTATATATTTAATCAACGAAGTTTGAATATATCTACTGCATCGGTTCTTACCTTCTCCCCTTCTCTCTTTTCAAGTTCGAAATACAAACATTATGTACATATATCTAGTAACGTAGTATGTACTTTAATTTAATGAAGGTTTTTAATGTAGCTTTTCCTTCCGTGGCGTAAGTGGTTAGTGTGTCGGATCACTACGGATGAGGTTTCAAGTTCGAATCCCAGAAAAAAACCCAAAAAGTTTTTTCACGGTCCCACCTCTCGCGAGCGTCTGACAAACATCCGAGAGTATTGTTGTCACGAAAAAGCTTCTCAAATCGCCGTTCGGATTCGGCATTATACTGTAGGTCCCTTCCATTCGTGTAAGAAATATAACGCACACAACATGAGTGGTTGCGAGAAGCTAGGCCCTCGCACTTTAAAGAGCTGTTGCGGCAAATATAAAAAAATAATAAATTTCCTTCCAAAAATATTATGAATGAAACTGTGATATAATTATAGAAATTGTTAATGAATTTTTCAGCAGTAAGGTAGCAATAAACCAAATCTCTAAAAATTGTGCAATTTTAGTCTAGTCTAATTCAATTTCATTACAATATAAATTTATCTACACTAAAGACCAAATATTGCAATTTTGCTCAGTTTTTTCTAAAATTAACACGAAAACAAAACACTTTTTTCTTATATTAACCTTACATGTATAAATTCATTCACTTTGATGATTTAAAAAACAAATATGTACTCAATCTCCTGCAGATAAGCCATGCGGCTTCGCAGGTCAATAGTATTGTTAAAATTCTTTTTTTGAAATGAAAAAAAAAAAAAAAATAAATAAATAAATAAATAAATAATGACAGTCATGACACGAAAACATAAAACCTTTAAAACCCTATCGCAATCCCAAGAGAACAAATTGGGACATTTTTAGAACTCTCCTAGGTAACTCGGAGCATCCCCGATCTTTGCCCCTGATAAACATAAATATGATTGAGCATGAGGTCAAGACCCTGACCTCAACCCTCAAAGCAGCCTTCGAAAGTTCCTGCCCTCTAAGTAAATGTAAACCGAAGCTCAACCTTGCGTGGTAGTCAAGTGGGCTCTCAACCTTGCGCACTAATAGCAGGAAACTTTACAATCTGACAAAGCGTACCAGAAATCCCGCAGACTGGGACCGCTACAAGGAAAGCAAGGGTGCCTTCAAGAAAAAGAAGATCTATGCTAAAAGAGCCTCATGGAGTAAATTTTGCACCGAAATTGAATCCACCAAAGGCGCAGCGAGACTCCGGAAAGTCCTGTCGAAGAATCACTTGGTCCCAGGTTTCATCAAGAAACCCGATGGTACCTGGACAGAATTATGTGCCGAGACCCTGAAACTCCTCTTTGGAACCCACTTCCCAGGGTGTAGTATCATAAATCCTGATACGGAGACAACAACGTCACATGATTCAGGTGTAAGTGCTAATTACTCTCTATTCGCCGAAATTGTGGATGAATTCAAACTGAAATGGGCAATTGACTCCTATTCTCCTTACAAGACCCGGCCCAGATGGTACAATATCTTCCCCATGATGCTACAAAGTAGTAAGGAATACGTCATTCCGCGGCTATCGACCATTTTTCGCGGGTGCCTAAACTGTAAGTATGTACCTGAAGCCTGGAGGAAAGTTAAAGTCATCTTCATACCTAATACTTTAAGCTTCAACCCCAAAGCTGTTACAGCAGCGGTGCTGCGTCAACTAGAAAGTCACGTTAATATTACAATCCTCCAAGTTTTGGACGAAAGAAACTTACTAAGCCGTCTACAAAGAACAAAACAAAATCTTACCTAAAGCGGATAAGCCGACCCACACGAACCCAAAAGACTTCAGGCCAATCAGCCTGTCCTCTTTCGTGTTGAAGACTTTTGAAAGACTAATTGATCTACACATTCGCTCCAAATTAAATCTGAGGGACATGTCCCCAGCACAACATGCCTGTATAAAGGGCCGATCAGTCGAAACAGCCATGCACGAAGTGGTAGCAACAATCGAGCAATCACTCTACCACAAAGAATTCACTTTAGCGGCCTTTTTAGACGTGGAAGGAGCCTTTAACAATGTGAAAACCGAATCAATAAGATTATCACTGGGCCGACTCAGAGTAGATTCCACACTCTCCGACTGGATTGAATGTATGCTCAAGACAAGACACATCAACTCGGAGCTGGGTGACAGCCAAGTAAACGCACTGGCCTCTAGGGGAACCCCGCAAGGAGGGGTCCTATCTCCTCTACTATGGACTCTAGTCGCAAATGAGATCCTTTTAAAATTAGAACGCAGCGGAGTAAAAGCTGTTGCTTATGCAGACGACATCGTCCTACTTATGTCCGGCAAATTTCTTGACACTATCACCGAACTTCTGCAATCGGCCCTGAATACCGTCCATAGCTGGGCGAGAAGTTGTGGACTGAATGTTAATCCAACGAAAACAGAAGTGTTCCTCTTCACCAACAAAAGAATAATCCCAGCTTTCGGACCCCTACGACTCGGTGACACTCCACTCCAGGTCTCGGATAAAGCACGGTATCTTGGGTGTATATTTGACCGCAAACTGAACTGGAGAGATAATACAAATGAAAGAATAAAGAAAGCGTACATTGCGTTCTATGCTTGCAGCAGGATTTTTGGTAAAAAATGGGGACTCAAACCAGCCATCATCCATTGGATGTACACAGCCAAGGTCAGACCCATTCTTACATATGGGTGCATTGTCTGGTGGCCAATAGCAGAGAAAAACAACCATCTCAAGGAGTTGACTAAAATTCAGAGACTTGCCTGCATAGCAACCACAGGCTCCATTAGAACTACCCCGACCGCAGCACTTGAAACAATTCTCGCACTGATTCCACTAGACTTATTTGTTAAGAAATCAGCCGCGATGAGTGCCCTACGACTAAAAGAATCCAACCTATGGAGAAAGGGCCACACGGGCCACCGTAGCATCTTAAAATGGGCTCACCTAGACACCACCACAGACTATCTGTCGCCATCCCCCGACTTCAGTCTAAACGTCAGAACGGTCATCCTATCAAGGCAATACTGAGAAGACGGTGGGGCCATTAGCCCGCATAGTATTTCAGTCTTCATTGACGGGTCCAAAACAAACGAAGGGGTGGGTTCAGGTATCTACTCAGTGGAACCGGATATTGCTATACCACTAAGGCTTCCGAACCATAGTGGTGTGTTCCAGGCAGAAGTCCTAGCGATAGCAGAGGCGGCACGAGTACTATCCACGAAACTTGTTACTAGGAAAGAGATTAATATTTACATAGATAGACAAGCTGCATAGTTGATATTTACATAGATAGCCCTGTCCCAGGACACAAAGGAATTCCAGGGAACGAGATGGCGGACGAACTGGCAAGAAAGGGATCAGAACAAGACCTGTCAATGGCCCAAAGCTCAGTCCTACCTCCCCTAATATTTCTTAAATCAAATATATCACCTGACTTCGAACGACAAGCAGAAGAAAGATGGAGAGCGCTCCCTTCATGCCGTGTCTCCAGAAACATCTGGACAAAACATGACAAGATGAAAACCAAGCTCAACCTTACACAAAATAGACAAAGCTTGGCACTTCTCGTAGGTATCATTACCGGCCTCAACTTATTGGCGGCCCACCGGAAGAGAATGCGGCTAAGTTCAGATGAACTCTGCATAGGATGCGGCAATACAGACGTAGAGGAGGACTCGGAACACTTCCTCTGCAAGTGCCCTAGTCTCTCCAATACCAGGAAGACGCCCCTTGGAGAGTATTCCTTCAACCATCTGGGCGACCTGTCTGAAAAGCCACCAACCACCATTGTGAAATTTATAACTCCTTCAGGGTGGTTCAGAGGAGGCCGTTCTACTAACATGGAACTCTAGGTATTTTGTTTCTTTCGTCTCTTTGCAGTTCTTCAACCAGGTAACTCCACGTCAGGGGAGCACAATGGATCCATTTGTGATCGGAGTGCAGGCTGCGCTCCTTCGTTGCAGCTAACCCATTCTAACCTAACCTAACCTAAAGCTCATTCAAGATACCCGAGTTGGTGATGAATTCGACTAAACGAACTAACTGTTAACTTTTTCGCGAAAATCTCACGGTCAAAATGTGACGTTGATGTGGCATCCTGTCAGCTGAATGACGTTCTAATATCATCCTTTTAGAGTAGCAGCGTCGATATGGCTAGACGGAGCCCACTCGTACCATAGTGGAATTACCAGCAAGAAACTCTTCGGAAAAGGCTGCGCATAATTTTTAGCACCGCTAAACGCACCAAAATTTGGGAGGAATATATGTACATAGGTCCACACTGACTAAATTTAACATAGAGTTCAGAAAATCTAAGAGATCAGCATGAAGAAAGAACTGCGGAAACATTCAATCCCTTCCAGTCGCAGCTCGTCTCTAAAAGGCTCTCTTAAAGGAACATTCCAATGGGGTAGGGTTGCTTATCAAACCTGATGAATACATACCTATACATCCAGTTGAAGGAAATCGCTCGGCTGGAGCTATGGAATTGACTTCATACAAAACTAGAATCAAGCAGTAAATCCACTATGAGCACTAACAGTGAGTAGCGCTTTCCGCACAACCTTGGACCACGCAGCCTGTGATAAACTGGCGGAAAAACTGCAGAAAAAGTTTGTAGAGAGCAGACACGAGGGGAGGCTAACTTACGGTGAAGCGGACACTACAGTAAGAAGCACAAGTTTGATAGAGTGGCAGCAACGCTAGAGTCTTTCTTCCAAGGGCCGTTCGATTTACCGCCTTATTCTGAGTTTAGAGGCTTGGATAAACCGCAGACATGGTGAAGTTACTTCTATTTAACACAACTACTTACGGGACATGGTTGTTTCCGGTCATATCTGCACCAGTATATGAACGATGACTACTCCGCTTGGCCTTCATGCAGTGACACCCCCGAAAACGTGGAGCATGTATTCTTTCACTGCCCATGTTTCCAGCTACAAAGAAAAGGACTTCAAATAGTACTGGGAGAAACACCAACTCCTGAGAATTTAGTAAATCACATGCTAGAATCGAAAAACGGGTGGAACGCAGTGAGCTCTTATGCCAAAGATGTATGACAAGAGTTGAGGAGACTTCAGCGAGAAAGAAAAGAGAGCGAAGAAAACGCAAGAAGCAATAGAGTGGAAGCGAGCGCGCGCGAGCGGGCGCGCAGCTATACATCAAAATGTACTTATTCAGACGCAAAGACAGACGGACATACGCACATACATGCGGCTACATGAAGCTCTTCGGCGCATCGCTGCGGTGTTCAGTTAAACATCCAATACAGGGATCATTTTCTGTAATGCTATGTAATTTGCAAGCAAAAGAAAACAGCTTTCGTGTCTTAGCTATTTGCCCGATTTATAAAGAAATCAGATTTACTCACTTCGACAAACTATCATTAACAATGGAAGAAATAAAAGTAGATCTCAATGGTGAAAACTGGTCCGCTCTTTATAATTACTTAGAAGCGGCTTTCGCGTATCGGCACTGTATCACATCTGAATATAAATAAAATTCTATTCTATTGATAACACTGGTCAACAATGGTTTTGTTCCCATTGATATGAAAGTGATTGTATGCCTACAATTTATGAAACTATGAATGATTTTGAAAGATTGGCTCTAGTTTTTTTTTAAATTTTCATTTTCTTATTACACTACAAAAAACAGAATGAAATGACTAGTATATTCTTTAATATCAAATTTGTATTGAAAAATATTACTAACTGTTTTGTTTTAGTGTTTAGTTAATGTGCATACGAGTAGAAGTATAAAGAGAGAAAATTTTATAAAACTTATGTTATACTTTAAAGAAACACCTTTTATAAGTTTTTCTTCTATAATTTTTTTGGGGGCAATCTCTTCTTAAAGACCAGCAGTAATCTGCCATCATGTGACGGTCCCATCTACCCTGATACCTTTGTACCGTAATTATCTACATTAAAAAAAAACCAATTAAATTGGTTCAAAATTAAGGGCGGTAGAAGGACACATACGCATTTTGCCACTTAGTTTTATATATAAGACTAGCGGGCACCTGGTGTGCGTTGCTGCGCCTAACAAAAAAAAAACAACTGTCAGGCAGGCGTCTGGGGCAACAACTGTCAGGCAGGAGCCTGGGGTTTAGTCTGTTAGACAACAATTTTGTACCGGGCAATAATAGGTAAGTGGTCCAACCTTAAATATATATGGTATGTCAATATTTTTTAGTACTTAAGTACTATAATAGGAAAGTAATGGGTAGACTGCTGGACCAAGGGTACCCGAAAAAAAAGGTGTAGTACTAAAGTAGTACTACTAAAGTAGTGGGCCGATTTCGACCAAAGTTCAGAGGAACACTCTCTGGACAATACCGAAGATTGTATGAAAACTGGAGCTCAATCGGCTCAGTGGTTTCCGAGTCCATAGCATACACACAAACAAACAAACCATAACGGTATCGCACACAAACATTTTTAATTTTTTATTTTGTTTTTAAATGTTTTTGTAAGTTTTATTTTGTTTCCCTATCACCGTTGTACATGACAACGTTGTACACCGTTGAAAATGACAACAACACGAGTATATATACATCAATCCAATATCATATACTCGTATACAGAGAAAAATGCATTTTACGTGAAAAAATGGAACAACAAATTTTCATTATTTTGAGTTTAAGGAGCCATAACTTTTTTGCAGCTGCACAGCTGTACCCAACGTTCTTGAAACTTGCAAGCGCTACTAAATTGTCTTTCCAAAATGTATAAAACTATTTTTATACCTATAATAGTTTAGAAGTTATAGCGTTTAATGTGGCTACACCTCCAAATAAGAGGTCACCCACTTTGATGGACTATAACTTGAAATTTGGTGAGAATAGACCCCCCCTGCCGTACAATTTTTTGTTCGGCGGAACTTCAGGTATCTCCTCTTAAAGGATTATACTGCTTAACTGGGACACCCTATATATTCCACTACTCCGGAGATATGTCACCAAACCCAGCGATGTATAAGATCTGTAAAAATAGATGATGTGGCTTACGTTGTCCGGGACTTTAGTCGACAAACGAATAAGAATATTCGAAGAGGCTCCAAGATTTGGTGCATTCACTGGAGTGACAATATCCCCAGCGCCCGAATAGATATCAAACGAATACGAGAAGCCAGTGTAATCCCAGAGCGCAGAGTTTTGTTCCCCATTTATGCTGCTTGGCTGGCATATACTGGTGAGTTGGATTGCCTCCCATTTTTGTTGCCATTTGTTCATCGCCACAGATACGTTGAAGCATTGGAACCGATGCAAACCCATTCTAGAAGTGCTACATCACTGATCGCACTTTCTACAACTTATCGTCACCATGCGCACCTGAAATGTCATTGAAATGCAATATCTTCCGCAATTCCTCGAATCGTCTGTGTGTCATTGTTCGTCTAACTGCTTCTAATGAATGACGTCCCCAGTATTCACAAATATTCGGATAGCGGTAAACAGATATCAAAAACATAATGCGAATGGTTTTCCGCATCTCTGGACACTCGGTGATCAATCGAGTTGCAATATTTTGTTAGCGTGCATACAAATTAATTTGGTCGGCCATGAAATCAAAGAACTAGACGTAACGAAATCTTCTTCTTCCCTTTATCAGCGAGGCTATGATCCGAAACAAGAGATCACAACCCTCCCACTTCACCGCATTTCTACTGATCCGCCTGTGGGGTTCGCCTAGACGCTAGCGAAATACTGGAAGCAATCGTATGGAGTTCTCAAAGTTGCAATTTCAGCTGGCATTTCCTTCTGGCCACGGAAAACGACTTCGTTCATATGTAGCTGCAAATGTTTCTTCCTCCAAAGAACCGATTTGAATTCTTGCGAATCGTTCGTCATATTATTCAAGTCACCACTGAATTGGCCGCAGGTAGTTGCAGTTGGGCCATCCGCTTCTTCTTTTGGTTAAGTGGACGTGGACGTTTCTTCATGAAGCGTTTAGAGATTCCAGTCGCAGCGAAATTAGGCATAAGAGTAGCGGTAAAATCAGAAAAACAGTAGCCGAAATAGATGATATTGGTTCTTCTCCACCGGCATTGAGACTGCTCAAGTTCATACTCCCAGCGATACAAAAAAATACAAATATTTGGCGCAACAGCTCTTTAAAGTGCCAGGGCCTAGCTTCTCGCAACCACTCATGTTGTGTGCGTTATATTTTTCACACGAATGGAAGGGACCTACAGTTTAATGCCGAATCCGAACGGCGATTTGAGAAGCTTTTTCGTGACAACAATACTCTCGGATGTTTGTTAGACGCTCGCGAGAGGTGGGACCGTGAAAAAACTTTTTGGTGTTTTCTGGGATTCGAACTGGGAACCTCATGCGTAGTGATCCGACACACTAACCACTTACGCCACGGCGCCCCCAGCGATGACTTTATCCATTTCAGTCGACTCCAAACAGTGATCACTGAATGCCTCATTTTCCTCACAAATGTGAGCTGGAACGGTCGAATTGTCGTCGCTTCACCTTCGCTGCCAGTCTCATTGTCGGTCTGAACTGAATTCATCACGTCTTCGAATTCGGCGTCCGACATTTTCGATAGTTACGTATTGTATTATCCAGGAATAGATAATACAACATGTAACTGGATAAAATGCATGCTAGAAGACATACAAATTAACATCTCACTAGACAGCAATAAACTCAGGGACGCTGCTGTGAAAGGATGTTCCCAAGGAGGAGTTCTCTCCCCCTTATTGTGGTCTGTCGTAGTAAATGTACTACTGAAAATACTCAGCAACGAAGGCTTTTACGTCCAAGGCTACGCAGATGATACTGACTGGTGCCGAAAAGCCGGCCTTAACGTCAATCCAAAAAAGAGCACCATGGTTGTATTCACAAAAAGAAGGAAGCGAGAAAGATTCAAAGCACCCACACTCTTTGGTGAAACAATAAAATTCTCTAAGGAAGTCAAATACCTTGGCCTAACATTAGATGAAAAACTCACCTGGAATTCTCACCTAACAAGAGACATAGGCAAAGCCAGGATCTCATTATGGATCAGCAAAAGTCTCATTGGTAGGAATTGGTGTCTAAACCCCAAAATAGTGTTATGCCTTTACACGGCAATAGCAAGGCAAATTGTCACGTATGCAGCACCAGTATGGTGGCAAAAAACAAAGCAAAGGTCTACACAGGACAGGCTCAATAAACTACTAAGACTAACCTGTGTATGCACAACAGGTGCAATGAAAACTGCTCCTACTGCAGTGCTGGAGGTTATTCTAAACCTACCACCTCTACATCTTCATATAAATAAAGAAGCTGTGGCTAACGCCTTTACTCGTATGCTCATCGCAGAAGATAACTCTAACTCCAAACTAGTTCACTCGGATATTGCGCATGAACTCAACAACAAAGACGCTCTAGAAATAACAAATACGTACAAATGTCTGCCAAGATTCAACTTCAGTCACAACTTCAAGGTTACATTCCCAGATCGCAATAACTGGGAACAGAACAAACCTACATTTGCCAATAACTCTCATGTATGGTACACAGACGGATCCAAGACAAATGAAGGAGTTGGGGCTGGAGTACACGGCGCTATTTCGAAAACTTTCATTCACTCGTGCATGGAAAAAAGTAACTCCGTATTCCAAGCCGAAGTATTCGCTGTAGAACTGTGCATCAAAGGAACAGATTTATAACCAACAAGAACATTTACATATATTCTTTCAGATAGCAAGGCTGCTCTACTGGCAATTAAGGCTTATAAAATAACATCCAAACTAGTATGGGATTGCCTTCAATTACTCATATCACCAGCCAGCACAAACAGAGTTCATCTCATTTGAGTGCCACAGCGGATATGAAGGAAATGAAAAAGCTGACATGCTAGCCAGAATAAGAGCTGCGTCAAACTTTATGATGCCAAGACCATTCTGTGGATTACCAGTGAGTACGCCAAAAAGCTGTATCAAAAATTGGCTAAAAGAAAAAGCGCATCATTACTGGATGGAAACTGAAGGTAACAGGCAAGCCAAGAACTTTCTGCCAAATACTTCCCGCAAAAGAAAATTAACTAAAAGTCAGATTCGAATAGCCACAGGTTTCCTTACAGGGCACTGTCGAGTGAAAAAACAAATCATGGTCAGTGTTTCCAGATTTCCTAAATGAATTTCCCCTTTTTTGTCGCATTTTTCCTTTTTCACCTTTTTTACAGTCTATTTTCCCCGCAATAAAAATCACATATTACTGAAAAGAAACACAAATTTGTCGTCTTAAAAAAACCGCGCTTTAATAAAAACGTTTAATTTAAGGAATAAAAACAGAAACGCAAACTTTATTTAAAACCTAAAATATTATACGAAACTAACTCAAAACTAATAACAAAGCAAAAAATAATTTAAGACTGCTTAAGTTTCATTTTTTCTTACCAAAATTCAATATTGTTCTAAACATATTCTTCCAACCGTGTGACCAGACGATAAATTAGCAGTTCACGCATCTCGTGTTCTATAAAGCATTGTCTCTGTTCGCACGCTTAGATTAATATTCATGTATATTCCATTTCAAATTGTTATTCTCGCGCTTAGATTAAGATTCATAATGCATTTCAAAATTGTCATTCTCACGCTTAGATTAAGATTCGTATTTCACAGGTTGTCTGAAAATTGTAAAAATAAAATATAGTTGTGCATCTACTTTTGAAGCGTTCGCTCTTCTTCATTTAAATTTTCACTTTGTTTTCATAGTAGTTTGTTTTTCACGTTGCTTGTTTCAAATAAACATTGTATCTATAAACAAAGGCTTAGTAAAACAAATCAACACAATGTCAATAGACCACAGGTATTCATTAAACGTTTAAAAAAAAAAGCATGAATAACATCACATAATACATAGATATTCAGCCTTATCGAAGTATCCTTTCGGAATAAATTCTGAAACGTTAAAAAAATCAGATCGGAACGCGTATCACCTTTCTAGTATCCGTCTTCGAACTAATGTTAGGCATGTTAAAATTTCTAGGAGATCAATTAATTCACTACCAGGAAACATATTTAAAAAATATTTGTATAAAGGTGCAAGAAAAGTAAAAGTTTTATTTTTGAGCACGGTCAGACTTATAATTCGAAGCCAAGGACACAGAAAAAGAGCTCACAAGAGCTATTGGATAGGTTCAGTGCGTAATTATACTTTCGTACGCTGCTCAGTAAAATAAATCATTTGTTGACAACGAAGATTTTTACATGTTGGTGACTTATTATAAGATTTTGTGATCTCGGAAGTAATACCTATTTAAAATACGCATTTTCCCCTTTTTTTGAGACAGTTTCCCCTTTTCCCCTTTTCCACTCAAAAAGCGCCAAAAGTGGCGGTTTTCCCCGCAATCTGGGAACACTGCTCATGGCTATGGGAATAACACAAGACAGCATCTGCAGAATGTGCAACAAAGACGAAGAATCAGCAGAACACATCTTATATCTCTGTAACTGTTTAATCAGAACACGTCGTCGTTATTTAGGTAAAATCTAAATCAGAAGACCTACCGGCAAGCTCACTCAAAAGCATAGTAGAATTTATCACCAAGTCGGTTATATTGAGTGAGCTTTAAGATCAGAAGAAATCACAAAAGGCCCAATGTGGCCGCAGTGATAAGGTGACCTAATCCCACCTCTTCAACAATCTACAAGCTTAAAACCAAAACTGGTGGCTCATGTGCGGCGTTCAAGCGCCTGTCAAGTGTTTAGGGAGGCACTTAATAAAGCGAAGAAAAATATCTTACAATGATGCAAATACTCCAAGGAAATCTCCGTAGGTGCAGAACGGCCGACGATCTCCTCGCGCAACTCAGTCGTGATCTAGAAATCGACGTAGTGATCATCAGCGAACAATACCATGGTTTATGTACACGCTTGAAACAGCCGCCATATACGTCGCGAACTTAAGTACGGTCTCCATAAAAAACCACGGTGCAGAAAAAAATTTCGTCTGGGTGAGGTGTGATGAAATCACAATTGTAAGCTGCTTCTTCACACCAAATGAAAGCATGAGTAAGTTCGGAAGAAAACTGAATGGACTGGAAGGCATTGTAAAAGAATTTTGAGGATCCATGCTAGTAGGAGGAGACTTCGATGCCAGAGCTCTAGAATGGGGAATGACCACTACAAACTCGAGAGAAGACATATTTTAGAGATGGCCACCAGACTGGGTCCAAATGTCATACAAGAAGAAAACACACCTACCTTCAGACGTCGTGGATATCGCCAGACGATACCAGACGTTACCTTCGCATCAGAACGCGTGGCTGATGATATCATTAACTGAAGAGTCATCGAAGATGTCATCGAAGAAGTGATCATCAATATATAACCTTCAATTTGCAAAGAAATCATCGCCGGAAGTCAGAGGCGATCATTCAAATGGAACACGACGAGACTCAGTGAAGAGTTCTCACAACAGAAATAGACAGTGAAAAGGATGCTGTCTTGGAAATGTCATGTACTGCCGAGGGAAAAGTGGATGCGATGATGTGACTGATACACCAAGCATCCGACGCTGCGATGGCTCGCCTGAACAACCAGAATGGACGCAGGAAACCGTTTACTGGTCGACAAATGAGATCGCGAATCTCAAAAGGAAATATCTACACCTCAGGCGCGAAGTCACAAGCGGAAGAAGGAGAAACGTCGAAGAAACTATGGATGTGCTATCAGAGTACAAGACCGCTAAGCTGGAGTTCAAACGGGAAATATATCGGAAGAAGAAGCAGAAATGGGAACATCTGAGACGGGATGTCAATAATGACCCCTGGGGCTTAGGCTACAGAGTAGTTATGCGTAAGTTAGGGGGGCAAGCGGCCAGCATTAAATGTGAATAAAATGATAAATATCGTCAGCGTTATTATTAGTGAGCGAGAATCATTTCCTTACCGACAAGAAGAGGTTTCACACTTTAGTGCAGAGGAGCTGATGTGGAAACTGTGATAACTACCGTTCGATCAAGCTGATGTCACACACCATGAAGATCGTTGAGCGGGTATTAGGTGGCCGACTGCGAAAAATAATACGGCTATCTGATGATCAGTGCGGGTTTGTCTCGGGTAAATCAACCACAGATGCAATCCAAAGCATAAGGATCATAATGGAAAAACATAGTGATTCCTTAAAGGATTTGCATATTGTATTGGTTGACTTTGAAAAGGCATTCGACAGACAACCACGTGATCTGATATGGGTGGCGCTAAGACATCGAGGGGTTCCAGAAACCTATGTACAGATGATCATGGACATGTACGAGGAGCAAAGACAAGAGTAAGATGCCCCGCTGGAGTAACCGAAGAGTTCCCAATCAAAGTCGGGGTGCAGCACGGAATTGTCTTAAGTCCTTTGCTCTTTATTACAGTCCTTGATTATCTGCTTGAAGGTTAAGTGTTGGACCCCAAGGTGCATCAGTTATTCTTTGCTGACGATGGAGCCATCATAAGTGAGGATCCTACATCCCTGCAACGAGCACTTGATGTGTGGGGGGACGCTCTGGAGGGAAATGGGTATCGCATTAGTTGAAGAAAGACAGAGTACTTGTGCTGCCCGTACTCTGGTCCACTCAGGCCATTCCAAACATTTATTTGAATGGCACAGTGCTTCCCAAGTGCGAAAAGTTCAAATATGTGGGATCTATGATCAATAGCAAAGCAACTTGTAATGACGATATCAATCATCGTGTAAGCGTAGGGTGGATGAAGTGGCGAGAAAATTCCGCTATCTTCTGTGACAGAAAAATGCCCCCTAAGTTGAAAGGAAGGCTCTACACCGCAGTTGTGGGTCCAACGCTCACATATGGTTCACAATGTTGGACGATGTGCAAAACGTATGAGAGTAAATTAACGGCAGCTAAGATGAAGATGCTTCGCATGACAGCAGGAGTGACAAAGCTTGATCGAATAAGAAGTTCGAAGATCCGTGGAAGCTTTCACATCAACGAAACAATCGTACAAAAAATAGAGCGCGACCGGCTCAGCTGGTATTGCCACGTTCAAAGAAGAGATCATTTGAACCCTGTTAAAAAGGCAATATCAATGCACGTTCCAAAGACATCGCGATGTAGGAAAGGTAGGCCTATAAACGCCTGGGTCAGACAAATGCGACAACATCGGTATTTCATTGGCCTCAGTAACCGAGTGATCCAAAATCGGGAGGCCTGCCGATATTTTCTGAGGTCAAACAGCCGAACACCACAGGCGGATCAGTAGAAATGCGGTGAAGTGGGAGGGTTATGATCCCTTATTTTCGGATCATAACCTCGGTGATAAAAGGAATAAGAAGTACAGAGGAGCTGATGCTGTAATCGCCCGAAGGTGTCCCGGGCTGTTGCTCAATATGTACAACAGTTGCCTAATGGAAGATGTGTTTCCCAAAAACTGGAAAATGCAGAGTCTGATATTAATCAACAAGAGACAAGGACATCCGGACAACTCAGCGTACAGGCCCCTGTGCTTGCTGGACACCACAGGAAAGCTATTTGAGAAGATGCTGAATCCGCGACTTACTGCAGCAGTTCAGAGAGCAGGAGATTTATCTGAAAGGCAACACTGGTTCAGGAGAAACCACTCTACAATAGGAACTGTGGAAGAAGTGGTTAGCGACGCTCAAAGAGCCCAGCAGAGAATCCATCACTCTAGAAAGACAGTTGTGCTAGCAACGTTGGATTTAAAAAAAAAACGGCTTCAACTCTGCCAGATGGGCAGGTATACTAAGCGCTCTAGAAAGCACTTTCAGGGTAACAGAGTATATACTAGGGATGGTAAAAGACAACCCCCGAGACAGATTACTCATCTATCTACGTAAGAAGAAAATCACTGCCGGAGCAGCCCAAGGTTCAATACTGGGACTCGATTTGTGGAACATCTCTTAAGACGGGATTTTACTTATGAAGATGGCCGACGATTGTTTCCTAGTCGGCTACGCACGCGGATGACATTACTGTAGTGATTACTGCACGAAACACAGAGAATGCACAGAAGAGACTAACCCAAGTCATGAGATCTGTCAACTCCTGGATGGAAGATCACGACCGGAAATGACGGAAATTGTCATGCTGACAAAAAGACGAGTACCTACTATTTCTGAGTTTCAAGTGAACTGGGAAATAATAACAACAAAGGAGACAGTAAAGTACCCGGGACTGACACTGGATACAAAACTCACCTTCTGGCAGCACATTCTGGCCGCGGCAGAAAAAGCCAAAAGGGTTACCACATCACTGAGCAAGTTTATGGCGAATGTTGGAGGCCGCACGGCAAGCAAACGACTCCTAATATCGATCATACAAGTCATACTCGTACTTTTATATGGCAGTGAAATCTGGGCCAATGCGATCAAAGAAGAAAAGTACCGGAAGCGAATGGCGGCAATACAGAGAAGAGCAGCTCTACGAGAAGCAAGCTCATATCGAACGGTGTCAGACCCAGCAGCCCTCGTAATTGCGGGAGTGACCTCCATCGACCTCTTAGTAGCTGATAGAATGTACATACATCCACCAATAGAAAGCAGAAATCGGAAAAAAGGCTGCGAAAGCGGAACCTAAAGAACTCACTAAAGAACGCTGGCAGAAAGCTGGAACTCGGAAAGCAGATGTAGATGTCAACTACTCGTACTATCTACGAGTAACTCAGTTTCTTACAGGGCATGGGTATTTCCACACATACCTGCATAAGATAGAGAAAGTTAGGAGCCCAGCTTGCCAATACAATGACTCTCCACATGATAACGTAGAGCACACGTTCTTTAGCTGTACACGATGGGCAGCAGAAAGAAACAGACTGCAGCTGGAGAAAGGTGCCATAAGTCCAGAGAACGTAGTGGGAGTAATGCTATCCAGTGAAGACAAATGGAATAAAATATACTCCTTTGTCGAGGCGTAACTAAAAACAAAAACGAGAGAGGAAGATCCAGTCATACCGTCCCAAGCCTGATAAAAATCTCACCGGTAGGAAAAAATAAACCCGCATAGAAGATAAACATGGAAAAACAGGTCCAGAAACGACACCACTCGGAAGTAATGTATAAGCGGTTCCGGAGGGGATGGTGTCAAGTTAAAAAGGAGTTAAGGTGGTTTTTTAGTGAGTATAAAGTCTCACACTACTTGAAACAGAAACAGACCGGGCCTGTTTTTCGTGAGCAGTAGCGTTTTCCACCACCCCTCAGGCAAAAAAATAGGGCTTCAGATAATGCCCGCCTAGAGGCGGTATGGGGAGTTAGATGATTAATATTCTCCTGCAGCGTTAATAGGAAGTTATATCGATATGAGTGAGTCTTTTATTTTCCATTTTTTCTTGTTCTTCAACAGTATTTAAGCCAATTGTTGTGGCTAAATTCGATTTCTAATACTTTTTCTCAATATTTAAAAACAAATGCTTCCTTTAACAGCTCAAAACCGACAGCAACTGGTTTCGAAATCACATTTGTAAGAATTTTCTTTTCGTTCAAATTCACCTATTTAACCGACATTCAGTACACCTTTTTTAATTTCGATCGTTTTTTAATTTGGTTTCTGATTTCAATTTTGTACGAAATTCATCATAGGGGTGATTATCTTACCGTACACCGAAATCAAAAGAGAAGCAGTCAATTGAAGTCTCTATGACGAGAAATGACACGCTCGGTGGGTGAAGGCTCAACAGCTGGACCATAACTCACAAAGTAGACAGACTTCAAATTGCTCAAACTCGTTTTATCTGAATTATCGAGAATCGGGGGCACGTGTTATTCACAGATGAATAGAGAATTTCCCCTGGATCCGTCTGGGGTTCCCTTCTGTTTAGTTGGAGTCACCTGAGTATCCCCTGCGATCCTTATGTATGTATGCACAAATGTATCAAGAATGTACGAGTATGTATTAGTAATTTCCGTTATCTTTTATTTTATACTAGCGAGTACCCGGCGTGCGTTGCTGCGCTTAATACAAAAAAAAAAACACTGTCAGGCAGGCACCTGGGGCAACAACTGTCAGACAGGGGCCTGGGGCTAAGTCTATTAGAGAACAGTTTTGTGGTGGAAAAGATGACTATGTTCGAACTTAGTCCGCCCTATTCACAAACTGGCTTTTCTCCCGTGTTCTGAAACTATGCTTCAGGGACGGCGGGATGCTTAAGATTACTTGTATATCACGAAATTTCCCACAATGGTTTTGCATTCCCATACACCCATACAAAAAGGAAATTTCGATTTTTTTTCGATTTTCCGGCTTTTCCTTTGGGTTTTTCCGAATTTTATTTTTTCAAACAAAAAAAAAAAGGATCATCCAAATCGGTCGAGCCGTTCTCGTGTTTTTGCGAGACTAACGCACGGCAATTGATTTTTATATACATATACAGATAGATAAGTCATTGGTAAATAAACCCCTGCATCTGCTAAGGATCCTCTACGACCGGACCTCATCCAAATCATACCATTTTTGAAGTTACTATGGCCTGGCACTCAAATAATTTTAAGAATGTCCCATCTACTCAAAGCCCAAGTTCTGCGCGACAGAGTTTAACTATGAATTAGTAGTTACTGCTTCCAGTGCCTTAATGGGTACTTGGTTTTCGACGTATCTGCATATACATGTAGATATGATGATGATATGTATATCAGTTTTCTTTGAGCCGCATATCGTTTTCTCAACAGGTTCTTATATGAACTGATCCAAGCATAAGCATGGCATGTAGACCTGCAGTAGGTGTGGTCTTTGTACTTTTGTTACCATCCTGTGGTTACTGGATCTTTTAATTGCCGCCCAGCAGACTAAGCTTATGTGCATACATGAGTATGGTTCTGATTGTGTCAGCATGCACTCATGCAGCCAGTGTCTTACCTTTGGGAATGGTCCTTCTTTTGTTCTTTTCGGTACGTCGAATTGTCATTTTCTCTTGTTCGCTTGTTTACCAAGTGCTATTTTAATGGCGATTTTTCCTACTTATAAGGCATGGTTCCTTGACAACTTTGGTACACATTACTTAAGTAGCACACCGTTCAGGGTGATATTGGGTTTCAGCCAACAAGCTTCTCCATTTAGCTCGGTCTTTAGCTAATTGCCTCCAGTTGCGCACTCCAAGTTGGTTACTTACTTACTTAGGTTTCAGCGCCGTAAAGCAGGACTCGGATGATCAGGGTCTTATAAGTTTTAGCTACCCACTGTGACGTTTTGTCCAATTCGTCGGTGCTGGCTTTCCCTTCTTGTTGACAGCATATATTTGGTTTTGCCCTCGTTTATCGCTAAACCCATTTTGGCCGCTTCCGCCTCAATGTTTGAAAACGCACCGGTAACAGCCCGCTGAGTTCTTCCAATACTGTCTATATCGTCGGCGTATGCAAGCAGTTGTACAGACTTGTAATAGATTGTGCCTCCGGTGTTGGCTAGTAAGTTCCGCACAATCCGTTCAAGTACAATATTAAAGAAGTCACATGACAGCGTGTCACCTTCTCTAAAGCCTTTTTTGACATCAAAGGTCTCGGTGAGGTCATTACCGACCTTGATGGAGCAGCGAGCGTTCTCCATCGTCAGCCTGCACAGACGCACAAGTTTGGCAGGGATGTCAAAACTAAACATGGCTCTATAATGCTCTTCTCTATAGATGCTGTCATAGGCGTCCTTGAAATCGATAAAGAGGTGGTGAGTGTCGATTTGGAATTCTTGGTTTTTCTGCAGGATCTGTCGAAGTGTGAAGATTTGATCGATGGTGGACATTCCTGGCCTGAAACCGCACTGATAGGGTCCAATCAGGCTCATAAAAGGTTTCAGGCGTTCACACAATATCGCAGAAAAGATCTTGTACGCGATGTTGAGGAGACTGATGCCTCTATAATTGGCGCAGTTGAGGGGGTCTCTTTTCTTGTGGATCGGGCAAACGATGCTGAGGTTCCATTCATCAGGCATACACTCGCCTGACCAAATCTTTGAGATGAGTTGGTGTATGCACTCTCCCAATTCATCCCCAGCTGCCTTGAAAAGTTTGGCCGGTAAGACGTCAGGTCCAGCAGCCTTGCTGGATTTTAGCTTGGATAGTATCCTCACTTCGTTTTGGTCAGGTGGACTGAAATTTTGACTATCATCATCTATGTTGAATGGTTCATTCTGCCTGACAGCGGGATGCTGGTCTTCGTCGCCGTTATACAGTCTGCAGAAGTAGTTTTTCCATACTCTTACCACCGACTGTGATTCTACTACGAGGTTTCCATTTTCATCTCTACAGGTTTCTGTACGGGTATTGCTTTTCTGACACGTTCTTTTTTCCTTTGGTAAAACTTCCGTATATTGTTCCTGGAGTATAAACTCTCGATATTCTCAAACGCGCGCTTCTCATGTTCTTTCTTCTTTTTTTGGAGAAGCCGATGTTCTTCCCGTCTCTTTTGCTCGTAGAGCTCACGAGCAGCTCTCGTTTTCCTTTGCAGCGCCGCTTTGTATGCCTCTTGTTTTGCTGCATGCACTCGCCGGCATTCTTCGTCAAACCAGGGGTTTCACGGTGGTAGGCGAGCGAGACCCAGCACATCAGTCGCGGCGTTTCTGATGGCATGTTGGCAGCGTTGCCACTGGTCTTCGGCACTTGATGCTGGCGGCATGGGGTGATTGAGAGATATCGGGATACGCGTTCAGCGAAGAGTCTGGCGGTCTCTTGCGATTGTAGCTTTTCGACGTTAAATTTTCTCACAGTGATTCTTCTTCGTTGCTCAGATTGGGATATCCGCATTCGTACCTTGGCTACAACAAGGTAATGATCCGAGTCTATGTTGGCCGCTCGGAAGGTGCGGACATCCAGAATACTGGAGGCATGCCTTGCGTCGATCGCAATATGATCAATTTGATTGATCGTTACATGATCATTGGACCGCCATGTCTGCTTATGAATATCGAGATGAGGAAACCATGTGCTTACTATGGTGACATTTCGCTCCACAGCGAAATCAATTAGCCTTAGTCCGTTATCAGACGTGGTGTCGTGTAGGCTATGCTTACCGACTGCCCTACCAAAGACGTCCTCCTTTCCTATTTTGGCGTTAAAATCGCCCAATACGATTGGAAGCGTTGCCTGTTGCCTCTGTAGCAATCACCGTAGTAGATGTCACAGTTTTTCATCCTCTTTTTGCCGGCCCATCCCATCGCACTTCCTGGATGGCGGTAATATCTGCTTTATAGCAGTCTAGGGCCTCTGCTAGTTGTTCGGCTGCACGTGGTCTGTAAAGGGACAGAATATTCCACGTTCAGATCCGAAGGTCGTTGTCCCTATTTCGTTTGCTTGGGTCGTCATTAGTTGAGTCATCCTTATCCGAGGCTTTTGGTTGTTTCGGAACCATGAGTTTTTTACGTGGTAGGGAAGTTACCCCGACGGCACAACCCCCAACCTGGAGGGCCAGTTCCTTAATTATTTCCCTAGGACGAGGGGTCGGGTACACCGGTGCCAGTAGTCCACTACGGGAGTATGAGCGCTGCCGTTGGCCCATTAAGGGCTCCTCCGCCACCATCTCTATTCCAATGTCCTGACCAACATTGGAAATTCCTTACCGACCTGTGATTCGAATACGTCGAAGCAGCTCGCGCAAGGTATTCACTGAGTTCAACCTAACTGGAACTATAGACGCCACCATTTTGGTCGCTTCTGCTTCAATGTTGCATACGCGCTGGTGACAGTATCGTCGGCGTATCCAAGAAGTTGTACAGACTTTTGATAGATTTTACCTCTGGTGTTGGCTTCTGAGTTCCACACAATCCGTTCAAGTACTATATTAAAGAAGTAACATGATAGAGCGTTTCCTTGTCTAAAACCTTTTTTAACATCAAAGGTCATAACTGTCATAGGCGGTCTTGAAATCGATATAGATATGGTGAGTATCGACTTGGACTTCTTGGGTTTTCTCCAGGATATGTCGTAAGTGTGAAGATTTGATCAACAGTGGACTTTCCCGGCCTGAAATCGCACTGATAGGGGCCAATCAGACTCTGATGGCAGGGTTCACGCGTCCACACTATATCGCAGAAAAGATCTTGTATGCAATGTTAAAGAGACGTATGCCTCTGTAATCGCGCGCAGTTAGGTGGTTTCCATTCTTGTGGATCGGGAAAACGATGCTGAGATTTCATTCATCAGGCAGGCACTCGTCTGGTCAAATCTTAGAGATGAGTTGGTGTATACTCTCTACCAATTCATCATCAGCTACCTTGAAAGTCCGGCAGGTAAGCCGTTAGGTCCAGTAGCCTTGTTGAATTGCAACATCTAATTCCTGTGGCATAGATGGCATCTCTAATTTCCCCGGTGACATCTGATAGTTAATGAATATTTTTTTCATTACTTGCTCGCGAATCGGTTGTGGAAATGACTTCTCCTTTGGAACTCCTCAACAGTCGTGAGGACAGGGAAAGACCCTATCTTACCAGCGTCTTCAATCCAGCCGCTGCTGCCCTCACTGGCTTGGAATTCGCCTTGTCCCACAATTTCGCCTTCAAGAAGCCCGTGTGGTCGGGAATCCAGAAGCATGTAATGTTCACCTTGGCCGGTGCTGCCATCGGCATATTCGTCGATAAGAAACGAAACCAACATATGGCTGACCGCGATGCGGTGCTGCGCCACTACATCGAACTGCATCCCAAAGATTTCCCAACACCAGAACGCAAGAAATATGCTGATGTCCTGGAGCTGTGGGTACCCATTCGTTAGATTTAGAGAAAACAACTTTTTTAGACCAAACTGGGGGGAACAGCCAATAAGGCGGTTCTGGGAGGCTGGCATGGTGTTTAATGTATTAGCAGAACGCTACTGAAGCTAATAAATAGGAATTAATCGGATGCTTAAGAGCATTGCATGCTTTGTTGTTGATGTCCTGGTGCATATTTTTAGTAAAAGTGTTTTATCTGGTGTATTTCCCGAATGTCTTAAATGTGCAGATGTAGTGCCTCTTTACAAAAAATGTGCTGCTAATGATGTGACGAACTACAGACCTATTTCGCTTCATCCTTCAATAAGAAAAGTTTCTGGAAAAGTAGTAAAACATAGGGTTGTTAGCTTTCTGAATAAAACATGCTTTTATTCATTCCAATTTGGATTTCGAAAAGGTAAAAATACAGAAGATGCACTGTTGAATTTTTGTTCGCAAATCTTCAAGAACTTAGATAGCAAAATGTTGACAGCAGGTCTATTCGTCGATATTACCAAAGCCTTTGATATGGTTAACCATATCATTTTGCTGCAGCAGATACAGATATAGTGCTGGCTTTCGAGGTTTTATGCTCAATTGGTTTAAATCATATCTTAATAATAGATCACAAACAGTAAAAATTGATACAATAAGAAGTAAAATTAAGTTTATGAATTTAGATGTGCCTCAAAGCTCAGTATTGGGACTGATTCTTTTCCTGATCTACGTTAATTCAATATTTGAGTTAGCTTTTAGCTTGAATTGATTGCTGATTTGATATCAATTCAGATTTGGAACTGCTAAGGACATGGTTCGCTGTGCACAAACTGATTATCAGTTCAGAAATGAAAATAATGTTCTTCAGTCTGCCGGCGCAAAACTTCTTCAAAGGTTTAAGCTGCTTCTGCAGTTCCAGCTCTTCCTCAAAAACATTTTGTAGCAATCTTAACTGCTTCTGCAGTTCCAGATCTTCCTCAATAACATTTTGTAGCAATCTTAACTGCAGCGAAAAGTGCTTTCATATTGAGAGCGTCAATGAGTTTAAATAGCTGGGGCTTATTATTGACTCCAGAATGTGTTTTTATAATCACATAGACAACTAATTATGATTCTGAAACCAGATAAGTCGCCAAATGAAATAAAATCGTATAGACCGATTTCGCTCCTACCCGTATTATCAAAGCTATTTGATAAACTGCTTTTGAAAAGACTCAAGCCAATAATAAAAGAAAGAAGTCTTGTACCTTCCCACCAATTTGGGTTTAGAGAGAAACACTCTACTGTACAACAAGTGCATAGAATTGTAAGTACAGTAAAAAAAAGCACTTGAGAATAAAAAAGTCTGTTCAGCCATATTTCTAGACGTAGCACAAGCGTTTGATAAAGTCTGGCATCGCGGACTAGAATTTAAACTGCCAAGGGATCTCCCCGAAGAGTTTTACTTAATTCTTAAATCTTATATCGCAGATCGTTACTTTCGAGTAAGATATGAGAATGAATACTCTCATTTAAAGAAAGTATCTGCAGGAGTTCCACAAGGAAGTGTCTTGGGACCAATCCTTTATCTCCTATATACCTATATACAAGAGAGCTACCTCAGCAGGAAGAAGCTAGCTTGGCGACTTTTGCAGACGACACTGCAATTATGACTATTGGCGATAATGCTGATGAAGCAGCGAAAAAATTACAAAAAGCCATTAAATCTGTAAGTGATTGGACAAAAAAATGGAGAATAAAGCTTCATGAAACTAAATCTATCCATATTAACTTTACTAATAGAAGAATAAATAATGTAACAGTTAATATTGATGGAATAGAAATTCCGTACGCAAATACTGCGAAATATCTGGGTATAAGACGCCAAGCTCAGATGGAAGGAGCATGTCAAAAAGAAAAAAGAGGAGCTCAACATTAGACTCAGACAAATGCATTGGTTAATGGGAAGAAATTCCCAGCTATCAATTGAAAATAAATTGCTATTGTACAAGCAAGTCCTGAGACCCGTATGGACGTATGGGATACAACTTTGGGGTTGTACCAAAAAGACAAATCTAAGAATGATACAAACATTCCAAAACAAAGTACTAAGAGGCATCGTTAATGCACCTTGGTATATAAGCAATGACAACCTACACAAGGATCTAGACGTAGAAAATGTAAGTGAAATTGTAAAAAAATATGCTCTTAGGCACTACGAACAACTCCAAGACCATGTAAATCCTCAAATACAATACATACTTATGTCCTTTAACCCCTCGGGGGGCATAGGGCGTCAACCACGCCTGCGCGCCATCGTGTTCGGAGTTCTGCAACGCGTTTGAGCTGCCTCCAACTCATTCCTAAAGAGCTCGATTCCTCCTCAACTGTTCTGCGCCACGTTTGCCTAGGGCGAAATACAATACATGGTGGAAGAAAACAACAATACTAGTAGGCGGCTTAAAAGATTAAGGCCGCGTGACTTAATTTTCTAACGAAAACTATAATAGAAAAAAATATAAAACATGAATGTATTATATATACACACAGGTATACCTATAACCTATAAATGACCAAATTAAAGTAGATACACACGAAATTAATTTCGGGGTCAGCTAATGAGCTTCACCCCTCCAAAACGTTAATTATACATTAGAGAAAAATTACTGGATGAGAGTTCCTCTCAGTTGTAATATTAGGAGGTGTTTTTCCTATTTGGCATAACTTGTTGGGGAGAAGCCTATTTGAACAAAATTCAACCACTTCTTGTTTTGCAAAAATATATTGTAAGAAAAATATGCGGGAAAAATCGCTTACATCCGAGTTTTTCATTATTCTTCAAACTTAAAATTCTTCCTGTTCGCCAGTTGTATTGTTTTAAAGTCTTAAAGTCATTTTTTTTATAGATCTGGTACCATGAATACTAGAGTTCTGGAAGGTCATAATATACGTAGCAATCACTTGCCTCTAGTAGCTGTTCCTAGCTTTCGGACTACGGGCTATAAACATTTTAATACTGTTGCCGTCTTTTCCCTTTTGGCTTAGAACTCTTAATGGGACTCATTAATAGATTTATGAATCTCGTAAGACATTGGCTCTTAGCCCAAGATATTAAAAGTATAGAATTTATTGTTAGTTCTCGTACATAGCTCATAATATTTTGTTGTTTTGTTCTTTCATAAAAGGTTTTTTTTATCATAAATTTGAAATTTTTTACTGTTTCCGTTTTTCCAAATACTTAATGTGTTACATTTTTCTCAGATTAAATGAATTCTTGTATTGAATTATAAATGTATATAAACTTAAATTTAAAGGCTCACCCCACCCATTGAATTTATTTCTTGTAACTTAGGCCAATAATGTGGCATTTAATACTATTTTTGCTCAAGAAATATAAAATGTCACCTAATTTTATCTAGTTCAATTGTGTTCTTTTATTATTTATCTTAGTACACTGAATTATTGTAATCTAACCTTTAGAGAAAATAAAGTTTTATAACTATGGAACTAACTAACTTGGATATTGCTATCTTCACTTCACTTTGGTCATGTTGACTATCATCGTCTATGTTGAGTGGTTCATTCTGCCTGACAGCGGAATGGTCGTCTTTGTTACCAGTATACAGTCTGCACAAGTGGTTTTCTCCATATTCTCAGCACCGACTTTGATTACCAAGATAGGTGCATATAAATCTTAATTAGGTGAATTTAATTTTATCGTACAATTCGCAACCAAGTCTCTGTATAATAATGTTAAGTATTTTAAATAATAATAAATTGAATATTATGACATGCAATGCTTGTAGAATTTATTAATGTTCTAATTGATAAAATTGACATCGCACTAATCGAAACTTGCTTGGTTGAAATCTGAAATTCGAATTTCCATGTCGGATTATATATGTTATCGAGTAGATAGAGCCAATAGAAGAGATGGAGTGCCGCAATTTGATTAGAAGATCAATACAGTAATACCTCGATTTACAACGTTTCGATTAACGTCATTTCAACTTACGTCATCAAAAAAGTAAGGGAAGTGCCTCTATGTAGAAACACACATTTCCAAATGTACATCAGAAAATGCATTGTGTACTCGTGAATTTGAATAAAATTTTTCTTTTAATTGTAACATTTAATTTCATTTCTTGTCAATAACTTTAAATTAATTCTTAATTATAAAAAATAAAAGAAAAATGTAAATACACTTTACATTGTCTTACTGTTTCGATTTACGTAGGACTTCTGGAACGAATTAGTGACGTAACTCGAGGTATTCCAGTACAACATGAGCTTTGCCTCGCGCGCAGACCCAATACGTCAAAAATATAGGAACTGAAGTTATTTTACGTAACCAAAGTCTAGATTTATTGTGTATATTTTGCATTGCATTGTTTTGTATGAATTGTACATTTTTAATGGGAGATGATCTGAATTGTAGGCACAGGGACTGGGGCTGCATAAGAGCAAACTCCTGTGAAAATATACTGTCCGATCTTATTGTTATGCCACCTATTGGTGCGGTTTGGTGAAACGTCGCTTCTCGGTGAAGTAAGAATTAATACGGAGTACAACAACACAATGTTACTTGGAACCACTTTAACTTTTTTTCTCAGTCGAAAATGAGTTGGGATGGATGGGAAGAGTTGTTTCCCTGAGAAAAGCTTTTTCATTCAATTGGAATGATTCAGTAGTATTGCACAACTTTTTCATACTTTTTACTTCAATTTCAATTCAATCACCAATCTACAAACAATAAAAAAAGTTTTTAACCAGATTGACTTAGAATCGTTTTGTGGAGAAGCTTTCACTTTGCTTTGCCTAGTTCTCACGAAAACACACCGTATGTCTATTATGTTTCCATATAGTCCCATTTATGTTCCAGCCAGTTCCCGTGGAATGTCCCTGGTCTTATGCCTCAGCCAATTTTGTTGAACGAGCTTAACTATGAACATAATTCAGTTCTTTCACAATAATTTCAAAATGGAAAAACTTCAAAATAGGCAAGTTTTCGGACGAAAGAGAAAAGAAAACTTCGAACCATTTCTACGAACCTTAAAACCTATGGAAACAAACAGGATGCTGATTTCATTATTCATCAATTTTCAGATAGTGTTCTCATATATACGAGTATATATACATATTTGGTGCAACAGCTCATTAAGTGCCGAGGCCTGGCTTCTCGCAACCACTCGTGTTGTGTGCATTATATTTTCCGTACGAATGGAAGGGACCTATGGTACAATGTTGTGTGGTAGCAGAGAGGAATTTTTTTTGTTTTTTGAGACGCTTCGCTCGTGCCAACAATACTCTCGGATGTTTATCAAACGTTCGCCAGAGGTGAGACCGTGGAAAAACTTTTTGGTGTTTTCTGGGATTCGAACATGGAACCTCTCGCGCCGTAAGGTGCACGGTGCCCTAATGTTCTTAGTACGGTTAATAATAAAATTCCAAAAGTTGTGAAAAGATTCTACAGCGCAGAAATTCCATCTCCTTTCTAGGAACATGCATAGACGAAATTGGCAAATATATTGCCAACCTGCTTCACGAATTCAAGTAGCACAATAAAATAAAATAATAAATAAGAACATTGAGCCCATCGAAATAAAAAGAGGAATCAAAAACTAATAAAATTATATAAAGCCTTCAACACCCTTTGAAACATAGACAAAATTGTAACAAATAAAACCAAGCAAATACATAAGGCCTGTTTTGGTAGACAGTAGTTCTCAGTAAAGTAAGATTTAGCACGGAGTACAGCAACAACAAATGACCCGCAACTACTTCAGCTTTTATCTTCAGTCAAAAGTGAGTTGGGATGAATAGTTTGCAACAGTCAATTTCAGGGGGCGCTGAAACAATTTTGGTACAGCCGTATTAATAAACACGAGTTATCTCTATCTCATGGTTTACGCAATGGATACTCGTATGTTCAAATCCTTATTATTAAAAAAATGCAAACTTAACTGACGTTTGTTAACTTGTGGTTAACTAACTCGCCGATTTCGTGAGCTAACGAATTGATAACTTTACAAAATAGTGCGTATGTGTAAAATTGGCAAAGAAGATACAAAAAAATGGCTTTTCATCAAAAATTCAGAGACAGGTAGGAGAATCAGGGCAGTACCGCGTAAATAGAAAAGGTTACTTTTCTATTAACATCCAAGTTGTTTGCAACTCCCTCTTAAGAATAAGGGATATTGTTGCTCACTGGTGTGGAAGTACTCATGATTCTCGAATTTTCAGAAAGAGCAGGATAAAAGATCGGTTAGAAAGGGGGTAGTTCAGGGGTCGCCGTTTAGGAGATGGTGGTAATGCACGCACCATCTTTTTACGCCCGTTTTAAATCCCAGAAATCCTGCAGAGGAATGCTGCAATATTGCTCATATTGCTACTCCAAATACGGTTGAACGAAGCTTTAGTGTTTGGAAGGGCCGAGCTCTTTGGAGAATGTAAAGACTATCATTGTAGGCCTAGCCGTTCTACTATGTACATATCTGGCCAATTATTATGACGTTTCAGTAGAATATACTAGATTTTGTTTTCTTTTTGGTACAATTAAGGACAGTTATTGCCATTTGCGAATTCTAGATATAATTAAAACGTCAAACAGCTTTAGCATAAAGAAAACATTTTTATTAATAAGAAAATTTACCTAATGGATAATGTCGCTAACTACGAGTTAGTCAACTCATTGGTTATCGGTATGTTATTGATTTTTTATTAATACGGCTGTTAGTATTTTAGAGGCTGATAGAGAGCAGGTGCACCAATTTTAAATATTAAAAAAAGCCTTTAAACCAGCCTATTGTCTTAAAAGTGGTCCAAATAACTACTTTACAGATAACAAAAAGGCGAAGGCACGCCTTCAATTTTTTTACAAAATCTAGGGGTGCAAGCACAAATGGTCTCGTAAAGAATGTCCTACACGGCTTTTATATGGTTAGCTATAAAACTCCACCAAATGAATTTATAACTGAAATAGACACTAATTATTTGTTAAAAATTTGCTAATTACGAAAACAGGAGGAATGGAATATATAAGAAATATACGTAATTCTTAAAAAATTACCGAACTTACTTACTTACTTAGATGGCGCTACGGTCCGGGGTGGACCTGGGCCTCAACCAACAAACCTCTCCAGCTAGCACGATTACGAGCCAGCTGCCTCCAGTTGCGCACGCCAAGTTGGTTGAGGTCCCCTCCACTTGTTTGCGCCACCTGCCGCGAGGTCGTCCTCTACTGCGCCGTCCATCCGGGGTGAATTCGAAAACTTTCTTAGCGGGAACGTTGGGCTCCATCCGCTCTAAATGACCCAGCCATCTTAGTCGATGTATGTGAACTCTTCTGCCTAAGTCGATGTCCTTGTACAGGCCGTATAGCTCGGCATTGTACCTTCTCTTCCACTCACCGTCTATGCAGACGGGACCAAAGATCTCTCGAACAACTTTTCTCTCGAAATAACCAAGGGCATCTTCATCCGGTTTTATCAAAGCCCATGCCTCTGCGCCATACAGCAGGACTGGGATGATTAGAGTCTTATAAAGAGTTACCTTAGTAGTTTGAGATAGGGTTTTGCTACTCAATTGCCGATTTAGCCCATAGAAACAACGATTGGCAAGAGTAATTCTCCGTGTGATCTCCCTACTGATGTCATTTGCGAAGTTCACCATAGAGCCTAGGTAGACAAAATTCTTTACTACCTCAATACTATATCTGTCTATTGTGGCGTTCTGTCCAAGACGCCGATGTTGGGTGTCCTTTTTTGTAGAGAGCATATATTTCGTTTTGCTTTCATTGACCGCTAGACCCATCTTTGCTGCCTCGATCTCAATACTCGTAAATGCCCCATTGACGGCCCGCTGAGTTCTTCCGATTATTTCAATGTCATCGGCATAAGCGAGTAGTTGTACAGACTTGTAAAAGATTGTACATCCAGTGTTGGTTTATGAGTTTCGTACAATTCTCTCAAGTACTATGTTAAAGAGATCGCATGATAGCGCGTCACTTTGTCTAAGACCTTTCCTGACATCGAACGGTTCGGTGATGTTCTTACCGACTTTGATGGAGCAGCGAGAGTTCTCCATCCTCATTCTGCACAAACGGACGAGCTTGACAGGGATGCCAAGACTAGACATGGCATTGTATAACTCGCCTCTATACACGCTATCATAGGCAACTTTGAAATCGATGAAGAGGTGGTGCGTATCGATTTTATATTCATGGGTTTTTTCCAAGATCTGTCGTAGTGTGAATATTTGATCAGTGGTGGACTTTCCCGGCCTGAAACCGCACTGATAAGGACCTATCAGGTTGTTGACGATCGGTTTTAGGCGTTCACATAATACGGCAGACAGGATCTTATATGCGATGTTGAGGAGACTTATACCTCTGTAATTGGCGCAGTTCAGAGGGTTTCCTTTCTTCAGGATCGGGCAAACGATGCTGAGGCTCAATTCATCGGGCATACTTTCGCCCGACCAGATTTTACAGATGAGCTGGTGCATGCTCCTTACCAACTCATCTCCTCCTTCCTTGAAAAGTTCAGCGGCAAGGCCGTCAGCTCCAGCAGCTTTGTTGGATTTGAGTTTAGATATCGCTATCCTCACTTCATTCTGATCGGGTTGATGGGAATCTTGACTGCCATCGTCACTGTTGAATGGCTCATTCTGCCTGACAGCGGAATATTGGTCATCATCGCCGTTTAACAGTCTGCAGAAGTGATCCTTCCATATCCTCGGCACCGACTGCGATTCTACTACTATGTTGCCATTTTCGTCCGTGCAGGCTTCTGTTCTGGCTTTGTAACCCTGGCATGTTCTTTTTACTCTTTGGTAAAATTTTCGAACATTATTCCTGCAATAAAGTCTGTCAATCTCCTCGATCGAGCGCTTCTCATGCTCCTTTTTTTTCTTTCTGAGAAGTCGATGTTCCTCTTTTCTCCTGCGCACGTAGAGCTCGTAAGTAGCTCTAGTCCTTCTATGCAGCGCCGCTTTGTACGCCTCTTGTTTTGCTGCATGTGCTTGCCGGCATTCCTCATCAAACCAGGGGTTTCGTTGTGGTGGCCGAGAGAAACCCAGTACATCAGAGGCGGCATCTCTGATGGCTTGTTGGCAATGCTGCTGGCGGCATAGGACTTAGATTAAGATTAGAAGAAACACGATCGGCAAAGGTTCTGGCGGTCTCTTGCGATTGTAGCTTTTCGACGTCAAATTTCCCCACAGTATTTCGTTGATTTCGCTCCGTTCTGGATATCCGCATCCGTACATTGGCTACAACTAGGTAGTGATCCGAGTCCACGTTGGCTCCTCGGAAAGCCCGGACACCCAGAATACTGGAAGAGTGCCTTGCGTCGATCGCAATGTGATCGATTTGGTTGACAGTTTTTCGATCAAATGAGAGCCATGTTCCTTTGTGAATGTCGAGACGTGGGAACCGCGTACTAGCTACGACAAAGTTTCACCCCGCCGCAAAGTCGATTAGCCTGAGTCCTTTGTCGGATGTGATGTCGGGAGGCTGTGCTTACCGACCACGCTACTAAATACGTCCTCTCTTCCTAGCTTTGCGTTAAAATCACCTAGGATAATTTTAACGTCGTGGCTAGGGCATTGCTCATACGTCTTGTCCAAGAGCTGGTAGAAGTCGTCCTTTGTCGCGTCGTCCTTCTCCTCATGAGGGGCGTGAACGCATATTAAGCTAATGTTGGCAAATTTAGCCTTGATACGGATAGTCATAAGGCGCTCGTTCACATGCCGGAAACTCAAGACTTCTTGCCTAAGTCTGCCTCCAATGACAAATCCGCACCCGAATAGACGCTGTCCTTTTTGTCTGTAACAATCGCCGTAGTAGATGTCGCAGTTTTTCATACTCCTTTTGCCCGGCCCATCCTATCGCACTTCTTGTATGGCGGTAATGTCTGCTTTGAGACACTCTAGGCCCTCCGGAAGTTGTTCGGCTGCACGTGGTTTGTAGAGGCAACTAACATTCCACGTGCCGACACGAAGATCGTTGTCCTTTTTACGTTTGCTTGGGTCGTCAACAGTAAATTCATCCGTATCCGAGGCTGTTGGTTGCTTCGTAACCGAAGGTTTTTTACGTGGTAGGGAAGTTAACCCGTGGGCACCGTGGCGTAAGTGGCTAGTGTGTCGGATCACTACGTATGAGGTTTCAAGTTCGAATCCCAGAAAACACCAAAAGTTTTTTTCACGGTCCCACCTCTCGCGAGCGTCTGACAAACATTCGAGAGTATTGTTGTCACGAAAAAGCTTCTCAAAACGCACACAACATGAGTGGTTGCGAGAAGCTAGGCGCAGGCACTTTAAAGAGCTGTTGCGCCAAATATTTTTTTTTTTTTTTTTAAGTTAACCCGACGGCACAACCCCCAACCTGGAGGACCAGGGGGGTTACTACTGGAATTTTACTCCCTAGTACCGAAATAGGGAGTAAAATTCCTTACCTACAAATGTATATTACACTGGTCAACAATGGTTTTGTTGCCCTTGATATGAAAGTAGTTTCAAACAATTGTATGCCTACAATTTATAAAACTATGAAAAAAAACCTGATACCTTTGTACCGTAATTATTAGATTAATTGTAATTATCTACATTAAAAAAAAAACCAATTAAATTGGTTCAAAATTAAGGGCAGTAGAAATACACATACGCATTTTGCCACTTAGTTTTATATATAAGACTAGCGGGCACCTGGCGTGCGTTGCTGCGCCTAACAGAAAAAAAAACAACTGTCAGGCAGGCGCCTGGGGCAACAACTGTCAGGCAGGAGCCTGGGGCTGAGTCTGTTAGAGAACAGTTTTGTACCGGGTAATAGTAGGTAAGTGGTCCAACCTTAAATATATATATATCCGTTTTTTAGTACTTGAGTACTATAATAGGAAAGTAGTGGGTAGACTGCTGGACCAAGGGTACCCGGTGGCGTGCGTTGCTGCACCTTATAAAAAAACGAAGTGTAGTACTAGAGTACTTTACTACTGTTTAGAACTCACTTCATTTTGCATAATTCTACTTGTTACTACTTGACTTGCTAGTCAAATTATTTTATATCATCTAGTTGTTTTCGAACTACACATTTTTAATTTTTGACTTTATATCGTTCTCTTTGCTGACGGAGTTCAAGTTGGTAACATCTTCATTGTTAAATATATTCCTTGATTGAATTTGTGGGTTTTATTTATAATTTTCATCGCATCAAGAAAGTGTTCGTCGTCGGTTGTTCAACAAAGGGTTCGTAGGTTTTAATACAAAACATTTTGGTCCTTCGCAGCCGGATCTGTTATCAGAATTTCGCAATTCAATCAATCGTCGTTTTTTTCTTTCCTTTTTGATAATACATACTCGTATATATGCTCGTACTTATAATTGCATGCAAAACACGTGGTTGAATAACAGAATTTGGTTTTACTTGAATTAGCAATTATAAATCGGCTTGTGTTTATTGCTGGTAGGAATTTTGTGGTGATATCGTGGTATATACAATTTATTTGATTCGTATTCGTATTGCCTTTTTGTTTATAAAATGAATGCTATAAAGGTAACATGTGGACATGTAAAAGGATGCTTGACCCGAGCAGAAATATTCGCGAAGACTGTAGGTGAAAGTGTGTCTATTGAACTTCCTGAAATTCGTCTTGAAAGACTCGAAGAATCGTGGTTAGAGCTTGTCTCCTTGCAAAATCAATTGCTTGAGCCTGCCGCCGACCGCAAGTTAGATACCGAAAACGATTTTGCGGATTATGAGTCTAAATACTTTATGGCTCAATAGACGTTTACCAAGGCCATTCGCGAAAGACGAAAGGCTGAAAAATCTGCCAGTAGTGAATCGGTTATAGAAAAATTAACCAGCCAGCAAGATTCCTTAATAGAAATTCTAAATACGCCGCAGCAATCGGGTTCTATTTCATTACCAAAAATTAATATTCCGTCGTTTACTGGGGATTATAAACAGTGGCCAAGTTTTCGTGATCTGTTTATTGGTTCTATAGATGCTAGATCTAATTTAACCCCGGCCCAGAAATTCCATTATTTGAAGTCCTTTCTTCGTGGTGAAGCAGCAGGATGAATTCGCCATATAACGGTTTCGGACGCTAATTATACAGACGCTTGGGAACGCTTGAAACAACGGTATGATCGGTCTAATTTAATCGTACAATCTCATATTCAATCGTTTGTATCGATGCCTGTTATAACTTCCGCAAACGTGCAGCTTTTGCGCGAACTATCCGATGGTGCTGATGAAACTATTAGAGGGATAGATGCGTTAAAATCTACCAGTCGTGACCCATGGGTGATTTTTATTTTTTGCTGCAGAAGCTGGACCTTGACACGAGGCAAGCATGGGCAGAGGAAAGCGGTATAAGGGATAACTGTACGATCGATGAACTACTAACATTCTTAAGGGACCGTTGTCAGTCGCTTTCTCGTCTTAATCGACCACACACCAAGCAAAGGGCTATTCACTCGCTTTTCGTTGAAGCTAATCAACATTGTCCTGCGTGCAATTTGGATCACTCATTAAGTAAATGTCCAAAGTTTTTATCTCTCGATACAAATTCGCGTCGTTCATTTGTAAAAGATAATTCCCTTTGTTTTAACTGCTTACGCTCTGGGCACGCTTCAAATAAATGCCGTTCTAACTTTCGCTGCAGGATTTGTAGTTGTCGCCATCACACTCTCGTTCATCATCAATCTCCGTCGTCTGATTCTCCACTAAATCCTTCGTCTACAAATTCTTCGAATGTTCCAGCATCTTCTAGGTCATCGCCTGCAACAACAGCTCCACTTTCGCTATGTTCAATAATCAATGCTAAAAACAATCTGTTTAACTCCGGTCGTTCTATTCAAACTATATTGCCTACTGCTATCGCGCATACTTCTGATAAGCATGGAGTCCTGCAAAGTATTCGTTTGTTGCTGGACTCAGGATCACAAGTTTTATTCATCACTGAACAGACGGTTCAACGATTAGGTCTAGTCCGTAAAGTGGCTCGCATCCCTGTCGTCGGTGTTGGTTCAACTTCAGCTGGTGTTACAAATGGAATCGTAACACTTAAATTGTTTTCTCGCCTTACTGAAGATTTCGTTGAGGTCTCTTGTTACATTGTTTCGAAGCTTACATCGTTAGTACCTGCTTCTACATCTACGCCCATCGACTTATCTACCCTCTCTTCGTATTCATTAGCAGACCCTTATTTCAATATTCCAGGTCATATTGACGTCCTAATCGGTGCTGATAACGCTTTCAGCATATTCAACGGTGCTCCTGTTCAAAATCAACAAGGAAGACCTGATCTTATTCCAACTGTATTTGGTTTCGTTGTAAGCGGTAATTTGGATTGCTCTGCCTCTGATGAATCAGCGAAATCGTTTTGCACTCATTTGGACACAGCATATGCATTCGACCTAGAGCGTTTTTGGCGCCTTTTCAAGAAGTACCCACCTTATCTACTGATGATCAGCGCGCAGAAGACCTTTTTAGTAATACCCATTCTCGTTTACCTTATGGCAGGTATATTGTACAACTACCTTTCAAATCTGACGATGAAGTGAACTTCAGGGGTAGTTTAAATGTAGCTTACAAGCGCTTTCTCTCAACTGAGCGTAGGATTGCAGCTGATCCACATTTGAAGCAGAAATATGTGGATTTCATGGAGGAGTATTTGAACCTGGAGGAAATACCTGAGGGTGAGTTGAATGCACCGTCAACCAAGTGCTACTATTTACCCCACCACGCCGTTTTCAAAAATGACAGTAGCGCCACTAAGGTTAGGGTCGTTTTTGATGGGTCAGCGAAGTCGGATGGCCATGCCTCTCTTAATGAATCTCTGTTGATAGGTCACATACATCAGCGAGACCTTTTTTCAATTTGTATCGCGTTTTGTCGACATCTTTACACGATATCTGGTGATATCGAAAAAATGTTTCGTCAGATTAAGGTATCCTCAAAGCATACCGATTTCCAACGTATACTTTGGAGAGAGTCAAGTGACCTATCCCTAAGACACTACCGTTTGCTAACCGTCACTGGAACGGCATGTGCACCATTTCTTGCTGTACGCACGCTATACCAGCTGGCACAGGATTCCATCGATATCTACCCGCGCGCATCAAATATCTTGCTTAACGACTTTTATATCGACGTCGTAATGACTGGGGCAGATTCCATTGAAGAAATTACCTCACTTCGCTCAGAGCTTGTAAGCCTACTCCACTCGGGTGGATTCAATCTTCGAAAGTGGACAACAAATTGCTGGCCATTGCTCCTGAGTTTGCCAGAAGACCAACGTAAGATTACTCCGAGAGAATTTGAATATTATGGTTTCATCAAGTTATTAAGCCTGCAGTGGTCATCTGCAAAGGATTCGTTTTCATACAAGGTAAATTTGAATCATAGAGTCATCAAGAATATTTGACCCCATTGGTTTTCTTACACCAGTCGTCATATCTGCTAAAATCCTCTTCCAGGAGCTCTGGCGTAAGAAATACAGCTGGGATGATACCATATCGTTAGAGCTCTCCAACCAGTGGCAGTCAATTCGCGAAGAATTTCCTATTCTTGAAACTTTGAACATTCCTCGAATCCTCTGGACCTCTAAAAAAAACGTGGAGTTCATTGGATTTTGTGATGCATCTCTTGACGCGTATGCCGCAGTCGTTTACTGCCGCAGTGTTAACTGAACAGGAATCGTCACCAGTACCACTGTCGCTGCCAAAAGCAGGGTAGCCCCTCTAAAGGTAGTTTCTCTTCCCCGTCTCGAGCTTTGTGGAGCAGTTTTACTTTGCTGGCTAGTAAGTAAACTTAAAACGTCTTTACGATATAAAGACATGCATGTTTACGCATCCACTGACTCTGCCATTGTTCTTGATTGGTTGTCAGCATTGCCAAAAAGATGGTCAGTTTTCATCGCCAACCGCCCATCAGAAATATTGTCCGTAGTACCAAGAGAATCCTGGCATCATGTGCGATCCCAACACAACTCCGCTAACTGTGCTTCCCGTGGTATTCTACCTTCTCGTTTAATAAATAATGATTGTGTTGGGTTATGGTGGATCATGGATTAAGGACGAAATCTCTAAATGGCCTGATTCAATTTATACACTTAACGATATTGCTGAGACTGATTTTGAAGAACGAAAAAGGAAATCCAGTCAAGTATTGGTGTCTAAATTGGAATCCTCGAATATTCTCGAAACCATAGTGAACAACTCTTCTCGTTATCTGAAATCTATTCGTGTACTTGCCTATGTGTGTCGATTTATCTCAAACTCGCGCTGTCAATGTGACATTAGGCAAAGACAATTGTTATCATCCGAAGTGTTGTTAGACGCGAAATTAAAACTTGTAAGATACTATCAATCGGTCAGTTTTGCTTCTGAAATTAAGACTTTAAAGGGTTGTAAAGTGTTGAAAAGGGGAAATAAACTGGCATCGCTCACTCCGTTTATAGACAATCACGGAGTACTTCGCGTCGGAGGTCGCATTCAAGAGTCAAACGCCAATTTTGCGACAAAGCATCCCTTTATCCTTGGTAAAGACACTCGGTTCGCGAAACTCGTAATCGAATACATACATAAAAAGACATTTGCACGCGTCCGTCTCTTAAATGTTTGCAATTCTTCGCCAAGAATTTTATATCATCGGTATTCGTAACCTTTAAAGTCGACCAAGAATGCGCGTCGTGCATCCGTCACAGAAAAATTACCGTGGAGCAACTCATGGGAAATTTGCCAGCAGAACGCGTCCGTTTCGCGCGACCTTTTTGTAAGGTCGGAATAGATTACGCTGGGCCGATTACCCTACGCTTGGCCAGGGGACGGAACCCCAAGTTCATCAAGGCCTATATCGCACTATTCGTGTGCTTCACCACAAAGGCGATTCATGTGGAATTGGTCGGTGACCTTTCTACAGCCGCCTTCCTTGCTGCACTTGATCGCTTTGCAGCTGGTCGGGGTAAGCCAACGGAGATTTGGAGCGATAACGCGACCAATTTTCACGGGGCTAAGCGCTGCCTTAACGAAATGTTTCAGCTTCTCATGGACCAGCAACACAGTGATGCAGTCGTGAATCACCTCTCAAAGGATGGAGTAGCTTGGCGATTCATCCCTCCTTCCGCACATCATTTTGGCGGGTTGTGGGAGGCGGGCGTAAAGTCCGTAAAGCTCCACCTAAAGCGCGTCATTCAGGACCATATACCGACATATGTGGCCTACATCGGATATGGACCCAATCGCATTAAGCCCAGCTCACTTTTTGCTTGGTGAACCCCTGTTTTGTGTTCCTCGTTCTGATACATGCAATAAAGCTTTAAACCCATGCATTAAATGGTCTCTTTTACAGATATTAAAACACGGTTTTTGGAAGCGGTGGCATACCGAATACTTGACATCTTTACAGCAGCGATCTAAATGGCATGGTGAGAAGTCGACCCTCAAAATTGGAGATGTTGTCCTGCTGAAAGAATCCAACCTGCCTCCATCCAAGTGAATTCTCGCTCGGATCACTTGCCTTCATCCGGGAAAAGATCATCGAAACAGAATTGCCACAGTAAATACACCGACGGGAACATATGTGCGGCCAATTGTAAAACTAGTTCCCCTGCCATTTTCTGAAAGACCGGAGTCTTCCAGGGGGGCTGAATGTTTAGAACTCACTTCATTTTGCATAATTCTACTTGTTACTACTTGACTTGCTAGTCAAATTATTTTATATCATCTAGTTGTTTTCGAACTACACATTTTTAATTTTTGACTTTATATCGTTCTCTTTGCTGACGGACTTCAAGTTGGTAACATCTTCACTGTTAAATGTATTCCTTGATTGAATTTGTGGGTTTTATTTATAATTTCCATCGCATCAAGAAAGTGTTCGTCGTCGGTTATTCAACAAAGGGTTCGTCGGTTTTAGTGCAAAAGAACTACTAAATTACTGATAAAGTACTAGACCAATTTCGGCCAAACAGGAACACTCTCGGGATAATACCGAAGATTGCCTGAAAATTTGATCTCAATCGGTTCAGTGGTTTCCGAGTCCATAGCATACAAACACGCAAACAAACCACAGCGGTATCGCACACAAAAATCTTTAATTTTTGTTTTCAATGTTTTTGAATATTTTTGTACCGCAATTATCTACATTAAAATCATAAAAACTAGAACCAATTCAGTACTTTCATGAATATATTCGCAAACTGGGTACTTGAAAATATAGAAATCCGCAGAGATAGCCAGGGCAACAAAAAAACTAAATTATGCATGTCTTAAAATAAAATATTATCGATGTTTTAAAGTGTATGTTAATTGTGGTGAGTCCGATCTAGTAATCGGTTCTTCGACCAGTGCTATATAATTTACATACTGCAGATTTCCCAATCTTTCTAGAATGCGATGCAGCAATATATGCCGATGACACATCAATATTTTCTTCGCGTGAATTTGGTCCGAATTTAAGAATACCCCTAAGGTAGGTTAGGTTAGATTAGGTAAAGGTGGCTGTCCTGACAGGGTCATGACACACTTAGACCGCTAGGGTCCATTGTGATACCACGTGAGTAGTGACCGGTCGAGTCACCGGTAACCGAGGGAATCTTAACCTTTCTCATGAGGGTGTTGGCTGAGAATTGCTTATATCCTTTAACCCCTCGGGGGGCATAGGGCGTCAACCACGCCTGCGCGCCATCGTGTTCTGAGTTCTGCAACGCGTTTGAGCTGCCTCCAACTCATTCCTAAAGCATTCTTGGCTGAGAATGCTGACTGAAAAGGGTAGAGAGGGTGACTGACTCAGTCAATCCTGAAGTCAAAGTGTCCCGAGAAGGTATAGTGTGCAACAAGTGATGGGGGGTGATTGATTCAATCGAACCCCCTATACAGTGTGTGCAAGTTATATTGGCAGGTCCCATAAACCGTGTAGGCGTAGAGGTGCATAAGTATAGTAGAGTGGCTGATTCAGTCTAACTCTAATTGCTGTTATGCATGGTATTGGCTAGGTGGGGTGACGGATTCAGTCAAACCCTTCATACCTAGGTGGACCGTGCAGGTGTAGAGGAGCATAAGCGTACATAGAGTGACTGATTCAATCGAACTCTAAGTACTGCTATGCATAAAGTGTGGACTAGGTAGGGTGATTGTTTCAATCGAACCCATACCTAAGTGGACCGTGGAAATAGTGGGGAATGCAAAGTAGAGCGAGATGACTGATGCAGTCAATCTTGCACTAGTATACGGTCGAACTTTAGGGAATGATTTGGCTAAGTAGGGTGACTGCTTCAGTCAAACCCTTAGTACCTAGTTCACCGTGTAGGTGGTGTGCATGTGAGTAATAGGGGGATTGATTGACTCAATCAATCTCTGTTACTCCTATGCAGTATTGATATTTACAGGCATTGGTCTAGTGATATGGGACGGTTAACTATCCATCTTGGAAGGTGTCTGTTGCAGTACCTCTACGAGGGGAGGAAGGGTGGCATTTCAGCAAAACCAGTTGGATTTACCTATGTATCTATTTAAGTTTCTAATGTCTATGTTAGACAGGTCACTTAGGTCCTCAAAGAAGTATTCACATATTAGCTTCTTTCTTAGTGTGGCTAGCGCTGGGCATGTGCCGAGGAGGTGGAGACTATTCTCCTCCTCTTCTTCATCTCTGCAGCTTCTGCAGAAATCGTTTGCTGGGACACCCTTTCTAGTGGCGTGTCTACCTAACAAGCAGTGCCCTGTGATTACTCCTACTTTGAGGCTTATGTTCCTTCTATTTAATTTCTTCTTTTTTTTTTTTTCGAGGGTAGGTGAAAAATCTTCCATAGATTTTTCTATTTAATGAAAGGAGATTTTTGGTTTTCTTTGCGTCTAGTAAAGAACAGATCTTCCTGGTCGGTGCGCACGTAGCTAGATTACTCCATCTATTGTTTGCACTAGGTTGCGCTTCGTTAAACATACGGATTTTCATCAATTGTATTGGTCGTGCCGGTACCTCTCTGTTGACATCTAAGGGTAGTACGGTGCCTTGTTTAGCTAGTTCATCCGCTTTACAGTTGCCTGGAATATCTCTGTATCCCGGGACCCAGCGCAGAGTAATATTGCATCTGTCCGCAATCTCGTTAAGAGATTCGCGGCGATGTTTGACCAACATCTTATTGTTGGCATTTCCAGAGCTTTAATCGCTGACTGACTGTCTATGTAAAGGACGATAGACTTGCCATCTATCGGGTACATAGAGAGTCTGCGCGCTGCTTCACGAACAGCCGATAGATGCTACAGTGGTCCGGAAGTCGGAGAGCTACGTTTATCATAGGTGATTCGGAAAATATACCCAATCCTGTGCCCTCCGATGTTTTGAAACCATCTGTATAGATTCCGATTGCGGCGTCATTTAGAATGATACCTTCATTCCATGCGGATCTGTCAGGGATGGTGGTGTTATATTTGATATTGAAATCAATAAATGGGGATATGTAATCTGTTACTCTGGGATTGGAGTTTTGTAAGATTTTCATGTGGCCAATTTGTGAACTTTACCACTGGAGAGATTCTCTAAGTCTTAGGGCTGCTTTAGATGCTACCATTTTCCCAAAGATGTCAATGGGATATATATTAAGTACGGTTTCTAAGGCGGCTGTGGGAATGGTCCAGAGAGACCCTGTGATGCATTTGCATGCTAATCGTTGTACTCTTTCGATAGAGTTTGTGTTGCACCTTGTTTCAAGTGCAGGCCACCAGACGAGAACGCCATAAAACAGGATTGGTCTGACCACTGATAGGTACAACCAGTGGACTATATTAGGTTGAAAACCCCATTTCGGATTATAGTGGGAGGTCTTACCGCATTTCGGGATGAAGACCACCTTAATTCTTTTCCACGAGGATGGGGTATAGTCGAATTGAAGGCAGCTGTTGAAAATCATGTAAGGCCAGGGGGCTAAGTGTTTTATGCCCTCTTGCAGTTCTACTGGTGTTATACCATCTAAACCTGGAGATTTATATGGTAGGAATCTATTAACAGCTCAATGAATAGTGTGGGTGTTTATTACTCCTGCCGGAACGTCCATGATAGAGTGGTGTTGGGGTATAGATATGTTCGTATCTATAGAGTTTCCTGGGAAATGCATGTCCATAAGAAGGTTTAATGTTTCTTCTGTGGACTTGGTCTAGTCTCCGTTAGGTTTTTGGATAAAGCTAGGGATATGAGGAGATTTGGAAAGAATTTTCCTCAATCTGCTAGAATCGTTTGTCCTTTCTATATTGCTACAGAATAATCTCCACGATTCTCGCATATACCCCTAAAATATTGCGAAATTACTAAAAAAAGCTTAACGCTGAAAAGATCAAAGCACTCTTTTTACTAGAAAAAGAAAGCCTTGCTTCTCTTCGGCTAACCGGCTAATTATTAACGGACACCCTATAACGTGGGAGCCTTCTGTTAAATATCATGGCATATACTCGAATGTATCTTGAAAAAATCTTTCTTTTAAAGAACACAATATGCGAACACTTAAAAAAATCAATATTACTATTGAACTATTATATCAATTTATTAATAGAAAATCATGGCTTTCGAATGAAAATAAGATAATAATGCATAAAACTATTTTCCAAGCAATTATTTTGTACGAGTGCTAGGTTTGGGGTAAATGTGCTGATTGTCAGATAAAAAAAACTACAAATATTCCAGAATAGGATATAAAAAACTATGTTGAATCTACCCTGGCATCATCACTGCTTCATCTTAGAGCTAATGTTAAGTTGATCTCCAATAGGATACGAAAACTCAATGACTCATTTCGGATCGGATGTGACATTCCCGAGAATCTTCTAATTAATCAATTATAGATTAGCATACGCTGTATGCGGCCCCAATATGCACATCATCGACACATCGTGAGTCGTACATTAGAAGGATGAACTCAGCGCACAGAATTGCATATTTAAGTGTGTGCGCATTAAGAACTGTGTCAGCGGGAATGCTAATATTACACAAGTGCTAGTAACAGCTTAGAAAGAGTTATTGGCGACCAAGTGACCCCAAGAAGCCATTTTTGTGAGCAAAGAGCAAAGGCTGGGAGATTGCAAGTGAAGTTGTTACGAGTATGATGCAGCAACTGGGTATAGAGGAACGAACAACGAAGAATCTGCTAGCTCTAACAGCTGAAACAAAAGTGATGAAATGTCAAACACATCCCTTCAAAGGAATGCCTTGACGGGCGATGCCATAGGAGAACAACAGGACAAAGCAATAGGAGGGTTTTTTTGTAGCGCATATCCATGCAGGAGCATGGAGTCGAGCTTAACTCGTAGCACTGGCTAGAAGTATTCGTAAAGGATACTTTCGCATAAAACAAAAAAAAACAAATAAATATTCATATTCATATGTATGTACATACGAGTATGTATTATATGTATATGTGTATATGCAATAGTCGCAAAAAGAAATAAAATCAGTTCACGCACATCTACTTTGTCGGGTATTCTTCTAAGTGGTAATATCTTAACAATCTGGGATCAAACTTCATATCCCATTCTCATTAGGAATAATTTTATGTGCTGAACGAATTCATTGTTAATTTTTATTGCTTTTGTTTCTTCCGGCCTCTCAAATCGACGATGCTGCGCAATTCAAACATAAATATCTCAAGCACTCAAATAACAACTACAGCGTTTCTTGTTTGTTTTGTATGGCTTTATAAAATGTAATCAGGCAACCACATAAGGATCGTAGCTCCGATGAACATTTCTATGGTGTTCTCGATAATAAAGTCACAATTTGTTCGAGGGGTCACGCATATTTAGAAATAAACAATTTTAAACGATTTTTTTAAGTACGTCTTCCAAGCAATGCAAGAATAGAGCTGAAACCTATTCTGTCAACAACCGAAAGTGTCGCGCATAATAAGATGTGATATTTATTTTTCTTAGTGACAGTGCTCGTAAATTTTTAGCATGAGCTGTGGGTAATGGATACACATAGATGTATGGTATGTGTGTGCATATCTACAGCATAGATCAATTTTGAATCCGTCTTTTATTTGTTTAGATTTGGGTACTTTTATCGAATAGTATATGCATGCATGTGTATGCAAATAAAAATGGGTACAGTACTCCGAAATTCGATGTTTAAGTGTGAACAAAGAAATATGTATTGTATGTGAAATGTGATTTTAAGGGGTCTAATCTTTATTTTTGCAGCCTCTAAGTGCGGATCACAAATTCTATTTAAATTATGTACAATACATGTGTATGTACATTGAATTTGAATATATTTTTTTTAGAGACTACTAACCATGTGTTAATGCGCCCGCATATATTTATGTTTTTATATACAAGGTACGCCGTCTTTTATGTCGGTATATGAATATTGAATAACTTAAAAAAAAAAACGATTTCCATATATGAGGTGTTTTTATTTAACTTGGTCCTTTACAATTTATTTGGACTAGTTTTTGAACACAACATTAATCAAGTGGCCGCCTCTATTGGCCAAAGCAAAATGTGCCATTTTTGCTGCATTTTCCATAAATTTTTCGAGCATCTCAGGCGGTTTAGCGATGATTTCGGCACGAATGTTTGCCTTGAGCTCTTCAATGGTCTGAGGCTTGCTGGCGTACACTTTGCTTTTCAAATAACCCCACAAAAAGAAGTCCGGAGGGATCAAATCTGGAGATCTGGGTGGCCAGTCAATGTCGCCATTTTTTGACAGCACACGTCCAGGGAATTTTCGTTGCAGAAACTGCATTGTTTGATTTGCAGTGTGGCATGGCGCATCGTCTTGTTGAAACCAGTAACCGTCCAGACCTTTTTCACACATTTGTGGGCAGACATAATGAGCCACCATCCACCGATATCGATTCCCATTGACTGTTTCGCCTTCTCTGAAGAAAAATGAGACAATGATGGTTTTGGCGCAAACGCCGGCCCAAACAATCAATTTTTGGTCATGCAATGGTGTTTCATGGATCTCTTGGGGATTCTCCGATCCCTAAATGCGGCAATTTTGCTTGTTAACGGCGCAAGAGAGTGTGAAATGGGCCTTGTCGGTCATCAAAATTTGCTTCCAAAAATCAGGTTCAGTGTCAACCATTCGAGCGACGTGGACGGTCTGTCGGCAATATTTTTTGAGTCAATTGCACTTTATACGAAAACAAATGCAAATAATCCTTCAAAGTGCGCCGCAAGGTGGTTCCACTGACACCAAAATGCTGATCGCGGTGACGATACGACAACACGGTGGATTCTCGGCAACACTCTCTCTTACCACTTCAACCAGTTCATTGGAACGTTTTGGGCGTTAATGAACGGCATATCGACGATCTCGGACTGTCCCGCGCTCAACAAAATTTGACACCAAACGACGAATTGTGTTGTGCTTGTTGGCCACGATATGCACGTTGAGTTAACACAAGTGAACCACTTCATTTCACCGGTTTGAAGCTATTCATGGCTAAAATTATACTGAATTGACGTTTCAAAAGCATGTCTACTCAAGTCAATCGGCTGATAAATGTCAAAGTTATTCAATGTTTGCATACCGACATAAAAGGTGGCGCACCCGTTATATTGTATATACGAGTATGTTTGTTTCGGGGAGCGCTGCACGAAAAGAAATTACTGTATAAAATTTACACAACTCTGTAATGAATTAAAAAAAAAGTTTTTAAGGTAAAATGTATTACAATTCTGACTAGACTGTGACAGGAAAATTATTTTTACAGTAAAAGTAGAACATAGAACAAAGTAAAAGTAGAACATAGGCATTTAAGATCCATAAGATCATACAAAATCAAATTTCCAACATCTATTAAATCAAGTATTATATTTCTATTATGGTTAGTTTTGACAGATGGGTGTCTTGTGACGAAGTCACTGCTCACTTAAAAGATTTTATGTGAACCATGGGAACATGCAAAAAAAAAAGGTTAATTTGCACCCATCTATATACGACCCCTTCAGATTTAGGGAAAGAATAAACCTGAGGCAAGGCAGCCTGTCGTACGAGGCGACTTAAATCCACAAAGCGATGACGGAAACTTCGCAAAATTATACAAAATTAAAACAAATGGCCTGGTCCTCCTGGCAGGGGGTTTGCGTGTAGGAATTACTGTACTACCCACTAAAATAAGTTCAATTAAACAAAAATGACAATGAACAAAACAAATGATATAATACCCCAGGTGGTAAACTATCTATTTATTGCTTAACCATCCAAACACCAAGCGGAGTATTCTCACACCGAGAACTCCTCGAAAAACTACTGCGCTAAAAGGCACTACAACCAAAGACAGCGCCATAATGGTAAGCAGCCAATTAGCTCTTAAAGAAAATACAGTCGATGTAGCTCGTGATAGTGAACATAAAGATTCACAAGCGAAAAATTAAGTAGTTGACTGCTACAAAGAATGGCAAGCTGAAAAAATCGTGAAGAACTATTTGCAAGCTTGTAAAACCACATAAAAGTGCTAGAAATGAGAATCACCCTGCTGCACAGTACTAATAACAATCCTGTTCAAACAACCCAGCAAAATAGAGAAAAAGGATACAAAAAGATAGTCATCTAAAGAGAAATAAAAGAACTAGAAAAAAACGAAAACCAGAAGAAAGCCCTGAAACTTCTGCAAGAAATCGCAATAGCGTGGATAAAACAAAAAAGCTAATGATAAAAGAAGTGGTATGAAAATAGAACAATTTCCGCCACGAATCATGATCTCTGGAATAGGAAGATTTGGTGAGTTAAAAAAGATGATCGCAATTACACTCATATGAACGCAAAGCTTCTAGACCCTTTAAAGTAGTAACCAGAGGTCTTCACTTTTCATGTGATGAACGCGATATTGTTGAAGATCTGACTAATAAAACTTTTAAAAATTTGGAAGCCAAAAACTTAATGAAAAAGAAAGAACAAAAAGCAATGACGGGAAATCAGAATCAAGAAATATAAAGTAACCGTTTTCTATGCTCTCTTTTCACAATTACGAAGATGTCGAAAAGATTTACTCCATCAAATCAATAATGGGTACTGTCGTTAAGATTGAGCCATTTCGAAAAAGCTTTAATTTAATACCCCAATGCAAACAATGCCAAGCTTTTGGGCACACCCAAAGAAAACGTACAACCAATAGTTGTCCACTAAAAGAGGACCAGAAAGCAAAATGTATCAAATATCATGGTGATCACCCTGCAAACTATAAAATGTGTTCTATTGGAAAGGAACCAAGAACCAAGAAAGGAAAAGTAAAACAGCTATTAGTAATCATCAACTAAAGCCATAAAAAAATGCATCCAATATACCATATGCTGTAAGCAAACAATTAGACAAAACAGCACCTGCTGTTAAAACAAACATGCCAATTGTAGATAGCGAATCGTATTCCCAAATTGTAAAGAATACCCATAAAGAAGAACAGATTTCTGTAAAGGAAATGCTTACTGCCATTATCCAAAGATTGGATAATCATATGGAAACTTTATGAATTGCCTAAAAAAGCAAAACAGTTTATGCAAGTAGCAACAATAAACATCGCGACAAAAGTAAAATATTTTAAAATAACAGGGATATAGTGTCCAGATATTTGCCTTCAGATGAACATCTTACTGACCTGCTTCAAAATCTGGGGAACAACTTCATCATTGGAGGTAATTATAATTCAAAACACATCTTCTGAGAGTCAAGATTAATAACGTCAAAAGGCATGAAGCTTCACAAAACAGGAAGACATTTTAAGTGTGAATTTATTTAATGGCTATCTTAACCAAATAAAACAACTGATGTTTTTTTCATAATAAAAGGAATTAATAGAAAAGTAGTCGAAGTCAAAAGCAGTGAAGACATATTTTTGAATCATACTCTTGTAATCCTAATAGTCAATGGCATGTCAACAGAACAGACAAATAACACAAGAGTTACAAACAAAAAAAACGAAATTAATTGAAGGATTTATTGACCTCAGATCTCCACTGATCATAACCAAACATACAGATATTGACAGTGAGATAGAACAATTCATTGCTGACATACAACAGGCAGCCGAGGATGGTAGACCAACCTATCAACACAAAAGACAAGTATCAGTAAAATATCCGGCGGAAATTAATGAACTTAAGTTTTTAATAGACTAAATAACAGGCTCGAAAAAAGTATCAGTGAATTCAAAAATGATTCTCTAAAGAAATACCTTCGCAACTTAACGACTGATAAAGTCAGTGACTACTCCATTTGGAAGGCTGCTAAAGCTTAAAGGGGCTTAATTACAAGATGCCCCATTTAAAACATCTGATCGGAAATGGATCGCAGTCCGGAGACGGACTCTTTGCTGAGTACCTGATGAATGTTTTCAAACCTCTTCCAGCTACAATGACGGATGAAAACTTTGAATTTATGGAGAAAATAGATGAGCAGGTTATGCCTTACGTTCCGCTAAGAGACATTATTACCTGCGTACACAAACTATCTAATAAAACACTGTATGTATTACAGACCAATGATATACCGCATGCCAGTGATACACTGATACCCACAGTCAAGAGATGTTAGGTGTACAGCTTTCTCCAAATCAATCCACCAGACATAGAGCCAATATGTAATTCGTGGCTGTAGTCCCCACTTATGTATATCCTATTGCTTTCTTATAGCAGTACAGAGCTGCAGTTGCTTTCTTCACTCGTTCTAAGATATTGGGTCTCCAGCGAAGTTTTGCTTTTTATTTTTTTATTTTTTTATAATTTGCGCGTGCCAAAGGAATTATTAATACCCTTATACTGGTTCTCAGGGCACGGGCAGAATTTTGTAAAACAACCCTCTTGTTTTAGCATAAGGTGAAGAGAAAAGTTTGTTTTAAGATTGGGCTCTATTTTAAGACAATTATTCTGTTAGTGAAAAAAGGAACAGATCTTAGCCATACTGGTTTTCTTAAGCGAATATCGAAATACCATATATAGTTCTCTTTAGCTTTGTTTAGTTTCTCTGTTGTTTTTTTTTTTTTTTATTTTTTTTATTTTTTTTATTTTTCTTCAATTGCCTGCAGTTTCTTTAAACATGAAATACATATATTATAATTTGTTAGCAAATTTAATAAATAATTTTTTTGTTTATATTCGTCAGTTGTGAACAAATTCTGCTGGAATAAGCACAATTTTATTGCTTGAAATATTAATTGCCAGAATTTTGTACAACAGAACTGAAAAAAGGCAGAATTTTTATATAAGAAGAAGAATTTCGACCCACTCCCAACTTCCCTACCACGGAAAAAAGACTGGTTCAGAAACAACTACAAGCCTCGTATAAGGACGATTCAACTGATGACGACCTCAGCAAACGAAATATGGAGAACGACCTTCGGATATGTACGTGGAATGTTCGGACCCTTAACAGACCACGTGCAGCCGAACAATTAACAGAGGCCCTAGACTGTTATAAAGCAAATATAACCGCCATCCACGAAGGATGGCGACCTTGCGCAATAGGTTACCACAGCGGATTACGAAGTATTCTTGGCGGAGGATGGCAAACATTTGAGGCACTCCGGCATGCAAATTGGTTTGATGTATGTGTTCGATAATTAGTTTCGCAAACCGAGTGTTTTTGTCAATTATAATAGGCTGTTTGGTTGAATAAGGAACATCTGACTCGTTAAGACGGCCGCCGACGCGTAAAACTCCCTTCTCATCTAAAAATGAAGCTACAGATGCCAGCTTGTTACCCTTTCTAAGCGCTTCACACTTCACGATCGCGTTCATTTCGGACGAAAAACAGGACGACTGGTGGAACTGAATGAATTTTGTCTTAGCGCACGAGAGTTCTTCCGAAGACAACGATTGCTTTTTTCGAAAGGCACAATGCACTCGCAAATTGGATATAAACCGAAAAACATGAGCTAGCACGCGAATTGCTTTAAGGAGACGACTTGAATTGTTTAGAAAAGTTTCAAAAACGTTTGTGGTTTCGATTTGCGACACAAATACCTGAGCAACCGCACTCTCTCGCTCTTCCAAAGGTTCATTTTGAATGTCCTTAACCGAATACACCGAATCTGGCCATTAAGATGGTTCTTGCCTTATCCACGATGACCCAGACCACCATAACTTATTTTGAAGTAAATAAGAAGGTAAAATACCGCGGAAAGCACAGTCAGCAGGATTCTCATGAGACTGCACATGATGCCATGATACTTACTTATGTCCTGTATCCCCTTGTGGGTCCTAGGGCCTCTACTACGCCTACGCGCCATCGTATACAGTTTCTGGCAATGTGTCTGAGTTCTCCCCAACTTTTCCCTAACTGCCGTGCCTCCTTCTCGACTGTTCTGGGCCATGTTCTCCTCGGACCGCCAGGTCTTCTGCCATCCCGAGTTAAAGGGTTTCATTGCATAGTATGGTTCGCTATGGAACTGTCACCCTTACGGAACGTGTGACCAATCCACTGCCACTTCCGTCGTTCGATGGTTGTGCCCGTTGTGCCTGACCCGTTCTCTCGTAAAGGTGTTCGTTAGAGATACGATTGGGTCAGAAAATCCTTAAGATATTGCGCAAGCACCTATTAACGAACGTTTGCAGCTTTCTGGTGATAGTAGTGGTCACTCTCCACGTGCTGCAACCATATAACAGCACGTATTCAACGTTGGAGCGGAACAGTCTTATCTTGGTGCTCAAACTGATTGCATTGTTTTGCCATATTTTGGACAACATACCGAACGCGGACTTTGCTTTGGCGATCCTGTTGGCTATATACAGTTCGGTTCCACCATCAGTCGAGACAATACTCCCAAGATACTGGAAATCCTCTACTCTCTCTACCGGTTGTCCAGCAATGCATATTTGAGCCGATGAATTTGTTCCAAGACTGATAATTTTAGTTTTTGGCGTATTCATTTTCAGCCCGACGACGCCTGCCTCCCTCTCCACATCTGCTGTCATTTGGTGGAGGTCCATTATTCTGTGGGAGAGTAAGCATACATCGTCAGAGTAGTCAAGATGTTCCAGTTGAGATGTAAGAGTTCATCGAATTCCTCCGTTTCCCGTCGACAAAGCTGCATGAAGCACATCGCTAATCACCAATAGGAATAATATTGGTGAAATGATACAGCCTTGTCTTACCCCACTTTGGATCTCAAATTCCTCAGACAACCTTCCCCTGTGCAGAAGGTGACATTTTGAGCCTTCATATGTAGCTTTGATAATAGCAATTAGTTTATCGGGAATACTTCTCCTGCGTAAGCCACGCCAAATAAAGCTCTCAGCTTCCCAAGCTCTCTCTATAAGTGGAAGCAGAAGCTCAGCCGATGTTGTTGGTGCTGCTCGAAAGAGCTCTGCTGGAATACCGTCAAGTCATACCGCCTTATTGGTTTTGAGTGCCTTGATCGCAGTAATGATCTCATCTTTACTGGGAGTCGTGGTGCGTATTCGGGAACCTCTCACCTCGGGCATCTCAGTCTGATTTGGGAGCATATCGCTAGCGAATACACGGTTCAAAACCATAGCAAAATGCTCTTTCCATCTCTTGAGCTGGTCCTTATCTGAAATGAGCAAGGAGCCGTCTAGGCTTTTCACTGGGTGTTGGCTGGAGCTCTGACCACCTGTCAGCTCTTTGGTGATTCTGTAGACAGTCCTGCTGTCGCACCTCCGTGCAGCTTCTTCTGCTTCTGTAGCCAGCGCGTTGATGTAGTTGCACTTGTCATGTCGCAAGCTACGCTGAACTTCTCTCATCTTCATGGGATATAGGTACTTTAGCTCCCTTCTCCCTGCTGCCGAGGTAGCTACAACGCGAGCTTTCAGCTGTTTTCGTTCGTCAATCCGTCTCCAGGTATCCTCGGAAAGCCATTCCCTATGTCTTCCCTGCGACCGACCGATGATTCTTTCAGCACCAGATGTAAAAACATTTTTCACAGCACACCAATGGTCTTGGATGGTTGCGGGCATTGAGCTGCTGATTGCTCCCACACCTTGCGAAAAGTGCTCCCTTAATTGTTGGCGCACTGAGGGATCATTAAGTCTATCGATGTTGAACCTGGGCATTCTTGTGTTGTCGTGGGATCTTCGAACTGCAGCAGTGCGTAGTTGGAGAGTAGCTATTATAAGATGGTGATCACGTACTATCCCTACATCTACCCCTCGCCTGTTTCGGACGTCCAGGAGACTACTTCTAAAGCGGCCGTCGGCTGATGGCAAAATGGTCAATTTGGTTGGAGGTTGCTTGCCTGTCGTTGGAAACCCAGCTGACTTCGTGGCAGGTGTTGTGCTTAAACATGGTGCCACCTATCACAAGAGGGTTGGCATTGCAGAAATCCACAAACCTTTCGCTGTTGTCATTGCGGTTGCCTAGTTCACGCTTCCCGATTACATGTTTGAGCCCTTCGTTCTCGTTGCCTACCTTGGCATTCAAATCCCCCATCACTATGACAATGTCTTCATTTGGTGTTGCGTTGAAGACGGCACTTAAGAGATTGTGGAAGCTCTCCTTTTCGTCCTCAGACGAACTATTCGTTGGGGCGTAACACTCCATGATGGTGACGCGTCGTACTCTAGTCCGGAATCTGGCCGTCAAAATCTTATCACCATGAGGCTGTCAGGAAATTAGGCCCTTGCGTGCTGTTGTTGTTAGCAGTAGTCCGATTCCATAATCCCGCGGACTTCCGGTCTTTCAGAATAGAGTAGTACAGTGTTACGCGTTGGGGACTGGTACTCGCCCGCTTCTAACCGTCACTTCTAACCATCATCAATCGCAATGCAGGTCCCCAAAATTGACGATAGTATTTCTGATGTGCGATTCGATATAAACACTGACCACCTTTTTGGTTATGCTGATAGCCAATGAAAGACAATAGCGGAGTCCGTCCAAGCGTAAACTTGTACTTCTTTATATTGTAAAGAAGTTTTAAGTTTGTTTACTAACCGAGTTAGTAGAACAGCTCCGCAGAGCTCGAGGCGGGGAAGGGAAATAACCCTTACAAGAGCTACTCTGCTCTTAGCTGCGACGTTGTTGCTAGTTATGCAACCAGACGAGTCCACACTTCTGCAGTATGCAACTGCGGCATACGCGTCGAGGGATGCGTCGCAGAAACCGTGAAATTGAATATTGTTGTTTGATGACCACATAATCCGCGGGATGCTAATGGTTTCTAGTATGTGATGATCTTGTCGAATAGAAAGCCATCGACACAGACTAATTAATTTAACATTGGTATAAAGTAGTAGCTAAAACAATTCATATTGATATATTCATTCAAAGATTAACAAAAAAAAAGAAAAAATAAACATAATCTAGTTGGTTTAAAGTTGATAAAATGTTACTTTTGAAACGATATCTAGAGAAATCAAGAAACAAATCAATAGAATGTAATACAGAATTGGCCTCACTGATGCAACGAGCAATAGGCTCATTTTGGGCGTAATTAGTTCTATGAATTCTTTCCCGAAAATGTAATTGAATACGTAGATTTCGGGGCGGTGAGTAGAAATCTAGCATTGAGAGCAATGTAGGAAACCGTATGTAACTCTGAATAAGGTCTCTTGCAAACATTACAGAAAAGTATTTTCTACGATATAGAGTTAATATTTATCAGGGAACACCTGGTTTCAAGGTAACTCAATTTGACAATTCAATCGAAAAATTATGAATCTAGTAAAGCTTTTCTGCACTCTTTCAATTCTATAAAAATGTAAATGATATTACAGATTCCAAATAATACAACAGTATTCTAAATGCGGACTTACAAGAGATGAAAATAAGGTCTTGAGAGTATAGGGACCAGTGAAATCTTTAGAATTTCTTTTAATGAAACCTTGCATTGAGTTGGCTTAACAAACAATGTAGTCTATGTTCATTAAAAGTAAGTCGAGGATCAAATAAATCTTTCTTCAAGGATACTCTATCGAGAGAAAGGTCGAAAACCCCTAGAAAGTGTGAAGCATTGGTGTCATCGAGTCGAATTTAAAAAAATATATATATATTTCTCTTATTCTTCATTGGCAACTCAAAATTATTATCATTCGTTATAATAATTTCATCTCTTTCTAATGAAAGAGGCAGAGTATTGTGTAATTTAGAAAACGGCGCGCATGTGGTCTAATTTTAATTAAATCAATCGTTAAGGTCAAGAGATTTACCGCTGCTATAGAATTTGTCTAGTTTTTATTAAAGGAAGTTCAAGCGGTATAAATTGTTTATGTTGCTCAGGAACAAATTGGATTTGTTCAGTTTATTCAGATACCGATTGTAAGTAAAATTAAAAAACATTGTATTTAACATATGTATGTTATCTCAGAAAATAAAAACGAATTTGTACTGTGGATTTTGATTTTCGATATTTATCATCGGTTTGTTAAACTCCAGTTTGTCTCTGGGACTACATTATTTTAATTTAATCGAATTCGCTTATCATCGCATCGTTTTTCCTGCCTTGATATGGACAAAGTGGCACATAGTTGCACCTCGTCGAGCTGTCGAAGGCCAGATGATCACTCCATGGTGTCTTGCGACAAATGTAAACGCTGGTTGCATTATAATTGCCATGATTTTGAGCCCGAAAAGTTCGACACGATAACTCTCTGGTTTTGTGAGGAGTAAGATTGTGCTTCACGAGAGGATGATGATGGTTCAGAAGTGCATACGAGACGCAGAGGTTTTTTGTCAGTACCCGCCGCAGCAGATGAGGTCGATGAACACGTGGATTTAATTAATGCAACTGCTACAGTGGCGCAAGCCGCTGTAGCTCAACGAGACAAGGAGCTTTTGGAGTTGCCAGCGGAACTTGCGGAGACAAAGTTGAAGTTGTCAAATGTCTCCATCGTCAAGCAACAGCCAGTTTCACCTCCATCAACGCTCCGAAATTAAGTTTAAGCGCTATAAAATATGCCAAGCTGGAAATAATTAAGAAAATCCAGGCTAACCATCAGACACTTTTGAATAGTACGATTGGACCAGGTCAGTCTACTTCGTCGCGCGAAACATCCGATCAGGATCCAGGTACTCGTGATATTTCTTTTCGAAACCAAGATATGGCAAATCTTAGCGGAAGAATGTCCAAAAACAAATAAAAAAAAAACAGTATCATTATATGAATTTAAGTTCCGACGTTACAATATTAAACGTAGCGTTGATACATTATATAATACATACATATGTAAGGTATGTACAGTAAAAACACTCGGTGGTTTTACGTTTTTTAAGACCCAAAAAGGAATTTCATGCAATACTCACAGAATTAGGACACTCAAAATTTGACCCATCTTTAAAAAACTTTAACATTGACTCGAGTTTTTAGTTTATAATATCAAGGAACTATCAATTTCCAAAGAACTTGTCTGATGAATTTCGAAAACAATTTCCTTTTGTAATCGCAGACAGTAAGATTTGCCGATTGTGGGTATATCTATAGGCTCGTACGAATATGTGTGTACGAGTACATCTGCATTTGTTTGAATTGACATCGACTTTGGGATAATTGAGTTAGAGAATTGGTTCAAGTTGGATACCGTGCTGTTTTTAAATAAGTTAGTCTGAAAGTGAAACACATCAGGTAGTTCTGTAGTAGTTTATGTTTTAGCGTGTACACGTATCGTATGACTATAGCAGCAACAACTGGACTACGCTTCTATTCTACCATTAATGACTATTGTTAAAAATAAGGGTGACTACGCCAATCAATATTTATTGCGCAAAATATTGTGCAAAAATATTGCGTGAAAATGGTTTATCTTTACACGTTGCAATATTATTACCAAAGATTTGTTAGGTATGTATGTACGTAACTGCGTTCAGTCGGTGTATATTGCTTGCTGAGAAGGCATGTGCAGTAAGGTGATTTGCGATGCGCTGGTAGTACCCACGCTTCTTTAATTTGCACAAGATTTTAGATCAGGCTGTAACATAAATATTGGGCGATTTTTGAGTATCTATAAACACACAGTGTAAAATAATTTCCACCAAATGCAAAAATTTAGTCATTAATGTAATTTTTGGTCAGGCAATTTCTTAATGCTGTCACTACAAATCTGTTTGGATTTGACGAAAAAAATACCACAAGAACCTCTTGGACATCATTTCGAGATCTAAAATTTGTTTCATCAAGGAAGTTTTGCAGACTTCGGAACAAGTGGATATCTGAAGGTGCTAAGTCTGAAGAATAAAGCGGATGCACAATTCTTTCACAACCTAACTCCTGTAACTGTGTGTCGGTGGTCCTAGCTGTGTGAAGGTCTGGTTATGAGGTAACAGCTCAAAGTGGATTATTCTCACAGCATGCCGTCATATGGTATACACAGTGAGCGGATGAAGTCCATTTCTGGGATGTTGTGCTGGTCTGTCTTCTGAACTAAGCCATTGGTGGCGACATTAAATGTTATTGTGAAGAACCAATTATTCATCTACGGTAGCGATCCGGTTTAGACGCTTAATGTGATGCAACAAAAGCGCAGTGCAATGATTGATTCTTTTTTTAAGATTATTTTGCAATAAGTACTGTGGTACCTAGTATTGCCATGTTCAAAGAAGAGATCATTTAAACCGTGTTAAAATATCAATAAACGTCCCAAAGACATCGCAAAAGAAAGGCAGGCATATAAGCTCCTGGATCACACACTTGCAACGATAGGAGCTGCTCTAGCTGCTCTGGCCTACCCGAACGAGGTTCATTCTTTCGATCAAAATTGCTATTTCTTAACTTTGCAAAGTAACGCCGACACTTGGACTCACTGAAAACATCCTCTCCATTTATAATACGTAGATTTTGAATTTCACTATTGGTTTCACTTCCACAAGTCTCATATAAAGTTAATATTATTATGGATCACGCCGACAAAGTCAAAGAAGATTCATATATACCAGAAGCAATTGAGAGTAAATAAAAGAATAAATAACAATAAAAAGTTTCAATGATAATTAATTTATTAATTATTTAATTGGGAAAATCGGAATATATATGATACATTATAAAGGAGCGGTCTAAGGACGGAGTCTTGTGCAACACCAGAAGTGAAAACAATCAAATCTGAAACGCTGCTATTTACATGCACGTTAAAAGTCAAGAAAGACTGTACCATTTTACAAAGAGACGGAGGAAAGCTTAGATTTGTCATTTCGTATACCTACTTTTTCAAGGTTCCCATTTCGAGATAGCATTTTTGATTCGAGATTCAGTTTTTTCAATGAATAAAAAAGCTATAGCTGTGTAAGTAAAAATTATGAAATAAATGTCATCGGACATTCGACTTTTTTCTTAAGGCCAATTTTGCATGGTGGAGTAAGTATTTACTGTAACCAGTTACAAAAAAAAATATCAAAATTCAGGTGTGTAATTATCCTATAATTCTATGTTAAAAGCTCAGAGGGAGTGTTATATATTCTTATTTTATGATCGCCACAGGAAGTTAGTTATCACTGGACTACCATATTATACGCATTTCAAATGCGATGCAATTTTATGCGGCTATACATATGTATGTTATATTGGGATACTTCCCAAGATTAGATTTGGTGTGCGTTTGGTGTTTTCGACTTAAATCGAAATACATGCATATGTATAAACAAAGTGGAAGTGACAGGGATATAAATTAGATTTGATACAGAATTTTTCAAATTCAAAAAGACCTTAGGTACAATAGTTCTGACAGTATTCACATTCCGTTTATTTTGGACAACTAAAAACATTAATTTTGTTTGCTCATGGAATAAATAAAAAAAAAAAACTTTTTAGTAACCCTTTCCCTCCACGGGCTCACAATTGTGAGGTTTCGAATTTTTCCTTTAAAATGAACTGCAAATAAATAATAAGGTTTACTCCTCTTTCACACAATTGTGAGTTTAACGACGATTCATTTGTTGGCCCACATTGTATACTTAGGCTATAATGGTGTGCGTTAATGCTTCAGTCGAAAGTGTTGTGCACGTCCCATATGTCTGGTGTTACAAAATAATTAAAATTAATTAAATAAAAAGAGTTATTAAGTTTTTTTTGTAGTGGATTGGATTTTCACAATTGTGAGCTCCAGTTCTGAACAGTGCTTGAAAAAAAAATTGTTGAGCCGTTGAATTTGATTTTTTTTCGTTTGCTTGGTTTAGTATGGCTCGAAATCATTTTACTGAGGAGGATATTTTACAAATGTTGATGAATGGTGATGAACTACCTTTGGATGATTTTGATGAAAATTATGAATTTATAGTCGAAGGTGTAGAAGAGGACGTGGAATCAGATTTTGATTCCGTTGATGAGAGTCCACTGGCTCAGCAAGGAAAAGTTTCGAGTCAAGAACCATCTATGGTCGGCTTCGTTTGCATTGAATTCCCGGAAAAGGATTTTCCAGTGAACCGTTTGGATCAAATGAACCATTCCACAGGAATTTTCAAGATGAAATTTCGGTAAATTTTATTAAAATATATTTTATGCATAGGTTTTAATATTTTACAACTTTTTAGGCTATAAAATCGCCGTACGAATATTTTTCAAAATATTTCACTAAAGCTTTAATTGGAAAAGCGGTTGTCCACACATCGCAATATTGTTTGACATCTACTAGTCGGGAACTCAAGACTTCGTTCGAAGAGATGTCTGTTTTTTTTTGGAATGCATGCAATTATTGGCTGCATTAAGTTTCCAAGCATCAATATGTATTGGAATACAAGGTATCGCTTTGACCTTATTGCACAAGCTATGCCTCTCGACAGATTTTACACTCTTCGGGTTAACATCCATTTTGTAGATGCGAATGCAGTATCTGAGGAAGGAAAAAGCGCAAATCTGCTGTGGAAAGTTCAGCCTGTTATCGATTATGTTTAGAAATTAGCAGGAGTATGTTCAATGAATTTTCAATTGACGAGCAGATGATACCCTTTTTGCGGCGATGTGCAGTGCGTCAGTTTGTAAAAAATAAGCCGCGCCCAGTTGGACTTAAAAACTTCATGCTTACATCGTCTTGTGGAATGGTCCTTGATTTCGAAATTTATCAGGGTGGAACAACACCTCTTAAAGACAGAAGTCTAGGTCTTGGTCCAGCTGTAGTCTTGCGATTGGTAGAAACACTGCCAAAGAATACCTACGTGTACTTTGATGGATACTTTACCACGCTCCGCTGCTTCAAAGGCTTAAAGAAAAATATCTCTATGCCACTGGAATCCTAATGCAAAACAGGTTAAATAATTACTCTTTCACAAAAGACTAGAAGATGAAAAGGGGAGAATTTGAGGCAATCTGCTCAAATGCCTGTTCTTTATGTGTCTTGAAATGGAAAGACAATAAAGCTGTCTTGATGGCATCGACTCGAACTGGTAGTCAACCAGTTAATACCGTCAAACGCTGTGATAAATTAGCAAAATCAAAAGTTGATGTTCCATGTCCAGCAAGTGTTTCATCATACAATTCTAGTATGGGAGGAATCGATACTTGCGATCAACTAATTGAGTGCTATCGTACGTCGTTGAAAACCGGAAAATGGAAGGTAAAATCAATTTTCCACTTATTTGATTTGAGTATTGTAAACAGCTACCAAGAATATATTCTCGACTGCAAACTTAAGCAGCTGCAAAGAAAAGAAAAAAAGGATTTGTTACTGTTCAGACTGGAAGCAGGAGAATATTTGTTGGGTGGGGTCAGAAAGCAAAGAGATGAGTCAGAAGTTTCAGAGCCAGACGACGAACCCTTGGAAAAGAAGAGAAAAAAAATTCAGCCATTACCAGGACAAACCAAGAGGTTTGATGGTTTTAATCACTGGGCAGTTGTGGAAACTTTCAAAGCACCTCTTAAGTGCCGTCTGGCCAATTGCACTAGCCGCTCTCTTACAAAGTGTGAGAAATGTGAAGTTTACCTTTGCCTGACAAAGGATTCAAATTGCTTTAAGCAATTTCGCACAAAAAATTTATAAAAAAAAAAATTGAATAGCCATAACCGTTCTTTCAGTTTTTTCTTATTTACTATAAAAATTAATATTAAATTAAATCAAAAATACTTTTTTTTTAAGTGTTGGTTATATTTTTTTAATTTAAGGCCCTTTTTGGTATTGGTAGACACAAATGTGACTGTGCTTTTCTCAGGACATCGTTGAAAAAAAATGTAAATTGCATGTATTTCAGTGCTTCTGAATTACTAAAGAATAAGAAAACACCAAATTTATAAAAAAAAAGTATATTTTGAACAACTCAGGAGGGAAAGGGTTAACGCAATTTGAGCTTTCTACTTCCATGTAATAAACATTGTCATTCTGATGTTCAATTTCTATTAAAATGATTGAATCAGCACTACCTCTTCAGAGAATTTATAAATGTAATTTCATCTTTAAACAGCGGAGTCGTTGCAAAAATCAAGAGTCTGGCTGTGCAAATGTCTGCTGCATGATCTGATTGGTCCGTGGTAAAAGTTTTGAAATTATTGCTTCTTAAGTACTTAGTTTGGCCACCCTAATTGAACCTGAGAATCAATTATTGAAAATGCAGCTTAAAGGCTGCATAAAAATGAATATTTTTTGATGTACTATCATACGAATCTAGCGTGCAGTTTATAAACTATTCATAAAATGTCACATAAGTTAAAAATATACAGTATAGCAGGTTCAATTTCTAAAATGCTGGAATTTTTTGGAGTCTTTAAGTGGATCATTAAGAAGGTATACCAAACATTTTCTGCTATGTTTCCTTTTCTTATTCAGGATATCATAGACGGAAAATACTTTAATTAGCAGCGCACGTTATGACTCATGTCTCGATTATTTGTTGTTACATGAGAATTACCAAGCCTTGTCTTGAATTGCCCTAAAAGTTTCATTTATATACGAGTACATACACGCATACATTAATAGATTTAAAATAGATCGCGTTTATGCTCTAACGTTCGATTACAATATTTCTTACTAGTGGACATTAAGAACATAATAAACATGCAAGGTATGCACATTAATGCAAATATTTGAATTCATGTGAATACTTGTTCCGTTTGTCGCGATCTACACACTCACTCAAAAACAACGACTCTTTTAACTATATCTTTTTGAAAGCTGGTCGTCTGCATTCGTTGACTCTACGTATTTGAATCAGCATATTGATATGTTGCCGATAATTTCTGAGGTCAAATAGGCGAACCCCACAGGCGGATTAGTAGAAATGCGGTGAAGTGGGCGGGTTATGATTCCTTGTTTTCGGGTCATAACCTCGGCGAAATAGGAAGAAAAATAAGATATTGATATATAATATTTTTAATTTACCTTTACTTATTATTCGAACTGTTTTAAAATGTACGTAATGGGCACCGGAAACCGATGTAGTGGTTGGATTGTTAGACTTATGCCAAAGTGGTTTTATTATTATTTATTTATTCGCAGCATTATATTTACATATATACATTTTCGATATTAGTTAAGAGGTTTAGGATATTACGACCCTTTACATCTTTAACACATAGCTTATATACAATGAACATAAATATATTTATAGTAATAGGTTGATTTAAGGGAAAATACTACGACAAAAAAAAAACACCCTCATATAAATCTTAAGGACTAGTATTGCTCCTACCCCACATCTACGTTTTTGTAGTGACTTTATTTTTAGTTAGCATTATAAGACAGTTGCAATATTAGTTCGTTAACAGAAAAAGAACATTTTAAGAAAAAATTTTGTTGGGATCATGCCAAAGTGGTTAAGAGGTGCAGAAAGGTGGGTTAATTCATAAACACAATTAAGCCATGTTTCTTTTGGTTCACTCTCGTTTAGCCCAATGGAGGTTCAAATAAATGACAAACCATCATAATATAACTACAAGGTGGCGCAAAAGAAATGAACCTACATACTCGTACATATCATGTACGAGTATGAATTGTCAATGATTTTTGTAAATGGCGTCTTCTGTCATCGTGATATTGCCAGCGATGAACAATGACACTCTATAGTCTTCAAGCACGAGGAATTTAATTCATCGAAGATAGTTCCTCCGTTCGGTATTGATTAGTTGCACAATCAACGCCTAGCCGCACATCTCAAAGAGACTAACGCAACAGCATACAAGGCAAGCGCTGGCTGGCAGACCAAAATCTGCCCGTTGGGTCGATTATATTTATGCTGTGCGCGAGGATGTGGAAGTGTGTCTAAAACATTAACGAGACGACGTGCCAGGCCACGTAATTGGACATTTCCATACGGTCTCCGCAGCGTATTTTGATGAAAGACTTAAAGATGTTTTCGTATAAAACTCAGATGCTGCATCAGGTGTTGTCCACAGACCACCAACCTCATCTGGAAACCTAAACCATGAAGAGAACGATTTTCGAACAACATTAATAATGAGTGACGAAGTATATTTCCACCATTCCGAAATTGGCAACAACCAAATTCTCGCTTCTGGGGCACTGAAAACTGACGAATTATTCAAGAATCGCCTTTAGATGCATTGAAAGTTACTGTGTGGTGCGCGGCTTCTATGCTAGAAGAGCGATTGAGCTCTACACTTTGGAAGACGGTGCTAGCAACGCGATAACTGTCACTGACAATCTCTACAACCATGGTATGTGTCCTTTTGACACTCGAATTAGATCAACTTTGTTTGGAGCATATGTGATTTCGTTTTTGTAATTTGCGCGCACTCAAAAGGTTATGAATACCCTTAACATGCTTGCGCACAGTGCGAGCGACACTTTGGACTTATCCGTAGTGAATGGCATTTTTCCAGGCCGTGTTATGTCCGCCTTGGCGATTTGCACTGAGCGCAGGATCACTCGATCTGACCATTACAGACTCCTTTCTTTGGGATTATATGAAGTCATTGGTTTATGTGAAGAAGCTACCGACTCCCACAGCCCTCACAGACAACATTAGACAAGAAATTGAGAACACATTATTGAGAAAAGTGATGAAGAAAGCAAGGGTTCAAACTTGCATAAACGCTGGGGACCAACATGTGAACGTTATCATCTTCAGTACTTAATGGAACAAAATTCAAAGTCCAAAGTCCAAATAATAAGAAATAATGTGCAATCTTGTAAAGATACCAGTAGCCCGGGCTACTGCAATGCACAATTCGCAAACTTGAATATTCGATGGCAGGAATCAGTGCTGCCGTTTCAAAATTTGCGAATATTCGCTTATACGCATTCGCAGCTCGCTGAGCTGTGAATCGACCTTTACTTATGTTGTGTTAATAATTCGATTAAAAAGAAAAAACCATTAACAATAAATAAATAGAAGTGATAGACATTAATAATAAGAAAATATGAAAAAAAATATATATAACAGGGGAATTTGGGAAAATGTGTTGTGGTAACAGGAGACAATAGATTGGACTTTTTGCAATCAAAATAACAATAGTCTGCTGTCAAGACAGTAGAAACGGTAGCACTGCCAGGAATACTCCTACGTACTAAATTACACCGTACACACATCAACCAGTCTCTCCGCGGGACTACCATCAGCTATTACTTCGCTGGGCTGGTTAGCAACGTTCTCTTTCCCCGTTTACTGACTCGACATTGGACTCAGCGTTTAACATTCTTTCTTCTATAAGAGACGTCTGGGTTAGGTTTTCACTGTTGCTCTGCCTGACTCTTTGAAATTGCCGAAGTTCATTCATGATTATTGCTGCAACCTGTTTTAGCGCATCTCGATGTTATCATAGTGCCTACAATATTCTTTGGAGTTAGTCTTTCTCCAATTCTTTCCTCTAGCTCTCTGTGCCCTATACAGAAGCGTGGGAACTGACAAAATATGTGCTGCGTATCTTCTCTGGCCTCGCCTCAATTTAAATAGGTAAGGGATTCAGATACGTTTGAAAACGGCCATATCGGGTCAGGAGCTTGCTGAGGTAGAAATATACTTATCCGTGCTGCCGGTCTATACATTTCAGGATATTCAGTAAAAGCCTATGGGTCCATCTTCCCTTCGAAGACTGATTCCATAGCTTCTTCCATGCTCCCATGCTCCGCTGCCTTTCTTCCAGCTTCCAGACTGAGGCGTGTGGTTTCTGAATTTCGGCATCATAGGTCCTTTCTAGCTTGTAGCTCACTAGCGGGTCATTGAAAATGTATGTATGTACTTATGTAAACAATTCATAATTAATTTGTTCAACTAAAAGTAATTTTCATATATGTATATCTTTCATGGATTGTTCCAAAATGCTGGGAAATTTGTAGCTTCAGTTCTTATTATATCCACATTTATAATATCCATGTGTGTTCCATGCTCAGGTATAATAGATGCATAGATAAACAGTGGTTGAGATGGAACTTAATGAACTAGTTTTTAATGAGGTATTAAGTTAAGCTTTAAGTTATTAGAGTGGGCGCCGCGGCGTAAGTGGTTAGTGTGTCGAATCACTGCGCGTGAGATTCCAAGTTCGAATCCCAGAAAACACCAAAAAGTTTTTCCACGGTCCCACCCCTCGCGAACGTCTGACAAACATCCGAGAGTATTGTCGTCTCGAAAAGGCTTCTCAAACCAAATTGACCTTCGGATACGGCATTAAACTGTAGGTCCCTTCCATTCGTGTGAAAAATATAACGCACACAACATGAGTGGTTGCGAGAAGCTAGGCCCTGCCACTTAAAGAGCTGTTGCGCCAAATATATTTTTTTTTCTTTAAGTTATTAGATGCTTGTACTACGAGTAAGCTTAAATAAAATAAAACTACTTAATGAGGACCATTACGTTTAGAAGCCTACGAAAATATGGATGGGATTAATTTATGCATGTATGCTGATTCGAAAGACGTTATTAATAACGACAGTAATAGTTTTCTTTTTGACAAAGTCGTTAGAGGCAGAAGAGTTCTCCCTTACATTATTGTACGGGATTGAACTTTTCGGCTTCAAAAGTAGGCATATAATGATACGTTACCCAACAAACAAAACTTACAACATTCGCCGTAGTTAAACATTCCTGGTATACTGTCAAGCAGATTCAAAATTTTGCAAAAGCCAATTGCTTACTTACTTACTTAGGTGGCGCTACAGTTCGGGATGAACCTGGGCCTCAACCAACAAGCCTCTCCATTTAGCTCGGTCTTTAGCCAATTGCCTCCAGTTGCGCACTTCTAGTTGGTCGAGGTCCCCTTGAACTTGTGCCTGCCACCTACGGCGATGATTCCCTCTACTGCGTCGTCCCTCGGGGTTAGATTCGGAGACTCTGCGGGCCGGAGCGTTGGTGTCCAGTCGCTCTACATGTCCTAGCCATCTCAGACGTCCAATACGCAGTTTTTCGACTAGGTCGATGTCGCTGTACAGCTCGTATAGTTCCTGATTGAATCCTCTCCTCCAGAACCCGTCAACACAGACGGGACCGAAAATCTTACGAAGAATTTTTCTCTCGAAGTGACCAAGGATATCTTCATCCTCTTTTAATAAAGTCCATGTTTCAGCACCGTAAAGCAGAACTGGGATGATCAAGGTCTTATATAGAGTCTCCTTAGTTGTTCGAGATAGGGCTTTACTGTTGAATTGCCTTATAAGCCCAAAAAAACAGCGATTGGCAAGAGTTATTCTTCGCTTGATTTCTGCGCTGATCTTGTTTATAGCAGTCCCTTAGGTTAGGTTAGGTTATGTTGGCTGTCCACATGGGAGTGTAGACACACTTAGACCAGCGAAGGTCCTTTGTGATACCAGGATCAAACCATTAGGCCACTCAGGGACTAACAAAACCAACCGGAGCTTTTGACAAAGCGATGGACGCTCATGACGTCCAAGGACGCCAGATCGCAGAGGTCGTCAAGGAAGGGGGACCCTAGATGGAGCATTCTTTTATGCGACAGGGCTGGACATGTGCATAGGAGGTGAAGGATGGTTTCCTCCTCCTCCTCGTCCCTACAGCTTCTGCAGAAGTCATTGGAGAAGAGGCCAAGTCTTTTGGCGTGCTGGCCTATAAGACAGTGTCCAGTGAGAACACCGACAACGCAGCTGATTTGTGTACGCTTTAACTTGATCAGATCGGCACTACGTTTTTGATCCAGCTTAGGCCAGATCTGTCTCGAAATGTGACACGTTGAGCCGTTTCCCCATAAAAGGTTGGTCGCGCTAATAGCGTTCAGCTTTAGTAGATACTTACATGTAGCGAGGGGCATACCCAGGGCTTGCCTTTCAGGCAAAATCCTTAGCTAGACCACTGAGAGGAGGCTTTCAAGCGGATGGCCGCACAGGCTGCCATCTGTTTGCCGAAAATATCTAAGGGTAGCAGGTTGAACAAGATGTCCAGTGCCGCGGAGGGAGTAGTTCTAAGTGCACCACTGATGCAGATGCATGCAGATCTTTGCACCTTAGCTAGTTGAGTGAAGTGGACAGCCCTTTCAAGAGCAGGCCACCATACGATCACGCCATATAGTAGTATAGGCCTGATAACGGACACGTATAGCCAATGGGTGATTTGAGGTTTAATACCCCAGCTCCTACCTATAGCCTTTTTACAGGAATAGAGAGCTACATTAGCCTTCTTGACGCGCTCTAGTAGATTGGCCTTCCAGTTTAATTTCCTATCCAAAATAAGACCCAAATATTTTGCGTTTTCAGAGAAGGTGAGACTGGTGCCATTTATCAAGGGAGGGTCTATGAGGGGAACTTTATATTTCCTCGTGAAGAGAACGAGTTCCGTTTTATGGGGGTTAACCCCCAATCCACAATTGGAGGCCCATTTGGTGAGCCGAAGGAGAGCATATTGGAGGATATCCCTGAGAGTGTCCGGGTGTTTACCGGAGGAAGCAATAGCAATGTCATCAGCATAGGCGATCACTCTACAACCTGACGTATCCAGGTCCAACAGTAGTTCATTAACTACCAGGTTCCACAGAAGAGGTGATAAGACTCCACCTTGAGGTGTACCGCAGCGAGCAATTCTTCTGGCCGATGCTCCGCCCAGCTGCGTGTTAATAATCCTGCATGTAAGCAATTGATTGATCAACACTCCGAGCGAGGTATCCACTTTCCGATTTACAAGTGCGTCGGTAATTGCCTTTGGTTTGACATTGTTAAAAGCTCCCTCAATGTCAAGGAAAGCCACCATGGTGTATTCTTTGATGCTCAATGATTTTTCGATGATGCGCACAAGCGAATGTAAGGCAGTCTCAACCGATTTGCCTTTGCAGTACGCATGTTGGGACGGCGAGAGCAGAGCTGGGCTAATACTTTGCCGAAGATGGATATCTATTAACCTTTCTAACGTTTTGAGCAGAAAGGACGATAGACTGATAGGTCGGAGATCCTTTGGTTCCACGTGCGAGCTCTTTCCTGCCTTAGGTATGAATATGACTTCAACCTCGGTCCATAGTTTGGGAATATAGACCAGATTTAGACAGCCCGACAAGATGACTTTGAGCCATGGAAGCACAATGTCCTCGCATTGCTGAATTTCAGCTGGAATAACACCGTCAGGTCCTGGGGACTTGAAGGGTTTGAAACTGCGCATGGCCCAACGGATCTTTTCTGTAGTTATCAAGACTAGCGAGTTGCTGCAAGGTTGAGGGGGGGGATTTCCCTCTCGCGATATAGCAACAGGGGAGCTACCAGGAAAGTGGGTATCCAGTAAGATGTCAATGGATTCCTCCGCAGAGGAGGTCCAGTAACCATCCGGATGCAAAAGGAAGCTGGGTATAGCAGGGCTTTTAGAGAGGATTTTCCGCAACCTGGAAGCTTCCGAGGACTCTTCAATGCTGTCGCAGAAAAGTCTCCAGGAGCGTCGTTGCTCCTTCCTCAGTGAGATTTTGTATTTTCTGAGAGACAGTTTATAGGAGTCCCAGTCGGCCGTCTCACGGGAGCTTTTAGCAGTATTAAAAAGGAGCCTACAGTCTTTCCTAAGAGTACTGAGATTTGCATTCCACCAGGGAGGTTTCATTCTACCTCGAGGTTTGCGGAGTGGGCAGGCCTCGGCCATGGCACCATCTAGTGCCGATGTTAGGGTGTTGACTAAATCGTCGAGGTCTTCAGTGCAAGAAGGTTCAGTAGACAGATGGGAGGGAATAAGCGTTAATAAACGTTTCCTATAGAGGGACCAGTTGGTTTTTCTATAATTTCTAAAAGCCTTCTGGTCAGGCAGATAGTCATCAAGACTAAATTGGAGGTAACGGTGGTCTGAAAAAGAGTGCTCATCAGAGACTCTCCAGTCCTTAACCAAGTTATATAAATGATCGGAGACAAGAGTGATGTCCAGGACTTCTTGTCGGTTTCGAGTAATGAAGGTCGGTTTGGACCCCCTGTTACAGATTAGGAGTTTAGTACTAAGGATAAAGTCAAAAAGTTGCTCACCTCTTACATTTATGTCGGAACTGCCCCAGATTGAGTGATGGGCATTCGCATCACAGCCAATGATGAGACCAGTGTTGTCTTGATTGCTGAAATTAGAGAGTAAATTAATGTTTAGATGGGTCTTCGCAAGGATACAGGATCTCGGTTTACCTTCTTTTCTTGCGTAGATTAATATGTAGTTTGGAGTCTTGAGTCCACAAACCCGGTTTCCAACAACCCATGGTTCCTGGATCAAGACTAAGTCTTCCCCGTATTTGCTGAGCCGGAGAATGAGGGAGGCCGAAGCCGTGATGGAGTGATGCAGGTTAATCTGTAGGATCCGCAGCATTGGGGCTACTTCTCGCTACAGATACCATTACCACGGTATTATTGGCTTCCTCTGAATCTGATGACAGAAGGTCATCCTCGAGAGAGAGGCCACATGGGTCACTGTCCAGGAGTGATGGAGAGGGAGAGGGAGGACCAGAGAAGTCCAGTTTCAAAAGAGCGTCAACCATCTCGGTGTCTGTCGACGAGGAGTCAACCCCCGAAAAAGATGGAACGACGCAAGGGAGTGAGGGAAGGGGCTCGGAAGGAGAGGTATTCTTAGCTGGTGCAGAAGAGACTGCAACCTGCTTGGGAGGTACTTTCTCGAGCTCCTTCTCGTCACATTTGTAGACTTTCAGGGTGATGGAGCTGAAACCATAATTTACTACCCCTTTAGAAGATGCCAGGGGGGCCAGAGACTCTTCATTGATGACAATGACCACACTTCTGACGTCTCCTCTCGGCTCGTCCACTTTGGCAATCTTCCAATTATGGGTAGGAAGGGAGCTGTTGTTAGCCTTCAGAATATCCAGGATGATTTTAGGATCAGAGGGTTCAGCCGGAATGGTAGCACGTGTTCTTGGTCGGTTAGGAATCTGGTCCTTTTCCACGACCTCCAACTGTGCACCTGGCCAAACCTGTCCTAATCTGGAGACAGCAAGTTTATAGAGATCCTTCGATCTTTGGTCAGCGCAGGCAACGAGTTTGACATGCCCTTGATGCCAGCCACCATCCCTGCAGGAAACATCAGGGCCGGGATGGTCACGTAGGATTTGGAGACAGTTGGTGGCGAGTTTAATCTCCACCTTCCTCCACTTATCCGCCGTAATGCTGCCATCCGGATCGCTATGGTCAACGACCGCAATCTCCAAGTGTGCCTTAAGCACTTGGTTGAAGGGCTTGGTAGTAGCGATGGACTGTACTACCTTGGTCTTTTTGGCAAGGGTGGGAGACTCATCTTGAGACCTCTGGCGTTTGGACGGCAAGTCCTTGCTGGATGAGTCAGGGGGGAGCTGGACACGTTTGAGTGCCCAGCTTAGAGAAGTCTTATGCTTCTGGGTCCTGTCCTGTTCAGGAATTACCTGGATGCGGCGAATTAGCTTATAAGCTAGCCGGCGATCTTGGTAAGAGATCTTGGGGAGAGCGACATTCGGCAAGCTCGAAGCCGAGCCATCCGTCGCCGCCGAAAGAGATTTGAGAAGGGGATGTGGATCCTTCGAAGTGGAGGGCACAGCACGCTGTAAGCTCGAGGCCGAACAGTATGCTGTCCCTGAAGGGGCAGAGATGTTAAGGGGTTTGCCCCCTCGCGTTTCATGGTCTGGCTTTACGATGGGACCAGGTGTTGACACCACTGTCCTATCCGCCAGTGTACCAGACGCGCGTTCAGCAATCCTGGGGGCGTCAACCTGCTTGCAACTGCTTGCAACGCTAGTGCTAGGCCTCAAGGCCAATGCGCTAGAAGGGATTGCCACAGCAGAGCTTGCGGGTATGCTTCCCAGGAGGCTGGAAGACGGTTTTTTAAGAGGACCGTCCTCTTTCTTTGTCTTTTTTATATTTTTTATGTTTTGTATGTTTTTGTTTTTATTGTTCATTATTGGACCCACGAGTGGCGGAGAATGGGAGGTCGACCTGCACAGAGATCCGCATTGTGCAGGCAAGGCAGGCTAATCCGGAGGTCGCCAGGTATCCGGATACTCCGTTAGCGACTGGACTATTATTTAAAGTGGGCCCCCAGCCAGGCTGATCCTCGGCACGGGTCGTATTACACCTTGATCCGGCCCACTGGAGAGGAGAGAGGGAGAGAAAGGATATGACGGGGAGGGATTAGGACGACTACAGCTTGGCTTCTTGTCTCATCTGGGGAAATACCCGAGAATCCTTGACCATTACTAGGCCCCTACACCACGGCGAGGTGTGTAGTCATGTAGGAGATAGCAGTCCCTTACTACCTCGAAGTTTTAGCTGCCGACTGTGACGTTTTGTCCAATTCGTCGGTGTTGGCTTTCGCTTCTTGTTGACAGCATATACTTGGTTTTACCCACATTTATCGCTAAACCCATTTTGTCCGCTTCCGCCTCAATGCTTGCAAACGTACCGGTGACAGCCCGCTGAGTTCTTCCGATAATATCTATATCGTCGGCGTATGCAAGCAGTTGTACAGGCTTGTAATAGATTGTGCCTCTGGTGTTGGCTTGTGAGTTCCGCACAATCCGTTCAAGTACAATATTAAAGAAGTCACATGACAGCGCGTCACCTTGTCTAAAACCTTTTTTGGCATCAAAGGTCTCGGTGAAGTCATTTGCGACCTTTATGGAGCAGCGAGCGTTCTCCATCGTCATCCTGCACAGACGAACAAGTTTGGCAGGGATGTCAAAACTAGACATAGCTCTATAAGGCTCTTCTCTATAGATGCTGTCATAGCCGGCCTTGAAATCGATAAAGAGGTGGTGGGTATCGATTTGGAATTCTGGAGTTTTCTCCAGGATCTGCCGAAGTGTGAAGATTTGATCGATGGTGGACTTTCCTGGCCTGAAACCACACTGATAGGGTCCAATCAGGCTGTTCATAAAAGGTTTCAGGCGTTCACACAATATCGCAGAAAAGATTTTGTATGCGATGTTGAGGAGACTGATGCCTCTATAATTGGCGCAGTTGAGGGGGTTTCCTTTCTTGTGGATCGGGCAAACGATGCTGAGATTCCATTCATCAGGCATACACTCGTGTGACCAAATCTTAGAGAGTGTATGCACTCGACCAATTCATCCCCAGCTGCCTTGAAAAGTTCGCCCGGTAAGCCGTCAGGTTCAGCAGCCTTGTTGGATTTTAGCTTGGATATTGCTATCCTCACTTCGTTTTGGTCAGGTGGATGGAAATTTTGACTATCATCGTCTATGTTGAATGGTTCATTCATTCATTCATGAAGCCAATTGACCTTCATGTAAATAATGTGCGGTTCAAAACGCAAGCTTGTTGTGTTTGCATAATTTCTGTTGGAACAAAATTAAATCGAGTCAACTGCATTTTCATTGTCCTTGACATACTTAATTGAAACAATACCGTCTTCGTCTCAAATAATAAGATGCATTTATTTAGATGTATCACAGGATATAAAAAGATACTTCGCCGACTATTTTACAACGGGAAGCAAAATAGGCTGGCAGGCGCAGGACTTACCTTATTCCTGTTTTGAACATTCCGGGCAATATCGACAGCACTTGAAGTCAACGGCTGCTTGACATTGCTATTTAAATTGCACTCCTAATCAAAATAAAAAAAATTATATTTGTTACTGTGCTATTTACTTAAGAAAAAAATGTTAAATGACAGAGGTACATACTTCCACCGCTGTTGTTCTTCGTGGTAATCAGCGATGTACTTCGAGCTATACTGACTGAAGAAAACCATGGATTCAAATGGACGATTACATCTATCTAAAACATATAAGATAACATAACACACATAGGATAATGGACGTGCATTTAATGGTCAAAATCTGGAAGCCGAGGCAAAGAAAGTGAGGCTAAAGATAAATACTTCAAAAACAAAGTCCTGAGCACTTCAACATTACTTGACAATTTCTATACCGACATGGTCTCGGACAACCTTGGTGGCACCGAACTGGATGTACATGTGTGTAGCAGAATCGAGAAAGTAAAAGCTGCTTTCGGTATGCTATCAAAAATCTAGAGAAACAATGTTTTCAGCACAAGAACCAAATAGCGACTGTCCCGCTTCAAGGTTGAATCAGTAATACTATGTGAGTGTAGTACATGGAAGGGGACTACCATTCTCATTCGCAAGCTAACAGCAGCATACGATGCAGTCTGGAGGGATAGATTTATGTATAAACTTCTTAAAGCCATATGCTAGAAAATAGCACAGCTCATAAAGGATACAATGACGAATCGGATACTACAAGGTTTCATTAAAGGAAAACAGAGCAAAATTAAAAAGCTTATCAATGGACTCCCGCAAGGATGAGTGTTAGCTCCAATCCTGTTTAATTTATACATATCCGACCTGCAGATAACCTTGCGATACCTACCCAACGCAAATCTATACCATGCACTGAAAAAACGCCCAACGAGGATCTCCAGACGCTCGGATTCTACTTTCAGCAATGGCGATGTCCCCAAGTCTTTTAGAGGTATGCTGCTTCACCTAACGAGCCAACTGGCGGATGTCAATCTTACAGTCTCTTTCAACAACGCTGTCTTGAGGTACAATCCCCACGCCATACCTTGGTGTTACTCTTGACCGGTCACTAACCTACAAGCAACACCTCTCCAATATTGCAGCTTAAGTCTCGCACTCGAAACAACATCATCCAAAAGCTAACGGGATCTTCGTGGGGCGCGAATGATACCTCGCTCCGTACTCCATCTCTTGCGCTAGTCTACAGTGTTGTAAAATACTCTGCCCTGGTGTGGCTGAAAAGTGTTTACGTCAACAAAATTAACGTCCAGCTTCACACCACGATGCGACTGATATCCGGCGCAGTACGGCTGCGGTTCCGGTGCAAGCGAATTTTACTCGCACGAACTTACCGAATGTAAGCGAATAAACTCCCGCACATTCGCGTGAACAGTGTGGTTCCGGTGCAAACGAGTTTACTCAAGCGAAGTAAGCGAATTTATTTATCCAAATAGTCGTATGTAGTGGGAACGAAACAGGAAGTACTGCTAAGTAGTCGTGTTTTGAAGTGTTGTGATTTGGAAAAGTTTTATCATGTCATTGTCGCTTTGTGAAGAACAATTTTTGTTAGGAAAAATCTTCTTGAAGTACAAAAACATTAAAAAAGCGTTGTGAAACTAATCTTATTTTTACGAATAGACTGGAATGTGGAGAATTCCACAATCTACACAATTCGTTGATCAAAGATGCGTAATTTTTTTTTTTAATATTATAGAATGACTCCAGATACATTTCATTATATTTTGACAAGTTTAGAGCCCACAATAGAGAAAATGTCAACAAGTTTTGTTACGCCGATTTCACCTAAAGAGAAGCTGGCTCTTACTTTAAGGTAATAAAAACGTTATAATTTAATAATGTTTATATTTACTAGTATATAACTTATAATTGAAACAAATCATTGGAATTTGTACCGTACGCATGTTGTACGTTTGAAAAATTATGATGAACTTCAGGAGTACTAAGCCAACACGTTGTGGGGGTTGAAGAACTTCTATTATCCATTACCTCTAGAGCAATGTTGCTTACTTTCGAACGAAATATAAGCTTTTGCATTTCGGTCATGTTTTTCATGATGGGAAGTAAACTGATCAAGAAATTGTAGTCGCCATCTAACTTTAATTCCTGGTTATTTTTAATAATGTTTAACTTTTGGTTCTCTATTTCCAAGAAGCAATCTTCTCCACATTTCCTTTTGCGTCTTCCTTTCTTCGGCTTCTGTGACACAGTTTCATGATGTTCCATCTGATGTGTTATGATTTCGCTTTGACTTTTGTCTCCTAAACCATCTGAATTTACGTTTTCACAGTTGGTGCCAATATCTTCAGCTTCTACGAAATCATTAGCTTCCGATTGCGGTTCATCAAAGCCACATACATTTCTATTATCATCGTCGCCAAGACTGCCAGAAAGTGGTGCTGGTTCCATGATTTTCTGAAGAAATGTCATTTGTTCAAAATAAGGCCACTGTTTTTTTTTTAGGGCACTGCGATGCACTGTCAGATTTGAAGTTTTTAGCGACTTTTTTCAATTCAATTCTGCAGGTATCTCCCAAATTCTTCCACTTTTCCTGAACTTCGGTTTCTAAAAAAAAAAAAAAATATGTTAAATATTCATTTTACAAAAAAATGCTGAGTAAATAATAATAAAATGCAATACTTTTTCGTTAATTTCTGTCTACAGGAATGTTCGTGTTTTCGTGTACGATTTCTCGAATAATAAAGGAAGTTACTAAAGCTATTTGGAATAAATTATCACCAATTCACTTGTCACCACCTAGTCAGGAGGAAATCTTTAACATCGCGGATAACTTTTATGCAAAATGGGGCTTTCCAAATTGTTTTGGCTCAATAGACGGAAAACACATACGTGTAAAACAACCTCCGCAGACAGGAAGCATGTATATCAACTACAAATACTTTTTTTTCGATTGTGTTACAAGCAGTTTCTGATGCAAACAATAGGTTTGTGTGCATTAAAATGGGAGCGTACGATATATGATCTTATTAAACTGGTAAATTAAACGTCCCAGAGCCCCGTTTGTTGCCGGGATATGATATAGAAGCGCCATTTGTATTGATTGGTGACGAAGCGTATCCCTTAAGATCATATTTGCTACGACCACATCCCAAAAGTAATTTAACGAATGACAAAATAATATTTAACGACAACTATAGAGTGCGCTTTTGGACATACCATATAACCAGCAAATGGCGCATATTAGGGAAGGCAATTGAGACAAATGTTGAAACTGCTAAAACCATTACAAAATGTGTCTGCCTTCTTCATAATATTATAATTGATAAGGAAGGTATCGACAAACAAATTTCAATAGAAACTATGAATTTCATAGTAACCGGAACAGAAGCGCAAGCGCAGAGAGCCAACCAAAATCGATCTTTTTTTAAATGCATTGGGAGTACGTGACTTATATAAATCTTTTTTTTTTTCACAACTTAAATAAATAAAACATACAAATACATAAATAAACTAATAAATCTATTAAAAGTACTTACTTGGAAATTTCATTACATCAGCTATTTCATCCCAGAGTTTCGCATTTTTGCAAAAGTCTTTTCTGTCCATGTCCCATAACGGTGCTCGATTTCTAACTTCATAGATTAATTTTCCGAATCCATTTTTGCACAAAAATCAGTACACACCTAAGCAGTAAGCACAAATCCTACTTAAAAACATATCTTGAATTCACTTTGCTCGCGCAAATAAAATAGAAATGAAACCATCGAACATTTTACTCGCTTAGATTCGCTAAGTTCGCGCGAGTAAATTTTGTGCACTCGAACCACAACATAGGAAATTCGTACTTTTGAATGATTTTAGCGAACTTTGCGAATTTGCGCGAGTGATATTCGCTTACATTCGCAGGCACCGGAACCGCAGCCTACGATCTACCCCGGTTTACTGGCCCCAGTTCTCTGCAATATTGCACCTCCTAATCTTCGTCGATCAAAATCAGCCCAGATTTAATTATGCACGATGGTATTGGTCTATTGCAGCACACACCCGAGACTTAAGTTGATAAACCCCGCTATAAAACATGCAGGAATCTTGGCTGCAAGCGGGTCTAACATGCAAGATGAATGGACCAAAGTATGGTTTATATCCTCAGGGCATAATACAATGGCCTACATCTCAAACCCAACCTCGAAGCTCTTTGGCTTCGATCTGCCAAGACACCTTTGGATATAACTCAATAGGGTTAAAACAAACTCTGGTAAATGTGTTGATTCTCTCTACCGATGGGACATCCTTGACTCACTAGGATGCGATTGTGGAGCGGACCGACAAACTATAAAGCACATTGTCCAAGAATGCAGCAATCGAGTATATCAGGGGGGGCCTGCGAATTTCCACGGAGCAACTCCAACTGCAATTGAATGGCTGCAGAACTTAGATATTGATATGTGAACAATTAGAAACATTACGCAATTTTACAATGTAGCTTTCCCAACCTTTGTAATGCTTTCAATTGTTTAATTTATTTCTCTTTGTTTAAGTAAGTAAGTAATACTGTGTTCTTTGTACTCTTCCTTACAAAATGAATAAATAAATTCGCAAGCTGTAAACTTTCCTAGACAGATGCCTTCGCATCACCTTTTATTTTCCCAAGCGTATCTCTAATGAACAGATCTCGGACCAAGAATCAATAGGCATTACAATATGGAGGAGAAAATGTTACTGGATCCGTCACACCTTACGCTATGCAGTAGAATTCACTTACGCTATGCAGTCAGGAAGAAAATCGGGTCGTCCTAAAAACACGTGGCGCAGAACAGAACGGAGGGAATCGAGGTTTCCAAGTATGAGCGTGAAAGAGTTCAAATGTGCTGCAGAACTCCAAACAAGATGGCACCTAGGCGTTGTTGAAGGGTTCAACAAATTTAAGTAAGTAAGTAAATCGTTAAAGTTACGTTGACTGTGGGGACTTTATGTATAATATTTATATATACCAGTATCGCATTCCCTTTATAATCAATACTATAAAACGTGCGATAAGTTTTGTGTTCATGTATTAATATATAAGATAACTAACTGTTTATATATTTCATGAGAAATAAACAAATGCTTGTTGACATCAGTATTTTGATCATGAACCATTAACGCGGCAATCAATTGCGGTACCACTACACCATCGCCACCCCCAAGCATAGACTATATCATAGGAAAGTTCAGGCTAGTTCTTCTTTGTTCGCATTCTATAGAATGCGAAATCATACAAAACGCCACAGAAAAAATAAACCAAATATGACAAAATTCACTGAATTCATTTTAAGCAAATAGGTTTTGATTCCCTAGGTTACCTTTGATAGGTCTTTAGTGCACCAATTTCAGTGATGCATTTTGTAAATTATAAAATCATTTGACCAGCAGGTTTTTTTTGTAAGTTTTTAATAAACCATTCCTGGGTTAATTGCATTGCATTTTTGTGAGAAAAAACTAGTAAATATATTTTTTTTATTTCATCACATGAAAGATCAAAAGAAGAGATGACACATCACCATCATAATAGGAATACGCAACCCAAGAGGAATTAGGAAAACAAAGCTGTAGGCATATACTTGCATATGTACTACTTATATGTATGTAATATACTAACATACATACCCTTTGAATCTAAAGCTATTTTTATCTTTCCGTATTGTACCTGAGACGTCTTAAAATTTCGTCTAACTTTATGAATCGAAACGCAAAGCACTGCACCCCTCCTCTAACAAGGCTATGACCCGTTGTTAGCCCATAAATAACAAACACACAAGCCATGTCATATATTATAAACGGAACTTGTACCATGAATATAGAGCGAGTTGTGACAAATTATGTACAATAATCATATCTGCGTAATAATTTTCGGTACGATGCTTCACTTCAAAAGGGTGTGCATTGCATTGCAACTCGCAATCTTATCATCACGGTAGAATGAAAGCAATTCATTTCAGGTTTCTGTAATAGTTTCTCAGGTGATGTGCCCAAAACAGTACACAGGTCGTAAAAACTGTAATAAGCAACATGACATCTTCATCCAAAAATATTCTTCAGTCTCATCATATTCTTCTAACATCTAACCCCTTGAGAATCATTTACACGTTTAAACACAATCTACATTAAGCAAGTTTCCAGCAAATGTACAACAAAATAATAGATTCATTTTGTTTGTATCCACCCTAAACATTTATATTCCTACTCCTGGGGACAATCGTTCCTTTGTTCAACCCTTAAGCAATGTAGAATATCTCGTCCCACTTCCTCTTTTGTATTCCAATTTTCCTTCTGTTTTAATACTGCTATGAAGTTATTTTATAACATGGTGAATGGCTTAAGTTCGACTGCGCTTTTCGTTGTTTTGACCAGACAAAGTTTTGGCGCTGTAGTCATCTGGGGCTGTGGGCACAAGATATCTGCATTCGATTAACCGCAACAGAAAAGCATATGAGCAAAATGTGTTGTGAACACTGAGGAGTAGTAGCGAACAAATAATTTAAATAAAATAAAAAAAATCGTACACCAACTGTATTTGCCTTTCCTCATAGTCTAAGACTTTGCAGAGCTACAAATTCCTTTGTATAGTTTGTTCCGGAATTTCAGAATTTACCTAATTCTATTAAGATCGGAATGAAGACAGCTACATATATGAGTAAAAATTGATCAGGAAATGTGAACATGTTGTTTTTTCTCGTCAATTCAATTTCAGCAATAGAAACATTTGAACGTGGGTTTAAGATTTCCCCAGAAGAGTTTTTGCATTGGTTCCTCCACTCTGTTTTTTACAAAGGCATTTTAATGCCTAAAAGTATTCGTTTCAGAAAAACTACAGATACTTGTTGAATTTTCTTAACCTTCATCTGTCCCTCGGAAAAACTCAGACTGGGTCTTTCTTTTCCATATGGCCTTTTTAGTACAAATGATACCTTATTCGACTTCATTTTATTATATTGAACGCAGCAAACAAAAAAAAAAATTCAAGAAATGTGTGCAATGTATGTATAGAAAAGTTTGTTTCGGGTCAAAAAAAAGCACCCGAGGAACGAATGAAGGTTAAGAGACATGAAAAGGGCCCTGCAAATGAAACCACATTGAAAATATATAGAAATGTTGCAATGCACTTGGAACAGGGCGTATGAGACCATCTCCCCTATCGATCAGCCCAACCCTAAATAAGTGGGCGTAGCGTTCAGCGTTGCCACTTCTTCCAGAGCAAATGTAGCGTAATGACAATAAAAATGTAGCATTTTCAAAGAAAATGTAGCAAAATATAAATTTTTGTTCATTTTCTTTATTTTTGAGTTATAACTTATAGCATTCAGTCTCAACAATACAAAATATTATAAAACAAAAAACATAACATAAAATATTAATTCAACAACTAAGGTCAGGTCAGGCTGGCTGTCGAGTAAATGTCCTTTGTGTTACCATGGATCAACCATTTGGCTACTCAGAGACTAGCAAAACGAATCAGAGCTTTTGATAAAGATGGATGCTCATGGCACCTAAGGAGGCCAGGTCGCCGAGGTCTTCAAGGAAAGGCGCTCCTAGTTGGAACATTCTTTTATGCGACAGCGCAGCACAAGTGCATACGAGGTGATGTATGGGTTCCTCCTCCTCTTCATCCCTACAGCTCCTGCAGAAGTCGTTGGAGAAAAGACCAAGTCTTTTGGCAAGTTGGCCTATAAGACAATGTCCAATGAGGACACCGACAACGCAGCTGATCTGGGGTGGCTTTAGCTTGACCAACTAGGCACTACGTTTCTAGTCCAGCTTAGGCCAGATCTGTGTCGAAATGTTACATGTTGAGCCGTTTACCCATCTGTGGTTGGTCTTGGTTATAGCGTTCAGCTTTAGTAGACGCTTACATATAGAGAGGGGAATACCTAGGGCTTGCTTATCAGGCAGAATCCTTAGAGTTGTACCCTGTCTCTGTGGCCTGCAACCCAGCATCGGTGAATGTTGAACTGCTCTGTCATCAATGTAAGAGATAAACTGCAGTTTAAGGTGATCTTTGAAGTGAACGAGCGCGATTCCAGGGACTTGATTGCTGCTTGACTGTCAGTGAAAATACTAATATGCCTGAGAGATAGTACATTACACTTCAGCCAGGGCAAGGCTTCCTTAATCTCCATGAATTCTGCCTGAAAGATGCTATAATGATCAGGAAGGCGGAACGAGATGCTGAGGTTGAGCTTTTCGGAGAAAACACCACAACCAACCCCACCTTCGCTCCCAGGGCCATATGTGAGGAAGCGAACCGAACTACTATCGACAGGGATGCTCGTATGGAAGTTTCTGTCAAAACTCAGTTTCGAAGGGGTGTAGTCTGTGTTATCGTGGGTGAAGTTGAGAAGATCATGGACCGAGGAGTGCCCAATGTGATATATAGACCACTGAGAGGAGGCTTTTAGACGGATGGCCGCACTGGCTGCAATCTGTTTGCCAAAAATATTAATTAATTTCAACAACTTAACCATAAAAGAAATTACTTTTAAAGTAAAAATGAGTTGATAAAGCATTCATAACATTAAATAAACATATAGGAATTCATCGGTAAAAAAGATTAAATAAACAAATAATAAGTTAACAATGTTAATTTATAATACACATTAAACATCACAGGATGCCTTGTAGTAAATAAAATGAGTAATACTTAAGAGAAGCAGAAATCGTTACTCATTTTTAACTTAATTCATGCATCTAAAAACTTAAAACTCATGCAGAACCTTACCAATTCGTCGAAGGCTCAAATATTGCCACACCTTTCAATAGCGCCTTAGCCAGTAAAATTAATTCTACAATATCTGAACTTAACCTATTTCTCAAATCGTCTTTTATTATGTCTAAGATATGAAAGTTAATAATATGAGTTAAAACAAGAAACATAAATAATAATTAGGTAGACTCTTTGGAGAAATGTAGCATAATGAGTGAAAGGTGTAGTATGTAGCATGACACTTCCAAATGTAGCAGTTTTGCATGTAGCAAAAGTGACAACGCTGGTAGCGTTGCATAGTTATAACTTCCAACTTATACGCATTATCTTTATTTTCTTCGAACTCTCAGAAATTATAGGAAATTCGAGTTTTTTAAAGAACATTTCTCGTATAAGTATTATAGATAATGTATTTCTTATGAACGAGTTGTTGTAAAAGTCAATCCCTAACTGATTTCTAGCAAAAATGTTGATAAAAGGAATTTTTCGAAAAGTCGGCGTGTCTGCGGGCTAATTTCAAAAACGTTTAGCCTTGTACTGCTTCGGATCTTAGAAAGCTTCACCCTATATGAATTGTCTATAATTTTGCAAATGGAGTCTCCTGTCATCGCGCTATTGACAGTTGTGTAGTAATAGATGAGCAAAACACGACGATAAACACTTGAACGCTATAGGTCTTAAGGAATCGGAATAATTTGATTAATTTTTTGCGGAATAATTCATCAGTGATAAGAACATAACATGAATTTCGTCGAAGACCTCCCCACCGTCTGGCACCGACTGGTCACGTAATTCGACGACTACCCATGAGTCTCGAAGTGATTGGCTCAAAATGAGACAAGGCAAGGGCTGGCTGACTAAAAATATGCCGTTACACTGAAAACGTAGTGTCAAGATTAATAAATATCTCGAGATTGAAAATATAATGACTAGTAAAAATTCAGTAAATAACGGATACAATAAAGTCAAAAAATTCAAAGGATTTATTTTGTATATACTCGTATGTATAATTAGCGGATACCCCGAGTACGCTGCAACGCGATTTAATGTAATGGAATCATTTTTTATTTTTTTTGTATTTGTTTTTTTATTGAACGATTAGTAAACTTCAATTTTTTATTCATGCTATTGTGTGATTAATATTTCACTTGTGGCGTGAGTTGTCATTGGTTGGTTGGATTGTAGCGTTGGTTGTCATTTCGTGCGAAATATGATTCTATTAATATTGACATTTGGTTGAAATATTCACTATTCTCGTATCCGCAACGCTGAAGCAAAAATCATGTTTTCATTTTTTGTAATCGAATCGAAATGAAAAATAATTTTCTTTCAAGTGTGTTTGTAATTATTTCAGTCACTGGTAGATTGATTGACTTGTTTGATGTTGAAGTGATATCCATCTTCAACTTGCCAGAAGATTACCGGATATTGCAGTGTAATCAATCAATCGAACCAGTTTATTGTGTTCATAAAACAAACTTTGCAGTTCGGCGATTTTTCGATGTTCGGCGCCTGGAGTGAATCTTTCGTGCTGTTGAGCTTATGCGATATCATTTGCTCCTCCCATGAAATAAATTTGCAAACATTTGTGTCCAATCGGATCATTAGTTTTTCAATTTGAGATTTTGATGTTCAGCGCCATCTATCGGTGTACAATTATTATACAGAGTCACTGTGTAATATACTCTTATTGCACATAATCACTATATACAAAAAGTAGGTGTACAGTTCATCCACACAATAAATTATTTATTTGGTCAAATCGTCGGTTTTTTATTTATTGGCAACCAGAGGTAGTTCAACATAAGCAATTTGTTCTTTTTTTATGCTTTAGTGTAAAGTAAGCAATTTTATGTAATTCTCTTTCACTTTAGGCTACGAATAAATTTATTTAGTAAGCAAAAATATTGTATAAATAAGAAAGTAAATGTATCAATAACGCAGATTAATTTCAAACATGAAAGAAGTCTCACTGAATAGCTACTCCCCACCAGAGGTAAGGTGGCTATTCAGTTCAAAATTCAAGTAGGCGGTTCAAGGAATAGAACCATCAGGACAAACTAACCTTGAACTCTACATTTGGCCCTTCGAAAATTACGAACCGAGCGAACGAAGACAAGCTACGAGAGGAAGATTACTGCAGCGAAGACGAGCTACGAGAAGAAGATTACTACAGCGAAGACGAGCTAAAAGAGGAAGATTACCACTACGAAGACGAAGAAGGATTACTACAGCGAAGACGTTCTACAAGAGGAAGATTACTACAGCGAAGACGTACTACGAGGAAGATTACTACGAGACGGGGAAGCTAAGACGAGTTGAAACAGCGAAGACGAGCTACGAGAGGAAGATACCTACGTGACAAAGAAGCGAAGACGAGTTGAAAACAGAGAAGACGAGCTACGATTACTACGTAACGGAGTAGCTAAGACGAGTTGAAACAGCGAACACAATCAACTGCACTACGTCGATACAAGCAACGAATACATATAAAGCTAAAGCGACCAGGGTGAACGAAGACGAGCTACGACAGGAAGACGAGCACTAAAACGGTGGCGAAAATAACACTATATCTAGGTAAAAAAAGGGGAACAAAAGTGGTAAAATAAACATGAGTACACCAGACGAGTTGATCCACAAGCAAAGAGAAAGGGCAGAGTGGATAAAGAAAATATGAGAGAAATCCACTAAAGAGCCCAAAGTACAAGAAAGATTGAGTGAACTCAACTTACAATGGAAAGAGTTGAAAAAGGAGACGAGGAAGTACGTGGCTAGGAGGACTCTTCTGAAAACCATCCGTACATGAAATCAAAATATTACGAGCAAGTGGAAGCAACCGTAGTTACCGTACGGAAAAAATTTAAGGCGAGGATGGACGAAATTCTTGAATTTTCTGCACTATCGACTTATGCCACTCTTTTTATGCTTAAGCATCAAAAAACTCAAAAGTCGCTACTGGACGTCTTGATTGATCTTCACCACGCAAAAATCAATCCATTTGTATTAACACCGGAACAACTTTGCTCACAACTGACCGTAATAAGGAACCACCTGCCACCACAGCTGGCAATCGCAGGAGACGCAACACAAACGAGTCTATTGCAGTTCTACAGATAACTAACAGCTAAAGGGAGAATAGCACAACAAAGCATCATATTTGACATCAGAATACCTTTGCCAAATACTGAAGAGTATGAAGTTTTCAAAATCACACCAGTACCAACAACTCATCAAAATAAATACATTTTTATCGAGCCATCAGCAGATTACTTAACAGTGAACTTAATTAATAACTCATTAATATATAAAAAATACACGTTCAACGTAATTTGCGGAAAAAGAATTTTCGAGACTACTTTGCAAGATGATGGAGTACTAATATTAGAGCCAAACTGCATTGTCAAACATGACACTATGACGATTTCATCACAAAACAGCATCTCCAGCCATATCAACACAGCATTTATTCCCACACTAAGCGATTTCTTCTATTAACAAGGTAATTTATTCTGAATTATCCTACGACATCGTAAATAACTATTTTAATGCTAATCACAATACACGAGCGATATCCCTGGTTTGTAAAGCTAGGTGTGATATGATAAATTTAGAAGGCTCTCCATACAGAAAATCTACCACTACTCAATGCACTCTATGCAATTTGCAAGCGAAAGAAAACAGCTTTAATTTTTTAGCTATTTGCCCAATTTATAAAGAGCTTCGATTTACCCACTTCGGCAAACTTTCCTTAACAATGGAAGAAACAAAAATAGTCCTTAATAGTGAAAACTGGTCAGCTCTTTATAATTATCTAGAAGCGGCTTCCGCGTATCAGCACTGTATCATATCTGAATACAAATAAAATTCCATATAATGATAAAATTATAATAGTCATGCTTCTCTTATGATAGATTTGAAGAAACGTAAAATGGATAACATTGTTCAATGGCTTCAATCAGGTAGACAGCAACGCCACAGCCTTACTATTTATTTTCTTATAAATATATATTTTTTGTATCTTTATCAAGAATTGTAATTTCAAAAAATTGTTTATAATAAAGTAAATCTCTAAATCTAAAAAAAAAAAATCATTTATTCCCATGACAAATATCACCGAGATGCTATCGGATAAACCAAGGAACACGTCCAGCCCACTCATAATTCCTAAAATATCTCTTAAAACTGACAGTGCAGACCTTAAGATAGTCAGTCAATGAGTCGAAGATTTAAAGAACCTTGAGGAATTACCTGATAACTCAGCCTTATCACTTACACCATAGTATCACATACGGTCTATTAGGTGCACTATTTCTTAGCATGATAATACTAATCGCCTGGCGGTACCGTAACAAAACATCATACGCGTTCCAGAAGAAGTTGAAGTACAACCTTGTCCAAAACCAGCTAAAAGGAAGTACACCGTGGCCGATTTCAAAGTGTGCTCAACAGAATGAACAATTATTGGACAGAGTCACTGTGTAATACACTCTTATTGCGCATAAAGTAGGTGTAAAGTTCATCCACACAATACATTTTTTATTTTGCCAAATCGTCGGTTTTTTATTTATTGACAACCATATGTAGTTCAGCATAAGTTCAGTTTGTTCTTTTTTTTATGCTTTAGTGTAAAGTAAGCAATTTTATGTAATTCTCATTCAGTTTAGGCTAGTAATGAATTTATCTAATAAGCAAAAATTTTGTATAAATAAGAAAGTAAATGTATCAATAAAGCAGATTAATTTCAAGCACGAAAAAAGTCTCGCTGAGTAGCTATCTCCCACAAGGGGTAAGGTAGCTATTCAGTTCAAAATTCAAGTAGACGGTTCAAGGAATAGAACCATCAAGGTATACTAGCCTTGAATTCTACAATCGAAAATCTTGAAAACTTTTGATTAAAGTGCACTTCTCATACTTACTTACTTACTTACTTAGATGGCGCTACGGTCCGGGGTGGACCTGGGCCTCAACCAACCCACCTCTCCAGCTAGCATGATTACGAGCCAGCTGCCTCCAGTTGTGCATGCCAAGTTGGTTTAGGTCCCACTTCACTTGTTTGCGCCACCTACCGTGAGGTCGTCCTCTACTGCGTCGTCCATCCGGGGTGGATTCGAAGACTTTCTTAGCGCGAACGTTGGGCTCCATCCGCTCTAAATGACCCAGCCATCTTAGTCGCTGTATGTGAACTCTTCTGGCTAAGTCGATGTCCTTGTACGGACCGTATAGTTCGGCATTGTACCTTCTCCTCCACTCACCGTCTATGCAGACGGGACCAAAGATCGCTCGAAGAACTTTTCTCTCGAAATAACCAAGGGCATCCTCATCCGGTTTTGTCAAAGCCCATGCCTTTGCGCCATACAGCAGGACTGGGATGATTAGAGTCTTATAAAGAGTTACCTTAGTAGTTCGAGATATGGCTTTGCTACTCAATTGCCTTTTTAGCCTATAGAAACAACGATTGGCAAGAGTAATTCTTCGTGTGATCTCCCTACTGATGTCATTTGCGGAGTTCACCATAGAGCCTAGGTCGACAAAATCTTTTCCTACCTCGAAATTATATCTGTCTATTGTGGCGTTCTGTCCAGACGCCGATGTTGGGTGTCCTTTTTTGTAGACAGCATATATTACAGCACTTCTCATAACAAACAAAAAAAACAACAAACTTCATATAACAAATATTTTGCGTAAGTTTCAGCTCAATAGGATCGTTGGTTTTTGAGATTTTGATGTTCAGCGCCATCTATTGGAAAACTTAGCGTATATGGGAACAGGTAATTTTTATATACACCCCTATTATGGTTAGCGAATCGAACGTTCGACTCAAGTCGAACCTCCCGGCGAATTACTTCTGTCGCTTTATACACTTCACAGATGACATTTAATTGTTTCTTCCTTTGTCAGCACTTATTCTTTAATCGAATGAAAATGTTTGCTAACAGCAATACCACGACAGAAGCAATTTGCTGACAGTTCGACTTGAGTCGAACGTTCGATTCGCTAACCATAATAGGGGCGATAATATAGATTATCACTATGTTCGATTGTCTTCTGCAAGCTGTTCCTTATTCGCTCTAAAAAAAAAAGAAATCAGCTCTTCATTCCCACCCTGGCATAATAAACAACAATTGCGCTCACTTCGTAACAAGAGGAAAAAACTTTGGGGAGCATACCTGAAATCCCGTTCTGCCTATGACTACTCCATACACCAGCACACACATACACACTTCGCCGAACTCTGCGAAGGTCTCTACCAGGATTATCTTGACCGAACGCAATCCAGTCTCATAACTGATCTTAAGCTTTTCTATCATTTCATAAATGCTAAACGAAAATCTGATAGTTATCCATTTACCCTTAAACTCGCCAACACCTCTTCGTCGGACCCTAAAATTATTGCAAACTTATTCACTCACTTTTTTTAACCAGTCGCTTACCGACCGCATCCTTGAGCCCGACCACGATTGCTGCTCTTATACTTATATGGACAATCGCGCCAAAACGCCATTAGTTTCGGTTAATGTCACGTCGCTGCTTGTCACAGAGAAGATGAATAAACTTTAGGATGACTATTGTTCCGGTCCTAATGGGTTGCCCGCAATTGTTCTAAAAAAAATTCGTGACCCACTTAGCTCAACCATAGACTTAAAGGTAGATCGACAACTATCAATTTAACTGAATTCGTTTCTCAGGCGCTGTGCGCATTCGAAGATGGCAGCGAAATCGGTGTAATTGCAACTGACTTCAGTAAAGCATTTGATATAATCTCGCATAATAATAATTACTAGGATCGCATGTGGTCGAAATTCGACCGGGGGGAAATAAACAAACAGTGAGAGAAGCAACGCTATGTACTTGGTGGCATAACTTTTTTTTTTGGCAAGGGATCTAAGCTCATACAGTCATGAATGTGATCAAAATGCGTTCATTTAATTGGTTAAAGCATTTTGTATGGAGAAATTGTGTGTGCATGTTTACTTTAGTTTACCTGACATAACGGTAACGAAAACACATGATATTTTTTTTTTCATCTATGCGACAGTACCTTTCGAATGATATATGTTTCATTCCCCTTCTTTTATAATAAATACTAAAAAAACGTACTATAAATTCCGTGTTCACGTATTAATATAAAAATTATTATTCCTAAGTTCAAAGCTCTTGGTTTTCAACCCGGTTTTATCAATAGGATCAAATCCTACTTGGAAGGTCAACAGTACGAGGTTTTATTTAGATATTCTGTCTCTAACACTTTGGGTTTCACTCAAGGCAGTCACCTTAGTCCTTTAATTTTCGTCCTGACCACCAACGACGTCGACTGCATTATCAAAGACTTGTATCTCTCTGTCTACGCCGATGACATGAAAATCTTTAGATAAATATCTTCTCCCACCGATTCTCGCCCACTTCAAGATGGCCTAAACAGATTTTCTCTCTGGTGGTAGAAAAATCATCTCGGACTTAATATAAGCAAATGTCAATTCATCACCTACTTCCACCAACCCATAGGAACTGCTTCCTTTGCTACGGGCTTGTCCTATAAGTTTCATCTTTTCGTGATTTAAGTGTTATTTATTTATTTATTTATATATCCATTTATTTACTTTCGATCTATCTATTTATTTCTTTATTCATTAATATACTTATTCATTTATATATTTATTTATTTATTTATTTATTTATTTACTTATTTATTTATTTATTTATTTATTTATTTACTTATTTATTTATTTATTTATTTTTATTTATTTATTTTTGTTAATATATATGTTAATTATTCTTTGTTCTTTGTTCACTTTTGTATTATTCATGTACTTATTTGTATTTATTATAACTTATTTAATTTATTGAACATACAACATGCAACATACAACATGGAGGGTTGTGATCCCTTGTTTTCGGATCGTAACCTCGCTGATAAAAGGAAGAAGAAGAAGAAGATACAACATGCAACACTCACCCACTGTGATACTTTTTGAATGAAGGTTTTAAGTAGCTTTTCCTTCAACTATTTATCTATCTATTTATTTTATAAATATCTATTTATTTTGCTTGCATTCTTTTTATACGTTTTTCATAAGAAAGGTAAATAACTACCACAGGTTAGGTTAGGTTAGATTGGCTGTCTGCACCACGATGCAGACACACTTAGACCAGTAAAGGTCCATTGTGAAGTCAAGGATCTACCATTAGACCACTCAGGGACTAATAAAACCAACCGGAGCTTTTGATGAAGCGATGGATGTTCGTGACGTCTAAGGACGCCAAATCGCTCAGGTCGTCAAGGAAGGGAGCTCCTAGATTGGGCATTCTTTTGCTTCATAGAGCAGGACATGTGCATAGGAAGTGGAGAATGGTTTCCTCCTCCTCCTCGTCCCTACAGCTCCTGCAGAAGTCATTGGAAAAGAGGAGGCCAAGTCTTTTGGCATGTTGGCCGATTAGACAGTGTCCGGTGATAACACCGATAACGCAGCTGATCTGTGATCGCTTTAGTTTAACCAACTCGGCACTACGTTTCTGGTCCAGCTTAGGCCAGATCTGCCTCGAAATGTGACACGTAGAGCCACTATCCCACCTAAGGTTGGTCCTGCTAATAGCGTTCACCTTCAGTAGATGCTTACATGTAGCGAGGGGCATACCTAGGGCTTGCCTATCTGGCAGAATCCTTAGAGTAGTACCCTGTCTAGCGAGTTCATCCGCCCTACAGTTTCCTGGAATGGCTCTGTGACCTGGCACCCAGCATAGGCGAAATAACTACCACATCTATGTACTTTTATTTTACTAATATATGTCTATGTAAATATTTCTGCTACAAATAAACAAACAAACAAGTGTAATTTGTTATAGGGAACTTAACTTCCGTTCCCATATTGACCACATTATAAATAGAGCCAATTCTGCTCTTGTCTCTGTAAAACGTTGGTCCAAGGAATTTTCGAACCCATACGATTCCAAATCACTTTATATCACCTTCGTTAGACCTATCCTCGAATATGGTAGCCAAGCTTGGTCGCCACACTACGTTGCTCACATCCGACGTATTGAAGCCATCCAGCGCAGGTTTATCCGTTTCACCCTACGAGGTCTCCCTTGGTTTGATAGGTACAACTTGCCTCCCTATTCTGATCGTTTAAAACTCATCAATCTTCAGTCTCTTGAAACTCGTCGCGAAATTGCCGACTTACGAGTACTCTTCCTTTATCAGCTAATTACTGGTCAAATTTATTGCCCCGCGCTTCTTAAATTAGTTTCATTTAACACCAATCCCCGTAACCTAAGGTCCATTCCCCTCTTCCGTCTCTCTTATCATGGCACCAATTATGGTTATAACGCACCACTGTCCAGAATGTTGCGCTTGGCTAACTATATGGAAAATACCTTTAACGTCCACTGCAGCAGAACCAGGCTTCGGATTCTCAGCTCCGCCTCAATTCGACCTAGTCATGTCTCCTATTCTCCCCCTCTACCCCTTCCCTTGTCTTCATACACAGCCTTGTTCTAAAGATAGTTTTTAAGACCTAATAGTTTTTTTCACGGCCTTGGAGACTGAAATGATAATGGTGAATGATTCGTGAATGAAACTGCCACAAAGTCAGTTGAGAATCAGTTAATAGACATGTAACAAATACAAAAAATACAAATATTTGGCGCAACAGCTCTTTAAAGTGCCAGGGCCAACAAAATTAATCATTTGGCATTCAGTAGACATTTTTTTTAGGCATCCGCAACAGACGAGGACGTGATATAGGTAAAATAAAATCTAGCACGGAGTACAATAAGAAAAAATAAAAAAAACTAGCTGACCAGTGCTCGCCTTGCTTCGCCCGCATTTTAGTTGACGGTAATTTACAATACATATTGAAATATAATTGCCAACTGAATGCAATACCGAAATGTGTCAACTCGATTATAACTTTCCCTGTGGGAATCCCCACCAGAGCATACATAAACCCGCTCAACCACTGCAGCATAACTGCTGCTAGCGGTCTTCACTGAAGGAAAATTGTGGGCGTTGATTTGATTAATTATTTTTAGCATTGCCCAGCTTCAGGACAACGCAGAAGTATGATTTATACCTTAAATGAATCAGCGGCGAATTAACTAAATTCACTTCTTTTAATTTTTTAAATCCGATGAGCCATTACTGAGTGTAGACTGTATAATAACCTTTTAGTGAAGGAAAATTCGATCTCAACCCCCTTTATGCCACTTAGACCTTGAATTTCGGAAAATCCCTCCTTATCTCGCATCTAGGTAAAATAAGGAATAACTGTGCAAAATTTCAAGTACCTACGTCGAATAGTTTTCGAGAAATGGTGTTCACAAGGAAAATTCACTTTGCTTTTATAATATTTATATGAGATAAAGATAAAGATTAAAGATGACTGGCAATACTTTAGCTTTTATGTTCAGTCAAAAGTGAGTTGCGATGTATAGTTTGTAACACTTAACTTCAGTGGACGCTGAACAGATTTCTTTTAGAGTTTCAGAGGCTGATAGCGAACAGGTTCACCCCTCTTCAAATATTAAAAAAAGCTTTTAAACCAGATTGACTATGAATCGTTTTGGTGAGAAGCTTCTACTTTGGTTTGAATAATTTTCACCAAAACACGCCTTATATCAACGCGTTGGCCACATCAGCAGAAGTAGTAGGGAATAAGTCTGGCAGTCGTACTGTTTATAGAATCACCAAAGAGTTAATAGGTGGTCACAGCTAAAGCCAATATCCGATAAAGGGATCAGATGGCCCTTTTCTTATTTCATATGTGTTGAATATTCTTTTAAACATTACCTTTTCAAATTTATACCAATCAGCTTTTGTAATTAAATATGATGGACAATACCCTTCCTCATTCCAATTTCCAATCTCTATTCTCTTCCATATTGCAAAACATAACTTCCTCCTACTACAGTCCACATGCTCTTTTTCACTTTTGATAACGATAAGACCTACTTACTTACTTACTTACGTCCTGTATCCCCTTGTGGGTCTAAGGGCCTCTACTACGCCTACGCGCCATCGTGTACGGTTTCAGGCAATGTGTCTGAGTTCTGTCCAACTTTTCCCTAACTGCCGTGCCTCCTTCTCGACTGTTCTGGGCCATGTTCTACTAGGACCGCCAGGTCTTCTGCCATCCTGAGCTAGAGGGTTCCATTGCATAGCATGGTTCGCTATGGAACTGTCACCCTTTCGGAACGTGTGACCAATCCACTGCCACTTCCGTCGTTGGATGGTTGTGCCTATTGGTTCCTGACCCGTTCTCTCGTAAAGGCGTTCGTTAGAGATACGATTGGGCCAGAAAATCCTTAAGATATTGCGCAGGCACCTATTAACAAACGTTTGCAGCTTGCAGCTAGTAGTGGTCACTCTCCACGTGCTGCAACCATATAACAGCACGGATTCAACGTTGGAGCGGAACAGTCTTATCTTGGTGCTCAAAATGATTGCATTGCTTCGCCATATTTTGGACAACATCCCGAACGCGGACTTTGCTTTGGCGATCCTGTTGGCTATATACAGTTCGGTTCCACCATCGGTCGAGACAATACTCCCAAGATACTGGAAATCCTCTACTCTCTCTACCGGTTGTCCAGCAATCCATATTTGAGCCGATGAGTTTGTTCCAAGGCTGATAATTTTAGTTTTTGCCATATTCATTTTCAGCCCGACGACGCCTGCCTCGCTCTCCACATCTGCTGTCATTTGGTGGAGGTCCATAATTCTCTGGGAGAATAAGCATACATCGTCAGCATAGTCAAGATGTTTCAGTTGAGATGTAAGAGTCCATCGAATTCCTCCGTTTCCCGTCGACAAAGCTGCATGAAGCACATCGCTAATCACCAATAGGAATAATATTGGTGAAAGGATACAGCCCTGTCTTACCCCACTTTGGATTTCAAATTCCTCAGACAACCTCCCCCTGTGCAGAACGTGACATTTGGAGCCTTCATATGTAGCTTTGATAATAGCAATTAGTTTATCGGGAATGCCTCTCCTGTGTAAGGCACGCCAAATAAACTCCCTGTTGACACTATCGAACGCCTTGTCAAAATCGATGAACAGCAGATGCAGTGGCGATCGATATTCAACACACTGTTCGATGATAATCCGCAGAGTTTTGATGTGGTCGGCACAGGAGGATCTAGAGCGGAAACCTGCTTGTTCGGCATCGAGTGTGTCTTCGAGATGTTGTTTGATTCGCTCAAGGATGATTTTAGCTATTATCTTAGCTACAGCAGGCAGCACGCAGATACCCCTCCGGTTTCTGCACTCCATTAGATTTCCTTTCTTAGGAAGGTTGACGATCATTCCATTTTTCCACTCGTTAGGAAAGCTCTCAGCTTCCCAAGCTCTCTCTATATGTGGAAGCAGAAGCTCAGCCGATGTTGTTGGTGCTGCTCGTAAGAGCGCTGCTGGAATACCGTCAAGTCATACCGCCTTATTGGTTTTGAGTGCCTTGATCGCGGTAATGATCTCATCTTTACTGGGAGTCGTGGTGCGTATTCGGGAGCTTCTCACCTCGGGCATCTCAGTTTGATTTGGGAGCATATCGCTAGCGAATACACAGTTCAAAACCGTAGCAAACTGCTCTTTCCATCTCTTGAGCTGGTCCTCATCCGAAATGAGCAAGGAGCCGTCTAGGCTTTTCACTGGGTGTTGGCTGGAGCTGCGACCACCTGTCAGCTCTTTCGTGATTCTTTAGACGGTCCTGCTGTCGCACCTCCGTGCAGCTTCTTCTGCTTCTGTAGCCAGCGCATTGATGTAGTTGCGCTTGTCATGTCGCACGCTACGCTGAACTTCTCTCATCTTCATGCGATATAGGGACTCGAGCTCGCTTCTCCCTGCTGCTGGGGTAGCTGCAACGCTAGCTTTTAGCTGTTTTCGTTCGTCAATCCGTCTCCAGGTATCCTCGGAAAGCGCCACGCCCTATGTCTTCCCTGCGATCGACCGACGATTCTTTCAGCATCAGATGTAAAAACCTTTTTCACAGCACACCAATGGCCTTGGATGGTTGCGGGCATTGAGCTGCTGATTGCTTCCACACTTTGCGAAAAGTGCTCCCTTAATTGTTGGCTCACTAAGTCTATCGATATTGAACCTGCGCATTCTTGTGTTGTCGTGGGATCTTCGAACTGCAGCAGTGCGTAGTTGGAGAGTAGCTATCATAAGATGGTGATCACGTGCTATCCCTACATCTGCCCCTCGCCTGTTTCGGACGTCCAGGAGACTACTTCTAAAGCGGCGGCTGATGGCAAATTGGTCAATTTAGTTGGAGGTTGCTTGCCTATCGTTGGAAACCCAGCTGACTTTGTGGCAGGTCTTGTGCTCAAACATGAAGCCACCTATCACAAGGCGGTTGGCATTGCAGAAATCCACAAACCTTTCGCCGTTGCCATTGCGGTAGCCTAGTCCATGCTCCCCGATTACATGTTTGAGCCATTCGTTGTCGTTGCCTACCTTTGCATTCAAATCCCCATCACTATGACAATGTCTCCATTTGGTGAGACGATAAGACCTACTTAATATTAATAAAATTTCTGTAACTACTTTAACCTTCATTTTTATTATTTCAATCCGGCTTTCTTTTATTATTCTTCAGTAAGAGAACTAGCTCAAATGCTAGTAGGAACATTTTGCTACGGGTTTGAACCGCGTATTCGCCAGCGATATGCACCCAAAGCAAACTGAGCTCCCAGAGGGACCAATTTTAGTAATACGCATAACAACAAAGCGGTAGGACTTAGCCTAACTCACGCAGGGCTCTTAGAAGCATCTACAAAATGATCGGCTAAATCCTATAGAAAGAGCTTTGAATTCAGTACACTTTCCCGACGAAAGTGAAAGAAAGGAACCATAGGCAAGCTCATTAAAAAAGGAAATGTAATGCAATGTGATAACTGAAGAGGTGTTGGTGCGAATGAAGGAATATCTCAAAGATACATTCGATGCTGAGCAAGTAGGTTTCTATTCTGGGTCCTCCTGTGTCCATTATATCAACACTCTGCGGATCGTACCTGAGCGGTGCATTGAATCGCCACTTTACTTACAGTTAATCGATTCTGAAAAGGGGTTAGACAGTGTCAACAGAGAGGTTATTTGACTTACCTTGCGTAGAAAAGCAAAAAAACTCTAGCTCGTATCGCACAGGTCAACCTACACCACGCGAAGGCAGCTTCGGCCGTCATAGCAAGAATGTTCACCAAACAACACCTTGGACCTAGGCGTCATGATTGACACAAGGCTCTAGTTTAACGAACATCTGGAATATTCTAGTAGCAAAGCCATACGCATAATGCCAAATCATGGAGGACCGGGATACAGTAGACGGTGGCTTTTGACCAGTGTGGTTACATCTGTGATGATCTACTGGTTACCAATACGGGCCAAAGCTATGAAAACCCAGACATACTGACGTAAAATTGAGTCGACATATCGAATTTGTTCAATTAGGGTATGCTGTGCATTTCGCACAATGTCAGCAGATGCAGCCCATGTTACTCCCAATCGACATACTGGCAGAGGAGTTTCAAAAGACATACGAAATGAGGAGACAGCAAAAAGTGTTAACGGATAGAGAAGCGAACTTACCAGAAAGAGCTAACAGCATAGCGAAATGGCAACAACGATGTGGCATGTCAAGCATAGGCCTATGGACCTATTGTCTCATCCCGCTTCTTAAGGCCTGGACAGACCGCAAGCATGGCGAGGTAGATTTCTACACAACGCAATTACTAAGTCTAAGGGGCCCGCAGCAAGAGAGTTTTTAATGTTTTCAAGACATTTTTGCCGGCTAATTTGTTAACAAAATTCTACCATTCTAAGGCCAGGAAGTTTGTCACGCAATATAACCATTGCTTCACAAGCTGTGTGGGGCTTGATAATGACCAAAATCAGTACGAACTTTATAAAACGTTTCCGCGATATTTTCACCGTTTTTGTAGTAAAAGTAAATGTCATATACAATAACATCCTGGTTTTTACTCACCAAAAGTCATCGCAATAATAGTTGAATGCTGAAAATTTAAAATGGCACCTCTTGTTGGATGATCCTGCACATAGTTTGATAATGTACGTATACGACATATATAATACCTTGTCCTATGGCTCGCAAAGCTGGCGCTATTCGCGGATGATACTCTTTTATTTAGCGTAAGAAATAGCTAGAAGACTGAAAACGAAAGTAACTTTACGTTCAATGTACTGGTATGAAAAAACGTTCCCCTTTTATGTAATGATTGATATTCATTATTGGTTTACTATGCAAATATGCATTAAAACTCTACCTTCTTTATGTCTGAGTGCATGTTTGCCTGTGTTACATTTAATTATCACTCCTATCGCCCGACCGTGGATGAAGCGACAGATTTCAATGCGTGTACTGTAGACCATTGTGAAGGTATCCATCACTTAATGACTGCAGAATTTACATTTGTTATTAGATTGTTATTCAAAGCATCTCATTTCTTCGTTAAATTAACCAACCATAGAGGATACATTGCGGAAACGCCAAACATTTGAATAACCCAGCTGTAGACCTCACAACAAATCGATGTCTATACTTTGATGGCTTCAATTAATAAATGCCCGCTATACAGCCTTGTTTGATATAAACATCAAGTGTGACCGCCCTTAAATGACACCTTCTCCTACCCATCGAATATAGATACATACATAGCAACGTTACCATGCAATAATAAAAATAACTTTTGGCACCCTTACGGCCGGAACGTATACCACACAATGAAGTTCGTTGAAGATTCTTCTTCCACGGAACAGTTTTAGGAGCGAAACGTAATAAACTCTACCTTTTATTTGCATAAAGAATACGTAACTAGATGTATGCTCAAAGGCTCCACTGATTTTAGCCACTAAAGCGAGGGAATATCGCTGCTTTCATGTCGTTAATAGTTTGTTTGCCACGATAGACAATCTGTGAGATAATTTGAGCTTACACTGCATTTTTGTTGAAGAGTGAGGTAGAGCGTATTGGTCACTTTGCGGGACTTCGCTTTGCGAAATGTCGGTTGGCCCTAAAAGGTTATTCCGCATAGCATAATTGAGCTCTTCACATTTCCTTTCATCGGGTAATGATAGCAATTTAGGATGCAATGGACTCAGCTTACCTGAGGTGACAGTATGGATATTTGCATTGGTATTAACGCGACCATTTATGTGGTGTGGAAAAACACATTGGCTTGACCACATAATTGGTAATGTGTGTATTGATTTTGTAAAATGAGATGTGTCTTTTTTTTAACAGGGCGCGAATACTCACACCGACCTACGAGGTATAATTCCATACTTTTGAGACGGTAATGAAAAAACTTTATTATACTGATGATAGATATACAGAATGGGAGCAACCCGTCTGAAACGGATCGTATGATACTATATAGCTAGTAATTATAATACCTATGTATGTACATATTTTATTAATACTAAAAACATTTTTTTATGATTTCTAATAAAAATTTTGAAAAAGGCATTTTGCCGGATAAGTTATCCCAAAAAAAAGTTGGTAAAAGTTATTTTATCTCAAGCACTCAACACAAAGTGCTCTATTAGTAAGTAGTAAGTTAGTAAGTTACGTTACAGGACTGCATTTTTTCAGGGTGTTAAGGTTACCAAAAGGAAGCAGTATTTGAAATTTCACACGTCTTGTTCGAATAGTTTCCAAGATACCAAGATACATTCAGTGACTGACTGACCGATAGATCATCATACTTAGATCAAAGGCACTCCCAACCAAGCTGGAGTTTTGAAGTTTGGAACGTAAGTAGTGTTTAAGGTGATAATTACGAGAAAAGTCAACAAATATCATATTTATAATAAAAATTCTATGTGTACACTGCATAGTCGGACTAGTGGGAACTAGCAGGCTGGGATTATTTACTAATATATATCCCATCAAGCCCCTATCTGACTGCACACCTCGCCGTGGTGTAGGGGCCTAGTAAAGGTCAAGGATTCTCGGGTACCTATCCCCAGATGAGACATGAAGCTAAGTTGCAGTCGTCCTTACCCCCCTGTCATATCCTATCCATTCCCCTCTCCCCTCCGGTGGGCCGGATCAAGGTGTTACACGACCCGTGCCGAGGATCAGCCTGGCTGGGGGCCCACTCTAAATAATAGCCCAGTCGCTAACGGAGTATCCGGATACCTGGCGACCTCCGGATTAGCCTGCCTTGCCTGCACAATGCGGATCTCTGTGCAGGTCGACCTTCCCATTCTCCGCCACTCGTGGGTCCTAAAATGAACAACAAACAAACAAAACAACCAAAACAAGCAAAAAAAAAAATATATATATTCAAAAAGAGGACGGTTCTCTTAAAAAACCGCCTTCCAACCTCCTGGAACGCACACCTGCAAGCTCTGCTATTGCAACTTCTGCTGGCGGATTGGCTTTGAAGCCTAGCACTAGCTATGCGAGCAGCTGCAAGCGAGTGGTCGCTCCCAGAATTGCTGAACGCGCGCCTGGTACGCTGGCGGATAGGACAGTGGTCTCAACACCTGGTCCCATCGTAAAGCCAGACCATGTAACGCGTGGGGTCAACCCCCACATTATCTCTTTACCCTCAGGGACAGCTAACTGTTCGGCCTCGAGCTTACAGCACGCTGCTCCCTCCTCCTCGAAGGATCCACATCCCCTTCTTAAACCTCTCTCAGGGGCGACGGACAGCTCGGCTTCGAGCTCGCGGAACGTCGCTCCCTCCAAGATCTCTTACCAAGATCGACGGCTAGCCTACAAGCTAATTCGCCGCATGCAGGCTATCCCTGAACGAGAGAGAACACAAAAACACAAAACGTCCTTAAGCTGGGCTACTAAACGTGTCCAGCTCCCCTCCGACTCATCCAACAAGGACTTATCGTCCAAACGCCAAAGATCTCAGGATGAGTCTCCCACCTTAGCAAAAAAGACCAAGGTAGTACTTGCCAACACTACCTCCAAGCCCTTCAACCAAGTACTTAAGGCACACTTGGAGATCGCGGTCGTTGACCACAGCGATCCGGATGGTAGCATCACAGCTGACAAATGGAGGAAGGTGGAGATAAAGCTCGCCACCAATTGTCTCCAAGTCTTACGTGACCATCCCGGCCCTGATGTTTTTTGCAGAGATGCTGGCTGGTATCAAGGGCACGTTAAAATCATTGTCTGTGCTGACCAAAGATCTAAGGACCTATACAAAATTGCTGTCTCCAGATTGGGGCAGGTTTGGCCAGGTGCACAGTTAGAGGTCGTGGAAAAAGACAAAATTCCTAACCGTCCTAGGACTCGTGCTACCATTCCGGTCGAACCCTCGGATCCTAGGGTGATCCTGGATATCCTCAGGATCAGCAACAGCTCCCTCCCTACCCACAACTGGAAGATTGCCAAAGTGGACGAGCCGAGAGGTGACATAAGTAGCGTCGCCATTGTCATCAATGAAGAGTCCCTGGCCCCCTTGGCATCTTCAAAAGGAGTGATTAACTACGGCTTCAGCTCCATCACTCTTAAAGTATATAAATGCGATGAGAAAGAGCCAGAGAGCGTCCCAAACTGGACGCTTCTTCCATGCCAGTCGCGAGTTTCTCTCCTTCCGAGCCCATTCTCTCGCTCCCCTCCGCTGTTCCACCCCTCTTGAGGGTCGACTCTTCATCGACGGACACGGAAATGGTTGGCGCTCTTCTCAAACTGGACTTTTCCGGTCCCCCTTCTCCCTCACCATCTATCCGTGAGTCCGACTTCGGTTTGACGGACACGGAGATGGATAGCGATCCAAATGGCCCTTCTCTTGAGGATGACCTCCTGTCATCAGATTCAGAGGACGGCAACAATACCGTGATAATGGTATCTGAACAGAGAAGTAGCTCCAATGCTGCGGATCCTTCAGATTAACCCGCATCACTCCATCTCGGCTTCGGCCTCCCTTATTCTCCGGCTTGCTAAAAACGGGGATGACTTAGTCTTGATCCAGGAACCATGGGTTGTTGGAAACCGGGTTTGTAGCCTCAAGACTCCAAACTATAAACTAATCTACGCAAGGATGGAAGGTAAACCGAGATCTTGTATCCTTTCGAGACCCACCTTAACATCTTTTTACTCTCTAATTTCAGCAATCAAGACATAGTCGCTACCAACCTGGAATTGCATTTAAAGAATTACTGGCTGGTTTCGGCCTATTTGGGTCACGATCAAGTGATCTCCGGACATCTTGGGGAGCTTGATTGCGAAAGCAGAGAGCCTTAAGACTGGTCTCATCATTGGCTGTGACGCGAACGCCCATCACTCAATCTAGGGCAGTTCCGACATAAATGAAAGAGGTGAGCAACTTTTTGATTTTATCCTCAGTACTAATCTCCTTATTTGTAACCGAGGGTCTAAACCGACCTTTAATACTCGTAACCGACAAGAAGTCCTGGACATTACCCTTGTCTCTGATCATATATATAACCTGGTAAAGGACTGGAGAGTCTCTGAAGAGCACTCTTTCTCAGACCATCGCTACCTCCAATTCAGTCTTGACGACTATCTACCTCATCAGAAGGTTTTTAGAAATTATAAAAAAACTAATTGGTCTCTATACAGGAAGCGCTTATTGACGCTTATTCCCTCCCTTTTGCCTACTGAACCTACTAGTACGGATGATATTGACAGGTTGGTCAACACCTTTACATCGGCACTTAACGGTGCCTTGACTGTGGCGTGCCCCAACCGCACTCCTCGAGGTAAGAAAAAACCACCTTGGTGGAATGCAAATCTTAGTACTCTTAGGAAGGACAGCAGACTTCTCTTTAATATTGCTAAAAGCTCTCACGAGACGGACGACTGGGACACCTACAAACTGTCTCTCAGGAAATATAAAATCTCACTGAGGAAAGAGCAACGACGCTCCTGGAGACTTTTCTGCGACAGTATTGAAGAATCCTCGGAAGCCTCTAGGTTGCGGAACATCCTCTTAAAAAGCCCTTCAACACCTAGCTACCACTTACATCCAGATGGTCACTGGACCACCTCTGCTAAGGAATCCATTGACATCCTACTGGATACTCACTTCCCTGGTAGCTCCCCTGTTGCTATTTCATTATCGGGCATTACCCGTACTTGCTCTCTACCGTGCAGCAGCTCCCTGGTTATAGTAACTACAGAAAAGATCCGCTGGGCCATGCGCAGCTTCAAGCCCTTCAAGTCCCCAGGACCTGACGGCATTATTCCTGCTGAATTTCAAAAATGTGAGGACATTGTGCTTCCATGGCTCAAGGTCATCTTATCGAGCTGTCTTAATCTGGTCTACATCCCCAAGGCGTTGGCCGAGGTCGAAGTTGTCTTCATTCCTAAGGCAGGTAAGAGCTCGAATGTGCAACCAAAGGATCTCCGACCTATCAGTCTATCGTCCTTTCTACTGAAAACGCTGGAAAGGCTGATTGATATTCACCTCCGTCAGAGCATTAGCCCGTCTTTGCTCTCGCCGTCCCAACATGCGTACTGCAAAGGCAAATCCGTTGAAACAGCCTTACACTCGCTTGTGCGCATCATTGAAAAATCTCTGAGCATCAAAGAATATACCATGGTGGCTTTCCTTGACATTGAGGGAGCTTTTAACAATGTCAAACCAAAGGCAATCACAGACGCACTTGCAAATCTGAAGGTGGATACTTCGCTCGGAGTGTTGATCAATCAATTGCTTACACGCAGGATTATCAACACACAGCTGGGTGGAGCATTGGCCAGAAGACTTGCCTGCTGCGGAACCCCCCTCCTGTGGAATCTTGTAGTGAATGAGCTACTAGTGGACCTGGACAGGTCAGGCTGTAGAGTGATTGCCTATGCTGATGACATTGCGATTGCTGCGTCTGGCAAGCACCCAGACACTCTCAAGGAAATCCTCCAATATGCTCTCTCTCCGCTCTCTAGGTGGGCCTCCAATTGTGGATTGGGGGTTAACCCTCATAAAACAGAACTTGTTCTCTTCACAAGGAAATATAAAGTTCCCCACGTAGACCCTCCTATGATTAATGGCACCAGTCTCACCTTCACTGTTAATGCAAAATACCTGGGTCTTATTCTGAACAGAAAACTGAACTGGAAAGTCAATCTACTAGAACGCGTTAGGAAAGCCAATGTAGCTCTTTATTCCTGTAAAAAGGCTATAGGTAGGAGCTGGGGTATGAAACCTGAAATCACTCGCTGGCTTTACGTGTCTGTTGTCAGGCCCATACTACTCTATGGCGTGATCGTTTGGTGGCCTGCACTTGACAGGGCTGTTCACCTCTCTCAGGTAGCTAAAGTGCAACGATCCGCTTGCATGTGCATCAGTGGTGCACTAAGCACTACCCCCTCTGCGGCACTGAACATTATGTTCAACCTATTACCCCTGGATATCCTTGGCAGACAGACTGCTGCCAGTGCGGCTATTCGTCTTGAAGCCTCCTCTCAGTGGTCTAATTATCACATTGGCCACTCCTCGACCCTTGATCTTCTCAACTTCACACATGAAAACACGGACTACACCCCACCGAAACTGAGATTTGACCGACACTTCCGTACGAGTATCCCTGAACGGGATGAGTGAGATGGCTCTCCCCCTGATGATGGAAATTTGGTGCACTTCTACACAGATGGCTCTAAGACGGAAGGTGGGGTGGGCTGTGGTGTTTTCTCCGATAAGCTCAACCTGAGCATCTCGTTTCGCCTCCCTGATCATTGTATCGTTTTTCAGGCGGAAATCATGGCGATTAAGGAAGCTCTGTCTTGGCTGAAATGTAATGTACTATCTGTCAGCGATATTAGCATTTTCACTGACAGTCAAGCTGCTATCAAGTCCCTGGAATCGTGCTCCTTTATTTCAAAGACCGTCTTAGACTGTCGTACTGTCTTACAGAGATGACAGAGCAGTTCAACATTCACCTATGCTGGATGCCAGGTCACAGAGACATTCCAGGAAACTGTAGGGCGGATGAACTCGCTAGACAGGGTACTACTCTAAGGATTCTGCCAGATAGGCAAGCCGTAGGTATGCCCCTCGCTTCATGTAAGCATCTACAGAAGCTGAACGCTATTAGCAAGACCAACCTTAGGTGGGATAGTGGCTCTACGTGTCACATTTCGAGGCAGATCTGGCCTAGGCTGGACCAGAAACGTAGTGCCGAGTTGGTTAAACTAAAGCGATCACAGATCAGCTGCGTTATCGGTGTCATCACCGGACACTGTCTAATCGGCCAACATGCCAAAAGACTTGGCCTCTTTTCCAATGACTTCTGCAGGAGCTGTATGGACGAGGAGGAGGAAACCATTCTCCACTTCCTATGCACATGTCCTGCTCTATCACGCAAAAGAATGCTCCATCTAGGAGCTCCCTTCCTTGACGACCTCAGCGATTTGGCGTCCTTAGACGTCACGAACATCCATCGCTTCATCAAAAGCTCCGGTTGGTTTTATTAGTCCCTGAGTGGTCTAATGGTAGATCCTAAGTGTGTCTGCAACGTGGTGCAGACAGCCAATCTAACCTAACCCATCCCACCAAAAACAGACATGTAAAAAAACAGGTCAACTTCTCGTTAAGGCTGTGTATTCTTTTATCTGAAAAAAAAAAAACTGAAATGTAGAAATTATGCCAAGTTCCTTGCCTATACCTACGTTATCAGCAGTGTTTTGATAAGCACAGAAAAATATTTTGTGAATTGATAAGTCTACAAATTAAACTTTAAGTATTTAAGGGTTGGGTTGGAATTCCGGGATTGAAAATTAGCTTCGGGGTTGAAATCCCTACCTGGAACCCAGCACAGGGATACGTCGCACCTGACAGCGATCTCGTTAAGAGATCCGCGGCGTTGCTTTACCAACTTGGATTGAATTATTGGCGATTCCAACGCTTTTATCGCAGCTTGACTGTCTATGTAGAAAACAATAGCGCTGCACTCTATCGAGTTAATTGAAAGCCAGGTCGCGGCTTCACGGACTACAGTGTGTTCTGCTTGAAATACACTACAGTGGTACGGCAGTCATGTGGTGATACAGATATCCAGTGCACTGGAGTGAACTCTCGCACCTGTTCCAGACGCTGTCTTGGATCCGTCTGTGTAAGTCTCTATCGCAGATTCTCGTTTAGAATTTCTCCCGATTCCCAAGCACTTCTGCTGAGAATCGTGGTATTATATCTACTTGACGTTAAAGTCCAAATAGGGGACTATGTAGTCCGAATTACTAGGAATTGTGTTATGGTCGTTTAGGATGCTAGCGTGGCCCATATTTCCACGAGCCAGTTGCGAGGATTCCCTAAATGCTGCTTTGACCGCCATCAGCTTCCCAAATATATCAACGGGAAGAAGATGGAGCATAGTTTCTAGTGCAGCTGTAGGAGTGGTTCTAGGGGCGCCCGTTATACAGACGCATGATAGTCTTCGAACCCTCTCAAGTATAGCAATGTTGTTTTCCTTGTACAGTGCCATCCACCAGACTAGTACTTCGTACATAAGGATATGTCTAACGACTTCCGTATATACCCAGTGAGCAATCCGGGGCTGGAGACCCCAGTTTGGGCCTATAGCCTTCCTACATGAATAGCAGAGGCCCTATACTGCTATAAAGCAGATATTACCGCCATCCAGAAAGTGCGATGGGATGGGCCGGGCAAAAAGAGGATGAAAAACTGTGACATCTACTACGGTGATTGCTGCAGAGGCAACAGGCAACGCTTATTCGGATGCGGATTTGTTATACGCGGCAGACTTATGCAAGAAGTCTTAAGCTTACCACACGTAAGCGAGCGTATTATGACTATCCGGATCAAGGCTAAATTCGCTAACATAAGCCTAATATGTGTTCATGCCCCCACGGAAGAAAAGAACCCTGCCACCAAAGAGTGTTTCTACGAGCTCCTCGACAAAACATATGAGCAATGTCCTAAATACGACGTTAAAATCGTATTGGGCGATTTTAACGCCAAAATAGGAAAGGAGGACGTCTTTGGTAGGGCAGTCGGTAAGCATAGCCTACACGACACCACGTCTGATAACGGACTAAGGCTAATTGAATTCGCTATGGAGCGAAATGTCACCATAGCAAGCAGACATGGCGGTCCAATGATCATGTAACGATCAACCAAATTGATCATATTGCGATCGACGCAAGGCATGCCCCCAGTATTCTGGATGTCCGGACCTTCCGAGCGGCCAACATAGACTCGGATCACTACCTTGTCGTAACCAAGGTACGAATGCGGATATCCCAATCTGAGCAACAAAGAAGAATCACTGTGAGAAAATTTAACGTCGAAAAGCTACAAAGTAGAGGGAATCATCGCCGTAGGTGGCGCGCACAAGTTCTAGGGGACCTCGAGCAACTTGGAATGCGCAACAGGAGGCAATTAGCTAAAGACCGAGCTTAATGGAGAGGCTTGTTGGTTGATGCCCAGGTTCACCCCGAACTGTAGCGCCACCTAAGTAAGTAAGTACATACGGGTCCGTTGTATGGTGGATGAAATCCAAAGAGGGCACAACCATCAACAAACCTGAAACCTTGGAATCGCAGGTACTATACATACATACCTATTCCACAACAGCTATAGATGCCATAATGGGACCCACTCCGTTACATATGTATATTCATAAAAAATCGGCAATTCGCAGTGCAGTTAATCTTCGAAAGTTGGGATCATGTGGATCTCATGGATCTATTGACCGACTTCTCCGAGCTAGACATGCTAAGCACGGTTTCCGACTTTACGCCTAAATCACTCTACTTTGGTAGAAGGTTTGAGATTGAGATCCCAAGCCATGATATATGGAATAATGGCGGACCGTTGCTTGATCCAAAAGAAATCGTGTGGTATACCGACGGATCAAAAATGGATTCAGCAGTTGGCACCGGTGTGTGTTTGCACCCAATTATAAAATTTCGAAATCACTTGGAAAGAGTCCCAGTGTTTTCCAGGCCGAGCTTTACGCTATTGAGACTTGCGCTAAGATAAACTTGCACTCAGGCATCAAATGTGCATCTATCCACATACTCACCTATAGCCAAGCGGCGCTTAAAGCACTGATATCCCATTTGATCAGCTCAAAATCAGTTCTAAGCTGTTTCGATAATTTACAAAACTTAGCCCGACATAATAAAGTAAAGTTGTGGTGGGTACCGGGTCATGTAGGCGTTGACGGTAACAAATGATGACTCTAGAGAGATAACAGGAAGCCCCAGCGAGGAACAGCAATCATCAGCCGCCCGAGTATAAAGGAAAACAATTTACATCGAAGTGTTTTCAACCACTGTACCAAAGGAAAGTTCCTGCCTGTTAGTACAATAGAAGGGAGAGTCTGAGTGCTCAGGGATTTGGGTTTCCTTTTTATTAAAAAAAAAACTGGTGGAAGGAGCATGTTAAGAAAAAAGAGAAGGGCTTAACCTGAAACTCAGAAAAATGTATTGGTTTATTGGAAAAAAATCGGAGCTATCCATAAGCAATAAGCTGCTACTTTACCTCCATGTTCTAAAACTAGTAGTGACATATGGAATCCAGCTTTGCTGCTATACTAAGATAACGAATTTACATGTCATACAAAGGTTTAAAAATAAAGTCCTAAGATCCACCGCAAATGCATACAAACGCACTGAAAACATCCACAAGGACTTGAATGTTAAACTATTGTCTGAGGAAGTAACTCAATGTATTTGCAGAAAAATATCACTAATGACTACACCAACATGAAAACAGTGAAATCCGGAGCATAGTGAACTTATCGGAATCCAGACGACTCCGGAGAACATTACCCGTAGACCTCGCTTTTCGTTTATGAAGTCAACTATACCATAGTGGAAAAACGCTAATGCGCACGGGAAACAGTCCCTCACTGTTTCTAGTAGTGTGAGACTCACTACTCACTAAAAAAAAACACCTTTAACCCCTTCTTTCTATTGTACTTGACACCATCCACTCCGGACCCGCTTATCAAATTACTTCAGAGTCGTGTCGTTTTCTTTTCCCTCTGGGGATTATAATTAAAAAAAAATAATTAGTCAAAAACTGTTGAACTGTAAAATGTTACCGCGAGAATGTTTTTCTTGATAGTGTAATAAGTCCATTCAGCACTATGCATTAGATGTGGATATGTATTAACAGTGAGGTGCAAGTGCACTGCGACCTTTAAAAGATCTATTGTGCCCCCCATACTACGGCTCTAGCCGATGATATACTCGGTCAAGAGCACTTCCTACAGACCAGCTGCAACAACAAACGGGAGTAGATTCAGTGGATCCAGCGAAGGTAAATCCATTTCTAATAGGAGGTAGGCGCCTAGGTGATTTCTTCTTTTGCGGATCAGTGCTTCGCATTCCATAAGAAGGTGCGCTGGTGTTTCCGCGAAGTCCCTGCAGAACCTGCAGTGTCCATCTTCCCCTATTCCCAGTTTCCTAAAGTGCTCCTTGAGTCTACACTCTACAGTGACCCGTTAGCATCCCCGCCAAGATGCGAAGTCGATTCTTACTAACTCTTAGGCAGGCTTTGCTTCTTTTCTGGTTGTATTTCCCCAGAAGTTCTTTTGTCTGTCTTAATTGGGGGATATCATCCCAATGTGTGGCCGATTTGTTCTCTTTCTCTTTCATTAAGTCTTCCCGTATTTTGTGGGGTCCTATCCAACAAAAGGGTTTTCTAGTCCAAGGAACGGCGTGTCTGATCCGTTTCTAGCTAGTTCATCAACTGCTTCGTTCCCCTCCACTCCAATATGTCCTGGTACCCAATGGAGAGTTACTTTATTTCTCCCAGTTTGTTGATCCTAGTGAGACATTCCCATACCGGTTTGGATCTGATCTCGTGTGAGGTCAGTGCTTTAATAGCGGCTTGGCTGTCTGACAGTATTGCGATGTCCTGCCCACGATATTTCCTGTCTACGTTGACTTGCGCGCATTTTTCGATCGCGTGAACTTCTGCTTGATATATACTGGGGAATTGACGTTTGATCTGTCAAAGTGGATACAAGCTTAAAAAAGTGCTCCTATAAAAAGGCTTTAAAATTTAAGAAAAAGTGCACAAATTTTTTTAAAAATATTTTATTAAAAAACTTCTCAACTTACAATTACATTTTTTTTTTTTTCCGAGAGTAGGTGAAAATCTTCAAGAAGACACTATGAGGATCGACAGCGCGTGCTCATAGTAGTGTGGGATTCTTACCCACTACAAAACCTCCCTTCAAAACAGACTTGTTTTCATTTTTACTACAACTAAGTATTCGACTTATAAAGTAGTTTTCGTTTCACGAAATAAGGACGTTTTGCAGGTACCTTCCCATTAGAAGTTCCTGCTAGCTCCGCAGTTTAGACGCGGTTACTTATCGCGCTAAGTCTAAAGGTTTTGTTCTTTGTAGACGGTGTAGTAAGTTTCTTTCATCCAAAACTTGGAGGACTGTTATATTAACGTGACTTTCTAGTCGACTTTTATGTTTTCTCGCGTAGTTTTTGATTTCGTCTTCGACTGTTTTAATGCCAAGATCTCTGTGGATATCGCTATTTCTGATATACCATGGCGCATTTACAATACCTCTTAGCACTTTGTTTTCAAAAGATTGTAAAATTTGAATATTACTTATTTTGGTACAACCCCAGAGTTGTATACCATATGTCCATACAGGCTTTAGCACTTGCTTCTATAAAAGCAGTTTGTTCTCTATATTAAGCTTGGAATATTTTCCAAGTAACCAATACATTTCTCGATATTTGTTATCTAGTTCTTTGCGTTTTTTCTTAACGTGCGTTTTCCATTTCAGCTTTGCATCAAGTGTCATTCCAAGATACTTAGCCTCGTTTGCAAACGGAATTTGAACCGAGTTTGAAAAGATCGGCAGATTATTTACTCTCTTATAAGTAAAATTTACATGAACAGATTTGGTCTCGTTGAGTGCGATTCGCCAAACCTTTGTCCATTCATTTACTCTATCCAAAACTTCTTGCAATTTTTCTGTAGTATCTTCGACCGTTTTACCTACTGCCAAGATAGCAGTGTCATCGGCAAATGTAGCTAGCTCAGTGCCTTCTACTTGCGGTATATCACGAGTGTATAATAGATATAAGACCGGACCAAGAACGCTTCCTTGCGGCACCCCAGCCGTCAAGGAATACGCTTGAACAAATCTTTTTTTCTTCAAGTGACTTTTCGATTACATGTGTTATTCGATGTACTTGTTCAACTGTAGAATGCTTACTTCTGAATCCGAATTGATGATCCGGAATGAGATGCCTCTCTTCTATAACCGGCTGTATACGCCTAATCAAAATTCTCTCGAACACTTTGGATATGATTGAAAGAAGCGAAATCGGTCTATAAGACGTTTTTTCATTCGGCGGTTTTCCGGGCTTAAGGACCATTATGACTTCGGCCACTTTCTATTGACTGGGAACATATTCTAGTCTAAGCGCGGCGTTTATAATGAACAGAAGCTTCATTAGACCTTTTCTCGGAAATGCTTTAAGAACCTCTCCCGTGATTAGGTCGTATCCAGGAGCCTTCTTAGGTTTAAGTTTCTTTATTTCTTCCTTAAGTTCGGTTAGTGTTGCATTTCTTATTATACGATTGTCAATATACGACGCATTTATATTTTGAATAAGAGCCTGTCCATCAAGCGGTTTGAAAGTTTCTTCCAGGTGGTCGGCAAAAACTTGCGCTTTCTCTTTATCATGCCTGGCCCATTCGTCTTGATTTTTCCTAATTGGGGCGGCTTGAATTTGAGGTTTTTTAATACCTTTTATAGCTTTCCAAAGCGAATAATTAGAATCTTTTTCTGCCGTTAAGCTTTCTAGGTGAGTTTGCATTTCATTATTCTTAAGGTCTTTAATAGATCTTTTTAATAAGTTACACAAACGGTTAAGATGTGCTTTATGTTGCGGAGCCCGAGTTTGTTGCCATTTTTAATTACAATTACATTGTTCAATCAATTTCTGTGTAAGTCTTACCAATTAAGAGAAATAGAATCCAGATTTGTTGTAACCCGAAAACTAACCTCAACAAATGAATAAGAGAGGTCTGCTTGAAACTTCGCCCGACCAAACTAGAGAGGAAAAGCGCAGAACCTTTGTAGCGTCAACACCTTCGCCACCACCAGAACGTCTTAGTATGGAATCATCCTCAATAATAAAACTCGTCAGGGAACTCCCGTCAAAAGCTGACTTTCAAGTACTTCACGCAGAACTTACTGGCTTGAAAGTAAAGTACGACGAAATGTCTGCCAAAGTTGCTCAACCGGAACACCAAAATAATGCAATGGAGGATCAAATGGACAAGTTGGTACAGAAAAGTCTGGAAACAAATGTTGTGGTGCACTTGCCTGCAGAAGTCAATACGGACATGAAGGATAAAGCAAAGTCTGTTTGCACCAGCCTGTTGGGCACTGCTGATGCATGTTCCGTAATTGACTATGCACATGCGGTATCTTCTCCTGGCACACGTACTGCAATGATAATTGTAAAAATGAAGTCGCGAAATGATGCTTGGACAATACTCCGAAATGCAAAAAAATTAAAAGGCACACAAATCCACATTCACAAAGATCTCCCGTACAACACGCTTCGTAGGAAAAACAACTTGCTACCAATTGCCAAATTTCTTCGCGATAGGATTCCTCTTGTGAACACCCAGCTAAAAGACGATAAGCTACTCATTTCGAAAAACACTCTCACATTTGGCGCACGGCTTGAGATGTGGCAAAAACGACCCGATGGTGGTGCTACGCACAATTTTCAGCGGCGATTTTAAATTGTTTTCTAGCTTTCAACATTTTATGAATGAAGTCCAACGAGCTAACAAGAACGTAAACAATGTCAAACACAAAACGTCAAGTTTGGCGTCGGAAGTTGGCAACGTTTCATCGCTTCAAATTTGCGAAACAGCCGCTGTGCAACATGCAGAAAATTTGGGGGCGCACACAAGCATGCGCGCGAGATAACAAGCAGGTGATCGTTTACACTATAAATTGAATTGAGACGGTCCCGTCTACCAGAATCAGATAAAATGTTTAGATTTAAAAATATTAGGATATAATGTCGCAGGATTCAAAAATAAGTTTTTTGAAATGAAGTTTTTTGATTATGTAAAAAGTTTTGATATATTTGTAATTTTTGAAACACATGTTTTAGAAGATGAGGAAGAAAAATTTAAAGCAATATTTAGAAACTATGAATTAAAGTGGATTCCAGCAGTGAAAGTAAACACTTTTGGAAGAGGAAGTGGAGGGGAACTACTAGGCTATAGAAAGTGCCTGGAAGGAGTTGTTTTGAATTTCAAGCGAGCTGAAGAAATGGATGTCTTAGAGATAAAAACCAAAGGTTCTGACCTCTTTATTGTACCCATTTACCTGAACTGTAATCACTGGAAAAGGGATTATGACCAGCTTTGCGACGCATTACAGGATTTTGGGTCAATGGATTTGCTTCTTGTTGGTGATTTTAACGCAAGGATTGGAATGTCGCAACATAATTTTGTAAGTGGATCTGTAACAACAAATATTAATCCGACCCGCAAATCAAAAGATGAAGTGTGTGATGGGAAAGGGACTAAAATACTGGAAACTGCTGATGCTTTAGACGCAATGATTTTAAATGGAAGCTGTAAAGGAGACCCGAATGGCGAATATACGTTTATTCGAGGAACGGCGTGTTCAGTTATTGATTACTGTTTTATGTCGGGGAAGTGGTGCTCTATTCTGAGCAACTTCAGTATAGCTGCACAAGTTTTCTCAGACCACATGCCCTTGGAAATTTCATGCATAGTTCAGGAATCGAAAGAAGCGCTCAGCACGAAGCAACTGAGACAACTGCCAAAGTTGATATGGAGAGATCGATTTCAAACTATATTTCAAAATAATTTAGATCAGAAAATTGTTCAACGAAGATTGGAAAACAAGCCACTGCACACGGAAGATCTTACTCGAATTATAATTGAAGCTGTTCCAACAAACACTACAGGAAAGCGTAAGGGTACTCACAAAAAGGTCTGGTTTGACGCTGAATGCTATAAAGCCCGAAAAAAATCCTTTTCGTTTCTTAGGCTCTTAAGGAACTACAATACCACATTTTTTTAAAAATATGTATGCAGTCGCCAATAGGGACTTTAAACATCTCTGTTTTGTAAAAAAAAACAACTGGAGCAATAAACCGTAGCCGTTTTAAATTCGTCAAGGTCCTCAGCAGAATTTTGGAAAGCCGCCAAAAATATCACCGGGAGAACCAATATCATTTCATCATCCTTACAAGCATCTGAACTTCGGGACTATTTTAAGAACCTGCTTAACACCCCGCAATTTTCGCCTCTTCCTCAATACGCTAATATTTTTTTTACAGATGATCTCCTAGATGCTCCATTTACAATTTCTGAAGTGCAGAGTGCAATCGCAAAATCGAAAGTTGGTAAAGCTCCAGGAGACGACCGAGTTCCAGCTGAATTCTTTAAAACTTGTTCAACTGAATTCCTGTCCGCATTAACCAAGGAATACAATAGGATATTTGAGACAGCGAGTGTTCCAAATAGCTTTAAAAGAGCAATAATATTTCCCCTACACAAAAAAGGATCATACGATAACCCTAAAAACTATCGAGGCATCTCATTCCTGAATACATCAGTGAAGTTGTTTAGTGCTATGATTTTCAACAGGCTAACGCAGTGGATTGAGAATAAGAAGATTCTGAATGAATTTCAAGCGGGATTTAGGAGAAACTATTCATCTTTAGACCAAATATTCATCCTGACGAACATTGCGGAGAGCTTCAAAAGAAGAAACAAGAAGTTATATGCTTTCTTCGTTGACTTTCGCGCTGCTTTTGATTCTATTGCACGTGAAGCACTTTTTTATAAGCTATTTAAGATGGGAATCTCAGGCAAAATTGTCATTTTATTACAAGCGATGTACGAAAACGTACGACTATGAATGATCCAACTATAATATTCCCGGTTATGAACCCTACTCCAACTGCAATAATTCGTATAGCTCAGGTGGTGTCGTAGTATATATTAAAAAGGATTACGAATGCGAAGTAATTAAAATTAGTCTTATTAGTGCCGACATTTTAAAAATTAGTTGCTATATCTATGGGGAAAAATTTACCATACTGTGTGTTTATCGTCTCCATGAAAACAACTTGAATAAGAATGTTTTTATTGAACAATTGAACCTTATTCTTAAAGATATAAAGACAGCAAACTTATTGATTGTAGGAGATATAAATATAGATATCTTGAAAAGTAATGCAGATTCCGATAATTACTTAGTATTAATGTCATCTTTTGGCTTGGAATCTCTTATCATGGAGCCAACTCGTATCACTGATAAAGCACAGACGTGTATCGATCATATTTTTGTAAGAGTGACCTCTCATTTTAGGCATAAATTATCTGGTGATGTATTAGATTATAAAATTACTGATCACTGCATGACTAACTTAAATATAGAAAGCATTCAATTAGATAATTTTGATAAATATGTACCTTTTAGGGAAACTACTAAAATTGATCATAACAAGCTAGTGGATTGTTTGCTTTTTGAATTCTGGGAGCCTGTTTATGAAGAAAGTAATCCCTCAAAGGCTTACGATATTTTCATCAGTATTCTTAAAACTCATATTGACGATTGTACAGGTTCTGTTAAACAAAAAAAATCAAAATTAAAACGCCTAAGGCCGTGGATAAATAGAGAATTACTAATTAAAATAGCTAAAAACAACTCAATTAGAAAAAAATGCAAACGTCATCCCTGTAATCAGAAATTAAAAAAGTATTACCTACAAATAAATGATGAGGTCAAGAAATACGTCAAACTTAGTCGTGATAAGTATTATACTGATAAGTTCCAGAATTGTAAAGGCAATGTAAAAGAAGAATGGAGAGTTGTGAATAATATCCTTAACAATCAAAAGGATAAAGACAAAGTCCTTAAAATTGAAGTGGAAGGTGCGATAAGTACTAGCCCAACGGACATTGCCAACAATTTTAATAAATTCTTTGTGTCTATCGCTGCTAAATCGAAACCCAGTCCTCCACAATACAATTGTAGTTGCAATATATATGCAGATGTAGTTGAAGACAGATCTGTAAGCAATAGTTTTGTTTTCAAACCTTTTACTCCATTTGAAATTCACAAATGTATAATGTCTCTTGATAAAAAATATTCCAGTACTTCTGATAAAATAACTAACTGTCTTTTAAAACGTATTTCACTGTATATTGTTGATGTATTGTGTCATTTATTTAATTTAAGTATTAATTGTGGTATTTTTCCGTCATCGTTAAAAAGTGCTGAAGTTATTCCTGTGTTCAAAAAAGGAAATCGAATTTCAATGACCCAATATAGACCTATCCCTATACTCCCAACGTTCTGCAAACTATTTGAGAAACAAATCAAAGTACGCGTAGTATCATTTTTGAACAAAACTAATTTCTTTAGTGATCAACAATTCGGCTTTCGTGAGGGTAGATCTCCTGAAGATGCCATTCTCAAATTATGTAGTGAAATCTATGATAGCTTCAATAATAATAACACCAGTCTTGTTCTCTTCATTGATATGACAAAAGCTTTCGATATGGTCAATCATGATATACTGCTAAATAAATTATACAAATCTGGAATGAGAGGCGCAATACACAATTGGTTTTCATCTTACTTGACAGATAGAAGTCAACGAGTAAAACTTGACGGAATATACAGCAATGAGTTAAAAACGACTATTGGTGTACCTCAAGGATCAGTTCTTGGGCCAATATTATTTTTAATTTATATCAACTCGTTATTCTATCAAAACGTCAATGGTCGAATTACTGCTTTTGCTGATGATATGGCATTTACATATGCAAACAACAGCCTATTTGATTCAGCGGTAAAATTGCATATGGATCTTCATATATTGCGACAGTGGTTCGCTAAGCATGAGCTACTTATAAGCGAAAAAACAAAGCTAATGATATGTAATTTGAAAGGTCCCTGTCCACTTGATTGTAATGTTATGTTTCACTCCACTGCTTGTACGAAATCGTCCATATGTGTTCATGCGTGTGACAAAAAAAACTTTTGCGAAGATTCAGAGTGCAATTCCAATTGTTTCAAAATAGAAGGTGTTGAGAGATACAAGTATCTAGGGGTAATGATAGATAAAAATTTAACTTGGAAAGCACACATAGAAGATTTAAAAAATTATATGTTATGTGTTACTCGTAAAATGTATCTTTTAAAACCACATTGTTCAAAGAAAATTTTACTAATGATTTACTATGGACTTGCACACTCTAAGTTACAATATGGTATTGTAAGTTGTGGTGGAACCTACAATATCACGATCGAAATATTAAATATTGCCCAAAAACATCTTATGAGGATTATACTTAAAGTAAATAGATTAGCCAACAGTTGGCCACTATTTCTTAGCCTACGTGTTCTACCAATAAGACATCTGTATATCTATAAGGTTCTCAAAGTTTTTTTCATGCGAAGTGGTTACAGTGCTACTCTCAGAAGCTCAAATACACACGGACTAAGAATTAATAGTATGGCTTTAGTAAACATCCCTTTAGCTAATAAAACCCATTTCTGGAAATTTTATACTACGGCAGCATCAAGGCATTTTAACAAACTACCTATTGAATTACGATTAATAACTCAACCCAATATGTTCTTAAGCGAAGTAAAAAAATTTATTTTTAGTATGGATAGTTCTGCAGTCAAAATTTTTTTAAACAATTCTCTGTGATTTGTAAATTATGTTTGTAATGTACTTAATGTAGTCTATTTTCATCATTATTTTTGTTATATCTGAAATTTTCTTTTAATGTTATTGTTGAATTTACCCCACATAAAACACGAAATATAATATATTGTAATAATTCAATTGAAGGATCATTCGCCTCTAGTCACTTAAGTACTATAGAATGATGCCTATTTATTCGTTTGAAATTGTTAGTAATTGAATTGTTAGTGTTGGAGATGGAATATGAACGGTTGCCTAAACTAGTGCTTAAGAGAGCTATATCAACAAGGGGAAACCTTATCGAAAAGTGGGAAGAGCTGGGGGAGAGTTTTGGTGAAAACGTGAGAATTGCAGCAGATATTAACCCTGCTGAGTTAAGGATGATATTTAAAAAACTTTTAGAGAGAGCAAGCTTCACTACTTATGATTGTTGCAAAACAGAAGCTGAAACTTCCCAGAATGATTTACAGCAAACTCAACTATAATCTTCAACAATATACGTACTTTCTCAATCGATTTCCGCTGAATATGATTAGCCTAATATTTAAACTAAGAGGGGAAATAATAAATTTAAATTACATCCCACATCGACCAGACCGGTCAGTTCTATGTGACCTGTGTAATCTTCAAGAAAGGGAGGATGTATACCACTTTATTGCCAGATGCCCTATCTTAAGTGAGTTTCGTGTGAGATACTTTGGCGCAACTGCATTGGATATGAATGAGTTCTTGAACATTTTGAACGGCAACCTTGGTTGGGAAGTTTTATATAAATATGCATTAACCGCATTTACCTACAGAGCACGTATTATAGAAGGAGACTTTTAAATATCAATGTGTATTAAAATATAAATGCGAAAAATAAATTGTCAATCTGGTAGACGGCCGTGGGCCAAACCATATTTAACTTAAGATTATGAAATTGTATTGAAGTTTAAATAAAGTTTCAAAACTAAACTAAACTAACTATGCTCAAGCCTATGTCTGCTTTTGCATGTACTCATAGACTCTTGATGCTGGATTCACATAAGTGCAAAAGAGAAAGAAAATTCGGAAGGTTACGTTAGGTAAGGTGACTGTCCTGACGGGGTCAGGACACACTTAGACCACTTGGGTCCCAGGATAGACACACATGGACCCAGCTTAATAGGATACGGACTCAGCACGGCCGCTGTGGTGACATGTTGTTTAAATGGGGAGCAACCTCATCAAGTGCATGCGATTGCGGGGAATCTCGCCAAACTATAAGCCACATTATTTCCAGCTGTCCTCTATTCATGTTCAATGCCAACCTCAATGACGTACACCACATCAACCCGGACGCCCTCCTATGGCTAACCAACCTCAACATAAAACTTTGACGACAAACGTCTGCAATGAGTGCTTCACGTATATGTTCTGCTACGTTATGTATCCTTCATCTATGTTATTAACTTTTATATTATGTTTTCTCTAACTATGTATGTTAAACTCTCTCATAATTGTGTAATTAATGTTATTTGCTATGTTTATTATAATATGTATTTCGTACAATCTGTTATTTCCATACGATAAATAAATAAAAACCACTTGGGTCCATTGTGATACCACGTAAAGTTAGAGCCGGAGGAATCACCGGTTACCAGGGAACCTTAACCTTTCTCACGAGGGTATTGGCTGAAAGTGGCTGTGCCTGAAGTGGCTAGAAAGGGTGACTGACTCTATCAACTCTAAAGTCAATGTGTACCGGATAGGTATAGTGTACAAAGAAGTATTGCAGGTGATTGATTCAATCGAACCCCTTGTACTGTTGTGTAAGTTATATTGGCAGGTCTAAGTGAACCGTGCAGGTGTAGATATGCATAAGCGTAGTAGAGTGACTGATTCAATCGAACTCTAAGTACTACTTTGCTTGGGTGTTGACTAGGAAGGGTGACTGTTTCAATCAAACCCTTCATACCTAGGTGGAGCATGCAGGTATAGAACTGCATAAGCCTACTAGAGTGACTGATTCAATCGAACTCTAAGTACTGCTGTGCATAAGGTTTTGACTATGTAGGTTGACTGCTGCAATCGAATCCTTCATACCTAGGTGGACCGTGGAAGTAGTGGGTAGTGCATAATAGAAAACGAGGTGACTGATACAATCAAACCTTGCACTCATATGCAATCGAACTTTGGGAATTGGTTTGGCTTGGTAGTGTAACTGATTCAATCGAACCCTTAGTACCTAGTTGCACCGTGTAGGTGGGGTGCATGGGAGTAATAGAGTTCATTGACTCTATAATGAACCGAGTATGGGCTCGTTATCACACGTTGCAAAAAACCGAAAGATAATTTATATTTCCTTTATTACTTACAGACTTAACGTGTACTTAACTACTTATTACAAATAGTATATTTTATGTCGACCGAACTGCTGCCGCGTGGTTCTCCTGTTGAGGGTTGATGATGGACTACGTGACTCAGGCAAATGTCTCCAATAACTATTTTGACATTTAGCCCTTTTGACTGCGCGGATGTGGTCGCTACGTAGATGTTGGCGAATAGCATTGCCAGACCGCCACAACTCAATCAAGCTGTTGTTTCCTCTAAATCAGTTAGATTTCAATATGAATCTATATAAGTTTATAAAATCTATGTAAGACAGGTCACTTAGGTCTTTAAAGAAGTATTCACCTAATAGTTTCTTCCTCAGGGTAGCTAGCGCTGGGTATATGCCGAGGAGGTGGAGACTATTCTCCTCCTCCTCTTCATCTCTGCAGCTTCTATACAGAAATCAGTTGCTAGGAATCCCATTCTAGTGGCATGTCTACCTAACAAACAGTGTCCTGTGATTATTCCTACTGTGAGGCTTAGATTCCATCTACTTAATGAAATGAATTTTTTGGTTTTCTTTACGTCTAGTAGAGACCAGATCTTTCGGGTCGATACGCACGTAGCTAGATTACTCCATCTATTCTTTACAATAGCTTGCGCTTCGTTAACCCTTTCGGTATTTTGTTGCCATATGGCAACACTGATACTTAAAGCGCGCATTTTCTCTGTGACCAGGGCTGCCGAAGTGACTACTTAGGGAGTATTCGTACTCCCCTCTCATACACCGTACTCCCTTTAAAATATTTAGTTTTTTTCAAACAGATACGTACTAATTTGAGTATTTTGTTTATTAAATCGTACTTTGTTAACCGTTCGATGTCAGGAAAGGTCTTAGCCATGACGCGCTATCATGCGCTCTCTTTAATATAATACTTGAACGAAATGTGCGGAACTCACAAGCCAACACCGGAGGCACAATCTATTACAAGTCTGTACAACTGCTTGCATACGCCGACGATATACACATTATTGGAAGAACTCAGCGGTCTGTCACCGTTGCGTTTGCAAGCATTGAGGCGGAAGCGGCCAAAATGGGTTTAGCGATAAACGAGGGCAAAACCAAGTATATGCTGTCAACAAGAAGGGAAAGCAAACACCGACGAATTGGACAAAACGTCACAGTGTGCAGCTATAACCTCGAGGTAGTAAGAGAATTTATCTACCTTGGCTCTGCTATAAATTCCGAAAACGACACCAGCGCAGAAATCAAACGAAGAATAACTCCAGCCAATCGCTGTTTTTTTGGGCTTATGAGGCAATTCAACAGTAAAGCCCTGTCACGAACAACTAAGGAGACTCTGTATAAGACCCTGATCATCCCAGTCCAGCTTTACGGCGCTGAAACATGGACTTTATTAAAAGAGGATGAAGATATCCTTGTGGGCGCCGTGGCGTAAGTGGTTAGTGTGTCGGATCACTACGCACGAGGTTCCAAGTTCGAATCCCAGAAAACCCGAACACGTTTTTTCACGGTCCCACCTCTCACGAGCGTCTGACAAACATCCGAGAGAATGGTTGTCACTAAAAAGCTTCTCAAATCGACGTTCGGATTTGGCATTAAAAAAAAAAAACTGTAGGTCCCTTACATTCGTGTGAAAAGTATAATGCACACAACATGAGTGGTTGTGAGAAGCTAGGCCCTGGCACTTTAAAGAGCTGTTGCACCAAATATTTGTTTTGTTTTATTTTGAAGATATCCTTGGTCGCTTCGAGAGAAAAATTCTTCGTAAGATTTTCGGTCGCGTTTGCGTTGACGGGTTTGGAATGAGAAAATTCAATCACGAACTATACAGCGACATCGACCTAGTCAAAAAACTGCGTATTGAACGTCTGAGATGGCTAGGACATGTAGAACGAATGGACACCAACGCTCCGGCCCGAGAGTATTCGAATCTAACCCAGAGGGACGACGCAGCAGAGGGAATCATCGCCGTAGGTGGCGTGCACAAGTTCAAGGAGACCTCGACCAACTTGGAGTGCGCAACGGGAGGCAATTAGCTAAAGACCGAGCTAAATGGAGAGGCTTGTTGGTTGATGCCCAGCTTCACCCCGAACTGTAGTGCCACCTAAGCAAGTAGTAACACCGAGGGTACAATCTTTTAAATATCTGTACAACTATTCGCTTACGCCGATGACATTGACATAGTCGGAAGAACTCAGGGGGCGTTTGTGGGGCATTTGTGAGTATTAAGGTCAAGGCATCGAAGATGGGTTTAGCGGTCAATGAAAGCAAAACTAAATATATGCTGTCTACAAAAGGACACCCAACATCGGCATCTTGAACAGAATGTCACAGAAGACAGACACAAATTTGAGGTAGTAAAGGACTTTGTCTACCTAGGCTCTATGGTGAGCTCCGCAAATGACATCAGTGGGGAGATGAAACGAGGGCAATTGAGTAACAAAGATCTATCTCCAACTACTAAGGTAACTCTGCAGAAGACACTAATCATCCCAGTCCTGCTGTATGGCGCAGAGGCATGGGCTTTGTCAAAATCAGATAAGAATGGCCTTGGTTATTTTGAGAGAAAAGTTATTCGAGCGGTCTTTGGTCACAAGTGGAGAGGGACCTCAACCAACTTGCGTGCGCAACTGCAGGCAGCTGGCTCATAACCAAGCTTGCTGGAGAGGTTTGTTGCTTGAGGCCCAGGTCCACCTCGGACTGTAGCGTGACCTAAATAAGTAACACAAGTAATATTTAAATCAGATGTAAAAATAAATGTAATGAAGATATATTTTTAAATGATTTACATGTTTGGTTTGCAATGCTTGTTTTTTGTACTCCCCTCGGACAAAAAATACTCCCCTGTGAACTTCTAAAATACTCCCATTAATAAATTTAAAATGGTAGCCCTGTCTGTGACCTTTTTTTCGTTTTTGTCCTTTTCTTAACACCTTGCGGTATATGTTCAGTCATTTGAGGCAAATAAATTGGTTACTGTTGCCGCCAGTATGCTTTTAGGTCTGGTGCGATGAAGGTCTGTTATTGTGTGAACATTTTTTGGAAGAAGACCATTGTTATTCTTTCTTTTGTATTTAGATGATCATCAAATACATTTGAGTTTTCAAATACAATTTGAAGGCAATAAAAAAACGTTGCGTATAAGTTGAGTTATATCGAATTTTTAATTTATTTCGTTACCATTTCAGATAGTTATTGCTATATGGCAACGATTCCAAAAACCACTTTAGGACCGATATTAAGCAAAGATTCTTTTTCAACGTTGTTACTAGAAACCTCAGTAACAACAAAAAGAAAAAAATACATTTTTTACCCTTACAACAAAAAAGACGTACCGAAAGGGTTAAACATGCGAAGTTTCATCGTTTGTATTGGGTGTGCCGGTACCTCTCTATTGGCAGCTAGAGGTAGTATGGTGCCTTGTTTATCTAGTTCATCCCCTTTACAATTGTCTGGAATATCTCTACGTCCCGAGACCCAGTACAGAGTGAAATTGCATCTGACCGCTGCTTCACGAACAACCGATATTTCCGCTTGAAATATACTGCAGTGGTCCGGAAGTTGGAGAGCTACGTTCATCAAAGGTACTTCAGAAAATATACCCAGTATAGATTTCGATTGCGGCGTCATTTAGAATGATACCGTCATCCTATGCAGATCTGTCAGGGATGGTGGTGTTATATTTGATATCGAAATCGATAAATGGGGATATGTAATCTGTTTCGCTGAGATTGGAGTTTTGTAGAATTTTCATGTGGCCGATTTGTGAGCTTGACCACTGGAGAGATTCACTAAGTCTTAGGGCTGCTTTAGATGCTACCATTTTCCCAAAGATATCAATTGGAAAAATGTTAAGTAGAGTTTCTAAGGCGGCTGTGGGAGTGGACCTGAGAACCCCTGTGATGCACCTGCATGCTAATGGTTGTACTCTTTCGATAGAGTTTGTGTTCCACCTTGTTTCAAGTGCAGGCCACCAGACGAAAACGCTATAAAGCAGGATTGGTCTGATCACCGCCAGGTACAACCAGTGGACTATTTTTGGTTGAAGACCCCATTTAGGACTTGCTGCTTTCTTGGTTCGGTCTTAAATTTTCTGTTTCCAGTTAAGTTTACTATCAAGGGTTAGCCCTAAGTATTTTGAATTGTTTGTAAAGCTAAATTCCATGTTACTAAGCTTGGGTGGAGCTATGATCGGGATTTTGTATTTCCTAGTGAAAAGTACTAGTTCAGTTTTGGACGGATTTACGTTAAGCCCAACGCTGTCCGTCCATTTCGCTACTAAATTTAGTGCCGAATTCATTAGATCTCTAAGTGTTTGGCGGAATTTACCTGAAATGGCTATGGCGATGTGGTCAGCATATGCTACGGCCTTTAGCCTAATATCCAAAGTAGCGGAGAGAGAACACCCCCCTGGGCTGTGCCTCTTTGCGCCAACCTTTTAGTTAAGCAGTACCAGAGCTCGGACCGAATTTTTCTGCTGTTCAGCATTCATTCCATACTGATGCGTATGCAGCTTCCATTCGTGTGAAAAATATAACGCACACAACATGAGTGGTTGCGAGAAGCTAGGCCCTGGCACTTTAAAGAGCTGTTGCGCCAAATATTTGTTTTTTTGTATGCAGCAATCAACCTCCAGGTCAACGAGCGCTCTTATGATGGATTCTGTATTGACGTTATTGAAGGCGCCTTCTATGTCAAGGAAGACACCATAGTATATTCTTTAACGGTAAGAGATTTTTCAATGGTGGTTATTAACGAGTGTAGAGCTATTTCCACTGAAAATCCTTTCCGGTAAGCATGCTGGGAGATGAATAATGTTTGTATCTTGAGTCTTAAACGAATAAAGTTATCAACTAGCCTTTCTAAAGTTTTTAGGAACAAAGAGGAGAGGCTAATTGGTCTGAAATCTTTCGGAGTGTAGTGTGAGGTCTTACCGCATTTAGGGATGAAGACCGCTTTAACTTTTTTCTATGAGGGTGGAGTATAGCCGAATTTAAGGCGATTATTGAAAATCACGTAGAGCCTGGAGGCTAAGGGTCTTATGCCCTCTTGCAGTTTTACTGGTGTTATATCATCTAATCCTGGAGATTTAAACGGGAGGGAACTATTAGCAGCCCATTGAATTGTATGAGTGTTTATTATTCCAGCCGGAACATCCATGATTGAGTGGTGTTGAGGTCAAGATATGTTTGTTTCCTGGGAAATGAGAGTCCATGAGATGGTTCAATGTGTCTTCTGTGAACAAGGTCCAGTCTCCGTTAGGTTTCTGCATAAAGCTAAGGATATGAGGAGATTTCGAAAGTATTTTCCTCAATTTGCTCGAATCGTTTGTCCTTTCTATATTTTTACAGAATAATCTCCACGATCCTCGCTGAGCTTTCCTTGCCTCTCTTTTGACTGTTCTTATACTCGTAGTTATCCCAGTCTTCTGGAGATCGTGAAGACTTAGCTATATTGAACTGTTTCTACTATCATTTCGAAGGTTTGCTATGTTAGCATTCCACCAAGGTGATTTATTACCATTTCTGTGCCTGCTTATCGGACAAGATTTCAAGAAAGCTTTGTTCATAGTTTGGACACTTTATCTACCATCTGGTCGATTTTAGATAGTGAGTTCTCTATTTAAACATGTATTATAAACCTGCTAGTTAGTATTTCTAGGATTCCTAAAGGATTTTAGTGGGGGTTTGGTAAATTCGAGACTAAATTGTATGTAGGTATGGTCCAAAAAAGAAACATCTTTCGATACCATCCATTTACTAATAATTAGCTTTGGGAAGTTTGTGGTTAAAGTGATATCTAGTACTTCTTGCCTAATTTTGTTAGTAAAAGTAGGTTCAGAACCTATATTACATACTAGGAGGTTAGTTTCTAGGATGAAGTCGAAAAGACGCTCAACTCGATTATTTGTATCACTGCTTCCTCAAAGGTTGTGGTGGGCATTGGCGTCAGCGCCTATCACTGGGGGATGTAGCTTGTTTGGGTTGATTTTACCGCTTCGCGTATATTCGATGTTGGTAATGGGCCTGTGTCTTCGTAGGGCAAATATGCTGACGAAATCCATAGTCTTTCTTCCCCACCGCGGTCTAACTCCACACATGCGAATTCCGAGTCGCTGAAATTTGGTAAGAAAAAGGCTTTTAGGTTATTTTTCGCTAGAATGCAGGATTTTAGTTTACCTGATCCTTTGGCATAAAGCAAGGAATTATTATTTGTCCTTAATCCAACTATGCGGTTATCGCTTGTCACCCAAGGTTCCTGGATAAGGGCAATGTCCTCTCCTCCTGACTTCAGGCGGAGCAAAGATTAGCAGAAGCTTCTATTGAGTGATGTAGATTAATCTGTACCAGTCGGAGCATCATTGCTGATTGGCACAGATGCCTCTATTACTATGGTATCACCATCCTCTGACTCAGAAGATTCACAACTATTATGCTTTGGCAGCTTCACTGTCTCTTTCTCACCTGCTGACTCAGGTGGTGTTCCGGGTGGTTCAATTATTACTTTTACACCTACTGACTCAGCTGGCGTTTCGACCTGGGTCGAAGTGGAAGCCGTCGGTTTTGAGTGAGACGGAAGGCTATCTGGTTCGATGTCCAATCCAAGGCTACTGAGAGAGGAAACCATAGCTGAGAAGAGCCTCTCGTCTTTCTCATGGACTTTCGGCACCAGTTCTTCCATGCCGTAGAATATTTTATAATCCCTTTAGCTTAAAATCTCCAGGGATTCTTGGTTGAGGAGGAATGAAACTAACTTTCCCGCCTCTACCGGTTCGTCGGCTTTAATAATCCTCCAGTTGGCGGTTGGAAGGTCTGGGTTGTGAATGCGGATTAGATTGAGGATATCCGATTCGTTGCATGATCCGGCGGACATCCAAGTTCGGGCTCCTGGACGGATCTTGATATCGATCCAGTGACTGACCGATAGGTCAGCTTTGGCCCAACGGTGGTTGAGCTTCTGCACTGTCTCTTTAAGGAACCCGATGGCGCTACCGTTGCTACATTTAAGGAGTTTTGCACCGTTAAGGTACGAACCAGCGTCCGACAAGGTCGGTGGCGTAGCCGTTGAATTTTTAAGGCGCGCTAGCACGTCTGACGCAAGTCTTGCCTTGAGAAGCCTTCAGTTACCTCCACTGATACGGCCCTCCTCGTTTCCGCTGTCGCAGGGGGTGGCAATGGTGTAGTTGTAACGTCGTCAATTGCCATTTGCTATTGGTTCATGGTTTAAATCCTGATGTAAGCAAGCATTTATTTATTTCTCATGAAATATATAAAGTCAGTCCGATCAATTGCGAAAGCTTGCGTGAACACTACTGCGAAGGCATAACACTGGCAGTAGCTGGTCACGTGGCTAGAAAAATTGTTCGCTCTGTTGATGATGATTTCCCCTTGACATTGGTTATCGGGAAAAAAGTACTGTGAATCAGAAACAAAGACAAAAAATAACAAAAATCTCCCCAGTTATCTGGCCGCCACCCCCGGAGAATCTCTGAAGCATTAAAAGCTGAGCTTCAAGAACCACTACACCCTTTGGGCGCGCGCAAAATTATAAAAAAAAAAAAAAAACAAAACGATGCCGAACACCTGACCTGAATACTGACCCGGTATTCTTGGCCTTCTTCGGGGTTTTGGAGGCATCGTCCTGGGATTTTGGACGCTCGGACGTTGAGTTCGTTTTAGGTACACAACCGAATGTCCTCCCGACTCAGGTTGACTGTTCGGCGTGTTACCGAAGGGCCTATTGCCGTTCGCAGGTCTCACCGACTCAGGTTGAGACTTGCTTTGTGCCGCCGAGCGTGCGCATTTTGGGCGTGGCCTCTTGCCTCAAGTGGCACACACTTACTCGTTGAAGGGGTTTGCCCTCCAGACTTGGATTTACTGGTCTCTTCAGCGATAACGCTACCCGCCCAGTGTAACGTCTCTTTATCCTTTTGCTCCCACATTCCTCTAATTTCTCGAGAATTCGTGCGAGCAGGTGCTTTGCCAAGCGAAGGTTTCTACGCTTCTTGGCACTGGGGGAATTCCTCTTTTGGATAGCGCGCCCGCAATGTGCCGATACGGGTTTTGCCTGGGACTCCGCATCCGAGCGGAATTGTCAATGGCTCTGGAATCAGAATCCGAAAGGTTCGTATATTTGTCGCTGTCTGCCGTGTCTCTGTATGAAAGCTTGTCGGTCGGTTCGTTGTCCTTATCCGTTGCGTTGGGAGTCAAAACCTCGGAATTTGTGTTTTGTTTGTTTTTGTTTTTTTTTTTGTTTGATTTTATTTTGAAGTTTTATTCCACCGCCAGTATAGCCGGTTTTACTGGCGGTAAGGCTTATTACGACAGGCCCTGCCAGGGCACCTGAAAGAGCTTGTTACTTACTTACTTACTTAGATGGCGCTACAGTCCGGGGTGGACCTGGGCCTCAACCAACAAACCTCTCCAGCCAGCACGGTTACGAGCCAGCTGCCTCCAGTTGCGCATGCCAAGTTGGTTGAGGTCCCCCTCCACTTGTTTGCGCCACCTACCGCGAGGTCGTCCTCTACTGCGCCGTCCGTCCGGGTTGGATTCGAAGACTTTCTTAGCGGGAAGGTTGGGCTCCATCCGCTCTAAATGACCCAGCTATCTTAGTCGCTGTATTTGAACTCTTCTGGCTAAGTCGATGTCCTTGTACAGGCCGTATAGTTCGGCATTGTACCTTCTCCTCCACTCACCGTCTATGCAGACGGGACCAAAGATCGCTCGAAGAACTTTTCTCTCGAAATAACCAAGGGCATCCTCATCCGGTTTTTTCAAAGCCCATGCCTCTGCGCCATACAGCAGGACTGGGATGATTAATGTCTTATAAAGAGTTACCTTAGTAGTTCGAGATAGGGCTTTGCTACTCAATTGCCGTTTTAGCCCATAGAAACAACGATTGGCAAGAGTAATTCTTCATGTGATCTCTCCACTCATGTCATTTGCGGATTTCAGCATAGAGCCTAGGTAGACAAAATCCTTTACTACCTCAAAATTGTATCTGTCTATTGTGGCGTTCTGCCCAAGACGCCGATGTTGGGTGTCCTTTTTTGTAGAGAGCATATATTTTGTTTTGCTTTCATTGACCGCTAGACCCATCTTTGCTGCCTCGATCTCAATACTTGTAAATGCCCCATTGATGGCCCGCTGAGTTCTTCCGATTATGTCAATGTCATCGGCATAAGCGAGTAGTTGTACAGACTTGAAGAAGATTGTACCTCCGGGGTTGGCTTGTGAGTTTCGTACAATTCTCTCAAGTATTATGTTAAAGAGATCGCATGATAGCGCGTCGCCTTGTCTAAGACCTTTCCTGACATCGAACGGTTCGGTGATGTTCTTACCGACTTTGATGGAGCAGCGAGAGTTCTCCATCGTCATTCTGCACAAACAGACGAGCTTGGCAGTGATGCCAAGACTAGACATGGCTCTGTATAACTCGTCTCTATACACGCTATCATAGGCAACTTTGAAATCGATGAAAAGGTGGTGCGTATCGATTTTATATTCATGGGTTTTTTCCAAGATCTGCCGTAGTGTGAATATTTGGTCAATGGTGGACTTTCCAGGCCTGAAACCGCACTGATAAGGACCTATCAGGTTGTTGACGATCGGTTTTAGGCGTTCACATAGTACGGCAGACAGGATCTTATATGCGATATTTAGGAGACTTATACCTCTGTAATTGGCGCAGTTCAGAGGGTCTCCTTTCTTCAGGATCGGGCAAACGATGCTGAGGTTCCATTCATCGGACATACTTTCGTCCGACCAGATTTTACAGATGAGCTGGTGCATGCTCCTTACCAACTCATCTCCTCCTGCCTTGAAAAGTTCAGCGGCAAGGCCGTCGGCTCCAGCAGCTTTGTTGGATTTGAGTTTAGATATCGCTATCCTCACTTCATTATGATCGGGTTGATGGGAATTTTGACTGCCATCGTCACTGTTGAATGGCTCATTCTGCCTGACAGCGGAATATTGATCATCATCGCCGTTTAACAGTCTGCAGAAGTGTTCCTTCCATATCCTCAGCACCGACTGCGATTCTACTACTATGTTGCCATTTTCGTCCCTGCAGGCTTCTGTTCTGGCTTTGAAACCCTGGCATGTTCTTTTTACCCTTTGGTAAAATTTTCGAACATTATTCCTGCAATAAAGTCTCTAAATCTCCTCGATCGAGCGCTTCTCATGCTCTTTTTTCTTCTTTCTGAGAAGTCGATGTTCCTCTTTTCTCCTGCGCACGTAGAGCTCGTAAGCAGCTCTAGTCCTTCTATGCAGCGCCGCTTTGTACGCCTCTTGTTTTGTTGCATGTGCTTGCCGGCATTCCTCATCAAACCAGGGGTTTCGTTGTGGTGGGCGAGAGAAACCCAGTACATCAGAGGCGGCATCTCTGATGGCTTTTTGGCAACGCTGCCACTGGTCTTCCGCATTTGCTGCTGGCGGCATAGGACTAAGATTGAGATTAGAAGAAACACGATCGGCAAAGGTTCTGGCGGTCTCTTGCGATTGTAGCTTTTCGACGTCAAATTTCCTCACAGCATTTCCTTGATTTCGCTCCGTTGTGGATATCCGCATCCGTACGTTGGCTACAACTAGGTAGTGATCCGAGTCCACGTTGGCTCCTCGGAAAGTCCGGACACCCAGAATACTGGAAGAGTGCCTTGCGTCGATCGCAATGTGATCGATTTGGTTGACGATTTTTCGATCAAAGGAGAGCCATGTTCCTTTGTGAATATCGAGACGTGGGAACCGCGTACTAGCTACAACAAAGTTTCGCCCCGCCGCAAAGTCGATTAGCCTGACTCCGTTGCCGGAAGTGTTGTCGTGCAGGCTGTGCTTTCCGACCACGCTACTAAAGACTTCCTCTCTTCCTAGCTTTGCGTTAAAGTCGCCTAGGATAATTTAACGTCGTGGCTAGGGCATTGCTCATACGTCTTGTCCAAGAGCTTGTAGAAGTCATCCTTTGTCGCGTCGTCCTCGTGAGGGGCGTGAACGCATATTAGGCTAATTTTGGCAAATTTAGCCTTGATACGGATAGTCATAAGGCGCTCGTTCACATGCCGGAAACTCAAGACTTCTTGCCTAAGTCTGTCTCCAATGACAAATCCGCACCCGAATAGACGCTGTCCTTTTTGTCTGTAGCAATCGCCGTAGTAGATGTCGCAGTTTTTCATACTCCTTTTGTCCGGCCCATCCCATCGCACTTCTTGGATGGCGGTAATGTCTGCTTTGAGACACTCCAGGGCCTCCGCAAGTTGTTCGGCTGCACGTGATTTGTAGAGGGACCTAACATTCCATGTGCAGACACGAAGATCGTTGTCCTTTTTACGTTTGCATGGGTCGTCAACAGTAAGATCATCCGTATCCGAGGCTGTTGGTTGCTTCGTAACCAAAGGTTTTTTACGTGGTAGGGAAGTTAACCCGACGGCACAACCCCCAACCTGGAGGGCCAGATCCTTTTTTTTTGTACCCCTAGGACAAGAGGCCGGATACACCGATGTCAGTAACCCACTTCGGGGATATGAGCGCTGCCGTTGGCCCATTAAGGGTTCATCCGCCACCATCTCTTTTTCAATACCCTGACGTAGTATTGAAAATCCTTACAGACCTCAGCTCCAAATATGTTGAAGTAGCTCCAGTAAGGTATCCGTTGGTCTGTAGACGTCACCGTTGATTCCATCGAGAGAATTCGTCCGCCGCACGTCCTCCTTCTGAGGACCTCTTGCTAGACTTCTGAGACGCATATTTCAGCCGATCAGGTCAACAAGAGATGCCTCGTCCGGTTAGACATATGCGCGCTGAAGTTCACCCAGATGTGCTTATGCAGGTCTGAGTGTTCAGCTGCACATATATCGTCAGACTCAGCATACGCTCATCGTTAGTTCACTATCAGATAGCTATCCAGCGGGCACCGCGTGGAGGTGATGATGCGATTTTGCCCACCGAAAGAGCTTGTTAGTGACTGACAAAAACTCTCAGCCTTTCATCCCTCGGCTCGGTTTACATAAGCGCTCACTCCACCCCTTAGAATGGGTTGACTACACTTTAGCTTCAGATACCCTCCCCCGAAGATCTTACAGCATGGGTGGCCCTACTGCAATCGACCTCCGGGATCATTGGGTCCTTACTAAGCATCTTCACCGCGACAAGATATGTAGTCGAAGAGTCGAGGAAAATTTGAAAAGTTTAGAAGAAAAATATTTTGCCCTGTGAGTCGTGGGTAAAGTTTTCATCAGCTCATTTTGACGTTTTTCTTTTCTCTTCTTCATTTTATCATTGTGTTGCTTCATATGTTTTCGTTGCTTGTAGAGTCGGTTTTGCTCCGTATTTTTGTTCAGTTGCTGGTGTTTTTTTTTTTTTTTTTGAAATGTCTCATGAAGTGATTTGGAATAAGGACCTTACTTTGGAGCTCATAAATGTTTTTGATACGCATCAAAATATATATAATCCAGCGCATACAAATTATATAGATAGAGTCAAAAAAGCTGATTAATATCACAGCATAATGGAGGCGCTCAAACCGTTTTCTAGAAAGATAACGGTTGAGGCAATAAAACGGAAAATTCACACCTTTAGAAATCAATTTATGAGAGAACTTCGTGAGGTGGAAAAAAGTAAAAAGAGTGGAGCTGGCATGGATGATATTTATGAGCCCAAGCTTTGGTGTTATGGTGAATTGGTTTTTTTAAAAACCCATTGCCAGACGAGGCAGTCGACCTCCAGTTATGAAAAGGAAAATGCAAGTATTTATTTTTTTTTTTGATATTGTTAAAGGTATTTCATTTTTGTTTATCTTTTACAACATTTAGATAACAGATACGACTGAAACAAATGCCACTCAAGAACGTAACTCGATGATTCTGCTGAAATATTCACTCCCAGTTGCAAAAGGATCGGCAAAGCTTTGGCGTACTCGCTCTGCGGCTCCTTTATGAAGATTGTCAGCTTTTTGTCCTGTTCTTGGGGGTGATGAAGCTTATGATTCCATGTTTAAAGTGGGATCTATTCCATTGTGCAAGCAAAAAGTTGTGTAAAACACAACAAGCTTTTGTCACAATTTCAATATTTTCTACACGAAAATCCAATCGTTTTGAAAATTCTGAACCTTTGTGATAAAATTCCAAATGAATGTTCAACAACATGCCTTGCCCTTGAAAGGCGACTGTTAAATGCACGTTTTTTTGTGGCATTGTGTTGTATGAGGATAGGACTTCAAAATATGTTTTTTGTAAAGGCGTCATCCGCTACAATAATATATGGAAGTGTTCTGTTGTTGCCAATAACTTTATCGGTTGGTAAATGATGATGTGCATTGTCGAGGACTTCTCTTAAAAAAGATTGAAGTAACACGCCAGCGTCATTGGTCCGTCCGTTGCACCCGATGTCTACATACATATATAAATTTGCAGTTTGCATCAGCTAATGCAAGTAATATGATGCTATTGGAACCTTTGTAGTTGTGATAGTATGCGCCATCTTTCCGAAGTTTTTAAAAACAATATGTTTTCCATCAAGAGCACCTAGGCAGTGGGGGAATTGCCAACGAATCGTAAATTCATCAGCAATTTTTACCCATTTCGATTTTGAAGTTAGAAACTGAAAAAAAATAATTATAAAGTTTTATAATTCTTAAAGTAACAGATTATTTTTTTTTGTTTTAGTCAACGTCACCAGCAGCAAATTGCACCAAAAGACTTCAAAACATTGCCCGGACTTTCGAGCAGAAGACTTCGTCGAAGTCACATTTCGCCTGACTGTGCCAACAGGTTGTGTATGAGATAGCCCAATTAAAGGATGAGGATATACAAAAAAAAGTCTCATGGGGGATCCAAAAAATGTTCAGAGATTGTGTCTAGGAAGATGTTGAAAAAGAAGACAACAATCCTCTCAACAATCAAAAAACATCCGCTTTACGTCATTATCATCATCCTTTCATTACCCCCGAAGAAGCTCATTTGAGTTCATCATCGGATTTAGGAAGTGCTCCTCCAACGCCAATCCCAGCAGGAAGCAAAGTCAAAATCATAAATATTAAAAGAATTCGACCTTCATCCGTGAGTTCTGATGGAGCAAGAAGTGCTTTCACTCCAGATCTTATAGAACAGTCAATGGAGGGTGTGTTTGACGAAGATGACTGTATGTACATTTAGTTTCTTGGTCCTTTTTTTTAAAAAAGTTATATTTGTATTTAAAGAAAAATACAAACTTGCCTCTAAATATTGATTCATTCATTCATTTTCAATGGCCCGCTAATCCTTCATGAGGGTTGCGGGGGTAGGATGCTCAGGTGGACTCTCCATCCTTCTCGATCCTCCGCCATTGACTCCAATTCATCAGAGGAAATCCCTAAGCGGCTCCAGGAGAGATGTCGGACTTGATCCCACCATCTATTTCTAGGCCTTCCGCGAAGTCGCCTACCTGATGGCACGGCAACCATGGCGCGTCTTGGAAGTCGGTCTGGGGGCATACGCACTACGTGACCAAACCATCGAAGCATAGATCGTTCCGTTCGGAGAAGTAGCTGCTCAACGTTGAGCGCCTCGCGTACTCTGGTGTTGCGCACTCGATCCCTACGAGTTATTCCAACAACACCGCGAAGGAACCTCATTTCGGCAGCTTGTATCCGCGATCTTATTCTTTCGGTCACTACACAAATTTCATGACCATAGGTGAGACTTGGAACATACACAGAGTTAAAAACCGATAGCTTAGCTTGAACACTAAGTTCGGCCTTTCTTATAACAGATTGGCCAAGCTCTCTCAAAATTGATCCAGCCTGACCAATTCTACAGGATAACTCGACATTGCTCCTCCCATCACTCGTGAATAAAACCCCGAGGTACTTACACTTCTCCACCTGCTTCAGTGGGACTCCACTAACATGCAGAGTGCACTGAATGGGTTTTTTGGAAACGACCATTACTTCCGATTTGTTCACGTTGATCTTCATTCCAGCATCATCACAAACGGCTACAAACCTTTCGGGTGCGCGCTAAAGTTCGGTTTGAGAGGACCCAAGGATGACCAAATCATCCGCAAAGAGCAGATGACTAATCCTTAGGTTTCCCACTTCAAAACATTCCCCGCCACGGCTGCGCTGTAACATCCAATCCATATATACAATGAAGAGGAGAGGTGACAAAACGCCCCCCTGGCGGAGTCCAACGCCCACAGCGAAAGGTATTGATTTAGCACCGTTTATCCGAACACCGCTTCTACAGTTTGTATATAAAGACTGAATCGCCCTTAACAGGGAACCAGCAATCCCATACTCCTGCAGAACACTCCAGAGTTTGCCTCGAGGAACCCTATCATATGCTTTATCCAAATCCGCAAAACAAGTGTAGACAGGTTTGGCATATTCCCAGGCCTTCTCAAGAACCATTCTGAGAGTGAACAACTGGTCGGTTGTGCTTCTACCGGGACGAAAACCGCACTGCTCATCCCCCAAACTGTCCTCAACCAAGGCTCTGGAACGCTTTTCTAGCACCTTAGCGAAGACTTTTTCAGGGAGACTTAAAAGAGATATACCCCTATAGTTGGCGCAATCTCTTTTGTCCCGTTTTTTAAAGAGAGGAACTATCACCCCCAATTGCCATTCACCAGGTGTTTCACCGCATTCCCAGGCCACTTTAATGACACGCGAGAGCCATTGAACTCCCTCTTTACCTAAAGCCTTGAGCATTTCTGGCCGAATTTCATCCACACCAGCAGATTTGCCAACTTTTAGCCATAGGTCTGTCATCTTCGGTGCCCTGTTCGGGATTGAGCAATTCTGCTCGCTCCATCTGCGTAAGATGTCCTCCTCATTGGAAAGAAGTCTACCGTCTTTGGATTTGACTCCTTCAACGATATTCAACTTTTTTTCCTCTGAGTCGGCGGACGGTCTGCCAGAACATCTTATTTGCAGATCTATGGTCACGTTCCAATTTCTCGCCAAACTCCTTCCAAAACCGTTCCTTCGCTGTTTTCACAGCTAATTTGCAAGTTCTTTGCGCCTCAGTGTACGGATTTCGATAATGGGAGTTCCTCAAGTGAATCCACACCTTAAAGGCTCTCTTCTTCTCTCTGATGGCTTCTTGAACTCCGGGCGTTTTAAACCAAGCAGTTCTTTTCTCACCACCAGCCGCCACACTAAGCCGCTTCACTCCACAAACATCTCCCACCGAGGCAATTACCGCTGTTGAAAACAGTTGCCATTCTTCCTCTACATTTGATGGAACAGTTGGAATTCGTTCAAACCTCTCAGATATTTGCCGCGCAAATGTCTCCCGTATCTCATCGTCCTGTAACCTCTTCCATCGTATGCGTGTAACCATCCTTGGTTTACGCTTTGGTAGGGGAGGCACTCTCTCGCTAAGATACAATTTGCACAGCACTAAGTGATGATCAGTTGACAGTTCGGCCCCTCTCAATACGCGAACATCACAAACCATTCTCTTCAGACACGATCAGCGACTTCTGCTGAAGACTGACGGTACCACGTGTATTTGTGAATGTCTTTGTGTGGAAAGATAGTGTTCATGATGGATAAGCCATTTTCACAACAAAAATCCAACAACCTCTCTCCGTTCGCGTTTTGATCAGGATCACCGTTCCTCCCAATCATACTCCCCCATGTCATAACACCTACACCCACATGAGCATTGAAGTCACCCATCAGGACAAATGAATCCATATCTGCAACCTTTTCAAGGGCAACATCAACTTCATCTAAGAAAGCTGCGTACTCTGACTGAAGGTTCGGTGCATACACCTGCACCAATGCCAGAGTTGATCTTTCAAGCTTGAGCTTTAAGATCGCAACTCTACCTCCTAATGGGATCCACTCCAATACTCTGTCTGTAAACCTGGGACTTGTGAGTATCCCCACTCCCGCCCGAGCAGACATTGAGGGTGCGACTCCTGACAGGAAGAGCTTCCACCCACCCGAAAGGTCCACAGTTTTAGAACCTCTCTGCTTTGTTGAAGAGACGCCAACTATATCTAGCCGACTTTTAACAGCCTCCCCAACAAGCTCAAGATCCTTCCCTGTGAGCATTGAGACGTTCCATGTGCCTATCCTAAGTCGATGCCGTTGTCGAATCTCAGAGAGTCCAGCGCGCTCACCCCTTGACCCCCGTAATTGTTCGCGAGACCATTGACAGGAAGCTCGTAGCCATTTCGGGTTTGACCCGGCCGGCTGCCAAGCAGGACAAGCCGACCACCAGACGCTCGCATCCTGACACCCTTCAGTCCTGGCTCCAAAGGATGCCCTGGCTTACCAGGCTTGGCAATATCCGAGGCCGGTCGTCTTCTTCTTGTCATCATGGGGTGTGCGCTTTGTTAGTCGTGACTGGATTGTATGGATGGGAATAACTATTTAAGTTACCCCATCCGCACATCCCAGTCACGTTGCCCGCACCCCACCACAAGGAGGTCAGCTGCCAGGGGGGCGCCTCTAAATATATATTTCTTAAATTTTTCCATATAGCTCCACCCACTTCAGGCACAGTGTTTGATAAAAACGAAAACGACAGCCTAGTTTGGTAATCTGTGCTTTTGTTTCTTTTTTGATTCTTAATGTTGCTGCTAATTTTTCAGCTGGTGGAATTGCATTCCTCATGAACAGCAACTGAAAATTTGTCTCGTTCATTCGTAGATAATTAAAAAACCATGGTTTGTCAAGCACTTGGAGCTCCTTTGTTAAAAAAGAAAATGAGCCTTGGGAAGCTCTATCTACCCTCCATGGCTTAATCCACATTATTTGCTTTTTCTTTTCTAACTCCCCGGAAACTTGTTTGGTGATGTTTATAAGTTTGGAACTTGTATGCAACTTCTTCATCTACACTGCTTTCGCTACACATCCATTCGATAGCCATTTGTGCGCAATCTAATATGTTTGACAACAAATTGTAGCTCATTTTTAAAATTGAAAAATAAATACAAAATTCAATTGCTTCGTATCAAAAATAAAAAAAATACCTATCTAGTCAACTGGAAAATAAAAGAGGAATGTCAAATATAAGTCAAGAAAAAAAGTCCCAAGTGTAAAAGCGCGAGATTTACGAAAGAAAATAACAAAGAGAACTTCGAAAAGAGTCCAGCCTCAAAAGTCTACGTGTAAAAGCAGACTATTAAAATATAATAGAGAATTACCGGGAAAAATAGCTTCCTTTTATAAGAAATTACGCGAGGAGATTTTGTCTCAACGCAACCAAAGCCCTAGAAGGAGCAATATAAAAACTAAAAAAATGAATGAACCGCACATTGCTTTCTATAAAATCTTTTTGCAAGAAAATTCTGAATTTAAAGTTCTTGATTATTTGGAAATGTTGTTAACTGTACACGCACAAGCCCTGTCCTGTCTAAAATATGATATATTATCTGTCAGGGAGTTAAGCAGTCAAGCTGCAATCAAGTCCCTGGAATCGTGCTCCTTCACTTCAATGGCCGTCTTAAACTGCCGTTTGTTTCTTGCAGGGATGACAGAGCAGTTCAAGATTCGCCTATGCTGGGGACATGCCACAGAGACATTCCGTGAAATCGCAAGGCGGACGAGCTTGCCAGACCCGGTACACCTCTTAAGATTCTGCCTAATAGACAAGCCCTGGTTATGCCCCTCGCTACATGTAAACATCTACTAAAGCTAAACGCTATTATCAAAACTAACCACAGATGAGGGAATGGCGCAATGTGTCATCTCGAGACAGATCTGGCCTAAACTGGGCCAGAAACGTAGCAACGAGTTGGTTAAGCTAAAGCGATTACAGATCAGTTGCGTTATCGGTGTCCTCACTGGACACTGTCTTATAGGTCAACATGCCAAAAGACTTGGCCTCTTTTCTAACGACTTTTGTAGGAGCTGTAGGGACGAGGAGAAGGAGGAAACTATCCTTCACCTCATATGCATAGCGGCCACAGCGCTTTCACGTCGCATCCGCGCGCGGATGACGGCCCGACCTGGCGCGGTTACCGTTTCGCGTCGCGTTTCGTTTCGCCATGCAACCGCGCCGAGACCGCTCCCCTCCCCTCCCCCGAGCGATTTTGTTTCCCCGTAACTGTAAGTGTGAGCCTGACAAAGAAATGAGCGCGATTGACGTCGTAAGTAAGGCTCTATGCAACTTAGTTTTTTTTTTTAATGTATCCATTTCTTCAATCCTTCATTTCCGATTATTAATGAATATATTGTAATATGTATGTGAAGATTTTTTTTTGTTGAAGATGGCGCATACATAAGTCCGTAATGCATAACAGTGCAATATTTATGGGGGGCGTGGTGCCCCCTGCAACCCCCCTACTAGGGGTCACTATAGGCTTTGAGGTGGGTGCGAGGATGGGTGTATGCAAAGTTGCTTTATATCCATGTTTCGCCCCCAACCTCGAACCCGCCTCAAATACAACAGTGACCCCAAGCATGGGGGTTTATGCATTGTGGACTTATGTATGACCCATCTATTTAGCCGTTGTAATCCTTAAAAGGTTCCATTTGTTCCATTGTTTTTCGCAAATTGCTAGATACTATATTTTAGTAAGAGCAAAAACCAGTTTGACAGGTTATAAATATGTACTTACTTATTCCGTGATCTTCTGGATATTTGAATTCTCTAAGTTTACCCAAAAGAATAAATCATTCAGTTTGGGCCTTATTTTGAATAAGCTTACCCAAAAAAAATGTTGGTGGGACATAAGTCCCTAATTCAGATTTGGGCCACTTAAGTGGGACATAGCTCCCGAAAAAAAAAATTGGGACTTATGTCCCGGGGACTAATGTCCCTGCGCCAAAAATTGCGGAAAAAAAATGTTTTCAACATTTTCAATTTGGTCTATGGTCGTCTTTTTTTTAACTTCCTAAGTGTTAGTATTTTCGAATTGCGTTAAAACGCTCATTTCTGCTTTGGGTGATATGACATTTTATTTCTTGGTCGATCTGTCATAGTGTTAAAAATCTAAAAAATGTTGGGTGATGTGACATTTTCCAGATTTGGTGTTGGGCGATATGACACAGATCCGCCTTAAAATAGTCGAAACACAAAATAGCCCAAAATCACGTTTTTGAGTGTTTTGATATCATGTCAAATCGGCCCAAAAAATAAAAATGTTAAACCGCCCAACCTTTTTTTTTTGGTGATTTGACATTTTTTTTAGTTTTTTGCATTTAGGGCGATTTGGTTTTGGGCGAATTGGTTTTGAGCGATTTGACACCCAACCGGGACTACCAGCACGAGTGGGATCGGCAAATTTCGGTGGCCTATCGAAATTCAGTGCACTGTACTACTGGACATACTCCATCCCAAGTCTTGTTTGGTCGAGCAGTCCGGCTATCTAGTGAGGTGTAGTTTGGATCTCCTAATGATGAGCCCCTCTGTGAAGAGGATTACGCGGAAGACCTCAGGGAAAAGATCAGAGACAGTTATGCGCTTGTTCGGTACCAACAAGTTTAAGAGGGGGGCAGTGTAGCATCCACAGAAAGTAATTTTCATACAGCATTACCAACGAGCTTTGGTATAAATACGCCCACCACCAGCATAGTCGACACAGTAGATATAGGTGAAAATAGCTATGAGCAAGTGCGGTTACTGTGAGATTAATATTTGAAAATTAGTAAATAAACGATATTGTGATTAAAAGTGAATTTGTAGAGACAGTTTAAATAGAGATTAGGAAAGAATAAAGTGATTTGATTATTATTTTAAAGTATAACGAAAGTGAAGTTAATACTTGTTTATAAATAAATAGTTCAAATACACAGAAGACGGTTTCATTATTACGAATCCCAGCAAGAATATTACAATATGATTTAGATTTAGATTAGATTAGATTCGATTTTTATTAATGTACTTCATATTTAAACATAATTTTAACAAAAATCAATTAGCTTGGCTTTGCCGTCTGCCAGATTGGCAACAATTATATAAATACATAAAATAGCAATTAATTAAATTATAAATTTTCGTTGATTATTCCAAGACGATACTTTAGTGCGACTTTGCAGTACTGAAATAGTTTTGCTACGTTTATTTCGTTAAGAATTGTTAACACTTGTTCCGTCGCCAGAATATCACTTCCGAAAATATATCTCCTCGTTTCTTTTAATACTGGACACTTTCCAACGAAATGTATAACGTCTTCCCTCTCCGCCAAGTTACACAAGCTGCACAGTATTGGTAGGTCATCTCTGTGCGGAATATAATTAACCTTTAGAAGCTCTCCCCGCAGCTTAAACACAGTCGATATTTCCTCAATGCTGTTTTCATCACGGAAGTAATTATTCTCCTGCAAGTTATGACCTAAACGGCTATAGGTTATTCTATGTAGCGACGCCGTCGCCTGCTCTACGTATCCTGCTCGAAGCTGCTCGTCCACACTTGCAATAATTTGGTAAAGTTGACGTTTCCAACACCTGCTGTCATCGAGGTTTAACCCAATTCCACAGCTACTAGCAAGTTCCAGCCACTCACTGTACCACCCCGTCTTGGACCGCATGGCTTGCATTGCCGCTTTTTTCGGCAATCGGGTATCTGACATCTTCAAGACCTTTAAAATGTAGTCTACATGCAATTTTAGCGTTTTTATGAAGAGCGGAGATAAACCTGTTTCCAACATTATCATATAATTTGGGGTGTTAGGTGGCAGATGGAATGTTCTTTTTATATAATAACGTAGCAGTTTCTCCACATTCTCGTACTTCCTTACTCCCCAAACTTGCGCAGCATAAAATAGTATGGATTCGGAGACTGACATAAATACCTTATATTTGCTACTGTGGGCAATGTGTTTGTTGTTGAGACAATTCTTCCAAACCGTGTTGATGGCCGTTTTGGATTTGCTTAATTTTTCCTCTAGGTGTCTCCCCATATCAAGGTTTCTAGTAAAATAAACGCCAAGATACTTATATTCATTCACAACTTCTATATATTCGCCGTTGTAATGCCATTTCTCATTTCCACTGCGTTTTCCTCCACCTCTTTTAAAGATCATGATTTTCGACTTATTTAGATTAACTATCAGGTTCCACAGCTTACAATACTCATATAGTCTATTAATCATTAGTTGCAGTGATTCAGGTGAGTGCGCTAGCAGCACTATATCATCAGCAAACAGTAATGCTTTGATCAGCAGTCCTGCGTACTCAACACCTCCTGGTAGAATTTCAACCATATCCTCGATGTATAGAGCAAATAAGCTTGGACTCAAGGAACATCCCTGTCTAACACCCGACCACGTACGAAACCATGCTGACAACTCCACACCATTCCACACCGCTGCCTTAGTATCTGCATACAGGTTTTGGATAATTCGCCCAAATTTCATCGACATGCAATATGTTATTATTAAATGTGGTATAAGTCCATTTGTAGCTAAAAAATCGTTTATTTTCTTTACATTTTTATTATTGCATAATGACATTTAACAAATTTATAGTTTTCAAAACATTACCCGAATTGGGTATACTCGTAGTTTTAATGTCATTCAAACTCAAACCCTTAAATATCTCAATGCATGAATAAATTAACGTTACCACTTTTAAAAACAATTATTGTAAAATACTAATAGGTAGAATGGCTTTATCATCTCCAAGTATATGCAACGAAACGGCGAAAAAAAGCATAGTCCAAAAATCACCAATAAAAGCCCTGAATGTTCCATCGTCTTGCGTCCTTCCTGGTCAATCGCAAAAGTTTCTTTTTTTTTCACTTTTAGTGAAAGAGAACTAAGCACTAGCAAAGGGCAAATATTACTATTTCTGCGAACTTTTAGTGAAATAGAACGAATCACTAGCACAAGTCAAATATGACTATTTCTGCGAACTAAATGCTGCCACATCCCCGTTGTGGATTGATGGGAAACTTTTTTTTTAGAATAGATCCATGAATGAAATTGTATTCGATTCATGGGTCAGATCAGTTCGAGCTGTGGTCTATAGTGTATCTTCCGCTAGCTTTCCTATGAACCCTGGAGTAACTCAGGGATCTATTCTTCCCTTCTTTTCATTTCTTCTCCACACTTATGACCTACTGTAAAGTGCGTACACCTCGTATCCTGGAGATGCGAACACTTATTGAATAAAGATCTGCAGAAAATCGTTCAGTGCGGGAAGTAAATTTAGTTGATTTTAGTACGAAGAAAATTCAATCTACGCACAAAGATGAACATTATGACAAATCAATTGCAAAATAACAATGATTAAATAAGTCTAGACTGTGAGAAGTATTTATACAGAAATAAGTACCTATATAGAAGGATGGTGTGAAATATCGATTAGAAAAGTCATTATCAAACGGCCTTCGGCATGCATTGAAATTATATCACAGACAGATGTACACCTATATACGAAGAATTAAGGGAGCGTTTGGTATCTTTGCATACAAAAATGGCATGAAGGCAATGAAAACCTTATACACGCTGTTACAAATCAACATTCCCTTGAAATTGCATAGCAAAATTGAACTGATAGTTTCCAAGAGGTTATACAAACTCAAAAACATTTCTAATGGCTACTAGTGGATAAAAATTATTATAAAATATAAATTATATTAGCTACTTATATTAGCTACATATTAAGCAATTATAGACAACATGAGATCTATAGTTCGGAAAACAGGGTTTTTTTTGCAGTTATTATTTTCCTATAACACGGAGGACCGGGATTCGACACCAAGAACCTTCCTTGTAAAGACATCCTTAGCATGTTCAGGTCACACGTTCTTATCGTGGTAAATACCATGTTCATCAAATGCCGTGGCGCAGTGGTTAGTGTCTCGGACCACTGCGCGTGGGGTTCTATGCTCGAATCCCAGAAATGAAAAACTTTTTCACGGTCCCACATCTTGAGAACGATTGACAAACGTCCGAGAGTATTGTTGTCATGAAAACGCTTCTCAAAAAACACCGTCTCTGCAAACAGAAATTTTTATGGAGACAGTGAAGAAAAGTAAACAAACAAGGGTATCTGAGAAAATCAATTGGTTCAATCTAAAAAAAAACAAGACGAAAGTTTGGTTTCCGTGATGAAAAATTACATCTCTCACACAATCAACGGAGCTGAGGAAGAAGAGTGCAGAGCACAAGATATTTGGGATTCCCTACAGCGACCTTGCTAAAAGAAGGCCAAATCACTGCTAGGAGCTTCAAAAAGCTATGACCAATACGCCAAAGAAACATGGCGGTGGATGAATAATGAGAAGAAGCGTCTTTCAAGGCTTTGTTAATAAAGTGCCACTCTAATAATAGAAATGGAAAAGCACGCCTCGAAGTGGAATACAGACGCTGCAGGAGACAAGCGAAGAGGAAGTGTGCCGAGTTCCAAGCAGACAGTGCGGAGGGCTTGTATCGGGAGCTGAAAGAAATATCTTGAGCGGTTGCTGATACCAGCCAGACTGTCCAGGAGCTACGACGACACTATATGATTAAGGGCACAACCATATTCAAAATAGCCGCCCAAATAAAGAGAAATACTCAGGAGATTGTTCGCCAAAGTTCATTAACAATGGTCAGGACCAGTTTCTTTTTGGGGGACCTGCATTGCGATTGATTGGGAAACTACTAACTGCCCAAAACTTGGCTTGGGCCAGCAGTGCAACAAGCAAGTTCGTGATGAAGTGCTTACTTTACCTCCTAGTGGTGGTCCCCGGGCAACTATACGTATAAACCCTTATACGTGTAGGCTAAAATTGTAAGTGCGGGTTGTCTAGGGCCTTGATTCTAGACTGGATAACGTGGGCCAGCCTACCGCTACAGAAACCGACACTATGCCTCGGATAAGGAATGATCACATGTTGACGACTTTTGGCTATTGTACCCGAACAAAGATAAGTTTCTGGAATGTAAAAACGCTCCTGGACTCGGGAAGCGAAGGTCCTTACAATGCCAGATTTCACCAATTGGGAAAAAAGAATTCATGCGATATAAACTGGACATTTTGGGGGTTAGTGAAATAAGATGGTTAGAAGCGGACGAGTACCAGTCCCCAACGCGTAACACTGTACTACTTTATTCTGGAAGACTATCCGGAAGTCCGCGGGAATATGGAGTTGGACTAATGCTAACAACAACAAAGGAGAGCTTCTGCGATCTCTTAAGTGCCGTCTTCAACACAACACCAAATGCAGACATTGTCATAGTGATGGGGGATTTGAATGCCAAGGTAGACAACGAGAACGAAGGGCTCAAACATGTAATCGGGAAGCATGGAATAGGCAACCGCAATGACAACGGCGAAAGGTTTGTGGATTTCTGCAATGCCAACCGTCTTGTGATAGGTGGTACCATGTTTGAGCACAAGATCTGCCACAAAGTCAGCTGGGTTTCCAACGACAGGCAAGCAACCTTCAACCAAATTGACCATTTTGCTATCAGCCGCCGGCCGCTTTAGAAGTAGTCTCCTGGACGTCCGAAACAGGCGAGGGGCAGATGTAGGGATAGTACGTGATCACCATTTTATGATAGCTACTCTCCAAATACGCACTGCTGCAGTTCGAAGATCCCACGACAACACAAGAATGCCCAGGTTCAACATCGATAGACTTAGTGATCCCTCAGTTCGCCAACAATTAAGGGAGCACTTTTCGCAAGGTGTGGAAGCAATCAGCAGCTCAATATCCGCAACCATCCAAGACCATTGGTGTGCTGTGAAGAATGTTTTTACATCTGGTGCTGAAAGAATCGTCGGTCGATCGCAGGGAAGACATAGGGCGTGGCTTTCCGAGGATACCTGGAGACAGATTGATGAACGAAAACAGCTGAAAGCTCGCGTTGCTGCTACCCCAGCAGCAGGGAGAAGCGAGCTTGAGTCACTATATCGCATGAAGATGAGAGAAGTTCAGCGTAGCGTGCGACATGACAAGCGCAACTACATCAACGCGCTGGCTACAGAAGCAGAAAAAGCTGCACGGAGGTGCGACAGCAGGACCGTCTACAGAATCACCAAAGAGCTGGCAGGTGGTCGCAGCTCCAGCCAACGCCCAGTAAAAAGCCTAGACGGCTCCTTGCTCATTTCGGATGAGGACCAGCTCAAGAGAGGGAAAGAGCATTTTGCTACGGTTTGGAACCGTGTATTCGCTAGCGATATCCTCCCAAATCAGACTGAGATGTCCGAGGTGAGAAGTTCCCGAATACGCATCACGACTCCCAGTAATGATGAGATCACTACCGCGATCAAGGCACTCAAAACCAACAAGGCGGTAGGACTTGACGGTATTCCAGCAGAACTCTTACCAGCAGCACCAACAACATCGGCTGAGCTTCTGCTTCCACTTATAGATAGAGCTTGGGAAGCTGAGAGCTTTCCTAACGAGTGGAAAAATGGAATGGTAGTCAAGCTTCCTAAGAAAGGAGATTTAATGGAGTGCGGAAACCGGAGGGGTATCTGCGTGCTGTCTGCTGTAGCTAAGAGAATAGCTAAAATCATCCTTGAGCGAATCAAACAACATCTCGAAGACACACTCGATGCCGAACAAGCAGGTTTCCGCTCTGGATCCTCCTGTGCCGACCACATCAACACCCTGCGAATTATCATCGAACAGTGCGTTGAATATCGATCGCCACTTCACCTGCTGTTCATCGATTTTGACAAGGCGTTCGATAGTGTCAACAGGGAGTTTATTTGGCGTGCCTTACGCAGGAGAAGTAACCCCGATAAACTAATTGCTATTATCAAAGCTACATATGAAGGCTCCAAATGTCACGTTCTGCACAGGGGGAGGTTGTCTGAGGAATTTGAGATCCAAAGTGGGGTAAGACAAGGCTATCCTTTCATCGAATTCCTCCGTTTCCCATGGACAAAGCTGCATGAAGCACATCGCTAATCACCAATAGGAATAATATTGGTGAAAGGATACAGCCTTGTCTTACCCCACTTTGGATCTCAAATTCCTCAGACAACCTTCCCCTGTGCAGAACGTGACATTTGGAGCCTTCATATGTAGCTTTGATAATAGCAATTAGTTTATCGGGAATGCCTCTCCTGCGTAAGGGACGCCAAATAAACTCCCTGTTGACACTATCGAACGCCTTCTCAAAATCGATGAACAGCAGGTGCAGTGGCGATCGATATTCAACACACTGTTCGATGATAATTCGCAGGGTGTTGATGTGGTCGGCACAGGAGGATCCAGAGCGGAAACCTGCTTGTTCGGCATCGAGTGTGTCTTCGAGATGTTGTTTGATTCGCTCAAGGACGATTTTAGCTATTATCTTATCTTGACTACGCTGACGATGTATGCTTACTCTCCCACAGAATTATTGACCTCAACCAAATGAATGACAGCAGATGTGGAGAGGGAGGAGGCGTCGTCGGGCTGAAAAATAAGACGGCAAAAACTAAAATTATCAGCCTTGGAACAAATTCATCGGCTCAAGTATGCATTGCTGGACAACCGGTAGAGAGAGTAGAGGATTTCCAGTATCTTGGGAGTATTGTCTCGACCGATGGCGGAACCGAACTGGATATAGTAGTAGGACCCGCAAGGTAAGTAAGTAAGGGCCAGCTTCTTGCAGATGACGATAAAATTCTGCATAGGTGGCGACAGTATTGGGAAGGACTTTTGAATGAACAGTGTCCGTGGGTAAACTTTCTAAGAACCATCCCTAACTGTGAAGAAATACCCGACATGGGGCTTAGATGGCTCAGGATTTTCATCACCGAAATTATGAGAGGTGATCCAATACCGAAGTAATGGAGGGAAGTTACCTTCGCACTATGTACAAAGGAAAGGGTGATACGAAAAGCTGTTAATTAGCTTTCGAACAAGTTGATGTCACACAACATGAAGATCGTTGAACGGGTATTAGTTGAACGACTGCGAAAAATAATACACAAGCCTCGGACAACCAATTGGATAATTCGATTTGAATAACCATAGCGCATAACTTCTACCATACATAAATATTCATAGTTTAAATAACAAAAATCTTAAGTTCCTTATTGACACAGGTAGCAATATATCTTTTATTAACCCTGGTATCATACAAATATAGGCATATGTATAATATATAAAACTATAGAACTAAAAACTATTTTTGAAAATTAACTTCTTAACAAACAGATAAACAGTAAAGGTCTATTAAACTTTAAAACAAATGAAACCTTATCACTTTCAATAGTTAACTTTCTTAAGATATAGTATCAGGATATAGTATCAGGATTAAGCAAGTTAGTTAGTGTTCCAGCCGATGTTAAAAGTGGAAGCACTTTCATAAAGCCAACAATCATAAAACAAAGTTTATTCATACCCGAGGGAGGACATATATAAAGCTCAAAATTAGTATTCGTTCGTTAAGATTACCAATTCTTCCGATTCACCTCCGACCTTTATAATCAAACAACGACTTAAAGTCCAATCCAAAGATGAGTACACAGAAATCCACAACCTCTCTATCAACAACCCTGAAACTTTGAAAAATGCCAACATCTATGATTTACTGACAACAGATCACTTGAACCGTGAAGAAGAAAAAGCAATTCCTAAATTGTTTAAACAATTTAAGATATATTTTTCAGTGTGGGACACTTGTTAACTATTTCCAATTAAATTAAACATAAAATAAAAACTAAAGATGGCATTCTTATCTATTCAAAGACTTATCGCTATCCATATATCCATAAGAAAAGCAAATATCCGAAATACTTGACCAGGGCAATATCCAACCAAGGTTTCCCCTTGACCCTTCCCTATATGGTTAGTGATTGACTGCAGTAAACTCAACGATAAACAAATGGAGGCTATCCATTGCCCAATATTAGTGAAATTCTGGATAAATTAGGTAGATGCATTAACTTTTCAGCCCTAGAGCTCGAGCCTGGCTCCCATCAGATTGAAATAAAAGACAAAAACCTTCGAAAGACAATCTTTTCAATCGACAATGGGCATTATGAATTCGTTCATATTAGATGGGCGCATTAGAATGATATAATCGGGATATCTCGAGACATTGTCAGAACTCATTCGAATGGTTGATTACAAGTATGCCTACATACTTCTGTACTATACTTATATACTTCTGTCGAAGCAGCGAGAACCGAGAATGAGCACAAAGGGTAAACACAAAACAAAAACTCATGTCTTACCTCTTATGTCTCATGTCTCACTTCTCGAATTCGTGTAACTACAGGGTAGCATTATATAATCGAATGATCATTTGAGATATGAGTGCTGTATGCATAAGAGAATACACTGCCCAAGAATCGATATACCATATGAGATGTGTATCCGAGTAAATAGAATACTCGATTCATTTTAAAGGCGGGTAGAAGTAAAATAAGTTAAATAAATTAAATAAGTTAAAAAGTGCTGCGTATGAGGAGTTCCTAAAAGTTTTGCGGAAATATAGGGAATATAGGAAGTTTAGTTGAAGTCAAAAGAAAAATTAGTACACTTTGGTGTATTTTTCGAAAGGAGGTTAAAAATAATCAGGCAATCCGAATCCTCTGGTGCTGGATTAGACGACGTGTTTTGAAAAACCAGTTGATTGTGGAAATTGTAGGTTAAGTAAACTAAACTAAACGCGTATGTTCCTTCGTTATGGTGGTTCAAAACGATGAATTTTTTAAGCCATCTGGAGAAATAATAATGCCTGATGAATGGAATCTCAGCATCGTTTGCCCGATCCACAAGAAAGGAGACCCCCTCAACTGCGCCAATTATAGAGGCATCAGTCTCCTCAACATCGCATACAAGATCTTTTCTGCGATATTGTGTGAACGCCTGAAACCTTTTATCAACAGCCTGTTTGGACCCTATCAGTGCGGTTTCAGGCCTGGAAAGTCCACCATCGATCAAATCTTCACACTTCGACAGATCCTGGAGAAAACCCAAAATTCCAAATCGATACTCACCATCTCTTTATCGATTTCAAGGCCGTCTATGACAGCATCTATAGAGAAGAGCTTTATAGAGCCATGTCTAGTTTTGACATCCCTGCCAGACTTCTTTGTCTGTGCAGGCTGACGATGGAGAACGCTCGCTGCTCCATCCAGGTCGGTAATGACCTCACCGAGACCTTTGATGTCAAAAAAGGCTTTAGACAAGGTGACGCGCTGTCATGTGACTTCTTTAATATTGTACTTGACCGGATTGTGCGGAACTCACAAGCCAACACCGGAGGCACAATCTATTACAAGTCTGTACAACTGCTTGCATACGCCGACGATATTGACATTATCGGAAGAACTCAGCGGGCTGTCACCGGTGCGTTTGCGAGCATTGAGGCGGAAGCGGCCAAAATGGGTTTAGCGATTAACAAGGGCAAAACCAAGTATATGCTGTCAACAAGAAGAGAAGGCCAACACCGACGAATTGGACAAAACGTCACAGTGTGCAGCTATAACTTCGAGGTAGTAAGGGACTTTGTCTACCTTGGCTCTGCTATAAATTCTACAAACAACACCAGCGCAGAAATCAAGCGAAGAATAACTCTTGCTAATCGCTGTTTTTTTGGGCTTATAATGCAATTCAACAGTAAAGCCCTATCTCGTACAACTAAGGAAACTCTATATAAGACCTTGATCATCCCAGTCCTGCTTTACGGCGCTGAAACATGGACTTTATTAAAAGAGGATGAAGATATCCTTGGTCACTTCGAGAGAAAAATTCTTCGTAAGATTTTCGATCCCGTTTGCGTTGACGGGTTTTGGAGGAGAAGATTCAGTCACGAACTATACGAGCTGTACAGCGACATCGACCTAGTCAAAAAAATGCGTATTGGACGTTTGAGATGGCTAGGACATGTAGACCGAATGAACACCAACGCTCCGGCCCGCAGAGTCTTCAAATCTAACCCCGAGGGACGACGCAGTAGAGTGAATCATCGCCGTAGGTGGCGCGAACAAAATCAAGTGGACCTCGACCAACTTGGAGTGCGCAACTGGAGGAAATTAGCTAAAGACCGAGCTAAATGGAGAGGCTTGTTGGTTGAGGCCCAGGTTCACCCCGAACTGTAGCGCCACCTAAGTAAGTAATAATACACATACAAGCAATTTCTTCATTTTAAAATAAAAATAAAACGTCCGCACCCAAAGAAGAAGACAAGAAAATTTGAGAAAATTTTCGAAAAAATGTCATTCCTGGAATGATAGTGTATAGAATGCCTAGAAACAAATCATTAGAAATGGGCAAAAATGTTTCAAAAATAAAATAAATAAATAAATAAATAAATAGATTAATAGCGTCGCCTCCCTGATCACTGTATCGTTTTTCAGGCGGAAATCATGGAGTTTAAAGAAGCCCTGTCCCAGCTAAGGTGTAGTGTATTATCTGTCAGGTATATTAGCATTTTCACTGACAGTCAAGCGGCAATCAAGTCCTTGGAATCGTGCTCTTTCATTTCAAAGGCCGTCTTAAACTACCGTTGGTCACCTATGCTGGATGCCAGGCCAAAGAGACATTCCAGGAAACTGAAGGGCGAATGAGCTCGCCAGACAGGGTACAACTCTAAGGATTCTGCCAGATAGGCAAGCCCTTCGATTGCCCTTCGCTACATGTAAGCATTTACTAAATCATTTTATTTTTATTTAGCTGGCGCTACTGTTCGGGGTAAACCTGGACCTCTCCATTTAGCTCGTTCTTTAGCTAATTGCCTCCTGTTGCGCACTCCCCTTGAACTTATGCGCACCACCTACGGTGATGATTCACTCTACTGCGTCGTCCCTCGGGGTTAGATTCGAAGACTCTGCGGGCCGGAGCGTTGGTGTCCATTCGCTCTACATGTCCTTGCCATCTCAGACCTCCAATACGAACTTTTTTGACTAGGTCGATGTCGCTGTACAGCTCGTATAGTTCGTGATTGAATCTTCTCCTCCCAAACCCGTCAACGCAAACGGGACCGAAAATCTTACGAAGAATTTTTCTCTCGAAGCGACCAAGGATATCTTCATCCTCTTTTAATAAAGTCCATGTTTCAGCGCCGTAAAGCAGGATTGGGATGATCAGGCTCTTATGCAGAGTCTCCTTAGCTATTCGAGATAGGGCTTTACTGTTGATTTGCCTTATAAGCCCAAAAAAATAGCGATTGGAGTTATTCTTCGCTTGATTTCTGCACTGATCTTGTTTTTCGAGTTTATAGCAGAGCCAAGGTAGACATGGTCCCTTACTACCTCGAAGTTATAGCTGCCCACTGTGACGTTTTGTCCAATTTGCCGGTGTTGGTTTCACCTTCTTGTTGACAGCATATACTTGGTTTTGCCCTGGTTTACCGCTTAAACCATTTTGGCCGCTTCCGCCTCAATGCTCGCAAACGCACCAGTGACAGCCCGCTGAGTTCTTCCGATAATGTCAATATCGTCGGCGTATGCAAGCAGTTGTACAGACTTGTAATAGATTGTGCCTCCGGTGTTGGCTTGTGAGTTCCGCACAATCCGGTCAAGTACAATATTAAAGAAGTCACATGACAGCGCGTCATCTTGTCTAAAACATTTTTTGACATCAAAGGTCTCGGTGAGGTCATTACCGACTTTGATGGAGCAGCGAGCGTTCTCCATCGTCAGCCTGCACAGACAAAGAAGTCTGGCAGGGATGTCAAAACTAGACATGGCTCTATAAAGCTCTTCTCTATAGATGCTGTCATAGACGGCCTTGAAATCGATAAAGAGATGGTGAGTATCGATTTGGAATTCTTCGGTTTTCTCCAGGATCTGTCAAAGTGTGAAGATTTAATCGATGCTGGTTTAGGGCTTTCCTGGCCTGCAACCACACTGATAGGGTCCAAACAGGCTGTTGATGAAAGGTTTCAGGCGTTTACACAATATCGCAGAAAAGATCTTGTATGCGATGCTGAGGAGACTGATGCCTCTATAATTGGCGCAGTTGAGGGGGTTTCCTTTCTTGTGGATCGGGCAAACGATGCTGAGATTCTATTCATCAGGCATACACTCGTCTGACCAAATCTAGAGATGAGTTGATGTACGCACTCTACCAATTCATCACCAGCTGCCTTGAAGAGTTCGGCCGGTAAGTCGTCAGATCCAGCAGCTTTGTTGGATTTTTGCTCGGATATTACTATCCTCACTTCATTTTGGTCAGGTGGACTGAAATTTTGACTGACTTTGTAATGGTTCATTCTGCCTGATAGCGGGATGTTGGTCTTCGTCGCCGTTATACAGTCTGCAGAAGTAGTTTTTCCATATTCTCAGCACTGGGATTCTACTACGAAGTTTCCATTTTCATCTCTACAGGTTTCTGTACGGGTATTGCTTCTCTGACACGTTCTTTTTACCTTTTGGTAAAACTTCCGTATATTGTTCCTAGAGTATAAACTCTCAATATTCTCAAACGCGCGCTTCTCATGTTCTTTCTTCTTCTTTTGGAGAAACCGATGTTTTTCCCGTCTCTTTTGCTCGTAGAGCTCACGAGCAGCTCTCGTTTTCCGCTGCAGCGCCGCTTTGTATGCCTCTTGTTTTGCTGCATGCACTCGCCGGCATTCTTCGTCAAACCAAGGCGAGCGAGACCCAGCACATCAGTCGCGGCGTTTCTGGTAGCATATTGGCAGCGTTGCCACTAGTCTTCGGCACTTGATGCTGATGGCATAGGGGTGATTGAGAGATTTCGGGATACGTGTTCAGCGAATAGTCTGGCGGTTTCTTGCATTTGTAGCTTTTCGACGTTAAAATTTCTCACAGTGATTCTTCTTTGTTACTCAGTTTGGGATATCCACATCCGTACCTTGGCTACAACAAGGTAATGATCCGAGTCTATGTTGGCCGCTCGGAAGGTTCGGAAATCCAGAATACTGAAGGCATGCCTTGCGTCTATCGTAATATGATCAACTTGGTTGATCGTTACATAATTATTGGACCGCCATGTCTGCTTATGAATATCGAGATGAGGAAACCATGTGCTTGCTATGGTGACATTTCGCTCCACAGCGAATTCAATTAGCCTTAGTCCGTTATCAGACGTGGTGTCATGTAGGCTATGCTTACCGACTGCCCTACTTTGGCGTTAAAATCGCCCAATACGAATTAAACGTCGTATTTAGGACATTGCTCATATGTTTTGTCGAGTAGCTCGTAGAAACACTCTTTGGTGACAGGGTCCTTTTCGTCCGTGGGTGCATGAACACATATTAAGCTTATGTTAGCGAATTTAGCTTTGATCCGGATAGTCATAATACACTCGCTTACGTGTCCGAAGCTTAAGACTTTTTGCCTAAGTCTGCCGCGTATAACAAATCCGCATCCTAATAAACGTTGCCTGTTGCCTCTGTAGCACTCACCGTAGTAGATGTGACAGTTTTTCATCCCCTTTTTGCCCGACCCATCCCATCGCACTTCCTGGATGGCGGTAATATCTGCTTTATAGCTGTCTAGGGCCTCTGCTAGTTGTTCGGCTGCACGTGGTCTGTAAAGGGACAGAACATTCTACGTACAGATCCGAAGGTCGTTGTCCTTATTTCGTTTGCTGGGGTCGTCATTAGTTGAGTCATCCTTATCCGAGGCTTTTGGTTGTTTCGGAACCATGGGTTTTTTACGTAGTAGGGGAGTTACCCCGATGGCACAACCTCCAACCTGGAGGGCCAGTTCCTTAATCATTCCCCTAGGACGAGGGCCCGGGTACAACGGTGCCAGTAGTCCACTACGAGAATATGAGCGCTGCCGTTGCCCCATTGAGGGCTCCTCCACCATTCCAAGGTCCTGACCAACATTAGAAATTCCTTACCGACCTGTGATCCGAATACGTCGAGTATTTACTAAAGCTGAACGCTATTAGCAAGACCAAACATAGGTGGGAAATTGGATCAACGTGTCACATTTCGAGGCACATCTGGCCTAAGCTAGACCAGAAACCTAGTGGCGAGTTGATTAAGCTAAAGCGATTACAAATCAGCTGCGTTATCGGTGTCATCACTGGACGCTATCTAATAGGTCAACATGCCAAAAGACTTGGCCTCTTTTCCAACGACTTCTACAGGAGCTGTAGGGACGAGGAGAAGGATGAAACTATCCTTCACGTCCTGTGCATATGTCCTGCTCCATCAGGTAAAAGAATGCTTCATCTAGGGGCTCCCTTCCTTGACGACCTCGGCGATTTGGCGTCCTTAGACATCTTGAGCATCCATCGCTTCATCAAAAGCTCCGGTTGATTTTATTAGTGATTTTATACCCTGAGTGGTCTAATGGTAGATCCTTGCCATCAAAATGGACCTTTACTGGTCTCTGCACCGTTGTGAAGACAACCAATCTAACCTAACCCTAACCACACTTTTTTGAAATTTCGTTGGATGCAGTTGAATGTACAAAGACAGTGTTTTCATTGATATATTATTACATACAAAATTGATTCATAATAATTATACGAATATTATGCAATTTATGATCTAGTAAAATGCATATATAACGATTTTTTATTCAAATTTTGCTGGCTCCATCTATCGGTAATTATTTGAACTGGTACATTTTCTAGGTAACATATGTTGCATACAATGCTTCAACAATTTGAATTTCCACCGCGTTACTTAGAAAACCCACACAAACCCAAGAGGTGTCTCTACCATTCTATGGAGAAATTGAAGGTGGCTGGCATTTTGTTTCCACATTTTTCCGCTTCGAACCAAGAGGGCTAGTTATGTTGGCGTCATTTTTTGGGCAGAGATTGTATGGAACTGACATTTTACTAGCCGTCCGTATATAGTATGTCAATGAGTATTAGCATCTATTCGTTTAATAATACCGGTTTTGACACTATTTTGGCATATAAGTACCATGTTCTTCTAATTTCTGTCGTTTTTATTCTTTTCTAGGCTTTGTTGTGTGAATTTATGCATGTACGTTTGATTTTTAATCATTTGTATAATGTTTTGCGTTGTTTTCCCTCTGTCAGTGATGTGTGAATGGCAGTGTAACAGAACGGCCTTACTCGCAACACTGCCATCGTTCATTATTATTAGAATGTAATTGTAATTAGAGAATGCAGTGTGTACAAATAAAATAAATATTTGGCGCAACAGCTCAACCACTCATGTTGTGTGCGCTATATTTTTCACACGAATGAAAGGGACCTACAGTTTAGTGCCGTATCCGAAGGGCAATTTGTTTTTGAGAAGCTTTTTCGAGACAACAATACTCTCGGAAGTTTGTCAGACGCTCGCGAGAGGTGGGACCGTGAACAAACTTGTTGGTGTTTTCTGAGATTCGAACTTGGAACCTCACGCGCAGTTATCCGACACACTAACCACCTGGACCCTGTTTAGATGTTAACTAATAAGTGCGCAATGGGCAGTCATGTCGTGTCTACATGTGCTATGCTCAGTACTGCAGTATTTGGGTGTGAAATGAGTGAATTGAAATAATTGTGTGTCGGACAGTGTTCTCTCATCCAAATATCCATATCATCCCTCGATCTTCACTACTCCACGATCGAACTAATAATGATAAAATGGAAGAGAATGGAACATTTCTGGTGTGGAACGTGACTTTCCTTTTGTTTTTTTTATTTTCTTCATCAGTAATACCCCAGGTGGCAGACCAGGTTTACTGGAAAATCCACACTCTAACGAGTTCGGTCCTACGGATTCTGGGGAGGACCACTTATTGCATCTCATCGACCCATTCTCAAGAAGAGCTAAAGTATCTAGATCACCGCCGTGGGAATCTAGTAAAAGCTCCAAAATAATACCCGCAACACCTCAGGGTAAGAAAACAATTCATGCAGAGAATTGTACAGCAGCACTGCTAGCGGAGATGAAAAAAATGCAGGCTGAAAATGAAGAACTCCGCAAAAAAACTTAGCAATATAGAATTGCTCATAAGCCATTTACAAAATGAAATAAAAGAGCTAGTTCAAGAAAATAAGGACCTCAAAAAGGAACTTAAATTAAAACCGCTAGAAAAATGCCGTGAGTACCTCACGGATGAGGAGGAACTCCTAAGAGAAACTGACTGGATAATAAAAGAGGAAGAGAGACCAAGCAAAAAGCGTAAAGCAGTGTCTTCACCAGTCATAAGTCCAGGCAAATCGCCCACAATAGGCAAAGAAAAAAGCTCTTGCGAAGAAGCTCAGTGAAACTCATATCCAATGGTACACATATGAAGATAAAAATAACAGACCCCTCAAGGTTATGGCTAGGGGCCTTCATCCAACATGTGATAGGGAAAGTATTATAGAAGATTCGCAACAGAAAGGCATGCACTTGCTCGATGCAGTCAACATCTTAAAAAAAGAGAAAAAAAACAGATGAAGAAGGAAAGCAAGTGGTATGCAATAGAGCCCTTCCACTCTTTATGCTGACATTTGACAGCAAAGAGAAATCAGAAAGTATATACAAACTATGCTCCATCCTTAACATGAGAGTTAAAATTGAACCACTGCGGAAAACATCTGACGCAATACCACAGTGCAAGAAGTGTCAAGGTTTTAACCACACGCAGAAATATTGCTCGCGCGAAGCAAGATGTGTCAGATGCGCCGGAAGGCAATTAACACAGAATTGCACTGCCAGTAAAAACACACCACCCAACTGCATCAACTGCAAGAAAATCCATCCTGCAAACTATAGGGGATGTGAGGTAGCCCAAGAATTGCAAAAAATCAGAAACCGGCAACGAAAATCGCAAATACAAAAGAAAATGATGGTAGAAAAAGAGCTACCGCGTCAAACAATGTCAGATAACATAACAAATAGTAAGACCATACCCAAAACATACGTAGAAATTATTAAACAAAAAGGGACTACTGAAGAAATGGCTAGTAAAAAACAGCAAACAAAAGGAAATACTAAGCAAAACAAACCTACTAAGACGTTAAATAAAAAGAAGGTTAGGTTAGGTTAGATTGGCTGTCTGCACCACGATGCAGACACACTTAGACCAGTAAAGGTCCATTGTGATGCCAAGGATCAACCATTAGACCACTCAGGGACTAATAAAACCAGCCGGAGCTTTTGATGAAGCGATGGATGTTCGTGACGTCTAAGGACGCCAAATCGCTGAGGCCGTCAAGGAAGGGAGCTCCTAGATGGAGCATTCTTTTGCGTGATAGAGCAGGACATGTGCATAGGAAGTGGAGAATGGTTTCCTCCTCCTCCTCGTCCATACAGCTCCTGCAGAAGTCATTGGAAAAGAGGCCAAGTCTTTTAGCATGTTGGCCGATTAGACAGTGTCCGGTGATGACACCGATAACGCAGCTGATCTGTGATCGCTTTAGTTTAACCAACTCTGCACTACGTTTCTGGCCCAGCTTAGGCCAGATCTGCCTCGAAATGTGACACGTAGAGCCACTATCCCACCTAAGGTTGGTCTTGCTAATAGCGTTCAGCTTCAGTAGATGCTTACATGTAGCGAGGGGCATACCTAGGGCTTGCCTATCTGGCAGAATCCTTAGAGTAGTACCCTGTCTATCGAGTTCATCCGCTCTACAGTTTCCTGGAATGTCTCTGTGACCTGGCATCCAGCATAGGTGAATGTTGAACTGCTCTGTCATCTCTGTAAGAGACGAACAGCAGTCTAAGACGGTCTTTGAAGTAAAGGAGCACGATTCCAGGGACTTGATAGTAGCTTGACTGTCAGTAAAAATGCCAATATCGCTAACAGATAGTACATTACATTTCAGCCAAGACAGGGCTCCCTTAATCGCCATGATTTCCGCCTGAAAAACGCTACAATGATCAGGGAGGCGAAACGAGATGCTCAGGTTGAGCTTATCGGAGAAAACACCACAGCCCACCCCACCTTCCGTCTTAGAGCCATCTGTGTAGAAGTGCACCAAATTTCCATCATCAGGGGGAGAGCCATCTCACTCATCCCGTTCAGGGATACTCGTGCGGAAGTGTCGGTCAAATCTCAGTTTCGGTGGGGTGTAGTCCATGTTTTCATGTGTGAAGTTGAGAAGATCAAGGGTCGAGGAGTTGCCAATGTGATAACTAGACCACTGAGAGGAGGCTTTAAGACGAATAGCCGCACTGGCAGCAGTCTGTCTGCCAAGGATATCCAGGGGTAACAGGTTGAACATAATGTTCAGTGCCGCAGAGGGGGTAGTTCTTAGTGCACCACTGATGCACATGCAAGCGGATCGTTGCACTTTAGCTACCTGAGAGAGGTGAACAGCCCTGTCAAGGGCAGGCCACCAAACGATCACGCCATAGAGTAGTATGGGCCTGACAACAGACACGTAAAGCCAGCGAGTGATTTCAGGTTTCATACGCCAGCTCCTACCTATAGCCTTTTTACAGGAATAGAGAGCTACATTGGCTTTCCTTACGCGTTCTAGTAGATTGGCTTTCCAGTTCAGTTTTCTGTCCAGAATAAGACCCAGGTATTTTGCATTAACAGTGAAGGTGAGACTGGTACCATTAATCATAGGAGGGTCTACGTGGGGAACTTTATATTTCCTTGTGAAGAGAACAAGTTCTGTTTTATGAGGGTTAACACCCAATCCACAATTGGAGGCCCACCTAGAGAGCGGAGAAAGAGCATATTGGAGGATTTCCTTGAGAGTGTCTGGGTGCTTGCCAGACGCAGCAATCGCAATGTCATCAGCATAGGCAATCACTCTACAGCCTGACCTGTCCAGGTCCACTAGTAGCTCATTCACTACAAGATTCCACAGGAGGGGGGTTCCGCAGCAGGCAAGTCTTCTGGCCGATGCTCCACCCAGCTGTGTGTTGATAATCCTGCGTGTAAGCAATTGATTGATCAACACTCCGAGCGAAGTATCCACCTTCAGATTTGCAAGTGCGTCTGTGATTGCCTTTGGTTTGACATTGTTAAAAGCTCCCTCAATGTCAAGGAAAGCCACCATGGTATATTCTTTGATGCTCAGAGATTTTTCAATGATGCGCACAAGCGAGTGTAAGGCTGTTTCAACGGATTTGCCTTTGCAGTACGCATGTTGGGACGGCGAGAGCAAAGACGGGCTAATGCTCTGACGGAGGTGAATATCAATCAGCCTTTCCAGCGTTTTCAGTAGAAAGGACGATAGACTGATAGGTCGGAGATCCTTTGGTTGCACATTCGAGCTCTTACCTGCCTTAGGAATGAAGACAACTTCGACCTCGGCCAACGCCTTGGGGATGTAGACCAGATTAAGACAGCTCGATAAGATGACCTTGAGCCATGGAAGCACAATGTCCTCACATTTTTGAAATTCAGCAGGAATAACGCCGTCAGGTTCTGGGGACTTGAAGGGCTTGAAGCTGCGCATGGCCCAGCGGATCTTTTCTGTAGTTACTATAACCAGGGAGCTGCTGCACGGTAGAGAGCAAGTACGGGTAATGCCCGATAATGAAATAGCAACAGGGGAGTTACCAGGGAAGTGAGTATCCAGTAGGATGTCAATGGATTCCTTAGCAGAGGTGGTCCAGTGACCATCTGGATGTAAGAGGTAGCTAGGTGTTGAAGGGCTTTTTAAGAGGATGTTCCGCAACCTAGAGGCTTCCGAGGATTCTTCAAAACTGTCGCAGAAAAGTCTCCAGGAGCGTCGTTGCTCTTTCCTCAGTGAGATTTTATATTTCCTGAGAGACAGTTTGTAGGTGTCCCAGTCGTAAAGGTGTTGACCAACCTGTCAATATCATCCGTACTAGAGTAGGTTCAGTAGGCAAAAGGGAGGGAATAAGCGTCAATAAGCGCTTCCTGTATAGAGACCAATTAGTTTTTTTATAATTTCTAAAAACCTTCTGATGAGGTAGATAGTCGTCAAGACTGAATTGGAGGTAGCGATGTTCTGAGAAAGAGTACTCTTCAGAGACTCTCCAGTCCTTTACCAGGTTATATATATGATCAGAGACAAGGGTAATGTCGGTTACGAGTAATAAAAGTCGGTTTAGACCCTCGGTTACAAATAAGGAGATTAGTACTGAGGATAAAATCAAAAAGTTGCTCACCTCTTTCATTTATGTCGGAACTGCCCCAGAGCGATGAGCGTTCGCGTCACAGCCAATGATGAGACCAGTCTTAAGGCTCTCTGCTTTCGCAATCAAGCTCCCCAAGATGTCCGGAGGGAGTGGGCCCACTTGATCGTGACCCAAATAGGCCGAAACCAGCCAGTAATTCTTGAAATGCAATTCCAGGTTGGTAGCGACTATGTCTTGATTGCTGAAATTATAGAGTAAAAAGATGTTAAGGTGGGTCTTCGCAAGGATACAAGATCTCGGTTTACCTTCCATCTTTGCGTAGATTAGTTTATAGTTTGGAGTCTTGAGGCCACAAACCTGGTTTCCAACAACCCATGGTTCCTGGATCAAGACTAAGTCTTCCCCGTTTTTAGCAAGCCGGAGAATAAGGGAGGCCGACGCCGAGATGGAGTGATGCGGGTTAATCTGAAGGATCCGCAGCATTGGAGCTACTTCTCTGTTCAGATACCATTATCACGGTATTGTTGCCGTCCTCTGAATCTGATGACAGGAGGTCATCCTCAAGAGAAGGGCCATTTGGATCGCTATCCATCTCCGTGTCCGTCAAACCGATGTCGGACTCACGGATAGATGGTGAAGGAGAAGGGGGACCGGAAAAGTCCAGTTTGAGAAGAGCGCCAACCATTTCCGTGTCCGTCGATGAAGAGTCGACCCTCAAGAGGGGTGGAACAGCGGAGGGGAGCGAGGGAATGGGCTCGGAAGGAGAGAAACTCGCGACTGGTATGGAAGAAGCGTCCAGTTTGGGAGGGACTCTCTCGGGCTCTTTCTCATCGCATTTATATACTTTAAGAGTGATGAAGCTGAAGCCGTAGTTAATCACTCCTTTTGAAGATGCCAAGGGGGCCAGGGACTCTTCATTGATGACAATGATGACGCTTCTTAAGTCACCTCTCGGCTCGTCCACTTTGGCAATCTTCCAGTTGTGGGTAGGGAGGAAGCTGTTGCTGATCCTGAGAATATCCAGGATCACTCTAGGATCGGAGGGTTCGACCGGAATGGTAGCACGAGTCCTAGGGCGGTTAGGAATTTGGTCTTTTTCCACGACCTCTAACTGTGCACCTGGCCAAACCTGCCCCAATCTGGAGACAGCAATTTTGTAAAGATCCTTAGATCTTTGATCAGCACAGGCAATGATTTTTACGTGCCCTTGATACTAGCCAGCATCTCTGCAAAAAACATCAGGGCCGGGATGGTCACGTAAGACTTGGAGACAATTGGTGGCGAGCTTTATCTCCACCTTCCTCCATTTGTCAGCTGTGATGCTACCATCCGGATCGCTGTGGTCAACGACCGCGATCTCCAAGTGTGCCTTAAGTACTTGGTTGAAGGGCTTGGAGGTAGTGTTGGCAAGTACTACCTTGGTCTTTTTTGCTAAGGTGGGAGACTCATCCTGAGATCTTTGGCGTTTGGACGATAAGTCCTTGTTGGATGAGTCGGAGGGGAGCTGGACACGTTTAGTAGCCCAGCTTAAGGACGTTTTGTGTTTTTGTGTTCTCTCTCGTTCAGGGATAGCCTGCATGCGGCGAATTAGCTTGTAGGCTAGCCGTCGATCTTGGTAAGAGATCTTGGAGGGAGCGACGTTCCGCGAGCTCGAAGCCGAGCTGTCCGTCGCCCCTGAGAGAGGTTTAAGAAGGGGATGTGGATCCTTCGAGGAGGAGGGAGCAGCGTGCTGTAAGCTCGAGGCCGAACAGTTAGCTGTCCCTGAGGGTAAAGAGATAATGTGGGGGTTGACCCCACGCGCTACAAGGTCTGGCTTTACGATGGGACCAGGTGTTGAGACCACTGTCCTATCCGCCAGCGTACCAGGCGCGCGTTCAGCAATCCTGGGAGCGACCACTTGCTTGCAGCTGCTCGCATAGCTAGTGCTAGGCTTCAAAGCCAATCCGCCAGCAGGAGTTACAATAGCAGAGCTTGCAGGTGTGCTTTCCAGGAGGCTGGAAGACGGTTTTTCAAGAAGACCGTCCTCTTTTTGAATATTTATTTTGTTTTTTTTTTTGCTTGTTTTGGTTTTTTTGTTTCTTTGTTGTTCATTTTAGGACCCACGAGTGGCGGAGAATGGGAAGGTCGACCTGCACAGAGATCCGCATTGTGCAGGCAAGGCAGGCTAATCCGGAGGTCGCCAGGTATCCGGATACTCCGTTAGCGACTGGGCTATTATTTAGAGTGGGCCCCCAGCCAGGCTGATCCTCGGCACGGGTCGTGTAACACCTTGATCCGGCCCACCGGAGGGGAGAGGGGAATGGATAGGATATGACAGGGGGGTAAGGACGACTGCAACTTAGCTTCATGTCTCATCTGGGGATAGGTACCCGAGATTCCTTGACCTTTACTAGGCCCCTACACCACGGCGAGGTGTGCAGTCAGATAGGGGAAATAAAAAGAAAGAACATACTAAAGTAATTAGTATACATAAAGAACCCAACAAAGTTGTGAGACACAACGATAGCCAAATGCTTGAGGAAATATTTAATATGGTAGATAAACTAAATACAAGACTTGAAGAACAAAAGGACACAAATAATAAAATATTTGAAAAAGTTCAAGCAATTAGACAAGTTTATCAAATACAAAGTGACCAAAGAATCAGTATGAATAATGAAATAAAAATAGTAACTTGGAATGCAAATGGGCTAATGCAGCACATTGAAGAGTTATTACTTTTCCTAAACACGGAAAAAATAGATACCATATTTGCTTAGTCACAGAAAGTCACCTAACCAGATCAAATAACTTAAACATACCTGGATACTGCTGCTATCATGCTATTCACCCAGCGGATAGGGCAAGGGGAGGATCTGCGTTACTCGTAAAAAACTCAATCAAACACTACGAAGACTCAAAAATTGAGGAAAAAAAAAAAATACAAGCTACAACCATAAATGTACACATATTAAACAAAATGAAAATTCAAGTATCTGCAATATACTGCCCACCAAAACATGATCTAAAAAAAGACGATTATATTAGATTTTTCCAAACCCTGGGAAGTAATTTTATAGTCGGAGGTGACTTTAATGCCAAAAATACCTTTTGGGGCTCAAGACTAACAAACACCAAAGGTAGAGAGCTATATTCAGCAGGACGAGCATTAAATTGCCAACACACTGGCCGGTAGACCAGAATAAAATCCCAGACCTAATAGACTTCTATGTAGGAAAAGGAATATCTGATAACTACATTCATGTAGGAAATAAAGATGATCTGTCGTCAGATCATGCTCCAGTTCTTATGACGATTAGTGGTAGTATACTGAGAACTGGAAGTCGACCACGTCTTATTAATTATAAAACAAACTGGCTCCTATTCAGGCAAACATTAGAAGATAGCATAAACCTACAGGTCCCGATAAAAACCTCATTCCAACTTGAAGAAGAAATTGAGCTATTCAATACAAATATCCAGCAAGCAGCATGGATAAGCACCCCTACTGGTCAAAAAAACAGGAATATGGATATAAATTAAAAAATTAATCTGGAAAAAACCCAAAGCTCGTAAGACTTGGCAAAGAATCAGAACACCTGAGAATAAAAAGATTCTTAACGCATTGTGCAATGAACTCAAAAGGCTTCTAAAAATTGTGAAGAACGAATCAGTTGGCAGATACTTGACTAAGCTATCAGCGCATAAAGATACAGAATACTCGCTATGGAAAGCTGTCAAATCTTAAAAAAAAAAAACAGCAAAACAAGCACCGCCCATAAAAGAGAAAAACGGGTCTTGGGCAAGAAATGGCAAAGAAAAGGCTAACCTCTTCGCAGATCACCTGCAGCAAACCTTCCAACCATTTCCTAGGCAAACTGCAGACGAAAATCTTTTCCTGCAGTCCAGAAATGATCACAAAAATATACAGCATGTAACATTTCAGGAACTAAAATATGAAATTAAAACTAACATAAATGCAAAAAAAGCACCGGGCTACGATTTGATAACAGGACAAATACTTAAGGGGTTCCCGGACAAAGCTTTGCGGAAACTATTAAGGTGCGTCCAGACCAAAGAAACATTTCAGAAACATTGTTTCTGAAATGTTTCCCAATTGTTTCCCATTTGCTTCAGAAACATTTCAGAAACATTTCAGAAATGTTTCTAAAATGTTTCTTTTGGTGTGGACGCCAAATGAAACATTTCTGAAATGTTTCTGAAATGTTCCTTTTTATCCATTTTTGCTCTTGAAGATGATGGGCTCAAAAGAGGTAGTATTAATAGCGTCGTGCTTCATCATCATGAAAAAAATAGAAAACGATAAGAAGAAGAAAAAAAAAGTGGCAAAGATATTTTTTTAAAAATAGAGAAAATTCTTTTTTTGTAATTTTCGTTTTGGGGATCCCATAAAACTCTTTTAGTTTCATACAATTTAATTAAAGAAATTGTATCCTCATTACTCCATGCCTTTCTTGACATTTTTTTTATTTTTATTTTCACAAAAAAACACTCACTTTCTGCACGTGGAGCTTGAGAAACAAAAATAGTTTTCCGTCGCGAATGGGAAACAGAGAAACATTTCAGAAACATTTCAGAAATGTTTCATCGTCGTCCACACCAAAGAAACATTTCAGAAACATTTCGGAAACATTTCAGAAACATTTCAGAAATGTTTCTCTGTTTCTGAAATGTTTCTGAAATGTTTCTGAAATGTTTCTGAAATGTTTCTGAAATGTTTCTTTGGTCTGGACGCACCTTTACATTTAATTAATGCAGCACTCAGGCTAAAGTATGTTCCGATGCAATGGAAGGTGGCAGATGTAATTATGATTCTGAAACCAGATAAGTCGCCAAATGAAAAGAAATCGTATAGACCGATTTCACTCCTACCCGTATTATCAAAGCTATTTGAAAAACTGCTTTTGAAAAGACTCAAGCCAATAATAGAAGAAAGAAGTCTTGTACCTTCCCACCAATTTGGGTTTAGAGAGAAACACTCTACTGTACAACAAGTGCATAGAATTGTAAGTACAGTAGAAAAAGCACTTGAGAATAAAAAAGTCTGTTCAGCCATATTTCTAGACGTAGCACAAGCGTTTGATAAAGTCTGGCATCGCGGACTAGAATTTAAACTGCAAAGGGATCTCCCCGAAGAGTTTTACTTAATTCTTAAATCTTATATCGCAGATCGTTACTTTCGAGTAAGATATGAGAATGAATACTCTCATTTAAAGAAAATATCTGCAGGAGTTCCACAAGGAAGTGTCTTGGGACCAATCCTTTATCTCCTATATACAAGAGAGCTACCTCAGCAGGAAGAAGCTAGCTTGGCGACTTTTGCAGACGACACTGCAATTATGACTATTGGCGATAATGCTGATGAAGCAGCGAAAAAAATACAAAAGGCTATTAAATCTGTGAGTGATTGGACAAAAAAATGAAGAATAAAGCTTCATGAAACTAAATCTATCCATATTAATTTTACTAATAGAAGAATAAATAATGTAAGAGTTAATATTGATGGAATAGAAATTCCGTACGCAAATACGGCGAAATATCTGGGTATAACCAAAGACCATATAATATCAAGATAGTGCAACTGGCACTTCAAATTGATGAAAAGTAAAAAGCTCTCTCAGGCACGGGCAGTCGGGAAGAAGAGGTGATCATATTGAGAGAGAAAAAAGCTTTTTCCACTTTTTTCAGATTGTGTGTATATCGCCAACCGAAGCATATGGAACAATTTTTTCGTTGCCGCAGCAACCACTTCAACCTATATGTATATGATGAGTGGCCGGCGTAGGGATGAATAAATATAAATAGCACACGATTTTCTTTATTTTTCTGGCTTCTGGTTTGTGGGTCTTTATTTTACGATACACTTTCATTCATGATTTATTTATTTATATATATATATATATATATATATATATATATATATATATACAGTAGTGACCGCTTAAAGTGAACCCGGTTAAAGCGAACTTTCGGTTATAATGAACCATTTCACCCAGTCCCAATCAATGTCCCATAAGAACTATGGATTATAATTTCGCATATAGCGAACCCGCTTAAAGCGAACTTTCGCATATAACGAACCCTTTTTGGGCGTTAAATGAAGAAAATGTCCGGTTATAACGAACCAATACTGTCTCACTTTGTCATTTAGATTTCCCCAATTTTTCGGGGCTTCCCCGAGAACTGTACAGCTATACTTATGTATATACCAACATTCTCAAACAACAAAATGTTGTCCTTGAACATCATTTTTTCGGTACTTCCCTGAGTTACATAATGTTTGCATCAAACGATAAATTTCAAAGGCAGCACAAATTAATTGAGTTTCAAAGTGCATAGAGGAAGGGTACTACGCGTTTGAAAATCAATTAAATAAAATGGGAGATACAGTATCAAATAAAAAGGGAAAATGTTTCTCATTAAAAGACAAACACGATATATTGGTTTTCTGAACAAAAGTTGAAGTTTTTTTTAGAATATCACTTATAACGAACTTCGGTTATACCGAACTAATTTGGTCGGTCCCTTCGAGTTCGTTATAAGCGGACACTACTATATATATATATATATATATATATATATATATATATATATATATATATATATATATATATATATATATATATATATACATGTATTTAATTCTGTGTTTACTAACAGTCCTGAAATAGTTGGCATAAAGGCAATAACTATCGCAAAGTGCAAGGAAAGTACACCTGATTGGTTTTGTTCTGATCGAGGAGCCTTGAGCATAAAATAAAAATTACAGAATTTCTTATTTTAGTTCTACTTCGAAAGCATTGCTCTTGGGCGGTTGAAAAAAATTAACGCAAGTCCAGTAGAAAGGTCCAAATTTTAACCGGCTAGACTGAAAATAATGAAAGAAAAACAAATGATACTGCAAGTTCACAGAAAATTAAATCCCATAAGATAATGCATATATGGATATGTACCTATGTACATACATACATACCGCACACAAGAAAATACAAAAACAAAAAAACAATAGCAAAACGAGTTTCTGCCGATCTTTTTTCCTTTCCTTCTATTATTTTGCGAAAGAGCATTCAATAAGAAAAAAAAAGCAACAAATATCTTAAAGCTCTAAGAGCGAATGAACTTTTGCGAGCGAAACTATTGTGAAAAGCTTGGGAGTCGTGTTATACGACCCCCCCATACAAACATTTCCGAACATTTTTTTTGTATGGCATGCACTATCTTGTTGTTATATGGTCTTTGGTATAACACTTGACGCCAAGCTCAGATGGAAGGAGCATGTCAAAAAGAAAAAAGAGGAGCTCAACATTAGACTCAGACAAATGCATTGGTTAATGGGAAGAAATTCCCAGCTTGTAATTGAAAATAAATTGCTATTGTACAAGCAAGTCCTGAGACCCGTATGGACGTATGGGATACAACTTTGGGGTTGTACCAAAAAGACAAATCTAAGAATAATACAAACATTCCAAAACAAAGTACTAAGAGGCATCGTTAATGCACCTACACAAGGATCTAGACGTAGAAAATGTTAGTGAAATTGTAAAAAAAAAGCTCTTAGGCACTACGAACAACTTCAAGACCATGTAAATCCTCAAATACAATACATGGTGGAAGAAAACAACAATACTATTAGGCGGCTTAAAAGATTAAGGCCGCGTGACTTAATTTTCTAACGAAATAAACTATAATAGAAAAAATATAAAACATGACTGTATTATATATACACACAGATATACCTATAACCTATAAATGAACAAATTAAAGTAGATACACACAACATTAATTTCGGGGTCAGCTAATGAGCTTCAGCCCTCCAAAACGTTAATTATACATTAGATAAAAATTACTGGATGAGAGTAATATTAGGAGGTGTTTTCCTGTTTGGGAATTTTTCCCACACTGCAATCCACGGCTGAAACCCCCCCCCCCCCCCCGGAAGACTGAATACCCTTGGTAGTATTGTCGGGAAATGGGGTTTGAAGCAGAGGTGGTTTTAGTTAAGGTTAAAAAAAAAAAAAAATATTTTCTTCATGACTGTCGCCCTCTCTCGATTTTCCAAATAGTTAGACCCTGTTTAGATGTTAACTGATGAGTGCGTAATGGGCAGCCATGTTGTGTCTACATGTGCTATAATCAGTGCTGCAGTATATCGGGCCGTGTTCCCCCACCTCCACCACGGCAGTCGCCTCTAAAGTTGATAGCCTCTAGCCATTCCTCCCTGAAATCTGCAGTAAAACCAGTCCATGGCCATTTATCCTTAAAGTCTGCAACGAAATCTGGCTCTAGGTCAGCCCATAAGCACGCAAATCTGCTAATGCAAAAATTGGAGGAAGAAGTAAAACTTCGAGAGCAACGCGAGCAGGATTATCTAACAAGGAAATATGAGATCCTGGAGCAGGTTATCACCGACGATGAGGTTCACTCGGAGAGTACAGAGTCAGTAGAAAGCAATCGCGTGAAAGACTGGGTAAATAGCACAATATCCCTCTGTCGGAAAGTTCGCTGTAGAGAGGTGCCTAAGGTAAATATCAATCCTGAGCTTCCACATGGGCATCCTTCTCCACATTCATGCATACAACCCTCCAAGCCCTCTGCGGTTTCCCTAGAGGTCTCACCCGACTCTCCAGCTATAACGGAGTTAAATAAAAATCAATTAGCTGCGAGACAAATAATGTCAAAAGAGTACATAAAGTTTTCAGGTGCTCGTCAACGCAGGTTTGCGGTGTTGATGGGTGCACGTACAGGCACCACAGGCTGTTACATAGGCATACCCAAATAACCACTACTAAGCGGACCATTGCAAACAGCGACGACAATGCAACAAACGGAAAGCGTCTTAGCTGCACCATGAACCGCCAGGGAAAAGGCTCACTTCTTTTTAAGATCCTTCCAGTGTCCTTGTATTTTAGAGGAAGTAAGGTGGAGACGTATGCGTTTCTAGATGACGGGTCGTCAGTAACATTAATTGATGAGGAGCATGCACAACTGCTGAATGCTGATGGTGAAATCGAGCCGCTATGCCTCAAGTGGACGGGAAACACTCACCGGAGTGAGGACGATTCGAGAAGGATCAATTTGTAAGTTTCTGCTTCAGGTGCTAAGAAAAGATTCCCACTGCCGAATGTCCATACAGTAAAGGCACTAGAACTCCCAAAACAGTCAGTCAACGCAAAGAAACTTGTAGCCAGATATGAGCATCTGAAGAATATGCCTCTAGCATCCTACGAAAACGCTAGACCGCGTATATTACTAGGGCTTCAGCATTGGACCTTAGGTATTCCCCTTAAGTCGGTAGAAGGAGGCGAAAACAAACCCGTTGCAATAAAAACGAGACTAGGTTGGACTGTTTTTGGATCGATGCATAGTGGTAGCATCAAATCAGCACCGGAAGGTGATCACCACTTTCACATGTGTGAGTGTCAGAGCAGCATAGACGCGAAGATGGACAACCTGATGAAAGAATACTTCGCGATTGATACAGCAGGTATAACGAATTTTCGGAAACCAACCTCGGTGGTCGATAGCAGGGCGAGTCAGATGCTTGAAGCAAAAACAATATTCGATGGAGAAAGGTATGCAGTTCCACTACTATGGAAGTATAATGAAGTAGTTCTGCCAAAAAGCAAGCAGATGGCCGTAAAGAGATTAATGTGCCTCGAAAAGAGACTGTCCCGGGAACCAGAATTGTTATCTAAGGTTGATCAGCAAATAAAGGAGTATGTTAAAAAGGGTCATGCGGCAAAGTTGAACATGAAGGAGGCCTCTAACGACAGCAGGCAAACCTGGTATTTGCCAATATTTCCAGTTTGTAATCCAAACAAACCTGACAAGGTTCGTATTGTTTGGGACGCAGCGGCGAAGGTAGAAGGGTTATCGCTCAATTCGGTTCTGCTAACAGGTCCCGATGAAGTACCAGCGCTGATAGCAATACTCTTTCGGTTCAGGAAAAGGAAGGTGACTCTTGCAGCAGATATCCGGGAGATGTTCCACCAAGTGGGAATTGTTGAAGAAGATCAAGATGCACAAAGATTCCTGTGGCGCAACGGTATTACAAACGAAGTCGAGGAGTTCAAGATGAAGGTCATTACATTTGGTGCAACCTGCTCTCCCTACTGTACGAAGTATATAAAAAAACAAGAACGCCAGAAGATTTGCTGCAGAGTTTCCCATGGCGGCTGAAGCTATTATCGGGAACCATTATGTGGATGACTATCACTACAGCGTCGACGGAGAGGAAGAGGCTATAAAGCTTGCCAAAGAAGTGAAGTACATTCACAAACAGGGCGGATTTGAAATCCGGAATTTTCTTTCCAACTCTCAAAAGGTGTTAGACGCTCTCGAAGAAAGATCACCAAGCCGAAATAAACATTTCACGAGGTTAAGCCTCGCAGACAACGCGGAGAAGTTACTCGGCCTGTGGTGGTCGCCCGCCGCGGATAAGTTCCTGTTTAAACTTAAACCAACTAAAATAAAAGAAGACATTATAATTGGGCACATTATTCAGACCAAAAGAGAGATTATTCCCACCCTGATGAGTATCTTTGATCCGCTAGGCTTAATAGCACATTTCACAGTTATTTTAAAGATACTTCTTCAGGATATATGGCGTTCATCGGTTGAGTGGGACCAAAAGATAACCAGATCGCAATTCGAAAGATGGAAAGAATGGCTTGCTCTAATTCCAATAGTACGAGAGATAAGCATAGGAAGACCGTACCTCTCACAATTGACATTCAATAGCAGGACTCGCGTAAAATTGCATGTTTTTGTTGATGCTGGGGAATCCGCCTATGCCGCTGTAGCATTCTTCCGAGTTTCATCCGGAACTTCAATAGAATGCGCACTTATTGGTGCGAGAACAAGGGTCGGTCTCCTAATAAGTATATCGATACCACATATGGAGTTGGAGGCAGCTATTTTGGGCACGAGATTCGCAAAAACTATAGTCGGCAGTCACTCAATCACCATTAACGATACATTCTTTTCGACAGATTCCAGGATTGTCTTGTGTTGGATAACATCCCCACATCGAAAATATAAGCAGTTTGTAGCATATAGAATTGGTGAAATTCTTGAGTGCACCAACGAAAAAGAGTGGAGGTGGGTCCCCACCAAAGACAACTTTGCTGACGATGCCACCAAGCAAAAGAATATTGGTGAGTTCCATTCGGATAGTAGGTGGTTCAATGGTCCTGGATTTCTCTACCAGCCTGAAAAGAACTGGCCGCAACCTAATACAGAGACATGCCAACAACCTGTAGAAGACCATGAGGTAAAAGTATGCTGCGTTCTGCAAGGGGCATGCGACATCAATTCGATGATTGACTATTAACGTTTCTCGCGATGGAATCGACTTCTTCGGGTCGTCATGTTTATGTTTCGCTTCATCGATCTTATCTGTAAAAAGGGTATATTGAAGGGAGCTGACTTGTTTTCGGAAGCAGAACGCTGCCGAGCGGAAAACTACTTGTATATGGAATGCCAGAGAGAAGGCTTTGCAGAAGAGTATCAGACGCTTCGAAATGGGAGTAGGGAGCTAAACAAGTCAATTGTACTATATAAGTTATCCCCCTACATGGATGAGAATGCAGTTATACGCATGAGAGGACGTATAGACGCCGCGCCGAACATACCTCAACAAGCTAGATGACCCGTCATCCTTCCGAAATCCTACTACATAACTAATCTCATCGTACGTTATTTTCACGTTCGCTTCTACCATGCGAATAATGAAACAGTCGCTAATTAGATAAGGCAGATATATTATATCCCGAACTTAAGAGCTGCAAATACTGGGAGAAAAAACGGATAGCTCCAAGACAACCGATCATGGCTCCACTCCCGGCAGCAAGGCTCATGTCGTACACACGGGTCTTCTCATATGTCGGTGTTGATTACTTCGGCCCACTCTATGTAAAGGTGGGTAAGCACAAGGAAAAGAGAGGGGGAATGTTGATCACCTGCCTAACAGTTCGTGCAGTTCACATTAAGATCGCACATAGTCTTACAAATGACTCGTGTATTCTGGGTATTAAGCGTTTCATCGCAAGAAGAGGTATGCCTAAAGAAATATTTTCCGATAATGGAACGAACTTTCGAGAGGCCAGCGAAGAGCTGAAAGAGGCGATGAAGGGGTTGGATGTGTATGCCTTGGCAGAGGAGTTCGAGATGTAGCTCAAGTGGAACTTCATACCACCGCAATCTCCCCACATGGGCGGAAGTTGGGAGTAGCTGATTCGCTCTGTTAAGAAGACGCTCGGAGAGATTTCACTGACTAGAAATCCAGGGGATGAACTCCTGCTCAGTATGATGGCAGAGGTGGAAAACATAGTAAATTCACGACCACTCACCTATGTTCCAATTAAAAACGAGGGTGATGAGGCGCTCACGCCAAATCATTTCTTATTCGGCTCATAAGGGGCGAGATGTTTAGCGACGGTGCGACGTTGAAGAACTGGCTCATGAGTGAAAATACGCAAACTCCTTTTGCATTCGATGGGTCCGCGAATACTTACCAGACTTGACGCGCCGAAGTAAGTGGTTCAGTTCACCACCACCAATAAAGGAAGGCGATATTGTAATTATAATCGACCCGAACAATTCACGGAGCACCTGGCCGATGGGAAGGGTTCTTAAGACCATAAGGAGTGGTGATGGGGCTATACGAAGCGCAATTGTGCAAACCCCGTCTGGAATATACACTCGGCCGGCAGTAAAGCTGGCGGTGTTGGATCTGCAACAGTTCGAAAATGACGGTGACCAGGGCTTGGAGCCAGCTCACCGGGGGGAAGTGTTACCGAACTTGGCAGCACACATCTAAATGGGGTAAGTGGCAGCACAGTGGCATATGGGCAGTGGCAGCACTGTGGTACATGGGCAATGGCAGCACAATGGTAGATCGGCCCTTTCCAGGGTTGATTTTTTCTGGCGGCCATTCGAGAGTACGAACCACCGAGGAGAGGACCCACACGAGCAAAGGAAGAAAATAGAAAAAGCGTATGTAGAGTAAGAATTTATATAAGTATAACATTGTCCTATAATGTACCATATTGCCAATAGGTATTTAAGTTCTTTTCATTTGCCGTTTGTGACAAATAAATTGGATTACTAAAGGAGCGACGTTTTCTTTTTCCTTCTGGCGCCAACAGAAATACTGTGAGGATGTTTGTCGTCGGTGGCCTACAATCGCACCGACCGAGTCTCTTTTAATTTCAATCTAAGTCCTATGCCGCCAGCAGGAAATGCGGAAGACCGGTGGCAGCGTTGCCAAAAAGCCATTAGAGACGCCGTATCTAATGTACTGTATTTCTTTCGACCACCACAACCCCTGGTTTGTTGGAAAACGACGGGGAGTACAGCGAAATAAAAGGCGTACAAAGCGGCACTGCATAGTAGCTGCTCGCGAGCTCTACGAACGGAGGAGAAAAGAGGAGCATCGATTCCTTAGGAAGAAGAAAATAAGCGTGCTCGGAAATTTTACCAAAAGGTAAAAAGAACATACCTGGGCTCCAGAACAGAAACATGCAGAGACGAAAATGAAATGGTAATATGATAGTAGAATCGTATTCGGTGCTGAGGATATGGAAGGAACACTTCTACAGACTGTTAAACGGAGATGATGATCAACATTCCGCTGTCAGGCAGAACGAGCCATTCAACAGCGACGATTATAGTCAAGTACGTTTGTCGGTTTCAACTAACAATCGACTTGGTTCCGACCAACTCGGAACATAGCACATTCCATTTGACGAATTTATGTTTTGTAGTAGAATTAGTACATATTTTCGACTTCAGCTGTTATTCTGTTTGGCGGATGGCGGGCGGATAAATGCAATTTTGAATCGTGGGGAAAGCGTAAACGGCTGGCTATCAATAAACGAATTAAGTAGTGTTTGTTTGTTTTTAAGGATGAAAATTACAAATAAAAGGCAATTTGAAGTGTTAATTGCATTTATGCAAGAAAAGCTTCACCTTGCAAAGGGCTTTACGAAGTCAGTCCAGCGAATTAATATAAAGGATGAGGGGAATTTTCTGGCCACAGAATTAAACAGCTTAGGTCCTCCATCAGGAGACCCCGATGGTTGGCATTTCATTTCATTTTCATTTTCATTTTCATTTTCTTCGTCTTCACTACTACTGTTAAAATACTCAATACTTAACATTTTTTTATTTATTTTCAACTTCTCCAAAAAACAAAGTATTTCTACAATAAGAGATTTTAATTGTGAGCTGTCAAAACCAAAAACATGTGTGCCGGCTATCGAAAAAAATCTAGTACACCCCTTGTCGGTCGAATAGACCATGGAATCTCGATTTTTCATCGACCCGACCCGACAGCCGACTTGAGTCGTTTTCAACTTCCGACAAACGTAATTGGGGTGAAGATTTCCATCAACTCGATCAGAATGAAGTGAGGATAGCGATATCTAAACTTAAATCCAACAAAGCTGCAGGAGCCCACGGCCTTTCCGCCGATCTTTTTAAAGCAGGAGGACATGAATTGGTAAGGAGCATGCACCAGTTGATCTGTAAAATTTGGTCAGGCGAAAGCATGCCCGATGAAACCTGTAAAATTTGGTCAGGCGAAAGCATGCCCGGAAAACCTCAGTATTGCTTGCCCGATCCTGAAAAAATAAGACCATCTGAACTGCATCAACTACAGAGGTAGTATTATGCGAACGCCTACAACCTGATACGTCCTTATCAGTGCGGTGACAGCCCGGGGAAGTTCATACATACATAGATACATTTTCAATTGCCCGCTAATCTTTCATGAGGGTCGCGAGGGTAGGATGCTCAGGTGGATCCTCCATCTTTCCCGATCCTCCGCCATTGACCCCATCTCATCATGAGGAATCCCTAGACGGCTCCAGGAGAGATGTCGGACTTGATCCAACCATCTATTTCTAGACCTGCCGGGGAGTCGCCTACCTGAGGGCACGGCTATCATGACACGTCTTGGAAGCCGAACTAGGGGCATACTACGTTACCAAGCCATCGAAGCAATGAAAGTTCACCATTGACCAAATATTCACACTACGGTAGATCTTGGAAAAAACCCATGAATATAAAATCGATACGCACCACCTCTTCTTCGATTTCAAAGTTGCCTATGATAGCGTGTATAGAGACGTGTTATACTGCGAAGCTTATCCGTTTGTGCAGGATGACGATGGAGAACTCTCACTGGTCCATCAAAGCCGGAGAGAACACCGCCGAACCGTTCGATGTCAGGAGAGGTCTTAGACAAGGTGACGCGCTATCATGCGATCACTTTTACATAATACTTTAAAGATTTGTACGAAACTCACAAGCCAACACCGGATGTACAATTTTTTACAAGTCTGTACAACTACTCGCTTACGCCGATGACATAGTCGGAAGAACTCAGCGGGCCGTCAGTGGGACGTTTGCTCAGCGCAGGCAGGTAGCAGACTTATGCCTGTTTTACAGAGACTACCATGGCAGATGCTCGGGAAATATCAACAAAATGATCCCTCGAAACTCCATTCAACGTCCTACCGGTCAGGCCACTAGGGCAGATTTTATCTTTACCTGGCAACCGCAAAAACATTGCGGTTTGCTGGATCAACCTTTCCCGAGGTTAAAAAAAAAACTAAAATATCTACAATATACACATTTTTAGGGATTTATTAGAAAATTTAAATAATATGTAACATTTCCTTACTTAATAATTGTGATAAAACACAGAAGCATAGAACAAACAAATATTAATAATTTACGTAAATAATAATTTAAATTATTTAATAACTTTACAATCCAAACAGACCCTTTAAGTCGTCAATTGAGAGTTTACTTCCCTCCGAAGCTTTCACACCCGTAAGAATGCCCTTTGCAATTTCCAATTTCTGATCTTGTAACGCTTTTATTCGTTCTTCAACTGTATCTTTGCACATAAATTTGTAAATATGAACAGGTTTCTTTTGCCCCACTCTATATATACGATCTTGTGCTTGGGATTCGAGTTGTGGATTCCAATGTAAATCTATCAGAAATAAATGATTAGCTCCTACTAAATTTAATCCTACACCACCCGCGGTCAAAGAAAGAAGAAGAATTTTCGGTTTAGTGTTTGGATCGTTAAATTCTGTAACAATATTTTGGCGATTTTTCACGGGAATAGCTCCGTTGAGTGACAGTGTATGTATACCCTTCGCTGCGAGATGGTCTTTCAGTATATTCAGAAAGCTTGTCCATTGGGATATAATAATTCCTTTATCCGATGACTTTAAGATATGTTGATTAACTACCCGCAGTACTTCATTCATTTTTGAACTAGGACGAGATAAATCAAATACAGGATTCGACCTTTGTAATACTTTTGCCGAAGCTTTGGAAATAGCTTCATGTTGTGCGTCATGGCTTGTACTATCGGTTAATATGGAGTTTGAATCATTATTATCATTGATTGCCAGCTTGTTTAATTGATCCAGTAAGTCGATCTCTGGTTCAATAGTGTCCGAATCTGAAGGTACTGCTGCATCTTCATCTTCAAGCATCTGAAGAAAAGCAAAAAATTATTAAAAAATAAGATAATAGGTTAATAATACAAGTAAATTTAATCTTCTTCTTCTTCCTTTTATCAGCGAGGCCATGATCCGAAAATAAGGGATCATAACCCTACCACTTCACTGCATTTCTACTGATCCGCCTGTGGGGTTCGCCTAATACAAGTAAATTTAATGGGCATTTAAATTTAATTTTTTCTTAGAGCTTTATATTTTAAAACTTCATAGGCACAGTTAAAAGGATCACACCAGCATTCTGATACGCTGACCTTCGTCGTAGGTAGGCGGGTTTAAGTAAAGGATGTAAAGCATGAGATATCACACGTCCAAAATTGATTCTGAAACTAAGTACCGAGTGGTGATCTGTGCATCCACCCCTATCTACATACACATGCGTTTTTTTTAAATGCAATGCATGGGCATACGTAGGTAAAGTAATAAAGTTTAATATCAAACCTCTGGGAAAGGAAGAAAGGATAGCCCTAAGGTAAGGTATGCCTGTCGTAGAGGGCGACTAAAATCCAGAAAAATTCAGGAGCGTCTGACACACATTGCGTGGCACAGCAGTCAGCGTCTGATCCCATAAGGGCGGCTGAATATGAACTATGTGTAGAAGTAACTGAACTATTTATGGTAAATAAAACTAAAGTTAAAAAATGATGGCAATGAACAAAACAAATATTAATTACCCAAGGTAGCACACCAGCTAAGCTAAAAATCCACTCTATTTGGAGATCGGTCACATGGATTCTCATTTATTGCTTTTACAACAAACCAGCAGTAGGAGTACAAAAGGTCAAAGAACTTCGCCAACAAAATCTTCAGCAAGGGTTGTTTCTTCGAAAACCCCAACAAAATATCGAAGAAGTGAAAAAGGAACCAAAAGCTATATAAATATCGGCAGTATGAGTCATCAGTGCTCCAAAGAAATTATCAAGGGTTCTCAAGTTGAAACAGGTCATTTCTATAAAGAATAGCAAGATGAAATTCAAGCCAGGAAACAACTTGAAGGATTGGTTAAAAGTCTCCAACAACACGTAAAAACTTCAAAGAGAAAGTCACCTTGCTCAACAGGAAAATTTCAGCGTCTGTATATCCCCAGAGAAAATAATCGAATGGCGTCAAATGGCATGTCTACGCTGATAAATCAGAAACAATTGAGCACTTGGAAGCCAACACTCGGAACGTTATTGCCGTAATACAGCCTGATTTACTGCGAAGAGTGTGTGAAAATTGGACCTCCAGATTACGCCATGTACGCGCAAGCCGCGGCACCCACATGCCCAAAATTATATTCAAACATTAGTACCATATATCTCTCAAATAAAGCCAATTTCTGGAATATTAAAAACATTTTTCTGTGTTTTATTTCAATTTAAATATATCCGCCTCTAAAAAAAAACACCCTTTACAAAAACTCAACGAAAGGTAGTAAGAGTGGAGGTAAAAGGTAACGCAAAAAGCAGCACCACCTCCAATCATGATCTCAGGATTAAAAAAGGGCGCAATTCAAAAATGCAGTGTTGCGGCAACATTAAAGCAACAAGTTAAAAAAAAAGCAACATTTGGGCAGTACTGGTCAAATCAAGAGAATTTTTTGCAACACCAGCGCAACTAAACGTCAAAACAGAGCAACCTGCGCAACATTTGTGTTGCTGTTACTTTCTTTGTTTTAAATAAGCGTTTGTTACAGTTCGCTAGCTTTTATAATTTATATTTCACCCTGTACTTTGTGCAAAAATGGATGAAAGATAACTTATAACAATTTTAATGTATTTGTTTTTTTTTCATAAATGTCAAAATAAATTGCGCAACAGCAACACAAAGTCTGTTGGGTCAACGATTGAAAATAAACCTAAAAACCAACCGGCGAAAGAAATTGTTCAAAACAAAAGCATGGAAAATAGCAAATAGTATTCCCAAATTGTTAAAAATGTGTGGAAGAATGAGGAAATTTCCAAGAAAGAAATGCTGGCGCTTATCCTTAAAAGAATAGATAAACAGGATTTAATAATTAAACAGTTATGCGAAGAAGTCAAAAACAATGATAGACAGAACATTTAAAAACATTTAAAATCACAACATAGAATGCAAACGGTATTTCACAGCACACTTTTGAACTGAACATCTATTTAAACATGAAAAATATAGACATTTGCCTGGTGACGGAACCACATTTCTTGGTTAAAGTCTTGATATTAAAACACCAAAATATACCTTTTACCATGCTACTCATCCAGCTGATAAAGTTAGAGGAGGATCGGCTATACTTATAAGGAAGAACTTGAAACATCTCATATTGGCGTGGTAAAATCGCATCATCACTTCCTCGTGGTACCCGCTGGATAGCTATCTGATAGTGAACTAAGGATGAGCGTATGCTGAGTCTAACGATATATGTATGTATAGCTGAACACTCAGTACTGCGAAAGCACATCTGGGTGAACTTCAGCACACATATGCTTAACCGGACGAGGCATTTCTTGTTGACCTGATTGGCTGAAATAAGCGTCTCCGAAGTCTAGCAAGAGCTCCTCAAAAGGGGGACGTATGGCGGATGAATTCTCCCGACGGAATCAACATTTACAGGCCAGCGGATACCTTACTTGAGCTACTTCGACATATTTGGAGCTGAGGTCTGTAAGGATTTTCATTACTAGGCCAATGTATTGAAAGAGATGGGGGCAGATGAACCCTTAATGGTCCAACGGCAGTGCTCATATCCCCGAGGTGGGTTCCTGGCATCGGTTTATTCAGCCCCTCGTCCTATGGGTTGCGAAAAAAGGATCTGGTCGTCCAGGTTGGGGGTTGTACCGTCGGGTTAACCCCCAATCACGTAACAAACCTTCGATTACGAAACATGTAACAGCCTCTAATACGGATTATTTTACTGTTGGCGACCCAAGTAAGCGATCTTCGTGCCTGCACGTGGAATGTTAGGTCCATTTACAAACACCGTGCAGCCAAATAACTTACGGGGGGGGCCCTACACCGCTACAAAGCAGACATTACCGCCATCCAAGAAGTGTGATGGGATGGGCCGGGTAAAAGGAGGATGAAAAACTGCGACATCTACTACGGCGATTGCTACAGACAACAAGAACAGTGTCTATTCGGTGCGGATTTGTCATTGAAAGCAGTCTTAGGCAAGAAGTCTTGAGTTTCCGGCATGTGAACGAGCGCCTCATGACTATCCGTGTCAAGGCTAAGTTCGCCAAAATTAGCATAATCTGTTCAGGCTAGTCGACTTTGCGGCGAGACGAAATTTTGTCGTAGCTAGTCCGCGGTTCCCAAGTCTCGATATTCACAAGGGAACATGGCTCTTCTTTGATCGAAAAATTGTCAACCAAATCGATTATATTGCGATCGACACAAGACTCTCTTCCAGTATTTTGAGAATCCGGACCTTCCGAGGAGCCAACGTGGACTCGGATCACTAACTAGATGTAGCCAAGGTACGGATGCGGATATCCAGAACCGAGCGAAATCAACGAAATACTGTGAAGAAATTTGACGTCGAAAAGCTACAATCGCAAGAGACCGCCAGAGCCTTGACTGATTGATTTTTTTTTTCAATCTTTATCTATTTCCTATGTTGCAAATGCGGAAGACCAGTGGCAACGTTGCCAACAAGCCATCAGAGATGTCGTCCCTGATGTACTGGGTTCCTCTCGGCCACCACAACGAAACCCCTGGTTTGATTAGGAATGCCGACAAGGACATGCAGCAAAATAAGAGGCGTACAAAGCGGCGCTGCATAGAAAGACTAGAGCTGCTTACGAGCTCTACGTGCGCAGGAGAAAAGAGGAACATCGACTTCTCAGAAAGAAGAAAAAGGAGCATGAGAAGCGCGCGATCGAGGAGGATTGAGAGACTTTATTGCAGGAATGATGTTCGAAAATTTTACCAAAAGGTAAAAAGAACATACCATGGTTTCAAAGCCAGAACAGAAGCCTGCAGGGACAAAAATGGCAGAGTTGTAAAAGAATTAAATCTTTGGAGAATGTAATTCAATAGAATTCATAAATTCTGATTTTGAATTCATGACTTCACTTTTAGACTTGAACTTCAAAAATTAAATCACCATTCATTTTGAGAAGTCTTTGATTGCGGCAATCATTTGAACCAATCAAAGATTTGAAGTCTCTGGAATGAAATCTTTGTGACTGCACCGCATTCTCTGAAGTCACATTGAAGTCACTTGCATTCACTTGAAGTCATCGGCATTCAATTGAAGTCTTTAAGACTTCACACTAATTTCATTGAAGCCTTTAAGACTTCGCAGTAATTTTATTGAAGTCTTTGAGACTTCACACTAGTTTATTGAAGTCTTTGAGACGTCACTACATTTGTTGGAGTCAAAACTGGCAGTGAAAAATTCAATATGATTTGGTTTAATAATTTTTGGGGAAAAAGGTGAGATCCAGTGAACTCATATACTTATTGCTATTGTGTGATATGATTTAACATTTTCAGGCATTTGGAATACATACATTGAAAACCATGAAAACGAAAGCGAAAAGTCTTCTAATGAAATATTTTATTTAATTTTTGTTATTTGTGATTCAAAAATAATAAAAGAAAATTTACATTTTGTTATACATATGTACATATTAAATTTTTCATAGTCAGTTTTTACTTCACAAAATGTAGTGAAGCCTCAAAGACTTCAATAAATTAGTGTGAAGTCTCAAAGACTTCAATAAAATTACTGTGAAGTCTTAAAGACTTCAATAAAATTAGTGTGAAGTCTTAAGGAAATAGTGAAGTCTTAAATTCAAATTCAAATTCAAATTCAATTGAATGCCGATGACTTCAAGTGAATGCAAGTGACTTCAATGTGACTTCAGAGAATGCGGTGCAGTCACAAAGATTTCATTCCAGAGACTTCAAATCTTAGATTGGTTCAAATGAATGCCGCAATCAAAGACTTCTCAAAATGAATGGTGATTTAATATTTGCAGTCCCAGTCTAAAAGTGAAGTCAATTGAATGCATTCTAAAACGTGAAGTACTTGGTGTGAATTCACGGAATGCATTACTAATAGATTGCATTCTTTTACAACTCTGAAAAATGGTAATATAGTAGTAGAATCGCAGTCGGTGTTGAGGATATGGAAGGAACGCTTCTGCAGACTGCTAAACGACGATGATGACCAATATTCCGCTGTCAGGCAGAATGAACCATTCAACAGTGACGATCGATGATACTTAAGACTCCTGTCAACCCGAATAGAGTCACAGTCGGTGTTAAGAATATGAAGAAACTACTTCGGCGATGAAGATCAATATTCCGCTGTCAGGCAGAATGAACATTGACGATGAAAGCAACACTTCCACCCACCTGATCAAAATGAAGTGAGGATAGCAATATCCAAGCTTAAATCGAATAAGGCTGCTGAAATAGCAGATTGCCTACCGAACTATTCAAGGCAGCTGGAGATTACTTAGTAGAGAGCATACACCGACTCATAACTAAGATTTGCCCGATGAATGGTATCTCAGCATCTTTTGCCCGATCCACAAGGAGACCTCCTCAACTGGGCCAATTACAGAGACATCAGTCTTTTCAGCATTGCGTTTAAGATCTTTTCTGGCATTCTGTGTGAACCCCTAAACCATATCCTAAACAGCCTGATTGGCCTCTATTATTGCGATTTGCCAGGAAAGTACACAATTGATTAAATGTTCACACTTCGGCAGATGCTGGAGAAAAATCATCATAAAAGAAGACTATACGTGTCTAGTTTTGGAATCCCTGCCAAACTCGTCCATCTATGCAGGATCACGATGGAGAATACTCGCTACTCAATACAGTTCGGTAACGACCCCGCCAAGACCTTTAATCGCAAAAGTGGATTTAGATTAGAAGACGCGAAGTTTCTGGGATATTCACTCTACGCCAGGAACTAAGATTGCCCATTTATGTTATCAGCTGCCCACCAACTGCCAACTTCGGTAAGTGCAAGTCGATATTTTTAGCCGTTATTAAATGTTTCCGAATAAAAGAGATTTGACTACAATAAAAGTTTTATTTGACACGTAACCAGAAACTTCACTATGGCAATATGAGTTGGTAGATGTATTTTTCAGGCGTACTCTACATCTTCAAAAAATAGACAAGTTATAAAAAAACCGTTTGAAGGAAAAAATTGAAAAGAGCCTAAAATCAAACTTCACTCGAAAAGCGCACTAGACTTAAGATAAAATGTGAATGACCTAGAACTACCAAAGTTGAAGGATGTAACTCTCAAAACTCTTACTGATGTTAAATATCTAGATGAAATCTAAGATAGTAAGCAGAAATGGCATAAGCACGCTGAGCTGAAATGGACTCGATCTCTCAGAATTATCTTGCAGTGTGGAAAAACTTTATTTTATAAATAAATTTTTTTTTCTTATAAATATTTATAAGTAGAGTTGTAAAACGGTTACTTAAAATTAGAAAATTAATACGAAATATATGAAAAGGGTAATAGCACTCCAACAAAAAACTAAAATAGCATACATATGCGTTTTCGAAAAAGGCCTCATAAGATATGTCTATAAACGAATGCCGTGTAAAAATTGGTGAGCGAGAATGTTTTATGTTGGGGGGAGGAAAGTAATCCGCCTCCTCGTTTGTGCTCCCTGGGCAACATATAAATTACGGCAAAATGGATTAAAAAAATATGGATTAAATCGAGCAAAAAAGTAAAAATTATAAAAGCAAATCAGTGTAAGCAAAGGCACCTGGTAAATGAGTCAAACCCAGATGATACGAATATAAATGAACAAAATGAAATTAATCAATAAAAGTGCAATATATATATTAAGAACTAGTGCAGTATATATGTTAAAAAAGAGTGCAATATACATATATGTTACAATCAAGCTACGTGCCAGTCAAGTGACAGAAACTTAACCAAAAAAATAAAAGTGCAAACATAAAGACTATAAAGACTTGTGAAAGTAAGATAATAAATAGTCCAATAATGAAATTATTTAAAACACTACATTGGAACGCAGGTGGGCTTTCAAAATCAAAGAAAGCCGCCGTAGAAAAACATCTAACGGATAACGACATAGACATCTTCAGCGTAGTAGAAGCAAACATCACAGAAGAAAACCAGAAATACTACAAATTTACCGTTTACAATACTTACATTCTACCTAAACACCGACAAATCGCTAGCAGAATTCTGATTGGAGCCAAAATCACACTAACAACAGACTTCAAAGTAGTAAAAATTATGAACAATCTACACACCTCAGAAATAGCGAAGGTTGAAATTTGGATAAATAACAAAAAATTCACGTATTACAGTAAAAATAGCCCACCTAATAATAAACATCTGAACCTTGACAACATCAGAGACTGCAATAACACCATCGTCACCGGAGATTTCAATGGGCACTCACAGAGATGGGGGTACCATGACCTCAACACCGCCGGAAAAGAAATCAAAAACTTCATAGATGGTAAGTCATACGAACTACTATATGACCACAATGACCTCAAGACATTTATACACTACACAGGACATTCGACAACCCCAGATTTAGTACTAGTATCATCAAACCTAATAACACGTTGCAAAAAACTGGTAATAGAAGACGCAGGTAGTGGACATAGAATGCTGGAAACCACGATCAATCTAAGCCTTAAGCCAGACAAAAGCACAAACGACAAGAGTACAATACGTACCCAATGAAACTTCAAAAAGGCAAACTGGGACCGTTATAACAATCACCTACAAGCCCTCCTAGAAAATATCAACCTAACAGAAAATTCCAACACCAACATGAATCTTTTCACAAAATATATCATCCTTGCTGCAAAACAGTCAATCCCAAGAGGGAAGACCAAAAAATATAGCAGTTTTTAGAACAAAGACCTACAATCGCTTAAAAAGAACAAAAACAAAATTAGGACGGAAGCGGAAAAAACAAAGCACTGGTACAGAAATGGAGAAAACTAAATGCCGAGTATCACCGAAAAATAAACACAGCTAAAAAACAAACTTTCACAAATTTTATAAATGACCTAAACTATAGAACTAAAAGCTCTAAGGCTTACAAATACATTAACAATCTAAACAAAGGATTAAAACAAACAAACGAAAGCCATACACAATACATAGTCCAACATAACGGCAAAACTTTAACTCAAGACATCACGATAGCTAACGCACTAGCAACATAACAATGCTAGTGCTCGACAACCAAGTCTCTTCTCTGACAATTTCACCACTGCTGAACTAGACGACGCTATAAACTGGCTGAAACCCAAGAAATAACCCGGATGCAACGATATCTTCCCAGAGAAGATACAAAATTTAAACAATCAAAACAGATCAATACTCCTCAAAATATTCAACACCATCTGGAATTCAGAAGATGGGATCCCAGCAAAATGGAAGAAAGCGATAGTAATCCCAATACTAAAACCAGGTAAACCTGCAAACCAAATTACAAGTTACCGTCCAATCTCACTTACCTGCATTCCAGCTGAAGTGATGGAAAAAATCGTCACAAACAGACTAACACCCCTATTATGGTTAGCGAATCGAACGTTCGACTCAAGTCGAACCTCCCGGCAAATTACTTCTGTGGCTTTATACACTTCACAGATGACATTTAATTGTTTTTTCCTTTGTCAGCACTTATTCTTTATTCGAATGAAAATGTTTGCAAACAGCAATACCACGCCACAAGCAATTCTCCGACAGTTCGACTTGAGTCGAACGTTCGATTCGCTAACCATAATAGGGGTGTTAATTACCACATAGAAACACAAAAACTATTACATGCAGAAAAGCCGGCTTTTGTAGAGATTTCTCCACCAAGTAACGAATCTAAAGCAAAGCATAACAAATTCTTTTAACAACAGAAAAAGCGTAATTGCCCTTTTCATCGACTTTAAAGGAGATTTTGATGGAGTATGGAGGGAAAAACTATACAAAAAAATTAAAAATATGAACATCGGGAGCAAAATCCTAAGATGGATCAAATGCTTCACCAAACAACGCTGAGTCTCAGCCAGGTGGAATAAGACCACTTCAAATTGGAAACAAATCAGGGTAGGTGTTCCACAAGGTTGTGTCTCCAGTCCCATTCTCTTTAATATATATATAAATGACCTAATTAAACAAATAAAAGACACTGGCAACAACATAGCCATATACACAGACGACGTAGTTATTTGGACGCATGCGGAAAACAAGGACACCACTCAAAAATTAAAAACGCAAATACTAAAAGCTACAGAAAAACTAACAACCTGGTCCAAACAAAACAACATGACAATCAACACTGACAAAACATCTTACCAACTCTTCACATTAAAACATAAATTGGACGACATCGAAATCAAAATCGACAACAAAGCTATAGAACGAAAGTATTCCACCACCTATCTCGGGATCTCCTTCGACTCGAAACTAAACCTAAATGAACAGATTGAAAAAACAAGAACCAAGATCCAACAAAAATCAAACATACTTAAGAGACTAGCAGGGTGCAAATGGGGCGGGACTATAGACTTACTAAATCGGACGTACAAAGCATACATTAAACCAATTATAAAATACGGAGGAGAACTACTGACAACTCTTTCAAAACAAAAAAAGAGAAAAGCTAGAAACAGCACAGAACAACAGGAGCCGTCAAAACCACACCAGTAATAGCTTTAAGGTGATTCACAGGAAACGCGACAGTAAAAACAGAGCACAATATACAAGCCGCACAACTGTACGAGAAAACTAAACTTCAACGAGAAAACTTTCCGTGGCTGAAAAATCACCCCTCTATGTTCCATCTTATGATATACCCGGACTTCTCGCAAACAGCCAAAAACATCCTCGAACAGATCGGTCCCTCGCCAAAAATCGCCCCGATACCACCACGTACGAACCCTCTAGAACTCATATCTATGGACGTAAACACAAACCTCGTATTACCAGTCAACAAACATCACACAACAGCAGAAGCTATGAAAGAAATCGCACTAACACCAATCAGTGAAAATTACCCAAACAAAACCTGGCTTCGAATATACACGGACGAATCCCTACTGAAAGACATCATCGGTGCAGGCGCAGCAGTACACTGTGAAAACTTTAGTCACTACTTCGCATTACCAACCAACTCTACTATATTTGAAGGAGAACTCGCAGCCATAGAATATGCCCTAGAGCAAATTCTTCATAGACAGGAATATTCAAAAAATATCGTTATCCTTTCGGACTCAAAATCCGCTCTCCAATCATTGATTAGCTATAACAGCCATAACGAAACACAAACTACAAGAAACATCCGACGAACATATCACTTCCTACAACAAAGAGGGCACTGCGTCAAACTACAGTGGATACCAGCCCATGTCGAAATACTGGGAAACGAAACAGCAGAAAAACTAGCCAAGAAGGGAGCCAACATCATAAGCAGAACCCCAGAGACGACGCCACTGATAAGCAGACTGCATTGAATAAAAACACATCTCATGCACAAAGAAACCAACAACGAACAAGCAGCAATCGCAGAGAAATGCTTCGAAAACATACACGACTTGTACCACAAAATATCTCTTGCACCAAGGAAGGAAGCAGTTGCACTGTTAAGATTAAAAACTGGACACAGCTGCCTAGCTTCACACCTCACAAGAGTTGGAATATTTGAATCCGACATATGCAGCCTTTGCACAACAAATGAAATACAAGAAGGAGACCATCTCTCAAGATGGCCGGCGTTGGATCAAGCTAGGAAGCAAAGCACACAAATTTCCTATCTTTACTGGACTGCTCGAGGAAAAATGGCCTAGGCCAGTTTTCTCCATTGGAAAACAACATGTTTTATGTTGGCTAATAAACCCATTTCTTTTGTGTCGTATTGGCGCATAGAAGTAGTAAATTGCAAGCATGGTTTCGACAAGTGTATACCCAGAGTTTCAGCTATGCACATCATCCAGCGACTACTTGAGAATAGAAGGAGCAAATTCATATTAGGGAATTATTGTGTGAATTGTGATGTGTATTGTGTTGAAATTTTTTATCGATTTCAAGGCCGCCTATGACAGCATCTATAGAGAAGAGCTTTATAGAGCCATGTCTAGTTTTGACATCCCTGCCAAACTTGTGCGTCTGTGCAGGCTGACGATGGAGAACGCTCGCTGTTCCATCAAAGTCGGTAATGACCTCACCGAGACCTTTGATGTCAAAGAAGGTTTTAGACAAGGTGACGCGCTGTCATATGACTTCTTTAATATTGTGCGTTTGCAAGCATTGAGGCGGAAGCGGCCAAAATGGGTTTAGCGATAAACGAGGGCAAAACCAAGTATATGCTGTCAACAAGAAGGGACAGCCAACACCGACGAATTGGACAGAACGTCACAGTGGGCAGCTATAACTTCGAGGTAGTAAGGGACTTTGTCTACCTTGGCTCTGCTATAAATTCTACAAACAAGATCAGCGCAGAAATCAATCGAAGAATAACTCTTGTCAATCGCTGTTTTTTGTTGGCTTATAAGGCCATTCAACAGTAAATTAACTAAAGACCGAGCTAAATGGAGAGGCTTGTTGGTTGAGGCCTAGGTTCACCCCGAACTGTAGCGCCACCTAAGTAAGTAAGTAAGTAAGCAAATGAATTCAACTTTAAACCTGATAAGTTGAGTTATGATTTTTCAAAAGTTAAAACTAAATATACGCACACAATCAACGTACGAGTACTCACCGCGTCTATTAGTCCAGGATGGCAACATATTTGGCGCAAACGTAACAACAAAACTAAAATTTCGTGAGATTTAATCTCTTTTCCGCCATGATGCATTCTGGAGAATTTTTGATGCATCTTATAATATGCTCCATTTGGATCTTTTGTTTGCTTAAACGTTGGTTTATTACCTTGATCACTGAAGTAAAGGTCATTATTTTTCTCTGCTCGCTGGTACAAAAATTGTGCAAAAAGAGTCTTAGAGTATGTCATAATTTTTTGATACACATTCATTTCATCTTTATCTAAGTTAACTTCGATAAGTTTACATTCTCGTTCTGGCAAACACATAAGACTTCCCAACTGCTGTAGCTGCGCCTTTGTTCTTCGAAGCATTAACGATTTCATCAATGTATTCAAACGTTGTTGACCACCAGCACTTTTATTGTCAATCCACTTCTTCCAGTGACTTAAATCATCAAAAGGGGTACATTTTAAAAATTTAAGAAGTGCATATACGTCCATTTCTTTGTTCTGAATCGGCGTTCCAGTTAGGACCCACCGAAATTTCCCTTTTAGCTCGCATACTGCCACAGACGATTGGCTTTTGTGATTGCGTACAACATGCGCTTCATCCAATATTATTCGCTTCCAATTGATTGAAAATAAAGCGCCATGCGTTTTAGCTTCACGGCTCACAATGTTGTAGGTTGTGATGACAATGTCATACGTTGCTAGGTGACGTGGTTTTGTGTCCCTATTATTTCCGTGATGAACACACACACTAAGCTTATGTCGAGCCACCCTATTTTCTACTTCCTTTTCCCATTGCCGCATTAAACTTGCTGGGCAAACGACAAGTGACCCTCCGTTGTAATCTATGGAGTACAAAATAATATATAATATAGTTTCATGCATACAAAAAAGGCATAAAAGATGAGGGAACATCGTGCGCGAAATTGTTAATATGAATGGTAATATGAAATTTGCATTTTTGATTTACATTTTTCAAGACCTTACTCCACTGGGGGCGCATTATTAGAATTATAAATAAAAGTAAAATACGTTAAAGTTCTACTCAGAAAGTTATTTTGAAAAATTATTATTATTATCACTTTATTAATTGCAATCCAATTCAATTTATCTTTATTCTCATACATATGCATATGTATATTATATATAACACACAAAACAACGGGTAGCAACACATTTTAATTAATTTCATCTTTTAGTGGGATGTACAAAGGCATGGGATGTAATTTTATATAAAAACATTCAGAAATAAAACAAAATTTTTCAACAAATGAAAAAAGATATCATAATGGTATTCTATACCATATTTAGTTCTACCGTAAAATCTCTTATGCTTACACTTATAAAACTTGGCATCAAATTCTATTATTATGTTCCTTTTCAATCCGTAAAAGAACTGTAAGAAGCATTCTAACAAAAATTTGGAAAATACATCTTTATACTCGCGGAAAGAAGTATGGATAAATATAGTTTTTCAAAAAAGTAATGTATATTTCTTAGTAATCACATGTGTTTTTCTTGGAAATTGGAATCGTTTTAAGTGATGTGAAGATCAGTGGCTGTTATCTGTTGTGTTAAATTTTAACAAAAATTTGACTCTTATTTAAAAACAAAAGGACATGCCGAAGTACATGGTATATTCAAGTGATTGGAAGGAAAAATAGTCTCTCTGTACAATTACGGGGCAAGATAAATCGCAAATTTCACGTGGTTTGAATATACTAAGACGAGTACTCTCGAAAATAATGAGAGATTTTATGGTAGAACTGAAATTGTGATTCCATAGAATATAAACTTTTTTCGAGACTGTAAGTAACAAATATTATATTACAATATTTAAAAGACAAAAGGAAATAGGTAAGCTAAGGATCAAATTAGTTAACGTAAAAATCAGATTTGTTGATAAAACTATTATTATTACTATAACTTAATTAACAGGTAATAAATTATACGATTCTCGCTTCGGCAGAACATACACTATTATTAACATTTTTTTAAAACTAAGTAACGCAACAAAATTTAAATTTTGTGATGATTAAAATCGAGAAGCCATCATGTTATTACTTTTCTAAGCGCGCACAGATTTCTTATGAATCAAATTTCTCAACCAACTTGGCGTGGGCAACTGGAGGCAGTTGGCACGTAACCTGGCTGGCTAGAGAAATTTGATGGTTGAGGCCCAGGTCCGCCCCGAACAGTAGCGCCAACCAAATTATAAGTAATATAATATGTACACCTGAAACAAATATAAAAATAAACGGCACTTAGTATAAGAGAGATCAGAGTTCAAGATTTACTTTATTATAAACATTTTTTTTAAATTATAATTCTTAAAAAAGATATAATAAATATATTTATAATATAAATACAGTACATTAAATCATATCTATTACGATCAAACAGATGTGTTTCTCTAAAACATTAAAATGCATTGTATCGTCACCCGAAATCATAACGAAACACAATTGATGTAAAAATATATTTATGGATATGAATGTACTTTATAACAAGAAAACTAGCCGAAATATGAAACTTAAACAAAATTGTAGGAGCCGTTTGCGAGAAAATTATTATTTTTTTTTTTTTCAAAAACGGCATTAAGTACCGTTAATTGCGGGGTTAGAATAAAAACTCCTATTTCGACTCGAATCGTGACACCAAAGAATCCAGATATGAAGTAAATCTTACTTACTTACTTAGGTGGCGCTACAGTTCGAGGTGAACCTGGGCCTCTACCAACAAGCCTCTCCATTTAGCTCGGTCCTTAGCTAATTGCCTCCAATTGCGTACTCCAAGTTGGTCGAGGTCCCCTTGAACTTGTGCGCGCCACCTACGCCGATGATTCCCTCTACTGCAGAGTCGTATACAGTCTCCTTAGTTGGGCTTTACTGTTGAATTGCTTTATTATCCCAAAAAAACAGCGATTGACAAGAGTTATTCTTCGATCGATTTCTGCGCTGATCTTGTTTGTAGAATTTATAGCAGAGCCAAGGTAGACAAAGTCCCTTACTACCTCGAAGTTATAGCTGCCCACTGTGACGTTCTGTCCAATTCGTCGGTGTTGGCTGTACCTTCTTGTTGACAGCATATACTTGGTTTTGCCCTCGTTTATCGCTAAACCCATTTTGGCCGCTTCCGCCCCAATGCTTGCAAACGCACCGGTGACAGCCCGCTGAGTTCTTTCGATAATGTCTATATCGTCGGCGTATGCAAGCAGTTGTACAGACTTGTGATAGATTGTGCCTCCAGTGTTGGCTTGTGAGTTCCGCACAATCCGTTCAAGTACAATATTAAAGAAGTCACATGACAGCGCGTCATCTTATCTAAAACCTTCTTTGACATCAAAGGTCTCGGTGAGGTCATTACCGACCTTGATGGAGCAGCGAGCGTTCTCCATTGTCAGCCTGCACAGACGCACAAGTTTGGCAGGGATGTCAAAACCAGACATGGCTCTATAAAGCTCTTCTCTATAGATGCTGTCATAGGCGGCCATGAAATCGATAAAGACGTGGAAAGTATCGATTTGGAATTCTTGGGTTTTCTCCAGGATCTGTCGAAGTGTGAAGATTTGATCGATGGTGGACTTTCCTGGCCTGAAACCACACTGATAGGGTCCAATCAGGCTGTTGATGAAAGGTTTCAGGCGTTCACACAATATCGCAGAAAAGATCTTGTATGCGATGTTGAGGAGACTGATACCTCTATAATTCGCGCAGTTGAGGGGGTTTCCTTTCTTGTGGATCGGGCAAACGATGCTGAGATTCCATTCATCAGCCATACACTCGTGTGACCAAATCTTAGAGATGAGTTGGTGTATGCACTCTACCAATTCATCCCCAGCTGCCTTAAAAAGTTCGGCCGGTAAGCCGTCAGGCCCAACAGCCTTGTTGGATTTTAGCTTGGTTATTGCTATCCTCACTTTGTTTTGGTCAGGTGGACGAAAATGTTGACTATCATCGTCTATGTTGAATGGTTCATTCTGCCTGACAGCGGGATGTTGGTCTTCGTCGCCGTTATAGTCTGCAGAAGTATTTTTTCCATATTCTCAGCACCGACTGTAATTCTACTACGAGGTTTCCATTTTCATCTCTACATGTTTACCCGTACTGGGTATTGCTTCTCTAAATATATAAATATTTGGCGCAACAGCTCTTTAAAGTGCCAGGGCCTAGCTTCTCTCAACCACTCATGTTGTGTGCGTTATATTTTTCACACGAATGGAAGGGACCTACAATTTATTGCCGAATCCGAACGGCGATTTGAGAAGCTTTTTCGAGACAACAATACTCTCGGATGTTTGTCAGACGCTCGCGAGAGGTGGGACCGTGAAAAAACTTTTTGGTGTTTTCTGGGATTCGAACTTGGAACCTCATGCGTAGTGATCCGACACACTAACCACTTACGCCACGGTGCCCACGTTCTTGCTTCTATGACACGTTCTTTTTCCCTTTTGGTAAAACTTCCGTATGTTGTTCCTAGAGTATAAACTCTCAATATTCCCGAACGCGCGCTTCTCATGTTCTTTCTTCTTCGTTTGGAGAAGCCGATGTTCTTCCCGTCTCTTTTGGTCGTAGAGCTCACGAGCAGCTCTCGTCGAGATAAGGAAACCATGTGCTTGCTATGGTGACATTTCGTTCCACAGCGAAATCAATTAGCCTTAGTCCGTTATCAGACGGGGTGTCGTGTATGCTTACCGACTGCCCTACCAAAGACGTCCTCCTTTCCTATTTTGGCGTTAAAATCGCCCAATACGATTTTTACGTCGTATTTAGGAAATTGCTCATATTTTGTCGAGGAGCTCGTAGAAACACTCTTTGGTGGCAGGGTCCTTTTCGTCCGTGGGTGCATGAACACATTTAGCCTTGATCCGGATAGTCATAATACGCTCGCTAACGTGTCGGAAGCTTAAGACTTCTTGCCTAAATCTGCCGCGTATGACAAATCCGCATCCGAATAAGCATTGTCTGTTGCCTCTGTAGCAATCACCGTAGTAGATGTCACAGATGTCTTTTAGCCCGGCCCATCCCATCGCACTTCCTGGGTGGCGGTAATATCTGCTTTATAGCAGTCTAGGGCCTCTGCTAGTTGTTCGGCTGCACGTGGTCTGTAAAGGGACAGAACATTCCACGTACAGATCCGAAGGTCGTTGTCCTTATTTCGTTTGCTGGGGTCGTCATCAGTTGAGCCATCCTTATCCGAGTCTTTTGGTTGTTTCGGAACCATAGTTTTTTTTACGTGGTAGGAAAGTTACCCCGACGGCACAACCCTCAACCTGGAGGGCCAGTTTCTTAATTATTCCCCTAGGACGAGGGGCCGGGTACACCGGTGCCGTTGGCCCATTAAGAGCTCCTCCCCCACCATCTCCATTCCAAGGTCCTGACCAACATTGGAAATTCCTTACCGACCTGTGATCCGAATACGTCGAAGCAGCTCGCGCAAGTTATTCACTTAGTTCGACCTAACTGGAACTATAGACGTCACCGTTGACTCCGTCTAGGGAATTCGTCCGCTGCCGCCTGGAACAGGAAGAATTGCTCTAGTGAGAAAGCACTCTTCCCCCCTCTCTCATCTGCTGTCGCCAAGAATCCGCCAAACGGGGTTGGTTACCCATTTCTTGGATTAAGGTACTAGGCACCCGACTGTCATCGCGTGGAATTTGAGAGTAGGAGTTGGTAGGCCTCAGCTAAGTGAAAACACTGGTGTTTCCATATGATCGCATGCACTACCGCTTGAGCATGAAGTAAATCAGTCGAGCCGCTTAGGTTGCTGTCAGATATATATACATACAGACGGCCAGAATCAACGGACCCACCTTTTTTAGTTTCTCTTTAACACTAATACTAAAATTAATAATATGAAATCATTTTTAAAATATACTCCTACTCAATACCCTAAATCATTAAATCATTCTAGAAAAACAAACTTATGACTGCTGAAACTTTTCAGTACAGGTCAAGTATTACTATTTTTTGCTACAACATTGCTGTAATGTCGAAAGAAATGGCGTCAAACAAAAAAGTTACAGGTGTATTCTTATTATAAGTACTCACTCGTAGATATTTGTATTTTTATTTATTCATTTGTTTAGCATACATATAAGTATTTCGTGCTATTTTAATACATTTATCTATAATCATATCTAAAAATTATTTCGTACAAATTGAGTAGCATTGCGTTTAAAAATATAAGCATTTGTTTCTAATTTTGTATCTTCAGGCAAAGTGTTGAATATTTGAAAACCTTTAAATACAATACTATTTTGAGTTATTGAACTTCTATAATTTGGCATTCTTATATTACTATTACTTCTTAAATTATATGGCTGTATATCGCCAACATATCTAATCAAATTATGGAAAAACGTAGGCATATTGCCCATCCTTATCTTTTGTATAAACATAACAACATCTATCAATTTAAACGATTTAACATACTTAAAATGCTTGTGTAACGATTACAGTTTAATATAGCTCTCATAACTTTGTTTTGCAATTTTTGCAGTCTATATATTTCACTATTATTTAACAAAAACCGGACCGTGGAACAATATTCAAAATGTGGTTTAATAATGACACTGTACACTCTCATGGACGCATTTATATCTAACTTATTTTTAATTCTACGAAAGAAGTTTACTTTTTTTGTCACTTTTTTACCACATAGTCCAAATGTCTGTCAAATGTTAGTTCGCTGCCTATAATGATACCTAAGTATATCATTTGATTCACTTTATAATTTCTGCATCAATATTTAAATTTAGGTTTTACTACGATTTAAAAATCATGGCTTTCGTCTTCTGTGCATTCATCTTTAATTTGTTTGCCTTACACCAGTTACTAATGTTTATTTATTTATTTATTTATTTAAAAGCCTAACAAGGTAATTACAAATTACAAGGTTAGTACTGTACAAATATAGGAGCACTAGCTGCATAGGCTTTCGGCTCAATGATAATAACAGTAATAAATTATATAAAAGCTTATGTCTAAAACTATATCTTAACATTGAGATTAGAGATGAGTTTGTGAATGATACAAATGTTTTCTTCGTTAATTACTTTAAGGATCTCGTGAATGTTTCGATTAGTTCCTAATAAACTGTGGTTAAGGTGGGCTAACAAGTGATCTATGTTTAATGTTTCATTGCAGGAGGAGCAGGTTGGGGATTTTCCCGTTTCAGTAAGTGCTGATGTGTTAGGCAAGTATGGCCTAACCGGAGGCGGACGAAGTTAGTGATCGTCTCTTTAGATGTAGTTGCCGGATATATTGGTTTAATTTTGTTTGTGTTGATTTTGGAGTAATGATGGGTATATGTCGACCAGTTATCCGTTTGCATTGTTTTTATTTTCCCTTTTATTGCTCTTAGAAGATCTAATTCGCTGTACGCATTGAACAATATCGTAGGTGTTCTGCCGACCGAATTGGCTGCTTTGTCGGCATATTCGTTTCCGACTATGCCAATATGACTGGGTACCCACATAATCTTTAATGAGTGAGGTTTTTTTTATTATGCTGTCTCTAAGACTCGTCACTGCAGGAGAGCTATTATTGATATTCATGATACCTTGAATAACTGAGAGGCTGTCTGAGCATACTACCCAACGACCTTTCGTGTTACATGCGTACTTTACGGCTTCGCTGATTGCTGTGGCTTCTGCAGAAAAGATTGATGCATGTTCAGGCAGAATCCCTAGCCTTATTAGTGCTCCATCGTTAGCTGTTACTGCGAAACCCGTGTGGTGTTGTGATTTGGATCCGTCTGTAAATAGAAATTTCCAATTCTTGGATTTAAAGTTATCTTCCAAAGCTTTGAAGATTGACCGATATACCAGGTTTGGTGTATGTTCTTTAGAGTATTCGGATAATGCTAGTTCGAAGGAATCCGGACTGCACAGCCATGGTGGGTATGATGATGTGTGACAAAAGCTGATTTTGTTTGGCAGATTGAATTTTACAGTGTAGTTCCATATGCGATGTATAGCGGATGGGATCTTTTTCTGTCTAGTGGCACGGCGAGCTCTGATACTGTCGTTGTTTACTACTGATCTCGAGGGAAATGTAAGTTTAGTTGTAAGCTTCAGAATAGTTTCTTCGTACCTTTCATGGATTGAGGGCAGTCCTGATTCAGCCAGTATATTTTTGATTGGTGTAGTTGGGAAGGCGTTTATGGATCTTCTTGCAGCTTGATGGTAAGTTGGTTTGATGATGTTCAGTGTTGATTTTGGGGAGTTTCCGTAGATGCTGAGCCCGTAATCTATCTTATTAAGTATTAACATTTTTGTTGCATAACATAGTGTGTTTAAGTGAACTTTACTTTTCTTAGAGGAGAGATATTTAATGACATTAAGCCTTGCAGCTAGTGATTTTTTTAAGTCTATACAATGATTTTTCCAATTAAATTTATTATTAAAGGTTAATCCTAATATACATAGATTGTTTACGTTTTGAATTTCTGAATCGTTTGTTTATTTTTAAATTAGGACATGATCTCTTTCTACAAATGTGCAAAGTTTTGCATTTTTTCAAAGAGAGGTTTGCACCCGAAGAGGTGGACCATTCTGCAATATCCTGTAGGACATTTGTGAAAATTGTTTTTGTTAGACTTAAGTCATTAATTTTTCACAGAATGTATACATCATCTGCATAGCAACAGTGGTCTAGTTTGTTGTATTTAGATATTATTTTGCTGATTTCATCGAACGCTATTGAAAACAGCATCACTGAGAGGGGAGAGCCCTGTGGGATGCCATTGTGTAAAGGGACGGTTTTGGAGTACGTGTTATTTACTCTGACACAAAATGTTCTATTGGTAAGAAATGCTTTTATGTATCCAAAGATTCTAGGACCTATGCACCATTCTCGCAGTTTTTTTAGGACAAGGTGGATGCCTATTCTGTCGAACGCTTTCTCGAAGTCGAGTGATAGTATAGAAACATGGTTTTTGGCTGAGATGGCGTTTGAAACGTAGAAATCAATGTGAAGCAAGGCGTCAAGGCAGCCACGTTTAGGCTTAAATGCTAATTGATTTGGAGCTATTGAGCTGTTTGATTCCATGTACCAAAGAAGGCGTTTAGCTACAATCTTTTCCAGGATTTTTGAAATGCACGGCAGCAGAGAGATGGGTCTGTAACCGTCGATTTTATTTATTTCGTTTTTTGGTTTTGAGATGGGAATCATAGTGGCAGTTTTCCAGCTCTGCGGGATAACACCTGTTTCAAGAATTTTGTTGTACAGCTCTACAAGAGCATTCTTTACCTGTGGAGGTAAATACTTGAACATTGGGTAGGAAAGTCTGTCCCTACCTGGTGTTTTTCCTTTCAATTTGTTGAGGCACGAGTCTAATTCGACTAGCGAGATAGGTTGCTCCAAATATTTATTTGCCGTGTTTGTAATCAGGGGGCTAATATTGCAAAGAGATTCGGCTTTTCTTAGTCTAAAATTATTATGAAAATTTGTGTCTTTGGAGTAGTCGGACCATTTAACTGCAAAATGTTGACTAATTTCTGAGGAGACGATCAGAGATTTCGTGCCGGTGTCAATACACCTAATGGGTTGGGATATAGATGAGCCACTAAGCCTCTTGATATTATTCCAAATATGGGTTACAGAAAAGTTGGGATTTATGGAAGAAGTGAAATCGTTAAGACTTTTTATTTTGTTTGTTTTTAATGTTCTTCTGAATATTGCGTTTGCTTTTTTAAAGGAGATGAGATTGTCAATATTTGGATTTTTTTTGTATTTTTTCCAACTTTTGATTTTTTCGGCTCTTAAAACGCCAAGTTCAGCGTTCCACCAGGGAACAACTTGCCTGGGCCGTTTGGGTGAAAATTGGGGTATAGATTTATTAGCAGCCGTGCGCATGCATTTTTGGAAAACTGCAGCTGATCTAGTTGTGTTCAAGTCTATTCTGGTACTACCTACGGTTTCAAGGATACACCTTTGATATTCTTTCCAGTTAGCTTGATCTGTTTTAAACTTCGGCAAGGGGGGTATTGGATTTGCCGAGTTACTTAGGCTGACTGTGGTCAGAATTGGGAAGTGGTCGCTGTTGTGCAGATCGTCTAGTATTCTCCAATGGGACCGTGAATATAGCTCAGGCGAGCAGCACGTAATGTCAATATGCGTCAGGGTGTTATGTGTAGACAAGTGTGTGGGGGACCCGTCATTGAGAATGAGAAGGTTCGAATTTGTAATGAAGTTTTCTAGCATAGCTCCTTTTTTGTTTGTGCAATGCGATCCCCAAAGTACACTCCATGCGTTTACATCACCCCCAATTATTATGGGGGAGTTCACCTGTGCTAATATATTATCCAGATCCCGTATAGTGATAGCTTGGTCTGGTGGAAGATATAAACCAATGTATGTAATTTTGAATTTCAATTGGAATTCTAGTGCCAGGACTAACATGTTTGAGTTTATAGAGATCCGCCTATGAGGAATGTTTTTCTTTATCATTAGGCCGACGCCCTGTTTGGATGTAATATTGTTAGGAAAATTTAAGAAGTAGCCCGTATACGATTTGGGAATGACTGGTGTGGAGTTGTAGGAGCAATGAGTCTCTTGAAGAGATATAATGCATGGGTTATGGCTTTTAATCAGCATATTGAGTTCGTCGTAGTTATTTGCAAGTCCATTGATATTCTATTGCAATATTACGAGAGCCATGTTTGTGTTGGGGAGATTCCACAATGTTTTATTGCGCTGGGGCAATAAAACTGTGGAGGGTGATTGTATTGTGTTGGCGCGTGGTGGCAGCGGCTCACAGCGGCCCCGAGCTCGCTTGGGGCTGTCGAGGTGGGAGCCGCTGTGGGCCGCTGCCACATTGGCGGAGGGTTTAGAGTTAGTGTTAAGACATTGTGACATCTGTCACATTGTTGTTATTTTGGTCATTAGAAGTTTCAGTGATATAATAATTTGCGTTTGAAAGTAAAGAGTTTGTGATATGGGTTATTGGGGATGGTGGAGTAGAGATTGTGTTTAAGGTTGTATTTTTTGCTAGATTATTGTTGGTAGTTGATGTTGGGGGAGTGGGGGGTAATGGCCTTGCAGGGCTTTTGGTTTGGTTTGTTTTTTGTTTGTTTAGTTCTGTAGGGCTGATTTTATCTGTTAGAGAAGAATGAGAAGGGGCGGTTTGTTTTGGAATGCTATGTTTATTTAAATTTATTGGGGTGGTTCGTGAAGTAGATGGGATATTTTTTTGAGTTGAATCTGTGGCAGTAGGTTGATTTGTCATTGCTACAGTAGAAGCAAAAGAGTTGGAGGGTTCAATCGGCTTATTTGTTTTCTGATAAGCACGTCTAGCCTCAGAGTACTGAGTACTTATGGCATCTACACCTTTTTTTAAGGCAAATACATTGAAGGATGATAATGTATTGGTTGTACCTACCGAGGATACCACAACAAATTTCGGGTTGGTGAGGTTAGCTGGATTTTTGGAAAGATCTAAGGTTGTGTATGATGATTTCGCACGTTTCACTTTGGGTTGATCACTCAGCACTACTTCATCGAGAATGGAAAATTTATTACCCCCCTAGGGGGTGGCCATTTGGCCATCACAAAGTGGTATATAAACGCACTCGGATATTAGAGTTTATCCGGCACTGGGGAAAGAAAATTACGCAAAGGGGTAACTTAAGTGGAGATTGAGGTTATGTGCACTGCACGTGGAAAGGCACTAAGACCAAAGAGGGAGAAAGAAGTATCCGATGTGCTCGCAATGAGAGTCAAACGTCAACTGAGTTACTAATGTTATCCCAGTCCTCTTGTTATATTCTTTTCGAAAATTAGAGTTGCGCATTTATCCCACATAGAAAATAGAGGTCTCTTAAATACAGAAGAATACATTTTTAAATGACGTAACTTTTATATATTTTGACCGACAAGTCCAAAAAGAAAATAGTTTGCTTGTTAAGATTTGCATTTTTGACTAATGAGCAGTAAGAGAACCAGTTGATGCCACTACAATTTATTCACCCCATTTCTTCAAGTCGAATTCCTAGACGTATTTTCTTTCATATTTAAAGTCATATCAAAATGAAATTCCTATTCCTCGATTCGAATCAAAAAAACCAACGCGTATCATCGCAGGTACATATTATGTTTATTTTATATTTTCCTTCACGTTGAAGACGAGTCGTAGCCAACTTTAAAGACGAGACTCGTATGCGTCGCAATGCATTCGAAGGTTTTGCTGAAATCGGTAGCAACAATATCAACTTCCTTACCATGTTATCCTCCAATTCACACAGGATGCTGCATACGACTTCGGTTTGGTTTGTGGTTGTTGACCTTCCCTTTAAGAAACCGTAAGGGGAAAATATAGACTTGCAATGGAAAAACATTAAAACAATGCTTTTGAATAGCTTAGGTATGCAAGAGTTTAGCTATAGGACGATAATTAGAAATTTTGTTGTTCGGATGGTTTTTATGAAGAGCTTTTCTAAAGCATAGGGAAGACGCTCTGTGAAAGAGAGTTGGAACAGAGCCACAAGGGGTAGAGCTAGAGTTTACACCTTTTTTTTTTAAGTACGGCGGGTATACCGTCCGCTTTTAAGTCTTTCGAACTTTTCTGCCACCTCATTGATACCAATAAGGTAGCTTTTAGACACGGTCGCTGTACTATGGACGCTCTCCTACATATTGTTCAGAATGTTGCCTCAGCTTTGTCTACAAAAAAGCATGTATCAATTCTGTCGATAGACTTTGAAAAGGCCTTTGACAGAATTGGATCCCATATCATACTGAACAAACTGATTCAATGGAAGATTGGGCCGAATATGTTCAACTTCATAAAATCTTTCTTAACGAATAGAAAATTTCGTGTGAGTGTGTAAAAGCCTTACTGAAACTTCTGTCGTCATTTACAATGTACTTGCAGATCTTAATGTTTGGTGTAATGTTTCAGGTTCCAAGATCTCCTTAGAAAAATGTAAGATTTTGCATATCTGTAAGAAAACCAGATGTCCTAAAAATATCTCAGTTAGTTATAATTTGTCTAATGTAAATATTTTTAATAGTTTAAATATTCTTGGAGTCACTTTTGATAGTAAGTTTACTTTCAAGGACCATTGTATTAATCTTAAGAAAAACCTTACCGCCAGGGTTAATATTATTAAGTATTTAGATTGTAAAAATAGTTTCTGTCACGTCAACTCCTTAATAAACATAACTATATCCACCATCCTAGCAAAGATTGACTATGAGCTCCCTATATATGGAAAGTGTTCGAAATTCTCCCTGAAGATAATCGCACCAAAGTATCACGCAGCAATAAGATCGAGTTTGAAGGCCTTTAAATCTACGCCCATAGTAAATGGGGGAAGATTTCGTCCGATTCCGGACTACCCTCCATCAAGCACAGGATCGATTATCGAACTTCGCTGATTGCACTAAAGCTTGATCCAATGAAAAAACTACAAATTACTGCTGATGTTAAAAAAATGCTTACCCGAAAAAGGATACCTAGTTACCCATCCACTATATACAAGACAATATGCCTCGCCAACGCAAAGAACCAGATCGGCAACTTTCCCAGTATGGCTACTTAGAGAAGAATCCATAAATACTGCTCTTAATGCATTGCCTAAGGCCTCAACTTCCAATGAAACCTATAAGCAGATGTTCCTCGAAATAGCGATACAAGAGAAAAATAATAGCTGGAACATACTTTATACGGACGGGTCGAAAACAGAATCTGGAATTCTATTATACAAAGGGCTGCTAGCCCATTTCTGTGGCTACAGCTATACTTCAAGCCGCGTTATTAGCTGACAACAAAAAGACTATAATTTGTACCGACAGCCTGTCAGCAATAGCAGCTATCAAAAATATAAATAACAATACACCTATTATTCAATCCATGCGTGATAAATCAATTGCCAATGCATGTCATTTAAAAAATGAGGTTGCGAACAAGGCGGCCAAGGCTGCGGTCGCAGAACCGCTCCTCTCTGACTGGACCTTCAACAAAAAGGAGATAAAATAAAAATACAACGCTTCTGGGATGACAGAACTAGGAAAAAGTGGAACGAATACAGCCACCATTGTGCAACAATCAACCCTGTTGGCCAAACAGCCATCTATCCAATTGACTGTCACAAAAAAGCTATAAGTACCTTTATCCGACTCCGATTAGGACACACAATCCTCACACACAGCCTCCTCCTCACCAGAAATAGCCCACCACTTTGTCATCTTTGCAACACCAATCAAATACTATCCATTAAACATCTAGTACATGAATGCACCACCATTAAAGTGAACTTAAAAAACATTTCCTCGAAATCAACTTTAGCTGACTTCCTCAATAATCCCTCCGAAGTGAACATTAAAAATACTTATAAATTCGTTACTCGAATGAAGATAGAAGACATGATTTAGTATCCTAAATAATATACACCTCTTAGCCGAAAGCCCTGTCAGCTAGTGCTATAAGTTCCTATCTATTAACTTTGTAATCTATTCTAAGTTAATTAAGTTTATAATAATAATAATAATAATATATCGATTGAGGTTAATGAGGTTTGGGCATAGTTTCTCATGTAGAAGAAGTAAGAATGGTCGGGCTCTGCTGTGTGGTTGGAGAACGATTGACTGAAGAAATTAGCCAATAAGTTTGCTATTATTTGAGGATCGCTCGACGATGCATTGCAGAATGTGTGTTGTCTGACTTTTTTTTTGTATTTTTTTTTTTTTAAGGAAACCCAAATCCCAGAGCACACCCAAATCCATTGTACTACCAAGCAGGAACCTTTCTTTGGTGCAGTGGTCGGAAAAACTTCGATGTAATTCGATTTCCTTTATACTCGGGTGGCTTATGATTGCTGTTCCCCGCTTGGGGTTGAACCTGCACACATCGGTTAATGAGAAAACACATTACCCACTGCACCATTGCCACCCTGCCACCCTTTTTTTGTATTAATAAAGTGAAAAAAAAAAATCGTTTGAGGTCATGTCAGATTGCATACGGTCAATATATTCGAAAGAATATTCGCAGAGTTGGAAAAAAGGCGTATGTGCAAGGAGGTAATTGGAGAAGTTAAAATCAGCGAAATTCGAGGTAGATATGCTATAGCTTATTTCTTCTGTTGCGAAGTGAGCGTAATTCTTTGAAGTCTATATACATATAATAAAATGATAACAAGGGTTGTTGTTGGGCGCGTATTATGCAGAAACTACTGTACATATTTAACGAATCTTTTGGCGTCCTATACCTTAGGATATTGGTCCTTACTTCCAATAAGATTTATTACGATACGCCTTAAAGGGATTAAGATATTAAAAGAAATAAACACTGAGATTAAAAAAAAAAAAAACAGACAAAACCAGGCATTATAAAACTATACATTCGGAAAGTCTGAGAACTACTAATTTTCTTTTGCAGTATAACAAAAATAAACACATTAATTTTCTGTTGGTTGAAGCCCAGACTAGCCTCAAACTGTAGCGCCATCGTAGTAACTGGTTTATTTCATTGCATACCTAGAGTCGCAAATTTATAATTATAGTATGCACATGTGCATTTTGACGTAGTCCTTCTGTTAGCTACTTACATACATATGCGCCGGTTAAAGTCATGCTGGTGTAAGTCATTTTAGTAAATTAAAACGTTACTACTTCAACAACAGATGGTAGCACACATTTGATAGATAAAGGAAAAATGTATTGTTGAAAGTTACAGCGGTGCAAATCTTAAGTTCTGAAGCTAAATATGACGCCTAATATAAAGTTATTGTGAACCACGCAGACAAAGTTGCGGGTACCTGCTAGTTTAAAAATACATAAATATTTAGCGCAACAGCTCTTTATGTACCAGGGCCTAGCCTCTCGCAACCACTCAAGTTGTGTGCGTTATATTTTTCACACGAATGGAAGGGACCTACAGTTTAGTGCCGTATTCGAAGGGCAATTTGGGGTGAGAAGCTTTTTCGAGACAACAATACTCTCGGATGTTTGTCAGGCACTCGCGAGAGGTGGGACCGTGAAAAAACTTGTTGGTGTTTTCTGGGATTCGAACTTGGAACCTCACGCGCAGTGATCCCATACACTAACCACTTCCGCCACGGCGCCTACATTCTTTGTAATTAATAGCACTTAAAAGGTTCCTAAGTTTTGTGTAGTCTATCTTGCGAAAATACAAACTATACGAGTACTCTGATTGTACAGTATTATTGTCATTATTGTAAAACAATTTAAGAGATATAGGAGGGTGGCAATGGTCCAATTTGTGTAAAAGATGGTTGATCCCTGAAACAGCAACAACAACTGCATTTATGGGCAATTAGCAATGTAGCCGATTATTTAATTTATTTTCTAATGCATCTACACAACAAACCAATTTGCGCATGATGTTAACATGGATTAGCCTTTATAAACTTAAAGAATAACACTCACAGTCTCTTCTATTTTTTGTTGACCAACCCTGATTTTCTTTTTCTTCTTCATCGTCCGAATCATCAACGTCCTGCAAATTATCTTCTTCTTGATTTTTATAAGCAAGCACCATAGCTATCATGGTTAGAGTTTTGCCTAAACCGTGTTTATAAAATACATCGCATCGACATTTACATAAAATAAATACTTACCTAAGCCCATATCATCAGCAAGTATTCCGCCTCGTGGTTTTTGATGCTCCCTCCAATTCAACCACGCCAAAGCATGTTTCTGATGTGTCATAAGACTTATTTTCAATCCTTTAGGATCATCGGCAAGGACGTCATCGCTAGGACAAGTCTCTAACGACCCATGTATATCCTAGACAACAGGATTAAAAAAATATGTTCCGCTTAAAATTAATCTGCAAGTTTGGTGGACATCGTGTGGTATTGGATTCGGATGTCTCGTGGAAGTTTGGTTTCCATATATTGTAGATACGTACATCCATACCTTTGTATGTAGACGGGCAAATTAAAAGAACAAATTTTAAATAATTTTATAACTGATGGATTGTCAAGGCAATGGCAGCCATTATCGCGGACATTCAAATTGAAGGATGTTTCTAAAGGGACACTTGTTATATTCCAGTATAAGAAAATCATTATAAATCAAAATCAAAAATTAATAAATACATGGGTTTTAAAAGGATACAATCATACCCATTATCATGGAATATCATTAAAACACAGCATGATTTCCCGTCGTAGTCCTGGTAGGTTACGGGTCAGCGAGGTTGCGCGAAGAACGAATCTTGTTCGAGTATTAGAAAATATACAATGACTTGATCAAGTTTCAGATAAAAAATACATTTTAGCAAGGCCGGTTCACGAATACCATATATCAAAGAACTAATTTTCGGTTGGTGATTGTTATTTTTTTTTTTTTTTTTTTTAGCAAATACATAAAAATAAAATTCTTAACATAATTTCCAAAAAAAGAAGAGTACTAGGGGCTTGATTCTAGACTAGGTAACGTGGGCCAGCCTGCTTTACCCAAAGATCTCGATGGATGTCTTCATTGCAGCGTTGATGATCGTTCGTAAAATTTTAGATTGTTGTCTTTGTATGATGTTGAGGTTCGATTTCTTTGTGGTCCCCCAAATTTTAATGCCGTACGTCCATATTGGTTTTATTATACTCTTATAGATGAGTAACTGTCGAAAAGTAACTTGTTTGTTTGGATTGAGGTCGTAATAGCCAATAAAGTTGTCTAAATTTTTGTTTCATTTGGGTGCGTTTTTGTTGAATATGGTACTTCCATGTCAATTTGCTATCTAGATGAATCCCCAAGTATTTGGCTACTGGTTGGATGGATACCTGTTTGTTGTTTATTGTTAATGGTAAGGGTGTGAATTTTGTTTTGGTAGTGTAGATAACTTGTATCGTTTTGTCTTCGTTGATCTTTATGTGCCACTTTGAGAACCACTCAATAGCTTTGTCCAGTATTTTTTGTAGTTGGCAAGTTACAGTTTGAAGATGGTTACCGGAGTTGAGTAGAACTGTATCGTCAGCAAATGCTGCATTCACGGCAGTTTCTCTGGTAGGGGAGGGGATGTCTGCTGTGAAGAGTAGATAGAGGAGGGGCCCTAGTATGCTGCCTTGGGGTACTCCAGCATTGATTGGATGAATTTGAGAGCATCTGTCTTTGAATCGTACATAAAAGCATCGGTTTTCTAAGTAACTTTTTAGGAGTAAGAAGTAGTCCCTCGGAACGACGTTGCTAACTTTGTATAGGAGTCCCTTGTGCCAAACGAAGTCCCTTGTGAGTCGAAAGCTTTCGCAACATCCCGGTACACTGTAACACAGAACTGCTTTACGTCCATGGTGGTTGATATCTTGTTTGCCACTCTGTGTATTTGCTCAATAGTTGAGTATTGTCTCCTGAACCCGAACTGGTGATTGGGAACAGCGTTGGATTGTGTCAATATTGGCTGAAGTCTTTTCATCAGAAGTTTTTCAAAATCCTTGAATATGAGGGGAAGCAAACTGATAGGTCTATACGAGTTTGGCTTTGTAGCGTCCTTTCCTGGCTTCAGAATAGCTATTACCTCTGCGACTTTCCAGAGTTTTGGAAAGTGCTTTTGTCTAATTATGCTGTTGAAGAGATTGCGTAGGAAGATTAAGGCTAACCGTGGTAGTTCTTTTAGTAATCTGTCAGTCAAGAGGTCATAGCCAGGTGCTTTCTTGCTGTTTATTTCTTTTTTGATGCAGAGCTCTATCTCTTTGACTGTCATTCTATTTATGCGTTTATTGACTGTATTGTTGTTGTAGTGAAATGATGGTGAGTCCCCATCACCATCGGTGTTCGTAAATATGGCCTCGAAGTACTTGGCTAGGAGCGTCGCTTTGTCCATATTGTCTCTAGCCCATGTGTTGTCCGGTTTTTTAAGAGGTGAATGGTGTTGGGTCCTGTTTGTCATATGCCTGGTGGCCCTCCATAGGGAGTAGTTTGTCTCGGATGTTGGCGTTAAGTAATAAGTTTTTTAAGTAATTGGAGAGGTTGTTGTCTTGAATTTCCTTTAGTTTCTGTTTGAGGTCTTTGGTAATCTTGTTTAGCTTGGTTTTGTCTCTTGGTGCCATCTTTTCCTTAGTTTTCTCTTGGTCCATATGAGTTCTTTAATAACTGGAACCGATGAAAGGTTGTTTGGTTTATATTCCATTTCAGGTGTTGCTCTATGAGCCCCTTCGTTGATTATGTCATTCAAGTGTATTATCGCCCTTTCAATGTCGTTTTGTGATTTGAGAGGAATGTTCGTTGATAAGGAGTTATCTATATGTTGTCGAAAAGTATCCCAGTCGGTTTTCGAGTTATAGAGCTTGGTTGTTTGCTTCTGTTGCTTTTATTGGATGCGTGGAGTATTCGATGGTTATGGGTGAATGGTCTGAAGAAAGGTCAAAAGAAGACTTGATTTTTAAATTATTATGTTGATGTTTTTGACGAAGTCAATAAGATCAGGGTTCTTCGTCAAGTCTGAGGGCCAGTAGGTGGGCTCTCCCGTGCTGATGCGCTTGCATTTATTTGTTTTGATTGCGTCTAGTAGGTTTTTTGATGATTAGTCTTGAGCCCCAGTCAGTGTGTTTCACATTAAAGTCACCTGCCACTAGAAAACGGTTGCCTAGAAATTTTAGATAGTGGTCAAATTGAGAAGTTGTGATTTGGTACTTGGGTGGGCAGTATATTGAGGATATAACCATAGAGCCTTGTATTTCTTCCAATAGAATGGACGTAGATTGAATGTAATCAGTTTGAAAGTCATTGAGTTCTGTGTATTTAATTTGCTTATTGACTATTATTGCTTTTCCTCCATGTCCTGTTCCATCTGGGTGATTTCTATTGAAGGTTTCGTAGCCGGGGAATTTTATGTGCTTTTTACTCAGTAAGATGGGTTTCAGCAATAAGCATTATATCGATTTGATTGTCTTGTAGGTATTGCTTAAGTTCCAGGTAGTGTTGATGGAGTCCGTTTGCGTTCCATATGGTGATTTTGAGATGGTTATTGTCTGCTATCATCATGTCTAGTAATAAGTAAGGTTAGGATGTTTAACATGTTAGTCATTTGCGTGATTTGTTGCTTCATCATCTCTTTGAGTTCTTTTATGTCGGATGATTGTTCAGTGTCTATGTTTTGTGGTTGTGTTGGTGGTGCTGAGGATTGTGGTGAATTCAGGAGTTCTTTTTTTTTGTGTTGTTGTTGGCAATGGATGTGGTTAAGGGACTTGTTTCGGTGGCAGACTTTTTGCAACAGCGTCTGCGTAACTTATGTTCGTTGTCGTAGTAGTTGATTGTCTGTCTTTGTCTTTTAGAGTAGCTTCAGTTTGATTGTCTGTATTTGTATCTCCTCTTAGGCGAAGGGGGGGAAAACGCTGAATCTTGAGAGCTTTGTAGACTTTGCATCCCTTATAGTTTGCAGTGTAATTTCCTCCACAAAAGGCACATTTGGGGTTTTTGTCCTCTTTTGTTAGTTGACATTCGATGGTCTTGTGTTTGCCGGCGCATTTGACGCAGACTGGGTCCATTGTGCAAACATTTTTAGTGTGCCCATACCATTGTCAGTTTGCGCATTGGGATATTACTCTCCTGTAGTGGGTAGTTTCAAAGGATACTTTGCAGTTTAATAAATTTGTAATTTGGTAAATTTCCTTGTTATTGTTCTTGTTTTCAAACTCGATTGTGAAGAGGAAGTGGTTTTTTTGTACCTTTTTGTTGAATGTTATGTATATTGAGTACTTTATGTCCAAACTCCTCGAGCTCTTGTTTAATGTCGTTTGGTTCGGTTGATGGATGCATGCTTCTTAATACTACTTTAAAGCCTCTATCTTCTTTTGGTTTGTATGTGAAGTATTTTGTTCCTTTTTGTTTTAGCATTTTAACTATCTTTCTGTAAGAGGTGGAATCGGCTGCTTGAACTCTTATTTGGTTTTTCATCAGGACCTGAAGCTCATATTCCTGGTTTGCTTCCATGTAAAGAGCTTTTGTTAGAGTCTTTATGCATTCGACTTCTTGAACGGAAATTGGCGGTGGATTGTTTGTTTTTAGGGTAGGTTCTATTATGTTTTCTTTTATTTTTTTACTGGGGTTTTCGTCGTCGTCGTCGTCATCTACAGCAAGGATGTCAAATCGGTTTGGCGGGTTTTCTTGTTTGGGTTTGCTTAGCCAATAGTTGGCTGATTTCTTGTTTTAAGTTTTTTGTTTGATGCGTCAGCTGTTTTGTTTGGTGAGTTTCTTGTTCGTTTGTTGTTTGAGTTTGGGGTTGTAATATCTTCTTTAGAGCAGTTGGTTGATGTTCTTTTGATGCTTGGTTCTTCTGTTTGAGTCTGCGACATTGTGATGTAAGGTGTAGTTGTAGTTTGTCCTGTGCTTGTTGTCATTGTTGATATGGTTCTAGCTGAGGCGAAAGATGTTATGATGCTAGTTGATGTTGCGGTTGTTGTTGTCAGCGTTATGACGAAGTTATTGTGGATGCTGAGGTCCGGGAATGCATTTAAATCACGCCCACTCGGGGGTGATCTTAGAACACTCATATTGATTATTCGTTTGTTAAAGCGAGAGTTTGAAGTTAAGTCACAATTGTTTCTTTCTTTTTAGGTTTGGATTTTGAAAGAAATGTTGCTTACTTTTCGGCAGCTAGCTGAGCATGACAGAAAGGCATCAGCAGGCGTGCTTAGTCGAGGCACAAACCGTATCGTCGTAGTTGACGATATACTATGTTAGCCTTCCGGTCAAAGTCCAATTAGTGAGTGGATCCGACAGCGAAAGAGGATCAAAGAAGAAAAAAAACTTTTCTAAGTTGAATATGGAGCACTTCTCACCTGGCAAAAGTACTCCCAATGATGAAAAATCTGTTGTACTCCAGTGTTTTCAGGTGCAAGATGAGGAGCGCTTTCGTTTGGCGAGTTTGAATTTATTATTTGTGATGTGTATTTGAAAAATAAGATTAGGATTGCACGAACTCACTTTGAATGTTAGTTACCTAGCAGCGTTGCCAGAATATGAAGAAAGCCACATATTAGAGGTGCATTGGAAACTAGTTTGATGTTGTTCTCCAAAACTCACCCATCTAGCAATCCTCATAGACGATATTCTTCCTTTTTTCAGCGAGGTTATGATCCGAAAATAAGGGATCACAACCATCCCACTTCACCGCATTTCTACTGATCCGCCTGTAGGGTTCGCCTATTTGAACTCAGAAAATATCGGCAGGCCTGCCGATTTTGTATCACTCGGTTACTGAGACCAATGAAAAGCCGATGTCGTCGCATTTGTCTGATCCAGGCGTTTATAGGCCTGCCTTTCCTACATCTACCATATTGCGATGGTGTTTGTTGTTTGACACGTGCATGCTCCTGTTTAATTATTGTTTGTTTGATCTTTCTTCTATGACACCGGTGATCTCCAGTCATGTCAACCCACGAACTCGCGTGCACACTTGTGGGAGGGTTTTTAAGGTAGTCTGTGTCGCTAGGCTCACTTGGGTGTTATATTGCCTAGAGCTGATTTGTCCCCTTAGTCGCCTTTTACGACAAGCGCTAGTTGTTGGGGGCGCTAGTTGTTGAGGGCGCTGCAGTGATATTCTTAACCCGTCCCTGCACGGGGCGAATCCTCCTCATAGACGATAACATTAGGAGATTCAATTTTGAAAACTTCTTCCTTACAGCTCAGCAACACAAAGACTGGAGCAATGAATCCACCATCTACACGATAAAGTGGTACACAAATGGGTCGAGAACTGATGAAGAAATTGGCGCAGGAGTATTTGGATCACTCCGTACTTATCGAACTTTGCAGGAGAAATGTGATTCTAAACTGATTGTATACCCAGCTATGTCTAAATAGAGGATAATGAAACAGCAGACTCTTTTGAAAGACAAGAGGCAGCAGATCCCCTTATAGGACATGTGGAATAGGGATCACACCTCAAAGAATTTGGAAAATTAGAGAAAAATACAAGAGCAGAACGTGAAATAACACTCAGGGTCTGAGACAGACTAAGAAATTATAACCGAAAAAGTCCAAGCAAGACTAAACTACGCATCTTAAGGCGGCATTGCAAATTGCATTTTTAAGTTTGAACAAGAACAGGATATCGATTTTGTGACTACGTTCAGGTAAAATGTGATAAAATTCCGCTAAATTTCAAAATTCATTTTGCAGCATTGGTCAAATAAGGTCCTGAAAGACTTGGTCGCACGTACATACTTGAACCTTCTTATCATATGCTGATCGGTTGCAATTCATTCAGATTTCAAATTTTAGAAACAACATTCTGTGTTGATTTTACTTAAACGATCAGAACCAGCATCAGTGTCCGGAAGATCGTACATTTACGTACTACGTACGTTGTAGGAATTGTGGGGACAAATTAAAGAAATAAACTGTTCTCCATTTACTTGCCTTTGTTTATCTGATAGCGCTTCTCTCTTACATCGTCATTTATTTCATAAGAAACTGTGGGTATTTAAGTACACACTTTAACCCGAAATGACTTATGCAAAAACCAACCATATTTGGAAATTTGATTTTGATAATGCGGGAATTTCCTGTGCGAAATTTGGGAAATTTCTTCGCTGCGAAATTTTGATGAACCAAGCATTTGAAATGCGAAATTTTGTTGTTCGGGATTTATTTTAAAAATGCGAGATTTCGTTATTGGAGATTCTGATCTGCGGTCAATCTTACCACTACCTTAGGGCGGTTTCACACATATTTAGCAACAGATACACGGCTTTTTGTAGTTTTCACTCAGCGCCATGTATCCGGTTCAAAGTTTACAGAACTAATTGAGAGCGTTCACACCTATCCGGCACCGGATACACGGCTTTCTTTTATGCCGGATAAATCTTAGATGTATGCCGCACCAGATGCCGGACACGCGGCGTCGGATACATCGAAGTGTACAGAACTAAATGGGAACTTTCACACTATTCATCCGGCATCGGATAAGAGCAGCCTATTATGTTGCAAAATAATATGCGAACGAGTTTTGAATAGAGTACAATTTATTCAGAACGTCGACTTTATCTTTATAGTTGTTATGTACTCCAATAAGTGTACTCAGTCTAATTTCAATAAATATATGTTTTATTTACCAATAGTTAAATTACAACTGAACCAAAGAATATTCAATCAAAGATCGAGACCAGCATAATAACCAAATATGGCCTAAATATTTTACTTCTCTTACCCAGTATTGAACTTTATCCCTATTAAACTTAACATTTACTTCACGCGTTCTTCTTAACACATTTTCTACATGTTTATCGTGCTCTTCTTTTGTTCTACCCCCCGTAATTATATCATCAATATAAATAAAAGTTTCCGGCAAATTACCAAAATATTTACTATTAAAATTTTGACATTTTTCCGCTACTATTTTGACACCAAATGGAAGTACATTGTACTCAAATGTCCCGTATCGCGTACTGAACACAGTGAGTTTCTTAGGTGAGGGGCATAATTCGACTTGCCAAAAATTTTCTTTTAAGTCAAATACTGTGAAATACTTAAACCCTCTCATAGCATCGCAAAAATCAGATAGAGTTGGTATAACGCCGTGCTCTTCTTGAAGGTTATCATTCAAGGCACTGGGATCCAAACATAACCTTAAGCTGCCATTTGCCTTTTCTACTATCACTAATTGATGAGACCATTCCGAAGGTTCCTCTCGCCTAAGAATAATACCACGTCGCTCCATGTTTTCGAGAGATTCCTTAACATTATCTCTTATGCCCAGTGGAATTCTACGAGGAGGCTTACACACAGGTATAGCATTAGGTTTGAGTTTCAACCTACACTTATCTGGAAATCTACCGTCTCCAGAAAAAAACGTCACTGTTTTTAATCAAAAAACATCCTACTTCCTTAATTTCATTCACTCTACGGTTTAAATCAAATTGAATACGTTTTTAAGCCAAGTAAAGGCTTTGAACTTCCATTAACCACTACGTAGTCAACGTCATCAACTATCTCTTTATACTGTGTGCGAAGACGAACCGCACCCATTGTTGCAATTCGAGAACCTCCACATGCTTCTAATCTATGTTTAACGGGGCTCAACTTCCCCTCACATTTAACTTTTTGTAAAGCTTCAAACGTTATAATATTTACATCAGCTCCACTATTAAGCTTAAATTCTATTAAACAGTTTTCTACTAATGTTTTCGCACCAACTACCAAACCCATGCCGAACCTGACCTATCGCACCAATATAAGCAACTGACTCACCACTGTCATCATCATCATCACTCTCAATCGTAGTTTCGTTAATACAGTTAATCCCCTTAGATTTGCAAACAGCTGCAAAATGATTAAATCTTCCACAAGCATGACACCTTTTAACATATGCTGGATATTTACCCGGGGCATGATGTCTATTGCATTTTTAACAAACATTGCTAGCGAATTTTAAATTGATACGTCGTTGTTCCATATTATCATGCTGATCTCTGTTCTTTGTTACAGGATTTCTAGAATGACAAAAAATGGAACATTAAAACAGAATGAGAAAAAATGGAACATTCGAACATTGTTATCAGAATAAGAATTAAATTGTTTTTCTCTTTTATTTTTAACAGCATCAACAGGCGATCCTTTTTCGATCTGCATCTCCTTCGCTTTTTCAGCCATCCTGCAGATTTCTTTTGCTTTTGATAAATCCAAGCCATCCATCTTTAAAAGCTGCAGTCTTATGTTTTGTTCAGCTATGCCCATCATGATACGGTCCATTATCATAGACTCCTTCTGGTCTTTAAATTCACAGCTTTCTGCCAGTTTTGCAGTATCCGAGATGAACTGTTCAAACGGTTCCCCTTCTTTTTGATGCCGAGAAATGAAAATATACCGTTCGTATACCACATTGCTCATCGGTACTCAGTACAGTTGAAATGCCTCAACAACCCTTTCAAGCTTATTTTTGTCTGCATCTGATATAGGAAGTGTTTGGTATACTTCGATTGCTTCTTCTCCAGCACACGACAGAAATCTGGCAGTTTTTATTTCCTCAGACTCACTATTGGTTTTGGTAGCTACAGAATAGATCTTCCACATATTGTGAAATTTTCGCCAATTTTCCTTCACATTCCTGTCCATTATTAGTGGACCAGGTTTTTGGAACTCGCTGGGCATTTTAACTTTGTTTTGTTTTAAAATTTAAGTTGTTTTTGTACCGACTGCGCCATGTTATATTCTCCAATAAGTGTTGTCAGTTAAATTACAACATGGAGGTAGGATATGGCACCAGGAACCTTCCTGGTGAAGACAACCTAAGCATGTGCAAATCACACGGTCTTATCGTGTTAAATACCATGTTCATCAAACAAAGCCGACACCTGATCACTTACAGCAGAGGTGGAGATGAAACTCAGATTGACTACCATTTGGTGGCCAGTTTCATGAAGCCTCGGGTAAAAGATTGCTAAGTGATCCTGGGAGAGGCAATCGCTCGACAACACCGTCTCCGGCTAACCGAAATTTTTATGAAAACACCAAAGAAAAGCAAACAAACAAGGGTCTCTGACAAAATCAAGTGGTACAATCTGGACAAAGAAAAAGGCGAGGCTTTTGTTTTCGTAATGAAAAATTACCTCTCTTACACCATCAACGGAGCTGAGGATGAAGAGTGCAGAGCACAAAATATGTGGGATTCCCTACAGCGAACTTGCTTAAAGAAGGCCAAGTCACTGCTAGGAGCTTCAAAAGGCCACCATCAACACGCCAAAGAAACATGGTGGTGGAGTGATGAAGCTAAGGTGATAAATGAGAAGAAAGCGGCTTTCAAAGCTTGGTCAAAGTGCCCCTCTAATAATAGTGACGAAAAATGGAATACAGATGTTGCAAGAAAAAATCGAAGAAGAAGTGCGCACAGCTTCAAGCAGAGAGTACGAAGGGCCTGTATCGGGAGCTGGAGAAAATATCTTCCCCGGTTGTTGATACAAACCAGGCTATCCAGGAGCTACGAAGTCACAATATGAAGGAGGAATGCTCAGGAGATTCGTTCATTAACAATGCTCATAGCCAGCTTCTTGTGGATGACGACAAAATTCTGCAGAGGTGGCGGCAGTATTGTGAAGAACTTTTAAATGAACAGTTTCCCCGGCTATACTTTTCAAGAGCCACCCCTAACTGTGAAGAAATACAAGACATTACAGTCGAAGAAGTAAGTGAGACGGTCAAATACTCCAAAAAACGAAAAGCGGTTGGGCCAGACGAGATGCCGTCTGAGTTCTGGAAAAAGATGGGAGACATCGGGTTCAGATGGCTCAGAATTCTCGTCTCCAAATTCGTGAGAGGTGACCCAATGCCGAATCAATGGAGGGAAAGTTACTTTCTCCCTGTATACAAAGGGAAGGGTGATACGCGAAACTGTGATAACTACCGTTCGACCAAGCTGATGTCACACACCATGAAGATCGTTGAGCGGGTATTAGGTGGCCGACTGTGAAAAATAATACGGCTATCTGATGATCAGTGCGGGTTTGTCTCGGGTAAATCAACCACAGATGCAATCCAAAGTATAAGGATCATAATGGAAAAACATCGTGATTCCTTAAGGGATTTCCATATTGTATTGGTGGGCTTTGAAAAGGCATTCGACAGACAACCACGAATCGTCTTAAGTCCTTTGCTCTTTATTACAGTCCTTGATTATCTGCTTGAAGGTAAAGTGATGGACCCCAAGGTACATCAGTTATTCTTTGCTGACGATGGAGCCATCATAAGTAAGGATCCTACATCCCTGCAACGAGCACTTGATGTGTGGGTGGACGCTCTGGAGGGTATCATTATTATTATTAGTTCAAAGCAAAGCATTAGTTCAAAGAAGACAGAGTGCTTGTGCTGCCGTTCTCTGATCCACTCAGGCCTATTCCAGACATTTATTTGAATGGAACAGTGCTTCCCAAGTGCGAAAAGTTCATATCTAGGATCTATGATCAATAGCAAAGCAACCTGTGATGACGACATCAATCATTGCGTGGCGAGAAAATTCCGCTATCTTCTGTGACAGAAAAATGTCACCTAAGTTGAAAGGAAGGCTCTACACCGCAGTTGTGCGTCCAGCGCTCACATACGGTTTACAATTTTGGACGATGTACAAAAGGTATGAGAGTAAATTAACGGCAGCTGAGACGAAGAAGCTTCGCATGACAGCAGGAGTTACAAAGCTTGATCGAATAAGAAGTTCGAAGATCCGTGGAAGCTTTCACATCAAGGAAACCAAAATCGAAAACCGATATTTTCTGAGGTCAAATAGGCGAACCAGGCGGATCAGTAGAAATGCGGTGAAGTGAAGAAGGAAGAAGTTAAATTACAACTGAACTAAAGAATATTCAATCAATCGGTACACATATACACATATGTATTGTGTAAGGTGTTGCCAAGTTCAATAATGCATCAATAGTTCCCTGAGATGACAAGTGTCGTAACTTCCAAAAACAGGTCTTCGTGGTATGTAACATACAACAGTCTTTCTCTCAGAGGCTGTGCATTTTTTGTAAACTGTTGTTGGCTGAATAGCGCCTAAACGGGGTTCTAATGAGAAGACTGTTAATAATACATGAGAACCAATGAAAATCTTAAAATTGTCATTTTGGAAGTTATGACACTTGTCATCTCAGGGCGCAATATACGTTAGAATTCTTAAAATTGAGGGAAGTGGAAGAAGAAAATGTTTAGTACATGTTCAAATAGAATAAATTGGCAGGAGCTCCTTAGGATTTGAAGCCATAAAACTCATAAGAGACTTGAATCGATGTATACCCACTCTTTGCTGACTTTGTAGGTTCATCAAGCATTGGTGTCATTGGCTCAAAGCAAGAGAAAGCTTTGAATTATGAAACATATGTATGTATCTCAGCTCCAAACATATTGCGTTGAACAATACATTTGGAACCTTATCAAGCGAGGCATCGTGTTATTTGCTCGACTTTGTTATTAAGTATTAAGATAGTCAATCGAAATTGAATACATTTGCAGATTCGACACTCATCTCGATGTGTATAGTGGGTAATTCTTTATCTTAGGACGCTCATATATGTACATATATATATATTGTATTTATTGTAGTCTAAGAAAGCGAGAGTTAGAGAAACTTGCTGGAAAGGGGGCATAAGACTTGAGCATGCAATCAACCACTCCTTAATTGCCTTCACTTTGCCCAATATTAATGCCTCCAAATCTATAATACATAACCCCGTACGTATATTATTTTGAGACTTAGTAGGTAAGTCGCATATCCGGCACCTGATATGTGTAGAAATATTGTGCGCCGTGTAAGCAAAATTATGCCGAACTTTAGAACTTTAAGCTATGTGGAATAAAAACAGAAAAATCGACTGTTAATAGTGCTGCAGTCGAATTGGATGTTATCAGTTTTAATGAAATTATGAAGGTCGGTAAGCTGAGTGTGGGATGGGATAAGTGTGAGGTATCAGAATCAATTTATGTTAAATGGTGTTACAAGTGTTTAGGATTGAATCACGTAAGCAAAGATTGTAAAAATGAAGGTAAAGTTTGTTTCAAATGTGGTGGAATGCATGTGGGGTCTGAATGTCAATCTGGGTTTCTAAAGTGCGTAAATTGTGTCAGAATGAACAGTAAGTTAAAATTAAACTTAAATGTAACTCATAATGCGTTTGACCACGAGTGTGAAGTCTTCAAACGTAAGCTTAATGTAGAAAGAAAGCGACATTTGTAGCAATCACACAGCAGTTCAAAGTCTATTGTCTAACAAATGTGAAGTTGATCTGCTGTTGAAAAAGTATAGTCCAAATCTATTATTGTTGTCAGAAACGCGAATTACAGATGACATTGATCAGAGCGAGTATGAAATTGTGAACTATAATTGTATGAATTGTACTTCAAATTCAAGGCATACGGGGGGAGTTATGATTAACATAAAAAGGGAATGCAGTATGAAGCTGTTGTATCAAAAGTGGATTATTTTGTATGGATCCTGAAAGTGTATGTATGGATTGATAGGCAAAGACGGTCATTTGTTGTTGTGTATAGGTCACCGAGCTCGTCTGTGAATGATTTTATAGACTTTTATACTGAATGCTTGGAGAATGAAAACAATGTTGTTGTTATGGGAGACTTTTATATTAATGTACTTGCGAACGACGGTAATAAAATGAAAATAATGGATGGTATTGTAGATCAAGGGCTAATAGAAATAATAAGACAACCTACCAGAATAGTTGATACATCACGATCATTAATTGATTATGTGTTAATACGACCGGATATGTGTAGGCATGGTTAATGTACATATGTATAAAGGAAGATTGTATCGGATCATGAGACGATAAAAGCCGAAATAAAGTGTTTAGGCCAACATGGTGTTATTAAAAAGCGAAAATTTCTTAAATATTCGAAGGTAAAATTTGATAACATTTTAAACAGTATAGGCTTCTCCAATCTATATTACGTGGACAATTTCGTTGAGCTTACAAAGATATTTAGTGAGAAAATAGAAAAGCGCTGTGAGGACGTCATGGTGGAAAACGTTGTTAAAGGGAATATTGATTGCAAACGGTTCTCAACAGATTTGCAACGAATGAAACGAGAAAAGGTGTTAGCTTTTAGAACTGCAGTGTATAGTAACTACGGAGGCAAATTGGAAAAAGTAAAAAATGGTTCGTAATATGTTTAAGAGAAAATTTTTTGAAGCGAAAAATAAATATATAGTCTCCCAAATTCAAGTTAATAGTGATAATCAAGAAAAATTGTGGACGGTACCTAAATCTTTAATAATCAAAATGAAAAAAGGTAGTAATATTCCGTGTGTAAAATTTGGTCAACATTCGTTAAATGATCCAACACAAATAGCAAATGGTTTAAATTCATACTTTGTAGACAGTGTTTGCGACATATGTAAATAGATCAATACCATATGTGCACTACATCCAGCCAAATATAAATGTGTCTTGTACGTTCAAATTTCGATATTGTGATGAAAGAACCTTATGTGCGACTATTCGGAAGTGCAATAACAAGAAGGACATAATTGGAATTAGCCGAGATATGATTTACAAGTCAATAGAAATTATAGGTAATACACTGATGAAAATATTCAACGCATCCTTACAATCTGGAATTTTCCGTCATAATTGGAAGGAGTCAACTGTTATACCAGTTAAAAAAGTAGTCAACCCATCCAATTGTGAGGAGTTTTGTCCTGTTAATATGCTACCAACCTGCGAAAAAATTATGGAACGAATACGGAATAAATTGTTTATTAAAGAACAGTCTGGACTCAGAGGACACTCATGTGAGACAGCATTAAATTGGCTGTTATTTTAGTGGAAGAAAGAATTAAATGATGGTAATTCAGTGATAGCTGTCTTCTTGGACTTCAAAAGGGCCTTTGAAACGATTGATAAAGACGTATTAGCAAGAAAACTAGAGCTGTATGGTGTTAAAGGTACTGAACTCAAGTGGTTTAGATCATATTTATCGGGAAGATCACAAAAAACCAAGGAGAGCGATGTGTTGTCGGACCCAGTGTATGTTTGCTTGTGTGTGCCTCAAGAATCGGTGTTGGGAGTAATTTTTTCTTGTTGTACATTAATGACATTAAGCAATGCGTGCAGTATTGTAAAATCATGTTATTCGCGGACGATACTCTAATTTATGTAAGCGGAAAGAATGTGGTCTATGCGTCAGAAATTGAATGTGGACTTAGAGAATGTGGTTGTCAAACGGTAGTGCATGCGATCATATGAAAACACAAGCGTTTTCACTCAGCTGAGGCCTACCAACTCCTACTCTCAACCTCCACGCGGTGACAGCCGGGTGCCTAGTACCTTAATCCAAGAAATGGGTAACCAACCCCGTTTGGCGGATTCTTGGTGGCAGCAGATGAGAGAGAGGGGGAAGAGTGCTTTTCTCACTAGAGCACTTCTTCCTGTTCCAGGCGGCAGCGGACGAATTCCCTAGACGGAGTCAACGGTGGCGTCTATAGTTCCAGTTAGGTTGAACTTAGTGAACGACGTATTCGGATCACAGGTCGGTAAGGAATTTCCAATGTTGGTCAGGACATTGGAATAGAGATGGTGGCGGAGGAGCCCTTAATGGGCCAACGGCAGCGCTCATACTCCCGTAGTGGACTACTGGCACCGGTGTACCCGGCCCCTCGTCCTAGGGGAATAATTAAGGAACTGGCCCTCCAGGTTAGGGGTTGTGCCGTCGGGGTAACTTCCCTACCACGTAAAAAACGCATGGTTCCGAAACAACCAAAAGCCTCGGATAAGGACGACCCAACTAATGACGACCCCAGCAAACGAAATAAGGACAACGACCTTCGGATCTGTACGTGGAATGTTCTGTCCCTTTACAGACCACGTGCAGCCGAACAACTAGCAGAGGCCCTAGACTGCTATAAAGCAGATATTACCGCCATCCAGGAATTGCGATGGGATGGGCCGGGCAAAAAGAGGATGAAAAACTGTGACATCTACTACGGTGATTGCTACAGAGGCAACAGGCAACGCTTATTCGGATGCGGATTTATCATACGCGGCAGACTTAGGCAAGAAGTCTGAAGCTTCCGACACGTGAGCGAGCGTATTATGACTATCCGGATCAAGGCTAAATTCGCTAACATAAGCCTAATATGTGTTCATGCCCCCACAGAAGAAATGGACCCTGCCTCCAAAGAGTGTTTCTACGAGCTCCTCGACAAAACATACGAGCAATGTCCTAAATTCGACGTTAAGATCGTATTGGGCGATTTTAACGCCAAAATAGGAAAGGAGGACGTCTTCGGTAGAGCAGTCGGTAAGCATAGCCTACATGACACCACGTCTGATAACGGACTAAGGCTAATTGATTTCGCTGTGGAGCGAAATGTCACCATAGCAAGCACATGGTTTCCTCATCTCGATATTCATAAGCAGACATGGCGGTCCAATGATCATGTCACGATCAACCAAATTGATCATATTGCGATCGACGCAAGGCATGCCTCCAGTATTCTGGATGTCCGGACCTTCCGAGCGGCCAACATAGACTCGGATCCTTACCTTGTTGTACCCAAGGTACGAATGCGGATATCCCAATCTGAGCAACAAAGAATTACTGTGAGAAAATTTAACGTCGAAAAGCTACAATCGCAAGAGACCGCCAGACTCTTCGCTGAACGCGTATCCCGAAATCTCTCAATCACCCCTTTGCCGCCAGCATCAAGTACCGAAGACCAGTGGCAACGCTGCCAACATGCCATCAGAAACGCCGCGACTGATGTGCTGGGTCTCGCTCGCCCACCACCGCGAAACCCCTGGTTTGACGAAGAATGCCGGCGAGTGCATGCAGCAAAACAAGAGGCATACAAAGCGGCGCTGCAAAGGAAGACGAGAGCTGCTCGTGAGCTCTACGAGCAAAAGAGACGGGAAGAACATCGGCTTCTCCAAAAGAAGAAGAAAGAGCATGAGAAGCGCGCGTTTGAGAATATCGAGAGTCTATACTCCAGGAACAATGTACGGAAGTTTTACCAAAAGGTAAAAAGAACGTGTCAGAGAAGTAATACCCGTACAGAAACCTGTAGAGATGAGAATGGAAACCTCGTAGTAGAATCACAGTCGGTGCTGAGAATATGGAAAAACTACTTCTGCAGACTGTATAACGGCGACGAAGACCAACATCCCGCTGTCAGGCAGAATGAACCATTCAACATGGACGATGATAGTCAAAATTTCCGTCCACCTGACCAAAACGAAGTGAGGATAGCAATATCCAAGCTAAAATCGAACAAGGCTGCTGGACCTGACGGCTTACCGGCCGAACTTTTCAAGGCAGCTGGGGATGAATTGGTAGAGTGCATACACCAACTCATTTCTAATATTTGGTCAGAGGAGTGTATGCCTGATGAATGGAATCTCAGCATCGTTTGCCCGATCCACAAGAAAGGAGACCCCCTCAACTGCGCCAATTATAGAGGCATCAGTCTCCTCAACATCGCGTACAAGATCTTTTCTGCGATATTGTGTGAACGCCTGAAACCTTTTATCAACAGCCTGATTGGACCCTATCAGTGCGGTTTCAGGCCAGGAAAGTCCACCATCGATCAAATCTTCACACTTCGACAGATCCTGGAGAAAACCCAAGAATTCCAAATCGATACTCACCACCTCTTTATCGATTTCAAGGCCGCCTATGACAGCATCTATAGAGAAGAGCTTTATAGAGCCATGTCTAGTTTTGACATCCCTGCTAAACTTGTCCGCCTGTGCAGGCTGACGATGGAGAACGCTCGCTGCTCCATCAAGGTCAGTAATGACCTCACCGAGACCTTTGATGTCAAAAAAGGCTTTAGACAAGGTGACGCGCTGTCATGTGACTTCTTCAATATTGTACTTGAACGGATTGTGCGGAACTCACAAGCCAACACCGGAGGCACAATCTATTACAAGTCTGTACAACTGCTTGCATACGCCGACGATATAGACATTATCGGAAGATCTCAGCGGGCTGTCACCGGTGCTTTTGCAAGCATTGAGGCGGAAGCGGCCAAAATGGGTTTAGCGATAAACGAGGGCAAAACCAAGTATATGCTGTCAACTAGAAGGGAAAACCAACATCGACGAATTGGACAAAACGTCACCGTGGGCAGCTATAACTTCGAGGTAGTAAGGGACTTTGTCTACCTTGGCTCTGCTATAAATTCAGCAAACAAAATCAGCGCAGAAATCAATCGAAGAATAACTCTTGCCAATCGCTGTTTTTTTGGGCTTATAAGGCAATTCATCAGTAAAGCCCTTTCTCGAACAACTAAGGAGACTCTATATAAGACCTTGATCATCCCAGTCCTGCTTTACGGCGCTGAAACATGGACTTTATTAAAAGAGGATGAAGATATCCTTGGTCGCTTCGAGAGAAAAATTCTTCGTAAGATTTTCGGTCCCGTTTGCGTTGACGGGTTTTGGAGGAGAAGATTCAATCACGAACTATACGAGCTGTACAGCGACATCGACCTAGTCAAAAAACTGCGTATTGGACGTCTGAGATGGCTAGGACATGTAGAGCGAATGGACACCAACGCTCCGGCCCGCAGAGTCTTCGAATCTAACCCCGAGGGACGACGCAGTAGAGGGAATTATCGCCTTAGGTGGCGCGCACAATTTCAAGGGGACCTCGACCAACTTGGAGTGCGCAACTGGAGGCAATTAGCTAAAGACCGAGCTAAATGGAGAGGCTTGTTGGTTGAGGCCCAGGTTCACCTCGAACTGTAGCGCCACCTAAGTAAGTAAGTAAGGAATGTGAATATGTGGCTTAAAATGAACAAATTAAAATTAAAAGTGAAAAAATCTAAGTGTATGCAATTTAAGTTGGCTGATCCTATTACAGTGCGAATGGATGGAAACAATATTGAATATGTGGATTGTATTCAGGGTTATCGTGAATAAATTTTCCCTCGGAATTTTTCCCCGAACAAAAATTAGGTATCTTCAAAAATAGGGAAACAGTTCATCAGGAAAAAATTAAATATCGCGATTGCGTTGAAAATTCTCCTGAATTGTCATCCATGACACCTATTTCTTTTCCGCTGAATTATAACCTCTCTTTTGAAGATGCCTAATTTTTGTTCGGGGGGGGTAATTCCAAGGGAAAATTTATTCACGATAACCCTTAAATACTTAGGGTTAACGTTGGATTCTAAGCTGAATTTCAAAAATCACAGACTATATATCTGGGAAAATAGCAAAGAAAATTGGGTTCTTTATAAGGTGCAATTTTAATTTACAATACCATCGTGTTGCCACATTTTAATTACTGTTCCACTCTGTTATATGCTAGTCAACAACGAACAAAAGATAGGCTTCAATTGTTGCAAAACAAGGCTATGCGTGCAATCTTGAAGTGCAATATTTATACTCCAATTCGAATAATGCTCGATACTCTTAAATGCATGAATATACTCAGTGATATGATGTTCATCTATAAAATGAGAAATAACATGCTGCCCGAATATTTGGAATCAAATCCTGTAAGCGTCGGTGATGTTCAGCCGTATAACTTGAGGAATTCGCGCAACCTAAGACCGAACAGATGTAGCAGCGCACAGTGTTCATTGATGTATAAGGGATTGATCGTATTTAACAGCTTACCAAATGAAGTAAAGACTGAGACGATAATATTAGTATTTAAACAGAAACTTTTATTAGAATGCCGAGTTTTAGTGGTTGGTGTTTAATTGGTTATATGCTGCAGTTAATCTAGACAGAGTACTTGTGCTGCCCGTTCTCTGATCCACTCAGGCCTATTCCAGACATTTATTTGAATGAAACAGTGCTTCCCAAGTGCGAAAAGTTCAAATATCTGGGATCTATGATCAATAGCAAAGCAACTTGTGATGACGACATCAATCATCGTGTAAGCGTAGGTTGGATGAAGTGGCGAGAAAATTCCGCTATCTTCTGTGACAGAAAAATGTCACCTAAGTTGAAAGGAAGGCTCTACACCGCAGTTGTACGTCCAGCGCTCACATACGGTTCACAATGTTGATGTACAAAAAGTATAAGAGTAAATTAACGGCAGCTGAGATAAAGATGCTTCGCATGACAGCAGGAGTGACAAAGCTTGATCGAATAAGAAGTTCGAAGATCCGTGGAAGCTTTCACATCAAGGAAAAAAATAAATAAATATTTGGCGCAACAGCTCATTAAGTGCCAGGGCCTAGCTTCTCGCAACCACTCATGTTGTGTGCGTTATATTTTTCACACGAATGGAAGGGACCTACAGTTTAGTGCCGTATCCGAACGGCGATTTGAGAAGGTTTTTCGAGACAACAATACTCTCGGATGTTTGTCAGACGCTCGCGAGAGGTGGGACCGTGAAAAAAACTTTTTGGTGTTTTGTAGGATTCGAACTTGGAACCTCACGCGTAGTGATCCGACACACTAACCACTTACGCCACGGCGCCCACATCAAGGAAACCATCGTACAAAAAATAGAGCGCGACCGGCTCAGTTGGTATTGCCACGTTCAAAGAAGAGATCATTTGAACCCTGTTAAGAAGGAAATATCAATGCACGTTCCAAAGACATTGCGATGTAGGAAAGGCAGGCCTACAAACGCCTGGATCAGACAAATGCGACGACATCGGCATTTCATTGGTCTCAGTAACCGAGTGTTCGAAAATCGGCAGGCCTGCCGATATTTTCTGAGGTCAAATAGGCGAACCCCACAGGCGGATCAGTAGAAATGCGGTGAAGTGGGAGGGTTGTGATCCCTTGTTTTCGGATCATAGCCTCGCTGATAAAAGGAAGAAGAAGATGCTGCAGTTAATCTATATATGTATATATGTACATTGAAGTCATTTTTTAATTGTATCTTTTTAATTATTTATGTTCATAATTTTTTTTTTACCATTTGTATTTATATTCTCAAAATTGTTATTTGTAAAGTTCATAGAACTAATAAAATTATTCATATGAGCTATAGAACCAGGACTATGCTCCATCAGAGCCTAATCCACTAGTGGAGGAATTCACCTTGGATAGGTAAATCTCAGCTATCTGCCGAGATGTCAATAACTCTATCCGGTGTCAGATAATTACTGTGAAAAGTCGAATTTATTTCTGTACACGCGTCCCTCATGAAGGATTAGCTGAATGAATGTATGTACACTTCAATGCATCCGACATCCGGTGCTGGATAGAGGTAAGATTTGTCCGGCTTAGAAAAAAAAAGCCAAGCATCCGGCATTTGTGCCGCGTATCCAGTGTCTTTAAACTGGATACACGGCGCCATATATGTGTAAAACGAGCTTAAAGTGTTTGCCATACTCCAAGGGCGGAAATGTAAAGCTTTTTCATGACAGTAATACTCTGATACTTATCAGACATTCGGAATGTGGGATTCATGAGCCTCATGACATACTAGCCAGAGGCACAGCGCTCACACCAAGACATGTAAGACATACTATGTATACAAATTAATAGGATAATGTGCAATTCATACAGGGTACAAATATTGCCAAATAATTACCTTAAGACGCTCTATTGTGAGTACTTTTTGCTTATTGAAAGTATTAAGTCCCTGTTTTCCTGTGTAGACCGGCTGAATTTGGTTCACAGCTGCTGATAAGTCGTCCCAATTTGGCGTATCTTTATTAAAAAATGGTTTATTTGGTTTTTCCTTCTCAATCGGACGTCCATTATCTTCAATTACGAAGCTGACGATTTCTTTTGCTTTTTTTTTTACAGCAATTTTCAGGCTCTCCACACGCAGCGATAGTTGTTTACCTCCATCATACAAACTATGCCTAAGCTTTTCTAACAAACTCTCTGCATTCACGAGATCTGACTTAAGTTCATTGAGTTTCTTAACTTCTTTGTTATAAAATTCTTCTGATACAAACTTCTTTTCGATTACATTTTCAGATGAACTTGGTTGTCGAGATAATGATGCAGTTATCTTTGGTTGCGTCAATTTCTCCGATTCTAGTTTAACAGCAACAGGCTCCTTCGTAGAGAGATCACCATCGTCCGAACTTATATCTACAACAGTCCCTTTTTTTGTCATTATTACAACATCACTATCATTCGAAGATTTCTCCGAACCACTCACAGAATTGTTGGACTGCTGCGGATATATTGTTGAAGACATTTTATCTTTAATTGAGGGCTCAAACATTGTACTATAACGTGCAGCAGTGGAATTGCGATCGGGTAAACTTATCGACGAGGCTGTGGGATTTATTTCTTTGTATGACATATGTGCGTCTGAATTGCGAGTTTCTTCAGACGCACTTTTCTGGAATGGGACGGACTCTGCACTTTTCGCAGAAGTAATGGGTTCATCAGTTTCATGGCACGAGTCTTCGCTTTCGTCCTCAGTCTCTAACACTGAATTTTCAGAGTAAACTACACTCGCTTCTTTTGCAATCAAGCTATTTTTTTCTACATCATAGGGTTCATCAGTTTCATGGCACGAGTTTTCACTTTCGTCCTCCGTCTCTAACACTGAATTTTCAGAGTAAACTTCACTCGCTTCTTTTACAATCAAGCTATTTTTTTCTACATCATCGGGTTCATCAGTTTCATGGCACGAGTTTTCGCTTTCGTCCTCCTTCATTAACACTGAATTTTCAGAGTAAACTTCACTTGCTTGTTTTGCAATCAAGCTATTTTTTCCTGTTTCATCCGCACTGGAATATCCGATTTCACTAGAATCATCGGAAAGATCAGAGGGTCGAACACCTGTTATGCTCATGCGAGTCCTTGGGGACAGAGCGCGCTCCTCAAATTGGTCATCATCTTCACTTTCAGAAACAATTCGTACTGGACGTCGAAACTTTCGCTTAGACCTCCTTTGTAAAATGCTATCATCTAAATAATACACGCATGAAACATCTTTATAAACATCTTTAATAACATCTCACCTGCCGAATCAGACGAATCCTTAATCGTTGAATCGCCTTAAATGGTAGTTATAAACATACAATTCTTTAAAAATACTATTTCAGATTACCTTTTGAATCATCGCTGAATATTGCTTCAACGGAAGTATTTGTATCATCGCTCAATTTAAACGACATTTTCAACTGCAAAAGATTTAATTCAAACAAGACCAATTAGTTTTCCGTTATCTGCAAACAAAATTTTTTTTAATTTTCTACAGTTTAAAAGACCAATCAATCGGTATACGTTCCATCCGATATCTGATATAGCACTAAAAAATTGAACCACCATTACATTAGCACAGCAACAGTCAACAGGAAACGACACATGCTGTGATTTAAAGCGGCCCTTACACCATTCACTTCGATTCTAAACTGAGTTGCTAACTGAATTGATACTACATCAACGGAATTGGAAGACTTTACTTCAACTGTCAAAAGTATAATTTGTTTTCTGCAGAAATTAAAATTAAGCTTCAAAACATTCCTATTCGAATTTAAAGTCATGTTTTTTGTCCCTGTTTATTTTCTTAACAACACTCAAGACAATTAAAATCATCTGTCTAAGATTCATTATCATCCCTGAACGCTGTTTGCCTGAACGTGGCTGCTCTATCATGGTGAACAAATCTGGATGTTGGCTGCCGTGATTCTTGCTGTCATTCCTTTTTGTTCCCTCGCTTTTACTTGGAACTTTTTCTTCCTTCCTCACAGGAGTTTTTCGTGTTCGTTCTTGTTTTCTTACATCTACGCAACCGCACATAGCTGCGCAATAAAAGTTTTAACATAAAGACAATTTCAACGAGTCGTCTTTTAATTTATCCCCTACATTTTGGTGCCTCCTGTGAGGAAGAGGATAATATAAATTTTGGTATATTTGGTAACCGCGCTAGGCGAACTTTTGGTGTATTCTGCGACATCGCACATTGCGACGGAGAATACAAGTACTACGGCGCTCCGCAAAGTACTTCAAGAAACTTTGGATTCCATCTTATCGGATTATTTGCCGTCTCGTATCACACATGGCTGAGCTTAACTTGCGAACGGCGGCTGTCAATGCAATTCGGCGCGCACATGACCGTGTGGCAGGAGCTGATCTCCATGCGGCCGATGTGGCTCAATTGCATCAGGAACTTGGCTCCATAGCGGGCCACTTCACACGTTTTGTTAGTAACCATGAAGCGGTGGTTGCTACAGCAGCAGCTGGAGATTTGGCTGTTCAGGATCAGCTTTGGGAGCAGGTGGAGGACTCCTACAATGCAACGTGCATTCTACTCAACCGAAGGCTGTTGCAAATTCAATCTTCCCTACCAGACGGCGCATCACGCACACAGGACGCTGCAGTTCCAACACCGAATTCTGCAACCGATGACGTCCCACCAGATCCATCATCCAACAAATGTTCTACTGGGGAGCCTTTGGGTGCTACAGGCTCAGATACTGCCAATATATCGGCGCACAGGTTGGAGATGCGATTGGATCCGGTAGCCATCACCTCGTTTGATGGTTCACTGCATCAGTGGCTTGCCTTTAGGGATACGTTCGAGACTCTGGTGCACACTATGGACTTTCCAGAAGCGTACAAGCTTGGGAAGTTGCGACAGGCTGTTGATTCGACGAAGGTACCCCTCATAGGTGGTATGTATACTGGCGGCTATGAGGAGGTCTGGCAGACGTTGAAAGATCGCTTTGATAATCCAAAGCTATTGGCGGAAATCCATGTGTCCCGCTTTCTCAACATGAGGAGCGCATCGGACGAGTCAGCGAAGGCTCTTCTTACAATCGTGGATACTGTGCAGGAGTCGCTCAGAGCATTACGGGTCATGAAGGTACCTGTGGATACGTGGGACGCTTTAGCCGTGCCGATAGTTGTGGCAAAACTTCCCCTCTCCATGCAGCGCGAGTGGTGCATGTGTTGCCCCACCAACGACATTCCGAGCTTGTCGGAATTACTCAAATTCGTGGAGAAGCGAGCTCAAAGTCTAACAACCGATATTCTGCATGTGCCAAACCGAGCAGAGGCGTCTACACGGCGGCATTCTTGGGGACAACCGTCGATCCGATCCCATTTGACTACCTCCAGCGAGGGAATATGCGCACATTGTCAGGGCTCATATCGTGCTACCCGATGCCAGGTGCTGGCCAAGATGACACCCGCACAGCGCTTCGCGGCTTTTAAGGGTTCAGGCGCATGCTTCAACTGCTTGAGGAACGGACATACATCTAGGCAATGTCCCTCCGGCGGGTGTCAACACTGTGGTCGCAAGCACAACACGATGTTCTGTCAGGACACTCGAACACAACCTTCGACGAGTTTGCAGTCTGCAGATACCCCAACACTTGGACCTCAGTTACAGCCAGTCGTTGCATCAGCGGCGACGCAGTCCTCAGCCTGACTAACCGACCGGACAGTCCTGCTTGCGACAGCGCGAGCCTTCGCATGCGGGGAGGGTACAAAACAGCGCTTGGCTCGTATCCTCTGCGATCCTGGATCGCAGGTAAGTTTTATTACCGATCGTTTGGCTAATCATTTGAATCTTCGCAGAAGTAAATATGAAGCAACAGTAGAAGGAATAGGGGCTCTTAATCATACTCGAACGAAGGGCAGCGCCATGCTCATGCTTCGATCTACATTTTCTACTTCCGTCAATTACTTCGACAACGCCAATGGTGCAGGTAGACGAGAAGCAGTGTCAACATTTGGACGGCCTGCAGTTGGCCGATAAACATTTCTCTACGCCTGGCAACATTGATGTACTTATCGGCGCAGATGTATGGGGCCTTATAGTTGAAAGCGAAGTCATCCATGGAGAATCTAACACACCACATGCACAGCGCACTCGGCTAGGATGGGTGGTGTTTGGTCCAGCGCTAGCTGCAAGTCCTGCCTTCACCCAGCAAACCTTCTGCGCACGGGTCAATGAAGAGGACATACGTTTGGAAGAGCTGGTCCGCAGCTTTTGGAAGCTGGAGGACATAGTTGATGCTGAGGTAGCAGATCATGATTGCGACCGCATATTCAGAGCTACACACACGCGCACAGTAGACGGTCGGTACACGGTGCATATACCATTTCGAAGCAACGCTCAGGAGCTGGGCGATTCACACAAGAATGCGTTGCGACAGTTTCACTCCCTAGAACGGCGCTTGGCGGACAAGGGGGAGTTGAGGGAGAAATACATTGCTTTCATGCGGGAATACAGCGCACTCAACCATATGGAGGTTGTGGATCAACGGAGCATACATCCTAATTGCTTTTATATTCCCCATCACGCGGTCACTGGTAAATTCCGTGTGGTGTTCAATGCATCAGCGCGCAGTAGTAATGGTGTCTCACTGAACGACATCCAATTGGCAGGACCAACCATCCAGGACTCGTTGGTCAATATTATTTTTCGATTTCGTCGCTATGGTGTTGCACTCACCGCAGATGTGGAGAAAATGTTCCGGCAAGTGCTGGTGACTCCGGAACACAGAGATTTTCAGCGCATCCTCTGGCGAGAATCACCAACAGATGACATCACCGTGTTTCGATTGACAACGGTAACCTACGGCATGGCATCTAGCCCTTACAATTCCATACGTGCCCTACACCAGTGCGCTTACGATAACCGTGACTGTGTGGCAGATTCGGAGCAGGCTTGTGAGGCGCAAAATGCAGTCTTGTCATCATTTTACGTGGAGGATTTGCTTACTAGTTGCAGCAGCGCTACAGAAGCAGTGCAACTAGCCAACAATATCGACAGGATTCTTTCGAAGGGTCACTTTATGTTGAGAAAGTGGAATTCGAATTGCACTCAGGTAATCAACCAAATTACTGGTAACCTTTTTTCTTCCGCAGAGCTTATCATTGAATCTCCGATTGCGACTGTGCTTGGGTTACGCTGGGACCCAACAGCCGACGAGCTCTTCTTCAACGTTGAACCGGAGCAACAGATTAGAACTCCGACTAAACGACGTGTGCTTAGTGACGTGGCACAACTCTTTGACCCGACTGGGCTACTGGCCCCGGTGGTAATCAGTGGGAAGATATTCATCCAGACTCTGTGGTCAGCGGGCATCACTTGGGATGTTCCTCTACCAGAAGATCTCTGCCAAGCGTGGGTGAAATTTCGCAGCGGGCTCCAGGCTCTCAATCGAGTCCGAGTACCCCGGTGGTTAGGTATGCAAAGAGGGAAGACTACAACTCTGCATGGATTTTGTGACGCCAGCGCTCGTGCGTACGCTGCCGTGATCTATACGAAGACAACTGGCGATGACAATAGTGTACAGGTTTCACTGCTTACGGCTCGTACCAAGGTTGCCCCACTCACAGGTGCCACGATTCCTCGATTGGAGCTCTGTGCGGCTCATCTGTTAGCGGTAATGCTGGACAGCGTTCGCATGGCCTTGGGATTGATGGACACCCCTTACTATTTGTGGTCGGACTCCAGAATCGTTTTGTGTTGGTTACGAAAAGAGCCCTCCACTCTCAAACCATATGCGTCAATCGAGCCATATCCAGGAGCTCACTGCACTGGACAGATGGTTTCACGTCAGATCAACGCAGAATCCTGCTGATTGTGCAAGCCGCGGCATAAGGGCGGAAGAGCTGTTGGCCCATCCCTTGTGGTGGTATGGCCCGGGCTGGATGTTGGATGGTCCAGTACCTCTACCAGGAGGAGAAGTACTTAGCCAGGACGAGCTAGTGCAACTACAGAGTGAAGAGAAGATATCAGTGCTCTCGAACCTTGCTTCAGTGCGTTTGGAGCTTATGACACGGCGCTCAGACGGCCAGCTCATACAACTAAGCGAGCGTTTCAGCTCACTCCCACGACTTCTACATACGGTGGCATACATACTGCGCTGGTATCCAAAACGACGGCACCGAAGAGGACCTATTGTTGGGAAGGACGAGCTAGACGACACCCTTACGGCGATCATCCGGACGGAGCAGGGTGGTGTTTTTACGTCAGAAGTTAATCAGATCCGCAGCGGGTGTGATGTGTCAAGTTCGAGTCGATTGCTCCCGCTCCACCCTTTCTTAGATGGAGATGGTATTCTACGGGTCGGTGGGCGACTCAACAAGGCATCTGTTCCTGATGATCAGCGATTCCCGATTATTCTACCAAGGATCGGTGCATTGGTGCGATTGCTGGTTAAACAAGTTCACGACAACACATTGCATGGTGGCACTCAACTCATGCTCCAGACGCTTCGTAATCGTTATTGGATATTGAATGGTAGGCAGGTGGTTCGGAGCTACCTGAACAATTGCGTTATCTGTCGACGTCACTGTCCGGCTACGTTAGTCTAACAGATGGCCTCGTTACCGAAGCAGAGGGTAGTTGCTGCGCGCCCCTTTCTGGCATAAGGGGTAGATTATTGTGGACCATTCACGCTACGCACTGGAACAAGGAGGTCTCGCACGACAATTAAGACCTATCTGGCGATCTTCATTTGTATAGGAACGAAGGCGGTGCATATAGAGGTGATTGAAAATCTTTCCGCACAGGCATTCTTGGATGCCTTTACACGGTTTGTAAGCAGACGGGGTCCATGCCTAGACTTATACAGTGACAATGGCACAGCGTTTGTGGGAGCCAACCGTTTACTTCAAGAGGACTTAGCAGCTTGGCACGGTGAGTACAGTCAGCAATCCCTCGCTAACCTGGGAACCCGATGGCACTTTATCACTCCCCGCGCTCCATATCAAGGTGGCTTGTGGGAGGCCGCTGTTAAGTCAGCCAAATACCATTTGGTAAGATAAGTCGGCGCACAAATTCTTTGGCACCATCAGCTTCAGACGTTGGCGGTACGGATCGAGGCGTGTCTCAATTCCCGCCCCCTTACACCACTCTACGATGACCCCGAGGACAAGCTTGCATTGACGCCAGGAGATTTCCTCGTCGGAGCCCCCCTCATCGCCGTTCCAGAGCCCATGAAACGATGGCAGTGGTTGCGACAGGTACACCAGCAGTTTTGGCGACGGTGGAGTGAGGAGTACTTGACGACGTTACAAACGAGGAGTAAGTGGCAGCGGCTTCAAGGCAACATCAAGGTGGGAGATATCGTCGCCGTCCGACAGGAGAACCTACCCCCAACTCACTGGCGTGTGGGACGTGTGGCGGAGATTCATCCGGGCAGCGATGGACTAGTCCGCAACGTCACTCTTAGAACCGCACAGGGGACATGCAGCCGGGCAGTGCAGAAGCTTTGCCTCTTACTGGAAGTAGACCATTTCGAACCGAGTGGTTCGACCGGGCAGGATGTCTAAGATTCATTATCATCCCTGAACGCTGTTTGCCTGAACGTGGCTGCTCTATCATGGTGAACAAATCTGGATGTTGGCTGCCGTGATTCTTGCTGTCATTCCTTTCTGTTCTCTCGCTTTTACTTGTAACTTTTTCTTCCTTCCTCACAGGAGTTTTTCGTGTTCGTTCTTGTTTTCTTACATCTACGCAACCGCTATGTGCGCAATAAAAGTTTTAACATAAAGACAATTTCAACGAGCCGTCTTTTAATTTATCCCCTACATCATCCATTACCACAACTCAAACACAACTGGCACTTCATTTAACAGTAAATCAACCAATTCGGCCCCACACGATTCAAATTAGTTGAAAGGCCTTTCATTCTACTTGGGAAAATCAAAATCTTTTGATTTCCAACCAACTTCCTAACCGTCAATTCGATTAACTGACTACGCCACACACGAATTGATTTTGATTTGATTTGACTCAGTTTACAATTGAGTTGAAGTGTGTATGGCGCGCTGAATTTCGGACTACGCTTTGTTTGGGATTTAAATCTAGTTTCATAAGTTTAATTTCTCAAATTCTACTTTCCACAGCGAATTAAAATTACCTCTCATTTGTACGAATATAAGTAAGAAATTAGATTTATTCTTTAAATATTACTGAAAATATATATTTTTCGTAGACTCAGGGGCGAATTGATGACATTGATCCGTCCCTTTTCTACGCCAATTTTGCAAGCTGTGACAAAAAAATGTCAATATAAATCTTAAATCCCAATTAAATCCATAAATCTTAAACTTTTTCCGCTAAATTTCGAATTTATTTTTGGTTATAGGTGGTTCTACCGGGATTACGATTCATATTGATGCTTGCTGTCAAAATACACAACATTGGCATAGCAAAATTTGTATACTTATTTTTATGCACATGAGAGATAATTTTGATTTGCTGTGTGTTGAAATCTTGATGAAAATATTCCGGTCGAAATAAAAAAGAACTCTTTCGGCAACTGACTTTTATTTGAAGTGACAGAACAATTTTGTTGATTGTGTTCGCAGTATTGGATGTGCGTATATAACTTTGACAGCGCGACGTACTTCAGCTTCAGCTTCACCATTGATAACTGGAGGCAAATCTCTGGCGTGGAAAAAAAGAAGCTTAGTCCAGACAACGTATCTGTCAAACTGGAAAAAGTACTAGTGACAATATAAACAAATAGACTTACCTCTAAAAAAGGGCGGGTATTTTTTCCAGTTTGACAGATACGTTGTCTGGACTAAGCTTTTTTTTTTCAAACCAGAGGGGGTTTTCCAACATTACCATTCGTCAATTGTGTTCGGCCAGTAAAAGAACGATAGCAGTGCTGCCAGTTATGCAAAATATAATATAAAATTAAGTTTTCATTTTCAACATCCTCATTAAAAGTAAATTAGTTAGTATTACAAACACCCATCTATAAAAACTTTAATTTGAATACTAGTTAATGGTTTAGTCAGAATATAAGTGATCATATCATCAGAGCCTATAGTTTGCAATTAAATTTTATTTTCAACTAGAGTGTCTCAGATTAAATGATGACGCACATCAGTATGTTTTTTCCTTGCATGGTATGATTCATTCAACGCAAGATGTATGGCGCCATGGTTGTCACAAAATAATTTGGTTGAACTTGCTTGTTTATTAAAAACTTCCGCTTACAGTAATCTTAACCAAATTCCTTCTTGCACTGCAACACTCATCGCCATGTATTCTGCATCACGCGTTGATAAAGTTGTCGTTGCCTGTTTTTCGAGCCCCATGATACCGCCGCACCCTGTCTCAAAAACACGTAGCCACTAATTGATTTGCAGTCGTCTGAATCATTAGCAAAATCTGCATCACATAACCCTTCCAGCTCCGACTTGCCCCCAATTTATAGGTCAATCCGCGCCGTGGCGTAAGAGGTTAGTGTGCGAATCACTGCGCGGGAGGTTCCAAGTTCGAATCCCAGAAAACACCAACAAGTTTTTTTCACGGTCGCACCTCTTGCGAACGTCTGACAAACATCCGAGAGTATTGTTGTCTCGAAAAAGCTTCTCAAAACAAATTACCCTTCGGATACGGCACTAAACTGTAGGTCCCTTCCATTCGTATGAAAAATATAACGCACACAACAGGACTTGAAGAACTGTTGCGCCAAATACTTTTTTATCTTTTTATCCGTAGTCAAGTTTTCCTTTCAGATACCTTAGGATCCTCAGTTGCACACCAATGTTGTATTCCATAATTGTTGCTAAAACGTCTGAGAAAATTTACTGCGCAACAAATGTCAGGTCTTGTCATCTGTGTTGCAAACAAAAGACTTCCAATGAGCTCCTGGGGGTCAATTCCCGATCTGTGAAACTGTGAAGTGATAAATAATTTATCATTTCAGTTTTCACAGCAACTTTTCATTTTATCACTTCACGAACACATTTAATGCGATTCTCGAACACATTGTGATAAATGGCTGTCAGAGCGTGTACTAAAAAAGTACTAAATGATAAATCCTGTCATTAATGTGTCATTTTGGAGTTTTCTTTGCTTAAAAATTTATTTGTGTTGTGCTACTAAAGTGTCGGAAGTAATTACTCGATTAATTATTGATAATAGACGCCGTATTGAACAAAGGTATTAATTTATTATAACTCGGTGCTTTGTTTTGAAAAAAATTATATTTCATTTTCTTCGTAGGAAGAAACTGAGGATGTTGCGGCGTTCCCTTCGAGATGTGCAGAATCCATTCGAAGTAGCTACTGAGGAGCAGTTTATTCAACTCTATAGGTTTCCGGTTAAGTTAAATCCTTCCAATACTTCCTCCATTTGGGCCCATCTTTTATAGTTCCGCCTAAGCTGTTTAGCTTATTGCATAATTTCTTCTATTCATTATCCCGTGAATGGACACCGTCGGCTGTTGTAAAACTGTAAATTCAATTTTTTTTTAAATACATATTTACAAAATGATTGTATTTAAATATATGTTATATATGTATATTTATGTTATCGTGAGGTTACTTACTTGTCGTTGGCCAAATCCGGCCTCTCCTCCAAATACTGAATTAAATATTCTTTTTGGGTCTCCGATGCCCTTTGTCCGTTTTTATTTTTGTTGTCCATCCTTTTTCACGATTTTTCACAGAATGAGTTGGCTGTGATAAAAAATTTATCACGTGAAGAAATTTTGACATTTGATTTCACTTTTTCACACATCGAGAATCGAATTCAGCGTGAAGCTGTGATAACATTTTTCACTTCACAGCTTCACAGAACGAGAATCGACCCCTGGTATGGATATTTTGACATTGCAGCCATTTTTTGTTTGCCTTTTGGAGCCTACTCCTGTAGAACAAAAAGAGAATTGATTATTAATGTTCCGCCTTTCGGAACTGATATAAATCAAACGCAAAACTCAAAATTTAATAGTTAACACAAGCTTTAAAAAATATAAGTATTTATTGCGGACTTTAAATGGATACAAAAAGAAGGATGATATCAGATCCATGATGTCAGATATATGAAAGATGAAATAAAAAGATTGTGGGCCCAAGCCACACAGTCACGCTGATGATGAACCAGTTGACAAAATGACAGCTGTCAGTTTAAGTTTTTTGGCTAGGTACCACTGATGCGAGTTTAAGGTGGCTACAGCATTGGTATCCCTCGAAGTGGCGGCAACATAGTAAGTGGAACTGAATCCTAATTCAGTTGATTACTTCCGAAGTGAGTCCGATAATATTGGCGGGGTGTCCTTTTAGTTTAATATCTATAAAAACAAGAGCATATGCTAATGAGCGATACATACGTGACCATTTGCTGAAACGAGTCTCATCAATAAGAGGACATCTTAACACTGCTTCAGTGTACAGCAGGTACGGTCGAACTTCTTCGTTTTAGACGTTGATTGACGGCATATGGGGCCACTCAGCACACGGTTTTTGCAAGAAAGCAGGACCACTAAACTACTCACTTGCAGCGTTATATTCGAAGTCCGGATTCCATTCTATGACGTTGTCAGCAACGTTGAATTTCGAAGGCATCCATCTTCATTCGGAGACATGCGATGTTTCAAGGATTTCGCCCACTCGAAACATCACGAACTGTGAAGCTTGCGCGGATCACCCTTCAGCCATGCAAGAACCGTTCTCGAGTCAGGCCAGAAAAATCTCTGACTTATGGAAATTTTGTGATTGCTGCAGATGAAGTTTGGCAGCCGCGTTCCAAGTACGGCGGCTTGAAGTTCAATTCGAGGGACTGAAACTGGACGCTTAGGAGCAACCTTCGCTTTAGCACACACCAGCGCAACATCAACCCTGCCTTGAAACTCGATCCGAAAGTCGGAGACGGCTGAGTAAGCATTTTCCCCAGCATGAACATGAAGAAAACGTCTTATAGACCGATTTCGCTTCTTCCAATTATATCCAAAGTGTTCGAGAGAATATTGATTAGGCGAATACAGCCGGTAATAGAAGAAGCGCAACTGATTCCGGAGCATCAATTCGGATTCAGAAGTAAGCATTCTACAGTTGAACAAGTACATCGAATAACACAAGTAATCGAAGAGTCACTTGAAGAAAAAAATATTTATTCAAGCGTAATCCTTGACGTCCCTTAAGCCTTTGACAAGGTCTGGCACGAGGGCTTAAAGTTTAAATTAAGAAAAGTTCTGCCAGAGCACCTATTGTATATAATATTTTGAAGAACTACCTTACGAATAAACTATTCGGTGTCAATTTTGGAAACGAATATTCAGATTTTAAGGAAATAATGGCTGGGGTGCCGCAAGGAAGCGTACTTGGTCCAGTTTTATTTCTATTATATACTCGTGATATACCGCAAGTAGAGGCACTGAGCTAGCTACATTTGCCGACGACACTGCTATCTTGGCAGTAGGTAAAACGGTCGAAGATACCACAGAAAAACTCCAAGAAGCTTTGGATAGAGTAAATGAGTGGACAAAGGTTTGGCGAATAGCACTCAACGAGACCAAATCTGTTCATTTAAATTTTACTTATAAGAAAATAAATAATTTGCCAATCTTTTCAAACTTGGTTCAAATCCCGTTTGCAAACGAGGCTAAGTATCTTGGAATGACACTTGATACAAAGCTGAAATGGAAAACGCACGTTAAGAAAAAACGCAAAGAACTGGATAATAAATATCGAGAAATGTATTGGTTACTTGAAAAATACTCCAAGCTTAATATAGAGAATAAACTGCTTTTATATAAGCAAGTGCTAAAGCCTGTATGGACAATAATATTAAAATTGTACAAACTTGTGAAAACAAAGTGCTAAGAGGTATTGGTAATGCGCCATGGTATATTAGAAATAGCGATATCCACAGAAATCTTGGAATTAAAGCAATCGAAGACGAAATCAAAAACTACGCGAGAACGCATAGAAGTCGACTAGAGAGTCACGTAAATATGACAGTCCTCCAAGTTTTGGATGAAAGAAATTTACTACGCCGTCTACAAAGAACCAAACCTTTAGACTTAGCGCGATAAGTAACCGCGTCTAAACTGCGGAGCTAGCAGGAACTTCTAATGGGAAGGTCCCTGCAAAACGTCCTTATTTCATGAAATGAAAACTACTTGAAAAGTCGAATACTTAGTTGTAGTAAAAATAAAAAACAAGTGTGTTTTGAAGGGAGGTTTTTTAGTGGGTAAGAATCCCACACTACTATGAGCACGAACTGTAGATCCTCATAGAGTCTTGTTGAAGATTTTCACCCACCCTCGGAAAAAAAAAATCCTTTCGGTCATACAAGCTGGTAACTCTTCGTCCCATCCAATTGTTGTTCGCCAAATCTCTTGAAGAAGGATCGAAGACTGACATTAGGACATTGAGTACCTCTTGTTTGGTGGGAACTTCTTCGTCTCTGAACACATCTTTCTTGAGTCGGTGAAATTGCAGAACGTAGGTAAAGTCATCCGATGAAGTGCACCAATAGAGTCCCAAAATCTTCTCTGTTGCGCCCACGCCGGAAGCATCGAATGCTTTGTTGGCTGGTTTATCACTTTGCTCTAAGGCTGCCAAAACTGTTGCTGAGTTAGAAACCCAGTTGCGGATACGAAACCCAGCATTCCGATGTATAAGCGCCACATCTTTGGCCAGTTGGACGGCCTCAGCTTTGGAGTCGAAGTAATGGTGCTCTAGCACAGCTTCCACTGCTCTCGGCATGCTGCTCGTAAAAGCCATCGCATTTTTATTTTTCACGTAGTGAGCGATACAAGGCGAACACGCTGCGCTGAACGTCATGGCATGCGTCTCATAGACGCTGCAATTCTGCAGGTCCTCTTTATCGTTCCACAAAAAACGTTGTATGTGTCGGTCCTCTTCTCGAACTCGCACCTGGTGGAACATCTCTGCGATGTCCTCACTCACACCAATTTTGCCACAGCGAAAACCGCATAGCACAGATAATAAGGGCACCAGCTGGTCGGCATCTGCGCTGTGCACCTTGCTGCTGCGTCCCAAACGAATCTGATCTTTGCCGGCTTATTCGGGTTACGCACAATAAATATAGGTAGGTACCAAGTCCTTCCGTGAGCAACAGTGAGCTCTTCCGTGGACAACTTCTTCAGAGACTTGCGAAGATCTTTATTTTTTCCGACCACTTTCTGTAGATTATCATTACGGCGGTGGGACATGAGTAGACTATCTGGTAGGGAAAACTTATCAAATTTCCATAATAGATAGAATAACAACCATTGATAGAACTGGTAATTCAAGGTGCGAACGGTGTGCACATTATTCAGTCGGAACTTACGGCTTCCATTATAATTGCCTGCGATACCCAATGAGACGACTTGCTAGTCAGCTTCGACGCGTGTTGTATTGGAAGTCCATCTCAAACATATTCCTCTGAATGGCCAGACAGTTTCAACACGCCACCAAGTTCCTCATCCAAAAGCGTGAGTGATAAACCTTCGTCCAGAAAAGCATAGGTTCGGACTGATTAGCCATTAGCAGACAATGTCACGGGAAGGACGCGGAACAACACTTTGGTAAGCTTATGCGCATTGTCAGAATGCCCGATGTCGTAGCTCTGCCACTATTTGTTGAAGCCGGATTCCCATAATTGTGCATAAGGGGGTGGTGTCTCGCTTGACATCCGCCGATACCACATAGTTCGGCCATTCTGCATTGGGAGTACGGGTGCTTACCCAGACAAGAGCGACATAAATTGTGTTGGCGAATCATCTGCCACTTTTCTGACAGCTCTGCGGTCTTAAAGGTACTACAATTGAAGGTCAGGTGGTTCGCCTGACATACACCACACGTCTTAGAGCATTTAACTGGCTGTGCATTTGTTTCAGTTGCACTTGCATTCGTATGTGAGCGCATTTGAACGTAGGAGGATCGAAATTTGTGCCCAGGTCACCAGAAGATACGCTGGAAGCTTATCGACAAACTCTTTCAAGAGTGCCGGGTTGATGAGGTACTCAGTTGCGCTCATTGCTTCGATTGTAGCGCATACACTTTGGACAGCTAGGGCATAATCCACTAATACATCTAGCTTCTCGGGCTTTGGTGATGGCGTAATTCTTGCCCTCACAATTAGCGATTGGATAACTTGGTCCGCACGAACAAACAGCATCCCTAGAGTGTTAATTATGCCTAGCACCATGGAAGGTTGAGTAAGCCGATGCCTGATCGCTGATCGAAGAAGGTTTTCTGCATCAGAAAACCCAGCGAGTTCCGTCGTTTGCTCATACGAGCTTATAAAGTCTGGCCAATCCTCTGGACTGCCATTAAACATGGGAAGCTCTTTGCGGATTGCACTTCGTGCTGCTACCTGATTCGCGGAAAGTGTTACTGGCGCTACTGGTGTTGTGTTCATGCTTGGAAGTTTTAAGACTGGTCTAAGGGTTGAGCAACGTGTCGCTAGTGCTGTTGGTGTTCGTGGTTGGCTTTCTTATGAGACAATCGGTTTGCGCACAGGTTTCTGTGGCTTCTGATAAATAGTAAAATCAAGGTCACTTACCTTTTGTTGCTGCGGGGCGCCGTTGTCTTCCTGGTCTGACTCAAGAGCGAGAATCTCATACTTTTTCTTCAGGTAACGTAGTTGCAACTGGTTCTCCTCTTCAAGGCGCTGCAAGGCCAATTACTTCTTTGCGCTTGGTGACGAACACATTGATTGCGCATCGATTTCGACTGGTGGGGTTAATGCTGTTGCTGGCAGTTGAGGTTCTGTAGGCTTGCCACTTCTTAGCGGTTGGGATTTTTCAGATGCTGAAGTGGGCGAAGTTGCTGGTAGAACTGGAACTAGTGCTGCGCAAAACCCTGCACATCCACGGTTGGTTCCCCACAGAGGAATCGACATCTACGCATGTGTAGTGGTGCCACAGGTCGCAGGGATCACACTGCACTATGCCACTGTTGTCTGGCTCCGCGCATTCTCGGCAATTGTAGCCGACTGTTAACAAGAATTTTAATTAAATTTTTTAAAGAATTGTTCCGCCTTTCCGAACTGGTATAAATCAAACGCAAAATTCAAAATTTAACAGCTAACACAAGCTTTAAAAAATGTAAGTATTTATTGCGCATTTTAAGTGGATACAAAAAGAAGGATGATTTCAGATCAATGACGTCAGATATATGAATGATGAAATAAAAAGATTGTGGGCTCCAGCCACACAGTCGCGCTGATGATGAACCAGTTGACAAAATGATAGCTGTCAGTTTAAGTTTTTTGGCTTGGTACCACTGATGCGAGTTTAATGTGGCTACAGCATTGGTATCCCTCGAAGTGGCGGCAACAATTAAGTTACAAAAAAAAAATTAGGGATGAGGGTAAACACCCTGACACGATTTTGTATGAAGTCGAAGAAAAACAAGTAAGTACGACGGGTGAAATGTTAACTTTAATGAAATTGTTATCCGAAAAATTCGATTAGCTAAAGGATCTGTGGCCGCCAAGCTCGATGAACAAAATTAAATATTTGAGAATTCTCTAGAGCAACACCTGATCGATCAGAAAAGTGTTCTCGAAAATAAATTGAATGAACAAATAAAAGTTTAGAAACGAGATTCGGGACAATTGATGAGAAAATTGAAAACGTTGAAGCCAAAATTGAGACATTCAAGGAAAATTCGAGAATGTTCCAACAAAAATTAAAGCTGATGAAGGAAGATTCGAGAATCTGGCGAAGGAACTAGATCGCGTGAAGAAACAGAAAGTTCGTGACCGAAACAATACCCGCGGAGGAAAAATTCATTGCTGGAACTGCAACAAAATAGGACACCTACAACGGCAATGCAGAAGTCAACAAAGACGCGGAAACTGTCCACATTGTGGGAGTAGGCGACGCACCGATGGTCAGGCTTCTCAAAACCAGAGGTCGGGAAACTCCTAACAAGCAGCTTTGCGGGGCAGAAGGTGGCTGTCGGAATCGACGCCCCCAGGACCACCATCCAGGTCTCCCAAACCAAACGGTGCAATAAGAACCTAACAGTGAGAGAATTTGTCGACAAGAACAAGTGCGTAGCTAATATAGATACTGGCGCCACGGCTTCAATTGTGAGAACAGATCTCGTCGAAAAGTCATGGCTGCACAACACAAGCTGAGCCTGTCTAAAAATTGCGACAGGGGAATCGGCGAAGGTATATGGAAAAGTTCACCTCACATTACAACTAGCAGGGTTGGCCTTCTCCCATGCGTGCCTAGTGACCGACATATGTGATAAATGCATCATCGAAGTAGATTTTATGAAAGAACATCACGTTACCATCGACATCGAGATGCAAGTTCTGAGGAGCCGGAACGTAGAGATTCCAACATGTAAGCACAATACTCAGAAAGGAAAAGTGTTACCACAATCTTCCGAGACTGTCATTTGGACACATCAAGAGAGTGATCCTGGGAGCTGTAATATAAATGCCTATTTATTATAATTGCTACCAATTGTGAATTTTACTGTACTATTGTGACCCTTACTAGTATTGTGAGCTAACATACAGAATGTCAAAGTAGTTGAGCTGCAACTACCAATGACTTAAGTTCATGCTTGAACACAGTAATATTTATAAAGTTAAATAAAATTGCTTAACATTAAATATTATTATTGTTATTATTTATTAGCATAATAATTACAAATTAATGTGCTAAGAGGAGTGAGCACTAGCTGCTACGGCTTTCGGCTCTATGGTATATACGATAGAACAATAGTTGGATATTTACATTTATGGAAATTTACGAGTAGATAAATAAGAACTTATTGTATTATTCTTGCTGGGGTTCGTTTAAATAAAACTATCTTTTGTGTATTTCACTGTTTATTTATAATCAACTACTAACTTTACTTCAACACAATATTCAATCACTTTATTCTTTATTTATTTCAAATTAAACTGTCGCTACAGAATTACTTTCAATATGTCGCTTGTTTTCACCACTGGACGAATATCTCTTGTAATCGCTGTATTCACTTATAAACAACTGTGTCCACGATGGTTGTGGTATGGGTATTTATATAAAATACAAGTCCTTCTAGAATATGCTAGATGTCGCTGGGAAATAATTGGGATATTGTGTGGAACAATTGTGGAACGTAAGCACATCAGGTTGGAATATTTACTGCTAGCAGGTTTTGGCAATAGATGTCGTTGCACGCAGTACCTGACGATGTACTTGACACTACACTGCCCCCTCTTAAACTTGTTCGTCCCGAACAAGATCATCTGGATTACTACCATGATAACGATGAAGACGATCCAGGTGGACAGTTTCCATATTGCCTCTTACTCCACGCTGGATCCGGAAGACGACGTCATTGATGCGTGCGACCACTTTATAAGGGCCCTCCCAGTCTTGCTGCAGCTTAGGTGATCTCCCCTTTTGCCGGTGTGGGTTGTACAGCCATACTAGGTCTCCCTCGTTGAAGCTGGACGTTGTTGCCTTTGTGTCGTACCTGGTTTTCATGCGGTCACTCGCTATCCTTATCCTCGTCCTGGTCCTCTGATGTATGTCTCGGATCCTTTCCCTGAGGTCTGCCACGTAGTCCTCCTCACATTTGGGCTCATCGTTAGGGGATCCAAATTCACCTCACAAGGTAGCCGGACTGCTCGACCAAACAAGAGATGGAGTATGTCCAGTAGTACTGTGCACTGCATTTCGGTAGGCCATCAAGAAAAGAGGAATTTGTCGATCCCAATCGCGCTGGTGGTCTTCTACGACCTTGGAGAGATGTTCGTTTAAGGTTCTGTTGAAGCGCTCTACCATCCCGTCGGATTGTGGATGAAGCGGAGTCGTCCTCGTCTTTTTAATTCCTAGTTGTTGGCATACTTCTTGGAATATCTTCGATTCAAAGTTTCGTCCCTGGTCAGAATGCAGTTCCATGGGCACGCCAAATCTGCTCACCCAGTTGTTGACGATCTGTTCTACGATGGTCTTCGCTTCCTGGTTAGGGATGGCGAACGCTTCTGGCCATTTGCTGAAGTAGTCCATGACGACTAGGATGTAACGGTTACCATTGTCGGTTTCTGGAAATGGACCAGCGTTGTCAGCGGCAATCCATTCAAAGGGTGCGCCCACGTTGTACTGGTGCATCGTGCCTCGTGTTTTCGTTCTGGGTCCCTTGCTGGCGTCACACACGACGTATTTTCGGCACCAATTCTCCACTTCGTCCCTTGCGCTGAGCCAATAGAAACGTTCTCGCACCTTCTCCAGCGTCTTATTTGCACCCAAATGACCTCCGGATGCCCCATCATGCATTTGCCGTAGCACCTCGTGTACTTTTGATCGCGGCAAGACAAGCTGCATTATGAAATCTTTCCCGTCCGGCCTCTCCCATTTCCTTTTCAGTACACCATCTTGCACATGAAGGGAGTCCCACTGAGCCCAGTATGCCTTGAGAGTGGGGCTCCTGTCCGAGATGTCTTGTCCATTTGGTTTTTCCATAAACTCCTTCCACGCTAATATCGGCTCGATGTCTGGGTCTTCGTTTTGAGCATTGCGGATTTCCTCTGCACTCCAGTCGGCGATAGGCTCAGCTTGTACCCTTTGGATGGAAAGAAGGTTCTTCTCTTCCTGTCGCACACAATGCTTGCAGTCGATCTTACATGGTCGCCGGGATAAGGCATCCCGCATTAGAATGAAGTTTCCCTTTACGATGCTGTATTTCATAATCGTACATCTGTAGTCGTTCAATCCATCTTGCGACCTGGCCCTCCAGATTCTTGAACTGCAGTAGCCATTTTAGAGCCGCGTGGTCTGTGCTCAAAAGGAACTTTTGGCCGCAGAGGTATTTATGGAAGTGTTTTGTCGCCAGAAGCAGCGTTAAAAGTTCTCGCCTGGTCGCGCAGTAGTTCCTTTCGGGCTTGGAGAGCACTTTGCTAAAGTATGCTACTACCTTCTCTTGGCCATTGTGCACCTGCGAAAGAACCGCTCCGACACCGACGTTACTTGCATCTGCATCCACGATAAACATTTCTCCGGGAATGGGGTATGCTAGTGTTGGTGCTTCGCATAGTTGTTGCTTAAGGTTCTTAAAGCTTTCACCTGTCCACTTGAATTGCCTTCCTTTTTCCGTCAGCTGGTACAAGCTCTTCGTGATTCCGGTAAAGTCCTTTACGAATCGTCGGTAGGACGTCCCGAGACCCAAAAAGCTCCTGAGTTGGTGTTTGTCTTTTAGAACTGGCCAGTTTTTCACAGCTTCCACCTTCTCTGGATCGGTTCGCACTCCTTCTAACGAGATAACGTGGCCCAGGTACTTGACTTCGGATCTGAAGAGGTCACATTTCTTTGGGTTCAGCTTCAGATGAGCGCTTCGAAGCCGTTCTAGCACATTCTTCAGGTTGTCGCGATGCTCCTCGAATGTTTTTCCTATCACGATAACATCGTCTAGATACACCAAGCAAGTTTTCCAGGTCAATCCACACAGGACGTGTTCCATCAGGCGCTCAAAAGTTGCCGGAGTGTTGTACAATCCAATGCCACAGCCCATTTCCTGCAGGGAACGCAGTTTTCTCTCGGTCCTTTGGATCGATCTGTACTTGACAGTAACCGCGCTTTAAATCAAGGGTGGAAAACCATCGAGCTCCTGAGAGTGTGTCTAATGTTTCATCGATCCGTGGCAGAGGGTAGCTATCCTTTTTGGTGACGTCATTAAGTCTCCGATAGTCCACGCAGAATCGAGTGCTACTGTCTTTCTTCTTGACCAATACAACAGGTGAGGCCCACGGACTCTTAGAACTTTCGATGAGCCCTTCCTTCTCCATCGTTGACACCATATCTGCAACCTCTGTCTGTTTTGCCAATGGTAGTCGTCTGGCAGGCTGGCGAATTGGTCTGGCATCCCCAGTGTCTATGCGATGTTGCACAAGATGTGGTCGGCCATACTCTCCCTCCTGTGAGGCAAATATATCAGCGTACTCACCGATTAGATTTTCTGCCATGGCTCGCTGATTCTGACCCAGTTCGCAGTGCTTGAGGATCACCTCCCTTACTTCCGCCAACCTGGCTGATGAAACGGGCTTCGCAGATTCCTTTTCGGTTATTGTTGAAATTGAACATATCGGCGCACATTTACCAATAACCTCCCCTTGTATTAGTTTGACGCTGTGGCTCTTTAAGTTCATGAGCCTTACTGGGACCAGGCTGTTCTTTGGCTCCACTAGAACTTTTCCCACGATGTAGTTTGAGGAATTCCTTCCTAAATTTGGCTCCAATAGGTAGAATCAGTGGCTCTTAGGATCACCCTCTAGTTTTGTCCAAATGTAAGTCTTCGTTCTTGCTGAGTATTGTCCTTAAATGTGCTGCATTCTCATTCCCGTACACCATTGGAATCTCTACGTTCCGGTACCGCAGAATTTGCATCCCGATGTCGATGATTACATCATGTTCTTTCATAAGATCCACTCCGGCGATGCATTCATCACATATGTCGCCCACCAGGAACGCATGAGAAAAGGCCAACCCTGCTAGTTGTAACGTGAGGCGAACTTCTCCGTATACTTTCGCCGCTTCCCCTGTAGCAGTCCTAAGGCAGTAGCAGTTGGTGTTGTGCAGCCATGACTTCCGGACGAAATCTCTTCTCACAATGGAAGCCGTGGCGCCGGTGTCGATAGTAGCTACGCACTTTTTTTTTGCCGATGAATGCTTCCACTGTTAGACTCTTGTTGCATCGTTTGGTTTGGGAGACCTGGATGGTGGTCTTGGGGGCGTCGATTCCATTAGCAAACTTCTGCCCCGCGAAGCTGGCTCTTAGGCGTTTCCCGACTCCTGTTTCCGAGAAGCCTGGCACACAGGATGGATGTTGTCCCTGTAGGATGGTTTTTCGTTGCGTTGCCTATTCGCACAATGTGGACAGTTTCCGCGTCTGGGTGGAGTTCTGCATTGCCGTTGCAGGTGTCCTAGTTTGTTGCAGTTCCAGCAACGAATTTGTCCTCCGCGAGCGTTGTTCCGGTCTTCGACGTCCATCCTCTGGCAAGAGCATTCGACGGCGGCTACTTCCCGCACACGGTGGATTCCCTGACATGCTTGGTCTGCCGCCTCCATTGTCAGAGCAAACGCCAAAGCTTCGGCGAGCGTTTTCTTTCCAGCCATTTGCAATTTTGCATCGGCTATGGCATGGGTAAATGCTTCTGTTGCCATCTTATTAATGATCTCCTCACCGGCGTTTGGATAGGATAAATGTGCCAGCCGCTCGATATCTGCTTGCAACTGCTGGAGCATTTCTCCTCTCACCTGAACTCTTCTACGCAACTGGACCCTATATACTTGCTCCATGTGGTTGTCCCCAAATCGCATCTCAATGGCTTTTACCAGACTATCGTAGTTGTGTTGTTTGTCCTCGGGAATGGTTTGTAGTAGCTCTGCAGCTGATCCTCTAAGCGCAAGCGTGAGGGCAATGGACCTCTCTTTGTCATCCCAGTTGTTCGTCATTGCTGCAGCTTCGAACTTCCTCTTATATATTGGCCATAATGTCTGTCCATCGAAGATAGGAGGCTGCATCTATTTCCTTCTCGAGCAGTCGTTTGAATTCTCCCGAACTCTCTGTTTCTTCGCGCGTTCGAGTTCCTTTGTCAAATTCTCGAATCTTCCTTCAACAGCCTCGAATTTTGTTTCAACATTCTCGAATCTTCTTTCAATGGCTGTTTCAAATGTCTCAATTTTGGCCTCCACGTTTTCAAACTTCTCATCAATTGTTCAAATCTTGTTTCCAAAGTTTTTTTTTTGTTCACAGAATTTGCTTTCGAGAACACTCCTTTGATCGAATAGGTGATGTTCCAGAGAGTTCTTTTGTTCGTCGAGCTTAGCATCTAGAGAATTCTTCTGCTCAGCTAAAGAATTTTCTAGTAGGTCGAACTTCTTGTTTGGCACATCTAGCTTTTTATTTTGCTCGTCAAAAGAATTATCTAGCTTCTGGAATGTTCTGTTCTGATCGTCGAATTTTTCAGATAGCAATTTCATTAAAGCCGACATGTCACTCGCCGTACTTACTTGTTCTTCTTCGTCGTCAAACAAAGCTGTTTCAGGATCTACACCCTCACCCGTCATTATTTTCCGCAACTTAATATTCAATTCCCTTTTCGTACCAGTCGTAGGTTGATTCCGCTGGCTCAGTACTTCCTTTATTTGCGGCAATGACAAATCTTCTAGCTTTTTTTTTTTACTTACACAATAATTAATACACAAAATCTGTTTTATTCCACTTTTCTGACACAAATGTAATATTCTTGCTGGGGTTCGTTTAAATAAAACTGCCTTTTGTGTATTTCACTGTTTATTTATTGTCAACTACTAACTTTACTGCAACACAATATTCAAATCACTTTATTCTTTATTTATTTCAAATTAAACTGACACTACATATTCACAATCACAATATCGATTATTTCCACCACTTGGTCGTGCCTCTCTTTAATCGCTGTATTCACTTATAAACAACTATTGGTGCGTTTTGGTGAAACGACGCTTCTCAGTGAAGTAAGATTTAATACGGAGTACAACAACACAAAGTGACTTGGAACCACTTTAACTTTTTTTCTCAGTCGAAAATGAGTTGGGATGGATGGGCTTTTTCCCAGAGAGAAGCTTTTTCATTCAACTGGAATGATTCAGTAGTATTTCATACATTTAAGCACAACTTTTTCATACTTTTTACTTCAATTTCAATTTAATCACCAATCTTCAAACAATAAAAAAAGTTTTTAACCAGATTGACTTAAAATCGTTTTGTGGAGAAGCTTTCACTTTGCCTTGCATAGTTCTCACGAAAACACACCATATGTCGACGATGGTTGTGGTATGGGCATTTATATAAAATACAATTCCTTCTAGAATATGTTAGATGTCGCTCGGGATTAATTGATGATCCTGGAATAATTAGGATATTGTGTGGAACAATTATGGAACGTAAGCACATCAGGTGGGAATATTTACTGCTAGCAGTTTTTGGCAATAGATTAATTGCACGCAGTACCTGACGATGTACTTGATACTACAATATCAATGAAAATGGAGAAAGTTCGGCCGATTCGTAAATATCATTTTCCAGGCAGCAAAGGCGTGGCAAATATTTCCATGCTCTCTTTTCGCAGTTTTCCAATTGCATAGTGATTTGAAACGATCTATAAATAATTAGGTCTGTTCCTGTACTTTTTGGGCCTTAAAGGCCCATTCACAGCTCAGCGACCTGCGAATGCCCATACTGCGAACAAACCGTTTTAGCATATTTATAAGCACGCCATGGGCAATTTTAGTATTCCAAAAGAACAGAGGTTAATTTATCGATCAATTAATATATAAAAAGTTGAATTGTAATTAGTTTCCGCGAAGAAATTAACAATTCGCCGATTTTTCTGCGAATAAGCGAATGACATTTGCGAACTGTCAACTTTTATTCACATTCCACACATATAGGACGCAATCCACATTCCCGCGACCAAAACATTCGCGAGAGTTTAACCTCACAATTCTTTTGTTTTGTTTTTGGTGGGTAGGATCGTGGTTGAATTTATCGAAAGAAGGTAAGATATAACCTTCTCAATGAAAGTCACGCTGTGTATTAATGCATTTTTCACGTTTAGGCAATTAGTTACAAAATGAGTAACAACTGAAATTCCCGGATTGCCGCGACTAGAGAAAAAAGTAGCTGTGAAAGGAATGTCAAAATTTGCGAATATTCGCCTATTCGCATTAGCAGGTCGCAGAGCTGTGAATGGACCTTAAAGGTTTGAATTGTTTTTTTTTTTTTAAATTTGGCATTTACTTATTAGAGGAGTTAATCACCAGATACTCATAAGGCGAATAAGCGAATATTCGCAAATTTTGACATTTCTTTCACAGCTACTTTTTTATCTAGTCGCGGCAATCCGGGAATTTCAGTTGTTACTCATTTTGTAACTAATTGCCTAAACGTGAAAAATGCATTAATACACAGCGTGACTTTCATTGAGAAGGTTATATCTTACCTTCTTTCGATAAATTCAACCACGATCCTACCCACCAAAAACAAAACAAAAGAATTGTGAGGTTAAACTCTCGCGAATGTTTTGGTCGCGGGAATGTGGATTGCGTCCTATATGTGTGGAATGTGAATAAAAGTTGACAGTTCGCAAATGTCATTCGCTTATTCGCAGAAAAATCGGCGAATTGTTAATTTCTTCGCGGAAACTAATTACAATTCAACTTTTTATATATTAATTGATCGATAAATTAACCTCTGTTCTTTTGGAATACTAAAATTGCCCATGGCGTGCTTATAAATATGCTAAAACGGTTTGTTCGCGAATTTTAGTTGTCATTCATTTTGTAACTAACTGCCTAAACGTGAAAAATGCATAAATACATAGCGCAGCTTTTATTCAGAAGGTAGTATCTTACATTCTTTCGATGAATTCAACCACCATCTTACCCACCAAGAACAACACAAAAGAATTGTGTGGTTACACTCTCGCGAATGTTTTGGTCGCGGGAATGTGGATTGCGTCCTACATGTGTGGAATGTGAATAAAAGTTGACAGTTCGCAAAAATCATTCGCTTATTCGCAGAAAAATCGGCGAATTGTTAATTTCTTCGCGGAAACTAATTACAATTCAACTTTTTATATATTAATTGATCGATAAATTAAGCTCCGTTCTTTTGGAATAATAAAATTGCCCATGGCGTGCTTATAAATGTGCTAAAAACTGTTTGTTCGCAGATTGGGCATTCGCAATTCGCCGAGCTGTGAATGGGCCTTAAAGGAACACGTTAAGGTCCATTCACAGCTCAGCGACCTGCGAATGCGAATAAGCGAATATTCGCAAATTTTGACATTTCTTTCACAGCTACTTTTTTATCTAGTCTTGGCAATCCGCGAATTTCAGTTGTCATTCATTTTGTAACTAATTGCCTAAACGTGAAAATGCATAAATACACAGCGTGACTTTCATTGAGAAGGTTATATTTTACCTTCTTTCGATAAATTCAACCACGATCCTACCCACCAAGAGCAAGACAAAAGAATTGTGAGGTTAGACTCTCGCGAATGTTTTGGTCGCGGGAATGTGGATTGCGTCCTACATGTGTGGAATGTGAATAAAAGTTGACAGTTCGCAAATGTCATTCGCTTATTCGCGGAAAAATTGGCGAATTGTTAATTTCTTCGCAGAAACTAATTACAATTCAACTTTTTTTATATTAATCGATCGATAAATTAAGCTCCGTTCTTTTGGAATAATAAAATTGCCAAGGGCGTGCTTATAAATGTGCTAAAAACTGTTTGTTCGCAGTTTGGGCATTCGCAGGTCGCTGAGCTGTGAATGGACCTTTAGACAAAAAAGCTTGCCCATAATTAAACGTCAACGTTCCCAGCTGTTTCTTCGGTACTCCACATCTATGTAAAACATTTTGATTGAACTTTGAAGTTCGTTTTTATTACTTTTAAATATAAATTTACATATTTAAATGCGCAGGAATGTCCTAGGAAAATATTTGACTTTCATTTGGGTCCCTTTTTCTTTATTTGTTATTTTCCCTTTTGCAGCAAATTGAATTAAAATGAAAAATAACCCAAATCAGGAGAAAAATGAAAACATTCAAACAAAGTAACAGTTGACTTTGACAAAAACTACACTTCTTACCGGCAGAAATAAAAAAGATTTTGGGGTGAGAGTCGTATTTTGATTTTATGTTGACACACTACGAATTATATTTCTGTCTGTACATACCACTGCATGTTAAAAATTATTCATTTCATGATATATTTTTTTCACAGCAACCCGTTTCACCAGTACATCCATTTTCACTCAACTTTATTATAATTTTTTTAACGTCCTATTGTAATTTTGAAAATCGAATTAGATTTTTTTTGAAGAACTAGTAGCCAGCCGGTGTTTGTATTTGTCTTATGTGTAAAATTTGACTTTACTAGCAATTACTCGCTGGCTAGGTTTAAAAAAAAACACGGCTACTATTAGCATTTATTAAGTTGGAGAGAATGGGAGAAGGTTTACTATTCGATTTATCTTGGCTTAATGGCTAATTATTACACAGCTCCGGTAAAAAAAAGAAGAATTTTTAGGAGTAACGTTCAATACGGCTTACTCGCCTAAGTCAGTCAATATGTATGTATGTTCGAGTTGCTGTTCGTCAGCGTTCCGGGTCTAGGATCGCAGATAAACTCGTATCAGGTAGCTGCTTGCAAATGTTATGTCGACGATAGATCTCGACCTAGCTGTACTAAAGTTGTTTATACTTCCGTTGTTAGCTAGCCCGTAAAAAAAACCTCACGAAACTCCGGATGTTCTTGGACCGACGCCTCTCCGTAGACCTAAATTGCGGCCTTATTCGTCGCGTCGGTGAACCACTTATTGTCAGACAACTTTTTGTATTGCCCACAGAATATTGCTGCATCAGTTTTTAGTTCTCGAACAGTTGTAAAAGATTTTCGATTTTCATATGGTTGAAATTAATTAATTAAATTAATTGTTTTTTCTAAGATAGCTTCTAACGCGTGTTTGTATTCTGGAGATCTAACGCTACCGGTTATATGCTCCGATTCTACATTGTTGGCTTTAGAGAGTAAGCAATTAGGTCTGCCTCTACAGTCATTCAATTTATGACCGTTTTCTCGACAAATGCACAAACCCGATCGAAGTGTAAAAACTCGAGGCATCTGAACCAGCGTTTCGGAACAATTGTTTCTCGTATTCGACAGTAAACCCAGTCGATCCACACTTTTCCGATTTTCAACAACTTGTGCGCGATTTCCGCTGGTAGGCTTATTTTAACAGTTCGCATCCCACCATAGGTTTATCAAACCTTTTATCATAACAGTTGTGAATTCGAAACTCACTTTCTCTGTTGGGGCAGCACAGATCTCCTTTTTCGATGTCGCTTCAGCACCAAGCTCTACTACTTTCTCCCAACGCTTCTTTTATTTTTTCTTTATAGACTCCAGTTGTACGATTTACAGATTTGGTAAGCGAGATTAGGAGATCTCCACTTGCAGTTTTTCAGATTCGGAAGGATCAGCCTTCAATTTCCGAAACATGCCAGCGTACGATAGATCTCCGGTGTTCTTAATCACTATTGTATCTGGGCTCTGTTTCTGTTCATGCCAACCTTAACCCATTCTTGTGCCGACTTTCCCTCTGGACTTGGCTTCGGTTTTGTGGATTACTCGGCTTTCCCATTTGCGTACCTTGCTTTAAGACTTATTTAGACCGATTTGAACTGTTCTCACGATTTGACGACTTCGTTGGCGAGATCATCCGTTCGATTTCCGGTGTTTTGGCATTTCGTTTCTTGGACACAAGATGTCTAGATGCGAGGTGGTCTGATTACATTTCTCAAAAATAATTTACAGTGGAATGTCTGGGCCAAAATCTCAAATTCGGTGTTAATAATAACCTGTATATTATTAATCATACGCAGAACATAAATAAATAATTACAACGTGAATGTTCTAGACACAAATTCAATTTCTTATTAATAAAAATTATAATCCTGAATCGCCTGCATAAGTTCTTGCGCGCTTATCTTCTGAAATATGCTTTGCTAGAAAGTTCAGTAAGTATCGGCGAATTTACGAGGCCGTTGCTGCAGCATCTTTAGCAGCAGCTTGGCGTTTTTTTACTCCCCAATTGTAAACCCGTGCCATATTTACTTCAGTGGTAGTTATTTGATCTCTGCAATGCCGAAAGATAGAATACATTCAACTTCTCTTCATTAACAAATCCAACCAGATTACCTTAAAAAGTCCTGATCGTGCTCCACACTTTTAAGATTGGCAACTGCAGAGTTCATGTTTTGTTTTAAGAGCTCCTCGGCCTCATCAAGAGGATACTCCAACATAACATTTGCTCCAAGCCAAAGGCATACCGTCTCTGTTGGCGCTACAATAGTTTTTATGAATACTTGATCACTTAAGAGGAATTGCGTTTCCCTCTTTTCGGTTTGTTTTCGCAAAACATCAATCATTTCGAGAGATCGTTGCAAGTCGGGAATTTGCTGCTTAAGCTTCCTTCGCCGGGCGTCGAGGTTGAACGCCATGAACCTATATTTCCCATGCTGTTCGTCCAATCTCTGTAGCACTTTTTCACAGTTTTTCTCATTTTCCGGCTGTGACATAAATCCATCAATTTCATCCTGTAGGAATAAAAATATTGAGGTTATTGTTGACTTAATGAGAAAACAACTTACAAGGAACACAGCTTCTGGAATGCCTGCGAACGACTTTTGATTATTCGGTAATTTGGGCATTTCTACAGCGTCCATTAATCCAGTCATTTTGTTTGGCGTATGAATTTCTAAAAAAAACGAGGAAAATATTACCAGAAGTTTTTCTTTACCCTGGTCAGAATAGTAACAGTTCCAGGTAGGAATCTATGAATAAAGAAGTATTAAACTTTCCAATGGAATGGCGACTAACCAGAACTGCTTTCCAAGCACACTATCGTGGTGAATAAGCTGAATTATTTTTTTTAAATTTGGCATTTACTTATTAGAGGAGTTAATCACCAGATACTCATAAGGAAACGTCTGAAATGTAATATTTTTTAATTTATTATTATTCATTAAATATGTAATAAACTACAAATCTAATCCTTAATAATTTTTATAACGCCAGCTGCCACGGCTTTCGGCTAGAGGATTAATTAAATTAGATTAAATTTACAAAGTTGAGTTCCGTTAATATTTTATGAAGATCTCTAATGTTTTGCTCTGATGCGTGTTTCAATAAATCGATTAATTGAATTGAATAGATTGCCAATGAATTTTATTTTGAGATTTTCTTGATTTGGGTACAGAGTAAAAGGTATTAAGTGGAGAGAATCTCGTTTGCCGAACACAGATGAAAAGTAGGTGGATCGTTTTTGTAGAGAAGGTGACCGTGGGCGATCGCGGTGTGTCCTAAAGGAAGTCGAGGGAAGCATCTGTTGATTTTGGTAGATGTTGTTGGAGGGATATTATTTGTTCAGCTTGTGGATTAGTTGAAGAATAGTGATGTGAATGTTGGATCCGGTCTTCAATTCTGAGAGTTTCCAAATAGTTTTTTATTTGTTTGATGTTGTTCCTTGAGTTAAATGGAGTAAACATTTTTAGTGGTTGACGTTGGGCTTTTTTTGCAGCGGAGTCAGCAGCTTCATTGTCTCGGATGCCAACGTGCCCAGGAAATCAAATAATTTTTAAAATATTGCTCTTTTGGATTAAGATTGTTGTGAAACTGTTGAGGTGGTATCTGTTCCGAAAGCAAATAACAAACACGTCTTTTTAGCTTTTACTCTTTATTATTCTTTTCTAAATTAAGCGGGCGTGCGCCGCTAAAAAAACACAGTTGCATATTATTTGGCTTTATTGGCATCACATGGATTAGAACCTTTTATAAATGAACCGACAAGATTGTCATCTGGTAGATGTTTAGATCACATTTACGGTCGTTTTTCTAATATTTCTCTTCATTCTTTTGAAAAATGTGTCCTGGATTTTGCGATCACTGATCATTCAATGACAGGTCTTCTGGTTAGTACGGCAAAAGGTAAAAACCATGAGTCAAGGTCTCCAAATGAGGCCACTAAAACTAACTTTACTAATTTGAAGTCTTGTCTTTGCGTTGAGTCATGGCAAGATGTTCTTACAGAAACAGATGCATCTAAGTCATATGATCTATTTATAAAATGTCTTACCAATCATATACAAACCGTGGATCACTTCGGATCTTGTGTTGTTGCTGAAGCACTGAGCGCGGCCACTGCATTGCGCTCATCCACTGATGTCGTCGTACCTCGTTAATTTCCCATCCCATCGTCAAATGTCAGATTCAAACATCTAGGCAAATAACGAATTTTCTTAGATTTCAAACTGGCGTCGTCGGAGAAGGACAACAGGGAAAATACTTAATTTTTAGGTATTATATTTCATGTATAGTATTTGATTGCTTATTTTAATAAATAATTTTTAGTTCTTTGTCAGTACACTAAAGACAGTGTTTCATTTGATGGCGGCGAAATCAACATTTCTAAAAATTAAAGAAAGAATATTGGTGAAATCCAAGAAAAGAAAGATAAGTGATCAAGCAGCAGATTGTGCTGCCTGCGGCAGGCCAAATAGCGAAGAGGATATGGTACAGTGTGGAAGGTGCCCGAAGTGGTTCCACTACAGCTGCGCTGACGTTGATGCTTCGGTCAAAAAGATGGAATGGGCGTGCCAAGAGTGCACAGATCCTGATTTGACCATACGAAATGAAGCGCAATGCCTGGAAGCTGATAGAGGGGGGTGCAAGTCAACTCCCACTGCAACCCAATCACGGCGAACGGTCAACCATGGCGATGCAGGTCCTGAAAAGGCTAGTACTAGCATTCGATCAACAACAACACGCAGAAGCAGAATAAAATTGGAATTGCTTCACTTGGAGGAGCAAAGAAAATTAAATGCAAGGTTTCAAGAGCAGCGTCAGAAGCAGGAAGAAGAGTATCTGCGCAAGAAGTTTGAGATAATGGCGCGTGACGACGAGGACGAAGCGCCAAGCATTGATGGACGTTTGGTAAGGAGCCGAACATTGGACTGGGTTACAAAAACACAGCCAGAAGTCCCAAACAAGGTCCGGTTGGACGCTAAGATAAAACAAATGGAGTGGCGTTTTGAGAAGTTGCCTCAAAAAGAAGAAGAGGTTGTTTTTCTTGACCAGCGCCAGATTTCAGCGCGGCAGGTCGTCGGAAAGGAGCTTCCTGTGTTTAACGGAAAACCGGAGGAGTGGCCGCTTTTCATAAGTAGCTACGAGAACACAACCAAGCTATGTGGGTTTTCTAACGCGGAAAATTTGGCGCGCCTGCAAAAGGCTATCAAGGGTGACGCACTGGTCTTGCTGGACCAACTTGTGATGCCTTCAAATGTTCCGGAAGCCATCAATACTCTTCGAATGCTTTATGGACGCCCACAGTACGTCGTACAAATGCTGTTGAAGAAAATACGAGCAGAGCCTCTACAGAAAATTGAAAGATTGGACACAATCATAAAGTATACTCTCTCGGTGCGTAGTCTACAAAGTACGATTGTGGTATCTGGGTTGTCAAATCATCTAAATGACGCAACACTGCTGACGGAACTTGCAGAAAGGCTGCCGGCCCAAATAAAACTCAATTTGGGCATGGAATGTGGTACTTTTGAGTCCAATTTAACGCAATTCAGTGAGTGGCTGTATAAAATAGCAGAAGGAGCAAGTTCAGTTACTACATTCGTACCAGCAGAGAAGCGTAACATATTTCCAGATAGGCGAAACGATAAGCGGCCAGCGCATATACATGCCGCTCACTCCGAAGACAGGATGAAAGCGAACGTGATTCCACCAAACAACAAACGAGGCGGTTGCTATTCCTGCGGCAAAGAGCACAAGCTGGTGGAGTGTGAACAATTTAAGCAGCTCTCTCTGGAAAAGCGGAGGGAATTGACGGAAAGCCGTAGTATCTGCGAAATGTGTTTGGGGCATTTCAAGAAATTCAAATGCAGGAATGGACGTGCTTGCAGTGTGAGTGGGTGTGTAGGGAAACATCACACACTTCTTCATAGTTGGCCAAAATACCTACAGCAGCCAGCTACAGCACCAGTGCAAGCACAAACAGCTGGAAATCTATCTGCACATCAACATGCCAAAGATAGGCATACGTTCTTCGGCATACTTCCAGTCACATTGTATGGTAATGTCAAATCGCTGGAAACATTTGCCTTTCTGGATAATGGCTCCTCTCTGACGTTGGTAGATGAGAGCGTTGCTGACAGTTTGGGTCTCAGTGGGGTCACTAAGCCACTGTGTTTCAAATGGACTTCGGACACGATTCGATTAGAGGAAGATTCCAAGGTCGTCCCCATGGAGATTTCGGCAAGCAGTGACGATCTTAAAGGGAGGAAGTATTGGCTCAGTGATGTGCGGACAATTAAAAACCTGGCTCCGCCTTTGCCTTCAGTAGATATGCAACAGTTGCAGAAGAAGTACTCCCACTTCGGAGGAGTACTTCTCCAATCATACAAGGATGCGAAGTGCGGGATACTTATTGGCTTGAGCAATCAAAAGCTGTTACTTGGACGAAGGGTCAGAGAAGGGAATTGGAGTGATCCAGTGGCGATTTTGACTAGACTCGGATGGTGTGTCAGCGGAGGCAACGTTGAAGAGACCAAGGTGAACGGAATGTATCATGTTTACGAAGCTTGTGAATGTGATAAAGCATGAAATGATTCGGCAACATTTCGTTTTGGAGGATCACGGAATCGAAAATAGGACACCTACAACGGCAATGCAGAAATCCACCCAGACGCGGAAACTGTCCACATTGTGCGAATAGGCGACGCAACGAAGAACCATCCTACAGGGAGAACATCCATCCTGTTGGCCAGGCTTCTCGAAACCAGGAGTCGGGAAACGCCTAAGAGTCAGCTTCGCGGGGCAGAAGTTTGCTAATGGAATCGACGTCCCCACCACCATCCAGGTCTCCCAAACCAAACGATGCAACAAGAGTCTAACAGTGGAAGCATTCATCGGCAAAAACAAGTGCGTGGCTACTATCGATTCCGACGCCACGGCTTCCATTGTAAGAAGAGATCTCGTCCAGAAGTCTTGGCTGCACAACACCAGCTGCTACTGTCTTAGAACTGCGACAGGGGAAGCGGCGAAAGTATACGGAGAAGTTCGCCTTACGTTACAACTAGCGGGGTTGGCCTTTTCCCATGCGTTCCTGGTGGCCGACATATGTGATGAATGCATCATCGGAGTGGACTTTATGAAAGAATATGACGTAATCATTGACATCGGGATGCAAGTTCTGCGGTACCGGAACGTAGAGAGTCCAATGGTGTACGGAAAAAGAATGCAACAGATTTAAGGACAATACTCAGCAAGGACGAAGTCTTACCACCATCTTCCGAGACTATCATTTGGGCAAAACTAGAGGGTGATCCTGGGAGCTACCGATTCTACCTATTGGAGCCAGATTTAGGAGGGAATTCCTCAAACTACATCGTGGGAAAAGTTTTAGTGGCGCCAAAGAACAGCCTGGTCCCAGTTAGGCTCATGAACTTAAAGAGTCACAGCGTGAAACTAAAACAAGGGGAGGTTATTGGTAAATGTGTTCCGATATGTTCAATCTCGACAATAACTGAAAAGGAATCTGTGAGGCCCGTTTCATCAGCCAGGTTGGCGGAAGTAAGGGACATGATCCTCAAGCACTGTGAACTGGGTCAGGATCAACGAGCCATGGCAGAAAATCTAATCGGTGAGTGCGCTGATATATTTGCCTCACAGGATGCAGAGAATGGCCGAACACATCTTGTGCAACATCGCATAGACACTGGGGATGCCAGACCAATTCGCCAGCCTGCCAGACGACTACCATTGGCGAAACAGACAGAGGTTGCAGATATGGTGTCAACGATGGAGAAGGAAGGGCTCATCGAAAGTTCTAAGAGTCCGTGGGCCTCACCTGTTGTATTGGTCAAGAAGAAAGACGGTAGCACTCGATTCTGCGTAGACTATCGGAGACTTAATTACGTCACCAAAAAGGATAGCTACCCTCTGCCACGGATCGATGACACATTAGACACACTCTCAGGAGCTCGATGGTTTTCCACCCTTGATTTAAAGAGCGGTTACTGGCAAGTACAGATCGATCCAAAGGACCGAGAGAAAACTGCGTTCACTGCAGGAAATGGGCTGTGGCAGTTTACAGTAATGCCATTTGGATTGTGCAACGCTCCGGCAACCTTTGAGCGCCTAATGGAACACGTCCTGCGTGGATTGACCTGGAAAACTTGCTTGGTGTATCTGAACGATGTGATCGTGATAGGAAAAACATTCGAGGAACATCGCGACAACCTGAAGAATGTGCTAGAACGGCTTCGAAGCGCTCATCTGAAGCTGAACCCAAAGAAATGTGACTTCTTCAGATCCGAAGTCAAGTACCTGGGCCACGTTATCTCATCAAAAGGAGTGCGAACAGATCCAGACAAGGTGGAAGCTGTGAAAAACTGGCCGGTTCCAAAAGACAAACACCAACTCAGGAGCTTTTTGGGTCTCGCCACGTACTACCGACGATTCGTACAGGCCTTTGCCGGAATCGCGAAGAGCCTGCACCAACTGACAGAAAAAGGAAGGCAATTCAAGTGGTCAGGTGAGTGCGACAATAGCGTCAAGAACCTTAAGCAACAACTATGCGAAGCACCAACACTAACATATCCCATTCCCGGAGAAATGTTCATCGTGGATGCAGATGCAAGTAACGTCGGTGTCGGAGCGGTTCTTTCGCAGGTACACAACGGCCAAAGAAGGTAGTCGCATACTTCAGCAAAGTGCTCTCCAAGCCGGAAAGGAACTACTGCGTGACCAGGCGAGAACTTCTGGCGCTACTTCTGGCGACAACACATTTCCATAAATACCTCTACGGCCAAAAGTTCCTTTTGCGCACAGACCACGCGGCTCTAAAATGGCTGCTGCAGTTCAAGAATCTGGAGGGCCAGGTCGCAAGATGGATTGAACGGCTGCAGATGTACGATTATGAAATACAGCATCGTAAAGGGAAACTTCATTCCAATGCGGATGCCTTATCCCGCCGACCATGTAAAAGCGAGTGCAAGCATTGTGTGCGGCAGGAAGAGAAGAACCTTCTTTCCATCCAAAGGGTAAGAGCTGAGCCTATCGCTGGTTGGAGTGCAGAAGAAATCCGCAACGCTCAAAAAGAAGACCCGGACATCGAGCCGATATTAGCGTGGAAGGAGTTTATGGAAAAGCCAAACGGACGAGATATCTCGGACAGGAGCCCCACTCTCAAGGCATACTGGGCTCAGTGGGACTCCCTTCATGTGCAAGATGGTGTACTGAAAAGGAAATGGGAGAGGCCGGACGGGAAAGATTTCATAATGCAGCTTGTCTTGCCGCGATCAAAAGTACACGAGGTGTTACGGGAGATGCATGATGGAGCATCCGGAGGTCATTTGGGTGCAAACAAGACACTGGAGAAGGTGCGAGAACGTTTCTATTGGCTCAGCGCAAGGGACGACGTAGAAAGTTGTTGCCGAAAATGCGTCATGTGTGCAGCCAGCAAGGGACCCAGCACGAAAACGTGAGGCAAGATGCAACAGTACAACGTGGGTGCACCATTTGAACGGATCGCCGCTGACATCGCTGGTCCGTTTCCGGAAACCGACAATGGCAACCGTTACATCCTAGTCGTCATGGACTACTTCAGCAAATGGCCGGAAGCATTCGCCATCCCTAACCAGGAAGCGAAGACTATCGTGGAACAGATCGTCAACAACTGGGTGAGCAGATTCGGCGTGCCTATGGAACTACATTCTGACCAGGGACGAAACTTCGAATCAAAGATATTCCAAGAAGTATGCCAACAACTAGGAATTAAAAAGACGAGGACGACTCCGCTTCATCCACAATCCGACGGGATGGTAGAGCGCTTCAAGAGAACCTTAAACGAATATCTCTCCAAGGTCGTAGAAGACCACCAGCGCGATTGGGATCGACAAATTCCTCTTTTCTTGATGGCCTACCGAAATGCAGTGCACAGTACTACTGGACATACTCCATCTGAAGTCTTGTTTGGTCGAGCAGTCCGGCTACCTAGTGAGATGAAGTTTGGATCCCCTAACGATGAGCCCAAATGTGAAGAGGAGTACGTGGCAGACCTCAGGGAAAGGATCCGAGACATACATCAGAGGACCAGGACGAGGATAAGGATAGCGAGTGACCGCATGAAAACCAGGTACGACACAAAGGCAACAACGTTCAGCTTCCACGAGGGAGACCTAGTATGGCTGTACAACCCACACCGGCAAAAGGGGAGATCACCTAAGCTGCAGCAAGACTGGGAGGGCCCTTATAAAGTGGTCGCACGCATCAATGACGTCGTCTTCCGGATCCAGCGTGGAGTAAGAGGCAATATGAAAATTTTCCACCTGGATCGTCTTCATCGTTATCATGGTAGTAATCCAGATGATCTTGTTCGGGACGAACAAGTTTAAGAGGGGGGCAGTGTAGCATTGACTACAGGATGGTTTGTGTACCAAAAACTAAAACACTGTATCTCAAACTGTAGCAACGACATCTATTGCAAAACCTGTTAGCAGTAAATATTCCAACCTGATGTGCTTACGTTCCACAATTGTTCCACACAATATCCCAATATTCCAGGATCCTCGATTCACCCGGAGAAACATCTAGCATGTTCTAGAACCCCTTGCAATTTCCTATAAATACCCATACCACAACCACCGTGGACTCAGTTGTTGATAAGTGCATACAGCGATTACAAGAGGGAGATTCGACCAGTGGTGAAAACAAGCGACGTATTGAAAGTGAATCTGTAGTGACAATTAAAATAAATAAAGAATAAAGTGATTGAATACTGAGTTGGAGTAAAGTTAGTGTTTGATAATAAATGAACGATTAAAATACACAAAAGACGGTTTTATTTAAACGAACCCCAGCAAGAATATTACAATATCAATTCAGATTTGGAACTGCTAAGGACATGGTTCGCCGTGCACAAACTGATTATCAGTTCCAAAACGAAAATAATGTTTTTCAGTCTGTCGGGGCAAAACTTCTTTGACGCTGAAGTTTTTTTTCATGCCCCCGAGTGCCAAAGGTTTAAGCTGTTGAGCTGCTTCTGCAGTTCCAGCTCTTCCTCAAAAACATTTTGTAGCAATCTTAACTGCAGCGAAAAGTGTTTTCAAATTGAGAGCGTCAATGAGTTTAAATACCTGGGGCTTATTATTGACTCCAGAATGTGTTTTTGTAATCATATAGACAACTTGAGGCAATATTTTCGTGGAACGCTTAGGAGTTTCATTTATTTGAGAAGGGTCTGCTCAACAAAGCTCTTAAAATAATCTATTATGGAATTTTTCACTCCAATATGGCATAACTTGTTGGGGTGGAGCCTATTTCAACAAAATTCAACAACTTCTTGTTTTACAAAAATATATTGTAAGAAAAATATGCCGGAAAAATCGCTTACATCCGAGTTTTTCATTATTCTTCGAACTTAAAATTCTTCCTGTCCGCCAGTTGTATTGCTTTAAAGTCCTAAAGTCATCTTTTTATAGATCTGGTAACATGAATACTAGAGTATTCATAATATACGTAGCAATCACTTGCATCTAGTAGCTGTTCCAAACTTTCGGACTACGGCCTATAAGCATTTTTATACTGTTGCATCATGCCGTCTCTTTAATAAACTTCCCTTTCGGCTTAGGACTCTTAGTCCCATTAATAGATTTATGAATCTCGTAAGACATTGGCTCTTAGCCCAAGATATTAAAAGTATAGAATCTATTGTTAGTTAGCTTCTGATATTTTGGTGTTTTGTTCTTTCAACGTATTTTAATCATAAATTTGAAATTTTTTAATATCCGTTCTTCCAAATACTTAATGTGTTTTATTTTTCTCAGTTTAAATGCATTCTTGTATTGAATTATAAATGTATATAAACTTTAAAGGGCCACCCCACCCGCTGAACTTATTTCTTGTAACTTAGGCCAATAATGTGGCATTTAATACTATTTTTGCTCAAGAATATAAAATGTCACCGAATTTTCTCTAGTTCAATTTTGTTTTTTATTATATATCTTAGTACACTGAAAATAAAAACATAAAAAATATAAAAAAGACAAAGAAAGAGGACGGTCCTCTTAAAAAACCGTCTTCCAGCCTCCTGGGAAGCATACCCGCAAGCTCTGCTGTGGCAATCCCTTCTAGCGCATTGGCCTTGAGGCCTAGCACTAGCGTTGCAAGCAGTTGCAAGCAGGTTGACGCCCCCAGGATTGCTGAACGCGCGTCTGGTACACTGTCGGATAGGACAGTGGTGTCAACACCTGGTCCCATCGTAAAGCCAGACCATGAAACGCGAGGGGGCAAACCCCTTAACATCTCTGCCCCTTCAGGGACAGCATACTGTTCGGCCTCGAGCTTACAGCGTGCTGTGCCCTCCACTTCGAAGGATCCACATCCCCTTCTCAAATCTCTTTCGGCGGCGACGGATGGCTCGGCTTCGAGCTTGCCGAATGTCGCTCTCCCCAAGATCTCCTACCAAGATCGCCGGCTAGCTTATAAGCTAATTCGCCGCATCCAGGTAATTCCTGAACAGGACAGGACCCAGAAGCATAAGACTTCTCTAAGCTGGGCACTCAAACGTGTCCAGCTCCCCCCTGACTCATCCAGCAAGGACTTGCCGTCCAAACGCCAGAGGTCTCAAGATGAGTCTCCCACCCTTGCCAAAAAGACCAAGGTAGTACAGTCCATCGCTACTACCAAGCCCTTCAACCAAGTGCTTAAGGCACACTTGGAGATTGCGGTCGTTGACCATAGCGATCCGGATGGCAGCATTACGGCGGATAAGTGGAGGAAGGTGGAGATTAAACTCGCCACCAACTGTCTCCAAATCCTACGTGACCATCCCGGCCCTGATGTTTCCTGCAGGGATGGTGGCTGGCATCAAGGGCATGTCAAACTCGTTGCCTGCGCTGACCAAAGATCGAAGGATCTATATAAACTTGCTGTCTCCAGATTAGGACAGGTTTGGCCAGGTGCACAGTTGGAGGTCGTGGAAAAGGACCAGATTCCTAACCGACCAAGAACACGTGCTACCATTCCGGCTGAACCCTCTGATCCTGAAATCATCCTGGATATTCTGAAGGCTAACAACAGCTCCCTTCCTACCCATAATTGGAAGATTGCCAAAGTGGACGAGCCGAGAGGAGACGTCAGAAGTGTGATCATTGTCATCAATGAAGAGTCTCTGGCCCCCCTGGCATCTTCTAAAGGGGTAGTAAATTATGGTTTCAGCTCCATCACCCTGAAAGTCTACAAATGTGACGAGAAGGAGCTCGAGAAAGTACCTCCCAAGCAGGTTGCAGTCTCTTCTGCACCAGCTAAGAATACCTCTCCTTCCGAGCCCCTTCCCTCACTCCCTTGCGTCGTTCCATCTTTTTCGGGGGTTGACTCCTCGTCGACAGACACCGAGATGGTTGACGCTCTTTTGAAACTGGACTTCTCTGGTCCTCCCTCTCCCTCTCCATCACTCCTGGACAGTGACCCATGTGGCCTCTCTCTCGAGGATGACCTTCTGTCATCAGATTCAGAGAAAGCCAATAATACCGTGGTAATGGTATCTGTAGCGAGAAGTAGCCCCAATGCTGCGGACCCTACAGATTAACCTGCATCACTCCATCACGGCTTCGGCCTCCCTCATTCTCCGGCTCAGCAAATACGGGGAAGACTTAGCCTTGATCCAGGAACCATGGGTTGTTGGAAACCGGGTTTGTGGACTCAAGACTCCAAACTACATATTAATCTACGCAAGAAAAGAAGGTAAACCGAGATCCTGTATCCTTGCGAAGACCCATCTAAACATTCATTTACTCTCTAATTTCAGCAATCAAGACATAGTCGCTATCAACCTGGAATTGCGATCAAGAAATTACTGGTTGGTATCGGCTTATTTAGGTCACGATCTTGCGGGCCCACTCCCCCCGGACATCTTGGGGAGCTTGATTGCTGTAGCAGAGAGCCGAAACACTGGTCTCATCATTGGCTGTGATGCGAATGCCCATCACTCAATCTGGGGCAGTTCCGACATAAATGTAAGAGGTGAGCAACTTTTTGACTTTATCCTTAGTACTAAACTCCTAATCTGTAACAGGGGGTCCAAACCGACCTTCATTACTCGAAACCGACAATAAGTCTTGGACATCACTCTTGTCTCCGATCATTTATATAACTTGGTTAAGGACTGGAGAGTCTCTGATGAGCACTCTTTTTCAGACCACCGTTACCTCCAATTTAGTCTTGATGACTATCTGCCTGACCAGAAGGCTTTTAGAAATTATAGAAAAACCAACTGGTCCCTCTATAGGAAACGTTTATTAACGCTTATTCCCTCCCATCTGCCTACTGAACCTTCTTGCACTGAAGACCTCGACGATTTAGTCAACACCCTAACATCGGCACTAAATGGTGCCATGGCCGAGGCCTGCCCACTCCGCAAACCTCGAGGTAGAATGAAACCTCCCTGGTGGAATGCAAATCTCAGTACTCTTAGGAAAGACAGTAGGCTCCTTTTTAATACTGCTAAAAGCTCCCGTGAGACGGCCGACTGGGACTCCTATAAACTGTCTCTCAGAAAATACAAAATCTCACTGAGGAAGGAGCAACGACGCTCCTGGAGACTTTTCTGCGACAGCATTGAAGAGTCCTCGGAAGCTTCCAGGTTGCGGAAAATCCTCTCTAAAAGCCCTGCTACACCCAGCTTCCTTTTGCATCCGGATGGTTACTGGACCTCCTCTGCGGAGGAATCCATTGACATCTTACTGGATACCCACTTTCCTGGTAGCTCCCCTGTTGCTATATCGCGAGAGGGAAATCCCCCCCCTCAACCTTGCAGCAACTCGCTAGTCTTGATAACTACAGAAAAGATCCGTTGGGCCATGCGCAGTTTCAAACCCTTCAAGTCCCCAGGACCTGACGGTGTTATTCCAGCTGAAATTCAGCAATGCGAGGACATTGTGCTTCCATGGCTCAAAGTCATCTTGTCGGGCTGTCTAAATCTGGTCTATATTCCCAAACTATGGACCGAGGTTGAAGTCATATTCATACCTAAGGCAGGAAAGAGCTCGCACGTGGAACCAAAGGATCTCCGACCTATCAGTCTATCGTCCTTTCTGCTCAAAACGTTAGAAAGGCTAATAGATATCCATCTTCGGCAAAGTATTAGCCCAGCTCTGCTCTCGCCGTCCCAACATGCGTACTGCAAAGGCAAATCGGTTGAGACTGCCTTACATTCGCTTGTGCGCATCATCGAAAAATCATTGAGCATCAAAGAATACACCATGGTGGCTTTCCTTGACATTGAGGGAGCTTTTAACAATGTCAAACCAAAGGCAATTACCGACGCACTTGTAAATCTGAAAGTGGATACCTCGCTCGGAGTGTTGATCAATCAATTGCTTACATGCAGGATTATTAACACGCAGCTGGGCGGAGCATCGGCCAGAAGAATTGCTCGCTGCGGTACACCTCAAGGCGGAGTCTTATCACCTCTTCTGTGGAACCTGGTAGTTAATGAACTACTGTTGGACCTGGATACGTCAGGTTGTAGAGTGATCGCCTATGCTGATGACATTGCTATTGCTTCCTCCGGTAAACACCCGGACACTCTCAGGGATATCCTCCAATATGCTCTCCTTCGGCTCACCAAATGGGCCTCCAATTGTGGATTGGGGGTTAACCCCCATAAAACGGAACTCGTTCTCTTCACGAGGAAATATAAAGTTCCCCTCATAGACCCTCCCTTGATAAATGGCACCAGTCTCACCTTCTCTGAAAACGCAAAATATTTGGGTCTTATTTTGGATAGGAAATTAAACTGGAAGGCCAATCTACTAGAGCGCGTCAAGAAGGCTAATGTAGCTCTCTATTCCTGTAAAAAGGCTATAGGTAGGAGCTGGGGTATTAAACCTCAAATCACCCATTGGCTATACGTGTCCGTTATCAGGCCTATACTACTATATGGCGTGATCGTATGGTGGCCTGCTCTTGAAAGGGCTGTCCACCTCACTCAACTAGCTAAGGTGCAAAGATCTGCATGCATCTGCATCAGTGGTGCACTTAGAACTACTCCCTCCGCGGCACTGGACATCTTGTTCAACCTGCTACCCTTAGATATTTTCGGCAAACAGATGGCAGCCTGTGCGGCCATCCGCTTGAAAGCCTCCTCTCAGTGGTCTAGCTATCGCTTTGGCCACTCCTCGATCCTTGATCTTCTCAACTCCAAACACGAAAACACGGACTACACCCCGCCGAAACTGAGATTTGACCGTAACTTCAGTACGAGCATCCCTAACCGGGATGTATGGGACACCTCCCCCCCTGTCGATGCTAGTTCGGTTCACTTCTTTACAGATGGATCTAAGACGGAAGGTGGCGTGGGTTGTGGTGTTTTCTCCGAACAGCTCAATCTGAGCATCTCTTTCCGCCTCCCCGATCATTGTAGCGTTTTCCAGGCGGAAATCATGGCGATTAAAGAAGCCCTGTCCTGGCTGAAATGTAATGTATTATCTGTCAGGGATATTAGCATTTTCACTGACAGCCAAGCGGCAATCAAGTCCCTGGAATCGTTCTCCTTCACTTCAAAGGCAGCCTTAAACTGTCGTCTATCTCTTATGGAGATGACAGAGCAGTTCAACATTCACCTATGCTGGGTGCCGGGCCATAGAGACATTCCAGGTAACTGCAGGGCTGACGACCTCGCCAGACAGGGTACCACTCTAAGGATTTTGCCTGAAAGGCAAGCCCTGGGTATGCCCCTCGCTACATGTAAGTATCTACTAAAGCTGAACGCTATTAGCGCGACCAACCTTTTATGGGGAAACGGCTCAACGTGTCACATTTCGAGACAGATCTGGCCTAAGCTGGATCAAAAACGTAGTGCCGATCTGATCAAGTTAAAGCGTACACAAATCAGCTGCGTTGTCGGTGTTCTCACTGGACACTGTCTTATAGGCCAGCACGCCAAAAGACTTGGCCTCTTCTCCAATGACTTCTGCAGAAGCTGTAGGGACGAGGAGGAGGAGGAAACCATCCTTCACCTCCTATGTCCAGCCCTGTCGCATAAAAGAATGCTCCATCTAGGGTCCCCCTTCCTTGACGACCTCTGCGATCTGGCGTCCTTGGACGTCATGAGCATCCATCGCTTTGTCAAAAGCTCCGGTTGGTTTTGTTAGTCCCTGAGTGGCCTAATGGTTTGATCCTGGTATCACAAAGGACCTTCGCTGGTCTAAGTGTGTCTACACTCCCGTGTGGACAGCCAACATAACCTAACCTAACCTAGTACACTGAATTATTGTAATTTAACCTATAGAGAAAATAAATTTTTATAACTTAAAAAAAAAAAAAAAAAAAAAACTTCGTGTCTTTACTTCTTTTTACCTATTTCACAATGTTGTTCAACGATGATCTCATCGCTCAGGATCTCTTGTAGTAAACAGGGTAACTCCACGAAGTCAATAGCGGTGTTCGATTTTCGAATTTGGTGGTGGTTTCGCACACAGCGCATAGATGGCGATTTCTTGCTGTCTTCCCAGCAGCCAGCTTCAGCTTAATGGAAGTAGCATAAATTGGGAGTCCTCCGTTAGATATCTGGGTATTTATCTAGATACCAAGTTGACATTTAAGGACCATATCGTCAAAACCTTAAAGAAAATCGGAATAGCAATAAAGATGTTGTACCCTTTCATTAATAGAAAATCACTTCTTCCCACTGACAACAAAATTACACTGCACAAAGTAATTATTCAATAGGCAATTCTGCTATATGGGTTCCAGGTATGGGGCGACTCGGCAGCGTGCCATATAAAGAAATTGCAAGTGTCACAAAACAAGCTTTTGAAAATTATGCTAGGCTTACCTCAGCACCACGCAACTCTTGATATTCACCAAAAGCGAATGTTGAATTGATAGCAAATATGTAGAATCCGTAAACTCAATAACACGTTTAAAACAAGATACAGTTTTGCTGACAATCCGCTAGTGAAGTGAATGCATTGAATACTTAAGATTGTTAAAATGTATATGCACTTACTCCTTTATATCTATTTAGTTATGTACTTTATATTAAATTCTTTACATTTTTTGTTACCTATTTATTGATTTATCTGTGTATATACTTATATGACACATGTACGAGTACCTTTTTTTCCTAAATTTGTTTTTTTGAGTAATTATTTTTTTTATTATTTATTTATATATATTTTTTTTATTTATTTATCTATTTATTTATTTATGTATACTATTTACTATTATTATTTATTATCTATTTATTTATTTATTTTTATTATTTATTCATTCATTTATTTATTTATTTACTTATATATTTACTCTTGTTTGAGTGCTTATTTGTTTCTTGTTTTTTGTTTATTATTTATTTAAATATATATTTATTCAATTATTCTTGTTTAAGTATTTGCTTATTTGTTTATTATTTATTTATATATAAATTTATTTATTTATTTTTATTTTTATTTATTTACTAATTAAGTAAGTAATACTTTATTCATTTTTTTTATTGAAGGTTTTTTTTCGTATTTTCCTTCAAGCTTGTCACGTTTTCCTATCTTCTTCTTCTTCTTCCTTTTATCTGCGAGGTGATGATCCGAAAACAAGGGATCACAACCCTCCCACTTCACCGCATTTCTACTGATCCGCCTGTGGGGTTCGCCTATTTGACCTCAGAAAATATCGGCAGGCCTGCCGATTTTGGATCACTCGGTTACTGAGGCCAATGAAATGCCGATGTCGTCGCATTTGTCTGATCCAGGCGTTTATAGGCCTGCCTTTCCTACATCGAGATGTCTTTGGAACGCGCATAGATATTGCCTTTTTAACAGGGTTCAAATGATCTCTTCTTTGAACGTGGCAATACCAACTGAGCCGGTCGCGCTCTATTTTTTGTACGATGGTTTCCTTGATGCGAAAGCTTCCACGGATCTTCGAACTTCTTATTCGATCAAGCCTTGTCACTCCTGCTGTCATGCGAAGCATCTTCATCTCAGCTGCCGTTAATTTGCTCTCATACTTTTTGTACATCGTCCAACATTGTGAACCGTATGCGAGCGCTGGATGTACAACTGCGGTGTAGAGCCTTCCTTTCAACTTAGGGGGCATTTTTCTGTCACAGAAGATAGCGGAATTTTCTCGCCACTTCATCCACCCTACGCTTACACGATGATTGATGTCGTCATCACAAGTTGCTTTGCTATTGATCATAGATCCCAGATATTTGAACTTTTTGCACTTGGGAAGCACTGTTCCATTCAAATAAATATCTGGAATAGGCCTGAGTGGATCAGAGAACGAGCAACACAAGTACTCTGTCTTTTTTGAACTAATGCGATACCCATTTCCCTCCAAAACGTCCATCCACACATCAAGTGCTCGTTGCAGGGATGTAGGATCCTCACTTATGATGGCTCCATCGTCAGCAAAGAATAACTGATGTACCTTGGGGTCCATCACTCTACCTTCGAGTAGATAATCAAGGACTGTAATAAAAAGCAAAGGACTTAAAACGCTTCCCTGGTGCACCCCGACTTTGATTGTGAACTCTTCGGTTACTCCAGCGGGGCATCTTACTCTTGTCTTTGCTCCCTCGTACATGTCCATGATCATCTGTACATAGGTTTCTGGAACCTCTCGATGTCTTAGCGCCACCCATATCAGATCTCGTGGTTGTCTGTCGAATGCCTTTTCAAAGTCAACCAATACAATATGCAAATCCCTTAAGGAATCACGATGTTTTTCCATTATGATCTTTATACTTTGGATTGCATCTGTGGTTGATTTACCCGAGACAAACCCGCACTGATCATCAGATAGCCGTATTATTTTTCGCAGTCGGCCACCTAATACCCGCTCAACGATCTTCATGGTGTGTGACATCAGCTTGATCGAACGGTAGTTATCACAGTTTCGTGTATCACCCTTCCCTTTGTATACAGGGAGAAGGTAACTTTCCCTCCATTGATTCGGCATTGGGTCACCTCTCACGAATTTGTAGATGAGAATTCTGAGCCATCTGAACCCGATGTCTCCCATCTTTTTCCAGAACTCAGAGGGTATCTCGTCTGGCCCAACCGCTTTTCGTTTTTTGGAGCATTTGACCGCCTCACTAACTTCTTCGGCTGTGATGTCGGGTATTTCTTCACAGTTAGGAGTGGCTCTTGGAAAGTATAGCCGGGGAAACTGTTCATATAAAAGCTCTTCACAATACTGCCGCCACCTCTGCAGAATTTTGTCGTCATCCACAAGAAGCTGGCCATGAGCATTGCTAATGGACTTTGACGAACGAATCTCCTGAGCATTCTTCCTTCTTTGGGCGGCTATTTTGAAGATAGTGGCGCTCTTGTTCATATTGTATCTTCGCAGCTCCTGGATAGCCTGGTTTGCATCAGCAACCGGGGCAAATATTTTCTCCAGCTCCCGATACAGGCCCTCCGTACTCTCTGCTTGAAGCTGGGCGCACTTCTTCCTCGCTTTTTTCTTGCAGCATCTGTATTCCATTTCGAGGCGAGCTTTTTCGTCACTATTATTAGAGGGGCACCAAGCTTTGAAAACCGCTTTCTTCTCATTTATCACTTCCTTAGCTTCATCACTCCACCACCATGTTTCTTTGGCGTGTTGACGGTGGCCCTTTGAAGCTCCTAGCAGTGATTTGGCCTTCTTTAAGCAAGTTCGCTGTAGGGAATCCCACATATTTTGTGCTCTGCACTCTTCATCCTCAGCTCCGTTGATGGTGTGAGAGAGGTAATTTTTCATTACGAAAACAAAAGCCTCGCCTTTTTTTGTATTGATTGTACCACTTGATTTTCTCAGAGACCCTTGTTTGTTTGCTTTTCTTTGGTGTTTTCATAAAAATTTCTGTTAGCAGGAGACGGTGTTGCCGAACGATTGCCTCTCCCAGGATCACTTTACAATCTTTTACCCGAGGCTTCATGAAACTGGCTACCAAATGGTAGTCAATCTGAGTTTCATCTCCACCACTGCTGTAAGTGATTAGGTGTCGGCTTTGTTTGATGAACATGGTATTTAACACGATAAGACCGTGTGATTTGCACATGCTTAGGATGTCTTCACCAGGAAGGTTCCTGGTGCCATATGCTAGTCCTCCATGGCAGTCTTCATAGTCTTCGTTTGATTTCCCGACATGTCCATTCAAATCTCCTCCAAGAAACAGAAACTCTTCCTTTGGGATGTTTTTAAGGAGATTGAGGAAATCTAGCCAAAATGCATATTTATCTCTCTGATTGCACCCATTTTGGGAAGCATATGCTCTGACAATATTCCACACCTCTCCTTGTATATCTAGTTTGAGAGACATCAAACGGTCGCTGAACTTCGAAATGCTCAAGACGTTTCCAAGTAGCTCTGCCGCAAGGATGATACCGATTCCGTTCTTAGCCTTTCCGTTCCGTAGTAGAACATCTTGTAATCTTTTGTTCTAACGTCCAAGAAACGCGCCCGATTTCCGGTGTTTTTCCATTTCGTCTCTTGGACACACAAGATGTCCACCTGCCTTCTCCGCTTTCCAACTCGCGACCCTCAAATTGCGTCCAAACTGTTTCATTATTTTGCTAGCCCCCGGAATCCGTATAGCTCTGACCCGAACATTTCTGCTCGGTCCAGGATCATACCAAGCACAGCAGTGGTAGTACCTGGCGGGGTAGTGCCTTTCCTTGCAAGTATTAGCATAATGATACAGTTTTGCAATATTACCATATTGCGATGGTGTTTGTTGTTTGACACGTGCATGCTCCTTGTCGCCAGTCCTTCGGTCCGGTAGCCGATAATAAATATAACGTCCTTTTGGCTTTGGAAGCGTTTATTTTCTATAAAACGTACATACAATTCAGTATAGGTAATGCGTATTACATTTCTTTTCTATACATTATATGGATTACTTACATTTGGGTTACTCGGCTGGCTGGCGTCCGAACTCGATGGAAAGCTGGTAACGAATGCAATGGCGTCCTAAATGGACGTGGATAAAATGACAGCTTAGAGTAATGGTATAAATGACAGCTAACCAAGTGTAAAGTTTGGGTGCGTTCATCGAGTCCGTACTCCATGGGCCAAGTTACACTCGCTGGTCGCGTTTTATTTTCGACACCCCACCCCCCGTGAGGCGATAGAGTCTCGATCAGAAGCCTCACCAACTTCTAGTACAGCGAGCTTGACTGCCGGTCTTCGGAATGTCCCGCCAGATGTCGTTATCTCCGCAAATCTTACTTGGCCATCGCTTCCCGGAAACACCTTCGTTACTCGTCCTCGGATCCATTGGCTCCTCGGCACATCGACGTCACACACAAGCACCAGGGCACCAACTTGGATCGGTGGCACTTCTCTGAACCACTTACACCTCTTGGTCAGGACAGGCAGGTACTCTCGCATCCACCTCTTCCAGAAACGATTTTTTAACTGCTGCGACACCTTCCACTGTTTTCGAAGGCACAACGCCCTATCATCAATCGGACCCGGCGTTTGGGTCGAGTTCGGCACCCCCAGCAGGAAATGGTTCGGGGTAAGTGGCTCCTCTTCCTGTGTTGATACTGGTAGATGCGTAAGAGGCCGGCTGTTGACGATGTTTTCTGCTTCAATTAGCGCGCTCTGCAAGGTCTCTATCTTCGGCGCAATCTCGGACAGCGTGGATGACAAGACTCGCTTGATGGACTGCACAAGCCTTTCCCAACATCCACCAGCGTGTGGGTTCAAGGGGCAATTGAACAACCACTCGATTCCCGAAAACGAGAGTTCTGCTTTCAAGGCGTCGACATCAAAAATACTGGCAGCTTTTAACTGCTTGTTGACTCCAATGAAGTTGGTTCCGTTGTCGCTTCTTATTCGTAGAGGAACACCGCGCCTGTTGACGAAATTACGAATGCATAGGAGGCAGGCATCCGTAGACAGGTCGGCTGCAATCTCGACGTGTACCGCCCTCGTCGTGAGGCAAGTGAAGAGGGAGATCCATCGCTTTTCGTGACGGCGGCCTATGGTGACGCTGACTGGGCCAAAATAGTCCAGACCTGTATAAGTGAACGGTCTTACGTATGGCGTGAGACGATCTTCTGGCAGTTGACCCATTAGCGGCGGCAGTGGTCTGGCATTTCGGATTCTGCATAACTGGCACTCCTTTCTCACTCGTCTCACAGCAGGACGCAGGGCAGGCACCTAGTATTTCTGTCGCATCTCGTTAACTACGGTATCATCATTTTGGTGGCGAAAGCGTCGATGAAATCCTTCGATGAGGAGTTTCGTAACTCTGCAGTCCTTTGGCAAGATAATTGGGCGTCTGGCAGCAAAGGGTACCGTCATTGCGGCGTCGATTCGTCCCTTGACTCGAAGAACTCCTGTTTCGTCCAGATACGGCGTTAGATTGAGGATTTTGCTCTCCCTACTGATCGGTAAATCTTGTCGTAGCTTGGCGATTTCCTCGGAGAACGCTTCCCACTGTATTTGACGGCATATAATACGCTCGGCACTGTTGAGCTCCGTTGCGGATAGCTCCCCTTGGTCGACAGGTCTTCTCTGGCATGCGGCAATGAAACGTCCTACCCAGGCAATGGTTCGTTGTAACTTCAAAAACGAAGAAAACTTCGCAGCGTCGAATATTGGGTCGAACTTCGAATTCAGGAGCAGCATATACTTCGGACGTAACTCTTCATTGGGCTCATGGTTCGCGATATCTTCCGGTGATTTCGGCCACTCTGCTTCCCCCAGCTTAAGAAATTGAGGTCCTCTTATCCAGGCATTATTGACATCGAATTGTGGCGGGTAGCGGGCCCTTGTACCCTCATCTGCCGGATTCAGTTTGGTGGGAATCCAACGCCACTGATTTGTTTGACTGCTTTCGAGTATTTCAGCTATTCGAAAGGCCACGAACTCCTTGTGTCGGCGAGGATCGGTGCGAAGCCAGTGTAGCACGGTCTTCGAATCACTCCAAAATACTCGGTTGGTAATCGGCAAATTGTGGCAATCGGCGATGGAACTGCAAAGCCTTACTCCAAGTACAGCGGCCGAAAGCTCAAGGCGAGGTATGGATAATAGTTTCTTCGGTGCCGCCTTCGTCTTGCCACACACGAACGATATATGAACATCTCCGTCGAATTCGATGCGAAAATACGTGACGGCGCTAAAGGCTACCTCACTTGCGTCGACAAAGGTGTGGACATCGACACGACGAGCGCTGTTTAGATGGTAATTATGGCACCTGGGAATCTTCAACTGCGTCAAACTTGATAGCTCCATCTTCCATTGTTTCCATCGCTTGAAGGCCTCCTCAGGGATTGAATCATCCCACTCGACTCCAGTACTCCAGATCGTCCGTAGCAGCAACTTCAGGTGTAAGGCATAGTTGGCAATCATTCCGAAAGGATCGTATATGGACATCGTTATGCTCAGGAGTTCCCTCTTAGTTGGGTAAATGTCGTGTATCATGACGTCTTGGCTCACACGAGCAAAGTTAAGCCGAAAAACAAACACATCTTCTACACTGTCCCAGCACTTGCCAAGCACTTTTCCAGTCCCAGGGTCGCCTCGATGTTCATGTCCAGCATTATCTCCGAAGGTTTTTTCTGCACGGTGTCGGCTATCCCAATAAGCACTTCCTTCGAATTTGACTTAAAGTTTCGCAGCTCGAAGCCGCCCTTACGATGAATTGAGATGACGTCCTTGGTAACTGCAATGGCCTCTGAGATACTTTGGAAACTATCCACGAAATCGTCCACATAATGATTGTTTATTATGGACTCAACGGCTCTGGGTTTATCCTTTGCATATTGTGATGCATTTAAATTCTTCACAAAGTGGGCTGAACACGGTGAACAACTAGCCCCGAAGGTCATCGCAGCCATCACGTAGACATCGATACGATCTGTCCGATCCTCTCTCCAGAGGAAACGTTGTGAGTGTTGATCCTCCGCTCTTATTGACACCTGATGAAACATTTCCTTGATGTCTCCTGTGACTGCCACGGGCCTCATTCGAAAGTTGTACAAATGGCTGTTAACGGCCTGTAGTCATCCGGTCCCTTCAAAAGCGCGGAGTTGAGAGAGATGCCATTCACGTCGGCTGCTGCGTCGAAAACTAAGCGAATTTTTCCTGGCTTGTTAGGATTCTTTACGCCGAAGTGCGGAAGGTACCAAGTTCTTGGGGTACTGACTTGTGCTTCAGCGTCGCTCAGTTTTCTGGCATACCCTTTCTTCAGGTAGCTGTTGACAATTCCCTTGTATTTTTGCGCAAAGTCAGGATCCTTTATCATCTTGTTTTCCAGGCTGAGAAGTCTTCGTTTGGCTAAGGAGTAGCTATCGGGCAGATTTAAGACATTTTCCCTCCACAGCAGGCCGGTTTCGTAACGCTTTCCGACTTTCACCGTCGTTGTTGACAGGATCTTCAGTGCTCTTTTGTCAGCATCGGAGATGGGCTTCGCTTTCAGCGGCTTGATGCCAAAGTTCTCGATGCGAAAATGTTCCTCGACGATTTGCTGCAGACGTAAATCCTGTTCCCGATGTTGACTGTTGCATAACCCGATGACATCTTGTTGGTCAGTTGCTTCTTTAGACGTTGACTTGCCATACACTACCCAACCAAGCTTTGTTTGTGCTAAAATTGGACCATTGGCTGTGATATGCACCGATCCTATCGGCGCTCCAAGATGACTATTGTCGAGACCGATGAGGATCTCTGGCTTGGCATCGCTGTATTCGGCTAAAGCTGTCGTTGGTAGCTGACGACTTGCTGCATCCAATTCGGCGGCGGTGAATGTCTGACTAGGTAAGCGCAACTCTTCCACGGTTTGTACTCCATTCACGCAGAATCGTTCGGCCTCGTCCTGATCGGCGCTTATCTCCACGTTAACGGCGAATGATTTCTTGAGTATCGTCTCTTTGTTGAACCACTGCACACTCAGATCCTTCTTGATTCCGCTTAACTGCAACCGCTTCGCCAGACCAAGACTCATCATGGTGACGGAAGATCCTTCATCGAGTAAAGCGAACGTCTGCACTACTACACCGCCATTGTAAACCCGCACTGGCAACACTCTGAATAGGATCTTCTTTCCCACTTTCAGACTGCAGCTAAGAACAGGTTCCTGTCTTTCCTTTCGTTGGCTGCCATAGGTTCCCGTTCCGGATGGCTTCTCTTGAGTTTCTTCGTGTAGCGTTGGGTGGTGTTTCTTACTGCAACCGTCGATTCCGCACTCTTTTCGAAGTCTGCACGTCCTTAAGGCATGGCCGTACTTGAGACAGCCGAAGCACAGCTTATTTCTTTTCAGAAATTCCCACTTGTCTTGGTGATCCAACTTCGTAAAACTGCTGCAGTTATTTAATGGATGTTGCCTTCCCTTACAGTAGCGGCATCTGTTGTCAGCGGTACTGGTTGATGTTGAACTCTTCGCAGCGTGAAGAACATTTGCGTGTCTAAGCCTTGAATCGCCTTTGTTTGGTGTTTGCGGAGGCAATGAATTCGTCGTGACTACGCAAACCAAACGTGCTAGACGACTTAACCACTCACTAAAGATTTTAATGGTTACGAATGGCTGAACGTTCACACTACACTGCGCCCAATCCAATCGTTTGCTCATGGGGAGTTTACTCATAAGCTCATCGATCAACGTCGGATTGGCCAGGTGTTGGTACATGCCGCTCGACTCCAGGAATGTTGACAGGTTCTGCACTTTGGTGGCAAACGGAATCACCAATTCCAATTTGTCTTCTGGGATCTGCTTCACCTCTCTAATTTTCTTCAGCTGACTCTGGATCAAGCACTCTGGACGTCCAAAACGAAATTCGAGGGTTGCCATCACTTGGTCCACACTGTTTGGGTGGATGAGAAGTGACTCCACCGCTTCCCTTGCTTCTCCTCTTATACTCCTCTGGAGACGGAACATATTCTCCACCTTGGTGTATCCCTGCATGTTGCTTGATTCGATGTAGGCAGTGCAGAACATGGGCCATTCTTCAGGTCTTCCGTGAAACTCCGGCAGGTCATGCAGCTTCCGATAATTCCCAAAGCTGGCTGAGGATGGCACTTGAGTTGATTGGGCCGGCGGAAAGGTTGGCGGCGGCTGATGACGTTGTTGCTCGAACATTGGAAGTGAACTTAGCGGCGGCAAAAACGTGGGAAAGGATGGCGTCGGCGTAAAACTATATGGTGTTGCGCCCACAGGCTGTGTTTGCGGAAGGGTGCTTCGAGGCCAAGAATACGGAAACCATTGCTCCGTCGTGGCTGCAATTGCCGTCGAAGAACGGTTGTTGAATGTATTGGCGGCAGCTATAGAGTACAGGGCAGAATTATACGGCGTCACAGCAGGAACCGTTGCGATGGCGTTAGCAACTGTACTTGCTGTTGTTGTAACTGTTTGTGTAGCAGACATGGGTACAGTTTCAACTGACGAGGCGACACTCGTGGGTACGTCTGTCGAAACGGTACTTGTGGTTGTTGTAGCTGCATGCATAACGGACATGGGGACAGTTTCGACGGACGAGGCGACACTCTTGGGTACGTCTATTAAAACTGTACTTACCCTGGCTTGCCGTTGACTAAGCAGCTCTTCAAGGCGTTGACGCTCCTGCTTCTCGGCTGCGGCTGATGCCTTTAGTGCGTGCAGCTACGTGCGCAATTCTTCTAGCGTCGACAGATTTTCATCCTCGCTGTCCGACGACTGCTCCGGCGTGGCTGTTCGAAGCCTAGAGCTCCTCGTGGTCACCCCGCTAGGGCTGTGTGAAAGCGGCATCACTCGGGTTGGCCAAATTGAGATGGACGGCCAAATAAAATAAATATGTCGCCAGTCCTTCGGTCCGGTAGCCGATAATAAATATAACGTCCTTTTGGCTTTGGAAGCGTTTATTTTCTATAAAACGTACATACAATTCAGTATAGGTAATGCGTATTACATTTCTTTTCTATACATTATATGGATTACTTACATTTGGGTAACTCGGCTGGCTGGCGTCCGAACTCGATGGAAAGCTGGTAACGAATGCAATGGCGTCCTAAATGGACGTGGATAAAATGATAGCTTAGAGTAATGGTATAAATGACAGCTAACCAAGTGTAAGGTTTGGGTGCGTTCATCGAGTCCGTACTCCATGGGCCAAGTTACACTCGCTGGTCGCGTTTTATTTTCGACACTCCTGTTTTAGTATTGTTTGATCTTTCTTCTATGATACCGGTGATCTCCAGTCGTGTCAATCCACGGACTCGCATGCACACTTGTGGGATGGTTTTTAAGGTAGTATATGTGTCGCTAGGCTCACTTGGGTGTTATATTGCCTAGATCTAATTTGTCCCCTTGCCACGTTTTCCTATATTTGCTCTTAATAAATATATATAAAGTTTCAGTTGAAAAATAATATCCCAATTTTCAAATCTCTGTAAAATGTGCAATAACACAAATTCTGTAACTAAATTTATATACGAAATAAATATCTATCTATATATCTATCTCTTCAAGTTTCGCAAGAATTAGAGGGAAAACATGGGATACATGACCTTGTGAGCTACCTCTATCACCGTTTTCCAATATCGCAACTTGAGCAAGAGTCTTTGCGTAAATGTTTGGATGGTTTCTTGCTTTGATCTCCCGTGAGTTATCGGTCATATACTTGCCAATAGCTGTCATCGCCGCTTGAGCATAAGATTGCACGCCAATATTCGAAGATTGTTCTTCTGTCACCTTTTATCTACTACGTTTGGGTTTTTCTTCATTACCCGATTTTAAGACAATATTGACGGATTTCGTTTCTTTCGCTGGTTTTATCGTCGCTATATTGGGTCTGTTCTTAATTGGTTTCGGAATCGGGCGCATGGAATTTTTAAGCGTATCGCGCCATTTTTGGAGCTCTTTCGCCACTTCGTAATCTCGATAGTTCGCAGGATGTTTTCCTTTGCAGTTTAAACAAGTGGCTGGGGTTTGCTTATTTAGGTGACACTCTTCCGAGAGATGTTTACCTGCGCATTTGACGTATAGCGGTTCTTTCTGGCAGTAAGTCTGCGTGTGATTGAAACCTTGACAGCGCTTACACTGCGGGATCGATCTGGAGCTCTTACGCATAAGTTCGATTTTGACCACGATGTTTAGAATAGTCTTAATACCACATAAATAACATCCTTATTTTCGTCTTTTCGAAACTTAGCATGAAAAGTGGAAGTCCACGCCTTAAAATTTTTTCCTGATCTCCCTCCGACTGTTGCATCTCCTTCTTGATAATATTGACGGCATCAAGAATTTTAAAGCCTTGGTCTTGAAGGTCGTTTATAACATCTTATTTGGTACACGAGGGGTGGAGTCGCCTTGCTACAACACGCCGTGGTCTTTCTAACTTATCTTCATAAGTATACCACTGAATCATTTCGGCATTCAATTTTTGGGGTACTGATCGGTAACCGTCGGCATTATCGACATTGGTTTTCCACGTATTGTTTCGCAGAGATGTCACCTTAAATTTCGGTGCCACAGTTCCTTTAAGGAGGCAATGCAACTTATTGTAGTCCGTAATTCCAACGACGTTTATCGGTAGCGGAGGACGTAATTTGTTTTGTTGTTGCTTTTCTTGTAACTCCTTGCGCTTTTCATCTTTTTGTGGCTCGACTCCCGGTGAGGAACCAGCTTTGCGTTTTTTGCTAGGTCGTTTCTTTTCGATCCAATTCGTTTCGCGTGTTAGCTCTTCTTCATCCGTCTGGTATTCGTGACTAGGCGAGCGATATGGGCTAACTGTATTTTCTTTTTATAGATACGTGTTTTTTAGGGCATTATTTTCTTGTCTGAGTAAACCTATGTACCTCTTTCTTAAGCTCACGATAGAGTAGCTTTATTTCGGTAGGCTTGGTACGGAGTACGTGGTTTTCCTCCTCGGTGGTTTTAGATTTCGTTGTGTCCCGTTTTTCACACGCTTGCGCTTCCGGCGGACTTCTTTTTCCGGAGATATTCGATCTTGTTGGTGGAGATTGAGATACCCTTGTACTTTTTGAGAAGGGATTTATAAGGTGCAATAAATGGCTCTCCTCAGAATCCGTAGAGACGACCTCCGAAGAGGGTGGATTTTCCAGTGAACTTGTGCTGCCACATGGGGTATATCTAATTGTTTTGTTCATTGCATTTTTGTGTATACACTACGCTCGGTATACGGAGGGTGGATTTTAGTCGCCTCTTCATTTATTTCTTTTTTGTGATATTTTGTTTCTTGTGCTTTATAATTTATATAAAACTAGAATTTCATCAAAATCGATGTGGTGTCCACTTTGTACATAATTATCTTTATTTCGTTCAACAAATTGTGTTGTTTTTAAACCAGCAGATGGTAACCGTGCGGGTATTGCTCTCCGATCTTCGGCGGTTTGTCATTCATACTACGGCAACCCAATGAGAGCTTAAAAGAGAGACGGGTTTATGCAAGCTATTGCAAGAAGACTGAGAGGCAAACATCCTATCTTCCCTGTACTGACAATTGTAATGAAGCAGAGTATAGATCCGGAAGTTAAAAGCATTAATTTACTATAAATATAAGGCTTCTATTCGAAAGCACTTGAAAATACATACATGGATTAAATAAACTTAAAAATGACTATGCCTAACTATTATTTATATTGCACTAATATAACATAGATTCACTATAAAAAAAGTAATTCGCATTTAAACAATAATTGTCAACATTAAAATAAGTCTTTACGCTTTACTGCTGGAACACAATGGTGTCGCTGTCGTTGTCGTACGTCGCGTTCATCTGTCAATTGCGTCGCATGTCGTATGGCTCTCAAAAAATGACTATGTCATTTTACTATCAGCTGACTTGAAAATTTGTTTAATAAAATAAGTGAAAGAATCAGTTTTGCGAAATTAATTAGTTGATGCAATGGACGAAGAAGAAGAATGTATGTTTTTAGTTATGGCGACGAATATCTGTTATTTATCTTACAAGCTTTTGAAAGTAAAAAAGCGGAGGTTGTGGATGCGTCCTTTATACCGCGAAAGGGGTAGCAAAGGTTTTTTTCCACACAACTTTTGATTTCATAAAAGAGCATGATCCTGAATGAATTGCTTTTGAGTTTGGTGCAGAAATCGCTCACGAAAAAAAAAAAACAAAACATTTCTGTCTGCTACTCCTCCATTGTTTATCAATTGTCAAACACGTCTTACGACAAAAGGTAAAAGTTGCCCAACTCACCCGATTACGACAGCGAGTACGATAGTGACTGATTGTATTCACTTCTATTCATTTGTGTGTATTTCAACTTTCGACAGGACCGCGACTACGACACCATTATGTTCCAGCAGTTAAAGGGATACTTTGAACATTAAAACGGATGAAATCACTATAAAAAAAAACGCATTTCTCTGCTGGGCTTAGGCCTGGGTAGTTTGACAGGTGCCTATCCGCTAACAGAACTTGCGTGGTCCATTTCGCGGGATAAGAGTTTTTTACATTATGGGTTATTCTTTGACTCATACACCTCATTGCTCCAGCTGGTTTTCATTTTTTTTTTCCGAGGGTTATCTACTACTACCTAAAAATCTTCATGAACACACTACGAGAACCGACAGCGCGTGCTCATAGTAGTATGAGAAAAAACCTCTCTACGTGATAAATTTCTTTTTGCTTACTACAACTAAATTTTTGACTTATCAAGCAGTTGTTCTTTCACGTGTTGGGGTCGTTTGGCAGGTCGCTTACCATTGAAAGTTCCTGCTTGTTCCGCAAATTAGACGCAATTTTTTGTTGTCGCGTTAAGGCTAAAGATTTAGTATTTTGTAGACGACGCAGTAGATTCCTCTCATGTAGAATTTGAAAGACTTCGTTTTTAACGTGTCCTTGTAATCTGTCTTTATGATTACGCGCGAAGTTTTTGATTTCATCTTCGACTGTTGCAAGTGCTAAATACCTGGGGATGTCGTTATTTCTAATGAACCACGGTGCATTAACTATTGATCTTAGCACTTTATTTTCAAAAGCTTATAAAATATTAACATTCACCCCTATCACGAATTCCATCGTAATCGAAAATGTGCTACGAACTCCGAAAAATCTATCACAGAATTCATTCGTAGTAGAATCGTAGTGAAAAATCTGCTACGAATTTCGAAGTTCGTGAAAGTTGGTATCACCGAATACGAATGAAATGGAAATTTGTTATCTTTTTCTACGACAAGTAATTTGCATCGGAATATAAGAAAGTGATTGTTTTTTGTTAAAAAATGTACTATAAGTGTTTATATATTTTTTTTAAAGTTGTTAATACATATTTTTTTTGCTTTAAAAGGGAAAAAACAACAACTAAATCACAATATGAAAGGCTTTCGCAATTGTTGAATGAAAAACCTGATCTGGCACAAGGATTTACAAAAGCATAAAAAAAAGATGTGACGCTTTTTGTGAAAAGGTGAAGTCTGATTTAAACGCTTTTGGGCCACCTTCTAAAGAAGCTATGTGTTTATGCTAAAGTTCCCTTTGCGATTCTAATATATCCCTTTTTCTTCGGAAGGAGCAATTATATTAGTGTGCGTTCCATCGACACACATAATAACACCTAGAAAACTGGCTTTCAAATAAAAATCTCATCTGAATTTTTATCCAGACAGGACAAAGCCTTCTTTTCAGTATGTTCAGAACATTTTTGAGTCTTGCGGAAAAGGTGGATTGTGCCATTCCAACTTCATAATCTTTACCAACGCCAAGGTAACCACCTCCTGCGAAAAACTGCCACGAGGCGACATATTGGAGTTATTGAACACGAAAACACACCCGGCTCAAAATCATTTTGCAGTTCATGTAATACATACTTGAATGCAGATTTGTTGAGTCGGAAATGTCCTTGAAAACTTATTTATTTATTTTAATTTTTGAACACAAGAAAATAAAAGTTACTTTACTCTTACATTAGCTCATCCAGATTAAATGGGTCACAAGAGTCTCGATGCATTTTTCTTTGAATTTTCAGAATGGAATTTCGCCTGGAGGATTCCGCTTGAGCAGCAATAATTGCGAAGCCAATAGTATCCATTTTTTAATTTTTTATGATTTTATATTTAAATTTCAGAATAAAACTGAGTATTTTTTAATTATTTATATTAAACGCACAATTTATTTCAATAATTTTCACACATTAGGCAAATTTGACACTAAACAGCTGATTTCGAAAATGAGAGTGAGAGAGTTCTATGTGGCAATGCTTTTTGCAATTCCGTTCGGATTGTGTGATAGCATTTTTTCGTAGTTCGTATCGTAACTTCGATTCGTAGATTTGCTACGAATGGATTCTGTGATAGGGCTGATTATTTATTTTGCTACAATCCCAAAGTTGTATTCCATACTTGCTTCTATAAAAATCTTTGTACATTCATTTACTTTATTCAATGCTTCTTTCAATTTTGCAGTCGTTTTTCGATCATTTAAAACGTTCGTTGGCAGGATGGCAGTGTCGTCGGCAAATCTAGGTAATACGGGCCTTCTTCTTGCGGTATATCACGAGTAGTAGGTACAAAAGCGGTCCAAGGACGTTTCCCTGCGGTACCCCAGCTTTTATTTCTTTGAATTCCGAATATTCATTTCCATGATTGATTCGGAAATGTCAGGCATTTTTCCATGTTCCGGCAGAACTTGTCGTAATTTATATTTCAACCCCTTATGCCAGACCTTGTCAAAGGCTTGAGAAACATCAAGGAATACGCTCGAGCAAATCTTTTTTTTTTCTTCGAAAGCTTTCTCAATTATATAATCTATTCTATGCACATGGTCTATTGTTGAGTGCTTGGTTCTAAACCTAAACTGGTGATAAGGTATAACGAATTATTCTTCTATGACCGGCTGTAATCGCTTAAGTAATTTTCTTTCGAAAACTTTGGACATAATCGGCAACAGCGAAATAGGTCTATACGATTTTTTATCATTTGGCGGTGTTCCTGGCTCATTATGACTTCTGCGACTTTCCATTGACTCGGAACGTATTCTAGTCTTATCGCTACGTTAATAATGTAGAGAATTAAAGCTTTTCTAGGTAAGGATTTAAGAAGCTCTCCTTTGATTAAGTCGTATCCAGGAGCTTTCTTGGATTTCAGTTTCTATATTTCTTGTTGAAGTTCGGCTAGCTTTGCATTCCTAACTATGTAATTGTGAAATGCTATATCCGACGCATTATCATTTTCAACAAGCGCTTGCCCATCAAATGGTTTGAATATTTCCTTTAAATGAGCGGCAAAGACTTCTGCTTTGTCTTTATCATCCTTGGCCCATTCGTTGACATTTTTCCTGATTGGGGCCGTGTTAAACTTTCAAAGTTGGTTTGTATTGTCTGATTTTTAAAATCAATGATGGCCTTTTTTAGCAAGTTGCACGAGCGATTTAAATACGCTTTATGTTACGGAGCACGAGTTTGTTGCCATTTTTTACGCGTTTTTCTCTTCTCCCTTACCATTTCTTTTATTTCCGGTGAATATTTTTGGGCATAATTGTCCGGCGTTTTCCTTTGATTTTTCCACGCGGCGCAGCAGAACTTCAACACAACGATCAACTTCGATTTCGAGCTCGGAAGGCGTCCAATGTGGGACTCTCAGTTCGATATGTTCTTCAATGTCTTTCTTAAAGCCTTCCCAATCAATTCTTCTGCTATTAGTCTAGTAGGTACAACTTTTTTTAATTTGGCGTTCGCTCATCGTTAAAATGATAGGAGAATGATCAGAGGAGAGACCAAAACATTCATCAATTTTAATACAGCTGACTGATTTTCCTTTTAAAACAAAGAAATTGATCAGATAGGGTATTTTGTTGGTATTAGTCGGCCAATATGTTGGTTTACCCATCGAATGAAAGTCATAACTGTTTTGCATGCAAGCGTTGTAAAGTACTCTATCTTTTGGTGAGATGCATTTTGAACCCCAGGAAGTGTGTTTTGCATTAAAATCACCACCAATAATAAAATTTGGTCCAAGGGAACTGAAGGTATTTGTAAATTCCAGCTGATGGTGGAAGATATATCCCTTTGCGGATCACCGGACCGACAAGGTGAATCACCTCACAAGAGGATTGGAGAGAGCCTGTGACGCATCCATGCAATGGTCACCAGCATACTGGTGGAACGATGAAATGGCCAGATTGCACACAGAGTGTCGCAGGGCGCGTCGATTGTACCAGCGCTCCAAGGAACACAGCAGCCACGGAAAACTCCACGAGAGATTCATAACTGCCCGAAGAACCCTAAAAACTGCAATTAATGACAGTAAAAAGTGAAGCTACGGCAACGCTGATGAGGACCTAACCCCAGACAGATAATGAGCAGGGAAGATGAAGATGGGAATCAGTTAGCGACACTGTAGCAACCATTATGAAGGAGCAGCGAAGACAGCAGCGACAACGAAACACAGCGCAGCAGGTTGCCAACATGAACGAGTCCTAAGGCTTAAGTCCCTCCTCGCTATGATATGCAGTGGCGCGAGGACCAGGGGTAGAAGGGGAGGTGAGTTTAGTGGGTGGAAATCCGACACTGTTACTGAGTACGAGCTCAGTTTCGTCTTTAAAAGTCAAAAAAAAAAAAAAAAAACCCAGCGTTGAACCAAATGCGTATATGAAGGCAAAAGGATGCTCAAACTATAAAACGAATAATTCCCTTTTAAATTTTTCGGGGAAAAGTGACGAATGTTTCCGAAATTAAAGTTGAAACTTATAGTGCAAACTATTCGTTTTAAAGCTGGTAGTGTTAAAGTTATTATTAGACATTTTAAAGTGCAATGTATAAATCGTATAGTTATCGTGACAAAGTCGAATTTATCTTTTTAAAGGGCTATTATTTACTTCCCTAAAAAGAATGTCCAATTTATCAATAAGAAAACTGAAATAGATATTAAGGGTCCAGGGGTAAAACCGCAATTCATATTTGGAACAAGTTCAAAGTGTTAAGTGAGGAGGAATACACAAGGAGGTAAATATCTGATGCAACGGTCTCTTGTTCATTCTTACTATTTGTCCTCGAGATGAGGACGGTGACATCTTGTGGTGAGAAACTGCAGCGGTGATTGTGCTTACACTTACATCACGGTCAGAATTCATCGGGTGACAGCACAATCTATGGTCTCCAAAAGTGCGGTTGTTGCATGTGCTAAAGCTCTGTAGACTTAGTTCCATAACTTTATTTTACGTTGCATACTCTTGGCAGCACAATACGTCTTTAGACTAGAGCATTGCATAAAATTAAGAGTGGTGAAATTCGCAGTCAGGAGCACTCAAACTGGAGCATGGGCAATGTACTAAGTTTTCAAATATTTTTATACTTTTGATTTTAGTTACTATCGATTCCCAAAGATGGCACCTACATATACCTAATTCAAGGGTGGTAAGTCTATTTCGTACCCGAATTCGTGGATGAGTTTTCAATACAGTACCGAACTTATAAATTTGGATTGCGCGGAAAATAATGTTTAATACCATAACCGCGACAATGGATGACGTTACCACTACACCATCGCCACCGCGAAAAAATTATCGATCTGTACATCCATAATACCATTGTATATGCATACTCGTACATAGTCCTGCCAACTGTACTTTATTATAAAGGATACTCCTTTTTTCGGATGCGAATCCTTTTTGGTATTTTTCAGTCCTTTTTTCAGCCTGAAAAAAAGTATATAAGACACACAACTCTAAACGTACGTATTGTCTACAACAAACGCATACATTCACTACAAACTCTCCATGAAAAAAGTGTGTAAAAAAACTTTGTTTGACGAATACGAACATTCTTCGAATGTACTTGATCAATACAACTACTCGCTGGTTGATCAATACAACTTGGCTGGTCAAACGGTATAGACAAAGAGCTGGTGCAATTTTTTCATGATTATTTCGTCAACAAAATTTCGCTTATTTTTTGGTTGTCGTGTTCGGATACATCACGGATGTGAAATTCTGGCGGACCTGGGCCGGGCGCTTTAGGGGCTACAGGGCCTCAAAGTTGCAAAAAATCTTGCAAAAAAATTGATATCGTCAACTTTGAGTCCTTGTTTGATGAATCGCAATTAAAAATCATATCGTGTAGTGAAATTGCCAAAGCAAAGGGTCGCAAACCCCTGCCAGAGTGCCCGAAATATGTAACAGAAACTCCAATTTTTAAGTTATTTCGTCACCACTCAAATTTTGGTATATTATCTAGTATATGCTGGTGAATCTAGAACTGAGATGCCAGAGCAAAATTCCGGTCGCAACACCTTGCCAAAGCGCGTCAAAGCGCATTGTGCGTGAGGGGCCTTTTCAGTGGTTTGTATAAGGTATTGTTGCATATCTTCAAAAATAAGTAAATAATTAAAAATATTTCAACTGATTCTGAAAGATTATCCAAAGATCTTTAAGACCGTGTATTAAGTTTAGTCCTAACTTTTATATAGAAATTATTCTATTAATATATTATTATATCGAAAATATTCGATTTTAAGACCCAACATTTCGAAATGAGCCAGATACTTTTTCTGCTCATGACGTTTCTACACTTAAAGTAACATAAGAGATTTTTTTTTTGGTTTTTATTTTCAGGAAGTCCAATTATTTGTTGTTAAATCTGCAATTTAGAAAAAAAGTCTTCACCATAAGTCAAAATACATTGCATTACTCACTTTAAGGTATGCGTAAATATGAGATGAGTTCATTGAGAAGTACAAATAAATTTTAAGGATTTCTCTGTTCAATTTGCAGCAGTTTTAATCTATCTGTTAATACAATCATAATAAAACTATAAAATTAAAATTGATTTCAAGTAATAATTAACAAAATCGATTTTACGTCATTCTTCTTCGCTGAAGAGATTTCCCTCGTCATTGGATTCTTCGTCACTGCAATAGTTACGTCCGTTGTCTGGAAAATATAGTTGGCCGTATCAATTGAACAGAATATAGACATTGCTAAGGTATTGTCGTGTCCCTTGACACCAATCCCAACAGCTCTATGTCATTTAGGTGGAACCATAAGCAAAACTGAAAAATCTGCTTTGATTAAATTATTGGAAAAGAGAGTAAACAGCCAAGCACCGACAAATATCGAGGTTGTTGTTCTCGATGGATTTTTCATGTTGCATCTGATGAAAGATATTCCAAAAGCGCTTGAAAATATATCAAAGAAAATTTTCCAAATGGTCACGCGGTTCAGTGCTGATCGCATTGATATAATTTTCGATCGTTATTTTTCGCCATCAATTAAGGACTATCAGCACAATTCAAGAAATGGCACTGAATAAAAATATGACATTTCAGGACCTGACCAAATACGGCCTCCTGATTTCATTAAAGAACTTAGAAATAACAAGTTCAAAGTGGATCTAGTAAAATTTTTAGTAAAACACTGGGAGAGTGATGAACTATTACCATTTATAGGCAACAAAACAATTTAGTTCAATTATAATTTATGTTATCGCTTTGAATGCCATAATGATAAAATAATAAAACTAATTGACAACACTTACTCCTGTGAAGAACATCAAGAAGCGGATACAAAAATAATTTATCACATAACTAACGTAAAAGATGAATCGAATATTTTGGTAAGATGCTCTGATACGGATGTACTTGTAATACTTCTTGGAAACATGAAAAATCTGAAAAGTTCAATAAAGGTTTCAATGGATGTTGGTGTTGGGAACTATCAACGATACATTGATGTATCCAAATTATTCCTTTCCTTAAAAGAACCACTATTAAGTTCTTTGCCAGGTTTTCGTGCGACAACTGGATGCGATTTTAATCCAGCATTTTTTAGGAAAGGAAAATTAAAACCGTGGAAACTACTGGAAAATTCCTTAGAATAGCAAACAGTGTTCGCTAAGCTTAGAAACCGATTTTGTTTCAAGAGAAGCGACCTTTAAAGTTATTGAAATCTTTGTGTGTCACATGTATAACATCAGATATACGGTAACGGTAGACGACGCAAGATTCGAAATATTTAATAACACGTATAAGGTAAAGGATTTCAAAGAATCATTTGACGCTAAGCTCAAAAGTTTCGATGCTTCGAGTTTGCCACCCTGTCGATCTGAACTACGCCAACAGCTGTTACGCGCTCAATATATAACTTCTATCTGGAACAATGCTTTTTCAAAAAATCCTACTGCTTTGGTTTCAAAGTAGAACGGATGGATAGATAGAATAGAATAGAATAGAATAAAACAATGGAAGTTATGATTTTATGTGGTTCGAAAGAGATCAGCTACCAGCATTTGTAAATGATGTCATCATTCAACTGTCACCTGAAAAAGAATTTGAATTAGGTATATCTTGATTTTACATCCGCTGACATGTATGCACCTTACAAATGATATTTAACTATATTTTACAGACAACTGGCGTAACTAGTGCAGTGACGAAGAATTCAAAGATAAGGAAATCTCTTCAACGAAGGAGAATGACGTACAATCGATTTTGTTTTATTACTTGAAATAAATTTTAATTTTATAGTTTTATTATGATTGCATTAACAGACAGATTAAAACTGCTGCAAATTGAACAGAGAAATCCTTAAAATTTATTTGTACTTCTCAATACACTCATCTCATATTTACGTATACCTTAAAGTGAGTAATGCAATGTATTTTGACTTATGGTGAAGACTTTTTTTTTCTAAATTGCAGATTTAACAACAAATGATTGGACTTACTGAAAATAAAAACAAAAAAAAAATCTCTTATGTTACTTTAAGTGTAGAAACATCATGAGCAAAAAAAGTATTTGGCTCATTTCGAAATGTTGGGTCTTAAAATCGAATATTTTCGAAAATATAAATGTTAGGACTAAACTTAATACACGGTCTTAAAGATCTTTGGATAATCTTTCAGAATCAGTTGAAATATTTTTAATTATTTACTTATTTTTGAAGATATGCAACAATACCTTATACAAACCACTGAAAAGGCCCCTCACGCACAATGCACTTTGACGCGCTCTGGCAAGGTGTTGCGACCGGAATTTTGCTTTGGCATCTCAGTTCTAGATTCACCAGCATATACTAGATGATATACCAAAATTTGAGTTTCTGTTACATATTTCGGGCACTCTGGCAGCGGTTTGCGACCGCCCGATCGCTCTGGCAATTTTACTACACGATATGATTTTTAATTGCGATTCATCAAACAAGGACTCAAAGTTGACGCTATAATTTTCTTTTGCAAGATTTTTTGCAACTTTGAGGCCCTGTAGCCCCTAAAGCGCCCGGCCCAGGTCCGCTAGAATTTCACATCCGTGATGTATCCGAACACGACAACCAAAAAATAAGCGAAATTTTGTTGTCGAAATAATAATGACAAAATGTCACCAGCTCTTCGTCTAGTAGTGCATGCGATTTAAAAAAAAAGTATATGTGGCAACACCCTACAGTAGACAATTTGCTATCACGCCACATTTATAGAGAGTCCACTGTCAGATTCGAGAGAGTCGAAATCGAGTGCTCATGGTGGTCGGAACAATTTTAAATCGCTCTAAATATAAAATTAGTTTTAATTAAAGGGAGTTGTTTTTCTTTAAATGTAGCGCAAACCACTACATTATTGGTGACCCCGACGTGATCGTTAAAGCGTCATATTAACGGCACCCCCGACGGTTTCATTAAAGTCACATTATTGCTGACTCCGACCGTTCCGTTAAAGCATCACATTATTGGTACCCGCATCATACTATTGGCGACCCAATTTATGATTCCAATCGCGATTTTCAATTCCAATTCACTTCCACCACCACCGCGCATTTTTTTCTTTATTCCCCTCACGCCATCATGCCTGACCCGCCGGACCAATCACAGCAAGCGCAGAACATCCGACCCACACTGCCGAGTGGTCTCATGTCATCAAGTGAGGTTAGGGCGCCGCCTTTCTGTGCTGAAAGACCAGCACTCTGGTTCGCCCAGTTAGAGGCTCAGTTTACCCTCCGCGGAATCCTATCCGAGACACAAAAATTCTTCCGGACAGTTCCACTGATCGACACGCGGTATGCAGCAGAGGTAGAAGACATCATCGTCCAACCACCGGTACTCAACCCGTACCAGGCTCTTAAGACAGTAATCATCACACGTTTTTCTAAGTCGAAGGAAGCTAAATTGATTCAGCTCTTGGACGGAGAAAAACTAGGAGACCGCACCCCATCCCAACACCTGCGTCATCTAAGAAGTTTAGTTCCAGACATCGACGAAACAGTGTTAAAAACTCGTTGGCTATCCCATTTGCCAAAGGAGACTCGGGCTTGCTTGGCAATCCAAAAATCCGCTACGCTCGCAGAACTAGCCGAACAAGCAGATATTCTCCACGAGGTTTATTCACCACACTATTTAGCAGCAGTCACAACGAATGACGTCAGTAAGCAGATAGCCGATTTGACCAAACAAGTGGAAGCACTTACATCGACACTATCCACCACACAAACGTCACACCGTCGACTGACAGATGGCAAACGTCAAAATAGAACCAGGTCGCGCAGCAGACACGAGGATCGTGTGTCATCAAATGCAAATTTCATCTGCTGGTATCACGCAAAATTCAACAAGGATGCAAAGAAGTGCCTTCCTGGGTGCAAATTCCAGGAAAACTCCAACGAGAGTCGCTAGCGGCAGTAAACGATTCTCGCTCTTCTTCCTGCCGCCTCTTTGTCACCGATGCCCAAACCAAGGACAAATTATTGGTTGACACTGGATCGGATGTGTCAGTCTACCCTTCTGGGAAGATGCGCGACTCTGTGATAGCCCTCAATTACAAGTTAATCGCTGCGAATGGCTCGCCGATAAACACCTTCGGCGCAGTCAATATTACGCTTAATCTGGGCCTGCGCAGAGCTCTCACCTGGCGATTCATTGTGGCCAACATCTCTACTCCCATCATTGGAGCCGACCTGCTGAGTCATTTTGGCTTACTTGTCGACCTCAAGAAGCAGCGTATCATCGATGGAACAACAGGATGTTCAGCAAAAGGAAAACTATCTCTCGCTCAAGCATGTTCCATCCGAGTTCCACCAGCAGTCACTGATGAGCCGTATGCGACACTTTTAAACCAGTTTCGAAGCATCACTCAACCAGGACAGCCAGCACAATCGCATCAGTACTCAACGCTGCACCATATCAAAACCAAAGCAGGACCGCCAGTTTCCACCAAAGCTAGGAGACTCGCACCGGACCGTCTCAAAATCGCCAAGGCTGAGTTCGAGAAGATGGTTGCTCTTGGCATCGCTCGCCGATCCAGCAGTCCATGGTCGTCCCCTCTTCATCTCGCACCCAAAAAATCTGGTGAGTGGCGTCCCTGCGGGGATTACAGACGCTTAAATGATCTCACCATTCCAGATTACTACCCAGTGCGTTATCTAGACGACTTTGCTGCCGATCTGCACAAGAAAAAAATTTTCTCAACCATCGACTTAGTCCGTGCATTCAACCAGATACCAGTCGCGCCCGAAGACATCCAGAAGACGGCGATCATCACTCCGTTCGGACTTTACGAGTTCCCATTCATGACGTTTGGCTTGCGGAACGCGGCACAAACGTTTCAACGTTTCATGGATGAGGTGACTCGGGATCTCCCTTTCGTCTTCACGTACATTGACGATTTGGTTTCTGCGCATGGAATATCTCCCCCGCCAGAGAGAGTGTCCGCAATTATGGATTTTCCGATACCCAAGACAGTCAAACAGCTCCTTGCCTTTTTGGGCACTGTCAATTTTTTATGCCTCTCAGCTTCTCGGACCACTCAACAACAAACTGGCAGGACCAAATGTGAAGGCTTCTCAGCTGCAAGCAGGCGCTCGCAAACTCGGCGCTACTTGCGCACCCTGACATCAATGCCGAGTGGGCAGTTTTCACCGACGCATGGGAGCAAGCCATTGGGGACCTGCATTGCGATTGATCGGGAAACTACTGACTGCCCAAAACTTGGCTTGGGCCAGTAGCGCAACAATCAAGTTCGTGATGAAGTGCTTACTTTACCTCCTAGTGGTGGTCCCCGGGCAACTATACGTATAAACCCTTATACGTATAGGCCAAAATTGTAAGTGCGGGTTGTCTAGGGCCTTGATTCTAGGCTAGGTAACGTGGGCCAGCAACCTGCGTTACTGAAACCAGCTCGCTACTGAAACCGACACTATGCCTCGGATAAGGACTGATCACATGTTGACGACTTTTGGCTATTGTACCCGGACAAAGATAGGTTTCTGGAATGTAAAGACGCTCCTCGACTCGGGAAGAGAAGGTCCTTACAATGCCAGATTCCTCCAACTGGAAAAGGAATTCATGCGATATAAACTGGACATTTTGGGGGTAAGTGAAGTAAGATGGTTAGAAGCGGGCGAGTACCAGTCTCCAACGCGTAACACTGTACTACTCTATTCTGGAAGACCATCCGGAAGTCCGCGGGAATATGGAGTCGGACTACTGCTAACAACAACAGCACGCAAGGGCCTGATTTCCTGGCAGCCTCATGGTGATAGGATTTTGACGGCCAGATTCCGGACTAGAGTACGACGCGTCACCATCATACAGTGTTACGCCCCAACGAATAGTTCGTCTGAGGACGAAAAGGAGAGCTTCTACAATCTCTTAAGCGCCGTCTTCAACACAACACCAAATGGAGACATTGTCATAGTGATGGGGGATTTGAATGCCAAGGTAGGCAGCGACAACGAAGGGCTCAAGCATGTAATCGGGAAGCATGGACTAGGCAACCGCAATGACAACGGCGAAAGGTTTGTGGATTTCTGCAATGCCAACCGCCTTGTGATAGGTGGCACCATGTTTGAGCACAAGACCTGCCACAAAGTCAGCTGGGTTTCCAATGACAGGCAAGCAACCTCCAACCAAATTGACCATTTTGCTATCAGCCGCCGCTTTAGAAGTAGTCTCCTGGACGTCCGAAACAGACGAGGGGCAGATGTGGGGATAGTACGTGATCACCATCTTATGATAGCTACTCTCCAACTACGCACTGCTGCAGTTCGAAGATCCCACGACAACACAAGAATGCCCAGGTTCAACATCGATAGACTTAGTGATCCCTCAGTGCGCCAACAATTAAGGGAGCACTTTTCGCAAGGTGTGGAAGCAATCAGCAGCTCAATGCCCGCAACCATCCAAGACCATTGGTGTGCTGTGAAAAATGTTTTTACATCTGGTGCTGAAAGAATTGTCGGTCGATCGCAGGGTAGACATAGGGCGTGGCTTTCCGAGGATACCTGGAGACGGATTGACGAACGAAAACAGCTAAAAGCTCGCGTTGCAGCTACCCCAGCAGCAGGGAGAAGCGAGCTAGAGTCCCTATATCGCATGAAGATGAGAGAAGTTCAGCGTAGCGTACGACGTGACAAGCGCAACTACATCAACGCGCTGGCTACAGAAGCAGAAGAAGCTGCACGGAGGTGCGACAGCAGGACTGTCTACAGAATCACGAAAGAGCTGACAGGTGGTCGCAGCTCCAGCCAATACCTAGTGAAAAGCCTAGACGGCTCCTTGCTCATTTCGGATGAGGACCAGCTCAAGAGATGGAAAGAGCATTTTGCTACGGTTTTGAACCGTGTATTCGCTAGCGATATGCTCCCAAATCAGACTGAGATGCCCGAGGTGAGAAGTTCCCGAATACGCACCACGACTCCCAGTAAAGATGAGATCATTACCGCGATCAAGGCACTCAAAACCAACAAGGCGGTAGGACTTGACGGTATTCCAGCAGAGCTCTTACGAGCAACGCCAACAACATCGGCTGAGCTTCTGCTTCCACTTATAGATAGAGCTTGGGAATATATTTTTCACACAAATGGAAGGGACCTACAGTTTAGTGCCGTATCCGAACGGCGATTTGAGAAGCTTTTTCGTGACAACAATACTCTCGGATGTTTGTCAGACGCTCGCGAGAGGTGGGACCGTGAAAAAACTTTTTGGTGTTTTTCTGGGATTCGAATTCGGAACCTCACGTGCAGTGATCCGACACACTAACCACTTACGCCACGTCGCTTACAGAGTGCATGAGGTTATATGAATACAAAAGCGTTTTCACTTAGCTGAGGCCTACCAACTCCTTCTCTCAACCTCGATGCGGTGACAGCTGAGTGCCTAGTACCTTAATCCAAGAAATGGGTAACAACTCCGTTTGGAGGATTCTCGGCGGCAGCAGATGAGAGAGGGGGGAAGTCTGTTTTCTCACTAGAGCACTCAAAACTAGTGATGCATTTAGGAGTTATCAGTTCCCGGCGAAAAGGATTAACTACTGGAAATAGATGCACCAACCCACATATCCGATGATTCGGAAAATTTTGGACGTAGGTCTGTTCCTTTACTTTTTGGGCAAAAAGTAGTAAAAGAGAAATCATCAACCTTAAGAGTAAAATTCTCTCTCAAAGAGAGAAGCTACAAAAAAAGTAAAGGCACGCGTTTAACCACAAAAGTTGCAACAAACGAAATGTCATAAACATATGTGAAGCAAAAGTAAACATAGTGGTCCCCAGCGATGACTATCCACCTTGTCGCGGTGCTGGGGCTTAAGTTGGGCTGAAGGTTTTCTGCGGAGACGTGTCGGCGAGTGCCGGACTCCTAGACTACCTGAGGTCCAAAAAACCAAGAGATAGTCTCCCTAATTCTACCGGTGGTGTGAGCGTTTTTAAAACCGTGCCGAAAGATGAAAGGTTGGGGGGATACATAAAACCAACCACTAACGAGCTCTCACAGATGCCCTGGCGAGGTCTGTGTATAGTGAATGCCTTACCCCGGCATGGCTGCTCTGGCGGGGCGAACTACAATTTCCGACCTTACTCGTGGGAACAAAAATGAACCAAAAAAATAAAACAACAAAACAACAACAACAGACACCAGTCCGGAAGCTGACACGCTACCCGTGGGCGTACCGGTACTGGCCGAGCTGCAGCCACCATCGGCAGCTAGCTGAGGAAGAGGAGATCTCTATGGAGATGGAGGAGCGGCTTTTAGCAGATCCATCCGAGGGTCCCCGGAAACCGAAGGAGGGGAAGAAGGTCTCTCCAGGCCAGATAAGACGGCGGTTGTTCCGTAGAGCAACGCATGTCAAGTCGGTGCTGGACGCAAAAGATCCCTCTTCCCTCTCTGAGAAGGAAAAGAACTCCCTGGCCTGGGCTATTGATACAATAGCAAAGGACGCTCTGACGAGGCCTGCGCCTAAACAGAGCGTTGCTGAAACCAAGGCCAGCCGTAAGGTCGCTGCCCCTAAGGCAAACCTTGGCGGGAAAGGAGAAACCACAAATATGAAAACCAGCAAGACCGCTGCCGCTAAGGCAGGTCCTGCTGGGGCTCAGCCAGAAACGTCGAGGGCCGCTGAACATCGTCGTAGGATGGCCGAGACCAGGCGGGAGGAGTTTGTGTCAAAGAGGCTTAGGTCTTCGGAGGACACAAAAAATCCCCCCAAAAGGTCGAAGGCTGATACGGGGATGCTCTTCAGCGGGGCGATTCGAAGTTCACTGCAGCTAGCTGTGGTGGATTTCGGAAAACCTAGTGGCCAGTATTCCCAAGAATGCGGTCAGATGATTGAGAAGGCCTTAGCTGGAGCAATCTTCGACCGTATTCGAAAGAATACCGGCGGAACTGCACCCACATTCGGGAGAGCGAAGTGGCATCGTGGGGTCATTATGATAGACTGCAAGGATCAGTTATCGCTTGACTTCGTGAAGGCCACGGTTCGCGGTTTTAAACTCTGGGAGGGGGCTGCATTGCGAGCGGTACCCCCAGAGGAGATACCCACCATGCCCAAGGGAAGGCTCTGTGTTCCTGACTGGGGTGTGGACAAAACAGAGATCCTCGGCTTCCTAAAAGCCCAGAACCCTTCTACTGATATGAAGGGCTGGAAGGTCGTCGGGGAGGAAGAGGCGAAGAATGGGACCAAGGGATTCATCATTCTTATGAATGAACCCCCGGCCTCACTTCTGGCAGACAAGCAGTTGAGGTTGTGCTATGGAGCGGGAGAGGTAACTCTAAAGCTCCTAAAGCGGACTCAACGTGCGGAGAACGCTAGGGAAGTTGAGATTGCGACAACCGATGCAGGTAGTGCAAATCAATCTTCATCATAGTGTGGTCGCCTCCGACAACTTGAAGCTGCTCCTCATGGAGGAGCAGCTGGATATGGCCCTAATCCAGGAACCGTGGATTCATAACAATCGCGTGATGCGATTAGAGTCAAAAAACTATAATGTATATTATAGAAGCGACGCTGGCAAGGTTAGGACGTGTATCATGGCCAAAAAGAGTTTAAACATACTAATGTAATCTCATTTCAGCTCCGGCGACTTGACAGTGGTAAACGTGAGAGGGGTGAATGGAAACTGCACGATGGCGTCTGCGTACCTACCCTACGATGACGGCATCAATGTCCCCTCGGAAAATCTGAGGTCGGTCATATCAGCGTCTCAAAAAGGTGAGACAAACTTAGTCTTGGGATGTGATGCCAACGCCCACCATACTCTGTGGGGTAGCACCGACATCAATGCTAAAGGCGAAGTTTTGTTTAATTATATTCTTGAAACCAATCTTGTTATTTGTAATAGAGGCAATGACCCTACCTTTGTAACGTCTAATAGAAGGGAAGTCTTGGATATAACTTTTATTTCTGGCCAGAGCTCTGTTGAAGTTGTTAACTGGAGAGTCTCCAACAGGGCGTCACTATCTGACCACTGTTGGATACTCTTCAAGCTACAACTTACTACTCATGGCAGTGGGACTTTCAGAAATCCGCGTAGGGCCAACTACTGGTCAAAATTCAAGAGAGAACTGAGGAAATCAGTGTATCACCTCACTGAGGACCTCGACTCGACTGAAGCAGTTGACAATGCAGTCGATGCATTGACTGGTTGCCTTACGCGATCCTTCGAGAAGTCCTGTCCGGTTAGTAGGCTTAGCGGTAAAAGGCGTCCACCATGGTGGAACGATAAAATAGCGGAACTCATTCGTATTTCAAGAGTAGGGTGGAACCTCGCTAAGGAGGGGGTCGTCGAGTGGTCCACCTATAAAGAAAGCGTGAAGCTCCTCAAGAAAGAGATTAGGTTCGCAAAGAAGAACTCTTGGAGGTCTTTTTGCGTATCTATAGAATCAACAAACGAAGCGTCCCGCCTAAGGAAGGTCCTGGCCAAGACACCAACGCCGGAATCCAATATCAGGAAAAGCGATGGCACCTGGGCAGAATCAAACGAGGAAACGCTGGATATGCTACTGAGTACTCACTTTCCTGGATGTACATCAATCTCTGGAGATGATCTAACCATTCCAGAGACGACATCGGAAATAAGTGCGGAAGAGGTGGGTTATATTGTTATGCCTGCGACATAAAATGTTAAAAAAAACTCTCACACGCGGGCTGGATTATGGTTGGGCTTTTACCTCCAGTATTACCGTTGTGTATTTATGAACCGTATGCAATGAACCACTGTATGTTCTATATGGAAAACCGGCGAAACAACAATTGGATGTTGTATATGGAAAACCGCCGAAACAACAATTGGATGTTGTATATGGAAAACCGCCCAACCAACAATTGTGAAATGACCAACGAAGAGAAGATAAAAAAAAATGAAAAACAAAGATTAAGTTTTAATAACTTCATTCTAGTGTATTCGGTAGATGTCAGAATTAAACTAATTTAATTTTCTATCACTTACATCTACTTATCAACTAATTTGTGCTGACGGTCGTCGTCGGTGATGTCGATCGCCAGCGGTGAAACATTACCCCTCAATATTTGTGGGAAAGTAATTTTTCCGTCGGGCACGTTTTGCTTCATCATCATTGTACCTGTATGTTACCTTTGTCTGGCACGTTTTGCTGCATCAGCATTGCACCAGCATAACACCTCCTTCCTTAAGAAGTTTATGGGTACCTTACCCTTAAACTAGGCTCTGTGCGTTGCATAACAATTTCTTCTGATGATGTCGACGATGCTCTCTTGATCTCTGGCAACTTCTCGACGTATTTCTTATTTTTTCTGTTAAAACATTTGTTAAAGATTGATAACGTAGTTCGACCGCCAGAATTACAGGCACATTTGTATGCGAAAATAGATCCTATGATGACTATTGTAACGCCTCCAATACTAGCAATTATACTTCCTGATCGTTCCGGGATTGTATCCAGAACGTTTTCCCAGAAATGCTTTTGATTTTGGATGTCGATGGATAGGTCATTCAGCTCTTCAATATTTCGTACTTTAATTTTATTAATTGGTTTTACATCTAATTGAACCTTATTTAATTTTACATTTATACAACAATCTTCTAGATTATTTAATGCATATCTGTCCTTAAGATTAATTTCTTTTGCTTTAACCAATGTTCTAATGCTAGTTTCTACCGTCTCGAATTTACAATTTTCGCTTAAAACTAATATTCCTACATTTGCTAGAGTGCCTTCTTTTTTTTCTTTATAACAATTGCAATGGTATTTTGTTTCTTCCGTAACAGTAAATAAAAACATATTTTCCTTAATTTTATAAAACATTTCAATTTTTGAGTTAATCGTTTTTAAAATACAATTATTTGCCTTGTTTCGCATGAATACGTTTATTTCACAATTGCTATAATCTAATGTACTTTTAAATAACTGGGACTTACAAACATATGTTTTATTTATTTCCTTACAATCTTCGATATTATTTTTCAAGTTATAAGATTCTTTATCTTTACTTATAGTTATAAATTTATTAGTTACATCAATTAACACAAGACCATTCGTAATAATTTTTGGTACAGATATTATTTCATATAAATCAAATTGCTCTTCAGTTACAAGTGGAATTTGCAATAATACAATAATGTTATTATCCTTAGCATAGGCTTGAATTTCTATTTCTTTCATTATATAGGCATAATTTTCTATATTTGGTTCGAAAATGAGAGAGTTTTCTAGATGCAGTTTATTCAATTCTTCTAATAATTTCATTGGCTCTATGATTCTAGGGTGCAGAACGCCATTTTGTATGAACAGTATGCTATCGATAATTTGTTCTATTTCTAATTCTATCTGGGTAATTTTAAAATTAACTTTGTTCACTATTTCATTGAAATAAGATTGAATTGAATTGCTCTGCTCGAGGTTTCTTTCTTCAACTTTGATCAAATTAATAGAATTGATTATGTCATTTATTTTATTGGCTGTTATGTTTTGAAGTGTACCTACATCGATAACCTGCTTACCTAATCTTGACATAAGCTTCACATTTTCCTCCATACCGTTTTTAATCCTAACTTCATTTCCTTTAATTGTGTTCATGGCTTCTGAATAATAATTGGCATCTTCGTTATCCATTGTCCCAAATAACGTTTTGAATCCAGTACCTATCAGGTTTACTAGTCCTCTACGTACTCGAACCTGCTTGCCCATTAGATTGTATATTATATAAACTTTATGTTCAATTTTAAGCAAATTATTTCGAACCATCTGTTGATATTTCTTACAATTGTCTATATGGCTTACACATGCTTCATTTATCGTATTTATTATATTCCTAATATTATCTATGTAATCATTTAATTCTCCTATATCGATTTTATTGACTAAAGTTAGCTTACTCCCTATTTCTCTAACTTGTCCTTTGTGGTTAAAATATAGTCCGCTATTGTCATTTAGTTTCCTGATTTCGATGTTCCCGGCCGTGGACTTGAGGAACCAGATGATCCTGCAAAGTACGGTCGAATGTTAGCTTTGTTATATTTTTGCTTCTTATTTGGTAACTTAGCGATAACATAATCCGCATGTACTTCTAATATTTCAAATGGACCTTTAAACCTACTTTCTAATTTTCCTTTGACTACATTCCTAACTAAGATCTTATGTCCTACTTTATATTCAATTGGTCTTCCTATTTTCTGGTCATATCTTACCTTAGACTTTTCTTTTGATTTCAATGTATTTTCTATTGCCTTAGAACTAGTCTGAATTAACTTCGCTTGCAATTCGTCTAAATAATCAAACATGGTTTTCTCGCAAAGATCTTCTATTTCACTTGGTTGATTGCCTATGTTTCCAAAAACTAATTCGTATGGTGTATAACCCGTAGTACTGTGTCTAGTTGTATTATAACAAAAGCTAGCATAAGGCATCCGTTCATCCCAATCTTCCATGTTGTCTATTTCTCTACCTGTTGTCTTTAGATATTCAGTTAGTCGGCAATGTGCTCTTTCAACTGCCCCGTTTGCCTGTGGATAAGCAACACTCGTAGTTATATGTTTCATGTTCAATATCTTACACATACTTTCGAATAGTTCATTGCAGAACTCGTTACCATTATCAGTTAAAATGATCTTTGGTAATCCGAAAATAATAATTTGGCCACTGTCCCCATTTCTTTGTTTTTAAGTGGTATGAATTCGATGAACTTTGACAAGTCATCCTGAATGGTGAGACCAAATTTAAACCCATTGTTGGTAACCTTGAGTGGACCTATCAAGTCCATTGATACCTTTTCTAGTGCCTTTTCAGATGTTGTGACTATCTTCATAGGATTCCTAGTTGGTTTCCTAATTACCTTTTCCAGCTGACAATGTTCGCAATTCTTGACGTACTCCTCCACGTCTTTCTGCATACACTTCCAATAGTATTTCTTCTTTAATTTTTCATATGTTGCTTTTTGTCCTGCGTGACCTCCTAAGAGATCATTATGATTTTCTTTCAATATTTTCTTTCTTTCATCTAGATCATTGACCTCCCTACTATGACTTTGTTTATTATTTTCGTCTCTTGGTACATCTAAAATTTCCTGATCTTCAGAAATGCCTTGGTTCCTATCTTCATTTGCTAGACCTCGTATCATTTCCTCAATTATTTCATCTACTTCTCCTAATGATTGATTTCTTTCATCTGGATTGTCATCCTCTCTTTGTTCTAACATCCTCACATTCCTTGATAGTTCATCTGCAACGACATTTTCACTACCCTTTTTGTATCTGATTTCATACTCAAACTCCTCAAGTTTAAGTCTCCATCTCACTAAACGCGATCCGGGATCTTTAACATTAAAGAGCCAAGTTAACGGCCTATGATCCGTCTGAACAACAAATTTTCTCCCATATATGTATGGCCTGAACTGTTTCGTGGCCCAAACTATGGCCAAGCACTCCTTTTCAGTAGTGCTGTAATTTTGTTCAGCCTTATTTAATGTCCTACTGACATACTGAATTGGCAAATCTTTTGCACCATGCTGTTGACTGAGAACAGCCCCGATGCCCTTGTTTGACGCATCTGTCGTAATTATAAAGGTTTTCTCAAAATCAGGATATTGTAGGACTGGAAATGTTGTTATTGCCTTTTTTAGTTTCTCAAATGACTCCTGTTGTTCCCTACCCCAACTAAATGAAACATCTTTCTTTAATAATGCATTAAGAGGTTCTGCTATCTTGCTAAAGTTCTGAATGAATTTACGGTAGTAACCTACCATACCTAGGAACGATTTAATTCCCTTTTGATTTTGAGGAGCCTGCATTTTAACTATTCCCTCTATTTTCCTAGGATCAGGTTTAACTCCTTGATCCGTGTCCCAGATACTGAACTTCTTTGCGGAGAAATTCGCACTTATCTGGCTGTAATTTAAGGTTTGCAGCCCTAATTTGATCGAGTACTTCAATCAACTTTTCATTGTGTTCATCAAGGCTTTGACCATAAATGACTATGTCGTCAAGGTAGACAAAACATTTGATGCCTTGTAACCCAGCCAACACGGTGTTCATTAATCGCTGAAAACATGCCGGAGCATTTTTCAGTCCGAAAGGCATTCGGGTATATTCGAAATGCCCATAAGGCGTGCTAAACGCCGTTTTCTCAATATCTCTTTCCTCAACTGGGATTTAATGGAACCCCGAAGTCAGGTCAAGAGTTGAAAAGTATCTTGCCTTCCCCAATTGGTCAAGTATTTCTGTAATATTGGGGAGGGGATAGTTATCCGCAATCGTTAACTCATTGAGTTTGCGATAATCTATCACCATCCGCCACTTCTTTTTGCCACTAGCATCTACCTTCTTTGGAACGATCCAAAGAGGAGAGCTCCATGGTGAACTGCTACTTCTGATGACTCCTTCCTTTTCTAACTTTTCTATCTGGTTGCGCACTTCTTCCTCGTGTACCTTTGGATATCGGTACGTTTTAGTAAACACTGGTTGCGCCCCTTCTAATGTCCTAATTTGATGCTTTGCCGCATGAGTTTTTGTGAGTTTTTCCTCTTTTATGCTGAATACGTCACTGTAGTCCCTAATAATGTTTAGTATACTATCCTTCTCCTCCTTATTCATGTGTTCGCTTCTTATATTTCCTGTTACCCCACAAATTCTCTGTTTCCTGATCTCAAAATCTTCTAAATTCCTTCCTACAATTCGGATTTGACTAATGTTGAAATCCTCTTCCGTTGTATTAATGATCGTGGCTAAACACTTCCCAGATTTGTTTTTAGTTATGCATTCTGGGATGATTATCCCTTCCTTAATCTGCTGTCTTGGAACGACTATGTCTTCTTTAAGTTCCATGCCATTTTCGATATTGATTACTCTAAACACTTCGGTTCTTTGTTTCAAATATTTTTCCTCGCTCATATATCTTAAAGTTATTTCATCCTGTCTATTTCTAATAATTCCTTCCTTATAATGGATTGAGTAACCTCCTTCCTTAAGAAAGTGGCTACCCAAAATGCCGTCATAATCTCCGAGTAAACCGTTTTCTATTACTTGCATATCTACCTCACGATTCTGAATACGTCCCTTATTATTTGGGAATAAACTGATATTCTTGGTTACTTTGCCTATAGTTTCTTGCAACTTACTTCCTAGTCCCTTAAATTTAACTGTTCTTTTCATATCTACTTCGCGTTTAAATACGTGTTTGGCACAGATAAGTGATATCTCGGCTCCAGTGTCGATGATCATTCTTTTTATTTCGTTATCAATTAAAACGTTTACGTGTGGACTTTCCGAATTACCGATCTGGTTTAATACAGTTAAATTCCTAACATCAGATTCATTTTTAAATTCTCTTTTACTAAATTTTGAGCTTGTTGCCTGACTATTAAAACCTGTTCCTTGGCTACTTGAATTTATTCCTTTTTGGTTTGCTTTTCCATGATCTCTTCTAGGCAACCGACAATTTCTAGCAATGTGGCCTGGCTTGCCACAGTTGAAACATTTTGTTTCAGTAAAATTAATTCTTGATAAATTCCTATTTGAATAATCTTTATTAATGTTGGTCCTAAACAAATTAATGCGTTGCTCTTCCTCTTTAGCGTAGCGGCTTGCTTCCGCTAAGTCTTTCGGTTTCTGTGTCACAATTATATACTGTTAAAGTTTCGCTTTTTATATATGCAATTTGACCTTTCTGTTCCTCTTCCTTTACCTCACCTAAAGTTTCAACTCTTTGGGTATACAACGAGACCGATTCATTTCTACCCTGGTGAATGCTTATCAGTTCACGGTGTAGCTGAAGACTGCTGTGCGGTTCCCTAAAGATACCGCTAAGTTCGACCTTCAACGTTTCCCAGTCTTTAATATCTTTGTTCATTAAAATAGTCGTGGCATTTCCACGAATTCTTGTTTTAATGAATTTAAAAAGAATGGTTTTTTGAGATGCGGTTGGCAAACCTATGGCATCATTGCATGCATCAATGAACCCAAAAACTTCTTCACTGTTACTATTAAAAGTAGGAATGAACGAAGTTAATACGTTAATCGGCACCTCAGACGCGGGCTGGATTATGGTTGGGCTTTTACCTCCAGTATTACCGTTGTGTATTTATGAACCGTATGTAATGAACCACTGTATGTTCTATATGGAAAACCGGCGAAACAACAATTGGATGTTGTATATGGAAAACCGCCGAAACAACAATTGGATGTTGTATATGGAAAACCGCCGAACCAACAATTGTGAAATGACCAACGAAGAGAAGATAAAAAAATTGAAAAACAAAGATTAAGTTTTAATAACTTTATTCTAGTGTATTCGGTAGAGGTCAGAATTAAACTCATTTAATTTTCTATCACTTACATCTACTTATCAACTAATTTGTGCTGACGGTCGTCGTCGGTGGTGTCGATCGCCAGCGGTGAAACATTACCCCTCAATATTTGTGGGAAAGTAATTTTTTCCGTCGGGCACGTTTTGCTTCATCATCATTGTACCTGTATGACACCTTTGTCTGGCACGTTTTGCTGCATCAGCATTGCACCAGCATAACAATATAATAGATGATGACAAGAAGGCGTATGCAATTAAATCATTTGATCCATATAAGGCACCAGGAATGGATAACATTCGACCTGTGATGCTGCAAGAGTCAGTGGATATTGCTATTCCATTGCTCAAACGTATCTTCACAGGATGCCTTAAGCTAGGTTATGTTCCTAAAGCATGGCGGGAGGTGCGCATTGTTTTCATTCCCAAAGCGGGAAAAGCGAGCTATACAAACGCAAAAGACCTGAGAGCTATCAGTCTATCGTCGTTTTTGCTGAAAACTTTGGAACGTTTGATAGATGTATATATAAGAGGTGTGATCGGCGATGATTACCTATCTAAATCACAACACGCGTACATCTGCGGCAGATCGGTAGACACGGCCCTCCACCGGGTCGTATCGAGCATAGAAAGATCCCTCCACTTCAAGGAGTTCACTCTTGGGCCGTTCCTGGACATTGAAGGAGCGTTCAACAACGTAAGCTCTAACGCAATCCTGAGCAGTCTATACAGAGCACATGTCAGCACCGGCCTCTGCAACTGGATTGCGCAGATGCTTCAATCAAGGATAATATCTTCAACGCAAGGAGATGTAACCATCCGGAGAAGGGTCTGCAGAGGAACACCCCAAGGTGGAGTCTTGTCCCCGCTAATATGGCTCCTTGTGGTGGATGAGATCTTGGTAACACTGAAGGAAAACGGCTTCAACGTGACGGCCTATGCGGACGATGTCGTTATCCTGGTTTCGGAAAAATTTCCTCCAGTCCTAAGTGAAAGGCTCAATTTCGCGCTACAACTAGTGGACAACTGGGTCAACAGCAAAGGGCTGGGAGTGAATCCTTCAAAGACGGAGGTAGTTCTCTTCACTAAGAGGAGATCAATCCCTACCTTCAGACCCCCAAATATTGGTGGCACTGAACTAAGTATCTCAAGTTCAGCTCGGTATCTGGTCGTAGTTTTAGATTCCAAACTTAACTGGAAGGAAAATATCGCGTTAAAAAAGCAAGCGTAGCTTTCTACTCCTGCAAAAAGGCTTTCAGCAATACGTGGGGCTTCAAACCGGCTGTGGTGTACTGGATATACACGGCGGTTGTAAGACCCATTCTCACATATGGCTCACTAGTATGGTGGACGGCACTTGAGAGGCAATACCTGCTTTCAAACCTCACCAAAATCCAGAGGGCGGCGTGCATCGGTGTCATGGGATCAATAAGAACAACACCAAAGGCGGCAATGGAAACCATGCTTAGTTTCATTCCGCTTGACATATACTGCAGCAGTTTGGCGGCTAAAACCGCTGTAAGACTGAGAGAAGGCCGGTTGTGGTCATCAAGCCTTTACGGCCATGCCTCCATTCTGTCCCGATGGGGGATAACCAGCGGTTTGACGGGAACTGATCACATGAATCCGACGGTAGCATTCGAAAGGAGATTCGCTACAAGAATTCCCGATAGAATATACTGGAAGAATCCTAGAACCATGAAGAAAAAGGAGTTGGCTCTCTATACCGACGGTTCTAAGATGGACGTTGGCACGGGAGTCGGAGTTTATTGTGAGGCCCTAGGAATAAACCGCTCCTTTAGAATAAACGACTACTGCAGCGTCTTCCAGGCCGAGGTCGCAGCCATTATACAGGCTGCGGAATTTATAGGCGAGAGTAATATCGTTGGCAAAACGATCACTGTCTATATAGACAGCCAGGCAGCCGTTAAGGCTCTGGACTCTATCGTAGTTAGGTCGATGCTCGTGAGAAGCTGTAAATCACTCTTAAACGAGATATCCAGAGCCAATGAGGTGACCCTCTGCTGGGTACCAGGGCATATGGATATCGAAGGTAACGAAAGGGCTGACGAGCTTGCTAGGAAAGGGTCGGCGCTGCACTTATCGCGGGCCCTCCCCTCTATAGCAATCCCGATCAGCTCCTTGCAGAAAAAAATAGAGGATGAAGCCACCGGTCGAGCAAACAGACGATGGGTTCATCTGGAAACATGCGCTACGGCCAGGGCGCTATGTCCGGCCTACAGCAAGAAGAGATCAACCTCTCTGATGACGCACGGGTCATTTCTGGCATAATTACCGGACATTGTGCCATTGGCGTTCACGCGGAACGACTCGGTGTGCTGCATAATGACTATTGCAGAAGCTGCAGGGACGAAGAAGAAATTGAATCTGTTCGTCACCTGTTGTGTGACTGTCCTGCCCTATCCGTCAGAAGAATGAGGACTCTTGGTAGTTACTTCTTCTCGGAGCTGGAGGACTTGGGTAGTGTTGAACTAGCGGACCTCCTGAGATTCATATCACTTTCTGGGTGGTTCTAACGGCGGATTTTCTTTACAGCGTTTCCAGGGTTAAATGATTGGGCATAATGGACCCGTACTGTTGGTCTGCGTAAGCAGTGACTCCTTGTCACAAGGCACCCATCTACCTAACCTAACCTAAACATAGTGGTGTTCTGCGAGTATTTTTTTTAAGTGTGAATAATTTTATTTTAGTTTTATTTAAAGACAAGTTTTGTTTTAAGACAATGAGTGCAGATAAAGATAATTTACTCAAATTAGTTTCGCTGTTAGCAGATTCATCGAGCGATTCAGAAAGTGATACCGAGTTGTATAGGCTTTTCGATGATGGGTCTGAAAATGTAGATGAATTGCTGCTAAGTGAACTTCTCGAATCGAGTGAAAGAAAAAAACGACACTGCATACAAAATTATGTTGAAGAGATTGTTCCTTCTTACACAGAAGATGAATTCCGGCGTCATTTTCGCATTTCCAAGGGGCTCTTTGAAAGCCTTTGCGACAAGTTTGAGAACTCAACACTATTTACGAATCTCCGTGCTGATAAGCGATTAACACCGGCCAAAAATATTGCTATATTCCTATGGTTCGTTGGACACGAAGCTTGCACCTACCGGGATTTACCAGATCGTTTTGATCTTTCCTTGTCCTCAGCGTGACGGATAGTTAATAGCAGTCACCATGTTCATTAGCAGTCTGAGTAGCGATGTCATTAAATGGCCTACCGATGAGGGGAAGCAGCAAACATCAGACTTCTTCAGAAATAAAGCTGGAATTCCGAAAGCAATAGGTAATGTTTTATTCTATCTTTTGCACGTATTATTTTTAAGTAATAGTTTTTCTTTAAGGTTGCATTGATGGTACCCATATTGTAATTGATCCTCCTAACAAATGCAAGGACGACTATATCGACAGAAAAGGGCTGACAAGTCTCTGTTTGCAAGCCATTTGTAACGAGCAAAGGAAATTTTTAAATATATTTGTTGGATTTCCAGAATCCTCACACGATAGCTGGGTCCTTCAAAATTCACCAATATTCGTTAAACTACCAGCAGTTTGTGGAGGTAATAATATATTTTATAATATTTAAAGATATTCAAATAATAGTCACTTTTTAGATTATTACATACTAGGCGATTCTGCCTACCCCTGTACGAAACACCTTGTAACCCCATACAGGGATAATGGGCACCTAACGTCAAGTCAAAAAGAGTTTTACATCAAATTGAGTTCATGTCGAGTCAGCATAGAACACTCTTTTGGAATTTTGAAGCAACGATTTCGGCAACTGTACTATTGTAAACTCAGGGGTGGTAAAAAACGATGCCACTTCATAAGAGCTGGTTGCGTGTTGCATAACATAGCAAACGAAGATGATTTGGATTTTACAGAAGAATCCACTCTTGATGATATCTCGGAATCAATGCAGTATAGAGAAAGCTCTAAGGGAAATGCTGTAAGAGATGCAATATATTCGGAAATGCAAATTCAAAACAATTAGAATCAAAAATTAAAGCATTCCAATAAAACTTCAAACTTTTTTCTTCCTTATTCTTTAAAAAAACATAAAACAATTCAATTTGAACACATTCAGGACTTAGGCAAAAAAAGAAATATAAAAAGTAAAAACAAAATAATAAAAATATCTTACAACAATTTTTCAGTCTTTTTGTAAACTTGCTGCTATTTTTTCCAAAAGCATTAGCTTACGTTGAGCTCGTTCATCCCTTATTTTTTTCCGATCTTCTTTGTTCTGCAGAAACGTAACGATTTTCGAGTGATATTCCTCTCGTTCATCTCGAAGCGCGTCAACTATTTACCGGAAGAAATGGTAAGAAGTGTACTTTCTGTCAAAGTCAGCTGTTACTTTATTTGAATGTTTTCATTTAAATTTTGTTTTGGCTTATTTTTCAACTTAATTTATTTTGCTGCTAAAAGAAAAATAAAAAATTAAAAAAAAGGGATTCAAATGAAAGTTGAATGTTCTCCTAACACATTCCAACGCATTCAAATAGGTAAGTGGATCTCTGAAATCAATAAAACGAAGCTTTAAGGTTCAACAAAATATTTTATAGACGAGGAGTACAGACATGAGGTAACGCAGCAGGTTATGCAAAGCCAAGGCCAAGATTTCACCCCCATCGATGAGATAATTGGATCAGAAGTTACCGGTGATACCAGTGGCATAGAAGTCCACCCCGAAAACGATCCTGCCAAGCAAGTGTGGTTGGAAGCACCTACCAAACTACTTCTTTCGGTTTTGGAAGTACTGACCCCTCAAGTAGGGAAGAGCGTTAGACTAAAAAATAAAAAGAAAATGTGGCAGCGGATAAGTGCAAAATTGTTGGAAGCAGGATATGATTTTTCGGAACTTCAGGTGCAAAATAAATACCGCAGCTTGGAAAGGCTGCTGCATTAGCTGCATAATTCCAAAACTGGACGCAATCGGCAGATCTGTCCTCATGAAAGGTAAAGTAATGTAGTGAAAAGTAAAATATTAATATATATTCAACGAACTTCTTACGCATAATTTACTATTTTTCTTATTTAAGTGAGCTGGATAAAATTTTAGGCGAGAAGAGGGGTTTGTATCCAGACTTCGTGCTAGTCCTTCAGATGAGAATGACCTACAACTTCAACCATCGACATCCGGTAATACTGAGGATATTAATTCTTTTTTATTATACCTACATATGTATATAAATGCGTTTTTATATAAAGGTGCATTTTCTGCGACTGAGCAAGAGTCCTGTAGTGGTAGTCCAACTTCTTCTGCGGCCAAAGTAAGAAGACTGAAAGTTACATCATACCATGAAAAAATTCTGCAAATAGTTGACGCGCTTCGAGATGAACGAGAGGAATATCACTCGAAAATCGTTACGTTTCTGCAGAGCAAAGAAGATCGGAAAAAAATAAGGGATGAACGAGCTCAACGTAAGCTAATGCTTTTGGAAAAAATAGCAGCAAGTTTACAAAAAGACTGAAAAATTGTTGTAAGATATTTTTATTATTTTGTTTTTACTTTTTATATTTCTTTTTTTGCCTAAGTCCTGAATGTGTTCAAATTGAATTGTTTTATGTTTTTTTAAAGAATAAGGAAGAAAAAAGTTTGAAGTTTTATTGGAATGCTTTAATTTTTGATTCTAATTGTTTTGAATTTGCATTTTCGAATATATTGCATCTCTTACAGCAATTCCCTTAGAGCTTTCTCTATACTGCATTGATTCCGGGATATCATCAAGAGTGGATTCTTCTGTAAAATCCAAATCATCTTCGTTTGCTATGTTATGCAACACGCAACCAGCTCTTATGAAGTGGCATAGTTTTTTACCACCCCTGAGTTTACAATAGTACAGTTGCCGAAATCGTTGCTTCAAAATTCCAAAAGAGTGTTCTATGCTGACTCGACATGAACTCAATTTGATGTTAAACTCTTTTTGACTTGACGTTAGGTGCCCATTATCCCTGTATGGGGTTACAAGGTGTTTCGTACATAATCTAAAAAGTGACTATTATTTGAATATCTTTAAATATTATAAAATATATTATTACGCATGGTTCCGAAACAACCAAAAGCCTCGGATAAGGATGACTCAACTAATGACGACCACAGCAAACGAAATAAGGACAACGACCTTCGGATCTGTACGTGGAATATTCTGTCCCTTTACAGACCACGTGCAGCCGAACAACTAGCAGAGGCCCTAGACTGCTATAAAGCAGATATTACCGCCATCCAGGAAGTGCGATGGGATGGGCCAGGCAAAAAGAAGATGAAAAACTGTGACATCTACTACGGTGATTGCTACAGAGGCAACAGGCAACGCTTATTCGGATGCGGATTTGTCATACGCGGCAGACTTAGGCAAGAAGTCTTAAGCTTCCGACACGTGAGCGAGCGTATTATGACTATCCGGATCAAGGCTAAATTCGCTAACATAAGCCTAATATGTGTTCATGCCCCCACAGAAGAAAAGGACCCTGCCTCCAAAGAGTGTTTCTACGAGCTCCACGACAAAACATACGAGCAATGTCCTAAATACGACGTTAAGATCGTATTGGGCGATTTTAACGCCAAAATAGGAAAGGAGGACGTCTTCGGTAGGGCAGTCGGTAAGCATAGCCTACACGACACCACGTCTGATAACGGACTAAGGCTAATTGATTTCGCTGTGGAGCGAAATGTCACCATAGCAAGCACATGGTTTCCTCATCTAGATATTCATAAGCAGACATGGCGGTCCAATGATCATGTCACGATCAACCAAATTGATCATATTGCGATCGACGCAAGGCATGCCTCCAGTATTCTGGATGTCCGGACCTTCCGAGCGGCCAACATAGACTCGGATCATTACCTTGTTGTAGCCAAGGTACGAATGCGGATATCCCAATCTGAGCAACAAAGAAGAATTACTGTGAGAAAATTTAACGTCGAAAAGCTACAATCGCAAGAGACCGCCAGACTCTTCGCTGAACGCGTATCCCGAAATCTCTCAATCACCCCTATACCGCCAGCATCAAGTGCCGAAGACCAGTGGCAACGCTGCCAACATGCCATCAGAAACGCCGCGACTGATGTGCTGGTTCTCGCTCGCCCACCACCGCGAAACCCCTGGTTTGACGAAGAATGCCGGCGAGTGCATGCAGCAAAACAAGAGGCATACAAAGCGGCGCTGCAAAGGAAGACGAGAGCTGCTCGTGAGCTCTACGAGCAAAAGAGACGGGAAGAACATCGGCTTCTCCAAAAGAAGAAGAAAGAGCATGAGAAGCGCGCGTTTGAGAATATCGAGAGTCTATACTCCAGGAACAATGTACGGAAGTTTTACCAAAAGGTAAAAAGAACGTGTCAGAGAAGTAATACCCGTACAGAAACCTGTAGAGATGAGAATGGAAACCTCGTAGTAGAATCACAGTCGGTGCTGAGAATATGGAAAAACTACTTCTGCAGACTGTATAACGGCGACGAAGACCAACATCCCGCTGTCAGGCAGAATGAACCATTCAACATGGACGATGATAGTCAAAATTTCCGTCCACCTGACCAAAACGAAGTGAGGATAGCAATATCCAAGCTAAAATCGAACAAGGCTCCTGGACCTGACGGTTTACCGGCCGAACTTTTCAAGGCAGCTGGGGATGAATTGGTAGAGTGCATACACCAACTCATTTCTAATATTTGGTCAGAGGAGTGTATGCCTGATGAATGGAATCTCAGCATCGTTTGCCCGATCCACAAGAAAGGAGACCCCCTCAACTGCGCCAATTATAGAGGCATCAGTCTCCTCAACATCGCGTACAAGATCTTTTCTGCGATATTGTGTGAACGCCTGAAACCTTTTATCAACAGCCTGATTGGACCCTATCAGTGCGGTTTCAGGCCAGGAAAGTCCACCATCGATCAAATCTTCACACTTCGGCAGATCCTGGAGAAAACCCAAGAATTCCAAATCGATACTCACCACCTCTTTATCGATTTCAAGGCCGCCTATGACAGCATCTATAGAGAAGAGCTTTATAGAGCCATGTCAAATTTTGACATCCCTGCCAAACTTGTCCGCCTGTGCAGGCTGACGATGGAGAACGCTCGCTGCTCCATCAAGGTCGGTAATGACCTCACCGAGACCTTTGATGTCAAAAAAGGCTTTAGACAAGGTGACGCGCTGTCATGTGACTTCTTCAATATTGTACTTGAACGGATTGTGCGGAACTCACAAGCCAACACCGGAGGCACAATCTATTACAAGTCTGTACAACTGCTTGCATACGCCGACGATATAGACATTATCGGAAGATCTCAGCGGGCTGTCACCGGTGCTTTTGCAAGCATTGAGGCGGAAGCGGCCAAAATGGGTTTGGCGACAAACGAGGGCAAAACCAAGTATATGCTGTCAACTAGAAGGGAAAACCAACATCGACGAATTGGACAAAACGTCACAGTGGGCAGCTATAACTTCGAGGTAGTAAGGGACTTTGTCTACCTTGGCTCTGCTATAAATTCAGCAAACAAAATCAGCGCAGAAATCAATCGAAGAATAACTCTTGCCAATCGCTGTTTTTTTGGGCTTATAAGGCAATTCAACAGTAAAGCCCTCTCTCGAACAACTAAGGAGACTCTGTATAAGACCTTGATCATCCCAGTCCTGCTTTACGGCGCTGAAACATGGACTTTATTAAAAGAGGATGAAGATATCCTTGGTCGCTTCGAGAGAAAAATTCTTCGTAAGATTTTCGGTCCCGTTTGCGTTGACGGGTTTTGGAGGAGAAGATTCAATCACGAACTATACGAGCTGTACAGCGACATCGACCTAGTCAAAAAACTGCGTATTGGACGTCTGAGATGGCTAGGACATGTAGAGCGAATGGACACCAACGCTCCGGCCCGCAGAGTCTTCGAATCTAACCCCGAGGGACGACGCAGTAGAGGGAATTATCGCCGTAGGTGGCGCGCACAAGTTCAAGGGGACCTCGACCAACTTGGAGTGCGCAACTGGAGGCAATTAGCTAAAGACCGAGCTAAATGGAGAGGCTTGTTGGTTGAGGCCCAGGTTCACCCCGAACTGTAGCGCCACCTAAGTAAGTAAGTAAGTAAGTAATATATTATTACCTCCACAAACTGCTGGTAGTTTAACGAATATTGGTGAGTTTTGAAGGACCCAGCTATCGTGTGAGGATTCTGGAAATCCAACAAATATATTTAAAAATTTCCTTTGCTCGTTACAAATGGCTTGCAAACAGAGACTTGTCAGCCCTTTTCTGTCGATATAGTCGTCCTTGCATTTGTTAGGAGGATCAATTACAATATGGGTACCATCAATGCAACCTTAAAGAAAAACTATTACTTAAAAATAATACGTGCAAAAGATAGAATAAAACATTACCTATTGCTTTCGGAATTCCAGCTTTATTTCTGAAGAAGTCTGATGTTTGCTGCTTCCCCTCATCGGTAGGCCATTTAATGACATCGCTACTCAGACTGATAATGAACATGGTGACTGCTATTAACTATCCGGCAAGCTGAGGACAAGGAAAGATCAAAACGATATGGTAAATCCCGGTAGGTGCAAGCTTCGTGTCCAACGAACCATAGGAAAATAGCAATATTTTTGGCCGGTGTTAATCGCTTATCAGCACGGATAAATAAATAGTGTTGAGTTCTCAAACTTGTCGCATAGGCTTTCAAAGAGCCCCTTGGAAATGCGAAAATGACGCCGGAATTCATCTTCTGTGTAAGAAGGAACAATCTCTTCAACATAATTTTGTATGCAGTGTCGTTTTTTTTCTTTCACTCGATTCGAGAAGTTCACTTAGCAGCAATTCATCTACATTTTCAGACCCATCATCAAAAAGCCTATACAACTCGGTATCACTTTCAGAATCGCTCGATGAATCTGTTAGCGAAACTAATTTGAGCAAATTATCTTTATCTGCACTCATTGTCTTAAAACAAAACTTGTCTTTAAATAAAACTAAAATAAAATTATTCACACTCAAAAAAAATACTCGCAGAACACCACTGTGTTTACTTTTGCTTCACATATGTTTATGACATTTCGTTTGTTGCAACTTTTGTGGTTAAACGCGTTCCTTTACTTTTTTATTAGCTTCTCTCTTTGAGAGAAAATTTCACTCTTAAGGTTGATGTTTCTCTTTTACTACTTTTTGCCCAAAAATTAAAGGAACGGACCTAATTTGTTGAGTAAGAATTCGTAAGATTTTTCACTGAGGGGAAATTATTACTCTCTCGTTGCCTCTCTCTTTTACTACTTTTTTGAGTAAAGAAACGCTGTTGAGTAAGAATTCGTACAAATTTGTACAAATTTGCAAGTAAAGGAACAGACCTACTGTTGCAAACATCCCAGAATGATGACATTTGAAGGTGAAATTGAAGCTGCTGATTCATCTGAGGACGAACAAGATGAAAACGACATGTGAACATTTGCAACCAATTGTAGTATTGTAAGTATAACACAAATAGACCCAAAACACACAACTCATTTACAACATTACAAACATACACATGGAATGCTATACAAACTATACCTCCACGTGGTGCATTCCGGGTAATGTAGTTTGCAGAATTGAAATGTTAGTGCCTAGAATAATACCACAGATAATAAGCATACAGATGTCGCATGCCCATACAAAAATGTGAGCTAATTTTCTGTACCAACCGACCAAAATAACCAAAAAGCTTTTCCATAAAGCGCGATCAGATAAGCTTTTTTTCATGCTTGTTTATTCACTTCATTCCTTTAACTTTTATTCTCACCCCACCAAGGGAATAGCGAAAGGCGGAAACTTATTTATTGTCATACCGTTTTTTTTTTATAATTTGCGCACGCCGAAGGGATTATTAATACCACTGATGCTCAGGTCACGGGCGGATGGGAAAAAGGGGGAGAAGAACGGATGAGATGTCGGTTTGCGTTGGCTTTAAATGTTTGTAGGTTGTAATGATTAGGAAATACAGAGCCTGGTAGATCGTTCCACAAACGTCTTGTTCGGCTTATAAACGAGCCCTGTACTTGACAATACGTCCGAAGTTGGGCTTGAGGGTGCACTGATGTGCATTCGAAGCACGACGCGTATCGCGGGTGAAGTTTTGCAGGGGAGGAATGCAACTGGCTACTTCGCTGGAGCATTTTTTTTTATAAAAAAGCGATAAAATAGGGAAAGACACGGGACATTTCTGCGATGTTCGAGTGCGACTATGAAGTTTATAATGTCGCTATCACCTATAAGTTTTAACGCGCGATTCTGTAACCTATCTAGAATGTGCAGAACAGTCTTGGGTGCACCAGACCAGATGTGGCCGTTATATTCCAGCTTTGGGCGGATGAATGCCTTCTAGATGGAGGCCAGGTCAGACGGAGTAAAATATTTTTTGCAACGCTTAAAGACTCCTAGACATTTTGCAGCATTTTTGGCGACTTCGATTATGTGATGGAGAGATTGGTTCCAATTCTCGGTGAAATATGCCATCAAATCACCAGTGGACCTGTTGCTACGAAAACCATACTGCCGGTCATTGAGGAGCTTTCACGAATCAAGATATTTCATAAGCTGACGATTTATTAGCGTTTCCGTGTCCTTGGAAAGAAGGGACGTAAGTGCAATGGGTCGATAATTGGACGGGGACGAAGAATCGCTTTTTTAGGGACGGGCTGGACAAATGATGTTTTCCATTTGCTCGGAAAAAGCGCAGAAGAGTAGGATAGATAGAAAAGCTTACGCAGAGGTTTTGCCAGCGTAGAAGAACACCTCTTCAGAACTATGGGGGAGATACCGTCTGGAGCTGGCTTATTTAAACTTCTTTCGGTTTTCCTCAGATTTGTTGGGTTTATAAGACCGAAAACTTACTCCTTTTAACCTGATAGCCTCTTTCCAGCTCTGGTCAAACCACGAGTTTGCCTTAGATTTGATGCTCTTTATTCTGTTAGGAATACAGTCATTCATACCTAAGAGGATGGTGTCAGTTATCATATCAGCGGCGGTATCGCCGTCGATATCGAGGAAGCATAGCGACTAGTTAAAACTCCTTAAGAAACTACTGAGGCCGTTCCAATTGGATTTCTCGTAACGCCGAACTTTTATGAGTTTTTTCTTTAACTGTGTGGTCGAAGTACGAGAATTTAGCTGATACAATATTGTGGTCAGACCGGCTTAGAGGCGCTAAAACATCAACGGTGTATTTATCAGGGTGTATTTAAAAGCCTTTCATCTGAAATGGACCAAAATCTACTTGGCGAGATAAAATCAGTAGTAGTGAAATTGAGTGGCAAGGAAAGGGAAGTAATGCTTCAATAGAATTTAACCTATAATAATGTAGCATTGACTACAGGATGGTTTGTGTACCAAACTTAAACACTGTATTTCAAACTGCAGCGACGACATCTATTGCCAAAACCTGCTAGCAGTAAATATTCCAACCTGATGTGCTTACGTTCCACAATTGTTCCACACAATATCCCAATATTCCAGGATCATCAATTCACCCGGAGAAACATCTAGCATGTTCTAGAACCCCTTGCAATTTTATATAAATACCCATACCACAACCATCGTCGACACAGTTGTTTATAAGTGAATACAGCGATTACAAGAGAGACTCGACCAAGTGGTGAAAATAATCGATATTGTGATTGTGAATCTGTAGCGACAGTTTAATTTGAAATAAATAAAGTGAATGTAATATTGTGTTGAAGTAAAGTTAGTAGTTGACAATAAATAAACAGTTGAAATACACAAAGACAGTTTTACTTAAACGAACCCCAGCAAGAATATTACAATAAGTTTAAAGATGTTATAGAAGGATTCGTAGATTATGGCGAAAACAACAGGTCAAGCATTTGTGCAAAGTCCTGTTGGGAGTTGGGAAGGGCCACGGAGGCATCTTTGGTGTAGGTGTGGAGGACGGTGGCACGCTCCGTTGTTGCTCGGCTTAAGCTTGTCGGACGAGGAAGTTCTTGTCAACCCCACCATACACCCCCTACTCACCAAACATTTTATATCGTGCCAAAAAAAATAAAAAATTAAGATAGAAAAGAAAGCTACGTTAAATTGACATCGGACGGACAAAAAACGAATCGGATAGGAAAGGATGAAAAGAAAATGCCCTGAACTTATGCCCTTAGTAGGGAGAAAATCGGGAAGAAAAAAGAACGCGTTACTAAACCTATACTAAACCTAAACTAAGCCTAAACTAACCTAACGACTTAAGCTAACCCCTAAGCTACCCCCTTACTACTAACTTAATCTATCTATCGCAACTTTTCCTTCCCGGAGTCTCTCCCTTCCAAAGGTTCACCAAGAACCCGAGGCATGCCTGATGTTGATGGCAAGGGTTGGCCTGCCCACCCCTTCATGCTAAAAAGCACGAACCAATGCCATCTCCCTGGCCAGAATCGATGGGAAATGGCCCCTCGAAGTACCTTCCAGTCACAACCACTAAGCGTTCGTAGTAGAGAAGCGTAGGTCAAAGGTCAGGTCATGTCGTCAGCGTTTGTGGTCGTTCTGTCACGTCATCGTTCTTCTAATAGAGGTCGGCTGGTCCATTGTCCACACACCAGTCGCGAAAAGAATCTAAGGGTGCATCTTCACCACTAAAACGCAATTTTAGCACAAAAATTATTTGTATTTATAAGCTTTTCCAGCTTTAATATCATAACCTTAACCTAACCAAGTAATTCACAAATAAAAATAAAACAAAAGGAAAAGGATATATGTATCTTAAGGATAATAATATGAAAATACAAAAAAAAGGATGGTTCTGCACTTATTGTGTTTGACCTCTAAGTATACAGAGTTCATAAAGAAAACTAAGCTACTCACGGTTTTTTTGCGATCCTCGTCGTCCTGCCGGCAGCACAAGTAGGATGAAAGTCTGATGCACAATTCCACTGTAAACGCGTTATTTATTAGCACTGAGCACTTTAAGGACAGAACCCTTTTCTTTTTTTTTTTTTGAATCTTAACCCTAACCTTATTCACTAAATTACGAGTATTTCAAAAATGTTAAATTCACAAACAAAGGAAAAAATTAAACTTAGTTATACAACTCGAGCTCTTCTTTGGGTTCTGGTTTACTGGGAACATTTTTTTTTCTTTTTTTTTTTAATTGTTCAACTGTTCGCACAAAAAAAAACAAACTGCTTCTGTTCCTTTGGAGCACCCCCTTTCGGTGGGCGGAAACCAGACAGGGTCACCTTGTTTTTGTATATATATTGTATATGTAGGTAGGTGTGTGTACGGTGGCACCCTGTCCTGATGTCGGGCTTACGCGCCAGATACTTGCGCCAAAGGTGGCACACTGTTAAAGATGTACATATATATATGTACATATGTATCTTGTGTGAGTCCCTCGCGGCTTCGGGATTCCACTATATATGTATATATATATATATATTTTTGCCCCCTCAGAAATATAGCCTTGTCTGTGGTTCTACCTCACGCCCCACGCCTGGCTATGGTACATACGTACATATAAAAAAAAACGGCAGAGGCCTGAACTACCCCGTAGGGTTACACTCGCTCAGCGCCTATAGAAATACAAAAAAATTAGCCCACCGAAGTCCAAGACCCCCTTTTACTATTTTACGTACCTCTGTAACGTCGATTTTCGTCCCTCTATTATATGTTAGTATATATTCTATATATATATGTGCCTATAGCTGGGGTTGACTTTATACGCCTCCGCCGAAGTGTCAGCCCTAGTTCGCAAAAATGCAAAATTAGCACTTACTCTAAAAAAGATCACTGGCACCACTTATTTGGCCCAAATATCACGAAAAAAACTATCAGCGAAAAAAAACCAACTCTGCAGTGCATTGACCTATTTCTAGCTTCAGCTCAGCTGTTCGCGTAGGTCCGGGTAAGAGTACCTATGTGGTCGATGCACTTTGCCTTCATTCCCTTTGTTCTCCCAATTCTCGTTCCCCTACGTACTCTTTGTCTCACTCATTTTTCTTTGTTCTGTCTGATTTTTCTTTGTTCTATTTCTGTAGCTATTTCTCTTCTTATGTGTCGTCCTTTTCTAATCTTTTCTGTCTTTCTCTGGAAAGAGAGTAGAATATCACTCTCTTTTCCATATCTCTACGTCAAGATAAGGTTTTTTCGGAGTCATGGAAAGAGAGTAGAGTATCAATTTGGTGTGATTTGGGGCTGCTTATTTGTGCACACAACAAATGCCTTATATCCACAGAAAAATGTAAAGTCAATAAATAGATCAGGATCACTTACCCAGTATATATCCACAAATGTACAGATCAATACCATCAATATACATATATACGTACATGTGTATATACAATGCAAATCTTCAGTATACATAAAGCGAATAAATCAAACCAGGGTGACCATCGGTTATAAATTAAATTATAGATTATATTAAGTGTTAGTGTGACCTTCTGTCATTTTTATATTATTTAATAGTTTTTTTTTGTTAATATATTGTAGTTTAATGTTCCCTATTTATTATAATTTTTTTTATATATTAATTGCTTCCTTTTTTGTAAATTCCCTTTTTGTTTTTTTTTTTTGTAATAAGTTCGGTTTCACGTCGCGAATGTCTGCCCCAGAGTTGTTTTCTCTTTGTTTTCCGCGTACACCTGAACAGAGCTCTTTTTAGGTAGGCAAATTAATAATATATATATACAGAAGGTGCCAGAACATAGAACCGGTACCAACGGCCGCCAACGGTGAAACCCTATTTAGCGTTTCTATAATTTTTTTTATGTAAGATCAGCTCAAATAAATTATATATATTAAATGAAGAAGGCCGATATCTAGCCTTTTATTTTTTTTTTTGTGCTCATAAGCGCCGTGATGTGCTAGGGCTTTAAATTCTCAGGGGGTGCAACAGGTGTACTGAAGCAGCTCTTGGAGATAATGTGACCTGCGGCAGCATCCAAACATTGGGGAAGTTCAAATATTGCCAACGAACTTCCAGGTTGGGTGGGATATGGCAACGCTGCATCGACTCCAGCAGCGCCCTCTTGGTGTGGTAACGTCCGTCCGAGTCTGGTAGAACAAAAATAGTAAGTAGTAGAATGGCATGATAAATGTTTTTTGTAGTAGGTTTAGTCGTGCTACGGGGGCAAGAACCACGCAATTTCCGGCGAGCTAAGTTGTGCATTGCAAGCATGCCACGTCCCTTGTAGCCGACACTCTTTTCCTTTTCCGCCCCATCCCATCCTTAAGTCCCATCCACATCCTTGTTTCCTGTCCTTTTCAAATCCCAACTCCCATAACCCCTCCTCTAGCCTATTATAACCAAAAAATAGGAAGGTTTATAAAAAACTTAGGTATTTCGGAAGATACGCCCTATTTTGTGCATAAATCAAATTCCATTCACGCGTTGTATGATATTCCTCATTTGCATTGAGGCGAAATGATGTTTTCCGTTCAAAAGATCAAACAGTTTGTCCATTTTTTCTATGAAATTCATTGTTTTTATTTCTTTTATTTTTTTTTTTTATTTCTTTTATTTTATTTCATTTTTTTATTATTTTCTTTTTTTATTTGTCATCAAAGAGCAATTACTTTGTTAGACTTAGTTACAAAAGTATGAATAAAATATATAGCGATATACAAACCAAATCAAATAAGATATAAATACAAAAACATTTTGAAGCATAGAGTTAGCAATCATGACTGAATATTACTTATCAAAAAGTGATTTAATAATATAACGGTCCGAGAATTCACCAGCATAACGCCTTATTCTTCCCCAAGATGGATTAGCCATATTTATGATATGGTCTATATGATTGTTGAATGATAACTTAGTATATAACAATACACCTAGATCTTTTATTAAGGTAACAAGACACGGCTTCACTAGCGAGTAATTATATAAAATGGGCGAGACACGGCTTGAGAAAGTAGTTACTGAACATTTGCAAACATTAAGAGAGAGTTGATTTTTGAACACCATAGATGAAATTTAATAAGATACTCATTTAAGAGTTGAAATGTATGATACTCATTGCCTAATAATTAAATTTTTAAATCATCAGCAAACATTAGAATGTTGCATTCCGGCAAAAATTAAACTACATCATTTACAAATAGGATAGACAAGATATGGCCAATGTGACTACCTTGGGGAACCCCAGATGTCACACCAATTTTATTAGAAATGTGATCTCGAAAGTTAACAAATTGACATCTTTCCAATAAAAAGGGTGATAACCAGCGTAAAAAGGAACATGGAAATCCTAGTTTGTCCAGTTTATAAAGCAGAATTTTGTGGTCAACACGGTCAAACGCTTTACTGAAATCAGTGTAGATTGCGTCAACCTGATTTTCTTTACTAATTTCCGATATCACGAAATTTGTGAACTCAAGAAGATTGGTCACTGTAAATCTTTTCTTTACAAAACCATGCTGGTTGTTGGACAATAAAGATTTGCAATGAAAATTCAAATTTTCAGAAACCAATTTTGTCGAACAATTTAGGGATTTACGATTGTTTACATATGCCCCTGTAGTTCTCAATTTGTTTTTCTGATACTTTTAAAAAGTGGTATAGTATAAGAGTTTTTTCATACAGATGGGACTAACAACACATCAACACTTTTAAAAGCCTTTTTTAGCTTTGTTGGTATTACAAATTCATTTAAATTGTCTGGAAATCGGCTAAATTTATTATGTGTCTCTATTCCAAAAGTCCGAAAGCAACACTTCGGCTTAGTACTTGAGCAGGTGCATCTAGCAATTCACCATATAAATGCTGGTGTTCCTCAGGGCTCCGACTCTCTTTCTCATTTTTATAAATAACCTCTTGTCTGCTACTTCTAATCCAATCCACTCCTTCGCTGATTGCAGTACACTCAGTTTTTCATATTCGTTCCCTAACTCACGTCCCTGCTCTTCGGCCGTAGAAGAAGAACGACAACGTATGTTAAACACATTAAATTCCGACCTGGACAGCATTACCAAATGGGGTTCAATCAATAGAGTGGAATTTAATGCATCCAAAACTCAATGCTGAATTCTGGCTCTCAAGCGAAACCAAGACCCTCAATCATTATCCATGGATGGTATTTGTGTCGCTGAATCCGAAAGACTTGCAATTCTCGGTATGTGCATCAATAACCGTCTTCGATGGAACGATCACATATTCGAGGTCGCCAAAAATGCTGCAAAATGTCTAGGATTCTTTAAGCGTTGCAAAAAATATTTTACTCCGTCTGATCTGGCCTCTATCTATAAGGCATTCATCTGCCTAAAGCTGTAATATAACGCCCACATCTGTTCTGGTGCACCCAAGACCGTTCTGCACACATATGATAGAGGCATTAAAAACTCCATAGTTTTACTCGAACATCGTAGAAATGTCTCGTGTCTTTTCCTATTTTATCGCTTTTTTATAAAAAATCCTCCAGCGAAGTAGCCAGTTGCATTCCTCCCCTATAAAACTTCACCCGCAATACGCGTCATGCTTCGAATGCACATCAGTTCACCCTCAAGCCCATCTTCGGACGTATTATCAAGTACAGGGATTCGTTTATAAGCCGAACAAGACGTTTGTGGAACGATCTACCAGGCCCTGTATTTCCTAATCTTTACAACCTACAAACATTTAAAGCCAACGCAAACCGACATCTCATCCGTTCTTCTCCCCCTTTTTCCCACCCGCCCGTGACCTGAGCATCAGTGGTATTAATAATCCCTTCGGCGCGCGCAAATTATAAAAAAAAAACGGTATGACAATAAGTTTCCGCCTTTCGCTATTCCCTTGGTGGGGTGAGAATACAATTTAAAGGAAAATGAAGTGAATAAACAATCATGAAAAAAAGCTTATCTGATCGCGCTTTAAGAAAAAGCTTTTTGGTTATTTTGGTCGGTTGGTACAGAAAATTAGCCCACATTTTTGTATGGGCATGCGACATCTGTATGCTTATTATCTGTTATAATTTTATTGTATTGTATATACATCTAACAATAGTCTAACTTGAGGAAATCGACACAATCGCCTCTAGCGAGAACGAACGTATACATTCAATGAACGAATGAATCCTTTAAGGTCGATTCACAGCTCAGCGACCTGCGAATGCGAATAAGCGAATATTCGCGAATTTTGACATTTCTTTCACAGCTACTTTTTTATCTGGTCGCGCCAATCCGCGAATTTCAGTTGTCATTCATTTTGTAACTAATTGCCTAAACGTGAAAAATGCATAAATACATAGCACAGCTTTTATTCAGAAGGTAATGTCTTACATTCTTTCAATAAATTCAACCACCATCTTACCCACCAAGAACAATACAAACGAATTGTGAGGTTAAACTCTCGCGAATGTTTTGGTCGCGGGAATGTGGATTGCGTCCTACATGTGTGGAATGTGAATAAAAGTTGACAGTTCGCAAAAATCATTCGCTTATTAGCGGAAAAATCGGCGAATTGTTAATTTCTTCGCAGAAACTAATTACAATTTAACTTTTTATATATTAATCGATAGATAAATTAAGCTCCGTTCTTTTGGAATAATAAAATTGCCAAGGGCGTGCGTATAAATGTGCTAAAAACTGTTTGTTCGCAGTTTTAGCATTCGCAGTTCGCTGAGCTGTGAATGGACCTTAACAGCAACCATTCATTTGCATTTTTGAACACTTTAAAGAGAACAAAGTAAAAGAAAACCAAAGCAAATAGTCGATAATAGGTGGAAAGTGAGAATGTAAAAAAAAAAAAAATATTTTTACGATCAATGTGTAGTGTGAAGTTTCTACCATGATTTATATTGTGCGCAGCTTTGTATGTACTTATGTGTGTACGTATATATTTCTTTTGCTTTTCGTGGCTCTGGCGGCTAAGAAAATTCTTATAATTCACTCACGTTTAAGGGGCTCGATTTTCCTTTTTTATGTATTGTTTGGATACATATCTACGTAGCATGACCATCAATAGGCGTTTTTCTTTTTTCGTTCAGAGCAGAGCTCGAGCACATCGAGCGCGCTCTGAACCGAGCGTGCTCAGAGCGTTCAGATTTGTTTATGAAACACAATTAAGCACTCTGAGTCATTTGATTAGTAATTAGAGCTTGAGCTGTCAAAATATGAATAGAATATCTATTGATAGTTATTTTTTATGTTATATTTACTTTCTGCACCAGAACAACAAATTTCGTCCGCCATTTCAATTGTTTTGCATTTTTTTTTCGTCCTCTCCTGTCAAACACGAAAAACGACTGTGCTCAAGATTTTGCTCTGAACGCTCGGTCAATTAATCCAGAGCTCATAGAGTGCGCTCAGAGCGTGCTCTGAAAGAAAAAAGAAAAACGAATTCAGAGCTCTGATGTGTCTGAGCTAAAAAAGAAACACGAATTTTATGTTGACAGTTCAGGCTCTGCTCTGAACTAAAAAAGTAAAACGCCTAATGAGATAAGGATTAGACAGAAAAAAGGTATCAATGCACATTGGTCATAAATGTCTGTAGGTTATAATAGAGAGGAAAAATAGAATCCGGAAGAGCATTCCATATGCATATGTACATGTTCTGCTTGTGCAGTGCAGCTCATGAAATAATCTCTACAATGGCGTATTATATATGGACTGCTAGCGAAATGTCATTTTCATCCTACGTCTGCAGAAAATTGTGTTCCAACATCTCTGGCTCCCTTGTTTCAGTGCGGTATTAAACAGAAAAAAAATTTCCGCCATCATAGATATCCCCCCATAGAAACTTGCGCCATGTGTTTGTTCAAGTGTACTGGCTGTAAAAAACTATTAACATTTAAATAGTTTCAATACTCATTGCCATAGATGTCACTGCAAATATTTTCTTGTTTCCTACACTTGCAATATTACGAATTTGAATTTTGTTGCAACACAATCTATATTGTGAATCACAGTCAACCACATAGCTCCTTATTTTAGTTAGATTTATTATTTATTCCACAATTAAATGTTCTCAGCTTATTTTTCCACAATCAAAAACACAAATCAAAACACAACTTATTTTTGTTTTTTCCATTGGCTCGCGGACTGTCAAACAAAGTACCAGTTTCCAATTTTTCCCGCTGTGAAACAAGCTTTAGATTATAATATGCTAGAGGAAGGTTTTGGGATTTAGGGATTTAGGATTTGAAATTGTCAGGAAACAAGGATGTGGGTGGGACTTTAGGATGGGATGGAACGGAAAAGGAAAGAATGCTGGCGACGAGGGACGTGGCATGCTTGCTATGCACATCTTAGCTCGCCGGAAATGGCGTGGTTCTGGCCCCCCGCAGCACGACCAAACCTACTACAAAAACATAAATGATACCAAAATTTACTTACATATTTTTCACCATAGAATGAATGGACGGACGTTCACCACACTGAGGGCGGTGCAGATGTTACGGCAGCTTGGCCTTTGCCCTCCCGACCATGAAGTCCTACGGCTATTAAATAGGACTTCCCAATGACTGATGCTGCTGCCAGGTCACTCCACCATCGCTGAAAGGGTTTTAGTCACCCTACCGCACCCCCTGAAAATTTCATCTTAAGAAGCCATCAAGCTGTCATGGGCTCGATGGTAGAAAAAACGCACACACATTTCATGGCCAAAGATACTCACAATTTATTAATTCTTTGATTTTCATCAATAAAAAAAAAGGAAACTAATTTTGAGCAAAAAAGTGAGGGATAACATTGCCAAAAAAAAATAAAAATAAATAAACTTAGTTTCTCCCTGCGCGAATATATATATGCACCTCAGGTAAATCCTTTGTTACCTTTACTCTACTTAAACGTATCAGATTTCCTACCTAGATAGAGCTCTGTATAAGTATCTGTTTTTCTGCACTTAAAACGCGAAAAAGAACGAATAGGGGAAACGAAACTTTCACACTAATTTTACTTACTAAAATTTCTCTTCAATTCACGTCACTAATTACAAAAAAATATGAACGTAAAAATAGGTATATATATGTATAATATATGTATAAGGACATCAATGTATATATGTATACTTTTACTATTAATTAATATATGTATTACATTTTACGGCATTCACCAACTTAATGCGAACTTTATATTTATGGATAGATTTAATTTTAAATTATTAATCCCTTCTCCGGGTGGGGCTTCTCCGGCGACCTGGAGCTCAGGTAGATTTTATTGATCTGTGGCGGTCTGGCAATGCTTTTTGGCAGCATCTAATTTGCGAACAGCGCCGCGCGTTAAAAATTCGAAAATGTCAAACTGGCAGCGAGGAGACATTCAGTTTTCCAACACATTCTGTTTTCCAACCCTATCTAAATCAATAAAGTTAAATAATTTAATATTGTAGTCGTAGTAGTAAGTTTGCAATAAAGAAAGTGAATTGTAAACAAATTCTTTTTATTTGGACGGTAATTAAAGGCAATTAGCCAAAGATCTAAACATTATTTTATTGAGACCTCTTAATCGTAACTATATTTGTACGTAGATTACGTATGTAATATCAAAAGTACGTAGTACGTAAATACGTAGGTGCGTGCAAGTATATTTATGTTTACTCGAATAATTTTGAAAAAATGTTGGCGGCCATGATTTGGGCTCTATGAATCTATGGACGCCTTGGTATCAACAAGGTAGTGTAGAGCCTAATTTTAAATTTCGTTAAAAAAAAGCACGAAATAATCACTAATCACTCACCCCTTAAACAGGTTTAAGCATTCAAAAATAAAACGAACACTTCCTTTGAGCTTCAACTTTAATAGTTATATTATATGAGTATGCATAACTACACTGCCTTCTCTGCTGAACTATTGAGGTAAACTGCATTGCACTTTAAAAAAAAAAAAAATATATTCTTGACATGAAAGCAAGTGTTGCTTTCCACCACTAGAAGAGGAATGCTGTACTTTTCTATGGCTTTATACTAGACCCACAACGTCGACCGAGAATCCCTCTAGCCATACGGATTACTTCATGGTCTGATTTTGAATTTAGCCGCTACTAGAAAAAGGCAAAAATAAAAAAAAACTACCAACATCCCTTTCTTACCCCATCTTTAAAAAGATGGTTTCTGCATGGGTTTAGGACAGTTTAAAACTGGTCTAAACAGCGATGGTGTCTATGCAGTGACAGATGACGGCTGTCAAAACAAAAAAAAACTGAAAAACAAACAAAAAAGAATTTTAAGGGTAGGGGAAGGTAGTGTACCTCGGAACGATTTTAACATATTCTTTTTTGACATTTTTATCTTTTGACTCACGATAAAAACGAGCTCGTATTTAGCAAGAGTGTGGTTTTTCCTTAAAAAAATGTAAAGATCTCATCGGATGAGTCTATTGAAACACCCCAGTCGAACTATTTGTATTCTCACAACAGACTTCAGAAAATTTAAGAAAAAATAACTTTGACGACGCAAAAACCGGTTTTGGCGTATTTTGTTTACGCCCGACTCAGAAGGAATTCGTTTGCAGACTAAAAAGAAATAATGTGGAATTGCCCATGAAATGTAGCGGGACTTTATTACTTAAATGAATTCAAAGTATGAAAAAAGACTGTCGTTCCAAGGTACAAGCGTTCCAAGGTACACTACTTTCCCCTAAGTATGATTTTTATTTTGTTATTTTTCCCTTATGTTTGCTAATTCTGTATTTTTATTTCCATGTGACCCAATCCTGAGGAATTCGGCTACCCATTTCTTCTACCTAGCAGCTGTTTAGCCTCAGGAGCACTGGCCAGGATTCAAAGGCAACCAATACACAGCTAGAAGAAAACAAATTGGTGCCAACAGTGAAACATGGTGGAGGAGGTGTTTAGGTATGGGGGTGTATGGCAGCTTCGGGTGTGGGAAATTTGGTTTTTATTAACGGAACGATGGACCATATGTATTACATTAACTTTCTAAAAAAAAATTTACTCGCTAGTGCAGACAAATTAGACCTTGGACAACAATTTCAGTTCTATCAAGATAATGATCCAAAGCACATCGCTTTAAAAACAAGACTCTGGCTTCTGTACATCTGCCCAAAAGTGATTAAAATGGCTGCCCAATCACCTCATCTGAACCCCATAGAGAACCTATGGGGTTATTTCGAAAAAAATTTGCTACCACACACCTTTACTAACAGAAATGAAAGAAAACTGCTTTACTGGGGTCATGGACTAACATTGATCCTAAATACACTAAAACATTGGTCAAATTTATGCCAGACTGTCTACGAGAGGTCATACGACACAAAGGATAAGCTGATAAATATTAGTGCTTCAAAGAAATATATATTTCGTCTAATTCTCTTTAATGTCGAATACTTTTTTTGCTGTGAATTTCTTTTCATTTTATATGATTTAGTTTATTTTTTCTTGAAATGCGAAAAATTAAAAAAATTATGAATTAAAATAAGAAATAAATAAGACTACTATGTAGTTTTGCTTTAAACAAATTGAATTTATTATTTTTTTTATACACTTTTTATTGGATTCTTAGAAAGGTACCCTTATGTCGAATACTTTTTTTGATCACTGTATATTGTCATTTCAACAGTTTGTTGTTGACACACAATGGGTCCGTAACTACAGAGAGGAAGATTTGCCTTTTTAAGGTACGATTAAAAAATAAACCGGGGACTATGACGGACATTGAAAAGCAGTGTTTGTAAATAATAAAAACTAAATCTGTAATTGGGATATAAAACATTAGAACATGTATTAAATATTTTTTGCAAATGCATATACATGTACGCAAATATACCTACATACAAATACATTAACACGAAGAAAAATCTTTATGCATCAAAACCCGAAATATGTTATAGCAACGTTGCTTATTATATTACCACATAAAATTAACAACCATATCGCTTATTTAACTGAAGCCTGCCATAACTCAAAAAACGCTATTTTTGAGTTATTGATGCAGAATTATTCGTTTTACCATGCTTCGTATTGTGTAAAAATTTCATATTAATATGTTGTATAAGTTAATTAAAATACCATATAATTGATTAAAAAAAATCCCAAGGCAGAATGCCTTGACCTTTATTGCTTCGCGTAAACTTAAAAACTAAACTGACATTATTCGATTTCTTATGCTTATCACCTAATTTTCCCTAACTCAGCTTCTGCTGTTGTTCGCTGTCGTGGGAACGAGTCGATGTGCATCGATTGCACCAGACGCTTGTTCAGCATTTCCGTTCCTCTGGGCTCGCGCGTGCAGGTGTTGTTTGCACCGTCTGTTGGTGTTAAGTCTTCCCCTCTTAAATGCGATTGTCCCCAATCGCTAAAAATATGGGAGGTTGTTAAACCTTTGCTTTGGCATCTCAAGATGATGAGGCGCGTTAGGTGATACGCTCGTTCTTGGTTCGGAATGTTTCTCATGGACCTCTTCTTCTGGAATTTGGATGGTGACCTTGGTATTGTTTCGTTTAGGTAAAAGCTTACGGATCGTGGTTATTATGACGAGTATTCCGAGACAGGAGATGATCGAGTAGGTGGTTACTTGATGTGCGTTTTTCTCTGTTTGTAATAGTCGGATTTCAGGTGTGTTGTTGATATGTAGGTCCTTCATCATTTCCAAGGATAGTAATTCCCTGTAATTCTTCTCCTTTGGATTGGGTTGGAGTATTGCCGGTAATACTTTCGTCGTTGATACTTCTCTGGAAATAAATGATCTTCCATTGATGTTTACAGTGGTGTTGTGGAATTTTATTAGGAATGTTCCATTGAGGCTGTGGGTAGTATTTTGAACTTGTAGGGTTCCGGCAAACTGATTTAGCAATAGGTTTCTAGTTGAAATCTCATCTATGGTTGGAATATGCTGACTATTGACGGTGTTGCAGATAGCTGAGAGGCTGTTGAGCAAGCTAGGAATACATGTATCGTTTCTAATGTTAACAATGTCTTTGGAATTATAAATGGATAGAGAGCTATAACTTTTACATTTTTTTACTGTTCCATACATCTCTTCATTATTTCTAAGAATTACATCAAATAAAATTTCTGTTACAATATTATTCCTTTTTACTGGTTTAATCACAAGACTTTCATAAATTTCATTTGTTGTTAAAGGAATGTTTACAATATAGAGCATTATTGAACTATTGCTTATGACTTTTACTTCTGAGAAATCTAAAGCTTCTTCTATTGTGTTATAGGGCAACTGTTGCTTATTTAAAATATTTGTAGCAAGTTCTATTTCTTTTTTGGATAAAATAAATGAATTGATCATACCTAATTTAGCCCAGTGGATGGCATAGTTAATATTTTCCATTTCTTCTTTTACAAGTTTAATTTTGTATTGTACATTTGTTATTACTTCAAAACTTAATTTATTGTCTTCTTTTAACCATCTCTGTATATCATTTTGAACTTTAGTGATATTATTCATTCTCTCATTGTATAATTGATTTATGACAACCTGTTTGTTATTATTTTTTAGAACGTCTGTGATTTTTTCTTTAATGGTGACAAAGTCGTCATGGTCTCGATTACCAGCAATCCATTTCCATGCGCTGCCGATGAAATTTAAAGAGCGTTTTGTTATTCGCGGTTTCAAGTTATGCAAGAGATTTTTAATTTGTTGCAACTCATGTGATAGCAAAGGAAATATGGTATGGATTTGGGTTGATTCAAGGTTAAGGATTGGGGTTATTGTGGATATGAATTTGTCGTATTGATCCAAGTCAATGACCTGTATTAGTTTGAAATTTCCGTCCTGTATCTTCGTCTGTCCAACGTGAAAGGTCACTATTTGTGCGTTTGAGAAGTCCAATATTTGAATAGTTGCCTGACAGGTGCAAAAGGCACATCTGAAAAGATAAATGTTAGTTTCTAATATTACTTTTGTGCACTACTTTGCCGGATTCTGTTATTACTGTAGAGTTCTTATTTTCCTTAACTATTTCTTGTCGGTATCTACCAGTTAATTTCGAGCCTATCCGTTTATTATTTTTAACGAAAATAACTTGCCCTATTTGGTAGTCTTTAATTGGCTTTCTTTTCTTGTTATGGTATTTATTGTTCTTCTCCTGTTTAGTTCTAAGTCTTTCGATGTTAGTCAACCGTGTTTTTTCAAATTGTTCGGGGTTTAGTCTGGGTATTCGTCCGTAAAAGAGTTCTATCGGTTTCTTACCTGTGGTTGAGTGGATAGTGAAATTGTATTCATTCACGGCTCGTTCTAGGAGTTCTTCAAAAGACCGTGGAGGTCCATCAGATTTAAGACATCTCATAATTTCAGACAATGTGGAGTGGAAACGTTCAACTTGACCGTTCACTTCACTTTTATATGGAGGGGTTTTAAAGATATTTATTTGAAGGTCATCTTCTAGCATTGAAGTTATTGAGGCTGAATTTAGCGCCTTCTCATTATCTATTACAACAACTTCGGGTACGCAGAAGAAGAATATGATATCTTGTAATGGTCGTTTAATGTCTTCGATTGAGCGTGATGAGATGATTTTAGCCTAAGCGAATTTTGTGAATTTATCGACGGCCGTTAAGACAAGTTGTTTTTCCGTAGAAAAGATATCGATATGAATGGTGTGTCCAGGATAATTAGGGATGGGTGTAGGTTTCAGGTGTGGTTTATTAGGATGCCTGTCGTATTTATTTTCTTTACAGGTTGCGCAACGGTTTACTAAGGCTTTAATTTTTGAAGACATTTTAGGGAAGTAGAAGTTTTCCAGCAACTGAATTCGGTTTTCTTCGGCGTTACGATGAGCGCGTCGGTGTATCTTTAGGATTTTTTCTTCTTGCTCGGTTTCGCTGGGTATGTCTTCCACAATTTTTTGGGTAAATCTAATACGGTAGTCTTTGAAGTGAAGCGGGTAAATTTCTTGTATCTTACCCATAGTTTCTTCGTTTGTCAAGAGTCCATTTATAGTATTAGGGCTCAAGTAACTCTTGAATGCGTTTACTTAGTCTGCTTCCGTGTATTCTGGTTTGATAAAAATGTGTCTTGTGTAATTTTCGAATGGAATTTTAATTTGGTAACTGTTATCTTCGCCTATTTTTAGTACTAATTGATTACGGAATACATTTATTGGGGTTTCGACAATGGGGATTAGGTTATCAGAAGAGCTATCGGCACTATGTTCGGTTGGGGTCATTGAATGAATTTCTGTTACTTGGGGAGGCCTTGAAAGGGAATCAGCCACTACGTTTGCTTTCCCTGGCTTATACTTGAGTTCGTAGTTGTATTCTTCTAGAATAGCCTTCCACCTTTTCATTTTACTGTTGGTGTTTTTGTTGCTCAAGGCATAAGTGAGAGGCTGGTGATCGGTAAAAATTTTCACTTTTCGAGATCCGTAGAGGAAGTTCCTTAATGAATTCAGTGACCATATAATAGCGAGCATTTCTTTCTCGTTTGTTGCATAATGTTCCTCGGTCTTATTTAGAGTTCTCGAGAGGAATGTGATTGGTTTGCCATTTTGAGAGACGACTGCCCCGATAGCATAATCCGAAGCATCCGTGGTCAGTTCGAATTCATTTTTGAAATTAGGATATGACAGAATTACTTCTGCCGAAATAAGTGCATTTTTGACTTTATTGAATGCTTCTAAGGCTTTTTGGTCTAGATGAATGGGTTTGTTTTTTGAAAGGTTCTTGGGCACTCGTCCATCTTCCCCTCTTAAGAGGGATGTCAGGGGCTTCGCAAGTCTTGCATAATATTTAATGAAGCGGCGATAATATCCTGACATACCGAGAAATAAACGGAGGTCTTTAAGAGTTTTGGGGGCAGGTCGGTCGACAATTGCTTGGACTTTCTTGGGATTAGTTTTAATGCCATCTCTACCGATGACAAAGCCTAAGAATTCTATTTCTTCTTGAAAGAATTCGCACTTGTCCAACTGTATTTTCATGTTGGGTCTTGAAGACTATTTCCAGGTTCTTAAGATGTTCAATCTCGTCTTTCCCGAAGATGACGATGTCATCGATATAAACATAACAGCACTTCCCCGATGTATTGCTTCAGAATATCATCCAAAGCCCTTTGAAAAATGGAGGGGGCATTCTTTAGCCCGAAAGGGAGACGAGTGAATTCGAATTTCCCGTTATTCACGGAAAAAGCGGTTTTTTCAATATCAGATTCTTTGAGTGGGATCTGATGGAAGCCACTTTTGAGATCAACTATAGTAAACCATTTATTTTTGCCAAGGTTGGCAAGAACTTCGTTAATCTCGGGGATCGTGTATCTGTCAGCGACGGTAACAGCGTTTAGCTTACGGTAGTCGATCACCATGCGATATTTTCTTTCCCTAGAGGCATCCATTTTTTTGGGAACGACCCAAACTGGAGAGTTGTAAGGCGATTTAGATAATGATGCCATCTTTTAGTAGATCGTTTATCTGTTTTTCGACTTCTCCCTTGAGTGCCATCGGGTATGGGTATGATCTTGAATAAATGGGATCGTTGGTTGTCGTTCGAATTTCTCCTTTTACGGTGGTGGTGTAAGTTAATTTCTTGTCAGGATCAGAAAAGAGATTGGGACAGTCGTTAATTATACCTTTGAGTTTGTCCGACTGTTCTTTGCTCATGTGAGAAGTTCTTAGAGTAATGTTATTAATTAATTGTGAAATATGCTGCTTGAGTGGTATTGATATGTTTGGGTAAATAGTCATATAACTATCTTTTGTATGAATGACCGCGTTTAATTTTCTCAAAGTATCATTGCCTATTATACCGTCGAACGAGATAAGAGTGGGGAGAATGGAAAATTTTATTTTATCTGTATTACGGCCAAATAATTGTACAAATGAGTGGTGTGTAATTTGTACGCTTCCTCCGACTGATCTAACGTAGAAACGTCTTTCATTCGGGAGAGGGTTCCTGATATGCCGGGGTTGGATGTAGTCTTTATTAGATCCTGTGTCTATTAAGAATTTTAGTGTCTCTCCACTTCTTGCGATATGTTCGAAGTAAGGAAGCTAAGAGGGCATTAGTCTAAAAAATAGATATCGTCGAGTTGCTCCGGTTCGTCAAGGTCAGGGTCATCTTGTGAGTCAGTGTAATTCATTAATGTCAGATCATAGTTTTGGTCTTCTCGTTCTATCTCACTTTCGTGTTCTTCCGGTGTCTGCTCATCTGGGTCGGGCCCATCGGTGTGGTAGACTCTCTGCACTTTGTGTGCCTGATGGATCTGTTGTGAATGTTGGCGCTTCTGTGGAACAAACTGTTGGTTACGAGGTCTGTTCTTGTAATTAACCTTCTGGGATTTGATGGAATAATCGATGTCCATTGGCTTAGGAGGAAGCGGGCGTTGATTTGCCGGTGGTCGTTGCTGTGGATATTGGTGCTTCGGCTGGTACTGCGGTTCCCTGTAAAACTGGGGTGGCTGAGCATTTCGAGGGTTATGGAGTAGCTCAGGATGAAATTCGCGCCTCGGTGCGGAAATTGGCGCTGGTCCTGAATGTGAAAAATTGTTCCTTCTAGGGGGAACTGGGGGCGGTGTTTGGTGGAATGTTTTCCGGGTGCTTGATTGTGAATTGTTTGCATGCTGAGCCCGGAAATCGACATTTTGTAATTTTAAGCAAAGGTGCAAAGCTTGCGGTAGGTCAGCAGGCTCGCGGATACTGAGTAGCCTAGGCAGGTCGCCTTTCAACCCTCTAACGAAGGTATCAAGTGCTTTGTCCCTGTAACATTGAGTCATGTTATTCATGGATTCTTGACTCATATCCATTGATCCTAACTTATTTAGGATAAGCGACAAGTGGTGGTAGACGGCCTGATAGAATTCAGGAATCGTACTACTACCCTGTACCAAAGTTGTCATTTGGTACTCGAGGGTTCCTAAATCCCTCTTGTCTGCATAGTGTAAGGTAAGACATTTTGACATTTTTTCCCAATTTAGTGGGGTATTATATGATTCTAGGGCGACGTCTGCGTAGCCCGTAATTTTGTTTCTGATAACCGATAGGATTCCATAATACTTGGGGGTACCTTTTAAGTGTTCATAGATTTTGAGTATCCTATCGACACTCTTTTTCCATGAGTTAAATTCGTGTGGCTGGCCAGAGAATTCTCTGAGGCTTTTCACCACATCAGGTATTTTGTCCATGTCAGACAAATTCCTATCGTTACCCACGTTTATTGGCTGATCTATGTCGTTGTTAATATCGGACGCGGGGTTCATGATGGAATTGAAAAGTTGCCGTCCCTGTGTTTGAAGGGCTTCGGTCACTAGTTGTGAAATCATTCTAACCATGTCGTCGTTAATTGCATTAGGAGCAGGGGGAGGAATGGGAGCAGGAGGTTGAGGAGCTGCAACGTTATCTGCATTCAATTCTAGACGAGCTGGTCGTATTAAATTATTAGGGTTTGACATTTTTCAAAAGATATTTGTTTTGTTAAATGAGGGAATCAATATATCACTCGTTCAAGTAATGAGATTGGATGTTTTTTAGTTAGCGTATTTGCTTCCAGAGCAATAATCTAGCAAGAAAAAAATATTTAAATCTATAATTTAGAATATAAATTCACTATTCAGTATTTTTACAATCGTTAAAATAGTGCAGGTATTTTACTTTTATTCAAATAGATAGAATGTGGTTTATGGATATGTTTTTCATATAAATATTATAAAATATGTACTTTTGTTGTTACTTAAGTTGATTACTATTGACTTACAGTAATATAATAATGAATTCTTGTGGCATTTCTTCTTAACGTTTTTTTGTTTTGAGGGTAGGTTCTGGCTGCTTCTGTTGGTTAGGGCGGCTGTCAGAGGATTTTCCTGACTCCTTTTTGTTCCTTTGGTTAGTAGAACTACTCGGGGGCCTTTGTTTTCCCTATCACTACACTGTCGTCTTGGTGGTCTGGTTATCCACTTTTTTATTTATTTCACTATTTGTTGGCTTGGTTGTCCACTATTTTTATTTATTTCACTGTCTGGTGGCCTGGTTGTCCACGATTTTTATTTATTTCGTTGTTTGGTGGCTTGGTTGTCCACTATTTTTATTCACAACACTTTCACTGATTCTAAGCTTGGTTATTGCTTGAGTTCACTCGAGGTTTGTGTTTACAGAAATTTGTACAGTGTCACAGAATGCAGCCCCACGTTGGGCGCCAGTTAATTAAAATACCATATAATTTATTAAAAAAAATCCCAAGGCATAATGCCTTGACCTTTATTGCTTCGCGTAAACTTAAAAACTAAACTGACATTATTCGATTTCTTATGCTTATCACCTAATTTTCCCTAACTCAGCTTCTGCTGTTGTTCGCTGTCGTGGGAACGAGTCGATGTGCATCGATTGCACCAGACGCTTGTTCAGCATTTTCGTTCCTCGGGGCTCGCGCGTGCAGGTGTTGTTTGCACCGTCTGTTGGTGTTAAGTTATACTCTCGGCGTTAGAATTAAAAGATCTCTTCTTTTTTCCTGCAAGATGTTAGTCAATTGAAAACTTCAAACACGTTTTCTGCAAAATCACTTTTTTGAGTTATGACAGTCTTCAATTGCATGGGCGATATTTGAAGTCGAATCACCTATTTGTATGTACATTACATATACCTGGGGAACTGAACTCCTAAATGCATAACTAGTTTTTTATTCAAATATATTTCCGCTCGAACCCCCTAAAATTATGAAGTACTTTTGATTTGAAGGAGAATTAACACCCAGATGTATGCAACAATAATTAATTTCAATAGAATTTGCATAGGAAAAAATGAATCAATCTCCTAAACTAAGCGATTAATACATTTTTTTACAATATATTTTGTGTTTATTTCGTCGAGATCTACAAAATAGCGTTCTAAAACCTTGTCGCCCCGGAAACCGTAGAATCCCCAAAATACCTTGCGCGAGCTGCTTCGACGTATTCCGATCACAGGTCGGTAAGGAATTTCTAATGTTGGTTAGGACCTTGGAATAGAGAAGGTGGCTGAGGAGCCCTTAATGGGCCAACGGCATCGCTCATACTCCAATAGTGGACTACTGGCACCGGTGTACCCGGCCCCTCGTCCTACGGGTATAACTGAAGGAGCTGACCTTCCAGATTGGGGGTTGTGCCGTCTGGGTAACTTCCTTACCACGTAAAAAACTTATGGTTCCGAAAAACCTAAAAGCCTCGGATAAGGATGACTCAACTGATGACGACCCTAGCAAACGAAATAAGGACAACGACCTTCGGATCTGTGCGTGGAATGTTCTGCCCCTTTACAGACCACGCGCAGCCGAACAACTAGCAGAGGCCCTAGACTGCTATAAAGCAGATATTACCGCCATCCAGGAATTGCAATGGGATGGGCCGGGCAAAAAGAGGATGAAAACCTGTAACATCTATTACGGTAATTGCCATATAGGCAACAGGCAGCGCTTATTTGGATGCGGTTTTGTTATACGCGGCAAGAAGTCTTAAGCTTCCGACACGTAAGCGAGCGTATTATGACTATCCGGATCAAGGGCAAATTCGCTAACATAAGATTTATATGTGTTCATGGCCCCACGGAAGAAAAGGACCCTGCCACCAAAGAGTGTTTCTACGAGCTCCTCGACAAAACATACAAGCAATGTCCTAAATACGACGATAAATTCGTATTGGGCGATTTTAACGCCAAAATAGGAAAGGAGGATCTCGCTCGCCCACCAGCGTGAAATCCCTGGTTTGACGAAGAATGCCGGCGAGTGCATGCAGCAAAACAAGACGCATACAAAGCGGCACTGCAAAGGAAGACGAGAGCTGCTCGTGAGCTCTAGGAGCAAAAGAGACGGGAAGAACATAGGCTTCTCCAAAAGAAACAGAAAGAGCATGAGAAGCGCGCGTTCGAGAATATAGAGCGTTTATACTCCAGGAACAATGTACGGAAGTTTTACCAGAAGGTAAAAAGAACGTGTCAGAGAAGCAATGCTTGTACAGAAACCTGTAGAGATGAAAATGGAAACCTCGTAATCACAGCCGGTGCTGAGAATATGGAAAAACTAATTCGGCAGACTACATAACGGCGGCTAAGACCAACATCCCGCTGTCAGGCAGAATGTCCCATTTAAAATAGACAATGAAAGCCAAAATTTCCGCCCACCTGATCAAAACGAAGTGAGGATAGCAATATCCAAGCGAAAATCCAACAAGGCTGCTGGACCTGACGGCTTACCGACCGAACTTTTCAAGGCAGCTGGTGATGAATTGGTATAGTGCATATATCAACTCATCTCTAAGACTTGGTCAGACGAGTGTATGCTTAATGAGTGGAATCTCAGCATCGTTAGGCCGATTCACAAGAAAGGAGACTCTCTCAACTGCGCCAATTAAAGAGGCATTAGTCTCTTCAACATCGCAAATAAGATCTTTTCTGCGATATTGTGGTAACGCCTGAAACCTTTTATCAATAGCCTGATTGGAGCCCATCAGTGCGGTTTCAGGCCAAGAAAGTCCACCATCGATCAAATCTTCACACTTCGATAGATCCCGGAGAAAACCCAAGAAGTCTAAATCGATACTCACCATTTCTTTATAGATTTCAAGGCCGCCTATGACAGCATCTATAGAGAAGAGCTTTATAGAGCCATGTCAAATTTTGACATCCCTGCCAAACTTAACTTGTCCGTCTGTGCAGGCTGACGATGGAGAACGCTCGCTGCTCCATCAAGGTCGGTAATGACCTTACCGAGACCTTTGATGTCAAAAAAGGTTTTAGACAAGATGACGCGCTGTCATGTGACTTCTTTAATATTGTACTTGAACGGATTGTGCGGAACTCTCAAGCCAATATCGGAGACACAATCTATCACAAGTCTGTACAACTGCTTGCATACGCCGACGATATTGACATTATCGGAAGAACTCAGTGGACTGTCACCGGTGCGTTTGCAAGCATTGAGGCGGAAGCGGCCAAAATGGATTTAGCGATAAACGAGGGCAAAACGAAGTATATGCTGTCAACAAGAAGGGACAACCAACACCGACGAATTGGACAGAACGTCACAGTGGGCAGCTATAACTTCGAGGTAGTAAGGGACTTTGTCTACCTTGGCTCTGATATAAACTCGAAAAACAAGATCAGCGCAGAAATCAAGCGAAGAATAACTCTTGCTAATCGCTGTTTTTTTGGGCTTATAAGGCAATTCAACAGTAAAGCCCTATCTCGAATAACTAAGGAGACTCTGTTTAAGACCCTGCTCATCCCAGTCCTGCTTTACGGCGCTGAAACATGGCCTTTATTAAAAGAGGATGAAGATATCCTTGGTCGCTTCGAGAGGAAAATTCTTCGTAAGATATTCGGTCCCGTTTGCGTTGACGGGTTTTGAAGGAGAAGATTCAATCACGAAATATACGAGCTGTACAGTGACATCGACCTAGGCAAAACACTACGTATTGGATGTCTGAGATGGCTCGGACATGTCGAGCAAATGGACACCAACGCTCCGGCCCGCAGAGTCTTCGAATCTAACCCCGAGGGACGACGCAGTAGAGGACTTCCTCGCCGTAGGTGGCGCGCACAAGTTCAAGGGGATCTCAACCAACTTCGAGTGCGAATATGGAGGCAATTAGCTAAAGACCGAGCTAAATGGAGAAGCTTGTTGGTTGAGGCCCAGGTTCACCCCGACCTGTAGCGCCACCTAAGTAAGTAATTAATACAACTACTCGTACATAAAAAATAACTGCACTGAAGAAAAGTGAAAAGTGGAATACTCAAAATTAGTCTACTGTTGAACGTTGGGTGGAAGTCTTCCAACAGATGGACGATGAACACGTACCTTTTGTCGAATTTTCTGAAATCATTGAGTTCATCATTTGCTTCCCTATTTATCAGCTCCGGTTGAACATGTGTCTACGCAAGCGAAGAAAGTCTCCAAAAGGTGAGCTCTAGTTTTCGGATATCGACGCTGAAAGCTATTTTAACTGTGAAAAGCAATTTGGAATTTACGTACATCGGCTTTTATAATGTTATCAGGTATGAAGTATCGATCCCTTTTTTATGGTACTCATAAATTACTCTGTTTTATGACTTGCAGCTGCACAAACAAAATATTCAAGTGCTGCCCTCTTAATTACTTGGGTTATTCCTCGCTGTATGATGTGGGGTTGGCATATGAGCGCTTTTAATCTTCTCATTTTCTTAGAATAAGTTTGGGAATTCCGGTCGATTGTCTATGAGCGACAAGGGTATTTTCAGTGGATTGTTTATGAGCTGCATTATCACGGGACTGAAAGTCGTGTCGCACGAGACGGGTTGAATTTATGCGAGTCAAAAAGGGAGGGGTTGATTGCACCGAAAATCCACCGAAAGTCCACTTGAAAATATAATTCTCGGTGGAAGAATGAATGAAATTTACTGTAAATATATGTATGTGACTGTACATACCATATGTGTGAATTTCCAATAATTGCAAAGAAATACACGGACCACAGTCCCTTCAAAAATTCTTCCGCACGACACGAACTCAACGCCGAAAACAAATGATACAATTACGAAACGAGACAAAAGATAACACGCAAGAATAGCCTGTGTTCAGCTGAGCGGAAGGAGAATTCGCAAATTCAAACAGAGCTCAGCGAAGTTTCGTGGTCGTCTCTTTCGCTGCGTTCGTTTCGATGAGTTTTTTTTGTTCCAATTCCCCTTGGTTTTGCATGTTGCTACCTGTCATTTGCATATTCTGGATTTGACCATAGCAGCGAAAAGTCATTTTTCTTTTTTTACTTCTGCCGCCATTTTTGGTCCTATCGAACCGGATCTACATATATCATCCACACTATCAGCTTCATCCTCCCATTTTGTCAAACCTCATCAGCCAACAGCGTGTCTAAACACAACAGCGACACCATTTACGTGATCATCCTCCCATTTGAAGCGCATCACACAACAGCGTGTCTAGGTACATCGACGACGCCACGTCCGCTCACGTGCTCATCCGCCATCGCCCACTTCATGGCCTCGGCGCGTGTGCAACCATCATCCTCCAATCTCAAGCTCATCCCCCGCCAGTGTGTCCAGCACAACAGCGACACCACTAACGTGATCATCATCAACGTCCAAGCTTATCACCCGTGTCCAGTGTGTCCAAACACATCAATGACACCACTCACGTGGCCATCATCACCAATTTCAAGCGCATCACCCACCAGCGTGTCCAGCACAACAGCGACACCACTAAAGTGATCGTCAGTCATCGCTCAAACTCACCACCAACCAGCGTGTCCAAGCACATCAGCGACACCACCTTTCTTCCTACGCTCACCTCACTTCCTTCGCTCATTCACCAACGTCCACGTCAGCATCTCAGCGTGTCCAAGCACAATAGCGACACACACTTCTTTCTCCGCTCACGTGATCATCCACCAGCGTCCAGGCAAGTCATCATCAGCATCATCATCATCATCAGCATCATCATCATCATCATCATCATCATTATCATCATCACCATCATGACCAGGGCCAGCAAGCAGTTGCAGACAGCTGAAGAATATTCTAGTTGTTCAGGTGCGTACAGTAGTTTCATTTACAGTGTGTTAAAATAAATTTAAAGATAAAATCTGGTAGTTTGTGGGTATTCTATACAGCTAAAAATTCGTTTTTTTCTATTTTTTTTTTTAACGTGCGTGCTTTCGCGATTACGTGCGTTTTCCTTGATCACGCGTTTTTTTTTAAAGTTAACTTAGCTGTTACCACTAACGGGTTAGTGATTAGAGATACCGCTTCTCCGTATACTTACGACAGTTATTCATTTACAGTTGAATTTATAAGATTATTCTTTCAGGTTCTTTCATTTGCGCGCTAAGACGAAGGGAGGTGCTAGTAATATTGTAAGCAAGTTCCCATTAACAAACGCCAATTTTGAACTTGCGTGGAAAGCATTACGTGATCATTTTGCGAACCGACGCATTCTCGTCAACAACCAGCTTAAAATTCTGTTTAATTTTCCAGTTGCAAACCGACATTCGTGACGCTTTAACGGCACTTAAGAGTGAGGGTGTTGTCGTTGACAATTGGAATTGCATACTGGTTTACCTTTGCTGATCTCGTTTGCCAGATACGACCATAGCCCTCTGGGAGCAAACGTTGAAAGACCCCATGGCTATTCCACTGTGGTCAGACATGAATACTTTCTTAACAAATCGTTACCGCGTTCTGGAAGCGATCCAGGATATTCAACCGAAACCTTCTATGAAACAAGGGGCTTTCAAAGCAATTTCTAATTCCAAATCATTTCATCTTCAACGTGGTAAACTTCCGCTAAAATGCAGCTTGTGCAGTGGAAGCCATTCCTCGCGACTCTGCCTGGAATTTCTCGGTTTAAAAGCAGAAGATAGAACCACTACTGCCAAAAGACTTAAGTGCTGCACAAACTGTCTTGCTCAAAATCATATCCTTATGAATTGCAAAAGCGTTAACACTTGTTTCGTGTGGAAGCAGAAACATCACACTCTCCTACATATCGAGTCAATACCTCGCAATCAGATTTTTCAAAATGACTCAACACCACCAATACAGTTCACTCTCTCCTCAAGTCATAACCACACATCTCTTTTCTCCACCACTCGGATTTCAGTTCTCCTCGCTACCGCCCTAGTAGGCATTCGTCATCATAATACTCAGTTTTACCTGCGGGCGTTAGTTGACCCAGGGTCCGAGGTATCCTTTCTCTCCAAAGACGTACAACGACGGTTAAAACTACCCACACAATCGGTTCAAGCGTAAATAACGGGCATCTCATCTACAATCACTGCTTCGGCCTTAAAAATATGCTCATTTACGTTATGTGCCGAGAACAGCCCGGAGTTTAATGTTCAGGTAACTGCCTTAATCCTCAAAAAAGTCACTGGAGACACTCCTTCATGTTACTCGACTTAGACCAGTTCAAGGGAAATGTCGATTTGCAATTAGCCGATCCGTCCTCTGACCGATCTGCTAAAATTGGCATGCTAATTGGTGCAGACATCTGCCCCTCAATCATATTGGACGGTATGAAAACCAACATTTACCCATCACTTATAGCGCAGAAGACAATGTTCGGGTGGGTCCTTTTAGGACCAATCAACACTTCCCCTACGTCCTACTCAACATTTGTTTCTCATTTCTGTGAAGTCTCTTTAAACAAGCAACTCGAAAAGTTCTGGCAAGTCGAAGAGCTGCCCAAATCTCGTCACAGGTCTCCCGATGATGAATTCTGTGAACACTTGTATACCAACACCAAATACCGTGACGAAGACGGCCGTTATGTGGTTAGTCTACCATTTAACCCTAACTTTCCTTCTGAAATCGCGTTAGGAGTTTCACGCGACAATGCGCTTAAGCAATTCTTACGAACGGAAAGGCGTCTTTTAAGGAACCCTGCTTTTCAGCAACAATATCATTGCGTACTTAAAGAACACCTAACCCTGAATCATATGTCTTTATCATCGTCCCATGAACTTTGCGAAGATCAAAACGTTTGTTCGTATTATCTTCCGCATCATGCTGTAGTTAAACCACAGAGTAAGACAACCGCCGCCAGAGTCGTCTTTAATGCAACCAAACCTACTGCCACGGGGCATAGTCTAAATGATGTTTTATATCCTGGTCCGGCTTTACAAATCGATATCGTATCTCTAATTCTCAATTGGCGTCTATACAAGTATGTCTTCAACTCTGACATCCAGAAAATGTATCGACAAATTCGAGTTCATCCCAATCATACTGCGTTTCAGAGGATCTTATTTCGGGATTCGGCCAAAGACCAAATTCAAGATTTTGAACTCAAAACCGTCACATTTGGCATCAATTGCCCCGCCTATTTAGCCATACGGACACTGCACAAGTTAGCGGCCACTGTCCAATCTTCTCATCCTCTGGCCGCGAAGATTCTCAATGAATCTATGTTGACGATGTACGATGTACTTTCCGGAGCGCATGATCTCGCAACAGCTCAGGAGGCACAAAAACAACTTATATCGGCTCTCGAGTCGGCAGGATTCCCTTCAAGAAATGGACATCCAACTCATCAGATTTTTTGAAAGCAATTCCCAAGGAATAGCTTATTGATAAGGATTTTTTGGAAATCGAGCATACCAGTATGACCAAAACTCTAGGCATCTACTGGAATGCCAAAATCGATTAGTTTTTCTTTACACTCAAAACTGAATCATTTACTTATTCAAGCACCAAAAGAGCTGTGCTATCAGCCATAGCAAAGCTTTATGATCCCGCGGGTTGGTTAGCCCCAATAATTATAAGGACAAAAATTATAATGCAACAAATTTGGAAAGATCAGACAGGCTGGAATAAGCTCCTTACGGCTCCCACACAGCGATGGTGGACCAGTTTTCTACATAACTTTCCCGACATTCAATTTATTAGCGTGCCCCGATGGGTAGGCTATGTTCCCTGGGCTCCTCTACAAATTCATGGCTTCTGTGACTCCTAAGAAAAGGCATACGCTGCTGCCATTTACATACGTATCTTATACAGCGAAACTTCTTTTTCCTCACATTTGCTTTGGGCAAAAACAAAGGTTGCTCCAGTTAAGCCGGTTCCATTGCCACGCCTTGAACTATTAGGTGCAGTCCTGTTGTCCAATATGACGCGTTTCACTTTAGAAAATACAAACATTAATCAGAATAAAGTGTTCTTATGGACAAACTCTACCATAGTACTAGCGTGGTTGCAAAAACCTCCATGTACCTGGAAAACTTTCGTGGCCAATAGAACCGCGGAAATTCAAAAAAATTCCAATATCAAATCATGGGGTCATATAATCTCTACCGATAATCCTGCTGATCTGACAACCCACAGAGTCACTCCCATAGATCTAAAAGATAACTCATTGTGGTGGATGGTTACAGCAATCTGCTCAAAACTGGCCCCCCTCAAAGCCCGGGTTAGTCGATAAAACTCTTTTGGAAATCAAACCCACTTGTTCACTAGCCACGACCGTAAACACCGGTTTTGAAGATATCTTACGCCGCTATTCTTCATGGCCTAAAGTTCTGTGAATCATCAGTTTTATATTTCGATTTTTCAACGCTATTAAAGTCAGCGGCAAGGTAGCCCCTCCTGCAACTTTAACGGTGTCTCGTGACGAAATTATTTTCGCAAATTCTCGACTTATACAACTCACCCAAAGACAGCACTTTTTTCGCGATTATGAGTCTTTGTCTCGTAGCCTTCAGATTTCCTCCAAAAGTTCCATCTTGACACTTAATCCATACTTGGATTCGCAACGTATTATTCCAAGCAATGGGAGACTGGCATCCTCCACGTCCACACTTAGGTTTAACGAACGTTACCCTATTATTCTTCCATATGAAGCTTATCTCACTGAGATTTTCATCCGATTTATTCACGATCTCTGCTTGCATGGTGAAATCCAGCTTATGATTCGGCTCATTCGGTCTGAATTTTGGGTTCCAAGGTTTAAAAATCTCATACGAAAATGTATAAGGTGTTGCAATACGTGTACCATACAAAAACAAAAACAACTTTCTCAAATCATGGGAGTCCTGCCTAAAGAAAGAACCACCTTCACCCTTCCATTCACTAACACCGGCATAGATTTCGCAGGACCCTTCATGCTGAAAACCTTCCATGGGCGAGGATGTCGAATAGAAAAGGCCTACGCTTGCCTGTTTGTATGTTTCTGTACTCGAGCTATACATTTGAAGGCGGTTAGTGACCTCTCCATACGCGCGTTTCTTGCAGCCTTTTCACGTTTCGTCGCCCGAAGAGGGGTCCCTTCTCAAATCTTCTCGGACAACGACACTTTGTTGGTGCACACAAAACTCTGATGAGCGACTTTCGGAGTGCCCTTAAGAGCCACTCATCCACAGCCCCAAATAACTTTTTTCAGATCAGATGGAACTTTATTCCTCCGGGGGCTCCTAATATGGGTGGTCTATGGAAGGCCGGATAAAAAGTTTCAAACAACATTTCCGAAAAGTGGCAAGTTCGCACCACTTCACGTTTGAAGAATTTCAAACTCTGCTAGCACGAATTGAGGCTTGTCTCAATTCGAGACCTATTTCTCCCATGACTGAAAATCCTAATGACTACCTGCCACTCAACCCGCCACACTTTCTGAGGGGCGGTCCTTTACTTCTTCCGTTTGAGCCTTCTCCTACTGCCACATCTCTCAGTATTATCAATCATTGGCAAAAACTAAAAATTCTATCTCGGGAATTCAGCCGTGGATGGAAAGAAGAGTATTTAAAGGAACTCAACAAGCGTTTTAAATGGAAATATCCACAAAGGGATATTGAAATCGATGATCTCGCTGTCATTCGTAACGAACAACTTCCTCTCAATGAATGGAGACTCGGTAGAGTTATTAAGGTTTATCAAGGTTCGGATCTGCGGGTCCGAGTTGCGGATGTGAAAACCCAAAAAGGAATTCTGACCCGTCCGGTGGTCAAATTATATATTTTACCAAGCACATAGTAACGTTTAAAAAAAAAAAAAAATAGCTTCCTTTATTTATTACTACCTTGATATAGTTAAATAATATTGTATACGCATTTTCACACTGTGGGTGAAGCTGTTGTTCGCTCCCTGGATTTAATTTGATTATAACTACTTAAATACAATACCAATGTATATAGAAACAACACGATTTAATATAATTTCACTTTATTAATTCATGGAAATGGAAAATAGGGTAGGTAGGTTAGGCGACGGTGGTGACGATGGTGGCAGCGACTTCGGCGAGGATGGTGGCGATGGTTGTGGCGACTTCGACGATGATGATAGCGACTATGATATTCAGCCAAGAGAGCTTGCGCCTTTTCTCCTCCTTCTTTTATGTCTTGTTTGACGTTCAGTTTTGCTAAGTGCTGCCAAGGTTATGCGATGATTAAGCGGTGTTGGCATGTAGGTGATAATGTGGATCCTACATATATGTAAAATAAAAAAAAGTATAATAAACGAAATTACAGCAATTGCTGCAAGGCGGCCGGCAATGTTCAGCTGAGCGAAAGGAGAATTCGCAAATTCTCAATCAACCAGAGCTCAGCGAAGTTACGTGGTTCGCTGTGTTCGTTTCGATGAGTTTTTTTGTTCCAATTCCGCTTGGTTGTGCATGTAGCTGCCTGCCATTTGCACATTCTGATTTGACCATAGCAGCGAAAAGTAATTTTTCTTTTTTTTTACTTCAGCCGCGTAGTTTTCCAAGATTTGCGCGCTAAACCGCTTACAATAGACCTTTTCGCGTTTTGACGTCTATGCTGTCAAATTGTTCTGGTGGCCAACCGACGTACAATCCATGGCGTGCAATCCTTCAATGCAAAGGACAAGTGTAATGCTGGGACATACACATACACTCTGCCTTCGGTGGAATTTGAGGATCATTGCAAGTAGCTGAATATAGAGACCTATCATATACCCACCGATATACTGGAGAAGTTCAACTCGACTTTGAAACTCTACGAGGGCACAAAGGACTATCACAACTTCACAAGCAAGAAGTGAGTTAACTAGGAATTAACAGCAATTTCTGGTAAACTCAACTCCCTCGCTATTGCAGAAACTTCTTAGATCCATCGGCGAAGCGCTTTATAATGTCCTTCACAGCGGTGAACCATTCCTCAGCCCGCAGGGAATTGAATTTCTCACGCTCAAGGTGAAAGGCCAGAGTTTCATGATCCATCAGATTGGTACTCGATCAGGTGCACTATGATCGTTACAATGATCGTTATGGTAAGGATGGTATCCATAAACAACTCACTTGGGAGGAATTGGAACCGGAGATCAAGGAAGTCGTTGAGAAGTACATTTATTTCAACATCTATTCGACGGAACAGAAGGACAAGTCAATGTTGGAGTGGTTAGACACTCTAAAGAAACATTCGTACGATGCAAGGAAAAACAAGGATGTGACAACTCAAACGTCACCGGTTATTATTGAGCAGATAGCCCAATAAAAGTAGATTTATCTAAGAATACATATCCACTTGCATTTTTTTTTCACACAAACTCAACCAAAGAGAAGGAGACTATCCAAACGGCTGGTAACAATAAAACACAGACTTTCTAAGAATGCAAGTCAACTTTTTAATGTTTTTTTTGTATAAAAGATTATTAAGTGTCTTTCCTTCTTCTTTTTGTTGTGTCCGACTTTACGGTGCTGCTGATTGGGTCCAGGTGTAACCACTTGGTACACCGGAGTAACCGGAGAGTTCTTACTCAGATTTTCGACATGTCACAGTTTTCTGCCTCCAAGTCGTCTATTTCGGAAGTTGTAGTCAGTTTTTCAAGTGCCGGTAGTTTCTTGCTGACTTCGAGGGCCTTCTTCGGATTGATATGAGCATAAGCGATGACCAGCTGAGCGAGAACTTTCATGTCATTCGGTTCCAACTTAAGGAGCTTCTCGAGAGAACTTGCAGAAGTGTCTGCGGCACCGCCTCGCAAATGGAATTCAGCGGTTTGGGGCCACATGTCTGATAAATCCGCGCTGCTGACCTGAAGTTAACGAGTATAAGCAGTCGGGGAAGTCAGCAATAGATCCAACTTACGTTGTTCTTCTTGTACCAGCCCACTGCGGGTTTGAGTAGAGCCGAGGCGGCTTGTTTATTGTCGGTGCCCAGATGGCCACTAAGGCTATACAACACCTAGCTTCTACTTGGACTCTCCAAGGGACAGGAGAACTTCAATAGCTTCTTTACGGTGGCCCTACAAACCCTCAAAATTAGGAGGAAATTCGGTGCAAGCAATAGCAGAACCAACTTGCAACAGGAGCAATTGGATGATGGCAAACTTGGTTGCGAATAAGGTTTCCTCCTTCTCAGCTGCATACTTGTTCAACACTTCCACCGCTTCCTTGTACTTCTTATATGAGTATAGCGATGTCATTGGAAAGTGCATTGATACTGCCTTTTTAACAGGGTTCAAATGATCTCTTTTTTGAACGTGGCAATACCAGTTGCGTCGGTCGCGCTCTAATTTTGTACGATGGTTTCCTTGATGTGAAAGCTTCCACGGATCTTCGAACTTCTTATTCGATCAAGTTTTGTCATGCGAAGCATCTTCATCTCAGTTGCCGTTAATTTACTCTCATACGTTTTGTACATCGTCCAACACTGTGAACCGTATGTGAGCTCTAGACGCACAACTGGGGTGTAGAGCCTCCCTTTCAACTTAGGTGCCATTTTTCTATCACAGAATATACCATATACCATATACCGGATATTTGAACTTTCCGCGCTTGGGAAGCACTGTTCTATTCAAATAAATGTCTGGAATAGGCCTGAGTGGATCAGAGAACGGGCAGCACAAGTACACCCGATTTCCCTCCAGAGCGTCCACCCACACATCAAGTGCTCGTTCCCTTTGTATACGTGGAGAAGTTAACTTTTCCTCTAATTGATTCGGCATTTGGTCACCTCTAACAAATTTGGAGATGAGAATTCAGTGGGGGGGGGGGGGGCACAGGCCCCAAGCGGCACTTTGCTATGGGCTGCAATTTGGAGCGGTTAACATTTTTTTTTTTAAATATATATAAAATTTACAAAACGGATTCTTTTTGCAGTCCAACGAATTTATTTACAAAGTTTACCAGCATTAACACTGCTTCACAGTAAGTAATCAGATATTCCTTGTGTTGCTTACCAACAAAATCCAATGAACGCTGCTTCCCAGTATGCAACTACATTTTATCAGAAATTTGGCGACAAAGTTCGAAACTCTTAGATAAAAACTTTGAAAGCAATCCAGATGTTGCACCTCATGAGGATGACATTGATAAGGATGAATTTGAGATCGAACGCGTACGGTTAAAAGCAATTATATCTTCTACAGGCAAAAAAAAATGAACTCGCCAATAAAGGCCCACTCGAACTATTAAAATATACATATATTACAGTTTAGACTGGAACTTAGTCTGCCTAACATAACAATAATGCTTCGTCTTTTTCTCACAATTGTTATAGTAATGCCGGCTGTGAGAGGAGTTTCCCAAAATTGAAGCTTATTAAAAATTATTTAAGGTCCACAATAAGCACTCTAAGGCTATCTAATCTGGGTATCATGGCCATAGAGCAGGAAAACACAGAGACCATCGATACTGAAAGAAAAAGTTAATAAAAAGTAAATAAAAAAAAAATTAATTACATATGTACCTGCATTATGTACCTACCTATATAACTTTTTTCCCTTTTACTTAAATGCTTTCATTCTTTCATTTAAAAACTATTTTTTTAAACAAATTTTAGTTATGAAATTATTTATTTATTTATTAATGAATTTTATTAATTAATAAACAAAAATAATTTAATGTAATTAATTTAAAAAATGAATTTAATGTAATTAAATTCAAAATTTTAAAAAGCTAAAGAAAAATAATAAAAAAATAAAAAATATAAATAAATGGAAAATAAATTACAAAAAATAATCGAATCCTGTTTTTCTGAAGAATTTTAATTAAGATAATTAAAGTTTAATGGGAATTACCGTTGTTTATTTTATATCCTGAGATAAGTAATTTTTATCCGCTTAGAAATTGGGAAATCTGAAAGTAACCAATATGCGGCTTCATTTTTGCTTCACTTGCTAGAAGGTGGTACGAACAAAAGTTGACAACATTTTGAAGAGAAATTTTACCAAGTTTATTGTCATACATATGTGTAAGTATAACTGGTTGAAACCGTAGACAAAGGTTTTTTTTCTAGTGTGTGAAAAAATTACTAGGGGCGGCATAAATTGGGTCTGCCCTGGGCGGCCCCAACCCACGCTAGGCCACTGTGAGAATTCTGAGCCATCTGAACCCGATGTCTCCCAACTTTTTCCAGAAATCAGAGGGCATCTCGTCTGGCCCAACCGCTTTTCGTTTTTTGGAGTATGCGGTCAAATACTTCACTAACTTCTTCGACTGTAATGTCGGGTATTTCTTCACAGTTAGGGGTGGCTCTTCGAAAGTATAGCCGGGGAAACTGTTCATTTAAAAGTTCTTCACAATACTGCCGCCACCTGTGCAGAATTTTGTCGTTATCCGCGTAAGAAGTAGAGAAGAAGAAGACGTAATTTTTCATTACGAAAACAAAAGCCTCGCCTTTTTCTTTGTCCAGATTGTACCACTTGATTTTCTCAGAGACCCTTGTTTGTTTGCTTTTCTTCGGTGTTTTCATAAAAAATTCCTATTAGCAGGAGACGGTGTTGCCGAGCGATTGCCTCTCCCAGGATCACTTTGCAATCTTTTACGCGAGGCTTCATGAAACTGGCTACCAAATAGTAGTCAATCTGAGTTTCATCTTCACCACTGCTGTTAGTGATCAGGTGTCGGCTTTGTTTGATGAACATGGTATTTAACACGATAAGACCATGTGATTTGTACATGCTTAGGATGTCTTCATCAGGAAGGTTCCTGATGCCATATCCTAGTGCTCCATGGCAGTCTTCATAGTCTTCGTTTGACTTCCCGACATGTCCATTCAAATTTCCCCCAACAAACAGAAACTCTTCCTTTGGGATGTTCTTGTGGAGATTGTGGAAACCTATCCAAAATGCATTTTTATCTCTCTGATTGCACCCATTTTGGGGAGCATATGCACTGACAATATTCCACACCTCTCCTTGTATTACTAGTTTGAGAGACATCAAACGGTGGCTGGACTTCGAAATGCTCAAGACGTTACCAAGTAGCTCTGCCGAAAGGATGATATCTAATCCGTTCTTAGCCTTTTCCGTTCCGTAGTAGAACATCTTGTAACCTTTTGCCCTAACGTCCAAGAAACGCGCCCGATTTCCGTAGTTTTTCCATTTCGTCTCTTGGACACACAAGATATCCGCAAGCCTTCTATTCATCATCTCTTCCAGCTCGTAACTTCGACCGGTCATGCTTCCAACGTTCCAACTCGCTACCCTCAAATTTCTTCCAAACTGTTTCATTATTTTGCTAGCCCCCGGAATCCGTATAGCTCTGACCCGAACATTTCTGCTCGGTCCAGGATCAGTACCATGCACAGCAGTGGTAGTGCCTTTCCTTTTAGAAAGTATACATATATATACATATATATAATCAAATTGGAACGAATACTAATTACTGATTACTAACCGAAGATCACAACGAAGTTTTATTACTCGTTACTGTCTTGGTTTAAGTATGTTGTACAGGGGTATGGTACAACTCGCATTTTTTATCTTGATTTCTGTTATTTCGATTTTAACATTTCGCATTTTGTTGTTTTGATAAATGATAAACGCGAATTTTCTTCAAGTCGTTTTTTATTATGTCTCAAATTTTCATTAACTTTTGTAAATAGTTTATATTTAGCTCCTAATGTAATTAATTGCTCCTCAAATCTTTATTTACTTTTATAATTAGTTCGAATTATCATCATTTCATTTTAGACTATTTCGCTAGAGATAATTTTGTTTTTATTTTGATAAGAATATGTTCATTTTAGCTTCAAACCTTTGCAATTATTATTTTTTTTTCTTTTTAATTTGTTCACATATACACACATAAAATGAATTCTGGTTTTTTACCTACCCACGAAATTTGAAAAAAATTGCCCCAGTTTAAAACGAAATATGACCCCAAACAAAATGAAAAAATGTCCCAAAATGAAAAATTAGGAAACCAAAAATGAAAGATCACCCCAAACTTTATGGCGACCGACGTAGAGTTGTGACATTATAAGTATATCCCATAAACACTGCATTTGGGGTAGGTGAGAGGTTGGGTATACGTAAAGTTTCTTTAAGGGCTGTGCGAATCATCACTCAGAACAAAATTCCAAGAATGAACAATCATCCAAAATTTCTGGGCGTTTATGCATAATGAAATAAAGCCAAAAAAAGAGCAACCGCCCAAAAATTAACGAACAATCCCCCAAAACAGGAGTGAATGGCTGTGCGAATAATCGCCCAAAGAAGAATAGCCCAAAATTCGAAAATGAACGATCGCCCAAAAAATTTTCTTTTTTTCTTTAATATTGTAATTTCTTAAAATCATGCTCCGCTAAGGGTATGTCAACAACTGTCAGGCAGGCGCCTGGGGCTAAGTCTATTCGAAGATAGTTTTGTGCGGGCCAGCAGTGGGTAAGTGGCGAGCTTCGCGCGGTTCATTTATTTAAACTCAGCTTTCCGGAGGGGTTTAGCCGCTCACGTGACTTCGTCGCTCCGCTAAGGGTATGCCAACAACTGTCAGGCAGGCGCCTGCGGCTAAGTCTATTCGAAAACAGTTCTGTGCGGACCAACAGTGAGTAAGTGGCGCGCTTCTCGCGATTCATTTATTTAAACTCCGCTTTCCGGATGGGTTTAGGTTCACGCGACTCCGTCGCTCCGCTAAGGGTATGTCAACAACTGTCAGGCAGGCGCCTGGGGCTAAGTTTATTCGAAGATAGTTCTGTGCGGGCCAACAGTGGGTAAGTGGCGAGCTTCGCGTGATTCATTTATTTAAACTCCGCTTTCCGGAGGGGTTTAGCCGCTCAAGCGACTTCGTCGCTCCACTAAGGGTATGTTAACAACTGTCAGGCAGGTGGCTGGGGCTAAGTTTATTCGAAGACAGTTCTATGCGGGCCAACAGTGGGTACGTAGGGCGCTTCGCGCGATTCATTTATTTAAACCCCGCTTTCCGGAGGGGTTTAGCCGCTCACGCGACTTCGTCGCTCCGCTAAGGGTATGTCAACAACTGTCAGGCAGGCGCCTGGGGCTAAGTTTATTCGAAGACAGTTCTATGCGGGCCAACAGTGGGTAGGTAGCGCGCTTAGCGCGATTCATTTATTTAAACCCCGCTTTCCGGAGGGGTTTAGCCGCTCAAGCGACTTCGTCGCTCCACTAAGGGTATGTCAACAACTGTCAGGCAGGCGCCTGGGGCTAAGTTTATTCGAAGATAGTTCTGTGCGGGCCAACAGTGGGTAAGTGGCGAGCTTCGCGTGATTCATTTATTTAAACTCCGCTTTCCGGAGGGGTTTAGCCGCTCACGCGACTTCGTCGCTCCGCTAAGGGTATGTCAACAACTGTCAGGCAGGCGCCTGGGGCTAAGTTTATTCGAAGACAGTTCTATGCGGGCCAACAGTGGGTAGGTAGCGCGCTTCGCGCGATCTCCGCTCCGCTAAGGGTATGTTAACAACTGTCAGGCAGGTGGCTGGGGCTAAGTTTATTCGAAGACAGTTCTATGCGGGCCAACAGTGGGTAGGTAGCGCGCTTAGCGCGATTCATTTATTTAAACCCCGCTTTCCGGAGGGGTTTAGCCGCTCACGTGACTTCGTCGCTCCGCTAAGGGTATGTCAACAACTGTCAGGCAGGCGCCTGGGGCTAAGTTTATTCAAAGACAGTTCTGTGCGGGCCAACAGTGGGTAAGTAGCGCGCTTCGCGCGATTCATTTATTTACACTCCGCTTTTCGGAGGGGTTTAGCCGCTCACGCGACTTCGCCGCTCCGCTAAGGGTATGTCAACAACTGTCAGGCAGGCGCCTGGGGCTAAGTTTATTCAAAGACAGTTCTGTGCGGGCTAACAGTGGGTAAGTAGCGCGCTTCGCGCGATTCATTTATTTAAACTCCGCTTTCCGGAGGGGCTTAGCCGCTCACGTGACTTCGTCGCTCCGCTAAGGGTATGTTAACACCTGTCAGTCAGGCGCCTGAGGCTAAGTTTATTCGAAGACAGTTCTATGCGGGCCATCAGTGGGTAAGTGGCGCGCTTCGCGTGATTCATTTATTTAAACTCCACTTTCCCGAGGGCTTAGCCGTTCACGCGACTTCGTCGCTCCGCTAAGGGTGTGTCAACCGCTGTCAGGTAGTCGCCTGGGGGTAAGTCTATTCGAAGATAGTTTTGTGCGGGCCAACTGTGGGTAAGTAGCGCGCTTGGCGTGATTCATTTATCTAAACTCCGCTTTCCGGAGGGGTTTAGCGGCTCACGCGACTTCGTCGCTCCGCTAAGGGTATGTTAACAACTGTCAGGCAGTCGCCTGGGGCTAAGTCTATTCGTCGCTCTACTAACTGCATTCATTTTGGTTTATGGTCGTCTTTTTTTTTTGGACCTGCGTTGCAGAGAATTACTCAAAAACTTTTTGGGCGATTGTTCATTTCGGAGTTTTGGGCCATTGTTCGCATAACATTTTGACATATTTATTTTCACTTTTGGCATTTTTTTGCGACCATTCACTCTGAAGAATAGCCCAACATATAAAAATGCGTAAACGCCCAAATGAATAAATATTCGCCTAAAAAATGTTCAGGTTTTTTTGTGGTTATTCGCCTTCTGAGAAAACGAGAAATAACCGTTTTACGAGATAAATTTAGCCTAGGTAAAGCAAATTAACGAAAATACAGAACAAGTAAAAAGCACAAGAAGGAATGCAATATAATCGTGTAAAGAACTGATCGCGAAACAAAGTAAAAAGAAATACAAAAGAACTTGTGCAATGTAAATAAAAATGATTGTGACCAAAACGAAATGATAGTTAACGAAGTGAAAATGGCGAGATTATAGGCACCCGTTGTACAGAAAAGTAATCAGACTGGAACGTCTGGCATGAAAGACAGTGCAAGAGAACTAGAGAAGATAAAAATGGAACATATAGAAGTTAGGTTAGGTAAGGTTAGGTTAGGTAGGGTTATGAGGTTATCATAAAACACTAGGCACCAAAGTGGGCCCATCGCGATCCCTAGGGATCCCTCACGGCAGAAGACCTAAACCCATTCTCCCAAGCAATTAATCTCCCTACAGAATCTGAAAAGATCCTGCTATGGTTTAGGGACCCCACCTCTTCAAGGTTATCGAAGAAGTATCTACCAAGGTGCCTTGGCCTGGCAATTCCTTGACATTCACAGAGTATATGAGTTATATTCTCTAAGACATGTAGGTCGTCGCAGTACCCACAAACATCCGTATCGGATAACCCTAGTCTCATGGCATGCCTCCTTAGGAGACAGTGGCCAGAGAGTATTCTTATCACTGTTTTTAGTCTCGATCTATCTAACTTGATTATCTCCCCAGATTTTCTGCGATCTAACACAGGCCACAAGGCCTTAGACACCCTGTGACCATCTAAGTTTGACCATCTTAGATTTGCCGTGACAATGATTTTATCCCGAATAATTCGCTTAGCCACGCACCCTGGTGGCTTAATACTACCAATTATAGAAAATTTATTTTCCGTTTTTTTTTCTTTGCGAAGCAGAAAAGCTTTTTGTTTGCCCATCGTTGTTTGCTCATCGCAAAAAAGACCAAATTTTTTTTGTATGGGAATGCGACATCTGGGTAAGTTTATTATCTGTGCTATGAGGATCGCCAGCGCGTCCTCATAGTAGTGTGAAAAGAGTAGAGTAAAGATCGTGGATGGAACAAAAATGTTTCAATGGTGACAGAAATTCGTGGTTGTTAGATAAGTCAATTTATATAGATTTTAGTACATAATCATGCACTTTGAAATAGGTGTCACTAGATATCCCTTAGAGCCATGGTTATTGACTCCCCACAGGACACACGAAGAAGAAACGCCCGAAAGAAAATTGAACGAAGCCCATACACGCTGCCGATATATAATTGAACGAACAAACGGGGTGCTGAAAAGTAGATGGAGATTTTTGCTCGGTGCAAGATAGCTTTATACCACCCACAAAAAGCGATCCAAATTGTAAATGTTTGCTGTGCATTGATATTGATATTGACATTTGATATTTATTGAGTAATTTAACAAACATTTACAAAGACTACAATAAAGTATCTTTAATGACGCAAATGTGATCCTGATAATTAATTATATTACAATTTAACTTAATAAAATTCGATAATTTATTTATAAAATACATTTAAATTTAAAATTGAATATATACACATTATTAAAAAGAAAAAAGAAAGAAAAGTGAATGCGCGAAAAAAATTGATCAACAGTATTTAACAATAAAATAAAAGGTCAAACATTTAAGAGCCCTAACATCTAAAATTACCAGCCAGGTAAGAAAAAAGAGAAGCACTAAAACGATCTACAAAACAGAGTCTTCTTATGCCAAAAGGGAGAGAACTCCATAAGCGAATAGCGTGAATACAAAACTGGCGCTCGGTTGTGATGCATGTAGCACGCGGAGAGATTATCGTTAGAGTACGAGATGAATTTAAAAAAGTTATAGACGGAGACCTGGTGAAATTTGTTCATGATTATTTCGTCAACAAAATTTCGCTTATTTTTGGATGTCGGATACATCACGGATGTGAAATTCTGGCGTACCTGGGCCGGGCGCTTTAGGGGCTACAGGGCCTCAAAGTTGCAAAAAATCTTGAAAAAAAAAAATTATAGCGTCAACTTTGAGTCCGTGTTTGATGAATCGTAAGTCCAATAATTTGTTGTTAAATCTGCAATTTAGAAAAAGAAAGTCTTCACCATAAGTCAAAATACATTGTGGTACTCACTTTAAGATATGCGTAAATATGAGATGAGTTTATCGAGAAGTACAAATAATTTTTAAGGATTTCTCTGTTCAATTTGCAGCAGTTTTAATCTGTCTGTTAATACAATCATAATAAAACTATAAAATTAAAATTTATTTCAAGTAATAATTAACAAAATCGATTTTACGTCATTCTTCTTCGCTGAAGAGATTTCCCTCATCATTGGATTCTTCGTCAGTGCAATAGTTACGTCCGTTGTCTGTAAAATATAGTTGGCCGTATCAATTGAACAGAATATAGACATTGCTAAGGTGTTGTCGTGTCCCTTGACACCAATCCCAACAGCTCTATGTCATTTAGATGGAACCATAAGCAAAACTGAAAAATCTGCTTTGATTAAGTTATTGGAAAAGAGAGTAAACAGCCAGGCGCCGACAAATATCGAGGTTGTTGTTCTCCATGGATTTTTCATGTTACGTCTGATGAAATTTATTCCAAAAGTGTTTGAAAATATATCAAAGAAATGTTTGCAAATGGTCACGCGGTTCAGTGCTGATCGAATTGATATAATATTCGATTGGTTCCAAAAGCCCTGGTAGCTAGTGCTGTATATTGTAATTAAATTGTAAATTTAATTTACCGTTTAATAAAAGCAATAATAATAATAATAATAATTTTCGATTGTTATTTTTCGCCATCAATTAAGGACTATGAGTACAATTCAAGAAATGTCACTGAATAAGAATATGACATTTCAGGACCTGACCAAATACGGCCTCCTGATTTCATTAAAGAACTTAGAAATAACAAGTTCAAAGTGGCTCCAGTAAAATTGTTAATACAACACTGGAAGAGTTATGAACTAATACCATTTATAGGCAACAAAACAATTTAGTTCAATTATAATTTATGTTATCGCTTTGAATGCCATAATGATAAAATAGTACAACTAATTGACAACACTTACTCCTGTGATGAACATCAAGAAGCAGATACAAAAAGAATTTATCACATAACTAACGAAAAAGATGAATCGAATATTTTGGTAAGATGCTCTGATACGGATGTACTTGTAATACTTCTTGGAAACATGAAAAATCTGAAAAGTTCAATAAAGATTTCAATGGAGGTTGGTGTTGGGAACTATCAACGATACATTAATGTATCCAAATTACACCTTTCCTTAAAAGAACCACTATCAAGTTCTTTGCCAGGTTTTCATGCGACAACTGGATGCGATTATAATCCAGCATTTTTTAAGGAAAGGAAAATTAAAACCGTGGAAACTACTGGAAAATTCCTTAGAATATCAAACAGCGTTCGCTAAGCTAGGAGAAACCGATTTTGTTTCAAGAGAAGCGACCTTTAAAGTTATTGAAATCTTTGTGTGTCACGTGTATAACATCAGATATACGGAAACGGTAGACCATGCAAGATTCGAAATATTTAATAACACGTATAAGGCAAAGGATCTCAAAGAATCATTTGACGCTAAGTTCAAAAGTTTCGATGCTTCGAGTTTGCCACCCTGTCGATCTGAACTACGCCAACAGCTATTACGCGCTCAGTGTAGAACTTCTATCTGGAACAATGCTTTCTTTAAACATCCTACTGCTTTGGTACCAAAGCAGAAAGGATGGCTAGAAAACAATGGAAGTTATGATATTATGTGGTTCGAAAGAGATCAGCTACCAGCATATGTAAATGATGTCATCATTCAACCGTCAACTGAAAAAGAATTTGAATTTGGTATATCTTGATTTCACATCCGCTGATATGTATGCACCTTACAAATGATATTTAACTATATTTTACAGACAACGGACGTAACTAATGCACTGACGAAGAATCCAATGATAAAGGAAATCTTTTGAACGAAGGAGAATGACGTAAAATCGATTTTGTTTTATTACTTGAAATAAATTTTAATTTTATAGTTTTATTATGATTGTATTAACAGACAGATTAAAACTGCTGCAAATTGAACAGGGAAATCCTTAAAATTTATTTGTACTTCTCAATAAACTCATCTCATATTTACGCATACCTTAAAGTGAGTACTACAATGTATTTTGACTTATGGTGAAGACTTTTTTTTCTAAATTGCAGATTTAACAACAAATGATTGGACTTACTGAAAATAAAACCAAAAAAAAAATCTCTTATGTTACTTTAAGTGTAGAAACATCATGAGCCGAAAAAATATTTGGCTCATTTCGAAATGTTGGGTCTTAAAATCAAATATTTTATTTTTATATTTCAAATATAAATGTTAGGACTTAACTTAGTATACGGTCTTAAAGATCTTTGGATAATCTTTCAGAATCAGTTTAAATATTTTTAATTATTTACATATTTTTGAAGATATGCAACAATTCCTTATACAAACCACTGAAAAAGCCCCTCACGCATAATGCGCTTTGACGCGCTTTGGCAAGCTGTTGCGACCGGAATTTTGCTCTGGCATCTCAGTTCTAGATTCACCAGCATATACTAGATGATATACCAAAATTTGAGTGGTGACGAAATAACTTAAAAATTGGAGTTTCTGTTACATATTTCGGGCACTCTGGCAGGGGTTTGCGACCGCCCAATCGCTTTGGCAATTTCACTACACGATATGATTTTTAATTGCGATTCATCAAACAAGGACTCAAAGTTGACGATATCAATTTTTTTGCAAGATTTTTTGCAACTTTGAGACCCTGTAGCCCCTAAAGCTCCCGGCCAGGTACGCCAGAATTTCACATCCGTGATGTATCCGAACACGACAACCAAAAAATAAGCGAACTTTTGTTGACGAAATAATCATGAAAAAATTTCACCAGCTCTTAGTCTATTAGTTTGTCATATACCATAAGTATTCTGGTTTATGGGAAATCATAATCTTATGCAAACATTTTATCAAACAATAATCTAAGTATTTATCCAGTGTTAAATCAAGAACACTACTTTTATATGCAGAGATATCATCCTGACGCTTTAAACGATACACATAACGAGTAACATTATTAAATACAACATTCAATTTTCTTCTAGATTCCACACTGCAGTGGACAGTGACACTTCAGACCCAAATGTCAAAAAATAAGAGACTTAAATAACATTAATCTTGTTTTGACAGGGGTATAATATTGTGATATAAACAGGCTACGTAGACATCCATATATTTTTCCTGTAACGATACGAGCATAAAGATCCCATCTTAAGTTGTTGTTAAACCAAATGCCAAGATTTTTAGCCCTATCAACAAATTCTATCTGTTCTTCCCCTAGGTATATCTTAGAGAACCCACTCGGGTCTAAACCATTTTTAGATATAAGCATGCATTTAGATTTTTTTTGGGTTCAAACATAGATCATTTTTCCTTGACCACTGAAAGATGGTTTCAAGGTCACTATTGAATTTAAAAATGGCGTCCTCAACTAGTCCTGATCTACATCGGCATACATATGAACAGAAGAATAGGTAATGCTATCAGGGAGGTCATTTATGAACATTGAGAATAAAAGGGGGCCCAATATAGATCCTTGTGGGACACCCATCAATGTACAATTGAAATTTCACATAGCACTACCCACCACGACTGCTTGGTTTCTACCAGGTAGGAAGGAGTATATCAATGAAGCTGCTGAAGACCAAAAATGAAATTGCGTCATGAGTTTAGATACAAGTTTTGAATGCTTTACTGCATCAAAGGCGTTAGAGAAATCTAATAATGCTAACATCAAACTCATCTTGACTACCAATTTCAATGCCTCGAATATTTTTCCATTGCGTTTTAGGTGGCAAATTTCTATTTAGGCGCTTCGAATAAAAACCACGCTTAGCCTTTCGTATTATAACATTTACCACATTCCTTAACACCCGAAAATCATTATAAAACTCTGGCAGCCTAAACCATTTCCATCTTCTAAATGCCAAGTCCCGCCTGTTTTTAAGTTCTATGATTTCAGGGGTAAACCAGGATATGACCGAGTTCGTTAGTTCGTTAGATGACGGATAATTATAAAAGATTTACCAATTCACTTTTTCTAAGTCAGCTCGAAGTAGATTATTATTTATGGATTTGAAATTTCTGTATGTGACAGATCGCGGGGTCTTGGAGAACGAAATATTAAAACTTGCAAATATTAAGTCATGCTTAGAAAACATTGGGGCTGAAGCTTGATTAAAGTAAACTTCATCGGCATTAGAAAAAAATAAATCTATTAGGTACTACTGGTGTTAGTGAAATGAGTGGGAACTGAGGAGTTTATTAGATTTAGACTAAAGCTGGCCATCCACGATCACTCATGAATGTCATTTCCGGAGTGAGCGTACTCATGAATGCCAGGGGATGGGGTTGCGTGTGAGAGTGCGCATTCATCGGCGACGGAATTAAAAAAAAATCTGAATTCCGCATTCATGCGTGATAGTGGATGGCGATGAATGTCATTTTTTTCTCGCTTTGCAATTAACCGTGGACGTGTGCGTATGGAAATGGCAGTGAACGAGGACAAAGAGTTTTGGTGTCGATTTATTTCTTTGTATTGTACAAAGAAATGCCGGAGCAGTGGCAAGTAAAAAGTGAAAAGTAGGAGACATACAATCCCTCATTAGCGTGTCTTTCTTTTGTATTAAGGGCGCAACTATACGCAGTAACTCGGTGAATGTTTGATAACCAATCCTTAGTCCAATATTTATGTTTACGTGGTTTCTTTTTTTTACGATTTTTTGTCACTCAAAATCTTGTAAATAACAATTAACGTCAAGGTTTCACTCACTTTGAACACAGAATCGCCGTTCGTCTTAAGAACCTTCTATCTCCTCTGTGGAAGCAAAACTGAGGAATGTCATTCATGAGTGATAGTGGATGGTGAGGAAAAGAAAAATAAAAAAAACCCATCACTCCGGGAATGACATCGTGGATGGCCAGCTTAAGGAATTTCATATTGTTCAGAAACTAAGCGGTGCATTTCTTATTTAAAACGTTGCAATTAAAATCAGCGCAGATAATCACATCCGAATAGAAAGTTGAGATATTTTCAAGCAACGAGTAAAAGGGAGATATGTCTATTTGGTTATTTGGCCGGTAATATAGTCCCAGAAGAGTTTTCCTTTTATCACCCACAATTTCAACAAAGCAATACAGTGTTTAACTATCAGGAGGGGAGGATAAGACATGTTTACATTTAATATTTGAACGAACATATATCGAAGTTGTAATGGGTTAAAACATGGGGAAAAGTGGAAGTTGGAATGCAAAAGGGACAGGAAACTAGGATATGGATGGGACTTTAGGATAGGATGGGACCGGAACAGGAAAAGAGTGGCTGACAGCGAAGATGTGGCATGCTTGCGATGCTCGGCTGAGCTCGCCGGATGGGAAGGTCTTATCCTCGCTGTTCAACCTTACCCACACAAAAACATATATCGTGCCGGATCAAAAAAAAAAATACTAAATTCTCGGAAACGGACGGACCTTACCACATTGATGGAGGGCGCTGTAGATGGAAATCAGCGCGGCCATTTCCCACCCAACCTGGAAGTTCGTTGGCCATGGATGAACTTCCCCAATGATGCGGATGTCGATACCAGCTCAAGCCATTCACCGAACGATCTTTAGCACACCTTACTCCACCGCCTGAAAATTTAAATTTACCGAGCCATTACGAGCTCTGGTACCTCATAAACAAAAACACGACTTTTCATTTTTTGCGGCGTGAGCGAACATAAGTTTTACTTTATTTATAACAATTAATACTAATAAATAAAAGAAATCTAATTTGCAATATATGTATAATATGATAACTTGATATAATTTATAAGTACGTGTATAATTTACTATCTGTGGACATGTATATATGTGTACAAGTTTATATGTAGGAGCTTATGTATACATGTATATTAGTTTATTTGTGTGAATATATGACTTAGTCTACTGAAGTACTATATATATATATACGCAAAAGTTAAAAAAAGGTATGGTATATGTATATATGTAGGTTTATTCGTGAGAATGTATGTTTGTGTATGTATATATATTTGAGTAAATTATATTATTATTACTATGTATATTTTATTATTTTTTTTCTTTTATCCCACCAGTCAAAAAAAGTAAGGAACCAGCGGAAAACCCCACTCATATACTGTTTTCTACCTATATTGAGCTCAATTTAGATGCATACAGACAGGGTATAACTTTAATATCCAACTTGACCAGGGGTAAAATCTTCGGTTACAAGGATGGAATAATAAAAAAAGGAAAACTCACGACACGCGTTGATAATTTTTACATTAAATCAAAACAAACAAAAAGAAACTACAAATTTACATGAAATGCGTAATCGCGTTTGAAATTAACAGAAAACAAAAAAAAGGGGCAAATGATGATGTGTGGACTTAGGCGCACTTGTGCCCACTGTATTTATGCATATGCCTAGGCGTAGAGGTAGTTGTGGTGGGTCGGGAATTATATGAATAAATTCCTCTTCAGCAGGGATGGCGCGCTACTCTTTGCGCCCGTAAGTAGGTTGTCTTGATAGCGACGAAGTACACCCTTATGCTGGCTGTCTGCTTGGACTTAAACAATGTTCTTTACTTGGCGAAGATGTCTCAGCGAATATATATATATAAAAAAACAACAAATGCGGCGGCCGTGACTCGCTACGATGAAATGATGCATGTATAAACAGGTAACTTCGATAGTCACTGAAAGCCAATCCAAGGGATACCTGATAATTTGTTTTAAAGACAATTATGTTTATGTTATGTTATGTAATTTCTTTTAGTTGGTGTCTTTCTTCATTTAACTCCATGCTAGTGATGATGTTCTTGATTGCCTCGTCGTGTTTTTGTATCCGTTCTGTAAGTTCCTCATTCATGCATTTTATGGTGTCGATTTCATTTTGTTTAGATTCGATTATGGACAAACGTTTGTTTATGTCCTCGATTGAAGATTTTAGTGTGGCAATATCGGTGTCATTTTTTTTTGAAATTCTCTCTTCAAATTCCGCAATTCGCAACGTAAGGAGAGAGGTTATAGACTCACTCTGTCTCAGTAGAGCATCCTCCAGTTTTTGCCAGATTTCCCCAGTACTATCGTCCAAGGAGAGTTTCTTGTGCAGTTTTGGAGCTGGTGATATTAACTGCTTTTTGCTAGATGGTGAGTATGTTGGTCTATTCCGTTTCCCCGACATATTGAGTAGTAGGTTGATTGTAAGTGTGAAGGGGTAATTTGTATATGAATTTCACTCAATTAATAATGTAGAAGAAAAATGCACTGATATTGACCAATTTTATGCCGAATATTTTGAAATAAAAAACTTAGCAAAAGTAAATCAGAAATGATCTCGTATAAGAGTAGAAGTCTTTTAGTTTATTTTCACAAGGTTAAAAACCTTGGCGTGTACAATTAAATACTTAAAGCTGAACTTAGTATTGCTAACAACACTCACACGTCTACTTAGTAACGCTCTCCATCGAACAGTAGGTATAATCGAAGTTGACAAATACCTTCAAGAGCCGCTATTGCCACGTAATGGGGATCCATTGAAATGGTGGCACGATAAAAAAGGTGCTTATCCTAGACTTTACAAAGTGGTAAAGAAAAGAATGTGCATAGTCGCGACTTCTCTCCCATCTGAACGTGTTTTTTTAAAGTCTGGTCAGATTTTGGTTGAAAGAAGAAACAGATTAAGAAGAAAAAAAGTATCTCAATTATTATTTTTAAATTGCAATATGTATTTATTTATTTTTTTAATTCTTGCATAGATTTTCATTTGAACTATCTCTCAATTACAGTATGCAACATAATGTATGTATGTAATAGTCCAAGAGCTGACCGCGTGATGTCCTAAGGCATAAAAAAGAAGGATGAGTTGAATAGAAAATGAAAGCTTGCTTGCAGACGTAGACAAAACGCCATTGGTTGGCTGAATTTTTTGCCCAGGAATAAAAAAACATGGCAACTATCGGTAAATTTTTTTTTCGATTTTCAAAGCCATAAAAAAGAAGAATAAATGAGTAACCTTTCGATAGAGGACCTGAAATAGTACTTGAACCCATTGGGTTGGCAGCTCCCATCTGGCCACTAACCCCCGACAACCCTATTTTAAATCATCCATTTTTTTTTGACAAATACCAAATTAAAGCTTATGTCTTACCATAAACAAATATATAGGGTTGTCTGCAATTATTTGCCCAGAAACATTGAAAACCCACAATTTTTGGCACGCGACGTGCACGCTTTATATGTGACCATATGGAACGCTCACCCGCAAAAAGTTGAGAGATCTCATCAAACTAATATTCGAATTACTCATCGCAGGATATATTAGAACAATGTACTGATGCATTTTGTTCTTATAATTATCAATGATCAATAGGCTGCTTGGTGGGCAAAATCGCATCATCACCTCCCCGTGATGCCCGCTGGATAGCTATCTGATAGTGAACTAACGATGATCGTATGCTGAGTCTGACGATATATGGGTAGCTGAACACTCGGACCTGCGTAAGCACATCTGGGTGAACTTCAGGGCGCATATGTCTAACCGGACGAGGCATCTCTTGTTGACCTGATCGGCTAAAATATGCGTCTCAGAAGTCTAACAAGAGGTCCTCAGAAGGAGGACGTGCGGCGGATGAATTCTCCCGATGGAATCAACGGTGACGTCTACAGGCCAGCGGAAACCTTACCGGAACTACTTCGACATATTTGAAGCTGAGGTCTGTAAGGATTTTCAATACTACGTCAGGGTATTGAAAAAGAGATGGTGGCGGATGAACCCTTAATGGGCCAACGGCAGCGCTCATATCCCCGAAGTTGGTTACTGACATCGGTGTATCCAGCCCCTCGTCCTAGGGGTTGCTAGAAAAGGATCTGGTCCTCCAGGTTGGGGGTTGTGCCGTCGGGTTAACTTCCCTACCACGTAAAAAACCTTCGGTTACGAAGCAACCAACAGCCTCGGATACGGATGAATTTACTGTTGACGACCCAAGCAAACGTAAAACGGACAACGATCTTCGTGTCTGCACGTGGAATGTTAGGTCCCTCTACAAACCACGTGCAGCCGAACAACTTGCGGAGGCCCTAGAGTGTCTCAAAGCAGACATTACCGCCATCCAAGAAGTGCGATGAGATGGGCCGGGCAAAAGGAGTATGAAAAACTGCGACATTTACTACGGCGATTGCTACAGACAAAAAGGACAGCGTCTATTCGGGTGCGGATTTGTTATTGGAGGCAGACTTAGGTAAGAAGTCTTGAGTTTCCGGCATGTGAACGAGCGCCTTATGACTATCCGTATCAAGGCTAAATTTGCCAACATTAGCCTAATATGCGTTCACGCCCCTCCTGAGGAGAAGGACGATGCGACAAAGGACGACTTCTACCAGCTCTTGGACAAGACGTATGAGCAATGCCCTAACCACGACGTTAAAATTATCCTATGTGATTTTAACGCAAAGCTAGGAAGAGAGGACGTCTTTAGTAGCGTGGTCGGAAAGCACAGCCTGCACGACAACACATCCGACAACGGACTCAGGCTAATCGACTTTGCAGCGGGGCGAAACTTTGTTGTAGCTAGTACGCGGTTCCCACGTCTCGATATTCACAAAGGAACATGGCTCTCCTTTGATCGAAAAATCGTCAACCAAATCGATCACATTGCGATCGACGCAAGGCACTCTTCCAGTATTCTGGGTGTCCGGACTTTCCGAGGAGCCAACGTGGACTCGGATCACTACCTAGTTGTAGCCAAGGTACGGATGCGGATATCCACAACGGAGCGAAATCAACGAAATACTGTGAGGAAATTTGACGTCGAAAAGCTACAATCGTAAGAGACCGCCAGAACCTTTGCCGATCGTGTTTCTTCTTATCTCAATCTAAGTCCTATGCCGCCAGCAGCAAATGCGGAAGACCAGTGGCAGCGTTGCCAAAAAGCCATCAGAGATGACGCCTCTGATGTACTGGGTTTCTCTCGCCCACCACAACGAAACCCCTGGTTTGATGAGGAATGCCGGCAAGCACATGCAGCAAAACAAGAGGCGTATAAAGCGGCGCTGCATAGAAGGACTAGAGCTGCTTACGAGCTCTACGTGCGCAGGAGAAAAGAGGAACATCGACTTCTCAGAAAGAAGAAAAAAGAGCATGAGAAGCGCTCGATCGAGGAGATTGAGAGACTCTATTGCAGGAATAATGTTCGAAAATTTTACCAAAGGGTAAAAAGAACATGCCAGGGTTTCAAAGCCAGAACAGAAGCCTGCAGGGACGAAAATGGCAACATAGTAGTGGAATCGCAGTCGGTGCTGAGGATATGGAAGGAACACTTCTGCAGACTGCTAAACGGCGATGATGACCAATATTCCGCTGTCAGGCAGAATGAGCCATTCAACAGTGACGATGGCAGTCAAGATTCCCGTCAACCCGATCAGAATGAAGTGAGGATAGCGATATCTAAACTCAAATCCAAGAAAGCTGCTGGAGCCGACGGCCTTGCCGCTGAACTTTTCAATGCAGGAGGAGATGAGTTGGTAAGGAGCATGCAGCAGCTCATCTGTAAAATCTGGTCGGACGAAAGTATGCCCGATGAATGGAACCTCAGCATCGTTTGCCCGATCCTGAAGAAAGGAGACCCTCTGAACTGCGCCAATTACAGAGGTATAAGTCTCCTCAACATCGCATATAAAATCCTGTCTGCCGTATTATGTGAACGCCTAAAACCGATCGTCAACAACCTGATAGGTCCTTATCAGTGCGGTTTCAGGCCTGGAAAGTCCACCATTGACCAAATTTTCACACTACGGCAGATCTTGGAAAAAAACCCATGAATTCAAAATCGATACGCACCACCTCTTCATCGATTTCAAAGTTGCCTATGATAGCGTGTATAGAGACGAGTTATACAGAGCCATGTCTAGTCTTGGCATCCCTACCAAGCTCGTCCGTTTGTGTAGAATGACGATGGAGAACTCTCGCTGCTCCATCAAAGTCGGTAAGAACATCACCGAACCGTTCGATGTCAGGAAAGGTCTTAGACAAGGTGACGCGCTATCATGCGATCTCTTTAATATAGTACTTGAGAGAATTGTACGAAACTCACAAGCCAGCACCGGACGTACAATCTTTTACAAGTCTGTACAACTACTCGCTTATGCCGATGACATTGACATAATCGGAAGAACTCAGCGGGCCGTCAATGGGGCATTTACGAGTATTGAGATCGAGGCAGCAAAGATGGGTCTAGCGGTCAATGAAAGCAAAACAAAATATATGCTGTCTACAAAAAAAGACACTTAAACATCGCCGTCTTGGACAGAACGCCACAATAGACAGATATAATTTTGAGGTAGTAAAGGATTTTGTCTACCTAGGCTCTATGCTGAAATCCGCAAATGACATGAGTGGAGAGATCACATGAAGAATTACTCTTGCCAATCGTTGTTTCTATGGGCTAAAACGGCAATTGACTAGCAAAGCCCTATCTCGAACTACTTAGGTAACTTTTTATAAGACACTAATCATCCCAGTCCTGCTGTATGGCACAGAGGCATGGGCTTTGATAAAACCGGAAGAGGATGCCCTTGGTTATTTCGAGAGAAAAGTTCTTCGAGCGATCTTCGGTCCCGTCTGCGTAGACGGTGAGTGGAGGAGAAGGTACAATGCCGAGCTATACGGCATGTACAAGGACATCGACTTAGCCAGAAGAGTTCACATACAGCGACTAAGATGGCTGGGTCATTTAGAGCGGATGGAGCCCAACGTTCCCGCTAAGAAAGTTTTCGAATCCACCCCGGATGGACGGCGCAGTAGAGGACGACCTCGCGGTAGGTGGCGCAAACAAGTGGAGGGGGACCTCAAGCAACTTGGCATGCGCAACTGGAGGCAGCTGGCTCGTAATCGTGCTAGCTGGAGAGGTTTGTTGGTTGAGGCCCAGGTCCACCCCGGACCGTAGCGCCATCTAAGTAAGTAAGTAAGCAATAGGCTGCTTCTTAATCGCAGTATATTGTAGCAAAAAGAAGCATTTGAACTCAATCGGTTTGTTTTCTTCAGTTATTCAAAATAAAGTTCTGGAAATAATATTCCGGTTGGTTTTTTTTAATTAATACAAAATGAAGAAGTGTGTTTTTAGTGGTAGAAATGAAAATTTACTAGACTTCACAGATGAAACTATCGCGAAGATCACAAAATCGGTAGCTTTTCACCGCATAAAAAGGTTTATATATAGTGACATAGAATTTTCTCGTGAAAATGCTAATGATTTCGGCTACCACTCATTGCTAAAAAAAAGGTCACGGTTCTTATGACAAATACAAGCAAGAATTTGAAACGTTTTGTCAGCCGGAACGTATAAGACAAATTTGTAATAGTCGTGTCAATGTTTCGGAAAATCACATTACCTTACCATTGGCTTCAGACGATAATTGCTGTTGCTGTTGATATAGTGCCACATCCCATAATCCCATCCTCATCTGTAGATGGCCATATTTTGAAGAAGCTGTTAGAGCTGGTAACCAGGGCAACCATTTTAAGTTTTTTAATGGGAGTATTTTAGAAGTTCACAGGGGAGTATTTTTTGTCCGACGGGAGTACAAAAAACAAACATTGCAAACCAAACAAAAAAATCATTTAAAAATATTGCATTTATTTTTATATCTGATTTAAACATTACTTACTTACTTAGGTGGCGCTACAGTCCGAGGTGGACCTGGGCCTCAACCAACAAACCTGTCCAGCCCGCACGGTTACGAGCTAGCTGCCTGCAGTTGCGCACGCCAAGTTGGTTGAGGTCCCTCTCCACTTGTTTGCGTCAGCTACCGCGAGGTCGTCCTATACTGCGCTGGGCTTCATCCACTCTACATGACCCAGCCATCTTAGTCGCTGTATGTGCACCCTTCTGGCTAAATCGATGTCCTTATATAGGCCGTACAATTCGGCATTGTACCTTCTCCTCCACTCGCCATCTAAGCAGACGGGACCAAAGACCACTCGAAGAACTTTTCTCTCAAAATAACCAAGGGCATTCTCATCTGATTTTGACAAAGCCCATGCCTCTGCGCCATACAGCAGGACTGGGATGATTAGTGTCTTCTATAGAGTTACCTAAGTAGGTCTTTGTTACTCAATTGGCTTCGTTTCATCTCCCCACTGATGTCATTTACGGAGCTCACCATAGAGCCTAGGTAGACAAAATCCTTTACTGTCCTTTTTGTAGAGAGCATATATTTTGTTTTGCTTTCATTGACCGCTAAACCCAACTTCGATGCCTCGACCTTAATACTTGTAAATCCCACTGACGCCCCTGAGTTCTTTCGACTATTTCAATGTCATCGGTGTAAGCGAGTAATTATACGGACTTGTAAAAGATTGTACCTCTGGTGTTGGCTTGCGAGTTTCGTACAATTCGTTCAAGTATTATATTAAAGAGAGCGCATGATAGCGTGTCACCTTGTCTAAGACCTTTCCTGGCATCGAACGGTTAACAAGGTATGACTTAATAAACAAAATACTCCAATTGGAACGTATCTGTTTGCAAAAAAATTTAACTATTTTAAAGGGAGTAAAATCATGATGAGAGGAATACGGGAGTACAGTGTATGAGAGGGGAGTACGAATACTCCCTTAGTAGTCACTTCGGCAGCCCTGGAGGTAACTCCTGTGAAAGCTCAGATAAAACGCAGAGGCATTTAGAGTATTTTGTTTAACCGTCTATTGCATACGAATTCATATATAGCTTTGCATGTTTTTGACTATTTTCTCTAACTTATATCATTCACAGTGGTAAAAACACATCATATTTCTTTAGAATGTATCCTCAGACAAAGAAAATGATAATTTTTGTGTCTGTCATAAAACGGCTGTGGGGGAAATTTACGTTAAGTACGGTGAATAAAAAAAAAAATACTCTGAACAGTGTATTTAATAGTATTTGTTATTTAAGTATTTTGAATAAAAGATAGGTATTAGCTTACCTGTGCTTGGTCCTTTATTTCTTAAAAAAAATTTTTTTTTACTTTTTTTAAATTAAATTTTGCTTAAGAATAACAAAAAGAATCTATTTTAAGCGTTTTTTTGTGTTTGCTACATGCGCAATAATTCATGCAGTAGAGAGGAAATTTCTCTCTGCGCACGTTGGGGTATTTAAACTGATTTGGAACAGACTACTATTTATCCAAGTATAACAAATGTTAGCTGAGGATAAACCAGTAGGGCATTGGCACGAGACGCGGAAAGTGTATAAAACTGCATTCGTATCCCTTTCAGAATTTATAACTGAAGAAATCATCAAGAAAGAACATATATTTTCCTTAAATGTCTTATTAAAGTAAGTGACGGTAAGTTTTGTAAAGATGACTTTAAAATTTATAAACCTATTTACTTGCAAGGTAACATTTTGCAAGCATTCAGCGAGAATCTTACCATTGAAGTATCTAATACACCCCACAACAAAAAAAAATTTTTCTATAAATACGAACTTGATTTAAACAAGCTAATTAACGAAACCGCAATACGAACAAATTTTGAAACAACTAAATTAGAAGACTTTGCTCACGAGATTAGGCTGTAATAAAATCGATGAAAAAAAAAAAATCCTGACAAATTGAAAGCACTAGCAGGTATAAATTAGAGGTGAAAGTTATATTCCTGATAATTGCTCAATTTCATTCGCAATCTTGTTCAAGGACCCGACACATACGCAGAAAATGTTCAGATGATGATTTGATGATCATGGTGCTCAAATATTGTATAATGTATACTGCCACAAAAGATAGAGTCAAACCGAGTAAGCAGTTAATGTTAGAATTGGCGATGAAATCAATAACGAGTAATAGGAAGGTGACGTACATATTAACGATCCTTCGACAACCTACATTTTTTTTAACCTTTAAACAAAATACTCTAAATGCCTTTGCGTTTTATCTGAAGAAGTGGAGTTTTCACAGGAGTTACCTGCTCTAATAGCTTCTCCAGATGAGGATAGGGTTATGGGATGTGGCTATCGTCTGAAGCCAATGGTAAGGTAATGTGATTTTCCGAAACATTGACACGACTATTACAAATTTGTCTTATACGTTCCGGCTGACAAAACGTTTCAAATTCTTGCTTGTATTTGTCATAAGAACCCTGACCTTTTTTTTTAGCAATGAGTGGTAGCCGAAATCATTAGCATTTTCACGAGAAAATTCTATGTCACTATATATAAACCTTTTTATGCGGTGAAAAGCTACCGATTTTGTGATCTTCGCGATAGTTTCATCTGTGAAGTCTAGTAAATTTTCATTTTTACCACTAAAAACACACTTCTTCATTTTGTATTAATTAAAAAAAACCAACCGGAATATTATTTCCAGAACTTTATTTTGAATAAACTGAAGAAAACAAACCGATTGAGTTCAAATGCTTCTTTTTGCTACAATATAGTGCGATTAAGAAGCAGCCTACTGATCATTGATAATTATAAGAACAAAATGCATCAGTACATTGTTCTAATATATCGTGCGATGAGTAATTCGAATATTTGTTTGATGAGATCTCTCAACTTTTTGCGGGAGAGCGTTCCATATGGTCACATATAAAGCAAGACATCAGCTTTAATTTGGTATTTGTCAAAAAAAAAAATGGACGATTTAAAATAGGGTTGTCGGGGGTTAGTGGCCAGATGGGAGCTGCCAACCCAATGGGTTCAAGTACTATTTACTCATTTATTCTTCTTTTTTATGGCTTTGAAAATCGAAAAAAAAATTTACCGATAGTTGCCATGTTTTTTTATTCCTGGGCAAAAAAATCAGCCAACCAATGGCGTTTTGTCTACGTCTGCAAACAAGCTTTCATTTTCTATTCAACTCATCCTTCTTTTTTATGCCTTAGGACATCACGCGGTCAGCTCTTGGACTATTACATACATACATTATGTTGCATACTGTAATTGAGAGATAGTTCAAATGAAAATCTATGCAAGAATTAAAAATATAAATAAATACATATTGCAATTTAAAAATAATAATTGAGATACTACCTTACTACTTTACTTTACTACCCCCTTCGGGTAGGGGTTAGAATATACCCGAGGTAGGCATGCCTGTCGTAAGAGGCGACTAAAATCCACCCTCCGTATACCGAGTATGGCGTATACAAAAAACATGCAATGAACAAAACAAAAGATTTAAATACCCCAGGTGGCAGTCCAGGTAAACTGGAAAATCCACCCTCTTCGGAGGTCGGCTCTACGGATTCTGGGGAGAGCCATTTATTGCACCTTATAAATCCCTTCTCAAAAAGTACAAGGGTATCTCGATCTCCACCAACAAGATCGAACGTCTCCGGAAAAAGAAGTCCGCCGGAAGCGCAAACGCGTGAAAAACGGGACTCAGCGAAATCTAAAAGCATTGAGGAGGAAAACGACGTACTCCGTACCAAGCTTACCGAAATGGAGCTACTCTATTGTGAGCTCAAGAAAGAGGTAGATTTACTCAGGCAAGAAAATAATGCCCTAAAAAACACGTACCTACAAAAAGAAAATACAGTTAGCTCACATCGCTCACCTAGTCGCGAATACCAGACGGATGAAGAAGAGCTAACACGCGAAACGAATTGGGTCGAAAAGAAACGACCAAGCAAAAAACGAAAAGCTGGTTCCTCACCGGAAGTCGAGCCACAAAAAGATGAAAAGCGCAAGGAGATGCAAGAAAAGCAACACCAACCAAAATTACGTCCTCCGCCACCGATAAACGTCGTTGGAATTACGGACTATAATAAGTTGCATTGCCTCCTTAAAGGAACTCTGGCTTCGAAGTTTAAGGTGACATCTCTGCGAAACAATACGTGGAAAATCAATGTCGATGATGCCGACGGTTACCGATCAGTATCTAAAAAATTGAATGCCGAAAAGATTCAGTGGTATACTTATGAAAATAAGTTAGAAAGACCACTGCGTGTTGTAGCAAGGGGACTCCACCCCTCGTGCACTAAAGAAGATGTAATGCACGACCTTCAAGACAAAGGCTTTAAAATTCTTGATGCCGTCAATATTATCAAGAAGGAGAAACAACAGTCGGAGGCAGATCATGAAAAATTGGTAAAGCGCGGTCTTCCACTATTCATGCTTAGTTTTGATAAAGACGAAAATAAAGATATTATATATGGTATCAAGACTATTCTAAACATCGTGGTCAAAATCGAACCCATGCGTAAGACCTCCAGATCGATCCCGCAGTGTAAGCGCTGTCAAGGCTTCAATCACACGCAGACTTACTGCCAGAAAGAGCCGCGATGCGTCAAATGCGCAGGTAAACATCTCTCGGAAGAGTGTCACCTAAACAAGCAAACCCCAGCCACTTGTATAAATTGCAAAGGAAAACATCCTGCGAACTATCGAGGTTGCGAAGTGGCGAAAGAGCTTCAAAAACGCCGCGATACGCTAAAAAATTCGATGCGTCCGAATATGAAACCAATCAAGAACAGACCCAAAATAGCTACGAAAAAAGCAGCGAAAGATAGAAAGTCCGTCAATATTAACTTAAGATCGGTTAATGATAAAAAATCCGAAAGTAATAGAGATAAGGTAACAGAAGCAAAATCTCCGAATATTGGCGTGCAGTCTTATGCTCAAGCGGCGAAGACAGTTAAGGGTACGTACACGACCGACAACTCACGGGAGATCAAAGCAAGAAACCGTCCAAACTTTAATGTAAAAACTCCTTCTCAAGTTGCGACATTGAAAAATAGTGATAGAGGTAGTTCAGAAGATCATGTATCCAATGTTTTTTCCCTAATTCTTGCGAAACTTGAAGAGCAATGCAAAACAAATAAACTAATTTTCGAGAGACTAGTTGCACTAGAAAACAACATTCATAACACGCGCACTTCAACCAGAATATGAAAGAAACGCTTAAAATTCTTACTTGGAACGCTAACGGGCTCATACAAAGACTCGACGAGTTAGAAATATTTATGCGAGAGAAAGATATTGATATATGCTTGGTCTGTGAAACTCATCTGAAAAAGCAATCGAATATTAAGATAAGGGGATATAGCGGATATCACGCCTTTCACCCATCGGAAAGAGCCAGAGGCGGATCATCTTTGTTTATAAAAGAAAATATCGAACACTCAGCGGAAATAAAAATTGAATTAGAAGCAATGCAAGTAAGCACGGTACGCGTTAGAAATAGACATTTTGCTTTCAACATTTCATCTATATATTGTCCACTGCGATGTAAACTTGTAGAAAGTGATTTCACAAACATCTTCAACTTCCTTAAACCAAATTTTATTATTGGTGGTGACTTCAACGCGAAACACCCCTTCTGGGGCTCAAGATACGCCTCTCAGAAAGGTAGAAAGCTTTATAATGCGGGTATGCAATTCAGTTGTGATTTTTACTCGACGGGTAAACCAACATATTGGCCAACTGATAGAAATAAGATACCAGATCTGATTGATTTATTTGTTGTTAAAGGAATATCTAGCAACTGTATAAAAGTTGAAGAAAGCTTTGATCTCTCCTCTGATCATTCTCCAATCATTATGACGATAAGCGAAGCTTTGATTAAAAAAGTAGGACCGGCCAGATTAACTGGCGCGAAAACTAATTGGGACGGCTTTAAAAAAGATATTGAAGCAAATATTGAGCTGAGCGTATCACTTAAAACGCCCTATGAACTTGAAGTTGAAGTAGATCGATTCGTCGAAATCTTACAGGATGCCGCGTGGAAGAATACTCCCAACCTAAAGAGAACCCCGGCCAGTTACATTAAAATTTATCCGCAGGAAATAAAAGAGATGATTAAGGAGAAGAGAAAAGCGCGTAAAAGATGGCAACAAACTCGGGCTCCGCAACATAAAGCACATCTTAACCGTTTGTGCAACTCACTAAAACGATCTATTAAAGACCTTAAGAATAATGAAATACAAACTTACCTAGAAAGCTTAACGGCAGAAAAAGATTCTAACTATTCGCTTTGGAAGGCTATAAAAGGTATTAAAAAACCTCAAATTCAAGCCGCGCCAATTAGGAAAAATCAAGACGAATGGGCCAGGCATGATAAAGAGAAAGCGCAAGTTTTCGCCGCCCACCTGGAAGAAACTTTCAAACCGTTTGATGGACAAGCACTTATTGAAAATATAAATACGTCGTATATAGACAATAGCGTAATAAGAAATGCAACGCTTACCGAACTTAAGGAAGAAATAAAGAAACTTAAACCTAAGAAAGCTCCTGGATACGACCTAATTACGGGAGAGGTTCTTAAAGCACTACCAAGAAAAGCTCTAATTAAGCTTCTGTTCATTATAAACGCCGCGATTAGACTAGAATATGTTCCCAGTCAATGGAAAGTCGCCGAAGTTATAATGGTCCTTAAGCCTGGAAAACCGCCGAATGAAAAAACCTCTTATAGACCGATTTCGCTTCTTCCAATTATATCCAAAGTGTTCGAGAGAATATTGGTTAGGCGAATACAGCCGGTTATAGAAGAAGGGCATCTCATCCCTGATCATCAATTCGGATTTAGAAGTAAGCATTCTACAGTTGAACAAGTACATCGAATAACACATGTAATCGAAAAATCACTTGAAGAAAAAAAGATTTGTTCAAGCGTATTCCTTGACGTTTCTCAAGCCTTTGACAAGGTCTGGCACGAAGGCTTAAAGTTTAAATTACGACAAGTTCTGCCAGAGCACCTATATAATATTTTGAAGAACTACCTTACGAATAGGCTATTCCGCGTCAAATGTGGAAACGAATATTCAGATTTTAAGGAAATAATGGCTGGGGTGCCGCAAGGAAGCGTTCTTGGTCCAGTCTTATATCTATTATACACTCGTGATATACCGCAAGTAGAAGGCACTGAGCTAGCTACATTTGCCGACGACACTGCTATCTTGACAGTAGGTAAAACGGTCGAAGATACTACAGAAAAACTGCAAGAAGCTTTGAATAGAGTAAATGAATGGACAAAGATTTGGCGAATCGCACTCAACGAGACCAAATCTGTTCATGTAAATTTTACTTATAAAAAAATAAATAATTTGCCGATCTTTTCAAACTCGGTTCAAATCCCGTTTGCAAACGAGGCTAAGTATCTTGGAATGACACTTGATACAAAGCTGAAATGGAAAACGCACGTTAAGAAAAAACGCAAAGAACTAGATAACAAATATCGAGAAATGTATTGGTTACTTGGAAAATATTCCAAGCTTAATATATATAACAAACTGCTTTTATATAAGCAAGTGCTAAAGCCTGTATGGACATATGGTATACAACTCTGGGGTTGTACCAAAATAAGTAATATTAAAATTTTACAAACTTTTGAAAACAATGTGCTAAGAGGTATTGTAAATGCGCCATGGTATATCAGAAATAGCGATATCCACAGAGACCTTGGCATTAAAACAATCGAAGACGAAATTCAAACCTACGCGAGAAAGCATAGAAGTCGACTAGAAAGTCACGTAAATATTACAGTCCTCCAACTTTTGGAAGAAAGAAATTTACTGCGCCGTCTACAAAGAACCAAACCTTTAGACCTAGCGCGATAAGTAACCGCGTCTAAACTGCGGAGCTGGCAGGAACTTCTAATGGGAAGGTACCTGCAAAACGTCATTATTTCGCGAAACGAAAACTACTTGATAAGTCGAATACTTAGTTGTAGTAAAAATAAAAACAAGTCTGTTTTGAAGGGAGGTTTTTTAGTGGGTAAGAATCCCACACTACTATGAGCACGCGCTGTCGATCCTCATAGTGTCTTGTTGAAGATTTTCACCTACCCTCGGAAAAAAAAAAAAAAAAAAAAAACTTTTTTTCTTCTTAGTCTGTTTCTTCTTTCAACCAAAATATGACCAGACTTTAAAAAAACACGTTCAGATGGTAGAGAAGTCGCGACTATGCACATTCTTTTCTTTACCACTTTGTAAAGTCTAGGATAAGCACCTTTTTTATCGTGCCACCATTTCAATGGGTCCCCATTACGTGGCAATAGCGGCTCTTGAAGGTATTTGCCAACTTCGATTATACCTACAGCCGTAGGATTTGCATTTTTTATTATTTCGCTTACCCCCTTGTCGAAATTGTCTCAAATGCTACGCGTTCTTTTCGGGGGCGGTGGTACTGGCACTGGATTTTCTTTAAAATGTTGCTGCAGAGACCTGACATGGACACTGCTTACCAAGGCTTTCATGTTATTACACGCTCTAGCGAAAGAGTGTTTGTTTACAAAGCCATATCTCTTAAACCTTGGGTCTAGCAGTGTACTCTCTGAAAAAACATTGTTGTATTCCACATTAAGAAATCGTTTAGTCAATTCGTCTAAAAGACTTTGCACCATTTTACGTACACATTGAGAAAGTGTGTCCCTCTTTAGGAACTCTACACATTCCTCTTTGAGGGCATGAGATATTAAAATTACTTCTGATATTGTTAAATTTTTTTCAGAGCTCATTGTTCGGTAACCTCTTTGAAAAATACTAACGATTCGGAGGCAGTTGTTAAGACTTTTATGTTTTCGTTATTAATATTTTCCATTTCTGGGTAGTCTATAGCTATTGTGGACATCAAACTATTTCTTACCGTTAGGACTCTCAAACATATCAAACGTTGAGTTCCAACGTGTGGGAACATCTTGCTTAAGTTTGAGTTCGGTTTCTCCTATTTTTTTTTTTTGCATAGACCTTAACCTCTCAGTTGCCAATGGACTTTATTTTAACTTGTGTGTCTTTTATTTCCTGAAATGCAGTGTGCACAATAAGATTTAGTGTGTGCAAAGCAGGGAATGTGTTTCCAATTATTTGCTCTTACTGCTGCCGTTATATTATTCGCATTATCAGTTCTTACAGAAACAATTTTGTTGGATATAGCCCAATCATCACACATCCTTTTTAATTCCCGGCTAAGGTTTTCAGCAGTGTGACGATCTGAATATTGGTAGCACTCTAACATACATGATTTCAGCTCTGTATTCTCGTCAAGAAAATTAGCAGTGCTATATAATTATCATTTGGCTTAGAGGTCCAACAGTCGGTCGTAATCGACAAATGGCTTGATTGTTGTAGCAAATTGTGAACTTTTTATTTTGTCGTATTGTAGTAGTTCGTTAAAAGCACATTTAAGACTGTTTTGCGAGAAGGTATTTCTGTAGCTAGGATTTAATTGCCTAATAAATTGCTTAAACTCTTTAGTTTCAACCATGTTAAAGGGCAAATAATTTGTTGATATTAGCTCAACCAAATATTTGTTTGAATTCTCCGCTTTCTTGGCGGGTAGTCGTTTCTGCAAATATTGGGAAATAGGGGTGGTTTTTAGCTTGGAATCAGAAGGTTGATTGGAGACACTGTCTGGAGCATTTGTGGCATTAGTTGCAGCATGCTGAGGTTCAGAAGATGAAGAAATAGGAGGCATAGTCTCCACTTCACAATCATTGCCCGTTTGACGAATTGTTGCAAAAACGGTTGGATGTCGTGATTTTGTATGGCGAATTAAATTATATGGACCACCACCTTTATATGACATAAGTTGCCCACAAAAATTGCACTTTGCTTTATAGTTTTTAAGGTCAGTAAAATACTGCCATGCTTTTCATGTTGTTCTATCATCGGCCATGCTATTATAAAAAATAAACATTTTTGAATATTAGAAAAACACATTAACACAGCGTAGCCCCGGGGAGTTTTTGATTTTCTAAGGTTTTGAGCAGAGACAAGATCCAAAATTAAAAGTTACGAAACGGTGTAATATTCGGCATTTTTGCACCAGCGCAAAATTCGTTTGATTTGCGTGCCCGAGATTCTTACATTTTCCTACCGGTACAGAAGGGTACAAAATTGTTTTTGCGGCGGTACAAAAAGGTGCGATAATATTCTTAAACCTTTTCGTGCCGGTGCAAAACCCTACATGGAATTGCGTACATTTTTGTACCGGTATAAAGAGGTGCAAAATTATTTTTACATCGGTAAAATTTTACATAATTAAAAATAATACGCTGCTTCTTAACATCTTCCCCACCCACTTCCGAAACAAAAACATGCAATCTAACAATAAAGAAATCACAAAAACCACCGTAAATGACTACAGCAACACACATCAGTAAAACTAAGTTACCACCCACATAAATATGTATCTGTGTATGTGCTGTGGCCACTTTGATAAATGGGTTATTATGCATAATATTGTAATATTATACCTAAACTACCAATTTTTTCACATTTAGCGTAACGCAGCACCATGTACCAGCATGTACCTCGACCATACAGCGGTTACCCAGGTATATGCACTGAACATACGATATTTGTAACAACTGACCCACAAATAAATAATTACGGACTCACTTAGTAAAATATTACAGAACGCAAATGAACAGGATATGGAACAGGATATGGATACAGTACGCAAATGAACAGGATATGGAACAGGATATACGTATATGAAAAGGATATGGGATCTATATCAACCGACACAAGACACCATAGATTGACAGTTAAATTTTCCTTGTTTCAGTTAATCAACACATCCCAGTCGCACACTTACTTACTTACTTACTTAGGTGGCGATACATTTCGAGGTAAACCTGGGTCTCAACCAACAAGCCTCTCCATTTAACTCGGTCTTTAACTAATTGCCTCCAGTTGCGCACTCCAAGTTGGTCGAGGTCCCCTTGAACTTGTGCGCGCCACCTACGGCGATGGTTCCCTTTACTGCGTCGTTCCTCGGGGTTAGATTCGAAGACTATGCGGGCCGGAGCGTTGGTGTCCATTCGCTCTACATGTCCTAGCCATCTCAGACGTCCAATACGCAGTTCTTTGACTAGGGCGATGTCACTGTACAGCTCGTATAGTTCGTGATTGAATCTTCTCCTTCAAAACACGTCAACGCAAACGGGACCGAATATCTTACGAAGAATTTTTCTCGAAGCAACCAAGGATATCTTTATCCTTTTTTAATAAAGTCCATGTTTCAGCGCCGTAAAGCAGGACTGGGATGATCAGGGTCTTATACAGAGTCGCCTTAGTTGTTCGCGATAGGGCTTCACTGATGAATTGCCTTATAAGCCCAAAAAAACAGCGATTGGCAAGAGTTATTCTTCGCTTGATTCCTGTGCTGATCTTGTTTTTACAGTTTATATCAGAGCCAAGGTAGACAAAGTACCTTACTACCTCGAAGTTATAGCTGCCCACTGTGACGTTCTGTCCAATTCGTCAGTGTTGGCTGTCACTTCTTGTTGACAGCATATACTTGGTTTTGTCCTCGTTTATCGCTAAACCCATTTTGGTCGCTTCCGCCTCAATGCTTGCAAACGCTCCGGTGACAGCCCGTTGGGTTCTTCCGCTAATGTCTATATCTTCGGCGTATGCAAGCAGTTGTACAGACTTGTAAAAGATTGTGCCTCCGGTGTTGGCTTGTGAGTTCCGCACAATCTGTTCAAGTACAATATTAAAGAAGTCACATGACAGCGCGTCACCTTGTCTAAAGCCTTTTTTAACATCAAAAGTCTCGGTGAGGTCATTACCGATCTTGATGGAGCAGCGAGCGTTCTCCATCGTCAGCCTGCACAGACGAACAAGTTTGGCAGGGATGTCAAAACTAGACATGGCTTTATAAAGCTCTTCTCTATAGATGCTGTCATAGGCGGCCTTGAAATCGATGAGTATCGGTGAGTATCGATTTGGAATTCTTGGGTTTTCTCCAGGATCTGCCGAAGTGTGAAGATTTGATCGATGGTGGACTTTCCTGGCCTGAAACCGCACTGATAGGGTCCAATCAGGATGTTCATAAAAGGTTTCAGGCCTTCACACAATATCGCAGAAAAGATCTTATGTGCGATGTTGAGGAGACTGATGCCTCTATAATTGGCGCAGTTGAGGGGGTCTCCTTTCTTATGGATCGGGCAAACGATGCTGAGATTCCTTTCATCAGGCAAACACTCGTCTGACGAAATCTTAGAGATGAGTACGTGTATGCACTCTACCAATTCATCACCAGCTGCCTTGAAAAGTTTGGTCGGTAAACCGTCAGGTCCAGCAGCCTTGTTAGATTTTAGCTTGGATATTGCTGTCCTCACTTCGCTTTGGTCAGGTGGACGGAAATTTTGACTATCATCGTCTATGTTGAATGGGACATTCTGCCTGACAGCGGGATGTTGGTCTTCTACGCCTCTATACAATCTGCAGAAACAGTTTTTCGATATTCTCAGTACCGACTGTGATTCTACTACGAGGTTTCCATTTTCATATCTACAGGTTTCTGTACGGGTATTGCTCCCCTGACACATTCTTTTTACCTTTTGATGGCATGTTGGCAGCGTTGCCGTTGGCCTTCGGCACTTGATGCTGGCGGCATAGGTATTTCGGGATACGTGTTCAGCGAAGAGTCTGGCGGTCTCTTGCGATTGTAGCTTTTCGGCGTTCAATTTTCTCACAGTGATTCTTCTTGATTGCTCATATTAGGATATCCGCATTCATACCTTGGCCACAACAAGGCAGTGATCCGAGTCTATGTTGGCCGCTCGGATGGTCCGGACATCCAGAATACTGGAGGCATGCCTTGCGTCGATCGGAAAATGATCAACTTGGTTGATCGTTACATGATCATTGGACCGCCATGTCTGGTTATGAATATCGAGATGAGGAAACCATGTGCTTGCTATGGTGACATTTCGCTCCACAGCGAAATCAATTAGCCTTAGTCCGTTATCAGACCTGGAGGCTATGCTTACCGACTGCCCTACTAAAGACGTCCTTCTTTCCTATTTTGGCGTTAAAATCGCCCAATACGATTTTAACGTCGTATTTAGGACATTGCTCATATGATTTGACGAGGAGCTCCTAGAAACACTCTTTGGTGGCAGGGTCCCTTTCTTCCGTGGGGGTATGAACACATATTAGGCTTATGTTAGCGAATTCAGCTTTGATCCGGATACTTATAATACGCTCGCCAACGTGTCGGAAGCTTATGACTTCTTGCCTAAGTCTGCCGCGTATGGCAAAGCCGCATCCGAATAAGAGTTGCTTGTTGCCTCTGTAGCAATCACCGTAGTAGATGTCACAGTTTTTCATCCTCTTTTTGCCCGGCCCATCCCATCGCACTTCCTCGATGGCGGTAATATCTGCTTTATAGCAGTCAAGGCCCTTTGCTAGTTGTTCGGCTGCATATGGTCTATAAAAAGACAGAACATTGCACGCACAGATCCGAAGGTCGTTGTCCTTATTTCAGTTGATTCATCCTTGTCCGAGGCTTTTGGTTGTTTCGGAACCATAGGCTTTTTACGTGGTAGGGAAGTTACCCCGACGGCACGACCCCCATATTGGTGGGCTAGTTCCTTAATTATTTCCATAGGACGAGGGGCCGGGTACACCGGTACCAGTAGTCCACTACGGGAGTACGAGCGCTGCCGTTGGCCCATTAAGGGCTCCTTCGCCACCATCTCTATTCCAAAGTCCAGGCCAACATTGGAAATTCCTTACCAACTTGTGATCCGAATACGTCGAAGCAGCTCGCGCAAGGTATTCACTAAGTTCAACCTAACTGGAACTATAGACGCCACCGTTGACTCCGTCTAGGGAATTCGTCCGTTGCCGCCTGGAACAGGAGAGAAAACACTCTTCCCCCTCTCTCCCACCTGCTGCCGCCAAGCATCCGCCAAACGAGGTTGGTTACCCATTTCTTGGATTAAGGTACTAGGCACCCGGCTGTCACCGCGTGGAGGTTGAAAGTAGGAGTTGGTAGGCCTCAGCGAAGTGAAAGCGCTTGTGCTTTCTTTTGATCGGAGTCGCACGCTGAGCTGTATTATTTCGTCGTAGCACTTCAGTCCAAGTGCCCCATACATGACATTAGAAACAAAAATGTCACAACAGCAACAAATATGACAGTTGCAGTCCATGAGCCCGTGCACACTTCGTTTACTCGAAGGGAAAAAGTAGTAGAGAGTATAACAAAAATAGAAATGGGACAAATATTTTTCTTGATGTGTTGTGACATTTCTGTAGTGATGTATGGGACACTTGTAGTGCATCTTGTATGAGTAACACAACACTATTCTGCACAAGATTCGAAAGGAACCATTTACAAGAGCCCGCAAACTCGATAGCCCTGCTGCATTTTCATTTGCCGTGCAGAATACGTATATAATGTCTCATAATGCAATCCAATAGTTTAAGATCGCATATCGAAAATCCGTGCTTCGTCCAAGAATTAGTCGAACGGCTACCAACTTTCAGACTTAACTGGGGGTTTAATGACGAATTTGATGATTTGTTTGTGTAATATGTATTGTTTATTAAAAGAATTAATTGTGTGTATAATTTTGTAATTTCAATGTTTAATAATTAAATATATTTTATAAAACAATTGTCTAGTGTGTAAATGTAATTTGTGTTTAGTGTAAATGTTTCGAAAAGACGTCCACCCTCATTCATGGTCGGAAAAAGAAGAGAGTGAATTTAATTTACAGAATAGTTATGAGCAATCAAGAAAATAAATATAAGGAGAAAAAATATAAAAACTGACGTTAAATTCGGAGTAATTTAGGAAAAAGTGTAGCAATTAAAGAGAGAGTGGGACAGTTACTTAATAAAAAATTATGAAAATAATGTGATGAATGTTTGTTTGGTACTTGTGCCTCATAGCACTGTACTGAGTATGGTTGGGATATAGTAGAATAGGATTCTCCAATAATAAAATGTGATGGAGTCAATGCTATAGAATCGTAGTCAGATGTCAGGTGTTTGGGGACCTGCATTGCGATTGATCGGGAAACTACTGACTGCCCAAAACTTGGCTTGGGCCAGTAGCGCAACAATCAAGTTCGTGATGAAGTGCTTACTTTACCTCCTAGTGGTGGTCCCCGGGCAACTGTACGTATAAACCCTTATACGTATAGGCCAAAATTGTAAGTGCGGGTTGTCTAGGGCCTTGATTCTAGGCTAGGTAACGTGGGCCAGCAACCTGCGTTACTGAAACCAGCTCGCTACTGAAACCGACACTATGCCTCGGATAAGGACTGATCACATGTTGACGACTTTTGGCTATTGTACCCGGACAAAGATAGGTTTCTGGAATGTAAAGACGCTCCTCGACTCGGGAAGAGAAGGTCCTTACAATGCCAGATTCCTCCAACTGGAAAAGGAATTCATGCGATATAAACTGGACATTTTGGGGGTAAGTGAAGTAAGATGGTTAGAAGCGGGCGAGTACCAGTCTCCAACGCGTAACACTGTACTACTCTATTCTGGAAGACCATCCGGAAGTCCGCGGGAATATGGAGTCGGACTACTGCTAACAACAACAGCACGCAAGGGCCTGATTTCCTGGCAGCCTCATGGTGATAGGATTTTGACGGCCAGATTCCGGACTAGAGTACGACGCGTCACCATCATACAGTGTTACGCCCCAACGAATAGTTCGTCTGAGGACGAAAAGGAGAGCTTCTACAATCTCTTAAGCGCTGTCTTCAACACAACACCAAATGGAGACATTGTCATAGTGATGGGGGATTTGAATGCCAAGGTAGGCAGCGACAACGAAGGGCTCAAGCATGTAATCGGGAAGCATGGACTAGGCAACCGCAATGACAACGGCGAAAGGTTTGTGGATTTCTGCAATGCCAACCGCCTTGTGATAGGTGGCACCATGTTTGAGCACAAGACCTGCCACAAAGTCAGCTGGGTTTCCAATGACAGGCAAGCAACCTCCAACCAAATTGACCATTTTGCTATCAGCCGCCGCTTTAGAAGCAGTCTCCTGGACGTCAGAAACAGACGAGGGGCAGATGTGGGGATAGTACGTGATCACCATCTTATGATAGCTACTCTCCAACTACGCACGGCTGCAGTTCGAAGATCCCACGACAACACAAGAATGCCCAGGTTCAACATCGATAGACTTAGTGATCCCTCAGTGCGCCAACAATTAAGGGAGCACTTTTCGCAAGGTGTGGAAGCAATCAGCAGCTCAATGCCCGAAACCATCCAAGACCATTGGTGTGCTGTGAAAAATGTTTTTACATCTGGTGCTGAAAGAATTGTCGGTCGATCGCAGGGAAGACATAGGGCGTGGCTTTCCGAGGATACCTGGAGACGGATTGACGAACGAAAACAGCTAAAAGCTCGCGTTGCAGCTACCCCAGCAGCAGGGAGAAGCGAGCTAGAGTCCCTATATCGCATGAAGATGAGAGAAGTTCAGCGTAGCGTACGACGTGACAAGCGCAACTACATCAACGCGCTGGCTACAGAAGCAGAAGAAGCTGCACGGAGGTGCGACAGCAGGACTGTCTACAGAATCACGAAAGAGCTGACAGGTGGTCGCAGCTCCAGCCAATACCTAGTGAAAAGCCTAGACGGCTCCTTGCTCATTTCGGATGAGGACCAGCTCAAGAGATGGAAAGAGCATTTTGCTACGGTTTTGAACCGTGTATTCGCTAGCGATATGCTCCCAAATCAGACTGAGATGCCCGAGGTGAGAAGTTCCCGAATACGCACCACGACTCCCAGTAAAGATGAGATCATTACCGCGATCAAGGCACTCAAAACCAACAAGGCGGTAGGACTTGACGGTATTCCAGCAGAGCTCTTACGAGCAACGCCAACAACATCGGCTGAGCTTCTGCTTCCACTTATAGATAGAGCTTGGGAAGCTGAGAGCTTTCCTAACGAGTGGAAAAAGGGAATGATCGTCAAGCTTCCTAAGAAAGGAAATTTAATGGAGTGCGGAAACTGGAGGGGTATCTGCGTGCTGCCTGCTGTAGCTAAGATAATAGCTAAAATCATCCTTGAGCGAATCAAACAACATCTCGAAGACACACTCGATGCCGAACAAGCAGGTTTCCGCTCTGGATCCTCCTGTGCCGACCACATCAACACCCTGCGGATTATCATCGAACAGTGTGTTGAATATCGATCGCCACTGCACCTGCTGTTCATCGATTTTGAGAAGGCGTTCGATAGTGTCAACAGGGAGTTTATTTGGCGTGCCTTACGCAGGAGAGGCATTCCCGATAAACTAATTGCTATTATCAAAGCTACATATGAAGGCTCCAAATGTCACGTTCTGCACAGGGGAATGTTGTCTGAGGAATTTGAGATCCAAAGTGGGGTAAGACAAGGCTGTATCCTTTCACCAATATTATTCCTATTGGTGATTAGCGATGTGCTTCATGCAGCTTTGTCGACGGGAAACGGAGGAATTCGATGGACTCTTACATCTCAACTGAAGCATCTTGACTACGCAGACGATGTATGCTTACTCTCCCACAGAATTATGGACCTCCACCAAATGACAGCAGATGTGGAGAGGGAGGCAGGTGTCGTCGGGCTGAAAATTAATACGACAAAAACTAAAATCATCAGCCTTGGAACTAACTCATCGGCTCAAATATGCATTGCTGGACAACCGGTAGAGAGAGTAGAGGATTTCCAGTATCTTGGGAGTATTGTCTCGACCGATGGTGGAACCGAACTGGATATAGCCAACAGGATCGCCAAAGCAAAGTCCGCGTTCGGGATGTTGTCCAAAATATGGCGAAGCAATGCAATCAGTTTGAGCACCAAAATAAGACTGTTCCGCTCCAACGTTGAATCCGTGCTGCTATATGGTTGCAGCACGTGGAGAGTGACCACTACTATCACCAGAAAGCTGCAAACGTTCGTTAATAGGTGTCTGCGCAATATCTTAAGGATTTTCTGGCCCAATCGTATCTCTAACGAACACCTTTACGAGAGAACGGGTCAGGAACCAATAGGCACAACTATCCAACGGCGGAAGTGGCAGTGGATTGGTCACACGTTCCGAAAGGGTGACAGCTCCATAGCGAACCATGCTATGCAATGGAACCCTCTAACTCAGGATGGCAGAAGACCTGGCGGTCCGCGGAAAACATGGCGCAGAACAGTCGAGAAGGAGGCACGGCAGTTAGGGGAAAGTTGGGGAGAACTCAGACACATTGCCAGAAACCGGACACGATGGCGCGTAGGCGTAGTAGAGGCCCTAGGACCCACAAGGGGATACAGGACATAAGTAAAGTAAGTAAGAAGGCTTTCAATTTTAGTTAAGAGAGTATACATCTCTTCATTTTAACAGATTTTACACCAGTTTCTCACAACCCACAAAAGTGGGGCTCGGGAGGCAGTATAAATTTCCAACTGATGGGGTCTTTAGAAAGATGATTTATAATGGTGTTATGATGATGTTGACTTAGCAGAAGATCATATAGCTCGCCAAGTATCCTTTTAGCTTCATGAAAGTTCCTTGCGTTAACACTCAATATTTCGATGGGCTTTCCACTATGCGACACGAACCGATCTAAGGTCAGAATAAACGCGTTTGATGATAAGTCACCAACCAGTTCGATATGTATTTCTTTCGTAACGAAACACACACAGATTGCTGGCATTTACAAACTTAGGATTTCTCGAACCAGCTAAACGTATCATGATGGGCCCAACATAATTGCAACCGACCCTGGTAAATGGGCGTGAAAACCGAACCCGATTTGCTGAAAGATCTCGCATTAGCTGACTAGCAGCCACCTTTTTTGTGTAGTCATGTACAACCTTGAGATTTCCTTAGCAGATAGAGTCTGATTAAAATGATGTTTCGATAACCGTTTAGAGTTTCCAATAAACCGAGAAATGTATGCCACTACGCGCACGGATTTCACCGAATTTGAGGAATTATATATATTTTGCTTTAAAATATTGTTTGGGTTTAAGTCGGAAACGAATACCTGAACCTTGTTGGATTGTCTATCCTTAAATTCATCAATGGAAATGTCATTGGCCATTCACTCGATCGCTATACCAGATTTCTGTAGAAGTTAATAGAAATGGTGGTATTCTCCGTGGCAGGTGATCATGGATTCGACGAGATGAAGCTCATCACGAATAATAGTCCAACGTTTTGCCAGTTCGTGGGAGATTTCTTCGTCCCAATTAACACTTTTCCGCCACAAGTCTTAAACAAAGATTTTAATCGCGGTGATTACTGCTGCAATGAATCCTGTTGAATTCAATCCTATCATTGGTGTGCAAATAAAGGAAAACAACGTTTCGAAATTTGGAGAGCTGCTTCAGCAAGGCTTTTAAAATTTCTTGCAACTGCTTATATATACATTATAGACTTACGTTTAGTTTAATTATTTTAGATAAATTATTTCCTTTTAGTTATACTATATTTTCTTTACGAATAGGATGGAAACTTATTAATTTTTCTTCTTCAAGAAGTTGTATGTGCCTCATCCAATTCAGAAAAAAATGACAGAAGAATGGAGGAAATAAGAAAAAAACGTGTGTAAGACGACTTGACACCTGAACCGTTTGACCCTTGTTCGGTGCTGCCAGATTCGTTGAGTAGGCGCGGCCAAGTTCGCTTACAAATCCAAATGGATCAAATATTCGTGACGCATCAGAGAGATGGAAAATTGTTGTATTCGAAAGTGTGTTATGCAAAGCGTTGTATTCGAAAGTGTTAAATGTCTTGACGGACACCATTGCAGCCCAAGTACCCTAACCATGTTGAAATCTTCGAACTCAACTGGAGAAAGCTCCCGTTGATCCTATGGTAATGACAATAAAGAGGACAGCAATTAGTGGTCCGAATGTTAGAACTGGGAGTTTTCGATAGGTCTACTAGCTCATTATGAAGAGCGATTACGTTTTCAACAGTATCAGCGCCAGTTATGACGTCATCGACGTAGAAATCGTTGAAGATAATTGATGAAGCTAGAGGGTGTATTTCCGCTGAATCGAGAGCGAGTTCTTTAGGGGTGCACACAGCCAAAAATGGCTGTGAAAATGAAGTAACATAGGTTACTGTTAACAACCTGGAATACTTTAGTGGACTTTCTGGACTTTCAAGCCAAACGACTCTTTGGTACTGCGTGTGATGAAGTAAAATCCAGATTTGTCAGTACATCTTCTCGATGTCACCCGAAATGGTGTATAAATGATGGCGAGATCGAAGACATATTGCAAATATGTTGCGTTGTATTTTGAGGCCAACGAGAAGTGACTCATTTAAACAAAAAAGTGTAGTGTTGTTTGATTAGCAGTGCAATCGGAAACTTCTACTTCAATTGCACTTCGTACTTCGGTAGTAGTACAAGCGTCACTGCTTACGCGGACGACGTGGTGATTTTAATCCAGGGCAAATTTCTGGACTTGACACATTAAGTGAAGTGATGGAATCAGCTCTTAATAGTCTCGAAAAATGGGCTAGATGGTGTTGACTGCACGTCAACCGGGACAAAACAGGAATTAGCAGAAAATACAAGATACCACCCTTCAAACTGCCTAAGCTAGCACGGGTGGGGCTTTCCCTTTCGGGTCGCGCTAGATAGCTTGGTATAATGCTAGACAGGAAACTAAATTGATAACGTAACATACAGGAAAGAGTCCGCAAGTCTTATAATAATTTCCTCATCTATAAGAGGACTGCGGGGAAAAAATGGGAGACAAGGCCGTGTGTTCGCTGACGGTGTTCTGGAGCAGTTGGAAGCGGACCGCGATTTTAGCAAAAAATCATCTTCAGCGACGAAGCCCATTTTTTGGATGAATGGGTGCGTCATCAAGCACACAAACCACACGAGGTCCATCAAGTGGCAATGCATCAGCAGAAAGTCACTGTTTGATGTGGATTGTGGGTCAGTGCATCACCGGTCCGTACTTCTTCGAAAACGGCGAGGACATTGCCATCACCATCAACGGAGAGCACTACTAATTGACGATAACCAATTTCTTTTGGCCCAAATTGAATGATATGGATGTGAACGACATGTGGTTCCAACATGGCGGCGCTTCGTGTCACACAGCTAATGCCACAATGGACATTCTGCACGAGCGATTTGAGGGCATGGTTATCTAACGCAGAGGCGACGTAAACTGACCACCGAGATCGTGCGATTTGACCCAGTTAGACTTTTTCTTGTGGGGTTTCCTTAGCTCGCAGGTCTGTGCCAATAAGCCGCAAACGACCATTTACCCCAAAATTAGCATAACCCGTGCCATCGCTCAAATTTAGCCTGATTTATGCGCCAGAGTAATCGCAAATTGGAGCGGATGCGGGCCACCCAGCGAAGCCGCGGCTGCCATTTGAACGATGCCATACTCCACACATAATGTCATTGATAGACCTTTCAAATAAAACAACAAATTGGCAATATCTCACACACAACTTGTTTTACTAAATTTTAACACCTACCCGTCCCTATGAAAACCCTTTATAACATCTTACCTGGGGTGTTACAGTTGGTGGAATTCTCGTCAATGTACTGCTCTATGCCTACGATTTGGTTTTGCTGGCCGATTCACCAGAAAGCTTGCAAAGAATGATAAATAGGCTGCAGAAGTATTGTGAAGAGTTGAGTTTATTGAATTGATCGAAATTGAAGGCCAAGACGAGGAAGGAACTATGCGAGAGGCAACAAATGGACTTTTAATAGACAAGGAGTGGAAATTGTCAAAACATAACGTAACGACTACAGTTATTGGCACCCCTAAGGAAATTTCAACTTTGATCAACTATAACATCTTTATTTCTAAAGTTATTTGAATCTGTTGTATACCAGAGTATAAAATATTAAATTTCGCGTTGATTGAGTATTATAAATAATGATTTAAGAATTGAAAATATATTTAAAATGTCAATTTAAAAAAAACTAAAAACTAGAATTATTGGCACCCTGATATAATTATTGGCACCCAAAAACGGTGCCGTGAAATAAGGCCAAGTGAAATAAGGCCAACTTTCAAAAATTGGCCTTATTTCGCTTTCGAAAAGTGTAATAAAGCCAAATTTCAACAGTTGGTCTTATTTCAGTTTGGTAAAGTGAAATAACGCCAAATTATGGTGGGAAATAAGACCAATTTGGCCTTATTTCTCTCTTCCAAAGCGAAATAAAGCCAATTTTAATTACTTCTTATAACTATAAGGCTCATCAAGCTACAAGTAGGATTTATAAGAATGAAGTTGCACTTATTTTGCATTTCAAAAAAGCATTAAGACCAATTGCAAACTGTAAATACAAATTTTTTTTTATGAGAAGATTGCAACAATTTACTAGTCAACATAACAGAAGAATTTACTGTTCGTTGAACTGACAACACAATGGTTTGTAAGCTTGCTTCATTTGCAAAATTAAGCTATGTGAGATAACAACGTACGTTAGTAGCAGTGATTTAGTATTTCCGTTTGAATTTTGCGAGGGTTTTAGGAAAGGAAGTAATCTTTATTACATTCCAGAAACCAAGCACCTAAAAATCTCTATTATTTTCTAAAACTCTTTATAGTAAAAGCTTTCTGCTGTTCCATTAGGAACTTTAGAAAATAATAGTTAAAAACTCGATCGAATTTTGAGCTATTATTTTCTAAAAACCTTTATAGTAATAGATATCGGCTGTTTCATTAAGATCTATCATTTTCTAAAGTTCTTTATAGTAAAAGCTTTCGGCTGTTCCATTAAGAATTTTAGAAAATAATAGTTCAAAATTCGCGCGAATTTTCAACAATATTATTTTCTAAGATTCTTTATAGCAAAAGCTTTCGGCTGTTCCATTAAGTATTTTAGAAAATAATAGTTAAAAATTCGAGCAAATTTTGAACTATTATTTTCTAAAAACCTTTATAGTAATAGATCTCGGCTGTTTCATTAAGAACCATCATTTTCTAAAGTTCTTTATTGCAAAAGCTTACGGCTGTTCCATTTAGAATTTTAGAAAATAATAGTTCAAAATTCGCGCAGTTTTAACTATTACTTTCTAAAATTCTTTATAGTAAATGCTTTCGGCTGTTCCATTAAGAATTTTAGAAAATAATAGTTAAAAATTCGCGCGAATTTTGAACTATTATTTTCTAAAATTCTTAATGGAACAGCCGAAAGCTTTTACTATAAAGAATTTAAGATCAAGTTTCTTTCCACTCTTTTCTGACACACAAATATATGAGATGTAAGTAACACCTATGTATATAGTTATATATAGGTGTGTATATAAACAAGTGGCAGCTGCAAGAATACTATCGATAAAGGAACAATTCTTCACTTCCTTTGCAAGTTTCCAGCTCTAGGCAGGGGCAGATAGCGCACACTAAGTTAACCCTTTTTTGATAACCTAACAGAATTAGCGGAGATAAGCATTGCGGACATTATCAGTTTCCACAATGTAACGGGATGGATTGGAAAATGTTCCCTATCCCTATTAGTTAACGTCAGTTTTTGCATCTGATAGATCACTTGAGTGGTGGCACTAAAACGGCGCTTTTGCGATAATTATGTTTCAGCACTTCTACCTACTTACCTATATAAACAAGAACACACTTAGAACAAATTTCAGCATTCGTCCTTATTTCACTGACTTGAAGCGCAATAAGACCAATAAGACCAAATTGGCGTTATTTCACTTTATCAAAGTGAAATAAGACCAACTGTTGAAATTTGGCTTTATTATACTTTTCGAAAGCGAAATAAGGCCAATTTTTTAAAGTTGGTCTTATTTCACTTGGCCTTATTTCACGGCACGCCCAAAAACTACAATTATTGGCACTCTTTAAAACAGAAAAAACATGATGTTTTAATCAATTATTTTATTTATTATTTTATTTATATTTTCAAAACGTTTTATTTTAAATTATAAATTCATTCATTCATTCATTTTCAATGGTCCGCTAATCCTTCATGAGGGTCGCGGGGGTAGGATGCTCAGCTGGACTCTCCATCCTTCTCGATCCTCCGCCATTGACTCCAATTCATCAGGGGCAATCCCTAAGCGGTTCCAGGAGAGATGTCGGACTTGATCCAACCATCTATTTCTAGGCCTTCCGCGAAGTCGCCTACCTGATGGTACGGCAATCATGGCGCATCTTGGAAGCCGGTCTGGGGGCATACGCACTACGTGACCAAACCATCGAAGCATAGATCATTCCGTTCGGAGAAGTAGCTGCTCAACGTTGAGCGCCTCGCGTACTCTGGTGTTGCGCACTCGATCCCTACGAGTTATTCCAACAACACCGCGAAGGAACCTCATTTCGGCAGCTTGTATCCGCGATCTTATTCTTTCGGTCACTACCCAAATTTCATGACCATAGGTGAGAGTTGGAACATACACCGAGTTAAAAACCGATAGCTTAGCTTGAACACTAAGTTCGGCATTCCTTATAACAGATTGGCCAAGCTCTTTCAAAATTGATCCAGCCTAGTAGTAGGTTTAGGAGAGTTCCGGCGCCGGTGCTATGGGGTGCAGTGTGTTAGAGTGAGAGCCCTTGGGGTGCTGGGGTGCTATTCGTGCAATGGGTAAGAGTGAGATGGAAGAGATCGATTCCTGGAATTGATTCATCATCGGAGCGAGGTGTCATATTTCACGTTTGTTTATTTATTTGTTTTTGCATTGAGATCAGAATTTGGGAGCGAGGTGTCATATTTCACATTTGTTTATTTATTTGTTTTTGCATTGAGATCAGAATTTGGGAGCGAGGTGTCATATTTCATAGTTGTTAGTGTTTAGATGGGGGAATCATCATCGGAGCGGGGTGTCATATTTCAAGTTTGTTTATTTTTTTGTCTTTGGACTGTGATCTGAATTTGGGAACGAGGAAATATGTGTGTGTGTGTGTGTGTGATTGCTTTGGCTGATTCCTGACGAATTGATTTTAGAGGGAATTGTGAACATGTTCAATCATGTCTATGAATTCGATTTGGAATTTCACAATGATTTCGTGGAAAAATGGTATGAGTCATCGATATAAACGGCAACGGTAGTGTATATGTTTATGAAATTGGAGAAGGGAATCAGCAAATGGTTTGATTGGGGAGGGAGAATCGATCGATCGATCGCGGCCAGATGTTCGATTTGTAATTTCACAATGATTTCCTGTGGCAATAGGTATGATGAGTCATCAAGTTGGATGCCATCTGAATGTATGTGAGAGAGAGAGAATGGAATTCATTGAAAGCGGATTGGAGTGGGGATAACGTGTATAAAAGAGCGAGCATTAGCCACATCAATCACAGTTATTAACCGATTTTCCGTGAAGCCACAACTAAAAGCAAAAAAAGAAAAAATGTATCGCTGTGAAATTTGTGAAGTGGCGTTTAGTGAAAAGCGGTCTTTGGTGAGGCACATGAAGTCGATTCATAGTCCGGAAGAACACCAATTAAAATGTGATCAATGTGTGGCTGTATTCTCAAGAAGGGATAAGTTAAGCCACCATAAAAGAGTTAAACATCCAATTAACCCTTCTTTATTGCCATCAACATCATCAGAAGCACAAAAGAGAGTCTCTTCTCCAAACCCCTCCATCCAAGTGCAAGTGATGAATAAAAAATCAAAACCAACCGTCTTTAAACGGTGTTTAGTGTGCGAAGAGGACATCGAAAAAAATAAATGGCCGCAACATGAGCGGAAAAATAGCCACAAAGAAAAATCAAAATGTGTGCTTAAAGACAATGTGTCCTATATAAATAGCGCATTCAACAATAGGTTGAAGAGCTATTTTATTAAAAACAATGATGAATCAATTCTGGATGTGAAGATTCTATTTGAACAGAATTTACCCGTGATTACCGAATTGATTCAAAGTGAACTCAGTGTGTTAAAGGGGCTCAAATTCAATTTGGAATTGTTTTGCGAGTTTGTTAAAAACATCGATGACAATGATGACGACAACATGATCATCGATGTTAAGAGTATGCAAACAAAGATGAGCGCAATTCTGGATATAGATGAGTTGCCAACAAAACTAAAGACAATGGCTGACAACATCAAAGCGAAATTGGAAGAGTTTCAAGAGAAAGACAGTGGTTGGACACTAATTTCATTTCTAAGGATTGAAATCAACATTAATAAGTATCAACCTATTCGAGGCTCTTCATATTTCGAATTGCCATCTGTGATCAAGAACAAGAACGCATGCATTAATGTCCAAAATGCAGATGAGTACTGCTTCAAATGGGCCATTATCTCAGCTCTAAACGAAGAAGTCACAATCAATCGTGAGAGACCTTCAACATATAATATCAATGATATAATAAGTGAAATAATTGTGGTGAATGACAAATCTATTAACTTTAGTGATTTGGAATTCCCTACAACCGTTAAAGATGTAAAAAATTTTGAAATTAACAATCCGGAGATAAGTGTCAATGTGTTTGGATATGAATTAAGCCCCAGTTTCAAAATCATTGGTCCATTCTATCATACTGCTGCGGAGAAAAGGACCCACATAAATTTGCTATATTGCGAGAACAACGATGGAAGAACCCATTATGTATGCATCAAGAATATTTCTCGATTATTAAGCTGTCAAGTAACAAAGCACAATGGACAAATGCATCTATGTAACGGCTGTTTGCAGCGATTTTCAAGTGTGAGTAAACTGGATAACCATAAGCCAGAATGCTGCAAATTAGTTACATTAATGCCAGAGGAAGACAAAAAGTTCCTCAAATTTGAGAAATATGAACGGATGCAGCAAGTTCCCTTTGTTGTATATGCAGATTTTGAATCGATACTGGAGCCAATAAAACATTGCACACCAAATCCAGAGATTTCATCCACAACAGATGTGCAACAACATAAGCCATGTGCCGGATCATATCTTATCAAAAGTTCATTTGATGAGCAGCACAATAAACACAAAACATTTTTCGGTAAGTAATACTAAAACAAATACATTAAATTCATAGATGTGCTAATTATTTAATTTTTTTTCTCAGGAGAGAATTCACCAGAAGAACTTTTAACAACCTTGGCGAATGATTTGACTCAGCTCTACAAAGAAGTCTTAATGAAGCCGAAACCGATGAATGCCCTAACCCAACTGGAATCCTACACTCAAGAAACAGCTCCTAATTGTTCAATTTGTAAGGAAAAGTTTAACGAAAATGAATTGAGGGTTAGGGATCATTGTCATTTCACTGGCGCATATAGAGGACCTGCACACTCACAATGCAATCTAAAATTTCACATTCCTAAATTTTTCCCAATATTCTTGCACAACTTTTCGGGCTATGATTGCCATTTGTTTGTCAAGAGTCTTGCACAGATGAACGGTGACATAACCATAATTCCTTTGAACAAGGAAAAGTATATTTCATTGTCTTTCCGTGTACAATTAGATCAAAACAATACATTTGAAATGAGATTTTTAGACTCAAATAGATTTCTTCAAGCAAGCATTGAGTCGCTTACAAATAATTTATCCAATGATGCCATGACTATTACGAAAGAATTTTTCCAAAACACTAATTCGTTTGAATTAATGATTAGGAAGGGAGTATTTCCATATGATTATTTAGATTCGTGGAAACGTTTTGACGAATGCTCTCTTCCAACAATCGACAAATTCTTTAATAAAATGACGGCAAAAGAATGTCAGGAAGAAGATTATAATCATGCCATCAAAGTGTGGAATCACTTCAAATGTAGCACCTTAAAAGATTATTTACTATTATATCTACAAAGCGATGTCTTATTGTTAGCAGACATTTTTGAAAATTTCCGCAAAGTTTGTATTTCGATTTATCAATTAGATCCATGCCATTATTACACTGCTCCAGGCTTATCCTGGGATGCTATGCTTAAAATCACTAAAATTAATTTGGAACTTTTGACCGACATAGATATGTATAATTTCTTTAAAAATGGTATAAGAGGAGGCCTTTGTCAATGTAGTCATAGACATGCGCAAGCAAACAATAAATACATTACAAACTATGATCCAAATAGATTAAGTGAATATCTAATGTATTTCGATGCTAATAACTTGTACGGTTGGGCAATGTCACGTAATCTTCCACACGGTAATTTCACCTGGGAAGATCCAGAGATCTACACAAATGAATATATCGCCAATTTAAAAGACTCCAATGTTGGATATGTCTTCGAAGTAGACTTAACTTGTCCAACATCTCTTCACGATATTCATAATGATCTCCCATTTTGCCCAGAAAACACAATTACTCCGGGGAGTAAATTTTCTAAATTGACAGCCAATCTGAATTCTAAAAATAAATATGTTATTCACTTAATGAATTTGAAGCAATGCATTGATAATGGCCTTATTTTAACCAAAGTCCATAGAGTTTTAAAATTTAGTCAATCTAATTGGTTAGATAAATATATTTCATTGAATACCGAACACAGAAAAAATGCTAACAATGAGTTCGAAAAAGATTTCTTTAAGCTCATGAACAATAGTGTATACGGAAAGACAATGGAAAATGTTGAAAAGCGACGCGACGTAAGAATCGTTACAAGTTGGGAAAATGAGGGGAGACGATTTGGTTGCCGAAGCTTAATCGCTAATCCAAATTTTCATAGTCGCACCATATTTACACCAAATATGTGCGCCATTGAAATGAAGAAAGGCCAATTAGAACTTAATAAACCCATATATCTCGGCTTCACCGTACTCGAATTATCCAAATGGCTCATGTATGATTTCCATTATGATTACATGAAACCTAAATTTAATAGCTCAATTAGGTTAAACTACATGGATACAGACTCTTTTATATACTCAATCGCTACCAATGATTTCTATGCTGATATCTATGATGATGTTATCAATTCAAACAAATCTAGATTTGACACATCTGAGTATCCTATAGACAATCCACACAATTTTCCGCAAAGAAATGGCAAAGTACTTGGTCTTTTCAAAGACGAGGTTAATTGTCAGAAAATATCAGAGTTTATAGGACTCAGAGCAAAAATGTATTCCTTCAGCATAGATAACGGCAGGGTTACAAAAAAAGCGAAAGGTATAAAAAAGTCTGTAACCAATAACTTAGATATAAGACATTATCGAGAATGCTTAATTAAGAAACAACATATTTATAAGCCTATGTATATATTTAGAAGTAAGTTGCACAATATTTATACACAGCACATAAACAAATTAGCTTTAAGTTATAATGATACTAAACGGTATATTTGTAGTGATGGTATTAGCACCCTAGCTTGGGGCCATCACAAAATACCAATAGATTAAGTAATTTTAATTTGTAAATAAAAAAGAAAAAAGAAAAAAATAGTTTTTTTATTTTTATTAACTTCACAAACCACTTTGCAGAGCGCAGCATTTGTTGTGATATAAACATTTCTATTCCTTGGGATAGAGAGTGACATAGATGGATCGAGGGGGTCATATTTCAGAGATTAATTCGTTTGCCGAATTGGATTGTTGGGAGCGAGGTGTCATATTTCAGAACTTGATTTGATTGCCGAGTTGAATAGTTGGGAGCGAGGTGTCATATTTCAGAGCTTGATTTGATTGTCGAATTGGAATCCATAGATGGTCTATTGACTGCTGTTTATGTTTTCGATGGTGGACCGAGGTTTCGTATGTTTAAAAAGAAAAGAAGTGTGGTGGACCGAGGTTTCGTATGTTTAAAAAGAAAAGAAGTGTTTAGTTTCAACATCGCGGCTGGATGATTGTTTAGATTCAGAAGTAAGGTTCTGAGTTGACCAGTGTGGCCAGTATAACTGTTTGTTTATATTTCCAACGATCTGGACTTCTTCTTCTTAGAGAAGAAAAAAAAAAAAACATTGATTAGTGTCGATGCTGCAAATGATTGTTTATTTTTGATGCTGGACCAAGAATCAGACCCAATAATTTGGTGATCATCAATTATGAATCAATTGTTTATTATTTTCTTTCCAACACATTAGATTATAGAATACAGCGTTTGATATAGAAACTTAGCCATCTCCTTCAATAGAAATTTGTATAAATACACTAGGAACTTAGATGGGTTAATTCAGTCATCACCAGCAATATTATGGCAACGAACTACCGACCGGTGGATGGACTCATCCAATTTTTGAAGAACTTCGAGCAATTCGAAGAATTTTCCGAAACAACTGAGCTGGCTTGGTGCTACACCAAGCTCTTCTTCGAAGGCGGGCGGCTGAGGCAGGGGCAGGCGGCTGTGCACCTAGCCCTCGGATTGCGGTGTGCAGCTCTGGCGATGGGGTACAGGGAGGAGGAAGTACCCCAGCTATCTGAATTGGCGCAGGGTCTAATAGGAATTCAACCATGAATTCCTATTATAGCAATTAAAAAAAAAAAAAAAAAAAAAAATAAAATAAAAAATTATATCGTAAAAAAATATTAAAAATTGTTTCATTTATTTAGCTTGGTTAATTTTTTTCTGCAAACTTCATCGGGAAGAAAAATTCTTTTACTTCCAATTTCAGCATTTCATATTTCAGCACAGGAGAAAAATAAATAAAAAGATTCAAATCATCTTTTAACTATTTGTGTTTTATTTTTTTCTTTTATTAAATTTACAGCCATATAATATATAAATATAAATTAATATAATATAAGAAAGAAAAAAAAGGTGTTTTATTTTACTGACTTCCAAGTAAAAATTTTTCTAGCAGGCAAACATTTTGCAGTGCACAACATTTATTGTGGTATACGCATTTCTTTTCCTTGGGATAGAGACGTTTCAATTCTTTTAAAGCCGGGCAGCCGATTTCTTCGATATTCATTAGTTCGACATCTTCATCCTGAAGTAATTCTTTCAGCCATTGGACTTTTTCAAAGCCCTTAACATAAACAATAGTATCTTTGATATTTTCTCGAAGGTATTTCCTAACATTGTGAAATTCGGTGAATCCTCCATCCCAGGCTAAGCCATGATGATTTTGATGCAACCATCGAGCTTGTCTTCTCAATGCTGGTGATAATTGATTAAAGCTGAATGGTGGCTTTACAAGGAAATGTTTATGTTGACCATTGCGTAGTATTGCTATTTCTTTTGCAATGAACTTGTTGTGGGCCCCTTTAAATCCTTGGATGTCAATAACAAAGAACATTTTAGCTTATGTTTATGTGCAAGTGTGTTATCTCGGCGAAGATCTTCAGGCAACTGTCAACGATTATATTTCTCGGGAAACTATTTGAGTCAATGGGTTATAGTTCACAAGGCGATCGTGCAACATCAAACAATATGCAGACGTATTGGGGGGAATTATTTTTGCTGTTTTGATTTCAATGCGAATATCAACTGGGCCATTTTTAATTATTTCACTTTGATGTCTGCAATCTATTAAGAAAATTGTCGCTTGCGATTTAAAGGCATCTCTTGACAATAGTGGCTCAGCAACCAGGCGATTATAGAAAGTTTTTTGAAAATCACAGTACATATTGTACAGCAAACTGTAGTTATTTTTATCAAATGAAAGATTTAAATCCTCACATGGATAAGCATCTGAATTTAAATAGGCTTTTAGGTTCGTAACATTGCAATGGTCAAAAACTGTTGGATTTTCTTTCAGCAAATTACGTTTGTTGGTTTGCAAAGCAAGGATTATGTAGCGAGGCTTTTCCATTTGAGAGGTTGTCTTCACATTCCATATATGATGATTGGTACTAGGTAATGCTGGATATTCATATAGGTCCCAGTTTCGGAAGGCAATTTTCATAGTTTGACCATTATTTATGGGTTTGTAGAGTTGCAATTTGTAAGAATCAGCCAGTGTGATATGAGGAATTTTCCACTGTACTTTAAGCAATTTTATTTTTGCTTTTTCATCCTCGTCTGCAATTAATGAATTTTCATCTGTGCGTGAGCGTGTTAGAATCAAATCATGACGCCCATTTGGTATCATTCTCTTGTAGTCTTCCGCAAATCCCAGTACTTTATTAAGGGGTATGCAAAAATTAAAGTATAACCCATCTAAATTGATTGAAGAATTGGGAGACCAAGAAGCATTCAACATCATATCACTTTCATTTTTGTTTAAAGAAATATAATTTTTAATAGTTGATGTGATGCCAACATTGCGATTGCTATCAATTTCTGAACCATTTAATTCATAGCGAATTTCATCGAATAAGAAAGCTATTCCATTATTTACAAGTTTTGTTTTCGCAGCTGCTGATCCATCATTTTTCGATACAGTGCCCTCAATATAAATATAACTTTCAGAAGGGAGAATATTAAGATTTTGATGTTGGACGCAAATCTGAATGATATCATTTTTCTCGAAATTATTCAAATACGGGGAGTATGTGTGATATTCCAATTTTGAGATAGTCTCCTCAAACGCTGGTTCTTCGAAAATATTCAACATGTCGTTGTCTTGGGAGCGTTTTGATTTAATTTTTCAATCTGTAGCCCAGTGATAATAGAAATTGTTGATTTTGTGGAGCAAGTTTTGATGTTCTCCCCTCGGAGGTTGATTGTGTACTGATAGAGCTACTAGCGGTAACTGCTCTTTTATACTTTGCGGGGTAAGACGAACTGTCATATATTATCATGGTTGAGGTTTAAGATGTAATCGAGCTGTTACGGTTTCACCTCGAAAGTTTATTAGATTTTCGTCTTGGTCCAGGAGATTCAATGTTATAGAACTTATCCTCTTGGAGTTCACCGGCAAATAGATGACATTGCGAGGAACCTCGACTATTTTATACCCTGGGCTAACGTTGACCGAAAATTCATGTAGTATATGAGCAGGTCGATTGTTGATATACGTTTCATCAATTAAATTACATTCAATTCGAACGATATTCACTCTATTTATGTTGACGTACAGATCCGATTCATGTAACTTGTTTGCAGCTAGCTTTTTCTTGCTGAACCCCAATAGTGATCCAATCGAGTTTGGTTGTGAGAAATCAATCTCTATGCCACTATAAATTTCACATTTTAATGTGTTATTATTTGCTTTGATCTTAATTGATATTTCATTGGATTTATCCTTATTATGGGGTTTGAGAGCCTCCTGAATGCAGTTATTTATGTCTTCAATCTCATAGGAACCAATTGGAAATGTTATTACGGCATCACCAAAATGAAATAAATTATTAAAAACATCCACATTTGGTATAGAATTATAGGTCTGGAAGTCAACCAAGCCGCATACGTAGCCAGAATTTAGGATAATTGGAGGAAAATACTCTGTAGTGAGAGTAGATTGGTTTCCGCTTAATGTAAGTGTTATCGACATCGCTGTTGGAACACAAATGAAACACATTTTTTGATTTTGCTCTATTTATTTCTTATTTTCAGTGATTAGAAACTTCAAGCATAGATGACCACATATAAATGTATTATAATTTTGACAATTATTATAATTATAATGAATATTTTCACCCAGATATCTTACAATTTCTAGAGGTGGTCTTAAATTACCAAAACTATCGAAATATTTTACAAAGATTTTTTTATGTTTTATATATGCTACCCAGTGTGTTCCGGGACCACTCTCATTGTCCAAGTTAATTACACCACATTCTTTGTCAAATGACCTTCTGGGCAATTTATCTCTCATGTAAACACCACGAAAATTAGGTATATGGATTTTTCCAAATTTCATAATATCAATATTGGTGAGAGGACGATTGGGTAGCAATTCCATTAGTTTTTTGTGCTCGTGGGCTGTGGTTTTAGAAAAAGTCCGAATCCTTTCTTATGGGGTTGCAAGTAAAGTCCCTTGCCTTGTTTGATTTTTATTCCCTCGACGGCTTGATTGTGACGTTTACTCTCCTCCAATTGTTGCTTGGCTACCTTTGAAGCATTTATAGTTTTAACAACGCCCGCAGCTCCTCCAGTTAGAGCACCAATTGCTGATAGCGCTGCCATGATAGGTGCCAGTGGCAAGAAACCGCCAATTTTGGGTATTGGTATTACTCGAGGAATTCCAATGTTCTTTCGTTTGTTTTTAATGATCTTTTTAGCTGCACGTAAAGCGGTTATTGCAATAGACTTTGGATCATCGTTTATTGTTTTCTTTATGGCATTTTTGGCCTCCATAATGGCTTTTTTAAATAAATTATTTTTTTTACGCTTGATGCGTCGATTTTTTTTCCCCGGTTTAGATAGGCAACCCATGCCGAGTTTTGTTTTAGCCTTCATCATATTCGTAACCAATAGACTATTTAATTTCTCTGGTATTGATGAGTCTTTCGCTTTAACCCTCAGCCAGGCCTTTTCAGTTAGAATTTTATCGGCTATTTGTCGATCGAGCAGGTTTTTATTATTAGCATATGCAATGTCGTGTTCACGACAAGCTTCATCCAATGGATTAATTCCTTGATCTCCTCTAGCCAGACGTTTTTTCAATTTAGTTCCAGGCCCACAGAAATTATATGAGGGAAGATGTAATTCAATTGGCAACTTGTTGATTAAGGAATTTACCAATCCACGCCCTTTGGCTGATCGTTTAAAACTGGGGGGTTTCACTTTATGATCAATCATTTATATAACCTTCTTATTGCATGGACAGAGCAATTCTGAATTCCCTGACTATAAAACACCTTCTTTTATAGTGATTGGATTCATTCGACGTTAGTATGCGGTTCATTAAACAACTAGACTGTATTAAAGTGCAGAACTTTGATACGAAAATTGTCGAGAAGAAGAAGAAGAAACATGGGACATTATTTCCAGATAGTATTCGAGGAATAATTGTGGGTCCATCAAATTGTGGAAAAACAAATGTCATGTTAAGCATTCTCCTCGATGCTAATGGTTTGAAATTTCAAAACCTTTACATATACTCAAAGTCTTTGCATCAACCAAAGTATGCATACTTGAGAAAATTAATAAAGACAATCAAGGGAATGGAATACAATGAATTTTCAAATAATTGTGAAATTATTGAGCCTTCAAAAGCAAAACGAAATTCTATATTCATATTTGATGATGTGGCGTGCGCTAAACAAAACAACATTCGAGAATATTTTTGCATGGGTCGACATAACGATGTGGATAGCTTCTACTTGTGCCAGTCGTATACGCATATACCGAAACATTTGATACGAGACAATGCAAACTATATAATTATTTTCAAGCAGGATGAACTTAATCTGAAGCATATATACAATGATCATATAAATTCCGATATGACATTCAATCAGTTCAGAGAATTGTGCGCAAAATGCTGGAAAGATGCATATGGATTCTTGGTTATTAACAAGGATTGCAATATAGAAAAAGGGCGCTATAATAAATCGTTTAAGGAAACTGTAACTATATAAAGAGCTCAGTCATCAATCAACTTTGGAATCGAGCGGTCGCAACTGTCCAGTTTAATACTGCCCAGTTTGATACTGCCCTGTTTAATACTGCCCAGTTTAATACTGCCCTGTTTGATACTACCCAGTTTGATACTGACCAGTTTAATACTGCCCAGTTTGATACTGCCCAGTTTGATACTGCCCAGTTTGATACTGCCCAGTTTGATACTGCCCAGTTTGATACTACCCAGTTTGATACTGCCCAGTTTGATACTACCCAGTTCGATACTGCCCAGTTTGATACTGCCCAGTTTAATACTGCCCAGTTCGATACTGCCCAGTTTGATACTGCCCACTGCCCAGTTTGATACTGCCCAGTTCGATACTGCCCAGTTTGATACTGCCCAGTTTAATACTGCCCAGTTCGATACTGCCCAGTTTGATACTGCCCAGTTTAGCCGACATAATTCTCAAATATGGAGCTCAATGAAGATTTACTTAAAGAACTTATAAAAACTAAAAATATTTTAAAGAGAAAATATAGGCTTCTCAAAAGTGGACAAATCATGGAGGAGACGGGAATTGAAAAAACATTTAAACCCATAGTTGAACCCTTAAAAGAAATCGTCAAAAATGTCAAACGTCGAAATACAGCCGAGAATGATTTAATAGCAAAATCAAAGACTCGAAGAAAGTTGCAATTCCAAAGTCCTCCTCCAGAAGAAGAAGAAAAACATACTGATTCTCCAGAATCAATCATTCAGCCAGTGAGGACGACGGCGATGACCACGATTGATAAAGATGTTTCATTTCGAACTCCCGAAAATTTCGATGTTGCTGATCTGGATCAAAGTACTCCATATAAAACAACATGGTCATCGCCAGCAGAATCGAATTTGGATAACATCTATGGTCCATATTTCGATGTACAATCAAATTCAACAAAACTGGGCAGATCGAGTTTTGTAATTAATGAACAAAAGAACTTCGCGATTGATGGTGAAATCTTCCCCGGAACAGAGGGTCTTTATGAATTAATTTTTCGGAAAAAACCCAGAAAAGGACGATATACTATTAAAGATTTAGATGAATATCTTAAGATATTGCAAAAGACAAATGTGCATATGAAAAAATATGATGGCACCTCGCAAATTAAGGCTAACAGAGGTCATAAGTATAAACATATTATTCGACCTTTACTACAAGGTCTAACGCCACCGCTGGAAGTCATAAAGAAAACTGGGAAAGCATACAACAATAATTTCAAAGATATGAGCTATTCTAATAATCCCGTTGAATATGTGTATTGGAATGATCCCAATGAGCTCGTTGATAGACTAAGACTTTTAATTGCATCGCAAAATGCTGGCAATAATAATCATCAAAATGAGATAAATTCAATTATAGAAGAGCTACGTGAAGCAAATATCATATATTAAGACCGGTCCTAACACGCATAAATCAAAAGCAAAATGAGTGTTGACAAGTTCGGAAGGAGTTTCAATCGGCTTCACAGCTCAACAACTGGTCCTCAAGGACCTCCTGGAGAAGGATTTAAACTATTGCCCAGTGGTGATTTTGATATGGAGGGAAAATGTCTAAATAATGTTGGGAGGCCAACATCATTGCAACAAGCTGTCAACAAGGAGTACATGGATGATTGTATAGAATTTCAAAATAAATCCATATATATTCTTCATCAGTATGTGGACAATACGATGGACGCTGTTCACACAGAAATCGCAAGGAGTTTAAAACTGCACTTAAACGGATACTTTGATGCTGATCATAAAGCATTGAAGAATATTAAAGAACCAATTGATCATGATGATGTTGCAACAAAAAACTATACTGATAATCAAATTAATGAGCTATTTCATAGATGTCTCCTGGCCATGGACGCAAAACATGAAAAAAATGAGAAAATATTACGTGCATACATCGATGAACAAAATTTGAATGTACTTGAACTGTTGAATAAGTTTCGAAACTATTTTCTCGATATACTTGAGAAGTTTAAAGAGAGTAATGATCAGAAGCTAGAAGAGAGCATTGCGGAAGTTAATAAGAAAAGAGAGAATTATCCACCTATTTAAAAGAATCGCTCGAAGAGAATTCCCATCAGTATACGTCTGAAATTCAATCTAAAATCATGTCCAATATAAATACTGGTGCGGTTTTCAACGAAATTTTACAATTTTTAAAAATCAATCAGCACACACTTCTTGAGGAGCATTACGAAGAAATCCTAAATTGTATTGCATTTCTAAGGAGATTTGAAAATGTGACGTCCACAGAGTCTATTCACGGATTTCATTACACCAATTGTGTTTGGTCTTCCAATACGTGTAAATTGGGTCCGGATACATGTGCTTGTTATTTGGTTGAAAATAAAATGTTTAGAATTAAGAAATTGATGTCTCTGTATAATAAACTACAAATAAAATAAAAGAAATTATATAAAAGAACATGTTTTTTTGCTTTTTTATTCATTATTGTATACGATGAGTAAGCGCAATGTTGTTGAGGAATTGCATAAGCCCGCTCGAAGACATTTCATCAGACGTCGAGTTGTTATTAAGGGACTCGATGACTTGTGGCAAGCAGATTTGGTGGAAATGATTCCATATAACAAGGAAAACAATATGCATAACTACTTGTTGACCGTAATTGACGCATTTTCAAAGTATGCGTGGGCTCTTCCTTTGAAGAATAAGACTGCATCCGCCACTACAGAAGCTATGAAATCAATTTTCAATAGTTCTCAGCGTAAACCAAAAAATCTACAAACTGACGACGGCAAGGAGTTTTTTAATAGCAAATTCCAGGAATTGATGAGACTGTACCAGATTAATCATTATTCAACATATAGTACATTGAAAGCGTCAATTGTTGAACGATTTAATAGGACTCTTAAGGAGAAAATGTGGCGAGAATTCAGTTTTAATGGCAATTACAAATGGCTATCGATTCTAAGGGGTTTGCTCCACGCATATAATAACTCTATACATAGAACGATAAAGATGCGGCCGATTGATGTGAATAAGAAAATTGCCAAAGATCTACTAGCATCGGCTTACAATCGTATTAAAATCGCTCAAAGGGGAAAATTTAAAGTTGGTGATCAAGTTCGAATAAGCAAGTTTAAACATGCCTTTGAGAAGGGTTACACACCCAATTGGACAACAGAAGTATTCGCAATAAGAAAAGTTAACAGGACTAATCCTGTTACATACTTACTGGATGACTTTCAAGGGCAACCCGTCCAAGGTTCATTCTACGAATTGGAACTACAAAAAACCAAACACCCCGATGTATTTCTAGTGGAAAAAATGCTGAAAACTAGAGGTGATCAAGTATATGTAAAGTGGCTTGGATTCTCAAACGCTTATAATTCTTGGATAAATAAAAGCCAACTGTTGTGATTAAAGACTTTAGTTGAGAACACATAGCAGAAGCCATAAAATCAAGAGCATGGAACTAGAAAAAGACTCAATCATAGAGTGCTGCGTCATAAAAACACTTGGAGTGGGCTATCTAGTTCGTTTGCCCAATAATAAAGAAGGTCTATTAAATTGGATCAACTATCAAAGAAGAATATATAGACCATTTGCTGGCGAAAAAATTAAATGTAAGATTGTAAATGAGAAGAATGGATACATCGACCTGAATAATATTGAATAATAATAAATAAAATGCATAGTTTTTTTTTTTTTTTAAAGATATATTCTTTTTAATACAATTTATTGTTGAAATGTTCAAAACATAATAATAAAACATTTATTTATTCAAAAGATTTATTGTTTTTTTTTTTTTTTTTTTTTGTATATTTATTTCAAGACATTTTTTTTCTTGTTTAATAAAATGTTAGGAAAGATTGTGAATATTGGATGTCTTCGGCTGTAGCTTCCTCAGCTATTGGATGGAACTGCACTTCGTGGCTATTTCCAACTGCTTGCACCACAACCATTTCAGCTGTTGATAGTTGCTTCAAAATGTCTTCAGCCGCCGTGTTGAATCGAATTGGTAGGAAAACTTTGCAATGCTCTAACTCTACGAGCACTCTTGGCCCGAATTTAGTTTGGCATTTTGTAGCCTTAATTATTGGGAATCGTTTTTTTAACTCTAATGTCTTTAAAGGCAATAGAGTCTTGACTTTACCCAAATTGTTTAGAAATTCCATTGTATATATATATATATATATATATATATATAGGTAACTTGATTTGAATTGATTTGATTTGATTTGATTTGAATAAAACTGAGAGAGAGAGATGTTTTTAAAACTTCAAAATCTGTTTGATGACTGATGTTTAATGCCCCTAATGCTCGCTCTTTTATACATGTCATCCTACATCCAGTTCGATTCCAATGAATTCCACTCTCTCTCTCACACACACACACACACACACACACATTCAGCTGGTTTCAAACACATCATCCCCACTCCAATCCGCTTTCAATGAATTCCATTCTCTTTCTCATAGACATGATTGAACGTGTTCACACATTTCCCCGAAACTCAATTCCAGGAATCGATCGATCGATCGATTCTCCCTCCCCAATCAAACCATTTGCTGATTCCCTTCTCCAATTTCATAAACATATACACAACCGTTGCCGTTTATATCGATGACTCATACCATTTTTCCACGAAATCATTGTGAAATTCCAAATCGAATTCATAGACATGATTGAACATGTTCACAATTCCCTCTAAAATCAATTCGTCAGGAATCAGCCAAAGCAATCACACACACACACACACACATATTTCCTCGTTCCCAAATTCAGATCTCAGTCCAAAGACAAAAAAAAAATAAACAAACTTGAAATATGACACCACGCTCCGATGATGATTCCCCCACAGTTAAACACTAACAACTATGAAATATGACACCTCGCTCCCAAATTCTGATCTCAATGCAAAAACAAATAAATAAACAAATGTGAAATATGACACCTCGCTCCCAAATTCTGATCTCAATGCAAAAACAAATAAATAAACAAACGTGAAATATGACACCTCGCTCCGATGATGAATCAATTCCAGGAATCGATCTCTTCCATCTCACTCTTACCCATTGCACGAATAGCACCCCAGCACCCCAAGGGCTCTCACTCTAACACACTGCACCCCATAGCACCGGCGCCGGAACTCTCCTAAACCCACTACTCAGCCTGACCAATTCTACAGGATAACTCGGCATTGCTCCTCCCATCACTCGTGAATAAGACCCCGAGGTACTTAAACTTATCCACCTGCTTCAGTGGGACTCCACTAACATGCAGTGTGCATTGAATTGGTTTTTTGGAAACGACCATTACTTCCGATTTGTTCACGTTGATCTTCATTCCAGCATCATCACAAACGGCTACAAACCTTTCGAGTGCGCGCTGAAGTTCGGTATGAGAGGACCCAAGGATGACCAAATCATCCGCAAAGAGCAGATGACTAATCCTTAGGTCTCCCACTTTAAAACATTCCCCGCCACGGCTGCGCTGCAACATCCAATCCATATATACAATGAAGAGGAGAGGTGACAAAACGCACCCCTGGCGGAGTCCAACGCCCACAGTGAAAGGTATTGATTTAACACCGTTTATCCGAACACAGCTTCTACAGTTTGTGTATAAAGACTGAATCGCCCTTAACAGGGATCCAGCAATCCCATACTCCTGCAGAACACTCCAGAGTTTGCCTCGAGGAACCCTATCATATGCCTTTTCCAAATCCACAAAACAAGTGTAGACAGGTTTGGCATATTCCCAGGCCTTCTCAAGAACCATTCTGAGAGTGAACAACTGGTCGGTTGTGCTTATACCGGGACGAAAACCGCATTGCTCATCCCCCAAACTGTCCTCAACCACAGCTCTGGAACGCTTTTCTAGCACCTTAGCGAAGACTTTTCAAGGGAGACTTAAAAGAGATATACCCCTATAGTTGGCGCAATCTCTTTTGTCCCCTTTTTTAAAAAGAGGAACTATCACCCCCATTTGCCAATCACCAGGTGTTTCACCGCATTCCCAGGCCACTTTAATGACACGCGAGAGCCATTGAACTCCCTCTTTACCTAAAGCCTTGAGCATTTCTGGCCGAATTTCATCCACACCAGCAGATTTGCCAACTTTTAGCGCTTTGATCGCCAAAGTTACTTCCTCTACCGTAGGACTATTTTCCGCCCAACTCTCGACCATAGGTCTGTCATCTTCGGTGCCCTGTTCGGGATTGAGCAATTCTGAAAAGTGCTCGCTCCATCTGCGTAAGATATCCTCCTCATTGGAAAGAAGTCTACCGTCTTTGGATTTGACTCCTTCAACTATATTCAACTTTTTTCCTCTGAGTCGGCGGGCGGTCTGCCAGAACATCTTATTTGCAGATCTGTGGTCACGTTCCAGTTTCTGGCCAAACTCCTTCCAAGACTGTTCTTTCGCTGTTTTCACAGCTAATTTTCAAGTTCTTCGCGCCTCAGTGTACCGATTTCGAGAATCGGAGTTCCACAAGTGAATCCACACCTTAAAGGCTCTCTTCTTCTCTCTGATGGCTTCTTGAACTCCGGGCGTTTTAAACCAAGCAGTTCTTTTCTCACCACCAGCCGCCACACCAAGCCGCTTCACTCCACAAACATCTCCCGCAGAGCAATAACCGCTGTTGAAAACAGTTGCCATTCTTCCTCTACATTTTATGGAACAGTTGGAATTCGTTCAATTAAATTATAAATAATAGATAAATATAGTATCTATAAATTAATAAATACATATATATTTTTTTAAGGAACTATCATTTACTTTACTGTTTAAAGGAACATAGCTATTTATTAAATTAAAACAAAATAGATTATCAGGCATTGAGCTATACAAAATTCGTAAATATATAGTTTTGTAAACAAATGGCTACATAAAAATACATATTTTTTTATAGGAAAATAAAAAAAATATATTATTTAATTCATTGCAAATTTAATTAAATAAAATAGTTAGATAAATAGATACTTATATCATATTTTTTAAAGAAAGAACAAAAATAATTCATTGCAAAATTAATTAATTAAAATAATTAAATAAACACTTTTTATATTATTTTTAAAAGAAACAAACAAAAATCAGCTTCTAATTCAATAAAGTAAATTAATTAAAAAAAATATATATTTTTTTAAAAGTCAAACTAAATTTCTCCTTAAGCAATAGGTATTAATAGCATTCAAGACGTTCGATCTTTTTTTGTGAACAAATCTTACAAGAAAAAAGAGGAAGATACGTGTAAGGGAGTAATTTTAAACATCTAATGTGGTATTCTCTTCGGCAGCCTGAGCATTTTATACCACACATATCGGATCCAACTAATTTTGTCATGAATTTGGTGCAGGAAAAACACATTTGGCCATTGCATACAACGTTTTCTCCAATGTCTCCGAATTGATCTGAAAACAAGTTTTTGATATGAGTTCCGACTATTGGAGGACTCGAAGATCTAATATTTTCTTGGCTGATTTCATCGTAAATTTCAAAAACCATTCTTTTTCCGGGAGAGTTTTCTATTGCAGCTATAGCACCAGATGTCAATGTGGCTGAAAACATTCTTTTTGGGGGTGTGGTAACATTTTCGGTATTTTGAGTTTGACGTTATGGTGGTTTTTTAATTTTCTTCTTATTCATTTTTTCAAGGTCTTTGGCCTGTTTTTTCTCCAATCGTGTAATTTTTTTTTTCCTTTTCTTTTTCAATTTTCTTTCTCTCTTATTTTTTCTTCGTTTCTTCCTCAATCCACGTGAAGTAATACCAAAGCTTTTATTATTTTTGTGGGTTTTTGTACCCTTTCGGAGCGGTGTTTCTGGCCAGTTCAAAATGTCATTCACATCTAGGAAAGCAGTACTTTCCTGGGGTAATGTCTGGATATTTAAATATTCATTATCAGGGTTGATATTGTCATTGCCAGAAAGGTTGATCGGAAAAACGTTTTCGATTTGGGTGTCAGAATATAAATAATCATTAATTTCACTTATGTTTATCGAAAAATCTGAAATTTGATCTATCTGTGTAGATGTGTTAGCAAATGTTTTCTTTTTTGTCCGATTTGCTTTAACTCATTTGATTTGAAAAATGTGTAAAGTTCATGCAATTTCGAAAAATCCGCGCTACAATCGCTTTTTGAACTGGAATATTTCTCAAGTTGTTCTATTTTCTGCGAACCAACTGTGTCACAAAATACTTCTAAAACATCTTTATTTGATTCTATGAGATGTCTGATGGCAAGTTTACTGAGACGAAAGCGGAAACTTTTAGTCTTCTGCTGGAGACTCACTTTCCTGGCAATCGGATAATCACTAGGTCGCAGCTTGGCCCGCTTACCCAGGCTGAGCTTGATCTAAGTCAGAAAACTCGGCGCAGCTGGTATATTGCATCAGCCGTGGTAACAGATGAGGCCATCAAATATGCTGTGGCATCTTTTGATGGCTTCAAATCGCCTGGCACCGATGGAATATATCCAGCTATGCTGCAACAGGGTATAGATCAGCTATTGCCAACTCTGAAAAGAACCGCTGGCTTGGCGCTGGCATATATTCCTACACCTTGGCGGACAGTCAGAGTAGCTTGTTTGACATCCCTCTTACTGAAAAGTATGGAGAGACTGGTAGAATTTCACGTGCGCAAAGTTGCTTTGAAACTGCATCCGCTATCGGAGATGCAGCATGCCTATCAGCGTGGGAAATCCTGTGAGACCGCACTTCAAAATCTAGTGGCCAGAATTGAATGCGCGCTTGATAGGAGAGAATACGCGATGGGTATCTTCATCGACATTGAGGGTGCTTTTGACAATGCGTCTTTTGACTGCATGTGCGACTCTGCCAGACAACACGGGGTAGATGAAACATTAGTGTTGTGGATTAAAGCAATGCTAATGAATAGAACTTTGGTAGTGGATGCGGATTGTGGCCAATATGTTATGACAGGGTAAACAGGGGCTGTCCGCAAAGCGGCGTTCTGTCTCCATTGTTATGGTGCATGGTGGTCGACTCTCTGTTGAACACTCTAAATAGTTCTAACGTCTACGCTCAGGCATATGCGGATGATGTCGCCGTACTTTCTGTCGGGCCATGCCTGGCGACGGTCTGTGCTAACGCGCAGGCGGCGCTGGACATGATCGATGAATGGTGTACTAGGTGTGGGCTTTCGGTGAATCCTCTTAAGACTGAGGTTGTTCGTTTTACGAGAAGGAGGATTGTGACCGGTCTGACTCCGTCAGTACTAAAAGGCGTCACCATTCGCATTTCCAATGAAGCCAAATATCTGGGAGTGATTTTAGATAAGAAACTTCATTGGTCCAAACACTCGAGTCGAAAACATCCAAGGCGCTCTCAGTTTTCTGGCAGTGTAAAGGTGCTTTTGGCAAGACTTGGGGCTTATCACCGAATAAGGTTCTCTGGATCTACATGGCTATGATAAGACCATTCCTCGCATATGCGTCGGTTGTTTGGTGGAAGGGGCTCTCGAGTAAATATGTGGTTGCCTTTTGTGCGAAACTCCAAAGAACGGCTTGTCTCGGCTGCTCGGGAGCTTTTCCGAGTACGCTTGGCTCTGCTCTAGACGCTTTGCTGAACTTACCTCCCCTTGATACTTATATCATGGGTTGCACTATCAAAGCCATCCATCGTCTTAGGCGAGGCGGTTTTTGGTATACTCCACACTGGAACTTTGATGAACTTGCGCGACACTTATCTTACGACTCCTGTCTTATAGATATGCCGTCTGATGCAATGACACCAGAACTCCAGCTGATGCGCAAATTCAGAGTCGACTTTCCTTCTGTCCAGGACTGGCTTCGGTCAGAGTCTGAGCCGGGAATGGAATGTAGTCGTATTTTCACGGATGGTTCCAAAACCAGTCAAGGGTCTGGCGCTGGGGTCTTCGTGGAAGTCGACAACATTAGACTTCACTTCTCGTTAGGCAAATGTGCGTCTGTTTTCCAAGCGGAAACTTATGCAATCCTAATGGCCATGAACTATGTTGTGAAGAACAGGTGGAAGGGACGTAGCATTTGTGTCTGTAGTGACAGTCAGGCTGCGCTTAAGGCCTTGCTTAACCCTTTAACCACTTCCAAAATAGTTCGTGAAACCAAAAACTCTTTGAACTCGGTCGCAAGGCTGAATTCTCTGTCTCTTATCTGGGTCCCAGGTCACACTGGGATCTTGGGGAACGAGATCTCCGATGAGATTGCTAGACAAGGCTCAGAGGAGGGTTTCTAAGGTCCCGAACCCGCGTTGGATCTTCCAGCTTCTTCGGTTAGGGCTTCCATTGACGATTGGGTCTCTCACGAGCACAATTGTGTGTGGCATGACTCTCCAGGTTGCAGGTTGACTAAACGCATGCTCCCGGACGTCTGTAAGAAATCAGCGGCATTCTTGCTGTCTCTCAGCAGAAAAGACTGTAGACAACTTATCGGCGTCTTGACAGGCCACTTCGCTTGTGCCAAGCACCTTAACGTGTTAGGCTTAAGTGACACTACAATCTGCGACGCTTGTGGAGAGAGCGAAGACACCGCGGAACATTATCTCTGTGAGGGTCCGGCCTTTGCTCGTATCAGGTGGCAGATCTTCGGTGCGGATGTGGTGAGTGCTGGTACTGTAAGCTCCTCATCACTGAAGTGCTTGCTTAGCTTTCTTCGAAAGTCAAGGAAATTCCAATAAAATGGGTAAATCAGGGTTTGCTCTCTGGCAGTACAATGGACCAGTTGTGTCTGAGTGCTCCAGTCGAGTGTTTCCTATTCCGACAAAAAAAAAAAAAAAATGAGATGTCCGGTGTTGGTGTGACGATTCAATCTACCAAGACATTTGGAAAAATGAATGGCATTTTTGTCCCATGGGAATAAACCGCAAGCTTTGAAACCATTTACGATAGTTGTTGGAGAAATGCTCTTGTCTACAACTTCCTTCAATAATGGAGCGAATATTTCTTTTGTTAGGTTTAACCCCGGGTTCTTTCGCCGCCAATTCGTGACTGCATTGTTCCATGCGTTTTTTAATGGTTTAAAAGCTGCAACATCAGCTGCTTGCGGAATTCGGGTAGAATTGGGATACAGTGCTATCAAAATGATGCCCAATTGAACAAATAACTGGCTCACCTGTAGTGTGAGATGGGTACTATGTCCATCAACGAAAAAGATAATTGGCAATTGAATTTATTCTTGCATGAAAAATGGATAAAAAACGTTGGAAATGTTCTCGTAAAATGCCTGTTTTGTCATCCAGCCATTTTCACTTATTCCATAACCCCATGTATTTGGAATAGTCTTACGAATTTCGTCCTTCAATCTTTTATACGGGTATATGATCATCGGAGGATACATCACTCCTAAAGCAGAAAACGAAAACATGACCGTCAAATTTGCCTTAGTCCTGTCCTCTTTCGATTTCATACATATATATTTTTCGCTCCTTTTGCAGCTAGGACAGATTTTGCTTTAGGGCAAAGGAAAGAATTTGTTTCGTCACCATTGAATACTCGGGTTGGATTTTTAAGTATTGGACGCGAATTATTTTCAACCAAATACCTTTCTATGGAATCAAACAAATCGAAATTAATCCGGCGATAAAAGTGAGAGAGTGGAGAGAGATTTTGGTACACTTAATGATTTTTTAGAAAGCAATAATACTGATAATATAATGATAATTGGTGATTTAAATGCCAGAATCGGGAAAGAAGAAGGCAGAGAAAATATATATGCTGGGAAAGTGAGAGTATCTAAGGATGGGACCTTAAACTCAAAAGGAACGAAACTATTGGAACTATGTGACGCCCATGGCTTACGCATTATGAATGGGGTGTGCAATTCCGATAAAGCCGGAGAATATACTTTCGTGGGTCAGCAGGGTTGCTCAGTTATCGACTATTGTGTAGCAAGAGGGGAATGGATTGCCTTAATAGTCGATTTTGAGGTATTAAGCAAGCCGTTCTCAGATCATGTTCCTATAACGGTTGTATTAAGCTCAGCCCAAATAACTCAAGAAGAAACGAGGAAACTTGAGCTACCTCTAAAGCTGCTATTGAAGGATGCCAAGGGAATGGAATACAGAATGAATCTAGAGCGCAATATGCAAACAGCAAGAGAACTGGGTATTGGGGGTATCGAACACTTAATCAAATCATCATATCCGGCATATAGACACCTGCATACAACCAACAGGAAAAATAAGGAGAAATGGTTTGATGAGGCATGTGAAGCAGCACGGAAAAGAACCTTTGGATGGCTTAAAGTTTTCATTTTTTAAAAATGTATACATCGAAACGAACACCTTATACTGTGTAAAGAAAAAAAAAATAAGTTCTACGAAACAGAGGCACTAAAACTCACGCATTGCAGAGACTCGAAGGAATTTTGGGTGGCGATAAAAAACTTAAACGGAAAGAAGCTTCAAATTAGTGTCGAGCTCATTACTAATTTATTACAAGCTCACTTTCAGAAACTTTTGAATCCAGCTAATATTACGCCGCCTATGCAGTATGCTGTACCGTCGTACACTAATGATATATTAGACACTCCCTTTACGCAAGAAGAAGTTAGATGGATAATCAACAAACTTAAGGATGGGAAGGCACCTGGCGCAGATAGAATTGGCATAGAATTCTTCAAATATGCTACAGATGAGTTAATCGAGAAACTTACAACAGCATTGAACAAAATTGTGGAATCTGGTGATACACCACAACAATTCAAAGAAGCCATTATATACCCGATCCACAAAAAAGGAAATATCACAGATCCAAGCAATTATCGTGGGACATCTCTTCTCAATGCTTCCTACAAGGTTTTTACATCCCTATTAAGTCATCGGCTGTGCGAATGGATAAATTATAGTAAGAGGCTCAAAGAATTCCAGGCCGGATTTCGAAGCGAATATTCAACAATTGATAATATTTTTATCCTACAGAGTATAGCTGGGACATTCCTTGATCATAAAAGGAAACTATATGTTTTTTTTGTCGACTTCAAGGCAGCCTTCGATACAGCTGACAGAAGAGCTTTATTTTATAAACTGTACAACGCTGGAATGACGTCCAAATTTGGAAAGGTTTTGGAGAATATCTATGAGGACAATCGATCAGCCGTATGGAACGGAGCTGAAATTTCAGAATGGTTTGAGACAAATATGGGAGTAAAAAAAGGATGCCCGCTAAGTCCATATCTTTTTGCCCTCTTTATCGACGATCTGATAGACTATCTACCAGGCGGAATAGAATTTGCCGGAACCTTGATTAAAGCCCTTCTTTTTGCTGACGATGTCATCATTTTTGCATATTCACCCGAAACATTGCAACTTATGATCAATCGACTTGAGGAGTACTGCCGGTTGTGGAATTTGACGGTGAATCTGAGCAAGTCTAAAGTAATGATCTTTAATAAAGGGTCTGGTAGAGCATCGAGAAGGGAGAAATGGTATTTCGACAGAGATCCGATCGAGATAGTGAGAGCTTATAAGTACCTTGGTTTCACGATAACCAGCAATCTGAATATGGAAAGCCACCTTAGGGATTAACTCATAAAAGCCAAAAGTGCGATAAGTGCAACTTGGAAGAAGTGCTTCTCAAACAAACTGGTATCACGCAGCGTAAAATACAAAGTTTTCGTATCAGTGGCTGTATCGGTGATGATGTACGCAGCGCAAACGTGGGGATATGAAAAGTATGCAACTGTAGAAAAACTGCTGATGTATTATATAAAAAGATGTTTTCAGCTACCTAAAACTGCACCTAATTACATGATCACCATTGAAACAGGATTATCACCACTTTTTACTAAGACCCTTAAGCTACACGTGGACTATTTACTGAAAGTCTTTGATATGCCAAACGAAAGATTGCCGAAAATCATAGCAAAATATACAATCGAGAGGAGGAATTTATGGTTTGCAAAATTGAAGGAGCTTGCGGACTACTGTGGCCTTAATTTTGACTTAAACCTGGAAGTGAATAATGGAGGGTATGTCAGAGAGGCGCTGTGCAATCTTATCTTGGAAGTTGATGAGAGGTATAGATTGGACTGTATTAACGAAGCAAGGTCCTCTGTCCACAGAGCAATTTACAGCCACCTGCAACACAACTTATGTGAACGGAACTACTTCCACAGCAATAATAGCCGAAAGGTAATTTCTGCTGTATTTAAAATGAGGGGTGAGCTGATACAACTGAACTTTATCCCACATCGCGAGGACTTGGGTATTTATTGCAATCTTTGTAATCTGTCCGAGAGGGAAAATGTCGTTCATTGCATTGGGAAATATCCAATCCTAAAAGAGATTAGAAGAGCCTTTCTCGGCAGTGATTCAAAAACTGAGGCGGAAGTATTCGAAATCCTTAACTGCGGAGGAGATATAAACCTTCTATATAATTTCTACAGAACTGCAATGTCTTATAGAAGCCAAATCTTAGCCGAAGCTTTTTAATACTGTTTATTACGTTTCTATTCCTATTAATTGTTTAATTATCACTTTTTTTTATTATTTGGTTTATATCAAATAAAAACTATCCGTTAAAAAAAGAAAACAAAAAATGTCAATCGGGCAGACGGCGCAGCCATGCTTTAACGATTTTTGTAAACGATTTTTTTTTTTGTAAAATGTATTTCAAGATAAACCAATAAATCTTATCTAAATCTAAAAAAATCTGTCTTGAATCAAACCACCCAAATATATCCGTAACAGGTACATTAGCACTAGCCGACGACACATGATGTCTTGTCAGAAACGTCAAACTCGGATGTCGATTTAAAAACGATTTAAACCAACCTTTTCCTGGAATCCCGTCAATACCAAATGGCTGTTCCCTCTCATTTTGTTGCAAAAAATCTTGAACAGCATACAGGACGTCTTCTTTTCGCTTGGGGAATCCTTTTCGCTGGTACACTTTCACCCATTCTACGATTACAAACTCTTCCTCATCTCTCAAAACTGTGGACGGGCCTGGACGGATTTTTTTTTTTAAATTAGAGCCTAAGCGAAACTGTAGAGTTGATCTAAGGATGCTGAATTTTTTTGAAGCAGCTTTTTTGGAAATGTTTCCGCTTTTATCAAGCAAGGCTTTTTGAAGATCGTTCTCATCGTATTTAAGATTTTTTTTCGGCATTTTGTTCAAACTAAAATTGATAACGGTTAAAAGTTACAACCATTGGTCATCATAAAAGTACAACTATTGCCAGTGCCAATAATTGTAGTTACATAGGATGTAATTATTGGCACCCCCCTTGCCAATAATTGAACCCTCATTTTTTCTGCAGCCAATTATTGGCACCCCTTTTATTGATAAAATAATTACTTTTTTTACAAAATATATTTAAAAGTGACTTCTTTAAAGAATTATTATAGTAAATAAAAAAAGTTTTCATCAAAAAATATAAAAGGAAGTAGTGATAAAAAACTTACAAAATTATAGGCCCTTAATGAAAACAAAGGCAACTTCGAATATTTTTTTTTTTGTCGCACGTGTATTAACTTTCACTTATAAAACAGAACTAAAAAGGAATATCTCCAAACTAATGACGAAAAAATGTGAGAAAAATGTGCAAGTTCAAAACAAAAAATAAATTGACTATTCGCCCAAGGGTTACTGAGAAAATCACTGTTGAATGATGGGGTGCCAGTAGATGGGTCAAAAATTTGGGGTGCCAATAATTGTAGTCGTGACGCTATGGCTTAAGTTGCCAACATAGGAAGGTTTTTTTTTTTTTTTAGTGTAAATCGTCTAAAAAGCATAAGAAAAAAGTGATGAAGGGAAGTTAATACTATGTATGTATATAAAAAAAAAGTTTCTCTCTGAAATTCCACTATAAGAAATTCTTCAAAAATATTTTTTTAAATTAATGTAGAAATGCCTAAAGAAAAATAAAAAAAAATTAAGAAAAAGTTAGTTATACTATAAAAAAAAATGTTTTCTTCCAAATTCGAACTTTAATTTATGCTATTGCTTAATATTTTGGACCACTTACCCACTGTTGGCCGTCACAAAACTATTCTATAAAAACTTGTCCCAATCATACCATACAAAAAACCTTTTCTTTTCTTGTTCATGCCATTCCAGTGAATTCATGTTGTTTTTGATTGATTTGTTTATAGATATTAAGCAATTGAAACATGAATTAAAGTTAGGCTATCCTAGACATTTTTGTTTTATATGTATATTATTAACTTTTTTCTAAGTTTAATTTTATGTTTTTTAGGCCAAATAAAAAAAAAAATTTTTCGATTTTCCTTTTTGGAATTTCGAAGAAAAAAAAATTTATTTTTATAGTATTATTAACTTCCCTCTCAAAGAATTTTTTTTAATGCCTTTTAGGCCTTTACCTCCAATTTACTCTTGAAGACTATCTGCCTGATCATAAAGTTTTTAGAAATTATATAATAGAAAAACCAAGTGGTCCCTTTATAGGAAACGTTTATTAACGTTGATTCCCTCCCACCTGCCTACTGAACCTACTTGCATTGAGGACCTTGACAGTCTGGTCAACACCCTAACATCGGCACTAAATGGCGCCATGTCTGCGGCTTGCCCACTTCGCAAACCTTGCGGTAAAAAGAAACCACTTTGGTGAAATGCAAATCTCAGTACTCTTAGGAAAGACAGTAGGCTCCTTTTTAATATTGCTAAGAGCTCCCGTGCGACGGCCGATGGGGACTCCTATAAACTGTCTCTCAGGAAATACCAAATCTCACTGAGGAAAGAGCAACGACGATCCTGGAAACTCTTCTGCGACTGCATTGAAGAGTCCTCGGAAGCTTACAGGTTGCCAAAAATCCTCTGTAAAAGCCCTTCTATACCCAGCTATCTTTTGCATCCAGATGATCACTGGAACTTCTCTGCTGAGAAATCCATTGACATCTCACTGGATACTCACTTTCTGGTAGCTCCCCTGTTGCTGTATCGCAAGTGGGAAATTCCCCCCCTCAACTTTGCAGCAACTCCTTAGTCTTGATAACTACAGAAAAAATTCGATGGGCCATGCTCAGTTTCAAACCCTTCAAGTCTCCAGGAGCTGACGATATTATTCCAGCTGAAATTCAGCAATACAAGGACATTGTGCTTCCATGGCTCAAAGTCATGTTGTGGCACTGTCTAAATCAAGTCTATATTCCCAAACTGTTGACCGAGGTTGAAGTCATCTTTATACCTAAGGCAGGAAAGAGCTCGCACCTATCAGTCTATCGTCCTTTCTACTTAAAACTTTAAAAAAGTTAATCGATATCCATCTTCGGCAAAGTATTAGCTCAGCTTTGCTCTTGCCGTCCCAACATGCGTACTGCAAAGGCAAATCGGTTGAGACTGCCTTACATTCGCATGTGCGCATCATTGAAAAATCCTTAAGCATCAAAGAATACACCATAGTGGCTTTCCTTGACATTGAGGGAGCATTCAACAATGTCAAATCAAAGGCGATTACCGACGCACTTGTAAATCTGAAAGTGGATACTTCGCTCGGAGTGTTAATCAATCAATTGCCTACATGCAGGATTATTAACACACAGCTGGGTGGAGCATCGGCCAGAAGAATTGCTCGCTGCGGTACACCCCAAGGGAGTCTTGTCACCTCTTCTGTGGAACCTGGTAGTAAATTAGCTACTGATGGACCTGGATACGTCAGGCTGCAGAGTGATCGCCTATGCTGATGACATTGCTATTGCTGCCTCCGGTAAACACCCAGACACTCTCAGGAAATATGCTCTCATTCGGATCACCAGATGGGCCTCCAAATGTGGACTGGGGGATAATTCCCATAAAACAGAACTCGTTCTCTTCACGAGGAAATATAAAGTTCCCCTCATAGACCCTCCTACGATAAATGGCACCAGTCTCACCTTCTCTGAAAATGCAAAATATCTCATTTTGGATAGGAAATTAAACTGGAAGGCCAATCTACTAGAACGCGTCAAGAAAGCTAATGTAGCTCTCAATTCGTGTAAAAAGGCTATAGGTAGGAGCTGGGGTATGAAACTTCAAATCACTTATTGGCTGTACGTGTCCGTTACCAGGCCTATACTACTCTATGGCGTTATCGTATGGTGGCCTGATCTTGATAGGGCTGTCCACCTCACTCAACTAGCTAAGGTGCAAAGATTTGCATGCATTTGCATCAGTAGTGCACTGAGAACTACTCCCCCCACGGCACTGGACAATTTGTTCAACCTGCTACCTTTAGATATTTTCTTCAAACAGATGGTTGCCTGTGCGGCCATCCATCTAAAAGCTTCCTCTCAGTGGTCTAGTTATCGCTTTGGCCGCTCCTCGATCCTTGATCTTCTCAACTTCAAACACGAAAACACGGACTACACTCCGCCGAAAGAGATTTGACCGAAACTTCCGTACGAGCATGCCTGATCGGGATGAATGGGACACTTCCCCCGTGTCGATGGTAGTTCGGTTCACTTCTTTATAGATGGCTCTAAGACCGAGGGTGGGGTGGTTTGTGGTGTTTTCTCCGATAAGCTCCATCTGAGCATCTCTTTCCGCCTCCCTGATCATCATTGTAGTGTTTTCCATGGCGATTAAGGAAGCCCTATCCTGGCTGAAATGTAATGTGTTATCTGTCAGGGATATTCGAATTTTCACTGACAGCCAAGCGGCAATCAAGTCCCTGCAATCGTTTTTCCTTCACTTCAAAGGCCGCCTTAAACTGTCGTTTATCTCTTATGGAGATGACAGAGCAGTTCAACATTCACGTATGCTGGGTGCTGGGCCACAGGGACATTCCAGGAAACTGCAGGGCTGACGAGCTTGCCAGACAGGGTATCACTCTAAGGATTCTGCCTGACAGGCAGGCCCTGGATATGCCCCTCGCTACACGTGAGTTTCTACTAAAGCTGAACGCTTTTAGCACGACCAACCTCAGATGGGAAAACGGCTCAACGTGTCACATTTCGATACAGATCTGGCCTAAGCTGGATCAAAAACGTAGTGCCAATCAGCTGTCGGTGTTCTCACTGGACACTGTCTTATAGGCCAACACGCCAAAAGACTTGGCCTCTTCTCCAACGACTTCTGCAGAAACTGTAGGGACGAGGAGGAGGAGAAAATCGTCCTTCACCTCCTATGCACTTGTCCAGCCCTGTCGCATAAAGGAATGCTCCATCTAGGGTCCCCCTTCCTTGACGACCTCGGTGATGTGGCTTTCTTAGACGTCATGAGCATCCATCGCTTTTTCAAAAGGTCCGGCTGGTTTTGTTAGTCCCTGAGTGGCCTAATGGTTGATCCATGGTATTACAAAGGACCTTCACTGGTCTAAGTGTGTCTGCACTCTCGTGTGGACCTAACATAGGCCTTTTTACACAAAAAAAAAAAATAATATTTTTAGTGAATTTCCTTTGTTGGAAGCCCACCCCAAACATATAAATACCTCAGCATTCATATCACCAACAACATGAACTTAGACACCCCTATCGTGGAATCCGTCGGAATTGAGTTTCACTTCACCTATTCGCTTCCCTTTCACTTTCTACTGCTATCGTGGAATCCGCCGAGAACGTCTCCTTATCGACAGGCATTGGGGAAAGGTTGTTTCACTGTCACAGCTGTCTTTTATTTGTCAATACAAATTTGTATAGCTTCATTCGTTTCGTAAAACGAAAATTTCTTTAAAAAGTGATTAAAATAAAAATAAGGCACACAAATGGACAGGATAGCTGTTTTGGAAGCAGAAGAGGAAGAAGATGAATAGTTTTTCCAGAGAAGAGTACGACAGAGGTTAATAGCAACAGGTTGATTTCATGAAACTTCCAGATGAAATGTATGTATGTTTCTAGAAACAATATTTTTTTATTTATTTCTGATTTAAATAAAGCTCGATATTGCATAGGTTTATCAAAAATTTCGGCTTAATAAAGCAGTTTTAGTTTTCTTCCTGTAATTTATATGTAAACAGAAATTGTTTGTACAAAGAAGACGATGTGCAGCAGCCAAGCCAGAAATCCGCAATGATTTTGATGCGGATGAGAAATGTCATTTTGTTCGGGAAATATTCGATTCCAATGTTTTCCACGATACTGTGGAACTGTACATGGGGAACTGTTCACTTTGCGGATTTGACGATGCCGAAATATCTTTTTCGGTGAATAATTCCCCCCGGCGGATTCCACGATAGGGGTGAGAGCATCACTTTAAGGAAAAACTTCCAGCAGCTAAGATAGCCATTAGCGCAGCCTGGAAAAATTGCTTGGATGATAGCCATATATCCCTAAAGGTCGAAATAATACCAAATTTTTTGAGCTGTTGCACAATCAATAATTATGTATGGTGCTCAAGTATGTGGTTATAGGATGAGGATACGGTTGAAAACCTTATACTCTTTTTCTTAAAACGCTTTTTCCAGCTGGTGCTGGAAACTAGACTTCCTGCACTTTTCTTAGATACACTAGAACTTAATTTCGATTACGTACTTAAAACACAGGCAATGAATCATATCGAGCCACTCTCACTTTAAACACGGAAAACATGTCCAACTTGAGGAAAAAGCTGTATAACTTACTCTCATCCCTGGGCGACAAGCTGCACGCTCATAGCACAGACAATAAATTATAATTTATTATCTGTGGTTATAGCATAAAACATGTGGAAACCTCTGTGCATAGGGAAAATTATTCAAAGCTTATTCTTTACTAAGAAAAAAACAATTATTTCAGTGACAAGTACACACCGGACACGATATCCACGATTTTTAAAGTGGGAGGAGAATTTCTGAATTTAAACGTTATACCACACCGAGAAGATCTGCCAACCATTTCCTTCTTGTGGAATCTGCAAGAAAGGGAGAACGTCTTTCACTTCGTAGGCAGGTGCCCGATGCTGTTTGAATTTAGACTGCAAGCGTTTGGTAAGCGACTTTTAAAAGAAGCAGAGATTACATCAATTTTGAATGGTGCAAACTGGGATAAACTTTCTGACTATTGTAAATGGGCCTTCAAGTACAAGAGATTGATAATAGAAGAATCATTAAAAAAAAAAAAAAATGTATAGCCAAATGTAGAAGAATTATCAAACACAGGCAGACGGCAATTAAGCCGTGTTTTATTTTAAGAACTATAAATAAATTTGTAAATTAATTGAGTTCAAAAATAAAATATCTATCTATCTGTCAACCATATGGGAACGAATGCTAGATCGAACCTTGCTATTTGGTTTTAAAGAACGAGATGGAGTATAGCAAGATTCAAAACAGCAGCAACAGGTTTCAAGAAATTCAGTAAAGAACTCAATTCTGCTCTTTTCACCTGAAGCTGGCTCTTCTGCCCTCTTGTTTCATGATCAAGTTTTTTTGCAGTAAAATATATACGACCCAAACGCAAAATAATTGGCCTACTTAGATTTTTAACACAGCAATTCTTTCCTATGCTTAAATTAATTGGTTGGTAGCAGTCATTTATAAAAAAGTATATGAAAATAGTAATAAAGTAATCATTCTTAATAAAATTAGAGCAGGAGAAACAAAATAAATGAAACATACGGTGGCAATGTAAGTTTTACTGAAACAAAGATAAGAGCAAAATAGTTAGTCTGCTCTCTTTTGGATGCATAATAGTTGGTTTAGTATTATTTTAATAGTGATTTGTTAAACCGTTACGAACAAATTGAGAGAAATTATTTTTGTTGTTGCATGTCCATTTTGTTTATGCAAAGTAGGTATCAGTTTTTGGTCAAACATGGCGCGTGGCGATGCACTATCGCGAGATCTTAGGGAGTCGATAATTAAGGCATTCCAAACGGGATTATCCAGCTATAAAATAGCTAAAAAAAATTTAGTTTGCCGCGATCATCAGTGCAAAACATAATTACAAAATACAAAAATTCCGGAAATGTGGAAATATGTATAAAAAAACGGGACGTCCAACGATAGCAAAACCTCGTGATTGTCGTGTGTTCAAAAAAATTATCAAAGAAAACCGACGCCAAACTGCGGCTGCCTTAACTGTAGAATGGAAAGGTCGCATTAAGAAAAACATTTCCGCCGATACTTGCAAAAGATCAATGAAAAAAATGGGTTACCGTTTTTATAAGGTTTGTTTTAAAATAATTTAATATCATAAATTTTAAAATAACTTCATTCATGCAAAACTTAGGCGAAAGAAAAGCCACTTTTGACGCCTAAACATAAGAAATGACGGATTGAGTGGGCGAAACAACGTAAAAACTGGACATTAAGTCGATGGCGGGCCGTTATTTGGAGCGATGAATCCAGGTTTGAGGTTTGCGTTGGCGACGAACGCAAACGTGTGGTTCGAACATCAATAGAACCCTTTCACAAGGGTTGTTAAAATCGAACCGTCAAGTTCCCAGCATCTCCCATGGTATGGGGATGCATGTCTGGGCGTGGTGTTGGGAATTTACACTTTGTTGACGAATTGGTTAATGCTGTGAAGTACGAACATATTCTGCAAGGGCAACTTCTTACATCAATACCACGGCTTCAATCAAGTGACGGAAGTTACCTATTTCAGCAAGGTGGCGCTTCTTGTCATACGGCTAGGTCCACAACGCGATGGTTATCTGCTGCAGGTATTCCTTTAATGTAATGGCCTTCCAGCAGCCCTGGTCTTTCACCAATCGAAACTGGTTGGCACAAGTTGAAGCAGAAACTGAGACAAGAGCAGGCTAGGACTCTTCAGGACTTAAAAAATAAAATTACTAATATTTGGCAATCATTTACTGCTGAAGAATGTGAAAAACTAGTTGATACTATGCCACAAAGAATAGCAGCAGTAATTAAGAAAAAAGGTGACGTAACAGAGTTGTAAAATTAAAATTTTGGCTGATAGACCAACTATTTTGCGTTTAAAAAAGTACTGCAAACATGTTTTTTTTTTTCATAAGATTACTCCTTATCATGAATTTATTTAGGTTACTTCCTTATTTGTTGCTTATTTTATTTAATCTGAATTAACTGCAAAGGATGACCACGTGTAAGTATCAATTGCTTGGTAGTCCAACTATTTTGCGTTTGGGCTCGTATATGTTTAAGCCGGTGCCGTGAAATAAGGCCAAGTGAAATAAGACCAACTTTCAAAAATTGGCCTTATTTCGCTTCCGAAAAGTGTAATAAAGCCAAATTTCAACAGTTGGTTGATAAAGTGAAATAACGGCAATTTGGTCTTATTGCGCTTTCAATTGATAAAATTGGTTTAATTTCGCTTAAAGTCAGTAAAATAAGGCCAAATGCTGAAATTCGTGTTCTTGAAACGTGCGTTAACTAATAGAGATAGGGAAAATGAGTGAGCATTATTCCAATCCATTCCGTTACGTTGATGAAACTGATAATGTCCCAAATGCTTATCTCCGCTAACTCTGTTAGGTTATCAAAAAAGGGCTTACCTAGTGTGCGCTGTCTGGCCCTGCCTAAAGCCGGACACTTGCAAATGAAGTGCAGAATTGTTTCTTTATCGTTAGTATTCTTGCAGCTGCCACTCGTTTAGGTTTTATTTACATCTTATATGTTTGTGTGTCAGAGGAGAGTTGAAAAAACTTAATTTTAAATTCTTTATAATAAAAGCTTATAGTAAATTTGCCCGAATTTTCAAGTACTATTTTCTAATATTCTAAATGGAACAGCCGAAGCTTTTAGTTTAAAGAATTTTATAAAATAATAGTTCAAAATTCACGAGAATTTTAGGTGGTTGGTTTCTGGAATGTACTAAAGACTACTTTCTTTCCTAAAACCCCCGCAAAATTTAAACAGAAAAACTAAATCACTTCTACTTTCCATATTTTACTAACGTATGTACGTTGTTATCTCACTTAACCTTATTTTGCAAGTGAACTGACTTCAAGCCAAGCTTGCAAACTATTGTGCTGTCAATTCAATGAACGGTAAATTCTTCTGTTATGCTGACTAGTACATTGTTATGCTGCAATCTGTTTGAATGCTCATCAGTTCACCCCCAAGCCAATTTTCGGACGTACTGTTATATATAGGTATATGGAAAGTTCTGTTATTCCCTCTCATTATAACCCACAAGCATTTAAAACAAATGTGCATCGATTTCTTCTCTTATCTCCTCCTAATTTTCCTACCGCTCGTGCTGTGTGTTAAAACATTAAGGGTAGCCAACGCTTGCAAATTAGGTTTTCTAACGTTTTCTCAACGATGAACTGTTTATTGAGCTGGTAACGATAGAAAGGGTTGTATAAAGCACAGAACGTTTAATTGTTTTTTTTCTCGAAACGCGCCTCTAATTTGTTCCAGGCTTCGACGTAATTATTTTCCAAAACGGTAACATGTTTTATTAAATTAGCAGCATCTCCACCCAGAAAAAAATTTTCAAACTGAAGCTTTTGAGTAGCAGTTATCGAAGAATTATGATCGATTGTTTCCGTGAACAGATCATTAAAACTTGGGCAGTCCTTGTAATCTCCAAAAAATGTAGGAATTACATACTCTCTGGCAGGGTTGCCGCTGGAAAATTTGAAATAGTCGCACAAAAGGATAACGGAGAAAAACAACAAAAACAAATAATGTAAAAATTGAAACGACATTAGAACTCCATATCCATTGAAATGAAAAACTTAGAAACTAACATATAAGCTTGTATTTCAGTAAACATAAAGAAATAATTCAACAAATAAAAAGGAAGAAGAAAAAGAAGATCAATCAAGGAAGAGAGCACACATCGCATACTGGGTTTTCGATGAATGAACGTACACATGGGGGCATAATATCATGATATTGCAAACACAAATAAAGAATTGGTTTCATATTGTGTAATATATTGAAATAATTGATGAATCCATGTCCTTTTTGTTGTGAACGATTGTGGTAAGCAGCTAAATGAAACTTTTGTTGAAAAAATATTTTTTATACGAAAATGTCATAAAAAGTCTGAAAAAAAGTAAAAAGAGTCAATAAGAGGGGTTTTTCAAAAAGTCGGATCATAGTCTCTTTGCCCTTAAAAAAATGGTCACATTGCGACTAAAGTCGCAGAGGCAACGCTGATCTCTGGTAGCTTTATATGTGATTAAACATTAGATTACCTTTTTTTTTAGTTTTTTTCAAAACGAAGCCTGCTGCTGGTTGGCAAACCTCCCGTTTATAGAATTTTGATTGGAATCTTTAGAATTATTGCAAATTGCAGATATAATTATGGAATGAGCTGAACAGTATTTCTCTTCGTACTCAGAGATTTCTGGCTCAGGATCGATGAATTCATTTTGTTCGCAAAGTTCAAGAAGCTTATTCTGCAGCGACAGAAAATTAGCCCAAGTTTTATTGAGACGCAATTGTTGAAAAAGAAAACACAACAAGAAAAAAAAACAGTAATGAAAATTCAACGATTCCTCGCCCTTGAATTTGCCTTTGAGTAGCGTTGCTTGAGTTGCTTTACGACCAACCTTGTTCCATTGCACAATTTCGGTTGATGGAGGTTCCGGGACATGATGATAACAGATCCAACCTTCAGTCGTAAATTATGTGGAATTATAAACTAAGGAAGATTTTTACATCGGGTTTTCGGTATTTAATTAAAAATTGATAGGAGCATTGAAAAATAAAAATATCAGTGGCAGTTAATAATGCAAAATTTAGAAAAAAATTAACTTGAAAAAAAAAATTCAAAATATTTTTCAAACATTTTCACTTTGAAATTTAGCAAATAAAAGAATGGAATATTAGCTTTCAAAAAAGCTATAGTACATTATCATACGTGTTTCCGTTGATTTTTAATAATTTTTTTTTCATTTAAAGTAAATTTTTTACAAAATTGCCGTTTTCAGGAATCTTAATAAGAGGAAAGGCTAAAGAATTCGCGAACGCTTTGGGACATCATGATTTTTTATCTAGGGTAGGTTGGTTAGATCTTCTTCTTCCTTTTATCAGCGAGGTTATGATCCGAAAATAAGGGATCATAACCCTCCCACTTCACTGCATTTCTTCTGATCCGCCTGTGGGGTTCGCCTAGGGTAGGTTGGTTAGAAAACTTAAAAAAAGACATTCCATTGTCCAAAAAACGATTTGTGGTGAAAGTGGTGAAGCGGACCCGGTAACTGGAGATCATTATCGCAAAAACGTTTTACCCTGTTTGATAAAAATGACATTTTTAATGCCGATGAGACAGGTGTCTTTTTTAAATATTTACCAAATAAGACACTAGAGTTTAAAAGTGAGAAATGATTTAGTGGAAAATGTAGCAAAGAGAGAATAACCGTTATGATTGGCAGCAATGTGACTGGGTCGGAAAAGCTGAAATTACTCGTTATTGGGAAAGCAAAAAACCCGCGCTGTTTCAAGGGTATCAAATCACTTGATGTGGATTATGAAAGTTACAAAAAGGCCTGGATGACATGGGACATTTATGAGTTATGGCTTGTTTAAAGCTGACCTTAAATAAAACTTGTCGATGAACGTTTAATTTTTAGCTTTATTTTTCTTGTCCTTTTCGCTTTCGCTCTTCCCAGAAGAATGTCCTCCTTTTTTTAATGGCCTCCTGTTCCGGAAGTCATCTTTTTATTATTTCGTAACATTGCTACATTACAATTTTTCTCTTATAACTATAGGGAGACTGCAGATGGCGTATAATTAACAAGAAGGAAACTATTACAACTCGGCCATTCTGACAATATTGATTGACCTCATTCAGAATAATATACTTAAGCAAAAGCTACTCAAAAAAACTCCTCTGAACTCCCTTCTCCCTCGGCTTTGGGTGGCGAATGGTAGTTGGTGATCTCAGTACCCGACAAATCCCTCGCCATTATCCACTTCCGAATTTTAATAGCTTCAACAACTCCATCATATGGTAACTGACTCAACTGACAATTCTCTATGTCCCTTACGACATAGCGATCATTCGGTAACACCTTATGGATAACGTAAGGGCCACGTTATTTTTGGGTAAACTTCTTATTTGTAGCGACTGTAGTATCGACATGCCTAAAAACAACGAAATCACCGACGGAATACGCTCTAGAGGGTCGATTGTGCCTCAAAAAATACTGCAAACTATACTCTTGCGATCTTTCAATGGCACCTAAAGCCTCTAGTCTAGCCTTATCTACATCTCGATTTGCACCGCTAACGAACTTGTCTTCCAAGTATTCGGTCAACTCATCGACAATACTACCACGTTGGTTTACACCGAACAATAATTTACTAGGCGATTGTTTCGTAGTACTATGCACGGTATTATTAATAGCATATTCGACTTGAGACGGTTTCGACGACCAATCCGCATGCAGTACCGGCTGAGATAATAAACTTAGCATTGCTTTGAGTACTCGGTTTACGCGTCCGACCTGACCATTTGCTTGTGGGGATGCTACTGCAACCTTGACATGATCTATATTATGCCCCCGAAGAAAATTCTCGAATTCGCGTGATGTGAAACAAGTACCCCGATCGGAGGTTATGCGCTTGGGACGACTGTAATAGTTAAAATACTTGTCTAATGCACAACATACTTCTTTCGTGCTAGTCGATTTGACTGGGTAAAGTCGGACAAATTTAGTAAATGCATCAATGACCACTAACATGTGCTTACGGTTAGATGCGATTGGCGGCAGTGGACCAAAATGATCGATGTGAATTGTGTCAAAGGGGATTGGTTTCTTTGGTATAATATGCAAATTATGCTCGTTCGAACGAGCTGGGGCTGAATACATAATACAGTTTCGTATAAAACGGTCAATTTTGTGCTTCATATTTGCAAACCAATAATTCTCCCGCACTGTGTTGTAACATTTATCAGTACTTAAGTGGCCTATCTTCTCGTGGACCATACGAATGACATTGTCTTCCATCTCGCATGGCACGCATAAAAGTAGATGGCTCAAGTCATCTTTACGAGAAAACTAAACCATCATGTAACTCAAACTTGTCGACTACACACATTTATAATTTTCTTCGCATTTCCTCTATCCACTTATCACGGCTCTGCGCCACCTGGATTTGAAAGTCCAAATCATCATCATCAATAGCCGCAAGGAGGTGATACATGTACGCACAGGTTAGGTCATCCTGTTCTTAAGCATCATTCTGATATTTATTTGTAAAACACCGGCTTAAAGCGTCGGTATGCCCCATGGAGACCCCACTCCGATGCTGAATTACCTAATTGTAATTTTCTAATTCCAAAGCCCATCGAGCAATCCGGGGATTCACATGCTTTTTGCTTAGGGTCAGTGTAAGTGAATTGCAGTCAGTGATAATCTTAAATGGGATTCCCTCCAAATATGCGCGAAACCGCCTTAGCGAGTAAATGATTGCAAGGGTTTCCAATTCAAAGCTGTGATACTTTGACTCAGTATCAGTAGTAGATTTCGAAAAATATGCGACTGGATGAAGTTTTCCATCGTCTTGGGGTTGCATCAGCAATGAGCCAAAGCCACGAATACTGGCATCGCAATGAAGTTCAGTTTTACGTTTTGGGCTATAAACTGCCAACACTGGTCCCTCAATAAGTCATTTACGCAATTCGCAAAATGCCTTCATACAATCTTCAGAGAAGTCAAACGAGCTATATTTACGTAAAAGGTTTAACAATGGCCTAACGATTCTTGAAAATGATGGTACAAATTTACGGAAGTAAGAGAATAAACTAATACAAGAATGTAATTCTTGTTTGTTTGTCGGGATCGGATAGCTCTCAATAGCACGAATATGGGCATCAGTGGGTCGAATAGCAGATGAATTCACTAAATATCACAATTACTCAATTTCATCAAATTTGCACTTTGCTAATTTTATTTCCAAACCGTTTTCATAAATTCCACACAAAACCTCTTTAACTACTTCTAAATGAGACTTAAAAGCAATCAACGTGTCATCGATATAAATAGTAATTTTGTTTTCGTCAATTAAATCCCGGAAAAAATTGTAAACGAATCTCTGAAAATTTGCAGGCGCGTTCTTTAATCCGAACGGCATTCTCAAGTACTCAAACTGTCCATGAGGGGTGACAAAAGAAGTGAGCATTACTCAGTCGTCATGCATTTTCAATTGGTTAAATCCATCTTTTAAATCAAGTAAAGTGAACCATCGTTTACCTGCCGTATACTCGGTACAGTCCTCGATTAATGGTAATGGGAAGTTGTCACGAATTGTTTTTTTATTTAATGCCCGGTAATCGATACACATACATGTTTCACCATTCTTTTTGCAAAAAATTGTTCGCTCTGTTGATGATGATTTGCCCTTGACATCGATTATCGGGAAAAAAAGTATTGCGAATCAGAAGCAATGACAATAGTAACAAAAATCTCCCCAGTTATCTGGACGCCACCCCCGGAGAATAGCTGAAGCATAAACAACTGAGCTTCAAGAACCACAACACCAAAATCTTTCTCTCTCTCTCTCTCTATCCATCCTTTCCAACGCCCGCACTGTGTGTAAGCATGTTAAAGGTATAACTCATAACCCTTTGAGTGCGCGCAAATTATAAAAAAAAAAAAAAAACTTGGACAATTGCTGAAGCATAAGGAGATTGACTAGGACGGATAATTTGTCTAGATATCAGATCGTTGCTGATTTTCTGGACCTCAACTCGATCCTAGAAGGATAAACGACGTGGTGCACAATAAAAAGGGGTATCATCGGTTAAGCGGATTTTCATTTGGTAATCGGGCGTTCTTTGTACGGGGCCTACTGGTTTCAAATAAAACTCGGTGATTATTGAATGAACTATGTCGGATTGTTTTTTATCTATTCGGGGAAAGATATCAATTTCATGCCGCGGTATACCTATGTCAATGAAGCGCATTTCCCTAAAACATTTTCAGCACAGTCGATCGGCAGCACGCATCTCTTTGGAGGCACTGGGACAAGGGCACCGCCAGCGTCTTCAGCTTTGCACGATTTTTTCAAACCATTCTGAAGGATAATTCGTCTACTAGGATCACCAACTACTTCTTCTAATCTATTCAAAACAGATGCACCAACTTTCAAATTCATGTGTTTATTTAAATGATTTTTAAATTTGGCAGGTCTAGTTTGTACAAGACAGATATCGAAAATATGCATAAAATCGCGTCCGAGTATCAGTGGTATTGTCATCGTTTCATTTCCTGTAACTATAAAAGAAATCGTTTTAATTTTATTGCGAAACTTTAATTTGCATGAAATCGTACCATAAGTGCTTATTCTGTGCTGGCCTAAATCGCGGAATCTGGTCGGCATTGAAACTTTAGACAATTTGATTGATGTCGGGACACATTGATGAATTTAGTGCATCTGTCCTGATCACAAGCATAAAAAAAGCCACCCTTACCTGTTGCATAAATCGTACATTATCGGCGACATCTTCATCAGCATCTGCAAGGACATCAGTTGGATCTAGTGACAGAGAGGCAACGGTGTGTAGTTTCTTTAACTTTATCTTCGGGCAATCCTTATGGTAATGCCCCATCTGGTGACAGGTGAAGCAGGAACCCGGAGGTCGAATTGGTTTTGGACAGGCACTTTGATAGTGTCCAAACTGCGAGCAATTAAAGCACCTTATCTCTCCTTTGCCTGTGGTGGCAGCAACAGCGACAGCTTCGGTTTGTTTGCAGTTGTAACATAGTTTTGATGGTTATCTTTGAGCGACGCTGCTCGTACCGATCCATACGACGTACAAGATCGTCTGTCGAATTTGCACCATATAACAGTGTGATGCTATTACTGCTGTCTCGATTACAATGTCGCGGGCTCCTGCTCCTCGATATCAGCTTTGGCTGCGATTGACTGCATGGAGACAACATAACTGAAGCAGGATTCGTTGTTTTTTAACACACGAGCCCGAAATTGCTGATATACCTCCTGTCGTGTGATGGTTCGTTTGAACATATTGATGAGCCCCGTTTTCATATCGTCGTAGGCAACTAGGCCTAAGTTAAAAACATATTGTTTAGCCGTCCCTTCCAAACATCGGCGTCCCTTCCAACAGCTTGGCGCTGCTCTCTTTTGGTATATCCACACGTGTTGGTGTAGTCATCGAATTGTGAAAACCATTTTACGATGTCATAATGGTCACCACCGCTAAACTTCGGTACGGCAGCATCTAACTCCTCAAAGTTAACGCGTCGAGTGCGAGTCTGCCCATCACTCGCCTCCATTGCCCGAATTTGTTCTTGCAATTCGAGTATCTCCCGCCGCATACGTAACAGCCTCAGCTGTTCTTCTAGTTGATGGACGTCAGCATGTACGATTTGCGCTTGGCAGCTTTCAGTGGAATTGTGCTCTGCGGATACTTCAAGGGCAGCGACGGCAGATGTACCAATGGAGTTGGTGTCATCGGAGACTTCAGGGGCAGCGACAGCAGATGTACCAATAGAGTTGCTGGCGGCGGGTACGACAACGGCAGCGGCAGCGGGTGCGTCAACGGCGGTGGCAGCGGCAGCGGGTACGGCAACGGCGGTGGCAGCGGGTGCATCATTTCAGTTGCTGGTAGCGAATACTGCATTGGCTGCAACTTCTTCCTCGGAATCGGGATTCTCAGCATGGCCTAGTCCTGCCATCAATTCATTGTAGAGTGGGCGAAGTTGCATCAATGAAGCGTTGACACGGAAATCGACCTCGGCTTCAGTCAGTGCTTCAATCATGGCTTGTCGACTTATTCGCCGCATGGTTGTTGTAATACTTACGTTGGGTATTCTTTAAAATATGTAATATTTATATTAAAGGCTGTGGTAGAGACCCCAAATCTGAGATTTAAAGCTGACCTTAAATAAAACTTCATGATGAACGTTTAACTCTTAGCTTTATTTTTCTTGTCCTTTTCGCTTTCTCTCTTCCCAGAAGAATGTCCTCCTTTTTTTAATGGCCTCCTGTTCCGGAAGTCATCTTTTTATTATTTCGTAGCATTACCACGTTACAATTTTTCTCTTATAACTATAGGAAGACTGCAGATGGCGTATAATTATATTATAGTTGATAATTGTCCTGCCCACACAAAAGATAGTAGAAAATAAATTGAAGAACATAAAACTTGCATATTTTCCTCCAAACATGACCTCACTATTACAGCCAACGGATCAGGGTATCTTTAAAAATTTAAAACAGCACTATAGAAAACGGATTTTTTTAAAGGTTTTGTCCAATATGGAGGAAGGAGTTTCTACAACAGTGACACTACTTGACGCTATTAGGGACCTGAGTAAAACATGGAACGTGAATGTAAAAAAAACTAGCAATTGCTAATTGTTTCCGGAAAGCAGGGTTTGCTACAGATGAATTGCTACAAGAAGGTGAATACTGGGATGAAGAAGACTTTCTTACAATTAAATGTTCTGTGGGATGATATCTTAGAAAGCGTTATAGAGAGTCGTGTGCCCAGAGTAAAAGGTAACTCAGACGCAAGATTTTAAAATTATTTAAACAAATTAAAGAAATATTTTTATTTTGCAGATTCACAGAAGGATGAGGACGAATATCCAGCGCCTAATACCATACCAACATTTGAGCAACTTTCCTCTTCCAAAAGCTAAGAGATTTTGTTGAGTGCAGAAGTAATGTTCCTGACAATATTTATTAGTCTTTATATTTGGTGGAGGATTTTGTAGAAAAGGAGAAGTGGTCATGCAAAACCCGAAAAAAAATTTAAAAGAATTCTTTAAAATAAAAAAAATAACTTTATTCAGTACATTTTACGTATTTTCTATAACTCGAAGTTTCTATAACTCGAACTTATTTTCTGGTCGCTTGAAATATGACTTAGGTAAGTTCCACTGTATATGCTCGATATATAAACGAAACCGGGGCCGAGTTTCCAACATAGGAAATCCGCGAACATTATTTTTTAGACTTAACAGGCCTAAAAGCAAGAAAAAAATGTTTGAGAAAAAGTAGTATGTACATTTTTTTATTACAATAGTTTTTTTTATAGTATAAACATTTTTTTTTTCCAAATTCCACTATAGGAAATTCGCTAAAACAAAGTTGTTTTCAATTAGCGTAAAAAGGCCTAAAAAAATAAAAACAAATGTTTTTTGAGAAAAATAATACTATAAAAAAATAATAATAATTTTTCTTCGAAATTCTAACTTTAATTCATGTTGCTCTCTTATTGCAACTGCAAGATACAGTGTACTCCCTGTAATTAGGTCACTTTACTTTAATTATTTTAAACCAAAACTGAGTTTATGCCGAATTAAATTTGAATGATTTTTGGTAATTATTTCGAAAAAGGGCCTCCCCTTCAAATGTTATACAGCCAATAGTGGGTGAGTGGCGCGCTTCGCGCAATTCATTTATTTGCATTCCGCTTTCCGTAGTGGTTTAGGCGCTCACTTGACTTCGTCGATCCGCTAAGGGTATGTCAACAACTGTCAGGCAAGCGCTTGGGGCTGAGGAGGAGAACGATTAAAAAAATTAGCAATATAGGATAAGAACAACAAATACAATGCGGGTTTTTATTTAAAAACCAAATAAAGTCGACATACAAAACAACAACTGAAAGAATTCTCTTCAATTGATATGCATCATTCAAGCAAGAAAATCTGAGAAGCTGTAATTTTTTTCGTTTGGTCCTTTACTCAAATTAGGTATACCCAACACGCAACTTGATTCTGTTTCTCTGGTCTCTCTTATTTGTATGAGTTTTACTCATTTTCATTCCTAAGAGATAAAAGCAACAACAACTACAGCTAAAAAAATTAAAATTCGAGAGAACGAAAGAAAAAGAGGAGGAGCAAGAGGAAAATAGGCTGTATACCAATACTTTGATGTTTATCATCGCATAGTTGCGGAACTACTGACCAATCAGAATCAAGTTGCGTGTTGGGCACAGTGCTGCCAGACTTTTTTCAAGAAAAATACCACATGATGGATGAAAATTTACCATTTCCACCAAAAATTTCGCACACAAGTACAAAATGACTTTCAAGGTCATAAGAGCAACACAAAAGCACGAAACGGAATTAAAGTAAAACCACAAAATTAACGAAAAACGACCTTGCCATTGCAAAATAATACAACTGCAAAAATGAGCGATAAGGCGCCAAGCGACCTTCTGCAAAACAACTGCAAATAAAATTAATTTTTTTTTTAAATCTATCTGTACTTAAATATTTATTTATTTACCTGAATCTGAATTTGGATAAATAATTTTTTTTATAAAAATAAAAAAGGAAGATCTTCTTTTACAAATACTGTTAAGCAAACCATCATTCAAACTATTCCTTTTTTTATTTTTTACATCTGCAATTAAAAGAATCAATGTATTGCTAGAAGAATGACTCTCAAAATAAAATGATATGCTATTGTGTACCCTGTGTACATGAAACTTATAATTCCGTATTCCCTTACATGTATTAATAATTGCCACACAACAATAGTAGATCGCTACGCTTACAATCACCAAATACGTGAGATGGTGAAACTACCCCTTTCAAGTTATGGGCTGAATTCATTACTGATTATTGCAGTCAGAATGAGTGAGAAGACGAATTTGTCAGTAGAATTTCACTTTTTTGTATAGAAAACGGAAAATATTACCTTTTTACCATATGTTGAAAATTGGAGTTGAAATTTACTACGAAAAGGTAAATTTACCACGATCTGGCAGCACTCTGGGCATACCTAATTTGAGTAAAGGACCAAAGGAAACAAATTCCAGCTTCTCAGATTTACTTGCTTGAACGATGCATATCAATTGAAGAGAATTTTTTTCAGTTGTTTTTTTATGTCGACTTTATTTGGTTTTTAAATAAAAACATGCATTGTATTTGTTGTTTTTATCCTATTTTGGAAAATAAAAGAAACAAATTTATTTTGGCTAAACGAAATATAACACTACATACTTAATTAACTAATACAATAAATGAATTAAATTAATACATAATAAAACATACTACTTTAATTATATTTATAAAATATTTGCTCATAACTAACGCTTTCCGCTTTATAAAAACCAAAAGATGTTTTACCAAACTAGAAAAAGAACGACATACAGAGTAAAGTGGAGAAAATCATTAACCATTCTTTGAAGAATTAGAAGAGATTTCATCCCCTTTATTATTTTAGGAAATTTCTCTCTGCGAACGTTTCTCAGAGCGACGAACAAAGAACGAAAATGTACACAAGAAACAGTACGGAGCTGGCATTGCTCAGTGCAGAGCGACGAAAGAAGAGCGAAAATGTACACATCAAACCATACAGAGCTAGCATTGCTCAGTATAGAACAGTGAACGATGAACGAAAATGTGCATAAGGGAGGAATTCTTTTTTACATCACATTTATGGATACTGAAGTGCGAGGCAGAAAAGGATAGAACAAAGCAAAACGTGGTGAACGAAATGCCTTGGGTACACAAACAACATGCAGGTATGAAATGTATATTGTTCTCTGGGTTATATCACAGATAACAGGAATATTTCTCTTGTATGCATTGTAGTTATTCAAAGCACAAATTTAGACATTTTGTTTGTTTGGTGCTTACAAGTACGAGTGCCTAAAAAAAAAAAATACTTTTACGAGTAAAGGTCGATTCACAGCTCAGCGATCTGCGAATGCGAATAAGCGAATATTCGCAAATTTTGACATTTCTTTCACATCTACTTTTTTATCTGGTCGCGCCAATCCGCGAATTTCAGTTGTCATTCATTTTGTAACTAATCGCCTAAACGTGAAAATTGCATAAATACATAGCGCAGCTTTTATTCAGAAGGTAATATCTTACATTCTTTCAAAAAATTCAACCACCATCTTACCCACCAAGAACAATACAAAAGAAGTGTGAGGTTAAACTCTCGCGAATGTTTTGGTCGCGGGAATGTGGATTGCGTCCTACATGTGTGGAATGTGAATAAAAGTTGACAGTTCGCAAAAATCATTCGCTTATTCGCGGAGAAATCGGCGAATTGTTAATTTCTTCGCAGAAACTAATTACAATTCAACTTTTTATATATTAGTCGATAGATAAATTAAGGTCCGTTCTTTTGGAATAATAAAATTGCCAAGGGCGTGCCTATAAATGTGCTAAAAACTGTTTGTTCGCAGTTTGGGCATTCGCAATTCGCCGAGCTGTGAATGGACCTTAAGATACCGCCAATTATAAAGCGAAAAAAGATTAGTTTTATTTGGAATTTTTTTACGGAATTAGATGAAAGTTTCGTAAAATGTAATTTGCGCCAGGTGAAATTATCATAGAAGACTAGCACATCAAATTAGAAAGGCATATGCAAATCAAGCATACTTTGGTGTCATTGGTTTCTGTGGTAAGTTTATTTTTTGAACTATTGGTTCGAAATATTTTTAACGATATTATTGCCGACCTGATAGCATATTGTTTGCTGACGATGTCAATTGGAAATATGTGGAGCATGGTTTGGCGCGCCGATGTGAAAGAAGATCTCAGTGCACCGGTAATGCTGAGACATGCAACTCATTGAGTTTTTTCCGTTATGGTTTGGCTGGACTTCTTCGCCAAGGCGGGCTACCACACCGGTAGAACTCCATACATGAGAATCGGTTTTATTAGTAGTGCATGATGTTTGGTTGTAGGCCTCAAGTGGAGTCCACTGTCTTTTTGCAGATGTATAGGGCAGCCAGCGATTTCCTGGCACGTTCGACGACATTCTCTTTCCAAATTAGCTTGCGGTCAAGCTTTAGGCTTAAGTAGTTAGCGCTATTTGAAGGTTTAAGAGTGGATTTTGGGTACGGTGAAGTCAGGGAGTTTGCGTTTTCTTGTAAATAGGACTAGCTCGGTCTTCGTCGCGTTAACGGAGAGGCCGCACTTATCGGTCCATCTGAGCAGTTCGTTAGGAGCTCGACTGCATGACATCGGTATGCGGGTATTTGCCTGCTATTAGAATAGCGAAATCATCTGCGTATGCAATAACCTTGTATCTAGTTTTTACTCCATTTTCAGAAGGGCTTCGTTGAATACTAGATTAGACAGTAGGGAAGACAGTACACTCGCTTGAGGGGTGCTTCGATGTACACGGTGTTTGATAGCGCTGCTTCCGAAAGATGCTGTTATTACCCTGCTCTTTAGCATATGCTCTACAAAGCAACAGATGGTTCACAAACGTTGAGCTTGCATATGTCATTGGTAATTGAATTTGTTTCAATGTGGTTGAACGCTCCCTCTATATGCGGAATTGGCACTATGATAGGCTCTTGGATTGAGAGTTATTTTTCGATGATAGAGTGCAAAGCCGTTTCAACAGATTTGCCTTTTGGTAGGCGTGTTGTGACGTCTATAGTACGGTGCTATCAATGTAAGTCTACGAAAGGTATGCTTATGAAAATAAGTCAGAAAAGCCACTACGTTTTTTAGCAAGAGAACTGCACCCGTCATATACTAAAGAAGACATTATGACCGACCTTACAATAAAAGGCTTTAAAATTCTTGATGTCGAAAATAGTCCTGCCAAAGAAAAGACGAGAGATGAGGAAAAAAGTGACTTACTTAAAAATAAAGCTAGCAAAACACCAACTTACCTTTAAATATAGAACAGTTGCATAAAATCTTAACTTGGAACACAAATGGATTTCTACAAAAAATGTACGAACCAGAAATATTTTTACAAAAAGGCACATTGACATACTAGTATGCCTGTTTTCTGAAACCCAGTTGACAAAGGAATTTCGTGTAAAAATTAAAGGATACTCTGACTATCACGCGTTCCAACGATCTAGAGGTCAAGATACGTATTCTCCCTATTTATTAAAGACTGTACTCACAACTCTGTAAATACAATGTTTGAGCATGATGCAATGCAACTAATCGCAGTTCTCGTAAAGTATAGACTCATTCTTCAACATCGCGTCCATTTATTGCCCATCGCGGCGTAAGTCAGAAAAAAAAGACTTTTGCTCACTTGGACCGAATTTCATTACTGGAGGTGATTTCAACTCGAAGCCTAACTTTTGGGGTGCAATCCAACAAAAGGTAGGCAACTCTACGAAGTCGGAATGCAATTTGGTGAAGGCAGTTTGTTGAACTTCTCCAGACTATCAAAAAACTCCTTTACCTCCTAAATGCTGGGATAAGGCTGTCATACGTGGAAAGTGGCTGAAGTAATATTGGTTTCAAGATGAAGAAAATCTCCAAACGACAAAAAATTGTACAGTTCGATATCGCTTCTTCCAGTTATTACAAAGTATTTCAAAAAGTCTTGTTGAAGCGCCTACAAGCGGTGATTAAGGAAAGAAGAAGAATTCCTGATCATCAATTCGGCTTCAGAAGAAAGCATTCCACAATTGAATATAGAATAGCCAATGAAATTGGCAAAGCCCTAGAAGGGAAAAAGACATGGTCTAGCGCTTTCCTTGACGTCTCTCAAGCATTAGATAAGGTATTGCACGAAAGCTTGAAGCATAAACTAAGACACGTTCTTCCGGAACAGTTATAAAAAATTCTAAAATCCTACTATTCTGTGTCAAATACGAAATTGAATATTCGGAATTTAAGGAAATCGCTGCAGGGGTTCCGCAAGGAACTGCCCTTGGTCACGTCCTTTTTGCTGCTCTACACTCGAGACGTACCTCAAGAAGAAAGCACCACTGTAGCCACGTTCGCGGGCGATACAGCTGTATTGGCAAAAAATAGTAGAGCTAGCAACTGAGAAGCTCCGTAGAGCTTTGGATACAATTTGGGAGTGGACAAACATTTGGCGGATTGTTCTCAACGAGAAGAAAACAACGCATGTATTATTATTATTGTCCTACGCCTCTTCTCCCTCCCCATACCGCGCGAAGCGGATAGATGCGTATTCTCCCTATTTATTAAAGATTGTATTCACAACTCTGTAAATACAATGTTTGAGCACGATGCAATACAACTAATCGCAGTTCGCGTAAAGTATAGACTCATTCCCCTCCGCGCGCAAGTTAGAAAAAAGTGACTTTTTAGGTCTCCTTTCCTCACTTGGACCGAATTTCATTACTGGAGGTGATTTCAACTCCAAGCATAACTTTTGGGGTGCAATTCAACAAAAGGGAGGCAACTCTACGAAGTCGGAATGCAATTTGGTGTTGACTTCTTCTCAACGGGAAACGGACATATTAGTCCTCTGATACAGCAAAAACTCCTAACTTCATAGACGTCTTTATCGCAAATGCAGTGGTTGAAAACTCAAATCACTCACCAGTAATTTTAACAATAAGTGGAAGGTCATTTGTTGAACTTCTCCAGTCTATCAAAAATTAAAAAAAAAAAAACCTCAAATAAACTCCTTTACCTCCTAAATGCTGCGATGAGGCTATCATACGTGGTAATTGGCTGAAGTAATATTGGTTTCAAGACGAGGAAAATCTCCAGACGACAAAAAATTGTACAGTTCGATATCGCTTCTGCCAGTTGTTTAAAAGTATTTCAAAAAGTCCTGCTGAAGCGCCTACAACTGGTGATTGAAGAAAGATGCCTAATTCCTGATCATCAATTCGGTTTCAGAAGAAAGCATTCCACAATTGAATATAAAATAGCCAATGAAATTGGCAAAGCCCTAGAAGGGAAAAAGATATGGTCTAGCGCTTTCCTTGAGGTCTCTCAAGCATTCGACAAAGTATGACACGAAGCTTGAAGCATAAACTAAGACACGTTCTTCCGGAACAGTTATAAAAAATTCTAGAATCCTACTATTCTGTGTCAAATACGAAATTGAAATTCGGAATTTAAGGAAATCGCCGCAGGGGTTCCGCAGGGAACTGTCCTTGGTCACGTCCTTTTTCCGCTCTACACTCGAGACATACCTCAAGAAGAAAGCACCACTGTAGCCACGTTCGCGGGCGATACAGATGTATTGGCAAAAGATAGTAGAGCTAGCAACTGAGAAGCTCCTGTTGTATTAAATTCCAAATCCCAATTGGAAACCTATCCCGTCTGGATGGGTACGCGCGCAAAGTCAAGCTATCTCGTTATCTGATCCCATCTGACGGCAGGTAAACGGCAGCTTCGGCTTAGGTATCGTGAGAATGGCTGCGTTCGTCCGGCGACAGGTAAATGCCAGACGCAACGTAAGCAATTTTCATATCGTGTGAAAAGCTATTTTCTTGGGATTTGATGATGATTTGCGATCGAGACACATTTTCTTTTCCCTCGATTAGACAGTTGTTGTTTATCTATAAGAGAGAGAACTCGGGTTTTTCTTGGTGTTACGCGTAGACGTAACAATATTTGGCGCAGCCGGAAAAGCGAATAATTGTGAATAAGTGAAAATTCTTTGCGGTCATAAAAGAAAAATATAATAATTGCATTAAACAGAAGTAAAGTGAAAAAAGTATGTTTTGCAAAGTTTTACAAAAAACAATCTTAATAAAAGAGAAAAAGTATTTGTTTCTAAAGTTTGGCAAAAAAAGTAAATAAAAGTGAAAAAAGCATGTTTTATAAAGTTTCATAAAAAAACTAGTCATGGAAAAAATATTTCAATCTACCATATAAGTTAAACAATATAGAACATTGAAAAAAAAAAAGCATAAAAGGGTTCAAGTGATAAGTAAGGAATGCCCAAGTTCTCTCTCACCATCGAAAGAAAAAAGAAGCAAAAACACCAGCAAGAAAAAAAGAATCAAGAAGAAGAAAAACAGCACCAAAAGATCCTGCAGCTGAGGAACAAAAAGCGGATACATCATCATTCATCAACGTAAGGAAATTGAGATCCGGGAGCAAGCAGAGAAAAAAACATGACCAAGAACAACAAGAGCAACAAGAAGAAGTAGAAGAAGAAGAATACCAAGAAGAAGAAGAAGGGGAAAATCCTGCAGCTAACGAACAGGAACCAAATACATCATCATCCGTCAACATAAGAATATTGAGATCCGGAAACAGGCAGGAAAAAGTAAGCACTTTTCAATCGTTAATTTTAGATAATAAGTTGTTAGATAGTAAGCTATTAAAAATAGTAGACAAATTTGATAAACAGATAAATATAGGAGGATATAAAAAATTAAAGAAAGAAACCGACAAATTTAGAATAGATATACAAAATTTGGAAAACATTGAGACAATTCATCCAATTTGCTTCTCATCCCCAAAAACAATGGGAAAGGAAGGCAATGATACTGCAGGTATGGGTGAAGATAGTATGTTCATTCCGTATCAGCAGCCTATCTATTGCAACTGGTATCAAATCTAGTTCCGGTATTTAGTGGTGAACATAGCGAAGGTCTAACTACGGAATTACAAGCCTTTCTTAACTGCTGCAGACAGGTAAAAGCATGTCTAAAGCCAGAACAAGAAATAAACTTTTGCCACTTAATCCAAACCAAGTTAAGAGGAAATGCCTTCACGGCTATGCAAAATTGTAAATTTTCCACGTTTGAAGAATTTGAAAGACTTTTGAAAAATAATTTTATGCCTAAGAAGTCATATATACAGTTATCTAATGAGCTGCGACAGTGTAGACAGTTTCCTACTGAAACCTTAAATTCTTTCTTACTAACGGTTAGTAATTTAGAAGCTCTGTGCAAGGTAGCGGCTACTGAACAATTTCCAATAGATGCGAAAGCTGTAGCTACTGATTCAGAATTAGCGGCCATTCCTGCTAACGGCCACGGAATCGACACTAAAAACACTTACTGAAAGGATTTTAAAACTGGAGCTGGAGACAAGTAGTATATTAAATCCTTTTCAATCACCCTGCTCTCCGCAAAATTTTAATTTCAATCCTCTATCATCTACGCAGGATAGCCGATTACCTCCTCAAATCTCATCACATAATCTTACGCCATAGATGCAAACAATGCCATATATGCAAACCATGCCATATATGCAAGCTACTCCATATTTTCTTCCCCCAAACAACATCGCATGCGATTCGCTCTCTTCTACTGGACGAAATCCAGATCTTTTCTCACATTCAAATAATAATTATACTAATGTTGCTAGCAATAATAAATCTAACCAAAAACAAATTTTAAAGTGTGGATTCTGCAATAAAGGAAACCACTCATATGCCGAGTGCAGATCTGGAAAAAATACTCCGTACTGCACCGAGTGTAGGGTATGTGGACATAAAATATCCACTTGCCATATGTCCAAAAATCACAAAAAGGTTCTCTTTACGAATGGAAATAGAAAAAACCTCCTAATTATGATTTTTGCCTTAGAATAGGACATGATGTCTCCCAATGTTTCGCAAAACAAAAATGGGAGAGAAATATTCCGGAAAACCAAAAGCGGTCGAGCGAAAAATCCCCGTCTCGACGACAGTAGATGAACAAATTAACAAAGGGCACATAAATTCTAAAAATATAGTTCAATTACTTTTAGATATAGCTAGAAATAAGAACATACATTTGATAGTGAACACAGGGGCGGACATAAGCATAATAAAGAAGAATAGTTTGAAAGATCCTTCTTTAAATCCAAAAAAGAAAGTAAATACTGAAACAGCTTATGGACAAACATTAGGAACAAAACAGGGCACATTTTTATTAAAAAAATCTTTTCCCTGTGAATTTCAAATAATTGATCGGAATGATAAAATTCCAGTTGATGGTCTGCTTAGTAATAATTTTCTTAATAAGCATTACAATGTGGAAGGGCCAAATAAACTATTACGTTTTCCTAAAACTAAATATAATACCTCAGAATTTGCATTGCCACTTATATCTGATAGAAACGGAAGAAATGAGCCTCCGAGAGAATTTTCTTCTTTTACTACCAGTCTTACAGATAACCAGAGTTCAATCAGCGCTAAACCGAGAAATATAGAACAGTCCGAAGAAAATGTGAATGAGACTCCGAGACAAATTCCATTTTCTTTAAAAAAAACTATAAAAACTCAGAATGCCAATTGGTTAGTAAGGTAGATAGGACAACGTGCAAAACTTTCGAGAAGTGTGGAAAAAACACTCCGAACGAATACCCCGCATGTTCAAATGGCACGCCCGAAAACAAAAACTCAGCATCTTCAGAGAAAACAGTTACTGTGAGTGCAGTTATACCGCCCCGTAGCAAAATCATAATAAAAATAAAATCGAATGCAACAGAAGAAATGTTATGACTATCAAAAGAGGTAAGCAAAGGGGTTTACATAGCCAACTGTCTAGTTAGACCAATTCAAAATTACATAAACATAGGCGTTCTTAATACAACAGATCAGGAAATAAATAACCAGCAAATCATTCCTAATCTGGAATTCTTACCTTTAAGTAAATTCTCCATTAGCTCTTTACTAGGCGAAGAGTTTTGCGGACAGAATTTTTACTATAACTATAACCATAAGTCAGAAAACATAGGTTTACTATCAAAAAACAAGAACAATACAACTAACGCTGTCTTTAGCTTAAGTAGTCAATGGCCTCTTGAGCCCAAATTATTAGAGCGTACTAAACTTTTAAATGAAAATATACATTTCGATGAAGTACTGAGTTCATCAGAAAAACAAGGTGTACTGGAAATATGTCACGAATATAATGACATATTTAGTCTTCCTGGAGCTAAACTTTCACATACTCCCGCTATTATGCATAAAATTCCGATCGTAAGAGATCAATACCCCATTAATTCAAAAAATGTACCGTTTACCCGAATCGCAAAAGCCCATTATTAACAAGGACATTTTTGAAATGTTAGACGAACAAATTATTACACACAGTAAAAGTCCCTGGAACTCTCCATTATTATTAGTCCTTAAAAAAGCAGGCCCAGATGGTCAACAACGATGGAGAACAGTTATTGATTTCCGTAAACTTAATGAAAAAACTATAGGGGATGCGTACCCTCGCATCCAGTTGGGTAGTTCGAGGTATTTCTCCACTCTCGACCTAAGAAGTGGTTATCACCAAGTAATGGTTGCTCTAGAGGACAGGGAAAAGACGGCATTCAGCACCGCACATGGGCATTTCGAATTTACACGTATGCCTTTTGGATTAAAAGGAGCTCCCGCGACCTTCCAGTGCCTCATGAATTATGCGTTCACTGGTTTGCAGGCGGTAGAGTGCTTTGTTTATCTTGACAATATTGTCATATATGCCCGAAACACAGAAGATCACAACAAAAAACTCAGATCTGTTTTTGAGCGACTTCGGCTTAATAACTTGAAGCTACAACCGCAAAAGTGCAACTTCTTAAGAAAAGAGGTTAGGTAGGGTTATGAGGTTGTCATAAAACTTTAGGCACCAAAGTAGGCCCATCGCGATCCCTAGGAAACCTTCACGGCAAAAGACCTAAACCCAATCCTCCAAGCAATTAATCTCCTTACAAAATCTGAAGAGATCCTTGATATGGTTCAAGGACCTTACCTCCTCCAAGTTATCGAAGAAGTATCTACCCAGGTACTTTAGCCTTATCCGGGTAATTCCTTGATATTCACAGAGCATATGAGTTATATCCTCTGAGACATGTAGGTCATCGCAGTACCTACAAACATCCGTATCGGATAACCCTAGTCTCATGGCATGCCTCCTTAGGAGACAGTGGCCAGAGAGTATTCCTATCGCTGTTCTTATCCTCGATCTATCTAAGTTAATTATCTCCCCAGATTTTCTGTGATCTAACACAGGCCACAAGGCCTTAGACACCCTGTGACCATCTAAGTTTGACCATCTTAGATTAGCCGTGTCAATGATTTTATCCCGGATAATTCCCTTAGCCACGCACCCTGGTGGTTTAATACTACCAATTATATCGCTACGTGGGAGCCCCGCTCCTCTTTTAGCCAGCGCGTCGGCTTGCTCGTTGCCTTCGATATCGCAGTGTCCAGGTACCCAACATAATCTGACTCGGTTCTGCGTACATAATGCCCTAAGCATTGTGTGGCAATTCCTGATTAACTCAGATTTGGTGACGTAAGACTCTAGCGCCTTAAGCGCAGCCTGACTGTCAATGTAGATGGCGATATTCTTATCGGATATTGATCCCATCTTAAGTAATTCCGCAGCTTTAAGTACAGCTAGAACCTCTGCTTGGAACACACTGCATGTGTCCGGAAGTCTCAGGGCCACCTGTAGGTTCGTATCTCTCGAGTAAATACCTGACCCCGTGCCCTCACTGGTCTTAGAACCATCTGTGTATATTGCAATCTCGTTGTGGACAGAGACTGTCTTCCTTTGCCAGTCCTCTCTAATAAGATACAGTACTTCGTATGGTGTGTCGAAGTCTAAGGTGCCAAGTATATCGACCGATTCGTCAGGGATTCCGGGAAAAGATTCATTGAGAATGGAGCTGTGTCCTATGTTATTAGTCCTGAAGAGACCAACGTTAGTGAGCCGAAGCGCACTGTTGCCCGCTTGAAATTTGTTTTGTAGGCCTAATGGTAAGAGATACAGGAAGATCTCGAGTGCAGCCGTAGGTGTTGTGCGTAGAGCACCTGTGATGGCAATGCAGGCTGATCTTTGTACCATGGCCAACATATCCCGTGTGTTTTTCGTATTCGTTGCTTTCCACCACACAAGAGCCCCATACGTAAGGATGGGTCTGACTACCGTGATGTATAGCCAGTGCATTATTGCGGGCTTCAGGCCCCATTTTTTCCCCGCGGTCCGCTTACAGATGAAGAGAGCATTAAAAGCCTTGCGGACTCGTTCCTGTATGTTAAGTTTCCAATTTAGTTTCCTATCCAGCATTATACCAAGATATCTGGCGCGATCCGAAAGGGAAAGCTCCACCCCTGCTAGCTTAGGCAGTTTGAAGGGTGGTATCTTGTATTTTCTACTGAAGAGTACCAATTCAGTTTTATCCGGGTTGACGTGTAGTCCACACCCTCTAGCCCATTTTTCGAGACTATTAAGAGCTGATTCCATCATTTCACTTAATGTATCAAGGAACTTACCCTGAACTAAAATCACCACGTCATCCGCGTAAGCAGTGACGCTTATACCTGTATTGCTTAGTTCTTTAAGTATCCCATCGATGACTAGAACCCAGAGGAGGGGTGAGATAACGCCTCCCTGGGGAGTCCCCCTGGTAACGGATTTTCTTATTGAACTATTTCCGATAGTGGAGTTAATGTTTCTAGTGCCGAGCATATTGCAGAGCCAATTGGTAATGCTATGCTCGACATTTATAGATTCCAGGGCCTGTTTGATGGCCCTACCTTCTACATTATTGATAGCACCTTCTATGTCTAGGAAGGCTGCTAGTGCAAATTCCTTATAGTGAAGGCTAGCTTCTATCTTCCCTACTACGTCGTGTAAAGCTGTTTCCACCGATTTCCCCTTCAAATATGCATGTTGAGCTTTGCATAGAATGCCGTTGCAACACTTGCTTCTGATGTGAATATCAAGAAGCCTTTCAAGCGTCTTGAGCAGGAATGACGAGAGACTTATAGGTCTGTAGTCTTTCGCTGAAGTGTGGCTTGGTTTGCCTGCCTTAGGTATAAATATAACCCGCACTTCCCTCCATGCCACTGGTACATAGCATGACCTTAAACAATGTTTAAAAATGTCCTTAAGCCTGTTTCTGACCTTGGCTGGAGCTTTTGTAGCATAGCTGCCAAAATTCCATCAGGGCCTGGTGCCTTGAATGGTGCGAATGACATAATAGCCCATCGCAGATTCTTCCATGTAATGAGATTTTCTACGTCGTCCCCTATTGACCTACCATTATACGAGTAGCTATGAGTAGTAGAATCCATTGGCGATCTACTTCCTGGAAAGTGAGCTTCAATCAACGTTTCTAAAACTTCTTCGCTACTTTCTGCCCACGAGCCGTCAGATTTTTTGACGCAATGGACTGACCACGAGTTTCTTTTTGATTACCTAATTAAGTACTTAAACTCCCGCTTGCGGTCCATATATTCATCCCATGTAGTACCGTCCCCTATTTCTTTGGCCCTGTTGTAGAAATGCCTAATCTGTTTTTTCTTGGAGTTGATTTCCTTGCTCCACCAAGGAGGTTGGGACCTCATGGACTTCTTTCTTAGTGGACAGGCCCTTTCAAATGCCATGTTCATTACTTTGCCTAAGTTATCTACCGCCTTATCGATATCCTGAGGGTCGCCGCTGTGAATAGGCCCATCCTTAAGATGTTTCCTTACTAGCTACCCCAGTCTGTACTCTTAGGGTTTCTGTAGCTGTTGCTAGCCCTAGTTTGGAAATTAATATGGAAGCGTATCCATCTGTGATCAGAGAGAGATGCCTCCTCCAAAACCCTCCATTTTTCTACCGTTAGGTGATCAGAACAAGAAGCTAGTGTTATGTCAATCACTTCTTGTCTGTTCCTAACTACAAAAGTTGGCGTAGATCCCTTATTACATATGGTGAGCTTGGTCAAAAGAATGAAATCGAAAAGACACTCACCTCTTGTATTGGTATCACTGCTACCCCATTGCGAGTGATGCGCATTTGCATCACAGCTCACGATGAAGAGCCAGTTGTCCTTCCTTACCAACTGCTTCCTTTTACCAGATCGAATCTCCGCTAGCTCGTACGGGAGATAGGCAGAGACCAGGCACAGCGGTTTTCTTCCCTCACTTTCACAGAAGACTGCTACTAGATCGTCGTCACTGAAATTATTCAAAAGAAATGCCCTTATATTGTTTTTTAAAAGTATACAAGCCCTGATTTTACCTTCGTTCGCTTTGTAGAACAACGTATAATTCCTATTTTTGAGCCCTTGGATCTGGTTGTTGTCGTTGATCCATGGCTCTTGTACCAGTATGGCCGAGACGTCATGCTTGATAATATAGTTGATCAAGCATGCCGTCGCAGCCTTACTGTGATGCAGGTTTATTTGCATCACTTCCATCATCTTTGGGCTCCTCCTCCTCCTCAACACCCTTGGTCATGAGCTTTAGCATGACCTTCCCCATACTATGTCGCACCATCCCTTTGGTCTTTTCAAGGAATTGCAGCGATTCCCTATTTAGGGAAGAAGAAGCAAGAAGTGCTGACCAAACTGCTTCCGAGGACCTGTCTTCAGCACCCTCCATGTATCGGCCTTCAACTCCCTGTTCTGCATGTGGAGGAGACCAAGCAGTTTTTCTGGGTAGGTGTAAGGCAGCGGAACCCAGACCCAAGCTTTGGGCGGAGTGTATCTAGCCAACTCCGCCACAGTCACGCATACTTCCCCAACCTCCGAAATGAACTGTCTGAGGAAGTCAGCAGAGGCTTTGTTCCCACAGGCAACAACCTTTCGGCCCCCTTCCCATCCAGCACCGTCGAATTGAAGGTCACAATCCTCAGTGGAAGACATCTTCTTCCACAGAGCATCCTGAAACTTCTCCTCGACGGTAATCCACTGGTCCATGGTCAGGCGACCGCAGGGCTCCTGCTCGTTGACAATAGCAACAAGGAGCTCGTCTTCCGGGTCGTAGTTCGGGCGCGCCGAGGGCGAAATACCAGCCTTCGCCTTTTTCGCTGCGCTCGGTTCTACGACATCGTCAGATCTGCTCCTTTTGCTTTGGAACGCCACCTTACTAGCCCCCGCAGCTGAAGTCCCCCCCCCCCCCCTGACTGTGCCCACAATATTGCTGGGAGGCTCCACTCCACTCGTAGAGGCCCCCAGCTCCTCCCTACTTCTAGCCTCACCTGCCTGTGCGGTCGCTATCTTCCTGGCAGCCTCATCGGCTAGGACTACCTTAGCCCGATCAAGCTGCAACCTATCCCAAGCACTTAAGGAGTCAACGTCACACCCCCCGAACTGTTCAACTTTGTGCTTAGCACTCTCGACCTTTCGTCGAGCATTGCGCACAAGCATCTTCTCCAGTTGGTGTGCGTTTTTCCTGCTACCCTTCCGCACGGCCTCAGAGAAACTAGGAGCAGCAGAGTTCTCGCCAGCTGCGCTACTAGTTCCTTCGGTCACTATTCCCTTTCCACATTTAGTGAGAGTGCAGCCAACTCACTGTTACCCTTTTTAACTACTGTGAGAGTACCAGCCAACTCACATGTGTCCTGCTCTAATAAAATGGGAGTACCCGCCAACCCACTATCGCCCTTAGTTACGGAGGTGAGAGTATTAGCCTGCTCACTTCCCACAGCGCTAGCGTCAGTGAGTGTGCTGTCCGCATCCTCGCTGTCGCTGGCCAGTAACACGTCCTCGAGCTCCTTCTCTAGCCCAGACGTGGAAGACTGTGGGGATGACACCACGTCATCGACCCCCAGTTCCATCCTTGTCTGTTCAGAGAGTACTTCCCCAGGTAAGCAATTATTTTTTTGTATTTTTTGTATTTTTATGTTTGTTATTTTGTTTAAGTTTTTCTCCATTTTGGTTCCCACGAGTAGGCACGGAACAACTGGTCGATTTTAGTTTACCGACATGCTAAGACAAGACGCAACTTACTGTGAACCCTGCCAGGGCGCCCACAGGAGCTCGTTAGGACTGGTTTAACCCACAGTCTTCCATCCCTCGGCACGGTTCTAAAGCTCACACCACCAGGGAGTTAGGTATCTGTTGTTACCTCATTCTCGATGACCACTGCGCACGACTGATACGTGCGTGTTAGTCTTAGCTGACACTAACCTAGTGAACCAGGATTAGCCATTTCCAGCGGGCGCCCACGGGGAGGACTAGAGAAAAGAAAAGAGGTTATTTATTTGGGACATAAATGCACTGAATCAGGCGCATTACCGGATCCAAGTAAAGTATCATGTGTGCAGAATTTTCCCAGACTTAAGAACGTAAAACAGTTGCAATCTTTTCTTGGCCTTGGTGACTACTATAGAAAATTTGTGAAAAAGTTCGCAGAGATAACATGCCCCTTACCAAACTTTGCGAAAAAATGGTAAATTTATTTGGGATAATGCATGTGAAAAAGCGTTTGAAAAAATTAAGACAATACTAGCCCCCCGCTTTTACACTATCCAAATTTCGAACAGCCATTTTTGCTCACAACAGATGCCAGCAATGAATCACTGGGAGCTGTGCTATCGCAAGGCCTGGTGAGGGCTTTCCAATTGCGTATGCTAGTCGCGCTTCAAATCCTGCAGAAAAAAATTACTCCACTACAGAAAAAGAATTTTAGGCGTAGTTTGGGCTACTAAAAATTTCCGATGTTATCTATAGGGCCGACATTTCACTGTTTACACCGACCACAAGCCACTAAAAGGCGTTTTGAAAGCAAAAGATTCATCTTCCCGTATTATTCGCCTAATACTTAAAATTTCTGAATTTGATTTCACTATCGAATATAAAACAGGGAAAAGTAATTGCAATGCAGATGCTCTCAGCCGCATACCCGTAGGAAGTAATATGTCGAATTTTAATGAACTATTCCAGAACAATGAAAACAAAATTCTTGTCAAAGCCGACGTCCACCACTCTTTAGAATCAGACATAGAAGACGAACCAAAATGTTTTGCTATAACAAGGCCAAAAACGAAACAGGAAGCATTACGCGAACAACGAGAAGACATAGCCAAAAGAACTAAACCAAAATTTAGCAAATTGGAACGGCATTATATTTGAAAGGCTGCTAATATTCATGATAGGATCGAAACCGAAAGAGAAGAGGAAGAAACACCAGAAGGTATATCGGAAAATATTAGTACATGTAGTCGAAAAGCCAACAGATCACTGAGACCCATCAGACCAAACCCATCTGAAATCCCAGTTATTTTACGTGAATACCACAATACTCCTTTCGGGGGACACCAGGGAGTAAAGAAAACATACAGCAGTATTCTTCGGAAATATAAATGGAAAGGTATGGTTCGCGATGTCAAAAACCATGTGAAAACTTGTACTAAATGTCAAAAAAATAAAAACGGAAAAACGATAAAAATGCCAATAGTTATAACCGATACACGTAAACTACCCTTTGTAAAGGTGTATTTGGATATTGTGGGACCGCTTATCGAAACACCTATTGGAAATAAATATATTTTAACTTTTCAGGACGATCTGACAAAATTCGCAGATTGGTATCCGATGCCAAACATGGAAGCCGAAACTGTAGCCCAAGAATTTGTTGATGAGTTAATAAGTAGATACCGCATTCCAAAAAAGTTAATTACCGATCAAGGAGCAAATTTTGTGAGTAAGCTATTTAAACGTATTTGTAGTTTGCTAAGAATACAAAAAATTGAAACGAGTGCCTATCACCCCCAATCCAATGGCTCTTTGGAAAGAACACACAAGCCACTGGTGGAATACTTGCGATCCATTGTGGATGAACATCCGAAATGCTGGGATAAATGCATAAGAACTGCTGCATTCGTTCATAACAACAATATACACGAAGGCACTAAGCTGACCCCCATGGATTGTTTATTTGGTTTCACTTCAGACATTCCCTCAAATTTAAATCAAGAACCACAACCAGTTTACAATCACAAAAACTATTTTTACGAATTGCGTTACAAGTTACAGAAATTATATACAATTGCACGTAAGAATCTAATGAAAAGCAAAAGTAAATCAAAATTGTATTACGACAAAACGGCAAGACCAGTATCATTCCATGTTGGTGATAAGGTACGTTTTCTAAATCCCTCTAAAAAGCACAAATTGTGTCAAGTCTGGTTAGGTCCGTACACAATTGTTTCCGTAGTCAGTGAACTCAGTATTGAAATTGGGCAAACAAACGACCACAGTTCACAATAATAGGCTAAAACATTATTATGAATGAATTTTAGAATTAAAAAATTGCACTTCATACATATATGTACGTATATGTCATACCAATGTTTTTATTTTAGGAGATGTCGGTAGTAACAGTATCTGTTTTCTTAATTATGTGGATCGCAGTAACTAACGCAGTAAGTCCAGTTGACATTGGTGAATTAGGGGATAGTACGGGAATTTATCTAGAGGCCATATGTCACTATGCAATAGTGCGGTCAAAGTGGAAATTCATCATTTATCAGGATAAGGAAGGATATCTAGCAGAATACGAATCGACAACAAAACAAGCTGCAAAAATAAGAGCAATATGCGGCGAGGTAAGAAAAATGTTTCCGTTGGATAATTGCAATTTACTAGCTAGGATACAAGAACAGTCGATTCAGGAGGTAGTACAAATGCACAGTAGGATATCAGAATTATTCCTTACAAGAAGGTCAAGGAGAGGTCTTTTAAATTTAGGTGGTCAAATTTTAAAGGAAATATTTGGCGTTATGGACGAAGAGGACTCAGAAATGATTGAGAAACTCCAAAAAGGTGATCTCCTATATTTTACAAAAACAAACTTCAATAATAAAGAATAGTATTCAAGTAGTGAATAATAACACCCAACAGCTAGACTATCAGTACAAACTAATAGATCAGTTGATTAAAAATACGCTCAACCTCACTACACTGCAAGAATTTAACCATCACTACGACGAAATTTCAAATATTATATTTTCTGCAATATTTCGCATAACTAAAACTTCAGAATAATATTCTAAGTTCATTAACTTCAGCTCAGCAAAATCGACTAGACCTAAAAAATATAGATCCACATACACTTATTGAAGCTTTAGAAAAAATACCCACCGTAACGAAAGGAGAATTGAAATTCCCAATCGAATCATCCATAGAAAATATCTTTGAAGTAATCCAATTGCTTGATGTTACAGTCAAATATTCTGCTAATAGGCTGTTATATGAAATTACCTTGCCTCTAACAAGTACAAGCAGATTTATTCTGAATCAAATACATTGAGTTCCAATTCTGTACAGGGATAACTTATTCTATTACGTCAACTAAATATTCGAAAAAGTAGCTATCAATCAAAAATATTCTGAATTCATACCCTTAAACAGGTCCGACATAGCATCTTGTAAACATGTACGAGATATTTTCCTGTGTTTACCTAATCACCCAGTACATACGGAACTAAAAAGTTGTCTACCAAACCTTATTCTTCATGAAGGAATCTTAGAAAACTGCGACCTTGGATTACTGAAGATTCAAGAGGAAATTTGGATAAATTGCGCAGAGCCAAACAAATGGATATTTCTTATGCCAACGCCACAAAAATTGAAAGTTAGCTGTGGAGTTAGATTCTTTATCCTACCAGTTGCAAAGAAAGGTATGCTGACACTATCTGACGACTGCCAAGCTGAGAGAAAGGCCATGCGTTTATTGACTGTAAAGCAATCAGCACCAGAGATGGTAAACATATCTGCAAAAATAACGACCATATCTTTGAACCTGTCTTTGAATTTAGATCACTTATTTGACAACAACTACAACCTAACCCAAAAATTCATTAAAAGTCACAAATCAGTAATAAAGAAAAATTCAGACTAATTGCCGTATAGTCATGGGTTAAAGGAACTACAAGAAGAAGTGAAAATGTTGAATAGTCTTGACGAAGGCGAGTTCCAAAAAAAAAAAAAAACTTCGTCTGTGCACCTATTTCAATTTTAGCAACAAAGTTCAAAATTAGTTGTTCCTGTTTTAAAAAGGAGTCACTCTCTGTAAAGCAGACAGCCTAAATAAAATAATAAATCCAAGTTTATCCGTTTATCAAATAACCATCCATACAGAATAAGAAGAATAAGTAGCGCTCATTTATATGTACGATAAAAATAAATAAATATATATAGAAAAAAAAAAATTAAATAAAAAAAAAAAAAAAAATATCAAATAGTAATCCAAAACCAAATAATATATTTATGATTTAATTTTACAGTTGCTACAAGTAACACAATATTTTTTTATATTTTTATAATTTAAATTAGTTTATGATAATTGTTATAGAACGAAATACTGTCAGAGAATAAAACTCGTAAACTCGTAAGAAATGTATATACCTATAATAATTGTACTACAAAAAAAAAAAAAGCAAATGCATAGTAATAAGAATAAAATAAATTAGAATATGTTTCTTAACACATTGTGTAGCTAGTACAACAATTTTTATAATAAGGCTTTAATAAAGAGAATTACTGTTTTGAAGGGGGGAGGGAAATGTTGTGTCAAATTCCAAATCCCAAATTGCAAATCTATCCCGCCTGGGTGGGTGCAGGCGCAAAGTCTAGCTATCTCGTTATCTGATCCCATCTTCGGCTTAGGTATCGTGAGAATGGCTGCGTTCGTCCGGCGACAGGTAAATGCCAGACGCAACGTAAGCAATTTTCATATCGTGTGAAAAGCTATTTTCACACGATGTGGGATTTGATGATGATTTGCGTTTGAGACACATTTTCTGTTCCCTCGATTAGACAGTTGTTGTTTATCTATCAAAGAGAGAACTCGGGTTTTTCCTGGTGTTACGCGTAGACGTAATTTTCCGAAGAGCTTTAGATAAAATTTGCGAGTGGACAAACATTTGGCGGATTGTTCTCAACGAGAAGAAAACAACGCATGTATTACTGTTATTATCCCACGCCTCTTCCCCCTCCCCATACCGCACGAGGGGGAGTCCATTTAAACTGAATCTGGCGGCAGTTTCGACTTACAAGCCACTTCAGTACTCTTATGTTTTATGATACTTCTTTATATGTGTGTATCTATGAGTAATTATTAAGGAAGGCCCTGCTATATTACAAGTGTCTGAAGTGACCGCCTTTTGTATCACTTTCAGCTTTTCTTCAACGTGGTGCTTTTTTAGCTGTTGGATCCGGCTTTTAGATACCAAGCCAGTTGCTGACACTATTAAATGCTCTATATTGACTCGTTCTGCTTCATAAATCCTCTACATTTCAATGGTTAGACTGGTGTATTTGTCTAGCTTTGTGCTGTAGGTGGCCTGAACATTTTGGCTAAGCGGGGTAGCTACGTAGTAGATGTTGATGCCCTTCAGTACTTTATAAAAAGTACGATGTCGGGCCTATTTGCTTGAGTGGACCGATCTGTTGTAATGAGCCTGTCCCAATAGAGCTTATACATATCTATTGTTCTCCATTACGGCCTCAGGTATATACTTATAATAAGGTACTATGTATATTTGTAAGGAGTTTGCAATTAGCTGGTAACCGCTGGTGCACAATTTTCGCCACTTGGTTGTGTCTTCTTATGTAGTGGGTAGCTACTAAACTGGGGTAGTCCTCCAAATATGTGGTCGATGGTTTCCACACTACTGCTGCATCTTCGGCACATTTCGTTTTCTATATTTTCTTTCATGATGTGCTTTCTATAGTTTCTTGTGGCTATCACTCTATCTTGAATAGCAATCATGAAGCCCTCCGTTTTTGGGAATAGGTTTGTGACGAAGTGTTATAATTATATCGCCTCCACTGTGTTCTATTTTGACGGCCGATACTGTGCACCGTTGGTTCAGCACAACCTACAACATCTGGCGATGATCACGCCACCCGAACATGACCACTTCTCTCAATCTCAGTGGCCAAGTTTTTTTTGCAAAAGTGGTCAGGAGAGTGTGTTCAAGTGGTGAAAGTACCAATCTCTTGTACTCTTGACAGCCTCTCCCGGGGGTCGATTTCCGACCCATTTATTACGTTTTTGACGCCTTCACCTCGGTAATTGGGCGATTAAATACGGGTCTGCTACTGGCCATCGCCGGGCCACCGTCCTGTAGGTTTCCCCCCGTCTGGGAAAAGCATTGTGGTTTACATTCAGCAGATTTGGCGCCTCTTCCAAACCTGCCTCTTGAGCGGACTAGAACTCTTCAAGCCAACCTTCTACTGCACCAAGCCGAGCCGTGCAGCAACCCCGACCCGTAACAGAACCAGCCGCGACCAACGTTAGAATTAAGTTATATATTTATAAATTGTTAAGTGTAGAGATTGTTAGAAAGAGAACCATTTAAATTGTTAACGAAGAAACATTGTATCGAATCACTTCGTTTTATAAATAAAGTACCTCTTTCTCAAAGTTTAGGGTATTTCTTTGGGTTGACCCTGGAGTCGGCGAGCCCACCTCAACCTTTGACGAAAAATACCCTCACAGGTTTCCGCGTTTAAGCCATAGGTTAGAGGCTGCTTTGTCAATATGGTTATTGTTATTATTATTTATATATTTTCTCCTTATTGGGTAATTACAACATATTTTGGGAGCCTTAGTCCAATGCAAAATATATTACAGATAAATTAAATTAAAGGATATTCATAAAATTCCACGTTATGTGGCATGTATCTATGATTACAGCTCTAAAGCAGGATAACACCAATGCCGTGCAAGCGTGCCAAGGGATTAGGCTCTGCTGGGCATAATCCAGGTCCTATACCCATGCGATCTGCTTATTATTATCATAATTATTGCAAGGTTAAAAATCTTCGAACAATAGCACATGTATCCAATAGTACCGATTTCTGAATTTGTGCCATCCGATTTTTCATCCCATACTTCTTTAGGTTCACGTTAAGGTGATTGGGGACGAGTCCGGTTGCTGTTATAACAATTGGGATAATCTCGGCTTGTTCTGCATCATACATTTGTTTTATTTCTTTGGCCAGAGGGGTGTGTTTCAAAACCTTCATTGCGTAGGTGGTCTGTAGGTTTCTACTCAGTGGCACTGCTACATCTTATATTTATCCTTTTGGAAGCTTTTTGGAAGAGTACTCGTATGATGTCGGGTTTATTTGCCTCAAAGTGCTGGTCGGTAATCACTGTCCTATCCCAATTGAGTTGGCTATTAAAATTTTCCAAAAGGTACGTTGGGTGGTATTTATAGTAGGACAGAGTGTGCTGAATAAGACCAGCTTGCACCGGTATGACACCGGACGTGAAACTTAAATGGAAGCCTCACGTTAAAAAGAAATTTTGGCATTTCGACTACTTAACCCAGGTATAAATGCGTAAAGATCGTGTTCACATCAACTTGAAGCCAGCTTCAACCCTGCATATAAACGTAATAACTAAACTATGTACATATATATTTTACGTGTGCGCGCGATTCTATACCATCGGCTCCATGTTATCGATTCTGCATTTTAAGTTGTACTGGCTGGTGATTTTTGAGTGATGAAACACTTTCAGAAAGAGTCTTTTTCTTTCTGTCCAATGGAATAGGTGGAATTGGTACCGAGTTGCTTCACTTGTAGTGTACTGCTTCACTCGACTTAGTGCCGATTTTTCAATTGTCAGATAAACAGTCCGATTGCTAACTAATGATTAAATTTATTCCAATATTTATGTACTCATAAGTAGTGTTATTGTCCTCGAATAGCTGCTATATGACAGTTAACCCTTATTTTAATTTAAAATGCCATATCTCATTTTTACGATTTAAAACTTTATTTCTTAAGATGAAAATAAACAATATATATCTCAAACCTTACATAATTTTCAGTAAAATAATCTGTTTGTTGAGTTTAAAAATTTATTTATTTATTTACTTTTTTGCTATTCCTTTTAATTACTTTTGTCTTATTTTTCTTAGTATTTTAATAAATATTTTAATTTTTTCCCAAACGTTTAATGTCCGTTAAAATATATTTTATAGGAAATGAAAGTGTATACTTATATTACTTAGCATAAATTTTATATTCTAAACAGAACAAAAAGTAAAACAAATAGTATCTTGAAATGTATACAAAATTGATAAGGGTTTCATAATAATCGCGTAAATACGTATATGATAACTACGGAGTTTTTGTTTTGCATTTCCCAAAAAAATAATTAATGCAACAAAAAGTGAACTCGTGTTGACCTAAAAATCATGTCAGGTAAATTTTAAAAATGTAGTCTACAAAATATCTTTATACGAGGCTATGGCTATTGTTAATAATTTCCATAATATGCTTATTCAAGTTGAGAAATATAAGTTACCTATATTGTGTATGACTTCTGCGTTATTACAATTTTATTGTTGGCTTAAATGTGTGGTTGAAATTCAGCAACTTAATAAGCAGCAATCTCAATTAAATACAAGTTTATTAAATTTTTTCTTTCAGTAGCATCATTTAATTTTTCAGTATTGACACGCGCAAAACACAGAAACATATTTTTGTATGTTGAAAATATTTGAATCAAATTATTTCTTTGTATCTGCAATAATTTTTGCTATATATCCTGAACAAAATTTGTTAAACTAATGACCCCAAAAAATTACGAATATTATTATAAACTATGATTTTATATACAGTATTTTCGTTTGGAATACATTTTACTTTTTTACATTAGGTTACCTAATCAGAAATTGTTCACTAGACCTAAATTTTACTTAAAATGGAAAAAAAAAATGGAATTTTATAACAATCAATTTCAAAATAAAACTACATACATATATTTGTGATATTCACGTGTCAGTATAATTTATCGAACCTGCAAAATGTATAAGTATATTTGAAAGGAAAGAATGCTAACTGCAAATGATTTTTGTTTTTTTATATTTTAATAAGTTAATAATAACAAAATTATAAAATTACTATTTAAAAGTGGGTTGAGTTTTGAATAAACAGATACAACACAAACGTCAGCACTGTCAAAATTATAATGTACCCGCTCTTTATTATTAATAGTCTATACATAAACTTAAGCCATTTACTCATAAACTGATATTTTCATAATGTTTAGTTGGGAATGCTGACATCCATAATTGTGGAATTTACTCGAATCCCAATTTAATTAGGAAACAACAAAGGAAAAAAAATTGGGGAACAACAAAAATTAAAATTATTATGATATATTGCTTCCAAAAGTCCACTTTTTGAATCAGATATACTGATATCATCATATATTCATATTAAGATATTTTTTGTGTAATTTAATAATAATAGTTATATTCATAAATGTAATAGTTTTATATACGTAGTATTTGATCTTAAATCCTAGATATCCCCACTTACTCTCATATGTGTATATGTACGCACAATTATAATTACATATATATATATCATATATATATATAAATATATATATATTATTCTATGCAGGCACATATACACAAAGTAGATTTTGTGTGACATGGACCAAGTCAAAGCAACACAGTACTCTGATTGGTTCAATTGAATTTTTGCCGTTACTACTACGCCTAATGCCAATTATTATGTTGAAATTTGTTTAATTTTCAAATGTCTTGTTCGTTAGTATGTATTTAACTCCTTTGATATACATAAATATGCATATATGTATATGTATATATACATACATTTTTTTTTTTTTAACATAATTTTTTAGCATTTCGGCTGTTTTTCTTTTTATCAAATATTTCAATTATTTCTGTTTTAAAATTTTGAAATTATTAGCTTTTCAATGTTGAATACATTCAAAATGTTTTTTAGAATGCACCTTTTTATATTTGCTTCATGTATAGACCTACAAATAACAATTTTAGTTTCGATAAGTAAATTTAAATTAGAGTTACTTTTAATTTAGTTTTAGATACTTACATGCGTTGTAATTGCAAACTGAGGAAAATATTATCTTTCGCAAAATAATATGTGTCTGCAACTTAAAAGAATTATATTGGAACATATTTAAATAGTCATGTATTTTGGGGGGCGATAAGTCTATTTAGGGCCCGTTTTTTTTTTGGTTTTAATTTATTTATAATTTTTAAGTATTTTTTTTTTTCGTAAAAAATCAACATTTTTGAAGGCACTTTAGATCGGACGTTTTGGCCCACGTTGTATTTTGGTGTGAGATTTCTTTGATATTTTTATTATTGCCGGAATATTTGATTTCGAAACACGAAACTGTTTTAATTATTTTTGCTTAAGATACTTGAATATTCGTTTCAGTGTTTTCGAAATTTCAATTTTGTTTTGCCTGTATATATTGTATTTGGTTGCCTTCATAACTATTGTATTTAACGGATTTGGATGTGGTCAGATAAATTTGTGGCTATTTCAGTAATTGAGAATACACAACTATTTAAATTTGTCCACAACTTAACATTTTTGTCATGATGTAGGAAGTTTTTCAATTTAGTAGTTTTCCTTTTTAATCTTTTTCACCCAATCAAAGTGAAGTGAGGTTCGTGGGAGTAAAAAATAGTTTTTGTCACTAGTTCTTATATATTAATATTGATCCATAAAATTGTAAATATTGCTGGTATAGTAAAAATTACTTCCTCTCTCTTTACTGCATGGCACACCATTTTTCCGAACGAAGAAATTTTATGAAAACAAATAAAAATTTATAATGGGAACAACTTTTTCTATTAGAATCAGATTATCGTTCACTACACCAGCCCATGGCTTCTTCATTAATATTTTCTTACGGCGACTCTTATTATAGGTATACTGACAAGTTTGTCCTTATGAATCGAAAATCTATACTTTAAGCCGTTTTAATGCACTGACCTTCGTCAGTGGTTATACTTCACATTAATGTAAGCAGTACAGTAAACGATTTCACTTAAATTATATAGTGTCTACACAAGGATAACATACGCGACCATTAGTCATAGTCAAAGAATTATCTAAAAGTGTTATGAACATATGCTTTTTATTTAATAAAGTTTAAATTTAAATTGATTTAATAATAATCGTTTTTATCGAAATATTTGCTTTTATTTATTTTTCCATTTACCGTACACATTGATTTTTAGCCAAACGTAAATACATGCAGTAAAGAGTCCTTTTTTTAAATATCATATAAACGTGTATGTGTATGTACGTATGACTAGACTTGGTGGATCTATAAAAACTCTTTCTTTGTCGTAACGAAAATTTCCCAAACTTAGCTTTATTATTTTCGTCAGAAATTTGAATAAATTTATATCCATTACCAAAAATGTATGCTTCTATAAGATTATAATTTTGTATTTCGAGACGGTGTGTTTTCCTTTTTTTTCAGGGTATGACTTTGGTATGTCATTATGTACTACAGAAGCATCTCTTCAATGGAATTAGGGGTGGAACTCTCAAAGAAAATAAAGTGTTTAAACGTTGTGTTAAAATAAATTCAGAATCTTAAAAAAAAAATATATATATTTAATTAGAATCATAATAGGATAGGTATGTATATTGTCGTCAAGATTGTTTAACAAACAAAAGCGTTCAGCTTAAGATAAGGAGCATGCAGTATCAAAATGGTTTTCGCATGAGCATGTATAAACACATGATATTATACACACCCATTTATAAATATACACAATTTTATAATCGTCATAATACCTAATAATTAGAAATTATGTCTTTATTATTTATTTTATACTTTTCATTATACTAAATTTTATATTTTTACTTTTTGTTTAATACTTAACGTAATTTATACATTCCTAAATATTTACTTCTTTGAAAAGACATAAAAAAATTTTATTTATTACGGAAAAACAAATTTTTATTGTTTTTGTTCATATTAACTCTGAGTAACTCATAAAATCAAAACTTATATTTGGTTGGTATAGAGAAAATAAATAATTTTTCAAAATCATATTTTTCTGTTTGCATTGTTTTTGAGTATTTATTTTTATTTTTGATATCTATTGAAAGAAATAATAACGTAGAATACACCTTTTTATTTCCTTGTTGTTGTTGTTTATTGTTGTTGATTGTTTTTGATAGTATTTTAATAACAATGTAAATAAAAAAATCGATTACCTAGAAAGGGGCATGACTATTGCATTTTATTTTTTCCATCTGTTTTTTGATAGGTAAATAAGAAATAAAATTTTTGTAATTTTGAGTTTTTGAATTTCGTTTAATTTTGTTTTTCATTTAACTTACACCTTTTACATCCTTCTGTGTTCGTTCTACAAGAAAATATAATTTAAGGCAGATTTTGGTTAAAAAATACACATTGCTCTGAAAATAAACATACGAAAAAAAAATATTTTAATTGGCTTTGTTCTTATAATGATCGAAATGTTTTAATGTTTTTTTTATTTTAAATTCTTCAATAAATTACACATTTCAACTTTAATTTTTTTAAATTTAATTTTAATCTTGTTAATTTTTTTCTTAAAGATAAGGCGCGAAGGTGCTTAAAATAAGCTTGTACTTTTTTCGTGATATTATAATTTTTTTACATTTTTCCGTAGAAATTATTTCTTATTTTTGATTTTACAGTAAGTTTTTCTTTTTAATTTTATGTTTTTACTGACCAAGAGAGAATATTCCAAATATTTCCAAAAACTTGTTAATTTTGTTTTATTGTTTTGATAGTACATTTCGTTACATAAAATATGTGAAACATAAAAGGTCTAATTAAATTAGAGAAATGCTGCCTGTAAATTATAATTGTTTGTGTTTTTTCTTTGTTTTTAACTTTTAACTAAGTGTGCTCGATCGAATCCAACTTTTCCATCGCAAAGCACAACGAGTGTTTACCACTGCTTTGATCAATTGTAAAATGTTAACACACATTCATTTTTTAGATATTTGATCAATTTATCTATACATATATTTTTTTGAATTTTTAGTCTAATGTTTGTTATTTTTGTTAATACGTATAGGAACATTACCGAAAGATTTATTATTTTTTACACTTATATCTAAACATTTTATATTTGTTTCCTAATGGTTTGTGTATAAAGCTTAGGCAAACACCCGGTGTGCCTGTTGAAACAGTTGATTGTCGTTAGTCGTTCTCATTACATTTAAATTTTCTGTTCCCAAAAAGTGCCGAAATGTATTGACAATTCAAAAATTGTTCATTTATTCGTATTTCCTTACGGATTAGAAGACATGTCGATATGGGATGAGTCTGCAGTTCCGTTGCAATATATACTTTTTTTTTAATACATGTCGAATGTAGATCTAAGTGGTATATGTGTGAAAAGTTTTATGTAACTGATTTTAACATTTATAATTCCATTTTAGTATCACATCAAAAAGGTTTATCCAAAAATATAATGGTGTATATTGAAAATGTTTTGGAACTGGGTGTTATGTAAACAAAGTATTTAAAAATAAAACTTATTGCACTTTGCAAATATAAAAACTATTAATGTTTTTGAATAATAAAAAAATTATGGAAGTTAGCATTACTTTTTTGTTGATTTTTTTTTTTAATTATAATGTTTCCCCTTTTTATGTGCATTCTATGTTATGTTTAATTCAAATAATAAAACAGGAGTGAGTATAATATATGTATATATATATATATATATTAGATTTTTGAGTGTTTGCGTGACAATGAGTGAACTAAAACTTTTGCCATTTAAAATTTGTTTTGCATCATAGTCCTTTCTCAATATTGTTTGTTTGGCTTATTCTACAATATGGTTTTAGCTTTTATCAATAAAATAATTTGTGGGGTACTTATTTTCCGTACATTTATTTCATTTAGTTCTAATTTCAGAATTAATTATTCTTAGAAGGAACGCTATTTAACTGAAATTGGACTTAGTCTTTTTGTACGTTTTATGGCTTCTTTGAAAATATCCTATTAAAATGTTTGAAGAAATAAATAATATAAAATTTGTTCGCTGGAATTCTAGTTCAAAACATTTTTTTTGCTCAGCGCAGGAAAAAAATTCTAATTTTTGTAAGTATTATTAGAAAAAAACATCAGTAAGAAATACATTGTATTCTTAGTTCAAACTAACACCTTTTATAGTTCACCGAAGATATTTAACAATCTTCTTTTAGGAATTCAAAGTGTAATCTATTTTCTAGTATTAAGTTTATATAAGTTTTAGTTTGAATGCAAAATGTTGCTTGGTTATATTCATTATTGTTTGTCTTTGTTTAGTAATAACGTTCAATGGCATTTTTATTATTAGATGTTGCTGTATGGGCTTAGCGTTTCCTAATGTACATAGTGCCAAACAGAGTTACTTTCTAAGACTCGTAGAAGCTTTCCATTTAAAAGAAACATATCTAATCTCTTATAAAACCTTCTTGGAGGGGTAGGTTTTTTTTATAATATGACGAGTAATATTTACAAGTAGGTTTGAAGCATTTTAATAATATATATGTAATGTTAATATTCATCAAGTAAATTTTAGATGTACATTTTATTTATTTTTCTCTTCTTTTAATTAAATGGGAACAAAAATTAAGGTTTTCTGTCCAAATTCTAAATTCTGGTATTTGTTTTAATGTTTGTTCAACTTTTTTTTCAATCACCGGTTTTTTTTTTGTATCCTGTTTTTAAGCAATCTCTTTTTTATTTTAAATCGAATAGGTTAAATTTTATGTTGTACGTCTATTAATAATTTTTTTTCATTAGATTTTATTTTCGAAAAGCAATGTAACCAAATGAACTTTATGAGGTTTTATTATTATGAATGACCTACGAGTACAAATAAGAATGTACTTAATTTTATTTTAGTTTTGTTTATGTCCTATTACATTATGGAACAGTGTGAATTATGCAACAGTAATTTGAAAGCGATCCCAAATATGAAGTTTATGTTGCATTTATTTCTGCGATATTTAAAAATATGTTTGTTTGTTATGTATCTTCTTTATAAAAAGATTATAACTTTTTTTTATGTATAAATTTCTTTATCTACTCGACATTGATTTGGTTTATGTAATAGTTTATTATAAAAATATTTCTGGCACTATTGTTGAAATAATTCATTTTTGTTACAGGAAAATATGAAATAAATGATTTCTTATAATGTTGCCAAAATTTTGTTGGGTTATCGTGATTGGATTTAAGTATAAAATAAACAGAATTAAAAATGTTTTTTGTGTGTTTGGTATTGCCTGCTGCTTAGCAAATCGTACATATAAAAAACATTTTAGTTCGCATAATTTTTTGCTGTTTTATTTTTGTATAACCATAATAACTGTTGATTTCTGGAAACTGAACAAATATGTTGTATTAATCTTTTAAATGAAACCTTGTTGTGTTAATATAAAATAAGAATATAACAAAATCTGGTTTTAATTTTGGAGATCGCATCTGAGTGCCCAAACTTTTTTTTGGGAACTATAGCTCTCTCCACCCTGGTTTTAGTTCCGAACTATGGGGGTAAATACCCACAGCTCATCACATGACTATTGCAAATTATTTGGTAAAATATTCGATCGCATATCCAGGTCAAAAACTGACGCTGCAAACAATTAAAAGTATTTGCCGGACTACGATCGCATATATATATATATGTTTTCTCTATTGTAAAATATATTATAATATTTATTTATAAATTCATTTGTATTTTAAATATATATTTTCAGATTAATGAAAGACGAACTGGTGACACGTTGGAAATGTGATTTAAATTTTTTTTTCTTCTTTCAACGGTTTCTTCATTATAAACTAATTTTATTTGATTCGATTTCATATGTTCGTTATTTATTTATAGTGTTTATTTTTCTATATAACTTTATTTTAAATTACGCGCTTATCTCTTAAAATTGATACATAAATTTATTATTAAATATCTGATCACATTTATTGCAGTCTCTGTATATGCTAATATATATCGATTTATTTCTGTTAGTACACATATACATATACATACACGTACATTATTCGCATATACATATAATAATATACATACATGTGTGCTTGTTTTAACAAATATTTTTATAGCTATTCTGATTTCCGTTTTTAATTCTTGGGTTCAGTATGAAGTATGTTAACTTCAAATTGAATATTACACCTTTTCTGATAATTGCGTTTTTCGTTTGCTGGTACTTTTCGAACGTCTAAGCAAAGTTCTAAACTTTCTCCAAAGTTTATAATTAATTACTTATTAAATCACCGGGCTATTGCAGTTTAATTTGTATTACTGTTCATTTTTCTTTTTTTTGTGCGTGGTAACATAAGGAAGATACAAAATTTGAACATTTTGTCGTTCCATGTTATACATTGAAATAAATTAGTCGTCTGAGCTCTAACTAGTGTTCTGGAAATATGTTGTGTAGATCATTTAACAGTTATGGCCAATTACGCCTTGTACTTGGTGTGCGCATTATCAACGTACGCATTTTTGACTAAAACGTTTATGCAGTAATGCATTTATAAATAAAAATATATTTCTTGGGCTATTGCTTTGAATTTTTTTAGTTCGGTTTCTACCGGCATTGAGTAAAATAAATATATAAAATATATCATTAAAGACTTAATATGCTAGAGTGAAAACGACAATTTTTCATCATATAACATGAACTAATTGAAATAAATTATCCGCGCCTTTTGTTGTAGTACTTAATACGGAACTCATATTTTAATTTAATTTTGGAGAGTACTTATAAAAAATTGTTAGACGTTTCGCGCAATTTTTCTACAGATTGGTTAATGTTTTTAATGTTGTAAGTAAAAAGCGTTTTTATCACTTATTTCTGGTAAATTACACTGTTCGAAGGAAAATGATTGCCCTTAGAAAGCACTTTGTTTGAAAGCATCCAATTGGTCGACTTTAAATCTTTACATAGCACCATTGTTATCATTTGCATGTAAACAATCCTACCCTCGTTTTTCAGTGTAACCTACCTTAACTGTGAATAAATAAGTTAAAAAGTGAGTTACGTAATAAAACGAACGGTTTATTAGTTTTTTTTTCTAATTGTTTAGTTGACAAAGAATTTGTTTTTATTTTCTAATTTTTCCTTTTTTTTTTATTTGTATAAAAATATAAATTGTTTTGTTATATGTGTTTTTATATGTTAATCTTTATTAATTTATTTTCTTTTTTTCTTTTTCTATAAAATATTATTTGGTATTGGCATTGTACTATAAATTATCCCGGTTTATTCGGAACATCATTCCTTGGGAAAAATAATGTTCCTTACTATTGCAACTTAATTGGTAGTGTTGTTTCTTAAAACACAGTTTGTTACTATATTTGATATAGAATGTTTTTTAAGAAAAACAATTTATTTGTAATGTATAAACAAGGATGTTTAACTTTGAAAATCAAGATATATATACAATCGAAAATATTATATTGTCATTAAAGTTTTGGTTTCATTTTTAGCTAAGGTTGTGTTTGTATATCATTTTGTATAAATATTAAATACTTTAAAATTAAGATAAAATATCACATTCGAGTTGCGAATGTCTCCCTGGCTATTGTTTGTTTAAAATAAATTCAATACATGTAATTACGTATGTATACATATATATCTTTTTATATGTATATACATATGCATATACATATTGCGATAAAAATTGTTGCTTTAACAGCTTTATGAGTTTTCTGATTTTTTTGTTTATGGTATAATTTTTAGGGGTTCACAATGTGGTGCCCATTTGAATATATATCAAGTAAATTTTGAATTTTCGACTTTACCAAATTTTGTTTATGTCTGTCCTTTTAGTTGTTGAATTCTTCTATTGCTTAGTGAAATTGTGCTTTTTAATTTTCGTTGAAAAGGTTGAAATGAGTATGGTTAATCTGCCGGATTTATGATAAATTATAAAATCTTTAAATTCTGAACTTATTCCGATGCGACAATGGAAGAGAGCTAAAATTCACTCCACTGCGCGACTATTGCAAAAAATAAAAGACCGTCCGTGCAGTAAAGTGCACTTCTGTCAAATGACCAAATAAGTGATAAAAATGATTGATATGCATATATTTTCTTAATTCGTTACTTTGAAATGAGCTTAAAATGTGCTACTAAAAAAACGCAATTTGTTTTCTCCAATTAAAACAAACATTTGTTTTATTAGTAATTTTTGTTAATGAGTTTTGATTTTTGTTTGAGTTTTGTTATATATAATTGATTCTTCTGCCGAAACTGCTTCTTTTAAATTAGATTTTAGTTTCTTTTATTAAATTACATAGCTTTTTGTAGCTTTATTGTTCTTAGCGATATTTATTTCTTTGGGTTTTTTTTTGTGATCAGATTTTCGTGAACATAGGATGGTGATAAACTAATATAAACAAACCTACTTTACAGTGATTGAAATTGTTTTTGTGATGCATTATATAAATGTTATTATTATTTTTTAATTCGAATTTAATCAGCCAAACATACAATTATGATATATACTCATATTTTATGTCTAAACTCTTTTAATAAATCATTTTGGGATCGCATTCAAGTTACTGAACACATATTTTTTATATTACGTCTTAAGCTTAAGACATAATTATTTTAAACCTAATCCTATTTATTAATATATAAAGTGTATTATACATTGACATACTAAGATACAGAATTGTCCGATCGAATTGTTTATATGCAACAATACGGCGGATGTAGCTATATTACATTAAATTATACGGTTATAATGTATTTTGCATTATTTTCTAAGTGATATACTATGTATATATCTCTGTATTTATGAATGCGTGTGTGAGTGGCTGTGTTTTATACCTTTAATCTAAGTTACACTTTGTCCTATCCCTAAGAGAAAAGAAGGGCATTGATGCTTTGTTTTCTATTAAATGGAAAACTTATACTTTGTTTTTGTTTTTAGTTATTTTTTTCTGAAGAGATACATGTAAACATGTAACAACTCTATTATTTCATGATTTTTCTGGTAAGATACAATTTTCTTTATAGGGCGTATGCATACAAATATATTGTTTTTTTCTTTATTAAGATTTTACTCGATAGCTTTAAATCGGCTTGCGTGGGATATTGCATCTTACTTCCCTTTGAAATTTTTTAATTACAATAAAATAATATATTTGCTGCTGTCTCTGTGGGGCTATTTTGTTAAGATTTGTTTATTGTTTTGGTTCGCTTAGTTTATTTTTTGTTTTTTTTTTTGTATTTCATCTATCATTGATATCCAGGATAAGAACTATAAGGTGTAAGTTTCAGTGAAATAAACGCCTGAGAGTTTTAGATTATTTTTTTCAGAAAAAAGGTATTCAATACGGTCGATTAATTTGCTATAAAACGGTGTTTTTTGTGTAAACTGCATCGCTTTGGTATTGAGAAATAAACTTTAATATGATCAAGAAACGAACTTTTCTTTATTGTTTTAAAAATGAGCTAATTCTGGGTATTGATTTAGGGTTAATTGAATTTAAGTGCAAGCTACCCACTCGATGTTTATGCTTGATATTTTGCGAAAAACATATACAATAAGCAACGGTCTATTGAGTTTAATTTTTTGCAAAGATTCCGTTCTGAGAACTAAGGGTGCCAATTTGGAATAGTCCAGCATTTTTGACGATGTCTGTTAAAAAATTTCGGCGAATTGTCAAATATCCGGCAACACAAACAACTTTTTACATCGAATGTACATCATTTCCCTTAACAAAAAATTGTGATAATAAAACAGGGTGAAATAATAAAAAAAAAAGTTTTTATAACAAAACTACTGCAGACAGCTTGTGTAATAGGTGTTTGGTAATATTATTTGTTGCTAAAAAAAAGCAAGTAACAGGATTATCTCTTTTAGATCCGTTACTGGAACCTTTTTTCCGTCAGATGTATTTAGCCAATTTTTACTGTAATGCCGAGAATATGTCGAAAATTATAATAACAATAATGTCTTCGTGTGATATGCGAACTAAAGATAAAAGTAGAGTGTGATATTTGTAGATGTTGTGAATGTAAAAAGACCAAATAAAAAGACGTTTCGAATTTTGTTTTCTATTTTTTTGCTTTTACTTATTATAAAATTTAGTATATTACATAATAAAATACATACAAATAAAAATATGTTTGTAGCGTCCTTCTCCATATTGGGACAAGGACGAATATGTATGTGTTAGCCTAGATATTGATAAAAAGTTGTTTGTACTAGCTTAAATTAAAAATTTGCTTTAATTATTGTTAATTTTGTTGATTAAATGAATCCACTGCGTATGTGCATGTGTACATATATATATATATACATAAACATATATAAATACAAGTATGCATACATATCGATATGTAACTATGCAAATTTTGTAAAGAAATAATATATAAAAGTGTTGAAAAATATTGTATTTTTGTTGTTCAGTTATTTTTCGTACTCAAAAAATTAAACTTAAAACTGTTTAACTCTGATAAAGATTAGCATTAATATAAATTTCGCCTAGATATTATCCAAAAAGTTGTTATGAACAGGTTAATTTTTTGTATCAAATTTTCTAAGTTTTATTATCTATTTTTACAATTTTGTATAGTCGTCGATGGAACTCGGCTCCAACGCACGATTATATTGGTTATTTTCCGAAAAAAATAATGTTTGTTAATTTTTTTTTAAATAATTTTATCACAAAATCAGTTACATTTGTCGATTTAATTTAGAAGGCCTTAACATCATATGCTTTTCTCATTGAGATAAAAATGAAAAACAAAAAAAAAAAAATAAATAAAAAATTAAACTAAAAGCGTTTATAAACAATTTGCAAAAAAGATATAATAACATTGAAATAAGTTTTACAATAATTATATGAATTTTGAATTTTTGAGTTATTGATAATAATTAACCATATATCCCATAGGTTTGGGCTAAAGTGTATTGGCAATACAATGTTTTTATATAGATTCGTCATAATAGGTATAAATACATGTATACGCAACATGTATTTTAATTTACACATATATACATATACAAATATATTTATGCTTTATTTAATTTTATATTAAATATGAAATATTTAACAAAATCGCAGAGTAGATAGAACATATAATTTTCTTTGCAAAATTTTAAACTTGGAAATTTACCGGTAAAATATCAAAATTTCTTTAGTTTTGACTTTTTTTTGAGTTAATTTCGTATTCGTGGTTCAAGAACACTGGAGGCCTAAACATTTGTATACCCTAAAATTTTGCTATTGTTTAATTTAGTTTGATTAAGTTAACTTCAACCGGTTGTTTTTTTTTTTTCTTTATAAAAATGAGAAAAAGAGTAAAATAAAATGACTCATTTATTTTCTAAAATTTGCCAAAATATATAATTTTCAATTAAAAGAATAAACGTTTTCGACGAACATGCGAAAATACCTATAGCTCGGTACATGGTATTAACAGTTTTTTTTATGGTATGTGAAGTATATCTTACGATATCGAATATTTGAAAATAAATAGAACTGCTTTAAAGCAATAAATATATAATGAGAATTGATATTTTTAATCTCCTTTATTGCTATGCTGCCTTCTCGAAAGATATTCTATTGCCTTAAAATATTTAAGGACCGAGAAGGCAGAGTAAACCCTCTAATCCCTCCCACTTTCCAAAAGCAAAAGTTAAGACATTCTTTCATTAAGAAAATAAATTAAATGCACCTAAATAGAAAAACTAAAATATTTTGATATCTAAATCAAGGCTGTTTAGTCTAAAAGCAAAATAAGTTGTCGTCATTAATCATTAGTTTTGCAATATAATATCCTGCATGTGACACCAAAGATCTGTCTAAGCTCACGTATGTGTATATTTTCAATTAAGCAACATAGCATTTTTGAATTTATTATAATATATATATGTATATATATATATACGTATCTGTATTAATTAAGTTGGACTCATCGCAACTTCTGCTTCGAGTTGGAGACACGTTACGTAGCACTACGTTTTTAGCTTTAAATGCCAAACGTGAGGTCGAAGCGAAAGTGACATTATGATATGATTCATTGAATTCCTATGGTTTAGCTTCTAAACGTCAGGCGAAGACGAAGTCAAAGGGCTGTTGTGTTTTAGGCATATTAATTCCGGATCTATTTAACAATTTTTACGATTATTTTGTCAAGGGATGAAATATTTGTGCATAGCAAGATATATATACACATATGCTGTACAAGGCCGCTGCCAAAGGACTTACTATTCTATCATATTCAATACCAAAAAATGTTGAAAATTGTAACTGAACCACAAAAAAAAAAAAGCTTGCGATGATGCGTATCACTTCCTTGTATATGGACAAACTTCAGCAGAATCAGAAAAGCAGCCCTTGGACAATGCTTCTACAAATAACTGGGCGAATTGTCTAAAAAGCCTTGGTGGCCATTCTATATTGCATATTCCATTCGGATAGTTCAGGTCCCTTAGGTTATACACCGTTTTGAATTTCGTTATTGTTAAGTTAAGGCATTATTTGCCAGAAAAGAACGAAAGATGAAAGTTGGTTCGCCATAATATTGTACATAATTGATGTATTCGTACATGAGGGAGAAAGTGATCCGAATAAATTCTTATCTTGCAAAAAAGTGGTATAGGGTTACGATACCTACCTCATGTGAGAAGAACTATCGAATTGAAGTATTAGGTATAAAAAGTATCGGTCTCGAATGTAAGATATTCAATAAAAAATATATGCTCCTACGAGGTCCAAGTATTCCCGACCTCCCGCATTTCGAAAAACTTCCGGGAAAAAAAATTGTAATTATTCTTTTGCAATATTCCCTAAAGAATTTTATGGAAAATCGTTAAAGAATTAATTAGTCCAGGTCAATTAGTTACTAGTCAGGATTTGAATAAGTGCAGTTCTTGCAAAGATTTAAAATATAACTCTCGCTCAGGTGTAGAATCAACTGCGGTCACAGAAGAAAATGTTGAATTTGTTAAACAAATTGTTTTGAGTGACCGAAGACTGAAAAGTAAAGAAATTGCAGCACAAACTGAATTATCAAAAACAACGGTTCTCAGGATCCTACATGACCATCTTCGTATAATATAAACAAGGTCAGCGCAGGATAGGTGACACGAATTCTTCGTGCAATTCGATGCACCCGTTCAAACCGCCGTACTCAAATGTGGGTTCTCACAAACTGATCATCCAATTTATAGCCCAGATTTCACCCCTAGGATTTTTTTTATCCACACAAGTTTGACCTTCGAAGAAAAAAGTTCAACAGCGATTATGAATTTTTAACTGCCGTTTTAGGTAATTTTTGAGGGCAGAGCTTCTAAATACTTTAAATGCATCTTCGATGACTTAAATGCATCAATTAATCGATATTAAATGTGTATTGAGCTTCAGGGAAAATATATTGAAAAATAAAAATATTTGTTTCGTTTTATAATATTCTAACTTCTTATATACGAGTAACAGGTCGGGAATCCTTGGACCTTACTACGAACATAATGCATGAAGATAAAATAAACAGACATATGGTGGGTTCCTAAAACGTTGCTTTAATTGCTATAAAGGGTGATTTTCTAAAAGATGGGATACTTCAATATTTCGGATATGCGAAGAGATATGAGAAAAATAGTAAGTTAAAGAAAACTGAAAAATGTCCTGAATTGTAAAGACGGTAACCTAAATTACTTTTTTGAACGTTTTGAGTACTTTTGACATAGCCATTCGACAGTGTGTAGAAAACTTATTACCTCTTATATTCTGATATTTTTTTTAGTAAACAATTTCGTAAAATTGTACTTCCATATAAAAAGAGCAATTTTTTGGATTCACTAAAGTTAAGGGCATTCAAAGATATAAAAGGTCACTGCCTAATTTGTTTTTAAATTTTTTATAGTTATTTTTTATTACTTTTTTCTATTTTTCTCCGACGTTAACTTCCTAAAAAGGGGCAGTTTTGTTCGTATAGTAAAAAATGTGTTTCTCATAACCTGGAACTGTTTTCTGAAACCAAAATCGAAGCCGAACCTTCGGTCAGATACAAAAATGAATTGACTTTCAAATAAAAAGCCAGTATAATTCTTAGAACTTTTTCTTCTTTGAGGAATCCACTCACAACAATTAATGTTCTTTTTACTTTTTTTGAATTGACGACTTCACAGGAGATCTTTGTGTGATCATCATCATCATACCATCCCCAAAGTAGGAAGATTGTGAACTATTTGCCGCTTGGTATTATGGTTGGTGAACTAAAATTGTAGGTTAAAAAAATGAATTGCAAGAAGTTTTCGTGACATGATTCTTGAACCCCCGAACATATATACATGTGGGTAGCAGCAAGCATATGTCTGTTCGTGTAGCCTCCCAAAACAGATCATTTTCACGAAATTTTATGAATTTTTACTAAATCCTGTTCGAGTACGAAGATATTTCGTAGTTTTTCGTAGAAGAGAGAGCTCACGAGAGAGTACGAAATTTCCACATGCTGATTTCAGAAATCTGCCAAACTGCTATATGTCATTTTTTGTTGGCTTGTTTCTTCTCTTTCTTTCTTTCGCGTACAATTAGGTTTGAGGTTTGACGTTTAAAAAGTGGGCAACTTTTCTGGTTCAACGCGTTGGTTTACTTTTTCGTAAGGTTACCTCTCTCTGAGAAAATTTTACCCCCACTCTTCGAAATTTGACAAACTGCGAATTTTGGAGCAGAAATAACGCGAACAGACCTCATGTATCAAAACGGTGCAGACGAAGGACTGCCTGATGACTGGAGTGTCAGCTCTACATACATACATACATACATACAACTGATCGTCTTGAGCTTTATGCAGTATGTTTTCTTGGAAACTAAGTGTACTTGCGGAAATGAAAATTTCGCAAAGCAAGTATTTGAAAAAGCGCTGCAAAAGTCGAGCATGATTTAGAAAATTACTCATATCCGATACGATTCATAGTTTAATAAAATCTGCATTTTTAGAAGATCAAGCCAGTGCTACGTTGCTTCAATAATAGCTTGTTTGGGAACCGGTCCTTTATTAACTGATCATGCATCGGATTCAAGCACGAATAGCGAGCGAAGTAGATGCTGACGCATAAGGTACTGTTTTAAACACGTCCGTCCAGGTACTGGGATGCACAAACGACATCGACTTTAATGAACGCTTCCAGCGTACCGTTGTAGAAACCTACAGTCACCGGTAATTGAAGATTACGAGTTGTCCTTCATTACTTCACTTGACAACGAAACCATTTATCTTGCTGTCTCAGAAGTCAGGAAACTGATAAATAAGTTCGCACCTGACTATCAGTTTAACCATTATGATTGTATTAACTGCGCAGTTATGTGAGTATTTGTGAGATAAGCCAATTCCAAATTAAATTTCAACCGTCATAAACGTTTTCAAGTTTGACTGATTTCAAAGAATTTTGTTTAGGTTCTATTCAACTTTGGGAGCTTTCCATAACACACCAGCCTGTTGCATAACACTACATGTCTTATGATTTTCCTTTTTCTTTAACTGTGCTTTTCGAAAATTGTTTCCATTTTCGGTACTGGCGATATTGCAACTTTGCAATAGCACAACTTTCTGAACTCTCCATAAAATGCTAGTCTGCAAGTAAGTTATCAAGTTTCCAGAATGTAGTTTAAAGAACAATTAGGCGTTTAGAAACATTACTTCCAGGTCACAAGGTTTGCATATAGTGGCGCTTACTGTGTGGTTTTTCGCCGCATTTCACAGGCAGGATAAAATCGAGCGCAATACACAGTTAATTAGATATGTAGTACATATTAAATTATGTAATTCACTTACTAATATATACTTCTTTAAAAAAAAAAGTTTAATGCCGTTAGCGCACCCTCGGAATGTTTAGCTGAAAAGGGGGTTACTCAGAGTAAACATTCTTAATTATTTGCCTTTTGTGTTTAGGTGAAATATTGTTACTTTGTATCTGCACAACATTTTGTTGTTGTTGATTCTCTGACCTATTCTAATGACTTCCGATGAGACTTATTGATTTTCGCCAATACAATCAGCTGTCTTTTAAAGCAAATAAAAAAGAAAGATAAAGTCTTTTACCTTTTTAAATAATGGAGAAAAAAAAAACAAACAAAAATTGCTGGAAAAATAATATTGTAGTTCTCTTTTTTATATGTACTTCTTACATGTAATCCAATATTTATAATTATTATTAAGAGATATACATATGTATGCTAAGCTCTATATACAAGGTAGTAGAAAAACTAAATTAAATAACTTAAAAATAAATAAATAACTTGTTTACGTTAGATAGAAAGTGTACAGTTGTGAAAATAAAAGAAAATGTACATATTAATTATCTATCATAACAGACTAGTTAAGTGAAGGGAATTTAAATAAATAAATTAATAGAGTTAAATAAGGTAATACGATTTAAAAATCACTTAACAAACTCAACCTTTGGTGATAACGAATATTCTTTTGCCAATTGAAAATTATAATTTTTGATAATGCAATTTAAAATAACAAGTTAAACTTAATTTATATTTTAAGTTTCATGAATATCAATATCCATTAACGTTATGACTTATTTTAAGATAAATTTAAAAATATAAGTGTTCTCAATGCTTTAGATTTTAATTTATCAGTGTGCAATTTGCATGCAAACATAGCAAATAAATGTAAACTAAACCAACTGAATTTTCACATATAAGAACTTTACTCATTTAAACACTGTATTCGTAAAAGTATCTCAAGCCTGGACGATACTTTTATCGATGAAATTCAGCATTTTTATATTTATTGTATTATTTGAAAGACGCTTATAATTTACTTTCAAGTTTCATTTTCGTTAATTTTGTTCTATTTTTCTTTTTTAGAAAATAAACAAAGTTAAAGAAAAACAGAGTGCTTTAATATATTACAATTAACCCTTTTATCAATCAGTGATATTTTGGAATCATTTGCGTGCAAAAATACACTTGAACTCAGCAGTTCTTAGGGGTAACCAGCAGCGTACATGCATTACATTTTATAAACCTTTTTGTGAATACTTTGTCCCCTTTCAACCGATTCGATCAGAATTCCAGCAAAAATGTTTGAAAACATTATTTGAATGCATAATTCAAATGTTACAAATATTATACGTCATATTACTGCCCTTTTAAGACTCTGCAATACAGTTTACACTTAAATGTTAATTTAGCTATAACAGTATTCATGGCTATGATCTTTACAGAGATACGTATTATTATTCATCGTATTCTTTCTAGGAGTTGGAATAACAAATATTTCAACTTACAGAAACAATCAATAAAATAACAATTTTAATCAATTACAAAATTAGTTTTGTTTTTAATCCTGTTTCCATTACTATAAAAATAATCTTTTTCTGTGGAATATATCCCTAAAACTCTTGTGAATGATCCTTTTTAATTTGTAGTTTTTTAGTTTTTGGAGAGTGGTTCGTTCATTGAAATCAAATATAGTTTGTAAAATGAATAAGGGTAATATAGGAAATAGTGCGTGCTTCGTAATATAAACCAAGTAAAGTTTGCTTATACTTTCTTTTTTTCCAATTTATTCTCAATTAATTATAAGTCTGTTCTTAATTTTTTAATTAATTTTTTCTTAATTTTGAATTTTTCTTTTTTTTTTTTTGTTTCTCAAATATTTTATAATTTTTTGTAATATAATTTTTTCTCTAAATTTGCCATCTTAATTTTTTAAAAGGTAATTTACAATTTTTCTTTTGAAATGAAGGCCTAAACGCGAGTATATCGTCAATTAAATTACAGTCGCTTACCAAACTTAATTTGTATCTTTTTACTATTTTTATTTATATATGTATATATTTTTTAATTTCTTTTTTTTTTTACATATTTTTGGACGTAAGCACACTACATTTTTTATAGGAACCACAAACGTTGTTGATTTTACTGTTTTCTTTCTTTTCAATCTGAAAAGCAATTTTTTTTGTATATATATTTTTTTTTTTTTGATTTTTCATTTTTACAAATTTGACTTTATGCACACACATTGTGAGTTTTTAGGCGATGTTGCAAATTGTTCTTTACAACATATTCATTCTAATTTTTAGTATAAAATTAAGTTAAAATAATCTTAACTTATTCCAACTGCTCCAAGAAATTTGGTGATTTGAAATATTCCGGTACAGGATCATCCATTCGCGATATAATTTTGTATATTGATTTTTTCCACGATTGTTCGGTGTCTTTGCCCCCCTGAATAGCCCTGAAAAATTCACGTAAGGTCTGCTCAACAACAAATCGAAAATTTGACGGAACCTGAAAGAAAAATGCTTGTTCTTGTAATAATAAGCAAAGTAAAATAACTTCTCAAATTATAAGAAAGTAAATGGCTTGCAACTTAGTTCCTTTATTAGAATGTGCATACAAAATTAAAATTACTTTTGAAGTGGTAATCTGAATTGTTGAAGTAATGTACAAAATAAAATCGTAATAAGCCTTAAATACCCATAGTTACTATTTCGGTCACCATTGCACTTCTGAAAACTTTCTTAAAGTGCTGTCACTGTACATGACTAGAACTGTATGGAAATTATTAGAGTTAGCGGAGCGCAATCGTTTTTTCTTTTACTTATGGAAATTTGTGCGATCGGGTTAAAAACAAGTCGACGTTCTATGCAATTTAGCACATTTGACATTAGTTAGAAATGTCAAATTAGTTTACATATCACTTTAAAAATAAAGTCATACCTCGATCGCGAAATCGTTATCTATTACTGTTCATATTAAAAAGGGGTTGCACGTTTGTTTGTTTGATAGCAACGCTTTGGCTTAAAAACTACTCACCGAATTGCAATGAAACTCTTACTGGCATGTCAGACATTATATCCGGAATTTCATCAAAAGAAAGGTGAATATTGACTACAAAAGTAGAATAAGTTGGAGATAAAACAATGAAGTTCGGATGAAATTTATTACTCGCACTAGCTATTAAGGATTAGATGTTTGCAATAAGATATTCTATACAAAATGATGGTGCTACAATATGATTATTTATTTTTCCATTTTAAATGGGCGGGTAATATAGCTAGTATTCGTTTAGAAAAGGATTTCTTGAGAATCATGATAGCCAAATGTCAAATTGCTTGAAGGTTTTGTTCGATTTGTGAATGGTAATAGGGCCCTAAAACAGAGACGTGTGGGATGCGCGTACCTATACATATTCCTGGATAATCCGTCAAAATAAAATATTTGTAGGGTATCCACAAACTAACTACTTTGATGGATATTATAGGGACAGATTAAATATATAAATATAAATACCTACAAAACATATCTGCGACAAGTTGAATATTAATTAGTAACTCTATAAAACTTCCTCAGGGGAAAAATCAGATCTAGGCAATTTAACACCCAAGTCAGCCGAGCGACGCATACAATAATAAAAACTCTCCCACAAGTATGCATGCGAGTCCATGCGTTGACACTATTGGAGATAACCAACACCTGTTAAAAGACAGATCAAGCAACAATTTAACAGAAGCATGCACGTGTAAAAAACCATCGCTTCAACTAGAACATTATGGGAATATTGGCTAAAAGGAAAAGGACTACCTCGCCAGGCATTGCCACTGGTACCAAGCAGAATTACTCGGGTCAGAGCTATACGGATTCCGGGAGCTAGCAAAGTAATGCAACGGGTTGAGTAAAATTTAAGGGTCGCGAGTTGGAACGTCGGAAGTATGACCGGTCGAAGTTACGACGCCGAAGAGAGACATCGGGTTCAGATGGCTCATGATTCTCATTTTCAAACTTATGAGAGGTGATCCAATATCAAATCAATGGAGGGAAAGTTGCCTTTTCTCTATGTACAAAGTGAAGGGTAATACGCGAAACTGTTATAATTACCCTTCATAATTACACACCATGAAAATAGGCGAAACCCACAGGCGGATCAGTAGAAATGCGGTGAAGTGGGAGGGTTGTGATCCCTTGTTTTCGGATCATAACCTCGCTGATAAAAGGAAAAAGAAGAATTACACACCATGAAAATCGTTGAGCGGGAATTAGGTTGCCGATGCGAAAAATAATACGGGTATCTGATGATTAGTACGAGTTTATCTCAACGCAATCCAAAATACAAGGAGCATAACGGGAACACATCGCGATTTGTGAGCGAAGATAAGAGTAAGATGCCCCGTTGGAGTAATCAATCCAATCAAAATCGGTGCACACCGGTGAAACGACTTAAGTTGTTTGCCTTCTATTGCAGTCCTTATCTGCTTGAGGATAAAGTGAGGGACGCCAAAGTGCAACTGTTATTCTTTACTGACGTTGGAGCCACCATAAGTGAGGATCGTACGTTCCTGCAACGAGCACTTGAAGTACGGATGGGCGTTTTAAAGGGAAATGGGTATTCCATTACTTTAAAGAAGACCAAATACTTGTGCTGCCCGTTCTCTGATCCACTCATGCCTACTCCAGACATTAATTTGAATGGAACTGTGATTTGTAAGCGCGAAAAGTTCAAATATTTGAGATCTATGGTCAATAATAATCGTGTAAGCGTAGGCTGGGTTAAGTGACGGGGAAACTACGCTATCTTCTGTGACCGAAAAATATCCCCAAGCAGTTGTGCGTCCAGCACTCACATATGGTATGTTTTACAATGTTGAACAATGTATAAAAAGTATGAGCGTAAACTAAAGACAGCAGCAGTGATAAAGCTTGATCCAATAAAAAGTTGGAAAATCCGTGCGAATGCTTGTACGTCAAAGAAACCATCTCATGAAAAACAGAGCGCCCTATTAAAAAGGCAATATCAATGAACGTGTCATAACCTCGCTGAAATGGGATGAAGAAGATTGCGAAGGACGATTATATAAAAGCTGTGACATTGGTCATATTTAAAAAATTCAATTGCAACTGCTTCGGGTTCCAAAAAGGTCGCCTACAAAATGTTATCCTCATACTTGAAAATGTTAACCCCAGAAAATGGACGAATGGATGGATGGACTGTTAGACGGGCGGATATGTATCAATTGACTGGGATGTTCGTACTGCTCATCTTTTCTTCATGTTACAAATTATGTAAAAAAAATTATAAATGGGATGTGAAATCATGTAATTAATATGGGTTTAAAATAAGTAGACATTTACTTAAATACCTCTATATGATTGTTGCGATTATAATGCAGGTTCAGAACACGATAAAGCTCACTATCTCCGCCTACATGAAGCTCGTCCCCATTCTTTACTCCTTCTGTTACGGCCTGTCGAGCGTATTTCTCCATTTGGATGTAGTAAAATTCTCTATAATATAAATGAGTAAATTTACAATTTTAGAAAACTAGATTGAAACACACATAAATATTGTACACAATAATATAAATAAATAAATTTATAAAATATGAAACTATGGATAATTCTTCTTATCATTATATTACTATGCAAACTAAAGTTTTCGTATGTCATATTCTGAATTAGCTTTGAAGTTCTTAATTATCAAAAATACACAATTATGAATATAAGTATATCGTACATCCTTATCCTTATCCTGGCTATCTGCTTTCATATGATGGAATAAAAAACTTATTTACATTTTTTTCTCTTATGACAAAAAGTCGGGACAATGCTTACTGAAACTTCGTCCCTCAAAATAGCCTTTAGTACACATCTTTTAAAGATTGACCCGTATTCCCGAAGCACCCTGTATACCTAGCGGATCTGCATGTCAACATATAGCACACAGGTGAGGAAGACAAAAAAAAGTTTTTGCAATGCAAAAGATACATACGTAAGCGTAGAAAATGTTTTCGTATTCGACGAAATGGAATAAGTAGTTTCCCATTTCGATCTCATCAGCCAATTGTTGCCATACGGATGGCCCAAACAAAAGATCCTCAAAGTTGTAAAGTACTTGACTTTATAAAAAGCTGTTTGCTATTGATATACCCGTTAAAATAACTAAATTATCTTTATCTGTCTTTAAAAGATTTGGTAGTTATTTAGAAAAGAGTTCTTCCCACCGGTTTTGATGAAATACTAGTGGTAGAGGGTATTTTGTGGATATTTCAATACAGTTTTCTCGTCATTAGTTTCTAAAATATAGTGAACAACTTACTTACTTACTTAGATGGCGCTACAGTCCGGGGTGGACCTGGCCCTCAACCAACAAACCTCTCCAGCCAGCACGGTTACGAGCCAGCTGCCTCCAGTTGCGCACGCCAAGTTGGTTGAGGTCCCCCTCCACTTGTTTGCGCCACCTACCGCGAGGTCGTCCTCTACTGCGCCGTCCGTCCGGGTTGGATTCGAAGACTTTCTTAGCGGGAAGGTTGGGCTCCATCCGCTCTAAATGACCCAGCCATCTTAGTCGCTGTATGTGAACTCTTCTGGCTAAGTCGATGTCCTTATACAGGCCGTATAGTTCGGCATTGTACCTTCTCCTCCACTCACCGTCTATGCAGACGGGACCAAAGATCGCTCGAAGAACTTTTCTCTCGAAATAACCAAGGGCATCCTCATCCGGTTTTTTCAAAGCCCATGCCTCTGCGCCATATAGCAGGACTGGGATGATTAATGTCTTATAAAGAGTTACCTTAGTAGTTCGAGATAGGGCTTTGCTACTCAATTGCCGTTTTAGCCCATAGAAACAACGATTGGCAAGAGTAATTCTCCGTGTGATCTCTCCACTCATGTCATTTGCGGAGCTGACTATAGAGCCTAGGTAGACAAAATCCTTTACTACCTCAAAATTGTATCTGTCTATTGTGGCGTTCTGCCCAAGACGCCGATGTTGGGTGTCCTTTTTTGTAGACAGCATATATTTTGTTTTGCTTTCATTGACCGCTAGACCCATCTTTGCTGCCTCGATCTCAATACTCGTAAATGCCCCATTGACGGCCCGCTGAGTTCTTCCGATTATGTCAATGTCATCGGCATAAGCGAGTAGTTGTACAGACTTGAAGAAGATTGTACCTCCGGGGTTGGCTTGTGGGTTTCGTATAGTGTATAGTGAACAAACACATTAGTAAAAAAAAAATGAAAACTGCGAAGGGTTATTTCTAACTGGTTATGCTTTTGTTGTTTCATAGTTTCTGGGCGTAGGGACTTTATATTCCAAATAAGCTATTGTCGGAATGTCGTTCGCAAGCTCTAATGTCAATGTAGCATAATCTTTTGCGAACCCTATACACTTACATACAATATTTGACAGAACAAAATATACTCGCATTGTTTTACATTTCTTTCTTCTTTGCAAACAAATAAAAAGGTATAAACATCGCTTAAAACAAATATTCTTTGTAAGACATTATTAGGTTATTTTAATTTTAAAATCCTTTATAAAAACGAAGTCAATAATATATGAATACCTTCGTATAATAAGGCATTATCAAAATTTAAGTTGCTTAACAATTTCAAGTATAGGTATATATTATACATTTATATTTAAAAATTGTAAATGCCTTCTATAGCATATATTTTGCTGGATAACGTTGCTTTCAAGGATTGTATGGCACGGGCAGGGCATAAATTCAATTGTATTCTTAACAGTAACAGAAGTAAACTACAATACAAAAAAATATATTAACAATTGTGTCTGAGTAGAAAGTTCAATTAATAATATGTGTGTATGAAATAGTGGCTATGTTGGATATATTGGAATAGTGGTTCATATAATGAAGTAGCCAATGTAAATTGTAATGAGAGCAGATATGCATCTGGGAAGTTTATATAAACTGGGGTTTACATAACCGAGACCGTACTGTATTTTTTTTATAATTTGCGCGCACTCAAGAGGTTATGAATACCGTTAAAATGTTTACACACAGGGCGGGCGTTGGAAATGGTAGAGAGAGAGAGAGAGAGGAAGAAAGAAAGATTGTGGTTTTGAAACTGAGATGTTATGTTTCAGGAAAACTACATATTATATTTGAACAAAAATGATATACCCGTATCCTGAGGAGAAGAAGGCTGAAGCTAACAATTAGTTATTAGAGGTACAGACAGATGGAATTAGCAGACCCATTCTTTTGAGTTTATCTATAATAGTAATATGTACCCAGATTGATCATCACTAAGAATAATTCTTATTCTATAAGTATATGTGCAAGTAAAATTGTAAAGTTCTTCACGCTTCATCATCTTATCCGTTATGACAAGAGATATCGCTCGTAAAATAATCGCGCTAATTTCAACATTCCCAAAGCGCAATTTTTCCACTTAGTTGACATAATACTAAATGGAAAAAAAATCATTATGAATTTGCCACCATCTGGAAGCGGAGAATGGCGTCTAGCAAGAATGACTTCCGCGCCCATAATCGTTGTTCACCATGCTGCGAAAATATTGAAGGATGGTTCAACATAGTATCTCCTTTTTTAACAAAGCAAAATATCTCAGATCCCATAAGGTTTACCCAGAGCCATATTCTTGGATTTCTTCGTCACGACTCTGATCATTACACTTTATTCGAAAATATGGGTGTGTGTACTATATGGAAATGGAAATGCACATATAGATATGAACATATGTATATTGAAAGCATCTCGTATATCCTTGATATGACTAATTCAGAGCAATACAACATGTGAATTGTGCAATGCGACAAGTAAATTGTGCACAGATTTAGACAAACTTGAAGCGATGCAAACAAAGCAAGAATAGACTTTTTATCATTATTACGCAAATCCGAGAAAAAAGGTATAAACACCAACACCAATTCCCTGTGCGAGAACAGCTTTTAATGCATCGAGCAATTTTTTAAGATTAATCTGCAACGGTCTATGGTGTACGCCAGTTCTTGTGATTGGAAACAGAAGTTTTGCCGCGAGGGCTTTTCACCATTCCATTTCCATTACGAATATATACTGCTTTTGTGATTCAGAGGTACGTAAGATTGGGGTAAGTAATATAAAATTCCTAAACATGATTTCAATATTATCCGATATTAAATGCGTCTACATGCATATGTGTACTTAAGAGAATGAAACAAAATTTGCGACAGCTACTAACTTAATACCTATGTTCTTTGTAGAATAAATTTATAGCTTTACCATTAATTGAAAAATAATCACATAATTTACATATAAAATTCACAATAAAAAGACATTTTTATTGTCGATTCATAGTAAAAGTAGGCAATATATGTATATCTTATCCTTAACAAAAGGGGTTTAATGTGGAGAGCACTTGATTGAGAAAAAAAAGAAACCAAGCAAACATTATACTTAGTCTGCAATTAATCTTTCTTTTGATGAGAGCTTAGTGTGGTATAAGTGTGTTAATTAGAAATCTATGTATCATGACAAAACAAACAAAATCGTTGTCGTGAGCTTTTTTTTTTTAGTTTTCCAGCATAATTAGTATGCTCTATGTTTGTCAGTAATATCTACTGCACAAATATTGTACCAGAATGAAATGTATGTAGACAGTTCCCTCCTAAGCCATATAAGGTTATTAAAAATTCTGAGAGCTTGAAAGAAATGTTGAAGGAAGCTATCAAGAGATGTGCGGTAACAATGAATGAGAGTAGTTTACATACTCGTAGGTCGCACTACTGTTATTTAAAAGATAAATATAATAAGGAAAGCAAACGTAATCTTTTTCTCTTCAAGAATTTGAATAATATAGGAGTATATCAACGTAAATTAGCATTTAATCCTAAGCAGAGGTTATTGTCTCTAAGACAAGGTATATGAAGCATAGATTCCTCGCAAATGCTTTTATAAGCTAAAGGCATTTCGCCGATAAGGGTTTAAGGTAATGAAAAGAAGATGGAGTTAGTTTATTTATATTTGATATGACAACTCCATTTACATCATATTTTTGTTTTCATAAAAAGATGTTGTGCTTGCATTTAATCATTCTTTTGAGACTGAGAAAAGGTAATCATATTATTATTATTATTATTAAATGTGCTTTATTTCAAACTAAGATTAAAATATAAAATACATTATTTGAAAAGTGAATTCAAAAGGTGAGCATATAGCCAAATCTGTCGTCAAAGTTCTTTTAAATATATCAATAATAGTCCAATACGTATATCGGCCTAAGTAAAAGAAAACCGTACACATTTTTAACAAAAATTACGATTGTACGCTATAGCAATTTCAGGAAAGCACCTTAATACTCTAAAAGAACTGCTACAAACCGCTTTAAACAAGTTAACCAGATGGGCGGTTGGACGTGGGTTAGGCGTAAACCCACATAAAACTGGACTGGTACTCTTCTCAAGGAAATATAAAATTCCGTTCATCGATCTTCCCTCTCTTAATGGTATCAGCTTAACTTTCTCTGATAAAGCAAAATATTTGGGTCTTATCTTGGATAGGGAACTAAGCTGGAAACCTAGCATTCAAGAAGAGTCAAGAAAGCTACAGTAGCACTTTTCTCTTGCAAAAAAGCTATTGTAAATCAATGGGGTTTACAGCCTCGAATAACTTACTGGCATCTCGGTCATTAGACCGATACTCACATACGGGGTGATTGTTTGGTGGACAGCCTTAGAAAAAGCTATAAATCGCGACTACCTAAGCAAGGTCCAGTGTACTGCTTGTCTGTGCATAAGAGCACTACGTACAACTCCATCTGCGGCACTGGACATTATGTTTCATCTGTTACCCCTTGATATATTTAGCAAGCAAATGACAGCGAATGCAGCCGTTTGCCTTGAAGCTACCCAACAGTGGCCAAGGAAAGAATTTGGTCACGCCTCCATTCTGAATAAATTCAGAATCTTTCCCGAAAACACGGACTATCCCACGTCTAAATTTTGACAAGAACTTCCTTGTCACCATCCCTTCCAGATCATTCTGGAATGAAGACGCTTTTTAAGAAGGTGAGTCGATCCACTTCTATACTGACGGCTCAAAAACGAAAGACAGAGTTGGCGGAGGTGTTTTCTCTGACAGGCTTAATCTTAAGTTCTCCTTCCGTCTACCAAATCATTGTAGCATGTTCCAGGCGGAAATAATGGCGATTAAGGCGGTCTTATCTTGGCTAAAGAAAATCGTGATATTCGGCAAGGACATCCGCATCTTTTCAGATAGCCAAGCTGCGATCAAATCATTGGAATCGATCTCTATAAATTCAGTAGTAGCTCTAGACTGCTATTCGTCTCTTAAGGAGATGTCGGAGCAGTTTAATATTCACCTCTGTTGGGTGCCGGGGCATAGGGATATGTAGCGGTTTGAAACATAGATGGCAGGAAAAAACATAAAACAGATAAACTAGATAACCGGAAGAAAGAAATGGTAGAAACATGTAAAATAAATTATGTAATTCTCAGATAAAAATATAGGGGGCGAACAAATTACAAAAATATCCATAAAATAAAATGAATGTAACATTTCGCTGTTAGATTAAGAAAAGAAGTCATGGCGGACAGACGTCAATAGACAAATAGAAAAGTGTACTTAGTAATTGATTTGCGTAATAAAAGTAAGAATTAAGCTTTGTTAAAAGTAGTTTTTTATTCTGTAAGTTTGGAGCAACAAATTCTTAACAAGTGAATCGTATGTGAGTGGTCTCACTAAAGGAGATACCCCCACATGCGATATTGGTGACCCCGCACGCAGACCAAGCGACCGCAAACCACGCGGCGTCACGTCAGCCGCAATTATAACATCATCGGCGATAGATATTCCGGGGAACTGTAAGGCTGACGAAATCGCCAGAATAGGAACAACTGTACCCATCCTTCCAGACAAGGGTAATCTAGGTATACCAATCGCTACTTGGAAATTTAAATTCAAGCTAGATGCAATCGAAAGAACAAATCTTAGGTGGACAAGTAGGACAATATGTCTAGCAACTAAGCAGATTTGGCCCAAGTTGGATCTGAAACGCTCTAAGAAATTGATCTGCCTCAATCGATTGCATATTGGCTCTATTATAGGCGTAATTGCGGGACACTGTCTAAAAGGCAAGCATGTAACCAGGCTCGGCGTATATTTAAATGATTTTTGCAGAAGCTGCACGGACGAAGAAGAAGAAACCATTCCCCACCTTCTTTGTGCAAGTCCAGCTCTCTCCCTTAGACAGAGTTCTCTATGAGCTTTCTATTTTAACGATTCAGGCGATCTGATAGATTTAGACATCAGGAGCCTCGTTCGCTTCATCAGAAGCTCTAATTGGTTCTAACGATTAGGCTGGGATTACATGATCCTTCGGGATACCACAACGGACCTTTCTTGGTCTATGTGTGTTGGCGTAAGCTGGCAGCCACTTCAACCTAACCTAACCTAACCTACGATTGCATGCTCTTGTATTGTAAAATAAATTTAAATATAAGTAAAACTGCTTAAATGTCGTATTTTTGAAAATTCACTTACAAACTAAAAATAAATATTAAATTTTTCCTAAACTTAAAATACCGTGTCGCGTATTATTATACTTAAGTCTTCATTTTGAACTAAGTCGAAGAAATAGCTATTATTCGAATTTTAAGAAGTCAAAAACCTGGTATGCCATCTGATTGTACAATATATGCCTAAGCTAGATCAAATGCAAAAGTTAGGCTTTTCGAATTATAGGAGCAATGTGCAATTTTGTAAAAAAAAAAATCAAAGTTACAAAATGCTTGCCTTTAGCAGTACTGATAGTGTTAAAAAAAAATTAACTCTCCATCCTTCTCGATCCTCCGCCACAGTCTCCAAAGTATTAGGAGAAAGTCCCCTTACAAACGATCAAAATAATAAGCCAATAAAAAGGATGTGTGTACTAGTTTTTCTTTAGCTGTCATATTTTCACAATTATACCCCTTAGAGGTAATGACACCTATAACTCCGGTTGCCTTACTTCCGTAAGAGCGCGGCGACTCAGTTAGCAGATTTTTCATTTTTTTTGTCTTCATCCAAGGAATTGATTCTCATCCGCTTTAAGTTAACGCCAGCATATTAAGTATCAAAACCCATTTTTTAAGTACACCATTTTTGCACTTGTACTACTTGTCCTGATATGTAGATATGCACATATATATTTTATGAGTTCTAACTTCATAATTTCTATGTTTTAAGTTTTGTGTGAGAATGAATATATCCTTCGCGATAGGGCATACAAATCATTCAAACATTCTTTCGATGAAATATACTCTACACCACGGGAGTATAATTTTTCCTTACATATCCGTATGTACGAGTACATGTGTATCTTTATATGGATACTTTCTTCACTTCATGATCATTATGAAATTTTTGTATTCTTCACACATATTTTCTATTATACAATACTATTAGAGCTTGTGAAGTTGCCCTTCTGAAAGTGGGCATTTTAACACTAAACTGAGTACTCAATTCATTTAAGTGAAGTGTGGAAAAAAGTGCCACAAAAAAGCTTCTGCTTCTGTTTCTACTCATAGTTATGATGTAGGGTACTAAATTATATAGCAAGCAAACAACAACAAACGATATTTGCATTAAAACTGTAGCAAAGCAAAATGACGTTGTACACAGGCTGAAGAAAAGGAAAAGTACTTTATAAAAAGAAAACATTATTTCTAAGAAGGATATGGAACGTGTATAATTCGAAGGAGGGCTGGAGTAGTGAAAAACTGAAGCAGGCCACTGCCGGCTTCATCATCATCGTCATCCCTTGACAATGATGACACTTTATGCTGGTGTTAAGACGAAGAAGAGGTTATGGAGTATATATTCAAGTTCCCTCAACTGTTCAACGTTTTAACAGAGATTGCTATTTTATTCGTGAGTGTTGACGACAGAGAAAACTTAAGTGTTGCTATTTTATACAGGATAATATTTGTTAATTAAGAATATAGGCAAGCAAATTACTCACAAATTGCTGCTGTGAAGTAGGAGATGTACACTTCCTTTTGTGTTTTATAAGTGTTTGTAATCTTTTTATGCTACCCTGTAATGGGACAATTAAGAACTATGCCCACTTGTTATTCTGCTATGGACTTGAATTTTTCACACACAGTTGATACTTAATTCGTTAAGTATGTAGAACACATATTCAGATGAATACCTACTTATATCTTATGCAACACTGGAACAAGGAATAAAGGAACATAATAAGATGCAATAGAAAGCTCTAGCTGAATATACATACGTATATTTTACTCATCAAGTGCACTTGTTTTTCCCATTTCTTTTTCAAAGTACTGCCCTTTTATGTATATGTATTGCATGAAATAAATTCTTAGATTGCCTACTCCAAAAACTTATACAAGTAGGTATGTTCTGCGTATGTTATATCAATATTTACTTTGAAACCGCATCGAATGAATGGGGAAAAGGAGTCGCGGTATTCAGCATAAACTTCAAGTGTCGTATTCAGTGTACTTTTACCACTTAATAATGGGGATCACCAAATTGAAGAAGCGATGCACTTTTCAACGTGCACAACATAGGCATCTGAATATACTTTTCTGAAGGAATATAAAAATCGATCGTTAACAAATTGCTGAACTGTTGCTTAAAACCATAGATGAGTATTCTTGTAATCTTTTCAGGTTTCGAATACGCTAAAGTGATTCTCACTGCTGCCATAAAACATTGATTGCCATTAATTTGCATTCACGTACATCTTTTATAAATATTTTTCACTTAAAAGAATGTTTTATACCTCCTTAAAGTACTTATGCAAACTCATGGACTGAAGAACCACTGCGACAGTCAAACGACATCGTCATGAATCCTTTTACCATACATACGTGAACACTCTTCTGCAGAGGATATTATGCTGCATAGAAAGGTGTATAAGTGCATTATTTAATTGAAAACAAAAAAATAAAATAGGAAATAAAACATATTAATTAATAAGATCTAATAAGATAATTATAACAGCGCTTAAAACGATGTGACGTGTACTGAATGTCACGTGTTGGGGCACGAGGTTAAAAGCATAAAAACCACAACGATTATTTGTTATTGCAACACAAAGCGGAATGAAAAGTAGGAAGCCTAGGCGTATGTATGTAGCAATTTTAAAATGGTTTTAATGCAATTCCCTGCAACTTGGTGGTTGGTTGGCATTTGTTTTTTACGTCCTTAAAATTTATACAGCTTCTGTTTTCCTTCTACAGATTTATGAAACATAATAGAGACTCTATGTATGAAGGATCGTGGAGATGCAGGAATCCTTTTTTGCCATTCCCTTCCTTTGTGAGCACCCTGGAGCATTCAACGCGGTCGAGTCATTGAGCACTAAAAAAAAGTTCACACCTTACAATAAACTAATTACAAATAGCTGTCAGTAATGTCACTTGACTCCACTTTTATAAAATCACTTATGTCTATATGCTCACGAGGAAAAGGGGGATTACTTTTGTTGTTTTTAAATTGTTCTATTTTGTTTATTGTAGGCTCATATACTATTGTCTGCCGATACAGGATTTTTTAAAAGGTAATTATACATAGAAATAAGGTTTTATAATATGTATTTGTAATTAAAATATATATTTGTGTGCATGGAAAAAAACCCACGCATGTCGAAATGAATACTCAAATTTGATGTCAGTCTTCCTTGGTTCAGCCAATAATTATCGTATTCTGAATTTTATCAATAATAATAATTAATAATTGGCAAAGCTTTATGTACGAGTATACACATTCTTCTTCTTCCTAATTCGGTGAGGGAGGGATCATAACCCTCCCACTTCACTGCATTTCTACTGATCCGCCTATGGCGTTCGCCCGTTTGGCCTCAGAAAATATCGTCAGGCCTCCCGATTTGGGATCACATTACTGAGGCAATCAAATGCTGGTGTCGTTGCATTTGTGTGATCCAGGCGTTTATAAGCCTACATTCTTTCTTTCACGATGTCTTTTGAACGTTCATTGATATTGCCCAAATGATCTCTTCCTTGAACGTGGCAATACCAGCTGAGTCGGTCGCACTCTATTTTTCATGAGATGGTTTTTTTAACGTGAAAGGTTCCACGGGTCTTCGAACTTCTTATTCGATCAAACTTTGTCACTCCTGCTGTCATGCGAAGCATCTTCATCTCAACTGCCGTTAACTACTTCTCATTCTTTTTGTACAATGTCCAACATTGTGAACCGTTGGCACAATTGCGGTGTAGAGCCTTCCCTTCAACTTTGTGGGCATTTTTCGGTCACACAAGATAGCAGAGTTTTCCCGCCACTTCATCTAGCCTATACTTGATGATGATGAAACACAGGCTTCTGCGCTATTGATCATAGATTCTAGACATTTGAACTTTTCGCGCTTTACTTACATACTCGTATATACATACGTTAATAACATAATTAAAAATATGAAATTGACCTTAACTTTTTTCAAATGCATAATATTTGCTTGTATACGCGTATGCATCTAGCGACAAGTAGGGCTTTTGAAATCGCTATGAGTAACAGCGGCTATGCCGAATATACCATATTTAATCGCTGTGTCAACTACTTGAACTTGACATACCGGTCACAGTTCCGAATTCTTAAGCGTAGAATGGATTTATTAATTTTTTTTATCAGTAAGAACAAGCCAACCACACAAGTAAATCCAGCGATATCTCAGTTTATAAAGCTCTAGATTGTAAGACATAGCAGCTGGAACAGGCAAGCAGAAAAGTTTGGCGGAAGCAATAGAGGTTCTGTGAAATATTAATGCACTGGTAGATTTCATATTTGAAATTTTTCAGATTAATTTCTACTTTCTCGATATATCTACGAAAGAAAATATTACTATTGTACATACAAACTGCTTGCATGTATCCGATAATTTCTATGAGTTGAATATTTCTCCAATCTCTAAAATTCTATATTAACTTTACAGGTCAAATCATATGTTCGTTTCAGATTCGTGTCTGATTCCTCGGCGATCAGATCAGAGTTATCAGTGCCGATACGTCAGTGTAAATACTAATAAGTGGTTATCCGTGAGCAAATAAATTGGCTGCGTTCTCAAAGATTGAAATTGATGTTTCTGCACTTAGTGACAAAAGTCTACATACACAGCAATAAACAAATGGGTTTCTTCATGTTTCGCGCAAACAGTGCCTCATAAATACAACTATCCAACAATTTTTTACTACTTCATTAACAAAAAAAAATAAAAAATTTAAAATTTTTGCGATTTATTATTTGAACCGTTTGTTTTTAAATACGCTAAAAAGTTAAAAAAAAAAAGTATTTTTAAATTTAGACACATTCGTTAAAAAGTCTATAAAAGTCTATTAGTGGATTAGCTTTCATGTATGTATCTTCAGGTCGCGATGTACATAGATACGTGTATATACATATTTTCGAAAAAAATGTCTTACATTTTTAAAGAAGTTTGAAACTAGCCAAAAATATTGTTGTAATATTGATAATTTTAGTGCTTAACATGTAAATAAAGGTCTCAGGTATGAAGTTTGAATTAAATCCATCTAACCGTTTAGGCTGCAGACCCTAGTATAGTACATACGAACATGCAGACTGATCAGATTGGCAGACCTATTTTTAGAGTTAATTGTAATCAGTTTTGTTAAAATTCCGAGATTGTTTTTTTCACGATTACTATATCTATCCTACAGGTACTCCTATAGGTGCATACAGAAATTGTCATTTGCTAATTCTTTCTGTTGTAAACGTATTTTTTCCTAAAATTGTATGCTCTGCTCTAAGATTATATCATATAACTTATTATTATCTTTATTTCAATAGCGATTTTCTTTATCTTCCGCATTTTTCTTCCTTCGAATTGTAGGTTCTTGGCTATCATCTTCGGGTTTTCTGAACATACCATACTTGTATTTCTAATAATGCTCTGCACTATTACGTGACTCATACTAAAAGGAGCTCCAATTTGTTCTTAAAGATACTGTTTTTATGCTATGCTGCGATGCGAGGCGAACCCCACATGCGGATCAGTAGAAATGCGGTGAAGTGGGAGGGTTGTGATCCCTTGTTTTCGGATCATAGCCTCGCTGATAAAAGGAAGAAGAAGAAGAAGATGCTATGCTGCGATGCTGCTTCCTCCTGATGAGTTGGAGTCAATGGCGGAGGATAGAGAAGGATGGAGGGTCCACCTGAGCATCCTACCCCCGCGACCCTCATGAAGGATTAGCGGGCCATTGAAAATGTATGTATGTATGCTATGTTGCGTGATTCTTCTTTTTCTGTCCAAACTTAATTTTTCTTAAACGACTGAATATTTTTCATTAAGGGTATACTTCTGCCTCTTTAGATAGCCGTGTATTTACACATTCATTTGTAGTGTATATGGTATACGAATACACTAGTTGTTGTTTTTTTTTTTTTCGTTAAGGCATTTCCTCGTACTACTCGTACAATTGAACTGTACCGTAAAGGAGAAAAGACAAAAGTACGATGCCTGCTAGAGCAACCGAATTTTTATTTTTCTTTATTACAGTCCTTGACTATCTGCTTGTGGGCGCCGTGGCGTAAGTGGTTAGTGTGTCGGATCACTACGCATGAGGTTCCAACCTCGAATCCCAGAAAATACCAAAAAGTTTTTTCACGGTCCCACCTCTCGCGAGCGCCTGACAAACATCCGAGAGTATTGTTGTCACGAAAAAGCTTCTCAAATCGCCGTTCGGATTCGGCATTAAACTGTAGGTCCCTTCCATTCGTGTGAAAAAATATAACGCACGCAACATGAGTGGTTGCGAGAAGCGAGGCCCTGGCACTTTAAAGAGCTGTTGCGCCAAATATTTATTTATTTATTTTACTATCTGCTTGAAGGTAAAGTCACGGGCCCCAAGGTACACAATCATTCTTTGCTGACGATGGAGCCATCATAAGTGAGGATCCTACATCCCCGCAACGATCAATTGATGTATATGTAGACGTTTTGGAGGGAAATTAGTATAGCATTAGTTCAAAAAAGACAGAGTATTTGTGCTGCCCGTTCTCTGATACACTCAGGCCTATTCCAGGCATTTAATTAAATGAAAAGTTCAAATAGCTGGGATCTGTGATCAATAGCAAAGCAACCTGTGATGATGACAGCAATCATCGCGTAAGCGTAGGTTAGATGAAGTGGCTAGAAAACTCCGCTATCTTCTGTGACCGAAAAATGCCCCCTAAGTTGAAAGGAAGGCTCTCCACCGCAATTGCGCACCCAGCGCTCACGTACGGTTCACAATGTTGCGCGACCGACTCAAATGGTATTGCCACTTTTAAAGAAGAGATCTTTGAACCCTGTTAAAAAGCCAATATCAATGAACGTTTAAAAGACATCGCGAAAGACAGGGCTATAAACGCCTGGATCACACAAATGCAACGACACCATCATTTGATTTGCCTCAGTAACGAAGTGATCCAAAATCCGGAGGCCCGACGATATTTTCTGAGATTCTGAGGTTTTTCACTAATAAATTCATTAAGGTTTTGCAGTGTGTAGACTTTTTACCGTGCGTTTATTAAGATAAATGTATTAATTTTCTTCTTGAAAATAAAGTTAGGCCTCATTTTTTGTCTTTCAGTAATTTAATTTTTTCCAGTTTTCTTTGTTAGCGATGCAATTATTCGTACATAGTCGAAAGTTAGTTTCACTGACTTCATCTAATAAAATTAGTTGTTTTCATTTAAGGAATAGTTTCACGATGTTTAGAATAAGGCAATAAGTATATTTGCACATACATATATACCTATACCATACAAATAGCTAGGTCTAGATCTAAGTTTATCAATACGTTTTTGAAATTAGACTTATTTTTTAATTCAAACAAGCAGTTGTATTTTTTGATTTACTCGTATAATATATGAATTTATAGTCTTATTCCATCGTATAGATTACTTATAATTGTTTAAGTTATTTACATAAAAACAAAATTGTGATTAACATAACACATGTCAGAATAATTCACTATTTTCAAGCGCGTGCAATTCGCCAATCTTCCACTCAATAAACGTTTTCCCGCCCAATTCAAGAAGTCAAAGACATCTAAGACCGGTATATCTGTGCAAAAGGGTGTTGTAAAAAAAACACCATAGTGGCAAGAAACCAATTTCTTGAATGAATCCTACTACTGCAGGAGGGTAATAACCCCTATTTCTTTACGTGTTTCTTCTACGTGGATAAGAAAACAGGAAAAAAAATGCGAGGGGAAAGGATGGCTTAATGTTTTGGTGTTGAATTGTATTCTGTGGGAACGTACTTTCTGACAAAGGTGAATTTTTCTCACAATAAGGACTTCTGGAAGCAGTAACATCCTTTCTTTCTTTTTAAAGTCGTTTTATATTTGCTTTGTCGTCGGTTTTACTTTGGGTTTAATTTTTACAAAGGTGAGTAAGAAGAAACATCTGCCTGCTCGCAATCTTAAGAAAATTTTCTTGAGGGTGATTGTTTCGTGAATTATGGACATGTGCTGTGTACCCTCGTGGATATAACTACACTCCATACAGCTGAATAGTATGTGTTTTGTGTAGTTTGCAACTGCCGTTTCGTTGTCAAAATTGTAATTGTGTGGAAAGAAGTTTTGAAAGAAAAAAAATCTGCGTTTAATAAGAAGAACAATTTTTTTTCTAAATGTTCTTTTAACTTGCGTTTATGAATTTAGCACAGAATTTACAATTCCTTAAATTCTTTCGGTTGTTCCAAAGTTTATACTTTTATATTTATTTTATACAGCTACAAGCATATCTTTCCTTTATTCTTTCATTGAAAACAGATATTGAATTCACTAATACTATTGGTACTCCTTTGAAAACTTAGATGATGTTGCATAGAAAATAGAAATAGATAAGCGGTTATTTACTTACATATACTGGTCTATATACTTATGTCAATAAGGAAAGTGGTACATATAAGTATATCAAAAACTTACCAAGAATGTACAAAACTTCGTATAAACTAAATTTCAGAAATCGGTTTTAAATATAAGGTGCTTTTTAAAGGGCGATAGATCTTTAAATTAAAAAAAATAATGGACAAAATTAACTTATAATCAAACATATTTTGTTAGTCGAAAGATAAATTTATTGCATTAATATTTGAAAATGATTTCGGGCCTATAGTCACCGCGGCTGTTATTGACGAAGAGCGTTCTCTCCGATTAATTTTTGGTTAATTTTTCGAGCAATGGTAACCGTACGTCTCTTATTCATTTGTCGAAGTAGTCAAGTTGTCGGCAAATTGTGATTCCAATAATTTCGATGGTTTCGGACGTCGTATACACACACACACATTTGGCGTAAACAGCAGTCCATGGAGGCCTAGACCCTAGCTTCTCGCAACCACTCGTGTTGTGTGCGTTATATTTTTCGCACAAATGGAAGGGACCTACGGCTTTGTCCCGTATCCGAAGGACAATTCTTAGTTTGTTTTTTTCAGAATCATTGTCATGACATCCTACTCTCGGATGTTTATCAGACGTTCGCGAGAGGTGGGACCGTGGAAAAACGCTTGGAGTTTTCTGGGACTTAAGCAATGAACCTCACGCCCAGTGATCCGACACACTAACGACTGCGCCACGGCGCTCACGTATGATATGTGTTAAAACCACATCTCGTCCATATTTTAAAAGAAATATTCACTGATCATGGTCTGGTAACGATTTTCATTGACCATAACGCAAGCTCTGGCCTCATTTTAAAGAAATAAGTTCCGATGATGCTACCAACGTAGAAACCGTACTAGGCGGTGCAATTTTCTGTATGCAATGGGGTCTTCCTCAGATGGAGGACAATATGCTCTATAAAAAAAACTCGTCTATAAGTTTCGCAAATCGATGAGAGATTTTCAAACTAAATTTGGATAATTTGGTGTTTCTATTCAGGATGATTTACCAGACTACATAAATGTCAAAAATATAGGGCAGAATGACAACTTGGTTTGATAGTTATCACAATTGTAGGTTCTACAAATGCAAAAAAATAAAAAATTGGAAATAAGAACACTGAAAACACAAAATTTGGAAAATTTTTAATTAAATTCAGCATTCTTAAAATCAGTGTTGTTTATTAGTTTTTCAAATATCTTTTGTAATACCAATAGAAATTATTGGTCCATTGCACATACACTGTTTTAGATATGCAATGAAATGTGATGAACATATACACACAAGTCTTCTTGAACACGAAAATAGATAAAAAAAAATTAACGATTTGCGTAGATCTTCAACCTATTCCACGTATTTCGGGAGATCATGGAAAACCCATGATATCCCATAAGACTTTTGCATAATATGTAATTAGACATTTTACAGAAATGTATTCGAAAACTTAAAAAAAAGAATAAAATATGAAAAATCTCGAAATGTTTTTTTTTCCAGATTTCGTCTGTCAAGATTTTATACTATTTAAGATTTGCATTCGAGATAAAAAAATTATTGACAGTACTTTGTCGAGATAATGTGATGATCCCAAAAAAATTACCCCGGCTGAAGTGGAGTGGCTTATGTTAATAGATCAGTCAAATATGCAAAGATAGTACATATTTTTACTTATATATATATACTCATTTATAAAAGTAACTGCCCGAACACAATGATGAAGCTGAAGCTGAAGTACGTCGCGCTGTCAAAGTTAAATACACAGACATCCAATACTGCGAACAAAATGTGAAGCTGAAGCTTGCCGCTGAAGTAGAAGTGGATTTATCGCGCTTTTTTGACATTTCCATACAAAAAAAAAAGAAGATATGACACATCAGTAAACAGAAAAATGAATCGATCTAGTAAAAAGGAACAATATTCTATGCGATTGTGAAAAAAAACTTCGAAGCATTTCGATTACCAACAACAAACACCTGTGCAGCGCTTCACCATTGTGTTCGTACTCAGCTATATCAGTGCTATACCAGTGCTATATCCGATTTTTTTGACGGTGCTTCGCGCTACAGATTCAGCTTCACCATTGTGTTCGGGCAGTAATATTTAAAAAGGCTTTAATCATTTACCACTGAAATGAGAGAATGATGGCCGCCAATTGAAGAATTTTCAGGTAATTTTTAGTTACCAGTATAAAAGTAAAAAATAAAAATAAGGAGGACGACTGAGCAATACACGACTTTTATGCATTTCAAATTCAGGCAAAATCGTTAATTGTATATGCATACTTACATATATTCGTAGTTTTTTTCAAAAACAAAAAAAAAAATTGCCAATAGGCAACGAAGAAAGGTGGATTGAATTGGTAGTAACGTCAAGGCTGATCAAAACATCGTAATAATAATAAACTTTATAAATTTGATAATGTGAAATAAATAAAAATATAATATCGTTGAACTTGTTTTTTTTTAAACATTTATTAATAATCAGAGAATAAAATCTACGTTTGAGCACAGAGTTCATTAACTTATTTGAAAGTTTGTGTGGGTGGTATGGTGTAGGTAATGTGTTCGGTCACTGACGAGTACCAACCATGTCCATTTAAGCTTTTTAGTAATAATAAATTTAAATGGCAATGCCTTTGAGTAACAGCTCACTAGCTCAAAACAAATAATAAAAAGCACAACTGTATGTAAAAACCTGAGCAAGTTCTCACCGAATAGTTTGGACATCACATCACCTGAGTTTCAAACCATTAGACCAAAAGTAGTCCTTTCTTATCTTCTCTCTATTTCCCACTTACGTCGTCCAGTTGCATTAAGACAATTAAATCCCTTAGTAAATAGTAATAAAAAATAGATAATGATTGAAGTTGACTGATAAGGCCAACCTTCGCTCAGAAAAATGTGAAAACCCCCTAACTTGACTTGTTTTATTTCAAAATATATGTATGTGTATATTTTGAAACTATTTATGTTATGTTATACGGTATATAACTATATAACTTATACCCCAAGCTGGTAGCACTGTTGCACATTCTTTTTTTTGAAAACTGAACTACAGCTATGAATGAAATGCCGTCCGCCGGATGTTTGGACAATTTGATTATTATTTAGTTTTAAAATACAATAAACCACAGTTGCACATTAATACTCGTTTGAGCAAAAAACAAAAAACACGTTGAATACCCACAGATCCTCATTTATAAAGAATGTACAATACATGCATATGTATTTAGATACATCCAATAGAGTAAGTTTCATAATTTTTTTTTTTAATTTTATAAAAAAAAACATGTGTGGTAGTATAAACATGTGTAAGTGTGATCATATATGTTTCATCTCAGTTTTTGCTAAAGAATGAAATAACGGTACTCTGTCTGCGTAGCAATAGACTTACGAGCCTATTAAAAAGAAAACAAGGTAGTAATATTAAAATTGAGATGTGTCCATGGTAAGCTAGACTCCAATAGATTGAACTACATCCTTGCTTTCTACGAGGGAACTATAGCATTTCGTTGAATTATGACATTATATAAGAATCCTTTAAGGCTACTATTGTTGATTTGGTAGCAGTCTTTAAAACAACGCTAGATATAAGACGGCGCGTTCATCGTAGTTATGATATAAGATACAGAAAAATGTCTTTTATAATAATATAATATTAACAATAATCAGTAAAAACAAATACAAAAACTTACCGGAAATTCGAGAACCATTTAACCAATTGTGCTGTATTGTTCTTGTTGAACTTGATGTCTGGAAAATACATTTTCAGAACAGCCGAACTTGGATAACGCACCCAGAAAAACATCAGCTTCGCTTTCCTGAGGTGCATCGGTGTCAATGTCGACGAGTGCAATGGAGTTAAGGAATCTGATTTGCTATATTTGATGTGAGTATATAAAATTTTGATATTTTTTTAGGACAATTTAGTGTTTTTTTTTTTTTTTTATTCTTAAACTAAGTACATGGCGACAAACTATTGTTGTACACTACATATGGTCATTAAAATCAGCATTCTATTTTACACGTTACATACTTGGGTATACAATTAACCCTACGACTTTAATTAATTGATGAATGAATATTGAATACACTTGATGGGTTTCGTGTTTTGATTTTATATGCAAAGAAAGATAGGTCGTGCTACAATAAGGAATCTAGCATCGAAGATATCGCTGGGGGAAACTTGAGAATCTCAGAAAGACCAGCTAAGCTCTTTAGCTTTCTTTTTGCTTCTGCTGTGATTTGCAGTTCAAAGACTACCAGTGAAATTGACAATTTCGTTGTAAAGAATTAGTATCGCACAAAAGTAAGCTGATTAATTCAGGAATTAGTTACAGGATAGAAGTATCGATAGACAGAAGGCAAACAATTTATACATGTAAGAGTATGCATGTATTATACTACATACACATATGTTTATTCCGAAGCCCGAGGTGTATTACAGAAGGGTTGGCTAAGATATTGGGTGATAGAATACTATTCCAGAACAGCTGTTTGTCATATTTTCAGTAAATACATACCTATGTATGTAGACAGTGAAGCCCACGCTTACTTCCGTGTCTCGTAATAAACAATGTACTGCTTTTGAATATAAATGAAACTTGCTTTGCAATGCAAAGCTACAGGTTTTGCGCAGTCACGATTGAAGCATCTTAATCTGTACTTTTGAGACACATATCTACATATAAACAAAATCTAGAAAAAGTTATCGACTTATAAAACGGAAGCAAGTTAGTATGGTACCATCGCCTTGTACATAGTATAGAATTTCATAAATATATATGTATATGTTTATATATATATTTTTTTTTTTAGAAAACTTACATCATTTGTTGTTTCAAAAAGGATATGGTAGGTTGAATTCCGTCAAATTGCATTTCGGCTGAATTGCAATCTGAGTTCCGATCTTGGGCATCCATTGCAGCGCGCAAATGCGCACTGTAGTCAGGAGAGTTCCCATGATGAGCTGCGGCTAAAAGTGCAGGATGTAGCATAGTTGGTGGATGTGGCAGTGGCGGAGAATCCCTGGTATCCATGATTCCGCCAAGACCCGGTGGGCTCGATGACATTTTCATATGGTGCATTTGTGCCGCTGTGGGTGGTGCATGTGAACCTCCATGTGGCCCATGAGGGCCATGATGAGGATTAAAGAATGGACTATACGGTGAAAACACTTGGGATTCGTGTAGCGAAGGATTCGGAATTGCAACCGATGTTGGCAGGGAAACTGGCATCATTGGTGGTGGTGGCGGTGGCGGGTGATATTGATTCGAACGAGGTGACGGACTTTGTGAGGGCGTAGTACTTGCCGGCGCTGAACTGATATTGCTATTACTACTAACCGGCGTTTGAGTTAAGAATTTATTATGCTGCGCGCTGGAGTTTTGTCCATGATTTGATTCCAATGTTGAACTGGGAACATTCGATGGACCAATCACACCATCCTGTGCCAATATCCGACTTACAGTTCTTGGCGTGATTCGAGTGTCAGTTACCTTGTGACGTTTCTTTTTTGGTGTCACCACAAGACTCAGTGCTTCATTTTGTTCCATATTTTGGTCTCTTGGTTCGGGCATGCAAAAAGGGTTCATTTGATTTGTATGCGGCCCACCGCCACCTCCTCCTAGCGCACTCATAGAATTGTACAGCGCCGCTGCTGCCACGGGATTCATACCTTGAGGTGTCTTTGGTGCCTGAAAGATGGCCGCTGAGGGCAAAGGTCGTATATGAGGTGGTGGTATATTAAGAGAGTTATTACTACTACTATTATCAGTTTGATTTTGAGGTCCATTCATGCCGGTAGCATGATGCATCTGCATACCCATACCAGCTGGTGATGCGAATGCCATGTTGCTACCGTTCATTCGTGGTCCAGAAATAAGATTATTACAACTACTATTCCCATTCGTATTTGTTATATGATTTGTGAGCAATGAATTTGAAGAATTAGTACTGTTAGTAGAACTACTATTGCAAAGACTACTGTTTATGGACATTGTTTGATTGTTAGTTGAATTTAGAAGTAGACCATTACCTGATTGACTGGTGGTTACATTGCCCGCAGATGTGTTTACCATTGATGCAGGTGATGCAGCGGGAATTGAGTTCGATGACGATTGATCAGCCACTTTCGTTCGAGGTGATTTTCTATCAAGGATTTGCGAAGCCATCAGCAGATCTTTATTTAGTTGTTCGGCAGCTGCTGCAACCGATTGGGACTGCTTGTTGAAGAGTCGACGTTGGTGGACGAATCGTGTTACTATTGTGTCTACCAAAGCCGACAAGGACGATGTGATTTCGGATTTAAGAACATCCGCCAGACCCTCTAAATCGGAGCCAGACATTCGCACCATTGATGAAGAGTGCGATCGCAGCATGTTGAATTTCTCTGAAATCTCCGATTTTATAGACGAGTGAATAGATGGGATTGCATGCGATTGCGATCGTTGCGGCTGAGATGCAGATATGTGATTCGCTGATGATGCACTGGGATGAATTCCTAACTGTCGCGCGTCTAGTTGTTGTTGCTGTTGTTGTTGCTGGAGTTGCTGCTGTTGGTGTTGTTGTTGCTGTTGTTGGAGGTGATTCGCTTGTTGTTGCCGTTGTTGCTGCAATTGCTGTTGTTGCTGCTGCTGTTCCTTTTGTCTTTGCTGAGCTTCTTGTTGCTCCTGCTCAAACCGTCGTTGATTTTCCTGTTGGTGTTGTTGTTGCTGCTGTTGTTGTTGCTGTTGTTGGTGTTGTTGTTGTTGTTGTTGCTGCTGTTGTTGTTGCTGTTGCTGTTGCTGCTGTTGTTGTTGTTGTTGCTGCTGCTGCTGCTGCTGTTGTTGTCTTTCATGTTGTTCAGCGGCTTCCTTGGCCATACGAGCTTCTTGTTCTAGTAAAAACTGCTGACCCAGGTACATTGCTGCGGCATTGCTAATAGAAGGATGTGGCATATGCGGATTTGAGTGATCTCCAGGAACATGAGGTATGTGCTGCAGCAATGGATGTGGTTGATTAAAGTTTTGTTGCATATGCGGATGTCCGACTATTGGATTATGCAGTTTTGAGGTCATCATTTTACTCATCATCTGTGTGAGCATATGGGGAGTGTTTCCAACTGCTGAAACATGCTTGTTCGACTTTACCGGATATAACGGGGGCGATGTAGACGTTGCTCTTTGATGCCTCTTCATTTGTGTGGAATCCGCTAGTGATAAAGTTGGAGAAATATCACCTGGATTATCATCTTGCTCTATACTATCGCTAGCGTTGTCATCGACTTCTTGACACTCAGACTCCTGTTCCATCCGTGAACACAATTGCACATATTTTTGCTGCATTTCAGCCAGCTGTTCTTGCATTGATCGTAACTGCGATTTTAAAGCGTTCTTCTCGACCCTCTTCTGTTGAATTTGTGGTGATTCCATCTCATCATCCTCGTCTTCCTCCAGCATAAGACTCTGCATGTTTAGGCCGAAATTTAAGCCAGCAGCAGCTGCTACATACCGCTCCATCGCATGTTGTTGCGGTTGGTAAAGCTTGCGTTTCTTACAACCGTTAACTTGCAGGTGAGCTTGATGATGTGAGGACGGACTTGATCGCATCGAAGAAACTATATTTTCCACGCGTGCTCGCTTCATATCCAAGACAACGGGCTTAAGTGGTCCTGAAGATTTATTTGTCGTCGCTGCAACATCTTTCTCCAACTCCTCTTCCAGCTCGTCCTTGGCATTATCTAGCATCACGTCGTTAACATCCGAATTGCTTGGAGAACCAAGAGATTCTAGATCAGACCTAGAGTTTAGTACCATCAATTCATCTTCAAGCATATCGTCCGCTTCCTTTTTAGTAACAATATTACCAATCGCAAGAGTAGATTTACAGTCTGTCTGTTGCCGTTGTTGAACTGGATGCGTTTTACTAGAATCATGATCGTCATTCCCTTCAGAATGTTCATCCGATCCAGAACCATCCCCCAAACAAATAATAGCATCTATGCTGCTAGTCAAATCATCAGATGATTTTCTTCTTCCTGTGCCATTTCTGTTAGCACGACCACTGCTCTCATTGTTATTGTTAGATGTGGCATTATTATTTGTAGTATTGCTGATGTTTGTCGGAGTTGTTGTCGCAATGGGTTCACTCTTTATTTTCACTTCACCACAGCTCGCCAAGCTGTTCATAAGAACACCAGCACTACTTTTTACATTGCTATTACTGTCCACTACCTTAGTGTTGCTGCCACAGTTGCTCAATCCTGCCGTATTTGAGCGACTTTCACAGTTATTACCTAAATTTCTATTACTGCTACCATTATTATTATTGTTATTATTTGTTGCACTTGAATTATTTTTATTTTTGCTTATGCAATTATTATTATCCTGCGACACAGCATTATCACTACCACCACCGCCACCGTTTGAGTTTAAATTTACACTATTGTTATGTTGATTTATCACCGATCGTAGTTCTTGATCTAGTGCCATCAAATCCTTTTTGCCTTGCAGAATATTCCGTAACATATGATGTGCTAAATCATTTTGTTGTTGCTCTTGTTGTTGTGTGCAACCTGCTTGTTGTTGCGGCGGGGTTGTCCCACCCCCATCTGAATGATCACTACAACTCGTCCTTCTATTACCCGCTGTTAGTGCTGGTGATGAATTCGATGACGTCGAGTCATTGTTATTATTTAAATTACTATTCACAACACTTGCAGCACCACCAGCATTACCACCACTACCACTGTTCGCGATACAATTATTATTTAACAATTTCGACGAATTCAAAGTTGCATTTAAACTAGCGCTTAACAAGTCCGCACTTGTTGCCGATTCCATAGCAGCCGCTAACATTGCATTGTCCACCAATGAAGTCGGTAGACCACTGGTAGCATCTTGCGCCTGTTTCATTTGTCTACCAAATAATTCATTCAACATCTTTGCTGAACCGAAACCGTTCGGACCGAATAGACCGCCAACGAAATGTGCCGATTGCGTTTGATTCAAAAGGGCCCCATATAGACCACCCGCACCAGCAGATGTACTGCTCATGAATGACGACCCACGAGAACTAAAATTCGGAATCGACGAGTAGCTATTCCTCGGTTCGCCTGCGTCTACGCGTTGCCGATTGCGCTTGTTGTTGTTGCTACTATTATTACTAATGTTACTGCTACTACTACTATTACTATTACTGTTGGTTAAATTCAAAGAGCAGTTACCACCGACGACGAGACCTTTTTTCGAATTTGTTGTGTTTATAAGTAACTTATCATACAACCCAAAGCACTCTGTGTCCTCCTCTGATGACATCATAAGATGAAACCCAACTTTATTGGCCTAACGACCACTTTTTTGGTAGAGTGGGGATAATATCCTATCTCCCTCTCTTTCGTTTTGTTCACTTTGTTATCTGTGCGTGTCAATTGCTTCTCCTACTTATCGTTTTTCTCCACGAATCTCACCAGAAAAGTAGAATAGAATAAAAAAAAAAAACCAAAATAAATTAAACAAAGGAAACAAAAAAAAAGACGAAACGTATTGGTGGTTGGTTAGATGGTTGAATCTGAATGTGTATAGGACCGCGCTACCCTCTTAGTTCGCTAGAAGAGCTCATCAAAGTTCGTTTGTTTTCTTCACTGACGTGTGAGCGTGTTGCGTTGTTTCAATGTGTGAGTAGTATCTTCTTAGTTGAGCTGCCGGGGTAGTTGTGTACGTAAATAAATTTTCTCTCATTATATAATACCCCACACATTTAGCGGCGAAAGAAATAAGAAGTGTATGGTGCTGCTATCACATGCACACGCGATTTGTTGAGTGGGATTGTTCCAGCTTTTTGATGTGTTGTACTACGTTCGTCGTCGAAATGCAACTACTGCCTTCGCCTTCTGGCGAATTTCTCCTTCGCAGCAAGAAGCAGAATTCGCCGGCGGGTCTAACTTGCGGCCTCGTCAAGTATTCAGCTTGTTGGTTTTTCCCTTCCACACACATATGCCTGCCGTTTCTGTTACTGCATTTTTTTTAATTCCCCTGGAATTTTCGTCTACCCCTATTAGAAGAAAAGTAAGAAAAATAAAAATGAATATAGAAAAAAGAGGACAATACCTTTATAGAAGGACGAATCTACCGAATTTGAAAAATGTCAGTGTTGCAGTGGTGCTGCAGCAAAGTATTATACGTATGAATTCTTAGTTTTTTTTTCTGTTAATATATGATACAATATGAATCAGTTGTGTAGAGTATGTACATATAATGAATAGACCCAAGAGCTTTTATATTAAACTTTAAAATAACTTAGACAAATAATTTACTCATACAGTAGGGATCATCTTTTTCGTATTTCGGCGAGGTTATGATCTGAAAACAATGGATCATAACCATCCCAAATCACCGCATTTTTACTGATCCGCCGTGGGGTTCGCCTAATTGACCTCAGAAAATATCGGCAGGCCTTCCGATTTTGGATCACTCGGTTACTGATGCCAATGAAATACCGATGTCGTCGCATTTGTGTGATCCAGGCATTTATAGGCCTGCCTCTCCTGCGTCGCGATGTCTTTGGAACGTTCATCGACATTGCCTTTATAACAGGGTTCAAATGATCTCTTCTTTGATCGATAGGAATAGCAATAATTAAAAATTTTAAGAACATGTATGCATTCCAGGGTCGAATTTTGAATGCTTGGTTTTAAGTGAAATTGAGCGCAACTTTTTTTCTGCACATCGAGTTAGTTGTAAATTTAGCCCTGAAGGTCCGATTACATTGAACGGGTAATCAATGCAATGAATATGCTTATGTACCTAAGAAATTCTCAAAAAATTAAGAGAGTCAGACAAAAAGTGTGAATGGACCACATTAATATAGGGTACATACTCGTACATATTTAGATTATATGCGGTATAATTGCTCATTCGTGCAGGTAGGTATAGGGCTAACGAAGAAAAGTTATGCCTCGATTTGCAGGAAGGTGGGATTACGCTTCGAAAATCCCACCTTACAAAAAAAATAAGCAAACAAAATTATGTTGTTTTAAGTGGCAATCTGGAAATCCTTTGGATAGTCTGTAGAAACTCTGATACCCAACCCAGTAAAGTAATTTCTGTCTTGGGCCAATGTTTTGAAGTATATATTTATGTGGGTTTGTAGGCATGTAGTGGCCAACACGGAAACGTTCATAGGTATATACATAACGCATGCAATTTATCGAAATCGCTTAAGTCATTTAAAATAATATTCTTACGGCTAATCTCTGTTTGAATGTCTACCGCATTCCTTACTATTTTTTTAGCAGCACAATTCAGCCACAATTCGACTGGATAGATTTACTAACATAAATCGGTTGTGTATTACATAATTATATTATGTACTCCTATGGTACGAGTATATTTTCGTATAATAGTTTCATATATACAATTTTACCTCGTTAAGGGTCTACTGATGATTTGCGTAGTGTTCTCTCTCCTCTTCTCTAATTTTAAAATATTTTTCAAATAATAGTTTTGGCATCCCTTTCGTCGTTATAATATCGATCACTTCCATTGCGGACCAAGTCTTATATTTTCCAGTCATCCATTGTTTTTAATCTAAAACAAAAAAATTTATCATTATAAGTATGTTCGCACAATACTTTATTAAATACGAGTAGCTCAAACATCGGAAATTTCAATGTTAAGAAATGTAAATGTCATTAGAAAAATCCTGCGGTGCACCTTTACCATATTCTACTCCCTTCATCTATAACACTAAATAAAGGGAAATGCCAAGGAAAACCATAACGATTTTTTTTTCTTTTTTCAAATACAACAAAAGTACCCCTACGAGAATATACCTGGCAGACGATTTCATTCGTGGCGTCTGACATGTCCAGGTGTACAACTTATGGCACGTACCGCGGCTACAATATCCGAAATTCTACAATCGAAGTATACGACAGGAGGGTTCACATTCCATACCTTCTGTTTTCATCATATGCATCAGGATAGGGATACAAAATAGGGGATTAGACTGGGACAAGGTACGGGTAAGATCACCAGAAACAATACTTTATTTCGTTGGAGTAGAATTTACACATTGCTTCTACTTTGCATTGCATAGGGCATTGCAGAACACGTTTGTGCATTGATGGAATTTGCTTGGACTAGCGAATAGATAATAGAAGTGCAGATGTTCCTGAAAATTAAATTTTGTCAAAGCAAGAGATGAATTACATACATATGTACATTTGTATATCTTAAAAGGAAATTACAGATTAATTAAGATTATACACAAGGAATTATTTGCCTTACACCAGTCAAATTAAGACATTCTCAAAACAAAACCCACAACATAAAAACTTTAAAAAGTCCTACACCGGTGCTCAAGATATAATTCATTTGTCTACTTTGGCTGTACTTTACTGTGCACTTATGGATTTTGAGAATCGTGTATTTCTTTTATCCAGTGGTGGTGTCTTACTTGAAACATATGTATGTATGTATGTCATATATATACATTGTACATACAGTTAAAATATAAGTTCCTGGTTTTCATTCACCGGGTAAGAGTTCTTGTTTAAAAGAAACCCGGTATTAGCTTTTAGATTATGTTGTGTTTTATGTTTGAGTAATTGTAACGAGTTTTTGTATTATATTACCGACCATTATGTAATGTCTACATAATAGTTACGGTTGGGACCACAAACCTTCCACTCAATAACACACCACTGGACGGAAGGGCCGAAATGGGTTCAGTGGCAAATGACGGTTGCACCTTCATGAAGGCAAAAAACATTGCAAAAACTATATTCCATATGCAACTGATCGCCAACACTTGTTAAAATAGAGCTGGCTACTTAAAGTATATTAATGTATTCTTTTTATTGAATACTCTTTTTTCCAAAAGTGGGTGCGTCACTGTACTTGTACTTCTTTGTACTTTAAAAATCTTATGAAATTTCATCCTCTTGGCCCAAAATTCACTTTACCGTAAGACCATGACATACGGACAGACAATCGGATATGACTTCTTTTTTTTTTAAATGTCAGGGGTGATAGGCCATTGAATACCCAAACGGAGCACTTCGACTTCATTGAGATCTTTTGAACAGGCACATTGCATGAATTTGTTTCCTATCTTAAATCTAGTTCACGTTAGAAGCTTACGATTTTTTGGGCTGAGAAAGAAACAAGGTCAGATGGGAAAGTACTTAACGCTGGTCCGAGCAATAGCTTGACATTCGCATAAAATATGTTCGGCAGATTCGCCGCCCGCAAGACAAAGCCCATATGTGTCGATGCCGATTTTCTTGAGGCGGTATTTGAGAGAGCAGTAACCAATAAGGAAGTCAGTTAAGATATTTCCATTATGCTTGCTGATTAATACAATCTCTTTAGTTATGTTGTTTGAGAAATGTACCTATGAATTTCTTAACATGTCATAGAGAATCCCAGTGTGTGAGCTTTCTTTCTTTTCCCATTGATTTAGCTAAATCTTTATTTGGCTGATGGGATGGCCACAAAAGAGTTCGAGGTCAATGATCGGAGATTGGGCACTACATCTGGTTAGTTCGTCAGGAACTTAATTGCCAGTGATGCCCTTATGGCCAGGGACCCAAATTAGTGTGATTTTGTAGTATGCAGTAAGCTGCAGGGGAGTTTGCAGACAGTTTCAGACTAGCTTATACTCAAAGTTTTAGGACATGAGAGCTTTAAGGACTGCTTAACTGTTCTAAAGTGTGTTAATGTGAGATCTGTGGAGGTTTCTTCTGATGCATTCTCGGGCGCAAAGTTCGATAGCATTAATCTCGGCTTAAAAAATTGAGGAAGACCATCTCAGTGCTTTAGACAATTTGAAATTGGGGCCGAAAACTCCAACGCCCACCCAGTTTTTCAGTTTTGAGCCGTGGGTATGCCAGTTGGTTTGATGGTCGGATTTAGAGATTTGGTAATTATCCCAGAAGATTCATTCGGGGACAGTCACTTCGAAAGTGGACACAGATGGAACTTTTTGGACATGGTCATAGTTATGACTTAAACGACTCGACGGTTGGTATTGATCAGTCATATCTATATAAGGTTGTTCAGTAAATTCTTTTTTAGGATTAAAGTGAAGCATACATACATCTTTTGTGTAAAAACTTTTATTTAATCTATCTGATACTGTACATAGGGTCTATTACTTTCGTCCAATGTTCTGAAAGAAACGTAATACCTATTTTGTAGAAGTAGAACCCGACTTTAGGGTTAAAAAGGTTTCTAGGTGCATTTTGATGTCATCTTCCAAATCGTTTTGAAGGGAACGGAAAAGACGGTAGTCAGAAGGCGCAAGGTCTGGAGAATACGTAGGGTGCTGCATAGCTTCACAGCCAAAGGCATTATTCAGCTTTTGTTTTGTCACAAAAGCTTTGTGTGGTTTGGCGTTGTCGTGGTGGAAAACAATGCTCCTGCTGTTTACTAACTCTGGCCGCTTTTCTTTCACTACCCACCTCAATTATCGAGCTGAGAGCTATAATTAATAGTATTTATAGTCTGACTGTGTAGCAGCAACTCGAACTGCAGGACAACTCGGCAATCTCACCAAACACCCAACATGACCTTATTGGGATGCAAATCCGGTTTACCGATCAACTGCGATGATTCACCAGAAAACCATTAACTTTGTCTCCCGTGACCACTCTAAAATTAACCCTTTCATACAGGGAAGTAGGTGGTTCCAAGAGTAAGAGGGTGAGCAACCCACCTTAGATATCAGCAGTATAATGGACCTACTTCTGCTCTAAGTGTATCCTCATCGAGGGCTGTTACTAACCAACCAACCAACCAACAAACCAATCTTTTCAGGAAAGCCTCAAGTGAGTTCCATCTCAACAAAGACTTTCAGACCGTTATACGATCCAAAATGTTTCTTTCACTGACCTCTTGAGGAACCTAAACATTCACCTTTTCCGACATTCCAAGCTATTTGAGTCACTGCGGAACGATTGTATGGACGGTGTTAGACCGCTAAACGATTTCCCTTGCCTGAACACCTAGAGCGAACAGCATCAGCAAAGGTCTGTATTTTCTGAAGCGAGAAACACCATCTCCAAGAAAAACTCGGGCAACTTATTAAATAGACCAATGTTCGATACCCTGTTGGATAGTGTTTAAAAAGCATCATCTGAATTAATGAAAGGCCTTAAAGCTGTTATAAGCCCCGAAATCGAACGAAGAACTAATTTTACAAATCATTGTTCTTTGGTTCACGATCACGAAAGTTATTGCTATTACGAATCCAATAGACAGACACACAAACACCCACTCTGCAGAAAACAACTACTTTTTGTGAATACGTTGTGAGTATTATATAGTTAGATCTAGAAGATACTAGATCTAAGAACTAATTTTACAAATCATTGTTCTTTGGTTCACGATCACGAAAGTTATTGCTATTACGAATCCAATAGACAGACACACAAACACCCACTCTGCAGAAAACAACTACTTTTTGTGAATACGTTGTGAGTATTATATAGTTAGATCTAGAAGATACAATCAGATACAAGTTCAGACGGTATATGTACATACTTCCACTTCTGTTGAATATTTTTTTCATATTTTTTAATATTTATTAATTAGTTCAACTACATTTACATAAGATAATGATAATCTCATGTTTTATAAATGTGATAATTATAGGAAACAATAATGTGTAAATTCAATGGACAGTTAATTTATTAATTTGCGCGAATGTTTTTAAAAACCGAAAATACGTGAGGTCAAGTCGGTTGTCATCCAACAAAAACCGCGTTGTTTCACTTGTCCTGTGTATAGGTATTTCTAAATATGGTGTTTTTATTTGAAGATTCGAAAGTTGTCGGGGAGAAGAAAAATTTGTCTTCTAATTAAATTCCTCCTGGGATTGATGATGATATGGAGTGTAGAACTTGCTAAATTTCAGACACGATCTTATTAAAATATTATCATGGGTTTACCAAGTAAGCTGAGTTTGATAGTAAATTTCTGAGCTAACATTTTTGTATTTCGAATTTATTTAATCGTATGTTCTGTTTTATTACAATGTCGTCCGTGCAACTCAATTTCTTAGGCAGAGTAAGAGCTAGCCGTAGGTTATGGCTGTGAAGATTTAAATTAATGACAGTTTGTGTGATACGACATGCGGATGTTTCATATGAACGTCTTAAGACGTTGAAGGAAACCCCTTATTACACATTGTTTGTCAATTCCTAACGCAACGAGTGGAACGAAGTGCTTTTTGAAGAAACTCCGTATGAAGTGCATAGGGGTACTTGAGGAAATATAGTTTTGTGATACACCCCTCTATGTTTATTCTTTGGTAAGGAACACACGGAAAAGGCAGTAATGTCGCTATGTGTAATATTTGTGGAGACCATATGCGACGAAAGACCGTTTCATGTCAAAGCGATGTACCTACGCGTGTGCATACTGCCACCTTTAATAGCATGCTTGATAATTTTTATTTTTGTAGGGATACGAAATAATTATGCCACAAGTATTCTTAACGGATAATTTATACCGGACAGCATAGGGTATGTAAAATTGAATCTATTGTTTACGTTTAATAGCAAATTTGTGCCGAAAATTTCTAAGATCTCGATGATTTGCTATAGAGTACAAAATCCACCAATTGTATCGAGTTAAATGCGGCGATGGCGCTTGCTCAGATAGTTTCTCATTCTTATCATGTTATTAACATATGTTTGGGAAAATTGATTACAATTTCTTACAAAAATCAATAAACGCGTGTGAAAGAAGTTCTTTTCGTCCACTATACGAGTACCTACATACATACATACACATATTTTGCTAAGTTTTTTTTTAATTAATGACAGACGCAATTATACAAAATGTTTACATATAGGGCATTACATTTTTCATTTGAGCATTATATTGTATTCATATGTATTTTTTCTGTTTCATAATTTGTGTTGTGTGCCTGATTATCATGTGTGCAGTTCAGTGTATTAATGAAGAGTCCCTGTCACAGCACTGGTAAGTATCTTTGACACGGTCAACTTGTCCGGAAATACGTTACATACTTCGGAAATAATTGACTAAGGAAAAGTTGTTAAAAACACTTTGTAGGAATAAATGTGCCGCTACAATAATGCTGGTTGAAGGTTATTCTTAAACTTTTACTGAATTAAAGTATTGCACATGGACGAGGATGGAAGATGACAGTAGCTCGTTTTTGTAAAACAAGTAAGATGAGTTAGTCCTTTTTTTTGATAGAGAAAAATTTTGCTCTTGAGCAATTTTTTAATATGTATATAGATATATTTTTTATTAAGAATAATTTTTTTTCGGCGTATACTTTGCTCGATACGAGTTGTAGAGATTAAATACTAAGCACAGTTGGTAGGTTGCCGGCTCAAGCACCAACCATATCTCTCCATGTAATTAGGACTACCAGAAACAAAGAGAAACAGTTGCCTAACAGAAAATAAAAAGCGTCATACATAATCACGTACCTAAGCCTGACGACTAGGTGGTTGAACGAATTTATTTCAAACTTCGTGTCTCAAGTAAATGGACTTATACCTCGAGGAAAAATGAAAATTTTCATTGCAAACTCAAAACAAATTTTATAAAAATTTAGTTTTCTCGAAAACAGGTTTGCTAATATTTCATATTAGGGGTAGTTCCTGGGCCTAGTTCGTATAACGGCACTTTACATATTAGGCCTATTTTGTTTTAACGTCTCTCGGCTGCTTTTTATTTGGCTCAAAATAATGTAAAAGCAGTATATGACATGCAGACAAATATGGCATTCTACATACATATTTGGCGCAACAGCCCATGAAGGGCCTAAGCATAGCTTCTCGCAACCACTCGTGCTGTGTGGGTTATACTTTTAGCACGAATGGAAGGGACCTACAGTTTTATGAGTACCCGAAGGTCAAATTTTATGTTCTTTGTCAAACGTTCGTAAGAGGTGGGGGCGTGAAAAAAACTGTTGCTGTTTTCTGAGATTCGAACATTAAACCTCACGCGCAGTGGTCCGACACACTAACAACTGCGTCACGGCGCACTCAAAATATGGCATACTAAGCTTTACAAAATTGCAAAAAACCACCTACCTTTATAACGGATTTAAAAATATATATCTATGTATTTAAACGGTATAAATTTCAAATCTGTAGAGCTTGCAAAAAGCAATACGTGCCCTATATTTATGGCGCTGTCGGTGTTTAAAAGTCGATAGATCGAGCAACAAGGTTATTAAAACGGCGATGGTGACTTTTCATACTCTACTCTGACATCTAGTCAATACCCGATCAATAAAAGTTTTCCAAGATGTAGGTTAGGTTAGGTATGTGGGCTAGTGTAGGAGATAGAAAACCTCGATACCACACTCAGGTTACTATAGACCCATTGTGATACCCGTGGGGGGAAATGAGATAGATTAGAGAATCCCTTCCTCGTGAAAAGCAGAAAATAAATCGTCTTTCGTACATATCCTAAAGAAAGCATTTAGTACTTACTGTGCCCGAGATACAAACCATCCAGAAGATTTGATGAAGTTTGCGATGTCGTTTATCGGTCTACTGGACAACTCTTCTAAACCCTTAAAGAAGTGTTGTCCAAGGAACTTATTTCTCAAAAGATATAGGCCTGGGCAGCAGCAAAGAAAGTGGGTGGTATCTTCCTGAACCTCCTCGTCACTGCAGCCTCTACAAAGGTCTTCGTTCGTTACATGTAGTTTTTTCATGTGATACCGCATGGTGTTATGCGCCGTAATGACTGACTTCTTGCTCTGTTGAATGCAGGCCATAGCTTCCTCGTGGTGACACAAGTACATATCTAAAGAGGTCCACCTGTTGTTAGCCTCCGTTAGGGCTTTATTTCCCGCTTCGACTTTGAGTGCGCAAGGCGGGATGTATACTGAGGGGTCGGATGGGTCCGAGTTTAGTGCTGAGCCTCCTCTAGCCAGTTCGTCGGCTTTCTCATTCCCTGATATGCCTTCATGACTAGGGATCCAGCAGAGCTTTACCTCGTGCTGTATTCACAAGCTTCGATTTTATTTCTATGACAGATATTGCTTTTTTCGCTGCCTGGCTGTCGATGAAAAAGGTGATATCCTCCCGTGGTATTGCCCTCATCGCAGTCTCACGGGCTGCTATTGTCACTGCTAGGACCTCTGCCTGGAAAACGCTGCTGTAGTTCGGAAGCCGCGCTGACATGGAGAAATCAAGCGCTTCGGAGAAGATACCTGCGCCTACACCTATTTCCATTTTGGATCCATCGGTGTATACAGCTAAATATCGCTCGTTAGGCGTTCTGTAATTTTTCCAGTCTTCCCTGCTCGGATAGGTGCTTTAATATGTTCTCGTGAAGACTAGGTAAGGCGTTATGTAGTCTATACTAGATACATTGCCTAGATAACTCTGCAGGATCGTGGTATGACCGATTGCATTTGGTCTCCAGCTATCTGTTTGGATTAATCTTACGGCACTAAGAGCCGCCGATGCTTGTATAAAGATGTCTAGCGGAAACAGATTGAGAATGGCTTCGAGTCCTGCTGTAGGTGTCGTTCTCATCGCACTGGTTTTGGCGATGCACACTAGTTTTGTACTTTTGTGATAGCAGTTAGGTTTTTTATTTTGCTGCATACAAGGCTGCCATAAGTTAGTATTGGCCTTACCATAGTTGTATACATCCATAGGATGATTTTGATTTGCTTCGTTCGCCCCCCAAGTTTTCCCGAATATTCTATTGCACGAGTAAAAGGGGGAGTTGTGAATATTGAGGTTCGTTAGAGTTCTACGAACCGCATCTGTTTTGACATTGTTAAAGGTTCCTTCAATGTCTATGAGAGTGTATATTCTTTGTCTTTCAATGATTTTTCTATTGAGCCGACTATAGAGTGCAGCGCTGTCTATACGCTTTTCCCTTTCATATAGGCGTGCTGCGCTGGGGATATGTCACCTGGGCGTAGTTTGCTACGGATTTATATGTCTGCTACTCTTTCAAAGGTCTTTAGGGCAAAGGATGCAAGGCTTTTTAGCCTTAAGTCTTTCGCAGTAGTGCGGCTTACCTTACTGGCCCTGGGTATGAAGACCACTTTAACCTCTTTCCATGGTCTAGGTATGGTATATACCCCCAAATGAAGCTATTGAGGTATAGTTCTTTAAGTACCGGGATGATTGTGGTTACTGTTTTCTGTAAGATGATTGGGATAATCCCATCGGGTCCTGAGGATTTAAAGGGAGAGAATAATCCAATTGCCCACTCAATTCTTTCCTCTGTAATAAGATCCGTCGGAGTTTCCGTTACAAAGCTACTGTTTGCTTCGGCGTTATTATCTGGATGGGTCGTACAGCCCGTAAAGTGCGCTTTTAGCAGGAAGCTAAGTGATTCTGCACAGGATTCAGTCCACCTTGCGTCGGGTTCCTTGAGAGATCCTAGATTTTTTGATTCTCTGGATAGGATTTTCCTCAGTCTCGAAGATTCTGTTGTACTCTTGATTTCATTACAGAAGTGCTGGCGAATGGCGTTTAGCTTTCTGTGTCTCGTTTTTGAAGTTTCCCTGACTGAACTTATATTGTTCCTAGTCCGCTTCTAGCTTTTTTTTTTTTTTGCTAGATTGAGAAGGTGTCTGGTTACTTTCCTAATGTTAGCTAGTTCCTTCGGCCACCATGGGGGTGACTTCTATCTTTTCTTTTGGTTGCTGGACATGCTTTGACATATGCTTCGTTAAAGATGGATGCAATATTCTCAGCCTTGCGGTCGATGTCTGCAGGTCCTAGCCAGTTACTATCCTGCAGGGATCGGACACCTTTCCTCACCTCCTTGCTAAAGGGATCCCCGTTGGTTTTTCTGGGGTTCCTGGGTTTCCTGCATGTTTTAGGCGAGTCATAGTTGTTACCCACGAGGCATTCAATCATTTTGTGGTCAGAGTAGGATTCCTTCCCTACCACGTTCCACTTGTCAATAATTAGAGTATTCGAGTTACTGACTAAAGTTACATCTATAACTTCTTGCCTGTCTTTTACTACAAGGGTAGGTTCATTACCTCTATTAGCTACAATAAGGTTATTTTCAATTCTAAACTCAAAGACTCACCGCGTAAGTTTGTGTCGCTGCTTCCCACTTGAGAGTGATGACAGTTAGCATCATTTCCGAGATGTAAGGCTTCTATGAACAGTTAGAGTTATCAGCAACCCCACATCGGATTCGCAAGCGCATCTGGCTGGTTATCTGGAGCAAGAAAAGGCAGTCTTGTTTGTTGGCAAACGGTACTCTTTGATGTCGGGTGAACTTATGCTCTATTTGGAAGAAATTCTTGTGTAAAGGACCCTTTTATTCCAGAGTCAAGCACGCTTCAACAGCACGTCGAAATTTTGTAAATTTATTACAAAAAATCCTTTAAACAATGCTGAGCTACATACGTATGAAAAAATCATCTTCGTCGATGAAGAGCATTTGTGGCTGAATGGATTCAAAATTGTCGGATCTGGGATGATGTTATTCATAACAATTCCAGAAGCCTTCCTCCCATTGAGAAAAACTCACTGTTGGTGTGGATTTTGGCCAGGTTTCGTCATCGGGCCATACGTCTTCCGAAATGATAGGGACGTGAATAACAACGAGAGATAATAAACAATTGGGTGATAAGATAGCATACTCGTAGACAATATGTGATTCCAGCAAGACGGATCTACTTGCCACACAGCGAATGAAACAATTAAGGTTGCGTTATTTCGAGAAGCAGTGATGTTAACTGGCCACCATGACCGTACGATTATTCTTAGAGGCTACGTTAAGTCAATAAATGAGCAATAATTCACGACCTGGCAGTCAAAAGGATATGAATTCCTTTAAAACGTCGACGTTACCACTACAGCAACACCACCTCTTAAAACGTAGTCGCATTAAATGTATTTTAATCCTTTTGCCATATCTCACATACAGTCTTTATTAAAATACCGTCTAAATACTTTACAATCTTTTATTATGTGAAAAGTATAAGCCTGAGTTTTTTTTTTTTCATAATAGTCACATTTTTCAATTCTATTCTGAAAAAATATGTTGAATTGATATTTTTCCAGTCTTCTATTCTCAAATAGAAACGAGGATGGAACTCACTCAGGTCATATTTTACTCAGAAATTGTTGATACATTTGCCGTTCTCTAAAATTAACGCAGAGAAAATCTGATAAATGAAGTACAAAACTGACAAAAAATAATGCTGAACTCTGAGGTGAACATTTTTCATTCAGATTCGAAATCACCACTAGAGACGTGTCTTAATTGAACACTTTGACTGCCATGTCGCACGTTTTCGCGCAACACCTCATAATCCCCCAGAGCCCGCGTCGCACGTTTTCGTGCGATAACTAGTATGTCAGCTCGGGTCATGTCGTACGTTTTTGTGTGACAATATATTGGATTTTATATGGGATTCAGATTCTATGGCCTGTGCTGAAAATTTTGGTGTAACATACATGGCCGTAGAATATTTTTTTATTAATTAATTAAAAGTTAGTTCCTGACCAGGCGTGATCCATACCGTTACAATGGCTTGGCAGTCAAAGCTTTAAGCGGAAACATTTGCATATCTTCAAATATTCACTCATTCCCAGGATTGAAAATTTATTTATCTTAACAATTTTTTAACTTCCATATTGTGATACGCGTTAAATGTATGACGTGAAATACAAGCACACACTTCTATGTATGCATAATGAACAGCGCATATTTTTATAAGTCTTACTGCGATAATGATCAATTATACTAACGTACGAATACACGTATAGAATGAAAAGTCCTTTATTTCAATAACCATCAGGCAATTGCTTTTACCATTTAAAATTTATTTAGTAGAAAAAAATCAGGTACAACATGAAGGCTTTCTCGAGAAAGAAAACTCGTGCACTTTGCTAAAAGCCGCCTATTGTAATTAAGCTAATTTTTGTGTATGGATCATATTTTATTTATTAATCGAGATATCATACACGAAGTGTTTCCCACTAAGTGTTCATCACGGAGGTTCAATTTTTTCTCCATTTTTACCTTATAGATTAAGGCATGTACACTATAATAGCTGTTTGTACAGAGGTTTTCAATTGCTTTTTATACCCTGTCGCATAGGGTATATTAAGGTTGGCATGAAGTTTGTAACATAGAGAAATAATAAATAATCAATACCAAGAACCACCTCATTTGAGCTATGTCTGCTCGTCTATTCCTATGTTAATAGTCTTAAGGCCAATTTTTGCCCAATTGGAAGGTTACAATTCAATATGTACGAGTATATAAGTTTTCTGGGATTCGAACCAGTACTACTGAAATCCGCCCTGAAGCACTCCGTACTCCTTTTTTAAAATATATTTACTAGAAATCATAAAAAGTTGCGTTAAGAAAGAATTTAGAGATCGACTTCGTTTCAACTTATTTATATAAGGCAGAAGGCAACATAAAAAAAAAACATTAAAAAATTCGTATCTACGAGTACATGTTGCTTATTTGATTAGACAACGTTACACCTAATTATACCGGGCTGGATTAAGCGATCATAGATAGGGTATCATATGCTTTGTTCCCAACATTTAGAACTTTACTGTATGTTTATTCCATAAGTACTAGCAGGACGAGGTTTTCTGACATATGGCTTTGTCATGATATGTATAAAGACACTGAACCATGTTTGTGTGATATGACCATGCAATGTCTATTTTACTAATTGTTCATTGCCTAACATTTAGAACGTTGGCTGGAGTATAAAGATTATGATGAGGCTGAACTATTCAAATTTTTCTTAGACGAAGAACGTATATTGAAAGCATACACCTACTGGTTGTTCTATTGTTAAAGTGACCACAATGGAGCCAATGGTGACTATTACTACTTATATTACTTGATGTCATGTTATGGATAGTTAAAATGCTATCAGTTACAGTTATCTTCCGTATGTCATTAATCGCTCGCAATATGTTTTTTTTTGTCTACTTGTGTGCTTCTTTGTAGGAAGATATGCCATTTGCATTTTTGTGGTATGTGTGTGGAAATCATATTACTCATACTTTATTTCAGTAGCCTAGTACACAGTCTATATCACCTTGGTTCGCAAACAATAAATTAGGAGTGCATTCAGAGTTTATACATATCGTGGCTAATAATTGTATAACGGATGTTCGCAATATTTGAATATGTGGTAGACATTAAGTTGATTTTGTTTTATTATCGTTAAATATTACAAGGAGCATGTCTTCAGCCAATACATAAGTACATTTAAATTGTCTAAAAAAAACTCAAGCTACCCGAATTAATAGAATATTGTTGATTTGAATTATGAATCTTCTTGCCTTAACCGAAAATTAAGATATTGTGGCAAGGTTTAATTCAAAACTAAGTTTAAGGTAGTGTGTTTGCTCGTTAGCCGATGTGTGCAGGTCCAAGCAATGAACCGGTGAATCTAAGTGCTCTGGGATTTGGGTTTCCTTTTTTCTTTTTAAGTTAGTCTGTCAGCCAGGCATTAGACATAAAGATAATACGCACTAATTATCAAAGTCACAATCATAATACGAAATACGGTCAGTTTAGTTACTCGATCAAGTTCTCAATAATTATTATTATAAATATTGTCCGGCTTGGATTATCAGTGTAGATTACATAAGCGAATGTTAAGGGCCACAATTATTGTTTCAGAAATATTGAAATACTTTTGGATGTTTAAAGGGTAGATGTGTTTGACATAAAGACTCTTTTAAAATAAGAACACTAAAGGGAAAGTCCATGGAAGCATAAGTAGAAGCTGCTCTAAAACTAGAGTTTAAGGCAATCCATGAAGTGATATGCAAGAATGTTTAACAACATAAATGTGACATATTTTACTGGGTCATATCTATTTGCATCTGTTTAATGTTTTTTTAATTAACCCACTTAAATCTAAAGACATTGCATTTGGGCGTGGTGGACTTGGTGCGGAACTCGGTTGACCTGGGACTCAACTGACAGACGACTCCAGCTAGCTCGATCTTTAACCAGATGTCTCCAGTTTCGTACACCAAGTTAGTTAATTTCCACTGTTTTTCGATATAATGTGCTAGTGTCCATACGCTTCACGTCTCATATTCATCTTAGACGTTAGCAGACAATTTTTATGACTAGGCCGATGGTGTCCGAAACACGTACAGTTCGTTGTTGAATCTACTCCTCCACTCTCCGTTTAAACAAACCACACCGAAGACCACACACCGTCAATAAAGCCTGTGCTTCTGTGTACATAAGTTTATAAAAAGTTTTCTAAGTTCTTCGTGTGTGGCTTGCTACTTAATTGTTTTCTTAGCCAAAAGAAAAATCGATTGGATAGACCACTCCTAGTTCGTAGTTTGGTCTCTGAATTTTCGAAGTTTATTGAGAAATTTACGTAGACGAATGAATTCCCTTACTACCTCAAAAGTATGATGTCAAATGTAACATTCTGAACAACAATCCTTTGTCTGTCCTTTCTTGATGTCAGCATACAAGTAATTTGTTCAACTTCAAACTTGTCGTCAAAACCTGATGTAATCCTTTTGGAGAGCAAACGCCAACTTGTTTTAATGACCGACATAGCACACATGAATTCTAATTAAAAAGTTACAGCACATAATCCCTTACATAGGTACGTCTTTTCGAAGCAATGGGATCCAGGCCATGAGAAGCTCGTCAGCTACTTAAGCTCAGTTAGTTTACGAGTACATCAAATATAATATATGCACATATCAAGTAACCAGCAAATAAACTTACCACTGCACCATTACCACTCTCTGCAGTAAAGAGCAAGATTCCAACAGCAACCAATAAAAATTAGTTAACAAATCTCCAGTAAAGAGGCCTGAGCTCTAATTTTTGCTGCAAGAGAAGCCAACTTCCTTGGAAATAGAACATGCAAAGCTGACGTTTAGAGAACAACAAATGTGTAACCAATCTACAACCAAACTACTGCTAACACAGTAGCAACGGTTTTTTTCCACGCGCGCGCCGGTTGGATGATTAATCGGTATACCGGAGAAACTAACCATCGGCCGACCAGAGACGCCAATTCGAAATTCAATTATTCAAGCTCAAGGCACTGGAACTAAGTGTTTTTTGTTATTTCTTTACGAACCCATACATTTTTTATAATTTTCCAAAACTTGGTATGCCATGTCAATGCATATATTATATACTGCTTAGATATTAACTTTTATCCAAATCGACTAAGGAATGATTAGTAAGTATACTTTACTTATGTACCGTTATACGAATTTGCAGCCATAAATGTGGCATGCTTTCTGACAGCCCAAATATCAAATTTGAATAAAATTGTTGGAGCCGTTTTCGAAAAAAATTACAAGTTTTCAAAATCAGTCTTAGATAAAGTGCCTTTATTTTTAAAGTTATGATTAAAATTCCCATATTTTCTCAGTGCATAAGACCACAGGCCTTAGATACAAACTTTGAAGTAAATCCGTCCAGCCTAGGGATTTCAATCCCGAAGCTAATTTTCAATCCCGGGATTCCGGGATTTGGAAAAATTAATCTCGGGATCCCGGGGTATCCCGGGATTGGACAGAAAATTTTTATTTTTTTGTAAAAAAAAAATAAATCAAACCAAAAACCGATACACGGGTCAAGAAATTGATGTCATGTTTTTAACAGAAAAAATCAACTTCCGATAATTGCTCACAAAAATGTAGAAAATTATAAGTGCCTTATTTTAAATAAAAAACAGCGTAGGTATTATGCTCTGCATTTTTTTTTATTATTAAAATGAATCAAAAGGAATAAAATCATCCATTTTCCGTTTAACCGGTGGTCCTGCCGTTTGCTTCTCTCTTGATTGTCGAGTAGTCGAAGCAATACTCAGTTCACCTCCCACTTTGGATTTATGGATGGCTAATAAGTGCGTGTGTAAGCCTTTAGTTGAACCTCCCAAAGTCTTCAAGACACATCTTTTGATGTGTAAAAATGATGCCAAACTGATGGTGATGGATCAGATTCACAATCTTTTTTATGCTTGGTAAAATGAGTTTCACTTGACATTTTTGAAATCACACAATAATTATAGGGACTAGTACTTTATTTAAAACGCGTGCGAGAACACCACAAACACAATAGAAACTAAATTTGTTTCTCGTACAGTATTTTTATGCCGCACTTGCATCATCGCTCAGTCTTGTTCGAAAATACTTGTTTCTCTTTCTCCTTTAAACATGTTTTCATGTGTCTAGATAGTGGAAACCACTCTTAGTTGCATACGCTGCGCAATCACTGTAGGTATTGCATGATTTTCAAGGCGTGTTCCCCTTTCCTTGAAAACTTTCTTCTTTTCTAAAAAACAGGTTTTCGTGAGTCTAGGAAGTGGTAATGGCGCCTTCGAAGTTCTAACATACACTTTAAGTTTGTATGCGCATGCGCAATAACTGTACCACATGCATGCGCAGTTCATGGAACCTATAAGCACTGAAGGAACCATAATACAAATAAAATAGATGAACGCATACCTCGATTTGCGCTTCAACGGCGCCGGATCTGTCAAGCACTACCGTAATCTAACCTATTCTAGATATGTTTCTTTTCTACACATAATTTTTGGAAAACGGCAAGGCAAAGGTTAATTTCGATCACAAAAAATTAATAATCTAAATTTTAAAAATCAAAAATTACTTAGCTATTTGCTTCAGAGACAGAGAGTACCAAATAAAATCAGCTTTTAATCCCGAAAATCTCGGGATTGGTGACTGGCAATCCCGGGATCGTTCAAGAGCAAAAAACGTCCGGGATCCCGGGATCCCGGGATTGAATTGCCTAGTCCAGCCGTTTAGTCTGCAGTCCGAGTTACATACGGACCGAATTTCGAGCCTACAATCTCTAAAATCGTAAACATTTTTTTCAACGAATACAAGATTTGCCTGCACGTACTGCACAAGTTAAGTACAACGATTGAACGTTTTTCTAACTTCAGTATTTCGGTCTGTGAACTAATTACGAGTATATGCACCGGCTTAATTTAAAGGCGGCTGTTCAAATTGCGGCTTCAATTTAAACACATACAGTAAAAATTGCGTATTTTCTTCCAGAAAGACACTGATTTTGTACTTAAATCCGTCATCCAGCAATTTTGATCATATCAATTGCAAAAAATAAATTTTTACAATAAGCACTTGTTAATTCTTCAATTTATGGTATCTGCTGCAATAAAGAATTTGTGTATCTATCTTTGAACTCTCGCAGCAAACTAAAGTTTAATGGGAACTTCCGGACGTCATATGTGAATGACCATGTATAAAATGTGTAATGTTCTTTTTTTTTTTCACCCCATTTAGTTTTATAAGCAAGTACTGTATGCGGGAATTAAGTATGTTTTCATTTATATAGTTTCTTGAACTGGTATCAAAAGAAATAAATAAAGTGCAAGCAATACCTGAAAGACAACACAGTCTTAAGGGAAGTTCTTGCAAGGGAAATTACTGAACCCACAGGACAGGTTCAAATATGTTATGCTAGTAGGTATGAATCATACCATATGATCACTAAACAGAGAAACTGAAACTCTTGAATAAGAACAAAATCAAGCACCGTGACACTTCCTGATGTTTTTTTTTATTGGCTCACAGTTCGATTTGTATACCTAAGGTGTAATTCATAAGGGTTCCTTTTTAGAAAGGTGATACCAGTTATAATTAGGCCTTTAAAGACTGTTCATTATTTTTTTGTGTTCTTTAATTGTTCCGAAATTCTCAACAGTTCCACACAATCACACATAACAAGACTTCAGTTACTTAACGATCTTTTAATGTATTGACTGTTTTCATTAATATCATTCCCGTTCTCATAACACAAAAATTAAAAATGCGATTCCTTTATGATTGAATTATCTTAAGATGTAAGGGAAACACTTGTTGATAAAACTAATGACTTCCGAAAAAAACTCAACTCACTTCCCTCATTCCCATATAGCACCTCTGCATAATTTGCTCCCTGGTGCATAACAGAGGGTGAATTCCGGATGTTACACCAATTCCTGTGGGTGTGCACGCAAATTCTCACGAAACCTTACCGTACTGCAAGTATTTCACATAATCCCAACTAATGTCCGACTTCAGTGAACAGAGGACAAGCAGCAGGAAAGACTTCTGAGTAAATAAGCAGTTTATGCCATGGTACGTGTATACCAGTAATTGAAGAAGAAAAAAAATTCTAGTGTACGCAGCAATGACCCTAACACATCCATAAGCCATTCTAGTGTGTCTCCCAGACCACTTGAGATCAATAAAAGAAGTGTTAAATCTAAATTCTTCAGTATTTATTAGTACATCCGGTGTGAGTGACAACTAAAAGACAATGGTTTTGGGATGGCACAAGACTATTATCTTGTTTAGCATTGCAGTAATAGAGTATGAGAGTAATTAGAGTTTCAATTAAACTAATTCATAGATTTTGTTTCCCATTTCCAATTAAAAAGGGGTAAATTGACATGAGAAATAGTTATCACTTGGAAAGTGTTTACTTCGCTGAGAATATATACTGAGTTTAACATGTATTTAATTGGAAAGAGAAGAAACTGGCCACGATTGTTTGGTCAATCGATGTGGGCTGTAGCTCCTATTATTGTTGATAATAATTCAACAAGTTACTTTTACTTTTCTCTAATCTCTGCACTACATATGACGTACAAGACGATACATTTTCGATAAATTTGAAACCAAACAAGACGTGGGGTGAATGTGTGCTTACAGGGTGATCTTCAGATAACAAGGAACGCCCGTTATTATAATTTACTTTATAAAATATGATATAGATTTATATATCTGTAAACTTTAATATCTGAAGCAAGATCGAGATTATGCGGCATACATTTTATTACATACAATTGAAGTGCAACATTAGGCAGTGTAGCAAATAAAATAGAAGTCGAAGTTTCAGAACAGTTTCATAGTTGGTTTACGCTGACTTAGATATTAACACACCAGTCGGCTATTTTAATAATACTTTTGCAATCGCCTTTTTAGTACACATTTTAATAGATATGTAAGAAAGCCATACTAGGGCTAAGGGCACTGCCATGAGCGAAGCGAGACACTGACTGCAAAATTAAGATACAGATATACTGACTTACAAGTAGATAGCTCTGGGAATAGTTCTAGTTCAGTTTAGTTAGCCGCACTGTGAAACCGAGTGACTTAAACTCGTACTATGACACAGGGCATAAGTGATGCACATTAAAAAAAAAAAATTAAGAACTAGTATTATGAAAACTACGGATATATCATGTAAACGCTAAATACAAAAATACAAAAATATATGTACAGGTATGCATGATACATATGCACGTATGCAGCTCTGTGGCTGAAGAATTTCTTCATAATTTTCTTTTCGACGTATCCGTTAAGACGCATTCATTTTAATGATAATTATATGACAAACTGGCGACGAACCATAATATTAAAAACTGTTAAAAAAAATAAATGAATCAAATATCTCGTACCAAAGGACCACCCTGTACAATACTTCAATTTAAATTTAAGTGGAACAAGATCAGTCATTGAACACAATGTATATCTTAAGAGTTTGTCCGTCTTCCTTGTACCACAATCATTGTTTTGTGTGCTTTGTGATGCTCAGTGGCAATGTAATCAATTTAATTCAATTTTGTCAATTTGTTTGTATTTTCAGTTTAATTAGATAAACAAGAATTTTGCATACAGAACAATGAACACTGTTTCCATTGTAGACACGCAAAATTATTATAAGTGAGAAATCAGTTGAAAAGTGAATTGGTGAATGAATTATTTAACGCATTGTATTTGATTTAAATATGTTAGCGTGATTTATTTCCTTAGCCAAATGATTAAAAATGAAGCAGAAATGAAATGATGAAAAATGAAGCACCGTCCACTAATGGGAAGAGGAGGACATGCGTAAGTCCTGGTAGTTGTGAATGTAGACCAAATACATTGAAAATTTAAGACACACAAAAAAAAGTTTCCGAAGACGACCACTCGATCGAAAAAGCAGAGTTATTCCAGTAACAGGACAACTTTTTAAACCAGGTACACACTGGCCAGGGTAGTTCCCCGTGCAGGGACGGGGTAAGAATATCACTGCAGCGCCCCCAACAACTAGTGCTTGTCGTAAAAGGCGACTAAGGGGACAAATCAGACCTAGGTAATATAACACCCAAGTGAGCCTAGCGACACATATACTACCTTAAAAGCCCTCCCACAAGTGTGCATGCGAGTCCGTGGGTTGACACGACTGGAGATCACCGGAGTCATAGAAGAAAGATCAAACAAACAATAATAAAACAGGAGCATGCACGTGTCAAACAACAAACACTATCGCAATATGGTAATATTGCAAAACAGGCGGATCAGTAGAAATGCGGTGAAGTGGGAGTGATCCCTTGATAAAAGGAAAAAGACACACTGGCCAGGGTAGTCCAGAAGACTTTGGACTTCTCCGACTTTGTATTGTAAGGTACATTAGTAAGTAGTAGGTTAGCAGTAAGTAGTAAGTTAAGAACATCCCAGAGAGGATTTATAGGATTGCAGATAAGAAAACAAATGGAGGAAAACTGTTTCCAAGGTGATTGGCAGTCAGTAAAAGATTTTCAGATTGTTGAGAGCGAAAACCAGGGTCGATTTGTTATCCGATTTCAATTCGATTCTTCAGTTCATCCATGTAAACGGGGCAATATATGTAGTGATCATTACAGGCAGTGGATTTAGTTACATCCACCCGTTTGTATGTCTATATGCTCATATGTATGTCATCGCATTTTAGCCCCCTAGTTTTGATGTGTGAAGTTCGAGTTTTGTTATTGTAATTCAGTTATTGCATGAATAATAAGAAGAAAGCTAATCAGAACGGAAGGTTGCTTTTTTTGAATTTGGTTTTTGAATAAAATAATGGAGCAAGTAAAAAATAATAACAACCCAAACATTGGTTGAAAGAATCTTGTTCACATGATATTTATAATACCCAACCTTACCTATGAGGTTCTCCCAGTGTCCCTTACGCAGTACATCAGATGGAGTAGGTAGTTATTTGAGACATGAAAGACAAGGATTTCAAGAACACATTTCTACCATGCACTCTTGAAAGGAATGGTTTAATTTTTTTTTCTGACAACATCGTCTACATGAAACCATACTAAAGATATCATCCGCTCCAGTTTCCAAATGAAAAAGTGATTAAGGAAAGCAAGAAATACAGAAAATGTTGTATCTTAGAAGTGCATTCACAGCATAAAATGTTCAGACATATAAAAACAAAAAAAAAAAATAATTTGAAACTATGACTTCTAAGGCATCCCCTTTTTCTCCACCCAGCCATCTTCTCATATGAAGGAAAGTTGAAGTAAACGTAGCAACTGCAACTTTTTACCAGGCTTGCAATTGCGCTAGTACCGCATTCGGCTTTTGAATACAGGTGAAATGAGTTTGCAAATAAATACGTAATTTTGTCCCCATCTACTTGGTTGGAATGCTGCTTTTAAAGCTGGTGCATGGTATGCTCTCCCTCGTTATATGCCAAGCAACGTCAATTGTGTACTTAACTGCATTCATAATTGAGATTTTTCTTCTACTTCCTTTTTCGATTCATCTGCAGTTTCTTCTTTCTCGTCTTCGTCTTCGTTATTTTCATGCTTCCTTGACGGATGTAGATGGTTCATATGTGTATACTTCGTCTTTAGATTTGCACTTGTGATTTCAGTTACTGTCGATTTATCCGTCACCGTCGTCATCGTCGTCAATTTCGTTTCGCTTGTAAATGGATGCATATTCATTTGTAACGTTAATATAAGAAACTCAAGCCAAAGGAAATTCTTGTAATTTGAATAAACGATGCAGAAGAAATTTTTCATTTGTTATTCATGCTTTTTTCTTCAATTTCTGTTTACGTTGGGATATATGCATATACAATACATATGTACGCAAGTACCATAAACCATATATTTCTTAATTGTCGCCAAATATTGATTTTAATATTAGTAGGTTGGACTTGTAAGGGCTTAACGTATTCAGAAATTGCTCTATGTACATATAAACGCAAAACTTTGAAAGTAACAAATGATGAGCTGTTATCAACAACGATTCCATTTTTTTTTTGTATTATTATTTTTCTCAATAGTAACATTGAGTTTTATAGATTGGCATTTTAAAAAGTCAAAAAATAAAATTGTTTTTTCCCGTCGAAAATGAACTGCAAAATTGTTGAATTCCATCAAGAAAGTAATATATCTCCCACATACCGAGAAACGCCTAATTAAAATAACCACAAAAGTCAATTAGAAGAACGTTGTTGCTCAGACTTCCAAGGAAACTTGTTTAAATAGAATATGCTTGGATTGACCAATATTTATGTAGGTACTAAATAATATAGTTCATTTAAACATTATATAGATATATGTGTGCTTTTGCTTGTTTCGGACTTACCCTTTTGTTTGCATATCTATTAAGCTCATAATTCCTCTTTGTAGTCAATAAATATGACGACTCGATAAGATGAACATCTCAAAAACATGAATGGGCTATGTTTTAACGTGTTCATCTTTTCGAGAGTCTACTATATATGCATGGGCGCGTGGCCGCCATGGCGCAAGCGGTTAGTGTGTTGGATCACTGCGCGTTAGGTTCCATGTTCGAATCCCAGAAAACACTAACAAATTTTTACACAGTCCCACTTCTCGCGAGCGTATGACAAACATCCGAGAGTATTGTTTGTCACGAAAAAGCTTCTTAAAATCGCCCTTCAGATGCGGCACAAAACTCTAGGTCCCTTCCATTTGTGTGAAGAAATATAACACACACAACACGAGTGGTTGCAAGAAGCTAGTCCTAGGCACTTGAAGTGCTGTTGCGCCAAATACTGTATATGCATTTCTTGACAACCAAATAAAGGTACATATTAAGATTAATCTCAACTTCTTTTGAATTATTCCGACTAGCTTCTCCGGAATTTTTCCGGCCTTTAACATATATTTTACGTTTTATGTATTATAACTTCATGATTACTCGCCAAAGTGACTGGAATGTGTTTTCCATACTTTAGATTGCCAAAATACGCTGGCTAAAATATTATGTAAGTAATTATATGACTATGTCACAAGACAAGAATCTAGGTAGGCAAGAACGAGTAATAACTTTGAATAGCAATTTTCTCGGAGAGATATGTGTGATTCATTTATGATAAGAAGTAAACAAACTCATATCCATCCGAATACTATGCTATGCCGCAACGAAACAACTCTATCTCGCTATCTACACATAAGGGCCCATAGAAATCCGTATATTTAATTTGTTATGGAGAACGCTGCTTCTAATGCAATACAAACTGAATGCACAAGTACAAGCGCAAAAAAAAAAAACTTTTTATTCAGAATCCTTTCACTTTCGACTTAAGAAATGTTAGTCCTTGGGTCTTCCTTTCCGCTTTAACTTCTTTCGTTCCTATGAATGTAAAACTCCTTTGCACTGGTTTTAAACCACCCCAGTATCAAAAGGTTGTTGAGCAGAAAGTGCACCCGCATATCTATCTATAGCACACAATATTTGCTTGCATTTATTTGATATGTATATTTGTGTAATATGCATAGATGTTCAAAGAAGTGTGCGTGCGAACCGCTCTTTACAATTTGAGTATATTTTTATATCCCGATTTTTTTACGATGGAAGTCTAAGAAAATGCACAGCAAACGAATACCTTTTGTTTAATTACAACAAAAAAGCATTATTCATCTATTCCCTAAAAATGTAAGGATGCGATATAAGGGGCGACGTTTCTTAGAGGATAAATATGCATATTTTGTAATAAAAAGTCTTAAAACAAAATAATTCACGTGTTGTTGAAAATGCCCTTGGCACATTCCACACACAAGGCCGCACAATGAAAAGGAGAAAGGATAAGCAAGAATTATTAAGGAGTATATATTATATATATATACAAAATAATAAGTAGACGGAAAAGAAATTAAGATGACTTAAGAGACGTTGGGGAGCGCTAACGTTTGGCTTGCAAGTCGCAATAATGTAGAACAACGGAACTTGGCTATGCAGGGATAAGTATACATACAATATCTTTTTAGCTTCGTCGTCCGTTTAAATGAAGGAAACATCCACGTTGTTGATGGTTTATGTTTACGTAGGTATGTACATACATATGTATATGTGAAAGTACAATCTGGTGAAGGTGCATCAGCAAGAGTTGATGGCAATAAAGAGTTTAAAAATCTGCAAGATTTGCATTTTTTTTAAATAATGATTACAGTATGCACATCCATAGGTACACAATACATTCGTACATGTACAGTGACACACAGTGAAAATAGACCACCCATGGTTAAATTCATCCATTTAAAATTATTTAAATAAATTTTCAACTACATAATGAAGCTGATATTGGTAGTATTTTGATCCCACCAAAAACATACATGTAAAAAAACAGGCCAACTTTTCGTTAGAATCATGTGCTTCCTTATATAAAAAAAAAAAAAATACTGAAATGTAGAAATTATACAAAGTTCTTTGCCTACACGTTATAAGCAGTGTTTTGATAAGCACATAAAAATATTGTGTGAATTGATAAATTTACAGACTAAACTTGGCAATAAGTTTTCATTAAAGAACTGACCCTTGAAAACTTGTCAAGTTTGGTTTGTAAATTTATCAATTTACACTATATTTGTCTGTGCTTATCAAAATACTGCAAATAGCGTGTACGCAAGAAATTTGCCATAATTTCTACATTTCAGTTATTTTTGCATATAGTTTGCACACAGTTTTGACGAAAAGTTTTTTTACATGTTTGTTTTTTGTGGGACTTCATAAGTTTTTTTGCAGATACTTATAAAACCAAATTATATTTAGTTACAGTATCTAAAATGCCTGTTACTTACTTACTTACTTAGGTGGCGCTACAGTTCGGGGTGAACTTGGGCCTCAACCAACAAGCCTCTCAATTTAGCTCGGTCCTTAGCTAATTGACTCCAGTTGCGCACTTCAAGTTGGTCGAGGTCCCCTTGAACTTGTGCGCACCACCTACGGCGAGGAGGTCCTCTACTGCATCGTCTCTCGGGGTTAGATTCGAAGACTCTGCGGGCCGCTCTACATGCCCTAGCCATCTCAGACGTCCAATACGCAGTTTTTTGACTAGGTCGATGTCGCTGTACAGCTCGTATAGTTCGTGATTGAATCTCCTCCTCCAAAACCCGTCAACGCAAACGGGACCGAATATCTTACGAAGAATTTTTCTCTCGAAGCGACCAAGGATATCTTCATCCTCTTTTAATAAAGTCCATGTTTCAGCACCGTAAAGCAGGACTGGGATGATCAGAGTCTTATACAGAGTCTCCTTAGTTGCTCGAGATATGGCTTTACTGTTGAATTGCCTTATAAGCCCAAAAAACAGCTATTGGCAAGAGTTAATCTTCGATTGATTTCTGCGCTGATCTAGTTCTTACAGTTTATAGCAGAGCCAAGGTATACAAAGTCCCTTACTACTTTGAAGTTATAGCTGCCCATTGTGACGTTCTGTCCAATGCGTCACTTTTGGTTGTCCCTTCTTGTCGACAGCATATACTTGGTTTTGCCCTCATTTATCGCTAAACCCATTTTGGCCGCTTCCGCCTCAATGCTTGCAAACGCTCCGGTGACAGCCCGCTGAGTTCTTCAAATAATGTCAATATCGTCTGCGTATGCAAGCAGTTGTACAGACTTGTGATAGATTGTGCCTCCGGTGTTGGCTTGTGAGTTCCGCACAATCCGTTCAATTACAATATTAAAGAAAGAAGTCACATGGCAGCACGTCACCTTGTCTAAAACCTTTTTTGACATCAAAGGTCTCGGTGAGGTCATTACCGACCTTAATGGAGCAGCGAGCGTTCTCCATCGTCAGCCTGCACAGACGGACAAGTTTGGCAGGGATGTTAAAACTAGACATGGCTCTATAAAGCTCTTCTCTATAGATGCTGTCATAGGCGGCCTTGAAATCGTTAAAGAGGTGGTGAGTATCGAATTGGATTTCTTGGGTTTTCTCCAGGATCTGCCGAAGTGTGAAGATTTGACCGATGGTGGACTTTCCTGGCCTGAAACCGCACTGATAGGTTCCAATCAGGCTGTTGATAAAAGGCTTCAGGCGTTCACACAATATCGCAGAAAAGATCGTGTAAGCGATGTTGAGGAGACTAATGCCTCTATAATTGGCGCAGTTGAGGGGGTTTTCTTTCTTGTGGATCGGGCAAACGATGCTGAGATTCCATTCATCAGGCATACACTTGTCTAACTAAATCCTAGAGATGAGTTGGTGTATGCACTCTACCAATTCATCACCAGCTGCCTTGAAAAGTTCGGTCGGTAAGCCGTCAGGTTCAGCAGCCTTGTTGGATTTTAGCTTGTATAAGACAGCGGGATGTTGGTGTTCGTCGCCGTTATATAGTCTGCAGGAGTAGTTTTTCCATATTCTCAGCACCGACTGTGATTCTACTACGAAGTTTCCATTTTCATCTCTACAGGTTTCAGTACGGGTATTGCTTCTCTGACACGTTCTTTTTACCTTTTGGTAAAACTTCCGTACATTGTTCCTGGAGTATAAACTCTCAATATTCTCGAACGCGCACTTCTCATGCTCTTTCTTCTTCTGTTGGAGAAGCCGATGTTCTTCCCGTCTCTTTTGCTCGTGGAGCTCACGAGCAGCTCTCGTCTTCCTTTGCAGCGCCGCTTTGTATGCCTCTTGTTTTGCTGCATGCACTCGGCGGCATTCTTCCTCATACCACGGGTTACGTGGTGGTGGGCAAGCGAGGCTCAGTACATCAGTCACGGCGTTTCCGATAGCATGTTGGCAGCATTGCCACTGGTCTTCGGCACTTGATGCTGCCGGCATAGGGGTGATTGAGAGATTTCGGGATACGCGTTCAGCGAAGAGTCTGGCGTTCTCTTGCGATTATAGCTTTTCGACGTTAAATTTTCTCACAGTGCCACGTCTGCTTATGAATATCGAGATGAGGAAACCATGTGCTTGCTATGGTGATATTTTGCTCATAGCGAAATCAATTAGCCTTAGTCCGTTATCAGACGTGGTGTCGTGTAGGCTGTGCTTACCCACTGCCCTATCAAAGACATCCTCCTATCCTATTTTGGCGTTAAAATCGCCCAATACGATTTTAACGTCGTATTAAAGACTTTGCTCATATGTTTTGTCGAGTAGCTCGTAGAAACACTCTTTGGTGGCAGGATCCTTTTCTTCCGTGGGGGTATGAACACATATTAGGCTTATGTTAGCGAATTTAGCCTTGATCCGGATAGTCATAATACGCTCGCTCACGTGTCGGAAGCTTAAGACTTCTTGCCTAAGTCTCCCACGTATAACAAATCCGCATCCGAATAAGCGTTGCCTGTTGCCTCCGTAGCAATCACCTTAGTCGATGTCACAGTTTTTCATCCTCTTTTTGCCCGGCCCATCCCATCGCACTTCCTGGATGGCGGTAATATCTGCTTTATAGCAGTCTAGGGCCTCTGCTAGTTGTTCGGCTGCACGTGGTCTGTAAAGGGACAGAACATTCCACGTACAGATCCGAAGGTCGTTGTCCTTATTTCGTTTGCTGGGGTCGTCATCAGTTGAGTCGTCGTTATCCGATGCTTTTGGTTGTTTCGGAACCATTGGTTTTTACGTAGTAGGGAAGTTACCCCGACAGCACAACCTCCAACCTGGAGGGCCAGTTCCTTTATTTATTCCCCTAGGACGAGGGCCGGGTACACCGGTGCCAGTAGTCCACTACGGGAGTATGAGCGCTGCCTTTGGCCCATTAAGGTCTCCTCCGGCACCATCTCCGAATACGTCGAATACGTCGAAGCAGCTCGCGCAAAGTATTCACTAAGTTCAACCTAACTGGAACTACAGACGCCACCGTTGACTCCATCTAGGGAATTCGTCCGCTGCCGCCTGGAACAGGAAGAAGTGCTCTTGTGAGAAAGCACTCTTCCCCCCCCACTCTCTCATCTGCTGCCACCAAGAATCCTCCGAACGGGGTTACCTTTTACTGACGTTTCCTTTTTTTTATCACTTTTAGAAAATGACTTTCGTTTCGTAGCCACTTTTCTTTTTACCTAAGATGTGTCTGGTGATTGTGCCTTTGCAAGATTTAGACGCAAAGCCCATTCTCTGTCTGCGGTTTTCCTGACTCTATTTCCTCTATGAATTATCAATTCTAGATCCTTTCGGAATGTCGATCTCAGCCTGTTATATTCTACAACTGCACGTTCTTGGGCTTTGATTTGACTAGGGTCGAAATTACTAAGGTCAATGCCGTGTAAATGAACCATTCTCGAGAGAGCAAAGTAAGCCTGACTAAAAGAAAATATAGATCAACCAATATCAAGGACTGCAGTGTCCAGACAAAGACCTCTCCTCCCGCTTCACCACTGCCGGGCTAACTGCGCTCCTACCGCCACGTTTCTGTATGTCGCGTCGTCGTCGCAATCAACATACGCACATGCACTTTGTAAGAATTAATAATAATAAAATAACTAAAACAATTGACTTACTATCACCTATCATTATTTAAGTATTATTATAAGAGAAATGTCTGTAGTAAATATATATTTTATTCCTAGGTCCGATTTTTCAATCGTCAGTTAAAGATAGCTGTTGGTTTGATTGTCTGTCTTTCTTTCTTATAGAGTCCCTAAGTTCTGCGGCTTATATCTTAAAGTCCGACTGCAAATAAAAAAAAATATCGGTGAAGGAAAATAAGTTCATGCGAATTTCCGCAACACTTGGCAAGACTTGCTCAATTTATGATCAGATTTTAGATAATACGTATACCTACAATATTATAATAACTGCATGGTTTTAATTTAGCTTAACTCCGCAATTTTTAACTACAGGGTTTTAATTAATTTAGTTTAGTTTCCCAATTATTAGTAAATAAGCCCAACCCACTAATTCCCACTAGTCCCACTATATAGTGCATACAAAGGAATTTTATTATATATAGGATATTTTTCTTGTCATTTTCACCATAACCACTATCTATGTTCCAAATTTCAAAGCACTAGCTCAATAAAGAGTACCCTGAATTTAGGATGATCTATCATTTAGTCAGTCAGTGAGGGCCCAAAATTGCGATTTATGGACATTTTTGGACACTGGCATCTTGGAAACTATTCCATATGTTTGAAATTTGGCATACTACTTCTTGCTGGTAATCTTAACTCCCTTCAAAAAAATTTAGTCCTGTAACGTATTTTTAGCCCCGGTGATAAAGGGGGGTCGAATAGGTCTCGAAATGGTTCATGTAAATATTGCACAGTGCACGTGCCGTCGGTTTTGCGGGAACTTGGCCTGGCACACTCTGTACTCTTAGATCACTGTTGGACATGGATACGTACAACTGCCGTTGTCGGGCAGTTTTATTCTTGTCCTGCGAGTTATTGTTTTGATATAATTAAAATGTGTCTTTAAATGCGCAGTTTTCTAGCATTTTGTTCTATATTGTCTTGCAACGTGATCTAGAAAATTAATTGCAGTGTTAAGATATTCGAATGAGTCCCACTTATACGAAAATGGACTAAATAGTAGAGTTAAAAAGATTAAGCCATCCGTTAGCTAGGAAAAAAAAGGCTGAATTGGAATTCGTCCAAAACTAAAAAATGAGAGACTTTTCTTCTGGAAAAACTACACCAGACATGAAACAAAAATATTTTTTTTATATGCAGAATAGGAAAGACAACGTTTGAAAATAGTTGACCGCAAAATTGAATTCACCGTATACGTCATCCGATGATCTGGGGCGCTTACGTACATTTTACACGTTTTTTTGTAGGTTTTTTCATGAATTAAAATTTGGTGAGCCATTTGAGTTTATTTCTTACAGCTTTCCTATTTTTGTAACATATCCGTATCCTATCGTTTAAGTTTATTTCTTAGAATTTGATTTTTGCCAAATTTAATTTGTTCAAGGTTTTCATTGTGAGCCACTGTATGCCTAAGGATTTATCAAGCCGCAATTCATTTCTCGAATTCGAATAAAAGGGTAAAATTCAAGCTCATTTGCATTTGCCGGTACATAAGAAGAAAACTTATTTTCTTTATGCAATAACTGAAGGGTAGAGTTGGTACAGACCACTGTGGTTAACGGGATTATTTTTTCTTTTTTGGCATCATTCTAATATGATTTTTTTTCTATTTACAGAAATTGATTTTATGGAGTGTTTCGAACTAACCTTAGTTATTATACTGTCAAAGCTAAGGGGAGCGCAGTTAAGATTCATTCCATAATTTCTGTTGAGGAAAAGGAATTAAGAATGAAATCTAGGACTTTTTGTAAACTTGATTTGAATTATTCGATCACAATTCGATTTCACGCACATTCATCTGATATATTCGCATAACAAAAAAAAAAACACATTGTGCTCGTTTTTCATCTACAGTTGTCTATGCTTGAATAGCCATTTATTACATAATCACATGAAATTGTCCTGGAATTCAGTTTTAGAAAACTTTACAGGAGTGTGTTTGTTTTTCTAATAACTTTTCCTAATTGGTAGCACAATGTCAGGATGAGTGCAAATGGGTAAATTAAACAGGGTAGGCAGTGATTGTGTCCTTATGTATTGCTTTATCTGAACGCAATGTTCTATACTGTAAGAAAAATTCTTTAAAAATACCACCTAGATCACGGTCTGGAAAGAAAACTAGGCCCCGTGTTGAAAGCATACACCACTGCTCAGGACGACCGGGAACTAGGGTGTTAGAATATTTACTTAATATGTAATAATGAATAACACTGCTAATACTAAGTGATTTGACTCATGTACAAAAGGCTTAAATTTCTGGAAAGTTTAAAACAAATTTAAATTCGAAAGCAAAAATAAAGCCATTAGGTCGCAAAGGTTTAAATTGACCTGTCAATTTTATTTTGTATTTTGGATCGAACCAACCGGAAGTATCAAATTCAATTGAACGAATTATAGAAAAGATGAATAGCCGTGTATTCGTGCACCTAGGTGCCTATCTCCTATCAGACACGGATCAACCTTCGCTGGATCCACTTAGGATACTCCGGTTCATAAAAGCAGCTGAACGGGAGAAAGTGCTCTAGACCGAGTATATCATAGACTAGAGACTTAGTTTTGGCGGCAAAATATATCTGCCAAAGGTCACAGTGCACCTGCACCTCATTAACACCTGTATACCTATGTAAGTATTTTGTTAAGATTGTTTATTATGATTTCCTATAAAAATGTTAAAGACAAATAATTTTACAAAAAGTGAGCGTACCTGTGGGCGGATTCCAAAATTGTTTACGCTTTTACTGCTTCAGGCTCTCATTTTATCATTCTAGGTTGAAAACTATGTTTGTATGTACATATACAATATCAATTGTAAGCTTCAAGTTGATTGTGCTTTCAACTAAAGAATATCGCTACGTCATGATTTACATATATGGAATAGGGTAGCATATCCGTTTCATATAGATTGGAGCTTTCCTGAATTGCTTACCTAATGGAATGTTAATTAGAATACATCTTGGTTTTGGTTTGTTCCATTGGAAATGGTATGGCAATAGATTTGCAAAGTCCGCTGTGTCCGCAAAGTCCGCACTGTCGTGATCATAACTTCTGTTCTCTGACTCTCTCTTCATATAAGTCTAAGTGCACGGGTGGTTTAGTTATATTTACTCAACATACCTAGATGATAAAAACATGCAGACCGAATGCTCAGATGAAGATTGACTTGCAATCCACTAAGAAGACACACAAGTGTAAAGGAAACCTTCCATTTAGGATGTTGGCACACAAACACAAAGTTACCACAGGCGATTTCGTATAAGGTATCCAAAATAAAGTATGAAGTCAAGCCATACACCCATGCACTTCTTGAAAATCAAAATAGACAGCACTCTGCACTAATAGGTATGCTGTTTGTGATGTATCAAGCTGGCAAATCTCTGTTCCTCTTAGCACGGCTATATAATCATTATGCGTAAATCTACTTCCTTGGTAACATCTTTATACTAATAACATTTCTAGTTACACAATGTTTACTACTTTCCTAATCCTCTATAGCACTGAAATTAATTAAAAATTCTTGGTGCCACATATGTATATACAAAATTAAAGAAAGAAGCCCCTTCAAATATTGCAATACCCTACGTTCAAACTTAATACACCCTATTCATGTACATTATAAATAAAGCATCACTAAGAAATGAGATGGAGAGCTTAACTCTTCCTCTAAAGTCCTGCATCGCATACCTATAGATGTAAATATGTATGCTTATTCAAATATATCAGAACCACTTTAAAATTTAAGGGGTTGCCAATGACTTTAGTCCTGCGAATGAGACGCTCCGTTGCTTTAAATTCGTTTAGGTCATCATCAACGCAGTTGCTTTTCATTCTTATTCACATGAAAATTCTTGAAGCAGTAAGCTACGTTCAAGTGAAACCAGGTTGTTGTAGTTAAGACTATCGCATACTCGTACTGTCGTGCAATATACTATTTGAGCGCCCAAAGAAGTCTAGCCCCCCAAAGACGATACCAAAGGATGGAGAACTACCCATCATCATTGAGGCAAAACTTTTTACTGCCTACCTAGGCTGCTTATTGCCTCTCTTCCATTTTGGACAGCCTACCTCCACATCCACAATTACGACTACGACTTGAAAAAGAAATACGCTTGAGATGTAATTAGCAGACCAAATCATTTTTCTCGTTCTAAATATGCATACAGTCATACACATACTTCTTTACGTACATATATATTCTGTATCCTTGCAAAGTTATGCACATTTATAGAGTTTGTCCTTTGCTTCCTTCTGGGTTTTTATTAACCAGATTTGAGTGAATGAATAATGATAATATGCTGCCATTGCATATTGCATTTGCCGTTGCTTCTGAAACTGAAGTCGAGGCGCTACGGAGTCTTCCGTCCGTCGATAGGAGATTTTGTGTTTCATTGTGAGCGCACTCCTTCATTTTTTTAATTAATTAATGTGCAACATAAATTTTCTACAAGTTGACTTTACCAATGGAACTCAAACACTTGGGCGCAAGTTGAGCATATACAAATTTATTTACATATGTACATAATATAATTGTCGCAGAAAATATTGTTTGTATGCAAGCTATGTAGGTACTTTCTCAATTACTAATTTTCTATTGAAATCCCTTAGAGTAATGTAAGAAAATGCAATGAGAATAGGCATGCAAATATCATTATTATCATGCTAAAAAAAAGTTCTTTTTGGGACACATAAATTATAGGTATCCAAGAAATTCTACACCTCAATCATTTGTACAGGAATGGGAAAATGTTCAAAGAGTTTGCTACGTAATATGAAATGTCTAGAATTTTTTTTTAGAACACGCGTTTTGCGAAATATTGTTACATCATCTAGTAGTGTCTCAAACTGATCAATTTAATTGCACCCTCTTTTCAAAATGTATCGCAGTTCTGTTTATTGCGGTAAAGCCATTGGATTGAGTCCTACCATGTACATACATATATGTTATGTTACAAAGTAAGCAATAGCTTTATAAATAAAACAATAGAAAACAATTGTACTTACATTTTGTAACATCAGCTCGACAACAATTTCTGCTCGAATGAAAAATGACATTTAATTCGATTCGCGTGAAACCGAGAATCGAATGAGTAACGAAACTCGATCGATATCGAAATCAAGAATGTCATTTGGATAGATTCAAACAAAAGTAGATCCGAATCGAGACAGAATAAGCGTGAATAATACTCGTAATAAAACAAACTTGCTTATTTGATTCCAATTTCTCATACTATAGTAATCTTAATGCATATTTTCTAATAGACCAAAGACAAATAACTAGGCATAATAATGTGTATATGTTACCGGTAATGTGCGTAAGCCCATTAATCTGCAAATTAAGTATGTAATCTTCAAATTACCTGGTTTGGTCAGTTAAAGTGCGAAATCTTACATTTGTCTTGTACTTTATCTAGGTAATCTGCAGAAATGTTTTTTTTACAGATACTTAACTGAGATGTAGCGCATAATTGTTTTAAAATGTCAGTTTCAGTGCCCACTTTGTTAAATTCGTCATTCATTCAGCCGAAATTGAATGGGTATTCGTTTTTGCTTTTCCACTTCTGGAACTGTAATTCTTACCGTTAACTTCTTTCGAGAATCATCATTGTACACGTAAAAGTGAGTTAAGAGACGACACAAAGTAAAATGTTCACATTTTACCGATTGGTTGGCCGTTAGAGTGTAAATTTCCTAGGTCCTGTTATAATAACAATAGGTTCCGCACTTTAACTGAGTAAACCATGTAATCTGGAAATTACCTTGTTAAACTGCAGATTAACGGCTTTCGCACATTACCGGTAACATATACAAGATTAATAGTTTTTGATTTTTTCTACATAACTGACACGTCTGAAAAAATGTATCAACTTCTTTATGTTCTAAAATTTGGACATACAAAGATTGTACCCATGCCCACTTTTTGCAGGATTTATAAAAGATATGCATGTTAGTTTAGGTAAGGTTGACTGTCTGTACAAGAGCACATATACACTTAGACGAGTAGAGGTCTACATTTGGCTACCCAGGAGATTAATTAATAAAGCTAATGATTCTTAAAATGCCCCTAGACGGAGCAGTCTTTTTTGGGACAGGGCCGGACATGCGCATTGGAGGTGAAAGATGGTCTCCCCCTCGTTTTTGTCTCTACAGCTCCTGTAGAAATCGTTAGAAAGGCGGGCTCACCTTTTAGTATTTTGGCTTATCAGACAATGTTCAGGAGGACACCGATAACTTATCTATGATCGCTTTAGCATAACTAGCCCAACACTACGTTTCTGATCTAGCTTTGGCCAAACCTGTCTCGAAATATGACACGTTGAGCAATTTTCACATTTATAGTGGGTTCTGCTAATAGCGCCCAGCTTTAGTAGATGTACACATCGTCTGTCATATCGACAGAATCCTTAGAGTCGTACCCTGACTGACGAGCTTGTCAGCTTTGCAGTTACCCGGAATGTGCCTGTGGCCTGGCATCCTGCATATGTGAATATTGAACTGCAACGTTATCTTCGTCAGAGACAAATGGCAATTTAAAGCGGCTTTTAAAGTGAAAGAGCACGATTCCAGGGACTTGATTACCACTTAACTGTCAGTGAAAATGCTTTGATATATTATATTGCATTATATCTCAACCAGAACAAGGCTTCCCTGATCGCCGTGAGTGTACCGGAGGCTGAATTCCAAATTTTGCTGATCGCCACGATTTCCGCCTGAAAAACGTTGCAGTGATCTGGAAGACGGGAAAGAGATGGCCGCACCAGCAGCCATACCTATAGCATTATTACAGGAATAGAGAGCTATATTTGCTTTCCTTACGTGTTCTAGTAGATTGGCTTTCCAGTTTAGTTTCCTGTCCAAAATAAGACCCATGCATTTTGTATTTTCTGTAAAGGAGACACTGGTGTAATTTATCGTAGGAGGGTCTATTTGGGGAATTTTGTATTTCTTTGTGAAGAGAAAAAGTTATATTTTCTGAAGGTTAGCCCCCAGTCAACATTTTGAGGCCCATCTGAGGAGCCGGAGGAGAGTATATTGGCGGACTTTTCAGAGAGTGTTTGCTTGAGGCAACAATACCAATGTACTCCCAATCTGTATAAGCAGCTCGTCGACTACTAGATTTTACAGAAGGAGGGACAAGACACCACCTTGGGGTGTTTCGCAATTGGTAAGTCTCCTAGCCAATGCATCACCTATGTGTGTGTTAATAATCCTGCATATGAGCAATTGATTAATCAACACTCGAGCGAAGTATCCACTTTCAGACTTGTAAGTGCGTCGGTGATGACCTTTGATTTGACATTGTTAAAAGCTCCTTCAATGTCATGGAAAACTACCATGTGTATTCCTTAATGCTCAAAGATATTTTATTATACTTATACCATTATTCGTTATACCTAACAACAAAAGTAAAACATATTTGTGTAATCCATTTAGTTTGATAAGTAGGATGAGATTGCATCAACTAGAAAACATACAGAAAGCCAGTATGAGGGCCTTGCAAATTTGTGATTTTTGGCTTTAAATGTTGCTCCGCTTTATGAGAAATCATAATACGAGTAATCGACTTTTGCTGTAAATTTTTTAAACCAAAAAAATGTCTCTTCATGACCGATGGTACCTGTTTTATTAATTCGTACAAGACTCTATATCAATACTGTCTAAGGATCGTTCGATTACCTTCGTAATAGTCGAGGGCTATCATCAACGCTTTGACCAGGGTTGCCGTTTCCCAGTTTTCTTGGGCAGTTAAATTTTGTGCATTGGACTGTTGTGCTGAGGAGTATAATTTGCCTTTGGGCAGTACAGTGTCACAAAATAGCACTACAATACTGCTATTGCAATACTTTTGGCAGCGCTGGTTTTGACTATCACTGGCAAGATTCTGTTATGAACGAAGTCCGACAAGTGTTTTTGATTCCCAGATTGAGGTCCATCGACAAGCAGTTCCGCTGGAGATAAATATGTATGTTGCTGACAGGAAAAATCTTGCTCACATCTGAAATGGATACATATGTCCATTATCATTCTGACCCATGGTCGCAGTTATTGATCTTCTCTGGTTCTGTCCTTATCAGTACTACACCTGACTTATGATGTTTCCAATGATGATTTTAATTGTCTCCAAATATTTCCCAACTACTGTGCGCCCTTTTCTACCGTTTCCCGTCAAGTTTTCTAGGGAGTTTTTAAGCTTTCTTTCTTCTTAAGTTGGAGGTCCATAGTTTGACTCTGAATATTATTATATTCTTTCGATGGGCGTGGCCAATTTATTGCTCTGACCGCTTCTGTTCTATAATGTCGCTGTTAGTTTGAAATACGGATTGGCTAAAGTACTTACAACATGTTTCCGAAGCAAGGATTAACAAAACGCAACAACTTTCTGTTCCTTTGTGTCGCCGTGGCGCAAGTAGTTAGTGTTTCGGACCACTGCGCGTGAGGTTCTATCCCCCGCGAACGTCTGACAAACATCCGAGAACATTGTTGTCACGAGAAAGCTTCTCAAAACAAATTGCCCTTCGGATACGGCACTAAACTGTAGGCCCCTTCCATTTGTGTGAAAAAATATAACGCACGAGTGGTTGCGAGAAGCTAGGCCCAGGCACTTAAAGAGCTGTTGCGCCCAATATTTATTTATTTTTTTTTCTTTGATAATAGTGGTTGTCTTATTGCACTCATAAAACAATACTGCTAACACATTTGAGCCTAATAGTCGCAGCTTGGTATTAACATAAGCTGATGACAAAGCGGCATTGGCTTTTGGTACCACGGTAAAGCGAACAATACTCTCAAAGTATCGGAAGTCTTGACTCACTCGACTTATTGTCTAGCAATTCTTTCTTGTGAGTGATGTTAATTGGTTTTTCCATACTAAGAGTTGTAGTTTTGGCGGAGTAAAAGCATACCAGCCTTAAAGCTTGATGTTACGAATATAGAGAAATTGGAAAAAGTTGGTCACGCAATGCAGTCCGTATTTCCGTCTGCCTGTATATTCGCCTATACCTTTATTTACAGCCTAAACGCCTGGACTGATTTACTTAAAACTTCATATCTGTCGTCCGTAGAATTATACCGAGCTTTGAGCTTTAGGTTTCTCCAACTCTTTTCCAAAACTCTAGATTTCACTTCAACCGCCCTGCGACACATTTGTGTATGGCGACCGCGACCCACTCTTCTGACAGATTGGATAAACGGATTCCATTGCATGTCATCTTCGAACATTTTTCTATGCGCCTTAGGGTAAGACCAATCATTGTCACTTTCATCGTCGAATTGATAGCAGGCTCCTGATCCGTTCACGTATAAAGCTGTTCCTTCGAGATGTAATTATATAAAAAAATACAACGGACAATGGACTTAATGGCAATGAAATTCTTAATGTATGTCATTTAATTAATACTTACTGTATTTAATGATTAAAATAATAACAAACAATGAAACAAATGACCCATTATTTGCTTTTGTTTTTGCTTTGTGCACTGCTAATAATAAAGAAAAGACTTCGGCGGTATTTTTTCATGATACATGCTCATTCACATGTGCATGCTTTAAAAAAAACACAACACATAGAAGGTAAAAGGGAAAAAATGCCCAGGGATATTAAGAAAGTTTTTTCTTTGTATCAGTGAGATTCTCTTATTTAGTTGGCTAAGTGGTCTTTCGAAAGCTCAGAGAAATAGTGGATTCCCTTGACTATAGAAGCACTATTTTGCAAGAGGAATTGTTTTGTGTTTTGTATCACTCAGTAGAAAAAACTTTACATATTCAAAAAGAGCGCACATATAACTATTCTACAATACTTCCATTAGCAATGTATGTATGTACAATAGAAACAATAGAACCGATTCCTTTTATCTTTAAAAATTAAAGTTAAGAAATGGTTGAGGTTTATCCTCGTATAGAACAAGTAAGGAGAGAAAATAAGTCATATGAGTGCCTAGTTTAATTAAGAGAAAAAGAGAAGTTTATGACATTGGTTCTGATTAAATCCTTGAAACCTACTATGAAAATATTTTAAAAAGTTAAAGCAGTAGCTTTTACAATTGTAAAAATTTAACATTAAATTCGCTACACAATTTGACGTAAATTTTCTATTTAATTTACAACTCAACTCCATAATCTTCCTTCCTTTATCCCCGAATTCTTAAGTCTTCTCGATTTACTTTTGAAATACATACATAGTTTGTATCCTCAATGGTAGCATTTCCAATACGAAAGCATTTGAACTACCAACAATACATATATGCACAAATTAAATGAAAGGCTTGCATTTGAATTGCAAAAGTTAGCCAAGTTTTGAATCGTGCGAGCAAAAAAAGCGTGAACAATACCGTCTACTGCATCCACATTTTTTTACGGAGTGGTCAATATGAACAATATAAATTTGACGATACACTTACACATATATATTTGTATTGGCAGACTTTGATGGGAAAATGCATTTCGTAGGGATTTCCTGCAAAAGTACTAGTAACGAACAACTCATTCGCTTCATACATCATTCCCTCGAAGCGAATATTACTTTGCCCGCTCATACAGATGCAATTCATGGGCTTTGTTTTGGTTTCCTCCACAATCTACTCATTCTCGACGGATTATTCATACTACGTATGGATAGGTATATGAATATTTGCCGCGGTATATCGTTCGTTCTATTTTTTTTTAATTTAATCAATATGGAAAGTCTTTGCAAGTTACAGAAACTTAGAGAAGCAGAAACTTTCAATGTCACCTGTTTCCATAAGATACACTTCAGTATACATTCTTCTTATAAGAAAAAGTATGCCTTCAGTGCTTAATTCCGAATTTTTAATTTATTTGCTATGCGTATAAAACTTTACACGAATATAAGTAACTTCTAAAGTTTTTCTTTTATTATATTGACCATCAATATTTTTATAATACGAAGGAAACCCTCCATATATATGAGAAAGCCATTCTTAACCCTCGTAACCGAATGGACACCGAAAGTCAGGAAACTCTAGAGTAAAAGCCGATTTCAAGACTTGTCTTGATTTTATTATCATTGCGAAATCATAGTGAGGTGAACCCTCCAACCTTCTCCGTAATATCTTGATACTGAATTAAAGTAGATCAAAATCCATTGTCTCTTGAGCCCGATTTATTACAAATGCTTTGGACTACTGTTGATTGAAATAGTGTGACTGCGTGACTCTTTGAGCGTGGTACTGTTTATTCATTTCAAGCGAAGAAAACTCTCTGATTTCTACCATGAACAAAACGTGATCTAATTCCTTACTTTATTAGTATATCTGGCGTACTTATGGGATCTTCAATTTTAAGCCAAACAATCATCAATACCTTGTTGATAATCATCGAGCAGTGCATAGAAAACCGATTGCCACTTTACCTGCTCCTCATCGTTTTTGAGAAAGTGTCAACAGAGTGTGCATTACGCAGAAGTATTCCCGATAAATTGATTGCTATTATCAAAGCACGATGTATCCAAATGTCACGTTCTGCACAGAGAAATTCAAGAACCACAGTGGGGTACAACAAGGCTGCAATCCTTTCACCAATACTATATGTGTACCTATTGATGATTAGCGATGTGCTTCGTGCAGCTTTGTGAACGAGAAACGAAGGAAGTCGATAGACTCTTGCATCTCCTCTTACTTTCTCACAGAATTATGGACCTCCGCCAAATGACAGCCGATGTGAAGAGGAGAGACGTCGTTGGGCTAAAAATGAATATGACAAATACTGCAATTATCAGCCTTGGAACAAACTTATCAGCTCAAATATGCATTGATGGACAACTGGTAGAGAGAGTAGAGGATTTCGAATATTGCCACGACCGATGGTGGATCCGAACTGGATGTAGCCAACATGATCGCCAAAACAATATCCGCGTTCGGGATGTAGTCCAAAATATGGCGAAGCAATGCATTCAATGCAAGCAATGCGAGAAGCTAGGTCCTGGCACTTAAAGAGCTGTTGCGCCAAATGTTGAACCTCAAACTAAGACCGTTCCACTCATGTGGGGAAAAAGTTGGGTAGACCTAATACACATTGCCAGAAACCGTATATTATGGCCCGTAGTCGTAATAAAGGCCCTAGGACCCACAAGGGGATACACGAGTTAGTATGTAAATTCGGGAAAAAGCGCCAAAATCTTGCGCATTATTATGGTTATTCATGAATTTTCACACAAACAAATTATATTATTGGGGCTACTGACCCCTATCCCCATCTTTGCTACACACACAAAATACTGCATCTAGGCATTCATATTTTTTGCAATTAAAGCAAAATATATCACACATCCATATGTATATTGTACATAAGTACACGTATTTTTATATTTCATCCTTCCTTAGTAAATTAAAACAGATTATGCGAAAAACAATAGCCATTCCATTAGCATTATTATCGTCTGAATTGTGATTCGATGTCACTCTACGCTATTGTTCCATAGAGGCAAAATCAAATCAGCAAGCGCACCATCAGGCATCTAAGAAATCTGCATACACGTATTCTAATACCAAAAAAAATTAATATATATATATATATATATGCATATAGTACATATGTGTATATTCATTTTCATTTGTATCAAAATGCATTCGTAATTACAACGATATCCGGCTGACTAGCAATTGTCGACTAGAGGACGAAGTTGCAATGCACTTACTCTTCTACAATTCTTCCAGTTGTGGTTTTTTGGTCTCTACGTCGCAGTGCACTTCTAATTTTTTTCATTTAGCATTAACGTTGGATTTAGACGCAAATACACTGATGCAGCTACCCTCATATCGCACAATAACAATTTAATATATGCAAGTTTCATATTTATTAATCCTTGCTCCTTTGTCTCTAATTGTGGGGAGTGCATAGCAGTGCAAAGCACGAGTCATCTAGCAAACTCACCCACAAATTGGCCAAGATAACACATCCATTTTGAACATGGTGCGAACAACCTAACTGGAAAAACTCCAATATTCGCGAAATGATATCTTTAAATGAGCTTATTTCTGTACTTTTTTTCTAATATGCGTTCTCTATGCACATACAATGGGATGCAGTCGAAACCAGGCAGTCAGCATCTAACTTCTGTTATAGCGAACTTTGAGATATTCTGTTGTTATGGTATACGACGTTGCAATAATTTCACAATTTGCCTATTTTACCCTTACGGATAGAGGAAGCAGCGCTGTGATGGCATCGTGCCACTTTTCTATCTGGAGGTTGATTCTATCGTATAACATGTGAAAGTTGTATATATTTGTAATACTCGATACATGTGAGAGAACATTTTATGCATCTCGAATGCAGCAAATTAATAATAGCTGAAACGAGCTGTGAAGTGATAAATGGGTGATATTAGCAATATACATTATAATCTCTTAAGGGTTGCGTACCTGCACATTCAAATCTGCGGGTATGACTCTATTCACACTATACCTATATAATAATAACTTATGCTAATCGAAGACTGCTACAATCTATTACAGAACAAAGTTTATGAAATAAATTATCAATTATTATGAATTAATGAATTGCTTAAAGCAAATATGTCTTTGAATTTGATATTTCTTTGTAAATTTCCTTTTCCAAGTTTTTTAACCCATTATTGTTGATTTGTACTCTTTTTTTTTTGTGGGAATACCAAACGCTCGACTATAGCACTCAGATGTAACTGATTGCCTACCAACCTCATCGGATTTCTACAATCTAATTTCTCATTAGGCAGCAATAAACTCAGAGTCAATGCTGCGGAAGGTTGCCCCACAAGTAGAGTCCTCTCCGCCTTATTGTAACCCGTCGTAGTAAACAAATGCTGAAAGTACTCAGCGTATAACCAAGATTTAGCAGGTGAAAATGCGTACTAGTCAAAAGCAATTCCAAAGAAACTATTTCGGGTCTCCTCCAGAACACTGAATCTAGTTGCTGACTGGTGTCAAAAAGTGCGCTTAAACGTCAACCCAAAATATGAGAACCATAGTTGTATTCACCAAAAGAAAAAAACGATAAAGGTTAAAAGGAGGAGAAAATATAAACAGATCTATAACCAATAAGAATATCAGATAACAATTAAGGCGTACGAAATAAAATCAAAACTATTATGGGACTGTCTTGAACTACTACGTAGGCGCCTTGGCGTAAGTGGTTAATGCGTCCGATCACTGTGCGTGAGGTTCTAAGTTCGAGTCCCAGAAATCACCAAAAAGTATTTTCACGGTCCCAAGTCTCGCGAGCGTCTGACAAACATCCGAGAGTATTGTTGTCACGAAAAAGCTTCTCAAATCGTCGTTCGGATACGGCACTAAACTGTAGGTCCGTTCCATTCTTCTTCTTCTTCTTCCTTTTATCAGCAAGGCTATGATCCGAAAATAAGGGATTACAACCCTCCCACTTCACCGCATTTCTACTGATCCGCCTATGGGGTTCACCTATTTGACCTCAGAAAATATCGGCAGGCCCTCCGATTTTGGATCACTCGGTTACTGAGGCCAATGAAATGCCGATGTCGTTGCATTTGTGTGATCCAGGCGTTTATAGGCCTGCCTTTCCTACATCGCGATGTCTTTGGAACGTGCATTGATATTGCCTTTTTAACAGGGTTTAAATGATCTCTTCTTTGAACGTGGCAATACCAGCTGAGCCGGTCGCGTTCTATCTTTTGTACGATGGTTTCCTTGATGTGAAAGCTTCCACGGATCTTCGAACTTCTTATTCGATCAAGCTTTGTCACTTCTGCTGTCATGCGAAGCATCTTCATCTCAGCTGCCGTTAATTTACTCTCGTATGTTTCTACATCGTCCAACATTGTGCATCGTATGTGAGCGCTGGACGCACAACTGCGGTGTAGAGCCTTCCTTTTAACTTAGGTGGCATTTTTCTGTCACAGAAGATAGCGGCATTTTCTCGCCACTTCATCCACCCTACGCTTACGCGATGATTGATGTCGTCATCACAAGTTGCTTTGCTATAGATCATAGATCCCAGATATTTAAACTTTTCGCACTTGGGAAGCACTGTTCCATTCAAATAAATGTTTGGAATAGGCCTGAGTGGATCAGAGAACGGTCAGCACAAGTACTCCGTCTTTTTTGAATTGATGCGATACCCATTTCCCTCCAGAGCGACCACCCACACATCAAGTGCTCGTTGCAGGGCTGTAGGATCCTCACTTATGATGGCTCCATCGTCAGTAAAGAATAACTGATGTACCTTGGGGTCCATCACTTTACCTTCAAGCAGATAATCAAGGACTGTAATAAAGAGCAAAGGACTAAAAACGTTTCCCTGGTGCACGCCGACTTTGATTGGGAACTCTTCGGTTACTTCAGCGTGGCATCTTACTCTTGTCTTTGCTCCTTCGTACATGTCTATGATCATCTGTACATAGGTTTCTGGAACCCGTCGATGTCTTAGCGCCACCCATATTAGATCTCGTGGTTGTCTGTCGAATGCCTTTTCTAAGTCAACTAATACAAAATGTGACTCCTCTAAGGAATCACGATGTTTTTCCATTATGATCCTTATACTTTGGATTGCATCTGTGGTTGACTTATCCGAGACAAACCCGCACTGATCATCAGATAGTCGTATTATTTTTCGCAGTCGGCCAAATAATACCCGCTCAACGATCTTCATGGTGTGTGACATCAGCTTGATCGAACAGTAGTTATCACAGTTTCGCGTATCACCCTTCCCTTTGTATACAGGCAGAAGATAAACTTTCCCTCCATTGATTCGGCATTGGATCACCTCTCACAACTTTGGAGATGAGAATTCTGAACCATCTGAACCCGACGTCTCCCATATTGTTCCAGAACTCAGAGGGCATCTCGTCTGGCCCAACCGCTTTTCGTTTTTCGGAGTATTAGACCGCCTCACTAACTTCTTCGACTGTAATGTCGGGTATTTCTTCACAGTTAGGGGTGGAACTTGGAAAGTAGAGCCGGGGTATGTAGGTCTCACACAACGCACACAACACGAGTGGTTGCGAGAAGCTAGGCCCTTGCACTTAAAGAGCTGTTGCGCCAAATATTTTTTTTTTGTCTTGAACTACCTATAACGCTTAGCCAGAAAAAACAAAGTTCATCCCAATTGGGTTTCAGGACCAATACCATTTTGTGGATTTCCAATCAGTACGCCAAGAAGCTGTATTAAAAATTGCCTAAACAAAGCCCATTATTACTGCATAAAAACTGTAGGTAACAGACAAGTCAAAATCTTTCTGCCATGTACCTCCCACAGGGAACGAAACTACTCCTACTGCTAACTAAGAGTCAGATTGGAATCGCCAGAGGATTCCTGTCGAGTCAAAAAACATCTCATGGCTATAGAGATAGCACAAGATAGCATAATGTCCAAGGAAGACGAAAAATCAGCCAAACACATGTATAGGCACCAAAGTGGGCCCATCGCGATCCCTAGGGAACCTTCACGACAGAAGACCTAAACCCATTCTCCCAAGCAATTAATCTCCCTGCTGAATTCGAAGAGGTCCTTTTTGTAATTCAAGGACCTCGCCTCTTTCAGGTTATCGAAGAAGTATTTACAAAGGTGCTTTCGCCTCGACCTGGTAATTCCTTGACATTCACAGAGTATGTGAGCTATATCCTCTGAGACATGTAGGTCATCGCAGTACCTACAAACATCCGAGCCGGATAACCCTAGTCTCATGGCATGCTTCCTTAGGAGACAGTGGCCATTCCTATCGCTGTTCTTAGCTTTGATCTATCTAATTGAATTATCTCCCCAGATTTTCTGCGGTCTAATACAGGCCACAAGGCCTTAGACACCCTGTGATCATCTAATTTTGACCATCTTAGATTAGCCGTGTCAATGATTTTATCCCGAATAATTCCCTTAGCCAGAGTGCGTGGCTGGCTGGTGGTTTAATACTACCAATTATGTCACTACGTGGGAGCCCCGCTCCTCTTTTAGCCATCGCGTAGGCTTGCTCGTTGCCTTCGATATCGCAGTGTCCAGGTACCCAACATAATCTGACTCGGTTCTGCGTACATAATGCCCTAAGCATTGTGCTGCAATTCCTGATTATCTCAGATTTGGCGACATAAGACTCTAGCGCCTTTAGCGCAGCCTAACTGTCAATGTAGATGGCGATATTCTTATCGGATATTGATCCCATCTCAAGTAATTCCGCTGCTTTAAGTACAGCGAGAACCTCTGCTTGAAACACTCTGCATGTGTCCGGAAGTCTCAGGCTCGTATCTCTCGAGTAAATACCTGATCCCATGCCCTTACTGGTCTTAGAACCATCTGTTTATATTGCAATCTCGTTATGGACAGAGACTGTCTTCCTTCGCCAATCCTCTCTAATAGGATACAATACTTCGCGTGGTGTGTCGAAGTCTAAGGTGCCAAGTATATCGTCCCATTCGTCACGGATTCCGTGAAATGATTCCTTGAGAATGGAGCTATGTCCTATGTTATTAGTCTTGAAGAGAACAATGTTAGTGAGCCGAAGCCCACTGTTGCTCGCTTGAAATTTAATTTGTAGGTCTAGTGGTAAAAGATACAGAAAGATCTCGAGTGCAGCCATAGGTGTTGTGCGTAGAGCACCTGTGATGGCAATGCAAGCTGTTCTTTGTACCATGGCCAACATATCCTGTGTTTATCGTATTCGTTGCTTTCCACCACTCAAGAGCCCCATACGTAAGGCTGGATCTGACTATCATGATATATAGACAGTGCATCATTGCGGTTTTCAGGCCCCATTTTATTCCTGCGGTCCTCTTACAGATGAAGAGAGCATTATAGACCTTACGGACTCGATCCGAAAGGGAAAGCTCCACCCCTACTAGCTTAGACAGCTTGAAGGGTGGTATCTTGTATTTTCTGCTGAAGAGTATCAATACTGTTTTATCCGGGTTGACGTGCAGTCCACACCCTCTAGCCCATTTTTTGAGAATATTAAGAGCTGATTCCATCATTTCACTTAATGTGTAAAGGAATTTGCCCTGAACTAAAATCACCACGTCGTCAGTGTAAACAGTGATGCTTATGCCCCCATCGATGACTAGAACCCAGAGGAGGGGTGAGATAACGCCTCCCTGGGGAGTCCCCCTGAATGAGCTTTAAGATTAGAAGAAATCACAATAGGCCCGATAGTGGCCGCAGTTATAAGGTGATCAGATCCCACCTCGACTAACAATCTAACGGTTTTAATATTTTTGGCTACCACCGTCGCGTCGGCCGCCAGTCATTCAATCACTCGTACACAGCGAAATTTTAGAATTTTAGTCATATTTTAGAACCACTGATATCGTAGAATCCCCTAAATCTTCTTCGAATCCTTCCTATGCTTCTTATCATCAAAAATTCTAGGCAACGTTTGAAATATCCTTCGACAGAAAAAATATACTGTTAAAGTTCTCACCCACCAATCACTCTTAGGCCTCGTTAACATGACGCCTATTCGATTCGATTTTTTCACGTATACGGTTTTACCGAATACGAGACAGTATTTCACACGACGCTTTTTCCATTCGATTTCTTCTCTACTCTACAAGACTGGTGCACAACTACCAAAGTACCGACTACTAAACGTATTCGAGGGAAAGCTTTATTCATATGAATGACGCAATATGAACATAAGCGCTTCTGCGTCACGTATTCGATAAAAAATATACGAGATTTCTCGAATCGCAGTGACAAGCTCGGTTTGTACACGTGAAGATTAATTTCACGAATATCGAATTCTACCGTATGTGCTCTGTGTGAACGACTTAATACAATACTCCCTGCCACTATTCGATAAAATCACTTATACGAGAAAAATAACGCTGTCTGAACGTAGACCTAAAATTCACCCTCTCAAAACTATGTACCAGCAGCATGCAACTAGTCTATTCATAAAAACAAAGAAAGTAAATGTCGCTTTGCACTTTACCTTGTTTGCATTAAAGAATTTCATTAAGACATATTTTATGAGTAATTAAGTGGAAATAATGTCATATAGAAATAAGAAATTACTGGAATTAATGTCATATGGAATATGCTAAATTTCTACATAATGGATTTAATTACTCATGTTAATTAAATCTAAATTTCTAGTGTTTAAAGCACTTCTACTATGTATAATATAATTTTTTCATTTACCTCCAATAACAGCACATCCTACAGGATATCATTATCATTTCATTACTTTAATCGTTGACCGTATTTAAAAAAAAGAGTATGTACCTATGTATTGAAAAAAATGTGTGTAGATGTATCTTCACTGCATTTCCTAAGACTTATAGGTAGAATATACTTTTTCATTTAGATAAAATCCAACCACTGTAATTCAAATGATGGCTTTCTTTCTACTTTGGCATATTGACAAAGTCAAATGGAGAAATGAAAAAGTCCTATAGAGATTTGATCAACCAACCAAAAGTCTTTAGAAAAAGTGGAATTGTATCACTAGAAGATTATTTGCAAATGTTTTCCTAGTTTAGAGCTATAGGTATAACAACAATTCCGCATAATATACGGTCCTTCTGTCAATGAATACAAGTTAGGTGGGGCCGTTTTGTTTTTCTTATACCTACCAACGAATTGCAAGGTAATCTGTCTATGTACGAGAATCTATTAAAAGAAAGTATAACTCAACGAATTACATATATATGTGAAAGCAAAGATACAAACAGAAAACCATAGAACGGCAATCCTGTAGTGCAAAAGTTTTGCCCATATTTCTTATCTTCCTATTGCAATCTTATGATGCAAAGAGCAAGGCAAATCGTTCTACTACAGTTCTTGGCAAAATAAAGAAACGGAACTGGCAAAGCAGTCAGATACGAGAGGACCCTATTTCTTGTAGGTATTTGCATTCGGCATTTGCTGTTGCCTTTTACTAAAGAGGCGGTATGTGAGAGAGACCAGGGTAAAAGAAGGATATAATATTTAGCACACCACTAGACATGGAATTCTTTTCAGTCTATCCCTTTTTTCTTTATTTTGGTTTACAATTTCTCAAAGGAATGGTAAAGTTATGGGACGATGAGTTTCCTTTAGCATAAACGAAACTGTCTCCAAAGTGACGATAGGATGGACTCCACTCATAGATTTTTTTTGCAATAATTATAATTTTTATCTTGCCAAATGAACTCTTTCCTAGTCGCCCCATCCCAATGCCACCTCTTTTAATTTTACAAGCTGCAAATAATAACCATAAAACCATTATATCCTTTCAGAGAGCTGGTGACAAAAATGCATTGGTTTTATTTTGCAGCCAACAAAAAAGAACCTTCATACTATTTTATTTGCGGTTTTCAAGAAATCCATTATGAAATGCACAAATAGACATTTCTGTCAGTCTCTAGCTGGATTTGCGGGCACACAAGACTTGGGAAAAAGAAGAAAGATAATACATGAAATGCTGCAGGAAGCATTTTAATTAAAAGAGAAAATTTCCTTAAGCAGTTTCTTTCAATTCGATTTGAATGATTAATTTCTGCAACACTTGTGAAGATTTCCTTATGACTTAAAAACTGGCTCTATCAGATCGCCAAGCTGACATGCAAGTGATGCGACGGTGCGATATGGCCTCTATAATATAAGTTGCTGGTACTACTTGTGCCAAGTGCACTTTAGTTAACCTTTTAATATTATTGTGGCAAATATACATGTGAGTCGTCTTTCGAAGCGATTACAGTTGCATCGGAATTGTGCTTTTGAATGCTGGTTGAAGAAATCATATTTGAATTTCTTTTCACCTATATAAGTAGGGCAAACAGCTGAAACATGCAGGTACTTTTTATTCTATATGATTCCCAATCTTCAATGAATTTTGCTACAGTATTTTACTCCACTTATTCGTATATACCCGTACTTTTGTTTAAGGTCTTACCTTATCATAAAATGAAAATGTCTTCCAAATGTAAAGCTGTCGAAACAACTCAGGGCTATTTTCGTATTCAAATTAATTTAAAATAATCGGAAAATGCTGATATAACGACATACATACTAAAACCTAGAGCCACTGTGGATTTAAGTGACGGTGATTTGAGAGGCTGCCAAGTGAACCACGCATGAGTCTCATACCCCATAAATGGAATTCAACAAGGAATAGGACTGAGACACCGACATCATTAGCTCACAGAAAGTAATTTAAATTGATGGGTGGAAAATGAAACAAGGAACCGGGGGAGTATTTACTCCGTCTCAAACTCTGCTTCCGATTCTTCAGAGACACTTTGATGTGGCAGAGTGTCCAGAAATATTAACGAGATAACATTCTCTGTAGCGTTTTTTGGCGAAAGACTTAAAAATGCTTCCGTATAAAACTCAGATGGTGCATCAACTGCTGCCTGCAGGCCAACAGGCCCGTCTGGAATACCGCCAGCACATAAAGAGAGCGATCTTCCTTCAAAGTGAATAATGAGTGACGAACACATTTCCATCTTTCCGGACATGTTAAAACGGAGAATACTCGATTCTGCGACACTAAAATCCCCGTATTTTTACATCCAATGATGTATTACGGATACTTTGTGGTATGGCGTCATTGCTGAACGGGTTATTGAGCCCTAATTTTTTGAAGACGCTGCCAGCAGCAGCGGAATAGCTGTCACGGGCGAGAACTATAGAACCATGTTACGTGACTTAGATGAATTGGGGTTGCAGCACATGTAGTTTCAACAAGACGGTGACACTGTACACACAGGAATAGTAATAGTAAAGGGCACTTAGAGGCCGTGTTATCTCCCGCTTTGGAGATTTGCATTGATCCGTAACATCACCCGATTACTCGCTTTGGAAGGCTATAAAAGGTATTAAAAAACCTCGAATTCAAGCCGCACCAATTAGGAAAAATCAAGACGAATGGGCCAGGCATGTTAAGAGAAAGCGCAAGTTTTTGCCAACCACCTGGAAGAAACTTTCAAACCGTTTGATGGACAAGCTCTTATTCAAAATATAAATACGCAATATATAGCCAATAGTGTAATAAGAAATGCAACAATAACCGAACTTAAGGAAGAAATAAAGAAACCTAAGCCTAAGAAAGCTACTGGCTACAACCTAATTACGGGAGAGGTTCTTAAATTAAGCTTCTTTTCATTATAAACGCCGCGTTTAGACTGGAATATGTTCCCAGTCAATGGACAGTCGCCGAAGTCATAATGGTCCTCAAGTTCGGAAAACCGCCGAGTGAAAAAAACGTCTTATAGACCGATTTCGCTTCTTCCAATTATATCCAAAGTGTTCGAGAGAATATTGATTAGGGGAATACAGGGGAATACAGAAAGGCATCTCAATTCGGATCATCAATTCGGATTCAGAAATAAGCATTCTCGAAGAAAAAATGATTTGTTCAAGCGTATTCTTTGACGTCTCTAAAGCATTGGACAAGGTTTGCCATGAAGTTCCGACAGAGCACCTGTACAATATTTTGAAGAACTACCTTACGAATAGACTATTTTGCGTCAAATGTGGAAACAAATATTCAGATTTTAGATTTTAAATTTTAGAAATAATGGCTGGGGTGCCGGAAGGAAGCGTACTTGGTCCAGTTTTATATCTTTTATACACTCGTGATATACCGCAAGTAGAAGGTACTGAGTTAGCTATATTTGCCGACGACACTGCTATCTTGGCAGTAGGTAAAATCGTCGAAGATACTACAGAAAAACTGCAACAACTTTGGATAGAGTAAATGAATGGACAAATGTTTGGCGAATCGCACTCAACGAGACCAAATCTGTTCATGCAAATTTTACTTATAAGAGAGTAAATAATTTGCCGATCTTTTCAAACTCGGTTCAAATTCCGTTTGCAAGCGAGGTATCTTGGAAAGACATTTGATGCAAAGCTGAAATGGAAAACGCATGCAAAAAAAACCGCAAAGAACTAGATAATAAAAGTAGGGAAATGTATTGGTTACTTGGAAAATATTCCAAGCTTAATATAGAGAACAAATTGCTTTTATATAAGCAAGTGCTAAACCCTGTAAGGACATATGGTATACAACTCTGGGGTGGTACCAAAATAAGTAATATTAAAATTTTACAAACTTTTGAAAACAAAGTGCTAAGAGGTATTGTAAATGCGCCATGGTATATCAGAAACAGCGATATCCACAGAGATCTTGGCATTAAAAAAATCGAAGACGAAATCGAAAACTACACGAGAAAGCATAAAAGTCGACCAGAAAGTCGCGTAAATATTACAGTCCTCCAAGTTTTGGATGAACAAAATTTACTACGCCGTCTACAAAGAACCAAACCTTTACACTTAGTGCGATAAGTAACCGCGTCTAAACTGAGGAGCTAGCAGGAACTTCTAATGGGAAGGTACTTGCAAAAGGTCATTATTTCGTGAAATGGAAGCTACTTGATAAGTCGAATACTTATTTGTAGTAAAAATAAAAACAAGTCTGTTTCGAAGGGATGTTTTTTATTGGGTAAGAATCCCACACTACTATGAGCACGCGCTGTCAATCCATAGTGTCTTGTTGAAGATTTTCACCTACCCTCGGAAAAAAAAAATATCACCCGATTCTAGACTTCTTTCTTTGGAGTTATTTGAATTCATTGGTCAATGTGAACAAGCAACAGACCATCGCAGCCTTCAAAGACAACACTACACAAGAAACACAGAATAAACCGTGGAAAGTATCGAGAAAAGTGAAGGAAATTCCATAAAAATGTTAAAAATGTTCATAAACGCTAGATGCCAATATTTGATCGATATCATCCACAGCACTTAATGGAACAAAACTCAAAGCCCAAATAAAAATAATTAAAAATTAAATTATGTTTTTTTTAATTCAGAAAAAAAAGTTACAGCTAATCAAATTGGGTTATTACTTTTGCTTCACTTTGCATATTGCCATCTCACACTGCTCCATAATTTTTCTCATACAAGCTGTAATTATTTTCAGGAACTTCGTTTTTACTCCAAAATTGCTTAGTTTAAGGAGAAGAACACTCCTGTCGATCGAGTCGAAAGCAGTCTTAAAACTCATAGAGCATAACTTATGTAATTTCTTACCACCATTAAGGTACGTCTTTGCTATACTTGTTAGTGTAAAAATGTTATCAACCGTTGAATAGAGTTTACTAAAAACTGCTTGACATAAGCTCAGTAAATTATTTTCCAATTCCCACTTCGTTAAGCGTTCTAGCAGAATTGCTGATAACATTTTCATAACCGAGTTTAAAAAGGATATTCCCCAATAGTTATTCGGATTTTCTGGAGGATAGACAAAATTACACTTTTTTCGTACGGTATACTGTCTTCTCCCATTGTTTAACTTGCAAACCTTGATGACTTCCTTCACCTCGAGAAATCTGATCAAGCGATCCAGATGTACGTACTCGGAGGTATAGTTCCGAATGGGGTAGAGAGAACAAGTGCTGATTCGGGTTGGTTTTATTCATTTTGATAATTTTTATACTTCGTTGAATTTGCTGACTTATCTCAGAAGCCGTGGAATCTATAGCTTGGGAAAAGTGCGATGGTGAACTGATGAAACAAAAGGTGAAGCGAGTGTACTCCGAAAAATATGTCACGCTTACGGAATCGATATAAGCAGAGTTTTGTGGATAGACAACAAACGCTTTCGATCGTTTTTGACCTGTGTTGGTGTGAAACCATTTCTCATGAACTTGGACTGCCCCTTTTCGAATTCCTTGCAATTAAATCGAAAAAACCAACAATAAATTGAAGTTTAATGTCCATTTATCATCGTAAAATATAATCGAAACATGGGCGTGTCGGTCTCATGGATGGTCTTCTTGGTCGCTATATTATTCGTATGAAAACCAAAAAATTCACAAATCGTATCTCTGTTGAAACTAAAAAAAAAAACCAAAAGGTCGTTCAACTGAAAGAAGGAAGCTTGGAAGCATCCACAGATGTTCGTTACGATAACTTGAGCCACTGGTGCGCATTTCACGACGGCCTGTGCAAAAAGATATTGCGCCAAATGCAACTTGAATCTCTGCAATTCAACGAACACGTCTTATTTCCTTATGTTCAGTGCATTTCCATTCATTTCCCTCTCTTTTGATTCAATAAACTATCATTTTCGTATATCATACCTCTGTATTTTTTGCTCTGACGGTCGAAGCCCGTCTCAATGTGGTATGCATAATTTTACCAGTACAAGGTGTGAATTTCACAAAATTGAAAAACGGACTTCAGTCTAAGCTTTTTATTGGTTCAAATTTAAAAATAAATCGTTAGAAGGTTAATGATAACGGACATTCACTTAGCCAGAAAAGTTCACATACAGGGACTTGAACGGCCGGGTCATGTAGAGCGGATGGAGCCCAACGTTCCAGCCAAGAAAGTCTTCGAATCCACCCCGGATGGAACTCGCAGTAGAGGACAACTTGCGGTAGGTGGCGCAAACAAGTGGAGGGCGACCTCAACTAACTTGGCGTGCGGAACTGGAAGCAGCTGGCTCGTAACTGGGCTGGTTAGAGAGGTTTGTTGGTTGAGGCCAAGGTCCTACCCGAACTGTAAAAGTAAAAGAATTAATATCCTCGGACAGATATAAATATTTAGGATTTTTGTTGTTTTTTTTTTATTTAGAATTACATAGTTTAATGTTAATGTTTAACACATATTATAACAAAAATTCAATAAAGTTATGTTCTATATGTTTGATTTGTATTCCTTCTTTTTTGTAATCACGACAGACACAAAATTTTCCTCCGTCAGAATTTTCAAAACTGCAGCTCTGATGCTGACTCACTATATGTTGATGCATTATTTTGACTTTGATCATTCAAACCAGGGCACTCGTACTTTGCCTTTCCTTGGGATCCAAGTTGGCCTCTGAAGGTAGGTTATGTTAGGTTAGGTTAGGTAGGGTTATGAGGTTATCATGAAATACTAGGCACCAAAGTGGGCCCATTGCGATCCCTAGGGAACCTTCACGGCAGAAGACCTAAACCCATTCTCCCAAACAAATAAATCTCCCTACAGAATCTGAAGAGATCCTTGTTATGGTTCAAGGACCTCGCCTCTTCCAGGTTATCGAAGAAGTATTTACCAAGGTGCTTTAGCCTCGTCCTGGCAATTCCTTGACATTCACAGAGTATGTGAGTTATATCCTCTGAGACATGTAGGTCATCGCAGTACCTACAAACATCCGTGTCGGATAACCCTAGTCTCATGGCATGCTTCCTTAGGAGACAGTGGCCAGAGAGTATTCCTATCGCTGTTCTTAGCTTTGATCTATCTAATTTAATTATCTCCCCAGATTTTCTGTGGTCTAATAAAGGCCACAAGGCCTTAGACACCCTGTGACCATCTAATTTTGACCATCTTAGATTAGCCGTGTCAATGATTTTATCCCAAATAATTCCCTTAGCCACGCACTCTGGTGGTTTAATACTACCAATTATGTCACTACGTGGGAGCCCCGCTCCTCTTTTATCCAGCGCGTAGGCTTGCTCGTTGCCTTCGATATCGCAGTGTCCAGGTACCCAACATAATCTGACTCGGTTCTGCGTACATAATGCCCTAAGCATTGTGCGCCAATTCCTGATTATCTCAGATTTGGTGACGTAAGACTCTAGCGCCTTTAGCGCAGCCTGACTGTCAATGTAGATGGCGATATTCTTATCGGATATTGATCCCATCTCAAGTAATTTCGCTGCTTTAAGTACAGCGAGAACCTCTGCTTGAAACATACTGCATGTGTCCGGAAGTCTCAGGGCCACCTGTAGGTTCGTATCTCTCGAGTAAATACCTGATCCCATGCCCTTACTGGTCTTAGAACCATCTGTTTATATTGCAATCTCGTTATGGACAGAGACTGTCTTCCTTCGCCAATCCTCTCTAATAGGATACAATACTTCGCGTGGTGTGTCGAAGTCTAAGGTGCCAAGTATATCGTCCCATTCGTCACGGATTCCGTGAAATGATTCCTTGAGAATGGAGCTATGTCCTATGTTATTAGTCTTGAAGAGAACAATGTTAGTGAGCCGAAGCCCACTGTTGCTCGCTTGAAATTTAATTTGTAGGTCTAGTGGTAAAAGATACAGAAAGATCTCGAGTGCAGCCATAGGTGTTGTGCGTAGAGCACCTGTGATGGCAATGATAGATAGATAGATAGATAGATTTTATTTATGTACTTCACTATTAATACAAAGTTTTAACAAAAAATCAATAAACATGGCGTTGCCGTCTGCCTGATTGACAACATTAAATAAATTCAAAATTAAAAATTGACTAAAATATGTATGTATATTTGTGTATTTCTTTTATTTTAAGCGATTTTAGAAATCTTCATTAATGATCCTTTCACGATAATTTAAAGCAATTTTGCAGTACTGGGTTAGCTTAAATACGTTTGGTTCGTTCAGAAGCATAGAAACTTGATCCACCGACAGAACATTACTTCCAAAGATATGTCTCCTAATTTCGCTTAAAACTGGACACTTCCCAACAAAATGTATGACAACTTCTCTTTCTGCCAAGTTGCACAAGTTGCATAGCACTGGTAGGTCTGCTCTGTGTGGAATATAATTAAGCTTTAGAAGCTCTCCCCGTAATTTAAACACAGTCGCTATTTCCGGTATACTGTTTTCATCGCGGAAGTAGTTATTTCCCTGCAGGTTATGACTTAAGCGGCTGTAGATCATTCTATGCAGTGATCCCGAAGCTTGCTCTAAATGCCTGAACCAAGCCTTTTCGTCCATACTTGCGATGAGTTGATAAAGTTGGGGTTTCCAGTCTCCGCTATTACCCAGATCCAAATGTATCCCACAGTCCTCAGCAAGTTCCAACCACTCCCTGTACCATCCTGTCCTGGATTGTATTGCTTGCAGAGCAGCTTTTTTCGGCAGTCTGGTATCCGGCATATTCAAAACCTTTAGAATGTAGTCCCCATGCAATTTAAAAGTTTTGATGTACAATGGGGGCAAGCCTGTTTCCAGCATTAGCATATAATTGGGAGTGTTGGGTGGAAGGTGAAATGCTCTCTTAACGTAGTACCGCAGTAATTTCTCAACAGCCTCATACTTCCTTACTCCCCATACTTGCGCAGCATAGAACATGATGGACTCTGACACCGCTACAAAAACCTTATATTTACTGCTGTGGGCAATGAATCTATTACTGAGACATTTCTTCCATACAACATTGATGGCCATTTTAGACTTTGCTAGTTTTTCATTTAGATGTCTCTCCATATCTAAACTTTTTGTAAAGTAGACCCCAAGATACTTATATTCCTTAACGACTTCAATACTTTCTCCGTTGTAGTACCATTTCTCGTTTCTGCAGTCCTTTCCGCCCCCTCTCTTAAATTTCATAACCTTTGACTTGCTAAGATTTACGATTAAGTTCCATAGCTTACAGTAGTCATACAGCCTGTTGATCATTAGTTGTAAGGATTCAGGTGATTGCGCCATTAGTACTATATCATCAGCGAACAGAAGTGCTTTGACCAATAGTCCTGCGTACTCAACACCTCCAGGCAGAATATCTACGATGTCCTCGATGTATAGCGCAAATAAGCTTGGACTCAGCGAACAACCTTGTCTTACTCCGGTCAATGACTGGAACCATCCCGACAACTCCTCACCACTCCACACTGCTGATTTGGTATTTGCATACAAATTTTGGATGACGCGTCCGAACTTCCTCGACATGCCCATGCAGTAAAGCTTATAAAATAGAGCATTTCGGTCTACCGTGTCAAATGCCGACTTAAAGTCTACAAAAAACGCATACAGTTTTTTACCCCTTCCAATGTAAGACTCCACAATACTCCTCAAAACAAACACGTGGTCGATAGTAGAGTATCCTGGCCTGAAACCCGCTTGATGTTCTTTAAGTAGATTATTTTCCTTTATCCATGTAGATAGTCGGTCCTGCAAGATTGCTGTGAATATCTTATATGAGGCATTTAAAAAAGAAATGCCTCTATAATTCGCTGGATCTGATGTACTGCCTTTTTTATGTATGGGGAAAATTAAGGCTTCTCTAAAACGGTTTGGAACTACTCCACTATTCAAGATATTATCAAACATCGTATTAAGCTTGTTGTGCAACTCGTTAGTACCATATTTATAGAACTCGGAAGGTATCCCATCCGATCCTGCAGCTTTACCATCTTTTAATGCACTTAGAGCTCCGATAACTTCCTTATAGCTAATCGATCTGTCTAAGGTATGATTTTGAAATCCCGGAACGGCATAGTTGAAGACTAATTCACTAGGGGGTGGGTTCAGTAGTGCATTAAAATGTACTAGGAGGACACTGGGGCTTAAATTCGTATTTATGACGAAGTTACCACCATTAAGTTTTCTAGCCGCTTTCCAAAAATCCGCCGAATTATTACCACATGCCAAGCTTCGAGCAAGGGATTCATAGTGACTTCTTCGCTTTTGCCTCAATAGGGCCTTGAACTCTCTATTTGCTTTTAAGTAGATCCACTTCATCGCACCTTCGTTGTGTTGCCGAAACATCCTGAGCCAGGCAAACGATAATTGCCTTGCTTTATAGCACTCTTTGTCAAACCACGGTTCTTTATACTCCTTCTTTCTGATAGTGCTTGGGGTTATACGCAGATATACATCTTTTATAATTGTTTCGATCTTTCTAAGGTCTGTATCCTGTTGCATTTGTAGTTGTTCCCCCAGTAGGCTTCCATACAAATGTGCTTTATGTTTATTCCAAATCAGCTTAGGCAGAATATTCATATCCCTTCTATCGTTTTCCGTTATTTGATGACCAAAGCTAGCTACAATCGGTAAGTGGTCAGAATATGGTAGTTGCTTAACCTCCATATTCGTCACGTAAGCGTTCCAATCCTCTCCTATTAAGCAGTAGTCAATAACGGACACTCCTTGTTCTCCAACAAATGTGAGCTCGCCATTTCTGTCACTGTCGCTCGTTCCATTTAGTATTCTCAGCCCAAAAGAATCGCAAAATTCCAAAAATTGTTTACCTCTTGCATTAAATGTAGTATCCTTTGACTGTCTCCTTATTCCAGCTTCTCTATTTACTGTCCCCTCTTCTTTCCCTGTCCTCGCATTTACGTCGCCGATAACCATCATATTCGGGTTATCACAGCTCAGTACTACCTCCTGAAGTTTTTCAAAATCTCTTTCCCAGTGATTGCAGTTTATATATGAAGGAATAATACAAAAGGTCTTCTTATCAAATACTAGACTTAAGTACGTGCTCCCTTCGAAATTTTTGAATTCGCAGATGATGTCCTTAAGGTCGCGTTTGTATCCAAAGTAGCATCCTCCGCTTGGTCGTCCCTTCTCGTGTACCCTTATTGCTGGATTCCACTTGAACGAGTAGTTTAAAAATTTTCTTTCGAACTGCCAATAATTTTTTTCCATAACAATGGCAATGCAAGCTGTTCTTTGTACCATGGCCAACATATCCCGTATGTTTTTCGTATTCGTTGCTTTCCACCACTCAAGAGCGCTATACGTAAGGATGAGTCTGACTATCATGATATATAGCCAGTGCATCATTGCGGGCTTCAGGCCCCATTTTTTCCCTTTCGGTCCTCTTACAGATAAAGAGATTGCCTTGCGGACTCGTTGCTGTATGTTAAGTTTCCAATTTAGTTTCCTATCCAGCATTATACCAAGATTTCTAGCGCGATCCGAAAGGGAAAGCTCCACCCCTGCTAGCTTAGGCAGTTTGAAAAGTGGTATCTTGTATTTTCTACTGAAGAGTACCAATTCAGTTTTATCCGGGTTGACGTGTAGTCCACACCCTCTAGCCCATTTTCCGAGACTATTAAGGATTGATTCCATCATTTCACTTAATGTGTCAGGGAATTTGCCCTGAACTAAAATCACCACGTCGTCCGTGTGAGCAGTGACGCTTATGCCTGTATTGCTTTGTTCTTTAAGTATCCCATCGATGACTAGAACTCAGGGGAGGGGTGAGATAACGCCACCCTGGGGAGTCCCCCTGGTAACGGATTTTCTTATTGAACTATTTCCGATAGTGGAGTTAATGTTCCTAGTGCCGAGCATATCGCAGAGCCAATTGGTAATACTATGCTCGACATTCATAGATTCTAGGGCCTGTTTGATAGCCATTCCTTCTACATTATTGAAAGCACCTTCTATGCCTAGGAAGGCTGCTAGTGCAAATTTCTTATGGTGAAGGCTAGCTTCTATCTTCCCTACTACGCCGTGTAAAGCTGTTTCCACCGATTTCCCCTTCAAAGCCTCTGAAGGTAAGTGAACAACAACATTTCGCTCAGTATTCCTCTGCAATAGTTTTTTTTCGATTCGGTTGTCGTTCTAAGTCATCCACTCTAGCCACAACCTCCTCCTGCTTCGTGTTTATACTTGCCAACTCAGAATATAGTCTGACTTTAACGGAAGTCTTTCACGAGTCGTTGATTATTTTACTCCAGTATTTCCTTGGCACTCTCAATGAGAATACCTGATATGTTCTCCATTGCCTTGTTCATTAAAATAATACAAGAGATGCGCTTCTCGTTTGGCTGATCTGGATAAATTTCAGAAACTTTTCTTTTGCTCATTGATTGAGGTTAGGCTTGCCTTCACTTTTGCGCTCAAAATAGTATGCATTAAACAAAAAATTTCCATTTGCAATCAGTTTTAATATTTTATATTGGCTTTTCTTTGTCTTTAATGCAGGAGCTCGCACTAATTAACATACATCTTGACAAAAAGTTCAAATGTCAATTTGGATGAGTACACTAAGTATGGCAAATATAACCCACGCTTAGCTGTTTTGGAAATAAAACCACCAATTTCACTTCGATTTATTTAATTTATTTTTGGTTAGTTATAAAAATAATATTCAGTTCAGTCTTCATTAACATAAAATAGAGAACAAAACGTAAAAAGAGGATATAAGGAAAAAATGAAATGAAATGAAAAATGAATAATCAAAAACAAAACTTGTATTGCACTTTTTGAAAAAGTGCGGGTAATATGGACCAAGTTGTGTGAAATATGAACTACTGTGGTCCATAATTAACACACCCTATCCTACATTTGTCAATCTATGTACAGCAAAATTCACAAACAATATATTGTTTTCGTTGCCAGCACATTTCACACGAGAAGCACGATTCTCCTCTCTTATCTTCAGAATATGCATACATAATCTGAAGCAATAAATGCATTTGGCATCTTCCTGGTTAGTTCTATCAGAACTTAGATCTTAGTGTCTGTCGTCTGGAATATGTAGAAATGAAGAAGTGGATTCTTCTGCACATTCATTTTCTTCCTGTTAACGAAATTCTTCCCATTTTTTTTCCCAAACTTCAAACTGTTGGGTAATGAAATCAATGAAAATGGGTTTGGTATCCTGTTTTGCATAGCTTATTAAAAAGCTAATGTAATGATCTTATGTCAGTTCTTGTAAGTCCAAATAACTTTGCGTCCATTAGTAAAACGTATTCAACTAGAGAGTCCTCGAGTTGTAGTATGAAAATGATTTTGCTGCCTAATTTTTCGCATAACACTTCTTCCAAAGGATTTTCTTTTTCTGTTACCAAACGATGCAAGGCAGTTTTAGGGATCTTAAATTTGTCGATGACTTCAAGAAACCCGTACTTTTCTCTTTGACGACAGCGATTGGTTCTTTCATAGCATCTTTGTCCCAAATCTGTTGTTGTTTTAGACCCCAAAGGTAGAACATTTAACGAAAATCACAAATATAGATACATATGTACAACATTTACGTGCAAGTATTATTATGTGCCAAATATGGTCCACCAAAAATTTTGTTGATTTAACATAAAGAAATCTTAGTTTAAACACTGCACAATCCCAACAACATTTTATGAACTTTATGCAATGCATATTTAGTATAAAAAAACCTTAAGGAAACATGCACAAAAATTATATGGAAATGGCCAAGAATTACAAAATTCGTATACTACGTATGTACATCTGCTGCATCGAACCACGTTACATTAAAACAAAACCGGCTGTATTCGAAATGAATGCAAAGTGAGGTGCACATGCTTTTCCAGTCGGGAGATATAACGGTAGACTATACAGCAGCCGCGTTTTGTTTTCCCCGTGAACTGAACTAGTTCATCTCAAAATAAAATAACGCTCGTGGTTCACCTAGAAATTTCAATTTCACAAGTTGGTAGCAGCAGCTACACACTGACGTTAAATTATTAAAAAAATAGCGGAAAAATAGCAATTGAAGTGAGAAAAGTGCTTAATATTTTTATATTTGCTTAATAATTAAGTGCTTTTAGATACCTGTATCAGAAAGTGAGGATACAACAAATAACTATGATTTACTTCTGGCATTCATCAGAGCTGCCAAGCTTTACATATAATTTCTTTTTCTGAAAAGCCATCTAGTGGTGAGATATGAGATAGAAATTCTGGTTCACGAAAATTGAACCAGCTCAAGTGTTGGTTTAATTGTTGTTTGTGCATCCTGTGTAAAAATATGAACTGAACCAATTCACGGGGACAAAAAAAGGCGGCTAGCGATGCATCGATTTACGTCGCCTCGATTTACATTATTTCGATTTAAGTTGTCCGGTTTTTTACTTCCCAGTTTCGATTAACGTCGTTACAATTTCGATTTACGTTCTTCCTTGAAACACAATTTTCTCACGAAGTTCCCTCTTTCGTCATTCTTATTTAACCGAGATGCACATCTCACCGATTTCGTGCATAATATCATTCGGAGGAAATCTTTTTCAATCCATATGGACTGTACGAGTGTTTTTATATTCGATTTACGTTATTTCGATTTACACCGCATTTTCTTGGTTCCGAAAACGACGTAAATCGAGGTATTCCTGTATTACCCACATAGGCCATAGGTATTAATTGCCGAAGCTCTACGTAATATTCTGTTTCGATTAGATTTTTTTGTAGATTTGGGGAATCCACATCGCTTTAATGAATAATCTTTTCTTTTTTACGCAAAAAAAAGTCATGTGCTTTGCTGTGCCTCTTATTGGTAGATTCACCTGAACCAATCAAAATCTTGTTTCTTAACCTACCGCAATCAAGTAATTCTTATATTTCTTGTGTACACGAAAGCTAATACCAACACAATCTTATGTACCAAAGTATGGAAAACTTTCTCATGCAAAAGCATTCTCTGCGCGGCACTATTTCCTTTTCTTTGTAATCTCTTTCTCTCTTCTGGAAACCCTGCTGCCTGCTCTTCTTTCTTATTCTCCTCTTTCAGTGACGTCATAAGATATTAAATGACTTCTTGCTGGTTTCTTTGGAAGCCACTTAAATGATGTTTACTTCTGCTCTGTCTTCAACATTCGGAAGTATTTAGTTGATGTAGACGTTCGCTCTGTGAATAATGGTGTGCGGGTATATTTTTCGTTTACGGATATTGTGTGTTCGGTTGTATTTTTTCGACTATATGCTGTTTCCTATGGTAAATGTTTTTTTTTTTTTTTGTTTGTAAGTGTCTATTTTACTAAACAATTTTTTAAAATGCAATATGAATACAGAATATTAAAAACTTTTAAAAAGTGGATAATTTTTATTTCTCTAAAAGAAGAAAAGGACTATGGACCTTCAGCACATGCAGCTGCTTGAATTGTCGTGAAGGTAAAACCGGATAATGGACCAACGAGTGAAGTAACATTTCAAAGAATGATAGGAAACAGTAAGAGCAAAGAGGGGAAAGAATACGTCGATTGACTGTATTGCAAATCTCTACTTTTTTATGTTCGAATATTACCTGCTATCAATGTGATAAAATGAATTATTGGCAAGATAAGGATGCATTAATGTATCTACGTAGTGTAATGTAGTTATATACTCGTATGCATGCATCTTATATTTGCGGTAAGCATCAGTGCTATAGATTCGTTTTTTGTTTTTTTTTTAGATTAGATTCATTATTTACATTTAATTAAAATTGTTTACATTGACGTTTCATTTAAAAAGAAAAACAATAATAACATGGCTTTTCCGTCTTCCTGATTGCCAATCAAATTCTCTATTTATTGATTTACTTATTTTAATTTTGCATTTTTTTTATTTTTATTTTATTATTTTTTTTTTATTCCAATTTCTTAAGTTAGTCTGTTCTAAAGGTTTTCACTCATTATTCTTTCACGATAAGATAGTGCTTAGGTAGTTTAATTCGTAGAATAACTCCATTACTTCTTCATCGGGCAGAAAATTGTTCCCAAGGATGTATCTCCGAGCCTCTCGGAGGGTTGGACATTTGCCTACGAAATGTAGCACATCTTCTCTCACAGCGGGATGTCAAATACTACATAGTATTGCTAAGTCCTCTCTATGAGGATTATAATTTGGTTTTAAAAGTCCTGTTCTCAGCCGCAACATCATCGAGGTTTCCTCTACTTTGTTCTTATCACAGAAATAATTCCTTTCCTGCAGGTGATGATGTGATACTATGATAATAAATAATTATCGTCCAATTTCCCCTTTATGAGTATTTTCAAAGGGTATTTGAAAGGGGTATAAAATCTGGAGTATTATGCTTCCTAGATAGGACTCATTACTTTAAAGATTTTCTGTTTCCCTTTAGAAGCGGTAGATATCCTGAAAGTGTATTTGTAAAATTGACTGGGGAAATATACATATAATCCTTCTACTTTATATATTGATATCACGAAGGCCTTTGATATGGTGAAATATACTTTGTTGTTAAATGAAATATTTATCAATGTTCTTATTTAAGAAATCGCAAGCAAGTAGTAAAAAATCAAAAATATTTTGAGTTCGCAGAATTGCCTCTATAAATATATGCAGGTGTTCCTCAAGATTTAGTCTTGTGCCCGATTTTGTTTCTGCCATACAGTCGTCGGCAGAATTATTTTGACAGAATGGTAAGTTACGCTTCCACATGTATAATTTCTAACGGTAGAAGTGTAACTGATGCTCAATATCGACCGGTGTTATTCTATGGTATAACTAATTGGTAGGCATGTAAATTGTTTTATTTGACTTGTGTAGTACGGTGGAGAAATTAAAGTTTCGTAAATAGTGCGAATTTTTAATTAATTTTCAAAAGTATTTGGACCGAACTTTATAACGCTTTTGGTAAGTGAAATATATACTTATATTTCTAAATTAAATTAAGTTAGATGAATTTATTTGTTTTGGTTTGTTTTTTATAGAAGTATGGGGAAAAAAGCGCAATTAAGTATAAAAACAAGGGCAGTTATTGTGGCAAGATATAGTTCTGGCGTTTCCGCGAAGGAAATCTGCGCAGAATTAAATTTATGCAGACAAACAGTACATTATCACATTAACAAACATAAAAAAAATATTCCGTGCAAAACTTGCCACGTACGGACAGGAAAAGAAAAACTACGCGGAACGAGGACAGACTCCTTCTGCGGGAATTTGTTAAAAATCCTGACGCCAAAAAATCTGGAACATCTAATGAAGAAGTATGCGCAAAGTCCTGTTAGTGAAAGAACAATCCGCTGGCGTGTAGTGGAATCGGATTTCGGTACATATACCGTTAGAAAAGTACCATATATAAGTATGGAATCGAATATTATGGTCTGATGAGAGCTCATTTGAGTTCCATGGATCTCCCAAAAAGAGTTTCGTTCGACTCACCAAGAAAATGCGCTAGAAGTATGCACCAGTTTTGCAAACTGTGAGACATGGTGGTGGGTCAGTAATGTTCTGGGGATTTATTTCATGTAGTGGTCATGGAGATTTAGTCCCAATCGAGGGAACAATGAACCAGCAAAAATATTTGACTGACCTAAACAGCCACCCTTTTCCGTCTGGTGATAGACTCATCGGAGAGTTCTTTATTTTTCAACATGACAATGCCCCATGCCATTTGTGGTCGAATGGTCACAACATTTTTGAAGGATGTTGATGTAGAGACACTAAACTGCCCACCTCGAAGTCCCAATTTAAATGTTAATGTGTGGGCGTATATAAAAGGAAGAAGAACTGCTGATTTGACTAGGACTAAAGAAGAAGTCATTTTTGAAATAAATAAGCTTTGGGAGGAAGTTCCTACAGAAATGCTTATAAAACTCGTTGAATGGGTACCAAAACGCGTTCAAAAAGTGGGCGTCGTGGCATAAGTGGTTAGTGTGTCGGATCACTACGCATGAGGTTCCAAGTTCGAATCCCAGAAAACACCAAAAAGTTTTTTCGCGGTCCCACCTCTCGCGAGCGTCTGACAAACATTCGAGAGTATTGCTGTCACGAAAAAGCTTCTCAAATCGCCGTTTGGAGTCGGCATTAAACTGTAGGTCCCTTCCATTCGTGTGAAAAATATAACGCACACAACATGAGTGGTTGCGAGAAGCTAGGCCCTGGCACTTTAAAGAGCTGTTGCGCCAAATATTTGTATTCGTTTTGCCTTCAAAAAGTTATAGAAGCTGAAGGCGGCTACATTTTTTTGAGCCTGAATTTATTTTTCATTTTTGTAAAATTATATTTTTTTTAATACCATTTTTACTGTCCGAATACTTATGTCGAAGTGAAAATGTAATTTAATAAATAAATATTAATAGTTATAAACTAATTTAAAACTAAAACTTAAATATGTTTACTTTATGCCCAAGTATTGTAACTGGTTTTTTAGTTTTTCAATTTTTTTTTCTTAAACTCAAAATATAAAGGTTTTACTTTTGTCAAAATAATTCTGCCGACGACTGTATGTGAACTCCTTATTCATCCAATCTGTTAAGGGTACACTTACACAGCATTTGCTGACGATACGGCTCTGTCCCATTCCAATAAAAGCTACGTTGTTTGCGATTTTGTTTGGAAAGTAAAGAGCCAGACGGTACTACCATATTTCAGAACGATAGGTGCAGTAAATGTGACTAAATCCATATAAATAACAACTAAATGCTGTACGTTGGTAAGCGAATTACTTGAGAGCGGCTGCATCGATTTGGACCATTTTTCGTTCGTAACAGTCCGAATAAGGTGAAATTAAAGAACTTTAAAAAGCATGTAATTCAAAATTATAAATGTTGTTTTGTCAAACTTCATAGATATAACGTTCAATCCAATGGAAGCAATCAAGATAGTGTGCGTTACTAATTATGCGATTATATTCTGATTTCCATTTGCCAATGCCGTCAATTACATTCCCTACTTCTCCATACCAAAGATCAAAACTCATCTTTACGCGAAAATATTGTCATTGTTGGTACTCTATTTAACTTCAATTCCAAGTCATCTCTTAATGATCCCTACTTACAAAATCGTTTATTATTTTCTTTAATGCCTCAAAGTAATATACTGCCTTAATTCAGTAAGCGCCTTCATCCCACTTACGTAGTAAAGTTTTGAAGTAAATTTCTTGTTCACATTTAAGATAACATGTTTAAGCATTAACCACTAGCTGCATTTCCCATTTTTAACGTGCATCTGCTCCTTTAAGAGCACCAAACGCAAGAACAGTTTAACCAACCCCTTTTCTGATAAATATCGGTAATGTCGAAAGAAGAATTCCACCCTAGGTTGAAAAATGCTCAAACATCCTCAATAGTAGGGTTTTTTTTGTCGGTTATCCTTATACAATACGTCTGGAAAAAGTATAGGGGTGCTTTGCGATGGTCTAAGCAACGTTTGTTTGCACTGGTATTGTTTTACGTCTTGATCGAATTTATCTGCTAGGGGAGCTTGTTTGCCGATTTTCTTTTCGTCGACCAGTAACTGAGATATATTATATACTCGTACATTTGTAATGATGTACCTACATATGTACATGCTAAGTTATTTATTAAATTTTTCTTAAATCATTTTATTGTAATTGTACTATTTATATCTAGGAAAGTAATAATAAAAAATTGTTGTCTATACATAATTATATTTTATAATTTTTGATTTTATTTAGGTAAACGGATTTATAAATTGGCACTTTAAGTAAATTGTATTTATTTATATACATGTGCCAACATAAATAACGAGATAAGAAAGCAATAATACTGCACCAGTATCGATGACTACAATATCAAGATGTTATGATAAGCGGATGAACGTTCATTGCTTAGCAGCGGAAGAGATGATACCTGGTGACACCAACCCTCGTGACAACCAACCCCTATTGTAGGTTCTTACAACTATATGCTATTCAAATATTTTATTAATGTGTGTAATTGAATACGATCGTGTGCAAGACGCGTGCTGTACTTAACGCAGTTTCATATATGAACAGCTGAAGCAGTGAATATGATAAACTAATATGAAAAGCCGTTGCTTTTAACCGAAAAGCGATCTACTTGAACGAGATCAACTATGTTGTGACTGCCTAGATATGTACATATGTACATATTTAGCGCAACAGCTCTTTATGTTCCAAGGCCTAGCTTCTCGAAATCACTCATGTTGTGTGCGTTACTTGTTGGTGTTTTCTGGAATTCGAACTTGGAACCTCACGCGCAGTGGTCCGACACACTAACGACACTACGCCATAGCGTCCACTTGCTTGCATAAGTACATATGTGTTGTATAAACATACAAATAGTGCATATTTCAAAGTATTATTTCAAAGATAAAGTTCATATAATAATCGTCGCAAATGACTATTATTTGACACAAAATCAGACATATTCATACAACCAAAAGTATATAACGCCAAAATAAAATTATTAATGTGTCAAAACTATTTGTTTTCCATATGTCTAAGCTCGGTTCATGACGTTTTGGATATGTCAAAATCGACCACCACTTACTCCATATAAGCTAAAATTCACCTTACGAAATCGGTATAATATAATGATCGGTGATTTAATATTCACAACTAATTTAAAAACGAAAACTCATAACGACATAAATCCGTCAATCATGTTCAATGAAATTCGTGTATGCAAACAATATCAATTAATTATTTAAGCAGATATGCAGACAGATTTTTACTGTAGCGATAAGGATACATTATTATATTGCACAATTTACAGATACATACGAGTGTGTATTATATATAGTAAAACACTGTCTAACTAAAAAAAAAAAACACTTATTTTACGACAATATATCACTAATTCGCGTTTACAATTTTGATGGAAAAACTACTAACAAAAAATGCATTAGCTTTGGAGAGGATGATTTTGATACTAGGGTGAAGAGAAGGTGGGGTTGGTGAAGCTTAAAAATAATACTTGATTCATTTTAGCTTTTAATTATGAACTGCATACGAATGGAACAAACGATGAGAATCTAGAATAATGTATGAATACGAATAATAAATATATAACAATGAATAAGTAAATATCAATGAACGTGAAACCAAAAGGTAAATGAATAAGTTAAAATTAAACAAAAACAAAAATAAACAGTAATGATAAAAGTAAAAAATAATAAAATAAGTAAACAGAAAAGATAAATAGATTAGCAGATTAATAATAAATACGTGAATAAGCAAATCTATATCTATACATATTGTATAATAAACCTGTACATATAATTGAACTGTTCTTGTCTTTCTGTGCACACATCACGCGAAAACTATTACACGGATTTTGATCAAACTTGGCATAGTGATAGCTTATATCCGGGGTCAAAATTTAAGTTAAAATTTAAATTTAAATTAAAATTTTTATCTTGAGAAATGAAAGGGATCGTACAAGGTAGTCAAAACCGATCTATGTATATCATATAATAAAACTGTAAACGTGAAACTGTTTCCACAGGCACCACGCAAAAACTACTACACGAACTTGAACGGGGTTTTCGTAGTTGCATTGCTTAACTGCTCTAACGTTTAAAACGGTGTATGTTTTATCGTGATCGGCCATCTAGAAGCTGAGATCTCATCAAAAATATCTTTGGCAAAGAATCGAATTTAGTTTTTTTTTTCTTGATCATGATTTCGAATCAGTCCTCAGTAGATCAGAGCCGACTGGCACTTGTATTTTAACAAGTAAGTAAATGAGTGTCTTTAACGCTATCAGTACTGCTTAAGGGTAAGCATTTTGTGACGAATATTACTTTGAACTGAGAGAGAAAAACTCAAATCAGCTGCTAAGTAATATCCAGCTTGTCACAGTCATCATTTAGTGTGGTGTTAGTTGTTAGTATTGTGAATATTTATAAAGCCTAACACCTTACACAAAAAGACTGGACAAGTAAACAAAAAGCAGATTGCATACTAAACAAAAGTATGAATTAAAAATTAATATGCTGCGCATAACTCAAACATTACACTAAACACTTACAACAAAGAACTTAGTATCGTTCGTATAATTTATGTTTTAGATTTAATGTACTATAGTTGCATTCAAATTCGTTGCGGTTACGATTTACTTTCTTCGCCATACGCGTAAGAGGTTCGTTAGAACCGTAGTTCGTTCGGTGGAAATTTACGCGGAAAATCTAGGCATTTCTGGAGTTGTAGCATCTTACGTTTAAACCGACTTCATTTAAAAGATCCGGCGAGTCAATAAATTTACCAGTTGGTGTAAAAATACTACATCACATACTTCCCTACGTTTCTCTAGAGAATGACGTTTTAAGAGAAGAAGGCAGTCGCAATATGGTGGAAGACATGGAAGCTCATTCCATTTAGTGCAAGTACACGAAAGGCGGACAAACTTACGCCGTACCGATTCAATACGGTACTGCATACATTGGAGGCCAAATGTTTTAGACGCATACTCTAACTGCGAACGAACAAAGGTATTATAAAGCGCAGATGTTATAAGAGGACACTTGAATTCTTTACTCCAGCGTTTTATAACGCCAAGCATAGAATTCGATTTATTGACAATCTGTTCAATGTGAAAATCGAAGTGGATATTTTGAGAAAACTACACTCCTAAATCACATATTGATGTAACTTTGTTAAGTACAGATTCATTGTGATTGTAATCATAACTTTTTAAATTACGTTTTCTTGAAAAGATCATCGACTGGCATTTAGATATGTTTAAAAATAAATTGTTATTACAGCACCACTCAGCGAACTTATCTAAATCATTCTGCATAGCTGTACAATTAAACTGACTGCGTACAAGTCTAAAGATTTTTATGTCGTCAGCATAGATTAAGATTCGAGTACTCTTAAGTATTGCCACCACGTCACTGATCGCAATGATAAATAAAAGAGGACCTAAGTGACTTCCTTCGGGTACACCCCTTTCTTAAGCTCCGTACTACGATATACACATGCATGTAATTTATGTTGATTGTTTTTTTAAGTGGTCTTTGGTGTTTGGTTAGCAATGCCCAATAAAAATAATCATCTTGTTCTTTCTATTTCGGCGAGGTTATGATCCGAAAACAACGGATCATAATCTTCCCACTTCACCGCATTTACACTGATCCGCCTGTGGGGTTCGCCTATTTGACCTCAGGATATATCGGCAGGTCTCCCGATTTCGGATCATTTGGCTACTGAGGCCAATCAAATGCCAGTGTCGTTGCATTTGTGTGATCCAGGCGTTTATAAGCCTGCCTCTCCTGCCTCGCGATGTCTTTAGAACGTTCATTGATATTGCCTTTTTAACAGAGTTCAAATGATCTCTTCTTTGAACGTGGCCGTTGATTAAGCCGGTCACGCTCTATTTTTCATGAGATGGTTTCTTCGTCGTAAAGAGTTCCAAAGATCTTCGAACTTTGTATTCAATCAAGTATATTGTTCAACATTGTGAACCGTATGTGAACGCTGGATGCACAACTGCGATGTAGAGCCTTCCTTTCAACTAAGGGGACATTTTTCGGTCACAGAAGATAGTGGAGTTTTCTCGCCGCTCATCCAGCCCACGCTTACGCGATGATTGATGTCATCATCACAGGTTGCTTTGCTGTTGATCATAGATCCCAGATATTTGAACTTTTCGCACTTGGGAAGCATTGTCCTATTCAAATAAATGTCTGGAATAGGCCTGAGTGGATCAGAGAACGGGCAGCACAAGTACTCTGTGTATTTTTTGAATTAATGCGATACCCATTTCACTCCAAAAACCTCCACCCACATATCAAGTGCTCGTTGCTGGGACGTAGGATCCTCACTTATGATGGCTCCATAGTCAGCAAAAAATGTTTGATGTACCTTGGGGTCTGTCACTGCAATAAATTGCAAAGTTAAGTCCTTTGCCTTCCCTAATGCACCCCGACTTTGATTGGGAACTCTTCGGTTACTCCAGCGGGGCATCTTACTTCTGTCTTAGATGCTTCGTACATGTCCATGATCACCTGTACATAGGTTTTTGGAACCCTCGATGTCTTAACGCTACCCATATCAGATCTCGTCGTTGTCTGTCGAATGCCTTTTCAAAGTCAACCAATACAATATGTAAATCCTTTAAAGAATCACGATGTTTTTCCATTACGATCCTTATACTTTAGATTGCATCTGTAGTTGATTTACACGCGACAAGCCCGCACTGATCATCGCATAGCGGTATTATTTTTCGCAGTCGGCCACCTACCGCTCAACGATCTTCATGTTGTGTGACATCAGCTTGATTGAACGGTATTTATTATCACAGTTTCGCGTATCACTCTTCCCTTTGTACACAGGGAGAAGGTAGCTTTCCTTCCATTGATTCGGCATTCGATCACTTCTTATAAATTTGGAGATGAGAATTCTGAGCCACGTGAACCCGATGTCTCCATCTTTTTCCAGAACTCAGAGGGCATCTCGTCTGGCCCAACCGCTTTTCATTCAAAAGTCTTTCACAATACTGCCGCCACCTCTGCATGATTTTGACGTCATCCACAAGAAGCTGGCGAACGAATCACTCAAACATTCCTCCTTCTTTGTGCGGCTATTTTTAAGATGGTTGCGCTCCTGTTCATATTGTGTCGTCGCAGCTCCTGGATAGCCTGATTTGCATCAGCAACCGGGGAAGATATTTTCTCCAGCTCCCGATACAGGCCCCCCGTACTCTTTGCTTGAAGCTGGGCGCACTTATTCTTCGTTTTTTTCTTGTAACATCTGTATTCCACTTCGAGCCGAGCTTTTTCGTGTTTATTATAAGAGGGTCACTTTGACCAAGCTTTGAAAGCCGCTTTCTTCTTATTTATCACTTCTTTAGCTTCATCACTCCACCACCATGCTTCTTCGGTGTGTTGGTGATGGCCTTTTGAAGCTGAATGGAAAGACCGACAGACGGATACATGGGCATTGCTCAATTGACTGGACCAGTTATACTGTACTTGTTGTTTATTTATATGGCTTAACTTCATTACTTCTTCGTGTTGCAAGCTATTTGTCAAACTTAATATATCCTATGTTGAAAAGGGGCGCGGCCTCTGCACGATGGTAACCGGAAGTACCTACCGAAGAAGTTTCGCAAAATTTTACCTTCCGCTTCTTTTAATTCATCCGGAAGTGTTTTAATGGCTCATAGTCATTGAAGTTTTCGCGTGTGCAACACTAAACTACAAATTAGTTTGTGTGCGATATCATAATTCACCCTATTAGTTCTTACATACGAAGAAAGTCCCCTTTCCAGTTACATGGTTCGAGCTTCCAAAAAGAAGAATAATGCAATAGTGGTGTGTACGATTATATCTTTCATAATCAACATGTCAGATACTGACGAGTCTTGAATTTATCAGATAAAAAGAAATTAAGCTCGATAATTTCATAAAAGAATTAAAAAGTTTCCCAAACGGTCTCTGTGTTGGTGACGGTTGACAAAAAAACTTAATGATGACCAACTGAATCAGGTAAAGTGGACGCTAATATCTCGTTAAGTACATTAAAACAAATAATTTAAGAAAACTCCCAGACTTCATTTCATTTCAAAGAGGTTTACAATTTTCGGATAAATTGCAAGAAGAAAAACATGACAATCAGCTAAAGACATTCCTCAGTTAAGTCGTATCTGTAAAGTCATTTCGTAATAATCATAAAATCTAAACATTGTAGCTAGAAAGAAAATCCCAATCCACACCCTTCGTATTGTGTTACTCAACTTGCAGAGAAATATGTGATTTGCCTGTTCAGTATTACAAAATCTTTATCTCACAATGTACCAAGTGTACAAATGCGGTAAAGAAACGATAGTCGTTTACAAAGATTTTGTTGCGTACGCCATATGATTCTTCTCCTTAATAACCATCATAATTGGGGGATGATTTTCTTCTTTGTGCGTAAATTGAAGAAATAATTGTTTTGTTTGACATTTATGTATGTACAACATAGGTACATTTACTTACAGTTTTCTCTATGTCAAGGTTAACCGCTAAAGTGGTGATAAGTGGTTTACATTCTTAAGGGCAAGCACATACTTTCTTAACCAGTTATTTCCTAGAATCCTTTACCAATGTACATATGCAGGTACGTACGAGTATGTACTTTCAGGGCAAGAAAGCATTAATGCTTTTAATGTGCATATTCGTACATATTTGAATATGTTTAAGTTTGATTTGCATACTTCGTCAACACTTCAAAGGGTTGAATTGTGTGAATACAAATACCCTATCCAATAAGGTATATGAAGAATGACACATAATTTCTAACCTAGACAAATAATGGAGATAGTGCCGACAAAGTATCATGTATATGAGCAGCACCACTAGCTGAGCAAACAATGACCGTCTGTCATTCATCTCATCTCTACTGGGCTTTAATTTTTGATTCAGGAAGAAGATATTTCATATAGAGTCAAATCTCGGTCATATGAACTCTCCAATTGCAATATACATATGTGCGTATGTACTTTGGTTGCTCTTTTATACGAATCAATATTGTAATACATCCACTTACGTTTATTTAATCGAATTTCATTAAATAAATTTCTGGAATTTTTTGTTTTTTAAATCCTTATAACTTGTTATTTTATGAACAACATTTTTTTTTTTAACGGAAATATGAATGAACTCCCTCTACAATAACAAGTTAATATAACCTCGATTCTGCTCTATAGGCTTCTGAGAGTCTGACGCAGTACAAGTAAAAACATTATTCAAATCCGCTGACTGACAAGCCCATTTTTGACAAATGTGTTATTTTTAATTTTACTATAATTCATGAACAGCTGTTCCGACATAATATATAGACACTGACTTACTCTATAATTCATTTATATAGGAAACATAGGGGTTAAAAACAATGATTTTATAAACTTTCTTGAAAATTAAAGAAAGTTTCTATTAGGACAAGCTTTTAATGACATAATTCCATGCCAACTTTAATAGGATCGGGTTAAGAGATAAGGGATAGGGTATCAAACAATTCGTTCCAGACAGATTGTAATTCTTTAGTTTGTTTGTGTATGAGAATGATATAATGAATCTCAACGCACTATTGATTAATGGAAAATTCTTCACTTATTCAATCAACTTTGTAAAGTGCGATGAAATATGTTGTGAATACATACGAGTATGTGATTGGGGATGAAAATAATGCGAAAACATATGAGAAAAGTGTAGTCGACATTGTTTCACAATACAATACACTAGTCTATTTGAATTCTATCGAAAATAGTTTCATTATACACATAAATGTGTGGGGCGAGGGTGTCCTTTTAGCAGTCTGCAACTGCTGTGTCACTCTGATTATACTTGTAGTCAGGGCCATGAATCTACCGAAATACTCATTAAAAAAACGTACACCTGCTGATACTTTGATGTTGACAACAAGTTTTTTTCAAAAAGGCGTGTGTTCATTTACCGTTTTCTTTTCTGTGAACACCAGAAGTCGAACATTAGCTTAGATTTTTCTTTGAGCTAGAATATTGGAATTTGATGTATAAATTTCTTGCAGTGCACGTATACAAATGCTGAAGGTTCTCACAGAATATATGATATATCCGTAGAGTCATTGAATTTTTCTGTACATCACTTATCCATTATGTAGAAATCGTTTAACCGGTGCCGTTAAATAACGCCGAGCGAAATAAGGTGGAGTTTCAAATGCGAAATAAAGCCGAATATTGTTTGCGAAATAAAGCCGAATTTCAGGGAGAATGCAAAAGAATAAGCAAAGCCAATTTTACCAACAGTGGGGACATGGCGCGCTTCGAGCGATTCATTTATTTAATCTCAGCTTTCCGGAGTGGTTTAGCCGTTCCGCGTACGATATGCCAATAACCGTCAGGCAGGCGCCTGCGGATAAGTCTTTTCGAGAATAGTTTTGTGCCAGCAAACAACGATTTGCACAATATCTACGTTACAAAATGAATATATCCTGTGGGATAGAATCTGAAGACAGATTATGATAAATCTCCTTAATAACCTTTAAGTTGGATTATTAATACAATATACTCGTATATATCTTATAATATCATTGATAAAATATAGCTTGAATAAGAGGTAATTGTGTAGGGTATTATGCGACCCATCCCACTCAGATTGTAATTTCCTGTACGCTTTTATTTCTTCGTGTTACAAACTACAGTAGTTATCTTATATATCCTATGAGTCAGGGTGCAAAGCAAAGGACTACCTGACCACAGGAGTTTATGGCCTGGTGGCAGCAAGATACGATAAACTATTTGAGCTCATTTTGTGCTTGATTAAACAACTTAATAGTTATGAGCATACACACATACATACATACATATGTACATCGCAGTAAAAGTTTTAGTGAATGTATTTCTTAAGAGAAAATAAAGTTAAAATAAAGTTCAGGTCAATATTCTATACTTGCTTCGATTTTTGTCCATTTATTTCACAACGTTGAGATTATTAGGAACAAAAAAACTAAATTCCGGTTTTCATTCAATTTTTTTTCTTAATTACCAACTACATGACTTTTTTTATGAAACCGGAAATCCATTTCTATGTTCATATAAGCGTAACAAGTTGACGACTTCCCCTCTATTACGAATAAACACTAGGTACACGACTGTCCATCTAAACCTTAATCGTTCACCTACAAGGTGACTGTATTCTGAACAGTAACATATTTTGCCCGATCTATACTGGTGGTAGGTTGGAACAAATACTATTGTCTCTGAATAATTCCTATTCGCTATACGAGACTCCGATGCAAATAAAAAAAGAAAAAAGGAAATGGGAATTATGATGTTAATATGTTTTGCGAAGCACAAACTTCTAAGCAAGATAGTCATCACGAAATGGCACGGACCATAACGCGCGCTGTAAGTCCCACCCACTTTCGGTAAGCGGAGAACAAATCAAATCTTAATGCTACGGCACGAAGCGGAATGAGAACGACAGTGAATGCCATCACACAAACAAAACACGCCAAGCCAATTGGAACTTTGAGACATAGTGTACCTGTTTCCTATGTAGGCACTTCCCCATATCCGGTCCCGATCTGGACGATTACTGCTGCTAGTGGCTACTATATGCATTTATTGGGACACATAATCTAGAAATCTATTCTAAATTGCTTGATTATTTATCACTATGCCATGACCACTTTCTGTTAGTCTCTGGAAGCAAATACTGTTTTATAGCATATATAGTGTATAAGTATACGCGAAGCCACCCAAGCGTACACTTTGTCAGATAATTCATTAATTTTTTCCCTCCACTATTGCTCAGGCTCAGCCGGTACTACTACAAGTGTTCAAACATCACCAACAAATTTTCTTTTTACCACTACAGTATGATGACAGAACATTACGGATTCGTTCGTTTCATCTGACGACGACGAGGCATAGGTCATGAAAAAATTTCTACTTGAGCGTCCCGCTCCAATAGCTCTTTATACATACCCTTACTACGTATGCAATGCACAGGCCAGCATTTGCTTGCTGAGTTGTTTTTAAGGCTGAAAACTGGACAATTTTCGTACATACATACATACATATACTCATGCGAGATGTAATCTTTGAAGAGTAGTTCCGCTTTTTTGTTAAGAGTTTCCTCTAAATTGTTATTATGGTGCTTAATTGACTTTCGGGGTGTAGGTATACTTTGGCATGCTTGGTTAATAAAGAAATATTCACTTGTTAAAATATGCTATAAGTTTCTACGTACATTATGTATGTATCCTCAGATAATATTGTAGGTACATACCATATGCACTTATACTTCACTAGAGTGCTGTAAACAATGCAGAGTTATAATATGAAAATAGTTAAACTAGATTTGGATATCACTTGCTACAAAAGGGATTTTGCACAGAAACTGACCATCCATATCACATCAATTTTCAAAATTTAAACTATTAACCGATAACACTACAATTGCTATAAGTTATCCGAAAGATATTGGAATATTTCTATCGTTTTTCTTACTTCAATTATTTTCCAAAGATCACTAAAATATTTAATTTGACTTGTTTAAAATAGTATGTAATTCAATGTACCATATGCGCCGGCGAGAGTGGATTGAAAAGGTTTTGCGAATCCATATTGACGACCCCAATTTTTGGGGAAAAAATCATCACGAATGACGAACCTCATTTCGAGTTATCTGGCTCTGGCTTCCATACATAATTGCTATAACCAAAAAATTGTGTTTCATTCCATAGTTAAAACACATCGGCCTATAACATAAAGAGCACCCTTTATATCTGTTCATAAGCCAGCAATACTTTTGAAGTGAGGTGTTTGTGGCATTATTTTACAAGTCGGGTGACAAAAGAGCGTATGATCCAGTTTAAGACCTGTGGTATTTTGGAGTGTATAAAGTAGGTATGTACAATAAAACTACTCAATATTTCTGATCGTATTGCCACTGAGGCGGGCGGCAACCGTGGCGCAAATGGTTAGTGCGTCGGACTACTGCGCGTGAGGTTCCAAGTTCGAATCCCGGAAAACACCACCTCTCGCGCACGTCTGACAAACATCCGAGAGTATTGTTGTCATGAGAAAGCTCCTCAAAACAAATTACCCTTCGGATACGCCACTAAACTGTACGCCCCCTCCATTCGTGCAAGAAATATAAGGCACACAACACGAGTGGTTGCGAGAAGCTAAGCCCAGGTACTTGACGAGCTATTGCACCAAACATTTATTTATTTTTTATATCGTTAACGGTCACTTTTACAGAAAAAATATTCATACTAAATCAAATTTGTAGGTTAAGATATTGACTACAAAAAATATACTCAGACTTTTATTCCTAAGAGTTATCGTTTTGAAGATAATTGGACTTACAGAAATTTAACCTTTATGTTACTCATGACTTCAAGGTAGACTACAAAGTGTGTTTTTTTTACGTGGTGTAGTAGTAGTCGTTTTAATACATTAGTAGTATTAATACATTATGTCAAGATCGTCTTCATCGAACCCCACGACGTCGTCAATCAATATGGTAAAGAGTAGTGTGCTCAGCACACGTCCTTGGTTTAGTTCCATATCTAAACTAATATTTTCTGAGCGTTTTTTCATTTTAAACAGCTAACATGTAGTTTGTGGAAAAGCGCTTTATTATAGGATAGGATGCTAATATGGAAGACTATAAAAGAAAGCTTTCCTGTTACTTATTTACTTCGGCGCTGCAGTTCGGGGTGAACCTGGACCTCAATCAACAACCCTTTCCATTAAGCTCGGTCTTCAGCTAATTGCCTTCTGTTGCGCACTCCAAGTAGGTCGGGATCCCCTTCAACTTATGCGCGCCACCTACGGCAAAGAGGCCCTATATTGCGTCGTCCCTCCGGATTAGATTCGAAGACTCTGCGGGCCGGAGCGTTGGTGTCCATTCACTCTACATGTCCTAGCCATCTTAAACGTCCAATATGCAGTTTTTGACTAGGTCGATGCCGCTGTACAGTTCGTATAGCTCCTTCAAAATCCGTTAACATAAACGGGACCGAATATCTTAAGAAGATTTTTTCTCTCGAAGCGACCAAGGATATCTTCATCCGCTTTCAATAAATTTCATGTTTCACCGCCGTAAAGCAGGACTGGGATGATCAGAGTCTTATACAGATTCTCCTCAGTTGTTCGAGATAGGGCTTTACTATTAAATGCCTTATAAGCCCAAAAAAAAAAAAAAAAACAACGATTGACAAGAGTTATTCTTCGTTTGATTTCTGCGCTGGTGTCGTTTTCAGAGCTTATAGCAGATTCAAGGTAGACAAAGTCCCTTACTACCTCGAAGTTGTAGCTGCCCACTGTGACATTCTGTCCAAATTGTCGGTGTTGATTGTCCCTTTTTGTTCGTAGCATATACTTGGTTTTGCACTCGTTGATCGCTAAACCCATTTTGGCCGCTTCTGCTTCAATACTTGCAAACACACCAGTGACAGCCCGCTGAGTTCATCCAATTATGTAAGTATCGTCGGCGTAAGCAAGCAGTTGTACGGACTTTTGATAGATTATGCCTCCGGTGTTGGCTTGTGAGTTCTGCCCAATCCGTTCAATTACAATATTAAAGAAGTCACACGACAGCGCGTCACCTTGTCTTAAACCTTTTTTTTGACATCAAAGGTTTCGGTGAGGTCATTACCGACCTTGATGGAGCAGGAAGCGTTCTCCATCGTTGTCCTGCATAGACGGACAGCCAGGGATGACAAAACTAGACTTGACTCTGTAGAAGCTTTTCTGTTGATAGAACCGAATGTTGTTCTGTAGTCAATAAAGAAAGCGAACGTATCCTCCTGCGCTGCAAACAGGCTTTAGCCGCATTTGATAACAAAAAAATATCTGAACTGTTATGCAGTATTGACCTCGATAATACTAGCTTAAAGCTTACTGAACAATTCCAGACTGCCGAGTTTGGTTGCGAGATCGTTATGGGAAGCTTTTAGGTCAGAAATGTCATTGCAAAGAGTTTGAATATCTGCTTTCGATGCAAGACTAATGCAATAAATAATTTCGTATACAGATACTCAAAGCCATCCACGCTCATGTTGCCAAGGGCAACTATATAATAGAATATATAATATATATATATATCTATAATATATATAATCCCCATTAGCCGTGAATTTAGTACTTGTTGTAAGGTTCCCCATTTCCACAAAAGTTTGTATCTACAACAAAGCTTACTCCAGCTAATGAATATTGTGGTTGTGTTGAGACAGACAGCAATACCTTTTAGTAACAAGCTACATAAGTCGTTTTCAGAAAATAAAAATGAAATGACAAAAAACTAAGAAACTGATAAACAATAAACCAGAAAAAAAAAGAAATGAAAGCTCACAAATAAGTTACAATCCACTTGGAATGGATCTATAATACCCTATGCCTTGTATTTTAACCCAGCCATGTTAAAAGTGGACAGTGGTTGGCAAACATATTATTACTGCGAGAATGCAGTCTTTACACGAAATGCTAAAAGCAAATAACTATTTATTTGATGTAGCTTGGAAACCATTCCTCTCAACCAAGCAGCATAGATTTACAAATGAATTTGTCAAAGAGAGTAGCCAGGTCAACCGTATTTAAACAGACTTCAGCAAGGCATTCGACAAACTTTCCAACAACTTAATTTGGTTTGAAATTACATCACTGGGTTTTCCTAGGCATTTCGATCATCCGATGTACTCCAAAAAAGTTTATTACATTTGAGATTTGTGAATGAATAGTTAAGCTTGAAATATTTGTTTTGACTTAAGTGTAGCATATCCCCTTAAGTTCTCACTTCTGCTTAGTATGTATTTTAAGTATTTATTTACTTATGCAGCACTTTTTTTAACAGGTACACCCATAAGCAATAACTACTAACACCGTCACAAAATGCTTGTCTGTACGCAGTATTTATAGCGTTTATAACTTTTACTTTATTAATTTACTAACTTTAAAATAGGATATTAGGTCACAACTAAAAAAGAAAAACATCAATTGAATTTCCCAGTCGTAAATAAGAACAGAAAACAAAATTATTGCGACATCCATTTTTGCAGGCACCATTATTGCAACAGTTCGCTATTATTGTTATTGCAAAGTAATGGTACGGTTTCTGCAAAGCAGATGACATAAGTCATATAGTTTTTGTTTAAAAATTAGAAGGATAAAGCAATAGTATTTCGGTCGCACAGGCTGTCAACAATTATAAGTATCGTCGAGTCTTCATTTACCGACAAATCTTAAAACAAAATTTAAACGGAAGCTTGACAAAGGTAGAAAACAAAAAAAAATCTGATAGGGACGATCGCCAAATAGTTAAATATCTTCTTCATGGGGAACACTTCAACCTAACGATAGCAACAGTGGTAATGCATCAGTCCAGTAAAATAAATAGCTCTTTATACGAGTACCACAGTTTCCATTAACGATTTTTAACAAAAAAAAAAAATTGTTTTTACTTAAAATAAGAATAAAATCGAATTGAGGTCATTTATTTTAAATATTATTTTGATTAGTTTCTGTTTTTTTTTTTAATTTGAATTGATTGGGGTGACGGCACACGCGTGTTGGTATCGGCATGTTAAAAGAATTAGTATCTGTAACGGTAGCAACTAAAATATTGCCGCAGATAACTTCGTAAAGACGTCAATCGTATATTGAAATGAAAATATTTTTTAAAAAGTAGCTGTCGGTCTAAGTCCAATTTTAGACCCCCGCTGTCATATTGGGTATGCGAAGTGGATCAATCGAGCTTCATTGTACTCTCATCAGCAACGAGAGACTCAGGTTCATCTGATGCCGCTTAAGTTGTCCAAGCACGCTTGTGTTGCCTATATTCGCGGCAGTACTGCGTTGGTTTAGGGTTCGGACCAACGTTTTCGTCGTAATTTTATTTGCAATTTTGTGCTCTACGCATTTGTGGTTCGCCCGATTTTTGTGACCGTGGTAGTACTTTGCCCTCATACGAGTAGGTACATGGCGAGGTCGGGAAATTTTCAAACATTTTCAAAGTCACAGCCCGTATCTTTTTTCGTTTTTGAGATCTAGACTTGGAGACGAGGATGAGTTGTTACAAATACAAATGTATATTCTTCTTCGAAACAATTTTTGGTTCACTCGGATCGAATAATTAGTCTAAGATATGATCCCGTTTATGGACACGTGTCGAATCCGGAAAGTCAAAAATTGTGGGCTCCATTTCCGCGTACAGCTTGCGACATCCGAGTGCCACAATGTTGGAGCGGTACTGGCATAAACCTTAATTCTTCCTCTTTAATACGAAACCAAAATGGTCTATTTCTAGCCAAGTTATTGTGGTTTGAAATTACTTCGACAGAAACTGTCGCACATTTTCCCCCTTTGGGATAGGGGACAGAATATACCCACGGTAGGCATGCCTGTGGTAAAAGGCAACTAAAATGCCAACCCGCCGTCCTTCTTACGGTAATATCAATCATGCAATGAACAAAACTAATGGTATTTATACCCCAGGTGGCAGCCCAGTTCAACTGGCAAATCCACCCTCGCAAGAGGCATGCTCTACGGATTCTGGGGAGAGCTATTTATTGCATCAGAACTTAATCAACCCATTTAGGAAAAGCTCGAGGCTACAAAGATCTCCGCCTCAGGAGTTTTCACCTAAAGCGCAAAATAAAAGTCTCGCAAATCCGGATATGTCAATTCGGAAAACGCAAGATTTCGAAGAGAGTACTCTGAAAAAGGAGAACGCCGTACTCCGAAAGAGGCTCGACGAAATGGAAATGTTGTGTCGAGATCTCAAAAGCAAACTTGATAAACTTGAATCTCAAAACGAGTCTTCAAAAACGCAGACGGTTATCCACTGTGAGCCTTCTCCGGGTAGCCATCACTACAGCACGGATGAAGAAGAACTCAGGCGCGAAACGGATTGGACACTCAAACGAAGACCATCTAAAAAACGTAAGGCCGGTTCATCGCCTGAAGTTGTTCCACAACAGCAACCTAATCGCAAAGCGCAGCCGAAACCGGAAAAGCAAATTGAAAGCAAACGCACACCTCCACCAATAAATATCACGGGCGTTACCGACTATAATTCTCTGAGGAAAATTCTAAAAACAACGATCGCTAGTGAATTTAAAGTAACTTCCTTGCGAAACGATGCGTGGAAAATCAAGGTTAATGATGCTGAGGGCTATCGGGCTGTATCTCAAAGGCTAAATAAGGAAAAAATTCAATGGCATACTTACGAAGACAAGTCTGAGAGACCCTTGAGGGTCGTAGCTAGAGGGCTTCATCCATCGTGCGCTAAAGAAGACGTTATAGATGATTTACGCGTAAGAGGTTATAACATTCTAGACGCCGTGAACCTTTTAAAAAAAGAGAAAAAACGACCAGACCGTGGTGAAGAAACTACATTGAAACGTAAGCTTCCGCTTTTTGTGCTATCATTCCATAAAACGGAAAGCCAGCAAAAGATATTCAATATTCGTACAATCATGAGTATGGTCGTTAAAATTGAGCCGCTACGTGTCAACACGAAGACAATCCCTCAATGCAAGCGATGCCAAGAGTTTAATCATACACAAGCGTACTGTCGGAAAGAGCCGCGCTGCGTTAAGTGCGCTGGGAAACACTCTTCCGAAAATCGCAATTTGAGCACAAATGAAAAAGCTACTTGCGTTAACTGCAAAGGAAGGCACCCAGCAAATTATCGCGGTTGCGAGGTCGCTAAGGAATTACAGATGCGACGGAAAAAATCGACAACGCCGATTGTACGGGAAACGAAATCAGCCGATCGGGCTCCTACGTCGGAAGAACGTATTGCTAAGCAGACTGAGCGGTCTCGTAAGCCAGTAGTACAGATTCCTAAGCCGACTGAAGGACGCTCGAATCAGCAGTGCAGACTCTTGTAACAGTCAATCAGCCTTCTAAGCCGGGTAAACGTACGTCAAAGTCGTCCACTAAAAAGGCTGACAAGCCAGCGAACTCCGTACGTCTGACGTATTCTCAGGCTGCAGTCAAAGCAACCAAACGAAACGTCGGATCACTCTCTGATCCGTTGAATGAAATTCTAAACTGCATCTACGCTAAGTTCGAGGAACAATGTGAAATTAACAAGCGGATTCTCGAACGTCTCAGTAACGTCGAAAGCTTTTGTATGGCTAACCATAAATCTAAATCTAAGTAAATATGAACTCTTTGCTTAAAATAGTAACATGGAATGCAAACGGACTCTTACAAAAATCTAACGAATTAGAAATGTTTCTAATAAGAGAAAATATCGACATATGTTTGATCTCCGAAACCCATCTAACAAGAGAATAGCAGATAAAGATAAGAGGCTACGCTGGTTATCACGCCTACCATCCTTCTGATAGAGCGCGGGGCGGTTCATCCTTATTCATTAAAACTAACATCGAACATTCGGTCGACATAAGCATAGAGCTGGAAAAACTTCAGTTGTGCGCAGTAAGGGTTAAAAATAAGCACCTGAGTTACAATACAGCGTCTGTTTACTGTCCGCCGCGATGCAAACTAGAAAAAGACGACTGCTTTCGTTTCTTCAATGCTCTTGGTTCAAATTTTCTTATTGGTGGAGATTTCAACGCGAAGCACACCTTCTGGGGTTCAAGATGTACTTCTTCTAAAGGAAAAATTCTCTACGAAGTGGCATATGAATTTGGTTGTTGTTTTTATTCGACAGGAAAACCGACCTATTGGCCAACTGACTCACAAAAAATTCCCGATCTTATCGATTTTTTTGTTACAAAAGGCATTTACGAGAAGTTTATTACAGTCAAAGAATGTTTTGATCTCTCTTCTGACCACTCGCCGGTAATTTTATTACTTGGAGAAGCGCTGATCAAGAAAAAAGGACCTCCAAGACTCACTAGCAATAGAACAAATTGGGAGGGCTTTAGAAATGATTTCGAAACAAATATCGCCTTAAATGTATCACTTAGAACACCTTGTGAACTAGAGGACGAAATTGATCTTTTCGTGGAAGCAATTCAAAGAGCGGCATGGAGAAACACTCCTTCTAGAAGCTATAAGATCAACCGCAACGGAAAGCGCTAAAAGGCATCCGGAAACCTCAAATGCAAGCACCACCAATTCGGAAAATCGATGGAAACTGGGCCAAGAGCGACAAAGAAAAGGCAGAACTTTTTGCCTTGCACTTAGAAGAAACGTTTAAGCCGTTCGACGGCCCTTCGTTAACGCCCGACTCCCCAGTTACGACATCTGACAACTTTAAAGTAAAAAAAGTTGCATTGATTGAACTGAGGGAAGTGATTAAAAATTTAAAGACAAAAAAAGCTCCGGGTTACGACTTGATAACGGCGCAGGTAGTCAAGGAATTGCCGAATAAAGCTATTATCAAACTGCTATATTTGATCAACGCTTCGTTCAGATTGCTTTATGTTCCGAGGCAATGGAAAGTCGCCGAGATTATAATGGTCCCGAAACCAGGCAAACCGCTAAATGAGAAGAAATCATATCGGCCTATTTCCCTATTGCCGGTTATATCAAAAATATTCGAAAAACTTCTTTCCAAACGTCTACAGCCCGTAATCGACGAAAGACGTCTCATTCCTGACCATCAGTTTGGATTTAGAATTAAACATTCTACAATTGACCAAGTCCACAAAATAACTGACGTGATTGAGAAAGCTCTGGAAGAAAAAAAGATTTGTTGTGGTGTATTTCTTGACGTCTTACAAGCTTTCGATAAGGTTTGGCACGAAGGCTTGGAATACAAATTGCAGCGACTACTGCCACGGCAACTCTTTTTAATCTTACGATCGTACCTCACCGAGAGACTCTTTCGTGTTAAGCACGGAAACGATTACTCTGACTTCAAGGAGATTGCAGGCGGAGTCCCGCAAGGAAGTGTCCTTGGCCCACTTCTATATGTACTCTACACGCGTGACATCCCGCAAGAAAGAAACTGTGTCGTCGCCACGTTTGCGGACGATACGGCGATATTGACAACGGGAGATACCATTGAAGCAGCAACCGGAAAGCTTCAACATGCTATTAATAAAGTCCACGCTTGGACGAATTCTTGGCGTATTGTGCTGAACGAAAGCAAATCTACTCACGTCAACTTTACGTACAAAAAAGTGGATAGATTGCCTGTATATCTAAACTCGGGTCAAATACCGTACGCAAACGAAGCAAAATATCTAGGAATGACTCTAGATGTCAAGCTCAAATGGAAATCGCACGTGAAAAAGAAACGCGACGAACTTCAAAACAAATACCGACAAATGTACTGGCTACTCGGAAAACATTCGAAGTTGAGCCTACATAACAAACTGCTTATCTATAAGCAAGTGCTAAAGTCAGTGTGGACGTATGGTATACAACTATGGGGTTGTACCAAGAAAAGCAATAGAAACATCATACAAACTTTCGAAAATAAAGTTCTTAGAACGATCGTTAACGCACCGTGGTATGTACGTAACGAAGATATTCATCGGGATCTGAGAATTCTCAGCGTCGTCGAAGAGATAACAAAATTTGCGCGTAAACACAAAGATCGTGTTCACGGCCATTGTAACCGTACTATCACTCAACTACTTGACGCGAACAATTCAATTCGTCGTCTTCAAAGGACAAAACCTTTTGACCTCGCGTCATAGCATATGAAGGTCGTGAAAAAGGCAGGAACTTTCATTGGAATTTAACCTGTCTAAAGTGCTACATTTATTTTTAATCACATACGATCATCTTTTTTCTAGAATAACGATTCTCGTAAGCGAAAATAAAACTACTGGATAAGCACTGGCTTAGTTGTAGTATTAATTTTGAGGAGAGGTGTTTTTTTAGTGAGTAAAAATCTCACACTACCATAAGCACGCGCGGTCGGGCCTTATGGTGTCTTTGGAAGATTTTTCACCTGCTCTCGGCAAAAAAAAAAAAAAAAAACATTTGGCCGCGATTGCATCCCCATTCTCGACCTCGATTTTTAAGGCGTTTTTACGTCCAAAAGGGATTGGATAGAATGGATTATTCTCTATTGATTCAGAAAGCTTTTTAAACGCGTAGTTTTGTAGTCACTGTCGGTCTTGATTTCATATTCTATGAACTTTTAAAAGCGTTTAAAAAAAAATCTCTTTAAAGACAATGGAAGTCCATCTAAGTAGCAGGATCTCATTTCACAACTCCTATGATCCATTCCACAAGGATTGTAACCTTTCTGTTTGTTTATATCTGTATACATACATACATATTTGGCGCAACAGCCCGTGTGTTATATTTTTTGCACGAATGGAAGGGACCTACCGTTTTGTGCCGTATCCTATCTGAAGAGCAATTTTAATTTTGTTTTTGCAAAGCTTTCTCATGATAACAATACTCTTGGATGTTTGTCAAACGTTCGCGAGAGGTGGACTGTGGAAAAGCTTGTTGGTGTTTTCTGGGATTCGAACATTGAATCTCACGCCCAGTGGTTCGACACAATAACCACTGCGCCACGGCCCCCATCTGTATGCTTAAAAATTGTCGATGTATGAAGCCTTAATAATATAGGTCAATACAATATTTACAATTTTTCGCAGAATGTCATTTGCAATATTTTCAAATCGGCACACTGACAAGCCCAATATGTGAAATTATTTTTCCAATACGTTTAACACAAATCGTAGACAGTAGTTTTCGCATAATATGACTTAGGCTACAGGCCTATAATTAATCCATAAAATATACAGGTAAATTCAGTTTTAAACAAACGAACTTTGGGAAGCAATGTGATAGATAGATAGATAAATAAATATTTTTACTTTTCTGTATCGAATTTTATAAAACTATCCTGATATTTAAAAAAAATATTTACATGACAATAACGTTAAAGTTGCCTGTCAGGTTAAAGCGTTTATATATTTTTATGATATAATGCAAGCTTAGTGATAGATTTTCATTAAGTATTTTCCTTTAAGATTAACGTGCGGTATTTATTATTTATATAGTCTTGTCCACTTAGGATTTAGATAAATTGGTTGTGGTCAAGTTCATGCCTCTCAAGATATTGTCCTGCATAGTCCGACGAAGTGAAATGTGTTTTCACCTGCATCCGTATTACATATTGTGCATACCTATGCTAGTTGTTTCTCGTTTAAAGGCTCTGACATTGATATGCAGCAGTCCGCACCAAGTCTTCAAAATTAAACTATTCATGTCTCGAGGGTTCCTGTCATCAAAATAGTTTGGAACACCAGCATAAGACAAGTCGCAGTATTCATCATGGAATTGTGATTTATGTGTGCGGTTAGTGAATGCTGTCCATTGGACTTCCTTGAGCTCAGATAGCAGAATGATTTGTTTAAGCGGGCAATCATTTCTACACATTCAGTTCAGTTCAAGGTATTACAGTGAGCTTTACGGATTCCTGTTTCAATGTTAAGAAAATACTTGGGTGTGGTATTTAGCAACAGGGAACATCGTTTGATGGAAAGTTTTTCACTTGGTCGTGTTCCTATACCCCAATATCTGTGCACAGTAATTCATTACTGACTTGATGTAGCTTTTCCTGTATTTTCCTAAATGTTGAATATTTTTGTTTAAAAAAAAAAATATGGCCCATGTAGCGTTTGTAGAGTTAGTACATATTGAAAGTCTTTGAGAGAGATGACATGACCAAGACATGTTATGTGTAAGAGAGACTCCAAGGTATTTGAATTTTTTTGTGACCTTGATTTCAGTATCATGAGAAAACCATTTTTCATTGGCTGCTCTCAAAATTCTCATTTGTAAATGGGAATGATTTAAGTACGTACATATATGTATGTAGGTCCCCTTGCAACATAACAGTTTTGCTTTTTAACCTCAAACTGAAGTTTCAAATCGAAGATCTTCGGGAAACCGATTTTTTAAGCCGACCGTCATTATCAGATCAATCAAAGCTTAATTAAATCATTTGGACGAAGGTTTCACCAGCTTTAATAATATCCATTCTCCAATTAAGAGACCTTTAAATACTAGCATCTGAAACCCATATCTCATTCGGACGTGCCATTAACCATGCATTGATGCTAGGTTGTCTTTCACTGACTTTGCTTATTCACTCAGAACACAGTAAAGAAACACAAGCGTTAAAACACATTTACCTCTTAATTAAAATACTCTGAACTCGTAAGCTTTTTAAGAAAATCTGCAAATTTTTCTATATATCTCATTAAATATGATTAAAGACAATACTAAGTTTTCTCATATTAGACTTGCGATTAATATGCTATGAGCTGCAAACATTTTTCAGCGAACATTTTAAAATCTGTCCATTAATATGACAACTTTTCAAGAAATATCCTATTTTCAACATTTTTACAATTTTTTTTTTAAATAACCGGAAACTGGAATTCCAGGTTCGATGCGGTTCATTCTGATCTGTTTTACATATGTAAAGTAGTATGAAGTTAAAGCATTTTTTATGTATGTAGATATCAATATAATACCGTAAACCGACGCGTATTATAGAACTGTTTCTATTCTAAGCTCTGGATTAACTTAAAATGTAACCTATAAGATCATGTAGAACTACGGCATAATTGCTGTTAATATAATTTATTTTTCTGACCGGATAGAAAATGCCTGATTTTAGCCTCAGACGCAACTAGTCCATTGTACTATAAGAGAGCAAAGCCCTAATTTACCCAATTTATTGGAATTTTTTGGTCTTTCTTAGAAAGCTAAGAAAACGCTTCTGCGATGAGGAGCCTACAGTGCCAGCACCTATCACACCAGCACCGAAATTTTGCCTTGATACGATCAAAGGCAGGACACTCGTAGAGAAAATTTTCTGCAGTATCGTCGCCCTCTCCAGAAGCACCAAAGATTGTAGTGTCACTTCAGTCTAGCACATTAAGGCGCTAAGCCAAGATGACAATAAGTTGTCTGCAGTCTTTTATGGAGCATCTATTTAGTCATCTTTAGCATCCCGAAGAGTCATACAACACACAATTCTGATCGTGCGAATCCTAATCGTCAATGGAAGCCCTAACCGAGAACCCAGGAAGACCAGAAGATATGTTAACAAGCATTTTTATCACTTGCGAGAGCAAGACGAACCCTTTGACACTTGTCCATGAAAATCAGTTCAATCTCCTCTAGAAAGTACCACTTTAATATACTCGTACATACGTGCATGATCGCATCTGACACATGCTACTTCACTTAAATTATTGATAAAATGGTGAAATGTTTTACTGGCTTGTAAGTAAATAAGTTTTTGTTTATTGAGTGAGGATTTATTACAACACCACATTGTTGTTATCTCCCACAAGAAAATAAGATTTGCAGCAAAATACGCTCTGTTCTTCTTTGGACAATCAGAGGCGCCGATTTTTTTATTATTTTTAACTAAATATAATTTTTGTTTTGATATTGTAAACATTTTTGAACTTACCCCTGTTTTTGGCGGTTGCATAAAGTTAATTTCTAGTTTTGTATAACCTGCAAATAATGTAAGAAAAAGAAAAAGAAAACATTAAATGTTAATAATAAAGCTATAAATAGTATATATTTTAAGATAATACAAGCACAGACAGACAGGAAGTTAAATTGAAAGAAATTCCCTTCCTTACAAGCTTGCGAAAAACATATCAAGTTTTCTGCCTCCTTGGGTGTGTACAATAGGCTCCATCTTGGAAAGAAAAGACCTAATTGAAAAAGACCCCTCACATTGGTCTCTTCTTCAACAGGTTTACAAATTTATATATCCTTCACAGACTCTTAAGAAAACGATTAAGATCATTTTCAGCTTTCTTTCATATTTGTAGTTTCGAATCTATTTTCTGCTCTGACGACGCGGGCGGTAGGCGGTATACTCGTAATAATAAAAAAATTAAGAGAAATAAAGTTCCTCTTTGAAAAGAGATATGATAAAATAATAAATTCAGACAAATTGAATGGGGGCGTCATTGAGTTCTTATCAATATCTTAAAAATTATCTTGACACAAAATACGTATTAATATCATTTAATACGTTTTGATTTCAATTATCGTAAGACACTTAAGACGCCCCTTAATTTATATCCAAACGCCTATAGAATAAGAGTGATAAAATAAAGTGCGAAACTGGGTTGCACGTACTATGTTTGTATATGTTATTCGCTTGCAATTGTGCAAAGTCGTTAAAATGGAAAAGGTATTTTTACACATGTCTCAATCTTCGTATACGTTGGCATTACATATGTATATCATACGTTGCTAAGACATTTATTTTGAACTTAATAGACAGAGAAATACTCGTAGACGAGTGCCGATTTGCGTTGGCTTTAAATCCTTGAAGGTTGTAATGATTAGGAAATACAGAGGCTGGTAGATCGTTCCACAAACGTGTTGTTCGGCTTATAAACGAATCCTTATATTTGACAGTATGTCAAAGTTGGCATTCGAAGCATGACGCGTATTGCGGGTGAAGCTTTGAAGAGGAGGAATGCAACTTGCTATTTTGCTGGACAATTTATTTATAAAAAAAAGCGATAAAAAAGGGTGTCTTTCCCATTTCTACGATGTTCTAGTGAGACTATGAAGTTAACAGTGGCTCTATCACCCATAAGTTTTAATGCGCGATTCATACCCTATCTAGAACGTGCAAAACAATCTTGAGTTTACCAGACCTGATGTGGGCGTTATAATTCAGCTTTGGGCGGATGAATGCCTTAAAGATAGAGGCCAGATCAGAATTAAATAAAAATAAAAAATATATTTCTTGCACCGTTTAAGGAATCCTAGGCATTTTGCAGTATTTTTGGCGACCTCGAATGTGAGATCGTTCCTTCGAAGATGGTTATTGATGCACGTACCGCATTTGAATGGCAAACGACTAACAAAGGATAGGTGCTGGTCAGCTAAGTAACGAGAAGAAGCCAAATACAAATACAAATATTTGGTGCAACAGCTCTTTAAAGTGCCAGGGCCTAGCTTCTCGCAACCACTCATGTTGTGTGCGTTATATTTTTCACACGAATGGAAGGGACCTACAGTTTAATGCCGAATTCGAACGGCGATTTGAGAAGCTTTTTCGCGACAACAATACTCTCGGATGTTTGTCAGACGCTCGCGAAAGGTGGGACCGTGAAAAAACTTGGAACCTCATGCGTAGTGATCCGACACACTAACCACTTACGCCACGGCGCCCACTGCAGCCGAAAACCTAGCAGCTCGGTTAGTAAGCCCTACTCCCACCTACTCGTGGGTTCATCTGGGAATTTCTTCGGAAATTGCTAACGGGAGAGGACGAATGGCGAGCTTCCCGTGCCAAAAAACAGGATAAGTGTCGGTTGGTTTGTGGCCCAGCGAGCCGCAACCGTTAAAAAAATGATTGCTCCGAAAAGGAAACTTTCGCTTTGGATAAGGACTGATAATTTGTTGACGACCTTTGGCTATCGAACACGGACAACGATCGGATTCTGGAACGTTAAAACCCTCCTGGACTCACTCAAGGAAGGGCCTTATAACGCCAGATTCCTCCAATTGAAGCGCGAATTCGCACGGTATAAAATCTACATCTTAGAACTGAGCGAGATAAGATGGTACGATGCCGATGGTATACATCTCCCCAACAAAAAGCACTGTCATGCTCTACTCTGGTAAGCCAGCTGGAAGTTCACGGAGTTCCGGCGTAGGACTCATGCTAACTCCAGCAGCACGTAGTAGCCTCACATCCTGGAAACCCCATAGTGACCGGATATTGACAGCTAGGTTCCAGAGCAGAGTTAGAAAAATGACCATCATACAGTGTTATGCTCCGACTCTAGACGCGACTGAGGATGAAAAGGATGATTTTTATAGCCACTTAGGCGCCGCCTACAACCAAACGCCTAATGAGGACATGGTAATGGTGATGGGAGATCTCAATGCCAAGGACAACACCATGCTTAAGCACATGATGGGAGTTCACGGCGTGGGAGACCGTAATGACAATGGTGAGTGGTTTATGGGCTTCTGCAATGCCAACCGCCCAGTCATCGGAGGTACGCTGTTTAAGCATAACACCTGCCATAAGATCAGTTTGGACTCTACTGATAGGCAACGAACATCCAACCAGATCGACCACATTGCGATTAGTCGCCGCTTTAGAAATTGTCTCCTGGACGTCCGAAACAGACGTGCAGCTGACGTCGGACAAGAACGAGATCACCATCTTATGGTAGCTCATTTATGCCTTCGTACTGCATCCGTCAACAGTATCCGCTCAAACCTACTTAACATCACCAGGTTTAATATCGACAGGCCCAAGGTTCCCCAAGTGCGCCAACAGTTCAGGGACCATCTTGCCTTAGAAGCAGAAGCAATCAGCAGCATACTGCAAGAGAACATGGACCACTGGAGTGCTGTGAAAAATGCTTTTGCGACTGGGGCACGCACGTATGTCGGTAAAAAGCAGAAACACAACCGCACATGGCTTTCTACGGATACCTGGAGACGGATCGATGAGCGTACAGCAATCAAGACTCGGACTGCAGCGGCCTCAGCAGTAGAGAGAACCGAGCTTTAAGCCCAATATCGTGCGAAGAAATAGAAATGCAGCGTAGTCTGAGACGTGACAAGCGTCAATATATCAACTCACTGGCCTGAAGGGCTGAAGAAGCAGCGAGTAGGTGCGACAGTAGGACTGTTTACAGCATTACTAAGGAGCTCATTGGTGGTCGAAACTTCAAACAACATCCAGTGAGGAGCCTAGACGGTAACCTTCTGATTTCGGATGAGGATCAGCTCACTAGATGGAGAGAACATTTTGCTACAGTGCTAAATCACTTAGACGATGGTGGTATGATCTTGAATTCGAATGAGCAGTTCGAAGCAACAAATTCCCGAATTCGCACCGTACCTCCCAGTAAAACCGAAATAATAGCAGCAATCAAGTCACTCAAGAAGAACAATGCGGTGGGTATTGATGGCATCCCTGCCAAGCTATTTCAAGCGGCGCCAAATACATCGGCAGATTTGCTGCATCCGCTAATACGGAGAGCTTGGGATAGTGAACAATTTCCACAGGAGTGGAAAAGGGGGATGATTATTAAGCTTCTAAAGAAGGGTAACTTGATGGAGTGCGGTAACTGGAGAGGTATATGTGTTCTTCCAGCTGTGTCCATAATAATAGCTAGAATCCAATCTCGATGTCAAACAGGCAAGCTTTCGCGCTGGATCTTCCTGCATCGACCACATAAACACCTTACGGATCATAATCGAACAATGCGTTGAGTATAGGTCTCCGCTACATTTACTGTTTATCAACTTCGAGAAGGCTTTCGACAGCTTGAATCGAGATGCTATCTGGTTGGCTTTGCGCAGGAGAGGCATTCCAGAAAAACTTATAGCTATTATCAAGGCTACATACGAGGGCGGCAAGTGTCACGTCGTGCACAATGGTAAGGTGTCGGAGGATTTTGAAGTCCAAAGCGGAGTACGTCAAGGGTGCATACTGTCCCCACTATTGTTCTTGGTGGTTATCAGCGATGTACTCCGTGCAGCATTGACGGAAGCTAATTATGGAATTCGTTGGACTATGCCATCTTACCTTAAACACCTAGATTACGCTGACGATGTTTGTCTACTTTCACATCGGATAATGGACCTTCATTTGTTGGCCCAAAATCTAGAAGCTGAGGCAAACAAAGTGGGGCTAAAAATAAACACAGCCAAAACAAAAGCCCTAAGCAGTTCTAGTACCCGCGCTCAACTTAACATTGCCGGAAAGCATGTCGAGAAAGTTGACAACTTTCTATATTTAGAAAGTGTCGTCTCTGCTAATCACGGTGGCACCGAACTGGATGTGTGCAGCAGAATCGGGAAGGCTAAAGCTGCGTTAGGAATGCTGTCCAAAATCTGGAGAAGCAGTGTTATCAGCTTAAGAACCAAGCTACGACTGTTCCGTTCCAACGTAGAATCAGTGCTGCTTTATGGGTGCAGCACCTGGAAGGTGTACACCATTAACACACGCAAGCTGCAAGTCTTCGTAAACAAATGCTTAAGAATCATCTTGAGGATTTTTTGGCCGAACCGCATCTCCAACGAACAACGAAGAAGAAAGCGTCAATGGATTGGACACACCCTACGGCGCGAAGACAACTTCATTACGAAATACGCCATGCAGTGGAATCCGCTCACCCAGGCAGGCAGAATAGCGGGACGCCCTAGGCAAACGTGGCGCAGAACAGTTGAGGAGGAATCGAGCTCTTTAGGAATGAGTTGGAGGCAGCTCAAACGCGTTACAGAACTCCGAACACGATGGGGCGCAGGCGTAGTTGACGCCCTATGCCCCCCGAGGGATTAAAGGATATAAACATACCGAGAATGGCAACCCGTTCGGATTCAGCGACGCAAGTACCATTCATGGATAATGGTTGAAGGTCTTGGTTTTACTTGAGAGACAGAATTCAGCATTGTGCTTTGGATGCATTAAATTCCACTCTATTGGTTAGCCCCATATGGTTATGCTGTCCAGGTTGGAATTTAATATGTTTACCATACATTGACTTTCCTCTTCTATGGTACAAAAGCAGGGACGTGAGTTAGGGAACGAATATGAAAAACTGAGGGTACTATCATCAGCGAAGGAATGGATTCAATTAGAAGTTGCAAAAAAGAGGTCAGTTATAAAAATGAAAAAAAAAAGAGTCGGAGACAAAACGGAGCCCTGGGGAACACCAGAATCTATATGGTGAATTGCCGACTTGAAGCTATGACCAACAATTTTTTCTACCTTTGGTACATGAATTTGCTGCCTCAATTTTTGGTCATATTAGAATTTTGCACGTCGAATGTGGGAGTTGCAGTCTTTTTTGACTTGTTTAAACTTATTTTGGTTACCTTCAGATTTGTTGGTTATATAAGACCGAAAACTTACTTCTTTTCACCTGATAGCATCTTTGCAGCTCTAGTCAAACCACGAGTTTGTCTTAGGCTTGATGCTTTTTATTCTCTTAGGAATATAGTCATTCAGACATAAGAGGATGGTGTCAGTAATCATATCAGCGACGGCATCCACGTCGCTATGGTGGAAGCATAGTTTTATATATGCCCGGCCTTGTAATAGTTCGTACTATTACGAAGAAGCACATATGCTAATTTTGAAATATGTCATCTCATATGCACGGTTAGCTTTAGAAAAGGGGTTCTTTCCATTATTTTTGTTGGAAATTGTTAAAAAATGTAGGCACACATCTTTCTCATGTAGTGTTCATACATTAATTAGGGCAATGACCAACTTTTAGGTGCATTTTCTTCGAAGAACCACACTTTAATAAAGAAGGACATTTAGGAACTAAGTTTTAATTTTACAAATCCATGTCCATTTTAATAGTATGTATGGGATTTATCATAAATCATAATTGATTTAGAAAATGTTTGTTATCACTTTGTGGTGATTTGAACAGTAACTTGTTAGTTGAAAGAGAATTGATCAATGATCTTCGATCTTCGCCCTAATAACGTCGATTTTCCCACCAATTTCTCCCGATGTAATTTTGATAAGCGATTTAGATAAAATAATCAATTTGCTGCACCAGCGTTTTCGAAACACGACCTCGTCTATCTCACATACGATTTTGTCTTAACACCATTTTGTACAACATTTCAATATAGAGATTTTAATCACATTAATGCCTCTGCACTTGAATCGAATGAACGTGGTTCCGATCGGGGGACCGCACACAATACATTCCTTGCGTAAATGAGCAAGTCGAATTTTGCAGACAAATATAGACAGGCTTTTCAACGCTCATGTTCCTCTCAAAACTAGAACTACAGCTCAGGTCGCTAACGCTCCTGAGTTAATAATGAAATTTTCTTGCTCATGGATCAGAGTGACTTAGCTTACAATCGATGGAAGCGTTACAGACATCAAGAACATTACCGTGCATACCGATCCTTGCGAAATAGAGATGTTAGCAAGATTCGAGCAGAAAAAAAAAATTTTTTTTTACTACTGAAATTGGTATCGGTAAGCAAGTAAGACATTTTTCACGAACTAGGATATTGATTATGATAAGTTTTAACAAAGCTTTGTCTCCATTCCTTCAACGGTAACATACCAATGTCCAATAGACCTGATGAATCTTTAGTTGTTGTCGGAGGAACATCTGAATTTTTTGGCGTTGACAGCACTGATGTGGTGGAGAGTTTTATCTCGGTTAAATCGAATGCTGTGGGACTTGACGGGATTCATACACCTTTTCTTAAAGCAATATTGCCTACTCTATTGCCGTGCATTACACGTATTTTCAATACGATTTTAACGATTGGAATTTTCTCAGACCAATGGAAAATCGCGAAAATTAATCCAATACCAAAAACCCGCAAAGAAGAAGAGTTTAGGGCCATAGCTATACTGCCTTTTCTTTCGGAAGTCTTTGAATGAATTATGCAGAAACAAATAAACACCTGTTTAAGTAGACATAAAATATTGGTATCAAATTAATCAGGGTTTTGTCCGAAGCACAGCTGTACTACTACACTTATTAATGTTATCGATCGTATAAGACATACCCTAGACGCTGATGAAGTAACGTTTTTGGTTCTGCTGAATTTTTCTAAAGATTTCGATATCGTCGATCACTCGATTTTTTGCAAGAAGCTCTCGAGATTTTATAATTTTTCTACTTCAGCTATTAAACTATTACAGTCCTATTTATGCGGAAGAAAGCAAGCTGTGTCTGTTAATAATAATAGGTCTGGCTTTCTGTCAGTATTAAGGTTCCATTTTGGGCCCGCTTCTGTTCCTGCTATACATAAACGACTTGCCGAGTATTGTATCAGATTCTTTCGTACAAATGTATCCCCATGACGTGCAACTGTATAAAAGCTGCTCTCTTGGTTTAATTTAGAACTGTACACACATCGTAAAAGAGGACAAAAAAAAAACATTTTTGAGTGGTTTCGAAGGAATGGCCTGATACTCAATCCAAAAAAAGTTGAAATGCATTGTCATTTTACGAAATGTCTTAGACTTGGCTTATTTCCCGAGTTTATTTATCGGAGGTGCCCCCACAGAGTTCGTCGACACTGCGAAAAATCTAGGTGTTATTTTGACCAGAACACTAACCTGGAATGACCACATAAAGTGCACTGTCGGGAAAGTTTAGCTTCGAATGTTGTGAGCTACACAATTTTATTCCTTTATTTACAAGAAAAGAAGAATGCTGTCTAAGACACTGGCCGTTCCAATGCTAATATAGGGGTGTGAAATCTATTGCGATTGTGACGCTGGCTTGAGAAGGCACGATTGTATACCGGGATATGCAAAAAGCTTATAAAATATGTCATTTCACAAACTTCTTCAAAATCGGGCACTCGTCTTATTATTTAATGTAGTTCAGTCACACCAGACTGTTTGTCTTTATGACAGACTGCGATTTTCGATATCAAACCGAACGAATGTAATAACTAATCCTACATTTACCTGCAGAATACCTGAGCAACCGTTTTTTTTAATCCATACCGTTTGCTTGTGGAATTCTTTACTAAATCGGTTAAGAACTTTAGTATGTATTAACGGGTTTCAAAATACACTCAAAGAATTTTTTTTTACTCAGTAAATTTTTTTCTATATAAATTCTTTAAATATTGATAAAAAAAACCATTAATTACTTATCACTCTTAACTCATCTTATGTCGCATGTATGAATATGGATATGTATGTATTTGTTTTTCTTGATTGCGTTAAAATGTAATAATTTTCCATACTTGTAAAGGCTTCACAATCTTATAAGAAATTGTTATTAAAGTGAAAGCGTTCCATTAATAAAATAAATACTAAATACTAAAAATAACTGATAATTCAAAAGTAAAAGTCACATCTGAGATGAAATCGAAAAACATAAGTCGTAAGAGTCGCCGATATAATTTTGCTTTTATGTTGCTGTTCTTAATATCCTTATTTTAAATGGCATCCTATTTTTATAGCAAGACACCAATGCTGTGTAAAAAATAAATATATATATTATCGCCTCTGCATAATATTTTTTTTAAAGGTATTTGACATTTTATTTCATAACAAGCATTCCAATAACTGGAGTATCAGCCATATACCTCCATCTTTAAAAAAAGCTATCCTATGTCTTGCAAGAATAACCGAGGCATAACCCTGGTAAATATCGAATATAAGATCCTATGTAATATATTGTGCGACTGTCTTACGACCTTCTGCAACTTGTACGATGCGATGTCTAAATTCGGGATCCCATCAAAGCTGATCCAGTTGTATCGCGTAACGCTGAAAAATACGCGGGGATCTATTCAATTTGGAAACAGCTCATCTGAAATGATCCGAACTTGCATCGGATTCCGGCAAGGAGACGCGCTGTTATTTGATTTCTTGAATCTCGTGCTGAAACGGATAGTGCGCAGAGTGGCTGTTAATATGGACGGCACTGTCTTCCACAAGCCCGTCCTGTTGCTGGAGTGCGCAGATGATATTGACACCATTGGGAGATCTCAGCATGCCATCATAGAAGCATTTATGGCAATTGAAGACCAGAAATCTATCTGTCTGAAACGTAGGACAAAATGTCACTTTTGACTTTAACTTGAGGTGGTTAAGGAGTTCACTAACCTTGGATTAAATATCAATCCAACAAACGACACTTTCGTGCTGATTCGACGAAGAATAGCCATAGAAAGCCGCTGCTACTTCAGTTAAGTAAATCAACTTCTAAACCGACGGACTAAATTAGTGCTCTACAGAACGCTAATCTTACCAGTCCTGCTATATGGTGCTGAGTGCTGAGCGATAAGTAAGAAATCTAAGCTAAAATTGGATTCTTTCCAGAGAATAAATATCTGGTCGTAGGGCGAATGGAGGAGGAGATTAACAGTGAACTATAATACATTGGCTCGGCCACATCTTTGAATTACAGCCCCCAGGTTTGAGGTGACGAAAACCACCGATCCTCTGGTATAAAGACCAAGAAACCGCGAATGCCAGAAAACGTCCCTGGTAAAAATTGTTGTTTTCTTCATTTACACTAAACTTTTCTTTACATTTAGAGACGGCAATCTCCATTTCTCGTGCGTAGGCATTATACAATTGCAAGCGTCTTGTTAGAAAAAAAAAGAACTACATGCATTAAGGAATATAAATCTAATGTTTAGGAAATTGAAGAATGTTGCCCTAGAAAATTCTTTGAAAAAAGAATTTTAGAAAAAAAGTTATAATTTTCTAATAAAGTTGTGTAAGGCATGATGTCGTTAAACCATAGTTTTGAGTATAAAAATAATTTTAATGATCTGCACAATATTTAGAATAATATGTACAATATATAAACTCGTAAGTCTATTACATATATACAGGGTAGGTCAGAGAGAATTCCCCTTCTCTCATAATGGTTTGGACGGAAGTACACCGTGCGTTTGTTGTCGAAAAATTAATTAAAGATGGAGGATCGCCGACTGCGACGCACGGTGTTTTTCTTTTCGCATACACTTCGTACTCGGTCGACGTGATTCCGTTCCTGACAAAAAAAAAAATACGCCTTTGGGTGTCAAACTTTAGAGAAACAGGCTCTGCACTCAAAAATAAGTATCCTGGACGACCTCGTACTCCAACAGGAGCGGAAAATGTGGCCGCTGTCAGGGCTTCGATTTAGCTATCTCCACGGCGTTCGCCTGATTAGACGCCTTGCGATTTCTTTCTCTGTGGATATCTTAAAGCCCAGTTGTTCAAACATCATCCGCAAACTTTGGAACCTCTAAAGAATGCAATAACACAGGAAGTCGCTACCATTCCGCCTGAAATTACTCGCCGCGTAATGGAAAACTTCCGTGAGAGGGTTACTCAGTGTATCGATAATGGAGGCTGCCATTTGAGTGACGTAATTTTTAAAACTTAATTTAAAAACTGCATTATGTGTATTATTCAGAAAGAATGTTATCTCTTTGATATCTTGTTTGTTTTTTGTTATATTAGAATCCCAAATGGGGTTGTTCTTTCTGCCCCACCCTGTACAAATATGCCTTATAAAAGGAAAAATATCGCATACATTCTTGAAAGATTTTACAAGAATTGGGAAGAGAATAAGGAAGAAATAGGAGCAGCAAAGAGAATTCGTGACGTTTATTGAAGTCCAGAATATTTTAAACAAAGACTGTTCAAATACTCCTTGAATTCTGTTAAGAATCCCTTTTCTATCGAAATCTTAACAGAATCATTTTGAATTAAGACTAGTTTAGTTTTGAAACTTAATTAAAAAAAATTAATTAATAAAATAAATATATAATAAAGAAAGGTAATACGCAACATTTTTTCTTAATTTGTTTATTTTGCAACAGTAAGAGTACATACATTTAATTTTGTATCAGCAAATAAACAGAAATATTAACAATTTTATACGTTAATGGCCATAATCTTATTACTTCAAATATTTATATGTTTGTCTGTCCAGCCCTTGTATCTTCTAAATTGTTTCATCTAAAGTGCTGAAATTATCGCTGCGAGCTTATTTTGTGGGTGTTCGCACAAGATGACAGTAAACATTTTATTTAGGGAATCATTTTTGAGCATGTTGTACTACAGCGAAGAAATATATTTTTGAGGCATATGAAATGAAAGAGACGCCATCAATACTTCAAATATGTAAAAAAAAAAAAAAATGGTGACTTAATCCTTTTAAAACCTTCCATCATATGTGAATGAATGAATATGAATTTTGGCAGATTTTAGACGATGGTACCTGCACCATTAAGCGTTTTCTTGAAGTTGTTTTCTTTTATGTGAAAATAAACAATAAATTGTTATTACTACAGGGTGACCAAATAAGAACGATAGGAAAAAAATTGAAATAAAACAACAACGGTGTGAGATATAAAATTAATTCTGGCTTTATTTTGAAGCTATATTCATTTTATTATGTGTGGAATAGCACATCATTTAAATGGCGGCCTCGGCTTCGCTGGCAGTGCTTTAAGCGGGCGGTGAAATTTCTTATGACTCGGTCCAATACGTACGGCGTTATTCTGGCAATAGCGTCTCGAATGTTGACCTCGAGCTCGTCCAAAGTGGCTTGTAGGCTTAGACCTCACTTGACGTAGCCCCAGAGAAAATAATCGAGTGGTGTCAAGACGCAAGATCGCGGCGGTCAATTGATGAACGCTCGCCGTGAGATGACCCAGTCGCCAAATTTCTCCTTCACAACTTTGAGCGTTTCGTCGTTTGTATGGCATGGTCTATAGTCGATCGGCTTCAATTCTTATGTCAGCACAATCTTATATGGATGTAGGCCCAAATCCAACCGCAAAATAAACCGGGTTGACTCTCTAGCGATCCCCAATTCAGCTGATCGGCGGCGAATTGACATTTCTGGCCGCTACGGCGCCTATTTTTTCTTCATTTCGCACCAATCTCTGTCTGGTTGGTGGCTTAAGGTCCAAAAGAGTGTACTCACGGTCAAACTTTTCCACGGTGCAACGAATTGCCTGCACACTGAGGCCATGATGACGACCGACCTTACGACGAAATTTATGTTGCGTATTTATAACTAAATTTCGATAATATTTTTTAATAATTTCCACACGTTCGGCAAGCTTGAAACGATTCATGATGAAATGCCAAGCCTTACTGAATGTTTTGACAGCTGGATGTCATTGGTAACTTTGACAGCTGCTGAAATATAACAATTGGAAAAAGTATCATTGCTATCTGGTCACCCTTTATACTTCTTCATTATATTCACATTCAGTCCACACCTCAATTTAATCCTTGCGAAGTTACTCCTTATCCAATGAGGAGTGTAGTGGTTGAAGCTAACGAGTCCAGCGATCGACTTCATTATTCAAATCCACACAGATATTTATTATATATGTATATATTGAGCAAATTTAATAAAAAATCAAAAACAGTAATTAAAAGCAAAAGTGAAGAAATAAAATAATTAAAAACTAATCATTAATTGCAAATTTCATGACAAAAACAAAAAAAATAAAATATTAATAAATATATAGCTAAACAACATTGCGTAGCAAAACTTCAATTTCATTATGTTCGAAACCAAGGAGCCAAAATTTTACCTTATTCAAAAAAGAGGACGGAGTTGTATACAATGCAGTACGAATTTCTACAGCTTGTTGTACGAAAAGCAGGGATTGGGACATACAACTGGGAATTGCTTCGTAAAATATACGCGTCAGAGATTGGACTTTGCAAGTATCCACCTTTTATAAAGAAAATTCTAAGAAGCTTATAATAAAAAAGATGTCTTACTGAGAGAATTCTCGTAAGCCTAAATAGCTCCATGGAATGAGCTAGACGCTAGAGCAGTGGCCAGCAACAGGCGGACCGCGGTCCGTTTCCGGACCGCGGAAGGTTAATCCTAGGCCCTTCAAATATTTTTAAATATGCCAACTATCTATTCAATTCAATTACATATATTTTTTATAAATAGCCGACCATTGTGTACACCCATAGCTGCACCAAACAATGAATCCAAATCGAAGTTCGGAACATTATTTTATTGGTTTAATGCTAATTATATAACAGTAAATTTCTTTAGATTATAACAGGTACTTCTAGCTAATAATTTTTTTAAAAAAAAAGCTTTAAGATTTAAGACGAAAAGCTCACTGCACCCAAAAAGAGCGAAATTTGGTAAGAAGGCGGGCAAAACGTACAAGTTTATAACTGAGGCACTAGGGTGCTATAAAAACTTTGTAAATAATGCCCTCAAGCCTTTAAAAGTCACGGAAAATTGGGGAAAGCAGAAAAAAACTTCACCGACTATTGACCGTCGCATTATGTTACTGTCCAAATCTAATCCTTTTGCGTGTTCACGGACCATTTGTGCACAAATTGGAAATGTAGTGAGTGCGCGCACAGTTTACCGAAGACTACAAGATGCCAATTTGCCAAGAAGAATCGCCAGGAAAGTTCCACTTTTAAGAGGTCAGAACTTAAAGTTTCGCAAAGAATTCGCTTTAAGCCACAAAGAGTGGACCGGACCTGAAGGATGAATAAATTGGCATAACATCCTTTGGAGTGACGAAACAAAAATAAATTTGTTTTGCTCGGACTCTGGACGTAACGTGCGAAGACCAAAAGGTATAGAGTTTGAAGCGCGCTACACAAGAAAAACGGTAAGGCACGGAGGGTGCAATATCATGGTGTGCGGTTGCTTTTCGAGGTATGGTATTGGTCCTATATTTCGAATAAATAATACCATGACCAAGTTCAATACAAGGACATTTTGGAGAACATTATGCTTCCATATGCCAAAGAAAACATACCCCTTCGATGGCACTAGCAGCAAGATAATGACTCGAAACACACATCGGGCCTTGTAAAGAATTGGTTTAGAGATAATAAAGTGTCTGTAATCCCGTGGCCCAGTCAGTCCCCTGATCTCAATCCTATTGAGAACTTATGGAATGAGCTCAAGCGGATTTTAGCGGGTCAATATTTCACCGACAGGTATCAGTTATGGGAAGCGGTACAAAGACAGTGGTATGCTGTACTCTTGGCAACATGTCGAAAACTAATCAATTCAATGCCACGAAGAATTGAAAAAGTTTTAGCAAATGATGGAGGATATTCAGGATAATAAGGTAAGGAAACGAAAAACGTTCGAATTTTCGAAAACATGTTGGTGAAAATGATAAATTTCATTGTTTTAGCTCAACACACCTATTTCATTGGCCACGCAAAAATCATGAAATTCAACCATTTTTTTCATTTTATCTATTAATTTCTTATTTTTAGAGTTGTTATGTATATAAATCATTTGTTTATTTTATTTAAATTAATTTAAACCCGAAAAACATTAACACTATTTAAGCCATTTGGTACAAATTAATTTTGAAAAAAAAATTAAGTTCGCACCTATTTCTTTGGCCAGCTGTGTATATATGCGAATCGTCTTTCTCAAAAATGAATTTTTTAAAACATCGTTCGAAATTATCGGACGCCCACCTTGACGACTCTTCGCATTTGCTGTTCCCCGCGTGAACCAAATTTTACAAAACTGGCTCAAGACCGTCGTTGTAATTTCTCTCATTAATTTTACCTATTGTGTTTTCTACAGTTACTTAAATGAGCAAAATAAAAAAAAAAATACAAAACATTATGAGTTTCTTTTCTGGACCTCGATAAAAGTTTTCAACCGTATCTGGACCCCACTTAAAATGACTTGCCGACCCCTGCGCTAGAGTAACAAACTTTTCTTATTGCACAATTTTGTAAAATAATTAGCTGTTGGAATTTATTAAGGTATGCACTCCCCCAACAGCTAATTCCGTATTGTAATTTCGAATGGAAAGTCCCATAGTATATTGTTTTTAAACTATTGTCTAACATTCTAAGACGATAAAAACAAAAAATGGTGGAAAGAAAAATATTGCTTCAGACTTGAAATATGCTCAGACCAATTGAAATTTCAGTCAATTATACCGCCTGGGTATTTATAATTTTCAACATTTACAATTTTAAAGCAATTGACGTTTAAAGCCCTTAGAGCTTAGAACAGCACACGCATTGGTAACCAAGTTATACCTTCCGCAATTTGATGCAAGGGATATACATACATATAACATCAACATTCGGGGCCACTTCTGTACTAAGGCTAAAAAAACAAAAGTTTGGTTTTGTTACAAACCAATACTTTACGCCCAGCAAACCAAATTCTTAGTAAATGGACGTCCGTATTTATATCAGCCATTAAGTTCAAGGGGCTAACTGATGTATACGCGATTCCTAAATCATCTGCGAAGGCCTTAACTTTTCCAGCAAATGGTTGTTCAAATATAGAATTGATATAAACTTAAAACAGAATAGGGCCAAGAACAGACCCTACTGAGACTTGTGCCTGTTTTGACATTTTGCTTTCTGCCCTTCAAATAAGAAGCGAACCAATCATATATGCAACCACGGAAGTCCACACTGTTCAATTTGTGGAAAAGAATGCTGTGATCAACCATGTCGAAAGCCTTGGGTATATCTACAAAAAGCCCACTGCAAAATTCCAAGAGAGCATCCTCAGTACAGAGACCTGATCTGAATACAAATTGGCACAAACCAAAAATTTGTGCATGTTTGGGATATTTCAAAGCCCTATACTTAACTATTTTTTCAAATATTTTTGAAATAGAGTGTAACAACGAGGTCGATCTGTAATTATTTTTACTTGTTTGCTCCCCTTTTGAAAAGTGGTATGACATTGGCACATTTCAGTTTTTCAGGAAATTTGCCAGTGATAATATTCACATTAAAATGGTTTGTTAAAATATCAACTATGTTAATGGCAATTTTTTTTAGCATGAAGTTAGAAATACCATTATTACCACAAGAATTAGAATCTTTTAAAGAATTTATAGTTTTTTGGTGACTTTCAATTGTTTAAAAAAAAAAAAATTCTCATGGATTTGCTACTATTTCCGACCTCTTTATTTTAGAGAAAAGTAGAACTTTGCTTAGACAATTTAAAATATGTATTACTATTGCATAGAAGTTTCTGTGACAACCTCGCCCAACGCTTTGACTCAGAATGAAAGCTACTTCAATCCATAAACAAGGGAACTTAGTCTCAAAAACAATTGTTGTGTTTGTTTGTAACCGTACGAAACATTTAAAGCATGTTTTTGTTCATTATATGGGTATAAATAAATAACGATATTTACAGGTTGCTTAAATAATTAATTTTTTTTTGTCAATTAGTTAAATCGTAAAAATGTTTACACACAACTACATATGTTTATTAAGAATTTCTTGTCTTCTTATAATTAACGTTATTTTTTTAGTTTCGTCTGCTGCCGAACGCAACGGAATTCCACTTCGGCTTTGGATGAAAAATTACCTTTGGTTGAATTTTAACATTAACATTTTTGAGCTTAGAATTCTTCTTTGACTGACTTATTGCCAAAGTTCAAATTCAAAATTAATAAGCCGACGATGCACAATTACAGATTGATTGCAATTTCAATGGAATAGACGGAAATCGAAGAATGCATATGATTACTTATGATTGGCAGGTCTAACAGCTTCAGCTCCACAGAAAAATGTCCACTGAAAAACGCATTGAATTTAAAAGTCGAGAACTTGTTCTTTGTAATCCTTTTAGCACACAGTACCTAACTACACATGCATCTTTAAAAATTTAGTCATTCTTGATTTAAATCTGTACGTAAGTACATATATATGTACATTCATGTACATCCGAGCAAAAAAGCATAGCTTTGCAAACATACTTCCGAATTGTATTTGTTGTTCTGTGTAGTTTCTTGTTTTAAATACCATATGTTTACCAATTGGTATGCCTATTATTGGGGAAGTACTAATGTGGCAGTAGGATGGATTAATATTCTTTACAACATATATGTTATATCATAGATAAATTAATTCAGTAACAATAACTATATTTGTAAGTGAAAGTGAACAACTATAGTGATCGTTCTGTAACAATTAGTGATGAATCATATTTTAAGGAGTAAAAATACTGATGTGTGTAACGAACTTTATCATTAACCGGAAATAATAAATCTTTGCCGACGTATTAACAATTATAGTTCTGGGCTATGACGGGTTCTTCTAAGAAGATTCGAGAGCTAACACCTTCTTCCATTCTGAAAATGCATATGTGTATGTATGTTTTTTGAGTGGATGAAGAATATCGTTAAAAAGTCGTTCGGAAGAATGAAAAGTATGAATTGAGCTATGTATATTTCTGGAAACATTTTGTTTAAAGAAGGTCTGTGAACCTTAGGATTTAAGCTAAAGTTATAATGATACCCGAAGGCATTGAGTGACTAGTGATACCAAAGAAATGCCGCCAATACCAGTCCTTAATCCTACAGAGTGGGAAAGGTGCTGAGGACAGAATGAAATATGTATGTAAATGTCATCTGTTTACAACGTATACCTTGTTGATGCCGACTTTTATTTTTTTCAACATCGTTCAAAATCTCATTGTTTACAAATTAAAACTTTATATTATTTATTGTTAATCATGAGAAAAAATTGAAATATTCGGAACCTGATTAATCTTACGTTTTAAAATTGGAAGAATTGTTGTAATGGCCGCCTAATATATTTTAGTGATAACTGCAGAAAAGTTTTTTTTTTTTTTATTTATGATGGAAATGTCGAGAGATGAGAAGGAGCTTGATGAAATAATCACGAAATAATATAAGGTATACAAAAAAGTGATAGTTCCTTTTTGAGATATCGAAGTCTTAAGATACTCATATAGTTTTCCTTATGCAGAATTCCTATTAGAATTCAAACAAGGTTTGCCACATAATGAAAGACAATTGTTGCATATTTATAGGCCTGGACCTAAAGTCTACTTGAAAAATATTAGCACCTAAGTATATGCTACAACTTTCTTGTTTTTCTTTTTATAATTTGCGCGCACTCAAGGGGCTACGACTACCCTTAATATGCTTGTACACAGTGCGGGCGTTGGAAAGGATAGATAGAGAGAGAGAAAGATTTGGTGTAGTGGTTTAAAGCTCATTTGTTTTATATATCAGAGAACTTTGAATTCTGTACATTTCGTATGCAAAACATGTGTGTGAATTCGGACAGAAATTCTATACGAAAAACTGGATCTTAAAATTTCGATGTCTCCAAAACTGAACGAAATATCACTTTTTTGATATCTGACAGACATGGTCTGACGGACTCAAATCTGATCATGTGAACGTAAGAAAAGACATGTCAGACATGTCGGATGGTTTACAACTTTTTTTTTATTTTGTTGATTGGACAGACATATCTGATAGTGTGAACGAGAGAAAGATATTCAAGCTGTCTAGTTGTTCGCGGAAAATTAAATTGACGTAAAAAATGGCTGGATTTTTTTAAATATACAAAAGTGCACCGGAGACTTGGAAGAGAAAAAGTGAAGGGTATAAAAATGGAAATTTAAAAAACAGAGCCTATGAACGATTATTAGTAAAATTAAAGGAAATTGAGCCAAACGCGACAATTGATGCAGTTAAAAAATGAATAACCCTAACAGAGGGCAAATTAACAGGAAAAAACAGAAAAAAAACGTTGGTCTTTTTAATACATTCTTTCACCCAAATTCGGTTCCTTTTTCTTTATTTTCTTTTCTCTTCTAAAATTTTATTTACCACAATTGAAAAGTGAAGTCTGACGACATGTTTGAGAATGTGAACCCCAGCGACATTGGTCTGTCCGACATCCATCCGACCAAGTCTGTCAAATATGTTGGACCGTGTGCGCCCCCTATACACTTAAGAAAAGCAGAGCTTTAATCTTCACCATGGAAAATTATCTTTTACTCCGTCTATTCCTAGAATAGCTTCATAACCATTTAGTCTTGAGTGGGACATTCTTCGTTAGGTTTATCCTACTTTTTTTTATATTTCTAGAATATTTCCTACATTCGTTACACCTACGTAAAAATTTACATTTATGCCAAAATAATACTATAATATATTTAAATATTGCATTGCCAAAATATGGTAAATAAAAAAACTAAGGAATATGAAAATTTTATTTACAAAATTATTTAGGTTCGAATTAAAAACTATGCTTTCGATCGCGTACATACATATGTAAGTTTAAGGAATTTATCTACTCGTAGCATACCGATGGAAAAAGGATTTAGAATCTCAATTTGACCGAGATTATGGCATCGACAGAACATTTTAATTTTATACGACTTTTCGTCAGAGTGATAATCAACCACTTAATTTTTTATGAATGTAAACTCTTTTTAGAACGAATCATAACTAGCTCTAAGTAGTTAATTTTAGCGTATTCGCATATTTTGAATGATTTAATAAAGTGAAAAAAATTGTTGGATAATTATTTAACACGAGTATTCTTAAATATACATGAGACATTTTTTTATAACAAGTTTCGAAATTCATTAGAAAATAAAAATGCTATATTTTACATGATGCACGTTGTATTTATGTATGTACTAATATATATCCTTTTTAAGCTAAACATAAGGTTATGTATTACACTGTACCTGTTTATTAATACACAGTATGTTTATAAATAATTGGTACATGATAGTACTTTTTAATATGACACTGCTAGTACCGTTAATCGGAAATATAATTCATGTTGATCTAAAAGTTTCTGTAGTCGACATAATTCTAAGTCTTGGTACAATCTGTTATTATTATAAACATAATTTAATGGGGTTATTCTGTTTTTAAATACGGTTTTTTAGTCGAATGTTGCCGGTTCAAATTAAAATTCTAACTCACGTCAACTATGGTATTATTAAAATAATTCTTTCTGAAAATAGATATTAAGAGACGTCAAATGTAAACAATTTTTGTTTCTATAATTGCTATTTTAAATTATACCTACATATAATCGAAATTCCCTGTATATAGGATTTTTTAATTTTAATGTTCTAGTTCATTTATAAATTATTTTAGAAAAACAATTGAAAGGTTTTGGTTAGCTTTGTCAAGATATACTTTGTGTGTCTTAAGACTCAAAGCGAATTTAGAATATTTAACCTAGTTGAAGCATCATAATAACAGAAATTGAGAAGTGTTAATTTAATATTAACTGATTCTTGAACATATTGAAATGTAATAGCAGAAACTAGATTAATCTTCAAAGAAAACCTTATGTAAGTTAGATATAATCGCATACGTAATAATAAGATTATTGTTGCTAAGTTACCAGCACTTACTATATTTACAAGCATGTTTTTGCTGGTATTTTATTTTCAGGCATACCGCAGCTGCTGTTTTAAATTCATGCTACGGATGCATTTCCGGTTTCAATTGCATCAGTAAATTAAGAATAAATTCGTAAAGTAAAGAGACATTCCTTCATTTCAAAATATTGTAGGTATGTTTTCCGCGGATAAAAAATGCCAATACATGCATACATACTTATATGTACATAGATATGTTAATACGTATTTGATGTTGTTAACCGGTAGAGTAATGCTTTAACAGAATGCCGCTCACGCTCACTGTGTCACCATAAAAAAAAGAAAACATTGTGATACTACCCCAAATCTATAACGTTGTACTCATATATCCAATATAAGTTCAAACACTAAATAAATCTGAAATAATTTTGAACATGTTTTTATGAGAAGAATAGGCAAACGGGCGTCAATAAATATTTCTTAGAGTTATTTTACGTTTATTAAGGAAGAAATAACTAAACTACCGATTTTGCCATTTTAAGCGCTGAATATCTTGTACGAATATGTCCAGAATAAAAAAAAAATATTCGATAGAAGAAAAATGTACTTGTACTGAAATATTTGTCATCTGTGAAGGCTAGACTAAATCATAAATGTTCAGGCACAATAAAAAAGATCTACAAATTCGCATAAACAAAAACAAATGTCAACAGCTAACAGAGCTCTCACATATTTTTAAAATACACAGGTACCTACATTACATATGTACACTAAACATCACATAACTATCTAATGACAAAAAGTTTTTTTTTTTTTTCATTAATAAAAAAAATATTATTCAGTGAATAAGTCTTTAGTCAAGGAATAGTTAGACGGCTGTTTGACGACAGAATAAGCCATTTCTATTAACAGGCTGTATGTAATATGTATTATAAAAATATACAATATCATAACTTCACACAACTTTATCAAAACATGACTTTATTTTGCAAATTTCACACATAAGTTTTTTTTTAATCATAAACACACAGAGACCAGCTTGTGAAACTATAATCAGTGAGTTTTCGTTTCAATAGAATGTAGTTAGACTTAAGAAAATTAACAGTACTTATAACAGTTAAGGAACCGCTGTGTTTTAAAAGTTTTGAAGGGCCAAAACAGTAGTTAATGCTATCTTTATCATCTATAACCTTTATAGAGTGCCAACTATAGAATATTGGATTTATAGCTTCATAAAATATTTTATTTTATTATTCTTTTAAAGAACAAACCAACAAAATATGCAGTATAGTATATAATGCAGTATACAAAATATATAGTAATCTGATTTTGGTACATCATATAATTGTAGATTTAACAAAAATCAAATACGGGCAGCGTATATGGCTGCAACACGTTTGACCATAGGTTCTAAATCATTCGTTTGCGCCAAACAATAATTTTATGTATGCCTATGCAATAAAAATACTAATAACTAAAATAGTTATTTCTTCAAAATCTTTACTATACGAGTAACTGACATTGGAGATGTATTCCTGGGATTGGGATTAAACTTCAAAAATTTATTCAAAAATACAGGCATATGCTTGACCTCACATATGCAGTGAAATAGCGGCAATATTTTCATACCGCTCTAAAAATATACAACAAAAACTGCACCCAAAAATTAAAAAAAAACTTATATATTTACTTTGCACGTTGCTAACGATTTTTACCATTCAAAGAACTTAACTTGAAGATATTGCAAAGCCCTGATTTCTTCATAGTTAATTAAGCTTGTTGATTTTATCCATTCGCCAGCTATGTTATTTCAGATAAAGATGCATAAGTTCATTGAAACGCACAGACCACCATATATTTTTTTGAACATCCAACACTACGCAATAATTTTCTGTTTGAAAATAATTTCTCGGATACAACCGCGTATACTTATGCAAGCATTTTTTTTCTAAGCGCGTAGGTAACGTTATTCCTCCTTAATGCACGCAACGAAATCAGAATAAATTAGAAGTTAAGCAACCGCCGGCCGTTATTTTAATTGTAAAGTAGCGCACAGTAACGATATATTTCTTATTATATTTTCACTTTAAAATTTTCTAGCTCAAAAAATCACTTATACATTTTATTAAGGATTATTTCCGTCCAAATTTAAACAAAAAATGTCGTAGTAGCGCGAATTATAGAAATTTTGACTAAAAAAATAAATAAATATAATAAATAAACTAGTTTTATTGCATTATTTTTTTCACAGAATTGTTATTATTTTGTTTGTCCACAAACTAACTAACCCATAATGTATCGTTAACTTTGATGATCTTGGACAAAAGTTTAGATACTAAGGTAGACACGGGCAACACTTTTATAATTTAGAGTTTGGATTCGGTATAAGCTTTCACAACTTCACCACTAACAGAATAGAAACATTTTCTCAAGTGATAAAAATAATATCACTATATTTCACATATACACGTGTGCACATAGAATCCATATTACAGGGCAAATCAATTTTTTTATGAAATTAGCACTTTCAAAGAAGTTCTTGTTCTCCCCAAAGAAATTTTAAAAGATTTTCTGTCACTAGCAGATATATAAAAGTATAATTGAGCCGCAGACACAAGATCAACTTTCTTTTTTTGTGTTATCCTCAAGACGACTACATATTATCACTTCACTGCGCGTATCGTAGAGTTATGCGAATATTAAAAGCGGTAATAGCACAAAACACAATAAAGTAAATCCAAAAAAGTAAGTTACAGAATTACTAAAATGTGTATAAAATCTCGTGTTTTTTATTTTATTTTGTATAGCACACACGTATAAGAATATAGTTGTATAAAATCGTTGCGGGTGTAGTTATTTAGATAGATGTCGTACTGCACTAAGTCGTTATCGACGAAAGACTAACAGTCTTTAAATTGACTCCAAACCAGCAACTGACTCCAAATGCAAGCAGCCAGTCCCGATGTACTTAAGTCTTTTTCCTTTACTTTACACTATAATGAAGTATATGAAGGATTTTCTAAATAAAATATATGTATACGTATATAAACGCATTTATTTTAAATATATAAAATAAATATCCTTGCGTTCAGTGCAGGCGAAGAGAAAAATAACCCCTAAGAGCACCCAATAGCTGCCAACACTATGGTAATTTTAGCTAAAGTTGGTATAGAACCACCCAAGAACAAGATAAATAGAAGGAACAATGCTAACGGTAGCAGGAGGCGAATACGAACACAAAAGACAAGACGCGAGTGGGAGGAGTAGTAAAATAATAAAACGGTTAAAAGGAGAAGAGGAAAAGTGTTTACTTCACAGTCAGACACTGAACTGAACGCAAAGGAAGACCGAGCGAGCGCAAAAGGAACGAAATCACGAACTGAGTACCTACTATCTTTTACTTAATGATGATGTTTTGAGAACCAAATAAATCCAAGCAATGACGACGACGAAAAATAAAATCGTACGATAACCATAAGAAACATCATACCTTTCTCAATTTAAATATATACGTTATGTTTTATAATTTATTGATGAACACATCTACACTTCTAAAACGTACTATATACTCATGTACCGGGAACTAAGAAAATTATGTTGGACGTAACTTTGTTTCAAGCATATATACCAACGACTTTAGATGACGAGAGGCACGACTACGACAACGGCGCTGACTACAACGAGGGCGAAGAAGACTACCACCTTCAACTAAAAATGTATGAAATTGACTACCCTTCTTGCAACCCAGAGCCAAATGCTATACCCAAACAAGCTATCAACGGAGACACACAACTAAGCGATTTTGATGTGTAGTCGTCCCCTAATTTTATGCTCCCCTCCGTTTTTACCTACGTAATGAGGTAAGGTGGCTTCAACATACACAGAACGAACCCGAACTACCCCACTGGCATCTTTTCTACCAATAATCTAAAGAAAACAAAATAAAAATGAGAAAATGTGACGAAAAGAGGAAGCAGGAATATACGGCGGAGAAAGTCTCCCCAGCCTCCTTCAACCCGCATGGGTTGTTAAGCAGGAATTGAAGAAAACCCATGTCGTCGCTGGTTGGTGGTCGATTGGGTTGGTTAGCTGGGGCCATTTCTCCACAATCGTTCCTTCCTTCAGTAAGATAGAATTGACCACCCACCCACCGAGTAAGTTTTCTTAGTTTCATTTGCCAAGCATAAGAAAAAGACCGCAGATATTCCAGTAGTACTATTCCACTTGCTCTTGCCTGCTTCTTTTCTCCAATACGTATGTATACGCATATATGCCTAGTTTTACGAAAGGAGCTGCACTAACGCGGATGCTAACCGTACTTAGGAAAAGTAAAAGGGAAAGAAAAATTAACGCACACATCTAAACACTGCTACATAGAAATATTGCTCTCCTTTTCTGCATTCTTCTAGATAATATGTTTTATATTTATGTATACACATATCTTTTTATATAAGGGAATACATTTTTTTAAATTCATTCACAAATACACACATCTGATGGTGATAGAATGGGGAAGATAGAGATATGCGGTGATTTCGCTTTGTTGCCTTGAATTCACGAAAATTGTCGTACACGACATTACCGCCGCCGCCGCCGTCGTTTTCAAGGTATTTCATTTTATTTGTACTCGTTCATGGCGATTTATACTCGTAAATCTTTCGTTAGCTGGGGAAATCATTCAGGGCAAACAGGGCGAATACTTGTCTTAAGAAATTTTGTTTGGGGAAATCAAAGTTCTAGTATCGTCCGAGCACTGTAACCTTCTTTAATACACACGCATGGCGAGACTGAATTCCAGATATTGGCTACCGACGGTAATAAGTTTTTTTCTTTTTTTAAATTAAATTTCAAAAGGTTTTTTTTTGCTTTTATATTTTTATATTTATTTTGTTCATTTTATTTTTTAATCTAAACGGCTAAACATCTAAATAAAACTAAACCGATTTACTTGCAGACGGCCGGCGCGGGAAAAAAATTTCTTTTCATATGCGGTGTCTGTCGTCAGCGCGTCGATTCTTCCCTTCGTACTACACCCATTCCGTAAGATAGAAAGCAGTGAAGCCTTAGCCAAAGATGAATAAACAACTCTTGAGTACTTTCTCTTATTTCCAATACCTCAAATTCGAAACCGAGTCGGCACCCGTCCGAACCCGAGCAGGAACCGGATGCCATCAACATCACAACCAACTCCTACTGCGTGCGCTTTTCCACCTGGTGTATGTTCATCCAAACAGTGATAGGCGGTGGCAGCGATGCCAAATATCCACTGCAGCTACAAACACTTTCTAATCAGTCTTCTCAGGAGTACGTACCAAAAAGAGAGATACGAACAGAATTTCACAATAAAAAGAGAACTCGCTTATCCTTTTCCTATTCATATCATTCATCCACCCCAAATGTACTGAAACGCACACACAGGGAGAAAAAAGAAAAACGAAACCCATTCAACAACAACAACGAAGTGTTTCGGTTGGGGAAATATAAACATGTCGAATAGAAAATCGCTAGAATATATACTTAAGGCCAAAATCTATGTACTTGCGGAAAAAGTAAAAAAAAGAGCATGCGCCTAGAAAGGTTGTAAGTTTTTGTGAATGTGTGCTTAAGAAGGATGATTTAACTATGTGTATGTATATACACCCCCCACATTCAACGGACGCTGTCGTCCTGCATTTGCGCCAATGTTGGGCGCCAGTCATTCGATGGATGTATTTGTATGATTATTATAGTATGCATGTGCTTTTGTTTCTATGTGACCGTTGAGGGGAAGAAAATGAAATAAAAAAAGACAGCAAAACCTAAAAAATCTATCCCCACAAGTTTTGTCTAGATACGCGTCCCCTTTTCGCTTTAATTTTAGCTTCTTCATTTCGCTCAAGGGGAAGCTTCTTCCAAGAATGTAAATATAGGTACGAGTAAGTAGATTTGACTAGTCAAGCAGTAACCTCAAAATATTTTGTAGTGGGGAAGTTTTAAGATTTCGCCTTTGTAAGACTTTTTTTTTCATTTATCTTTTTAATTAAATAAATAAAACTTATAATAAAACTGTAATTGTGTACGCTGTTTTGACACACTTTTAGAGTAAATTGGTATTAGGAATACTGGCGTGCCTCTCAGTCGAGTTTTAAATGTCGTTTGAATTCCATTTGCAATTTTCAGAAACCAGTTTTTTTTGGATTTGAAATATAAGCTTTCATTGATTAATTACGAATTACTCGTTTCTTACCACATTTTGCCTCTTAGTGTTAAGGCAAACATAAGATACAAAGCAACTTAGACATGGCTTTTGATTAAAATTTGACTTTAAATAAACTTGAAACTTCCATATATGTACACAGATGTATCAACTCTTGTATAGACAATATTTAAAGTCAAATCATAGGTATCTAAGTTTCATTCCTAGAATATCTCTGTTTCTATGGGCCAATGGATTTAAATATACGGCATTCTAAGTATATTAGCAACGATTTAGGTACAAACATCTGGAAAAGTAAACTTCGCTTAGTGCATTGTTTTATCAAAATACGTAACTACATGTCAAAGGAATATTATGTTGGTTTAGTTTTCAATCAAATAGATAGAAAATAAAGAAGAATCATAGATAGGAGAAGAAGAAAAGAAAGTTATCTAATTAAATATAACTCTTTCCGAATTTTTGGCTTGATTTGACTTGTTGCACGCTAAAGCTGCAAGTGTTTTATGCTTCAATTATGAATTTAGATTCAAGTCATAACAAAAACATCTACCACAATAGGTGGCTTCTCATACGCACAAGACAGGTGGCAGAAGTTAATTCACAAGCCCTATGTGAACTTCTTCCTATATCGGAGAGGTTATGATCTTAACCCAAGGGATCATAATCCTCCCACGCAACTGCATTTCTACTGATCCGCCTGTAGGGTTCGGCAAGCTCTTTGTGGACTGTTTACGCGATTTAGTGGAAAACACATAGCGTAATTATTAAATTACAAATACAAAAAATGGCTTATTATTGCGCATTTCTACCCAAAAAATGAGTTCATCATTTAAATAAAGTATTTGGGAAAAAAGGATTTAAGAATTCAGCGAACAGCGCAATAGTGCGGCTAACTTTTATAGGTATGACAAGGTACAGTTTATTCGGTCTATTCCAAGTAACTGCTTTTTTCGAAAACTAATGGTGGAAAAACTGCTTGGCATTAGCAGTGACTGCTTGTTTTGTTGTTTTAGAAGATAAAGAGAGTAGATTTTGATTGTTTTGAAAAGATTTTCACGTTTGGCGCTTTTTTTCATTAGAACATATATATTATATATGTACTTATATTTTATTCACCAAGCAATAACTGTAGCTATATGAGCCAAAAATTGATAGTTCTTATTCTTTGGGGAAAAAGGCGACGCACAAGTTCATTTCATGAAAAAACCTGCATATGCTCAAGACGTGCGTATCAGGCCTACTAGGCATCAAAGAGCCTGTGTACCTATTTTACTATGATGCGACTTATTCAGTAGGGACTCTATTATCAGAATTAATTTAAACCTAAATCGAATACCAAAACAAGACCTCATGAGTTGTGAATCCCCTTGTGATGCCAATTACTCTGGAAAATTAATTTATTATGGTCAAAAAATCTTACAGTCTACAGTTGACAGTATATAAAAACATTGACTGAACCAAAACGATGAAAAATGGATCTAAAGCTTTCAAAATTCAATTTTTTCTTTAAATTATAATTTGCCTGAGGCAGCAGTGATAGGTAAATATGGTAAATGGTATCCAAAAATTAAACATTTCAGTTGAACTAACGGTTTCAAATTTAAAATCTAATAGTCCTGACATTCATTTTAAGGTACCTAACGTTTAATACATAGTTCTATTGACCATTTGGGCATTTGAACCCCAATATGCACAGTAAGTAACACTATGTGGCATGCGGAGACTTAGATCATGGTTAAGTTCCATGTCATTTTACTCATGTTTGTGTTTGTCAAAAATCAGCAAGTTTATTTAATATATTATGGTACATAATACATATATGAATATGTATATTATAAGATCAGAATAATAAATTAATAGTCATATAAATATCAAATTCTTTTGGATTCATGTAGATAGTAATCATAACACTGACCCAGAGTTTCTGAAGAGGAACAAAATCATTGTTTTGCAGTAGGTAATAGTAATAGAATAGACTTGTGTTTTAGGGTACAGTAAAGATGTGCTTTACCTTTAATAAAATGAAATAATGAAATTGCGTAAACGTTTCATATGAGTCCCATGGACTCATATTTAATTTTGAAAGAAAAGCATTAACTACCAAATTTGTTTTTATTATTTGAATTATACTTACATATCTGTTTATGTACAGAATAAAAAACATAGTACTAAACAAAAAATTAATTTCTTGTTTTTACAGGAACTTAATAGGCAGTGGTATTGTCGACGCGACGGTTTAAAATTGTAATGTGAGGGTTCCCATGGGCTCAGAGAGGTTTGTTAAGGGTTAAAGTAATCAAATCAATTGCCCGAATAAGAATGTATTCAAGTGCTAAGACTTTAATGACTTAAGAGATGTTTCAATTGGTTTATATTTGTTGCTAATTATTGTTTCTTTTTATTTGTAAGAAAAACATGTCGCATGCCATTTTCAATAAAAATTTGCAAAGTTTTATTTTAAACTCACCGATTAGTAGAGATCATGCGAACTATTGTTCGCGGTTTCATTTGTATTCCTTATCGAATGGTAATGTGTATATTCAAAGTTTGGAAAAATTATAAATAATTCGTTTTGGTTGCATAATTAAACGTTCCCAATATGTTTTTTTTTCTACAGGTTAATACGGCGTTTTTTTGCAAATAAAAAACCATTTGATCCAAAGCAAAAACATTTGAAATCTAACACAATGCACTAAAAACAGACAGTTGAATCCAAAGTTTCCTTTTTTTGTCGTCCAAAGTATAACACAAATATTATAAATAAAAAAAAACGTTGGCAAATAGCTATTTTTTAAAATCTAAATCCATTGCTTGATTTTGTACAAAATTGTTCAACCGATATCAATTTTTTGAGGCATTTTTTGTTGTTTTTTCTCTTTCTAATTCACTTCAAAAACACTTATGCACGTTTTGTTAACTGAAGCCCAATCCGTAATTCAAACTAAGCACTTGTATTGATGTAGTAGTGGTGGTGTATAAAATATTTCTTTCTTTTCTTTGTGGAAACTTGTTTCGTCGTCATTTAAAATTGTAGAAATTGGACCGCTGGGATATTTGTATTTTTAGTGTTGAGGTTTCGCAAATTCATAACTTTATTCGTACTTAACAGAATGTTATTATTCTGTAGAACTATTTAACGTTTAGGACGATGATAATAATTGACAAACAAGGACATTTAAATTAAAACCGTTAGGATCGTAATACATATATACAATAAATGCACATATAAAAAGAACTATATCATCATGATTTTATTAAATTGTTTTTTCATTTATTTTTTTTTAATTTTGTTAATTTTTCCGCACTTGTTTACAAATATGTATAGGTATATTATTCGTTTCTCCTTTTTATTTTTAATTTATATTTTAAAATTAGAGCTATGTTTTTGTTTGTTGTCTGCTTTCACTTGATAGTATTTTTAAAAAGTTAGTGGATATATGGCGAGACTGAATCATCGCACTTATGCGATAGGCAGCAGTGATAAATGCGCGTATCGACAACAACGCCGAAAAAGCGTGACTGAAAAGCACCGCCACGTACCAAAAAGACACAATTTCAATGTTGGAATAGTTCTGGAAAAGGAAGGAAAGTAATAGAATTTTTTCTGGTTCCCGTCTCGCGTATTTCGTCGTAGCACTCGTACATATTTAATACATCTAACATAGGATCCGACAAAAACAAAACTTTCCCAGGATAAATCTCTTAGTGCGTTTTGCGGGGCTTTTTTTTTTTAGCATGTCCCTAAGTAGCGAAGCTTTTTCAATATTTTGCTATACGACTGATACTCCTCTACATATCACAGTCACAGAGTAGAACACAATGCCTATGCAGCAGTAGCTCCAATACTTTGAAATGTTCACACAAAGCTCTTAGCCAAAAGAATAGGTAGGCACCTTTTTGTCGTTGGTTTTGGTGTTGCGAAAGTTGGTATCCACAGGATGTACATATGTACGTATGTATATATTTTTTCAATACACTAACTCACTTTAGAAGAAACAGAAAACACAATTTTTAAAAAAACGCACTCAAATAGAAAAATTTGTATAGACGCAGTGAAAAAAAGAGAAATGAGGAACAGCACTAACTGGATGGTGATGGTGGAAAAGCTTGGGTGGACGGTCGCCAGCAGTAGGATAATCGGTTTGTTAGTCCTCGTCGGTGGCGGTGGAAAAAATCGTTTTATGTACGCATTTGTATTTGCTACACACGTTTTGATATATGGTTGGGCGAACGAGCCAGATGATACGCGCGGACTTGTCGGTGAAAATCGAATTCGTGACAAAGCCAGAGGAGAAAAATTGAAAAATATGCACATACATATAAGAAAAATGAAATGCTTTTGTATGTTGTTGCTTTATTGGATGCAGCAGACCACAGAACAGTCAAATCGCCACTGAAAATATGTTCAGTTTATATATGCACCCTATCTGGTATATACATACATATGTACATAAACGATTAGAGAGAGTACAAATCCTGCAAAAAATTTCTATATTTATCCATTTTTCCATCGATGCAAAAAGAAGAATTAGTGATACCGCGCCATTTCAGTAGTATCGTTAGTTTAAGGATAAAAAAAAGTCGGGTTATATCAGCTATTTTGAATATTTTTTGTGTATGTAGGTATATGAGCGCATTGTTTGCGTGTGTGTTTGTAGTGCATTGCACACAGTTGCATTGCTGCAGTTGCATTTGGTGGTGCAACATTCGCAAAAACAAAACCTTCCTGTTCATTTCTAACAAGGGTATGGGGAGATTTCACAGGACAAGTCTGATATCTTGACATCGCCCTATGGTGCAATTTGCTATATTTGAGCCCTTTATAGTGGACGTCGCCATGATAAGCGACAGACTCATCCCAATTCAGATGCGGATGCACAAGAGCATTCACTACCGCTCTTCTATATCTTCTGTGAACACACACACATGTCAGCGCAGATACTAACGTTTGGCACGGAATATGTAAAAACGTACATTCGAAAGCAATCTTTTTTGTTTTGAGACACACATGCATTATTAATGCGCGCTTGCGTTTGAAAAAATAAAATCAAAAAATTGCTCCGCCTACTATTCTGTCGGGTACACATAGACGCATAAATTCCAAAATTCCGCACATTTTTGGATGGCGGATGGATATTGAATTGCTGAAGGATGGGTCGTAGTTTTATATTGTGCATCCGAAGACGCCTACACACGTAGGATACGTAGGTATATGTGAAAAATGCATTCGTGAGGAAACGCATAATTTGCATTGCAATATTAAAGGCGGTGGGAGATTAATATCTGTGTAGTAAAGTCTGTAGTATCGACATTAGTATATTCAAAAAGGACTTGAATCTTTATGGCCAACGCATATAATTCTTTAGTTCTCAAAAGTGAACTTAAGATCATTTTTGCTATCAGAGCAAATAAGATTGTATAATTGTAAATGGTATGGTAACGAACAATTTGTGGAATATGACAATTTGCATACGCAACTGCTCTTATTACATATTAAAATACAAACTTATATATTATGTACGCGTAACATGGTAGTGTGACAACATCCTCTAACTTGATTTTGGATCTGTTATTAAAATTCTTTTGAATTAGATAAATTTTTGTTGAAATGAAAGTTAGAGAAATATATGTATGTACATTGTAGACTCAACTGCAATTGAGAAGCTCAAACTCTAAAGAATATGCGTACATGAATATAGGAGTAATTTGTCTTTACATGTGATTTTTAAGTCTTAAGCTTCGTTAGACTGTCCGACATTGCCGAACGAAAATACTGAGCGACATGGTCTGTTCGGTTTTAAACACATTGAGGTACGAGTATGCAGCAATGGCAACTGAGTCCTGTCAGAAATGAATAATGGAAATGCATATGCATCTACCTATATGTACTTTACTAATCAAAGTCTAGAGCTATGCCATCAACACATGTTATACAAAACATTGTATTATTATTTACTAGCTTCGCACGCATTTTGGTTAGCACTGATTTAATTGTTAAAATATAATTACCAACTGAATGCAATACTAAGACTAAATTATAACTTTCCCACCAGAACACACACAATCCCGCACACCCCACACCACCAGTCAAGCAGGTATAACAGAAAAGAAAACCAAAGAATAAGGAAACAGGTACCATCCCCATTCCGTCAGCCAGTCTGTTATGGTCTTAAAAATTCCAAAGAGACAGCGAAAAGAAGAAAAAATAAAAAAATTACCTCCACTGAGTGCAGATTCGAGATCATGATCTAGAAAAAATTAATTAAATTCAGAATTTTGGAAAATGTATTTTTGATTAGATCTCACTTTCTGGATCGCGAACATGCACCATACACACAATGCGCACACAAAACCACATACACACTACCGCAATTACCAGACCACAAAACTGAAGCTGTTCTTATAACAAGTTGAAAAGCTGCTGAATATGCAAATATTCGAGTCGGAAATCAGACTATAAGAACCAAGGAAGCAATCAAATACTTAGGAGTAATGCTAAAAAGCTTCACTTACTGCAAGCAGCCCTTTCTCGAATACTGCCAAACATCGGTAGACTTGGATATGCTAGACGGATTCTACTATTCAGAGTGGTCAGCTTGGTTCTTCTATATGCTGCACCGGTTTGGGAGGCAGCGTCCCAGGCTATGCGCGATAAGAACAATCAGCGGTTTCCGAACAATATCGGACGAAGCAGCCTGTGTCATAGCCGGAATGATCCCCATCGATATCCTCGCAATTGAGATGGTCAGGATCTACGAAAGGAGAACCTCGATTCACCAAGAAGCAAGTATTGTCAAGGGAATAAAGGGTGGTGGCAGGCGGGATAACAGTTCAAAAGGTAGATGGATCTACAAGCTGATCCCCACCATTGAGATGTGGACCAAGCGAGTGTATGGGGACTGCAACTACCACCTTACGCAGTTCCTATCGGGTCACGGCGGCTATCGCAAATATTTACACAGATTTGGACATGATAACTCATTTCTCTGTCCACATTGTCCAGACCAGGAGGAAGATACAGAGCACGCAATATTCCATTGCAATCGTTTCACGGAATAGAGAAATAACCTGCCAACTCCACCAACCCTTATAGACCAAATGCTGCGGCCAGAGGAGAATTGGCTGGAAATTTGTACACTCATAACGAATGAGCAAATGCCCGTGCAGGGACGGGTTAAGAATATCACTGCAGCCCCCCCCCCCCCCCCCCCCCCCCCCCCCCAACAACCAGCGCTTGTCGTAAAAGGCGACTAAGGGGGACAAATCAGATCTAGGCAATATAACACCCAAGTGAGCCTAGCGACACATATACTACCTTAAAAACCCTCCCACAAGTGTGCATGCGAGTCCGTGGCTTGACACGACTGGAGATCACCGGTGTCATAAAAGAAAGATCAAACAATACTAAAACAGGAGCATGCACGTGTCAAACAACAAACACCATCGCAATATGGTGCAAAAAATTGTATTGCAAAACTGTATCATTATGGTAATACTTGCAACAAGGAAAGGCACTACCCCGCCAGGCACTACCACTGCTGTGCATGGTACTGATCCTGGACCGAGCAGAAATGTTCGGGTCAGAGCTATACGGATGTCGGGGGCTAGCAAAATAATGAAACAGTTTAGATGCAATTTGAGGATCGCGAGTTGGAACGTTGGAAGCATGACCGGTCGAAGTTACGAGCTGGAAGAGATGATGAATAGAAGGCGGGTGGACATCTTGTGTGTCCAAGAGACGAAATGGAAAAACACCGGGAATCGGGCGCGTTTCTTGGACGTTAGGACAAAAGATTACAAGATGTTCTACTACGGAACGGAAAAGGCTAAGAACGGAATCGAAATCGGCTTTCAAAGCTTGGTTAAAGTGCCCCTCTAATAATAGTGACGAAAAAGCTCGCCTCGAAATGGAATACAGATGCTGCAAGAAAAAAGCGAAGAAGAAGTGCGCCCAGCTTCAAGCAGAGAGTACGGAGGGCCTGTATCGGGAGCTGGAGAAAATATTTTCCCCGGTTGCTGATGCAAACCAGGCTATCCAGGAGCTGCGAAGACACAAAATGAACAAGAGCGCCACTATCTTCAAAATAGCCGCCCAGAGAAGGAAGAATGCTCAGAAGATTCGTTCGCCAAAGTTCATTAGCAATGCTCATGGCCAGCTTCTTGTGGATAAAGACAAAATTCTGCAGAGGTGGCGGCAGTATTGTGAAGAGCTTTTAAATGAACAGTTTTCCCGGCTATACTTTCCAAGAGCCACCCCTAACTGTGAAGAAATACCCGACATTACAGTCGAAGAAGTTAGTGAGGCGGTCAAATACTCCAAAAAACGAAAAGCGATTGGGCCAGACGAGATACCCTCTGAGTTCTGGAAAAAGATGGGAGACATCGGGTTCAGATGGCTCAGATTTCTCATCTCCAAATTCGTGAGAGGTGATCCAATGCCGAATCAATGGAGGGAAAGTTACCTTCTCCCTGTATACAAAGGGAAGGGTGATACGCCAAACTGTGATAGCTACCGTTCGATCAAGCTGATGTCACACACCATGAAGATCGTTGAGCGGGTATTAGGCGGCCGACTGCGAAAAATAATACGGCTATCTGATGATCAGTGCGGGTTTGTCTCTGGTAAATCGACCACAGATGCAATCCAAAGTATAAGGATCATAATGGAAAAACATCGTGATTCCTTAAGGGATTTGCATATTGTATTGGTTGACTTTGAAAAGGCATTCGACAGACAACCACGAGATCTGATATAGGTGGCGCTAAGACATCGAGGGGTTCCAGAAACCTATGTACAGATGATCATGGACATGTACGAAGGAGCAAAGACAAGAGTAAGATGCCACGCTGGAGTAACCAAAGAGTTCCCAATCAAAGTCGGGGTGCACCAGGGAAGCGTTTTAAGTCCTTAGCTCTTTATTACGGTTCTTGATTATCTGCTTGAAGGTGAAGTGATGGACGCCAAGGTACATCAGTTATTCTTTGCTGACGATGGAGCCATCATAAGTGAGGATCCTACATCCCTGCAACGAGCACTTGATGTGTGGGTGGACGTTTTGGAGGGAAATGGGTATCGCATTAGTTCAAAAAAGACAGAGTACTTGTGCTGCCCGTTCTCTGATCCACTCAGGCCTATTCAAGACATTTATTTGAATGGAACAGTGCTTTCCAAGTGCGAAAAGTTCAAATATCTGGGATCTATGATCAATAGCAAAGCAACTTGTGATGACGACATCAATCATCGGGTAAGCGTAGGGTGGATGAAGTGGCGAGAAAATTCCGCTATCTTCTGTGACAGAAAAATGTCCCCTAAGTTGAAAGGAAGGCTCTACACCGCAGTTGTACGTCCAGCGCTCACATACGGTTCACAGTGTTGGACGATGTACAAAAAGTATGAGAGTAAATTAACGGCAGCTGAGATGAAGATGCTTCGCATGACAGCAGGAGTGACAAAGCTTGATCGAATAAGAAGTTCAAAGATCCGTGGAAGCTTTCTCATCAAGGAAACCATCGTACAAAAAATAGAGCGCGACCGGCTCAGTTGGTATTGCCACGTTCAAAGAAGAGATCATTTGAACCCTGTTAAAAAGGCAATATCAATGCACGTTCCAAAGACATCGCGATGTAGGAAAGGTAGGCCTATAAACGTCTAGATTAGACAAATGCGATGACATCGGCATTTCATTGGCTTCAGTAACCGAGTGATCCAAAATCGGCAGGCTTGCCGATATTTTCTGAGGTCAAATAAGCGAACCCCACAGGCGGATCAGTAGAAATGCGGTGAAGTGGGAGGGTTGTGATCCCTTGTTTTCGGATCATGGCCTCGCTGATAAAAGGAAGAAGACATAACGAATGAGCAAAAAGAGCTCCGAATAATTGAGAGAGCAATTAGAGCAAGGAGAGCAGAAGCAGCAATACAAGAAGCTAGCATTAATTGCTAACCAGCACCACGAAGTAATATTTTATGGCAGTCCCGCGGGGAGAGTGGTAGAACTGTGCAGGGTGTGGACTAGTACGTAGGCGCACTCCTGGCATCGATTATTCGGGCTTGTGAATCGTGCATGCTAGCAGCTCGGGCTAGTATCTTTGGATGATTACCACATCCCTTGCCGGTAATCTGCTAAAGATATAAAAAAAAAAACTATCGCAATGTTAGCCACTGCTGGCTGAGTTAAAAAAAAAACCCACTCAAATCCGTTCAGTAGATTTGCATTTGGCATGATCACGTTCATTCATGCAGAACATTTGCTTAACATCAATGTGCTGAGCGCGCATACACACACTATGACGTCACCCACTGCTGCATGGCTGTGGGCAGCAGTCTCCACTGATGGAAATTTGTTGGCGATGAGATTAGCGCATACATACAGAATTTGGGGACTTTGATTTAAACTATGTACATACATACATATGTAGTTAAATTTGTTTTATCAAATTTAGAGAAAAACATATTTTCTCTGGACAACTGTCCAACTTTTTTGGTTCAATGCTTACAAGGAACTAAGAACTAAAAACTACTTTGATCATTCAGTATGCTTATACATATAAAAATATTGGTGATGATATCACACCACCAAGCACTTATTATCGTAAATCAAATCTCGGCTTATGATGCTATGTTTATCTCATGTAAATTAAAAGTTTATTTCCTATGAATCAACTAGCTTCTATCTTGTGTTTATATGAATCAAAAGATTATTTCTTATGAGTCAATTAGCTTGTGTCTACTTTATAAACACTTCTTGTAAACATATCCAGCATCAATAGCAAATTAATGGCAAATTGGATTTAAAAGAATATTTCTAGGTCTGCAATAATAACTGTAATAATACCTGTACTTTACTCCTCCACTCTTAAAACTCTTTGTCCTCGAAAAGGCGAATTTAGTGTTACAAATATATTATCATTATTTTTAGGGGTTTCTAATTCGTTTACATCTGTTGATATAGATGAAGGAACGATTTTTGGAATGTGGGTGGTATTGGGAGTGGGGTTACCAATTTTTATTTTTTTGTTTTTACATTTCACAGTAATAAATACAAGTATTATGACTTCAATTGCCGTATATGTATAATACAATAATATTTATGAGGGAGCAAATGTTTCTAGTTTCCATTTTTTCTATTTGCTTTATATTTTCCAAATGTAATTGGTCTAGGCTAAGGTTTACATCTGATTCAGCTAGATTTATTTGAAAAACTGGTGATAAGGGTTGGTAATGCATAATTTCTTTTGACACAAACCTTTGGTTTCCAAAATTTCTTGAACAATTATGTATCTGAATTTAAAAGCTACCATTTAACAATTTAGCTTGATTTTCACATTCATTGCATATTTTGCCAAGATAATTATCAACAAGTATTAAATTTTCATTTATTTGGTTTATACAATATTTACTTTTGTATTGAAAACATAAGTGCAATTTGCGTTTATTCCATTTATTAATCTTGGCATACATGAATTTTCTTGCAATTTTGTAATTGATTGAGCTTGTGTACTGTGATCTTTTGTATAAAATAACATTTTTCTCTTATTCCGTAATATTTTTGCTTACTAACTAGTATTTCCTCATATTCAAAATTTATATGTTTATTTTTATTTGTTATTGGTTTAATTTTTAAATGATTATACTCTTTTTCCGTAGTAATAGGAAGTTTTATTATTATTTATTTATTTATTTATTTATTTTTTTCCGAGGGTAGGTGAAAAATCTTCCATAGACACTATGAGAATAGCAAGCGCGTGCTCATATTAGTGTCAGATTCTTACTGATTAAAAAAAAACACCACCCTTCGATATAAATTTGTTAGATATCGCAACTAAGTATTAACTTATCAGCCAATTTTTCTATCATGAAATAAAAACGTTTGGCAGGTTTCTTTCCACCGAACGATCCTGCATATTCCGCAATCTAGACGCGGTTAATCATTATCTCGCCAAGTCGAAATGTTTCGTCCTTTGTAGTCGGCGCAATGAATTGTTCTCATCCAAAATTTGTAGGACTGTATTGTTGACATGTCCGATTAGTCGGTTTCTATGCTTTCTCGTGAAGCTTCTAGTTTCAGCTTCGATTGTCGGAATTCCGAGATCCCTGTGGATATCGTCGTTTCTACTATACCACGGTTTGAAAAGCTTGTAAAATATTTATATTTGTTTTCTTGGTACAACCCCAAAGTTGTATACCGTATGTCGACACCGGCTTTAGCACTTGCTTGTATAAAAGCAGTTTGTTCTCAGTACTGAGCTGGGAATGTTTTTCGAGTAACCAGTACATTTCCCTATATTTGATTTCGAGTTCTTTTCGTTTCATTTTCACGTGCGAATTCCATTTCAGTTTTGCATCGAGTGTCATTCCCAGGTATTTGGTTTCGTTTGCAAAAGGTATTCAGGCCGAGATTAGGAAAATTGGCAAATCATTAGTTTTCTTGTAAGTGAAGTTCACGTGAACAGATTTAGATTCGTTGAGGGCGATCCGCCAGTCCGTCGTCCATTCATTTACATTATTCACTGCATTTTGCAGTTTTGCAGTCGTTTCTTCGATTGCTTTACTTACCGCTAGGATAGCGGTGTCATCGGCAAACGTAGCAAAGATAGTGCTATCTTCATTCGGTATATCACGAGTATTTAGCAAATAGAGAAGCGGCCCAAGAAAGCTTCCTTGCGGTATGCCGGCAGAAATTTCTTTGAGCTCGGAGTATTCGACTCCATGTCTAACACGAAAGAATCTATTCTCGAATATGATTCTAGAATATCGTATAAGCATACAGGGAGAACTTGTTGTAGTTTGGATTTCAAGCCATCATGCCACACCTTATCAAAGGCTTGCGAGACGTCAAGAAATACGCTTGAGCAAATCTTTTTTTCTTCAAGTGCTTTCTCGATTACGTTAGTAATTCTATGCACCTGGTCAATCGTCGAATGCTTACTTCTGAACCCAAACTGGTGGTCAGGGATAAGATTATTTTCTTCTATAACCGGTTGTTGACGCCTTAATAATATCCCCTCGAAAATGTTCGATATGATTGGAAGAAGTGAAATTGGTCTATACGATTTTACCTCATTTGGCGGTTTTCCTGGTTTTAAAATCATTATGACTTCCGCAACTTTCCATTGGCTCGGCACGTGTATTAATCTAAGTGCAGCATTTACAATATGGAGAACCTTAATCAATGCTTTTCTAGATAAAACTTTGAGAATTTTTCCGGTAATCAAATCATAACCAGGAGATTTCTTAGGTTTTATATTCTCGATCTCATGTTTGAGTTCCCTTAGCGTTGCACTTGTGAGCGTCAAATCGTCAGATGGTAAATCCAGCCTATTCCGGTTGTCGTTAACCACTTGACCATCGTAAGGCTTAAGGGTTTCTTCCAGGTGGGCCGCAAAGACGTCCGCTTTTTCTTTATCTTCCCTCCCCCATTCATTTTGATTTAATTTGATTGGTGGCGTGGGGACTTTGGGCCTTTTGGTGCCTTTTACAGCTTTTCAAAGTGAATAATTGGAATCTTTTTTCGCTGTTAAACTTTCAAGGTAAGAGCCTATTGCACCATTCTTAAAATCCTTAATAGCCTTCTTTAACAAATTGCACAGACGATTCAAGTGTGCTTTATGTTGCAGAGTACGTCTCTGTTGCCATTTTTTATGCGCTTTTCTTTTTCCTTGACCAATTCTTTTATTTCCGGAGGATATCGTAAGCTGTATCTGTCCGGCGTTTTCCTTGGATTGGGCGTATTATTCCAAGAGGCGAGCTGTACGATCTCAACGAAGCGATCAACTTCAACCTCAAGTTCATAGGGTGTCGTAAGTGAAGCGCTCAGTTCAACATTATCTTCAATTTCGTTCCTAAAGCCTTCCCAGTTAGTTGTTCGACCAGTTATCTCGCTGGCTCTAGGTTATAGACTAGTTTTTCGCTGATTGTTAAAATAACCGGGGAATGATCAGACGACAGATCAAAGCTGTCTTCGACTTTTATGTGGTTGGTAGATATTCCTTTCACAACGAAAAAATCGATCAGGTCAGGTATTTTCGAAGTATCAGTTGGCCAGTAAGTCGGTTTACCCGTCGAATGGAAATCACAACTGTACTCCATACCTGCCCCATGGAGCATTCTACCTTTTGTCGAGCTGTATATTGAACCTCAGAACGTATGTTTCGCATTAAAGTCGCCGCCGATGATAAAATTAGGTTTCAGTGATTCAAACAAGTTAGTAAAATCAGATTTTTCAAGAGCGGAACGCGATGGACAGTAGATAGATGAGATTTTAAGAGTACGCTGACTATTTTTAACTCGAATCGTGCACAGTTGCAAAGTTTCAAGTTCTATCTTTAGGTCTTCGGATTGTTCGATGCAGTCTTTAATAAAAAATGATGATCCGCCTCTCGCTTTTCCCGAAGGGTGACAAGCGTGGTAATCATTATAGCCTTTTATTTTTAAATGCGATTCCTTTTTTTACGTGTGTTTCAGAAATCAAGCAACTATCAATATCTTTTTCACGCATGAATATTTCTAATTCATCGAGTTTTTGCAAAAGTCCGTTTGCATTCCAAGTACATATTTTTAACATTCGTTTGCCATTCATATTCTAGTTGAAGTACGCGTTTTCTGAGAATTATTTTCAAGCTTAACCAGCCTATCGAGAATAATTTTATTTATTTTGCTTTGTTCTTCAAATTTCTCGAGAATAACCGACAAAACATGAGAGACAGGGTCCGTCGAAATTTCAACGTTTTTTGGTTTTTTGGATGCCGCGGCCTGAGCGTAAGTCTGCACTCCTGCTGTCCGAGGGTCATTACCTGGCGACTTTTTCGATGTTAACTTTTCATTACCGTTTCTTTTAAGAACAGAGGTCGGGGACTTTTCTGTTGTCACTCTTTCCCTCACCTTTTTGCGCTCTGAACCCGGTAATTTTAGTTTGGCTAGTTTCTCCTGTGCATTCTTACGCTTTGGCTTAGTTTGCAGTTTAGATTTTGCAAGGGGCTTAAGGAGCACATCTCTCCGTTTTTGCAACTCCTTAGCTACTTCACAGCCTCTATAATTTGCCGGGTGCTTTCCCTTACAATTAGCACATGTTGCAGAGGTTTGTTTTTTTACTCCACAGACTTGGGAGAGGTGATTTCCGGCGCATTTCACACATCGCATTTCATATACGAAGTGAAACAATATAAAGTACAAGTTTGTCTTTAACGGCTACTGACGGTGTTGCGCAGTTAAGAGCTTCAGCGTCATTACCATACCTATGGTAAATTTTCAATTTGGCTTAAAATTTGGTTTAATTCTTTGCGGTCAAGGATTTTAGTGTTTATTATACCTTTCTTGGCCCAGTGAATTGCATTTGATATCTCATCTAATTCATTTTTTACTAGGAGTAATTTGTTGAAAATATTTTGAGCAAAGTCTTCTGTGGGAAGTGCTTTCAATTGTTTTAGTATAAGGCTATAGCTATTAATTATTTTGTTGGAATTAGTGATATCCCTATTGATTAGTAATTGTCTATTGTTATTTTCACTTAAGTCATTTTCTCTTTAACTTAGTTCGTCTAGGTCGTACGCGTCTGAGGTACCTGCGATCTATTTCCATTCTGGACCGATCCAGTTAATGGCTCGTTTCTCGTCATGGGGTTTCAATGCTAATACATAGTTCTTTTCCAATACTGCTTTGTTGATGCTCGATTTGATGTTTGATTGGTGAGGATTCATTTACTTTAAAGTGGGTTATTGTGGTCATTGAATGGTAAATTTCCTCATATCCTGTAAGGTTGATGACGTGTATTAATCTGAAATTTCCATCGGTGATTTTTCCTGGTCCTATTTTGGCTGTTACCATTGGGACGTTGGTGTATTCGTAGATGTCAACATTTGCTTGAACCAAGCAAAATGCAATAAAGCTGAAAAGATAATTTAATATTATTAAGTCGGTGTTAATGTTTGTTTTTATGGATTAGTAATAGTAACTCTGTGGTCATCTTTAACAATTTCTGTGTGAATTTTTGTTTCAGTTTTCCCTTTCTTCCGGAAGCTTTTACATAGATAACATCTCCGGGGTTATATTTCCTGGGTTTTTCTCTATGCTTGTTTTCGTAGTTGAGGTGTTGTTGTTGAATTCGGTCTATTAGCTGCTTAGTTTTTATGTTAGTATTTTCTCTTGCTATTTTTAGCTCTTCCAGGGTTTGAAATGGTTTTCTACCATAGAAAATGGTAGCCGGTGTCTCTTTTACTGTAGTATGTATAGTATTATTGTATAATATCTATCCGTTGCTATTAAGGCTAATTCTTTTATGGGAGTTGTGCTGAGATCTTTTTGTAAGCATCTAATTATTTCTTGTATTGTTGAGTGAACCCTTTCTACTTGACCATTTACTTCACTCCGTTTTGCTGGTGTTAAGTATATTTCTATGCCAATATTTGTTAGAAAGTCAGTTATTATAATAATATATCAGTTATTATAAGAATATATCGGTACTAGCGGATTTAAAATTGATGCATCTTGTGATGCAGACACTTACAGCACTTACAGAGTATTATATTTTCCACGATGATAGTGGATTGAAACTCGAGACGTTCCTTACTCTTAGACTCCAGACAAAAGAAGAAGGAAACCATTTCTTTATTCGACAATATATATAAAATACTTATAAGATAAATGTACCAGAATTCTTATAATAGTACTAGATTATTTATATAATACATAACATCTTCCCACTTTTATCCAATATTTCGCAAATAATATAATATTATTATATATAAATATACAACTTAAAATTACGGCTTAAATATCTATATCGTATCTTATAATAATGGTTTTACTTTGTCATTATTTTTAGATTTTAGTTACATTAAGATTTTTGCAGTATAGTATTTATTTATATTAAATTGTATTTCAAATATAATTCTAAAAATTATAATTTTGAATGCATGAATAATGAATTTTACAAAACAAATATAAATATATATATATATGTGTAGGCAATCATTTTCAAATTATTATTTACACAAGTATTTACTTAACATTATTTTCTTTTTAATCGTACATCGGAAGTAAATCTTTCTGGTTGACGTCTAACTCTATGCGTCCTTCTAAAGGCACTCCTTTGTGAATCCAAATTGTTATTATTGTCTTCAAAATGTATTTCATTATGTTCCAATTCAGTTAACGTTTTCGGTGATACATTTTCGTTATTTATATCGCTTATAATTGTATGCTCTTTATTGACTTTATTTTCTTGACTTAGTTTTGAAATGTTTTGACCGACACGCACTGCAAATGTATTGGCTATCTCTGTTCTTGACTCAATTATACGATTTTGGCCTTCCGCCATTTCCCAGTTGATTGCTGTTTCGCACGCGGTTTTAAATGTCAAATTCGACTCTTTTAGGAATTTCGCGCGCAATTTATTGTCTCTAACACCACAAACGAATTTATCGCGCAATGCCCTTTGTAGATATTGACCAAAATTACATTTTTGCGCTAATGATTTTAATTTTACTATGTATTCAACTATTGGCATTTCACCTTGATTTATTTTGTAAAATTGTAGGACTCGGCTATTTCATTTACAGCAGGTTCAAAGTAGTCGCTAAGAACTTTCACTAATTCGTCGTAGGTTTTTTCTGATGGATCATCTGGGACGCACATTCTTCTTAAGACAGAAAAGGCATCCGACCTGATGTATGTTAAGAAAAGGGGAACTTTTTTATCATCATTTAATTCATTTGCTATGAAAAATTGTTTAAGGCGCATTTCGCATTCAACGAAATCATTTCCCATGATATATGGGTCCATGTGACCGATTATCGCAGACATAGTTCTAACTTTTATTTTGTCTTTTTTTTGTTCTGGCACTTTTGTCTCCACTTCAACATCATTTGTTTGGTTCACTTTTTTTCCTGTAGTTTCCGTCTCAGACATTTAATTTAACTTTCTATTTTTTAAATACTTTTTCTCGTGCATGCACTTAACCTTTCTTCCTCTAAACTTTTTTTTTTTATATATACATAAACCAGTATAAATATTCCGCTGTCCTTTTAATTTTACTCACAACGTTTCCATTTTCTTTATCCTCGTCGCCAGAATTTATTATATTTTCCACGATGATAGTGGATTGAAACTCGAGACGTTCCTTACTCTTAGACTCCAGACAAAAGAAGAAGGAAGCCATTTCTTTATTTGACAATATATATAAAATACTTATAAGATAAATGTACCAGAATTCTTATAATAGTACTAGATTATTTATATAATACATAACACAGAGATACATGATTTAGAAGAGAAAGAAAGAAAACGATCCTGTTGTGTACGCCGCATAAACCAAGACCGAAACCGAAATGGTTTCTTTAATGTCTCATTCCAAATAATTAAGGAACCCGTCAACGCAAACGGGATCAAAATCTTGCGAAGAATTTTTCTCTCGAAGCGACCAAGGATATCTTCATCCTCTTTTAATAAAGTCCATGTTTCAGCGCCGTAAAGCAGGACTGGGATGATCAATGTCTTATATAGAGTCTCCTTAGTTGCTCGAGATAGGGCTTTACTGTTGAATTGCCTTATAAGCCCCAAAAAACAGCGATTGGCAAGAGTTATTCTTCGATTGATTTCTGCGCTGATCTTGTTTGTAGAATTTATAGCAGAGCCAAGGTAGACAAAGTCCATTACTACCTCGAAGTTATAGCTGCCCACTGTGACGTTTTGTCCAATTCGTCGGTGTTGGCTTTCCCTTCTTTTTGGCAGCATAAATTATAATAATTAGCGAATAAGTCCAGAGCTTTACAATGAGTTGCTGAACTTAATAAAACCATTTCTTGAAAAAACATCCATCAGAGAACCCGTTAATCCAGAATGACGATTGGGAGTAATTTTGCTGTAAGTTTGTTTCTTTACTTTTTTGATAATTTATTTTTCTTTCCAAGCTATTTATCACAGGGTACATCTATACATCTTGGAAAAGAAACTGTCCGGTCAATTATATTAGAGACAGCGGAGATATTATGGACAACCCTCTCCTTCATTTCCGTATCCGAGCCAAACACTGAGGACTATATGCATATCTGTGTTGACTTTTGGAATATGTGGAATATACCTAATTGTATCGGCGCGATTGGTGGGAAGCATATTTCAATTAGGTGTCCTCGAAATAGTGGAAGCCAATACTTTTGCTACAAAAAAATTTTAGCTTAGTACTAATGGCGGTATGAGTAAAATACTTATTCGAAAAATATTTGGCTTTGTCCTCCAAGTCAGCCACAGCTGTTCTCCTGTCAAATTTCGTACGAAAGAGCGAATAGATTCGCACTTTCGGAAGTGACCAAAAGTGAACGGAAACTTAACGAATCGAAGGTAAAAGCTCTTATGGGTACACAATACAAATCCTATGTATTCGCACAGTTTCGGAAGCGGTCGTACGAAATGATTCTCTTATTGTATTTCAGCCTTCATATTTGGAAAATAATTTAGATTCGATTTTATTTGCTTCAATTTTCAGTTTATACATATTTCTAACAAGAAAATCAAAAAGCATGGCAATGCCGCCTGCCTGGCTAGCAATTATTACAATTATTTTTTTGAAAGTTTCCAGTAAAAGATTTGTTAAAAGAATAATACAAAATAACAAGATAAATAAACTTAAAGGTTTTCATCAATTATCCTTCGACGATAATGCAAGTCTGGAATATTTGTACAGCTTGAAACGTCTACCTCATTGAGCTTGGGTATCTGCAAGAGTATCGGTGTCGAAGAAACTCCTCCTTATTTCTTTCAGGATTGGACACCTTCCAACAAAGTCCAGAATATCCTCCCTTTCCTCCAAGTTGCATAAACAGCATAAAACAGGAAGTTCATCGCGATGCGGTATGTAGTTAAGATGATGAAGTTCGCCCCGACGTTTAAAAATCATAGATATCTCATCCACGCTAAGTTCATCGCGGAAACAATTCCTAAGCTGCAGGCCGTGACATAATCGACTATATATTTGCTTGTGTACAGATCCCGAGGCATCTCCCAGAAATCGCTCCCTGTAATGTAGATCCACCGATGCGATAAGCCGATCGAGTTCTGATTTCCAATCGGCGAAAATAGCGCTGCTCAGGTTCAATTCTATGCCACAGCCATTTGCGAGTTCCAAATATTCTCTGTACCAGCCGGTCCTACTTCGGATTGCATGGAGAGCTGCTTTCTTTGGCAGTCGGTCGTTGTTCATATTAAGGATCTTTAAGATGTAATCGACTTGTAGCTTTAGTGTCTTAATAAACAATGACAATAGTCCAGTTTCCAGCATTAACATATAATTGGGTGTGCTTGATGGTAGTCGTTATATTCGCTTGACGTCGAACTTCAGTAACTTCTCAACAGTTTCATAATATTTACAGCCCCACACTTAAGCTCCATAGAATAAAATGGCTTCCGCCACTGCTTCAAAAACCTTGAACTTATTGCTGTAAGCAATGTTTTTGATGGCGAAGCACCTCCTCCACGTCGAGCCGATTGCAGTTTTGGATTTCGAAAGCTTCTCTTTTAAATGTTTTTCCATGCACAAGTTCTTCGTGAAATAGACACCGATGTATTTGTACTTATTTACCACTTTGATATTTAGACCATTGTAGTACTATCTTTCATTTGCGCAATCCCTTCTTCCTTCCCCCTCTCCTAAAAATCATAACTTTTGGTTTATCCAGATTCACCAGCAAGTTCCATAAGGTACAGTATTCGTGCAGTCTATTGATCATCATCTGGAGAGATTCCGGCTTGTAAGTTAGTAGAATAATTTTTTTTCCCCGAGGGTAGGTGAAAATCTTCAACAAGACACTATGAGGATCAACAGCGCGTCCTCATAGTAGTGTGCGATTCTTACCCACTAAAAAACCCCCATTCGAAACAGACTTGTTTTTATTTTTACTACAACTAAGTATTCGACTTATCAAGAGTTTTCATCTCACGAAATAAGGTACCTTCCCATTAGAAGTTCCTGCTAGCTCCGCAGTTTAGACGCGGTTACTTATCGCGTTAGGTCTAAAGGTTTGGTTCTTTGTAGACGGCGTAGTAAATTTCTTTCATCCAAAGCTTGGAGGACTGTAATATTAACGTGACTTTCTAGTCGACTTTTATGCTTTCTCATGTAGTTTTCGGTTTCGTCTTCGATTGTTTCAATGCCTAGATCTCTGTGGATATCGCTATTTCTGATATACCATGGCGCATTTTCAATACCTCTTAGCACTTTGTTTTCAAAAGTTTGTAAAATTTTAATATTACGTATTTTGGTACAACCCCAGAGTTGTATACCATATGTCCATACAGGCTTTAGCACTTGCTTATATAAACGCAGTTTGTTCTCTATATTAAGCTTGAAATATTTTCCAAGTAGCCAATACATTTCTCTATATTTATTATCTAGTTCTTTGCGTTTTTTCTTTACATGTGCTTTCCATGTCCGCTTTGCATCAAGTGTCATTCCAAGATACTTATCCTCGTTTGCAAACGGAATTTGAACCGAGTTTGAAAAGATCGGCAAATTATTTATTTCTTATAAGTAAAATTTGCATGGACAGATTTGGCCTCGTTGAGTGCGATTCGCCAAATCTTTGTCCATTTATTTACTCTATCCAAAGCTTCGTGTAGTTTTTCTTACCTACTGCCAAGATAGCAGTGTCGTCGGCAATTGTAGCTTGTTCAGTGCCTTCTACTTGCGGTATATCACGAGTGTATAATGGATATAAAATTGGACCAAGAACGCTTCCTTGCGGCACCCCAGCCATTATTTCCTTAAAATCTGAATATTCGTTTCCACATTTGACGCGGAATAGTCTATTCGTAAGGTAGTTCTTCAAAATATTATATAGGTGCACTCGCAGAACTTGTCGTAATTTAAACTTTAAGCCTTCATGCCAGACCTTGTCAAAGGATTGAGAGACGTCAAGGAATACGCTTGAACAAATCATTTTTTCTTCAAGTGATTTTTCGATTACATGTGTTATTCTATGCACTTGTTCAACTGTAGATGCAATTGACAGCGAAGTTAATGGTTTAAAACACCGTATTTCTGCTTTAGAAGACTGCTCAGGAAATTTCAGCCACTTGCAAATGGAAGTGAAAAAGTGAAAAGTGTAAACAACAACTACAACAAAAGCTTGAGCAGCTGAACCACCCCGAGCATAGTAGAATTGACGAACTATCACAGCTTAAGGCACAAGTTGAGGAACTGCACAAGAAAAATATCGAAACTGATGCTATACTTGTTGGTGTTCCATTTTTTGCAGATGAAAATCTAAAATGCACTTTTAATAGACTATGTGTCACATTAAATTGTAAGCAACCACCCACCATCAGCAGAATATTTCGTGTTAAGCAGACAAGTGATGCCGTCATCATAGTGAAATTTTTTTCCGCTCACGACAAACGAACCATCATGAAAGCACTTGCTGATTTTAGGAAGACAAACTCCCGACACTTTTTCCAATCCGACATCGGCTTTCATGCGAATCGACCGATATTCATGCACGACTGTCTTACTGGACGAAATCGGTGTATTCTAAGAAAAGCACTTCAACTCAAACGTCAAAAACATATTTACTCCGTGTTTACCATGCGAGGACTTGTGCATCTTAAAACCCGTAGAGACTCAATTGCCGTGAATATTGACAGCGAGGAGCAGCTGAATAACATCGCCCTAATACAAATGTCGAAAGAAGATGACCAACATTTGCCGCAGAATTCCTATGCTCCTCAAACTCCAGGTGTTCTCAAACTATAATTTTCAAACTAACTTAGAATAATTTTTGAATTTTTCTTTTTTATTATTTGTTTTTATATTTTCTCTTTTTTCTTCATAATTTGTTAAATAATAATTCTTAATACTTTAGTAGCTTTTATTGTAAAACTTAAAATTCAAATTCAGATTATGTCTTCATTATTTCCTCTCCCTATTTCTCTCTCTCCTCGAACCCCCTGTCTGTCCATCCCCTTTCCTACTATGGTGCTGATATTTAATGTTTTTTCTTATTTTTATAAATTGTCACTTGTGATTTCTCTATTTGTCCTATATATTTTATGTTTTTCATGACTTCTGCACAGAATCTTGTAGATACTAATGCTATTGGCAGGGGCTCGGTGCACACAATGATTAAAATTTTATCTAACTTGCATCGTGGCTTAAAAATATGCCACTTTAATGCTAGGAGTTTCAATACCCCAAAATTGGACTTTGTAAGGGATGTTCTTGATGGAGTTGATGTAGATTTGGTCTGTGTTAGCGAAACATGGTTCAAGCCTGATATCTCCAGCCGTATATATGATATACCAAACTATACGCTATGCCGCAATGATAGACTCACAACTACATGTGGTGGAGGCGTTGCCATTTACTGCAGATCATCTCTTAATTGCAAAATTATTGATAAATCTGTGGGCACTGATATTGAATATTTAATTGTGGAAGTATTTGATGGAAGTACTAAATGCATTGTGTCATGTGTATATAACTCGAACAAACGTTTTTCCCCTATTCCGTTCTTTGATGCATTAGCTCAGTACACACCTTTTTATGAGCATATTATTATTTGTGGTGATTTTAACGCCAATTTGCTGAAAGCTGACTCATTTTCGTCTCAATTGCTTAATGCAGTTTCTGCAACTGGACTGGTTGTGATGAATAGCATTTATCCCACTCGATATTCACCAAATGATACCCCGAGTCTGCTCGATCTTTTAATTGTTGCGAATCCTTCTAATGTGCTACTCCATGACCAATTAGCTCTTGATGGGATCTCTGATCATGATCTTATTTTCTGCTCATATAATATTGACTTTTCTCATTCGCAAATACCTCTAACTTTTCAGTTTAGAGATTTTAAGTCCATAAACCTCAACTCATTTGGTTTTCATGCGAGTTGCATGCCATGGGATGATTGTAAATACGTTGCAAATGTTGATGAGAAACTGTGTTGTTTACAATCATGTATAAGCGAGCTGTACGAGATGGAAGTCCCTCTTAAGACAGTTCGTATTCGTAATAAAAAGTGTCCGTGGTTCACTTCCGAAGTACAGGCATCAATAAGGGAACGTCGTAAGCAGTACCATAAGTGGAGAAGCAACCAATGCTCGGATAGTTGGTTAATATACTGCCAGGCGCGAAACCGGGCTACTTCATTAACCCGATTAGCGAAAAGAAATTTCTTTGCATCGAAGCTAAATGGGAAACTCTCGTCAAAACAGCTTTGGTCTAATCTGCGGGATATTGGTATTGGCAAAAGGGAAAAGTTAGATTGCGCACTCGACCCCAATGCTCTTAATGATCATTTTTTGGCCACCACATCAAGTCCATCCAATTTCGCACCGAATAGCGCACTGCTTAGTGATTATCAAGAGCCCTTTGACTTTAAAGTGGTGACAGAGAGTAATGTGGCTGAAATTATTCAAGTGCTTAAATCTAATGCTATTGGTGTTGATGGGGTACCACTTAGATTTATAAAACTCATTCTTCCATATCTGTTGAGTCCGCTTACACATCTCATTAACTACTGTATAACGTCCTCAACCCTTCCAATCTTATGGAAAGAAGGCAGAGTTATTCCTGTAGCAAAAACATCGTGCCCCTCACTACCTAGAGACTACCGCCCAATAAGCATACTACCATGCCTGTCGAAGGTCTTTGAGAAAATACTTGCAAAGCAAATTAGTCTTTATCTTGCTGAAAATGATCTTCTGTCCGAAAGTCAATCTGGTTTCAGAGCTAACCACAGCTGTTCCACTGCGATGGTAAAGGTACTTGACGATATAAGATCTCAACTTGATAAAGACAGAATAACGATTCTGTGCCTCCTTGATTTCTCTAAGGCCTTTGATAGGGTAAATCATGACATTTTATGTCAAAAACTTTCTGTTTATTTTGGGTTTGGTAATAGAGCTATTGGTCTTATAAATAATTATTTATCAAACAGAACCCAGAGAGTGGTGGTCGGTGAAGCAATCTCTGAACCCAGAAGCCTTCTCTCGGGAGTACCCCAGGGTTCGATATTGGGCCCAATCCTCTTCTGTATGTTCATTAATGACTTACCCAGGATTTGCAAAAATGTCTCTTCTCATCTTTATGCTGATGACATACAGATTTACTTGTCGAGGCCTATTGGCCTCATTGAAGACCTTGTTGCTAGAATCAATGAGGATCTCAAGGAAATCCATGACTGGTCGGAGACGAATGGTCTTTCCCTAAATCTAGGTAAAACACAAGCTATATTGCTGTCATATACGGAATACGATACAGGCGTATTTCCGTCAATCTGTATTAATGACTTCAAAGTACCATTCTCAAAATCTGTAACAAGCTTAGGTTTTAAAGTGAACATGCGTCTGTCTGGTGCTGACCACGTTAATTTGATTGTTGGGCGCATTTATGGAGCTCTGAGGAAACTCTGGATCTCTAGCAGTTTTACTCCAACTGAAACAAGGCTTCGCTTGGTCAAAACATTACTCGTGCCCCTAATTACCTATTCGGAAATTGTGTATCCAAGATTGGACTCTGCCTCTGAACACAAACTGCTTGTGGCGTTCAACGATATGAGTCGGTATGTCTATGGCTTGCAGAGATATGACCACATATCAGCCTACCAAACCAACATCCTAGGTTGTACTCTCTCGCAGTACATCAGTGCAAGAAATTGCATTTTTCTCCATAAAATTATCCATACAAAGTCACCAAGCTATTTGCACAACAAACTTATCTTCTGCCAGTCTACGAGAACACTCAACATAGTAGCTCCTGACTTTAAATATCTGAATTCATCGCGCCTCTTTTATGTTAATAGTATTCGCCTCTGGAATTCGTTGCCAGTAAACATCAAACAAATTAGAGGTTTCACAAGTTTTAAAAATTATATATTTAAATATTTTTCTAATCAGCGCTAGTTCTCATCTCTCTTTCTCTATCTGTTTCTTCGCCTTCTTCCTTCCTTCCTTCCTTCCTATGTCCTTTCTATGATCTTATTTTTATTATTATTTTTTATTGAATTTTTAGTTGTAATTCGTTAGTATTTAAATCAAACCACTTGTGTAATATCCCTTTATTGTACTATAAAAGACTTTATGTCTTACTTGTATAAACCGTTTGAAATAAAAAATGAAAATGAAATGAAACTTCTGAATCCGAATTGATGATCCGGAATGAGATTCTTTTCTTCTATAACCGGCTGTATTCGCCTAATCAATATTCTCTCGAACACTTTGGATATAATTGGAAGGAGTGAAATCGGTCTATAAGACGTTTTTTCATTCGGCGGTTTTCCTGGCTTAAGGACCATTATTACTTCGGCGACTTTCCATTGACTGGGAACATATTCTAGTCTAATCGCGGCGTTTATAATGAACAGAAGCTTAATTAGAGCTTTTCTTGGTAGTGCTTTAATAATCTCTCCCGCGATTAGTAGAACGATGTCATTTGAGAAAAGTAAGGCCGAATTACGGTGACTAGCGTACTTAATGCCTGCAGGGAGGCAGTGGATCACATCTTCGACGAACAAAGCAAAAAAGGATAGACTCAGCGAACATCCTTGTCTCACTCCCGATCTAATCCTGAAAGATTCCGAAAGTTCTTCACCATTTCACACCGCTGGGCGTATTTCGCTGTAAAGATTTTGAATCACTCTGCCAAACTTCCGCGACATTTCCATACCATACAGCTTATAAAACAGAGCGTCCCGATCTACTGTGTCGAATGCTGCCCTAAAGTAGACGAAAAAAACATACAGTTTTCTCCCTTTCCTGAGGAAATATTCAGCAATGCTCCTTAGGACAAAAATGTGGTCAATGGTGGAGTAACCCGGCCTGAATCCTGTTCGCCCAATAATTTATTTTCAGTAATCCACCTGTTCATTCGGCGTTGCAGAACCGCAGTGAAGATCTTATAGGATGAGTTTAGGAACCCGATGCCTCTATAATTTGATGGATCCGATATATTACCTTTCTTGTGGATTGGAAAAATAAGAATTATCCCACTTTCAAGAATAATATTGTAAACACGCTGGAGATGATTTATTAGATTAGGAGTACCATATTTATAAAATTCGACCGGAACTCTATCCGATTCTGGAGCCTTTCCAGCCTTCAGTCCGCTTAAAGTTTCAATTGTCTCTATCCGAGTTATTGCAGCATCCAAGATTGCACTGTCGAAAGCAGGCGCCGCATACTGAAAACGTAACCTATTAAGTATCGGGTTCAGCAGTTCCCTAAAATGCGCAAGCAGAATATCTGTACTTAGCTCTTGGCAGATAGTAAGCTTTTTCCCATTCAGCTTCGTGATTAAATTCCAAAAATGGGAACCATTAGTACAGAGCGCGAGTCGCCGAGACTCCGATTCGAAATGGCTTCTCTTTTTCGTGCACATAACGTCTTATATGCACTATTTGCGTTTTGCATCCATAACCTTAGATCGAGCTGGCTCCGATATATGGAACCTTTTTTCTCCTTCCATTGAAGTTTGGGTAGTAGCATCATACGTCTAATTTCTTGAGTTTCATTTATTTCCAGCTAGAACGTTACGATTATTGGCAGATGGTCCGAAAAGGGAGCGTGAGCTACTTCGAAGTCAGTTACAAAATCGCACCGTTTACCTCCATAAAGATTGTAATCGATTACCGAAGCACCTTGGCGGCCAACGAACGTAAATTCCCCAGTTCTGTCCGATACACTAGCCCTGTTTTGGATCTGCAGTCCGAACGAATTGCATCACTCCAACAATTTAGACCATCTCGCATTATAAACCTTGTCTCTGGACTGTCGAATTATTCTATAATAATCTTGCAATATCTGTTTTTTATTTTCTTTGAAACATCTATGTGCTCTATTGTGTTCTTCATGAATTTGTCCAAGAATTTACTCTTCGTCAATAAAGTCCGTTACCTGTTTTTGAGTGAATCTGATTTTCAAATTTCGTCCGAAATGTTTCTTATAAACATCTTGGATTAATTGCATTATATGTTCCGGTGCTTTTAATCCGTTCACTAAGTCTGGTCGCATTTCGTTTTAAAGTATTTCCTTTATACTCGTAGTTTCTGTGTTAATGATTTTTCACTAAAATAATATTTTCCTGTGATATCCTGCATGCGGACATACCGTCTTATATGCACTTTTTGCCTCTGTATATAGTCTCCTAAAAAATCCTTCACCGGTGTTCTGGAAAGCTCTAAGTCATACAAATGATTTTTGTCTCGCTCTTTCGCACTCCATATCAAACCATGGCTCAACATAACGCTGTCTAGTGCTCCTGTTTACTGAGGAGGTCGGGTAGGATTCTTTAATAATAATTGCTTCAATTTCACTGAGGTCGAATTCGTTTTGCATCCATAACCTTAGATCGAGCTGGCTCCGATATATGGAACATTTTTTCTCCTTGCATTGAAGTTTGGGTAGTAGCATCATACGTCTAATTTCTTGAGTTTCATTTATTTCCAGCTAGAACGCTACGAATATTGGCAGACGATTCGAAAAGGGAACTTGAACTACTTCGAAGTCAGTTACAAAATCGCACCGTTTACCTCCATAAAAATTGTAGTCGATTACCGAAGCACCTTGGCGGCCAACGAGCGTAAATTCCCCAGTTCTGTCCGATACACTAGCTCCGTTTTGGATCTGCAGTCCGAACGAATTGCATCACTCCAACAATTTAGACCATCTCGCATTATAAACCTTGTCTCTGGATTGTCGAATTATTCTATAATAATCTTGCAATAACTGTTTTTTATTTTCTTTGAAACATCTATGTGCTCTATTGTGTTCTTCATGTATTTGTCCAAGAATTTACTCTTCGTCAATAAAGTCCGCTACCTGTTTTTGAGTGAATCTGATTTTTAAATTTCGTCCGAAATGTTCCTTATAAACGTCTTGGATTAATTGCATTATATGTTCCGGTTCTTTTAATCCGTTCACTAAGTCTGGTCGCATTTCGTTTTTAAGTATTTCATTTATACTCGTAGTTTCTGTGTTAATGATTTTTCACTAAAACAATATTTTCCTGTGATATCCTGCATGCGGACATACCGTCTTATATGCACTATTTGCCTCTGTATATAGTCTCCTAAAAAAATCCTTCACCGGTGTTCTGGAAAGCTCTAAGTCATACAAATGATTTTTGTCTCGCTCTTTCGCACTCCATATCAAACCATGGCTCAACATAACGCTGTCTAGTGCTCCTGTTTACTGTGGAGGTCGGGAAGGATTCTTTAATAATAATTGCTTCAATTTCACTGAGGTCGAATTCGTTTTGCATCCATAACCTTAGATCGAGCTGGCTCCGATATATGAAACATTTTTCCTCCTTGCATTGAAGTTTGGGTAGTAGCATCATACGTCTAATTTCTTGAGTTTCATTTATTTCCAGCTAGAACGTTACGAATATTGGCAGACGATTCGAAAAGGGAACTTGAGCTACTTCGAAGTCAGTTACAAAATCGCACCGTTTACCTCCATAAAAATTGTAGTCGATTACCGAAGCACCTTGGCGGCCAACGAGCGTAAATTCCCCAGTTCTGTCCGATACACTAGCTCCGTTTTGGATCTGCGGTCCGAACGAATTGCATCACTCCAACAATTTAGACCATCTCGCATTATAAACCTTGTCTCTGGATTGTCGAATTATTCTATAATAATCTTGCAATAACTGTTTTTTATTTTCTTTGAAACATCTATGTGCTCTATTGTGTTCTTCATGTATTTGTCCAAGAATTTACTCTTCGTCAATAAAGTCCGTTACCTGTTTTTGAGTGAATCTGATTTTTAAATTTCGTCCGAAATGTTCCTTATAAACGTCTTGGATTAATTGCATTATATGTTCCGGTGCTTTTAATCCGTTCACTAAGTCTGGTCGCATTTCGTTGTTAAGTATTTCCTTTATACTCGTAGTTTCTGTGTTTATGATTTTTCACTAAAACAATATTTTCCTGTGATATCCTGCATGCGGACATACCGTCTTATATGCACTATTTGCCTCTGTATATAGTCTCCTAAAAAATCCTTCACCGGTGTTCTGGAAAGCTCTAAGTCATACAAATGATTTTTGTCTCGCTCTTTCGCACTCCATATCAAACCATGGCTCAACATAACGCTGTCTAGTGCTCCTGTTTACTGTGGAGGTCGGGTAGGATTCTTTAATAATAATTGCTTCAATTTCACTGAGGTCGAATTCGTTTTGCATCCATAACCTTAGATCGAGCTGGCTCCGATATATGGAACCTTTTTTCTCCTTCCATTGAAGTTTGGGTAGTAGCATCATACGTCTAATTTCTTGAGTTTCATTTATTTCCAGCTAGAACGTTACGATTATTGGCAGATGGTCCGAAAAGGGAGCGTGAGCTACTTCGAAGTCAGTTACAAAATCGCACCGTTTACCTCCATAAAGATTGTAATCGATTACCGAAGCACCTTGGCGGCCAACGAACGTAAATTCCCCAGTTCTGTCCGATACACTAGCCCTGTTTTGGATCTGCAGTCCGAACGAATTGCATCACTCCAACAATTTAGACCATCTCGCATTATAAACCTTGTCTCTGGACTGTCGAATTATTCTATAATAATCTTGCAATATCTGTTTTTTATTTTCTTTGAAACATCTATGTGCTCTATTGTGTTCTTCATGAATTTGTCCAAGAATTTACTCTTCGTCAATAAAGTCCGTTACCTTTTTTTGAGTGAATCTGATTTTCAAATTTCGTCCGAAATGTTTCTTATAAACATCTTGGATTAATTGCATTATATGTTCCGGTGCTTTTAATCCGTTCACTAAGTCTGGTCGCATTTCGTTTTAAAGTATTTCCTTTATACTCGTAGTTTCTGTGTTAATGATTTTTCACTAAAATAATATTTTCCTGTGATATCCTGCATGCGGACATACCGTCTTATATGCACTTTTTGCCTCTGTATATAGTCTCCTAAAAAATCCTTCACCGGTGTTCTGGAAAGCTCTAAGTCATACAAATGATTTTTGTCTCGCTCTTTCGCACTCCATATCAAACCATGGCTCAACATAACGCTGTCTAGTGCTCCTGTTTACTGTGGAGGTCGGGTAGGATTCTTTAATAATAATTGCTTCAATTTCACTGAGGTCGAATTCGTTTTGCATCCATAACCTTAGATCGAGCTGGCTCCGATATATGGAACATTTTTTCTCCTTGCATTGAAGTTTGGGTAGTAGCATCATACGTCTAATTTCTTGAGTTTCATTTATTTCTAGCTAGAACGTTACGAATATTGGCAGACGATTCGAAAAGGGAACTTGAGCTACTTCGAAGTCAGTTACAAAATCACACCGTTTACCTCCATAAAAATTGTAGTCGATTACCGAAGCACCTTGGCGGCCAACGAGCGTAAATTCCCCAGTTCTGTCCGATACACTAGCTCCGTTTTGGATCTGCGGTCCGAACGAATTGCATCACTCCAACAATTTAGACCATCTCGCATTATAACCCTTGTCTCTGGATTGTCGAATTATTCTATAATAATCTTGCAATAACTGTTTTTTATTTTCTTTGAAACATCTATGTGCTCTGTTGTGTTCTTCATGTATTTGTCCAAGAATTTACTCTTCGTCAATAAAGTCCGTTACCTGTTTTTGAGTGAATCTGATTTTTAAATTTCGTTCGAAATGTTCCTTATAAACGTCTTGGATTAATTGCATTATGTGTTCCGTTGCTTTTAATCCGTTCACTAAGTCTGGTCGCATTTCGTTTTTAAGTATTTCCTTTATACTCGTAGTTTCTGTGTTAATGATTTTTCACTAAAACAATATTTTCCTGTGATATTCTGCATGCGGGAGTTCATATATTCTTTCTTCCTCTACACCTTCCAAAAGTATTACCTGATTTTTGAAAACAATAATGGGAGCTTCTATACAGTTAATCAAATCAGTGTCATCTTCTTTTGCGCTATGTTGTGTTATTGGCGCTGGGTTGCATTCACTTATGTTTAGTTTGGATAATTCATCTGCTACGTAGTTTGTACTGTCCGGTTTATATATTTCGTTTATAAGTTCGTGGTTGTATTTCTCCAATCTTGCTTTGCATCTTTTCAATTTAGCGTTGTTATCTTTATTGCTGAGAGCATAAGTTAATGATTGATGATATGTTAAGATTTTAATTTTCTTTGCACCATATAAGTAATTACGGAGATTATCGAATGCCCAAAGTATTGCGAGCATTTCCTTCTTATTTGTCGCATAATTTTGTTCCGTAGTATTAAGGCTTCTAGAAATGTATGTTATTGGTCTGTTTTTTCCTATTTCTCCTTGTGATAGTACAGCGCCTATCGCGTGGTTTGATGCATCTGTAGTAAGTATGGAGGGTTTTTCAAAGTCTGGAATAATTAATAGATCGGTTGAATTAAGCTGATATTTTAATTGGTGAATGCTTTCTTCTGCGCTTCGTTGAATGTTATTGGTGTTTTTTTTAGATTGATTTTTCCTAACTCTGACCAAATCTCCTCCTGTAAGCTGGGTAAGTGATTTTGCGATTTTCGCGAAGTCTTGAATAAATCTTCTGTAATAAGATGCTAGACCTAGGAATGATTTCAAGTTGCGAGGTTCTTGAGTGTTTTTAACCCTTTCATGCCCGATGTTGCCCATAGGCAACATTGTATGTCTTAGCCTAGACGCGTAATTTAAAATTATTCTCTAAAGCCTTTTTTTGAATAGCTTGATATGTTGTGCAAGTGTGTTGTACAATTTTGTTTTTGAATATTTTATTAAAAGTATTGCTAGTGATCACTTTGTAGCTGATCTTAATTATTAAACATATGTTAGAAAAAAAATCGAAAAAAACTTTTAGTTTATGTTCACTAATTTTTTTAAGCTTTTTAGGCAACATCTCGTAAATTCTAAGCTAGGACACATAGGACTTTGAAATTAATATCACTTCATATCTACGTCTAGACTAACAACTCCATATCCTTAAAAAAGTATTATCCACGCCCCAATTAATTCGGGCATAAAAGGGTTAATGGGTTCTATTTTTGCATCTGCCTTGATTCCGTTGCTTGATATTATAAATCTTAAAAATTCTGCTTCGGTTCGCAAAAATTCCGTGTTGTTTACATTGACTTTTAAATTTGCTTTTTCTAGATTTGAGAAGATTTCTATTCTAGAGAGAGAAGATTTCTATTCTAGTCCTCGTAGTGTTTTTCTATTGAGTTACTGTACATTATTATGTCGTCTATGTAAACGTAGCATGTTTTGCCAATGTGTTCTTTTAATACATCATCAATCACTCGTTAAAAAATTGATGGTGCATTCTTAAGTCCAAAAGGAAGTCGCAAGAATACGAATTTTCCGTTAAAAGATGAAAAAGCTGTTTTTTGTATATCTTTCTCTTTCATTAGCACCTGGTGGAATCCTGACGTTAAGTTAATTGTCGTGAAATATTTGGCTTTACCAAGGTTAGCTAGAGGATTAGATATGTCTGGTATTGGGTATTCATCGACTATTGTGACTGCATTCAGTTTTTTATAATCGATCACCATTCTATATTTCTTTTCACCCGTTATGTCCATTTTTGGGGGCGACCCAAATGGGTGCGTTATAGGGAGAATTTGATGGCCTAATGACTTTGTCTTCTAATAGTTTGTACATTTGTTTATTATCTTCCTCTCTCATGCTTACAGGGTAGGGATATGTTTTTGCATATATTGGTGTATCTACCTGTGTTTTAATTTCTGCCCTAACGTTTGTTACAGCTGTTATTTTGTCATCTGGTTTATTGAATATGGGAGTGAATTTGTGTATAATTTCATTTAAGCGAACCTTTTGATGTTCGTTTAAATGATCGTTCTTTATGCTAATTGGCTGGTCAAACGGTAGTGCATGCGATCATATGAAAACACAAGCGTTTTCACTTAGCTGAGGCCTACCAACTCCTACTCTCAACCTCCACGCGGTGACAGCTGGGTGCTTAGTACCTTAATCCAAGAAATGGGTAACCAACCCCGTTTGGCGGATTCTTGGCGGCAGCAGATGAGAGAGGAGGGGAAGGGTGCTTTCTCACTAGAGCACTTCTTCCTGTTCCAGGCAACATCGGACGAATTCCCTAGACGGAGTCAACGGTGGCGTCTATAGTTCCAGTTAGGTTGAACTTAGTGAATACCTTGCGCGAGTCGCTTCCACGTATTCGGATCACAGGTCAGTAAGGAATTTCCAATGTTGGTCAGGACCTTGGAATAGGGATGGTGGCGGAGGAGCCCTTAATGGGCCAATGGCAGCGCTCATACTCCCGTAGTGGACTACTGGCACCGGTGTACCCTGCCCCTCGTCCTAGGGGAATAACTAAAGGAACTGGCCCTCCAGGTTGGGGTTTGTGCCGTCGAGGTAACTTCCCTACCACGTAAAAAGCGAATAGTTCCGAAACAACCAAAAGCCTCGGATAAGGACGACTCAACTGATGACGACCCCAGCAAATGAAATAAGGACAACGACCTTCGGATCTGTACGTGGAATGCTCTGTCCCTTTACAGACCAAGTGCAGCCGAACAACTAGCAGAGCCCCTAGACTGATATTATTAATATTATTTACGTAAATAGGTAAAATAGATACAATAGATACAGTAAATACAACGCAAAGAATAAGTATACAGATACATATTACAGTAAACAGTTAACTAAATAGATATCACAATAAATAATGAATGTGAATATTGCACGTATAACTAAAAAAGAAAAACATTGCACGGATGATAATAAACGCAGATTAAGTTTCGCAGGGCATCATATTTTTAGGTCCAGGTTTGTTATCAAATTAACAGTTGTGGGGTCAAGATTATGCAGGTTGTTAATACCACCGCTAAGAAGCCTTTTCGGACAGTCGCATGCAGGGCTCTGGGCCAATGACCATCTGTGCATAAGAAAACCGCATCTTCCTATATTGGTGCGGAAGCGATTTAGGATGCACTATTCTCTACGAGGTAGATCAAATCCGTTGACTCTTTGGCTTGGGTCTGCCACAATGTGCTTGTTAAATAGGTTGCTTTGCCGTAGTTCTTCAGTCCCGGCTCTGCTCACATCAAAATGTTCGCTTTTCAGTTTTTCTCCAGCTGTCCAGAATGGGTTCCGGGACTTCAGCTGTAAACTTGGAGGGTTGTTGATTTCACGTCCGAGGAGTGAGGCGCGCTGTTGACATTTTCTCCACTCATTCAGGGTAGCAGCATCAGTCTCAGATGTGGGGGTGCAATGTTGGAAATAATGGGCAGCCATTGTGTTTGCGTAGGTCTAAGGCTACCAGTTACAATTATCATTGCAGCGTTCAGTTTGGTGTCTACATGTTTGGTGTGCTTGCTTCTACACCATACCGGGGCACAGAACCCCGCCGAAGAGTAAACTAGAGCCACTTCAGCAGTTCTAATGGAAGTAGCACTTGCACCCCAGCCAGAACCGGTCAGCCTTGGTATTAAGTTGTTTCTGGTGCCCAGTCTGAGTGAGGTTTTCTTTAAGTGTACTTTCTATATCAGTGTGCGGTCCAGCGTGACGCCTAGATATTTTGGGTTTGGATTGTATGTGACGGTTGCTCCATCGAAGGTTATATTTATCTGTGCTCTCGCCTGTCGGTTATCCAAGTGAAAGGCACACACTTCTGTTTTAGATGTGTTTGGTTTCAGTCTCCACTTTTTGAAGTATACGTTCAGGGATTCCAGGTCTTCAGTGAGTTCATACTCACAAGCTGTGAGAGTTCGTTGTTGCGATGCGAGAGCAATTTCGTCTGCATATTGGAAAATTTGCTGTTCGTCGAGGGCAAATCATGTACGCATAAATTTAATAGTATGGGGGCCAGAACCGAACCCTGTGGTAGGCCATCTTTTAGTGATCTCCAGCGGCTTCTTTTGGGACCCATAGATACTTGGAATCTGCGGTTAGTTAGCGACTCATTCACCAATGCGAGGATTTTCTTACATCTTACAACTTTGGAAAGTTTAAATAGCAAGCAATGTCTCCATACAGTGTCATACACGGCTGCTATAAAGCAGATATTACCGCCATTCAGGAAGTGCGATGGGATGGGCCGGCCAAAAAGAGGATGAAAAACTGTGACATCGACTACGGTGATTGCTACGGAGGCAACAGGCAACGCTTATTCGGATGCGGATTTGTCATACGCGGCAGACTTAGGCAAGAAGTCTTAAGCTTCCGACACGTGAGCGAGCGTATTATGACTATCCGGATCAAGGTTAAATTCGCTAACATAAGCCTAATATGTGTTCATGCCCCCACAGAAGGAAAGGACCCTGCCACCAAAGATTGTTTCTACGAGCTCCTCGACAAAATATATGAGCAATGTCCTAAATACGACGTTAAAATCGTATTGGGCGATTTTAACGCCAAAATAGGAAAGGAGGACGTCTTCGGTAGGGCAGTCGGTAAGCAAAGCCTACATGACATCACGTTTGATAACGGACTAAGGCTAATTGATTTCGCTGTGGAGCGAAATGTCACCATAGCAAGCACATGCTTTCCTCAGCTCGATATTCATAAGCAGATATGGCGGTCCGATCATGTCACGATCAACCAAGTTGATCATATTGCGATCGCGATCATTACCTTGTTGTAGCCAAGGTACGAATGAGGATATTCCAATCTGAGCAACAAAGAAGAATCACTGTGGGAAAATTTAACGTCGAAAAGCTACAATCGCAAGAGACCGCCAGACTCTTCACTGAACGCGTATCACGGAATCTCTCAATCACACCTATGTCGCCAGCATCAGTGCCGAAAACCGGTGGTACCGCTGCCAACATGCCATATGAAACGCCGCGACTGATATGCTGGTTCTTGCTCGCCCACCATCGCGAAACCCCTGGTTTGACGAAGAATGCCGGCGAGTGCATGCAGCCAAACAAGAGGCATACAAAGCGGCGCTGCAAAGGAAGACGAGAGCTGCTCGCGAGCTCTACGAGCAAAAGAGACGGGAAGAACATCGGCTTCTTCAAACGAAGAAGAAAGAGCACGAGAAGCTCTTTAATCTCCCCAGTTATCTGGACGCCATCCCCGGAGAGTCTCAGAAGCATAAACAACTGAGCTTCAAAAACCACTACACCAAAATCTTTCTCCCTGTCTCTCCTTTATCTATCCTTTCTAACGCCCGCACTGTGTGTAAACATCTTAAATGTATTCACAACCCTTTGAGTGTTCGCAAATTATAAAAAAAAAAGCGCGCGTTTGAGAATATTTAGAGTTTATACTCCAGGAACAATGTACGGAAGTTTTACCGTAAGGTGAAAAGAACGTATCAGAGAATCAATGCCCGTACAGAAACCTGTAGAGATGAAAATGGGAACCTCGTAGTAGAATCACAGTCGGTGCTGAGAATATGGAAAAATTACTTCTGCAGTCTGTAAAACGGCGACGAAGACCAACATCCCGCTGTCAGGCAGAATGAACCATTCAACATAGACGATGATAGTCAATATTTCCGCCCACCTGACCAAAACGAAGTGAGGATAGCAATATTATCCTAGCATTAGTCTCCTCAACATCGCATATAAGATCTTTTCTGCTGATATTATGTGAACGCCTGATACCTTTATCAACAGCCTGATTGTGAATAAGTGCAGTTTCGGGATAGGAAAGTCCACCATCGATCAAATTTTCACACTTCGGCAGATCCTGGAGATAAATAAAAATGTTCCTGAGATAAGTAAAAATGTTTTTTTTTTGAGGAATTGAACTCGATGTCGTTTGTTGGAAAGTCTAAAAATCTTTTCATTTTTGGTGACATTAATATAGATGTTCTATCTGATTCTCCAATTGTTATCGATTATATTTCTGTTCTATCAGCTAATGGCTTGGAATCGTGCTTCAATGAACCTACAAGATTAACACCAACAACTCAAACTTGTATTGATCATATTTTTGGTAGACTTGATCGCAGCTCTAAATATACCATTACTAGCTCGATTTCAGATTTTAAAATCTCTGATCATTGTATGGTTGGGTTAGTTTTTCAAGGCAGCAACGTTATTCAGAATGAAAAGTTTGTACCATTCGAGAAAGTAACGGCACTTAATTATGAACGTCTTAACGATGCTCTACTTCGTGAATGTTGGACAGATGTATACCTAGAGAGTAATCCCTCTAATGCTTTCAATATATTTGCAAATATCTTAAAAGTTCACGTTAGTTCATGTTTCATGCAAACTCAAGGCATCGTAAAGTAAAAAAACTTAAGCTATGGATGTCTAGAACCTTATTAAACAGGATTGAAAATAAAAACAAACTTCGTATAAAATGCAAAAAGAATCGGAACAATGTTGATCTCCCACTTCTTTACAATAGATCATGCAAAGAAGTTGCGGCGGAAGTTCCTATTTGCAAAGAAAATCATCATGTTGGTTTCTTTTATTCATCTAGTTACTGTATGGACGATTGTTTCAGCAGTGAATGGTATCAACCCAGTAGTTTCTTCTACGATCCGATTTCATCTTATGAATTATTTCGGATTATAAATCGTCTGAAATATTCGAATTCGTCAACAAAAGACTGTTGGTCAAATAATGTCATTAAAAAAATGTCGCTATATATTGTTAATGTTTTAACGCACATTTATAATAAAAGTATTTATAGTGGTATTTTCCCAGACGCCTTAAAAGTTGCAGAAGTTATACCTATACTTAAGAAAGGAGTTTGTAAAAATTTAGAAATCTATAAACCCATTTCTCTTCTTCCAGTGTTTTCAAAAATGTTCGAGAAAGCACTAAAAACTAGAACAATGGCCTTTCTTGAAAGATCTTGTTTTTTCAGTGAAAATCAATTTGGATTTAGAGCCGGAAAGTCTACAGAGGATGCGCTCTTAAATTTTTGCAGCTTTAACTACACTGCTGCTCTGTTCATTGATATCACAAAGGCTTTTGATACTGTTGACCATGTCATATTATCATCGAAATTAGAAAAGCGGGCTTTAAAGGTTTTATGCACAGATGGTTTCTTTCCTACCTCAATAACCGTAGGCAAGTGGTAAAGATAGGTAATAGTTTCAGTCAAAATTTTGTTATCAGAATAGGTGTTCCAGTACTTGTTCCGATTCTTTTTTTAATTTATATCAATTCAATCTTTAAAATAAACTTTAAATGCTTACGAACAGGCTTTGCTGATGATATAGCTTGTTCATATTCAAATAGCTCTGCCTTAGATTTAATTGCCGATATAAACCATGACTTAGAACAGCTTAGGCATTGGTTTTGTATGCATAAATTGGTGATCTTTTAAATACTATAAAAGCAAAGTAGATTTTCCTTGTGAACACCGTTTCTCGAAAACTACTAGTTTCACTCATGTATTCACAACCCTTTGAGTGTTCGCAAATTATAAAAAAAAAAGCGCGCGTTTGAGAATATTTAGAGTTTATACTCCTGGAACAATGTACGGAAGTTTTACCGTAAGGTGAAAAGAACGTATCAGAGAATCAATGCCCGTACAGAAACATGTAGAGATGAAAATGGGAACCTCGTAGTAGAATCACAGCCGGTGCTGAGAATATGGAAAAATTACTTCTGCAGTCTGTAAAACGGCGACGAAGACCAACATCCCGCTGTCAGGCAGAATGAACCATTCAACATAGACGATGATAGTCAATATTTCCGCCCACCTGACCAAAACGAAGTGAGGATAGCAATATTATCCTAGCTGAAATCCAATAAGGCTGCTGGACCTGACGGCTTACCGGCCGAACTTTTCAAGGTAGCTAGTGATGAATTGGTAGAGTGCATACACCAACTCATCTCTAAAATTTGGTCAGACGAGTGTATGCCTGATGAATGGAATCTCAGCATCGCTTGCCCGATCCACAAGAAAGGAGACCCCCTCAACTGCGCCAATTATAGAGGCATTAGTCTCCTCAACATCGCATATAAGATCTTTTCTGCTGATATTATGTGAACGCCTGATACCTTTATCAACAGCCTGATTGGACCCTATCAGTGCAGTTTCGGGATAGGAAAGTCCACCATCGATCAAATTTTCACACTTCGGCAGATCCTGGAGATAAATAAAAATGTTCCTGAGATAAGTAAAAATGTTTTTTTTTGAGGAATTGAACTCGATGTCGTTTGTTGGAAAGTCTAAAAATCTTTTCATTTTTGGTGACATTAATATAGATGTTCTATCTGATTCTCCAATTGTTATCGATTATATTTCTGTTCTATCAGCTAATGGCTTGGAATCGTGCTTCAATGAACCTACAAGATTAACACCAACAACTCAAACTTGTATTGATCATATTTTTGGTAGACTTGATCGCAGCTCTAAATATACCATTACTAGCTCGATTTCAGATTTTAAAATCTCTGATCATTGTATGGTTGGGTTAGTTTTTCAAGGCAGCAACGTTATTCAGAATGAAAAGTTTGTACCATCCGAGAAAGTAACGGCACTTAATTATGAACGTCTTAACGATGCTCTACTTCGTGAATGTTGGACAGATGTATACCTAGAGAGTAATCCCTCTAATGCTTTCAATATATTTGCAAATATCTTAAAAGTTCACGTTAGTTTATGTTTCATGCAAACTCAAAGGCATCGTAAAGTAAAAAAACTTAAGCTATGGATGTCTAGAACCTTATTAAACAGGATTGAAAATAAAAACAAACTTCGTATTAAATGCAAAAAGAATCGGAACAATGTTAATCTCCCACTTCTTTACAATAGATCATGCAAAGAAGTTGCGGCGGAAGTTCCTATTTGCAAAGAAAATCATCATGTTGGTTTCTTTTATTCATCTAGTTACTGTATGGAAGATTGTTTCAGCAGTGAATGGTATCAACCCAGTAGTTTCTTCTACGATCCGATTTCATCTTATGAATTATTTCGGATTATAAATCGTCTGAAATATTCGAATTCGTCAACAAAAGACTGTTGGTCAAATAATGTCATTAAAAAAATGTCGCTATATATTGTTAATGTTTTAACGCACATTTATAATAAAAGTATTTATAGTGGTATTTTCCCAGATGCCTTAAAAGTTGCAGAAGTTATACCTATACTTAAGAAAGGAGTTTGTAAAAATTTAGAAATCTATAAACCCATTTCTCTTCTTCCAGTGTTTTCAAAAATGTTCAAGAAAGCACTAAAAACTAGAATAATGGCCTTTCTTGAAAGATCTTGTTTTTTCAATGAACATCAATTTGGATTTAGAGCCGGAAAGTCTACAGAGGATGCGCTCTTAAATTTTTGCAGCTTTAACTACACTGCTGCTCTGTTCATTGATATCACAAAGGCTTTTGATACTGTTGACCATGTCATATTATCATCGAAATTAGAAAAGCGGGCTTTAAAGGTTTTATGCACAGATGGTTTCTTTCCTACCTCAATAACCGTAGGCAAGTGGTAAAGATAGGTCATAGTTTCAGTCAAAATTTAGTTATTAGAATAGGTGTTCCAGTACTTGTTCCGATTCTTTTTTTTAATTTATATCAATTCAATCTTTAAAATAAACTTTAAATGCTTACGAACAGGCTTTGCTGATGATATAGCTTGTTCATATTCAAATAGCTCTGCCTTAGATTTAATTGCCGATATAAACCATGACTTAGAACAGCTTAGGCATTGGTTTTGTATGCATAAATTGGGGATCTTTTAAATACTATAAAAGCAAAGTAGATTCTCCTTGTGAACACCGTTTCTCGAAAACTACTAGACGTAGGTACTTGAAATTTTGCACTATTATTCCTTATTTTGCCTAGATGCGAGATAAGAATGGATTTTCCGAAATTCAAGGTCACCACGACCAGCAGTCATGCAGCAGTGGCTATCGTTGCAATAGTATGTGTGTGATTATGCACTATCCCATGATTATGTTTTGATCTTCAGTGTGCAATCTCTTCTAGAGTTAAAATTGGAAAAAAAAAAATTGTCAGTCCCAAATCTAAGATATTGTAAATTTTATTAATTAATATATCCATGTGCTGTCAAAACTTCATGCAATTAAGAGACTTGGGAATATACGCGTAGGTACATATGTGCATGTGTAGACATAGAACCATTGCAATATTTTTCCAGTTTGTTAGGTGATCACCCTAATGCTTTTATATAGAGAGAACAGAAGCTTTGAAGTACCTTGGTCTTGAAATTGATAGCAAAATGAATTGGAGTAATCATACTGCTAGTCTGAGATCTTATTTATTAAAAACAACAAGAATTATATACCACTTGAGGCTATTTATATATATATATTTTTTTATTTTCGTACTAAATTTACATTAACGTTGTTGCCACACAATTTACATACAGAGAATCGATAACTAATTTTGTATCTTTCAACTGAAACATTATCTTTGAGGACTTTAATACTAAAGAGAAAAGAAATAAATTACTCTAAGGGAAACTACGAAAAAACCCTCAATATGAAAAAAATAAACTTTTGGAAACGGCATACTATGGTCTAGTGCAATCTAAGTTGCAGTATGGTTTAGTCTGTTGGGGAGGTACTCACAATAACAAAGTCCAACCTTTACTTGTTATTCAAAAACATATACTTAGAATCATTTGGAGAAAGGGGCGCCTTGAAAGCAGTTACTTGCTCTTTGTCAACTCTAATTTCCTCCCTCTTAAGCATCTTTATTTCTACAAAGTCTTAAAGATATTTTTTCTAAGGAGTGGTTACTCAATTGACAGGAATCCAACCTATCATTCACTTCGTAGCTACAATAACCATCTAGCTGTAATTCCTCCATTCAATACCCATCGCTTTTTAAATGTTTACTCTTCTGTTGCTCCCAGACTATACAATTTATTGCCGCTTGAGATTAGACGAACTAGACAGTTTTACTTTTACAGTAGACAAATTAAAAAATGGCTTCTTAGTTTTGATCTAACTGATATAAAGCACTTAACTAGCCGCATTGTTTAAATTTATTATATTGTAGTTAAATAAAAAAGTTTGTGATATACGTGAATACTTGTTTTCCTCACCCTTGATACCTTTTGTCAGAACTGTTATTTTATAATTATAGTATAATACTTGATACATTCGACCCTAGTTTTAGTCAAGCTACAGAATGTATATTTTTATTTTAATTTTTCAATTTATAGTGAAATGAATGAACTTCTTAATCTCTCTATATCTTCATTATCAATTAATATGTATTTTCTAACTTGCTATGATTAAGATCCTGAACTCATATTGTACCTCGAAATATATTATAATAATGATGAGAATAAAAATAAAATAAAAATTAATCAATCAATCAATCAATTGGCGGAATATAAATGTTTCTTGATGGGTGCAATGGAACTGTCAAATTTTTTCTTGGTGGAACAGGTGGGGTAAGAGAATTATGGGGGACAATAATTGGGTTGGTAACGTTATTGCGGTTTATAAGGTTAGTTGCTCTATAACTCATGTTTTGCAATTCTAAGCATGACGAATATGCTTTGGGTAAGGATTAAGGGTTTTTAGTGGCAATGAGTTTCGATAACTCGCCATTTAGACCTCTTATAAAAGTGTCTAAGGCTCTATTTCGATGGCCTTCAATCGTATTAGCGGCTGTTTCCCTGCTTAAACATTCGGTTTGAACTTTATTTATGATGAGTGTCAGGTGATGGTTAACCTCACCAAAGAATTCATCAATCGTCTTTCTACCTTGATAAAGAGAGTATAGCTAGTATTCCAGTGTTCTAATGTCTCTCTTGTCCGCATAGTGAAGTGACAAGCATTTCTTTATACCGAACCAATCCTCATCGGAGATGTTGTATGCAACCAATGCTGTATCTGCTTCTTCAATTATCTTTTGTCTGATGGACCGTATTATCTCTTCTCTATGTACATGTATAAAAGGGAACACATATTTTCTGTTTGTCCGCAAATAGGGAGTAGGTACGTAACGATACCTCAACAATATATATATCAATCGATTTGCCGTGAGAAGGGGTATAACTTGAAAGTAATTTTAGTATCCTGAATGCGTTATCGGGCTTTTAAACCCCTTTTATATGTTTTCTTAACTGCCAAACACAATTTTCCTATGCTTTACACAGTCTACAAAATGGCTAAACCGATTTAAACGTGACTTGATTCCTCGATTAGTACAGATACAGTACAGATTGAGGTATAAATCATTATTCTGTGATTCTTATAAGCAAAAATATAATTATTTGAGACACAAAGAAATCACAAATATGCGTGGATCATTGCAATCAATAGCCCACCAGTCAGTTTAGTGCACACATATTCATGTTCATCAAGCAAACTAAATCGTATAAAAGGAAGTCCCCAAAACGTGAATAACTGCGCTAATCTCGAGATCCACTGAAGAGATTTGGATACGGTTTTCACTGTTATGATCTGCATTTCCCCGGGAAGATTGTATTAAAAATTGCTCTACCAGGAACTGAGCATTCGAAGTCTAAGTGGCAGAAAGGGGGTTAAAACTAAATTCACACGATCCTGACTCAACAATGGTTTACTGGATTTAAAAACAAAAGAAATCGTTTTTAGTAATTCGTCTAAGATTCATTTGAGCTATAAACCATCCTTTTGTGTTGTCCTGAAGCTGAGCGATGCTAAAAAAAATTAGTCAAATCATTTATTTATTAATTTAATAAATTAGGGATACATGATACTACAAGATTTACAATCTTAAAATTAAGTATCTAGTCAAAAACCAATAATTCAGAAAGAAAAGTATAATACTCGTATAATAACTACAATATAATATGCAAGTTTGTTGAGCTTTTTAAATGAATTATATTATAAAGAAAGAAATCGAATATTTAAATATAAAGATTTCAATTAATTAAATTATTTATCCATGTTGAAATATTCTCCTCTTGAACATGGGAAGTGAATTAGTCTGGAATTCGACAGGAAGACAATTCCAGAGTCGAATTGCTAACACGATGAAGGAACGTTCTGCTATTGTGTGAGAAAAGCAAGGAAATATCAAATTTACACCTCTACATGACTGAGCAAAAGTTATCATTTCACTTAAGTATACAGGACATTTGTTCTGAATAATACAATGTAACTTTAAACGTTTTCTGAAAGAGTAGTAATGATCCAAGCTGATTCCCAGAAGATTAGGATTTAAACGTGAAACATTGGTGAACCTGCTGACGTTGTATATAAAACGCATACAGTCATTAAACGCAACATTAAGTTTACGATGATATTCATAATCCATGGACGTTACAATTATCCGTAAAAAACAGGACAATCTGACTTTTCACTAGACGCAATTTCATACTGGAAACAAGCAAATGAGATAAACATCTTAAGGTAAAAAGACCGGAGTAAATTTTTCTAATTGCATCAGAAACGGCATCGCAGCAACTTGGGGATAAGCTAATGCTGAAACCCAAATATTTAACCTTACTGACATACGGCATAGTTTTACCAGCTGGAATTAACTTGAGTTCTCGAGAGGATCATAGCCTCAGTTTTCAAGGGAATAAGCAGAAGTTTATTTAATATCGCCCAGCTTTGAATCCTAAATAGATCTTCATTAACTTGAGCAACACAGTCTTCCATCAAACCAATAGGTCGAGCTAGGTATATTGAAACATCATCGGCATACTTCAGCCCTTTGCAGTAAATAATGGATTCAGGGAGGTCGTTGATAAATACTGAGAACAGTATGGGCTCCAAAACTGAGCCCTGTGGCACCCCGGAATTTACAACAGAAGGTAAGGATGATCCGCTTTCAGTTTCTACCATCTGCACTCTATTACTGAGGAATTTACTCAGTAACTTAAGCGTATCAGAGGAAAAACTAAATTTGTTCCTAAGTTTAACCAGCAAAATTGAGTGATCAATGCTGTCAAATCCTTTGGAAAAATCTAAAAAAACCATAAGCCCAAACTTGCCAGCATCAAGTGCAAAACGTAGATCAGAAGTTACCTTCAACACGGCTGATTCGCAGCTGTGATTGATTCGAAAACCGGACTGCCATTCAGATATCATATTGTTCGAAGTTCTTTCAAATACTTTTGATAAAAAACACAAAAGGCTAATGGGCCTGGAATCTGAGGGGATTGACGGATTCCTTTTTTTTTGAATTGGTACAACCGTGGGTCTTTTCCACTGCTCAGGAAACTGACAGGAATAAATAGATGTATTGAAAATATGTAACATAACTTGGAATAATACTCCCAATCCAAGGAAACCGCCGGACAGATACGGTTTACGATATCCTCCGGAAATAAAAGAATTGGTGAAGGAAAAAATAAAAGCGCGTAAAAAATGGCAACAAAATCGTGCGCCGCGGCATAAAGCACACTTGAATCGTCTGTGCAATTCGTTGAAGACGACTATTAAGGATTTTAAAAATCGTGCAATAGGCTCTTACCTTGAAAGTTTAACAGCGGAAAAAGATTCCAATTATTCACTTTGGAAAGCCGAAAAAAGCCACCCAAAGGCCCAAAGTCCCCGCGCCACCAATTAAATTAAATCAAAATGAATGGGCAACGGAAGATAAAGAAAAAGCGGACGTCTTTGCGGCCCACTTGGAAGAAACCTTTAAACCGTACGATGGTCAAGTGGTGTACGATAACATCAATAGGCCGAATTTACCATCTGACGATTTAACACTCACAAGTGCAACGCTAAGGGAACTCAAACATGAGATCGAGAAATTAAAACCTCAGAAAGTTCCTGGTTATGATTAGATCACCGGAGAAATTCTGAAAGTTTTACCTAGAAATGCATTGATTAAGCTTCTCCATATTGTAAATGCAGCGCTCAGATTAAAACACGTGCCAAGCCAATGGAAAGTTGCGGAAGTCATAATGGTTTCAAAACCACGAAAACCGCCAAATGAAGTAAAATCGTATAGACCAATTTCGATTCTTCAAGTCATATCGAAAATTTTCGAGAGGATATTACTACTCTCCAACCGGTAATAGAAGAAAATAATCTTATCCCTGACCACCTGTTTGGGTTCAGAAGTAAGCATTCGACGATTGACCAGGTGCATAGAATTACTAACGTAATCGAGAAAGCACTTGAAGAAAAAAAGATTTGCTCAAGCGTATTTCTTGACGTCTCGCAAACCTTTGATAAGGTGATGATGGCTTGAAATGCAAACTACCACAAGTTCTCCCTGTATGCTTATACGATATTCTAGAATCATATCTCGGGAATAGACTCTTCCGTGTTAGACATGGAATCGAATACACCGAGCTCAAAGAAATTTCGGCCGGCGTACCGCAAAAAAGCGTTCTTGGGCCGCTTCTCTATTTGTTCTATACTCGTGATATACCGAATGAAGGTGACACTATCTTTGCTACATTTGCCGTTGACACCGCTATCGTAGCAGTAGGCAAAACAATCAAAGAAATGACTGCAAAACTACGAAACGCACTGAATAATGTAAATGAATGGACGAGGGACTGGCGGATCGCCCTCAATGAATCTAAATCTGTTCACGTAAATTTCACTTACAAGAAAACTAATGACTTGCCAACTTTCCTAAACTCGGCCGGAATACGTATTGCAAACGAAGCCAAATACCTGGGAATGACACTCGATGCAAAACTGAAATGGAATTCGCACGTGAAAATGAAACGTAATGAACTCGAAATCAAATATAGAGGAATGTACTGGTTACTCGGAAAACATTCCTCGCTCAGTTCTGAGAACAAACTGCTTTTATTCAAGCAAGTGATAAAGCAGATATGGACCTATGGTATACAACTTTGGGGTTGTCCCAAGAAAACAAATGCCAATATTTTACAAGCTTTTCAAAATAAAGTGCTAAGAGAAATTGTCCAAGCACCGTGGTATATCAGAAACGACGATATCCACATGGATCTCGGAATTCCGACAATCGAAGCTGAAACTAGAAGCTTCGCGAGAAAACATAGAAACCGACTAATCAGACATGTCAACAATACAGTCCTGCAAATTTTGAATGAAAGAAATTTATTGCGCCGACTACAGAGGACGAAACCTTCGACTTGGCCAGATAAGGATTAACCGCGTCTAGATTACGGAACATGCAGGATCTTTCAGTGGAGAGTAACCTGCCAAACGGTTTTATTTCGTGATAGAAAAATTGCTCGATAAGTTATTAGTTAGTTGCGATATCTAACAAATTTATATCGAAGGGTAGTGTTTTTTTTAGTCAGTAAGAATCTGGCACTACTATGAGCACGCACTTGCTCTCTCATAGCGTCTATGGAAAATTTTTCACCTACCCTCGAAAAAAAAAAAATTAAATAACAAAATTGATTTGACTGAACGAATGGCATTCAGAACGTCGGCTACCCCTACACAATCAAAAGAAAATGATAGATGACTCAACATGAGGACCATTTAGAACACTGGGAGAAGGAGTGAAGAACCGACTCATATATTCTGGATTCAACGAACACTTAAATTTATTTCTATCCGCAGTTACATCATCCGCTTTGAGGTTTCTCCAGAGTTCTTTTGCGCTTAATGAAGGATCAAGTTTTTTTAGTAAATACGTTCTCTTAAGCGAGCGAATTGCAGCAATGACGTTATTACGAGCAACGGTGTATTGCCTTCTATTAAATTCTGACAGATTTCTTTTATACGTCCTATAAAAGCGCTATCTTTCCCTAATTTGTAGCTTAATATCGTTGTTGTACCAAGGGCAATGTTTAGGTTTCACACGTTAAGTGACAATAGGAACGTAGCCGATCTCAGCTTTCTTTGGTGATCTTTTAAACTGGACACTTTGCATTCAGGCTTCTATATGTACTCACAGTATAAAGAGTAACAAATTACATATGCATGTACAGACATAGAAACATTGCAATATTTTTCCATTTTATTAAATAAGATGTTGTTGATCGTTGGATTTGCCCACATTTAAGAATGTTTTAATATATTGTATTTAATATAAATTATTAACAGGGTGGTGTAGACAGTATATTGCAAGTTGAATACTCATACTTTAAGTCTATTTTCCTACCTTTTAGAAGATGTTTTTCGAGAAATACTTTAGGTAATTATACGTGTTTTTCAATTGTAATAAACTATTTCATTAAAACGTGACTGCATATCTGTAAATAAAGTATTCTAGCAGACCATCCCCCGAATCAGGCGATCTAAGTTAAATATCGTGAAAGGAGTTAAAACCAAAGACAGGTACACTGCTTTCCAATGCGAGCGAGCTCTTTTCGGAATTGCTCAATCCCGAACACGCCGAACAAGGAAGATGATAGACCTATGCTCGAGACTTTGGTGATCGAATCGCTAAAAAATTGGCGAATCTACCGATGCGGATGAAATCCACCCAGAAATGCTAAAGGGTTTTGGTAAAGAGTGCGTGCAATGGCTCCCATGTGTCATTAAAGTGAATGCGGTGGAACACCTGGTGATTGGCAAATTGGAGTGATTGTCCCTCTTTGTAAACAAGGGAGCAAACAAGATTGCGCCAACTACAGGGGAATATTTTTTTAAGTATCCATGGAAAAGTCTTGGCAAAGGTGTTAGATACACGTGCCAGGGCTTTGGTTGAGGATAGTTTGCAGGATAAGCAATGCGTTTTTAGTCCCGGTAGAAGCAGGACCACCCAGTTATTCACTCTGAGAATGACTCCTGAGAAGGCCTGGGTGTATGTTGAACCTGTATACACCTGTTTTGTGTATTTGGCGATAGCATGTGTTAGGGTTCCTCAAGGCAAACTCTGGAGTGTTCTGCAAGAGTATGGGATTGATCGTTCCCTGTTAAGGGCGATGCAGTATTTATATATAAACTCTAGAAGCTGTGTTTGGGTAAATGGCGGTAAATCAATATCCTTCACTGTGGGGGTTGGATTATGCCAAGGGTGCTTTATGTCACCTCGCCTCTTCATTGTATATGGGGACAGAGAATGTTGCAAAGTGGGGGACTTAAGGATTAGTCATCCTCTCTTTGCGTATGATTTGGCCATCCTTGGGTTCTCTAGCCGTTTGTGATGATGCTGGAATGAAAGTAAAGGAAAGTAAGGAAAACCGAACTTAGTGTTCAAGCTAAATTATCGGTTTTTAACTCGGTATATGTTCCAACTACCACCTGTAGCCGCGGATACAAGCTGCTGAAAGAAGTTCCTTCGTGGTTTTGCTGGACTAACTCGTAGGGATCGAGTGCGCAACACCAGAGTTCGCGAGGCGCTCAATGTTGAGCAGCTACTTCTTCGAACGGAAGGGTTTATGCTTTGACGGTTTGGTCACGCAGGGCGTATATCCCCAAACTGGCTTCCAAGACGTGTCATGATTGCCGTGCCATCAAGTTAGCGACTTCTGGGTAGGCGTAGCAATAGATGGTTGGATTAAGTCCGATATCTCTCCTGCAGCCGTCTAGGGATTCCTCCTTATGATTTGGGGTCGACGGTGGAGAATCAAGAATGATGGAGAGTGTACCTAATCATCCTATCCCCGTGACCCTCATAAAGGATTAGCGGGAAATCTATTTCAATGACAAAACGGAGAGTACTCTAAAGAAGTGTACTTGAAGTGTAGTGTACAACCAGCTAGTAGTCCTATAAAGAGGTTTCGTCTTAATGATTTTATAGTCATCTAAGAGGTCTCGACTGATTTAATCCATGACGCGTATGTCGTTGGATAATCGTTGAAGGTTCTTATTTACATCACGGTATCGGGAATCTTGCTTTGCTGTTGCAAGTCCGCTTCTGTAGTTGGCCTAGCTAAGGATTCTCGTTCCAAGGTTACAATGGATGAAGGGTCGTGTACTTTAAGCGTTTCTGCTCGTAAACTGCCGAGTTCCCTTGCAAATTAGTGGTTATCTGAATTTGTGCGTTTAGTGCACCTGTCAGATTCTCCATTACCGTTTGAAGTTGTTCTATTGCGTTTTTCACTGTCGTCATTATCTCACTTTATAATTTTTTAGTTGACGGTTGTTAACTTGTTGAAATATAATTGCCAACTAAATACAATACCGAAAATGTGTAAACTCAATTATAACTTCCCCCGTGGGAATCCTATCCAGTGCAGACACAAAACCCTCTCACAACACAAAATTCATTTTAAATCAATTAAAGCATTCTAAAATGTGGACAAATCCAACGATTAACATCTGATCTAACAAAATGGAAAAATGTTGCAATCTTTCTATGGCTGTACATGCATGTATGTGCATGTTTATGCCACTTAGGCCTTGAATTTCGGAAAATCCTTTCTTATCTCGCGTCTTATCTAGGCATCTTGGGGGACCTGCATTGCGATTGATCGGGAAACTACTGACTGCCCAAAACTTGGCTTGGGCCAGTAGCGCAACAATCAAGTTCGTGATGAAGTGCTTACTTTACCTCCTAGTGGTGGTCCCCGGGCAACTATACGTATAAACCCTTATACGTATAGGCCAAAATTGTAAGTGCGGGTTGTCTAGGGCCTTGATTCTAGGCTAGGTAACGTGGGCCAGCAACCTGCGTTACTGAAACCAGCTCGCTACTGAAACCGACACTATGCCTCGGATAAGGACTGATCACATGTTGACGACTTTTGGCTATTGTACCCGGACAAAGATAGGTTTCTGGAATGTAAAGACGCTCCTCGACTCGGGAAGAGAAGGTCCTTACAATGCCAGATTCCTCCAACTGGAAAAGGAATTCATGCGATATAAACTGGACATTTTGGGGGTAAGTGAAGTTAGAAGCGGGCGAGTACCAGTCTCCAACGCGTAACACTGTACTACTCTATTCTGGAAGACCATCCGGAAGTCCGCGGGAATATGGAGTCGGACTACTGCTAACAACAACAGCACGCAAGGGCCTGATTTCCTGGCAGCCTCATGGTGATAGGATTTTGACGGCCAGATTCCGGACTAGAGTACGACGCGTCACCATCATACAGTGTTACGCCCCAACGAATAGTTCGTCTGAGGACGAAAAGGAGAGCTTCTACAATCTCTTAAGCGCCGTCTTCAACACAACACCAAATGGAGACATTGTCATAGTGATGGGGGATTTGAATGCCAAGGTAGGCAGCGACAACGAAGGGCTCAAGCATGTAATCGGGAAGCATGGACTAGGCAACCGCAATGACAACGGCGAAAGGTTTGTGGATTTCTGCAATGCCAACCGCCTTGTGATAGGTGGCACCATGTTTGAGCACAAGACCTGCCACAAAGTCAGCTGGGTTTCCAATGACAGGCAAGCAACCTCCAACCAAATTGACCATTTTGCTATCAGCCGCCGCTTTAGAAGCAGTCTCCTGGACGTCCGAAACAGACGAGGGGCAGATGTGGGGATAGTACGTGATCACCATCTTATGATAGCTACTCTCCAACTACGCACTGCTGCAGTTCGAAGATCCCACGACAACACAAGAATGCCCAGGTTCAACATCGATAGACTTAGTGATCCCTCAGTGCGCCAACAATTAAGGGAGCACTTTTCGCAAGGTGTGGAAGCAATCAGCAGCTCAATGCCCGCAACCATCCAAGACCATTGGTGTGCTGTGAAAAATGTTTTTACATCTGGTGCTGAAAGAATTGTCGGTCGATCGCAGGGAAGACATAGGGCGTGGCTTTCCGAGGATACCTGGAGACGGATTGACGAACGAAAACAGCTAAAAGCTCGCGTTGCAGCTACCCCAGCAGCAGGGAGAAGCGAGCTAGAGTCCCTATATCGCATGAAGATGAGAGAAGTTCAGCGTAGCGTACGACGTGACAAGCGCAACTACATCAACGCGCTGGCTACAAAAGCAGAAGAAGCTGCACGGAGGTGCGACAGCAGGACTGTCTACAGAATCACGAAAGAGCTGACAGGTGATCGCAGCTCCAGCCAATACCTAGTGAAAAGCCTAAACGGCTCCTTGCTAATTTCGGATGAGGACCAGCTCAAGAGATGGAAAGAGCATTTTGCTACGGTTTTGAACCGTGTATTCGCTAGCGATATGCTCCCAAATCAGACTGAGATGCCCGAGGTGAGAAGTTCCCGAATACGCACCACGACTCCCAGTAAAGATGAGATCATTACCGCGATCAAGGCACTCAAAACCAACAAGGCGGTAGGACTTGACGGTATTCCAGCAGAGCTCTTACGAGCAACGCCAACAACATCGGCTGAGCTTCTGCTTCCACTTATAGATAGAGCTTGGGAAGCTGAGAGCTTTCCTAACGAGTGGAAAAAGGGAATGATCGTCAAGCTTCCTAAGAAAGGAAATTTAATGGAGTGCGGAAACTGGAGGGGTATCTGCGTGCTGCCTGCTGTAGCTAAGATAATAGCTAAAATCATCCTTGAGCGAATCAAACAACATCTCGAAGACACACTCGATGCCGAACAAGCAGGTTTCCGCTCTGGATCCTCCTGTGCCGACCACATCAACACCCTGCGGATTATCATCGAACAGTGTGTTGAATATCGATCGCCACTGCACCTGCTGTTCATCGATTTTGAGAAGGCGTTCGATAGTGTCAACAGGGAGTTTATTTGGCGTGCCTTACGCAGGAGAGGCATTCCCGATAAACTAATTGCTATTATCAAAGCTACATATGAAGGCTCCAAATGTCACGTTCTGCACAGGGGAAGGTTGTCTGAGGAATTTGAGATCCAAAGTGGGGTAAGACAAGGCTGTATCCTTTCACCAATATTATTCCTATTGGTGATTAGCGATGTGCTTCATGCAGCTTTGTCGACGGGAAACGGAGGAATTCGATGGACTCTTACATCTCAACTGAAGCATCTTGACTACGCAGACGATGTATGCTTACTCTCCCACAGAATTATGGACCTCCACCAAATGACAGCAGATGTGGAGAGGGAGGCAGGTGTCGTCGGGCTGAAAATTAATACGACAAAAACTAAAATCATCAGCCTTGGAACTAACTCATCGGCTCAAATATGCATTGCTGGACAACCGGTAGAGAGAGTAGAGGATTTCCAGTATCTTGGGAGTATTGTCTCGACCGATGGTGGAACCGAACTGGATATAGCCAACAGGATCGCCAAAGCAAAGTCCGCGTTCGGGATGTTGTCCAAAATATGGCGAAGCAATGCAATCAGTTTGAGCACCAAAATAAGACTGTTCCGCTCCAACGTTGAATCCGTGCTGCTATATGGTTGCAGCACGTGGAGAGTGACCACTACTATCACCAGAAAGCTGCAAACGTTCGTTAATAGGTGTCTGCGCAATATCTTAAGGATTTTCTGGCCCAATCGTATCTCTAACGAACACCTTTACGAGAAAACGGGTCAGGAACCAATAGGCACAACTATCCAACGGCGGAAGTGGCAGTGGATTGGTCACACGTTCCGAAAGGGTGACAGCTCCATAGCGAACCATGCTATGCAATGGAACCCTCTAACTCAGGATGGCAGAAGACCTGGCGGTCCGCGGAAAACATGGCGCAGAACAGTCGAGAAGGAGGCACGGCAGTTAGGGAAAAGTTGGGGAGAACTCAGACACATTGCCAGAAACCGTACACGATGGCGCGTAGGCGTAGTAGAGGCCCTAGGACCCACAAGGGGATACAGGACATAAAAAAATAAGGAACAACTGTGCAATATTTCAAGTACCTACGTTTAGTAGTTTTCGAGAAACGGTGTTCACAAGGAAAATCGACTTTGCTTTTATAGTATTTAAAAGATATATTTTTTATCATATATAAGATATATGATAGAAATGGGGATATTTGAGTACAAATTAGTATAGTATTTTTGTTTCTTAAAATTGTTAAATTATATCTAAAAAATGTTCACTTAATCATTTTTTTTTTAATCACGCTAATTCTGTGTCTCGATTCGGATCGACTTTTGTTCGAATCTATCCAAATGACATTCTTGATTTCGATATCGATCGAGATTCGTGTTTGTTCATTTACTCATTCGATTCTCGGTTTCACTCGAATCGAATTAAATGTAATTTTTCATTCGAGCAGAAATTGTTGTCGAGCTGATGTTACAAAATGTAAGTACAATTGTTTTTTATTGTTTTATTTATAAAACTATTGCTTATTTTGTAACATAACATATATGTACATAGTAGGACTCAATCCAAGACTAACCGCGGACAGATTTCTTATTTAATTTTTTTAAATATTTTAAAATAATATTATCTAACTTACACTAGCATGGGGGTCTTCATCTTTCACTTTAAGTCTGATGAACTGCGGGGCAACGCAGGAAACCAAAACCCTATCTGGGATGTATTCTCCAGTTGTTTACAGTGTGCTGGGCCTTGCCTTAGCTTGTTGCACACTAGGGACAGATGAGTTTACTTTCTTCGAAGAGGATAGCCCGAGTTGGTCCTTTTTGGGTGGGGACGTTCACATTGAGCGCTTCCTACTAGTGGCTCGGATTCTTTCTACCACATACTTTTAGAATTTCGTTACCTGCTCGGGCGCCGGTTAAATTTGTTTTATCGAATTTAGAGAAAAAAATATTTGCTCTGGACAACTGTCCAACTTTATTGGATCAATGATTACAAGGAACTAAAAACTACTTTGATCATTCAGTATGCCTATATAAAAATATTGGTGATGATATCACACCACTAAGGACTTATTATCGTAAATCAAATCTCGGCTTATGGTGATTTGTTTATCTCATATGAATTATAAGTTTATTTCCTATGAATCAATTAGCTTCTGTCTTGTGCTTATATGAATCAAAAGATTATTTCGTATGAGTCAATTAGCTTGTGCCTTGTGTTTACTTCATAAATACTTCTTGTACACTACATATCCAGCATCAATGGCAAATTGGTTTTAAAAGAATATTTCAAGGTCTAGAATAATTACTGTAATAATATCTGTACTTTACTATGTAGTGATGATGTTCTACGATGCAGGTGGAATAAATATAGTATGGAGTCGGCCTGTCGATCTGAATGATTTTTCCAGATCATATTTTCTTCCGAGTGATGAGAATGAGAAAAAAGGGAAATTGTGTGGTTGCATACAGAACACATATAGCAGTGCTGCTTAAGACCAGAAAAGTCCACCATCGACCAAATATTCACACTACGGCAGATCTTGGAAAAAGCCCAGGAACACAAAGTCGATATCTACCACGTCTTTATCGATTTCAAAGCCGCCTATGACAATATATATGTATCGAGAAGAGCAATGTCTAATTTTGGCATCCATACCAAACTTATCCGCCTATACAGGATGACAATGGAGAATTCACGTTGCTCCATCAATGTCGGTAACGACCTTACGGATCCCTTTGATGGCAAAAAAAAATTTAGACAAGGATACGGTCTGTCATGCGATTTCTTTAATATCGAACTTGAAACTATTGTTCGCAACACTTAAGCCAACATAAGAGGCACGATATTTCAAAAGTGTGTATAATTACTCATCAATGCGGAAGATATTGACATAATTGGGAGTAAAGAGCGTGATGTCAATGGTGCCGTTCGTTAGTATTGAAGCAGACGCGGTAAAAATAGGTTTAACGGTTAACGACGTCAAAAAAGTGCATGCTGTCAACAAAAACAAAAAAGGACAATCAACATCGACAGAATGTCACGATAGACAGTCGCAAGTTAGAAGTAGCTAATCACTTTGTCTACCAAGGCTCCGCCATAAAGTCATGCATTGACATCGGCGCGGAGATCAAATAAAAAAAAAAACAAAAAAAAATTGTAGGCTGTACTTTTTCTCCGAGTGGGCTAGGTTATGTAACGAATATAACATCCCTTTACCGGAAGACAACACAGCCTTATGGAAAGAAAACCTAGAGGAGCTACTGTCAAAAATTTAACTGCTGCATTTGAAGTGAGAGTCCGTCAAAGTCTAAGTAGGTATTCTTATCGTACGGATATATTGAACAACAATCTGGATGAGGCAAATTATTTCATCACGACGAAAACAGTGTGAATACAATATCTACAATATTCGAGGCAAGAGGGGATCTTCTGCGGCTGAACATAGGCCTCATATAACCAACCGGAATGCGGAGGCGGAATGTTCCTTGTGTAATAAACGCGCTATCAAAGACGTACACCTTTTTATCGGTAATTGCCCAATACTGAAGGTCATAAGAAGAAGACATTGGGGAAAATATACGCTACCGGAAAACGAAGCCACTTAAAATTTTAATTGGCCAAAATTGGAGCATTTCATTCAGTTACCTAAAATCATCAACAAATAATAAATGAAGATTTTGAAATGTCTATCTATTACAAAAAGTAATTACTGTTATTGAACTAAGAATAAATAATTTTATATGTAAATCTCTCTTTTTCCGGCTGACGGCAATAGCTAATGCTGTAACTCTGTGAATTTATAAAAAATTTAATAAAATCACGCATTTGAACTTGAACTTGGAAAATTGTTCAACGCACGGAAAAGAGCTCTCGATTGACCTTAAAAAACTTGATGATCGAATATTCTAAGGAAGGGAAAGCGAAGTTTGCGAAGTGATAAAGCTACAGAATAAAAGCTCTGTAGTGGTGCAAATAGTTTTAAAAAATATAGGATATGTTGCACCATAGAAAAAAGAGCTCGAAGTGGATACCCTCTTACCCTTACTGAAGGAGAAAATTTCATGATCTTCCAAAAATTACGGAATGGTGCAAAAAAGAGTGCCCCAAGAATACAATCAGAGATTGCTGAAGAGACAGGAGAACAATTCTTCTTGCATTCCATGATGCTGTATACTCGTATAACGGCCGATCCATCAAGAAAAAAATCTTTCGTTGGCTATGTCAATCGTAAAAAGAGAGTTGAACTTTCCAGAAACCATATTACGTCCGATATTTTTTTTTGGAATACTGTTGCGAAAGGTGAATGTAACATTTATGGTTAAGATCAAGGTATGGAGAAAACCGAATATGGAGTTGAATTCGGTAAATATGGCCGGAACCGTAAAACGTGGTAGTGATTCCATTGCGGTTTGGGCGTTTCTGTTTCTGGCATCGGGTATTTGGTGCTTGTAGAAGGTAAGATGAATCGTTTTGATTATTTTAATATCCTTAAAAACAATCTTCATCAAAATGCCCAGAAATCGGGAGTGTTCTTTTTCAACAAGATAATGACCCTAAACATACACCCCGTGCAGGGACGGGTTAAGAATATCACTGCAGCGCCCCCCCCAACAACCAGCGCTTGTCGTAAAAGGCGACTAAGGGGACAAATCAGATCTAGGCAATATAACACCCAAGTGAGCCTAGCGACACATATACTACCTTAAAAACCCTCCCACAAGTGTGCATGCGAGTCCGTGGGTTGACACGACTGGAGATCACCGGTGTCATAAAAGAAAGATCAAACAATACTAAAACAGGAGCATGCACGTGTCAAACAACAAACACCATCGCAATATGGTGCAAAAAATTGTATTGCAAAACTGTATCATTATGGTAATACTTGCAAAAAGGAAAGGCACTACCCCGCCAGGCACTACCACTGCTGTGCATGGTACTGATCCTGGACCGAGCAGAAATGTTCGGGTCAGAGCTATGCGGATTCCGGGGGCTAGCAAAATAATGAAACAGTTTGGACGCAATTTGAGGGTCGCGAGTTGGAACGTTGGAAGCATGACCGGTCGAAGTTACGAGCTGGAAGAGATGATGAATAGAAGGCGGGTGGACATCTTGTGTGTCCAAGAGACGAAATGGAAAAACACCGGGAATCGGGCGCGTTTCTTGGACGTTAGGACAAAAGATTACAAGATGTTCTACTACGGAACGGAAAAGTCTAAGAACGGAATCGGTAACATCCTTGCGGCAGAGCTACTTGGTAACGTCTTGAGCATTTCGAAGTCCAGCGACCGTTTGATGTCTCTCAAACTAGTAATACAAGGAGAGGTGTGGAATATTGTCAGTGCATATGCTCCCCACGATGGGTACAATCAGAGAGATAAAGATGTATTTTGGCTAGATTTCCACAATCTCCTTAAGAACATCCCAAAGGAAGAATTTCTATTTGTTGGAGGAGATTTGAATGGACATGTCGGGAAATCAAACGAAGACTATGAAGACTGCCATGGAGGACTAGGATATGGCACCAGGAACCTTCCTGGTGAAGACATCCTAAGCATGTGCAAATCACACGGTCTTATCGTGTTAAATACCATGTTCATCAAACAAAGCCGACACCTGATCACTTACAGCAGTGGTGGAGATGAAACTCAGATTGACTACCATTTGGTAGGCAGTTTCATGAAGCCCCGGGTAAAAGATTGCAAAGTGATCCTGGGAGAGGCAATCGCTCGGCAACACCGTCTCCTGCTAACAGAAATTTTTATGAAAACACCGAAGAAAAGCAAACAAACAAGGGTCTCTGAGAAAATCAAGTGGTACAATCTGGACAAAGAAAAAGGCGAAGCTTTCGTTTTCGTAATGAAAAATTACCTCTCTCACACCATCAACGGAGCTGAGGATGAAGAGTGCAGAGCACAAAATATGTGGGATTCCCTACAGCGAACTTGCTTAAATAAGGCCAAATCACTGCTAGGAGCTTCAAAAGGCCACCATCAACACGCCAAAGAAACATGGTGGTGGAGTTGTGACGCTAAGATGCTGATAAATGAGAAGAAAGCGGCTTTCAAAGCTTGGTCAAAGTGCCCCTCTAATAATAATGACGAAAAAGTTCGCCTCGAAATGGAATACAGATGCTGCAAGAAAAAAGCGAAGAAGAAGTGCGCCCAGCTTCAAGCAGAGAGTACGGAGGGCCTGTATCGGGAGCTGGAGAAAATATTTTCCCCGGTTGCTGATGCAAACGAGGCTATCCAGGAGCTGCGAAGACACAATATGAACAAGAGCGCCACTATCTTCAAAATAGCCGCCCAAAGAAGGAAGAATGCTCAGGAGATTCGTTCGCCAAAGTTCATTAGCAATGCTCATGGCCAGCTTCTTGCGGATGTCGACAAAATTCTGCAGAGGTGGCGACAGTATTGTGAAGAACTTTTAAATGAACAGTTTCCCCGGCTATACTTTCCAAGAGCCACCCCTAACTGTGAAGAAATAGCCGACATTACAGTCGAAGAAGTTAGTGAGGCGGTCAAATACTCCAAAAAACGAAAAGCGGTTGGGCCAGACGAAATACCCTCTGAGTTCTGGAAAAAGATGGGAGACATCGGGTTCAGATGGCTCAGAATTCTTATCTCCAAATTCGTGAGAGGTGATCCAATGCCGAATCAATGGAGGGAAAGTTACCTCCTCCCTGTATACAAAGGGAAGGGTGATACGCCAAACTGTGATAACTACCGTTCGATCAAGCTGATGTCACACACCATGAAGATCGTTGAGCGGGTATTAGGTGGCCGACTGCGAAAAATAATACGGCTATCTAATGATCAGTGCGGGTTTGTCTCGGGTAAATCAACCACAGATGCAATCCAAAGTATAAGGATCATAATGGAAAAACATCGTGATTCCTTAAGGGATTTGCATATTGTATTGGTTGACTTTGAAAAGGCATTCGACAGACAACCACGAGATCTGATATCGGTGGCGCTAAGACATCGAGGGGTTCCAGAAACCTATATACAGATGATCATGGACATGTACGAAAGAGCAAAGACAAGAGTAGGATGTCCCGCTGGAGTAACCGAAGAGTTCCCAATCAAAGTCGGGGTGCACCAGGGAAGCGTTTTAAGTCCTTTGCTCTTTATTACAGTCCTTGATTATCTGCTTGAAGGTAAAGTGATGGACCCCAAGGTACATCAGTTATTCTTTGCTGACGATGGAGCCATCATAAGTGAGGATCCTACATCCCTGCAACGAGCACTTGATGTGTGGGTGGACGTTTTGGAGGGAAATGGGTATCGCATTAGTTCAAAAAAGACAGAGTACTTGTGCTGCCCGTTCTCTGATCCACTCAGGCCTATTCCAGACATTTATTTGAATGGAACAGTGCTTTCCAAGTGCGAAAAGTTCAAATATCTGGGATCTGTGATCAATAGCAAAGCAACTTGTGATGACGACATCAATCATCGTGTAAGCGTAGGGTGGATGAAGTGGCGAGAAAATTCCGCTATCTTCTGTGACAGGAAAATGCCCCCTAAGTTGAAAGGAAGGCTCTACACCGCAGTTCTACGTCCAGCACTCACATACGGTTCACAATGTTGGACGATGTACAAAAGTATGAGAGTAAATTAACGGCAGCTGAGATGAAGATGCTTCGCATGACAGCAGGAGTGACCAAGCTTGATCGAATAAGAAGTTCGAAGATCCGTGGAAGCTTTCACATCAAGGAAACCATCGTACACAAATTAGAGCGCGACCGGCTCAGCTGGTATTGCCACGTTCAAAGAAGAGATCATTTGAACCCTGTTAAAAAGGCAATATCTATGCACGTTCCAAAGACATCGCGATGTAGGAAAGGCAGGCCTATAAACGCCTGGATCAGACAAATGCGACGACATCGGCATTTCATTGGCCTCAGTAACCGAGTGATCCAAAATCGGCAGGCCTGCCGATATTTTCTGAGGTCAAATAGGCGAACCCCACAGGCGGATCAGTAGAAATGCAGTGAAGTGGGAGGGCTGTGATCCTTTGTTTTCGGGTCATAGCCTCGCTGATAAAAGGAAGAAGAAGAATGACCCTAAACATACGAAACAGAGAATGGCTATTACATCATGTGCGCAAACAGCTTAAAACACCACCCCAATCACCAGGGGTGACGTGACGTGACATTCGAATAAAAGACGTAGCTTTTAGTAAAATCGTTTTTATTTAGAAACACGATTGCTTATTCCCAGGTGAAACTTCAAGCTGCATTTGTATGGGCTTACATCTTCGTAACTAGTCCGACATTATATATATTTATATGTGTATCAAAATTCTTAGGAAAATGCCTTCTATCACATATGTATTAAATCATAAAAATCGTGTGTGGACATCGTTTTCTAAATAATTACTAAAAGGATTAATGGCATACAAATGGGGGCAAGGTTCCAGGCAAAGGAACCGGAGGAGTTGAGCTGCTTAGCAGTCTATCCCGAACACCGTCCGTCCATACGAGGTGAACATCCTTCTCGAGGTGTCCCTGTTGTATACTGAATATGGCGGATCTAAAGAGGAAAACTTGAAAAACCCCGGAATCCCAGGTGTATAACTACCGTGCCCATGGGATGAATGGCACTACCTTAGTATGTCTTCTAACGGTAAACTCCAGTTTATTGGGCACCTCTGGTTTCAATATAAGTCCCTGCCACTGGCATGCGGGGCTCAACCTTCGGTGTATTTCTTTCCCTAGCTTTTCGTGGGAACAAAATCTCTAATATTAATAAAAAAAAAAACTCAAGAGCAAGATGCTGCTCTAAACGCATCCACACCAATGGACATTGGTCTCCCAGAAGACCTCTCCTCAATCGCAAGCGTGGAATAGGACGATCTAACTATGGGTCCAATTGAAGAAGCGGCCCTTTTACTCGAAACCGCCCCACCTCAAAAACTGCACTAGAACGACTTAGCGGAGCGGGTCGCAAACGTTTGAAATGGCTCCTCTCCAAAAGCGTATCTCCTGAGGAAGCCAAAGAGAAAGCCAAAATCCCCTGCGGCCGCAAAAGAGACCGCTCTAATTCGTCTCCTCTGGCTTCGGAGCCTAAGAAGATAAAAACTGCACCCCATGCAAGAGCAACAGTTGTGGTTTCCACATCTATCAAGCCTGCTCCTATAGTGCTACTTACCACCTTTAAGCAAGCTCTGGAAGTTTTCAAGATAGGAATCATCGACTCCAACTTTCCGAAAACCCTGATTAATAACGAGCAAATGACATCCATCCAAGACTCCATCTTTGAGCGCATTATCAACCTCACCGATGAGAATGTAATAGTAATGGAAAATATCATTGATCTTCACATAAGAAATTCCTCCCTTATATTACACCCTCTAAATAATCTTTAATTTGCATATCAATCTGGTAAATCTACCATCACAGCCCTTCACCATCTAGTCAGCACTATTGAAGAAACTTTGTCAAAGAAGGAAATAGCCTTATGCTCCTTCCTGGACATCTCTGGCGCCTTCGATAACACATCGTTTCAATCAATTAAGCCTGCTGCTGATGTCAAAGTCATTAATCCGCAAACTGATTGCTGCTAAGCTTGGACAAATCTCAATCTCCGTTATCTCTCTCAAAAGAAACAAAATATCTTGGGATTACTCTAGACCACAAACTAAACTGGAAACCTCATATAAGCAGAACCACTGAGAAAGCGACTAAAGACTTCTGGGCCTGTTCTAGGTTCTCCGCCAAAAAATGGGGATTAAATCCAAAAATGTTCCACTTGACCTATACCACAATCATCATTCCGATAATAACTTATGCTTCGCTAGTATGGTGGGATAAAATTAATCAAACCGTTACCCGCTCCGCCCTCCAGAAGGTGCAGAGACTAGCATGTGTAGGTATTACGGGCGCAATGCGCATCTGCCCAACAGCTGCGCTGGAAGTTCTCTTAAACCTTCCACCCCTGCACATAAATATTATGAAGACTGTGGCTGCCAGTGCTCTAAAGCTTCACCTTTCATGCAACAACACAAATTCGGAACTAGTTGGCCACATGAAAATCCTTGAGAAAATTCCGCTACTTACTTTTCCAGCAGTATGCATCTCAGACTTCATGCCTTAAAGAATCCACCTCAATCACCCCTTCACAGTAAACATACCCGACCGCAGCTACTGGAACTATCCTCAAATCCCTCAATCAAGATCTCAAATCAATTGATGGTTGAAAAATGTCAACTGGGGTTGGAGCTGGTAACTTTGGCCCCAACTATAAACTATTTACACCATTAGGTCAATCCACTACTATCTTCCAAGCAGCGGTCTATGCCATCGAGCTCTGCGCCAGAGAATGCATTAGACGAAACCTCCAAAGATCACATATTATTATAATCTCAGATAACCAAGCAGCACTCAAGGCTCTCACGTCCTTTGACTATAAGTCTAAGCTGGTTTGGAATTGTCTCCACACGCTTTTGCAGCTTGCTGCACACAATAAAATCACACTAATGTGGGTCCCCGGTCACAAACGCATCCCTGGTAATGAAGCGGCTGATAAGCTTGCCAGATTAGGTGCCCAATCTCCTTACATTGGACCTGAACCCTTCTGCGGTTTACCCACTAGCCAGATTAAAATAGAGCTACTCCGCTGGGAATGCGAACAAATGCTATCTCACGGGAATGCTCAACCCGGCCTAAGGCATTCTAAGAAATTTATTAACTTCTCCAAAAAAATAGAACTAGAGACATTCTATCAGTGAGTAAACAGAATGCTAAGATCCTTACTGACTTCCTAACTGGACATTGCTCTCTCAACTACCATGTCAAGAAAATGGGCCATATCCAATCGGAAACGTGCCGTCTCTGTCTTGAAGACACCGAAACAGCCCATCACATACTCTGTGATTGCCCGGCCATAGCCAGCCTTAGGCTAAAGTACTTAAATAAAGGCGTTACATCACCTTCTGACGTCACCTCTTTTTCAGCTCGAACTATTCTTAGCTTCATTAATGAACTTGATTTCAGCTAGTTGACAAATTCAAAACAATCAACCAGGGGATAGCACAAAAGATCTTTTTAAGTCGCAGTGCTCCAGGGGTCATTCTCTGCCTTCCTCCCCATTGACCTTAAAAAAAAAAAAAAAATTCCATGCAATGTGCTTTAACAGAATACATTTGTACATGTACACATTTCCACTTACAATTTCAACTCTTTGTAACGTTTATAAGATCCAAATCGAATGAAATCTTGTAGTCAGACCTAAGTAAACAAATTGTAATTAAAAATATATCACGCAATAACTTGTTTACTATCCATACGAGTATAAGAACTGAAACTAAATTATTCGCACCACTACATCATTTTCTCGCCAATTATTGTGCATCTTGCATTTAAATATGTAAATATTACATATCGTGCATTTCAATATTATTGTAAAAATGAAAAAAAATATGAGAAGTAGTAAAATGTGTGGAAAAAAGCGAGACAACTTTTAAGGGAGGAAAACTTTTTTTTTTTTTTTTTTTTTTTCCGAGGGTAGGTGAATATCTTCAACAAGACACTATAAGGATCGACAGAGCGTGCTCATAGTAGTGTGGGACTCTTACCCACTAAAAAAACCTCCCTTCAAAACAGACTTGTTTTTATTTTTACTACAACTAAGTATTCGACTTATCAAGTAGTTTTCGTTTCACGAAATAATGACGTTTTGCAGGTATCTTCCCATTAGAAGTTCCTGCTAAAAGAAAGAAAACTTATTGTCAAGAAAAAATGTGTCGAGTGGATGATCATAATATCGGAAGGTCCTCACCATCAAGCAGGTCGTAAAGGAAATTATGAACAAATTCATGCATGAAGGTAAATCGAATAAAAAGATTACAAAAGTCGAAAAAAAGTATTTAACAGAAGCTAATGAAATACTTATAATGTTCATTTCTCTCCTTTCTGCCAAAATCAAGAAAAAACCCTAAGGCAGTCTTAAAACTGTTGACTGCATAGATGTCCGAAATAGTAATTAAAAAGTTTTTCACAAATAAAGTATACCAAAAATGTCTTGGACGGATCCATAGGGAATGTTCAAGTCCTCCGCTATCTCTCTGATGGTTAATTTGCGATTATTGACCAACATTTCTTTTACTTTATCAATGTTTTCGTCGGTTTTCGATGTCGATGGTCTGCCACTGCGTTCATCATCTTCGATTGACTCACTACCACTTTTGAACCGCTCGTGCCACTGGTAAACGACCGTTTTCTTTAGAGAATCGTTGCCGAAACACTTTTCCAACATTTCCAACGTTCGCGCACCATTAAATCCGTTTTTTACGCAAAATTTAATACAAGTTCGTTGTTGCAAATTTAAATCCATTTCTAAAATTGTAAAAAATCACCAACACACACAGAGATAGATGTACTCTTGGCTACGTAACTTTTGCAAATGTCAAGCTATGACGCTAAGATTTAGAGGGAATATCAACAACAGATGTACCAACTCAACAAGAGAAACAGAACTCAAATCGGAACGATGGTATGTATTAAAGATAGCAAGACGTATCTACAGAAAAGAAAAGTAAAGTCAATTTCACGCACAAAAACGTGAGGAATTAGCCAATAAGTATGTACTTAAATGAAGGTTCAGACTTGCCGCAAAAATTAATTTTTGACGGCAAAAAAAAAAAAATAATAATATTTGGCGCAACAGGTCTTTAAGTGCCAGAGCCTAGCTTCTCGCAACCACTCATGTTGTGTGCCTTATATTCTTCACACGAAAGGAATGTTTGTCAGACATTCGCGAGAGGTGGGACCGTGAAAAAACTTGTCGGTGTTCTCTGGGATTCAAACTTGGAACCCCACGCGCAGTGGTCCGACACACTAACCACTTACGCCACGGCGCCCCTTTTCACGGCAAAAGGAAATATAATATTTTTGGAAGCTTTTGAAGAGAATTGCTTCATTTTTTGGATTTAAACAAGGCACATAAATCTTGATCAAACTTGAGGAATTGTACTGGGGCACATGTAAATCAGAACAAAATGAAATTTCAATGATTCCAACTTGTTCCGTGATTTCATTTTTATCTTATTAGATGTTTTTATTTGGTTTTGCAGCTACCAATCAAATCTTGTAATCAAATTTTCATCCACAGCGCTTTAACCGACTGAGTTACAATTTTGCACACATGTTCAGTTCCACTGACAATAAAAAACTATGATGACACGCACGGACCTCATCACCGCACCCCCGCCCACTGAACCGGCTATGGGCTACTACGGTCCACAAAATGCAAATTGACTTTCGCCTAAGAGTATGATTTTTTGAATGCAACAAGGTGATTGCACGACGCACTGCGAGATGTGAGCTGCTATCGTTTTACGTAATATTCTACTAAAAATGACTGAATAAAAAAAAAAACGTATTTTCACGAGGGCAATGCGAATATTGCATCTAAAAATAATAAAAAAAAATCCTATGTTTGAGTAATGTAATGAGTAATATGAGGTAAAAAGAAAATAATAAAAGCTTGTGGATATCTCTTCCGTTAAATGCTGTATTCAAAGAAATGTAGGTATGCTGAAACGGCTGTTTCTCTTGCTTTTGGAGATTCATTGCTCTCAATGCTTTGATTTTGGCCGGGTGTTGCTCTTCATGGCGTCTTCAAACGCTGACACTATACGTCTCCAAACTAGATAACATCCAACGGCAATCTTCAGAGTAAGAGAAATGTATCCTGTAGCGAAATGATATCTTTCCTTTAATTGGATATTTCGTTGTAGTATATTCGTACCTACTTGCTGTAGTTGTTCCTAGTTGAGGGAGTTTATTTTCTCAGTTTCAGGCTCAAACCCGAATGCGGCTAGTGCTATATCACGATACGCTCGGGAATGCTAACTGTCCTCAAATTATAGTGCATATGATAATCTTGTTTTATAAAGGACTATGCTGCGTGCTTCTATACCTCGAAGAGGATAGTTCAGCTCGAACTATTCTTAGCTTCATTAATGAACTTGATTTCAGCTAGTTGACAAATTCAAAACAATCAACCAGGGGATAGCACAAAAGATCTTTTTAAGTCGCAGTGCTCCAGGGGTCATTCTCTGCCTTCCTCCCCATTGACCTTAAAAAAAAAAAAAATTCCATGCAATGTGCTTTAACAGAATACATTTGTACATGTACACATTTCCACTTACAATTTCAACTCTTTGTAACGTTTATAAGATCCAAATCGAATGAAATCTTGTAGTCAGACCTAAGTAAACAAATTGTAATTAAAAATATATCACGCAATAACTTGTTTACTATCCATACGAGTATAAGAACTGAAACTAAATTATTCGCACCACTACATCATTTTCTCGCCAATTATTGTGCATCTTGCATTTAAATATGTAAATATTACATATCGTGCATTTCAATATTATTGTAAAAATGAAAAAAAATATGAGAAGTAGTAAAATGTGTGGAAAAAAGCGAGACAACTTTTAAGGGAGGAAAACTTTTTTTTTTTTTTTTTTTTTCCGAGGGTAGGTGAATATCTTCAACAAGACACTATAAGGATCGACAGAGCGTGCTCATAGTAGTGTGGGACTCTTACCCACTAAAAAAACCTCCCTTCAAAACAGACTTGTTTTTATTTTTACTACAACTAAGTATTCGACTTATCAAGTAGTTTTCGTTTCACGAAATAATGACGTTTTGCAGGTATCTTCCCATTAGAAGTTCCTGCTAAAAGAAAGAAAACTTATTGTCAAGAAAAAATGTGTCGAGTGGATGATCATAATATCGGAAGGTCCTCACCATCAAGCAGGTCGTAAAGGAAATTATGAACAAATTCATGCATGAAGGTAAATCGAATAAAAAGATTACAAAAGTCGAAAAAAAGTATTTAACAGAAGCTAATGAAATACTTATAATGTTCATTTCTCTCCTTTCTGCCAAAATCAAGAAAAAACCCTAAGGCAGTCTTAAAACTGTTGACTGCATAGATGTCCGAAATAGTAATTAAAAAGTTTTTCACAAATAAAGTATACCAAAAATGTTTTGGACGGATCCATAGGGAATGTTCAAGTCCTCCGCTATCTCTCTGATGGTTAATTTGCGATTATTGACCAACATTTCTTTTACTTTATCAATGTTTTCGTCGGTTTTCGATGTCGATGGTCTGCCACTGCGTTCATCATCTTCGATTGACTCACTACCACTTTTGAACCGCTCGTGCCACTGGTAAACGACCGTTTTCTTTAGAGAATCGTTGCCGAAACACTTTTCCAACATTTCCAACGTTCGCGCACCATTAAATCCGTTTTTTACGCAAAATTTAATACAAGTTCGTTGTTGCAAATTTAAATCCATTTCTAAAATTGTAAAAAATCACTAACACACACGGAGATAGATGTACTCTTGGCTACGTAACTTTTGCAAATGTCAAGCTATGACGCTAAGATTTAGAGGGAATATCAACACCCTCTTTCATTTCATGGCTGAGATCGTACCTAGAAAAACGCCAGTACAGGGTTCTCTTCAGATTTTCAGTCTCTGACCCCATTAACGCCACTTCAGGGGTTCCTCAAGGCAGTCATCTTGGTCCGCTGATCTTTGTCTTAACTATAAACGATGTTGGTCACGTCATAAAAGACTCTGATCTGTCTATTTACGCGGATGATATGAAAATCACTAAGGTAATATCTACCCCCACCGATTCTCTCTTACTTCAAATCGATCTAAATTCATTCCACACATGGTGCGACAAAAACTTTCTAGAACTTAACGTCGCCAAATGTCAATCCATAACATTCTCCCGTAAACGCCTCCCCCCATCCCTCAGAACCTATTACTTTCTTAGCGAGCCCGTTCCCTCAGTCTCCTCTATATGCGATTTGGGTATTATTTGTGACAGGGAGCTAAACTTCCGTTCCCACATTGATCATATTGTACACAAGGCCAATTCTTCTCTCGGTTTCATAAAACGCTGGTCTAAAGAATTTTCAAACCCTTACGTTTCTAAATCCCTTTATATCACCTTTGTCCGACCACTCCTGGAATACGCCAGCCAAGTTTGGTCACCTTATCACAACATACACTCCCTTAGAATCGAAGCTGTGCAGCGTAGGTTTATCCGGTTTGCCTTACGCGGTCTCCCATGGGCCGACAACTATATCTTACCTCCCTATGAAGACCGGCTAAAATTGATTAACCTGCAAACCCTTACAAAACGTCGCGAAGTCGCTGACATACTTTTCGTGCACCAATTATTAACCGGTATGATCGATTCCACCGCACTACTGGAAATGATTTCCCTTCGCACTAACCCTCGAAACCTCAGGTCCGTACCGCTCTTTCTTCTCCCTCACCACCGCACCAACTACGGAAATTTCGAACCAATTTCCAGAATGTTACGCCTGGCAAATAACTCACAGAACACCCTAGACTTTCATTCGAGTCTATCCGCCCTTAGAAAGTCCCTGTACACCTCTTCATGAACTAACCAGTCCCAGTTCCCTCTCTAGTTTTTAAGATAGATTTTAAGACCTAGTTTAATAAAAAATGTGTGTAGAGTTTAAAGTCCCTCGTTGTTAGTTCTTAAGTTTAGATTTAAGCTTGCTTGTATTAAGCTAAATAAATAAAATAAAATAAACAACAGATGTACCAACTCAACAAGAGAAACAGAACTCAAATCGGAACGATGGTATGTATTAAAGATAGCAAGACGTATCTACAGAAAAGAAAAGTAAAGTCAATTTCACGCACAAAAACGTGAGGAAATAGCCAATAAATATGTACTTAAATGAAGGTTCAGACTTGCCGCAAAAATTAATTTTTGACGGCAAAAAAAAAATAAAAATATTTGGCGCAACAGGTCTTTAAGTGCCAGAGCCTAGCTTCTCGCAACCACTCATGTTGTGTGCCTTATATTCTTCACACGAAAGGAATGTTTGTCAGACATTCGCGAGAGGTGGGACCGTGAAAAAACTTGTCGGTGTTCTCTGGGATTCAAACTTGGAACCCCACGCGCAGTGGTCCGACACACTAACCACTTACGCCACGGCGCCCCTTTTCACGGCAAAAGGAAATATAATATTTTTGGAAGCTTTTGAAGAGAATTGCTTCATTTTTTGGATTTAAACAAGGCACATAAATCTTGATCAAACTTGAGGAATTGTACTGGGGCACATGTAAATCAGAACAAAATGAAATTTCAATGATTCCAACTTGTTCCGTGATTTCATTTTTATCTTATTAGATGTTTTTATTTGGTTTTGCAGCTACCAATCAAATCTTGTAATCAAATTTTCATCCACAGCGCTTTAACCGACTGAGTTACAATTTTGCACACAAGTTCAGTTCCACTGACAATAAAAAACTATGATGACACGCACGGACCTCATCACCGCACCCCCGCCCACTGAACCGGCTATGGGCTACTACGGTCCACAAAATGCAAATTGACTTTCGCCTAAGAGTATGATTTTTTGAATGCAACAAGGTGATTGCACGACGCACTGCGAGATGTGAGCTGCTATCGTTTTACGTAATATTCTACTAAAAATGACTGAATAAAAAAAAAAAACGTATTTTCACGAGGGCAATGCGAATATTGCATCTAAAAATAATAAAAAAAAATCCTATGTTTGAGTAATGTAATGAGTAATATGAGGTAAAAAGAAAATAATAAAAGCTTGTGGATATCTCTTCCGTTAAATGCTGTATTCAAAGAAATGTAGGTATGCTGAAACGGCTGTTTCTCTTGCTTTTGGAGATTCATTGCTCTCAATGCTTTGATTTTGGCCGGGTGTTGCTCTTCATGGCGTCTTCAAACGCTGACACTATACGTCTCCAAACTAGATAACATCCAACGGCAATCTTCAGAGTAAGAGAAATGTATCCTGTAGCGAAATGATATCTTTCCTTTAATTGGATATTTCGTTGTAGTATATTCGTACCTACTTGCTGTAGTTGTTCCTAGTTGAGGGAGTTTATTTTCTCAGTTTCAGGCTCAAACCCGAATGCGGCTAGTGCTATATCACGATACGCTCGGGAATGCTAACTGTCCTCAAATTATAGTGCATATGATAATCTTGTTTTATAAAGGACTATGCTGCGTGCTTCTATACCTAGTAACTAATTCCTGGATGATAAAGTATTCATCACGAAGACTTAAGATAGGTTGTCAAATGGTAGTGTAAGTGATTGTATGAAAACACAAGCGTTCTCACTTAGCCTTGGCTTACTAACTCCTACTCTAAACCTTCACGTTGCTGACCGTTGCAAAGTAGTTTGTAAATCAAATAACTCGGATGTAGAATATATAATTTTAGAGCCATCATCATCATTTGTCAGAAATGTTTGGTCGCATTCTGTTACAATCCTGACCGTAGATTTTCCCCCGAACTATTTTTTTCTGCACTTTCAGAGTTTTCAGCAATTTATGATAATATAATCGTTTCTGGGGACTTTAACGCGAATTTGTTAAAGAAAAACTCACGCGTTCACCAAATAAATGACTTCGCTTCATCCCCTGGTCTTTCAATTGTAAATGATTCCAACCCTACTTGTTTCTGCCCTAATGCACCACCCAGCGTACTTGACCTTATTATGGTATCTGATATTTCATCCATTCTCCATTATGACCAACTCTCTTTAGAAGGTGTCTCTGAGCACGACTTGCTTTTTTGCACTTATGATATTTTACTCTCACATGGTAGTAGTCCGACGTCATTTAGCTTTAGGGATTTTAGTTCAATTGATCTAAACTCCTTACATGTTGCAACATACTCAGTTCCTTGGGAATATTGTAGGCACAGTGCTGATCCCAATGAAAAACTTAAATATTTTCAGCAGTTTATTGGTCACCTTTATAACCAGTCTGTACCTACAAAAACAGTGTCTATTCGTAATAAAAGCTGCCCCTGGTTTACATCGGAAGTTCTAAGTGCACTTAGAAGTAGAAACAGGCTTTACAGGAAATGGAAACAAAACAGCTCCACATCAAACTGGAATGCGTATAAAATTGCACGCAATAACGCGACATGAATTGTCCGGGAGTCTAAAAGAAATTATTACTCCTCTAAGTTAAACACCGCACTACCCCCTAAAGTACTATGGAGAAATCTTCGACAGATTGGGATCAGCTCTAAAAACAGTAACGTTTGTGCTTTAGATCCGAACGATCTCAGCAACTACTTTCTTTCGAGTAATGTAGCAACTAATAGCTTTGATTTTGGTGCCAGGCCTGTTATTTTCGCACAACAACAAGCTGAATTTGATGTTGTAACGGAGCGTGAAGTTGTTTGCATCATTACATCTATTAAGTCTAATCCTATTGGTGAAGACGGCGTGCCACTTCGCTTTATACAAATTACTAGCTGGCCAGTGCTCGCCTTGCTTCGCCCGCATTTTAGTTGAGGGTTATTTACTTGTTTATATATAATTGGCAATTGAATACAACATCGAAAATGTTTAAACTGAATTATAACTTCCCCGTGGGAATCCCCACCAGAGCACTCACAAACCCGCTCACAATACACAAACACAATCCGTCAACCAGGTGTACTCATAATTAATATTATTTAGAATGCCTTCAAAACATGATCTTGCTATAGCGCGCCCACTCACATACTATTGCAGCGATACCCACTGCTGCATGACTGCTGCACAGTGGTCCAAAATACCATTCTACCTGGACAAAATTATTTTATTATGCCAAACTGTTCGTTTGCTTTTGTACCTTAAAATAAATAATTTTTTTTTTTTATTATACATATATGAAATTTTTCAATAAATAAGTTAATACTAGAAAAACCACTTTGTTTGAAAATTGTTGGCTATTATATTTCTTTTAATTTATTAATTCAATAATTCTTATCAATAATAAGAAATTCACTAGTTAACAAATTAATAAAAATTAATTTTAAAGCAAAAAAAATAATAAATTAATATTTAATTCGAACTAGATACAGATGTATTTGACTCAAAACTGCATTCTTCTTCTTTCTCAAAGTCTAATTCAGCACTTTTCTGAAGATTTTGAGGCATTTCAAGTAAATCGACCACATCCGGTCTTAAAGTAGACATCTTCTTGCTTGGCGTTTGGCGGTTAAAGCTCACTAGAGGATCTGATGAAACGAGGAGCATGTGAAACAAATTTTGCATTGTGCTTCTTCTATTTATTTTTCTTGTATGGTGTTCACGAAAATATTTGCAGTTCTTGTTTCTTGCTTCCTGTGCTTCGTCTGTTAATTGTCCAATAGGGACAATCGAATTCGGCACCACGTCTGGCCCATGAATTAGTATCTTGTGCACAGTCACAGGCATATAGTACCATGGGTAAATACTAACATACAATTCTGTGGTTTTCTTACAGTGGCTAGTAAACTTTTCAATGTTGATCTCAAAACCGCTAGACATTGTGTGCAGTATTGTAAGCTTAACATTCAGTTCTGTTATGGAAGCTTCGAAATTTGTCCTGAATGCATTTTTTTCGTTCATGGACAATCAATCCAACCGCACGTAAATTTATTTCTGGTGTATAAACTAATTCAGAGGAATCAGTTGAATTTAACAAATATTGCACTCTGCGCCTCTCAGTTCTTTCACTTGCAGCACTAAATTCCTTTCGAGGTCTGCCTGTAGATGAGATATTTGATGAGCCAGGCTCTGTTTCAGCGGCATGCACACAAACTTTAATGACTCGTAACACTATATTTTCACTCGGCCACGATTTATTACTTTTTTCAAAAACAGCGGAGTTCCTGCTACATTCCTTCCATTTTTTGCCTACATATCCATTAAATGTCTTTAAAATTGAATAAATTTTATCCTTACTGTCAGCTGAGACTTCCTCAGTATCGAGTTTTTCTAGGATAAAATTATACAACGCACTTTGTTTGTTACCCTGAGTACATTTTTTCCATTCATCAAATAATTCTCCTCTGGAAATTCGGCTACCTTCTGAAACAAAATGTCATAACTTTGTAATACGCACGAAAATGCAAGAAATGTTTGGTATGTGACTAGTTTATTAGTCAGCCTTTTTAAAAATATGCAATCTGACTGGACGATGTTGGACGATAACACTGTAGGCTTAAATAAATTTCGGTTTTTATTCGCGTTTATCAAATGTTAGAGTGTTATATAAAATGTTTCACAATAAATTTTTAACAACTAATTTATTCCATTCATTTACGTTTTTAGATAGCACTTACCTTCAGTAACAAATTCCATAATTAAATTCCACTCAAATCACTCTGGAAAACTTAGCACATGTACTTACTTCTGGCTGTTTGATTTTGCTTACATTATTCTTTGCATCCATGTCATTCAAAGTGCGCACTTTGGCCTCTTCTAGTACCATTATTTTTACAGAGTGGCCCGAAATACTTTGTCACATTATAAATTGACCATTTTTGAACATATTAATATTTTTTTTTCTTTATTTGGAGCAACAAAAAATTTGAATTTTGTCCAGCTGGATTGCCATTTTGGACCACCGTGTGCTGGCCGTGGTCTCCACTGAGGGAAAATTGTGGGCGATGATTTGATTAATTGTTTTCAGCATTGCTCAGCTTCAGGACAACGCAGAAGGATGTTTTATATCTTAAATGAATCAGCGGCAAATTTACTAAACTCAACTATATATTATTTTTTTAATCCGGAGAGCCAGTACTGAGCTACGGCTGTGGAATTAATATTTACAGATGGAAAATTCGATCTCAACCCCCTTTATGCCACTTAGACCCTGAATTTCGGAAAATTCCTTCTTATCTCACACCTAGGCAAAATAAGGAATAACAAAATTTCAAGTACCTACGTCTAGTAGTTTTCGAGAAGCGGTGTTCACAAAGAAAATCCACTTTGCTTTTATAGTATTTAAAATTTTACCTCAAATCATTATCAACTCCTGCATCATGACATCAACTTTTCCCCAGGCTTGGAAATGTGCTAAGGTGATTCCCATTGAACATAATATTGTTCCAGACATATGGCTTTCTGATAGTAAATTGAAGTTCGTAGAGTCTGCTACGACCCTTGGATTTGTTATTAATCGCAGCCTGTCCTGCTACAATCATGTAAACTTGGTCATACGTCGCGTTTTCGGATGTTTGCGCAAACTTTGGATGACTGCTAGTTTTACGCCTATTGAAACTCGTCGATGGCTAGTACGAACGCTTATTATACCCATTATTACTTATGCCGAAGTGGTCTACTGTTGCCTTGATTCACTTTCATTGCATAAGCTTCAAGTAGCCTGTTATTTTTTTCTGCCTTTAGCGTGCATTTTATCCAGTTACATGTTTTATTATCTATTTCTATGTACTGAATGCATCTGCATATTTCGGCGTATTCGGTGTTATCAAAAGCGCCTTCGATGTCAAGGAAGAAGCCCACCGCAAACTCTTTGTCTCTAAAGGATTTTTCAATCCTAGTTGTGAGTTCCTGAAGAGCATGGGTCGTTCATTTTCTTGGCTGATAGACATATTGGTTTTTCTGTAGAGGATTAATAGCGAGGGATCTGTCCCTGATATGTCTATCAAGTATTTTCTCCATAGTTTCATGAAGAAAGAGGTAAAGCTTATGTGTCGGAACGATTTCGCTAGTTCTGTTGGTCTGCGGCCCGCTTTAGGGATGAACTTAACCGTAACATCTTTCCAACTTTTTGGTATATAACCGCACGCAAAGTTTGTTCTAAATAAGTCGATAAGTATCGGTGTTAGATGTGGAGTGCCTTTTCGAAGGAGAGCAGGGAATATTTCGTCTTCTCCTGGGGCTTTAAAAGGAAGAAAAGAATTTATGGTCCATATTATTTCTCCTTCGTGGAAAATTTCTTTTGATCTCTGCCAGTCCTCTTTGGTTGGTCTTACGATCCTGCTCAGGGGAGGATAGGCTGGAGAGATGGGAGCGATGATGGAATCTGGGAAGTGTGTTTCGGCTAGGAGCTGCAGCGTCTGTAAACCGTTTTCCGCATTGGTGCCATTTGGCTTTTTCTTTAATCCGATTTGATTAGTGTGCTGTTTAGAGAGAAATCTGTGAATGCGGGCACTGTTGGGAATATCAGAAAGCAGACATTTTTCCAAGATTCCTGGCAGAAATTTTTCCAAGATTCTCTTTTAGCTCTTCTAATCTCTAGGTTATATTTGGTTCGAGCTTCAGAGTATGAAATCCAATCATTGTTGCGCTTCGCGTTATTGAATAATTTTTTAGTTTCTTTTCTTAGATTGGCGAGATTTTTGTTCCGCCAAGGTGTGAGGTGATTGCCTGATTTTTCTTTCTTTGGGCAGGCCTGGTGGTAGGCTGATTTGATTGCTAGATTAAGATTCCCACAATCAAGTTCTGGGCTATCTATGTCTCTAATATTCTTATTGCTACATTTCAAGTTATCCATGAGTTCTAGACTATATCGGTCCCAATCTGTGGATCTTGGCTGTCTATAAGTTTGAGAGTGTTTAGTGCCTAAATTAATATCGAAGCAAATTTGGCGATGGTCCGACATGGATGGTTCTGTTGGAACATGCCAGTTTTCGATAAGGTTTTTTTATGAATGTGGTACTAAGGGTGAGATTAAGAACTTCTGCCCTAACTCTGTTTATAAAGGTGGCGTTATTTCCCTAATTTATAATATCAATATCATTTTTGTTAATAAATTCTAGAAAAGACTCACCTCTTTTGTTTATATCCGATCTGCCCCAGATGGTATGATGAGCATTTGCATCGCATCCAATTATAAGCTGAAGGTTCCTTCTGCCACAATAGTCCACAAATCCCTGCACTGATAAATATTCCAGGTTTTTGGAGTCTCCTGCCAGGTAAGCTGAGCATATAACGGCGTCTGTCTTACTTCCGTCAGCGGGTAGTTCTATCATTGCCGCCGCCAGATCTTTTGTAATGTGCTCTGGAATTGGAATTGTTTTTACCGTTTTGATAACTAAGATGCATGCTCTAGGTCTATCTTCATTTACAGAATCGTAAATTAACTCACCTGTGAAGCTTTTTGTCTGGTCCTTAAGTGTGTACGGCTCCTGGATAAAAGCCACATCCTGGTAATCCTTATTAAATCGATGACTTAAGACCGCCGAGGCGGCTTTTGCGTGCTGAAGATTTATTTGGATGGACCTTAAACCCATATTGTTTTAATTGGTGGGATGTGCTGGCAGAGTTGCCGATATTAACCTTGTCTCTTATTATCAGTATCTCGTTTAAAATGTCCTGCTCGTACCTTCCAGCCTTGGACGCGTCGATTTCGTAACTAAATAAGTCTATCATATGGTTGACCTTATTCGTTGTTTCATCCATGGCGTCAAGGAGTCGGGTGTTGATTTTGTACTGCTGGTTATTATTATTGACGAAATTCTGCTCGCTCGCGAGGTATTTGTTCCAATCTGCTGCGTCAGGGTTTCCCGCGATCCACTTCCAGGCCGATCCTATCCAATTGATGGATCTTGCACTCCGGCCTCTTCTTCCTTTGAGCAGGGTTGGCCTTTTGCCTATTTCTTTTTTGTTGAACTCAATTGTGGTTCTTGTTTCCGGACTCTTGAGATTTCTTGAGTTTAGTGAAATATCAGGCTCTCGAATTGTTGATCGAGATGATCCCGCCTTTGCCTTCTTTTATTGTAACGATCGGACTCAGAAAGCTACGTTCATTATCGGTTACCAGAATCTTTGGGGCTGTAAAGTAGTGTAATATTTTTATGATCTTATTTCTGAGGTAGAGAGATTAACTATATTGTACATGAAATATTTTCCCAAATTTTGAAAATTTGTCCATGCAAGTGATAAACTTGTTACTTGATAAACTTGCAACTCAGGCGTATTTGGGTGCCTGTCATATTTGTTCAGTTTGCAGATTTCGCAAGCTCCCGTGTATTTTCTGATTAGACTAGGGTTGCTAGGAAAATAGTATTTTTCGAGAAGTTGCTCTCTATTTTCACTTACTTTTTGTTTGTCTTGATTTCCTATGATGAGGTTCCTCTAAGAGACCCTTACCAATTTTGCGAAAGACGTTGATTGGGACCTTCACATGAAAAATAAGATCGGAACTGTCGTGTTCAGCACTATGGGCAGTCCCAATTGAGGATTGTTCCTCACTCGCGGTTTTGGTAGACTGTGCATTTTCAGATCCACTGTCATGTAGGACGCTGGCTGTTCCTGAGCCAGCATTTTCGCTAGCTGTTTCAGTGTGAGAACTGCTGTTAGCGTTATTCGCACTTCGTGCCAATTCGGCGTATTCCGTATTCGGATAAGTGATTGGCTTCGGTCGTGAGACGTGAGAGGGCATCTGCTACCATGTTCGATTTACCGGGTTTATGCACGAGTTCATAGTTGTACTCCTCAATACGCGAGGCGTATCAATTTTGCATTAAATTTTCTGTTGCTTAAAGCGAGCGTCAGATTCTGATCTTTTTCGCTGCGTACAAATATGACCTCAAGTTGTGTAAAGCCCAGACAATCGCCAAAATCTCTTTCTCATCCGTCGAATAATTCTCTTCAGTTTTATTCAGAGATCGCGAGATATATGCGATTGGCCTATCGGAATTCGATTCACATTGCGACAAGACCGCAGCTATCGCGTAGTTCGATGCGTCCGTGGTCAGATTGAAGGGCTTTCGAAGTCGGGGAAGGACCGTATTTCTGATGACGTTAGCAGGGTCTTCCAATCGTTGAAGGCCCGCAGCGCTTCTTCGTCTGCGTAATTGGGACTCTTCTGGATTCATTTGCTTTAATCTGGGAATTACCTCCGCGCGTAGGGTTAGTCAGCGGCTTGGCAACCTTTGCATAATCGCGAATGAATTTCCTGTAATAGGACGTGAGGCCGAGGAAGCTTCTTAGCTATTTTAGGTTTTCCGCGGGGAGTATTTTCTCAATGGCCGTTACCTTTTTTGGGTCGGCTTTTATCCCGTCACTAGTTATTACGTAACCGAGGAATTCGATTTCCGACTTCATGAAATTGGTCTTTTGAGGTTCACCTTCAGGTTAGCCTCATGGACTTTTGAAAAGATTGTATCAATGTTCTTAAGGTGGCCGTTCTCGTCGTTACCAAAGACTATGACGTCGTCATAGGGACGACCCAAATCGGCGAATTATAAGGACTTCTTGAGGGACGTATTGCACCACCGGCTAATAGATCTTTTATTTCTCTTTCTATCTCTCCCCTCATACAAGCTGGGTATGGGTAACTCTACCTGTAGATCGGTTCATTTGTGTTTGTCCAAATTTTGGCTTTAACCATTGTTCCTACGGCCTCACTAGTATTAATCGGGCCGAAAAGTGGTTCGTATTTAGAAATTAATTCATGGAGTTTAACCCTGACATGTTCCGAAAATGTCTCGTCAAGGGCTGTGTTTAATTGTCCAGATATTTTTGCCTTAAGGGGAATTTCGATACCTGGTTTGAGAGTAAGGATGTTATCTCATAGCCTCCAGTCCTCTGAGTGTGTTGTCGCCAATGATACCGACGAACGACGTTAGACCCGGGAGAACGTAAAATGTGAGGATGGAGTCGTTGTCCGCTTCCTTTAAGAATTTACCAGATACTTTATTTCTGGCAATAGCGAGACCAGCGGCGCAACGTGTAAACAAGTGGTTTGGACAAACGTGTTGTTTTTGCGGATATGGAGGGACTAATGAAGTTTCTATATTGACGCCGGTATCAATGAAATTAAATTTAAGTTTTGCATCTTCTCGTGTAATATATTCTAAAAATGGAACGCTGGAGAGGCGCCCCTCATAAAATGTATGGTATCTTCGATATTATCATCGGCTTCTTGGTTGTATTGCTCCAGGTCTTCCTCGGGTACCAATTCCGTACTATACAGCTTTTGTTTTCGTTTGTTTGTTTATTTGTAGCAGAAATGTTTACATAGATATATATTAAAATAAAAGTACATAGATGGATTGCAAATTGGTTTCAATCGCAAAACCAAAAGCATCGGACGAATAAACACATGTGTCATCCGCAAATATTGCAGAGTGACAGTTTGTTAAATGCGGGAAGTCAGATGTGTAAATATTATACAGGATCGGACCCAAAACCGGTCCTTGGGGAACACCTGCAGGGATGCAATACTTGTTGGAGAGACTTATATTTAAATTGACTTGAAATGTTCTACGATCCAGAAAAGAGTCAACAATTTTTATGAGATACACGAGAAAGTCGTATTGCATCAATTTAAAGATCAATCCTTTATGCCAGATTGAATCGAAGGCCTTTTCGACATCCAAGAATACCATACCTGTACTTTGACCTACACTAAAGCGTTGTTTATTATGCTGCTTTATTCGCAAGACCTGGTGCGTTGTACTGTGATAGCTTTTGTTCTTTGCCGTAATTGTGACGGTAACCGTCGGACCTCTTGAATGGGTTGCTACCATGTAGACGGCTTGTAGTTGACCTGTTGCGATTGCACTGACCCCAGCCTCATCTTTTCTTGCGGTTTCGGAGCTGTAGGCCTGAATGGTGGGTAGTCGTTGTTTTCTGAATATATTGATATGAGCCGGAAGGGCGAAATGATTTTCTTGGCGGTAAGGAAGGCCTCCCCTCGTTTGACCTTGGCCTGAACGATTGATTAATAGGAGTCGTTATTGTGTTGGGTAAATTTGGGTTGTGGATCGTATGATACATATAGTTTAGATTTTGGATTTCTAAACAGGCCGTATAGGCTTCGAGGAGTGTTCTCGGCTTCTGAATGATCAACATCCGTGACAAGTCACCACTCAGACCGCGTACGAACACATTTAGAGAGCGCTGGCGATAGCTCTTGTTTTACTTATTATCAAAGAGAATTGATGGTTCACAGTGGAGTAAAATTCGTCCAGCTTAGACCTACTTTGGGTCAGCTGGTTCAGCTGATGCTCTAGGGTTCGAATATCCCTCTTGTCTGCGTAATGCAGCGAAAGGCATATTTTCATTGCATCCCAGTCTTTGTCAAAGATATTGTAAGAGATCAACGCAGTATCCGCGTTCCCTCGTACCTTTTGTCTGATGTGTTGCAGGATGGTGCGATAAATCGGCTTACTTTCTACAATCTTGAAATCGTGCAGTATGATCTCGACTGTGTGTATCCATCATACGTAAAGTGTCGGCCTTTCGTCGAACACTTGCAATTCTTTGACGCAGTGCCTCGCTTCTCGGGCCACAAAGCTCCACCGTTTCATCAGTCGCAGTATGTTGCGATATATTCACACCCTACAGGGCCTTTAGTCGACCCTCGAAACCTTTTAATTGCCCAAGGATGGCGTTCACCGCACCCATCAGTTCGGTTAAGGACATAGTTACCGCATCCAATTCAAGAAATATTCAGGAAAAGGGTTTTCTTACCTTGGAAACAGTGGCGTTTAATGTACTAAAAAAATATTTGATATTTCCTTTTATTTTTTTATTTTTTTTACACACACCGAGCCGTATTCACAGGGCTCACTTTAACCCTTCTCCGGCAAAGAATATTACTTACACAAATGTACCTATGTGTCCGATAGACACATTGCTGAAAATATGGAATTAAATACAAATGATTCTTGCCTCAATTTTTATTAGAGATTACTTAGTTTTTATTTGTTTAGTAAATGTAAAAAAAATTTAAGTTTAGTTGTTTAGGAAATGTAGTTAGTTGTTTTAAAAATGTAGTAAGTCGCAAATGAAACTATTTCTTTTGGCAATTTTAGCAAATTTGTGACCTGGCACTGTGCTGATTGCATACGTTTTTCTTGCAGGTTTCACAAATTTGCTTCTTACTTACTTACTTAGGTGGCGCTACAGTTCGAGGTGAACCTGGGCCTCAACCAACAAGCCTCTCCATTTAGCTCGGTCTTTAGCTAATTGCCTCCAGTCACGTACTCCAAGTTGGTCGAGGTCCCCTTGAACTTGTGCGCGCCACCTACGGCGATGATTCCCTCTACTGCGTCGTCCCTCGGGGTTAGATTCGAAGACTCTGCGGGCCGGAGCGTTGTTGTCCATTCGCTCTACATGTCCTAGCCATCTCAGACGTCCAATACGCAGTTTTTTGACTAGGTCGATGTCGCTGTACAGCTCGTATAGTTCGTGATTGAATCTTCTCCTCCAAAACCCGTCAACGCAAACGGGACCGAAAATCTTACGAAGAATTTTTCTCCCGAAGCGACCAAGGATATCTTCATCCTCTTTTAATAAAGTCCATGTAGCTGTTCGAGATAGGGCTTTACTGTTGAATTGCCTTACAAGTCCAAAAAAACAGCGATTGGCAAGAGTTATTCTTCGATTGATTTCTGCGCTGATCTTGTTTGTAGAATTTATATCAGAGCCAAGGTAGAGAACCTCGAAGTTATAGCTGCCCGCTGTGACGTTTTGTCCAATTCGTCGGTGTTGGCTTTCCCTTCTTGTTGACAGCATATATTTGGTTTTGTCCTCGTTTATCGCTAAACCCATTTTGGCCGCTTCCGCCTCAATGCTTGCAAGCGCACCAGTGACAGGCCGCTGAGTTCTTCCGATCATGTCTATATCATCGGCGTATGCAAGCAGTTGTACAGACTTTTAATAGATTGTACCTCCGGTGTTGGTTTGTGAGTTCCGCACAATCCGTTCAAGTACAATGTTAAAGAAGTCACATGACAGCGCGTCACCTTGTCTAAAACATTTTTTGACATCAAAGGTTACGGTGAGGTCATTACCGACCTTGAGGGAGCAGCGAGCGTTCTCCATCGTCAGCCTGCACAGACGGACAAGTTTGGCAGGGATGTCAAAACTAGACATGGCTCTACAAAGCTCTTCTCTATAGATGCTGTCATAGGCGGCCTTGCGATCGATAAAGAGGTAGTGAGTATCGATTTGGAATTCTTGGGTTTTCTCCAGGATCTGCCGAAGTGTGAAAATTTGATCGATGGTGGACTTTCCTGGCCTGAAACCGCACTGATAGGGTCCAATCAGGCTGCTGATAAAAGGTTTCAGGCGTTCATACAATATCGCAGAAAAGATCTTATATGCGATGTTGAGGAGACTAATGCCTCTATAATTGGCGCAGTTGAGGGGGTCTCCTTTCTTGTGAATCGGGCAAACGATGCTGAGGTTCCATTAATCAGGTATACACTCGTCTGACCAAATCTTAGAGATGAGTTGGTGTATGCACTCTACCAATTCATCCCCAGCTGCCTTGAAAAGTTTGGCCGGTAAGCCGTCAGGTCCAGCAGCCTTGTTGGATTTTAGCTTGGATATTGCTATCCTCTCTTCGTTTTTGGTTATGTATTAAACCGCATTCAACCGGTCATTGAAGAAATACGCCTAATACCTGACCACCAATTCGGGATCAGAATCAAGCATTCCACAATTGTCCCAATTTATAGAATAACCTATGAAATTGAAAGGGGCTTAGAGGGGAAAAAGATTTGCTCTAGCACTTTTCTTCACATCTCTCAAGCCTTCGACATGGTTTTGTACGATGGCTTGGAGTATAAGCTAAGACAGGTCCTTCTGGAGCACCTACATAAGATCTTAGAGTCTTACCTTAAAAGCAGATTTTTTTCGTGTTAAACACGGAACCGAATATTCTGAGTTTAAGGAAATCGCCGCTGGATTTCCACAAGGAAGCATCGTTGGGCCCATCTTATTCTTGCTGTACACTCGGGACATACCTTAAATTGAAGGCACCATTGCTCATTCACGGACGATATGATTATTCTGGCAACGGAACGTTCAATCGAGTCAGCAACGACGAGCTATGTATGTGTTTGTGTGTTTATTACCTCGGTATAGTGGAAGCCGCACATTAAAAAGGAACGTGACGAGCTTCAAAACTGACTTAGAGAAATGTATTCGCTAGTTGGAAGATATTCCAAGCTAAGCATGTATAACAAACTGCTTCTAGATAAGAACCTTTAACCTGAGCGTACGGTATACGAGTACATCTCTGGGGTTGTAACAAACGAAGCAATGTAAATTTTATATAATCATTCCAAAATAAAGTTATAAGAGCAATGGTGAATGCTTCCTGGTATATTGGAAACAATGATATCCATAGAGATTTAGAGACAGCCACCGTAAAAGACATGATTACCTCAGACTGCCAGTTATTCTGCCATCCTGGGTTAACGGGTTGCATTATATAGCATGGTTATCTATGGGAATGTCAGCTTTTCAGAACGTACTGCTACTTCCATCATTGGATAGTTTTGTATATTGGTTCCTGACCAGTTCTCTGGTAGATGTGTTCGTTAAAGTAACAGTTGGGACGAAAATTCTAAGGCTGTTGGGCAGGCACCTGTTAACTTCTTTTATCAATATTTCCCTATCAATGACTTCGAAAGCGCCTGAGCCCTTCGCTGTCGTTGCCTACCTTGACAATATAATCCCTATCACTATTACTTACTTACTTAGGTGGCGCTACAGTTCGGGGTGAACCTGGGCCTCAACCAACAAGCCTCTCCATTTAGCTCGGTCTTTAGCTAATTGCCTCCAGTTGCGCACTCCAAGTTGGTCGAGGTCCCCTTGAACTTGTGCGCGCCACCTACGGCGATAATTCCCTCTACTGCGTCGTCCCTCGGGGTTAGATTCGAAGACTCTGCGGGCCGGAGCGTTGGTGTCCATTCGCTCTACATGTCCTAGCCATCTCAGACGTCCAATACGCAGTTTTTTGACTAGGTCGATGTCGCTGTACAGCTCGTATAGTTCGTGATTGAATCTTCTCCTCCAAAACCCGTCAACGCAAACGGGACCGAAAATCTTACGAAGAATTTTTCTCTCGAAGCGACCAAGGATATCTTCATCCTCTTTTAATAAAGTCCATGTTTCAGCGCCGTAAAGCAGGACTGGGATGATCAAGGTCTTATATAGAGTCTCCTTAGTTGTTCGAGAGAGGGCTTTACTGTTGAATTGCCTTATAAGCCCAAAAAAACAGCGATTGGCAAGAGTTATTCTTCGATTGATTTCTGCGCTGATTTTGTTTGCTGAATTTATAGCAGAGCCAAGGTAGACAAAGTCCCTTACTACCTCGAAGTTATAGCTGCCCACGGTGACGTTTTGTCCAATTCGTCGATGTTGGTTTTCCCTTCTAGTTGACAGCATATACTTGGTTTTGCCCTCGTTTATCGCCAAACCCATTTTGGCCGCTTCCGCCTCAATGCTTGCAAAAGCACCGGTGACAGCCCGCTGATATCTTCCGATAATGTCTATATCGTCGGCGTATGCAAGCAGTTGTACAGACTTGTAATAGATTGTGCCTCCGGTGTTGGCTTGTGAGTTCCGCACAATCCGTTCAAGTACAATATTGAAGAAGTCACATGACAGCGCGTCACCTTGTCTAAAGCCTTTTTTGACATCAAAGGTCTCGGTGAGGTCATTACCGACCTTGATGGAGCAGCGAGCGTTCTCCATCGTCAGCCTGCACAGGCGGACAAGTTTGGCAGGGATGTCAAAACTAGACATGGCTCTATAAAGCTCTTCTCTATAGATGCTGTCATAGGCGGCCTTGAAATCGATAAAGAGGTGGTGAGTATCGATTTGGAATTCTTGGGTTTTCTCCAGGATCTGCCGAAGTGTGAAGATTTGATCGATGGTGGACTTTCCTGGCCTGAAACCGCACTGATAGGGTCCAATCAGGCTGTTCATAAAAGGTTTCAGGCGTTCACACAATATCGCAGAAAAGATCTTGTACGCGATGTTGAGGAGACTGATGCCTCTATAATTGGCGCAGTTGAGGGGGTCTCCTTTCTTGTGGATCGGGCAAACGATGCTGAGATTCCATTCATCAGGCATACACTCCTCTGACCAAATATTAGAAATGAGTTGGTGTATGCACTCTACCAATTCATCCCCAGCTGCCTTGAAAAGTTCGGCCGGTAAACCGTCAGGTCCAGCAGCCTTGTTCGATTTTAGCTTGGATATTGCTATCCTCACTTCGTTTTGGTCAGGTGGACGGAAATTTTGACTATCATCGTCCATGTTGAATGGTTCATTCTGCCTGACAGCGGGATGTTGGTCTTCGTCGCCGTTATACAGTCTGCAGAAGTAGTTTTTCCAGATTCTCAGCACCGACTGTGATTCTACTACGAGGTTTCCATTCTCATCTCTACAGGTTTCTGTACGGGTATTACTTCTCTGACACGTTCTTTTTACCTTTTGGTAAAACTTCCGTACATTGTTCCTGGAGTATAGACTCTCGATATTCTCAAACGCGCGCTTCTCATGCTCTTTCTTCTTCTTTTGGAGAAGCCGATGTTCTTCCCGTCTCTTTTGCTCGTAGAGCTCACGAGCAGCTCTCGTCTTCCTTTGCAGCGCCGCTTTGTATGCCTCTTGTTTTGCTGCATGCACTCGCCGGCATTCTTCGTCAAACCAGGGGTTTCGCGGTGGTGGGCGAGCGAGACCCAGCACATCAGTCGCGGCGTTTCTGATGGCATGTTGGCAGCGTTGCCACTGGTCTTCGGCACTTGATGCTGGCGGTATAGGGGTGATTGAGAGATTTCGGGATACGCGTTCAGCGAAGAGTCTGGCGGTCTCTTGCGATTGTAGCTTTTCGACGTTAAATTTTCTCACAGTAATTCTTCTTTGTTGCTCAGATTGGGATATCCGCATTCGTACCTTGGCTACAACAAGGTAATGATCCGAGTCTATGTTGGCCGCTCGGAAGGTCCGGACATCCAGAATACTGGAGGCATGCCTTGCGTCGATCGCAATATGATCAATTTGGTTGATCGTGACATGATCATTGGACCGCCATGTCTGCTTATGAATATCGAGATGAGGAAACCATGTGCTTGCTATGGTGACATTTCGCTCCACAGCGAAATGAATTAGCCTTAGTCCGTTATCAGACGTGGTGTCGTGTAGGCTATGCTTACCGACTGCTCTACCGAAGACGTCCTCCTTTCCTATTTTGGCGTTAAAATCGCCCAATACGATCTTAACGTCGTATTTAGGACATTGCTCGTATGTTTTGTCGAGGAGCTCGTAGAAACACTCTTTGGTGGCAGGGTCCTTTTCTTCTGTGGGGGCATGAACACATATTAGGCTTATGCTAGCGAATTTAGCCTTGATCCGGATAGTCATAATACGCTCGCTCACGTGTCGGAAGCTTAAGACTTCTTGCCTAAGTCTGCCGCGTATGACAAATCCGCATCCGAATAAGCGTTGCCTGTTGCCTCTGTAGCAATCACCGTAGTAGATGTCACAGTTTTTCATCCTCTTTGCCTGCATCCATCGCACTTCCTGGATGGCGGTAATATCTGCTTTATAGCAGTCTAGGGCCTCTGCTAGTTGTTCGGCTGCACGTGGTCTGTAAAGGGACAGAACATTCCACGTACAGATCCGAAGGTCGTTGTCCTTATTTCGTTTGCTGGGGTCGTCATTAGTTGGGTCATCCTTATCCGAGGCTTTTGGTTGTTTCGGAACCATCGATTTTTTACGTGGTAGGGAAGTTACCCCGACGGCACAACCCCCAACCTGGAGGGCCAGTTCCTTAATTATTCCCCTAGGACAGGGGGCCGGGTACACCGGTGCCAGTAGTCCACTACGGGAGTATGAGCGCTGCCGTTGGCCCATTAAGGGCTCCTCCGCCACCATCTCTATTCCAATGTCCTGACCAACATTGGAAATTCCTTACCGACCTGTGATCCGAATACGTCGAAGCAGCTCGCGCAAGGTATCACTATGACAATGTCTCTATTTAGTGTTATGTTAAAGACGGCTCTTAGTTGGTTGCAGAAGTTCTCCTTCTCGTCCTCAAGCTGGCCATGCGTTGGGCCGTATCATGTATTGCGTCGTACTCTAGTCCGGAATCTGATGGTAGAAATCCTGGGTGCTGCTGGTATTAGCAGCAGTCTGACTCTACGTTCCCGCGGCATGAATTCTTTCTTCAGTTGGAGGAATCTGCCATGAGGTTTTTTCTTCTTATCTTTGTCCGAGTATAATAGCCAAAAATCGTCAACATATTGTGATCATTCCTTATCCGAGCCATAATGTCGGTTTCTGTAGCAATCGATTTTCGGTAACACAACTTACTGGCCCAGGTTTCCTAGTCAAGAATTGAGGCCCTAGAAAACCCGTACTTGCAATTGCAGCCTACATTTAGGTACATATAAGGGTTCATATGTGTATTTGCCCGGGTACCACCGCTAGGAGGTAAGGCAAGCACTTCAATGCGAACTTAATTGTTGCGCTACTGGACCATGCCATGGTTTGAGCAGTTAGTAGTTTCCTGACCAATCTCAATATAGATCTTCGCTTCATCTTGGGAGAAGATGGTTTCCAAGTCTTACAGAACTATGCTTACGAAAATTTCAGTAATATTTATATGAACGAAAGCTGATTTTTTTTTAAATTTTTTTTTTTTATAATTTGCGCTCACTCAAGGGGTTATGAATACGCTTTATATGTTTTTCACATAGTGCGGGCGTTGGAAAGGAGAGAGCGAGAGAGAGAGAGAGAGAAAGAGAGAGAGAGAGAGGGGGAGAGAGAGAGAGAGAGAGAGAGAGGGGGAGAGAGGGAGAGAGAGAGAGAGAGAGAGAGAGATATTTGGTGTAATGGTTTGAAACTTAGTTGTTTATGTTTCAGAAAAACTCCGGGGTGTCGTCCAGATAACTGGCGAGATTTTTTTGCTTCTGACTCACGGTATTTTTTGCCGACCATCGATGTCATAGGCATATCAATCATCCAACAGAGGGAACAATTTTTGTCAGTGTTATGCTTTCGCAGTAGAGTTCACACTGGCTTTCGCAGTTGATCGGACTGACTTTGTATATATGATAGGAAATAAGTATATCCCTGCTGACATCGGCATATGAAACATGAACCATTAGTGACTATTGACGACGTTACCACTACACCACTGCCACCCCAAATCTCTACATTATTTTCCATTTGTACAGGAACTGTCAGAATGTCTATAAAACGTTTTAAGCGTTCGGTTATCACCATTATTGGCTACCACTACAACATACATTACCTACCTGCAAGTCAAGAAGAACAGTAACTCTGATTGTTTTTTTTAGATAGATATATTATTTTCGCAAAAATTTAGAATGGGGTTGTTGTCGCACAATTTACACAAGTACAGAGATTTGATATTACACATATATATCTGAGACAAGTCGTGAGTAAAAGAAATTAGAGATAAATTTGTGGAAAAAACGCAAAAAAAAAATTTCCAAAATAAATAAAAAGAAAAAAAAGAAAAATTAGTAAATAAATAAATAAATAAATAAATAAATCTATAAACATATGTATAAATAAATAAGTAAATAAGTAAACAAATAAATAAATAAATCGATATTAAAAATAAATTCATAAATAAATAATTTAACAAATATTTAAATAAATAGTTATAAAATAGATTAATAAATAAATAAATTAACAAATATATAAATAAATGTGTATATAAAAATAAATAAATAAGTAACTAAATAATAAATAGAAATACTAATAAGTAGATAGATGATTACATTACATTAATACGTGAAAAAAAAAATAACAAGCAAGTGAATAAAGATAAATAAATAAATACAAAAGAAATGAATATAAGCAAGTAAATACAAATCTGTGTACATCTAAAGAATGAAATATGCTTAAACATTTAGTCGGTTTATAAGTTCATTGTCTGAATTATTACAGTCTCGTAAAAATGTATCGATGAGCTTAAGAATTCTATCGGAGATCAATTCAACATTCGCTGTGTGGTGAAGATCTGTAGTAGAATGATATCTAGATAGATTTAGCATCATTTTTAGCAATTCATTTTGTGACACTTGGAGTTACTTTAAGTGACATATTGCACAGCTTCCCCATACTTGAGACCCGTAAAGCAATATTGATTGGAATACTACTTTGCAAAATATTATTTTATTCGCATTACTTAATTTTGATTTTCTGTTTATGAAGGCGTAAATCATCTTAATGGTAACGTTAACCTTCTTAATTGTTTTAAAGATATGTTTTTTAAAATTTAATCTTTGATCAAGATGAATACCTAGATATCTTGTACCTGGTTCCCAATTACCTCTTGCACCGCAGACGTCAAGTTGATTGCTGGGAAAAAAACTATTTTTCCTGTTTCGACTAAAAAAGATTGATTGTACCTTTTCAGCATTTAATTTAATTTTCCAATTGCATTCGGTTACTATTCTAATCGCATTTTGTAGATTAATCTCAATGTTGAGACCAAGCTCATGCGATGAGAATATAGCAGCATAAATAGCGGTTTCACATGCTAGTAACTTCGAAAAATCGGACATGTAAATATTATAAACTATTGGACCAAGAACTGAACCCTGTGGAACACCTGCGTTAACTTGTTGTAGGATGGATGCACAACCATTAACATAAGACTTTAAAAAAACGATTTGACCAAAAACCAAATTTATACATTTTGTACACAATGCCATTGTGCCACACAGAATCAAAGCCTTTCTCGATGTCTAGTAATACTAAACCGGTTGACTTGCCCAATGAACGGTTTCTTTTCACATGTTTACAAATTCTGAGGACCTGATGAGATGTGCTATGATAAGTTCTGAACCCATGTTGTTCGTCAGAAACTACATGTACGTGATCAACATATCTCATAAGTTCCTATGAGTTTTTCACAGATTTTACTCAGACAGCTAAGTAAACTAATGGGACGATAGCTACTAGGGTTTTTTCGGCAGTACTCGGAAAGTACTGCAAGTTTCAAGCATGCATTCACCAAGAATGCTAGAAAACGCACTCCTACTTAAGGCAAATGCTGAAGATACAAATACTCTGATTTCTTATCAAGGAGGAAATGTAGACAATGCCTTTATCTTTAAAATTGTTATTTTATTTATATTTTTTATTGCTAACATTTTCTTTTTTTTCACTTTCAAGTAAAAATATGGAAAAGGTATTCATTGAAAAGGTGAAGTGTAAGTTGCGGATTTCAAAAATATTAACACCTGTACAGCTTTGGGCTCTCAAAAGCACGTATATACGAAATTTTATCCTTCCGTAGTGACGTACCGACATGGCTTAATCGATTCGACTGTTTCTACTGATCAGTTATATATGTACTTGCTTTATAGGGCCTAACTCCGTAATTTCTCTATGTATTGAAATGTATTATTAAATTACATAACATGTAAACCTTTTCTTATATTAAATAACACATACAAAATTGTATTATGTAAGTAATAGCATTACATTCAAAAACATATATATAAACATATATTGAACTGTACACTTAACTTTAATAAAACGTTTAGTTCGATTTTAACAGTGGCCACGGTAGAACTTATTGGGATAACTTGACAGGTTATGTGCCCAGTCAAAGCGCTATAATATTTTTTTCTTGTGGTTCGCAAGTTAATTTAGTGAGAAATAAACCATAGTTTATATTCGGATTCGGTATAGTCATTACGGTTGCCGAACTTGGTTTAGAAAAAAATGGATAGTGAAGTCGTTAAAATCGACAAGCTACAATGCGGGGAACAGTGTACAACGTGGAAATTTCAAGAAAAGATACTACTAAACGCAAGCGATTTGTTTGAGATGATATAAGGAGATGATCCAAAACCATCAGCAGGTATGGTTAGTGATAAAAAGGTAAAAGAAAAAGAATGGTTATAAAGGGATTGGAACGCTCAAAAAATAATTGTAACAACGGTCGGAGGGCAAGCATTGGTTCTGTAACTGTTCTACCGCCCAAGAAGCTTCGACCACCTTTTATCTGTGTATGACCATAAAACCACCACTAGCATTAATATGTTGCAGCAGCGTTTCTCCAGTTATGAAAAATACTCACATGATGTCGTTGCTACTCATATCGGTAAACTTGAAACTCTCGCACAACAGTTAAGAGAAGATGGAAAAACAGTTCTCTATGCTCACTACTAAAATTTTGATGACTCTGCCAAAGCAGTTCGCAGATTTTTTTAGCGCGTGGGAGTCGACTGCAGAACACCAGCAGACAATTTTAAATTTGACCTCTCGTTTGATAATGAAAGAGACTCGTCTAAAAATCATCCATCCACCCCCATCCAACACATCGACAAGTAGTGCTCTACATGTGCAAAAGCAAGAGAATTATTTCAGCCTAGAAATCATAACCAAAAGCAAAAGAAATCTGGTAAGTGTTTCCAATGTAACCAATTAGGACCTTGGAAGAATGATTCTCCAAACAAAACTAAAAGAAAACAGCGCTTGAATTTCGCTAGTCAAAGTAATGAAACACACCAATCTTGTGAAAGCAATCAAAATATTTGCGTAGACGATTGGTTTTTAGATTTAGGTGCAAGTGAGCATATGACGCATCGCCGCGAGTTTACTAAGTACTCAGACTTAGTGGAGCCAATGCCAATAACCATAGGTAATGGTCAACAGATAATGACGTATGGCAAAGGAGAAACATGCATTTTGGCTTTTGACAAGAAGAATTGGAATCAGAAAAGATTAGGGATGTGTACTTCTTTCCAGAAATTAAGGTGAATTTATTTTCGTCTGGAAGCACCTTGGACAACGCTGTTTTCGAATAGCAATGGTTGTGAAATTTCTAAGAATGATACCATTTTTGCAGTTGGAGTACGACACAATCGCTTGTACAAAATGCTCTTCAAAGTGATTTCACCAAATGTATCAGCTTCGGCGAATTTTTTAAAAACACCTCAAACAATTGAAGTATAGCATCAGCGTCTTGGGCATATACATATGCGTCAAACAGATTAGAGATGTTCTTAAAGTGCGAAAAATAGATTTTATTGATAACCCAACTTTCTTTTGTGAGTTTTGTACAGCAGGGTAGATGCATCGATTATCTTTTACCAAATCTAGTTCCAGTGCCAAACACGTAGATCGAGCTGGGCCATAGTTATTTATGTGGACCGATGTAAGAAAGTTCTATTGGCGCTTCAAGATATGTTCTGCTCTTTAAAGATGACTTCTCTAATTTTAGAACAGTAATTTCGTAAAGCATAAGTCAGAGGTTCCATTTTTAATTTAAAAGTTCTTCAACAAGACCAAAGTTAAGACCAAGACCAATTGCACTGTTAAGACTCTGAGATCGGATAATAGTTTGAAGTATAAAAACAAACAGGTGGAATCTATTTTAGAAAGATATGGAGTCCGTCACTAAACGTCAGTACCGTATACAGCGGAGCAGAATGGGAGGGCGGAAAGGGTCATGCGACTTATTACGCAAATAGCAAGGACCACGATCCATGCTAGAAATCTACTTTGGGCGGAGGCAGTGAACACTGCAGTTTATTTGATTAATCGCTTTGGTTCAAGTCCTGTAAAAGGGAGAAGTCCTTTCGAGCTTTGGTATGAAGAAACACTGGCGATAAATAGTTTAAAGACAGTTATGGATAGACAGATAGTTTAAAGACAGGCAGTGAAGTTTATGTCCATATTCCAAAAGAAAAACGGCAAAAGTGGGACATAAAGTCTAGACCAGGTATTTTTGTGGGATATCCGGATAATACAAAAGGTTTCTAAATATGGTTTAAAGAGTCCAATAAAATAGAAGTGTCCAGAAACGTCGTTTTCAAGGATCAGCCAGATGTCCAGTTGAATCCAACGCCCATGCTTTTCGGAAGACAGGAAGCTAGTGATGAAAATGAACTAGTTCAAGAAAACGGCGATGTGTTCATCAAAACTGGAGACTCAGACGGCATTACATTACCACAGCACAGCACTTCATCATTACATTTCAAAAACTTTAGGAGAAACAAGCTCAAGTAAGATTGCCAATGCTAAACTGGGTTTCGCTTTTATAAATCACGACGACGAACAAGCCTCATATGAAAAGGTTCTGAAGTCCGAAGATGCAAAAAAGTGACAAGCTGCCATGGACGAGGAGATTCAGTCACACGAGGAGAATAAAACATTGTGTCTAGTAGAGCCCCCAAAGGATAGAAGAATTATTGGATGTAAGTGGGAGCATAAGACAAAGTTTTCTTCACAGAATCAAGTCGCTCGTTACAAAGCACACCTTGTGGCAAAATCAATCAACAACATGCCTTGGATTATAAAGAAAACTTCTGTCCCGTAGCCAAATTTACGCCTATCTATGTTATGGCTATAGCAGCTCAACACAATTTGACGCTAAAACAGTTTGACGTTAATACAGCCTTTTCAAAAAGTGAGTTGCATGAGGAAATATATACGTCTCAATCTCCAGGGTATGACGACAAGTCCGGGCGAGTATGCAGATTACTGAAGAGCTTATATGGACTAAAACATTCATCGAGGTGTTGGAATCTTAAGTTCACGGAGTGTCTTCTTAATATGCAATTCAAAGCTAGTAAAGCAGATCCTTGTATTTTTGTTTTGCATCAAAGCACAACAAAGATACTTCTCGCACTCTATATTGATGATGGTATTATCGCCGCTAGTAAGATGCAGATGCCTTTAATGTAATAAGTAAATTGCAAAAACATTTCGAAATAAAAGTCAGCGAGGATGATTTCTATTTCGGACTCAAAATCGTGCAAAAAACCAACGGTTCGATTTACATTAATCGGTCGTGCTATATTGAACGTTTGCTAACAAAATTTGGAATGTCCTATTTTAGTCCAGTTTCAACACCATCAGATGCTAATTCGAAGTTAACTAGTGCTGACAAGGTTTGACAAGTATCTGTGCATTTTCTTTTTCGTAAGGCTGTTGGAAGCCTTATGTACCTAATGTTGGAAAACCAGAACATATATAGCCTTTGGTGTTGGCATTGTGAGTAGTTACGTGGATCGTCCTTCTACTCAACACATCAACGCAGTTAAACGGATCTTTAGACATTTAAAGGCCACGGAGAGTTTAGGTATTACTTTTAAAAATAATAATTTTTTCTTCTTGTCTTGCTACAGCGATGCTGACTACGCTGGCGATCCTGATACACGGCTCTCAACCAGCGGATATGTATTATATTTGGGAAGAAATCCAATATCCTGGTCGTCTAGAAGACAGCAATGCACTGCTCTATCAACAACAGAAGCTGAGTACATAGCCGCTTCAGAGGCAAGTAAGGAGTTAATGTGGTTAATTACGTTTTTTCAAGATTTGTTACCCAACAGTAATTTACAACCTGTGCTATACATAGACAATCAAGGAGCCATACAATTAGCGAAAAACCCGGAATTTCATGCCAGTACCAAACACATAGATGTTCATCTTCACTACATTCGAGAAAAGTATAACGAAGGCTGCTTTGAAATTCATTATGCCTCATCGAATGAACAAATAGCGGATATATTCACGAAACCACTTCCTAAAGATAAATTGATAAATTTTCGTAATAAGTTCATTATCGTTGAAGAATAACAACCACTTATTATAATTAGTATCGTATGTGGTCGAATTGCGACCATGATCGTGATCAAAATGCTTTCATTTAATTCGTCAAATCGTTTTGTATGGGGAAATCATGTATGTACATATGTTCATTGTATTCTACCTACTTTAACAGCAACATACATACATAATTTTTTTTTTGTGCACAAGTATGACACAGTACCTTTAGATATATATAAGTTTTCTCCCCCTCCTTTTATAATAAAAACTGAAAAAAACGTACGATAAAATTCGTGTTCACATATTAATATATAGAAGATCCTTTTTATTTGAACATTGTAATATTTTTGCGTGGGCGCCGTGGCGTAAGTGGCTAGTGCGTCGGACCACTGCGCGTGAGGTTCCAAGATCAAGTAACAGAAAACACCAACAAGTTGTTTCACGGCCCCACATCCCGCGAACGACTGACAAACATCCGAGAGTATTGTTGTCACGAAAAAGCTTCTCAAAACAAATTGCCCTTCGGATACGGCACTAAACTGTAGGACCCTTCCATTCGTGTGAAAAATATAACGCACACAACATGAGTGGTTGCGAGAAGCTAGGCCCTGGCACTTGACGAGCGCCAAATATTTATTTTTTTTTAATTTTATAATAAGTTGGAGTATTGAAATGTATTATAAAATTACATAACAGATGCAAACCTTTTCTTATATTAAATTGCACATACATACAAAATTGTATTATATTACTAATAGCCTTACACACAAAAAAACATTTATAAACATATATTGATCTGTACACTTAACTTTAATAAAACGTTTAGTTCGATTTTTACAGTGGCCACGGTAGAACTTATTGGGATAACTTGACATATATAATAAAAAAAATCAGTTATTCTTTAAGCAGTTCTTCTGCAATATGATTTCTTATATTTTAAATATGTAATGTCAACCTTTTGTGTACTAACTATTGCCACCGGACAAATCGTGTTGCTCTTTGTGTAGTTCTCGTATATAATCATTGTTCACATTTAAGTAATGCAATATCTACTCTCAACTACGCTTCATAATTCAAGGTTATCTTCGTAGAAATTTAAACTTGAATAATATAAAACTCCTATAAGTCACCTTTCCTTTATAAAGTTCTTTAAATCTTAATATCAGACCTTTAATCTCAATAATGTCAATAAAACGAAACATCAAGCCACACAAACTTGCAAAAGCGAACTGCTATTTTAAACCATTATTTTCTTTGGTTCAAAATCCATATAAAAGCAAAATGGCATTGAAATTACTTAATAGGTATACTGGCACCCCAAAGGTGCAGAGATCATTATCTAAAATTAAATAATAACGTCCGGATCTTAATAAGATACATTACGAACAATAACCTGATACCCACCACTTAAAATTAGGGAATTAAACAAAGTCACGATCCCTTTATCCCAGGTAATGTGTTCATCGGAACCAAACCAGTTTTATGCTATCTTTCCCTTGTATGATTCCACAAGATAAATTCTCCCTTCGGTCGCTACTCATAAGAAAACAATACAGAAAGAAAACAAAAGATGCAGGATACAACTAGCAGTTCCATAACCGTTGCCACACATTCTAAGGTAAATTTTCTAATACCTTTTCAATGGCAGAAGTTGTATAATCTCAACTATTACTATTCCACTATCGGTCGCACGTTTAGGATAAAATACTTCCAAGAAAATAACACTCAACACCAAGTACCCATTCAAGCCTAAAGGGTATTTACATATGAGAAACTTTGCCTAAAACTTTGGTCATGAATTGTTTTAAAAAAGAATGCGGTACCTCGGTCTCTTACTTACATACTCGTGTGTATCTACCCTTCGGCAACAGAAAATGCCCTTTGCAGTACTCGTCACAACTGAATGAAGGTGGTTTGAAGATTTCTGATTGATGGAAGGTCGTCTTTTCTAAGGATTTCAATATTTAAGAATAATGGAAAAACCTTAACATGCTTTTAATAAAGATTCCTCAACAGATTCGAAAGCTGTTTCAAAATTTAATCGTTTTAAATTCATTCTGCTCAGTTTGAATTTAAATTGAAACACATTGATTTGACTTTTGACCAATTCTTGATTGACCAACACACACACTTATAAGAGCAGAAGACTTTTGTTAACTACACGTTTTACACATATGTATTATTATATTTCAGGAACTTCAGTAGACAGCTAAAGCCTGCACTTGAAAGCATTATGATATTATAATATTACGAGTATGTCGTTGATTTGACGCTGCATCAAGAAGTAATCAGAATGACCAGCGCTTAGAAATTTAATTTCTGGTCTGAGTTGTATTCCCATCCATATATACATACTCGTATGTATGTCAATATGTCCATTCTTTAATTCTTCTGTAAAATGGGGCGATTTTGCCTTAAGAATATTTATTATGGTTTACTTTACACATTCTTCCTCCATGCTATTTATTTGCACCCCTTGCATTTGGAACTAAATTGACTTTTAATTTTCAATTTTTATATTTTTTTCAAATGAAGGTACTGAGAGTTACACCCAGCACGTGTTCTCGAATCGAGATTGAGATTTTAGTTTCTTTCTTCGTCCTGTTTATTCATGGATTATATCAGACATTGTCGAGAGGAACTGTCCGAATTTTCTTTGCTAATTTTCAGCCCGGAAAATCATTAGGCATCGGTTTACTGTTCAAATGGTCAAATGTATATATGTACGTATGCCGGGTATGCATACATGTTCAGGTTCACCCCTTCTGTTTTGATTACACCCTAATCAGTACAGAATACATACCTCAAATCCGGACAATCATTATTTTGCTTCTTGGCAAAAAGGTAGATGAAAAATCATTTGCGTATCTGCAGGGGCTTTCAAGGATAATTTCTTGGAGTCGTCATGTTGGACGAGAGATATTTCCAAGTATTGTGTATGCATGCAGAGAATAATATTACTATTTATTTGTATGATTCAACTGCTGCAGCAAAAGAGGATAAGGTGGCACATTGTTGTATGTGATAAAGTGTGTCATGCTTAATTGTTTCTAATTCCCTTAGGAATTGTGGTTTCTCAAAGAGAGCTTTATTGGTAGATTCCAAAGTGATTAAGACAAGTTAATCCAAGCAATTAAGTCGAACTATCCTATTGAAGCTATTAACTTAATAGATTTATGAACGGTGTGGAACTCCTTATCTGAGTGACCCATTGTGTCTTTATGACTGTACATACGGTACAAATGGAAGCGTATTGAATTGTGTTCTTAAAAAGTAATACAATTTTAATTGCAAAAAAAAAAACAGAAAGTAAAATTTATTTAACGGATATAAAGTTAGTGTAATTAGTGTAAGGAAAATACAAAACTATGAGAAAAGGAGCTTTCAGTAGAAAATATTTATTTAATCATTACATTATTCGAAGAAAATCAATTTAAAATTTAGAACAGAACGCAACAGCAATGGTTCGCGAACCATTACGGGAGTCAAGGGGTGAGCGCGCTATGCACCGATAGGTGCACAGATGGATTCTCTAAATTTCGACAACGGCATCGACTTAGGATAGGCACATGTAACATGTCATCGCTCACAGGGAAGGACCTTGAGCTTGTTGGGGAGGCTGTTAAAAGTCGACTAGATATAGTTGGCGTCTCTTCAACAAAGCAGAGAGGTTCTAAAACTGTGGACCTTTCGCATGAGTGAAAGCTCTTTCTGTCAGCAGTCGCACACTCAATGTCTGCTCGGGCGGGAGTGGCGATACTCACAGGTCCCAGGTTGACAGACACAGTAGTGGAATGGATATCATTAGGAGGGAGAGTTGCGATCTTAAAGCTCAAGCTTGAAAGAAACTCTGGCATTGGTGCAGGTATATGTACCGAACCTTCAGTCAGAGTATGCAGCTTTCTTAGATGAAGTTGATGCTACCCTTGAAAAGGTTGCGGATATCAATTCTTTTGTCCTGGTGGGGGACTTCAATGCTCACGTGGGTGTGGATGTTTTGACATGGGGGAGTGTGATTGGGAGGAACGGTGACCCTGATCAAAACGCGAACGGAGAGAAGTTGTTGTATTTTTGTTGTGAAAATGGCTTATCCATCATGAACACTTTCATTACACACAAAGACATTCCAAAATACAAGGGGTATCGTCAAAAGTCAGCCAGGCCTATAAACGAGTGGATCACACAAATGCGACGACATCGGCATTTCATTGGCCTCATTAACCGGGTGATCCAAAATCGGCGGGCCTGTCGATATTTTCTGAGGTCAAATAGGCGAACCCCACAGGTGGATCAGTAGAAATGCGGTGAGGTGGGAGGGTTGTGATCCCTTATTTTCGGATCATAACCTCGCTGATGCAAGGAAGAAGAAGAAGAAGAAGAAGAAGAAGAAGAAGAAGAAGGGGTACCGTCAAAGTCTTCAGCAGAAGTCGCTATCGATTTCTTTGTGGTACCATCGTGTCTGAAAAGAATGGTTTGTGATGTTCGCGTATTGAGAGGGGCCGAACTGTCAACTGATCATCACTTAGTGCTGTGAAAATTGTATCTTAGCGAGAGAGTGCCTCCCCTATCAAAGCGCAAACCAAGGACGATTACACGCATACTATGGGGGACGCTGCAGGACGATGAGATACGGGACCCATTTGCGCGGCAAATGTCTGAAAGGTTTGAGTGAATTCCAACTGTTCCATCAAATGTAGAGGAAGAATGGCAACAGCGGTTATTGCTCCCGCGGGAGATGTTTGTGGAGTGAAGCGGCTTGGTGTGGCAACTGGTGGTAAGAAAAGAAATGTTTGGTTTAAAACGCCTGGAGTTCAAGTAGCCATCAGAGAGAAGAAGAGAGCCTTTAAGCTGTGGATTCACTTGCGAATTCCGATTCTCGAAACCGTTACACTGAGGCGCGAAGAACTTGCAAATTAGCTGTGAAAACAGCGAAAGAACAGTCTTGGAAGGAGTTTGGCGAGAAATTGGAACGTGATCACAGATCTGCCAATAACATGTTCTGGCAGACCGTCCGCCGACTCAGAGGAAAAAAGTTGAATATCGTCGAAGGAGTCAAATCCAAAGACGGTACACTTCTTTTCGTTCAGGAGGACATCTTACGCAGATGAAGCGAGCACTTTTCGGAATTGCTCAATCCTGAACAGGGCACCGAAGATGGCAGAACTATTGTCGAGAGTTGGGTGGAAAGTAGTCCTACGGTAGAAGAAGTAACTTTGGCGATCAAAGCGCCAAAAGTTCACAAATCTGCTGGTGTGGATAAAATCCGGCCAGAAATGCTCAAGGCTTTAGGTAAAGAGGGAGTGCAATGGCTCTCACATGTCATTAAAGGGGCCTGGGAATGCGGTGAATCACCTGGTGATTGGCAAATGAGGGTGATTGTTCGTCTTCTTAAAAAAGGGGACAAAAGAGATTGCGCCAACTACAGTGGTATATCTCTTTTAAGTCTCCCTGGAAAAGTCTTCGCTAAGGTGCTAGAAACGCGTTCCAGAGCTGTGGTTAGGGACAGTTTGGGGGATGAGCAGTGCGGTTTTCGTCCCAGTAGAAGCACAACCGACCAGTTATTCACTCTCAGAATGGTTCTTGAGAAGTCCTGGGAGTATGCTAAACCGGTCTACACTTGTTATGTGGATTTGGAAAAAGCATATGATAGGGTTCCTCGAGGCAAACTCTGGAGTGTTCTGCAGGAGTATGGGATTGATGGTTCCCTGTTAAGGGCGATTCAGTCTTTATATAGGAGTACAAACTGTAGGAGCTGTATTCGGGTAAACGGTGTTAAATCAATACCTTTCACTGTGTTCGTTGAACTCCGCTAAGGGTGCGTTTTGTCACCTCTCCTCTTCATTGTATATATGGATTGGATGTTGCAGCGCAGACGTGGCGGGGAATGTTTCAAAGTGGGAGACCTAAGGATTAGTGATCTGCTCTTTGCGGCTGATTTGGTCATCCTTGGATCCTCTCAAACTGAACTTCAGCGCGCACTCGAAAGGTTTGTAGCGGTTTGTGATGATGCTGGAATGAGGATCAACGTGAAGAAATTGGAAGTAATGGTCATTTCCAAAAAAACCCATTCGGTGGACTCTGCATGTTAGTGGAGTCCCACTGAAGCAGGTGGATAAGTTTAAGTACCTCGGGATCTTATTTACGAGTGACGGGAAGAGCTATGTCGCGTTATCCTGTAGAATTGGTAAGGCTGGATCAATTTTGCGAGAGCTTGGTCAATCTGTTATAAGGAAGGCCGAACTTAGTGTTCAAGCTAAGCTATCGGTTTTTAACTCCGAGTATGTTTCAACTCTCACCAGAATAAGATCGCGGATACAAGCTGCCGAAATGAGATTGCTTCGCGGTATTGCTGGACTAACTAGTAGGGATCGATTGCGCAACACCAGAGTAAGCGAGGCGCTCAATGTTGAGCAGCTACTTCTCCGAACGGAACGATCTATGCTTCGATTGTTTGGTCACGTAGTGTGTATGCCCCCAGACTGGCTTCCAAGACGTGCCAACAGGTAGGCGACTCCACAGTAGGCCTAGAAATAGATGGTTGAACCAAGTACGATATCTGTCCTGGAGTCGCCTAGGGATTCCTCCTGATGAGTTGGAGTTAATGACGGAGGATCGAGAAGGCTGACCTGAGCATCCTACCCCCGCGACCCTCATAAAGGATTAGCGGGCCATTGAAAATGTATGTATGTACGCAACAACAAGTTCAAATTGAAATCCGCGCCCAAGTCAGAGTCGCATCCTAAGCTGCCTTGACGTGGCGGAATGGTTTAAGAGTCAAAGATCCTGAGGTCTGAAAAGACCTCATGTATGATACCGAAATAAAGACTGAAGGAGTCTTGACAGTGACGTAAAACATATAAGCATGGAGTATGTCTGCGAAACACAAGGATTTGGCTACTCCCGTTGATACTCGTGAAAGCAGTAATCCACCCGTGATCTTCTCAAATACAGCTAGGGAAAGGACTCTGGAGGCACCAACCAACATACTTATACTCCCCGCCTCTGGAGTTGACCCTAAAGTAAGAGTGATGCTTCTTTCTGAAGAGTCCTGTAACTCTCTCCCCAACACACTCGGTAGACTGAGCGGAAATAATGAAAAAAGGGGCGAGAGTGTCGAGGAAGATTTCGACTGGAACGTGTAATCTCTGTCCTGACACACAGGCAGTAAATCGAAGAGGTTCTGGTAATGGTTTGACTTGGGAATCCAATAAGGTTGAACGGACTCCTAAGCTCCTGACTGAGAGTCAACAAAAGAGGAAAGAAATGAAGGCGGCGGTCGCAGGATTAAAAGATGCTATAAAATCAACTGAAGGCGCAAGCGTTGAAAACAGCCCTTTTGGTGGAGACTGCGAAAAGACTTAAGTTGGCAGAAGGCAATCCAACCACTCCACTTCTGTCAGCTGGAACAGGTTCATGCGGAAGAAGCAGTCCCCGTGCATTTCTCTCTGTGGAAGCGTGTGCGTACCTAAAGCGTGGTCTTCAACTCCAAACACTTTTACCGATGGTGTTATCTGCGCACTGACGGAGGTGTGTGGTGTTACCTCTTAGGTTTCCAGCGCTAACGGACAGAAATTGTCTGACGCAGGCAAAACCATAAGTAGGGTTGCACGTCTTGGCAGAAGTGCATACGTACCTGGAGCGCGCCCTTCAGCTACGAAACTTTCAAGTCGGTGACGTTCCCCGCGCACAAAATCTGGTTGATGCGGGTGCTGCATCCTCTAGACGCTCCAGCGTTCCCTGCAAAAAATAGTCAATGGTTCTATTTCTATAGTTATAATATAATAAAAATGTAAATGTAAAATGTTCTTGTCTTTCTGTGCACGTATCACGCGGAAAGTACTACACGACTTTTAATGAAACTTGGCACAGTGATAGCGTATACCCTGCGTCAATATTAAGAATACTTTTCATTTCGGAAAATGAAAGGGTCCCCACAAGAAAGTCAAAATCAAAATCTATCTATACATATAATGAATGTGTAAATGTTAATTTTCTTTGAACGAGGCTTTCGCAGTTTTTGCTTAGTGTCTAACTTCTTAAAATGGTGTACGTTTCATCGTAATCCGCTATCCACAAGCTGAGATCTAATCAAAAATATCTTTTGCAAAATTCAGAATTTCATTAATTTTTTCTTGAATATGATCTTTAATCTGTCCTCAATGGAGACAATCATTTTTATAATACACTGAACCCCCCACATACGCGATTAAGTTTTTCCGAAATTCCCTCTACATACACGTGGTGTTGTGGAAAATGAAAACAAAAAAAAACGTTTTTTATTAAATTTCATCATTGCTTTTGTTCTTTCTATGTTGAATTGTTTTCAAGTTTCTTCTTAAAAACAAACAAACTGAATAAAATATTTATTTTAAAATTGCTTGTTTTGGAACACATCTCTATATGTACGTACATATTTTCATACAGTTTCTAGTCGCAACATACGCGAATTCGACAACGTGGTGTTTTTTTGGAACGCATCCCTCGCGTATGTGGGGGGATTGCTGTATTTTTTTTTTTATTCACATTTCCCAATCTTTAAGAGCAGAGCCAACTAGCTGACGGAACGGCCAGCGATGGTATTCCTCTAGTTTTCTTATTCTTCGGTTTCCTTCTCTGTTTTACTTGGTTGACGAGTTGTGTGTTGTGTTCGCGTGCGGGCTTGTGTGTGCTCTGGTGGCTAAATTAGTCAGTTGGTAATTATATTTCAAAAATGAGCAAATGACCGTCAACTAAAATGCGGGCGAAGCAAGGCGAGCACGGATATTCTGAGTAGCAGACTTTTAATGATGCGCAAAAAACTCCACATAACATTTACTCACGAGCATATATGCGAAACAAGAGCATTTGTGACCTTGGAGGTGTTCGTGGAGTCCCGGTGCTATGTGACGAGCGATCCGAGAGGCGGAGAATGTTGTGGTTTGGCTTAACATTGCCACTAATACCATTTCACTAGTGGTATACAAATTAACATTGTCAGTAATACAACTCCATACAAAGTTCCGCCAAATTCAGTCTCTTTTTCTCTATCCTATAAACCTATATACACTTGCCTACTTGATAATAAAGGAGTTTGGTATTGGACATTTAAGGTATAACATGGCGTAGTCGAAATCGTGAAACAATTTTATTTAACTAAAAGCGTAGAAAAAAAATATTAGTACGTACATAATGTAAATGTCTTTTGCACCTGAAAACGAAATTGATTCAGATAAGCACAAGTCGAAACCGAAATTGAAGCGTGAAAAATCTGAATTGAAAATTAAACAAAAGAATAAAAAATATTCTTGTGAGAAAATTATAAACTATATCATCATAAATTATAACAGACCAGCCCCGTTACTATGAAGGGCAATCTTGCTGTTAAATTTAACTTTTCCTAAAAGATTCTATGATATGTGTACGTGGAAGCTACAGGAAAAATAGTAAAAAACTATTTTTTTAAAATTATGTTGAGCAGAGGCTAGACAAAATTATTATACTTGGAGCATTCCAAGTGATACTACTGCTACCTTGGTCAAAATTGTGGAGATTATCAAAAGATATTGTAACCCGAAAAAGAATAGCATTTACGAGAGAATGAAGCTCTGCAAACGCATACAAAAAACTGGCGAACCATTCGACAATTTTTTGAAGGATTTGAGGGCCTTGGGTGAAGGATGTGTGCTTAGCTCTGGAAAACACACCATGATTCGGGATTTCATAATACTTGGACTGACCAATAAGCACTTGGCAGAAAAATTGATGATCTTTCATTTGATACAGCTACGAGTATAAACACGTACCGAGTAGCGAAACTGGAAGCATCAAAAATAGAAGAAATGCATGACGCTATACCTGCTGAAGAATCAATGCTTAATAGAGGATCAACAATTTTTTTTTTTTTTTGTTTTTATTTTTTTTTGCATAGGGGGTAGTGGAAAAACGCTAATGCGCGCGGGAAACAGTCCCGCTCGGTTTCTAATGTAGTAGTCTGAGACTCACAACTCACTAAAAACCCACCTTTAACCCCTTCTTTCTACTTGACACCTTCAACTCCGGGACCGTTCATCGCATTACTTCAGAGTGGTGTTGTTTTCGTTCCCCTCTGGGGACCGGCTTTTTCATATACAGCTACTGGTGGGGGTTTATACATTCTGCCGGTAAGGCTTTTATCTACTTAATGAAATTTGTGAGGGAATGTTGGCGCCTTCCTCTCTTTTTGGATCTGAGTACCGTCTTGATGAAGGAAGTTATTTTATTCCACGTGTCGGTACTCGAGGTTATCTTGTTTATACCATTTCTCGGGGAAAAATCGCCTATTTCCGACTCCATTCTCCTTTGCTCTGTCCATCTGCTACAGACGAAAAAGGTGTGGAAAGCGTCGTCTTTCGCTGAGTCTCCATATTGGCAGGCTCCGCTCTCTACTTTACCCATCTTGTGGAGGTATCGGTTGAAATACCCATGTCCAGTTAGGAATTGAGTGACAAAGTATGTAGTTCACTTCGCCGTGTTCCCGCAATGTCCAAGCCGTGGCGTCTGTAATCAGCCAAAGCACATTTAAAACAATTGCAACAGCTAGGTATAATTAAGGCAGTGGACAACCCAAAAAGCTGGGTAATTATCTTGTTGTCATTGAGAAACGCAATGGGGAGTTACGACTTTGTCTGAATCTGCAAGATCTGAATAAAGTTTTGATTAAGGAAGTTTTTCTTATTCCAAAGAAAGATGAGCTTACTGAGTCTTAGTACCATAAATATTTTTTACAGTTTTAGACTTTAAACAGGGATTTTGGGCAAATCAATTAGGATGTTAAGTCAAGCGAAGTGTGTAGGTTAGTACTCTATTTGGATGCTTTAGATTTATCAGATTGCCTGCTGGCCTTAACATTTCTTCAGAAGTTTTTCAAAGGTATGCGTCGAATTACTTTAATCACTTTGTGTTTTACCTGGAACACAAATGTATATTAATGATATATTAGTGTGTGGAAAACCTTAAGAGAAATATAAAAGAAACCTTAGTAGGGCTTTCGATTTAATCCCGACAAGTTACAATATAAAGTTAATAGCGTGAATTATGTTGGGCCGAATTATAATTATATAATTATTGTGAATTATACCTCGGCCGATGGTATGAGACCTGATCCAAGTATAGATAAATCTTTTCTTCATTTAGAGAAACCAACGATTAACAACAAGTTTACAATCTTTCATGGGTATGATCAATTTCCTTAGGAACTATACTCCTAATTTATCTGAGGCGTGTGCGAGCTTGAGAGATGTTTTGAAGGAGGACAAACAATTTTTCTAGACACAGGTTCACGCAGAGAATTTACAAAAATAAAGACGTAAATTAGCAAAGCGCCAACACTGCAAAATTACAACCCAGATGCGGAGATAATCATGCAATTTGAAGCGTAGAAATTGAGAATAGGTGTTTGCCTGCTACTGGAAGTGGACACAGTCAGCTCTTTGCAATCACATTTGCGTGTAGAAATTCCACTTTTATATACGCGGAAGAACTGTAAAGGTACAATCGGATCACAAACCGTTAATTTCAATATTTAAAAGTGATCCAAGTAAAGTTTTTGTTACCAGACTAAAATAGAATGCGTTTGTCAGTCTTGAAATATTCAGTTAATGTGGAATTTATGGCTCAACGACATTTATAGGTTGCGGATCTATTATCACGTAATTTCGATACCGCTGAACTTGTTGATGAAGGAAAGTCTGTAATACAAATCGCTTCACTATTCCTATCCTGTTTTAAGCAAAGCAATGGAAAGTTGCAAAAATGGTTCGCTGGCGGATAAAAGCAAGGTTTCAAATAACAGACATCTGCAGGCATCTCGAGGCTCTGGATCAGCGTTATAGGTTCGCCTTTCCGAGAGAAGCTTATAACAAAAATAGGTAAGCAATTTATCTCGACGACGGTATGCTCTTCTTTGACAAAAGAGTTATTATATCTCAGGGTATGAGAAAAAAAACTTTATCTTTACTGCACCAAGCACACTTAGGAAGGACAAAGGGATAAGTATTTTAACTTATATTAACTAAGGTATTGAATACATGATCCAAAGTTGCATGGTATGTCAAACATATAAAATATAAAATAAAAATTACCTGTAATCGTAATAAATGAGTTTTGAACTGATTGTATTCCAAAGGAAATATTCTGCGATAGAAATGACTTATCATTTTACAATTTTATTTTATATTTTTAAAAAACAAATTTTGATTATAAAACTATAAATTACTTATTTAAAAAAAAAAAGCTGAAAAAACTTCTGTAATTAGTGAATTAAAAGGTTTTTTAGTTGTACTTTTTTATCATAAAGCGTTATCATGTGTTTTGATGAAAAGCCTCCTCCAGCTGATCTCAGTTATAATAAGGTTTTAAAAAGCTCTGGCAAACGGCTATAAGTAGCTGGCACCCATTGCATATTTTTTCACTTAAGCAATCAACCAGGCAAGCCGGCGGCGGCGGCATCAATAACAAAGGGTATGCAACCAATTATTTGTTTCTCTGCAAATATTGGAGAAATAACAAAGTTCGCTGGAGGAATGCGAATTAAATTCACGCTCAAGAACCTGAACACTACTAAAATAGTTATAAGCACACAATCAAGGGAGGCCTTCAAAGCTATAAAAGCCTTCCTCACAAGGAGTAAAATTCAAAACCATACCTTCACGCCAAGGGAACAGACTCATGCTTAAGGGAATTCACTTTTTTTATACATCAGAGGTAGAGTACGAAGAGCTCAAGGCAGAAAGTATCCCAGTGGTGAGGGTGTCCCCTTCAAAACCCAAAGAGCCAAAGGAAAGGCATTTAAATGCTTCGTAGTGGAGACTGGTAAGGACTTTCAGGTAGCTGAAGTCTACAATAAGTCATCTGCGGAATGTCATGTCTGCATGAAAAGCGACTCAATCCAACAACCTGGTGGGTGTAAGTGGAAGGAGGCGAAAGGAGACTACGTCTATTGCGCCAATTGCAAATCCAAGGGTCATCCTGCTAATAACAAGGGATGTCCGACTTACAAGGCTAAAGTACCCGAAAAGGCTAGGATGAAAATCCAACAAGAGTTTGTTTCAAAGTCAGCTTCCACCATCACACAACCTGCAGTGAGCTTTGAAGCCTTGGCCAACGCAGGAGCAGGAGGTAGCACGCCCAAGTCACAAGCGGTTCTTAAGCAACAGCCACGAGTAGAAAAGGAGGTGGTGGCACAGCACACAACACAGCATCAACCAAAAACAGCCAACAATCTTGGTAACGAGGTCTGGCGCGTGTTTGCAGCAGATCTAATAACCAGAATAGCGAAGGCTAGCAAGGCTGTTCCAGCTAACTATAATAGTATGAATGTCGGAGGAAAGTCCGTGGCACTGGCCACTTTCATTTTTCAACTATGCGGCACAGAAAGATACTGAGAATAGTTGTGTATAACGTGAATTCGTTATACGCCATCCCAAGGAGGATAGATTTTCACCTCTTCTTGAAAACCCACCAGCCCGACATCGCTCTAATAAGTGAAACCATGGTGATAAAGCGGAATATAACAAAGAAGGCAAAAGAGGCACTGCTTTCTTTCTGCGTAAAAGCATTGACACTAGTAACATACCCATTCAAGGACTAAAATCTTTTGAAGTCACGGGCGCAGTCTTAAAAGTAAATACTCATGAAACGCTGACGGTCATTAGTATTTATATCAAGTGCATTGCCAATAGTACTGACACTAAGCATAACTTTCAGCTCCTCAACATTTTGCTGACTCAGCACATCTATGGACCCATCGGTGGAGACTTTAATGCGAGACATAAAATGTGGTCAGGTTGTATTTCCAACACCGAATGGAAAACCATAGTGGACTGGATGGATTACAATAGCGATCAAAATAACCTTGTGATTATCTCGCAACCAAGGCCAACACTCCCAAAGACCCCATCGTGACTTAATTTCTATATGGTAACATCTAATGCATATCCCCCTGGAGGTAAGGAGTTACGAGTGTAAGACGTTAGCTAGTGACTTCGACCATGAGGTGGTGCAGCTGGTTATTAAACTCCACCAACCAATCTTTACCACTGAACAGCCTGAGGAACATTCCATCATCTACTCGTACAATCAACTCAACGTAGAAGGACTGCAAAGAGATGTTGATGAGAGACTCGTTACCATCAACAAGGAATTTACTGAATTATGAGATCGACTCAGCCATCGATTACTTGAAGCTAGCAGTTGGTATAGTATTCGACAGAAAGTTGTATACCGTAGGTCCACACCGGCTTTAGCACTTGCTTGTATAAAAGCAGTTTCTTCTCAGTACTGAGCTGGGAATGTTTTCCGAGTAACCAGTACATTTCTCTATATTTGATTTCGAGTTCTTTTCGTTTCATTTTCACGTGCGAATTCCATTTCAGTCTTGCGTCGAGTGTCATTCCCAGGTATTTTAGGGAACAAAGGAGTTTAGGAAAATTGGCAAGTCATTAGTTTTCTTGTAAGTGAAATTCACGTGAACAGATTTAGATTCGTTGACGGCGATCCGCCAGTCCCTCGTCCATTCATTTACATTATTCAGTGCGTTTTGCAGTTTTGCAGTCGTTTCTTCGTTTGTAAAAAAGCTGAAGCATTTGGTGAGTTCATTCAGTGAAACAAGTTTTCAGCCTACTCCGCCCAATGATTCCATCTTTCTTTCTGAAGTCAACCCATCGATTGACTGCATTGGGTGAGCGGCCACTGCTACTATAACATTCAGCGAAGAAAACCCAGCAAACGGTCCCGTGGGATACAACGAGCTATGCACAGCCGAAAAAGTCTCCGACATAATCCGGAGTGTGCAAAACAAAAAATTAGCGGAACCTGACAAAATTTCAGACTTTGTTTTATAGAAAATGCCTCAAGTCGCAATAATACTGCAATACATAATTGTAATGAACAATTGCTAAAATAAAGTCACAGACTACTTTAACTCACAACAGCAAAAAATTGCAGAGCATCAGTACCTGAGTGTGATTGCACTGGCTAATGAGAAACGGTTTCCAAACATACTATAGAAGACGAGGAAGAAATCCCAACCAGGTGTTACACACCATTGCGGATAACACCCCGATGACATCTAATCATATACAAAGAAAAACAGCGATACCGGGATTTGAACAACCTTAGGTGAAAACCATCGACGCAGAGAAATTAATATTCATCAAAAATGTAGGTATTATGTTAACAAAAGCCATGTTATATCGTTGGGCTCCTCTTATTGAGCCAACACTTAAAATTGAATAGCCATAGTTTATGTAAGAACATTTTTTATTAAGTCAATTGTAAATATCATTTCGAATTAAAAAAAGTATTAAATTACTAAATTACATATTTTTTCACTATTGATCAGTCAGGAGTTTGATGTGGATATCATTTCGCGCAGTATTTTACTGCCTTCTGAGAAACACCCCCCACTTCTTCTACGTTATACCCGAGTTTGACGTGAGTACCATTTCGGCCAGCATTCTACTGCCTTCTAGGAATCACATCACACTGGTTCTCCTTACTTTGCAGCTATATTATTTGACCCCTTGGTTGACCTTTAAGGAATCTATACATCAGCAGGTGGGTAAAGATTGGTTAAGGATATTTTTTTTTCTATATTTACTTATACACATGTTCACTCGAAAGAGGATTGATATAGTTGTACAAAATAAAGTAACAAAAATAAATCGATATGTTTTATTGCACCAAAAAAAGAGATGTATTGAATCGAACACCGCTCTACAAACTGCTCTACCGTCCCAACTACAGCCGCAACGAGCAATCGTATACTCTATGATTACATTGGCACTTAAATAGAGGTCCGATTCGATACTTACTGGAGACGGTAATTTAAGTAGTGAACGCAGGAGAAAAAAGAAAGGAAATATACTGGAGATATGTTCCTCTGACGTTTCTTGATGACTTAATTATTCGATCCAGCAGTTTTGAAGAGCACTACGTTCACTAAAATCAATTATTCGCACGTCTTTCTATGTTCAAACTAAAAGTAAATAAAATGAATTACATTTTTCCTGTGCAGAAGTAAAATACATACATACACATCACAAATAACGGACAGACGGGGCTAGGCATGATCGATGAATGGTGCACTAGGAACGAGTTTTCAGTCAATCCTAAAACTGATCCTGACCTCTTTACGAGAAGGAGGATTTGACTGGACTGACTCAGTCAGTGCTAAAGGGTATTACTATCCGTATTTCTGATGAAGCCTTGGAGTGATTCTCGATAAGAAATTTCTTTGGTTTAAACATGTCGAGTCGAAAACATCCAAGCCGACCTCAGTTTTCATGTATGTGTGTAGATGATTCGCTTTTTCTTCAGTAGAGGATTAAAAACTGACAGACGTCTGAAGAGGATAAATTTGTTTCAATTCCGTCTTAATAACCTTGGTTTTATTCAAAAACGGCTAGGGTGTTTTTCTAAGAAACTGAATTTGGTCTTCCATGCTCTGTTCCGATGCTCAACAATTGTTTGCTTAATAATACTATTCAGTCTGTTGCACCTTTACCCATAGGTATCTAACATGTAGCACTGCCATTTTTTCTTGCATTGGTTCCTCTATTTCATCATTACTTTGATCTCAGAATGTAATCGGCAGCTTATATTCTCTAGAATATTTTCGTTCTTCTAATATGGTCTTGGGTTATATTTCGTATGAAGCCAACATGGACTCGGGCGTCGTTCAAGGACGAGCATTTGGAGGACATATTAGAAGAACATATCGTGCCATTTTTAAGATTTCCTTTAAATGCGTAACAATGTCCGGTCATAGTACAATGATCGTTACGCGAATCTGAATCCAGCAATTAAAAAAAAATTTAATGGTCAACCCCAAGTGAAGTCCTCAGCTCAAAGAGTACAGCTAGGGGCTGCTACATACAAAAAAAGTAAGAAAAAATTAAAGAATATGCAGTTATCATTACTCTAAATTTAGTCCTCACCACGCGTTAGTGAAGTAGTCATTGCCATAGCTGCATAGTGTATTATATCAGCTTTTCTCTTTTTCGAAGTTCTGATACTTATTTTTTATCTTTGGCGCGTCTGTGGTTTTCTTGCTTTATTCTTTTACAAAAGTTCTCTGTGGGCATTATTTCATTAATTAGGGAAGCAAAAATGTTGAACTTACAAAACTTGTTGAAACCACAGATAAAAAAAAGTAACTACCCAGTCTTAAAACATTCATTCCCCAACTTTCTTTCGTCGGTTTTTATTTTGCAGACTTTTTTTGAAATCACTTTGCAAACATTAGTAACTTTTCCTCTTCCTATTATTTCATAAAAAGGGATACAAATACAAAAATGGAATCAATGTTGAAGAAACATAGAAGAAATTTGAACCCCGCTATGTGTGTCAACCCTTTTTCTACTTGGCATTAAATGATTTGCTGTTAATTAGAAAATCCTGTTGTTTGTCTACATTGCATTGTTTGTTCTTTACTTAGAAAATCGAATATTCCAATTTCGTACTTTCCGTTGTTTTTATTAGAAAGACAGCTAATCTTTTAATCATTTTAAGTAGAATACGTACATTCATCACTTTACACTTTTTAAAATAAAAGCAGAGCGGTGTCATTGCTACCTTCAATGGTGGAATTCTCCTATCACCCAATGCATACTATGCTCTCACCTATTGCAGTTTAAATTTCACCTTATAACACATTAGTACAGTTATAAAAATTTAATTTTGAAATAAGAACTGAAAGGAAAAAAAATAGCCCTGCGATTAATTTTTTCTCTCATAAAGCATACTCGTACATGATGTGAAACAATTATTTTTGTTTTGGATGTTGGAAGAGATTTTTTAAAGAAAAATCAGATCATTAAAATTTGTCGCATATGCCAGGATTGACAGTCTCTGTTTTCTTACTTACTTAGGTGGCGCTACAGTTCGGGGTGAACCTGGGCCTCAACCAACAAGCCTCTCCATTTAGCTCGGTCTTTAGCTAATTGCCTCCAGTTGCGCACTCCAAGTTGGTCGAGGTCCCCTTGAACTTGTGCGCGCCACCTACGGCGATAATTCCCTCTACTGCGTCGTCCCTCGGGGTTAGATTCGAAGACTCTGCGGGCCGGAGCGTTGGTGTCCATTCGCTCTACATGTCCTAGCCATCTCAGACGTCCAATACGCAGTTTTTTGACTAGGTCGATGTCGCTGTACAGCTCGTATAGTTCGTGATTGAATCTTCTCCTCCAAAACCCGTCAACGCAAACGGGACCGAAAATCTTACGAAGAATTTTTCTCTCGAAGCGACCAAGGATATCTTCATCCTCTTTTAATAAAGTCCATGTTTCAGCGCCGTAAAGTAGGACTGGGATGATCAAGGTCTTATATAGAGTCTCCTTAGTTGCTCGAGAGAGGGCTTTACTGTTGAATTGCCTTATAAGCCCAAAAAAACAGCGATTGGCAAGAGTTATTCTTCGATTGATTTCTGCGCTGATTTTGTTTGCTGAATTTATAGCAGAGCCAAGGTAGACAAAGTCCCTTACTACCTCGAAGTTATAGCTGCCCACGGTGACGTTTTGTCCAATTCGTCGATGTTGGTTATCCCTTCTAGTTGACAGCATATACTTGGTTTTGCCCTCGTTTATCGCCAAACCCATTTTGGCCGCTTCCGCCTCAATGCTTGCAAAAGCACCGGTGACAGCCCGCTGAGATCTTCCGATAATGTCTATATCGTCGGCGTATGCAAGCAGTTGTACAGACTTGTAATAGATTGTGCCTCCGGTGTTGGCTTGTGAGTTCCGCACAATCCGTTCAAGTACAATATTGAAGAAGTCACATGACAGCGCGTCACCTTGTCTAAAGCCTTTTTTGACATCAAAGGTCTCGGTGAGGTCATTACCGACCTTGATGGAGCAGCGAGCGTTCTCCATCGTCAGCCTGCACAGGCGGACAAGTTTGGCAGGGATGTCAAAACTAGACATGGCTCTATAAAGCTCTTCTCTATAGATGCTGTCATAGGCGGCCTTGAAATCGATAAAGAGGTGGTGAGTATCGATTTGGAATTCTTGGGTTTTCTCCAGGATCTGCCGAAGTGTGAAGATTTGATCGATGGTGGACTTTCCTGGCCTGAAACCGCACTGATAGGGTCCAATCAGGCTGTTGATAAAAGGTTTCAGGCGTTCACACAATATCGCAGAAAAGATCTTGTACGCGATGTTGAGGAGACTGATGCCTCTATAATTGGCGCAGTTGAGGGGGTCTCCTTTCTTGTGGATCGGGCAAACGATGCTGAGATTCCATTCATCAGGCATACACTCCTCTGACCAAATATTAGAAATGAGTTGGTGTATGCACTCTACCAATTCATCCCCAGCTGCCTTGAAAAGTTCGGCCGGTAAACCGTCAGGTCCAGCAGCCTTGTTCGATTTTAGCTTGGATATTGCTATCCTCACTTCGTTTTGGTCAGGTGGACGGAAATTTTGACTATCATCGTCCATGTTGAATGGTTCATTCTGCCTGACAGCGGGATGTTGGTCTTCGTCGCCGTTATACAGTCTGCAGAAGTAGTTTTTCCATATTCTCAGCACCGACTGTGATTCTACTACGAGGTTTCCATTCTCATCTCTACAGGTTTCTGTACGGGTATTACTTCTCTGACACGTTCTTTTTACCTTTTGGTAAAACTTCCGTACATTGTTCCTGGAGTATAGACTCTCGATATTCTCAAACGCGCGCTTCTCATGCTCTTTCTTCTTCTTTTGGAGAAGCCGATGTTCTTCCCGTCTCTTTTGCTCATAGAGCTCACGAGCAGCTCTCGTCTTCCTTTGCAGCGCCGCTTTGTATGCCTCTTGTTTTGCTGCATGCACTCGCCGGCATTCTTCGTCAAACCAGGGGTTTCGCGGTGGTGGTCGAGCGAAACCCAGCACATCAGTCGCGGCGTTTCTGATGGCATGTTGGCAGCGTTGCCACTGGTCTTCGGTACTTGATGCTGGCGGCAAAGGGGTGATTGAGAGATTTCGGGATACGCGTTCAGCGAAGAGTCTGGCGGTCTCTTGCGATTGTAGCTTTTCGACGTTAAATTTTCTCACAGTGATTCTTCTTTGTTGCTCAGATTGGGATATCCGCATTCGTACCTTGGCTACAACAAGGTAATGATCCGAGTCTATGTTGGCCGCTCGGAAGGTCCGGACATCCAGAATACTGGAGGCATGCCTTGCGTCGATCGCAATATGATCAATTTGGTTGATCGTGACATGATCATTGGACCGCCATGTCTGCTTATGAATGTCGAGATGAGGAAACCATGTGCTTGCTATGGTGACATTTCGCTCCACAGCGAAATCAATTAGCCTTAGTCCGTTATCAGACGTGGTGTCGTGTAGGCTATGCTTACCGACTGCTCTACCGAAGACGTCCTCCTTTCCTATTTTGGCGTTAAAATCGCCCAATACGATCTTAACGTCGTATTTAGGACATTGCTCGTATGTTTTGTCGAGGAGCTCGTAGAAACACTCTTTGGAGGCAGGGTCCTTTTCTTCTGTGGGGGCATGAACACATATTAGGCTTATGTTAGCGAATTTAGCCTTGATCCGGATAGTCATAATACGCTCGCTCACGTGTCGGAAGCTTAAGACTTCTTGCCTAAGTCTGCCGCGTATGACAAATCCGCATCCGAATAAGCGTTGCCTGTTGCCTCTGTAGCAATCACCGTAGTAGATGTCACAGTTTTTCATCTTCTTTTTGCCTGGCCCATCCCATCGCACTTCCTGGATGGCGGTAATATCTGCTTTATAGCAGTCTAGGGCCTCTGCTAGTTGTTCGGCTGCACGTGGTCTGTAAAGGGACAGAACGTTCCACGTACAGATCCGAAGGTCGTTGTCCTTATTTCGTTTGCTGGGGTCGTCATTAGTTGGGTCATCCTTATCCGAGGCTTTTGGTTGTTTCGGAACCATGCGTTTTTTACGTGGTAGGGAAGTTACCCCGACGGCACAACCCCCAACCTGGAGGGCCAGTTCCTTAATTATTCCCCTAGGACGAGGGGCCGGGTACACCGGTGCCAGTAGTCCACTACGGAAGTATGAGCGCTGCCGTTGGCCCATTAAGGGCTCCTCCGCCACCATCTCTATTCCAATGTCCTGACCAACATTGGAAATTCCTTACCGACCTGTGATCCGAATACGTCGAAGCAGCTCGCGCAAGGTATTCACTAAGTTCAACCTAACTGGAACTATAGACGCCACCGTTGACTCCGTCTAGGGAATTCGTCCGCTGCCGCCTGGAACAGGAAGAAGTGCTCTAGTGAGAAAAGCACTCTTCCCCCCCTCTCTCATCTGCTGCCACCAAGAATCCGCCAAACGGGGTTGGTTACCCATTTCTTGGATTAAGGTACTAGGCACCCGGCTGTCACCGGTCTCTGTCTCTGTTTTCGTTTTGATTAAAATGTTAAAAGAAATTGCTTAAATACCATATGTGTGAACACCTTTGTAAATAGCATATAGAATTTCAGAAGCGGAAATTCTGCCATGCGGCAAAATAGAATAAGGCATATAAAACTGCAATAAATCAACAGGTTTTACCGAAAACCGTTTTTTGAGCGGTCTCCTGGCCTCCTCCTTTGCAAGGAAGTACGAGAACGCCCGGAAATGTGGCCATAATAAAAGGAGCACTCATCAGGAGCAGCAGTCGAGCCACTCCTCAACATGCACCTGGTACATTTGTCCTATCCTAAGCCGGTGATGAGATCGTAAATGAAATGGCGACGAAAGCCTTTGCCCATGTTATAATTGAGGGAAAACTACAAATGGCTGTAAGAATGACTGCAAAAAAAACGTTCGCCGAAACTTGGGCATTCGCTCTGACGATGGAGGGGGCAGATCGGGTCTGTCATGGAATCCCCGTGTGAGGGAAGTAGCTGCCATCAAATGCTCCTACCAGAGGATGGATGCTGAAAGTCGAAACAACGCTATTCGTTGATAGAACTGCAACAATATAGGACGATAACGGTAGTGCAGAAGCCCATCCAGATGCGAAAGCTGTCCACATTGTGGGAATAGGCGACACAACGCAGAACCATCCAACAACAATTTGGCTTATGGAATCGACGCTCTACCACCACCATCCAGGCCTCCAAAACTAAGCGTTGCAATAAGAGCAAGTGCGTGGCTACTATCGATACCGGCGCCACGGCTTCCATCGTAAGGTGAGATTTCGAGTAAGGGAGATGATCCTCAAGCCCTGGGATCTGAATCAGGGCCAGCCGACCATAGCAGAAAATCAAATCAGTGTGTACGGTGATTTATTTGCTTCACAGGATGGAGAGTATGGCTGGATGGAGAAGGAAGGGCTGATTGAACAATTAAAGAGACCACGGGCTTCACGTGATGATGTCATCAAAAAGTAAAAAAAGCTAGCCTCTGCGATGGATCGACAACAAATTAGGCACACTCAGGAGCCCAATGGTGGCCCATCCCCAATTTAAAGACTGACCACTGGCAAGTACAGATCGATCCGGAAGATAGATAGAAAACTGCATTCACTGCAGGAAATGGGCTGTGGTAGTTTACGGTAATGCCATTTGAAAAGAGCAACGCTCCGACATATTTTGAGCGCTTAATGGAACACGTCCTGCGTCGATTGACGGTGTTATCGTGGTAGGAGAAGCATTTGAGGAACATCATGACAACCTGGGAAATGTGCTCGAAGTGCACACCTGGAGCTAAGTCCAAGGAAAAGTACCCTCCTCAAATCGTAAGTCGAGTACCTAGGGCATGTTATCTCATCAGATGGAGTGCGAACCGACCCACGTGGGTGGGTTATAAGTCCACAAATCAATTGTGAGCTTATATCCCAATCGGATGAGCCGAAAGCCCACACGAAATTCCTGTGGACTTTTGACTCATCGATTGTGGTCTTATTGCTCACTAATGTTGGTTATAATAAAAATGTCCTGATTCATTATGGAATGTCTCGATATGGCATACGTGATATGTTTAATAAAAGCTCGATTTTGGATACTGATTTCGGGTACTCTATTTCAATATCAACAAATTGAAGTCTTACCAACGTCAGAGCGGAATTATTTTGCTGACGTCACCTTGTGTGCTCTTCCGTTAGAGGAATGGGAACAATTCTTAATTGTTTATGTTGCACATTTGGTGCATGTAAGTACCGAGCATTATTTAAAAAAAAATTCTTTAAATAACAAAATGATGTCTTTAAGATTTGGTTTTTGAGAAGTATAAAGTGAACAATTCTCCCCAAAAACTAAATCTTAAATACTTTTTTCGTTGCTTTCTCAAAGAAGAATCGCGCAAAATCCGCAAATGAACGACCACCCAAAAATGCTGTTTTTTTTTTTTATGTTCGAATATTTGTGCGAAGTAATAACAAGAGAGAGTTGTGAAATTGCAAATAGATCCCATAAACAGTGCGATATGTATGGGGTGTTTGCTGCCCCCTGCATTTAAACAATCTTTGCATATAGTTAACTTCGCACCCACTCAAAATCCAACAGTGGCCCCAAGCAAGGGTGTTGTAGGGGGCAGCATGCTCCACTATACATATTCCACTGTTTATGCATTCTGGACTTATGTATGTCGCAATTCTGACTAGAATTGGGACACCGCCGTTATCCGAGGATCCTCCGCTGCCATTCCCATTTATCTGCAGTCCGTACCCCGGCCACTACAACCGCTACGATTGGCATCCAGATAGGCAATTGTACTAGTTTGGTTGGCCCCGAGTATTTGATTTCCTCGGTACCTCCCATATCTGGGGGGCGTTCCCCTATCCGCTATCTGGAGAGGCGCCCGATGGAGGACTAGGAACCCAACCCGAGCAAATCTCAAATACTTTATTTTGTTATTTTAAGATTAAGATTTCGAAAAATTCATGCCAATTTTTTATGCACATGCATGCTCGGGAATGGATTAGAGACATATGTATATATCTAACTTCCACAAAAGGTACTTTTCGCACTGCATTATCAATGAGCTAAGTGTGGCAGCACCACTGTCATCATGCATAGAAGCCTGTTTCACATTTCACAATTTACCCCTAGGGACTTCAAATATCTTCGGATATACGTATATTCTATAGGTTCTTGTATTTGGCGTAAATACACCAATCACAGTCGATCTAATTGAAGAAAGAGTTAAGAATTCCAATTACTGTGAGAGTATAATATTTTAAAAGTAGTGTTGACAATGAACGAGGCGAACCCCACAGGCGGATCAGTATAAATGCGGTGAAGTGGGAGGGTTATGATCCCGTGTTTTCGGATCATAACCTCGCCGAAATAGGATGAAGAAGAAGAAGGTGTTGACAATAAACGATATTTTGATTAGAAGTGATGTTGTAAAGACAGTTTAAATTGAGACTGAAAAAGAATAAAAAAAAAAAAAAAAAAAAAAAAGAATAAAGATACTTCATAATTTTGAATTATAACGAAATTAAGCTTGTCAGTTGTTTTTAAATAACCAGATCGAATGCGCAGAAGACAGTTTTATTATTACGAGCAAGATATTACAATATTAAAGTTGATCGTTTCGGATAGTAAACAACTAACAAAGGCCTCGTAGGAACAGCATCTCCCAATAGGTGCTGGTCCGCTAAATAACGAGAAAGACCAACTGCAGCCGAACACCTTGCAGCTCTGTTAGTAAGTCCTATTACCACCTCCTCATGATGTCATCGGAGAACTTCGCCGGAAATTTCGAACGGAAGAGGACGAATGGCAATCCTCCTGCGCCACAAAAAAGGATAAGTATGAAATTTTAATACGTGATAGGAGGCATTTTTCTGAAAATGTTGATATATGGTATATATTTAAGGTTGGACCACTTACTTACGGCCATATTATTCACTCCGGGTGTAAAGCAGGTTAAAGTGAATTTTAAACCCGACCATTTAATCCTCATTTTTTTTAACCCGAAAATTTAAATGTACATATGGTATGTTCATAATATTCACTCAAAAACATGCATTAAACCCGATGGATTAAAGATGCATTTAACCCGGATTTAAAACGGTTTAAACTCGTTTTTAAACCGTTTTGAACCTACGTATTGTCGAATTTTGACAGTGATAGGGTGTCACTTCCAGTCGATGTGACGACATCAACGCCAACAACAAGACAGACATCGAATTTATTTGATGAGGTGTCTCCTATATTGTCGACCCATGCCCTAACAGTGGCTGCAGTGGCAACAACAGCCTCATTGAATGATGAAAGGGCCATACCATGACCAATTGCCAGAGGGTGGTTTACCATCTATTATTCTGTCAGCTCTTCCAGAAATTCGTCTTCTGACGACGAACGCATCAACATTTCATCAATTTCACGAATGAGATCCATTTTTTTTTGGTTTTTGCTACTATCTATATTTATTTCACTTTTCCTGCCTCCTGCGAACAAAGCAATGTCAAATGTGACTAGAACAAAACGAGTAAATATTATGAAATTGTGTTTTAATCCGAGTTAAAGTACTTAAACCGGTCTCCGGAGGGCAGTTTAAATTTGATCGGGTTAAACAACTGGGTTTAAGTTCGGGTTTAACGAATGAATATTGTGGACTTGAGTTTAATTTTCGGGTTAAACTCACTTTAACCCGGATGTACATTTTAACCCGGGTTGAAGTGAGTGAATAATATGCCCGTTACTGTTGGCCGGAACCAAAACTGTTGTCTAATAAACGTAGCCACAGGCGCGTGTATTGCGAATTTTGCTACTATGACACAAGAAACTTTTCTTCATCTTCATTTGAAAATACTTTGACTAACAATGAGGAACAAGCTGTAAAGCGGCGGTTATATTCTGAGGAAGTTAAAAAGCAGTGGAATATATCTCGTCTGATCCGGGAACTCGGTAGTTTGCGTATATAATTTTGTATGTAAACCATCTTTTATGCGGGAACGTTTTACAATGATAGTTACTCAAATACGTCGGACAAGAACGAGATCACCATCTTATGGTAGCTCATTTACGCCTTCGTACTGTATCCGTCAACAGCAACCGCTCAAACTTGCTTAACATCACCAGGTTTAATATCGACAGGCTCAAGGTTCCCCAAGTGCGCCAACAGTTCAGGGACCATCTTGCCTTAGAAGCAGAAGCTATCAGCAGCATAGAGAACATGGATGACCACTGGAGTGCTGTGAAAAAAGCTTTTGCGACTGGGGCACGCACTTATGTCGGTAAAAAGCAGAAACACCACCGCACATGGCTTTCTACAGACACCTGGAGACGAATCGATGAGCGTACAGCAATCAAGGCTCGGATTGCAGCGGCCTCAGCAGTAGAGGGAACCGAGCTTGAAGCCCAATACCGTGCGAAGAAGAAAGAAGTGCAGCATAGTGTGAGACGTGACAAACGTCAATATGTCAACTCACTGGCCTCAAGGGCTGAAGAAGCAGCGATTACGTGCGACAGTAGGACTGTTTACAACATCACTAAGGAGCTCATTGGTGGTCGAAACTCCAAACAACATCCAGTGAAGAGTCTAGACGGTAACCTTTTGATTTCGGATGAGGATCAGCTCAATAGATGGAGAGAACATTTTGCTACAGTGCTAAATCACTTAGACGACGGCGGTATGATCTTGAATTCGAATGAGCAGTTCGAAGCAACAAATTCCCGAATTCGCACCGTACCTCCCAGTAAAAATGAAATAATAACAGCAATCAAGTCCCTCAAGAAAAACAAAGCGGTGGGTATTGATGGCATCTCTGCCGAGCTATTTCAAGCGGCGCCAAATACATCGGCAGATTTGCTGCATCCGCTAATACGGAGAGCTTGGGATAGCGAACAATTTCCACAGGAGTGAAAAAGGGGGATGATCATTAAGCTTCCAAAGAAGGGTAACTTGATGGAGTGCGGTAACTGGAGAGGTATATGTGTTCTTCCAGCTGTAGCCAAAATAATATCTAGAATAATTCTAGAACGAATTAAAGAACATTTAGATTCAACTCTCGATGTCGAACAGGCAGGCTTTCGCGCTGGATCCTCCTGCATCTACCACATAAACACCTTACGGATCATAATCGAACAATGCGTTGAGTATAGGTTTCCGCTACATTTACTGTTTATCGACTTCGAGAAGGCTTTCGACAGCTTGAATCGAGATGCAATCTGGTTGGCCTTGCGCAGGAGAGGTATTCCAGAAAAACTTATAGCTATTATCAAGGCTACATATGAGGGCGGCAAGTGTCACGTCGTGCACAATGGTAAGGTGTCGGAGGACTTTGAAGTCCATAGTGGAGTACGTCAAAGGTGCATACTGTCCCCACTATTGTTTTTGGTGATTATCAGCGATGAACTCCGTGCAGCATTGACGGAAGCTAAGTCTGGAATTCGTTGGACTATGACATCTTACCTTAAACACCTAGATTACGCTGACTATGTTTGTCTACTTTCACATCGGATAATGGATCTTCATTTGATGGCTCAAAATCTAGAAGCTGAGGCAAACAAAGTGGGGCTAAAAATAAACACAGCCAAAACAAAAGCCTTGAGTACTTCCAATACCCGCGCTCAACTTAACATTGCCGGAAAGCAAGTCGAGAAAGTTGATAACTTTCTATATTTAGAAAGTGTCGTCTCGGCTAATCGCGGTGGCACCGAACTGGATGTGTGCAGCAGAATCGGGAAGGCTAAAGCTGCGTTCGGAATGCTGTCCAAATTCTGGAGAAGCAATGTTATTAGCTTAAGAACCAAGCTACGACTGTTCCTCTCCAACGTAGAATCAGTGCTGCTTTATGGGTGCAGTACCTGGAAGGTGGACACCATTAACACACGCAAGCTGCAAGTCTTCGTAAACAAATGCTTAAGAATCATCTTGAGGATTTTTTGGCCGAACCGCATCTCCAACGAACAACTTTATCTGAGAACGGGCCAAGAACTTATAAGCATTACTATACGAAGAAGAAAGTGACAATGGGTTGGACACACCCTACGGCGCGAAGACAACTCCATTGCGAAATACGCTATGCAGTGGAATCCGCTCACCCAGGCAGGCAGAATAGCGGGACGCCCTATGCAAACGTGCCGCAGAACAGTTGAGGAGGAATCGAGCTCTTTAGGAATGAGTTGGAGGCGGCTCAAACGCGTTGCAGAACTCCGAACACGATGGCGCGCAGGCGTGGTTGACGCCCTATGCCCCCCGAGGGGTTAAGGGATATTAGTAGTTACTCAAATAACTTCACTGATTGGATTTACGAATACCACTGGAGGAGAATGAAAAAAAAAAAAAATAGACTGGATCCTTTTGAGAAGTTATTGAATACCGTTCTATATTTTTTCGGGGATTTTAATAAATAATTGAAAAAAAAATAGGGCTTGTTTTTTTGTTCATTCCATTCCAGTAAATTTATATTGTTTTAATTTGCTTATAGTTGTTAAGTAATAGCAACATGAATTAAGGATAGAAATTCAAAAAAATTATTAAAAAAAATAAAAAATTATATTATAAAAGTGGTGGCGTAAGTGGTTAGTGTGTTGGATCACTGCGCGTGTGGTTCCAAGTTCGAATCCCCGAAAACACCAACAAGTTTTTTCACGGTCCTACTTCTCGCGAGCGTCTGACAAACATCCGAGAGTATTGCTGTCTTGAAAAGGCTTCTCGAAACAAATTGCCCTTCTGATACGGCGCTAAACTGTAGGTCCCGTCCATTCATGTGAAAAATATAACGCACACAACATGAGTGGTTGCGAGAAGCTACGCCCTGGCGCTTAAAGAGCTGTTGCGAAAAATATATATATATTGCATATATATATACATTATATTAACTTCCTCCAAACATATTTTTTATGCTTTTTATACCTTTTATGCCTTTTTACACTAACAAAAAAGTGTGTGTGCGGGTTTCCTATATTCGCATTTTGAAGAAAACATTTTTTTTATAGTATTATTAACTTCCTCTCATTTTGTTTATGCTTCTTAGGCCTTTTGAGAGGAATAAAAATAAACCAAATAAAATTTAGCGAATTTCCTATATTCCCTCGTATGTCTGTGGCCACAACGCATAACAGCATAAGTATACTTGTAAAAATTGAAATATTTTTTGTTTTTAATAGTTTTATATAATCTTCACTCATAAAAGGCGAACCTATAACACTGTAACAGCACCGTGAGGTGTCTGGAATTCAATATCTGCAGCGGTTACTGAGTTAAGGGCAGCGAAGTTAGACCGTGCCATCTTTGAAAGGTTTTTTTTAAATGTGAAAAGGCACTTATGATGTTTTGCCTTGTGGCCACAGATGTAGTAGTAGTAGTAGTAGTGTGTGGTATATTTATTCTCAACAAAAATAGTATTAACATATTCATTATAAACAATTGAAATTTAACATTTGTGTTGGTATATATAATATTACGACAATGATCATATTAATCGCCTGTCTGAGAGTTGGTTATTTAGATTTATTTACAGGAATACAAGTAAATTGAATACGATATAAAGAACACTATATAGAGAAGAAGTGACACAGTTAAGGATAGCCAATGGTAATACTTTTAATTAAATTCTTGAACGAGTAATTTTCTGTAAGACAGATCTACTTGCATAGAATGTGATAGTCTATTCGCTAATCAATGCTATATAAGCTATGCGCTAATCCATTAGTGCCCAGCAGAAATCTGATAGCTATCCATCCACTTTGAAATTTGGTAACAAGTCTTCGACAGACCCTGAAATAATCGCAAACCTGTTCGCTCATTTTTTCAGCCAATCGTTTACGGATCACGTTACTCAGACTGATAATAACTACTTCCGCTACGTCATCAAACTTCCTTAGTCACAATTGATATAACTTCGGCGTCGTTAGTAGATAAGATTAACAAATTAGAGGGCGAATATTCGTCTGGCCCTGATGGCCTGCCCGCTGGCTGTCGTTCTGAAAAAAATGTGTTAAGTACTTAGTCGAACCCTTTACTACTCTACTCCAACTATCTATTTAGCATGGATTTTTTCGGAAATCTGGAAAAATTCGTACATAATCCATACTTACAAAAAAAAATTGCAAAAGTGAAATAACCAACTACCGGCCCATCGCTAAACTGTCCTGCAAGCTTAAGCTCTTTGAAAGCATTGTTTATGACACAATGCTTATCCACTGCAAGAATATCCTTTTACTGAACCAGCATCGATTTATTAAGGGTAGATGAACAACAAACAACCTTACCGAGTTTGTATATAGCACTCTGTGTGCTTTGGAAGATGGTAATGAAGTCGATGTAGTTGCCAGCGACTTCTGCAAAGCCTTCGATAAAATTTTGCATGCAATTATTCTCCTCAAACTTCAAGCTCTTGATTTTCAATTGGGGTTTATCTTATGGATAAAAACTTACTTGGAAAAATGCAAATATAAAGTTCTTTTTAGATCTTCAATTTCAGAACCTATTGAAGCAAATTCGGGATGAATGATCTTCATTTTGATAATCAACCATGTGGACTGTATCAACAATGACTCCCACCTTTCTATATATGCTGATGATATAGAAATCTTCAGACCTGTATCATCCCGTGCTGACTCTCTCTCAGTGCAAGATGATGTGAACCGCTTTTCAGGCTGGTGCCATAGTCATTTTTTGGAGCTTAACGTCAGCAAGTGCCAAGCTATTACATATTCTCGTAAGCGTATCCGATCATCCCCTAGAGTCTACTCCATTTGTGTTGAGCCCAATCCCTCTGTCTGTTCACAACGCGATTTGAGTGTTAACTGTGATAGGAAACTCAACTTCTGTTCCTATATTGATAACATTATCAACAGAGCTAACTCTGCGCTTGGTTTCATTAAACGATGGTCTAAGGAAATCTCAAACCCTTACATTTCGAAATCCTTATACATCACATTCGTCAGACCCCTCTTTGAGTATGCTTGCCAGGTATGGTCACCTTACTACGAAAACCATATCTTGCGAATCGAAGCTGTCCGCTTTGCCTTACGTGGTCTTGCTTGGGCTGGTAGGCACAATTCTCTGGTGTCAGGTAAATATTAAGGGGTCAAGTCCAAATAATGGCAAATGGGTTTAAGTCAGTTTGTTTTCTTTTCCGATTGGTATTACCAACTTAAGTCTAGCGCAACTGCTTCCTATAGTAATTAACTGATCCACAGGCAATAAGTCAGTAAATTGCTTATATAAAAAGCACACTTAAAAACTCATTTTCTGGTAACTGAAATTTCTGACTTAACTAATCAACTAATCAACTAATCTGACTTAAAACTAATCAATTTACTCACTTAGTCTTTCGATAAACGTCGCGAAGTTGCTGACATTCATCAGTTATTAGCTGGTAACATTGATGCTGCTGCATTTGATCTCTTTTAACACCAACTCACGTAACCTCAGGTCCTCAGCCCTCTTCCGTCTTATTCCTCACCGGACCAATTATGGATATCATGAACCAATGTCCAGAATGCACCACAGAGCTAATCACATGCAAACTGCTTTTGACTTTCATAATATCAGAGCCTCGCAGAGAAATGCCCTTCATTCCTCCTCCTGACCGAAAAACTGTTACTTCTAAGTTCAGTTTTAATCTTTCTTAGCCTTTTTGTTTAGTTATTTAAGTTCTCTTTCTTGGTTCTTAAGTTAAGCTTTAAGTTCTTGCTTGAATTAAGCAATAACGGTGAGTGCCTTACAATAGAATTTGAACGAACGTTTAGTTGAACTCCGGTTTAACTTTTCTCGTTTGTTTTGTAGGTCACTATAAATGTTAAACTCATTTGTTTTGAAGTTTTCCATTATTCACTTGTGTTTATTTTGAGTTTTAGTTCAGTTTTGAAGTGTGAGAAAGCAATGGTAACTATAACCATACAGGAGGACTGGCATGATGAGTGTCTTATAAAGAGTTACCTTAATAGTTTGAGATATAGCTTTGTTACTTAATTGCCTTCTTAGCCTATAAAAATACCGATTGGCAAGGGTAATTCTTCGTTTGATCTCCCCACTAGTGTCATTTGCGGAGCTCACAATAGAGCTTAGATAGATAAAGTTCTTTACTACCTCAAAATTATATATGGTATGTCTATTGTGGCGTTCTCTCCAAGACACCGATACACCGAATGTGTACTTTTTTGTAGACAGCATACATTTTGTTTTGCTTTTATTGACCGCTTAACCCAACCTTGCTGCCTCGATCTCAATATTCACAAATGCCCTACTCACGGCCCACTGAGTTCTACCAACTACTGGTGCGTTTTGGCGAGACGTCGCTTCTCAGTGGAGTAAGATTTAACACGGAGTACAACAACAAAAAGTGAAAAGTGAGTTTCACTTTAGCTTTTTTTTATCAGTCGAAACCGTGTTGGGATGTTTAGTTTGCGCTACTAAATTTCAGAGGGCCTGAGAAGAGCTTTTTCATGCAAGTTGAATGATTTAGTAGTTCTTTACGAATTTATGCACAACCTGTTCATACTTTTTAAATCAATTTTAATTCAATCACCAATCTTCAAACAATAAAAAAGGTTTTAAACCAGATTGACTTGGGATCGTTTTGTGGAGAAGCGGTGGTGTTTTTTTTCGACTTTTATTTAGCAGCGAGAGTTATCTATTGTCATTCTGCACAAACAGACGAGCTTGGTAGGGATGCCGAGACTAGACATGCCTCTATATACGCGATTATAGGCAACTTTGAAATCAATGAAAAGATGATGAGTATCGAATCTATATTCATGGGTTTTAGAATATTTGGTCAATGGTGGACTTTCCCGACCTGAAACCGCTCTGTTAAGGACCTATCAGGTTGTTGACGATCAATTTTAGGCATTAACATAATACGCCCGACAAGATCTTATATGCGATGTTGAGAAGACTTATACCTCTGCAGTTGGCGCAGTTCAGAGGGCCTCGTTTCTTCAGGATCGGGCAAGTGATGTTAAGGTTCTATTCATCAGGCATACTTTTGTCCAACCAGATTTTACAGATGAGCTGGTGCATGCTCCTTACCAACTCATCTCCTCTTGCCTTGAAAAGTTCGGTGGCAAGGCCGTCGCCTCCAGCAGCTTTATTGGATTTAAGTTTAGATATCGCTATCCTCACTTCATTCTGATAGCAGTCTGCAGAAGTGTTCCTTCCATATCCCTAGCACCGGTTGCGATTATACTATTGTACTATATTACCATTCTCATCCCAGCAGGCTTCGGTTCTGGCTTTGAGGCCTGACATGTTTTTTGAACAGCACGTTGGCTCCTCGGAAAGTCCGGACACCCAGAATACTGGAAGAGTGCCTTGCGTCGATCGCAATGTGAACGATTTGGTTGACAGTTTTTCGATCAAAAGATAGCCATGTCCCCTTTTCGTACTAGCTACGACAACGTTTCGTCCCCCCGCAAAGTCAACTAGCCTGAGTCGGATGTGGTAACGTGCAGGCTACGCCTTCCGACCACGCTACTAAAGGCGTTCTCTCTCTCTCTCTTGCGTTAAAATCACCAAGGACAATTTTAACGTTATGGCTAGGGCATTGCTCATACGTGTTGTCCATACGTGTTGGCCAATTTTCGTAAAAAAAAACCTCGTTTTGGGATTGTTGGGCATACTTAAAATATATAATATCTTATTTGCACAAAACCCTGTATGTAATTAAATTTAAATACATAGAATAAAAATTAAATAAATTAAAAAAGGAGAGAAGGGAACAAAATTTGGGAGGGAAACGACAAACAATAAATGTACATTATATTCGGCTCTCACACTTGTGACATATTCTCTCGCACTCTGAATCGAAAAGTTACTTAAAACACTGAAGAGAATCGTTGTGAATCACTTTTACTACGTTTTTCACCAAATATGAGAAAATTTCACCAAATATGAGATCTAAGAAATGGAAAGGTCAAAAGAGCATACTAAAATCTATAAAGAGTTGTGAAAATATGAATAGTTTTCTTTCTCAGTGCTGGTGTCTTGCTATAAGAAGAGATGCGATCCGACACCTTTTTTGAAAAAGTCGTCTTGTTTTATGGTAATAGATGCCTTAACAGAACTTCGATTAATGTCTTTTTTCCTTTTTCCACTAGTTAAGCTATACTATACTGCATCCTATTCATTTTATCAGATGCCAAATTAATAGTAATAAAAACCTAAAAAAAAAAAAAAAAAACAAATATTTGGCGCAACAGCTCTTTAAAGTGCCAGGGCCTAGCTTCTCGCAACCACTCATGTTGTGTGCGTTATATTTTTCACACGAATGGAAGGGACCTACAGTTTAATGCCGAATTCGAACGGCGATTTGAGAAGCTTTTTCATGACAACAATACTCTCGGATGTTTGTCAGACGCTCGCGAGAGGTGGGACCGTGAAAAAACTTTCTTGGTATTTTCTGGGATTCGAACTTGGAACCTCATGCGTAGTGATCCGACACACTAACCACTTACGCCACGGCGCCCACAATAAAAACCTCACTTACGAAAACAATTCCAGATCTAAATAGCTAGAAGAGAATTTATGCCAGGAATTATATATCAAGAGTTATATATGTACATATTCAACTTGATACAGTATATACGTAATAGTATTGTACAACTGAATACCATGTCAAGGACTTAAAGCAAGGAAATGACTGAAACTATTATACTTACAATATGTAGTTTAAATAGAAAATGAACTGTGAATTTATCTCAGGTTAAAAATACGAGGTCTATGGAATTTGTGTATAAATTTCACCGAAAATTCAAGAAATTTTAATGCGTAATAATTTAGATTTTGAAAATGTTACCGTTCAAAGTATTAAACTTGTTATACTTGTAGTTTTATAATCATAAAATCAGCAAACATACTTGTAGTTCTAACATATTATCATAAAATTAATAAAGATACAAAGATTACATTAAAACAAAGATCAAATATGCAGCACAAAGTGCATAAGTTATTTATCTACCCCCTTCGGGTAGGGGTTAGAATTTACCCGAGGTAGGCATGCCTGTCGTAAGAGGCGACTAAAATCCACCCTCCGTATACCGAGTATGGCGTATACAAAAAACATGCAATGAACAAAACAAAAGATTTAAATACCCCAGGTGGCAGTCCAGGTAAACTGGAAAATCCACCCTCTTCGGAGGTCGGCTCTACGGATTCTGGGGAGAGCCATTTATTGCACCTTATAAATCCCTTCTCAAAAAGTACAAGGGTATCTCGATCTCCACCAACAAGATCGAACGTCTGCGGAAAAAGAAGTCCGCCGGAAGCGCAAACGCGTGAAAAACGGGACTCAGCGAAATCTAAAAGCATTGAGGAGGAAAACGACGTACTCCGTACCAAGCTTAGCGAAATGGAGCTACTCTATCGTGAGCTCAAGAAAGAGGTAGATTTACTCAGGCAAGAAAATAATGCCCTAAAAAACACGTACCTAGAAAAAGAAAATACAGTTAGCTCACATCGCTCACCTAGTCGCGAATACCAGACGGATGAAGAAGAGCTAACACGCGAAACGAATTGGGTCGAAAAGAAACGACCTAGCAAAAAACGAAAAGCTGGTTCCTCACCGGAAGTCGAGCCACAAAAAGATGAAAAGCGCAAGGAGATGCAAGAAAAGCAACAACAACCAAAATTACGTCCTCCGCCACCGATAAACGTCGTTGGAATTACGGACTATAATAAGTTGCATTGCCTCCTTAAAGGAACTCTGGCTTCGAAGTTTAAGGTGACATCTCTGAGAAACAATACGTGGAAAATCAATGTCGATGATGCCGACGGTTACCGATCAGTATCTAAAAAATTGAATGCCGAAAAGATTCAGTGGTATACTTATGAAAATAAGTTAGAAAGACCACTGCGTGTTGTAGCAAGGGGACTCCACCCCTCGTGCACTAAAGAAGATGTAATGCACGACCTTCAAGACAAAGGCTTTAAAATTCTTGATGCCGTCAATATTATCAAGAAGGAGAAGCAACAGTCGGAGGGAGATCATGAAAAATTGGTAAAGCGCGGTCTTCCACTATTCATGCTTAGTTTTGATAAAGACGAAAATAAAGACATTATATATGGTATCAAGACTATTCTAAACATCGTGGTCAAAATCGAACCCATGCGTAAGATCTCCAGATCGATCCCGCAGTGTAAGCGCTGTCAAGGCTTCAATCACACGCAGACTTACTGCCAGAAAGAGCCGCGATGCGTTAAATGCGCAGGTAAACATCTCTCGGAAGAGTGTCACCTAAACAAGCAAACCCCAGCCACTTGTATAAATTGCAAGGGAAAACATCCTGCGAACTATCGAGGTTGCGAAGTGGCGAAAGAGCTTCAAAAACGCCGCGATACGCTAAAAAATGCTATGCGTCCGAATATGAAACCAATCAAGAACAGACCCAAAATAGCTACGAAAAAAGCAGCGAAAGATAGAAAGTCCGTCAATATTAACTTAAGATCGGTTAATGATAAAAAATCCGAAAGTAATAGAGATAAGGTAACAGAAGCAAAATCTCCGAATATTGGCGTGCAGTCTTATGCTCAAGCGGCGAAGACAGTTAAGGGTACGTACACGACCGACAACTCACGGGAGATCAAAGCAAGAAACCGTCCAAACTTTAATGTAAAGACTCCTTCTCAAGTTGCGACATTGAAAAATAGTGATAGAGGTAGTTCAGAAGATCATGTATCCAATGTTTTTTCCCTAATTCTTGCGAAACTTGAAGAGCAATGCAAGACAAATAAACTAATTTTCGAGAGACTAGTTGCACTAGAAAAAAACATTCATAACACGCGCACTTCAACCAGAATATGAAAGAAACGTTTAAAATTCTTACTTGGAACGCTAACGGGCTCATACAAAGACTCGACGAGTTAGAAATATTTATGCGAGAGAAAGATATTGATATATGCTTGGTCTGTGAAACTCATCTGAAAAAGCAATCGAATATTAAGATAAGGGGATATAGCGGATATCACGCCTTTCACCCATCGGAAAGAGCCAGAGGCGGATCATCTTTGTTTATAAAAGAAAATATCGAACACTCAGCGGAAATAAAAATTGAATTAGAAGCAATGCAAGTAAGCACGGTACGTGTTAGAAATAGACATTTTGCTTTCAACATTTCGTCTATATATTGTCCACTGCGATGTAAACTTGAAGAAAGTGATTTCACAAACATCTTCAACTTCCTTAAACCAAATTTTATTATTGGTGGTGACTTCAACGCGAAACACCCCTTCTGGGGCTCAAGGTACGTCTCTCAGAAAGGTAGAAAGCTTTATAATGCGGGTATGCAATTCAGTTGTGATTTTTACTCGACGGGTAAACCAACATATTGGCCAACTGATAGAAATAAGATACCAGATCTGATTGATTTCTTCGTTGTTAAAGGAATATCTAGCAACTGTATAAAAGTTGAAGAAAGCTTTAATCTCTCCTCTGATCATTCTCCAATCATTATGACGATAAGCGAAGCTTTGATTAAAAAAGTAGGACCGGCCAGATTAACTGGCGCGAAAACTAATTGGGACGGCTTTAAAAAAGATATTGAAGCAAATATTGAGCTGAGCGTATCACTTAAAACGCCCTATGAACTTGAAGTTGAAGTAGATCGCTTCGTCGAAATCTTACAGGATGCCGCGTGGAACAATACTCCCAAACTAAAGAGAACCCCGGCCAGTTACATTAAAATTTATCCGCAGGAAATAAAAGAGATGATTAAGGAGAAGAGAAAAGCGCGTAAAAGATGGCAACAAACTCGGGCTCCGCAACATAAAGCACATCTTAACCGTTTGTGCAACTCACTAAAACGATCTATTAAAGACCTTAAGAATAATGAAATACAAACTTACCTAGAAAGCTTAACGGCAGAAAAAGATTCTAACTATTCGCTTTGGAAGGCTATAAAAGGTATTAAAAAACCTCAAATTTAAGCCGCGCCAATTAGGAAAAATCAAGACGAATGGGCCAGGCATGATAAAGAGAAAGCGCAAGTTTTTGCCGCCCACCTGGAAGAAACTTTCAAACCGTTTGATGGACAAGCACTTATTGAAAATATAAATACGTCGTATATAGACAATAGCGTAATAAGAAATGCAACGCTTACCGAACTTAAGGAAGAAATAAAGAAACTTAAACCTAAGAAAGCTCCTGGATACGACCTAATTACGGGAGAAGTTCTTAAAGCACTACCAAGAAAAGCTCTAATTAAGCTTCTGTTCATTATAAACGCCGCGATTAGACTAGAATATGTTCCCAGTCAATGGAAAGTCGCCGAAGTTATAATGGTCCTTAAGCCTGGAAAACCGCCGAATGAAAAAACCTCTTATAGACCGATTTCGCTTCTTCCAATTATATCCAAAGTGTTCGAGAGAATATTGGTTAGGCGAATACAGCCGGTTATAGAAGAAGGGCATCTCATCCCTGATCATCAATTCGGATTTAGAACTAAGCATTCTACAGTTGAACAAGTACATCGAATAACACATGTAATCGAAAAATCACTTGAAGAAAAAAAGATTTGTTCAAGCGTATTCCTTGACGTTTCTCAAGCCTTTGACAAGGTCTGGCACGAAGGCTTAAAGTTTAAATTACGACAAGTTCTGCCAGAGCACCTATATAATATTTTGAAGAACTACCTTACGAATAGGCTATTCCGCGTCAAATGTGGAAACGAACATTCAGATTTTAAGGAAATAATGGCTGGGGTGCCGCAAGGAAGCGTTCTTGGTCCAGTCTTATATCTATTATACACTCGTGATATACCGCAAGTAGAAGGCACTGAGCTAGCTACATTTGCCGACGACACAGCTATCTTGACAGTAGGTAAAACGGTCGAAGATACTACAGAAAAACTGCAAGAAGCTTTGAATAGAGTAAATGAATGGACAAAGATTTGGCGAATCGCACTCAACGAGACCAAAACTGTTCATGTAAATTTTACTTATAAAAAAATAAATAATTTGCCGATCTTTTCAAACTCGGTTCAAATCCCGTTTGCAAACGAGGCTAAGTATCTTGGAATGACACTTGATACAAAGCTGAAATGGAAAACGCACGTTAAGAAAAAACGCAAAGATTTAGATAACAAATATCGAGAAATGTATTGGTTACTTGGAAAATATTCCAAGCTTAATATATATAACAAACTGCTTTTATATAAGCAAGTGCTAAAGCCTGTATGGACATATGGTATACAACTCTGGGGTTGTACCAAAATAAGTAATATTAAAATTTTACAAACTTTTGAAAACAAAGTGCTAAGAGGTATTGTAAATGCGCCATGGTATATCAGAAATAGCGATATCCACAGAGACCTTGGCATTAAAACAATCGAAGACGAAATTCAAACCTACGCGAGAAAGCATAGAAGTCGACTAGAAAGTCACGTAAATATTACAGTCCTCCAACTTTTGGAAGAAAGAAATTTACTGCGCCGTCTACAAAGAACCAAACCTTTAGACCTAGCGCGATAAGTAACCGCGTCTAAACTGCGGAGCTGGCAGGAACTTCCAATGGGAAGGTACCTGCAAAACGTCATTATTTCGCGAAACGAAAACTACTTGATAAGTCGAATACTTAGTTGTAGTAAAAATAAAAACAAGTCTGTTTTGAAGGGAGGTTTTTTAGTGGGTAAGAATCCCACACTACTATGAGCACGCGCTGTCGATCCTCATAGTGTCTTGTTGAAGATTTTCACCTACCCTCGGAAAAAAAAAAAAAAAAAAAAAAAAGTTATTTATCTTATATATTAATACGTGAACACGAAACTCATCGTACGTTTTTTAAGTATTTATTAAAGGCAATCACCAAAGTTCAAAGACTAGCGTGCATTGGCATCACCAGTGCAATGAGGACAACCCCAACCACAGGACTCAAGGCAATCCTTAACCTGCTACCGCTAGACATCTTTATAGGAACATCAGCAGCCATTAATGCTATGAGAATAAGTCAGTCAGCGAACTGGAAACCAAGCAGAACAGGTCACTCGATGATCCTACTCAATTACTTTGCCCTCATGCCCGTAACGGATTACATGACGCCATATTTAGACTTTACAAGGCCTTTCTCTACAGCAGCCCCAACAGAACAAGCTGACCCCCCTGTGTGCATCCCGCCTTGCACACTCAAGCTCGCTGCAGGGAATAAAGCCACTGAGGAGGCGAACACAAGATGGAACTCCATGGAAACTTGCGCCATCACTAGGAAGCTATGGCCATCTTTCGACAAAGCAAAGACCGAGAGAATAAACCGTAAAGATAGGAAATCCCTTTCCACCCTCGGTGGCATCATCACGGGGCACAACACTCTGCGGTACCACTTGAAGAAACTACGCCTGACGGAGGAGAAACTCTGTAGAGGCTGTGGTGACGAGGAAGTTTTTAAGGACACAACCCACTTCCTGTGTCACTGTCCGAGTCTTCAACACTCCAGGAAAAAGTTCATTGGTAAATATTTCTTCCAGGATCTCCAGGAACTCTCCGGCGTTTCAACAGAAAAGATGTTGAGCTTCATCAAATCATCAGGGTGGTTTGTATGTAGAAATGATGTAAGTGACTGAGTTAGTAGTTTTTAGTTTCATTGGGTAAGGGTTCACTTTTTCCCCCATGGGTAACACAATGGGTCATCGCTGACCTGAGTGTGGCAGAGAGCGTCCCTCCCTGCCAGCCCACATACCTAACCTAACCTAGTATTTATTATAAAAGGAGGGGTATGAAACTTATATCATTCAAAAAGTACTGTGCGATAGATGTGGGAAAAAAACAAAAAAAACATGTGCGTATGTTACCGCTAAAGGCAGATAAAATAAAGTGCAGATACGCACATGATTTCTCCATACAAAACGCTTTAACGCGTTCATGGCCGTATGAGCTTAGATCCTTTTGCCTTCGCTGCACGGGAATATTACAAAAAAGTAAACAAAAACGTTGTTTCTCTCGCTGTTTGTTTTTTCCTCTCGGTCGAATTTCGACCACACACAATAATAATTATTTTTATTACTGACCTAATAATGATATACTCCTACTTATTATGAACCTGGTTCTCTTCATTTTGTGGCTCTTGTATCTTGTCTTGTATGTTACAAGAATGAAAAAGAAAATTACTTCAAACTTGGCGATCATATTACCCACTCGTAAGAATGTAGTGCGTATTGACATAGCCGTACACGTATACATATATGTACATGTGTGTGCTGGGCATTATTTTATTAATTAAGGGAAAGAAACTTTTAAAAATATTATAAAAACTTATGTTTATTCAGTGAAAGAACAAATAGGAATGATACAATTTTTACAAATCTGGTTTATGAATCAAAAACAAATTGGAATGGCAATGTGAGACATATCAAAAATAATTATGTGTGCAGTAGATTTGAACAGGGTATTAATATTAAATACTATAAAAACGTTATCTCAACACTCCCTCTCGTTTTTTTTAAAGAATTCCTATGTATTGTGTATGTAGTTAAACAGAAAATTAGCAAATTCCATAACGCTCTCTTAAATTACAAAATTTTTCTTTAGCAAGCGGCTTCGTCAACGAGTCGGCTAGTTGGTCATCTGTAGAAACGAACTGCACATTAATTATTTCTCCTTTGTCTTGTTGATCACACGTATAGAAGAACTGTATATCGATATGTTTAGTTCTCTTCGATGAGTCTGGATTTTTAACAATCGTAATCGCCCTCTGATTATCGCAAAACATCGGTGTTGGATCGATCTGTTTGCAGTCATAGTCTGATAAAATACGCCTCAGACACCTCGCATTTAACAGCAAAAGTGCCTTTACACATTCCAAAAACGTATTTAAAGATGTCTTTATCGTCTCATTTCCCTGCCCCTAATTCAGTAACCGTTTCAGATAATGAATTCCAGACATATCGAGGCAATGTTTCAGCGGTATAGGTTCGCTTTCTTGAGAGAATATTATATGAAAAATATTAAAAACAAAAAATATTTCAATAACGGCATAAGTATACTTATGCTGTTATGCCTTGTTGCCACAGATATTTTTTTCTGGTCTTCCATGTAGCGGCTTAAAACTCCAATGGCAAAAGCTAAATCCGGTCGGGTAGAAATCATTAAATACATCAAAGAACCGATACCTTCACGATATGGAAATAATCTAGTCTCCTTACCACCAATATCATTACCTGCTTTAGTGAATTTGATACCTGGATCAGCCGGAATTGAGACTGGCGTACATTCATTGTGACGAAAACGCTCCAGTACCTTTTTCGCGTAAGCACTTTGGTGTATTTTAACTTTATCTCCCCCTTTATACCTCTCGATCTGTATATCCACAAAGAACTCTGCTTCTTTGTACGTTATCTTGAATTTTTTGTGTAACTGTTTTAAAAGTTCTTGAATGACAGCCATGTCATCGCCGCAAATAAGTCCATCATCCACATACAATGCAAGATAAAATCGCCTTGACTTTTTGTAAAAAATGAATGGATCCGTATTTGATTGTTGTAGCCCAAACTGAAATAAAAACTGAACCATTTTTTTGTTCCATTGACGTGATGCCTGCTTAAGTCCATACTTGTTTTCAGTAGACACACACGATCATCCTCTGCGAAACCATACGGTTGTTCCTTGAAAATACATTCATCTAAATCGCCGTGTAAAAAGGCTGTTCTAACGTCAAATTGGTAAATTTTGAGATCAAAAACTGCTGCAACTGCTAAGAGACTTCTTACAGAGTCGTATCTAGCCACTGGTGCAAAAGTCTCTTTATAATCTACACCTCGCTTTTGTGTACAACCCCTCGCCACCAGTCGAGCCTTGTACTTATCAATTTGTCCATCAGCTTTATATTTTTTCTTAAAAATCCAACGATTCCTAATGACATTTTGATCAGCTGGCCTTGGAACCAAAATCCATGTTTCGTTCTCTAACAATGCGTCTAGCTCATCATTGATTGCATTCAGCCATTTCGCAGAATCATCAGCTTCCATCGCTTCCTCAAGATCAAATGGATCCAATTGCGCTATGCACAACTCAGCCATCGTCACTAATCCGTCAGCATCCCTTGCATTACGTTTTGGATAGGGTCCCTTTGAATTGGTAACCTTGGATTTCTCCGCATTTTTTGCCTTTTGTCACCTTGATCACCTTCTTCCTCTACACTTGCTGGATTCCCGTTTTTCTTCTGCTCCTCATAAGAGGTATCTGCTTTATCCACCACAACGTGAGGCATAACAGACATTCCATTAAATATGACGTCCCTTCGAATCAAAATCTTCCTTTTTGCTGCGTCGTACACTCTATATGCCTTATTTTCTCCGGTATATCCTACCATCTGACATTTTACAGAATTTATCTCCCATTTTGTCCGTTGTTCTTTTAAGGTATGCACATAGCACACGCTCCCAAAAAACCCTGAGATGATGGTTTACCTTCATACCATTTCTCATAGGGTGTGACACCATCAAGAGTCTGCGATGCCGTTCTATTCTTCAAATAAACAGAGGTGTTAGTAGTCCACCCCAAAGAAATTGCGGAAAATTGCGCGCATGGAACATTACCTTAGCACTCTCCACAATCGTCCTGTTTTGCTTCTCTATAAAACCGTTTTGTTCTGGAGCTCTAGATGTTGATAGCTCATGTTTGATCCTTTTCGATAAGAGCAACTTCTTCACTCCATCGTTGCAAAATTCCAAGCCTCCATCATTGATTTGGTGACCGTCTGCCTGTACTTCCGCATAAAACTGCATCAGATTCTCCAAAACATCTGTTTTATTCCTTAAGAAAAATACAAAACAGTATCTGGAACAGTCATCTTTTAAGAGCATAAAATAATAAGCTCCACCAACAGACGACTTACTCATTTTTCCACATAAATCGACATGAAAAATCTCACCAGGAATAGTAGAACGCCTCGTACCCTCCTAAGGAAAACTTAAACGATGTTGCTTGCCATATGCACAGCCCTGACAGAACGGATCCTTTTCGGCATTGTCTTTCATCTTTAAATCTCCGACGACTTCCTTTTGATATATGTCCCTCAGCATCTTGAAATTATCGTGACCTTAACGTTCGTGCCACAGCTTTATTGACCCAGAAGACGCCACATTCACTTCAATTTTCCTAACTGGCTTCAAATTCATTTTATAGAGCTTGTGGTCTCTGACAGCATCCACAATCAGTCGGCCTCCTTTAATAAACAAAACTTGGTTGGCTCCTTTTTCAAAAATCACCTTAAAACCATTTTCGGTTGATTTAAGCACAGATATAAAATGTTTATCTAACTTCGGTACATAAAGTACATCCTTGATAGTATGTATTGGAGACGACACTTCGTTATTTGTCACCTGCACATCTACATCGCCCATACGTTCCGCTTTCAAAGAGAAACCATCACCAACTCGAACAAGAAACTTTTTGTTATTAAATGGAACGACATTTTTAAACCAGTCCCTCTGAAACGACATATGGTCTGTTGCCCCTGAATCAGCAAACCAAACATCTCGCATTTTGTTAGAAATTCCTGATCTACCAATCATAAGCAGTTCTGCCCTATCTGTAAAAGTTATTGAAGACGAATCTGCACGTGAACCTGTTTCCATCATAAAAGACTGAGCATTATTTCGGCATCCCTGATCTTTGTTTTTATTGTTGCTCCTGTTCCTGTTAGTATTCTTCCAGCTACTGCTTGCCATATAGGCAGCTTCAGATGTACTAGCACATTCACTTCTATTTGACCTTGATTTAAGAAGAGCCTCTTCGTTAACCAAATGGTCAGTGAGCTTCTCGATCGTTTGAGCTGCACTTGGCACGGCATACCAGGCAGTTCTTACATTGCAAAATTTTTATGGTAGGCTTCCCAAAATGTTAGCTATGATTACCTGCTCCTTTTGTTCAACATCCATGTCCTTCAAGCGCTGAGCGAGAGACATTACCTTAGCGACGTAATCAGCCATACTCTCGTTTTCTTCCATCCTGCAATTGATGAACCTATCTAACAGACTGGTCACTCTTCTCTGCATGTACGGTCCTTAATCTCGACCACATTTGAGCAGCCGATGTGCAGTCGGACAAATATTTCAACTGCTGCAACTCCAAGCCACGCATTTTATTTATTTTTTTTTTCTCTCGTTATATTTTTCATAAACAAATTATAAATTTATTCTCAATCATTTTCTATCGCATCATTTTTTTCTTCTTTTTATAAATTCGAGTACTTTTTAGCAATTCTATTCGCAAAGATGGATGGTAGTGGAGCATTGCATACGATGGTAAGGGTTTTAAGTTGCCAAAACGATGGCTTTAAGATATGTCACATAAACGCTCAAAGTATAATACCCAAAATTGACGAATTTCGTGATCTGTTTGAGGACTCTAAAGTCCATGTAATATTTGTTACCGAAACGTGGTTGGCAGAAGGCTTGAGGGACAAGTTGTGTTGTTTGAGGGGATACAGAGTTTTCCGTTCTGATAGAAGAGGTCGTAGGGGCGGCCTTGTTGCGACATACGTAAGGGAAGATATCAAATGCAAGCTGAAGTGCCTGTCCCAAAGTTACAGCGAGATTGAGTACGTTTTTGTTGAACTCGGTAGTGATCAGAGTAAGATACTTATTGGTACTGTTTACAGGGCGAACAGTAATATCGATATCTCCTCTTTTATAACACTAATGGAGGAAATTTCCTTAGGGAGTTTTAATATGATAGTGTGTAGGGATTTTAATTCTAAGAGATCATTCCCTTATTGATGCTATGAGTGCATTCAACTTACGAGCGGTAAATACCACCATGTCGACTCATTTTTCTTGCTATCTCCCAACGTTGCTACACTTATTCTGGGTCAGCGACTTGAAAAAAGTAGTTTTGTATGATCAACTCACTGCAGCCGCTTTCTCTAAACATGATTTGATTTATCTTTCCTTCGATTTTAATATTACGCCTACAGTCAAAACCATTCAGTATAGAGACTTTAAACATATTGACTATTCCTTATTAGAAGAACATGTTCGAAGCACAAACTGGGAGACAATTTACTATATGGTATGCCATCGTCTAATGAGCAAATTGATTTCCTTAACTCTAATATACTAAAATTATATGATAGGCACGTTCCCATGAGAACAAAAGATTGCACGCCCAAAAGCAAACCATGGTTCACTCAGAAAATTCGTGACCCAATGCTTCGACTTGATCAAGCCTACAATCGCTGGAAACGCTACTCGGAAAACATTCGAAGTTGAGCCTACATAACAAACTGCTTATCTATAAGCAAGTGCTAAAGCCAGTGTGGACGTATGGTATACAACTATGGGGTTGTACCAAGAAAAGCAATAGAAACATCATACAAACTTTCGAAAATAAAGTTCTTAGAACGATCGTTAACGCACCGTGGTATGTACGTAACGAAGATATTCATCGGGATCTGGGAATTCCCAGCGTCGTCGAAGAGATAAGAAAATTTGCGCGTAAACACAAAGATCGTGTTCACGGCCATTGTAACCGTACTATCACTCAACTACTTGACGCGAACAATTCAATTCGTCGTCTCCAAAGGACAAAACCTTTTGACCTCGCGTCATAGCATATGAAGGTCGTGAAAAAGGCAGGAACTTTCATTGGAATTTAACCTGTCTAAATCATCTTTTTTCTAGAATAACGATTCTCGTAAGCGAAAATAAAACTACTGGATAAGCACTGGCTTAGTTGTAGTATTAATTTTGAGGAGAGGTGTTTTTTAGTGAGTAAAAATCTCACACTACCATAAGCACGCGCGGTCGGTCCTTATGGTGTCTTTGGAAGATTTTTCACCTGCTCTCGGCAAAAAAAAAAAAAAAAGGTTAGAGGAACACCACTGCTCGTAGCGCTCACTTCGGAACAAAGTCGTTATGCCGATTCGTACCGCAAAATCACAGTTTTACTGCAACCGATCTAACTCATCCCTGAGCGGACGGCAGCTGTGGAACAACCTACGCCAAATGGGAATTGTCAAAAGCAAAACCAACTGTGTAGATGATATCGACTGCAATGACCTTAATCGTAAATTTGTTTCACAGCCAGCACCCCCTGTACCGAACACTAGTTCGACAGAAGCTTCTACTAGCAATCCTCATAGACTGCTCTCTAGTACTAGCTTCAGCTTCAGAGCGGTAGACAGTACAGAGGTCGTTGCCAGTTTACTCTCGATTAGGTCAAATGCGGTTGGATTCGATGAGATGCACCCATCGGTTTTGAAATTGATTCTTCCTATCCTATTTCCCTTCTTAACTTTTACTTTTAACACCATTCTAACAACAGGTGTATTTCCGGGACAATGGAAGTTGGCTAAAATACTGCCTGTTGCTAAAAATTCCAAGGGAGATGAATTTAGACCTATTTCTCCTCTGCCTTTTTTTATCTAAGGTGTATGAAAGAATCTTGCAACGACAAATGTCTTTTTACCTTGGTAGTTCGAACTTGCTCACATCAAAGCAATCTGGTTTTCGGAAAAATCATAGTTGTATTACAGCCCTCGTAAGTGTCACCGAAGATTTACGGCAAGCAATGGACGGGGATAAAGTAACATTTTTAATCCTTCTCGACTTTTCGAAAGCATTCGATACGGTGGACCACTCCATTTTATGTGAGAAGCTTCACCATTCGTTTAATTTTTCACCATGCGCTGTTAAGCTTCTGCACCTTTATCTTACCGATCGAACGCAAGCAGTTGTATGTAACAACAGAATATCTAATTTCTTACCAACAACGCGTGGTGTCCCCCAGGGCTCTATTTTGGGCCGTCTTTTATTCTAGCTGTACGTGAATGAACTGCCGTCGGTTGCAAAACACTGCTCAATACATATGTACGCCGATGATGTCCAAATGTATTTGAGCTGCCGACTTGGTCTAATCGATCATTGCGTTCACTGTGTCAATGAGGATATGGACAACATCGCACGTTGGTCTCAGCAAAACGGTCTTTTATTGAACCCTCAGAAGTGTATGTCTCTTGTTGTCTCAAAAAATGTTGTCGACCTCACGTATTTCCCCCCCGTCATCTTAAATAACGCTCCAATAACATATGTCGATACAGCCAAAAATCTGGGTATGGTTTTTAACCGTACACTAACTTGGAACAACCACATAAACATCGTTGTGGGAAAGACATATGGCATCCTTCGGACTATGTGGGTAACTCAATCTTACACACCAATAAGAACGCGCATGATGTTGGCGAAAACACTAGTCATACCCACCTTGATCTATGGATGTGAAATTTATTCAAATTGTGATTCCGTAAGCAAACATAGGCTCAATGTTGCATTTAATAGCCTAATACGATACATTTTCGGCTTACGAAGATATGATATTTGACAATTTTCTTGAATATCGTACACTAATTCTGCTCTCAAACATTTTGCTTAACCACCAACCTCCCTATCTCCATGAGGAACTAAGAATGGCGTCCTCAAACAGGTCTCGAATGTTAATTCACCCTCGTTATGCTTCCCTTACATCCGAACGTCAATTTTTTGTTCATGCGACACGCTTGTGGAATTCTTTACCGCGCCCTTTAAGGGAAATAGATGATGCTACAACATTTAAAAGCAAAATAAAGATACATTTTACACAATAATTAAAAATTAAAATTGTATTCCCTCTTCTTTAAGTTAAGTTAATACTTTTTCTGCTCTTTTTTTTCCGAACAATGAACTATGTAAATGAAATGAATATGAAAATAAGGTATTATAAATGATCTATCTGAACTTTCATACAATGTTAATTAATAGCTTAACACTAGTTATAAGATACTATGTCTTAATGTGTATAAGCTGTTCAAGTAAATAAATAAATAAATAAATAAATAAATAAATAAAATAAAATAAGAAACGCCTGCGCCTCTGTATCTTTCTCATCCCACGCATCGTAGTTGGTACTCGGACTAAGGTTCCCAAAATATATTGCTTAAGTTTGTTCTCGGTCATCTAAATCCCCATCTGCCTACGCCATAGATGATAATCCTGCCCATTGAATCGATGAATGTGGTAAATCTTATGTTCAGACATAGTCACCAGTGTATCAAATGAAATTACAGGAACCTGAAGTATTTCGTCTTCAATATCTTCTTTTGCGGGCGTGCGATGGTCGATGGCCGAATCGGAAAAACTCTCAGCAATTGAACCTTTCTTTTCCATAAAATAAAAGAATCAGAATCAAATTAATAAAAAGCTTTTCTCAGTAAGACAGAATGCCTGGGCCTATAACCTTTTGAAAATATTATAAGAACTTATGTTTATTCAGTGAAAGAACAAAAAGGAATGATACAATTATGATACAAATTAGGATGGCAATGCGAGACCTGTCAAAAATAATTATGTGTACAGTAGGTTTGAACAAGGTATTAATATTAAATACTATAAAAACGTTATCTCAACAGAAACATTTTTAGCATACAAATCTTGTTGAACTTACTTACTTAGATGGCGCTACGGTTCGGGTTGGACCTGGGCCTCAACCAACAAACCTCTCCAGCTATCACGATTACGAGCCAGCTGGCTCCAGTTGCGCACGCCAAGTTGGTTGAGGTCCCCCTCTACTTGTTTGCGCCACCTACCGCGAGGTCGTCCTCTACTGCGTCGTCCATCCGGGGTGGATTCGAAAACTTTCTTAGCGGGAACGTTGGGCTCCATCCGCTCCAAATGACCCAGCCATTTTAGTCGCTGTATATGAACTCTTTTGGCTAAGTTGATGTCCTTGTACAGGCCGTACAGTTCGTCATTGTACCTTCTCCTCCACTCACCGTCTATGCAGACGGGACCAAAGATCACTCGAAGAACTTTTCTCTCGAAATAACTAAGGGCATCTTCATCCGGTTTTGTCAAAGCCAATCTTCGCGCCATACAGCATGACTGGGATGATTAGTGTCTTATACAGAATTACCTTAGTAGTTCGAGATAGGGCTTTGCTACTCAATTGCCGTTTTAGCCCATAGAAACAACGATTGGCAAGAGTAATTCTTCGTGTGATCTCCCTACTGATGTCATTTGCGGAGTTCACCATAGAGCCTAGGTAGACAAAATCCTTTACTACCTCAAAATGATATCGATGTTGGGTGTCCGTTTCTGTAGACAGCATATATTTTGTTTTGCTTTCATTGACCGCTAGACCCATCTTTGCTGCCTCGATCTCAATATCCGTAAATGCCCCCTTGACGGCCTGCTGAGTTCTTTCGATTATGTCAATGTCATCGGCATAAGCGAGTAGTTGTACAGACTTGTAAAAGATTGTACGTCCTTTGTTGGCTTGTGAGTTTCGTACAATTCTCTCAAGTTCTATGTTAAAGAGATCGCATGATAGCGCGTCACCTTGTCTAAGACCTTTCCTGACATCGAACGGTTCGGTGATGTTCTTACCGACTTTGATGGAGCAGCGAGAGTTCTCCATGGTCATTCTGCACAAACTCTCTCTGTATAACTCGTCTCTATACACGCTATCATAGGCAACTTTGAAATCGATGAAAAGGTGGTGCGTATCGATTATATATGGTATTCATGGGTTATTTCCAAGATCTGCCGTAGTGTGAATATTTGGTCAATGGTGGACTTTCCAGGCCTGAAACCGCACTGATAAGGCCCTATCAGGTTGTTGACGATCGGTTTTAGACATTCACATAATACGGCAGACAGGATCTTGTATGCGATGTTGAGGAGACTTATACCTCTGTAATTGGCGCAGGTCAGAGGGTCTCCTTTCTTCAGGATCGGGCAATTGATGCTGAGGTTCCATTCATCGGGCATACTTTCGTCCGACCAGATTTTACAGATGAGCTGGTGTATGCTCCTTACCAAGTCATCTCCTCCTGCCTTGAAAAGTTCAGCGGCAAGGCCGTCGGCTCCAGCAGCTTTGTTGGATTTGAGTTTAGATATCGCTATCCTCACTTCATTCTGATCGGGTTGACGGGAATCTTGACTGCCATTGTCACTGTTGAATGGCTTATTCTGCCTGACAGCGGACTATTGGTCATCATCGCCGTTTAACAGTCTGCAGAAGTGTTTCAGCACCGACTGCGATTGTACTACTATGTTGCCATTTTCATCCCTGCAGTCTTCTGTTCTGGCTTTGAAACCCTGGCATGTTCTTTTTACACTTTGGTAAAATTTTCGAACATTATTCCTGTAATAAAGTCTCTCAATCTCCTCGATCGAGCGCTTCTCATGCTCCTTTTTCTACTTTCTGAGAAGTCGATGTTCCTCTTTTTTCCTGTGCACGTAGAGCTCGTAAGCAGCTCTAGTCCTCCTATGCAGCGCCGCTTTTTACGCCTCTTGTTTAGCTGCATGTGCTTGCCGGCATTCCTCATCAAACCAGGGGTTTCGTTGTGGTGGCCGAGAGAAACCCAGTACATCAGAGGCGGCATCTCTGATGGCTTGTTGGCAACGCTGCCACTGGTCTTCCACATTTGCTGCTGGCGGCATAGGACTTAGATTAAGATTAGAAGAAACATGATCGGCAAAGGTTCTGGCGGTCTCTTGCGATTGTAACTTTTCGACGTCAAATTTCCTCACAATATTTCGTTGATTTCGCACCGTTGTGGATATCCGCATCCGTACCTTGGCTACAACTAGGTAGTGATCCGAGTCCACGTTGGCTCCTCGGAAAGTCTGGATACCCAGAATACTGGAAGAGTGCCTTGCGTCGATCGCAATGTGATCGATTTGGTTGACAGTTTTTCGATCAAAGGAAAGCCATGTTCCTTTGTGAATATCGAGACGTTGGAACAGCGTACTAGCTAGGACAAAATTTCGCCCCGCTGCAAAGTCGATTAGACTGAGTCCGTTGTTGGATGTGATGTCGTGCAGGCTGTGTTTTCCGACCACGCTACTAAAGACGTCCTCTCTTTCTAGCTTTGCGTTAAAATCACCTAAGATCATTTTAACGTCGTGGCTAGGGCATTGCTCATACGTCTTGTCCAAGAGCTGGTAGAAGTCATCTTTTGTCGTGTCGTCCTTCTCCTCATGAGGGGCAGGAACGCATATTAGGCTAATGTTGGCAAATTTAGCCTTGATACGGATAGTCATAAGGCGCTCGTTCACATGCCGGAAGCTCAAGACTTCTTACCTAAGTCTGCCTCCAATGATAAATCCGATTGTCTGTAGCAATCGCAGTAGTAGATGTCGCAGTTTTTCATACTCCTTTTGCCCGGCCTATGGCATCGCACTTCTTGGATGGCGGTAATGTCTGCTTTGAGACACTCTAGGGCCTCCGCAAGTTGTTCAGCTGCACGTGGTATGTAGAGGGACCTAACATTCCGCGTGCAGACACGAAGATCATTGTCCTTTTTACGTTTGCTTGGGTCGTCATTAGTTGAGTCATCCTTATCCGAGGCTTTTGGTTGTTTCGGAACCATAGGTTTTTTACGTGGTATGGAAGTTAACCCGACGACACAACCCCCAACCTGGAGGACCAGATCCTTTTTTAGCAACCCCTAGGACGAGGGGCTGGATAGACCGATGTCAATAACCCACTTCGGGGATATGAGCGCTGCCGTTGGCTCATTAAGGGAGTTCATCCGCCACCATCTCTTTTTTAATACCCTGGCGTAGTATTGAAAATCCTTACAGACCTCAGCTTCAAATATGTCGAAATAGCTCCGGTGAGGTATCCGCTTGTCTGTAGACGTTACCGTTGATTCCATCGGGAGAATTCATCCGCCGCACGTCCAACTTGTTGAATCCACTGATAACTAAGAAATGACTTCTCAGTCTTAAAACATACTTTTCCCCAACATTCTTTTACCTGTTTTCATTTCGGAGATTTTTTTTGCTGAAACCGTATTGCATGATACATATGTATTTTTGTGCTTTTGTTTTCTCCATATTGAGAATGTAAATTTACATTAAAATTTAACATAAATACAAAAATTTAATCAATATTCATGAAATGCAGAATATATCTGAACCCCGCTGTTTGAGTCAATTTAATTAATTTGCATTAATTTACTGCTAATGTAAGACTTGTGCTAAACAATATTATAGCAAGTAACGTAAAGTAATGTAAAGTACTTCAAGTAATTAAATGTTTACGAATTGTCAATTGCATTATAGAAATAACTTGAGAATTAAAGACACACTATTTTATAACGTGAAACAAGAAAGAAATGTTTGCCCTTAATTTGTATTTCATTGTTAGGAATCATTTTACAAGTGTGTGTTTCGACCCTTACAGTGGTAAAAAACATTGGTCCTTCTGCGCCTTAAGTTGAATCGGTGAATGTTCTGGATACTTGTGCGGATTTTTGTACTTCTTTTCTGTGTGTTGAAAGTGTCAAACGGGTTCCCGTGTTGTACATGAAATTCACTTCAGTGTTTTAGACATTTTAAAACTTTTTTTTTAAAAAAGAAATCTACATACATACGTACGAAGTAGTGCATTCTTATGTAAAACTCCGTGGAACGGTTAACCGCTAAGACAGCAATCCAGCAGTTATAAAACACCGCTGCCAACGGTATCGCGTACTGCTACAACAGCTTTTAGCGGACCGCTGTGTGGGACCGTTGTTTGCGAACAGCAAGTTCAGTTGCTGGACTAGGAAGCAGTACCGCTGTGTGGGAACGCTGCTGGTGAACGGCAAGTTTATCTGCAGATAAAACAACGTTAGTACAATTTGTTTGTACTTTAGCAGTTTCTCAATTTCTTACACGCTTTTTTTGGTGTGTGTACGGCGAAATGATCCCTATGGAGAAACTCCAGAAAGACATTTTTCCACAAATCTAGAAGGACGCATTGAAGTTCAAGAGAAGATCCTAGGAAGATTGAACGAGGAACTGTATCACCGTACGGATTTCCATCCTGGACAACAATTTTAAATCCAGTTCTGATTATAACGTCGAGGCTGTATCATCGAAGGAACAAGTCAATCGGGATGAGTTAGCCTTCCTTTTTGACAAAATAAAGGATGTTTATGTGGATTACCGGACTGCACTGATGGATAGTTTAGACAAGCTGGAAGCATTATCGAAAGTGACAGCGGCAAAAGAAGCAGCACAAGCAGAAAAGACATCAAAAGCACCACCAGAAAACCCAACAGGAGTCCTGGTAAGTTCTGTGGAATTAAATACAAAATTGAGAAATCGGGAATCGAAACTGCCAACAATAAAGATACCTACCTTTGGTGGCAGATATGAAGATTGGACGTCTTTTCATAACATTTTTGTGTCTCTTATACACAACAACGAATCTCTGTCTGAAATTGAAAAACTCATTTTTTTTAAATCGAGTGTCGTTGATGAGGCTGATACAGCATTTAGGGATTAGCATAGGAAATTACGCAAAGGCATGGTCGATACTTACCTCTCGGTACGACCACAAACGCATCCTGGTGAATGCACAATTGAAGCTTTTCTTCAGTCAGGCAGCTACACACTGAGAAAACTACTCAGTTTTTAAAAATATTCTGGACACCTCTACAGAATGCCGGCATTCACTCCAAAATCTCGGGGTTCCGGTCGAGCATTGGGACTCAATCCTAATTTTTTGCATGAAAAAATTACCTGCAACGACACAGCAGTTGTTGGACGAAAAATTGGGAGCAAAAAGGATTTACCCACTATTCAGGAGTTTTCAGAGTCCCTGGAGGTCAGATTTAGGGTATTAGAGGTAGTCGTAAAACAGCAATGATGGAAGAATAGTAGTCAGAGAACTTCAGTAGCTAAAGCGAGCTCATTTCACAGCAGGCATAGACAAAGCGAGCAGTTTAGCTGCAAGCTCTGCAATACAGGTCAGCATTCCATTCGTAATTGTCAGCGATTTTTGAAAATGGATGCAGATTTCCGAAAAGCTTGTGTTAGCAGAATAAGGGTATGCGAGAATTGTCTGGCCTACAGTCATAGCTCTCATCAGTGCCCAAGTCGTATGTGCTGCTATTTTTGTCAGCAGCCACATCACTCTCTTCTTCATATCCTCTCAGTCAACACACCCAGCAATAGTTCTCAATATATACATATATACATACTGAATGTAATCCACACATTTCAACAACATACAGTACACACAATCCCCATACATTCTCGCGCACCACATAGCATAGCAACATACACTCACACTTCCATTCTACACTCATCTAATCCTTTACTTACACATTCATACTAAGCCACTGCCATCAATGCTCATGCCCCAGTTTTTTTTACCCATCTGAATGCATTCAGGAAGTGACACCCAACAGCTCGTCAGTCAAGGCTGAAAAATCAGCGAACGTTTGTTGAGGTCTCAGGACTGGGAAAAGTTAGCAGAGGAGCTTGTAACAATTTCATCGACATAACGTTCGGCTCTTTGCATACTACTTTTGAGACACACACCCGTGCTTATGTTTTTAAGTCCCGTGAAATGTCCTTAAAATCATGGAGCCACCTACACAATTTGAAACTGACAGACCCGGCCTTCCATAAACCTGCAAGAGTGGACATCCTTTTAGGCAGTGACGTTTTCCCAGAATTCGTGCTGCCAGAGATCATTCGCGGTGAGGAGCAAGCATCACCAATTGCTCAAAGGACGCAACTCGTTTGAATCCTGCTCGGCAAAATTTTATTGTAGTTGATGCACTGAGGACGGTTAGAACGTTCCTTCAATGCTGCGACCTCAAAAAAATTCTGTGAGATTGAGGAAACACCTTTTAAATTTCAAGTGTCTGGAGAAGACCAGGCTGGTGTATCTGCTACACACAAAGCGGAATTCCGATGGTCGATACGAAGTATCGCTGCCATTTAAGGAAGGAAGACAACCTGGGCTTGGATCCTCGAAGGAAGGCGCCTTGCGTGGGTTTCTTCAGGTGGAGAGACGATTTGCACTCAACCCTAAACTACAAAAGGACTACTCAAAGTGTGTTAATGAGTGCTTTCAGCTCGGCCAAATGAAGGAAGTAAATATCATCAGGGACGAAGTATTCAAAACACCGTTCCGTTACATTGGGCCTCGCCATGCCGTGTTTAAGGACTCTAGTTCAACCACTAAGCTCTGAGTTGTCTTCGACGCTGCAGGAAAAGGCTCAGATGGAACTTCGTTGAACGAACACCTGCATGTAGGGCCTAAAACACAAACAAACATTTTAGACATAACATTGAGACGGAAACAACACAAATATACCTTCACATCCGATATTGAAAAAATGTATGAGCAGATACGTGCGCACAGCGACTCGTACTACCAACTAATTTACTGGCGCAGCGGGAAAGAAGATCCAATAAAGGTTTATCGTTTGGAGACTGTAACCTTCGGCATCTCCTCAGCACCGTAGTGCACGTACAGTGGTGATAAAAAACACCCTCCGTGTACATACACATATCAACCCCTTTTCCGCTTCGCATTAAATGATTTGCTGTTAATTAGAAAATCCTGTTTGTCCAAGTTCCTCCAGTTCTTTACTGAGAAAATCAAATATTCAAATTAAATTCCCCTGCTCTTTTTCTTTGTCTTAACAAGCATCATAAGTAGTGGGTTTAGGTAGGTTCCGGCGCTTTTCCCTTGAGGTGCTATTCGGTGCTATGTGTTAGAGTGAGAGCCCTTGAGGTGCTGAGGTGCTATTCGTGCAATGGGTAAGAGTGAGATGGAAGAGATCGATTCCTGGAATTGATTCATCATCGGAGCGAGGTGTCATATTTCACATTTGTTTATTTATTTGTTTTTGCATTGAGATCTGAATTTGGGAGCGAGCTGTCATATTTCACATTTGTTTATTTATTTGTTTTTGCATTGAGATCTGAATTTGGGAGCGAGGTGTCATATTTCATAGTTGTTAGTGTTTAGCTGGGGGAATCATCATCGGGGCGAGGTGTCATATTTCACATTTGTTTATTTTAGCTTTTGGATTGAGATCTGAATTTGGGAGCGAGGTGTCATATTTCATATTTGTTAGCTTTGGCTGGGGGATTCGTAAGATCAGAGTCAGGGAGTGTGTGTGTGTGTGTGTGTGTGTGATTGGTTTGGCTGATTCCAGGAATTGACTTTAGAGGGAATTGTGAACACGTTCAATCATGTCTATGAATTCGATTTGGAATTTCACAATGATTTCGTGGAAAAAAGTATGAGTCATCGATATAAACGGCAACGGTTGTGTATATGTTTATGAAATTGGAGAAGGGAATCAGCAGAATCGATCTACCGATTCCTGGAATTGAGTTTCGGGGAAATGTGTGAACACGTTCAATCATGTCTATGAATTGTGTGAAGGTATGATGAGTCATCAAGTTGGATGCCATCTGAATGTATGTGAGAGAGAGAGAATGGAATTCATTGAAAGCGGATTGGAGTGGGGATGACGTGTTGGAAACCAGCTGAATGTGTGTGTGTGTGTGCGTGTACGTGAGAGAGAGAATAGAATTCATTGGAAACGGACTGGATGTGGGATGACATGTTTAAAAGAGCGAGCATCAGGAGCATTAAACATCAGTCATCAAACAGATTTTGAAGTTTTAAAAACATCTCTCTCTCTCAGTTTTATTCAAATCAAATCAAATCAAATCAATTCAAATCAAGTTACCTATATATATATATATATATATATATATATACAATGGAATTTCTTAACAATTTGGGTAAAGTCAAGACTCTATTGCCTTTAAAGACATTAGAGTTAAAGAAACGATTCCCAATAATTAAGGCTACAAAATGCCAAACTAAATTCGGGCCAAGAGTGCTCGTAGAGTTAGAGCATTGCAAAGTTTTTCTACCAATTCGATTCAACACGGCGGCTGAAGACATTTTGAAGCAACTGTCAACAGCTGAAATGGTTGTGGTGCAAGCAGTTGGAAATAGCCACGAAGTGCAGTTCCATCCAATAGCTGAGGAAGCTACAGCCGAAAACATCCAATATTCACAATCTTTCCTAACATTTTATTAAACAAGAAAAAAAATGTCTTGAAATAAATATACAAAAAAAAAAAACCAAAAATGTTTGAATAAATAAATGTTTTATTATTATGTTTTGAACATTTCAACAATAAGTTGTATTAAAAAGAATATATCTTTAAAAAAAAAACTATGCATTTTATTTATTATTATTCAATATTATTCAGGTCGATGTATCCATTCTTCTCATTTACAATTTTACATTTAATTTTTTCGCCAGCAAATGGTCTATATATTCTTCTTTGATAGTTGATCCAATTTAATAGACCTTCTTTATTATTGGGCAAACGAACTAGATAGCCCACTCCAAGTGTTTTTATGACACAGCACTCTATGATTGAGTCTTTTTCTAGTTCCATGCTCTTGATTTTATGGGTTCTGCTATGTGTTGTCAACTAAAGTCTTTAATCCCAACAGTTGGCTTTTATTTATCCAAGAATTATAAGCGTTTGAGAATCCAAGCCACTTTACATATACTTGATCACCTCTAGTTTTCAGCATTTTTTCCACTAGAAATACATTGGGGTGTTTGGTTTTTTGTAGTTCCAATTCGTAGAATGAACCTTGGACGGGTTGCCCTTGAAAGTCATCCAGTAAGTATGTAACAGGATTAGTCCTGTTAACTTTTCTTATTGCGAATACTTCTGTTGTCCAATTGGGTATGTAACCCTTCTCAAAGGCATGTTTAAACTTGCTTATTCGAACTTGATCACCAACTTTAAATTTTCCCCTTTGGGCGATTTTAATACGATTGTAAGCCGATGCTAGTAGATCTTTGGCATTTTTCTTATTCACATCAATCGGCCGCATCTTTATCGTTCTATGTATAGAGTTATTATATGTGTGGAGCAAACCCCTTAGAATCGATAGCCATTTGTAATTGCCATTAAAACTGAATTCTCGCCACATTTTCTCCTTAAGAGAAAACAACAATTGACGCTTTCAATGTACTATATGTTGAATAATGATTAATCTGGTACAGTCTCATCAATTCCTGGAATTTGCTATTAAAAAACTCCTTGCCGTCGTCAGTTTGTAGATTTTTTGGTATACGCTGAGAACTATTGAAAATTGATTTCATAGCTTCTGTAGTGGCGGATGCAGTCTTATTCTTCAAAGGAAGAGCCCACGCATACTTTGAAAATGCGGCAGTTACGGTCAACAAGTAGTTATGCATATTGTTTTCCTTGTTATATGGAATCATTTCCACCAAATCTGCTGGCCACAAGTCATCGAGTCCCTTAATAACAACTCGACGTCTGATGAAATGTCTTCGAGCGGGCTTATGCAATTCCTCAACAACATTGCGCTTACTCATCGTATACAATAATGAATAAAAAAGCAAAAAAACATGTTCTTTTATATAATTTCTTTTACTTTATTTGTAGTTTATTATACAGAGACATCAATTTCTTAATTCTAAACATTTTATTTTCAACCAAATAACAAGCACATGTATCCGGACCCAATTTACACGTATTGGAAGACCAAACACAATTGGTGTAATGAAATCCGTGAATAGACTCTGTGGATGTCACATTTTCAAATCTCCTTAGAAATGCAATACAATTTAGGATTTCTTCGTAATGCTCCTCAAGAAGTGTGTGTTGATTGATTTTTAAAAATTGTAAAATTTCGTTGAAAACCGCACCAGTATTTATATTGGACATGATTTTAGATTGAATTTCAGGCGTATACTGATGGGAATTCTCTTCGAGCGATTCTTTTAAATAGGTGGATAATTCTCTCTTTTCTTATTAACTTCCGCAATGCTCTCTTCTAGCTTCTGATCATTACTCTCTTTAAATTTCTCAAGTATATCGAGAAAATAGTTTCGAAACTTATTCAACAGTTCAAGTACATTCAAATTTTGTTCATCGATGTATGCACGTAATATTTTCTCATTTTTTTCATGTTTTGCGTCCATGGCCAGGAGACATCTATGAAATAGCTCATTAATTTGATTATCAGTATAGTTTTTTGTTGCAACATCATCATGATCAATTGGTTCTTTAATATTCTTCAATGCTTTATGATCAGCATCAAAGTATCCGTTTAAGTGCAGTTTTAAACTCCTTGCGATTTCTGTGTGAACAGCGTCCATCGTATTGTCCACATACTGATGAAGAATATATATGGATTTATTTTGAAATTCTATACAATCATCCATGTACTCCTTGTTGACAGCTTGTTGCAATGATGTTGGCCTCCCAACATTATTTAGACATTTTCCCTCCATATCAAAATCACCACTGGGCAATAGTTTAAATCCTTCTCCAGGAGGTCCTTGAGGACCAGTTGTTGAGCTGTGAAGCCGATTGAAACTCCTTCCGAACTTGTCAACACTCATTTTGCTTTTGATTTATGCGTGCTAGGACCGGTCTTAATATATGATATTTGCTTCACGTAGCTCTTCTATAATTGAATTTATCTCATTTTGATGATTATTATTGCCAGCATTTTGCGATGCAATTAAAAGTCTTAGTCTATCAACGAGCTCATTGGGATCATTCCAATACACATATTCAACGGGATTATTAGAATAGCTCATATCTTTGAAATTATTGTTGTATGCTTTCCCAGTTTTCTTTATGACTTCCAGAGGTGGCGTTAGACCTTGTAGTAAAGGTCGAATAATATGTTTATACTTATGACCTCTGTTAGCCTTAATTTGCGAGGTGCCATCATATTTTTTCATGTGCACATTTGTCTTTTGCAATATCTTAAGATATTCATCTAAATCTTTAATAGTATATCGTCCTTTTCTGGGTTTTTTCCGAAAAATTAATTCATAAAGACCCTCTGTTCCGGGGAAGATTTCACCATCAATCGCGAAGTTCTTTTGTTCATTAATTACAAAACTCGATCTGCCCAGTTTTGTTGAATTTGATTGTACATCGAAATATGGACCATAGATGTTATCCAAATTCGATTCTGCTGGCGATGATCATGTTGTTTTATATGGAGTACTTTGATCCAGATTAGCAACATCGAAATTTTCGGGAGTTCGAAATGAAACATCTTTATCAACCGTGGTCATCGCCGTCGTCCTCACTGGCTGAATGATTGATTCTGGAGAATCAATATGTTTTTCTTCTTCTTCTTCTGGAGGAGGACTTTGGAATTGCAACTTTCTTCGAGTCTTTACTTTTGCTATTAAATCATTCTCGGCTGTATTTCGACGTTTGACATTTTTGGCGATTTCTTTTAAGGGTTCAACTATGGGTTTAAATGTTTTTTCAATTCCCGTCTCCTCCATGATTTGTCCACTTTTGAGAAGCCTGTATTTTCTCTTTAAAATATTTTTAGTTTTTATAAGTTCTTTAAGTAAATCTTCATTGAGTTCCATATTTGAGAATTATGTCGGCTCCAAACTGGGCAGTATCGAACTGGGCAGTATCAAACTGGGCAGTATCAAACTGGGCAGTATCGAACTGGGCAGTATCAAACTGGGCAGTATTAAACTGGGCAGTATCAAACTGGGCAGTATCAAACTGGGCAGTATTAAACTGGGCAGTATCAAACTGGGCAGTATCAAACAGGGCAGTATTAAACTGGTCAGTATCAAACTGGGCAGTATCGAACTGGGCAGTATCAAACTGGGCAGTATCGAGCTGGGCAGTATTAAACTGGGCAGTATCAAACTGGGCAGTATCAAACAGGGCAGTATTAAACTGGTCAGTATCAAACTGGGCAGTATCAAACAGGGCAGTATTAAACTGGGCAGTATTAAACAGGGCAGTATCAAACTGGGCAGTATTAAACTGGACAGTTGCGACCGCTCGATTCCAAAGTTGATTGATGACTGAGCTCTTTATATAGTTACAGTTTCCTTAAACGATTTATTATAGCGCCCTTTTTCTATATTGCAATCCTTGTTAATAACCAAGAATCCATATGCATCTTTTCAGCATTTTGCGCACAATTCTCTGAACTGATTGAATGTCATATCGGAATTTATATGATCATTGTATATATGCTTCAGATTAAGTTCATACTGCTTGAAAATAATTATATAGTTTGCATTGTCTCGTATCAAATGTTTCGGTATATGCGTATATGACTGGCACAAGTAGAAGCTATCCACATCGTTATGTCGACCCATGCAAAAATATTCTCGAATGTTGTTTTGTTTAGCGCACGCCACATCATCAAATATGAATATAGAATTTCGTTTTGCTTTTGAAGGCTCAATAATTTCACAATTATTTGAAAATTCGTTGTATTCCATTCCCTTGATTGTCTTTATTAATTTTCTCAAGTATGCATACTTTGGTTGATGCAAAGACTTTGAGTATATGTAAAGGTTTTGAAATTTCAAACCATTAGCATCGAGGAGAATGCTTAACATGACATTTGTTTTTCCACAATTTGATGGACCCACAATTATTCCTCGAATACTATCTGGAAATAATGCTCCATGTTTCTTCTTCTTCTTCTCGACAAGTTTCGTATCAAAGTTCTGCACTTAAATACAGTCTAGTTGTTTAATGAACCGCATACTAACGTCGAATGAATCCAATCACTATAAAAGAAGGTGTTTTATAGTCAGGGAATTCAGAATTGCTCTGTCCATGCAATAAGAAGGTTATATAAATGATTGATCATAAAGTGAAACCCCCCAGTTTTAAACGATCAGCCAAAGGGCGTGGATTGGTAAATTCCTTAATCAACAAGTTGCCAATTGAATTACATCTTCCCTCATATAATTTCTGTGGGCCTGGAACTAAATTGAAAAAACGTCTGGCTAGAGGAGATCAAGGAATTAATCCATTGGATGAAGCTTGTCGTGAACACGACATTGGATATGCTAATAATAAAAACCTGCTCGATCGACAAATAGCCGATAAAATTCTAACTGAAAAGGCCTGGCTGAGGGTTAAAGCGAAAGACTCATCAATACCAGAGAAATTAAATAGTCTATTGGTTACGAATATGATGAAGGCTAAAACAAAACTCGGCATGGGTTGCCTATCTAAACCGGGGAAAAAAAATCGACGCATCAAGCGTAAAAAAAATAATTTATTTAAAAAAGCCATTATGGAGGCCAAAAATGCCATAAAGAAAACAATAAACGATGATCCAAAGTCTATTGCAATAACCGCTTTACGTGCAGCTAAAAAAATCATTAAAAACAAACGAAAGAACATTGGAATTCCTCGAGTAATACCAATACCCAAAATTGGCGGTTTCTTGCTACTGGCACCTATCATGGCAGCGCTGTCAGCAATTGGTGCTCTAACTGGAGGAGCTGCGGGCGTTGTTAAAACTATAAATGCTTCAAAGGTAGCCGAGCAACAGTTGGAGGAGAGTAAACGTCACAATCAAGCCGTCGAGGAAATAAAAATCAAACAAGGCAAGGGACTTTACTTGCAACCCCATAAGAAAGGATTCGGACTTTTTCTAAAACCACAGCCCACGAGCACAAAAAACTAATGGAATTGCTACCCAATCGTCCTCTCACCAATATTGATATTACGAAATTTGGAAAAATCCATATACCTAATTTTCGTGGTGTTTACATGAGAGATAAATTGCCCAGAAGGTCATTTGACAAAGAATGTGGTGTAATTAACTTGGACAATGAGAGTGGTCCCGGAACACACTGGGTAGCATATATAAAACATAAAAAAATCTTTGTAAAGTATTTCGATAGTTTTGGTAATTTAAGACCACCTCTAGAAATTGTAAGATATCTGGGTGAAAATATTCATTATAATTATAATAATTGTCAAAATTATAATACATTTATATGTGGTCATCTATGCTTGAAGTTTCTAATCACTGAAAATAAGAAATAAATAGAGCAAAATCAAAAAATGTGTTTCATTTGTGTTCCAACAGCGATGTCGATAACACTTACATTAAGCGGAAACCAATCTACTCTCACTACAGAGTATTTTACTCCAATTATCCTAAATTCTGGCTACGTATGCGGCTTGGTTGACTTCCAGACCTATAATTCTATACCAAATGTGGATGTTTTTAATAATTTATTTCATTTTGGTGATGCCGTAATAACATTTCCAATTGGTTTCTATGAGATTGAAGACATAAATAACTGCATTCAGGAGGCTCTCAAACCCCATAATAAGGATAAATCCAATGAAATATTAATTAAGATCAAAGCAAATAATAACACATTAAAATGTGAAATTTATAGTAGCATAGAGATTGATTTCTCACAACCAAACTCGATTGGATTACTATTGGGGTTCAGCAAGAAAAAGCTAGCTGCAAACAAGTTACATGAATCGGATCTGTACGTCAACATAAATAGAGTGAATATCGTTCGAATTGAATGTAATTTAATTGATGAAACGTATATCAACAATCGACCTGCTTATATACTACATGAATTTTCGGTCAACGTTAGCCCAGGGTATAAAATAGTCGAGGTTCCTCGCAATGTCATCTATTTGCCGGTGAACTCCAAGAGGATAAGTTCTATAACATTGAATCTCCTGGACCAAGACGAAAATCTAATAAACTTTCGAGGTGAAACCGTAACAGCTCGATTACATCTTAAACCTCAACCATGATAATATATGACAGTTCGTCTTACCCCGCAAAGTATAAAAGAGCAGTTACCGCTAGTAGCTCTATCAGTACACAATCAACCTCTGAGGGGAGAACATCAAAACTTGCTCCACAAAATCAACAATTTCTATTATCACTGGGCTACAGATTGAAAAATTAAATCAAAACGCTCCCAAGACAACGACATGTTGAATATTTTCGAAGAACCAGCGTTTGAGGAGACTATCTCAAAATTGGAATATCACACATACTCCCCGTATTTGAATAATTTCGAGAAAAATGATATCATTCAGATTTGCGTCCAACATCAAAATCTTAATATTCTCCCTTCTGAAAGTTATATTTATATTGAGGGCACTGTATCGAAAAATGATGGATCAGCAGCTGCGAAAACAAAACTTGTAAATAATGGAATAGCTTTCTTATTCGATGAAATTCGCTATGAATTAAATGGTTCAGAAATTGATAGCAATCGCAATGTTGGCATCACATCAACTATTAGAAATTATATTTCTTTAAACAAAAATGAAAGCGATATGATGTCGAATGCTTCTTGGTCTCCCAATTCTTCAATCAATTTAGATGGGTTATACTTTAATTTTTGCATACCCCTTAATAAAGTACTGGGATTTGTGGAAGACTACAAGAGAATGATACCAAATGGGCGTCATGATTTGATTCTAACACGCTCACGCACAGATGAAAATTCATTAATTGCAGACGAGGATGAAAAAGCAAAAATAAAATTGCTTAAAGTACAGTGGAAAATTCCTCATATCACACTGGCTGATTCTTACAAATTGCAACTCTACAAACCCATAAATAATGGTCAAACTATGAAAATTGCCTTCCGAAACTGGGACCTATATGAATATCCAGCATTACCTAGTACCAATCATCATATATGGAATGTGAAGACAACCTCTCAAATGGAAAAGCCTCGCTACATAATCCTTGCTTTGCAAACCAACAAACGTAATTTGCTGAAAGAAAATCCAACAGTTTTTGACCATTGCAATGTTACGAACCTAAAAGCCTATTTAAATTCAGATGCTTATCCATGTGAGGATTTAAATCTTTCATTTGATAAAAATAACTACAGTTTGCTGTACAATATGTAGTGTGATTTTCAAAAAACTTTCTATAATCGCCTGGTTGCTGAGCCACTATTGTCAAGAGATGCCTTTAAATCGCAAGCGACAATTTTCTTAATAGATTGCAGACATCAAAGTGAAATAATTAAAAATGGCCCAGTTGATATTCGCATTGAAATCAAAACAGCAAAAATAATTCCCCCCAATACGTCTGCATATTGTTTGATGTTGCACGATCGCCTTGTGAACTATAACCCATTGACTCAAATAGTTTCCCGAGAAATATAATCGTTGACAGTTGCCTGAAGATCTTCGCCGAGATAACACACTTGCACATAAACATAAGCTAAAATGTTCTTTGTTATTGACATCCAAGGATTTAAAGGGGCCCACAACAAGTTCATTGCAAAAGAAATAGCAATACTACGCAATCTTCTTCTTCCTTTTATCAGCGAGGTTATGATCCGAAAACTAGGGATCACAACCCTCCCACTTCACCGCATTTCTACTGATCCGCATGTGGGGTTCGCCTATTTGACCTCAGAAAATATCGGCAGGCCTGCCGATTTTGGATCACTCGGTTACTGAGGCCAATGAAATGCCGATGTCGTCGCATTTGTCTGATCCAGGCGTTTATAGGCCTGCCTTTCCTACATCGCGATGTCTTTGGAACGTGCATAGATATTGCCTTTTTTACAGGGTTCAAATGATCTCTTCTTTGAACGTGGAAATACCAGCTGAGCCGGTCGCGCTCTAATTTTCGTACGATGGTTTCCTTGATGTGAAAGCTTCCACGGATCTTCGAACTTCTTATTCGATCAAGCTTGGTCACTCCTGCTGTCATGCGAAGCATCTTCATCTCAGCTGCCGTTAATTTACTCTCATACTTTTTGTACATCGTCCAACATTGTGAACCGTATGTGAGCGCTGGACATACAACTGCGGTGTAGAGCCTTCCTTTCAACTTAGGGGGCATTTTTCTGTCACAGAAGATAGCGAAATTTTCTCGCCACTTCATCCACCCTACGCTTACACGATGATTGATGTCGTCATCACAAGTTGCTTTGCTATTGATCATAGATCCCAGATATTTGAACTTTTCGCACTTGGGAAGCACTGTTCCATTCAAATAAATGTCTGGAATAGGCCTGAGTGGATCAGAGAACGGACAGCACATATACTCTGTCTTTTTTGAACTAATGCGATACCCATTTCCCTCCAAAACGTCCACCCACACATCAAGTGCTCGTTGCAGGGATGTAGGATCCTCACTTATGATGGCTCCATCGTCAGCAAAGAATAACTGATGTACCTTGGGGCCCATCACTTTACCTTCAAGCAGATAATCAAGGACTGTAATAAAGAGCAAAGGACTTAAAACGCTTCCCTGGTGCACCCCGACTTTGATTCGGAACTCTTCGGTTACTCCAGCGGGGCATCTTACTTTTGTCTTTGCTCCTTCGTACATGTCCATAATCATCTGTACATAGGTTTCTGGAACCCCTCGATGTCTTAGCGCCACCCATATCAGATCTCGTGGTTGTCTGTCGAATGCCTTTTCAAAGTCAACCAATACAATATGCAAATCCCTTAAGGAATCACGATGTTTTTCCATTATGATCCTTATACTTTGGATTGCATCTGTGGTTGATTTACCCGAGACAAACCCGCACTGATCATCAGATAGCCGTATTATTTTTCGCAGTCGGCCACCTAATACCCGCTCAACTCAACGCAATGGTCAACATAAACATTTCCTTGTAAAGCCACCATTCAGCTTTAATCAATTATCACCAGCATTAAGAAGACAAGCTCGATGGTTGCATCAAAATCATCATGGCTTAGCCTGGGATGGAGGATTCACCGAATTTCACAATGTTAGGAAATACCTTCGAGAAAATATCAAAGATACTATTGTTTATGTTAAGGGCTTTGAAAAAGTCCAATGGCTGAAAGAATTACTTCAGGATGAAGATGTCGAACTAATGAATATCGAAGAAATTGGCTGCCCGGCTTTAAAAGAATTGAAACGTCTCTATCCCAAGGAAAAGAAATGCGTATACCACAATAAATGTTGTGCACTGCAAAATGTTTGCCTGCTAGAAAAATTTTTAATTGGAAGTCAGTAAAATAAAACACTTTTTTTTTCTTTCTTATACTATATTAATTTATATTTATATATTATATGGCTGTAAATTTAATAAAAGAAAAAAATAAAACACAAATAGTTAAAAGATGATTTGAATCTTTTTATTTATTTTTCTCCTGTGCTGAAATATGAAATGCTGAAATTGGAAGTAAAAGAATTTTTTCTTCCCGATGAAGTTTGCAGAAAAATTAAGCAAGCTAAATAAATGAAACAATTTTTAATATTTTTTTACGATATAATTTTTTATTTATTTTTTATTTTTTTTTTTTTATTACTGTAATAGGAATTCATGGTTGAATTCCTATTAGGCCCTGCGCCAATTCTGATAGCTGGGGTACTTCCTCCTCCCCGTACCCCATCGCCAGAGCTGCACACCGCAATCCGAGGGCTAGGTGCACAGCCGCCTGCCCCTGCCTCAGCCGCCCGCCTTCAAAAAAGAGCTTGGTGTAGCACCAAGCCAGCTCTGTTGTCTCGGAAATTTCTTCGAATCACTACTAATCACACTAATCAATGTTCTTTTTTTTTTTTCTCTAAGAAGAAGAAGTCCAGATCGTTGGAAATATAAACAAACAGTTATATTGGCCACACTAGTCAACTCAGAACCTTACTTCTGAATCTAAACAATCATCCAGCCGCGATGCTGAAACTAAACACTTCTTTTCTTTTTAAACATACGAAACCTCGGTCCACCATTGAAAACATAAACAGCAGTCAATAGACCATCTATGGATTCCAATTCGAAATATGACACCTTGCTCCCAACTATTCAACTCGGCAATCAAATCAAGTTCTGAAATATGACACCTCGCTCCCAACAATCCAATTCGGCAAACGAATTAATCTCAGAAATATGACCCCTCGATCTCAACATGAAATATTCCGCGATGCCATCTATGTCTCTCTATCCCAAGGAATAGAAATGTTTATATCACAACAAATGCTGCGCTCTGCAAAGTGGTTTGTGAAGTTAATAAAAATAAAAAACTATTTTTTTCTTTTTTCTTTTTTATTTACAAATTAAAATTACTTAATCTATAGGTATTTTGTGATGGCCCCAAGCTAGGGTGCTAATACCATCACTACAAATATACCGTTTAGTATCATTATAACTTAAAGCTAATTTGTTTATGTGCTGTGTATATTGTGTATATTGTGCAACTTACTTCTAAATATATACATAGGCTTATAAATATGTTGTTTCTTAATTAAGCATTCTCGATAATGTCTTATATCTAAGTTATTAGTTACAGACTTTTTTATACCTTTCGCTTTTTTTGTAACCCTACCGTTATCTATGCTGAAGGAATACATTTTTGCTCTGAGTCCTATAAACTCTGATATTTTCTGACAATTAACCTCGTCTTTGAAAAGACCAAGCACTTTGCATTTCGACCAGATTTTTTTTTTTGTTCTTATGTCATCCTCTTTACTCATATCGTACTTTTTTTCTTTATGGAACAGCAACAACAACAGCATTTGTAGTACACAGCATTTGCTTTGGGATAAACATTTACTAACTCAGGGTCAACATTCAAGAATAAACAGTCCTGAACTTTTCTCAAATTCTTATCACTCTCAGCCACTGTAACATCCATATAGCCCTTCTCACTCTAGCAAATGATCAATGGCCTAGCTATTTACTGCCAATTAAATCAAATTAATCTCTGAAATATGATCGTACATATATATAGAGATCAATTGAAATAAAAAAATAAAAAAATCTCCTCTAAACAATCATAACCCATCTGTTACCAATTTCCTGGAATTAGTCAATTTCGCCAATTGTAATTTCAGCATTAAGTACTGCTTCCTTGACTATCTGCTTTTAGGTAAGTGCGTCATGAAGATATTCTGGATAGTCTAAATCTACTTCTAATACATACCTATGTATTTTCTCCGTTATCATCTAGCACTTTTATTTACACAGTTGTAAATATTTCCGGATTTGCCCACCCAAATGCTTTTTGAAGAAGTTACTGAGGCATTGCCCAAGCGTACAGAGCATTTGTATTTAAATATACAGTATATTGCGTAGGTATATCTCCGAACAAATGAAGAAATAAATTCATTATTTGACTTTGAATATTTGTGACTGCATTGCATAAACCTCCTTACTGAAGGAAGACGATGCTTAACTTGCCATTAAAGATTCTCATAGGAGCATAATCTTTCTCAGAACATTCCTCATTAGTTGGTTTATTGAAAAATTCTATCCGTAAGATTTTAATCTATCCCACGAGACTTTGTATTAATAACCTTTTACTCCTTAAAAACCCTTAAATCACTCTCCACTTCACCTGTTTGTTTCAATATTTTTAGCTCTGCTCTGATAAAACATTAACTATTGTACGTCACCTCTTTATTTATTTATCTTCTTTAAAGAGCTAACCTACCTCAATATTCTATATCTCACATTAAAATTACTAACTCAAGTCTGGTGTTTAAGAATAAACAATCAGTTTGATTCACAGAGTCCAGATTTTTTTATTCCTTCCTTATATCATCCTCTTTAGTCATATCATACATTTATTTCTTTTATTTTTACTCTACCGGTCAGCAAACAAATCAATTTGACTCACATAGTCCCGATTTTTTATTTTTTTTTCTTATGTCATCCTCTTTACTCATATCGTACTTTTTTTCTTTATGGAACAGCAACAACAACAGTATTTGTATTGCCATCCATGTAGCCCTTCTCACTCTAGCAAATGATCAATGGCCTAGCTATTTACTGCCAATTAAATCAAATTATTCTCTAAAATATGATCGTACATATACACAGAGATCAATTGAAATAAAAAAATAAAAAATCTCGTCTTAGTAATCACAAGCCATCTGTGGAATCCGATACCAATTTCCTGGAATTAGTCAATTTCGCCAATCCAATCAATCTAAGCTCCGACCCCCGATGACGTCACGCACACACAGATCAATAGAAATAAAATTCCAATTTTTTTTTCTACCGAATAGTCCAGATTCTTGTTTTCCCTTATGTCATCCTCTTTACTCATATTATACTTTTTTTACGGAACAGCAACAGATAAACATTTATACTGCACAGTATTTCCTATGGGATAAACATTTACTAACTCAAGGTCAGCATTCAAGAATAAACACACAGCTATGAATCTGCCTGACTCGTAGCCCAGAGCTCTTCTCAAATGCTTATACGTGTTCAAAATTCCTCTATGGAATCCAAAACCCAATTCCTGGAATCAGCCCCTCTCCCCTCTCCCTTTTATTCTTCCCAAACGAAAAAAGACACACAATGATCAATAGAAATTAGAAAATAACCTCTAAGCAATCATAACCCATCTATGGAATTTGCCAATTTCTCCAATCAAACCAATCTAAACTCCACCCCGATGACGTCACACACGCAGATCAATAGATCCCTTTTTCTTTACCGAATAGCAAACAAATCAATTTGACTCACATAATTCAGATTTTTCTTTTGTTCCCTTATGTCATCCTCTTTACTCATATTATGGTATACATTTTTACGGAATAGCAACAGATAAACATTTGTAGTGCCCAACATTTGCTTTGGGATAAACACTTACTAACTCCGGGTCAGCATTAAAAAAGAAACACACAGCTATGAATCAGCCTGACTCGTAGCCCAAAACTCTTCTCAAATTCTTATATGTGTTCATAACTCCTCTATAGAATCCAAAAATCAATTCCTGGAATCAGCCAAACCCCCCTCTCTTCTCTCCCTCTCAACATCCCTAAACTAAAAAGACACACACTGATCAATAGAAATTAAAAAATAACTATGAATCAGCCTGACTCGTAGCCCAAAACTCTTCTCAAATTCTTATATGTGTTCATAATTCCTCTATAGAATCCAAAAATCAATTCCTGGAATCAGCCAAACCCCCCTCTCTCCTCTCCCTCTCAACATCCCTAAACTAAAAAGACACACACTGATCAATAGAAATTAAAAAATAACTATGAATCAGCCTGACTCGTAGCCCAAAACTCTTCTCAAATTCTTATATGTGTTCATAATTCCTCTATAGAATCCAAAAATCAATTCCTGGAATCAGCCAAACCCCCATCTCTCCTCTCCCTCTCAACATCCCTAAACTAAAAAGACACACACTGATCAATAGAAATAAAAAATAAAAAAAATCTCCTCTTAGCAATCATAACCCATGTATGGAATCCGATACCAATTTCCCAAATCAACCCAATCTAAGCTCCACCCCCAATGACGTCACACCCAGAGAATAAAATCCAAATACCTCTCTCTCAACATCAAATATAATCACACAAAAACACACAGATCAGCAGCAATAAAAAACTCCCCTCTTAGCAATCATAACCCATCTATGGAATATGCAATTCATCAATCAAACCAAATATAAAAATCGCTCTCCACTCACACATACTAAATGCTGCCTCACTCCCTGACTCTGATCTTACGAATCCCCCAGTCGAAACTAGCAAATATGAAATATGACACCTGGTTCCCAAATTCAGATCTCAGTCCAAAGACAAAAAAAAATAAACAAACTTGAAATATGACACCTGGCTCCGATGATGATTCCCCCAGCTAAACACTAACAAATATGAAATATGACCCCTGGCTCCAAATTCAGATCTTAGTCCAAAAGCAAAACATAAACAAACTTGAAGTATGATACCTCGCGCCCCAAATTCAGATCAAAGCTAAAATAAATAAACGTGAAATTTGACACCTCACTCCCAACAGGCCACACTCCAAATCTTCCATCTCACTCTAACACATTCCACCAATTCCAGAAATCGATCGATTCTCCCCAATCAAACCATTTGCTGATTCCCTTCTCCAATTTCATAAACATATACAACCGTTGCCGTTTATATCGATGACTCATACTTTTTTCCACGAAATCATTGTGAAATTCCAAATCGAATTCATAGACATGATTGAACATGTTCACAATTCCTCTAAAGTCAATTCGTCAGGAATCAGCCAAACCAATCACACACACACACACACATTTCCTCGTTCCCAAATTCAGATCTCAGTCCAAAGACAAAAAAAATAAACAAACTTGAAATATGACACCTCGCTCCGATGATGATTCCCCCACAGTTAAACACTAACAACTATGAAATATGACACCTCGCTCCCAAATTCTGATCTCAATGCAAAAACAAATAAATAAACAAATGTGAAATATGACACCTCGCGCCACAAATTCAGATCTCAATCCAAAAACTAAAATAAACAAACATGAAATATGACACCTCGCTCCGATGATGAATCAATTCCAGGAATCGATCTCTTCCATCTCACTCTTACCCATTGCGCGAATAGCACCTCAGCACCTCAAGGGCTCTCACTCTAACACATAGCACCGAATAGCACCTCAAGGGAAAAGCGCCGGAACCTACCTAAACCCACTACTATCATAAGTCTTTAAAAAGTTCACACATACCACACAAGAAATATTTGAAGTCAACAGCCCATAAAGTGCCTATGGCCTATTGTTGTCACTTGAGGAAAATAATCCACTACAACACCACGCAAAATCTGCTAATAATGTGCAAGGTGGCGCAAAATTAATTACCCTATCGGAAGATGTTATAATTTTTGCAAATGGCGGGCACAAATGTGTATCAACACTGACGGCAGCCACTTGGCGGATATCATCTTTTCCACTTAACGGAAAAAATTGTAAAGGTTCAAACAAAGATTTCCGTCACTCAAAATCATTTTTTTTTAATTCAGTAAAAAAGTAATTCAAAAACAAAATTGGATGATTAATTTTGCGCCACCTTGTACGTTCTAACGCAAATATCCGCTAGAAATTGCTAGAATGAATTCGGGCTTATGTGGGTATTAGCTGTAGAGCTATACATAAAAGAAAATAAAAGCGTTCTAATATACTATTCTAGAGCCTTGTACGCACTGCGACCTAGGAGATCTGTTGCGCCATACAACATAAACATAAATTGAAAACAAATATCCAATTTAAGCCGAAAACCATGAGCTATAAGCAAACAAATAAAAAACTTTAATGCGAATCATAATAAACTCAAATTCGAACCAATCTTGCTATGAGCCCCCTGAAGCACACTTACCAATCTTAACCGAGACCCAAATTAACTCTGCAAACTGCAAGTGATCCAACATATAATATGTACCTTCGGTGCCACGGCAGCGATATGCACTCTCGGTCTCGGTTTATAGGTGGTGTATGTTCGTCTACTTCGTTAGACTTAGTTTGCCAGAGGGAGGAATCAATGGAGTCTGATGCTCTCAAGCTTATAAAGATAAAACTTGGCACACATGGTTGCACCAAGTTTGTGTTGTGCCTTTACTGGTCTGCAAATGATGACCAACCGGCCAAAATTATTGCAACATTTTTCCGAAAAAGTTGATTATATACTATTTCACCACATAACGGCTGACATCATTATTCTGGGAGATCTCTACGTCCATAGCTGAAACTGGTGGGAATATTCAAATCGAACCGATGGCGCCGAAAGACAAGCCGAAGCATTCGTCATCAGCTGTAATCTCACTCAGCTGGAGCAAGCGTCCACACGGGTTCCAGATAATCCAACTAACTCCGAAAATAGAATACGAGAAGATCTTTTTCTTTCAGTTGTGTCATCAAAATATGTGCACCTCTAAGAAACTCGAGCCATGCCTTAATGTCGGCATAGTACTTGCTACCTATTTCAATAATAACAACAGCAACAGGACCACCATCGAACGCGTTGGAATTACAAGATATTTAATTGGGATGAGCTACGAGACGTTTATGCATCTTATCTTCTCCATGGACCGACATGTTAAAAGTACCGATGTCTTCTCGCATTGGAGCTATAGCAAACCATGGTTCAACAGAGACAGACTGTGAGCAAGATGTAGCCTCAAAAAAAACAGAACAGAGAGTTAAGTTCGTGAGTTTGTGCAACAGATGCAATCCAACGATTGAGACAACAACGAGAAAACATAATGAGACAGTCTCCACAAAATTTCTACAATCCCCCAGTGGATCACAACCATTCTGGTCAATGGCAAAAGTGATTAGTCAGTAAAAGACGACGAACTAGCCAGATCTAGTGCCCAATCTCCGTTTATTGGCCCCGAACCTTTTCGTCAAGTTCCTATCAGCCAAATAATGATTGAGCATAATTATTGGGGAAAGAAAGAAAGGCTTACACATTGAGACTCACAATCTCGCCTGAAACATGCCGAGAAATTAATTAATTGCTCAAATAATAGAACTAAAGAGATCCTAGCAATGAACAAACATAACACCAAGATCTTAACTGATTTCTTTACTGGTTACTGCTCTCTCTAATACCAGCATCAGTCAGTTTGACACATGCAGGCTTTGATCTTGAAGACATCGAATCTGCCGAACATACTTTATGCGAATGTCTCGCTATTGCTCCAGAATTTAATATAATACTTTCAGAGAAGATTCATTTTCCCAGCTGACGTTGTCTCTTTGGGCCTACAGCTGTGCAATTTTAGCTGAATGGAAGCGACAGAAATGAAATACTTAACTACTTTTCGTTCATGGTTCGAATTTTAAAGTTTGGGTTCCGACCGAATCCGCGTGTTACTACCAGCAGACTGGTTTCCACCTCCGCCATGCCGGCTTGTAGAAGCTGTTCGAATTGTGGAATATTAATTTTGGATCGTGGAAAATGTGGGTGAATCCAGCCGCTACAATACTCCCCCTCCAGCAACAGGGACAATGATCTCTGAACTTTTAAATTTTACCTTCCTTCCATATCGGGTTACATAAGTTGGTAAGCTGTCCTTTGGGTTTACTTTTGATTTTGACGTCGAGTCCTTATCCAAATCGGCATCCATATAAGCAGCTTTTAACCGGTTGATTGAAACGTTACTGCTTTTTCCCCTTTTTCCTATCGTGAAATATTTGTCCGTCCGGTTTAGGATGCGTAAGGTGGTTGCAAGGGCATTTTAGCCGTATCATTACGTTCAAAAACGTATGAACAAGTTTTTAGATCTTTTTGTATGAAAATGTTACTTTCTTAATAGGATGACGTTGCAGGGATCTCTTAGCAGTCTTACAAAATCTGCTTCGTTTTTACTAGTTTCTGTGACACTGACAAACTCACCTTACACTCTCAGCTTAGTGCCATGTAGCATTTCAGGTACTGTTGATTTTATTCATTTTTGTAAACGGTTCTAAGTCCCAGTAGCACTGTAGGGAGCACGTCGGTCCATTTCGTCGACTTATGGTACTGTAACGCTGCCTTTAGCGTTCGATGCCACATTTCGGTGAGGCCGTTTGACTCCGGATGGTATGACGTTGTGCGCAAATGCTTGATACTGAGTAATTTCGTGGAATAAACCACTTTGGAACTGCTGGCTTTGATCGGTTGTGATAATCTGTGGAGTCCCAAAACGGCATATCCACGATTCGTATAGCGCGAGCAATAGTCCCCGCCGTTATACAGCGACTGAGATGGCTTCCGGTCATCTAGAAAGTCGATCAATTATCATAAGACAGTAGCGATATCCTCTCGACGGTGGTAAGCGTCCCACGATTTCAACGCTAATATGCTGGAACCCGTAGTCTATCTCATCGTATTTACCGAGAGGTGCTTTGTTATGCCGAATTGTTCTACACCGCTGACATTGCAAACGCGTTTTTGTCCATCTGCAACAATCTGCTTTAATATTCGGCCGTACGAATCGCTCTAAGATCATCCTGACCAAAGCACGTGTACCTGGATGGGCCAATGCATGCACACTGTTGAAAGCTGTCCGCCTTAGTTCGTTCTGGACGTAGGGTCTAATACGTTCGGTTGAGACGTCGCAATACACCATCCCATCAGCTTCTCGTTACCGGGATCAGGAAATTGCTTTAGCTGCAACGATGTGGGGTTGTTCTGCAGTAACCTTTTCAATTCAGCATCCTCACGTTGAGCATGGGAGAGTAAGGTGAAATCTATGCTATTAGTTGCAGCGGTAGCGCTAATGCGATAAAATGTATCAGCGACTACATTCTCATACCCAGGATGTACCTAATGTCCATGGAAAATCGACCTAAGAAGTCGAGCTGCCTGCGCTGCCGAGGGGCTGCTCTCTCTGGCTTTTGATTGAAGTCATATGTGAGCGGTTTATGGTCTGTAAATATAACAAAACCACGACCCTCTAACATATGCTGAAAATACCCTACCCCGTAGTACACTCTGAGAAGTTCACTGTCGTACGTACTGTACCGGAGTCTGCGTCCCATAAGGAAATCCTTAACTTAGATAGGGAAAGCATTGCGAAGCTCGAGAGCTTTCTAACTGGCCATTGCGGCCTGAGATACCACCTTAACAAGTTGAACCTGTGCCAAGAGAAGGACTGTCGGTTATGCTCATAGGAGGGTGAAACATCCGAACACATTCTTTGGGAATGCCTGGCACTGCACTGATTAAGAAAACATATTTTCCACAAGGAGATACTTACTTCAGTGGAACGGAAATGCTCTACTACTAAAGACATACTCACTTTCATAACGGAGATAGTACGTCTGTTACATTAACTCCAACCCTCCGATACAATAGATCTTTCGTGTCGTTGCCACGCGGGCATAGGTTGTACAAGAGAAAAAAAAAATAAAAAATACTTCTACAGAGCGGCACCCGCGACAATATCATATATGGTCGAGGAGGATTTGGATGGTAAACGACTAACAAAGGCCTCGTAGGGGCACCATCTCCCGATAGGTGTTGGTCCCCTAAGTAACGAGAGAGAGCCACTGCAGCCGAAAACCTAGCAGCTCTGTTAGTAAGCCCTACTCCCACCTCCTCGTGGTGTCATCTAGGAATTTCTTCGGAAATTGCTAACGGGAGAGGACGAATGGCGAGCTTCCTGCGCCAAAAAACAGGACAAATGTCGGTTGGTCTGTGGCGCAGCGAACCGCAACCGTTAAAAAACGAATGTCTCCGAAACGGAAATCACGCCTCGCGTCGGATACGGACGGATAATTTGTTGACGACCTTGGGCTATCGAACACGGATAACGATCGGATTCTGGAACGTTAAAACCCTCCTGGACTCACTCAAGGAAGGGCCTTATAACGCCACATTCCTCCAATTGGAGCGCGAATTCGCACGGTATAAAATAGACATCTTAGGGTTCGATTCTGGGGAATACATCCCCCCAACAAAAAGCACTGTCATGCTCTACTCAGGTAAACCAGCTGAAAGTGCACGGAGTTCCGGAGTAGGACTCATGCTAACTCCAGCAGCAGGTAGTAGCCTCATATCCTAGAAATCCCATAGCCACTTAGGCCGCCTACAACCAAACGCCCAATGGGGACATCTCAATGCCAAGGTGGGTAGCGACAACACCATGCTTAAGCACGTGATGGGAGTTCACGTCATAGGAGACCGTAATGACAACGGTAAGCGGTTTGTGGGCTGCTGCAATACCAACCGCTTAGTCATTGGAGGTACGCTGTTTAAGCATAACACTTGCCACAAGATGAGTTGGGTCTCCACTGATAGGCAACGAACATCCAATCAGATCGACCACATTGCAATCAGTCGCCGCTTTAGAAATTGTCTCCTGGACGTCCGAAACAGACGTGGAGCTGACGCTGGACAAGAACGAGATCACTATCTTATGTTAGCTCATTTACGCCTTCGTACTGCATCCGTCAACAGTAACCGCTAAAACCTACTTAACATCACCAGGTTTAATATCGACAGGCTTAAGGTTCCCCAAGTGCGCCAACCGTTCAGGAACCATCTTGCCTTAGAAGCAGAAGCAATCAGCAGCATACTGCAAGAGAACATGGACCACTGGAGTGCTGTGAAAAATGCTTTTGCGACTGGGGCACGCACGTATGTCGGTAAAAAGCAGAAACACCACCGCACATGGCTTTCTACGGACACCTGGAGACGGATCGATGAGCGTACAGCAATCAAGGCTCGGGTTGCAGCGGTCTCAGCAGTAGAGAGAACCGAGCTTGAAGCCCAATATCGTGCGAAGAAGAAAGAAGTGCAGCGTAGTGTGAAACAAGCGTCAATATATCAACTCACTGGCCTTAAGGGTTGAAGAAGCAGCGAGTAGGTGCGACGGTATGACTGTTTACAGCATTACTAAGGAGCTCATTGGTGGTCGAAACTCCAAACAACATCCAGTGAGGAGCATAGACGGTAACCTTCTGATTTCGGATGAGGATCAGCTCACTAGATGGAGAGAACATTTTGCTACAGTGCTAAATCACTTAGACGATGGCGGTACGATGTCGAATTCGAAGCAACAAATTCCCGAATTCGCACCGCACCTCCCAGTAAAACCGAAATAATAACAGCAATCAAGTTCCTCAAGAAGAACAAGGCGGTGGGTATTGATGGCATTCCTGCCGAGCTATTTCAAGCGGCGCCAATTACATCGGCATATTTCCTGCATCCACTAAAACGGAGAGCTTGGGATAGTGAACAATTTCCACAGAAGTGGAAAAGGGGGATGATCATCAAACTTCCAAAGAAGGGAAACTTGATGGAATGCGGTAACTGGAGAGGTATTTGCGCTCTTCCAGCCGTAGCCAAAATAATAGGTAGAATAAATCTAGAACGATCAAACAACATTTAGATTCAACTCTCGATGTCGAACAGGCAGGCTTTCGCGTTGGATCTTCCTGCTTCGACCACAAAAACACGTTACGGATCATAATCGAGCAATGCGTTGAGTATAGGTAGAGATAGAGTGTAGGTCTCCGCTACATTTACTGTTTATCGACTTCGAGAAGGCTTTCGACAGCTTGAATCGAGATGCTATCTTGATGACCTTGCGCAGGAGAGGCATCCCAGAAAAACTTATAGCTATTATCAAGGCTACATACCAAGGCTACCCCTTCGGATAGGGGTCAGAATATACCCGAGGTAGGCATGCCTGTCGTAAGAGGCGACTAAAATCCACCCTCCGTATACCGAGTATGGCATATACAAAAACATGCAATGAACAAAACTAAAGATTTTAATACCCCAGGTGGCAGTCCAGGTACACTGGAAAATCCACCCTCTTCGGAGGTCGGCTCTACGGATTCTGGGGAGAGCCATTTATTGCACCTAATAAATCCCTTCTCAAAAAGTACAAGGGTATCTCGATCTCCACCAACAAGATCGAACGTCTCCGGAAAAAGAAGTCCGCCGGAAGCGCACGCGCGTGAAAAACGGGACTCAGCGAAATCAAAAAGCATTGAGGAGGAAAACGACGTACTCCGTACCAAGCTTACCGAAATGGAGCTACTCTATCGTGAGCTTAAGAAAGAGGTCGATTTGCTCAGACAAGAAAATAATCGTATCCACAAAAAGAAAATACAGTTAGCCCACATCGCTCACCTAGTCGCGAATACCAGACGGATGGAGAAGAGCTAACACGTGAAACGAATTGGATCGAAAAGAAACGACCTAGCAAAAAACGAAAAGCTGGTTTCTCACCGGAAGTCGAGCCACAAAAAGATGCAAAGCGCAAGGAGTTGCAAGAAAAGCCACAACAAATAAAATTACGTCCATCGCCACCGATAAACGTCGTTGGAATTACGCACTATAATAAGCTGCATTGCCTTCTTAAAGGAACGCTGGCATCGAAATTTAAGGTGACATCTTTCCGAAACAATACGTGGAGAATCAGTGTCGATGATGCCGACGGTTACCGAGCAGTCTCCCAAAAATTGAATGCCGAGAAGATTCAGTGGTATACTTATGAAAATAAGTTAGAAAGACCACTGCGTGTTGTAGCAAGGGGTCTCCACCCCTCGTGCACTAAAGAAGATGTAATGAACGACCTTCAAGGCAAAGGCTTTAAAATTCTTGATGCAGTCAATATTATCAAGAAGGAGAAGCAACAGTCGGAGGGAGATCATGAAAAATTGGTAAAGCGCGGACTACCACTATTCATGCTTAGTTTCGATAAAGACGAAAATAAAGATATTATATATGGTATCAAGACTATTCTAAACATCGTGGTCAAAATCGAACCCATGCGTAAGACCTCCAGATCGATCCCGCAGTGTAAGCGCTGTCAAGGCTTCAATCATACGCAGACTTACTGCCAGAAAGAGCCGCGATGCGTCAAATGCGCAGGTAAGCATCTCTCGGAAGAGTGTCACCTAAACAAGCAAACCACAGCCACTTGTATAAATTGCAAAGGAAAACATCCTGCGAACTATCGAGGTTGCGAAGTGGCGAAAGAGCTTCAAAAACGCCGCGATACGCTAAAAAATTCTATGCGTCCGAATATGAAACCAATCAAGAACAGACCCAAAATAGCTACGAAAAAAGCAGCGAAAGATAGAAAGTCCGTCAATATTAACTTAAGATCGGCTAATGATAAAAAATCCGAAAGTAATAGAGATAAGGTAACAGAAGCAAAATCTCCGAATATTGGTGTGCAGTCTTATGCTCAAGCAGCGAAGACAGTTAAGGGTACGTACACGACCGACAACTCACGGGAGATCAAAGCAAGAAACCGTCCTAACTTTGATGTAAAGACTCCTTCTCAAGTTGCGACACTGAAAAATAGTGATAGAGGTAGTTCAGAAGATGATGTATCCAATGTTGTTTCCCTAATTCTTGCGAAACTTGAAGAGCAATGCACAACAAACAAACTTATTTTCGAGAGACTAGTTGCACTAGAAACCAACATTCATAACACGCGCACTTCAACCAGTATATGAAAGAAACGCTTAAAATTCTTACATGGAACGCCAACGGGCTCATACGACGACTCGACGAGTTAGAAATACTTATACGAGAAGAAGACATTGATATATGCTTGGTCTGTGAAACTCATCTGACAAAGCAATCGAATGTTAAGATAAGGGGATATAGCGTGTATCACGCCTTCCACCCATCGGAAAGAGCCAGAGGCGGATCATCTTTGTTTATAAAAGAATGTATCGAACACTCAGCGGAAGTAAAGATTGAATTAGAAGCAATGCAAGTAAGCACGGTACGCGTTAGAAATAGACATTTTGCTTTCAACATTTCGTCTATATATTGTCCACTGCGATGTAAACTTGAAGAAAGTGATTTCACAAACATCTTCGACTTCCTTAAACCAAATTTTATTATTGGTGGCGATTTCAACGCGAAACACCCCTTCTGGGGTTCAAGGTACGCCTCTCAGAGAGGTAGAAAGCTTTATAATGCGGGTATGCAATACAGTTGTGATTTTCACTCGACGGGTAAACCAACATATTGGCCGACTGATAGAAATAAGATACCAGATCTGATCGATTACTTTATTGTTAAATGAATATCTGGCAACTGTATAAAAGTTGAAGAAAGCTTTGATCTCTCCTCTGATCATTCTCCAATCATTATGACGATAAGCGATGCTGTGATTAAAAAAGTAGGTCCGGCGAGATTAACCAGCGCGAAAACGAATTGGGATGGCTTCAAAAAAGATATTGAATCAAATACTGAGCTGAGGGTATCACTTAAAACGCCCTATGAACTTGAAGTTGAAGTTGATCGCTTCGTCGAAATCCTACAGAATGCCGCGTGGAAGAATACTCCGAAACCTAAGAAAACGCCGGCCAGCTACATTCCAAATTATCCGCAGGAAATAAAAGAGATTATTAAGGAGAAGAGAAAAGCGCGCAAAAAATGGCAACAAACTCGGGCTCCGCAACATAAAGCACATCTTAACCGTTTGTGTAACTTATTAAAAAGATCTATTAAAGACCTTAAGAATATTGAAATGAAAACTCACCTAGAAAGCTTAACGGCAGAAAAAGATTCTAATTATTCGCTTTGGAAAGCTATAAAAGGTATTAAAAAACCTCAAATTCAAGCCGCCCCAATTAGGACAAATCAAGACGAATGGGCCAGGCATGATAAAGAGAAAGCGCAAGTTTTTGCCGCCCACCTGGAAGAAACTTTCAAGCCGCTTGATGGACAGGCTGTTATTCAAAATATAAATACATTGTATATTGACAATCGTATAATAAGTAATGCAACACTTACCGAATTTAAGGAAGAAATAAAGAAACTTAAACCTAAGAAGGCTCCTGGATACGACCTAATCACGGGAGAGGTTCTTAAAGCACTTCCGAGAAAAACTCTAATTAAGCTTCTCTTCATTATAAACGCCGCACTTAGACTAGAATATGTTTCCAGTCAATGGAAAGTGGCCGAAGTCATAATGGTCCTTAAGCCCGGAAAACCGCCGAATGAAAAAACCTCTTATAGACCGATTGCGCTTCTTTCAATCATATCCAAAGTGTTCGAGAGAATTTTGATTAGGCGAATACAACCGGTTATAGAAGAGAGGCATCTCATTCGGGATCATCAATTCGGATTTAGAAGTAAGCATTCTACAGTTGAACAAGTGCATAGAATAACTCATGTAATCGAAAAATCTCCTGAAGAAAAAAGGATTTGTTCAAGCGTATTCCTTGACGTCTCTCAAGCCTTTGACAAGGTCTGGCATGAAGGCTTAAAGTTTAAATTACGACAAGTTCTGCCAGAGCACCTATATAATATTTTGAAGAACTACCTTACGAATAGGCTATTCCGCGTCAAATGTGGAAATAAATATTCGGATTTCAGGGAGATAATGGCTGGGGTGCCGCAAGGAAGCGTACTTGGCCCAGTCTTGTATCTATTATACACTCGTGATATACCGCAAGTAGAAGGCACTGAGCTAGCTACATTTGCCGACGACACTGCCATCTTGGCAGTAGGTAAAACGGTCGAAGATAGTACAGAAAAACTGAAAGAAGCTTTGGATAGAGTAAATGAATGGACAAAGGTTTGGCGAATCGCACTCAACGAGACCAAATCTGTCCATGTAAATTTTACTTATAAGAAAATAAATAATTTGCCGATCTTTTCAAACTCGGTTCAAACTCCGTTTGCAAACGAGGCTAAGTATCTTGGAATGACACTTGATGCAAAGCTGAAATGGAAGACGCACGTTAAGAAAAAACGCAAAGAACTAGATAATAAATATAGAGAAATGCATTGGTTACTTGGAAAATATTCCAAGCTTAATATAGAGAACAAACTGCTTTTATATAAGCAAGTGCTAAAGCCCGTATGGACATATGGTATACAACTCTGGGGTTATACCAAAATAAGTAATATTAAAATTTTACAAACTTTTGAGAACAAAGTACTAAGAGGTATTATTAATGCGCCGTGGTATATCAGAAACAGCGATATCCACAGAGATCTTGGCATTAAAACTATAGAAGACGAAATCAAAAACTACGCGAGAAAGCATAAAAGTCGACTAGAAAGTCACGTAAATATTACAGTCCTCCAAGTTTTGGATGAAAGAAATTTACTACGCCGTCTACTAAGAACCAAACCTTTAGACTTAGCGCGATAAGTAACCGCGTCCAAACTGCGGAACTAGCAGGAACTTCTAATGGGAAGGTGCCTGCAAAACGTCATTATTTCGTGAAATGAAAACTACTTGATAAGTCGAATACTTAGTTGTAGTAAAAAATTAAAACAAGTTTGTTTTGAAGGGAGGTTTTTTAGTGGGTAAGTATCCCACACTACTATGAGTACGCGCTGTCGATCCTCATAGTGGCTTCTTGAAGATTTTCACCTACCCTCGGAAAAAAAAAAAAAAAAAAAAAAAAAAAAATACGACGGCGGCAAGTGTCACGTCGTGCACAATGGTAAGGTGTCGGAGGACTTTGAAGTCCATAGTGGAGTACGTCAAAGGTGCATACTGTCCCCACTATTGTTTTTGGTGATTATCAGCGATGAACTCCGTGCAGCATTGACGGAAGCTAAGTCTGGAATTCGTTGGACTATGACATCTTACCTTAAACACCTAGATTACGCTGACTATGTTTGTCTACTTTCACATCGGATAATGGATCTTCATTTGATGGCCCAAAATCTAGAAGCTGAGGCAAACAAAGTGGGGCTAAAAATAAACACAGCCAAAACAAAAGCCTTGAGTACTTCCAATACCCGCGCTCAACTTAACATTGCCGGAAAGCAAGTCGAGAAAGTTGATAACTTTCTATATTTAGAAAGTGTCGTCTCGGCTAATCGCGGTGGCACCGAACTGGATGTGTGCAGCAGAATCGGGAAGGCTAAAGCTGCGTTCGGAATGCTGTCCAAATTCTGGAGAAGCAATGTTATTAGCTTAAGAACCAAGCTACGACTGTTCCTCTCCAACGTAGAATCAGTGCTGCTTTATGGGTGCAGTACTTGGAAGGTGGACACTATTAACACACGCAAGTTGCAAGTCTTCGTAAACAATTGCTTAATCTTAATCTTGAGGGTTTTTTTTTGCCGAACCGCATCTCCAACGAACAACTTTATCTGAGAACGGGCCAAGAACCTATAAGCATTACTATACGAAGAATAAAGTGGCAAAGGATTGTACACACTCTACGGCGCGAATACAACTCCAAATACGCCATGCAGTGGAAGCAGGCAGAATGGCGGGGCGCCCTAGGCCAACGTGGCGCAGAACAGTTGAGGAGGAATCGAGCACTTTAGAAATGAGTTGGAGGCAGCTCAAACACGTCGCAGAACTTCAAACAAGATGGCGCGTAGGCTTGGGTTAACGCCCTATGCCCCCCGAGGGGTGAAAGGATCTAATTAAGTGTCCTTGTTCTGTATGAGTCACTGTGCCCCGATAGTATTCGATTTATGAGGGACGGGGATATTACGTTTTCCGTGGTAACATGTTTTGAAAACGCAGTTTTGTAGATCTCGATGATATAAGAACAAAATATAAAGTACCAAAATTCTCGTTTTCGCCTAGTTTAGGAGATATTAAGGTTTATAAGTTTATTTTTTCCTATGAAATTTCTCTGAGAATATTAATTTATTTGCACGTGGAACAGAATTTAGTTTGCATAGTTATGGGTATGAACAATTTTTGCAATAACAAAATGTTGCATAGTTAAAGTAGCACAAAGACACTATTTCTGCGATAAAAGAATGTTGCATAATTTTACGAGTTGTTTTATTTTTATGTACACATGTGCAGCTTTTATGTAAATATCTACATTCTGTTTCACTAGGAAACAGCAATTCCTAAGAGGACTGTATTCAGGTTAAATATTAAAAAAATAAACCATCACGACTAAATCCTCAGAGGGGATATTACGATATCCGTGGATCTCGACCCACTGAACAAAAAATAATAAGTAACATTTTTTTATATCTGGCTTTGTCGGGATAGGAAACACTAGACTGGAGCACTCAGACACAACTGTTCCATTGTACTGCCAGATAGCAAACCCTGATTTACCCATTTTATTCGAATTTCCTTGAATTTCTAAGATAGCCAAGCAAGCACTTCAGTGATGAGGAGTTTACACCACCAGCACTCACCACATCCGCACCGAGGATCTACCACCTGATACGAGGAAAGACCGGACACTGACAGAGATAATGTTCCGCGGTGTCGTCGCTCTCTCCACAAGCGTCGCAGATTGTAGTGTCACTTAAGCCCAACACGTTAAGGGGCTTGGGAAAAGCGAAGTGGCCTGTCAAGACGCCGATAAGTTGTTTACAGTCTTTTCTGCTGAGAGACAGCAAGAATGCCGCTGATTTCTTACAGACGTCCGGGAGCATGCGTTTAGTGTACCTGCAACCTGGAGAGTCATGCCACACACAATTGTGCTCGTGAGAGACCCAATCGTCAATAGAAGCCCTAACCGAAGACGCTGGAAGACCCAACGCGGGTTCGGGACTTGAGAAAGCCTCCTTTGAGCCTTGTCTAGCAATCTCATCGGAGATCTCGTTCCCCAAGATCCCAGTATGACCTGGGACCCAGGTAAGAGACAGAGAATTCAGCCTTGCGACCGAGTTCAAAGAGTTTTTGGTTTCACGAACTATTTTGGAAGTGGTTAACGGGTTAAGCAAGGCCTTAAGCGCAGCCTGGCTGTCACTACAGATACAAATGCTACGTCCCTTCCACTTGTTCTTCACAACATAGTTCATGGCATAAGTTTCCGCTTGGAAAACAGACGCATATTTGCCTAACGATAAGTGAAGTCTAATGTTGTCGACTTCCACGAAGACACCAGCGCCAGACCCTTGACTGGTTTTAGAACCATCCGTGAAAAAACGACTACATTCCATTCCCGGCTCAGACTCTGACCGAAGCCAGTCCTGGACACAAGGAAGTCGACTCTGAATTTGCACATCAGCTGGAGTTCTGGTGTCATTGCATCAGACGGCATATCCATAAGACAGGAGTCGCGCAAGTTCATCAAAGTTCCAGTGTGGAGTATACCAAAAACCGCCCCGCCTAAGACGATGGATGGCTTTGATAGTGCAACCCATGATATAAGTATCAAGGGGAGGTAAGTTCACCAAAGCGTCTAGAGCAGAGCCAGGCGTACTCGGGAAAGCTCCCGAGCAGCCGAGACAAGCCGTTCTTTGGAGTTTCGTGCAAAAAGCAACCACATATTTACGCGAGAGCCCTTTCCACCAAACAACCGACGCATATGCGAGGAATGGTCTTATCATAGCCGTGTAGATCCAGAGAACCTTATTCGGTGATAAGCCCCAAGTCTTGCCAAAAGCACCCTTACACTGCCAGAAGACTGAGAGCGCCTTAGATGTTTTCGACTCGACATGTTTAGACCAATGAAGTTCCTTATTTAAAATCACTCCCAGATATTTGGCTTCATTGGAAATGCGAATGGTGACGCCTTTTAGTACTGACGGAGTCAGACCGGTCAAAATCCTCCTTCTCGTAAAAAGAACAACTTCAGTTTTAAGAGGATTCACCGAAAGCCCACTCTTAGTACACCATTCATCGATCATGTCCAGCGCCGCCTGCGCGTTAGCACAGACCGTCGCCAGGCATGGCCCGACAGAAAGTACGGCGACATCATCCGCATATGCCTGAGCGTAGACGTTAGAACTATTTAGAGTGTTCAACAGGGAGTCGACGTGTTATATCTGGCTTAGTTTTCGAGATATCGAACTTTGAAAATTGACTTTTGACAACCCATATTTCAAAAGCCTTAATACCCGGTGCATTTCGGGTATTAAGTGAATAGAAAATAACGAACTTCAGTGTTGCCAGCCATTGACGATATTTTCTTATAGATCTCTGTTACAAAAAAAGAGGATAGAAGACACTTAGACTTAGCCCAAGGCGCCTGCCTGACAGTTGTTGACATACCCTTAGCGGAGCGACGAAGTAGCGTGAGCGGCTAAACCCCTCCGGACAGCGGAGCCTAAATAAATGAATCGCGCGGAGCGCGCCACTTACACACTGTTGGCAACACTGGACGTAATTTCTAGTGAAATATTGCAGTTGAGATGTGTAGACATTTTTATATAATAATTTGTAACTTTTAACTTTGTTACAGAAATTGTATTGCTATCAAAAGTGCACTCGCTTTAACCGACTTTGTAGTTATCAATCAATATGCAAACAAATAAATGGTAGATATGTATCTGGATTACTGATTACTCCTAAAAGTATGCCCACATTTTCATTCAGATTTATGCATGTAGGTTTCATATTGACACTTCTAAAGTTATGCAACCTCGTGTTATCGCAAAAATGTTCATACATAAAACTATGCAAGCAAAATTCTGTCCCACATGCTAAAAAAAATAATATTCTATGAGAAATCCCATAGGAAAAAATAAACTTATAAACCTTAATATCTCCTAAACTAGGCGAAAACGAGAATTTTGGTACTTTATATTTTGTGCTTATTTCATCGAGAAAAAAAAATTGCGTCTTCAAAACGCGTTTCCACGGAAATCGTAATCGTGCCGCTACGGCAGTACTTGATGAGGGATGCTGTTTCTTTGGATGGCACCTCGTCAGTGTCACCTGTGAAGTAGGCAAGGCGAATACGATCCTCGCATTCCCCGTTGTTAGCGGCACTTCTGCCACTATCGCCACTAGGCATCTTTTTATGAACTGTGTATTGGGAAAGATGTTATATGTATTTTTTATTAAGTTGGCTGCTCTGGGGCTATTTTGCACGCCAGAGTAGATCAACTTACAGTTGAGGAGAGCTCACGTCTCCTGTACCAATACCAAGTCAATGTCTTCCTTGGTGAAACGATCACTCAACACGGAAGATGCTGCCCTGACATGATGCAGGTTAATTTGAAGGCACTTCATTTGCCTGCTGATAGTAGGTGGAGTACTCATTGTTAGTACCTCCAATGCACCGATGGGCCGTTTTTCTAGCTCTGTTGCTTCCCAACAGCGCTTGCTCTGGGTTTCTTCTTTCCCACTTCCGCAGTCTCCCTGATGGTAGTGGAGGGTTTCTTCTGTAATGAGTTCGATGATGTTTGCTCTCTGGACTTTGTTGAGCATTCTCCAGTCAACGACTCGCAATCCCGCGTTCTGTCCTTTGAGCAGACCCAGAATGCGTTCTGACGCAGAATCCTTGCCAGGAAAATAGCCAACGTATGGTATATTTGTAGCCTCGCTTACACTAACTTCTCCCTATCTATCCACAGCTTTTAGTTTTGTATTCTTCCAGGGATGTAGCATGGGAATCGTAGCCTTGAGTCAGTCCGCTGTAATTTGGTTCTTGCAGGTGAAGAGTAGCCACCCTGGTTTGAAGGTGCAACCGAGGAACTATGGTTTGGTTGATCCCGCATTTTGCTGCAGAATTTTATACAAAATGGAGTCTTGCATCTGCATGAGCTGCTCTATTGTCCAGATGGTGCCAGGGAATGACATCAGTTTTTTCTCTGGCTGCTATAGCACTATAAGTGGGTCCAGCGCTCTTAGGTTTGGGGGGACATGTCCTCCTTTTTGCAGCGTTATCGGGTGGTGTGGCGCTATCTCCTCTAGGACGCTTTAGGGAATATTCTTGCAGCGGAACTTGGGCAATTTCGCGAGCCTATTCTAGGCTGAAGCCATCTTTGACGTATTGCTTGGGGCGTCGTCGTCCAGCTCCCGAAAGCTTGACTTTGTCCGCCATCTGCTTTTAAGCGTCAACGGTCTGAGCCCCAATCACCGTTACAGCCGAGTGATGTAAGGAGAATTTTATCGTCCTGTGGTGACAGAAAATCAGTCGAGTCGATGGTGCCTCAACCCCGGTCTACTGACATGATTTCGTTTCGTTCAATCTCCACGATAGTACCAATTTCCGTGTCTATAGAGGTTGAGAGATCCAGGGTGACCTCGGTTTGCACTTTAGGAGGTGTGCATTCCTCTAAATAGCTTTTTGTATTTTCATGACTCATTTGTTTTGATAATTGCGGAAGGGTTGTTCGCCCGGAGCAGAGCCCCATTCACCGGGAATGCTGGTTGAAGTCGGGGGTCGCCTGGTATTTGAAGTCCACCTTTAGAAGACACGGTCACGTTGTGCCATTCATCCCTTTGACACGGTCGTTCAACACCTGGGATTGTGGGTTTTTTTTCAAGTTTTCCTCTTTAGATCCGTCATATTTAGTTCACCTTATGCAGGGTGTGGCTCTTCACCACCTATGGACGGTCTTAGGATATAGTTTCGACGGAGGGCCTCTATTCCCCTGGTCCCTTTGCCTGGAGACCTTGCCCCCAATAACCTAAGATATTTGGAAAACTATAAATTTATTTCATACAATGATTTCATATCAAGACAAAATTACTATCAAGGATGTACCGCTGGATCGATACTGCACCATTGATACCTACTGCTTTATGGTTGCAAACTAAGTGAAGGAGTAAATGACCAATTATACATCTATGCGATCGGAAATAAAATCAAAACAGTACAGTACAGTACAGTACATCGAATCGTAGGGTAAATTATAATAAGTTAGGCAAATTGAAAATTTTAGGTAGAAAATTTAAGTTAAAAGCAATTTATTTTTAGGGTAAATTTAGAATTCTATAACAATGGAATGAAAAGATGTATATGTTACTTTTTTTTTATAATTTGCACGTGCCAAAGGGATTATTAATACCCTTATACTGACAAAACACATTTCATAACAACGACATTCGAGAACGTATTTGGGTTAATTTACTTTGCCGTAGGTCGAACCGTTGTAGTAGCAAGACCGCGATTCAGTCGTCTCAGAATCTACAAGGAAAATGGCGGTCCAATGATCACGTAACCGTCAACCAAATCGTAATATATATTGGATGTTTGAACATTACAAGGAGCTAATGTAGATTCGGGAAACTACTTGGTTGCAGCGTAGGGGTACGAATGCGGATATCTAAAGCAAAGCAAAACTAGAGAATGTTTGGCAAGAAACCATCATGTCCATGATCTATGAATGTTTCATTGGCATTGATTCGGACGAGATCTGGACCCAACAGGATGGCGCTATGTGCCATACGGCGACGAATGCATATGACGATGCATATGGCCTGGATTTCGAAAAATGGATCTTTCAATTGTCCTCCAAGAAAGTGCGATTTGACACTCTCGGTAATTTCCTGTAGGGCTACGTGAAGTTACTGGCTTATCGCGCGGCAGCGGTGGCCATTTGTCCGAAATCATTTTCAAATATCATATTAATGCCATGAATCAATCCTTCGAAAATAAGTTCTATCGGGCTTAAAACGCACCCTATTTCTACGATGGTTTAAAAGCGCCCAAATTCCATGTCGAAATACATTGTTTAAGTGGTTTAAGCCTTGAGGTATCATTCAGTATTAGAATTATTTAATTTGATATTTGCTGAAAAGCTTAACTATCAAAATCACACTCCTGTGCAAAAAGAGATAAAACCTATTGCACAGAATTCTGAAAATTTCGTAAATACACACTTTATTCGAAAATACAATTTTTATTTATCTTCTTATTAAAAAACACATGATAGTGTTATATCATGGTTTGTAAATTATAATTATGCATGATTATGTATGCTGTACTAGTTCAAAGGGTTTGATTCTTTTAAGTCTTCTGACTAGGTTCTTGTGGTCCAAAAGCGGGATAGTCTCAGGGTTTGTGTGGTAGTGAAGTCAATCCTAGTGCTTTTTAGCCAATCTATGAATTTCATTCTGTACGGATTCCATGCACAGGTCCCTGTGAAGGTCCTCGTTCCTAATGTAGAAAGGGTCATTTACCATGTCTCTCAGCACCTTGATTTCAAATCGTTGTATGATTTGAATGTTGATTTTTTTGGTACAACCCCAAAGTTGAATACCATAAGTCCATATGGGTCTTATGACTTGCTTTTAAAGCAAAACTTTGTTATATGTAGATATGCAAGATTGTCTCCCTATCATCCAGTACATTTTTTTGTAGCGAATACCAATCTCATCTCTTTTTTTCTTGACATCGGCTTTCCATCGAAGTTTCGCATCCAAAGTCATTTTAAGATACTTTGCAGAATTTGCGTATGGTATTGCTTGATTATTAATATAAAGCAACATGTACGCATTTTAATTCCTTTTAGCGAATTCGCCATTTTCTTATCCACTTTTGGATCTGCGAGATCGACTGCCATTAAAGCCGTGTCGTCAGCAAATGTAGCAATCGTGTTGTGTTCCAGCGTTGGAATATCGTAAGTATACATTCGATAGAGTATTGGTCCAAGAACACTCACTTGGGGTACACCTGCTTTAATTTTTTTATTATTCTGTGTACCTGATCAATGGTTGAATGTTTCACTCAAAAGCTAAACATTTTGGACATTATTGGCAGCAAAGATATTGGTTTATAGAACGATGCTTCGTGAAAGGTTTTTCCGGTTTAGCTATCATAATAACTTCGGCTGCTTTCCACAACTGTGGAAGGCATTTTAGTTTAAATGCAGCGTTGATGAGGCAAGCTAGCTTCAAAATTGATTTTTTTGGGAGCCGCTTAAGAATTTGACCAGTTATCAATTCGAATCCTGCCACTTTTTGCACATTTAGGGTTTTATTTTCTTTCTCACTTCAGATGCCGATGTGGTGCATATTTCTTCATCTTCGTCGTCTAGTTCTTCGCTCAGCTAGTCATCATGCTCCCCTGGGTTTGGGTGGAAAATTTCTTCTAGATACTCCGCAAATCTGTCAGCTTTATGTTTGTTGCTTTAAGCCCACTTTCCATCCAGTTTCTTGATTGAAGGTATATGAACTCTCTCTTTAATTTCTTAGTGGCTTTCCAGAGTACTCCACATTTTTACTAACTTATTTTTATCCCGAGGGGCTCTGTTTGTTTGGTGGCATTTCTTTCTCGCTCTCCGCTTCTCGAAAATTAACTCCCTAATATTGGGAGGACAGCAGTTACCTTTTAATCTTTTTGTTTTAGATTTGGCGTGTTTTCCCAAGCTGAGATTTGAATATCTTTGATAAATTGTTCAAGCTCAGAATCAAATCGCTCTTTAGATCAGTCTTTTTATCTTCTAATCCGTGCGTTTACTAGTAAGAGCTAGATTACTTACATTCTGAATAATGCTCTCACTCAGGGTCATTATTATATTATTATATTATTATTATTAGTTATTTGACGTATTTTTAACTATGAAGAAGTCAATGAGATCGGGGATTTTTCCCGGATCAGTTCGCCAGTAAGTAGGCTTTCCTGTAGATAATGCTTGGCACCCTTTTTTGTTTATTGCGTTAAGTAGTTCTTTTCCCTTGGTTGTGGTTAGCCTTGATCCCCAATACATATTTTTCAGATTAAAATCCCCACCGATGATAAACTTCCTAACAGTTCTGTTTTCTTTTAACCAGTATTTAGGAGGGCAGTAAATACTATTTTATTTATGACCAGGACTGTCTTTTGATGTTGCAATTGTCCATTTGCATTTCATGCCATTATTCTTATTGATTTCATTATTAAATTACTTTGATTTTGGAGCAACTCTTTTAGCGCTGCTTTCAATTTTTCTGACTTTTGTGTCGAGATTGGAAACGGATCTCTCTATGTTAGTTATTTCCATTAGGTTGGCCTGTACACTTTGTTTCAAATCATCTACTTGATGTGGTGATTACCTGTGCATTTAACACATCTCGGATCTTTACCGCAATATTTTTGAGTATGTCCATAAGATTAATTGCCTCTATTTGTACCTTACAGTTTATAATACTTTTAACTCTGTAAATTCTATCTATATTTTCTTTAAGGCTGAATGACAGCATGAACATGTCCAGCGGCTCCTTCCTTTTCCATTTTAGTCTGTTAACTGCATCAAGTATATGGAATCCCTGATTTTTAAGGTCATCCTTTATACTTTCCGGTTTGCACAAAAGGTGTAAGTTTTTAGCCATAACTCTTATAGGTCTTAGTTTATTTTCATAGGAGTACCAACTGAATTTCCTTTCATTTAGTGCTACATTGATTTTTAATGTGTTTTTATTTAATAGTTTGGTATTAAAATGTTTTTTCTGCTATAATTGCTTTAACTACGTTGCAAAATTCATCATAATTCGGAACATTATCTACCATTATTGGTGGTGGTGGCGGTAATTTCTTTGTTTCCTTATATAATATTTTAGGTCCTATGTTCTTAAGCTTCGAAACATGCGCCATTTTCGCTGTTCGAGGAGTGATTGGAGAGATAGTATAATATATGTAGACAGTATAATACAATTATAAAAATAAAAATTGCTTAAGATAGGGTCGCCCACTCCACCTACCTACTTAAACGTTAAGTGAATTTCTTCCCGAGGTACACAGCATGACGGAAATCTTTGTCTGAATATCGAAAGTATTAAACCTTACGCATGAGCTTGTCTTAACCAAAATATAAAATTGTGTGCCATTGCAATAAACCAACATGCATGGTCCGTCATAGAACACTTTCGCCAGGAAGAGTGTGGTGTTGCAAAAATGTATTGTGTGTATGCGGGAGAATATGTACATACATGTATATTACATTTTTGGTTATGTTTAACTTTTAACCTCATTCTCACACTTTTCTCTGCGAATAATAGATGTCAGCTTCGTTTTAAAGTTGATTAATATACATCTATATGCGTATATATGCACCTATGTAGGATGGGTACACCACCCAAGTCAAATACGAAACAATACTGCAAATAGCTAGAGTTGGGAAAAAGTCGATAAATTGTACATGAGTGGGGAATCTGCCGGATGATCCCTTCTGCGCCCACCACTAAACAAGATGAAAAATGCTCGAGTGCTTTCGCGTGAGTTTATACGCTTATTATAACATATTTTCAAAGCTTTTAAACATATGTGTACATACACACGTGTGTATGTAATCCTACAAAACATGTGCGGTCATCAGATTCTCCAGTCCAATCGCATACAAATCCGAACCATGAGAAGAATTGCGTAAAAAAACCCTACAAACTTTGCGAAATACCTGCAACCAAACTAAATGTTGAAGCTGTACACAAAGGCAAATCGAACAGCTCACCGCCAGGACCTACCTTATCCAATTTATTTATTTTTTAGACTGTCGCACTCATCCTATGATTGCACATAGATGCATTTTTGCTACTCCATGCAGACGAGGATTCACGCTCAAAACATATATCACATGGTCATCAACTTTGGACGACAGGGTACGTAAGGGTAGCCGCTAAACTGGTTAAAAGATATCAAAAAAGGGAAGATAGGGGAAGCTATCGTCAAAATCACAATATCCTTCCGCGCAAGTAATGCGTATGTGTGCGTGATAACCCGCATATCCGTGAAATGCTCATATGCATTTGCACTTGCATGCATTTTTTGTGTATAAATTACAGTGTATTCGCCTCCTTCTCTCGATGAAGCCAATTGCTATAGCAAGTATGGCATTTGTACCGTCTACTATTCTCATTTGTTGGTCGGTGTGCCTACTCTACTCATCCTATATACTGATGATTTCAACGTTTTGTATTGGAAGATAGGGTTTGACTTTTTGTATTTCTTAGTTAAGGGGGAGATTGGAAAGTCCTGAAAAACTAATTCATATACCGCTTCCACGCTCGGGGAGGAAATATAAATTAAAATTCTTTAATAATATTCATGTAAGGATTAAACTAAGTCGCATCAAATGCAAATATGTATTATTTAACCATTACCGTATTAGTCTAAGAAGTAGAACTGAAAATGTGGCAATCAATTTAATTTACAGGACGACTTATGTTTACTATCAACAGCCCACCGTTAAAGTTTTTTCTAATGGCTTTCAAATAAATGCCTATATATGCACCTATGTAGGATGCATAAATGCCTTCTAATGACTTAATTTTTTTTGCGGGATCCATAGCCGATTACGTTAGCATCTGATATAATTGAGGCAACTTTGGTAGGTACACATGTTTGCAGATTTGAAACTAGGTATTTTAAATATTATAAAATCAAAATCCAGATTTTAAACCAAAAAACCTGTCTAAAAGTATATCATTTTCAAAAATCTACCAATAAGTACGAGTATGCATATAATATGCATACTGTCTAATGCCATACGGGCAACGTACTAAATTATTACATTATTTTGACCTTATCTGGCTTCTTCATCTAATCATTTAAAGGCATGAAATGTATGCATTTGTCCTTATTTTAAGTAACAGTGTAAGTTCAGCTATTTCAATGGTTAAGAGAAGACTCCTCTTTTACAAATATAACAGATAGCAGATAGCTGCATAACTTCTGCATGTAAATGTAGCAGGGCTAGGTATTAATCTGACTAAAATTTGAATACTACAAAATATTTCTCCTTTCTTAAGAAAACCATTTGATGCTTCATGTAGTGATATGTAACGATACGTAGTTCAATTAAAAAGAAGCTTTAAAAACTATAATTGTGAAAATGTTTAGGGCTCAATAAAAAATTTCTTGTTCGAAGAGTTCTTTCTGGTGCATATAATTGAATATTTCAAGTAAATCGGAACCTATTATACTATAAGAAAGCACATCATGAATAAACAGTATACAATGCACATCTCGCATTTTCTCAGATTCCATTTATTTGCTTTATAACAGATCTTGCAAGGGACAAGATGACTGTTGTAGTTCTGAAATTAGTATAGGAATTTCATCTTTAGAGCTATGAACATGAATTCTCCTCTTTAGCTCTAAGTTAGTTATAGTTAATAAGTTAGACTATTTATTTCATTAAAAAAAAATACAAATAGATACAAATTCAGTGTAGATATAATTTCTTAATCTTTTATGGTTTGGCTGAAGGCCGTCTACCAGACTGACATTTAGAATTTTATAAAAAAAAAAAAAAATGTTTATACCTATTGATCGTGAATCGAATATTTATTTCTAAAAATGTTTCTCAGTTATGCAATTCCTGTAGCGTAGGGCATTCGTCGTATAAATATAGAGTGAATCCCAGCCTTTGTCGTCCCTTTAGCTCTTTACCTAAGGTTGCAATTATAAAAAAAAAAAAAATATTCAATATTTTTTTTTTTTATAATTTGCGCGTACTCAAGGGGTTATTAATACTCTTAGCACGTTTTCACACAGTGTCGGAGCTGGAAATAATAGAGGGAGATATAGAAAGATTTGGTGTAGTGGTTTGACGCTCAGTTGTTTATGCTTCAGAGGAATTCGGCACATTATTATGGCTACTCCTTCGTGTAGGGGCTAGAATATACCCGACACATGTCGTAAGAGGCAATTAAAATCCACTGTAAATTCAATTATGTAAAAACAGAACAAACGTAATGATGGAATGAACAAAACAAAAGATATGAATACTCAGGTGGCAGTCCAGGTACACTGAATTCTGTGGAGAGCCATTTATTGCGTTTATGCGGCCCTTTTAAATCACAACAAGTAATAAGGGTAACGAGGTCTCCACCATCAAGACCTTCCCTCAAGACGTGTAATTGAGGTCCGACGACATCGATGGTGTCAGCCCACGTTGAATGGATTTCAACGAAATCTAAAAGCCTTAAGGAGGATAACGGCGAACTCCAGACCAGGCTAAGCAACATCGAAATACTTTGTGAAGAACTGAGAAAAGAGTTCGATTTATTTAAGCAGAAAACAAAACATTCTAGGATATGAGGAAACCTCGAATTGAGATTGGTCCCGATAAAACGGACTATCAAACAGATGAGGAAGAATTAGATTTCGAATACGACTGAATTCTTAAGAAACGAAAAGCCAATTCTCCGCCCGAAATAGTGTCTCAACATAAATACACACCAAATGAGCCTAAAAAAACCAGGCAACACAATTACACATGTCAGAGAAGAAAATCGGCTAAAGAACGGCCACCGCCACCAATAAACGTAATTGGGATCGCACACTACAACAAGCGGCAGGCTATATTGAAGTCATTGTCGGCATCTGATTTTAGAGTTACATCGCTCAACAATAATAAGTCCAAAGTCAATGCCAAAGACTCCGAAAGCAACTGTTTCCTATCTCATAAACTAAATACTGCGAAAGTACAATGCCGCACACATTTGAAAACAAATCCGAAAGATCGATATGAGCCGTGGCAAGAGGACTACGTGCTCCGTGCTCAAAAGAAGATGTCATTAATGATCTTGTTCACAATTTTTTTATTTTTTTTGGTTGCGCCTGGAGGTGCAGGAATCTTCAAAAGATACCAATGGTCCGTACCATTGGTTATGCCCGATTCATATATCTGACAATGTCATCAGTGCTAGTCAGTATATGCCTACGGGCTAAACCTCACCCCCTCAGAGAGGCACTATGAGAACCGGCTGCGCGTACTCATAGTAGTAGGAAATTCGTTCCTGTCATTTTTTCATTTTTGTGATGACTACGACTAAGTTGCCTTAACGAGTAGTTTACGCTTCTGTAGTGTTAATCGCGTTAGGTAGGTAGCTTTCCAGTGAATGCACCTACTAATACCGTCATTACATGCGGTTTTTCCTTACGGCGCTAGGTCGAAAGGTCTTGTTCTTTGTAGTCGGCGCTCAAGGTTTGTCACGTCCATAGTACGGATTATTTCATTATTGCAATGAACATGAAGACGGGTACGAAGTTTGCGAGCAAAGTTTGTTACTTCGTCCCTCACTGTAGCAATTCCTAGATCTCTGTGAATATCACTATTCCTTATATACCAAGGAGCATTCACGATTGCTCTTAGTATTTTGTTTTGAAATGCTTGCAGTAGAGCCATATTGCTTGGTTTGATACAACCCCAAAGTGGTATACCATATGTCCAAGACGGTTTTAGCACTTGCTTATACAGAAGCAGTTTGTTGTATACGCTTAACTTCGAGTATCTTCCGAGTAGCCAATACATTTCTCTAAATCTGATTTCGAACTGTTCGCGCTTCTTTTTAACGTGTGGTTTCCACTTAAGTTTTGCGTCTAGGGTCATTCCTAGATATTTTGCCTCGTTTGCGTACGGTATTTGCACCGAGTTAATGGATATAGGTAAGTTGTTTATCTTTCTTAACGTAAAATTGACATGCCTTGATTTTGTCTCATTGCGGACTATTCGCCAGGTTTTTGTCCATTCGCATACTCTGTTCAAAGCTCGGTGGAGTTTTCCCGTTGATGATTCGACTGACTCATCCGTTACGAGGATAGCCGTGTCGTCTGCGAACGTTGCTACAACGGTCCCTTCATCTTGTGGTATATCTCTTGTGTAGAGCAGGAACAGGATTGGACCGAGAAGACTTCCTTGTGGAACACCGGCGTAGATATCTTTGAAATCCGAATATTCACGCCCGTGTCTAACACGGAAAAGTCTATTTTCAAGATAAGATCCCAATATTCTGTACAACTTTTCCGGTAAGATTACCCTTATCTTATACCTTAGTCCTTCGTGCCATACCTTGTCGAAGGCTTGCGATACGTCGAGAAAGGCGCTAGAGCATATTTTTTCCCCTTCTAGAGCTTTTTCAATTGCGTTCGTTATTCGATACACCTGATCGATTGTGGAATGTTGTTCAGAAATGAAGTTGTAAATTATTATCATTTAACGTAACTTAATCTTGCAATTGATCATTTAACTTTAATTAGTTGAATTAATTTTACTTTATTTGCGTATCAACAAACATTGTGTAGCTTACTTTGTATAGCTTTTCGATATTGGTTGCTACCAAGAGCAAAGGTGTTCAGTTAATTCTTTTCTATGATATACCTACATTATGTATGTACACTTGTACATTTATTCGTACAATTTTCCACAGCCCACGCACTGTGTATATTGCAGTGCAAAAGCTAGTGGATCAAAGCGGGAGTTTCGTTTACACTAAACTTGTGATCTTTGACAGTTAGTCGATTGCAAATCGGTTACTCTTCCCTTTTTGATAGCAACCACCACGGAGTTAACATCTTTGCTCGCGGAAATCATTGTCTTGACGAGATTATACTTTTGTTAGAATCAATAAAACTATTTTATAACGTGGTCGCTCGGGTTTTATTTCGAATTGTTTTTATATAATCTCGATCAAAGTTGATCCATCGTGAAGCCGGATAATTTGTAGCGTAATTTGTTTTGCTGCGAATCGGGTGGTTGCTATCGCTTTGGATATTTGAATACAGTCCACACAAGCCCGCACAAATAATATTCATTGCACTAGAGGATAGGAAATCAATTATATTACAATTGGTAGTTGCTCCTGTTGCCGTTTGCTACGGATCTTTGCGTTGGTGGTTAATTTGTTGGTCGGCGTTGCTGTTAAATTGTTGCTATTGCAAGTTGGAGTTCCTGAAGGCATTTAAAAATTATGTTCGAAAATAGGCTTCATTGTGCTCGTGGTTCGTATTTGATTTGGCTTTAGTGCACAGCCTTGGAAGCGTTATTGGAATCGCGAGATCATATCAAATTTTCAATTAACCGCATATATACAATAGTTTCGCAAAATCAATTCCCGAGGAGACAATGGTCGAGGCTCTGGAAGTGCGTACCGATTTGCAAATGTACCGTAATTTTGTTTCAACTGATTTACAATCGACATTTTGCTCTATAAGGTAACAGCCGATCCCCACTTAATGTATTCAAAACGTGAATACGCGGAAATAGTGTTTGTATACGGGTTCTGCAATGGAAACGCTTCATTGGCGAGATTGGAGTACTAACGACGATACCCAAATTGTAGAACACCATGTAGTCGGATGTTCGCTGATGCGTATCAGCGCCTTGTTGATACTGGGTCAGCTGCACCAAATAAAAGGGAACGACATTCAGATGCAGCGGCGGCAGGAGTTAAGAGTGGGATTTTGCGTGCTGTGGAAGTTCAGCCTTCAGTCAGCGTCCCCAGACTAGCTGTGCAGTTGGAACTTCCCAGAACAAGGATTCACAGAACTCTACAGAGTAATAGATTACACCCTTTCCATTTAACACCGGTACAATATTTACTACCAGGAGATGCGCAAAAAGAGTGGAATTTTGCCAATGGCTGCTGCACAAACAAGCAGAAAACGGGCACTTTCACAATAACATTCTGTAGACTGACGAAGCCCAATTCACAAGAAATGGGGTAACAAACCACCATAATTTACACCATTGGTCAGACTCCAATCCCCATTTAATACGCACAACATCCTTTCAAAGGTAAACATTTATTTATTGTGAACAACTTCTTCAAAATGTGTTGCTTATTTTAAAGGAGGTTTAGTGTAAATGTTTGGACTAGATTAATAGGAAACACTTTAGTAGACCCGCACGTTCTTCCACGAATAGTTAATTCCCATTACTACCTGGAATTTCTTGGAGAACGATTGCCGGAGCTCCTTGAAGATGTTCCTCTTGTTCAGAGAAGGGTGATGCTCTTTCAACAAGATGGAGCACCTTGTCACAGTAGCAGCGGAGTAACCTCGTTCCTCAACCATACTTTTAACGAACAGTGGATTGGTCGATTTGGCCCCAACCCATGGCCACCCAGATCTCTTGATCAAACACCCATGGATTTCTTCTTCTGAGGTGCCGTTTCAGAAGAGATGAGAAAAAGTTTGCTGCTCATTAATCTGCCATCCGAAATGCTTAAACGCGCCCGAAAGTGTATTCAAATGGAAGGAAGGCACTTCGAACAATTGCTACAAACATTCCATAGACTGTTCTGTTTTAAGACTAATTCAGTATTTACCTACACTTCTTTTTGACCATTTTTGTCTAACAAAAAAATGGCTTTTACTACAACTTCTCTTGATCGTACGTAAAAAAGTTGCTTAACATAATTTTAAGCAAGTTTTTTAGGGATAAAAATTTCATTAAAAAAAAGTAAAAATACTGAGTAAACATTTTGACAAAAATGCGTTTTAAGTGAAAAAATGGAACAACAAATTTTCATTATTTTGAGTTTAAGGAGCCATAACTTTTTTGTAGCTGCACAGCTGCTCTTCTTCTTCTTCCTTTTATCAGCGAGGCTATGATCCGAAAACAAGGGATCACAACCCTCCCACTTTACCGCATTTCTACTGATCCGCATGTGGGGTTCGCCTATTTGACCTCAGAAAATATCGGCAGGCCTGCCGATTTTGGATCACTCGGTTACTGAGGCCAATGAAATGCCGATGTCGTCGCATTTGTCTGATCCAGGCGTTTATAGGCCTGCCTTTCCTACATCGCGATGTCTTTGGAACGTGCATTGATATTGCCTTTTTAACAGGGTTCAAATGATCTCTACTTTGAACGTGGCAATACCAACTGAGCCGGTCACGCTCTATTTTTTGTACGATGGTTTCCTTGATGTGAAACTGCACAGCTGCTCCCAATGTGTAAAACTATCTTTGTGCCTATAATAGTTATAGCGTTTAAAGTGGTTACACCTCCAAATAAGAGGTCACCCACTTTGATGGGCTATACGAGCCCAAACGCAAAATAGTTGGTCTACCAAGCAATTGATACTTTCACGTGCTCATCCTTTGCAGTTTTGAAGAAAATAACACACTATTTAATGATTAACGTAAGGTTTAATTCAGATTGAATAAAATAAGTAACAAATAAGCAAGTAACCTAAATAAATTCACGATAAGGAGTGATCTTATGGAAGGAAAACATGTTTGAACGCAAAATAGCTGGTCTATAAGCCAAAATTTTAATTTTACCACTCTGTTACGTCACCTTTTTTCTTAGTTACTGCTGCTATTCTTCGTGACATAGTATCAACTAGTTTTTCATATTGGCAGTAAATGATTGCCAAATATTAGTAATTTTATTTTCTAAGTCCTGAAGAGTCCTAGCCGGCCCTTGTCCCAGTTTCTGTTTCATCTTGTGCCAAACAGTTTCGATTGGTGAAAGGTCAGGGCCATACCATGAGAGATGCTGGGACTTGACGGTTCGTTTTAAACAATCCTTGCGAAAGAGTTCTTTGGAGGTTAGAATCGCACGTTTGCGTTCGTCGCCAATGCAAACCCCAAACCTGGATTCATCGCTCCAAATAACGGTCCGCCATCGACTTAATATCCAGTTTTTACGTTGTTTCGCCCACTCAATACGTCTTTTCTTATGTTTAGGCGTCAAAAGTGGCTTTTCTTTCGCCTGCGTTTTGCATGAATGAAGTTATTTTAAAATTTATGATATTAAATTATTTTAAAACAAACCTTACAAAAACGGTAACCCATTTTTTTAATTGTTCTTTTGCAAGTATCGACGAAAATTTTTTTCTTAATGCGACTTTTCCATTCTACAGTTAAGGCAGCGGCAGTTTGGCGTCGGTTTTCTTTGATAATTTTTTTTCAACACACGACAATCACGAGGTTTTGCTATCGTTGGACGTTTTTACTTGTTTTTACCTATTTCCACATTTCCGGAATTTTTGTATTTTGTAATTATGTTTTGCACTGATGATCGCGGAGGCAAACTAATTTTTTTAGCTATTTTATAGCTGGATAATCCCGTTTGGAATGCCTTAATTATCGACTCGCTAAGGCCTCGAGATAGTGCAACGGCACGCGCCATGTTAGAACAAAACCTGATACTAACTTTGCATAAACAAAATGGTCATGCAACAACAAAAAGCATTTCTCTCAATTTGTTCGTAACGGTTTAACAAATCACTATTAAAATAATACTAGACCAACTATTATGCATCCAAAAGAGAGCAGACTAACTATTATGCTCTTATCTTTGTTTCAATAAAACTTACATTGCCACCGTATGCTTCATTTATTTTGTTTCTCCTGCTCTAATTTTATTAAGAATAGTTACTTTATTACTTTTTTTTTTATTAATGACTGCTACCAACCAATTAATTTCAGCATAGGAAAGATTTTTTGTCTTAAAAATCTAAGTAGACCAACTATTTTGCGTTTGGGTCGTAACTTGAAATGCGAGAATATATGGTGAGAGTATTGCCATTTCATGAAGGTATATGAGGAACTGGGCCATATGGAGCGCATTCCGGATAGAGAAGTTGAGCCTACGTCAGGGAAAACATTTTACTTGCCTCACCATGCCGTTGTGATAACCAAAGTGAGGGTATTTTTCAATGATTCGCACAAAGATTCGACAAGGCTTAGTTTAAATGAAGTCCTCCACATCGGACCACCCTTGCAGAAAAATTTGCTTACATGCATTTGGTTTACATGCAGTTTTGGTTGTATCGGTTTGTCTTTTGCGTTGATATTGTAAAAATGTTCCGGCAAATTTGGGTCACCCCTAAAAATTGCGATTTCCAACGCATTGTTTGACGAGAATCTCCAGCCGACCCCATTGCCCATTTTCGTCTTAGTACTGTAACCTATGGTACTGCACCCGCACCCTTCTTGACCATAATAGTCCTAAGGCAGTTGGCTAAGGACTACAAACAGCAGTTTCCAAAGGCTTCCTACGCGATTCTGCACAACTCTTTTGTTGATGATTTTGCAGCTGGCTCAGATTCATTGTCTGGTGTTTTGGAGTTGAAGGAACAGTTAGTAGGACTTCTTTCTTGTGGTGGATTAGAGCTGAGCAAATGGGTGTTTAACTGTTGGGGGATTCTCAGTACTACGGAAGAGGGCTTTGGTTGAATATGATTGACTGGGACGATCCATTACCCCACGAATTTGCGAAAAAATGGCTTCATATCGCCAGCATCTGAAACAATTTGGCCAGCTAAGGATTCCTCGACGGTACTCGTTAAATGCTAAGGGCTTTGATTTGATAGGATCCTCTGATGCGTCGGAAAGGGCCTATTCTGCTGTGGTCTATGCTCGCAGTGCTTCGGAAAATGGTATCGTTAAGGTTCATCTTGTAACTGCCAAAACTCGAGTCGCACTGGTCAAGCAGGTTTCGATTCCCCGCCTTGAATTATGTGGGACTCTACTTCTTAGTCACATCATGAGACTTATTTGCTCGTCGTTGGATGTTACACCAAAATCGGAAAATCTTCGCTTTTAGTGACTCAACAATTGTTTTGGCTTGGCTTTCTTCTCTTCCACGCAGATGGGGCACATTCGTCGCTAACCGCACAGCTGAGATTTTGGATAACCTGCCTCGAGAGAGAATGTAGTGAACAGTTTTGGCTCCGCAATTGTTCCTTAATTTATTAGTTAATAATTAAAATAAAGCATATAATAGTGTACCTCAGTGAACTTTAAACCTAAAAACTGAAGAAATCTCTTTTTATAAGTGAACATTTTAAATATTTTCGTACACTAAAGAATATTAAAATCGTAAAGTCCAACTGTAAGTAATAATAAGGAAATATGTCTAATGAGAGAAAGCTAAGATCTGCAGAGAAAAACAGTAGTACTGGCACTCTCTACCCCGGCTCTCCAGCTGCAACTTTATCCTCCGCTAAGTTGTGGAATAAAATTGAGACCCGCTTGGAGGCCTTAACAAAAAACCTGACGGAGTCGATTGTTTCTCAACTTAAGGCTGAAATCAACATTATGTACAACAGCCTATCCGAAAGAATAACAGCTATCGAAAATGATTTTAATGCGAAAATAAAATTAGTGGAACATGAATTTAACGAGCGATGTAGTTCAATCAATCACTCTGTTTTTTCATGCAAAAGCACAGTTGAAACCATGGGAACTCATTTATGCCGCATTGATGCTCTGGAATATGAACTACCAACAATAAAAGCACAAGTGGTTGAAAATGACAACACTCAACTAAAACTTCAAATAGATGCACTAGCTCGGAAAAATATTGCGGGAGATCTATTTCTTCATGGTATTCTTTATGCATCCGACGAAAATCTTCAGGAAATTTTTTCAAAACTCTGCACAACCCTAAACCTAGTGGAGGAGCAATTATTGCCAAACTTCCGCATGCGCAGATCAAAACAAATATTTTGAGAAGAATGAAGGAGTACTATAAGCAAAACAAAAAATTAATTGCTCTCCGTGATCTTGGGTTTGACAGTAATAGGTTTGTGCGAGTGTATGAAAGCCTCACTAAGAATGATCATACACTCTTTCGGAGAGCAAATGAACTTCGGAAAAACAATTGCTTACACTCTGTTTTTACGAGGAGCGGAAGGGTGTTCGTCAAAAAGTCACCGGAGGAGGAGCCGATTTGTATATTAAACATGGTTTCTCTCGAATCGCTGCGTACTGGAGGAATGAATCTAGCTGCTGCTACCGATACTTCTGTTGCCGATGCTGCTCTTGTTGGGGAAGATGCTGTTAATTAACAATTGTTATGTTTCTCTTGTTTCTTTTGTTCATTCTGTTGTGTTGTTGCTAAATTTTCTGCAGTGTGTTAAAGATTTTCTTGGCTAGTGCTGCCACTTTTTTTATTTTTTATTTTTATTTGAATATGGCTTTATTTAGTACGAAACTGTAATAGAATAACTTTTGCGCAGTCTTCTTGCAAATGAATTTAAGAATGTCTAAGTATATAATAATAATTGAACAAGTTTTCAGATGTTGCTCAAACTTTAAAATTTTAAAAAATTTGCTTTTTTCGACGTCAGTGAAAATAATGTCTTCCGAATGCACGATAGTCAAACGGTAGTGCATGCGATCATATGAAAACACAAGCGTTTTCACTCAGCTGAGGCCTACCAACTCCTACTCTCAACCTCCACGCGGTGACAGCCGGGTGCCTAGTACCTTAATCCAAGAAATGGGTAACCAACCCCGTTTGGCGGATTCTTGGTGGCAGCAGATGAGAGAGGGGGGGAAGAGTGCTTTTCTCACTAGAGCACTTCTTCCTGTTCCAGGCGGCAGCGGACGAATTCCCTAGACGGAGTCAACGGTGGCGTCTATAGTTCCAGTTAGGTTGAACTTAGTGAATACCTTGCGCGAGCTGCTTCGACGTATTCGGATCACAGGTCGGTAAGGAATTTCCAATGTTGGTCAGGACATTGGAATAGAGATGGTGGCGGAGGAGCCCTTAATGGGCCAACGGCAGCGCTCATACTCCCGTAGTGGACTACTGGCACCGGTGTACCCGGCCCCTCGTCCTAGGGGAATAATTAAGGAACTGGCCCTCCAGGTTGTGGGTTGTGCCGTCGGGGTAACTTCCCTACCACGTAAAAAACGCATGGTTCCGAAACAACCAAAAGCCTCGGATAAGGATGACCCAACTAATGACGACCCCAGCAAACGAAATAAGGACAACGACCTTCGGATCTGTACGTGGAATGTTCTGTCCCTTTACAGACCACGTGCAGCCGACCAACTAGCAGAGGCCCTAGACTGCTATAAAGCAGATATTACCGCCATGCAGGAAGTGCGATGGGATGGGCCAGGCAAAAAGAGGATGAAAAACTGTGACATCTAGTACGGTGATTGCTACAGAGGCAACAGGCAACGCTTATTCGGATGCGGATTTGTCATACGCGGCAGACTTAGGCAAGAAGTCTTAAGCTTCCGACACGTGAGCGAGCGTATTATGACTATCCGGATCAAGGCTAAATTCGCTAACATAAGCCTAATATGTGTTCATGCCCCCACAGAAGAAAAGGACCCTGCCTCCAAAGAGTGTTTCTACGAGCTCCTCGACAAAACATACGAGCAATGTCCTAAATACGACGTTAAAATCGTATTGGGCGATTTTAACGCCAAAATAGGAAAGGAGGACGTCTTCGGTAGAGCAGTCGGTAAGCATAGCCTACACGACACCACGTCTGATAACGGACTAAGGCTAATTGATTTCGCTGTGGAGCGAAATGTCACCATAGCAAGCACATGGTTTCCTCATCTCGATATTCATAAGCAGACATGGCGGTCCAATGATCATGTCACGATCAACCAAATGGATCATATTGCGATCGACGCAAGGCATGCCTCCAGTATTCTGGATGTCCGGACCTTCCGAGCGGCCAACATAGACTCGGATCATTACCTTGTTGTAGCCAAGGTACGAATGCGGATATCCCAATCTGAGCAACAAAGAAGAATCACTGTGAGAAAATTTAACGTCGAAAAGCTACAATCGCAAGAGACCGCCAGACTCTTCGCTGAACGCGTATCCCGAAATCTCTCAATCACCCCTATACCGCCAGCATCAAGTGCCGAAGACCAGTGGCAACGCTGCCAACATGCCATCAGAAACGCCGCGACTGATGTGCTGGGTCTCGCTCGCCCACCACCGTGAAACCCCTGGTTTGACGAAGAATGCCGGCGAGTGCATGCAGCAAAACAAGAAGCATACAAAGCGGCGCTGCAAAGGAAGACGAGAGCTGCTCGTGAGCTCTACGAGCAAAAGAAACGGGAAGAACATCGGCTTCTCCAAAAGAAGAAGAAAGAGCATGAGAAGCGTGCGTTTGAGAATATCGAAAGTCTATACTCCAGGAACAATGTACGGAAGTTTTACCAAAAGGTAAAAAGAACGTGTCAGAGAAGTAATACCCGTACAGAAACCTGTAGAGATGAGAATGGAAACCTCGTAGTAGAATCACAGTCGGTGCTGAGAATATGGAAAAACTACTTCTGCAGACTGTATAACGGCGACGAAGACCAACATCCCGCTGTCAGGCAGAATGAACCATTCAACATGGACGATGATAGTCAAAATTTCCGTCCACATGACCAAAACGAAGTGAGGATAGCAATATCCAAGCTAAAATCGAACAGGGCTGCTGGACCTGACGGTTTACCGGCCGAAATTTTCAAGGCAGCTGGGGATGATTTGGTAGAGTGCATACACCAACTCATTTCTAATATTTGGTCAGAGGAGTGTATGCCTGATGAATGGAATCTCAGCATCGTTTGCCCGATCCACAAGAAAGGAGACCCCCTCAACTGCGCCAATTATAGAGGCATCAGTCTCCTCAACATCGCGTACAAGATCTTTTCTGCGATATTGTGTGAACGCCTGAAACCTTTTATCAACAGCCTGATTGGACCCTATCAGTGCGGTTTCAGGCCAGGAAAATCCACCATCGATCAAATCTTCACACTTCGGCAGATCCTGGAGAAAACCTAAGAATTCCAAATCAATACTCACCACCTCTTTATCGATTTCAATGCCGCCTATGACAGCATCTATAGAGAAGAGCTTTATAGAGCCATGTCTAGTTTTGACATCCCTGCCAAACTTGTCCGCCTGTGCAGGCTGACGATGGAGAACGCTCGCTGCTCCATCAAGGTCGGTAATGACCTCACCGAGACCTTTGATGTCAAAAAAGGCTTTAGACAAGGTGACGCGCTGTCATGTGACTTCTTCAATATTGTACTTGAACGGATTGTGCGGAACTCACAAGCCAACACCGGAGGCACAATCTATTACAAGTCTGTACAACTGCTTGCATACGCTGACGATGTAGACATTATCGGAAGATCTCAGCGGGCTGTCACCGGTGCTTTTGCAAGCATTGAGGCGGAAGCGGCCAAAATGGGTTTGGCGATAAACGAGGGCAAAACGAAGTATATGCTGTCAACTAGAAGGGAAAACCAACATCGACGAATTGGACAAAACGTCACCGTGGGCAGCTATAACTTCGAGGTAGTAAGGGACTTTGTCTACCTTGGCTCTGCTATAAATTCAGCAAACAAAATCAGCGCAGAAATCAATCGAAGAATAACTCTTGCCAATCGCTGTTTTTTTGGGCTTATAAGGCAATTCAACAGTAAAGCCCTCTCCCGAACAACTAAGGAGACTCTATATAAGACCTTGATCATCCCAGTCCTGCTTTACGGCGCTGAAACATGGACTTTATTAAAAGAGGACGAAGATATCCTTGGTCGCTTCGAGAGAAAAATTCTTCGTAAGATTTTCAGTCCCGTTTGCGTTGACGGGTTTTGGAGGAGAAGATTCAATCACGAACTATACGAGCTGTACAGCGACATCGACCTAGTCAAAAAACTGCGTATTGGACGTCTGAGATGGCTAGGACATGTAGAGCGAATGGACACCAACGCTCCGGCCCGCAGAGTCTTCGAATCTAACCCCGAGGGACGACGCAGTAGAGGGAATTATCGCCGTATGTGGCGCGCACAAGTTCAAGGGGACCTCGACCAACTTGGAGTGCGCAACTGGAGGCAATTAGCTAAAGACCGAGCTAAATGGAGAGGCTTGTTGGTTGAGGCCCAGGTTCACCCCGAACTGTAGCGCCACCTAAGTAAGTAAGTAAGTTTTTAAAGTAGTACTTGATGGTTTTTGGCCTAAATCCTGATATAGTAAGATGCGTTTTCAATGTGTTCTGTGGTGCAAACAATGGTTTTAATATTTGTCATTTAAATGCAGGTAGTATTCGTTCTAAGTATACAGTTCTTTACCAGATGCTTAGAACTTTAAAGTTGGATGTTGTCATGGTCACTGAAACATGGTTAAATTGCAATATAATGTCAAATCTTGTACACTTACCAGGATTCAGGTTATTTAGAAATGATCGTGATGGCAGAATTGGAGGAGGTGTGTGTATGTATGTCAGAGAGCATATTGCCGCAAAGTGTATATATACTTCTACTAGACTATCATTCAGTTTATTTGTGTTGAGGTCAATAATGGTGTTGAAAAGTGTCTTCTAATCGTCGTTTATTCACCCCCTTATAAATTTAGGGAGGACACTTTGGGAGAGCTAGAAGAAACTCTGATGAGGCTTAATCCAAGATATGACAAGATTCTAGTCGGTGGTGATTTGAATGTGAATTATCTGAAGAACAATAGCGTGAATAGGCTTTTTCATTACTTTTGCGATAAAACAAATTTGTCAGTTATAAATACACGTTGGCCTACTTGTTTTCAATCTGCTAGTAATCCGTCACTCATAGATGTATTTTTGAGAAGTTCAGGGCTTGATTTGCTTGGATATGATGAAATCAGGCCTACTTCTGAGTTTATTCACGACTTTATTTTTTGTTCATTTCGTTTCAATAGTAACGTGTCGAATAATGAGAAAATAATAAGATATAGATCATTTCGTAACATTGATCTGACAGATCTTGAACTGATTGGCGGTGACTCTAATTGGAATCAAATATATTTTACCCCAGATGTATATATAATATATAATACTAAGTAGTATATATAATACTAAGGTCTTACTATTTAATAACTTGATCAATGAATTATATGATCGTTATGTACCACTAGTTTCAAAACCAGTAAAACCGAGATGCTGTCCTTGGTACAACAATGGATTAAAGTTGCAAATACTTGAGAGAGAAAGGTTCTATAGAAGATATAAAAGAAATCCATCGGAGTATAACAGAAGGCAATATACTTTCGCTCGAAATAAGGTTACACTGCTAATACGGTCTTCTAAGAGGTCGTATTTACTTAAAAAACTTGATCCTAGGCTTAGTTCTAAGGAGTTGTGGAAGAATCTAAAAGAAGTAGGTGTTGCTGGTGACAAAAATGTTTCCAAATGCTCCTTTAGTCCTGAGGAAATGACTTCAATTTTAGCTCCACCTTTGTCAAGTCCAACCAATTTCCAAACTTCTTCAGCTGATGCTTATGCTCACGAAAGCTTTTTCCTCGATTGTATTGGTGCGGTTGAAGTTCAAAATGCAATTTGGTCTATTAAATCAAATGCAATTGGTCTTGACGGCATTTCACCGAAGTTTGTTAAATTGATTTTGCCCATATTCCTTCCATATATAACACACATAGTAAATACATGTATCCTCAGTAGTCAGTTCCCTGAGTGTTGGAAAGCTGCGAAAATTATTCCGATCCCGAAGAAATCCAATCCCTCAAGCCCGTCGGAGTTTAGACCAATTAGTTTATTGCCTTTCCTAGCTAAAGTTTTAAAAAAAATAGTCTGCAATCAAATTCTTAATTATTTAGAGGCAGGGAAAATGTTTTCTAAATGGCAGTCCGGGTTTCGCCACAAACATAGCTGTGAATCTGCAGTTATTAAAGTAACTTCAGATATGCGCACGGCTTTGGATTGTGATCAAATTTGTATTATGGTACTATTATTCAAATACAGCGCTAAAACTAATTTTAAATTATTTGAAAAACCGCGTACAGATTGTAGAAACAGAGCAAGGAAACTCGAATCCACTCATTGTCAATTCCGGTGTACCTCAGGGATCTGTCCTAGGGCCAATTCTGTTTTCCTTATTTATCAATGATCTACCTGCAAAAGTTCTCAATAGCCAAACGCATATGTACGCGGATGATGTTTTAATTTATCTTTCTCGTCGAATCGGCTTGATGGAAGATTGTGTAGCCAGATTAAACGAAGATTTATTTAAAATACATCAATGGTCCAACTCAAATAAACTGAAACTTAATCCTCGAAAATCTGTTGGAATGATATGCTCCAGAAGTGAAGTTTCCCCGCATGATTACCCGTCACTTGTTATAAATGGTGATATTATTCCTTACGTTGAAAAAGTGAAGTATCTAGGTTATACCATTAACAGTTCCATAAATTGTTGCGATGCTGTCTCTGATACTATAAGGAAAATATATTCGGGTTTGCGTAGTTTGAGGTCTTCATCACATTTGCTTCTACCTACTATGAAGAGTCACTTAGTTAAAAGTCTGATTTTACCATGTTTTACGTTCAATTGTTTAGTCTATCCTTGCTTGGATTGTGAGTGTACCCGTAGATTAAATGTTGCTTTCAACGACTGCATACGATTTATACACAATATTCCGCGTCATAATAGTGTCTCTCATCTTAAAGCATCACTTTTTGGAATGGATTTGAACCTTTACTACGACTTTAGAAATATTCTGAAACTCCATAGTATAATCCAGAACAAATGTGCTGAATACTTAAATGAACAGCTTCAGTTTGCCCAGTCCCCAAGAGGTTTAAAACTAATTGTACCGCGCTTTTCGCACACTATTGCGGAACGATCTTACTTTGTAAATGCAATTCGCTTGTGGAACGGTCTTCCATACGAATTGCAAAGAATAAGCTCATCAGCTGTATTTCGGAGGAAATTATTTTCACTTATGTCGATTTAAAATTTCACGGAATTAAAAAACATTGTTTTCTTCTTTTTTTTTTAATTTTTGAAAACTTTATCAGTATTTTGAATTTACATAATTGCATTCATACAAAATTTGTATTTATCTTCTTTTCTTGCTTCCTTTTAACATAATAATAAATTTACCCATTTACAAAAATTTTATTGTTACCACCGTAATTTTAAGTTGAATTTAGATACTTAATTCAAAGATAAAAATCTTGTAGTATCCTGTAAATCTACTCTCATACAAATAAAATGAAATGAAATGATCTGTCTGGAGTCATGTTCGCTCCGAAGACAATACAGCTGATAGCGCCTTAAGAGGAGTGGAACCATGTAAGTTGTTTGATTTGGATTTGTGGTGGAAAGGTCCTGCTTGGATCGCATCAGAACGCAGCCAATAGCCGGCAACAGTCGTAAAGGAAGTGGAAAATGTTCCTGAGGAAAAGAAATGTCCAGTGCTGTACATACATCGCTACCGGCAAACCATTTTTTTGATGAACTGCTCAGAAAGATATCTTCCTGGCTCAAGCCAAATCGAATTCTCGCATATGTTCTTCGTTTTGCGCGTTATTGCAAGCTTCCCTTAAGGAGAGATATTGTGATTTTTTAATTTTCTCTGAGCTTCGTATCTCTAAGGAAACTTGTCTTCGCTTTGGTCAAAGGGAGCTCAAATTCAAAAGTTGAAACGGCAAAGCCAGGTTTCCCAACGATCGAAATTATCTACGTTGTCTCCGTTTGTTGCTGAGGTAGGGTTGCTGTGAGTTGGGCGACGGATTTCGAAGGCCCCATGCGTTTCCTTTAGCATTAAACACCCAATAATTCTGCCAAAAAATCATCGTATTTCGCAGCAGTTTCTTCTTGCTGGTGTGTCGAAGCTGTTTTCCATGGTTCGTCAGGAGTTCTGGATACTTGGAGCCAGAAACATGATTCGTAAGGTGGTTCATGACTGTCTGGATTGCTTTCGCCTGCGTTCTTCAACCTCCTCCCAGCTGATGGGAAATTTTTCTTCGGCACGTCTTTCACTATCATTTGCATTCGATCAAACCGCCTGCGAATATGCGGGTCCGATTACGCTTCGTGCATCGAAACTTCGAAAAGCAAATCTCATAAAAGGGTACTTTGCTCTTTTTGTATGTATGACGACCAAGGCGCTGCACTTGGAAGTTGTCAGCGACCTTTCTACGGATGCCTTGTTGCTGCCCTGCGGATATTCATCGCTAGATGAGAAAGTGTAGTGTCATCCATTCTGATAACGGCACCAACTTCCAAGGAGCTGCCCGAAAATTATCGGAAGTGTACGAGTTGGTTCGGTCTTCGAAGCACAACGAGCTGGCGTCAACGGCTTTGGCAGCAGAGAACATCCGATGGGAATTTATTCCCCCTCATGCTCCTCATTTTGGAGGGCTGTGAGAAGCGGGCGTCAAATGTGTTAAGCAGCATTTTCATCGCATCGTCGAAAGCAACCTCTCACTTTACTAGACCAAATAGAAGCTGTGCTGAATTCTTGACCTTTATGTGCCATTTCCGATACTGATTTGAACCCGTTAACCCCTTCACATTTCGTTATACGTCGCCCATACACCGCCATACCAGAACCTAGTTGTTTAGAGGTTCCAAAAAATCGATTGGGACGTTGAACTGGTGCAAAATATGTTGCAAGGCTATTGGCAGAGATTGGAGTCCGATTATATAACCTCGCTTCAACAACGACCTAAATGGAGACATACCAACCGGGACTTCAAACTGAGTGACCTCGTTGTGGTGAAGACCCTAATTTGCTTCCTTCCCAATGGGCTTTGGGTCGTATTGAAGAGCTACACTCAGGCAAGCATGGACATATGGTATTTCCGTGGTTACCCTTCTTACCAAGAACGGTCTGTTCAATAGACCCATTACCAAGCTGGCTCTATTGCCAATCCTGAATATCCTAAATAATCCTTACGTGCCCTTCAGGGGCGGCGGGGTATTCAGAAATGAATTTGTAAATTATTATCATTTAACGTAACTTAATCTTGCAATTGATCATTTAACTTTAATTGGTTGAATTAATTTTACTTTATTTGCGTATCAACAAACATTGTGTAGCTTACTTTGTATAGCTTTTCTATATTGGTTGCTACCAAGAGCAAAGATGTTCAGTTAATTCTTTTCTATGATATACCTTCATTATGTATGTACACTTGTACATTTACTCGTACAATTTCCCACAGCCCACGCACTGTGTATATTGCAGTGCAAAAGCTAGTGGATCAAAGCGGGAGTTTCGTTTGCACTAAACTTGTGATCTTTGGCAGTGAGTCGATTGCAAATCGGTTACTCTTCCCTTTTTGATAGCAACCATCAAGGAGTTAACATCTTTGCTCGCGGAAATCATTGTCTTGACGAGATTATACTTTTGTTATATCCAGTGCCGTAACTAGGCTTTTATGCTCCCGGTGCGAGCTTCTATATTTGCGCCCTCGAAAAATAAACTGATTTTACGAAGTTCGGAGATCGTTTTTGTTTAGTTGCTTGTTAGAATTTAAAATATATTAACTTTAGGTAAACAAAACAAATATATTTGCTAAAATATGTACATACAGGTAGGTATAACAGACATAAAACACCAAATACAAACCGTAAACAAAATAAGACAACTATTTACTTAAAGATTTACTCTCCGGGCTTTCCTCATAGCGAAGTCCTTGATGACATCATCATACGACAGGAATCGTGCTATGTCAGCTTCAATCGACACAATTTCTAGGCCAGATAACCTTTCCTGACTCATCGTCGAGCGCAAGTTTGTCTTTATCAGTTTGAGTTTACTGAATGGTCTTTCACAAGAAGCTACATTCACTGGCATAGTTAAACAAATTTTTATAGCGACTAATACGTTTGGAAACATTTCCTTTAAGTCCAGTTCTACTAATCTCTTAAGAGGCTTAGGCTTGATTGACACTCGCATTTTTCAAATAATGAAGTCTCTTCAATTTGATTGTTCAAAGTATCTATTTCGGCCAAAAATTCTGTGGCATTTATGTCTGTAGAATATTTAGTATTCAAATCAGCTGCATGTTTCTTTAATTGTTGAACTGAATATGAAGATATATTTTTTTTGGTGAACAAATTGAACACATCTTGAATGTTATGAAGTTTTTCAAATCGCCATTTGAATTCAGAAGTTATTCTATCAATTACTTCATTTATCTGAATTTTGAATTTTTGCTGTTGGGAAATGTCGTAACCGACGTCTGAACTTTCACTTGTATCTTGTTTTTTACTCCCTTTCGTCGCTTTTCTCGCGAGCGTCTGACAAACATCCGAGAGTATTGTTGTCATGACAAAGTTTCTCAAATCGCCGTTCGGATTCGGCATTAAACTGTAGGTCCCTTCCATTCGTGTGAAAAATATAACGCACACAACATGAGTGGTTGCGAGAAGCTAGGCCCTGGCACTTTAAAGAGCTGTTGCGCCAAATATTTGTTTTTGTCGCTTTTCAGGAAAATTATCCTCAATTTCACATTCTTCACAAACTTTTTTAGCTTTTCGAAAACATTGTCCACAGTCTCCCGAACATTTTGAATCTGCCTTGTCAGTCCCTTGATTAATTCTGAGGCTTTGTCGATAGTTATGGTTTTCGAATGTATAGCAACATTTACTCTATCAACAGATTCTAGAACTTCATCCCAAATTTGCAGGGTACATATAAATTTAAAGTTTATTAGGTCCATTAAGTTTTTAGCTGTAGCAGTTGTTTCCGTATTAAAATTGTTGGTAGTTAGAATCGTAAGCATGTTTAAAGCTTTGACGGCTCTAGCTTTAGAGGCCCATCTAGTGTCAGCGTGTTTTTTTAAAGAAATTTGCAAGTGCTTCATTAAAGTTTCCCATCTGACCGTAGAACTCGAAAAAAACACAAATATTTTCTGGATTATTTCGAAAAAAGTGATCATATCGGGTGTCACACTAGCAGCATTTACTCCAGATAAATTCAAAGAATGCGCTGCACAGGGCACGTAATCAGCATTTTCATTTATTTTTTTTTATTTTGGCTTGCACTCCGCTATATTTTCCAGCCATATTACTTCCATTGTCGTAGCCTTGACCACGGACATCTTGTATGTTCAATCCGTCCACTTCTACTTTCTCTAAAATTTCTTTCGACAATCCCTCGTCCGTCTTTTCATGAGACTGGATGAAATCTATAAAACGTTCTTCGATTGTCACTTTTTGTTCGGATATTTTTACGAATCTCAATATTTGTGACATCTGTTCTTGATGCGATACGTCTGGCGTACAATCAAAAAGTATAGAAAAGTATTTCGCCGCACGAACGTCGTCTAAAATTTGTTTTTTGACCTCAGACGTAAGAATATCCACTAGTTCGTTTTGAATATATGGCTAAAATATAAAATATTTCCTTTCTTGAGCGATTCGATGTTTGGTCTTAGTTCAGGATCGAATTTTGAAATCATATCTACTGCACTTAAGAAAACCCCAGATCCTGATTCTCCAATATGCTCATGAGAGCCCCTGAGAGGTAAATTATTTTCCGTGCAGAACAATACAATGCTAGTACAAACTTTTAAAATAAGTTTCCACTTTTTTGTTTCTTGGTCAATAGCTTTTTGTAAAGATGCATCTATTGTGGTCTTACTTGTTCTTTGCTGTTCTAGCGTTTTCCATTTAATACAATTTTCTCTATGAAATATTGAGTTTTCGTGCTCAGGGATACGTGGACTTAAATGACGTCAATCATTAAATCCCTTTTGTGCATCAGCAAATGCTGGTCTTATTTGCTTAGTCGAGGAAGAACTGAAAATTAAAATATACTTGGGAAACAAAATATTGCATCTGTTTTTTACTGTACATCAACCATGGTCTGGGTACCATCTCTCCACTGCTCAATTTTTTTGTAAACCAATGCATATGAAATTTTCGTCTTTCGTCTTCATTTGAAGAAATATTTGTATTACATTTTCCTTGACCAGGACCTTTCTCGACAAGAAAACAACGAGCGAAATCAGTTAAGGGTAACCAAGAAACAGGATCGTTTTCGTCTAATTGGGTCTTATCAGTTGCAGGTTTCTCTACTATTTGAATTTCAGAATTTGGACTAATATCTTGTTTGTGTTTTTAATGTTGCGAGACTTACAAGTGTCACAGTTTAAAGATCTATCAACGCGCATTAGTTAAAAGTTGGTCCTGGTCATTTTTGCGCCCTACTGGCCTACGCCCTGTGCCTGGGCACCGCTAGCACCGCCCTAGTTACGGCACTGGTTATCTTCTTCTTCCTTTTTTATCAGCGAGGCTATGATCCGAAAACAAGGGATCACAGCCCTCCCACTTCACCGCATTTCTACTGATCCGCCTATGGGGTTCGCCTTACGGCCTGGTTACATCCAATAACTATTTTATAACGTGGTAGCCCGGGTTTTATTTGGAATTGTTTTTAAATAATCTCGATCAGATCTAAAAAGCAAAAACCTTAGAATCGTGGATACTGTAAACATTGTTAAATGCGAAAAGCCACAATCTGAAGGCGCGGGCTCCCACTTTGTATGTTAACCTTCGACAAAGCCGAAAGCTTAGATAAAATCTATGAAATAAAAGTGATCCTTAATATCATAGTTAAAATCGAGCCCTTGCGAAGGAATACAATGTTACCAAGTGTCAAATTGCGATGTGTCAAATGCGCCGGAAAACACCTATCTAGGGATTGTGGTGTAAGCAAACAAACCACTGCAGTGTATATTTCCATATTTAAATTTGTATTTACTATAAGGAAAGCCGCATTTAATAAAGATAAATGCCTTTCTTTTAAACACCGTAAAGTTTCTTTGACTTTTTGTATCGTATGGCATTGAGTTGAACCAATGAAGCCCTTTATATACAATACTGTTTTGCGTTATATTAGACAAATATTTCTTAAATTAAATGGTTGCGAATCACTTATATATCTCTGTTACCGCCGTAATAGATTTAACGATTTTATATTATTTGTTTTTTACCAAAATTTCTCACAATTACATTTCATGTATTAATAACTTTGAACCTAAGCCACCCTGTGTTGAATCACGAAATGTTGCTAGCAATGCCGCTTTATAACAGAACCAATGTCAATAAAATTTCGATAAAAGTATAGCCTTTCATGTAAGAAATTTGCAGTAGCTTAGTCAGTCGGAAAAAACATTGATAGCAAAAACAAATAATTTTAAAGCGCACGCAGGCACGCACGCATACATTTGGTACGTTAAATTATTCCTAGAATAAAATCTTTAAGTTAAATAAAGATATAACGCCGCTATTAAAAATTGTATCGACTATTTTATTTTATTTTGATTTCGACTCCAGCAAATCTTCCGACTCCATTTTCTTAAATATTTAGGCACAAGGTCATGTTTAATTTTAAAAATAAAACACACAACATTAAGAAGAATTCTTTCCTTTACACTTAACCACATTAACATGTGGTATTATTGGAGTATATCTATTACATTTTAAAATGATCCTCATTGCTCTGTTTTGAATACGCTGTAAGCTATGTAACATAATCACTACAAAGATATAAAATAGAAGAACAACATGCAAAATCCGGTTTTGGCATGGGAATATATGCTTAAGATGAGATGTCTAAAAACTGTAAAAGCGATGATTCACGTAGGTTCGAAGTAAAAGTGGCGAAAGTAACTTCGCCTGACTTCGTAGCACGGTCATACGCTGAAGCATCGAAATCAGCGAAGAGTAAAAGCGACAATTCACAAGATCCTGTATCTCAAATGTTGAGATACCTCAAACTTCAGGAGCAATCTAAAATAAATGATCTTATCATCAAAAGGTTAGTTAAGCTTGAGAATAATCCTGATAACATGCACATTTCAAAGAAAATGTGAAACTTAAAATTCTTGCGTGAAACGTGAACGGGCTCTTGCAAAGACTCAACGAGATAGAAATATTTGTACGAGAAAAAGATATACACATTTCGTTGGAGCAGCGTTAAGGAAGAGGATTTAGGGAGAAAGGAGGCACCGATGCATATTGGTGTTACTTACTTACTTACTTAGGTGGCACTACAGTTCGGGTTGTACCTGGGCCTCAACCAACAAGCCTCTCCATTTAGCTCGGCCTTTAGCTAATTGCCCCCAGTTGTGCACTCCAAGTTGATCGAGGTCCCCTTGAACTTGTGCGCGCCACATACGGCGATGATTCCCTCTACTGCGTCGTCCCTCGGGGTTAGATTCGAAGACTCTGCGGGCCGGAGCGTTGGTGTCCATCCGCTCTACATGTCCTAGTCATCTCAGACGTCCAATACGCAGTTTTTTGACTAGGTCGATGTCGCTGTACAGCTCGTATAGTTCGTGATTGAATCTTCTTCTCCAAAACCCGTCAACGCAAATGGGACTGGAGATTTTACGAAGAATTTTTCTCTCGAAGCGACCAAGGATATCTTCATTCTCTTTTAACAAAGTCCATGTTTCAGCGCCGTAAAGCAGGACTGGGATGATCAGGGTCTTATACAGAGTCTCCTTAATTGTTCGGGACAGGGCTTTACTGTTGAATTGCCTTATAAGCCCAAAAAAACACCGATTGGCAAGAGTTATTCTTCGCTTAATTTCTGCGCTGATCTTATTTTGTGAGTTTATAGCAGAGCCAAGGTAGACAAAGTCCCTTACTACCTTGAAGTTATAGCTGCCCACTGTGACGTTTTGTCCAATTCGTCGGTGTTGGCTTTCCCTTCTAGTTGACAGCATATACTTGGCTTTGCCCTCGTTCATCGCTAAACCCATTTTGGCTGCCTCCGCCTCAGTGCTTGCAAACGCACAGGTGACAGCCCCCTGAGTTCTTCCAATAATGTCTATATCGTCGGCGTATGCAAGCAGTTGTACAGACTTGTAATAGATTGTGCCTCCGGTATTGGCTGGTGAGTTCCGCACAATCCGTTCAAGTACAATATTAAAGAAATCACATGACAGCGCGTCACCTTGTCTAAAACTTTTTTTGACATCAAAGGTCTCGGTGAGGTCATTACCGACCTTGATGGAGCAGCGAGCGTTTTCCATCTTCAGCCTGCACAGGCGGACAAGTTTGGCAGGGATGTCAAAACTAGACATGGCTCTATAAAGCTCTTCTCTATAGATGCTGTCATAGGCGGCCTTGAAATCGATAAAGAGGTGGTGAGTATCGATTTGGAATTCTTGGGTTTTCTCCAGGATCTGCCGAAGTGTGAAGATTTGATCGATGGTGGACTTTCCTGGCCCGAAACCGCACTGATAGGGTCCAATCAGGCTGTTGATAAAAGATTTCAGGCATTCACACAATATCGCGGAAAAGATCTTATATGCGATGTTGAGGAGACTGATGCCTCTATAGTTGGCGCAGTTGAGGGGGTCTCCTTTCTTGTGGATCGGGTAAACGATGCTGAGGTTCCATTGATCAGGCATACATACACTCGTCTGACCAAATCTTAGAAATGAGTTGGTGTATGCACACTACCAAATCATCCCCAGCTGCCTTGAAAAGTTCGGCCGGTAAGCCATCAGGTCCAGCAGCTTTGTTCGATTTTAGCTTGGATATTGCTATCCTCACTTTGTTTTGGTCAGGTGGACGGAAATGTTGACTATCATCGTCTATTCTGCCTGACAGCGTGATGTTGGTCTTCGTCGCCGTTATACAGTCTGCAGAAGTAGTTTTTCCATATTCTCAGCACCGACTGTGATTCTACTACGAGGTTTCCATTTTCATCTCTACAGGTTTCTGTACGGGTATTGCTCCTCTGACACGTTCTTTTTACCTTTTGGTAAAACTTCCGTACATTGTTCCTGAAGTATAAACTTTCGATGTTCTCAAACGCGCGCTTCTCATGCTCTTTCTTCTTCTTTTGGAGAAGCCGATGTTCTTCCCGTTTCTTTTGCTCGTAGAGCTCACGAGCAGCTCTCGTCTTCCTTTGCAGCGCAGCTTTGTTTGCCTCTTTTTGCTGCATGCACTCGCCGGCATTCTTCATCAAACCAGGGGTTTCGCGGTGGTGGGCGAGCGAGACCCAGCACATCAGTCGCGGTGTTTCTGATGGCATGTTGGCAGCGTTGCCACTGGTCTTTGGCACTTGATGTTGGTGGCATAGGGGTGACTGACAGATTTCGGGATACGTGTTCAGCGAAGAGTCTGGCGGTCTCTTGCGATTGTAGCTTTTCGACGTTAAATTTTCTCACAGTGATTCTTCTTTGTTGCTCTGTTTGGAATATCCGCATTCGTACCTTGGCTACAACAAGGTAATGATCCGAGTCTATGTTGGCCACTCGGAAGGTCCGGACATCCAGAATACTGGGGGCATGCCTTGCGTCGATCGCAATATGATAAAGTTGGTTGATCGTTACATGATCACTGGACCGCCACGTCTGCTTATGAATATCAAAATGAGGAAACCATGTGCTTGCTATGGTGACATTTCACTCCACAGCGAAATCAATTAGCCTTAGTCCGTTATCAGACGTGGTGTCGTGTAGGCTATGCTTATCGACTGCCCTACCAAAGACGATTTTAACGTCGTATTTAAGACATTGCTCATATGTTTTGTCGAGGAGCTCGTAAAAACAATCTTTGGTGGCAGGGTCCTTTTCTTCCGTGGGTGCATGATCACATATTAGGCTTGTGTTAGTCTTGATCCAGATAGTCATAGTAAGCTCTCTAACGTGTCGGAAGCTTAAGACTTCTTGCCTAAGTCTGCCGCGTATGACAAATCCGCATCCGAATAAGCGTTGCTTGTTGCCTCTGTAGCAATCACCGTAGTAGATGTCGAAGTTTTGCATCCTCTTTTTGCCCGGCCCATCAAATCGTACTTCCTGGATGGCGGTTATATCTGCTTTATAGCAGTCAAGGGCCTCTGCTAGTTGTTCGGCTGCACGTGGTCTGTAAAGGGACAGAACATTCCACGTACAGATCCGAAGGTCGTTGTCCTTATTTCGTTTACTGGGGTCGTCATTAGTTGAGCCATCCTTATCCGAGGCTTTTGGTTGTTTCGGAACCATGCGTTTTTTACGTGGTAGGGAAGTTACCCCGACGGCACAACCCCCAACCTGGAGGGCCAGTTCCTTAATTATTCCCCTAGGACGAGGGGCCGGGTACACCGGTGCCAGTAGTCCACTACGGGAGTATGAGCGCTGTCGTTGTCCCAACAAGGGCTCCGCCACCATCTCTATTCCATTGTCCTGACCAAAATTGTTCAACCTAACTTTAACTCTAGATGCCACCGTTCACTCCGTCTAGGGAATTCGTCAGCTGCCGCCTGGAATAGGAAGAAGTGCTCTAGTGAGAAAGCACCCCACCCACACACACACATTCTTCTCTCTCTCTCTCTCTCTCTGTCTCTCATCTGCTGCTGCCAAGAAGCCGCCGATTGGTTACCCATTTCTTGGATTAAAGTACTAGGCACCCGGCTGTCACCGCGTGGAGGTTGAGAGTAGGAGTTGGTAGGCCTCAGCTAAGTGAAAACGCTTGTGTTTTCATATGATCGCATGCACTACCGTTTGACCAGCCATAACACCATACTGGTGTTGCCTGCCTTTATAAACTTCGTTCGAACTACTACGAAACGAGGCTGAATATCTCGGGATAATACTTGACGACAAGTTAAAGTGGAAGCCGCAAGTGAGAAAAAAAAACCAAGGAATAAATATAGAGAGTTGTCCTGGTTACTTGGAAATCACTTCAAGCATAACACAGATAACAGAGTGCTTTTATACAAGCAAGTGCTAAAACCGGTATGGGCGTATGGAATACAACTTTGGGGTTGCACCAAAAAGTAATTTTAAGGATTTACAAACTTTTGAAATAAATAAAGTGCTAAGAGCAACCGTCAATGCACCATGTATGTATATCAGAAACAACTATATCCACAGAGATCTCGGAATTACGACAGTTGAAGTTGAAATTAAAAACTTTGCGCATAAGCATAAAGAACGACCAAACCGTTTGACCTAGCGCGATGACAACTAACCCCGTTCAAATTGCGGAACAAGGGGGAACTTTCAGTGGAAAGGTACCCGCTGAAGGTCTTAATTTCATGAAAGAAAAACTACTCGATAAGCTAACAAATTAGTTGTATGTAGTTGATTCGGATTTTTAAGGGATCTCTTGCTATTGCAACGAAGATATATGAATATTAACTATTGAAGATGTGTAATAACAAGATCGATTTATGGAATAATAATAAAAATATATATATACATATATATATATGGTATTCTGCAGCGAGATGAGTATGATACTTAGCCAAGGTGTGGTGTCTGCAACGATCAAGATCCAAGTGATCGAGAGCACGGAAGATCGGGAGTTCGAAGCAGCCGCGCACTCTCGCTTAAGCATGATCGTCTCACACAGTAATTAATTTGCAGACGATTCGATTGGTATCAGGACAAAGAATTAGCATCTGCATTACGAGTTATGCTGTTATTACTATTTGATCAGAGGAAAGCGAACTTTTATGAAATTTTTATTTTTTCCATACGTTTCCCATTCGTCCTCACAAACAATATCCCATTATGTAGATTATCTTGCTTTTGAAAATAAATTACATCACCCGGTTTGGAACTAAGATAATGTTTTTCAGCTTATCTTCCGCGTACAATTTGGAAGCAAATGTGTACTTCCATGCACCTGAGTGTCTTAGATTTAAACTGTCTAACTGCTATTGTTCGTCTGGTTTTTCCTCTCCCTCTTTTTGTTCTAATCTAACCTGTAGTGGTAAATGCTTTCTAATAGAGAGAGTAGACGAATTTAAATATTTGGGGCTTACCCTTGATTCTAGGATGAGTTTTGCGAATCACGCTGATACTTTGAAAAAGTATTTCCGATGCACCCTTCGACATTTTTACTATTTACGTAACGTTTGCTCTACCAAGCTTTTAAAAACAATTTATTATGGTATTTTCCATTCCAAGTTACAATATGGAATTGCTTGTTGGGGGGGTGTGTATCGTAATAAAATACAACCACTGTTGATTTTGCAGAAATATGTCCTGAGAAAAATTTGTCGAAAATCTGGTAGACATTCTAGCTTTCCTTTGTTCTGTGCCCTGAAAATTCTTCCTGTTCGTCACTTGTATTGTTATAAGGTGTTAAAAATATTCTTTATGAAGTCTGGTAATCGTAATTTTCGTTTAATTTCTTGTTATAATCTTCGTGGAAACCTTTCTAACATTTTATCTGTACCCAATTTCCGTACCACCGCATACCGTAATTTTTTTTTTCTGTTTTGTCTTTTAGACTATTTAATGAACTCCCTCAGTCTATCAGGACAATTACAATACCTGGAATGTTCTTAAAATACGTTAAAATGTGGCTCTTCAGCTTTGATTATGCTACGTTAGAATCTTGTATTTCTAATGTTTTGGTCTAATCTTTGTTTTTAGTCTTTGTTTTCATTCTTCCTTCTTTTATGATTTTTTTATAATTCATTTTCTTTTTTATTGAAATATTTTTGTATGTTTATAGTTCATTTGTTATTTGTTCTTAATTTATAATTCTTAAAGGGTCACCCCACCCATATATTTTACTTTGTATTATTTTAGCCAATTGAATATGGCATTCAACTCTATTTTTTTTAAAAACTTACGAGGCTTAACATTTTCTCTATAATGTACATACATGCATAGGTAACTACAGTCATCGGCTGACCTTCCAACCGTACAGACCTAGCTAGCGAAGTAAAGAATAATAATCTTTTGCGATCCTCTTATTTCGATTCCCAATTTATTATTCTTATTACTCATTGAGTATAAATATTAAATCAACAGTTGTTACATAAGTTTACCCAAACGAGTGATAAACTTCTTCTCGGGATGGCCCCGAGGCCTACTCGCCAATCGGGCAACCGATATGGAATTCTCGACGAAAGTGCGCTTTCCAACCCCCCTGACCCCCCTCCGCCCCCTCCTCAAAAAAGATTAAAAGCCTCTAATAGTGTTTTCAGTGAATTCCAAGACCTGCCAACAAAATCAATGTTTAAAAATCCACGTTTTGTGCATATAACCTCAAAAGACGAGTCCAAGCCTTTAACCTCAATCAGTGTTTTCATCTTGAAAAAAACCATTGACTCAATCAGCACTCAATATGAAAAAATTTCCCAATTAAGAGACGGCTCCATTTTAATTCTAACAAAAGATCAAAATATAGCCGATAGATTCATCAAATCTAAAGCTCTGGATAACATATGCCCGGTTAATATCAAGCTTCACTCTAACCTCAATCTCTCCAAAGGCATTGCATACGCACCTTGCTTGATAAATGTCCCAGAGGCGGAAATTATATCGGAACTTAAGAGTCAGAAGGTAACTGATGTGTACAAATTCACAAAACAGCAAGACAATAAAAAAATCCCAACTGGTCTCATGATTCTAACCTTCGACTTATTCCAAATTCCAAACGCAATCGAAATTGGCTGGTACAAAACCAAAATATCCGAATATGTTCCTAACCCAATGCGTTGTCGTCAATGTCAACTACTTGGACACACAACTAAATGGTGTAAACGTGCTGCTTCATGTGAAACATGTAATTTCCCCCCTCATGATGACAAAAACTGTACCCGCACACTGTGCGCCAATTGTTCCGGTCCTCATCCCGCCTCCTCCAAAATCTGCCCAAAGTACGTCCAATGCAAAGAAACTCTCGAAATCAAAACAAAAAATAAATGCACCCTAGCCGAAGGTAGGCGCATCCATAGAGAACGAAACCCAATGCGTACCACTTTCACCTCTGACCTCTATTCAGATAAGCTTAAGCAAATTTCTCACGAAACAATCGTTTCTAAACCATCCACCTCTTCTTCTTCCACCGAGCAAAACGTTTCATATAAAGAGACATTCGCCAAGCAAACCTCTCCTACTCAAACCACTTTAAATTTACAAAAAACAAATCCTAATTTCACTCAAAATACAGAAAAAAACTCAGATACCACTAAAGTTACAAACACCTACAAAGAAACAAATACTGTAAGCTCCACCTTGACTCAGAGAGAAAATATTCCTAATGTCTCAAACCCAAACACGGATAACGAAAAAACTCAAATGTTCAACACCCACTCAAGTGCACGCCTTGAAAATAATTCAAACTATTCCAACTCTAACTTAATTAAAAACACCCAAATAGCAAACACTTCCAATTTAAATACCATAAACCAAATTAACTCTCTTCCAAATTCCTCTTCTTTACCACAAAAACAATACTCTATGAATATTAATGATGAATATGACAGCTCTTAATAAAAACAATAACCCACTCACATCCCGCGCCCCTACCAGTGATGGAAGCCCCCGCCATGATGGGGGGGACTCTCACCACCGATGGGGGTGCGGGAATATTATAACATCAGGTGGAAATCGACCTTCTGCCTGTACATTTAATTGTACAGGTAACAAGATCGACTCCACTGACTATAACGATCTCAAAATTTTGCAATGGAACATGAATGGTTACCTCAATAACTATCCTGCACTCCAATTGTTGATAAAAGAATTAAACCCACATATAATCTCTATTCAAGAAACGCATATTAAACACAACCTACAACCTTTTCCACCCAAAAAATATTCATCTTTCTTCCACAATTTAGCCTGCAACACAACTTCAAAACAGGGTACATGTCTTCTTGTACACAAATCGATTCCTCATAGATTTATCAACATAAATTCCAACATATCCGCAATCGCAGTGGAAATCGAATTGAAACTGAAATTTACTATTATATCAATTTACATTCCACCAGACCAAAAATTTGTAACCTGTGATCTTGAAAATATTTTGAACAACATCCCGACTCCTATCGTGTTAACAGGCGATTTTAATTCTTGGAGTCCCTCTTGGGGATCTCCTACTATTAACAGCCGTGGAAAATTAGTCGAAAACTTCATAGCTAACTCTGGGCTCGCAATTTTAAATGACGGTCGTCCCACTAATTTTTCCACCCACGGAACATTTTCTCATGTCGACCTTACTCTTATATCGCCACACCTCACCCCAAAATCAGTCTGGAAGGTCTCCGATGACTTATACGGTATCGATCATTTTCCAATCCTTACCACAATATCTTTGGGTAACCGCCTTAAACTCCCAAAAACTCAACCCAAATTCTTGACAGACTTAGCCAATTGGGACTTGTTCCAGGCCGAAGTCTCGAAACAAGTATTACTTAGACCAACTTCCACCAACATCAACAGAGATGCCGCCTCTGTTCTTAAATCAATTCGCTCTGCAGCAAACGTGTCTATTCCCCAATCAACAAACAAAGTACACAATAAAACAGTTCCCTGGTGGAATCAAAATCTAAGCAACCTTCGTCTTAAAAAGCAGGATGCATGGAAAGCATTAAAAAAGTCACCAAATGACACAAACCTAATATGTTACCTCAAGGCGAATGCCCAATTCCGTAAAGCTGCAAAGATTGATTGATTGAAAAAATTGCTTGTTTTAATAAATTCACTGCAGAAATCAACCACAACTCCACCCCCAAAAAAATGTGGGCTGACATTAAATGCCTAACAGGCAATTATGTCCCCCACACAATTAAAGTTATTAAAACAGATTTAACAAATTTGACTTGCCCATTTGAAATAAACAAATATTTTGCAGAGTGTTGGGAAAAATCTCAAGACGATTCAAATTTCCATCCAAACTACATAAAAGAAAAATACGAATCTTTAAACAAGGACGAACCGCGCTACATCGTTTCATCTTCAGCGAAGTTGATTGAATCCTCCATCAGTCTTTTAGAGCTTGAAAGTAGTATGAGTTCAGTCAAGGTTAAAACTCCAGGCTACGATAGGATTTCTTACCATATGATTAGAAACAGTCCATCTTGTCTCAAAACACAGTTGTTGTCTTTATACAACAATATTTTTGACAGTGGTATAATCCCTCAAACATGGAAAGTTGCAACAATCGTGCCTATACCGAAACCAAATAAAGACCATTCGACACTGTTAGGGTACCGTCCAATTTCTCTCCTTCCTTGCACTTCCAAGATTTTGGAAAAAATTATTTCTAAACGTCTTTTTTGGCTAGTAGAGAAAAATAATCTTGTAGCTAAGAATCAGCTAGCTTTTAAAAAGGGCAGGAGCACAATAGATCCACTTCTACATCTGGATTCTTTCATATCCTCGGCTCTTTCGGAAAAAAATCACGCTTCGATTCTTGCAATCGACTTTGAACAAGCCTTCGATAGAATTGGCCCACATGTTATCTTAAACCAACTTATGCAATGGAAAATTGGTCCGAAAATATTAAGCTACGTTAAAGCTTTCCTAACCAATCGTAAATTTCGCGTCAAAACTAACAATATATATTCCTGTATTCACAATATACAAAACGGCATCCCCCAAGGATCGCCATTATCAGTTACTTTATTTATAATTTCTTTTAACGTAATCAGTAGTATTATTCGAAGTCACTCACAAATAAGCCACGTTCTCTATGCAGATGACCTAATTTTGTTTTCTAAATGTAAGGACCTAGTAGTTCTAGCAACAATCCTCTCAAAAATAATTAAAAACTTGTCAGAATGGGGTGACACATCTGGCTCCAAAATATCGATCTCAAAATGTGAGCTTTTACATATATGTAAAAAATATAAATGCCAAAAATGTATTCAAGGAGTTAGACTTAACAATGAATGTATCAAAAATGTAAACCATTCAAAAATATTAGGCATTATATTTGATTCAAAATATAGTTTTAAGGATCACTGTACATACATAAGAAATAGCTTTACTACCAGGGCCAATTTAGTTAAGTATCTTTCTTCAAAAAAAGTAATTGTAATATAAATACAATTATTAATGTTGTTCGATCTATAATTCTTTCAAAAATTGACTACAGCCTACCAATTTATGGTAAATGTTCAAAATCATCCATGCAGCTCATTTCAACACCATACCAGTCTGGGAGCTTTTCGTACTATGCCCATAAAAAATATCTTAACCGAAGCTGGGCTACCTCATTTAAATGATAGAATCGAATTTCTTACCTGGCAGATCATACAAAAAATTAACTCACCATTCGCAACACCTATACATGACGACACGAAGAAAATACTAAAACGGAAAAAAACGCCAAAGTATCCCTCAGCTCTACAAAATTCACTGAAATCAGCCGTAAATCTGAACATCCCAATCAATATAGATAAGAAATCAAAAATCAATCTTCCTCCATGGAATTTGCCCAACAATTCAATTGTTTCTCACCTCACACAATATCCAAAAGCATCCACCAGCAACGAAGTCTACAAAGCGATGTTTCTAGAAATAAGAGAAAACTATGTGAGGCTAGGATGGCAACTTCTATTCACTGATGCCTCGAAAACAAACGATGGAACTTCATTTGCTGTCGTCAATGAAAACGGTTGTGTTATCAGTAAGGGCCTTCTTCATTTTACCTCATCTATCTTTACGGCAGGAGCGTTCGCCATACTAAAGGCAGTTCAAGCAGCAAAAAACAAAAAAACGATAGTCTTTACTGATAGCCTATCCTCAATCAATGCTATTAAAAACACCAATAACTACTCCAACATTATTGCAGACATCCGTGACAATCTTATTCCCAAAAATAATAACCTAAGACTGGCCTGGACACCTGGGCACGCAGACATCATTGGTAATGAAAACGCCGATGCAGAAGCCAAACTGGCACTAAGAGAGCCCCTCATCTCATTTTACCAATTCAGTCAAAAAGACTTAAAAAAATACTTCAAAACATCTATGAACATTAAAATGAAGAACGCCTGGTCTGAATTTCAACACCTATACTCAATACTCAATCCAGCTGCTGAAAAAGCCATATATCCTGTACATTTACCAAGATCGATGATCAAACCCTACATAAGGCTCAGAATGGGACATACCAACATAACCCACAAGCACTTAATTACCAAGGAACCTGCTCCACTTTGCGAATTCTGCGACGAAAAACCAACATTCACTGTAATACACATGCTGCAATGCGTAAACATCAATTCCATCAGCAAGACTATATCTGGAAAGGACCTTCAACATCTTTTAACTTTTATCTCAGACAAAAATATTAGATCCGTATACGAAGTTATTTTAAAACTTAAATTAGAATTATTTATTTGATACCACTTTTAACTCTTACTAGCCGAAAGCCCTGGTAGCTAGCGCTATACCATATTAATTATTGATTATGTAATTTATTTATGTATCAATAAAGTTATAATAATAATAAAAAAAAACATAGGTAACTAAACTTTTTCCTGGTACGCTGTTAGTCGCTTTGGTACGAATATATTTTCGGCAATGCACTTCATGCTCACACTCTTATTGAGGATTCATCACTCTGTCGACTTTCATATTCGAGGTGTCTTAGTTGTGTCGTAATATGCTTTGCATAATCACTCACAGCACTCCGATTCTTCTGCGATTGGATCTTACTAGTAAATTATGACATGCTCTTGGCGTTGGCATTTCTGCAAGCTTATTTTTCAGCGTTTGTTTCTCGCCTTCGAATCGCGGACAAAGAATACATGTTCCGCATCATCCTGAACCTGGATGCAATACAGACAGTATGGAAAATTGTCGTGCTTGGATCTGTAGAGATAGGTGCGAAAATATCCATGCTAACTAAGGAGTTGCGTTGTGTAGAAGTCTGCCTCGCCATGTTTGTGGTTTGATCATGCCTCAAGAAGCGGTTGAGTCGATAGGTCCATCGGCCTTTACTTGACACGCTCCATCGTTGTTGTAATTTTGCTTTGCTGTTTGCTTTTTCTGGTGAGTTCGTTTCGTCCGTTTTTTTTGTTTTCTTTTAAGATTTTCGCCCACCGAAGGGATATTAAAACTCGTATACTTGTTCTCAGGGCACCAGCGGATCGGAAAAGGGAGGAAAGGGACAGAATAGATAGTGGTTTCAGTTTGCACTGGCTTTAAATGTTTCTTTTAGATTCAACTCTCGATGTCGAACAGGCAGGCTTTCGCGCTGGATCCTCCTGCATCGACCACATAAACATCCTACGGATCATTATCGGGCAATGCGTTGAGTATAGGTCTCCGCTACATTTAATGTTTATCAACTTCGAGAAAGCTTTCGACAGATTGAATCGAGATGCTATCTGGTTGGCCTTGCGCAGGAGAGGAATCCCAGAAAATTTATAGCTATTATCAAGGCTACATACGAGGGCGGTAAGTGTCACGTCGTGCACAATGGTAAGGTGTCGGAGGATTTTGAAGTCCAAAGTGGAGTACGTCAAGGGTGCATACTGTCACCACTATTGTTCTTGGTGGTTATCAGCGATGTACTCCGGGCAGCATTGACGGAAGGCAACTATGGAATTCGTTGGACTATGACATCTTACCTTAAACACCTAGATTACGCTGACGATGTTTGTTTACTTTCACATCGGATAATGGATCTTCATCTGATGGCCCAAAATCTAGAAGCTGAGGCAAACAAAGTGGGGCTAAAAATAAACACAGCCAAAACAAAAGCCCTGAGCACTTCTTCTAACAACCGCGCTCAACTTTACATTGCCGGACAGGAAGTCGAGAAAGTTGATAACTTTCTTTATTTAGGAAGTGTGGTCTCGGCTAATCGCGGTGGCACCGAACTGGATGTGTGCAGCAGAATCGGGAAGGCTAAAGCTGCGTTCGGAATGCTGTCCAAATTCTGGAGAAGCAATGTTATTAGCTTAAGAACCAAGCTACGACTGTTCCGCTCCAACGTAGAATCAGTGCTGCTTTGTGGGTGCAGTACTTGGGAGGTGGACACTATTAACACACGCAAGCTACAAGTCCTTGTAAACAAATGCTTAAAAATCATCTTGAGGATTTTTTGGCCGAACCGCATCTCCAACGAAAAACTTTATCTGAGAACGGGCCAAGAACCTATAAGCATTACTATACGAAGAAGAAAGTGGCAATAGATTGGACACACCCTACGGCGCGAAGACAACTCCATTGCGAAATACGCCATGCAGTGGAATCCGCTCACCCAGGCAGGCAGAATAGCGGGACGCCCTAGGCAAACGTGGCGCAGAACAGTTGAGGAGGAATCGAGCAGACCTGATGTTGGCGTTATTTTCCAGTTTTGGGCGGATGAATGCCATATAGATGGAGGCCAGATCAGACGGGGTAAACTATTTTTTGCAAAGGTTAAGGAATCCTAGATATTTTCTTTATTGATTCACATACAGAGAATGGCAAGTCTTTCGGATTTAGCGATACAAGTACCATTCATGGATAATGGTTGACGGTCTTGGTTTGCTTGAGAGAGAGAAGACAGCATTGTGTTTTGGATGCATTAAATTCCACTCTATTGGTTGAACTTCATTTGATTATGCTGTCCAGAGCGGAATTTATTGTGTTTAATATAGGTAAACGTTCTTCTTCTATGGCTGAAGAGCAGGGACGTAAGTTGGGGAACGAATACGGACAACTGAGAATACTGCCATAAGCGAAGGAATAGATTGGACTAGAAGTTGCAGACAAGAGGTTATTTATAAAAAATGGGAAAGAGAGTCGGAGGCAAAATGCTGCCCTGGGGAGTAGCAGCATTTATATGGTGCATTACAGACTTGAAGCCGTCCAACGCAACTTGTATTAGACGATTCCAAATGTAGTTTCTAATCCATTGAAGAAGAGACTCATCGATGCCATATGCACTAATTTTCGACAAAAGAGCCTGATGCCAAACTCAAACCACCAGTGGACTTGTTGCTACGAAAACCGTACCCACGGTCATTGAGGAGTTTTCATTATTCAAGATATTTCATAAGCTGACGATTCATCAATGTTTCCATGACCTTGGAAAATAGGGACGTAAGTACAATACCTAAGTCTGTAACTGAACGGGGAGGAAGATTCGCATTTGTTAGGGGCAGGCTGGACAAATCCTGTTTTCCATATTCTCGAAAAGAGCCCAGAAGTGTAGGATAGACAGAAACACTTACGTAGAGGTATTGCCAGCGAGGAAGAACACTTCTTCAAAACTATGGGGGAGATACCACATGGACTAGCGGATTTGTGTTTGTTAAGACCTTTGAATACTAGTGTAATAGTGCAAAAGTGGACTAATCCCATAGGAAATTCGACCCTTTTAGTACAGGTGGAGGCATAGCACTATCTGGTAATGTGGAGTTCGCTGCAAGTGGGCGGCAAGCAGATTTGCCTTGTTTAAGGAGCTGACATCTGGAGTGTCATTGTAAATGAGCGTTGAGATAGCAGATGAGCCAGCATTTTTAATGTTATTGGCGAAAAACCGAAATGCTTACTACTTTGAGGACATATACGAGTATTAGATGTATTAGTATATAAGATGTGATGTAATAAACAAGTCCAGAGTGTTGTTCATCTCAGCCAGAAGTTCGACATACCATTCAACATGGCCATAATGTTGAAGCTAATCTGAATTGTGTATATTAAAATGGCCCGCAACGAAGAATTCAGTATGAGGATACAAGGAGACAATTTGTGTGATATAATCGGACAGCGCAGTCAAACAGTAGACTTCCTATCCGCAGTAGGGCTTTTGTAAATAAAACAGTAGTGAATTATTTGCTTACGGACGCTGAATTTTAGCCATTTGTAATTAAATTCCGGATTGGAACAGTGGCCATACTGTGGTGGAACTTGGTAAGCTATACAGCTACGGATATAAACGGCGAGGCCGGGATGGGGAAACAATAATGGCACTAAGTTATATCCAGGCAGCTTTAGATCGGATGATTCTTCAACTACCTGTGTTTCACTAAGTGCCAAAACAGCTGGTTTATGGGAATGAGCGTGGGCGTATAAGTCAAAGAAATTTGTTCTAAGCCCACGAATGTTAGTATAGACAACGCTAAATTCTGTCATCATTACAACACAAAAACACAAAAAGCCACAACTCTGACGCTACTAAGCAAGGCCGTGAAGTGTAGATCCTAAGTATAACTTTCCACAACAAACTATCGCCGGTGTTATGCCCAAACGACAATCAGCTGTAGTCCGCTATTCGGAAAAGCACTCACGGTCCGCTGTACATCATTTTTCTCTCTCTCTCCACCTATCCTTTCCAACGCCGGCACTGTGTGTAAACATGTTAAGGGTATTCATAACCCCTTGAGTGCGCGCATAGTAACGATCCATTGACTTAGATAGCTTTCTATCTCCAGCTCCGTAAGGGACTCTAGGATTGCTTCAGTGTGTACGTTATTGGAAGCTTTTTCTATGTCTAGAAAGGTAGCTGGGTCTTTGTAATGTATGGAGTTATCAATATAGTACACACTACCTCGTGAAGAGCTGTCTCTCTTGATCTAGTTTGAGGTATGCGTGCTGAGCTTTGGAGAGGGATGGTTCTACTTTGCTTCACAAATGGTTGTCTAGGAGTCGCTCGAGAGTCTTCAGTACACATGAAGTTGGACATGGTCAAACATTTTTCGAGATTTCATGATCTTGTCTGCCTGCCTTTGGAATGAAAACAAATCTCACTTGTCTCCATGAAAGCAGTACGTAATTGTTCAGTTAACGGCTCCTGAAAATCGACATGAGCCATTGAATCGCTAAGTTTTGCGACCTCTATTGCATAATGGGTAGAATGCCGTACAGGCCCTGGGATTTATAAGGAGCTTAGCTTTTATAAGCCCAGAAATTTGTTCCTCTGTAATAATGGGTATAAGGTCTTCCCAGGCACTAGATTGCATGCGCTGAGAGGCTCTGCGCTTTTATCTGTGCATCCGGGAAAATGGGTGTTTATCAGAAGTTCTAGAGATTCTGCTATTGACTCAGTCCATTTCCCATCCATCTTCCTAAGAAGGGATTGATTGGAGTGTTCTTTCGATAAAATTTTACTGAATCTTGCAGAGTCCTTGAGGGTCTCAATGGATTGGCAGTATTCTATCCATGACTCTCTTTTAGTCAATCTGACAGATTGCTTATATTTTCTAAGGCAGTCTTTATAAGGCTGCCAGTATTTGCAACTATGGTAGATATTGAAGGTCTCTCTAGTCAACTTTCTAGGGCGTGAGAGTTCCTCATTTTACCAAGATGGGAATGTTTTCTTGCTGTATTTGACTGGACACGAGACTTTATACGCCATGTTACAGGCTTTTTCGAAAGTCTTCACCACGTTGTCGAGTTCTGAGGTTATTTCTGGTTTGGGGGTTTTATGGAGCTTTGAACTTATGACTTGACTTTTGTGGTTTCTAAGGTCTCGATCTCGAGATCTATATTGAAAAGTATCCAGTTATGGTCTGCGAAGGATTCCAGATTGAAAACTCTCAAATTTTTAACTTTGATATTATCGTTATTGCTAGAGAGTGTGACATTGCTAGAGAGTGTGGTTCTAGTCAGTCTTCTGCTATATCGACGGATGCGATTATGAAGTGTGCTCGCCCGCGTACTCTATTGACGAATGGGCGACGTTTTCTCAAAGATATTATCCTCAAGACAAAATCTCCAATAGTAAATCGCCGCTATTTGGTTTATGTTTCATAAAATGTTATCCACAAAGTAAACATGTAATTCTCGTTTGTAATGTTTATTTTAAAAAATTTCCGTTTTCAAAATTAATATAAAAACAAATAATGTAATATATAACAAGAATTCGGACAAAATAAAGCTTCTATTAATGCTTAAAACACAAACGAAAAATTCACACAAATTATATCAATATATAAAATGGTATTCATTTTAAAATGACAGTTCTGATATGTACGCAAAAGAAAAAAATACTTTATTCATAATTTTTTTGTTTATTCATGAAATTGTTAATCGCTATCACAATATTGAAGAGAGTTTCGTGAGAATTTTGCTGAAAAAACATGCACATGGCACACGATGTATTGTATATACGAGTACATGTACATTTACACTGGGGATTTGGAGATTTTAGCAAAAAAGTTCTTTCGCTGGAGATTTTGTCCGTGAATATTTTGTCAATGGAGATGTTTTTTTTTTGTATTTCGTAAGACTCCCTATTTCAACAACTTTTAAATCAGACGAGCTAAAATTTGGGCATAATTGCTTTTATATGTTTTTTCTCCTTACTTTGGTTGATGTTACGAGTATTACGGTTGTAAAACAGGTTATATTGGTTTTCGCTCAGGCCCTTAATGCCAGGGCCATTAACCCATGGTTCTTGGACAATGCTGATGTCGAATTCTTCCTCTTTCAGAAAGACTATCACATTATCTGTAGCACAAATCGAGTGATGCACATTGATATGTATGACCTTCAGCATTGGTATTAATATGAGTATGTTGGTTTCGTCAACTAGGTCGGACCTATTCATCTGAAGATTTTGACCTTGGCTTGTCTGATACTGAAGAGAAGTTTACATCCCGTCTTCTCAATGGTGACGACATTTTCTTCGATGATCAGAATCAGGAAAGAAAGGGTATTGTTGCATGGTTCCTCAGCTCTGATGACTTTCCAGTCAACCATGGGAACCGCAGGGTTGTGAAGTTTTAGCCTGTTTATGAGCTTCTCGCTCTCTATGGCCATGTTAGGAGCCAAATCCCGGATCTTCTTTGAATCTTTCTGGCTAGGATTAGCTTGAGCCTCAATCCCGCACGTCACGGGACTTCTGAACGCAGCCGCTTAGGAATACCTTACAGTAGGTGTCCTCCCATTTAATGACTCTGTACCCTCTTATGAGTTCAGCTGAGTCAAAATAGGGAGCGGTCCTCCTTGGTTATTCATGACGTGTTCCATCACCATTTCAGAGAGCTTAAACTCTATCACACCCTAAGCGTCAGCCACTGCCTTGCCGGCGGCAGAGAACTTTTCTACCAGTGCGACTTGTAGGCTGTCCATGACAACTTCACTGACAGATCGTGTCGTCTGGGGCACCGCGGTCGATTCGTCGTTTGACTTGGCGGTTGAGAGCTTCGCAGCTTTTCCATTGGAAGTCAGACTTGGCTTCCTCTTAGGAGCGGTCGCGTTTTGTCGCTTCTGTCTTCGGTGGTTTTTGTGGTTGTTCATTTCGGAAGTTGATGTCCGATCCGCTGGTATCTTGACTTATCATCCAGATTTTTGTTCCCTCGAGTAGAACGGAAATTAGGTTGGTTCCGACAGATCCGATTTATCGGGATAAGGCAAGATACGACGGACCCCGCCCGTGCGTCTGAAGGAGCTCGCTAGAGATAGTTTAATCAAAGAATGTGTTCTGTTGTTTCTCTTTGTTTACCCAGAGTCTGAGTATGGTTGTATCTGAATTCTTGCTTGCTGAATTCAATTAGCTTCCTTGCTCTATTTTTGTTGGGATTTATGATTTGTTTCGCTTGTCTTAGGCCCGGTGTTTGGCGAGTTCATTTGCCTCCCATTTTGGAATTGTGGAGAGTATACCACTGGGTGGAACCCCGAATTAAGGGTCAGAGCCGATGAGTGGGCGCCCAGGGCCTCTCCTCGCCAGACAGTCTGCTCGTTTGTTCCCATAGTCATAGCCTCGAATATTGCTTCATAAGAAATGTTGTCAAAGGTATCCTGGGAGGTGGGTGCCGAGTAAAAGTTTACAGGTTTTCTTAGGACTGCTTCTGACCTCACTATTTGGTTTCCATAAAGCTTTCAGTTTTCTCACAGTAGGATCTCCAAGAGTCCTGTTTAGCTCTACGAAGTCCTTAATTGAAGTTTGTCATAGCTTCTTTGTAACGGCACCAGCCGCCATTTTGCTTGCCACAATTGAATAGTTTTTTTGTTTCTCGCCTAAGGATTTCGAGATGTTTGTCCAGCAAAGGAATATCTCGACGGGTCTTCTTCTTTATCTAGGCACAGCTGCCTTCATATGTAGCAGAAATGGTTTTTCTGAGGTGTTCTGCCTCAGATTCCAATTCTGGAACAGTGCATATCGGGACCGTTGACCGATTAAGATCTGTCCAGAGGAGAAAGGGATATATTTCCCAATTTGTGAATCTAGGGTTTCTATAACAAGCAGTGTCTTTGAGCCAGGTTTCTAGGTCGAATCTTATTTGATTACGAGCCGAGGTGGAGACTTCATTGGACACGTGCCAGTTGGTTATAGTGTTATAAATGAAAGGACTAGCCAAAGTGAGATCAACGAACGACATCCATAAAAGTAGGAACATTTTCCCTGTTTACCACCGCCATGTTGTTTGAACATAAATATTCAAAAAGCAACTCACATGTTTTGTTTGTGTCCGTACTACCCCAGGGTGTGTGAACTAGCAGCACGCCCTATGATCCGTTGTAGCTTGTTTCTACGGCAGTACATGATGAGGGCTGCTGTTTCTTTGAGTGGCACCTCGTCAGTGTCACCTGGGAAGTAAGCGGAGCCGAATACGATCCTCGCATTCATCACCTATCACCACAAAGTCTCTGGTGATGAATTCTGTAATGGGAGAAATGTTACATGTAATGTTTATTAAGATGGCTGCTTTGGGGTTAGTTTGGACGCCAGCGTAGATCAACTTACAGTTTTTCGATGGGAGTCCTTTGATGACTCCCTCGAGAGCTTGTGGACAGTAGCCACGGACAGTAGCCATCAATGCCAGGTCTATATCTTCCTTGGTGAAACGATTACTCAACATGGAAGATGCTCGTTTCTCGAAAACTACTAGACGTAGTTACTTGAAATTTTGCACAGTTATTCCATATTTTGCCTAAATGCGAGATAAGAAGCGATTTTCCGAAATTCAAGGTCTAAGTGGCATAAAGGGGGTTGAGATCGAATTTTTCATCTGTAGATATTGATTCCACAGCCGTAGCTCAGTACTGGCTCTCCGGATTAAAAAAATAAAAAACAGGTGAATATAGTAAATTTGCCGCTGATTCATTTAAGGTATAAAATATCCTTTTGCGTTGTCCTGAAGCTGAGCAATGCTTAAAACAATTAATCAAATCATCGCCCACAATTTTCCTTCAGTGGAGACCGCAGCCAGCAGTCATGCAGCAGTGGCTATCGAAGCCGTAGTATGTGTGTCCATGATTATGTTTTGATCTTCAGTGTGCGATCTCTTCTAGAGTTAAAATTGAAAAAAAAAAATACTATAAAAGCAAAGGCGATTTTCCTTGTGAACATGGTTTCCCAAAACTGCTAGATGCCAGATAGAAGGGATTTTTTGAAATTCAAGGTAAGCACGTCATAAAGGGGGTTGAGATCGAATTTTCCGTCACTAAAAGTTAGTTATATAATCGTAGCTCAGTAATGGCTCATCGGATTCAAAAGATAACTAAGGCGATTTTAGTAAATTTATCGCTGATTCATTTAAGGTATAAATCATCCTTCTGCGTTGTCCTGAATGCTAAAAACAATTAATCAAATCATCGCCCACAATTTCCTTTCAGTGGTGACCACTGCCAGCAGTCTTACTGCAGTGGCTGAGCGGGTTTGTGTATGCTCTATTGGGGATTCCCACGGGGAAGTTATAATTGAGTTTACACATTTTCGGTATTGTATTCAGTTGGCAATTATATTTCAATAACTAAATAGCCGTCAACTAAAATGCGGGCGAAGCAAGGCGAGCACTGGTCAGCTAATTTAATTTATCCAAAAAATGTAACGATCAAAATCTGAAATTTGAAGAAATATAAAAAAAAATGAGCTAGAAACATTTTTGGCGCGGTACGGGTTTAGTAGGTATAGGTAAATAAAAGTTTTTATTTTTATGCAATAAGAATTTAAATTTAAATTCGAGTTAAGAAACAACTGATTTAATCGTGTAGATAAAACGTGGGTATAGGCCCTTATTTTGATAGTCGATCAGCGATCATCACGACAATTGTCGATTGCGTCGATTGATTTGAGCTATGGCATTGTGTAACTCAATCGATAGATAAATAGATTATTGTGAATAAAAATGTGAATATTGTGAATACATCATACTTTGACAGTTGTTTGGCTATTGTTTTCGTAATTGAGTATTTGTATTTAAAGTAAATGGTATATGTTCCGCCACCTGTTACTTTCATTTCCAATTTGTTTTGAGACTTCTTTTTGATTTTAAATTTGAAGTTAGTCCAAACCTAAATGAATGAATGAAAATTACCATGAACGCACGGGAGGTCCATAGCTAGCTTGTGCTTATCTTTTCCCATCGCCTTTTTGCTTGGGTTTTTACACAAACTCCCTTCGCGATATCAGGATTTGTTTCCATAAATTAAACCAGAAGCTCCAATCGTTTTTTATTTGTAACCTGCTTCGCCCTATATTTGAATTCATAATTATGTTTTTTTTTAACATAAATGCATTATTTTTATTAAAATTACTTACATTTAATACGCACAAAACTCTTTGTTTTTCTCCAACACAAAGCATCGACCAGAAATTTGTAATCGACTACAAGCGATTGTCAAGTCGACAAATACCAATCACAATACACAATGGCAAAATCTGCAATCGATGATTGACGGTCGACAGATGTTGCCTAGCGATCAGTTATAGACACTCACAATAGGTGCCATAAGTTCTGATTCAATAAATTAACATCGTGAGTTCTTTAGGCAACCGTTTGCAACAAAATCATATACCATCTTTTAACACAGATAGAAATTTTTGGGCATATCCTCTGCATCTTCCTCATTTTACTACTACGAATATGAGACGTAGTTGCAAACAAAATATAGACCTCGGAACATACAAGTACCTGTCTTTTAGTATCGTGTAGCAATTTTCTCACCCTTGTGTAGTTGCTAGTCACCCCTTTGCCGTCGCCTTCTCGTCTCTAATCAGCCCCCTTTCATCAACAAAATTTATGTTGTCAAACTTTTAACTAAGATATATACCTATGTACATATCTTCTTCTTTCTTCTTCCTTTTATCAGCGAGGTTATGATCCGAAAACTAGGGATCACAACCCTCCCACTTCACCGCATTTCTACTGATCCGCCTGTGGGGTTCGCCTATTTGACCTCAGAAAATATCGGCAGGCCTGCCGATTTTGGATCACTCGGTTACTGAGGCCAATGAAATGCCGATGTCGTCACATTTGTCTGATCCAGGCGTTTATAGGCCTGCCTTTCCTACATCGCGATGTCTTTGGAACGTGCATAGATATTGCCTTTTTTACAGGGTTCAAATGATCTCTTCTTTGAACGTGGCAATACCAGCTGAGCCGGTCGCGCTCTAATTTTCGTACGATGGTTTCCTTGATGTGAAAGCTTCCACGGATCTTCGAACTTCTTATTCGATCAAGCTTGGTCACTCCTGCTGTCATGCGAAGCATCTTCATCTCAGCTGCCGTTAATTTACTCTCATACTTTTTGTACATCGTCCAACATTGTGAACCGTATGTGAGCGCTGGACGTACAACTGCGGTGTAGAGCCTTCCTTTCAACTTAGGGGGCATTTTTCTGTCACAGAAGATAGCGGAATTTTCTCGCCACTTCATCCACCCTACGCTTACACGATGATTGATGTCGTCATCACAAGTTGCTTTGCTATTGATCATAGATCCCAGATATTTGAACTTTTCGCACTTGGGAAGCACTGTTCCATTCAAATAAATGTCTGGAATAGGCCTGAGTGGATCAGAGAACGGGCAGCACAAGTACTCTGTCTTTTTTGAACTAATGCGATACCCATTTCCCTCCAAAACGTCCACCCACACATCAAGTGCTCGTTGCAGGGATGTAGGATCCTCACTTATGATGGCTCCATCGTCAGCAAAGAATAACTGATGTACCTTGGGGTCCATCACTTTACCTTCAAGCAGATAATCAAGGACTGTAATAAAGAGCAAAGGACTTAAAACGCTTCCCTGGTGCACCCCGACTTTGATTCGGAACTCTTCGGTTACCCCAGCGGGGCATCTTACTTTTGTCTTTGCTCCTTCGTACATGTCCATAATCATCTGTACATAGGTTTCTGGAACCCCTCGATGTCTTAGCGCCACCCATATCAGATCTCGTGGTTGTCTGTCGAATGCCTTTTCAAAGTCAACCAATACAATATGCAAATCCCTTAAGGAATCACGATGTTTTTCCATTATGATCCTTATACTTTGGATTGCATCTGTGGTTGATTTACCAGAGACAAACCCGCACTGATCATCAGATAGCCGTATTATTTTTCGCAGTCGGCCACCTAATACCCGCTCAACGATTTTCATGGTGTGTGACATTAGCTTGATCGAACGGTAGTTATCACAGTTTCGCGTATCACCCTTCCCTTTGTATACAGGGAGAAGGTAACTTTCCCTCCATTCATTCGGCATTGGATCACCTCTCACGAATTTGGAGATGAGAATTCTGAGCCCTCAGAGGGTATCTCGTCTGGCCCAACCGCTTTTCGTTTTTTGGAGTATTTGACCGCCTCTGTTCATTCAAAAGCTCTTCACAATACTGCCGCCACCTCTGCAGAATTTGGTATATACCTATGTACATATATGTTTTCTTTAGTGAATCACTTACTTCTTTTATTTAATTTTCTTACTAAGCAAATAGGCTCTACCACGAATACAATTTAAACCAGAAATCTTTACTTTTTCACACCGAAAATAATAGTTTTATGAGCAACAAAAATCACTTCAAAATACATGCTACGCTCAAAGCCAATTTGGCGCAAAAGCAATATATACCTCCCTCTTTGATTCAACCAACAAATTTGTGCCTGTGTGACATAATATTGAGCATAGAGTACGATTTTCTATTTTATTGGAGATCTTTGCACCCCGCAGTTGCTAGTCACCCTAAATTACGGTATGAGTGTATCTGCCATGGTTACAGCACTCGTAGATACCTGAGGCCCGAACAGACACGACAGACGTGCGCTTCTTATTCACATTACTGTCTTTATATTCATTTACACCTAACGGATCGGTTTGTCAACTCAACCGCTACCGGAAAAAATACTGTTTCTGTGCTGTTCTATTTCTTTGGTGTGCCTAAGGAAGGTTCAGTTGCTTTGCAGAAACCGCTCATTTTGGCGTGTGTATTGTATGGGTGCCTATTATCTCGCCATTTTCATTTCGTTAACTATCATTTCGCTTTGGTTACAATAATTTTTATTCACATTGCAAAAGTTCTTTTGTTTTTCTTTTTACTTTGTTTCGCGATCAGTTCTTTACACGATTATATTGCATTTCTTCTTGTGCTTTTTACTTGTTCCGTATTTTTGTTAAGTGGTCTATGCTTTACCTAGGCTAAATTTATCTCGTAAAACGGTTAGTTCTCGTTTTCTCTCTATGTAGATCTATTGTTTTGTAATTAGATATTTCGTTGCGGTTGACTTAGACTTAAAGAAGGCTGTTCGAATAACCGCCCAAAACAAAATCGACCAAATTCCAAAAAATGAACAATCGCCAAAAAAAATGTGAAAATTTGTTGGGCCAATATTCACTTTCATTTGGGCGTCTACGCATTTTTATATGTTGGCCTATTGTTCATAGTGAAAGATCGCCCAAAATACCAAAAGTGAAAAAAAAAAAAAAAAAAATACAAATACAAATATTTGGCGCAACAGCTCTATAAAGTGCCAGGGCCTAGCTTCTCGCAACCACTCATGTTGTGTGCGTTATATTTTTCACACGAATGGAAGGGACCTATAGTTTAATGCCGAATCCGAACGGCGATTTGAGAACCTTTTTCCGTGACAAAAATTCTCTGGGATGTTTGTCAGATGCTCGCGAGAGGTGGGACCGTGAAAAAACTTTTTGGTGTTTTCTGGGATTCGAACTTGGAACCTCATGCGTAGTGATCCGACACACTAACCACTTACGCTACGGCGCCCACGTGAAAAATGAAAAGTGAAAATACATAGGTCAAAATGTTATGCGAACAATCGCCCAAAACCCCCAAATGAACAATCGCTTAAAGGTTTTTAAGCTATTCTTTGGAACGCAGGACCAACAAAAAAGACGATCATTGCCCAACATGAATACCGTTGGCGGAGCGACGAATAGACTTAGCCCCAAGCTTACTTACGCCCTGTTTACTTTACTACTTATGTCCTGTATCCCCTTGTGGGTCCTAGGGCCTCTACTACGCCTACGCGCCATCGTGTACGGTTTCTGGCAATGTGTCTGAGTTCTCCCCAACTTTGCCCTAACTGCCGTGCCTCCTTCTCGACTGTTCTGCGCCATGTTTTACGCGGACCGCCAGGTCTTCTGCCATCCTGAGTTAGAGGGTTCCATTGCATAGCATGGTTCGCTATGGAGCTGTCACCCTTTCGGAACGTGTGACCAATCCACTGCCACTTCCGCCGTTGGATAGTTGTGCCTATTGGTTCCTGACCCGTTCTCTCGTAAAGGTGTTCGTTAGAGATACGATTGGGCCAGAAAATCCTTAAGATATTACACAGGCACCTATTAACGAACGTTTGCAGCTTTCTGGTGATAGTAGTGGTCACTCTCCACGTACTGCAACCATATAGCATCACGGATTCAACGTTGGAGCGAAACAGTCTTATTTTGGTGCTCAAACTGATTGCATTGCTTCGCCATATTTTGGACAACATCCCGAACGCGGACTTTGCTTTGGCGATCCTGTTGGCTATATCCAGTTCGGTTCCACCATCGGTCGACACAATACTCCCAAGATACTGGAAATCCTCTACTCTCTCTACCGGTTGTCCAGCAATGCATATTTGAGCCGATGAGTTAGTTCCAAGGCTGATGATTTTAGTTTTTGTCGTATTAATTTTCAGCCCGACGACACCTGCCTCCCTCTCCACATCTGCTGTCATTTGGTGGAGGTCCATAATTCTGTGGGAGAGTAAGCATACATCGTCTGCGTAGTCAAGATGTTTCAGTTGAGATGTAAGAGTCCATCGAATTCCTCCGTTTCCCGTCGACAAAGCTGCATGAAGCACATCGCTAATCAATAATGGGAATAATATTGGTGAAAGGATACAGCCTTGTCTTACCCCACTTTGGATCTCAAATTCCTCAGACAACCTTCCCCTGTGCAGAACCTGACATTTGGAGCCTTCATATGTAGCTTTGATAATAGCAATTAGTTTATCGGGAATACCTCTCCTGCGTAAGGCACGCCAAATAAACTCCCTGTTGACACTATCGAACGCCTTCTCAAAATCGATGAACAGCAGGTGAAGTGGCGAACGATATTCAACACACTGTTCGATGATAATCCGCAGGGTGTTGATGTGGTCGGCACAGGAGGATCCAGAGCGGAAACCTGCTTGTTCGGCATCGAGTGTGTCTTCGAGATGTTGTTTGATTCGCTCAAGGATAATTTTAGCTATTATCTTAGCTACAGCAGGCAGCACGCAGATACCCCTCCAGTTTCCGCACTCCATTAAATTTCCTTTCTTAGGAAGCTTGACGATCATTCCCTTTTTCCACTCGTTAGGAAAGCTCTCAGCTTCCCAAGCTCTATCTATAAGTGGAAGCAGAAGCTCAGCCGATGTTGTGGGCGCTGCTCGTAAGAGCTCTGCTGGAATACCGTCAAGTCCTACCGCCTTGTTGGTTTTGAGTGCCTTGATCGCGGTAATGATCTCATCTTTACTGGGAGTCGTGGTGCGTATTCGGGAACTTCTCACCTCGGGCATCTCAGTCTGATTTGGGAGCATATTGCTAGCGAATACACGGTTCAAAACCGTACCAAAATGCTCTTTCCATCTCTTGAGCTGGTCCTCATCTGAAATGAGCAAGGAGCCGTCTAGGCTTTTCACTGGGTATTGGCTGGAGCTGCGACCACCTGTCAGCTCTTTCGTGATTCTGTAGACAGTCCTGCTGTCGCACCGCCGTGCAGCTTCTTCTGCTTCTGTAGCCAGTGCGTTGATGTAGTTGCGCTTGTCACGTCGTACGCTACGCTGAACTTCTCTCATCTTCATGCGATATAGGGACTCTAGCTCGCTTCTCCCTGCTGCTGGGGTAGCTGCAACGCGAGCTTTCACCTGTTTTCGTTCGTCAATCCGTCTCCAGGTATCCTCGGAAAGCCACGCCCTATGTCTTCCCTGCGATCGACCGATAATTCTTTCAGCACCAGATGTAAAAATATTTTTCACAGCACACCAATGGTCTTGGATGGTTGCGAGCATTGAGCTGCTGATTGCTTCCACACCTTGCGAAAAGTGCTCCCTTAATTGTTGGCGCACTGAGGGATCACTAAGTCTATCGATGTTGAACCTTGTGTTGTCGTGGGATCTTCGAACTGCAGCAGTGCGTAGTTGGAGAGTAGCTATCATAAGATGGTGATCACGTACTATCCCCACATCTGCCCCTCGTCTGTTTCGGACGTCCAGGAGACTGCTTCTAAAGCGGAGGCTGATAGCAAAATGGTCAATTTGGTTGGAGGTTGCTTGCCTGTCATTGGAAACCCAGCTGACTTTGTGGCAGGTCTTGTGCTCAAACATGGTGCCACCTATCACAAGGTGGTTGGCATTGCAGAAATCCACAAACCTTTCGCCGTTGTCATTGCGGTTGCCTAGTCCATGCTTCCCGATTACATGCTTGAGCCCTTCGTTGTCGTTGCCTACCTTGGCATTCAAATCCCTCATCACTATGACAATGTCTCCATTTGGTGTTGTGTTAAAGACGGCGCTTAAGAGATTGTAGAAGCTCTCCTTTTCGTCCTCAGACGAACTATTCGTTGGGGCGTAACACTGTATGATGGTGACGCGTCGTACTCTAGTCCGGAATCTGGCCGTCAAAATCCTATCACCATGAGGCTGCCAGGAAATCAGGCCCTTGCGTGCTGTTGTTGTTAGCAGTAGTCCGACTCCATATTCCCGCGGACTTCCGGATGGTCTTCAAGAATAGAGTAGTACAGTGTTACGCGTTGGAGACTGGTACTCGCCCGCTTCTAACTTCACTTACCCCCAAAATGTCCAGTTTATATCGCATGAATTCCTTTTCCAGTTGGAGGAATCTGGCATTGTAAGGACCTTCTCTTCCCGAGTCGAGGAGCGTCTTTACATTCCAGAAACCTATCTTTGTCCGGGTACAATAGCCAAAAGTCGTCAACATGTGATCAGTCCTTATCCGAGGCATAGTGTCGGTTTTAGCAGCGAGCTGGTTTCAGTAACGCAGGTTGCTGGCCCACGTTACCTAGCCTAGAATCAAGGCCCTAGAGAACCCGCACTTACAATTTTGGCCTATACGTATAAGGGTTTATACGTATAGTTGCCCGGGGACCACCACTAGGAGGTAAAGTAAGCACTTCATCACGAACTTGATTGTTGCGCTACTGGCCCAAGCCAAGTTTTGGGCAGCCAGTAGTTTCCCGATCAATCGCAATGCAGGTCCCCACGCCCTTTTTGCTGGAACAAAACTGCTCTCTAACAGACTTTGCCCCAAGCGCCTGCCTGACAGTTGTTGGCATACCCTTAACGGAGCGACGAAGTCGCGTGAGCGGCTAAACCCCACCGGAAAGCGGAGTTTAAATAAATGAATCGCGCGAAGCGCGCCACTTATCCACTGTTGGCCCGGACAGAACTGCCCTCGAGTAGACTTAGCCCCAGGCGCCTGCCTGACAGTTCTTGACATACCCTTAGCGGAGCGACGAAGTCGCGTGAGCGGCTAAACCTCTCCGGAAAGCGGAGTGTAAATAAATGAATCGCGCGAAGCGCCCCACCTACCCACTGTTGGCCTGCACAGAACTGTCTACCCCTTCGGGTAGGGGATAGAATATACCCGAGGTAGGCATGGCTGTCGTAAGAGGCGACTAAAATCCAATCTCCGTATACCGAGTATATAGTGTATACAAAAAATGCAATGAACAAACCGAAAAGATATATTACCCAGGCTCTACAGATTCTAGGGAGAGCCGTTTATTGCAATTCAATGACCCTTTTTCAAAAAGTTCAAGTGTATCTCGATCTCCTCCACCAAGATCGAATAACTCCGGGAAAAGAAGTCCACCGGGAGCGCCATCGCGCAAAATTCAGGACTCGGCGAAATATAGAAGTCTTGAGGAAGAAAATAAATCAAGCTTAGCGAAATGGATCTACTCAATCAAGATCTTAAGAAAGAGATAGATTTATTAAAAGAAGAAAATAAGTCCCCAAGGAACACACATATCCAGAAAGAACGCGAATGTACCCCAGCACACTTAGCTAGTCTGGAATATCGCACCGACCAAGAAGAGCTAGCACGCGAAACGTATCGGGTCCCAAAAAAAAGACCTAGTAAAACACGGAGAGCCGGTTCATCGCCCGAAGTCGAGCCGCTAAAAGAAGAAAATCACAAAAAACCGCAAGAAAAGCAACTTCGAGCGCAATTTCGTCCACCCCCACCAATAAACATCGTCGGGATAACGGAATAAAATAAGTTGCAAAGCCTCCTTAAAGGAACATTTACATCGAAATATAAGGTTATATCTTTGAGGGATAACGCGTGGAAAACTAACGTCGATGACTACAATGACTACCGAGCTCTGTCCCAAAAGCTAAATACCGAAAAGATTCAGTGGTATACTTTCGAGATCAAGTCAGAAAGGCCACATCGTGTTGTTGCAAGCTGACTCCACCGCTCATACACCAAAGAAGAGGTTATGACTGATCTTCAAGCCAAAGGCTTTAAAATTCTTGATGCCGTTAATATCATCAAGAAGGAGAAGCAACAAACGGAAATTGATAAAGACGTCTTGGTAAGGCGTGGACTTCCGCTTTTTATGCTTACCTTCGACAAGTCTGATAATATCGACGATATCTACCGAATTAGAGCTATACTAAAGATCGTGGTCAAAATCGAGCCCGTGCGTAGAAATTTAAGGATGATTCCGCAGTGCAAACGTTACCAAGGATTTAACCATACGGAAATGTACTGCAAAAAAGAACCGCGATGTGTGAAATACGCCGGAAATCACCTCTCCCAAGTTTGTGGAGTAAATAAACAAACCTCTGCAACGTTTGATAATTGTAAGGATATTGTAATAGCTAAAGAGTTGCAAAAACAGAGAGAGGCGCTCCTTAAGTCACTAAATGCAAAATTAAAACTAAACCAAAGCGTAAGATCACACAGGAGAAAGTAGGCAAACTAAAACTACCGGGTTCAAAGCGCAAAACCGTGGGGGAAAGAGTGACAACAGAAAAGTCCTCGACCTCTGTTCTTAAAAGAAACGGTATTGAAAAAGCCACCGGGTAATGACCTTCGGACAGCAGGAGCAGCAGCAGCAAAGCCTCCTTAAAGGAACATTTACATCGAAATATAAGGTTATATCTTTGAGGGATAACGCGTGGAAAACTAACGTCGATGACTACAATGACTACCGAGCTCTGTCCCAAAAGCTAAATACCGAAAAGATTCAGTGGTATACTTTCGAGATCAAGTCAGAAAGGCCACATCGTGTTGTTGCAAGCTGACTCCACCGCTCATACACCAAAGAAGAGGTTATGACTGATCTTCAAGCCAAAGGCTTTAAAATTCTTGATGCCGTTAATATCATCAAGAAGGAGAAGCAACAAACGGAAATTGATAAAGACGTCTTGGTAAGGCGTGGACTTCCGCTTTTTATGCTTACCTTCGACAAGTCTGATAATATCGACGATATCTACCGAATTAGAGCTATACTAAAGATCGTGGTCAAAATCGAGCCCGTGCGTAGAAATTTAAGGATGATTCCGCAGTGCAAACGTTACCAAGGATTTAACCATACGGAAATGTACTGCAAAAAAGAACCGCGATGTGTGAAATACGCCGGAAATCACCTCTCCCAAGTTTGTGGAGTAAATAAACAAACCTCTGCAACGTTTGATAATTGTAAGGATATTGTAATAGCTAAAGAGTTGCAAAAACAGAGAGAGGCGCTCCTTAAGTCACTAAATGCAAAATTAAAACTAAACCAAAGCGTAAGATCACACAGGAGAAAGTAGGCAAACTAAAACTACCGGGTTCAAAGCGCAAAACCGTGGGGGAAAGAGTGACAACAGAAAAGTCCTCGACCTCTGTTCTTAAAAGAAACGGTATTGAAAAAGCCACCGGGTAATGACCTTCGGACAGCAGGAGTCCAGACTTACGCTCAGGCCGCGGCATCCGAAAAACCAAAAAAACGTTGAAATTTCGACGGACCCTGTCTCTCATGTTTTGTCAGTTATTCTCGAGAAATTTGAAGAACAAAGCAAAATAAATAAAATTATTCTCGATAGGCTGGTTAAGCTTGAAAATAATTCACGAAAAAAGCGTACTTCAACTGGAATATGAATGAAAAACGAGTGTTAAATATATGTATGTACTTGGAATGCAAACGGACTTTTGCAAAAACTTGATGAATTGGAAATATTCATCCGTGAGAAAGATATTGATATTTGCTTGATTTCTAAAACCCACGCATAAAAGGAATCGCATTTAAAAATAAAAGGCTGTAATGATTAACACGCTTGTCACCCTTCGGGAAAAGTGAGAGGCGGATCATCCTTGTTGATTAAAGACTTCATCGAACAATCCGAAGACCTAACGATAGAACTTGAAACTTTGCATCTGTGCACGATTCGAGTTAAAAATAGTCAGCGTACTCTTAAAATCTCATCTATCTACTGTCCACCGCGTTCCGCGCTTGATAAAAGTGATTTTGCTAACTTGTTTGAATCGCTGAAACCTAATTTTATCATCGGCGGCGACTTTAATGCGAAACATACGTTCTGGGGCTTAAGATAAATCTCGAAAAAAGGTAGAATGCTCTATGGGGCAGGTATGGAGTACAGTTGAGATTTCCATTCGATGGGTAAACCGACTTACTGGCCGACTGATACTTCGAAAATACCTGACCTGATCGATTTTTGCATTGTGAAAGGAATATCTACGAGTACCAATCATATAAAAGTTAAAGAGAGCTTTGATCTGTCGTCTGATCATTCCCCAGTTATTTTAACAATCAGCGAAAAATTAGTCTATAACCTAGAGCCAGCGAGATTAACTGGTCGAACACCTAACAGGGAAGGCTTTAGGAACGAAATTGAAGATAATGTTGAATTGAGCGTTCCACTTGCGACACCCTATGAACTTGAGGTTGAAGTTGATCGCTTCGTTGAGATCGTACAGCTCGCCTCTTGGAATAATACTCCCAATCCAAGGAAAACGCCGATACGGTTTACGATATTCACCGGAAATAAAAGAATTGGTCAAGGAAAAAAGAAAAGAGCATAAAAAATGGCAACAGAGCCGTGCGCCGCAGCATAAAGCACGCTTGATTCATCTGTGCAATTTGTTGAAGAAGACTATTAAGGATTTTAAGAATCGTACAATAGGCTCTTACCTTGAAGGTTTAACAGCGAAAAAAGATTCCAATTATTCACTTTGGAAAGGCATAAAAAGCACCAAAAGGCCCAAAGTCCCCGCGCCGCCAATCAAATTAAAGCAATTTATTGCGCCGACTACAAAGAACGAAACCTTTCGACTTGACGAGATAATGATTAATGGCGTCTAGATTGCGGAACATGCAGGATCTTTCAGTGGAAAGTAACCTGCCAAACGTTTTTATTTCATGATAGAAAAATTGCTGGATAAGTTCATATTGTACTTAGTTGCGATATCTAACAAATTTATATCGAAGGGTGGTGTTTTTTTAGTCAGTAATAATCTGCGCCTAAACCACTCCGGAAAGCGAAGTTTAAATAAATGAATCGCGCAAAGCGCGCCACCTACCCACTGTTGGCCCGTACAGAACTGTCCTCGAATATACTTAGCCCCAGGCGCCTGCCTGATAGTTGTAGGCATACCCTTAGCGGAGCGACGAAGTCGGATGAGCGGCTAAACCCCTCCGGAAAGCGGAGTTTAAATAAATGAATCGCACGAAGCGCGCCACCTACCCACTGTTGGCCCACACAAAACTGTCTAAAATGAAATGATGATAATTCGAACTACGAGTAACTATAACAGCAAATAGAAATTTGAGGAACAATCAAATACGAAGTGAGCTAAATATGAACTACTTACAAAGGTAAATGAAAATTTGCGACATTTCGAGCCCCGAATCGCGGAAAAAAGAGACTGTCAGCCATGTTTTAGCGTTAACCGCTTGAATCTAATTAATAATAATAATTAACACATCTACTTTTGACTTCAATTTGGTTCAAAACTCAGGACAATCGCCACCAAGACTGGGTGATTTTGAAGTGGTAAGGGAAATGATGTTTGCACTTGTATTAGGGCGATAAAGTCCGACTCCATTGGAAAGGATGGCATTCCTAAACCTAATTCTCAGCCATCTAAAACATGTTATAAACCACTACATAATGACGTCAACCCTTCCCCAGTCATGGAAAATTTTACCTATTGCCAAGAAAACCCTTGAGAAAATTATAGCAAAACAAACTGACACACTATCAGTTGTTAAGTCCTCGTCAGTCTGGTTTCAGAGCCAACCACAGCTGTTCTTCGGCTATGGTCAACTTATTTGAGGAACTAAGACAATATTTTGACACGGGTTATGTTTCGGTTCTTTGTTTGCTCGATTTCTCGAAGGCTTTTGATAAAGTTAATCACAAAATCGTCTGCTGAAAGTTAAAAAGCATATTCGGTTTTAAAGATAGGGACTGTCAATCTGATAAATATCCTTCTTTCTACTAAGTTGCAGAGAGTTATAATACCTGTGGCGATAAAATGTCAGCTTTAAGCCAACCGTTCAAGGAGTTTTGGGGACCTGCATTGCGATTGATCGGGAAACTACTTACTGCTAAAAACTTGGCTTGGGCCAGTAGCGCAACAATCAAGTTCGTGATGAAGTGCTTACTTTACCTCCTAGTGGTGGTCCCCGGGCAACTATACGTATAAACCCTTATACGTATAGGCCAAAATTGTAAGTGCGGGTTGTCTAGGGCCTTGATTCTAGGCTAGGTAACGTGGGCCAGCAACCTAAGTTACCGAATATTGCCCGCTATAGAAACCGACACTATGCCTCGGATAAGGAATGATCACATGTTGACGACTTTTGGCTGTTGTACCCGGACAAAGATAGGTTTCTGGAATGTGAAGACGCTCTTCGACTCGGGAAGAGAAGGTCCTTACAATGCCAGATTCCTCCAATTGGAAAACGAATTCATGCGATATAAACTGGACATTTTGGGGGTAAGTGAAGTTAGAAGCGGGCGAGTACCAGTCTCCAGCGCGTAACACTGTACTACTCTATTCTGGAAGACCATCCGGAAGTCCGCGGGAATATGGAGTCCCGCAACAACAACAACAACAGCACGCAAGGGCCTAATTTCCTGGCAGCCTCATGGTGATAGGATTTTGACGGCCAGATTCCGGACTAGTACGACGCGTCACCATCATACAGTGTTACGCCCCAACGAATAGTTCGTCTGAGCACAAAGTCAGCTGGGTTTCCAATGACAGGCAAGCAACCTCCAACCAAATTGACCATTTTGCTATCAGCCGCCGCTTTAGAAGCAGTCCCCTGGACGTCCGAAACAGACGAGGGGCCGATGTGGGGATAGTACGTGATCACCATCTTATGATAGGTACTCCCCAACTACGCACTGCTGCAGTTCGAAGATCCCAGGATAACACAAGAATGCCCAGGTTCAACATCGATAGACTTAGTGATCCCTCAGTGCGGCAACAATTAATGGAGCACTTTTCGCAAGGTGCGGAAGCAATCAGCAGCTCAATGCCCACAACCGTTCAAGATCATTGGTGTGCTGTGAAAAATGTTTTTACATCTGGTGCTGAAGGAATTGTCGGTCGATCGCAGGGAAGATATAGGGCGTGGCTTTCCGAGGATACCTGGAGACGGATTGACGAACGAAAACAGCTGAAAGTTCGCGTTGCAGCTACCCCAGCAGCAGGGAGAAGCGAACTAGAGTCCCTATATCGCGAAAGAGCTGACAGGTGGTCGCAGCTCCGGCCAACACCCAGTGAAAAGCCTAGACGGCTCCTTGCTCATTTCGGATGAGGACCAGCTCAAGATGGAAAGAGCATTTTGCTACGGTTTTGAACCATGTATTCGCTAGCGATATGCTCCCAAATCAGACTGAGATGCCCGAGGTGAGAAGTTCCCGAATACGCACCACGACTCCCAGTAAAGATGATATCATTACCGCGATCAAGGCACTCAAAACCAACAAGGCGGTAGGACTTGACGGTATTCCAGCAGAGCTCTTACGAGCAGCGCCAACAACATCGGCTGAGCTTCTGCTTCCACTTATAGAGAGAGCTTGGGAAGCTGAGAGCTTTCCTAACGAGTGGAAAAAGGGAATGATCGTCAAGCTTCCTAAGAAAGGAAATTTAAATTTGGAGTGCAGAAACTGGAAGGGTATCTGCGTGCTGCCTGCTGTAGCTAAGATAATAGCTAAAATCATCCTTGAGCGAATCAAACAACATCTCGAAGACACACTCGATGCCGAACAAGCAGGTTTCCGCTCTGGATCCTCCTGTGCCGACCACATCAACACCCTGCGGATTATCATCGAACAGTGTGTTGAATATCGATCACCACTGCACCTGTTGTTCATCGACTTTGAGAAGGCGTTCGATAGTGTCAACAGGGAGTTTATTTGGCGTGCCTTACGCAGGAGAGGTATTCCCGATAAACTAATTGCTATTATCAAAGCTACGTATGAAGGCTCCAAATGTCACGTTCTGTACAGGGGAAGGTTGTCTGAGGAATTTGAGATCCAAAGTGGGGTAAGACAAGCCTGTACCCTTTCACCAATATTATTCCTATTGGTGATTAGCGATGTGCTTCATGCAGCTTTGTCGACGGGAAACGGAGGAATTCGATGGACTCTTACATCTCAACTGAAACATCTTGACTACGCAGACGATGTATGCTTACTCTCCCACAGAATTATGGACCTCCACCAAATGACAGCAGATATGGAGAGGGAGGCAGGGGTCGTCGGGCTGAAAATTAATACGGCAAAAACTAAAACTATCAGCCTTGGAACAAACTCATCGGCTCAAATATGGATTGCTGGATAATCGGTAGAGAGAGTAGAGGATTTCCAGTATCTTGGGAGTATTGTCTCGACCGATGGTGGAACCGAACTGGATATAGCCAACAGGATCGCCAAAGCAAAGTCCGCGTTCGGGATGTTGTCCAAAATATGGCGAAGCAATGATGCAATCAGTTTGAGCACCAAAATAAGACTGTTCCGCTCCAACGTTGAATCCGTGATGCTATATGGTTGCAGCACGTGGAGAGTGACCACTACTATCACCAGAAAGCTGCAAACGTTTGTTAATAGGTGCCTGCGCAATATCTTAAGGATTTTCTGGCCCAATCGTATCTCTAACGAACACCTTTACAAGAGAACGGGTCAGGAACCAATAGGCACAACTATCCAACGGCGGAAGTGGCAGTGGATTGGTCACACGTTCCGAAAGGGTGACAGCTCCACAGCGAACCATGCTATGCAATGGAACCCTCTAACTCAGGATGGCAGAAGACCTGGCAGTCCGAGGAGGACATGGCACAGAACAGTCGAGAAGGAGGCACGGCAGTTAGGGCAAAGTTGGGGAGAACTCAGACAAATTGCCAGAAACCGTACACGATGGCACGTAGGCGTAATAGAGGCCCTAGGACCCACAAGGGGATACAGGACATAAGAAGAAAGAAGGAGTTCCACAAGGGTCAATACTGGGACTGATTTTGTTTTGCATATTTATAAATGATGTTCCATCTGTATGCAACACTCTTCAGTACATCTATATGCAGATGATGTTCAACTTCATTTAGCCAAACCGTTTAACAACTTAAAGCAACTTGCTTCTCTACTTAACGAGGATCTAAAATATATTAACAATTGGTCGTTATCTAATGGGTAACAATTAAAACCCGGAAGTCTCAAATAATCCCAATCTCAAATGCGATTTTCAACTTTAACCTCTTACCTGAGATATAGCTTTCGGAAAAAAAGTCTAAGCTGTAAAATCTGCCACTAGCCTCAGTTATGTAATTAATCGCAATTTATCTGGTTACAATCAAACCAACGTGGTCATCGGCCGCATGTATAGATGTCTCCGAAAACGGTGGATAACGGCATATTTCACTCCTAAACAAACCCGTCAAAAGCTAATTTTAACTCTTATCTCCTATGCTGAGGTTGTATATTGTTACCTTGATTTCTCATCTTAACAAAAATTACAAGCATCTTTTAATGATGCAGTTCGGTATATTCATGGACTTCTTAGATATGACCATATCTCGATATATTCTACAATACTACTGGGTTGCATTGTGCAAGAATTCATTAATGCCATGAACTGTATGTTTTTGCATAAAATCATTCACAATAAGTGCTCTCCGTATCTGTTTTGCAAACTAAATTTCACTCGTTCAACAAGAACCATTAACATTTTCCCTTATCGTTACTAATATCTTAATTCTTCGCGTTTGTTTTTTATTTACACTGTCAAACTATGGAACTCGTTACAGCCGCGAATTAGAAATACAGTAATGTCTCGCTAATCCGAATCACTTTTAATCCGAATATCGCGCTATTCCGAACCTCTATTTTTTCCTATTATGTACTCTACAATCCGAACACACCTCGATGGTTGTACGCTGTAATCCGAATTTCAACTAAAAAAAACATACAAACGCATTGTTTTTCACATGTACATAATTTTAGTTTTTACCGTCATTTTGCTTATGAATATGTTAGTCGTTACTCGTCTTCTATAAATAAATAAATAAATATTTGGCGCAACAGCTCTTTAAGTGCCAGGGCCTAGCTTCTCGCAACCGCTCATGTTGTGTGCGTTATACTTTTTACACGAATGGAAGGGACCTACAGTTTAGTGCCGTATCCGAACGGCGATTTGAGAAGCTTTTTCGTGAAAACAATACTCTTGGATGTTTGCCAGACGTTCGCGAGACACACTAACCACTTACGCCACGGCGCCCATTACTCGACTTCTGTCGACCATAATTATGGATGTACATATACGTATACTCATTCCTATTTTTAATTTTTGCTTTCCGGCTTTTGCATGCATTTGGTTTTTCTTCTTGCCGGTTAAATACATGATCAGACGTTTATTTAAGGTTGTAATATGTAGTTTTTATTGTTTTGCGTAATTTTGCTTGGAAATGGCCAATAAGAGTAAGCATAAAACGTTAAAAACCAACTCTTTTGTTTTTCTCGTCCTGTACTCGTTAGCCCGAATAATTTGATAATCCGAATACCCTCTTGCAATAATTGATTCGGATAAGCGAGACATTACTGTATTTCATTTCAGCTTGTTATTGTAAATGTTCGGGCTTTTGGCAAAAATATGTCTTACTATCCTGTACCATAAAGAATAACTTTACACACCGCCTAGACAAGAGAGATACGCATATTTTGTACTTATTAGTAGACACATACATATGTATGTACCTATAACTGTTTCTTCCACATTAATATCATCACAGCGTATCGTACGTAATGCGGAAAAAATTAGTAGAGATTAGCTTGGGTAAAAATAACGCACCACGCACTAAAACCAAGGAATCTCAATAAATAAACATACCCATCTTTCACTCGTAGATATTAATGCACAAATGTGTACAAATATTTTTTGTATATGTATTGTGCACGTACATATGTATGTATCTACAAAAATGATATCTGTAAGCTTACGATAAAACGAGGTCTTTACAATTTTGTTGAATCTTTTATTCTTAACTTAATAACACCATAAAGTGTAAATAGCTTAAACAGTATTGCTTCATACAAAGAAACCAATTCCAGTGTGCAGCAATCTGATGGACACATTAAAAAAAAGAAATTTGAAATGATGGGGGCAATCCATCGTTCACATTAACCGCTGTGGTTACATACAAAATAATATCAACCGCGAAAATAATACCCCGAATGTGGCTATTTTACACCTATATTTTATTGCAGAAGTTGATCTTAGTCAAAGCGTATTTCTATCCAAGCATAAAAATGAGGGCAGTCACCAAAACAAAAATAAATTAATGTCTGATTTGTTATTATCCTTCAAGAGAACCATTGTATTTTACATCATATTAAATGACAACTCAACAAGGTCACTTTACTTTGTTTTATGAAGGAAATAAAACGAAATTAGAAAAACAAGGCAACGACAACTTTTATTGGAAACAAAGTCAAGTAAATTAGACTTCGTAGAAGTTCGTAAGAAAACACCTTGGCTATGTCCTCAAGTAAATTAAATTGGATGGTACTCGTATGTTGTGTGTTTGATGAAAGGTTTGCTTCTCAATACAGTTCGTGCAGGTATGTACATGTGTGCGTAAACAAATCGATTCTTCATTCTCCTAACGCATGTGGTACATACGTTTTCAAGAATGACAAGTGTCAAGTTAATGATGCGAGAAATAGTATTATGTTGTTCAAACATCTTGCACACCTTCTGATTTTATTGCTATGTTTGGACGTACACAATGAAGCGGCAATACATTTCTATCTTTACAAGGCTTATGGTTTGTAATAGAAAATAGGTGCTATAGCTGGTCACGCTCAATGATGAAAAAATATCTATTGAGGGATTCCGCGTGTTAGATGGAAGCACGTTTGAAGAAAATAATAAGGAGAATGCAATGAAATTCAGTCATGATTAACAGTCAGATACAATGAATTTTGCTTTCGAATAAGGGATATACATATTCGTACACCCTATCCCGTATTAAATTTGACACATAGTTTGTAACATCGAAAAATAATGAAAAAGAACTCCTTAATGTAAATTTGTGAAGGATCAGCACAAAAAACCGGGTCGATTGCGCCATGCTCGTCCGTCCGTCTGTGTGTCACTTCTACTTGTGCCTTAAATTTCGAGCTGGGACATTAAATTTCTCATACGGGCTTCTGAGAGACCGAAACAGTACAATCGTAAACATTTTTCAAGCCCGCCCAAGGATATGCCCATTTTTGTAAAAACAAAAAATATTTGTTTACCATGTTTTTACCATAAAGTGAAAAAAATATTTAAACAACCCATAAAGAAATTGACTTCCTACCCACCCTATACTCATCTCTAAGATTTTGTCAGACGAGTGTATGCCTGATCAATCTCAGCATCGTTTGCCCGATCCACAAGAAAGGAGACCTCCTCAACTGCGCCAATTATAGAGGCATCAGTCTCCTCAACATCGCATATAAGATCTTTTCTGCGATATTGTGTGAACGCCTGAAACCTTTTATCAACAGCCCGATTGGACCCTATCAGTGCGGTTTCAGGCTAGGAAAGTCCACCATCGATCAAATTTCCACACTTCGGCAGATCCTGGAGAAAACGCAAGAAGTCCAAATCGATACTCGCCACCTCTTTATCGATTGCCCGCCTATGACAGCATCTATAGAGAAGAGCTTTATAGAGCCATGTCTAGTTTTGACATCCCTGCCAAACTTGTCCGTCTGTGCAGGCTGACGATGGAGAACGCTCGCTACTCCATCAAGGTCGGTAATGACCTCACCGAGACCTTTGATGTCAAAAAAACTTTTAGACGAGGTGACGCGCTGTCATGTGACTTCTTTAATATTGTACTTGAACGGATTGTGCGGAACTCACAAGCCAACACCGGAGGCACAATCTATTACAAGTCTGTACAACTGCTTGCATACGCCGACGATATAGACATTATCGGAGAACTCAGCGGGCTGTCACCGGTGCGTTTGCAAGCATTGAGGCAGAAGCGGCCAAAATGAGTTTAGCGATAAACGAGGGCAAAACCAAGTATATGCTGCGAACAAGAAGGGAAAGCCAACACCGACGAATTGGATAAAACGTCACAGTGGGCAGCTATAACTTCGAGGTAGTAAGAGGCTTTGTCTACCTTGGCTCTGCTATAAATTCTACAAACAAGATCAGCGCCGAAATCAATCGAAGAATAACTCTTGCCAATCGCTGTTTTTTTGGGCTTATAAGGCAATTCAACAGTAAAGCCCTATCTCGAACAACTAAAGAGACTCTGTGTAAGACCCTGATCATCCCAGTCCTGCTGTACGGCGCTGAAACATGGACTTTATAAAAAGAGAACGAAGATATCCTTGGTCGCTTCGAGAGAAAAATTCTTCGTAAAATTTTGGGTCCCGTTCGCGTTGACGGGTTTTGGAGAAGAAGATTCAATCACGAACTATACGAGCTGTACAGCGACATCGACCTAGTCAAAAAACTGCGTATTGGACGTCTGAGATGGCTAGGACATGTAGAGCGAATGGACACCAACGCTCCGACCCGCAGAGTCTTCGAATCTAACCCCGAGGGACGACGCAGTAGAGGGAATCATCGCCGTAAGTGGCGCGCACAAGTTCAAGGGGACCTCGACCAACTTGGAGTGCGCAACTGGAGGCAATTAGCTAAAGACCGAGCTAAATGGAGAGGCTTGTTGGTTGAGGCCTAGGTTCACCCCGAACTGAAAGTTCGGTTAGAAAGTTGTTTTATGCCGTTTAGTGCAAGTCTTTTATGAAAGTACCTTTACGTGACTGCACACGTCGTCGTGGTGTAAGGGCCTAGTAGAGGTCAAAGACTCTTGGGATTTATTAACTGGATGAGATTCGAAACCAAGATGCAATTTTTGCGAACGACTTTTGTAGAAGCTGCATGGACGAAGAAGAGGAAGAAACTATTCCTTACCTTCTTTGTTTCTGCCCAGCTCTCTCCCGTAGAAGAAATCTTCACCTAGGAGCCCTCTATTACAACGACATAGGCGACCTGAAAAACATCGATATTAAGAGCCTCCTACGCTTCATAAGAAGCTCAAAATGGATTAACGAGTAGGTAGGAGAAACTTTCTCCCATGATCCATGTGGTATCACAATGGACCTATTTTTGGTCTAAGTGTGTTGGCGATTCTCTGCTGGCAGCCACTTCAACCTAACCTAACCTAACATTCATGAAAGTCAAATCATTTTACTCAAAAAGAATTTATTTATTTTATATATTACTTGTTAGTTTCTATGTGAAATTCAAAATGAGAGTAAAACAAATTTCAATTTCAATTTATTATAATTTTGAAGTTCATACATGTAAGACTTTGTCTTTTATAGTACATATAAATGGGAAATCAGTAAATTCAAATTAATAAAGTTTGATACAAAAAGTATTATATATTTTAAATAACAAAGAAAAGACAAAAAAAAGAAGAGGAAAATGGTATATACATATTAAATGAATAGGGAAACAAAGATTGAAAGGTAGGGATGATATTATATAATTAGGGCTGATCAGAGAAGTGTCTAAAGACTTCATTTCTAAAATTATTTAAGTTCGTAATTTGCTTTGTACTTGTTGGCAATGAATTCCATATGCGAGTGCTATTGACGAAGAAAAGGCGCGATGAATTCAAATAATTAAAAGTAGGAATCACAATATTGAGAGTTCTTCTCGACTGACAGAAAATAAGTTTACTGTAGAGGTAAGAGGGTGACCTTGTTTGAATAATTTTGTGCAAGAAAATACAGTTCCTCGCATTAAAATACTGTAATAACTTGCAGCCTAGGATCTTTGTTTGATATGCGGAAATATGGTCAAACCTGCGTAAACCGTAGATATACCGAGTCATACTATTGAAAGCGACAAGTAGCCTATATTCAGAACATGAATCCATTCGAGGGTATACAACTTCAAAATATGATATTATGGGCATGAGCAGCGTTTTAACTAGATGAAGTTTAGTTTCAGGTGGAGTAAAATCACTAGACTGCCAAAGTTTCCTTAGTGCTCCATATATACGACCTACAACAAAATTTACATGGTCCTTGCAGGACAAGTTTGGGGTTATTTTGTATCCAAGGCTGGTAAGAGATTCCATGAATGGTATTTTAAAATTTCCAAGGTAAAGCGAAGGAAATTGTCCTGTACTACAGCCTCTTATAGAGAACAGTATAGCCTGAGTCTTATGTGGATTCAACGTCAAACCGTTTGCTACTGACCAAACAAGAATAGCGTTAAGATCTTCATTTGTTCTGCATATTAGATCATCAATAAGGCCAAGAGGCCTTGATAAATAAATTTGGATATCGTCCACATATAAATGAAACGATACGTCTTACAAACCTTGGGCAAGTCATTTATATACATGCAAAAGACAATTGGACCTAATATGGACCCTTGGTGTACCCCTGCCAAAATATCTCTCGCTTCTGAGATCGCACCATTAACATCAACTCTTTGCGTTCTATGATTTAAATAATTCTCTATTAGGAGAGCAGCCCTGGCACTAAACTCAAAATAGGAAACAAGTTTACCACATAATACCTTGTGGTTAACTCGGTCAAAAGCCCTAGAAAAGTCAAGAAGGCATAGAACTGTCAAGCGATCTTTATCAAGTTGGTGTCTTATATCATCCAGTACTTTAACCATAGCGGTAGAGCAGCTATGGTTTGCCCGGAAACCAGACTGATACTGGGACAGTAGACTTGTTGATTCAAGATGCCGAACAATCTGTCCTGCAAGAATCTTCTCCGAGATCTTTGACAAACAAGGCAGAATGCTAATTGGACGGTAATCACTGGATACCAATGGCTGTGATTTTTTTGCCACTGGTGTTACTCTAGCTCTTTTCCATAAAAGGGGGAAAGTCGATGATATTACACTGTAGTTTATTATATGAGTAAGTGTGCCCAGAAAGTAGGGAAGTATTGATTTGATGAACCAAATAGGTATGCCATCTTCTCCCACAGCATTTGATTTTATCGCTCTAACAGTAGCAAGTACTTCACTTTCAGAAACGGTTGCAAAATCAAAATAGGACTTGATTGACCCAATGTTTCATCGAATGGGACAGAGCTGAGTTGACTTGAGGTACTGGCAAGGAATTCATCATTCAATACATTGGGATCAATTAAGCAGTTCAAATTTTCTCTTCTGCTTACACCAATCGCCCGTAAATTAGACCATAGCTGCTTTGAGGAGAGTCGTACGTTCAGCTTTGATGCAAAATAGTTCCTTTTCGCTAAACGAATGACCCAGGTTGTGTGATTGCGTACTTGGCAGTATAGTTCCCAATTTAGAGGAATAGGATTACTTCTCCACCTACGATAGTGTTTACGGCGATTTTTGATTGCTGCATGTGCTTCAGACGTGTACCAAGGGCAGTTCGTGTTCCGTATCCGAACTGGCTTTAGAGGTACATGCGCTTCAAATAATGCGGTGATTATTGACTGCACATAAGCAAGCTTATCATCGATTTTGTTGCAGTTGCAACTTTAAACTTCCACTTGCAAGTCACTGATACTTCCTGAGCAGTTTTCAAAAGACGAAACCCTGTCACTGAGAATTTTAATTTCGAGGTCAATTTGGCGGAATTTTTCACTAATGCGGTCTTCTATTGTTGTGATTCTTGTGGACAAATTTATTTCCATTATTGAAAAACGGTTGAGAATCATAATATCCTGGTCTTCAACTTGTTTAGTCAGACATGCTAGGTTGTTATTGTTATTGTCTGACGTCATTGATGCAGCCGGCGGTGATTGCACTTTCAGCGACCGTTGACTTGAGGGTGATGGTAGTGGTGAAGATGTTTGAAGAGAAAACTGTTTCAGGAGATTCTTCTCTTGACGCGTACCTTTACCGTGTGTTTGAAGGTTCGACATGGTATAGAACAAATAGTATGTATGTACGAGTTATGCACAACTATTTTTATTTTATTTTTGCTGAATTATGCTTTAAAAGTCGAACGAAATTAATGGAAATTAGGCACTAACGATTGCGTACTGCTTAACGCACTAGCCTATGAAGGGTATAAGTATCTGGGTGGAAGATTGACGGATTAAGACTTAAAAAAGCGCGCCGCTGTGAGAAAATAAGTCTACTCCATAAGAAAGACTTATCAAACGTCACAAAGCGAGCGCTTTTTGTAGAAAATCACTGTGTTTTGTTTCGCATCCTGATGATTTCTGCTAATGCTTCATTATTGCAGGGATTCTCCCTAACATGTCTATTTCATCTATGCGAAGTACATCTTAAGATCTAACATGGTCTAAATATACACTGAGTTACAAAAAAAAAGTGGCACAGTCATACTTTTTCATGTGTTGTTATAATTTTGACATCTTTTCAGACAGCCAAGCAGCAATCAAATCCCTGGAATCGAGCTCTTTAAATTCCTTAGTGGCTCTAGATTGCCGTCGTCGTTGATCGTCTCTTGCGGAGATGACTGAGCAGTTCAATATTCACCTATGTTGGGTGCCGGGGCATACGGATATTCCAGGGAATTATAAGGCCGATGAACTCACCAGAACACGAACAAATATACCCATCCCGCTGGATAAAGGCACCCTAGGTATACCAATCGCTACTCGCAAACTTAAATTTAAGCTGGATGCTGTTGAGAGTACTTAGGTGGACAAGTGGATCAACATGTCTAACGACAAAACAGATTTGGCCGAAACTGAATCTAAAAGGTTCTAAGAATTTGATTTCTCTCAACAGATTGCATATCAGCGCTACGATAGGTGTTATCACTTGTCACTGTCTAATAGGCAAGCATGCTACAAGGCTAGGCCTTTTTGCAAACGACTTTTGTAGAAACTGCATGTATGAAGAAATGGAAGAAACTATTACTCACCTTCTTTGTTTCTGCCCAACTCTCTCCCGTAGTAGGAAGCTTCACTTAGGAGCCCCCTTCTTCTTCTTCCTATTTCGGCGAGGCTATAATCCGAAAAAAAGGGATCATAACCCTCCCTCTTCACCGCATTTCTACGGATCCGCCTGTGGGGTTCACCTATTTGACCTCAGAAAATATCGGCAGGTCCGTCGATTTTGGATCACTCGGTTACTGAGGACAATGAAATGCCGACGTCGTCGCATTTGTGTGATCTAGGCGTTTATAGGTCTGCCTTTCCTACATCGCGATGTCTTTGGAATGTGCATTGATATTGCCTTTTTAACAGGGTTCAAATGATCTCTTCTTTGAACGTTAACGTGAAAGTCAACCAATGTAATATGCAAATCCTTTAAGGAATCCACCTCAACCTAACCTAACCTATAACTTGGTAATATGCTTCGACAAATCGCATGCCTCTGCGCCATACAGCAGGACTGGGATGACAAGTGTCTTATAAATAGTTACCTTAGTAGTTCGAAATAAGGCTTTGTAACTCAATTGCCGTCTTAGCCCATAAAAACAACGATTGGCAAGAGTAATTCTTCGTGTGATCTCCCTACTGATGTCATTTGCGGAGTTCATCATAGAGCCTAGGTAGAATAAATCCTTTACTACCTCAAAATGTTATCTGTCTATTGTGGCGTTCTGTCCAAGACGCTGATGTTGGGTATCCTTTTTTGTAGACAGCATATATTTTGTTTTGCTTTCATTGACCGCTAAACCCATCTTTGCTGCCTCGATCTCAATACTCGAAAAAGCCCCACTGACGGCCCGCTGAGTTCTTCCGATTATGTCAATGTCATCGGCATAAGCGAGACTTGTATAAGATTGTACCTCCGGTGTTGGCTTGTGAGTTTCGTACAATTCTTTCAAGTACTATGTTAAAGAGATCGCATGATAGCGCGTCACCTTGTCTAAGACCTTTCCTGACATCGAACGGTTCGGTGATGTTCTTACCGACTTTGACGGAGCAGCGAGAGTTCTCCATCGTCAAACTGCACAAACGGACGAGCTTGGCAGGAATGTCAAGATTAGACATGGCTCTGTATAACTCGTCTCTATTAACGCTGTCATAGGCAACTTTGAAATCGATGAAGAGGTGGTGCGTATCGATTTCATATTCATAGGTTTTTTCCAAGATCTGCCGTAGTGTCAATGGTGGACTCTTCAGGCCTGAGACCGCACTGATAAAGACCTTTCAGGTTGTTGACGGTTGGTTTTAGGCGTGCACATAATACGGCAGACAGGATCTTATATGCGATGTTGAGGAGACTTATACCTCTGTAATTGGCGCAGTTCAGAGAGTCTCCTTTCTTCAGGATCGGGCAAACGATGCTGAGGTTCCATTCATCGGACATACTTTCGTCCAACCAGATTTTACAGATGAGCTGGTGCATGCTCCTTACGAGCTCATCTCCTCCTGCCTTGAAAAGTTCGGCGTCAAGGCCGTCGGCTCCAGCTGCTTTGTTGGATTTAAGTTTAGATATCACTATCCTCCTTTCATTCTGATCGGGTGGACAGGAATCTTGACAGTTATCGTCACTGTTGAGTAGCTTATTCTGCCTGACAGCGGAATATTGATCATCTTCGCCGTTTAACAGTCTGCAGAAGAAGGAAGGGTGCTCGGGGAAGCAATACGCCCTACTAAAGGAACGAGAAATCATTAAAAAAATATTAATAAAAATGTAAAATGGTGATTTCTGAAGTTTTTGTTCATTTTCTTTAATTTGTTTTATATTTCAAATTCCTTCTTCTTTCTTTTTTGGCACAAATTACTTACTGTTATACCAGTAAACAAAACTGTTTTAAAATTTTTTTTTTTTTTTTTTCCGAGGGTAGGTGAAAATCTGCAACAAGACACTATGAGGATCGACAGCTCGTGCTCATAGTAGTGTGGGATTCTTACCCACTAAAAAACCTCCCTTCAAAACAGACTTGTTTTTATTTTTACTACAACTAAGTATTCGACTTATCAAGTAGTTTTCGTTTCGCGAAATAATGACGTTTTGCAGGTACCTTCCCATTAGAAGTTCCTGCCAGCTCCGCAGTTTAGACGCGGTTACTTATCGCGCTAGGTCTAAAGGTTTGGTTCTTTGTAGACGGCGGTTTTTTTTCTAATTTACTGGAAGATATTGAATAATTTCAAGAAGCGTGACTTTTTTTGTCACTCAGTGCACAATGCCATTGTTTACAGTGCTTGTATTTTGTGGTCAGTAGTTGCCCATGAGTAGCCCCTTCCTAGGGTGGGAAATGAGGTCCATAGCACCATAATTTGGATTGTTATCGAACTACACCATGTGTGCAATATTTCAAGTCAAAGAGAAGTGTTAAAAAAAGCTTTGCCCCAACTAGTTTAGACTAGAGTAGCCACGAATAGTGATTTAGCCAAATACCGAACATTCAGCCAGCTCTAGGCCGAAGCTTCGAATATTCGGCGGCCGGATGTTCGGCAAAAAATGTGTATACAACATACGTGCTACGTGACAATTTGCGACCTGTCTAATTGCTGTGCATGCGGCGGACAGTTCGGCAGTATTTTTTTTATAATTATTTAATCGGTGAAATGATTGCCTTAGATAACGAACCGTTTTCCCGAGTTCGCTTTAAAAGGCTTATGGAAAAGGAAGTGTCTCAATATAAAATACTTACCTGATCGCACTTACATGACCGAGAAAGTTATTCCTGAATGTATAACCGAGTTTACTCTAAACTTGAAGCTAATATCTCAAAATCATCACCAATGGCAGTGACATCTGATATATGGAGATGTCAGCACAATAATGAAAGTTTCTTGAGTTTCACTGCGCACTGGATATCTGCAGACTTTATTCCGGAAAATAGCGTTTTAGCAATAAGGCGTTTGCTGACTTACATACTGGTACCAACATCGGAAATGAACTTACTGCTATTGCAGAAACATAGAATATTCCTCAAAGCAAGATCCATTTACTTGTCCATAACCATGGAGGTAACATGATGAAAGTACCAGACGCAAAGTATGATTTTGGCAGGTGTTTTATTCATTCACTGCAACGAGCTATAGGAGAATCGTTAAAATCTGAAACAGAAATACCAGAGATGGTAGCTGCTGCGCGGCGAATTGTTACTCATTTTAACCACTCCGGTATAGCACAACAAAAGCTAAAATCCATTCGTCAAGAATTTAACTTACCAAACCACCAACTAGTACAAGATGTAAGTACACGCTGGAATTCTACATTTTACTTAATGCAGCGATTGTTAGAACAGAACGAGAAGTCTCTTTGTACATAACGGATAACGAATCCTTAAGCTATTTAACACCTTCTCAGTGGGAGTTAATGGAACAATGTATAAAACTACTAAAGCCGCTTGAAGAGATTATTAAAATAACCAGCTCTGGTACTTCCTGCATCTCTGAAGTGATTTGACATGTTGTCATATTGTTAAAATACCTGGGGAAGGAAGAGAGAGCAGATAGAACACAAAATTTATGTGGAATGAGATCTTCACTACAAGTTGAGCTTAAAAAACGGTTCAACTTTGATGAGAACGACAAATATCTGGTAGCCACTTTTCTTGACCCTCATTTCAAAACTAGTTTCCTGGGAGTAGTTCAAATGGAAAGAGCACGACAAAAAATTCTATTAGAATCCCTGAAAGTTAGTTGTGATGAGTCTAGTTCTACTTGTACCGAGGGGGATTCTTCTCAAATTTGTAAAAAAAAGTGATAAACCAATGAAATACACGACAGTTTCTGGAAATGTTTGCAGGAAGTCGCTACAGACAGTGTTCAATATAATGAGGATATGGAAAAAAATGTCATTCAAAACGAAATCGACTTTTATTTAAAAACTGTTCGCCAAGATCGGACGGCAGACCCTTAGAAGTGGTTATCAGCAAACGCAAACGAAGTATCCAAGTCCAACAACATTCGCTTAGATTTATTTATCGTCTCCTGGCACTAGTGTGTACAGTGAGATGCTGTTTTCGGAACCTGGCATTATTTATGAGGAGAAGCGTAATCGTTTGCTAGAAACAAATGCTGAAAAAGTTGTTTTCATATACCACAATTTACCGTTAATAGATTTTAAGTATTAAAATAACAATTTTTATGAATATAATAGATATATTTTTGAGGCACATATGTAGGTATGTGTCTTTTTGTTCATGAATTAATATTCGGCCGAGTACCGAATAGCAGCAGAATATTCGTGACATCTCTGGTTCAGACGCTACCAATAGATTATGCAACAAATTCTGTTGCAACCTAAGTTCTAAAACCAATGCACCTAAAAATATACCTCTTTACTATCTCTTTCCTTTACGTCACGCGCATCGGTCGTGGTGCAATTACCTTGTTGCATTCAAAGAGTTATACTTTTAGGCGAAAGTCAATTTGCATTTTGTTCCCGAAAACCAGATCATCGGAAAGGGGTGGGGTATGAGATCCATATCATCCTAATTTTTTTTTGTCATCGGACACATGTGTGCAAAATTTCAATTTAATCGGTTAACGGGGGGAAGTGGGTGCAAATGTAATTACCTGTTTTAATTGTCAGACAACGGTGAAATTAAATAAAATCATTTAATAAAAAAGATATTTACGTAAAGCGAGCATGTTAGCATGCGGATTTAAAAAATGTCTACACCTGTACTGCTTTGGTCTCTCAGAAGTTCGTACCTATGTGAAATTGAATCTTCCTATCTCGAAATTAAAGGCCCAATAAGAGGTGGTATACTCGTAGAGATGGTCAGGCGAGCACGGCTCAATCATCTCGGCTGCTTGTACTGATCATTTAGATAAGGTTTGTCTTCATTATTACTCTTAGTTGCAATAATAGATAAATAAAAATAAATAAATTTATCTATGGTCAAACTTTATACCCCTATGGGAAAGAATATGAAAAGTATACAAAACGTAAACCGTTTTCAACAGAAAGTGGAATGAATGTTTACTAGGAAAAATTGCCCTCAAGTTCCCCATCGAGAGTCTAGGGGTGTGTGAAGTAGAGGTGGGTCGTGTTTTTTTGTGTTAACGAAACGAAACAGTTATTAATAAAAATATAACTAGTTTAAAAACTATTGTAGTTAAAAAAAATAACTACTTTCACAAAACGAACGGAAAAGCGTTTTCATATCATTTAGCACAAACGAACAAAAAACGGAAAAAAGCGATAACGAGCGGCAGAAGTAGTTAAACGGAAAACGAAGAAAACGTAAAAAACGATAACAAGATGGTTATTTTGTATAACTAGTTATTTTTTATGACTAGTTATTGTATGTATCAGGGGTGGAATCATGTTATTCGTTTTCTCCTTTATGCGTTATTCTTGTGTGCGCAACAGAATGATCCGTTCGCATGACTGTTTTGAATTTTGTGTATTCTTTGTTTAGTTATTTTTTCAGTTTAGGCTCCTTTGCTTTTCGTTTTTTTTTTATTGAATTTTAAATGCGCATAGGAGATAAATGTAGTTACTATTCAAATAGTTTTTTTGAAAAATAAACGGTTATGTCATTACGAGATGAAAGACTGTTTTTTTAACTAGTTCGTTTTATTTATACCCACTCCTAGTGGGTAGTGGCACCGTCTTGCTGAAATAGCGTTCTGTTGTTGTCTCCTGGAAACAGTTGCGGCAACAGAAACTGGTCGATCATTCGGCAATACATAATACTTCATTAGTCACTGTTTCTCTCTACCTATACAAATTAATTTATTTTATGCAGAATTTATTTAAAAAAACTTTATTAAATCAAATAACCGATTGGCAGCGATTCTGCCTACAAAAGGTGAACAAAGACTGAACAAAGACTGAACATTCATAACTTAAAATCTATGGCTTAAATACTACATATGTATCTTAATGTTATCGGAGGCGAAACCATCCAGCGGCGACGTGTTCCCACAGGTACTCGAGCATTACACACCGTACGTGATGGAATGTGGGTCCAGCGATGTCATCGGATCATGTTGCATATAGCACAGACGTACTGTCAGCGCAGTTCACGACAGACTCACGGGAACCTTTTGATAGGTGATGGTCGTTCCGAAGTCTCTGCAGGTGATTCTGATGGTAATTCGGCTGCTGTTTGCATTTCTTTTGGTTCAACTGTTGTAGAGATTGTTAGGTTGTTTTTTCTGCGTGCTAGAAACAGTATTATGGATATTACCACGGTTGTGGTGAAGATGATGCTTGACAAACTGTAAGTAGCTATCAGGTGCGTTTTGGTTCATCCTTCAACTTGACTTATGTAGTGAGTGCTGTTTAAATGCAGCTCTTTCATTACTTCGAGGGTTAACAGTTCTTCGAAGGCTTTCGATGGCGAATCTAGTTGTACGATGGCCGGAAGAGGTCTTGAGGTGGGGACTTCGTTGGAAGCAAAAGATTGTTTGTTCACAACGATGGTAGCATTGTAGTACTGAACTATAAATGTTCCCGTTATGTTGATTGTGTCGTTGTTTACTGATATTGACCCGTTGAACTGGTTAAGGAGTAGTGATCCGGGAAGTATTTCTTCAACTGTTGGAATATGCTGATTGTTTATGTTGGTACAATTTGCTGGTCTGCTTCGTAGTAGGTTTGGTATGCACTCCTTGTCGCTTAAATCTATAATTTCATTCATTTTACAAATAGTTAAATCATTAAAAGTTTGACAATTGTTTCTATGCCATAAAAGTCATTTTCGCACTGACGTACATTACTAAAATCAATTTTGATTAGAAGAGATTTTCTTTTTATTGGCTTAACTAATAATTTTTTGCATTCTTCTTTCTTTGTGGTTGGCACACTCACAATATAAAGCATAGATGTAGCATTAGAAGCTATTTTTACATTGGCAAATTCGAATGCCTCCTCCATGTTTACATATGGCAATTTATTTTCTTCGAAAGAAGCCTTAACTAAATTTATTTCAGTATTTGAGAGTATGAAAGAATTAACTATATTAGCTTTTGCCCACTGTAAGGCATGTTCTATCTCTTCCTTAATTACATCCATTCTATACCTAATGCTGGTCGAATATATGTTTTTAATTTGAACATTCTTTTTTAAAGTCTTAATTATATTGTTTGTGACATCTGTAATATGATTTACTTTTTCCAATAACAGTTTGTTTTTAATTAATTTCTTATTACGATTATCTAATAGATTTTGGGTTTTGGCCTTTAAAATTTGGAAGTCGTGGTGGTCCGGGGTACCACACAGTTCCTAGCATGTTTATTGCCCTTTTCTTTCTGACTATAGGCTTGATGCGGTTGAGTCGTTTAAGGATTTCTGTGATTTCGTAGGATAGGAAAGGATAAATGGGATTATCTTTACTTACGTTGGTTTGAATTTTGAGCTGTATATCATCAATTATCTCTTGATAAGCTGCAAGGTCGATTATATGCACCAGTTTGAATGTACCGGTTTGCAGTTTCGCTATTCCTGTACTCAGGGTAACCAGTTTTGAATTAGTATAGTCTAGTATCTGAACCTCTGAGAGGCCCGAAGAAACAAGGGGCCTAAAAGAAGATATCAGGTTTTTATATTGGCCCTATGGACGATTTTGCCTGATTCGGTTAAGATTGTAGTGGGGTTATTTTCTTTAACTATTTCCTTTCAGTACCTTGCGGAAAGCTTGGTACCTAACCGTCTATTAATTTTTACGAAGATAGCTCTACCAGGAGAGTAATTCCTTGGGGCCTGCCTCGTCTTATTGTGAACGTCTAGATCCTTATTTTGTTTTTCCTTTAACTTCGCTATGTTTTCCTTTCTAGCCTTCTCAAATTGTTCAGGTTCAGTGCTAACGCTTCTTCCAAAAAATACCTCAATCGGGTTCTTATTGGTAGTGGATTGAACCGATAAGTTGATTCGTAGATAGCACGTTCTAACAGCTCTTGACTGATCTATGGACTCGGTCTGCCTTAAGGCACCGCATGATTTCAGAAAGAGTCGAGTGAAATCTTTCCACTTGGCCATTGACAAAGCTTGAATACGGGGGAGTCTTGTAGATTTCGATCGCCAATTGATCTTTGAGCATGAAGCATATTGAAGCAGAATTGAACGCTTTTTCGTTGTCGAAGACAATGACTTTGGGTACACCGTACGCGAATAAAATTTGACTTAACGGTTCCCTTATGTCCTCAATTGCTCTTGATTTCAAGATGCGAGCCTGGGCATATTTAGAAAATTTATCGATTGCCGTCAGGACCAAATTTGTGTCTGTGGAATAAATGTCGATGTGTAGTATATGACCGGGATGTTCAGGGATAGGAGTGGCTTGAAGCTCCACCTTATTCGAATGCCGATCATATTTGTGTTGTTTGCAAGTAACACATTGCTTAACTATTGTATCAATTTTGGACCTCATTTTCGGAAAGTAGAATTTTTGTAGTAATTGGATTTTATTTTCTAAACTATTGCGGTGAGCTCTTTTATGTTCCTTTAAAATCTCTTCTTTCTGCTCGGTTTCATCCCATTAATAACGCTTGGGTGCAGATGCCGTTTAGCAGCTGAACTAAATCTTCTTCAGAATAGTTAGTTTTAGATTTAGTTTTTATTGACTAAGTATTTTCAAGAATACATTTTTTACAAAAATTATAAATCTTATAGTCTAAGTGGATTGGCTTAATGCCGTCTACCAGATTGACATTTACGATTGTATACGAAAAGAAGAGAGGATATTTTAAAATGAAGTATTTTAGACAGTTTTTTATGTATTCTCTTAAAAATTTTCATCAATAATGCATCTCCTATAATGTAATGCGTTAGCAGCATATCTGTAAAGTACATCCCAACCGCGTTCACCATTCAAAATGCAAATCGTATCCCCCAACCCTAGTATGCTAGATCCAAAGAACGTCGTACGAAACTCTCCGAGAATAGGGCACTTTGCGATGAAATGGAATACGTCTTCTCTTTCTCTTAAGTTGCAGAGGTCACATAAGATTGGAAGTTCTGGCCTGTGTGGTATATAGTTTAAGTTTTTTAATTCACCTCTCATTTTGAAAATAACGCTTATTTTCTCAATTGAGTTGCTATTTATGAAATACGTTTCTTCTCTCCTATTGTATTTTAAGTTGCTATAATAAACTCTATGCTGCGATGACTGAGCTTCATTATCATAAGAGTCGTAAAGAAGGCTTCCTGTTTTTTCTAAGATTTTGTGAAATTGAATTTTCAGAGCTGTTGTTTGGTCATACATAGGTTGAAACCACAATTACTTGCTAGTTTACGCCATTCATCCACACAGTTGCTTCTTGTTGAAATTAGGTGAGAAAGAACTATTTTTGGCAGTCGTTGAAGCTCCATCCTCATAACTTTTATAACATAATCGAAGTGCAGCTTTAATGTTTCAAGAAGGAGGGGAGCCATACCAGTCTCCAGTTAAATCATGTAATTGGGGGTATTATTCGGTAGCCTGAACACTCTTTTAATGCAGTAGCGCATAAACTTTTCAACCGCGTCCTCCCACCTCCGTTTCTTATAATCATCATTTTTGTCTTTCCTAGATTAACCGACAAGTTCCATGTCTTGCAGTATTCAGACAGCCTATTTATCATAAGCTGCATTTTGTTCACTGACTCGGCTAGCAAAGCGCAATCATCTGCGTACATTAAAGCAGGAATATGTGTCCCTTCTTCAGAGTAATTCTTCCTAGTAAATACCATATGTGTCTATGAAAGGTGGGAAAAGGAATTTGGAATTGGTAGTTATCTTGATTTTCAGTAGAAAGTATCAATTGGTTCTTAAAGACATTTATCGGTCTTCCAACAGTTTTAATTAATTCGTGAGACGAACTTTCGCTGCTGTGTTGGGTGGCAGTCATCGCGTTCAGTTGAGAGGTCAGCGGAGGGCGAGAGAAAGCTTCTGCAACTAGATTGCTCTTGCCTGGCTTGTAACGTAGCTCGTAACTATATTCCTCAAGAATCGCTTTCCAGCGTTTCATCTTCTAATTATTGTTCTTATTACTTAGAGCATAAGTTAGGGGCTGATGGTCTGTATAAATTTTTACATTTGAAGTTCCATACAAATAACTTCGTAAGGAGATCAATGCCCAAATTATCGCAAGCAGTTCCTTCTCGTTTGCTGCGTAATTTTCCTCAGTTTTGCTCAGTGTTCGCGATATGAATGATATGGGTCTGTCGTCCTGTGCAAGGACAGCGCCAATGGCGAAATTAGAAGCGTCAGTTGTTAACTCGAATGGTTTTCCGAAATTAGGATATGCCAGAATGGTATCTTTCGAGACAAGAGAATTTGTTATTTTGTTAAAGGCCGCAATGGCATCAGAGTTTAGATGAACTGGTTTCTGGCTGGATTTAGCTTTGGGCATACGTCCGTCCTCCCCCCTTAAAAGGGATGTCAGGAGCTTTGCGAGTTTCACATAATCTCTTATAAAGCGACGGTAATACCCTGACAGACCAAGAAATGATCGAAGTTTTTTGAGAGTATTCGGAATGGGAACATTTTTGATGGCATCCACCTTTGCGGGGTTAGTTTTAATACCATCGGAGGATATCACGAAACCTAGGAATTCGACTTGCTCTTTGAAGAAATCACATTTTTCTAACTGTAATTTCATGTTGGCTTCGTTAAGAATTTTAAAGATCTTTTCAATGTGCTTAGTGTGGTCTGCTTGGTCTTTTCTGAAGATGATAATATCATCTATATATACGTAGCAAATTCTCCCAATGACATCACGCAATATGTCGCCAAGCGCTCGCTGGAAAATAGAAGACGCATTTTTTAACCCAAATGGGAGCCTTGTAAATTCGTATTTTCCGTTATTGATGGAAAATTCCGTTTTCTCAATATCGGATTCCTTCAACGGGATCTGATGAAAACCGCTCTTTAAGTCAAGCACCGTAAAGTACTTGTTTTTCCTAATTGCGCAGGCACTTCAATAATTTCAGGGATCGGGTAGCGATCCGCTATGGTGACGGAATTCAACTTTCTATAGTCAATTACTATTATATATTTTTTGTTCCCATCGGAGTCGGGTTTTTTGGGAACTACCCATACCGAAGAATTATAGGGCGACCGTGAAGGTCTAATAATTCCGTCGTCGATTAAGCTTTGAATTTGTTTATCCACCTCATCCTTGAAGGATACAGGGAACGGATAGTATCGGGTATATACGGGAGTATCCGAGGCAGTGCGGATTTCACCTACTACTTTTGCAGTATAAGTCAGCTTCTCATCTGGCTCCGAAAATAAAGCGGGAAATCTGTTAACAAGTGAAAAAAATAGCGTCATATGACTATGTTTGAGATTTATCGAATTGATTGATTGAGATGATTGCTGTTTTATCCTGATCTTCATACCATTTCCAATTTGCATATAATTCTGTTTAGTGTAGATAACGGCCGACAGCTCTTTTAGGCTATCGTTTCCTAATATTGCATGGAATGACTTCAGCGATGGCAAAAGGAAAAACTTGATTTTGTGGTTGTTCAAACCAAAGAGGCTCGTTTCGACGTGGTGAGTGACCTTAATACTGCCACCTACTGAATTTGCATAGAAAAATGTATCGTATCGTATTGGCTTGTCTACTAATTGGGGTTGTATGTAATTCCTGTTTGATCCAGCGTCTATTATAATTTTAATCATCTCTCCACTCTTCGTCCTACTTTCGAAGTAAGGTAACGAAGAGGTGGTTAATCTAAAAAACGGATGTCAGCGAAATTCTTGATTTCATCAACATCAGTGTCGGCAACATAATCAGATTCTTCTAAAGGCTGAATGTAATCAGCTAAGGTTTGATCGTAATTAGAATCTTCGGATTGTAAAACCTCATCTTATTCACTATTGATGTGGAAATTTGGTTGTGGCTTCGTGGAGTTAAACGGGAGTTGCTTTGACGAAAATTGTTGGGGTTTTGGGGTAGGTCCTCGCTGAGAAAATTGGTGAGACCTTACTTGAGCACTATGACCTAAGGGCTCTGTCTTGAACTGTTGGTTTGAAGAAAAGGGAAGTTGTTGTCTTGGTGCAAATTGTGGTCTATAACCTGATTGGGGTTGATGTTGATACCTCTGTACGTTTTGCTGTTGATAAATCGAAGCTCGTGGCGATGCTTGTCCGGAAGGCAGAAAGCTTTTCTGAGTATGGAATGGTTGTCTATTTTGTTGATTCGTATTCGGCTTGTGACGTTGACTTGGAGTTGGAATGTCTTCTCGTCATGCCGTAGTTTCGCGTGTGCTGTGATCTGTCCTGCCTGGTGCAAATCAACGGTGCAAATCAACGGGTTCGGGTACCCCTAACAACCTGGGAAGATCACCTTTGAGGCCCCTAATGAAAGTATCAAGAGTCTTGTCTCTATAAGTCCAAGTGAGTAACTGAGTTGACTCTTGGGAAATTTCCATGCAGGAAATTTTGTTGAGAATAAGAGAGAGGTGGCTATAGACAGCCTGGTAAAATTCTGATACCGTGTTGCTCCCTTGAACAAGGGGCGACATTTCGTGTTCGAGAGTGTTTAAATCACGCTTGTCGGCATAATACATAACAAGGCATTTGGAAATATTCTCCCAATTGAGTGGAGTGTTATACGACTCTAAAACGACATCGGCGCTTCCGATGATCTTATTCCGGATAACGCTTAAAATACCATAGTACTTAGGCGTTCTTTTATGGGCTCATATATCTGGAGGATTCGGTCAACACCTTTCTTCCAGGAGCTGAACTCTGCTGCATCGCCTGAGAACTTTCTAAGGCAGCGTACAATATCTGGGGTTTTATCCAGGTCCTCCAACTTGTTTCGATATTGTGCAACAATTGGCTGATCAACATCGGCATAGAAGTCAGCACTTAGGTTTAAACTGCTATTAATAATTTCTTTCCCTGACGCTTTAAAAGTTTTGCGAATTAAGGACGAAATGAGTATGTCCAGTTCAGGAGTTCCCCTTACCTCCTGGTTACCATCTGAGTGCGAGGAGCTAGATGTAGATGAGTTATTTAGGTTCTCGCTTAAGCGAGTAGAAGTATTTGCTCTTGTGGAAGGGGTAGGATTTGGAAGTAAGGCAGGGTTAATATTGATGGCGGGAGCATCGCCTCTAGGGTCGCCACCTAAAGGGTCAGTAGACGCTCCAGAACGTAACTCTGGCATGGTTATGTATGCTTATATTTATTTTCTCGAAAGGGGAAAACAAAATAATAAAAAAGAGAGGAAAAAGAAATGTTTATGTTAATTCTAATAATGACTAATTTGTCAATTGCGTTTAAATTTAATTTTTTTCTTAATCTCTAATTCACACTTTTACAATTCCAATCTTTAATTTTTGCTTTTGACTTGTAACTATTTCTTCTTTAAATATTTTTCTCTTGTTTTCTTTACTTCACTTTTTGTTTGAAATTTTTAATTTCTCTGTATTTTCTTTATTTTTATTTTTTAATTTTTAAACTTTTAATCGAATTCACTTTTAGTTTCAAATCATTTAATTTCTTTGTATTTTCTTTAATTTAATTTTTTAATTCTTAATCTTTTAATCGATTCCACTTTTAGTTAAAAAAAAAACTCTTAGCACTATGCTTACATAACTAAGACTTGCAGAAGATACATTGGTATCTTGTCCTGGTTTTATTTATTAATACAAGCTCAAAAAAAAAAAAAAACTTAAACAATCTAAACTTACAACTAGCGACAAAAAACTTAGAAACTAAAACTTAAACTAACAGCATTTTGGAGAGAAGGCAGGAGGTAGAGGGCGTCAAAAGGGGTAGGTGAAACGCAAATAATTTTTTTTTTTTTTTTTTAATTAATCTCTTAAAAACTATCTTAAATGCTAGGGAGGAAGAAGGTCATGAGGTCATGAGGTGTTGAGGGATTTTCTAAGGGAGGATAGACTGCAATGAAAGTCTAGGGTGTTCTGTGCGTTGTTGGCAAGACGTAACATTCTGGTGATTGGTTCGAAGTGGCCGTAGTTGGTGCGGTGGTAAGGAAGACGAAAGAGGAGTACAGTCTTAAGGTTACGAGGGTTTGTGCGAAGGGAAATCATTTCTAGTAGAGCGGGGGAATCGATCGATCCGGTTAATAATTGGTGCACGAAGAGTATGTCGGCAACCTCACGACGTTTTGTAAGGTTTGCAGGTTAATCAATTTTAGCCGATTTTCGTAGGGGGGTAAGATATAGTTTTCGGCCCATGGGAGACCGCGTAAGGCAAAGCGGATAAACCTACGCTGCACAGCTTCGATTCTAAGGGAGTGGGTGTCGTGATAAGGTGACCAAACTTGGCTGGCATATTCGAGGTGGGGTCTGACAAAGGTGATATAAAGGGATTTAGTTACGTAAGGGTTCGAGAACTCTTTAGACCAGCGTTTTATGAAACCGAGAGAAGAGTTTGCCTTGTGTATAATTTGATCAAAGTGGGAACGGAAGTTTAGTTCCTTATCACAAACAATACCCAAATCGCGTATACAGGAGACTGATGGAACGGGCTTATTATTAAAGTTATAGCTTCTAAGGGGAGGGGGGAGGCGTTTACGGGAGAATGTTATGGATTGACATTTGGCGACATTAAGTTCTAAGAAGTTTTTTACGCACCATGTGTGGAATGAATTTAGATCGTTTTGAAGTATCAGTGAGTCGTTGGGGGTAGATATAACCTTGATGATTTTCATGTCATCTGCGTAAATAGACAGATCTGAGTCTTTTAATATGTGACCAACATCGTTTATAGTTAAGACAAAGATCAGCGGACCAAGATGACTGCCTTGAGGAACCCCGGAAGTGGCGTCAATGGGATCGGAGATTGAAAAACGGAAGAGAACCCTGTATTGGCGATTCTCGAGGTACGATCTCAGCCATGAAACGAAAGAAGGTGGGAAACCGAGGGCATTAAGTTTAAGGTAAATAGTTCGGTGACAGATTTTATCAAACGCTTTGCTGAAGTCGGTGGTAATAACATCCACTTCATTGCCTTCCTCTAATGCTTGCAGTGTTTTGGAAACAAATTCGGTTAGGTTAGTCGTAGTGGACGTACCCTTTAAAAAACTGTGCTGTTGTGGGGTAAAAATGGATTTGCAGTGGAAATACAGTGAGTCGTTTACAATGGTTTCGAAGAGCTTGGGGATAGAGAAGAGTTTGGCTATGGGTCGATAGTTCGATATGTCACTTTTACAGCCATTTTTATGGATGGGGAAAATGAAGGAGTCCTTCCATAATTTAGGGAAAACGGCTTGAGAGAGTGAGAGTCGAAAAAGAGTTGTAAGGGGCTGGCACAGGACGTTGACACATCTTTTTATGAAAATGTCAGGTAGACCATCGGGACCGGGGGAAAAGTCATCCTTGAGTCTATTAATATTTTCTCGCACCATATCAGACCTAATGTCAATTGAGACTAGGGAGGTTTGTGGGCAGTTACTCAGGTAGGAGAAATAGTCAAAGTCCGGATCGTGTACATGGTCACTGTACGAAAGGGTGAAAAAGGTCGCAAAGAGGTTGGCGATTTCTTTAGGGTCAGCAGAAGATGTATTAAGTAACTTTAGAGTGGAAGGGAAACCATCGGACTTCCTTTTGACGTTAATAAATTGGTAAAAGCGCCTAGAATCTGTGATTAGACTTAATTGCATTCTATCAAGGTATTCGCGATAAAGGGATTCGCAGAGGTTGGAAAAACGGTAGTAAGCTTGTTGGTAGTATGAGAAATCTGAGGCAGATCTGGATTTCAAGAAAGTTTTCCATAATTTGTTTCTAACATTTCGAAGAGAACGCAATTCACTATTATACCAGGGAGGGGATGACGAGCAGTTTTTTCGAGGCACATAAGGGACAGATTGGAGAAGACAGTCAAAGATTGCTGTGTAGAAGAATGCAAGAGCGATATCAATGGGGGTGTTGACGTTTAGAAAGAGGCTGAAATCTATGTTATTGACTAGGCTATTAAGTTTAACGAAGTCAGCTTTACGAAAGTTGAAGGAGAAAGAGTTTTCAAAATCAACAGTGGTGTGGTCGATTTCATACGAAAAGGCAAGAGCGAGAGGGGGGTGATAGTGGTCTAGGGTGGAGAGAAGATGGTTACTTGCGGTAACCAAAGAATTATGAGCGTCGGATTAGAAAATAAGATCTAACTGCCTACCTAAGTTGTTCGTTATGCCACTAATCTCAAAAAGGCCGGAGTCAAAAAGACGATCAGTCAGGAGGGTTTCCTTTTCCGAGGAAGAGTTAGTAGGAACAAAGGATGATTCGTCCTCCGATGGAGTCCATTGCAAAAGGGGAAGGTTGAAGTCGCCAACAATTATAAAATCGTCATCAGGATCAGCGATATCTAACAGAGAGTCCACTGTATCAACGGCCAGCTGGTATGCTTGGGCGGGTTGAGAAGAGCGAATATAGCAGCAAACAATATATATGCTCCGTCTAGATACAGATAGTTTAACACATACGAATTCAAATGAGGTTGCGTTAGTGAGTTTGACGAGGGTTGCATCAAGGTGATTATGAATAGCTATAAGAACACCGCGGCCGAAGGAGAGGTCTTCATTTTCCTGGCCGTCAGCGCGGAAGACTACGAAATCAGAAGTGAATAATTCACTGTTAAGATAGTAGGGACAAAGGTTGGTTTCGGTTAGGGCAAAAATGTCGTAGGGAAGTGATTGTGAGTTCAAGTGCACCATCGAGGTTTTGGTGCGAAGTCCTCTGACATTCTGATAGTAGAGTGATAGGAGCTTTGGGGCAATTACGACGGATTGAGATGGATCGACTGGAATTGAGTTAGGGACGAAAATATTTTTTGTGGTTATTGCGAGTTTTTTGGAGATAGGAGAGACGTTTGGAACCAATATGAGAACCATAGGTTGAGAGGTCTTTGGCCACTGTAGAAGAGGAGATGTTAAAACTCTCATGAAAACGAGTGTATATATTTTTCAGGGCTGTAGGGTCAGTTGGGAGACCTTCTTTTTGAATCGAGACCATGACATTCGTCTTTGTCTTCCCGTCGATGCAGATGGAGTCAGGTTTGTCATGTAGATAGGCTAGGTAAAGGCGAACATTTTCAAAAAGCCGGTTATCACGCAGTCTAGACATGATATAGCGGCCATCGAGGTCATTGATTGTTGCAGTGGGGTTCAATAATTTAGCCGTGAGTTTGACGGTGGGAGGAAGTAGTGGATCGAAAGTAGGGGGAGATGCAGTTGAAAGCGAGTTGACCGTGGTGAAAACGTTAGGAGAGACCGTGGACTTGGTACCGGGGGTAGAAGACGATGAGGAAGGATTGAGAATGTGGGAGTAAGTGAAATTCGGGTAGACGGTGGGGGAAATTTTGTTAATGGGAGCCGGTTTTTTGTGATGAGAAGACGTAACAGGTGAAAGATCAAATGACACTCGTTTGATTATAGGGTTATTTTGAGACTGGGAGACGGTTGTAGCTGAATGGTTAAGAGTTTTCATTTGCCAATTTGGGTGAGGCACGGGTGGATTATTACGAGTAGGAAGAGAAGGGAGGAGGGAAGATGGCTTTGGGTAGGTGGTGGACATATATTGTAATTTGGCTTAGAAATATGTTTAAAATTAGTCTCTTTAAAGTTAGGCTTAGAATTACAATTGGGCTTAATATTAGAACTTAACTTATCGGCCCATCGAGTCATCCTCATTTTGCCAAGACCAAGAACATCTTTCAGGGACTTTGGGAAGAGCCAGCTATATTTCGCGGGAAGGTCGATCTTGAAGCATCCGGGTGTTTTGGATAAGATCTTCTTGCATTTGATATCGGAGATGCGATACTGTTGTTGGAACATGCTACGCACCCGAGACTCATCGGCAGTACGCGGAGCCCCAGTCAGGAAATAAGAAGCTGAAAGTCCGTTTATCTCATTAGAAATAGTAAGTTTCCTGAGCCTACTGTTGCATTCAGAGTGCGTCCATGTGGTCCCAAATTTCGATATGGTGTTGGTGGTGCATGTAGAATTAGCAGTCATATCTGGTGAAGGATTGCTGGATTGTGGTTGGTCTTCGCGTACGGGGGGTGGAAGGGCAATCAAAGGCGCAGGAGTTGAGGGAGATGGGATATCATTGAGGTCAATGTGTGCAGCGGAGTCTGCGTTAAGAAACTCTTCATGCAATGATTTGTTTTCAGAAGGGTGCGTAGCAGACTGGATGAAGTTGAGTTTAGTCGACACTAGTTTAAGTTCCTCAATGATGTCGTTCGTTGCTAACCTTGAACGCTTCGTCGCAGTTGCTTCTTCAATTAGGGAATTCAAGGCCAGATGAATTTCATCAATACATTCCGCGTGATGGGCAATGTTAATCTCGAGCTCCTTTAATGAGGTGGTATGGCCGGAAAGTGACTCCGATATGGTTGACATATCGCCGTGTATATCTTTGAGAACAGGGGAGGCGATAGAGCATTTTATGTTGTCGGTTTTGGTCTGCCTGCTCTTCATTTCATCGATTCCAGCGTTGGATGATTTCATGAGTGTGGGCAAGTGATCATATCTCCTTTCAATTTTTTGTGAGGATACCTTAATCTCTTTTAAAACGGAGCAGTAATCCGAAACATTGTTTTCGAGGGCGTTGTTCAAAGAGTCACAGTTATTGGATAATATTTCCAATGTTTTGTCGATACTATGACGCAGCTCCGATTTCAGCTCTGCGACCGAGTCCATAAGGGTGCATAATTGTTCGTTATTGTAATTGCAAGCATTATGTGTGCCAAAAGATTGTTTTGCATTCGTCGCAGAAGAAACAGAGAAGGCTGTTGTACTCCTGCAGATGAGCTTTGGCATTCCTCATCAGGCCAATGCAGATAGGGAGGAAGAGTTTATTGCAGATACCTTTGCAGGCTATCATGTCAGCGGAGTTCGAGATGGTGCAGTTATTGGATCCACATGACGACATGGTGAAATTCAAGGGTGAATGTACGCGACACAGTAACACAGATACGATGAGGTGACGAAACGAAAAATGATATTGCACGAACGCGAAAAAAGGTTCATGATTGTAAACAAAAGAGAAACAAAGATATAGGTCAGCAAGCACGGTTGTTTATACGCAGGGTTGTATATACGCAGTGACACAGAAATAGTGGAGTAGCCGAGAAAAAAAAGAAACAATAACACAACTCAGTCAGGGGTCAATAAGGAAAAAAATGCGCGATTAAGCAAAATTAGACAAAAACCGCAAGCAAGGGTGAATGAAAAGAGTCGGGCAATGGAGGAGACTAAAAAACTTGACTTTATTCACTGGAGGTTCGAACTGAACTGATTTCTGGATCTGGATTTTCTGGATCCTGATAGCTGGTGCGGCTAGCGTTCTTCGCTTCCCGTTCCTCCGCTGGCGAATTATCAGCTGCAACGGCTACTAGGGGGCCCTTTAATGTATTTTTTTTTACCAACGCACACGATCTCGTTGGACCACAGGAAATCCTCGCTCGCGCTACGTATTTTATTTCGCCGCCTCTTCGCTACTTGAGGGAAATTTACTCGGGCGCCAATTAATTTATTTTATGCAGAATTTATTTAAAAAAAAAACTTTATTAAATCAAATAACTGATTGGCAGCGATTCTGCCTACAAAAGGCGAACAAAGACTGAACATTCATAACTTAAAATCGATGGCTTAAATACTACATATGTATCTTAATGTTATCGGAGGCGAAACCATCCAGCGGCGACGTGTTCCCACAGGTACTCGAGCATTACACACCGTACGTGATGGAATGTGGGTCCAGCGATGTCAACGGACCATGTTGCATACAGCACAGACGTACTGTCAGCGAAGTTCACGACAGACTCACGGGAAGCGATGCTGGGCTTCGGGTTTTTCTATGAGAAACAATTTCTGAACTTATTTTGTGTTAACTTACATATTTCAAAAATAACAACATAACACTAAACAAAAGATACATACATACAACTTTTGGATATTTGATGAAAAAATGCACGATAACAATTAATCTATGCACTGAATGTCCCACTCCATCGGGACATAAGGTCACAAACAAAACTGTGTGGACTTATCGACCTAACATGTTTTCTTTGTTTTCTTAGATGCGCTTAGGATAATTCACAAAAACAAGAAGAGCACGTGATAAGCTAGTGCAGGCAGCAAAGCTGTTTCTTTTTTTGCTGTGTGTTTATAAGTAGTGTTTTTTTTAAACCTAGCCAGCCAGTCGTTCATTTAAACGATTTGCCAGCCAGCCAAAGCCAGCCGATTTTATACGAACATATCTCTAGGAATCGATATGCACCACCTTTTCATCGATTTCAAAGTTGCCTATGATAGCTTGTGTAGAGACGAGTTATACAGAGCCATGTCTAGTCTTGGCATCCCTGCCAAGCTCGTCCGTTTGTGCAGAATGACGATGGAGAACTCTCGCTGCTCCATCAAAGCCGGTAAGTACATCACCGAACCATTCGATGTCAGGAAAGGTCTTAGACAAGGTGACGCGCTATCATGCGATCTCTTTAACATAGTACTGGAAAGAGTTGTACGAAACTCACAAGCCAACCCCGGAGGTACAATGTTTTACAAGTCTGTACAACTACTCGCTTATGCCGATGACATTGACATAATCGGAAAAACTCAGCGGGCCGTCAATGGGGCATTTACGAGTATTGAGATCGAGGCAGCAAAGATGGGTCTAGCGGTCAATGAAAGCAAAACAAAATATATGCTGTCTACAAAAAAGGACATCCAACATCAGCGTCTTGGACAGAACGCCACAATAGACAGATACAATTTTGAGGTAGTAAAGGATTTTGTCTACGTAGGATCTATGGTGAGCTCCGCAAATGACATCAGTAGGGAAATCACACGAAGAATTACTCTTGCCAATCGTGGTTTCTATGAGCTAAAACGGCAATTGAGTAGCAAAGCCTTATCTCGAACTACTAAGGTAACTGTTTATAAGACACTAATCATCCCAGTCCTGCTGTATGGCGCAGAGGCATGGGCTTTGACAAAACCGGATGAGGATGCCCTTGGTTATTTCGAGAGAAAAGTTCTTCGAGCGATCTTTGGTCCCATCTGCATAGACGGTGAGTGGAGGAGAAGCTACAATGCCGAACTATATGGCCTGTACAAGGACATCGACTTAGTCAGAAGAGTTCACATACAGCGACCAAGATAGCTGGGTCATTTAGAGCGGATGGAGCACAACCTTCTCGCTAAGAAAGTCTTCGAATCCACCTCGGACGGACGGCGCAGTAGAGGACGACCTCGCGGTAGGTTTTTTTTTTTTTTTTTTGATTGGGAGGGGTAATCTTCAAAAGACGAAACTCAGTACGTCCTGAGTAACAGTGTGGGACTCTTAACCACTAAACCCCCCTCCCACGACCGCCCCATTCCCCGCGGTACTGCCGTCAAGCATTTCATCGCGGGGGGGTTTTAGTCCGATATATTCGACTAGTGCATGTTTGAATTTTCCTGCTCAGCATTTATTGTATTTCGCCGGTCTGATTCTTTCCTTTCTCTTTCTAGGGTTCTTAGAATCTTCATTGTGCATTGTGCTCCCAGCGACTGCGTCCCATGCCTCCTGGCTTTTGAGCATTTCGCTAACGATGTTTTCTCGCGTCAGTGGGTGGCCGAGTTCACTCCTTAGTGCATTCCTTTCGTCGAGGAATCTTGGGCATTCAAAAAATATATGTTCTGCGTTTTCTACGCAGTCAGCGCAATGCGGACAGTAAGGGATATTGTCGTGTTTATACTTATGTAAGTACGAACGAAAGCATCCATGGCCCGTTAGGAACTGCGTTAAGTAGAACTCAAGTTCTCCATGTTGCCTGTCGAACCATGGCTGGATTGGGTATATGAGCCTATAGGTCCACCTGCCTTTCTCAGAAGCATTCGGGTATAGGAAGTCGCAGTATACCGTCATACATAATATTCCAGAGCAAAAGGCCAAGGACTGAGCCCTGTGAAACTCCGCCTGTGATCTTATATTCCTTGGGGCCGCGGTCTGTATTGTATACTAAGATTCTGCACCTGAAGTAGTCAGCAATAACGTATATGAGGTATTGTGGAACTCTCATCCTTCTGAGCGCTTGTAAGATGTGACTCCAATTTGCCGTATTGAAGGCGTTTTTTTATGTCAAGAGTTATAACCAAGCAGTACTTTTTGGAACCGCCTCTCCGTCTAATTCACTGTATAGCCTCTTGTGCCGTTTTAACTACCACATTGATTGCATCTGTTGTTGAGCGCGCTTTTCGAAAACCGTATTGGTGTTCTGAAAGACCTCCAGATTCTTGAATTGCACACCTCGTGGTAGGTGGCGCAAACAAGTGGAGGGGGACCTCAACCAACTTTCCGGGCACAATTGGAGGCAGCTGGCTCGTAACAGGGAATTAGACGGAGAGGCGAGCTGGCTCGTAGGTTTGTTGGTTGAGGCCCAGGTCCACCCCGCACTGTGGCGCCATCTGTTTCTGTTCAGATTTTAAGTGAGGTAAAGGCCCTAGGTGATCAATATGAAGGATGCCAAATGGTACTGTTTTTTTTTGGAATGTTACACAAATTTCTTTCGTTTGTTGTGGCGGGACCGAAATAAACAATACCTCTTAAACAATTCCTCATCAATTCAGTCCCATATCTGAGAACCAATAGTGTGCTTTAATGTAATTATAGCATTTAGTCACTCCCAAGCGGCCAAGTTTTTTGTGAGTGTGCCGAATCGCGTTTACTTCCATCTCGCTTTGAACATAAAAATGCGAATTATTATGCACGTCTCTTCTGTACACTAAGACATCTCTCAACTCGAATAACTTACTATTTTGCCTATGCAGTTCCGATCGTATATCTAAAATATTTGGGTCCCTGCCTTGCGTTGCCATTAATTAAAATTCTATATCATCGTCATTTATAGACAGGGTGATTTCGGCACGACTAAGAGCATCCACGTGACCCACGTTGACCCTCGCGGTGTTGGATCTTGTATTTATAGTTTCATAGCTCCAGCGCCCAACGTGCAATTTTGGGGTTAAGATCCCTCTTATTCAACGTTAGTATTAGAGAATAACAATCTGTAACGATTTTAAAGGAAACACCCTCTAGGTAAACTCAGAACCGCCGTAAAGCATAAATGTTAGCCAATGTCTCGTGTTCGAAGCTATGATACCTACTCTCAGGAACGGTTGTACGTTTTGGGAAAAAGAACACAGGATGGAACTTTCCGTCCGATTGCTTTTGTAATAAAGTAGCACTAAACCCTGTCATCACAGCGCAACTCAGTCTCTTTAAGTCGATCATAAATTACCAACACTGGTGGGTTAACCAATCGCTGTTTTAACTTTTCGTATGCTTTCATACAGGTTTTATCAAATATAAATTTATTATCCTTCTTAAGTAAGTGATATAACGCTTTTGTGATTCGAGAAAATTGAGATACAAACTTTCTGAAATATGTACATAGCAACACAATGAGTTCAGTTTTTCAACAGTCTTGGGTACTGGGTACTTGAGGATTGATTCATTGTGAACATTTTTAGGACATAGGTATGCCTCGCTGACTGACATTGTAGCCCAAGTAGTGCATTTTTATAAACCTGAATCTGAATTTTTAACTATAGCTCGAGTCCATTTTCGGCTAAACAATTTAAAATATTTCTCAATAAATCTATGTGCTCTTCGATTGTAGTAGTGGCTGTCAATAGCCACTATTTAGCACATATGAAATAAATTCCTAGAACACGGATGGGCAATTTTTCAAACCAAAAGGCATCCTGATGTATTCAAATGGACCATTCGGGTCACGAACGAAGTACAGTGAACTCTAGATTATTGCAGCCGGAATAATGAAATGGGTAGGGGAAAAAAATTAGGTAATGCCGCAATAAGTGTTATTTCAAAACTGAACCGAAAAGTGATTTCAGATTTCCTCAAAAACCCTGAAATTACGGGAAGAAGAGTAGTCCGCGACGTCCAAGGGCTTTACTACACAATGCTTCAGACAAGAGCAAACTTTTTACGAGATCATAAATCGTTTAGACGCAGTTCCATTACTACGTCGCGTTTAGATTTTTTTTCTTGTTTTGAATTCAAAAATAATAAAAAAGGGTCTAGCGAGATAAGCAAGGCGAAATGGCCCACATGGCCAATGTCTGAAAAATTGTATGTACTGATATTGGTGCTCCAATAGAATACCATAAACATGGTATTTGACCTTTGACCTTGACCTGTCCTTCAGATATTCGAAAAGGTAGCCACGGTTGCTATCATTTTTCAAACTTAATTTTCTCAAAAATTTTAAAAGCTAGGAAAATGAGACTAACTGCATGTTTTGAGGAATACTTTCAAAAATATTTCATATTTTTTTAGATTTTTCCTCAAGTGTTATTAGTGCAAAATAATCATATATATTACGAATGTCATTTTTTAATACAGTTCTAGCATACTTACACCGACCAAAAGAATAAAGAATATTGCCTGATTTATCTACTTGTACCTTAATCCAAGAAATGGGTAACCAACCCCGTTTGGCGGATTCTTGGTGGCAGCAGATGAGAGAGGGGGGGGAGAGTGCTTTTCTCACTAGAGCACTTCTTCCTGTTCCAGGCGGCAGCGGACGAATTCCCTAGACGGAGTCAACGGTGGCGTCTATAGTTCCAGTTAGGTTGAACTTAGTGAATACCTTGCGCGAGCTGCTTCGACGTATTCGGATCACAGGTCGGTAAGGAATTTCCAATGTTGGTCAGGACATTGGAATAGAGATGGTGGCGGAGGAGCCCTTGATGGGCCAACGGCAGCGCTCATACTCCCGTAGTGGACTACTGGCACCGGTGTACCCGGCCCCTCGTCCTAGGGGAATAATTAAGGAACTGGCCCTCCAGGTTGTGGGTTGTGCCGTCGGGGTAACTTCCCTACCACGTAAAAAACGCATGGTTCCGAAACAACCAAAAGCCTCGGATAAGGATGACCCAACTAATGACGACCCCAGCAAACGAAATAAGGACAACGACCTTCGGATCTGTACGTGGAATGTTCTGTCCCTTTACAGACCACGTGCAGCCGAACAACTAGCAGAGGCCCTAGACTGCTATAAAGCAGATATTACCGCCATCCAGGAAGTGCGATGGGATGGGCCAGGCAAAAAGAGGATGAAAAACTGTGACATCTACTACGGTGATTGCTACAGAGGCAACAGGCAACGCTTATTCGGATGCGGATTTGTCATACGCGGCAGACTTAGGCAAGAAGTCTTAAGCTTCCGACACGTGAGCGAGCATATTATGACTATCCGGATCAAGGCTAAATTCGCTAACATAAGCCTAATATGTGTTCATGCCCCCACAGAAGAAAAGGACCCTGCCTCCAAAGAGTGTTTCTACGAGCTCCTCGACAAAACATACGAGCAATGTCCTAAATACGACGTTAAGATCGTATTGGGCGATTTTAACGCCAAAATAGGAAAGGAGGACGTCTTCGGTAGAGCAGTCGGTAAGCATAGCCTACACGACACCACGTCTGATAACGGACTAAGGCTAATTGATTTCGCTGTGGAGCGAAATGTCACCATAGCAAGCACATGGTTTCCTCATCTCGATATTCATAAGCAGACATGGCGGTCCAATGATCATGTCACGATCAACCAAATTGATCATATTGCGATCGACGCAAGGCATGCCTCCAGTATTCTGGATGTCCGGACCTTCCGAGCGGCCAACATAGACTCGGATCATTACCTTGTTGTAGCCAAGGTACGAATGCGGATATCCCAATCTGAGCAACAAAGAAGAATTACTGTGAGAAAATTTAACGTCGAAAAGCTACAATCGCAAGAGACCGCCAGACTCTTCGCTGAACGCGTATCCCGAAATCTCTCAATCGCCCCTTTGCCGCCAGCATCAAGTACCGAAGACCAGTGGCAACGCTGCCAACATGCCATCAGAAACGCCGCGACTGATGTGCTGGGTCTCGCTCGCCCACCACCGCGAAACCCCTGGTTTGACGAAGAATGCCGGCGAGTGCATGCAGCAAAACAAGAGGCATACAAAGCGGCGCTGCAAAGGAAGACGAGAGCTGCTCGTGAGCTCTACGAGCAAAAGAGACGGGAAGAACATCGGCTTCTCCAAAAGAAGAAGAAAGAGCATGAGAAGCGCGCGTTTGAGAATATCGAAAGTCTATACTCCAGGAACAATGTACGGAAGTTTTACCAAAAGGTAAAAAGAACGTGTCAGAGAAGTAATACCCGTACAGAAACCTGTAGAGATGAGAATGGAAACCTCGTAGTAGAATCACAGTCGGTGCTGAGAATATGGAAAAACTACTTCTGCAGACTGTATAACGGCGACGAAGACCAACATCCCGCTGTCAGGCAGAATGAACCATTCAGCATGGACGATGATAGTCAAAATTTCCGTCCACCTGACCAAAACGAAGTGAGGATAGCAATATCCAAGCTAAAATCGAACAAGGCTGCTGGACCTGACGGTTTACCGGCCGAACTTTTCAAGGCAGCTGGGGATGAATTGGTAGAGTGCATACACCAACTCATTTCTAATATTTGGTCAGAGGAGTGTATGCCTGATGAATGGAATCTCAGCATCGTTTGCCCGATCCACAAGAAAGGAGACCCCCTCAACTGCGCCAATTATAGAGGCATCAGTCTCCTCAACATCGCGTACAGGATCTTTTCTGCGATATTGTGTGAACGCCTGAAACCTTATATCAACAGCCCGATTGGATCCTATCAGTGCGGTTTCAGGCCAGGAAAGTCCAACATCGATCAAATCTTCACACTTCGGCAGATCCTGGAGAAAACCCAAGAATTCCAAATCGATACTCACCACCTCTTTATCGATTTCAAGGCCGCCTATGACAGCATCTATAGAGAAGAGCTTTATAGAGCCATGTCTAGTTTTGACATCCCTGCCAAACTTGTGCGCCTGTGCAGGCTGACGATGGAGAACGCTCGCTGCTCCATCAAGGTCGGTAATGACCTCACCGAGACCTTTGATGTCAAAAAAGGCTTTAGACAAGGTGACGCGCTGTCATGTGACTTCTTCAATATTGTACTTGAACGGATTGTGCGGAACTCACAAGCCAACACCGGAGGCACAATCTATTACAAGTCTGTACAACTGCTTGCATACGCCGACGATATAGACATTATCGGAAGATCTCAGCGGGTTGTCACCGGTGCTTTTGCAAGCATTGAGGCGGAAGCGGCCAAAATGGGTTTGGCGATAAACGAGGGCAAAACCAAGTATATGCTGTCAACTAGAAGGGAAAACCAACATCGACGAATTGGACAAAACGTCACCGTGGGCAGCTATAACTTCGAGGTAGTAAGGGACTTTGTCTACCTTGGCTCTGCTATAAATTCAGCAAACAAAATCAGCGCAGAAATCAATCGAAGAATAACTCTTGCCAATCGCTGTTTTTTTGGGCTTATAAGGCAATTCAACAGTAAAGCCCTCTCTCGAACAACTAAGGAGACTCTATATAAGACCTTGATCATCCCAGTCCTGCTTTACGGCGCTGAAACATGGACTTTATTAAAAGCGAATGAAGATATCCTTGGTCGCTTCGAGAGAAAAATTCTACGTAAGATTTTCGGTCCCGTTTGCGTTGACGGGTTTTGGAGGAGAAGATTCAATCACGAACTATACGAGCTGTACAGCGACATCGACCTAGTCAAAAAACTGCGTATTGGACGTCTGAGATGGCTAGGACATGTAGAGCGAATGGACACCAACGCTCCGGCCCGCAGAGTCTTCGAATCTAACCCCGAGGGACGACGCAGTAGAGGGAATTATCGCCGTAGGTGGCGCGCACAAGTTCAAGGGGACCTCGACCAACTTGGAGTGCGCAACTGGAGGCAATTAGCTAAAGACCGAGCTAAATGGAGAGGCTTGTTGGTTGAGGCCCAGGTTCACCCCGAACTGTAGCTCCACCTAAGTAAGTAAAGTATATTCGTTTCCATATTTGACGCGGAATAGTCTATTCGTAAGGTAGTTCTTCAAAATATTCTATAGGTGCTCTGGCGGAACTTGTCGTTATTTAAACTTTAAGCCTTCGTGCCAGATCTTGTCAAAGGCTTGAGAGGCGTCAAGGAATACGCTTAAACAAATCTTTTTTTCTTCAAGTCACTTTTCGATTACATGTTTTATTCGATGTACTTGGTCAACTGTAGAATGCTTATTTCTGAATCGGAATTGATGATCCGGAATGAGATGCCCTTCTTCTATTACCGGCTGTATTCGCCTATTATATATATATATATATATATATTCTCTCGAACACTTTGGATATAATTGAAAGAACCGAAATCGGTATATACGACGTTTTTTCATTCGGCGGTTTTCCGGGCTTAAGGGCCATTATTACTTCGGCGAGTTTTCATTGACTGAGAACATATTCTAGTCTAATCGCGGCGTTTATAATGAACTAGGTCATATCCATGAGCCTCCTTAGGTTTAAGTTTCTTTATTTTTTCCTTAAGTTTGGTAAGTGTTGCATTTCTTATTACGCTTTTGTCTACATACGTCGTATTTATATTTTGAATAAGAGCTTGTCCATAAAACGGTTTAAAAGTTTCTTGCAGGTGGGTGGCAAAAACTTGCGCTTTCTCTTTATCATGCCCATTCGCCTTGATTTTGCCTAATTGGTGCGGCTTGAATTCGAGGTTATTTACTACCTTTTATAGCCTTCCAAAGCGAGTAATTAGAGTCTTTTTCTGCTGTTAAGCTTTCTAGGTAAGTTTGTAATTTCATTATTCTTATCGTCTTTAGTAGATATTTTTAGTGAGTTGCACAAACGATTAAGATGTGCTTTATGTTGCGGATCCCGAGTTTATTGCCATTTTTTACGCGCTTTCTCTTCTCCTTAATCATCTCTTTTATTTCCTGTGGATAAGTTTGAATATAACTGGCCGCCGTTTTCTTTCGTTTGAGAGTCTTCTTCCACGTGGCATTCTGTAGGATTTCGACGAAGCGGTCAGCTTCAACTTCAAGATCATAGGGCGTTTTAAGTGATACGCTCAGCTCAATATTTGCTTCAATATATTTTTTGAAGCCATCCCAACTAGTCTTCGCGCCGGTTAATCTGACCGGTCCTACTTTTTTAATCAGAGCATTGCTTATCGTCATAATGATTGGAGAATGATCAGAGGAGAGATCCAAGCTTTCTTCAGCTTTTATACAGTTGCCAGATATTCCTTTGACAATAAAGGTATCTTATTTCTATCGGTCGGCCAATATGTTGGTTTACCCGTCGAGTGAAAATCACAACTGTATTGCATACCCGCATTATAAAGATTTCTACCTTTCTGAGAGGCATACCTTGAACCCCAGAAGAGGTGCTTCGCGTTGAAGTCGCCACCAATAATAAAATTTGGTTTAAGGAAGTTGAAGATGTTTGTGAAACCACTTTCTTCAAGTTCACATCGCAGTAGACAATATATAGACGAAATGTTGAAGGCAAAATGTCTATTTCTAACGCGTACTGTGCTTACTTGCATTGCTTCTAATTCAATATTTACTTCCGCTGAGTGTTCGATACATTCTTTTATAAACCAAGATGATCCACCTCTGGCTCTTTCCACGCGCTATATCCCTTTATCGTTACATTCGATTTTTTGAGTTTCACAGACCAAACACATATCAATATCTTTTTCTCGTATAAATATTTCTAACTCGTCGAGTCTTTGTATGAGCCCGTTGGCGTTCTATGTAAGAATTTTAAGGGTTTCCTTCATATTCTGGTTGAAGTGGGCGTGTTATGAATGTTGTTTTCTAGTGCAACTAGTCCCTCGAAAATTTGTTTCTTTGTTTTGCATTGCTCTTCAAGTTTCGCAAGAATATTTTTTTATTTTTTTTTCCCGAGGGTAGGTGAAAAATCGTCCATAGACACTATGAGAATAGCAAGGGCTGAAGCTTCTTCAGCTTCGTTTGTCGGAATTCCGAGATCCCTGTGGATATCGTCGTTTCTACTATATCACGGTGCTTGGACAATTTCTCTTAGAACTTTATTTTGAAAAGCTTGTAAAATATTTGCATTTGAGAAAACATGGGATGCAGGATCTTGTGAGTTACCTCTATCACCGTTTTCCAATGTCGCAACTTGTGCACTAGTCTTTACGTTCACGTTTGGATGGTTTCTTGCTTTGATCTCCCGTGAGTTGTCGGTCATGTACGTGCCATTAACTGTCTTCGCCGTTTGAGCATAAGACTGCACGCCAATATTCGAAGATTTTGCTGCTGTCACCTTTTCTCTACTGCGCTGGGTTTTTTCTTCATTATCCGATCTAAAGTCAATATTGACGGATTTTCTATCTTTCGCTGCTTTTTTCGTAGCTATTTTGGGTCTGTTTTTTATTGGTTTCGTATTGGGGCGCACGGAATTTTTAAGCGTATCGCGCCATTTTAGAAGCTCTTTCGCCACTTCGTAAGCTCGACAGTTCGCAGGATGTTTTCCTTAGGAGTTTGTACAGGTGGCTGGGGTTTGCTTATTTAGGTGACACTCTCCGATAGATGTTAACCTGCGCATTTCACGCATCGCGGTTTCTGGCAGTAAGTCTGAGTATTATTGAGGCCTTGAAAGCGCTTACACTGCGGGATCGATCTGGAGCTCTTACGCATAGGTTCGATTTTGACCACGATATTTAGAATAGTCTTAATACCATATATAGTATCTTTATTTTCGTCTTTATCAAAACTAAGCATGAATAGTGGAAGTCCACGCTTTACCAATTTTTCCTGATCTCCCTCCGACTGTTGCTTCTCCTATTGACGGCCTCAAGAATTTTAAACCCTTTTTCTTGAAGGTCGTGCATTACATCTTCTTTAGTGCACGACGGGTGAAGCCCCCTTGCTACAACACGCAGTGGTCTTTCTTTAGTTCTTAGTTTCATAAGTATATCACTGAATCTTTTCGGCATTCAATTTTTGGGATACCGATCAGTAACCATCGGCATCATCGGCATTGATTTCCCACGTATTGTTTCGCAGAGATATCACCTTAAACTTCGATGCAGCAGTTCCTTTAAGGAGGCAATGCAACTTATCGTAGTCCGTAATTCCAACGACGTTTATCGGTGGCGGAGGAGGTAATTTTTGTTGTTGTTGCTTTTCTTGCAACTCCTTGTGCTTTTCATCTTTTTGTGGCTCGACTTCCGGTGAGGAACCAGCTTTGGGTTTTTTGCTAGGTCGTTTCTTTTCGATCCAATTGGTTTCGCGTGTTAGCTCTTCTTCATCCGTCTGGTATTCGCGACTAAGTGAGCGATGTGGGCTAACTGTATTTTCTTTGTAGACGCGTGGTTTTCAGGTCATTATTTTCTTGCCTGAGTAAATCCATTTCGGTAAGCTTGGTACGGAATACGTTGTTTCCTTCCTTAATGGTTTTTGATTTCGCTGAGTCCCATTTTTCGATCGCTTGCTCTTCCGGTGGACTTCTTTTTCCAGAGACATTCGATCTTGTTGGTGGAGATCGAGATACCCTTGTACTTTTTGAGAAGGGATTCATTATGAACAATAAATAGCTCTCCCCCGAATCCGTAGAGCCGACCTCCGAAGAGGGTGGATTTTCCAGTGAACATATGAAGTAATGTACATATGTAATTTTATTTATACATCACAGAGCACATTGCGTAAGCATTTTTAAAGTGTTTCATTTTTTGTTCGATTAATGCAACTTTTCGATTTTTGCAACAGGGCGTGTTTTAATTACATAGTTGTAAATATCGAGAGTGCACTGTATATTTAATTGAGTCTCCAGCCAACCTCACTTTATGAAATCCACTTCTAAGGTTTAGTAAACTAAGGTACTGATTTTTTCTTAAATATTCCAAGCAATCATCAATCAATGGTAATGGATAGTTACCCCTAATGGTGATCTTATTTAATTGACTAATGTGACTAAAAATGAGGGTGTTTGAAGATAATGTTATTTTCATTTCGATATTGTTATTAATTGTAGGATGGGGCTACCTTGAAAGATAATTCAAGATAGCATCTGTTGTGCAGTGCTGAATGCCTCGACCTAACACATTATCTATATTAAAGTCCTCTAGTTGACCATCGGAGTCCTTGCCTATCCCCATGCAAAAAAAAATCAGGCAGAACATTTATCGGCATGTCACAATTATTTCTTAGCGATCTTAGATCTTAACTATCAAGAAACTCTTTGACAATGATAGCTGGGACCTATAACTCACCACCGTTTTTACTATCGCAAAATAATTCACTTATAATACCGGAATCGGAAGTTTTTATTATGATTGCTATTTCGCTAACGGAGTTTGTTCAACAATAAAATCGATTCACTGTCTGAGGATGTTTCAATAAAGTCGGAGAATTGCAATTCATCGCCTCGAAAATTATTGCCACTCAACAACACATCAGCAATATGTACAAACAATATTTGTACGATCACCACCACCACCACTTCTGTATTACTTTAACTACCTATTTTTCTTCATTGTTGTGGTCGATCGAGAAAAAGTCACTCTTACCCAAATAGTTGACAACATACAATTTAATATTTTTTTATCGATTTCTTAGCTGCATTTAAGCTTGCATCAAAACTACTATAAACATGTGATATTGTGTCTTGAGTGTCTGTCGTGAGAAGGTGTGAAACTACTAGACTCCAAATTAATATTTTTCTTATTTTCGATTTTATTAAGTTTTATATCACTAGATAGTGTTCATAATGAAATTATGAAATTACATTATATTAAATAGTTGCAAGAAATTCCGTCCCAGCAGTAAGGGCTTCGGCAGTATGTTTTGCTTAACAATAAAAAGAGATAGTTGTTTCGTTTTATTAAACAATGTTATAACAGTCCATTATACCGTGAGTGTTCAATCTAGCCCCGGTTATGGCACAACATTTAGACTGAGTTGGCTTGTCACCGTTTATTGTGATATAAAGCTGGCTGAACTACGACTATTAATTAAAGAATTAAAGTTAAGTTAAAGTTAAGGGAAAGAACACTTACATTTTAGAGTGACTCGAATCATCGATCTCTTTCCTCAACGTCATTGTCCGCATCTTCGTCTTGGATCATCTGTATCTTCCCTTTTGCTTGCTTGGAGCAGCAGATGACTTGTAGGTACTGCCACACTGAAAGCATGAACCGACGGGCCGCCTTTTTTGTATACACTTCGCATATATATGTCCAAACTGTAAACAATTGTAGCAGCGAACAGTTCCGGGAGGCTGTTTTGGGATGGCTCCAGTTGAACTATCTGCGGACGGTAGTTTTGCGACATGGTGGTCGGAACGCTTTTTATAGTATTTTAACAGCAAAACTTTTAGCTGTTTCAAAGTGTTTTCTGTATACAGCATGGATCTTCCACTGCTGTTCCCTTGAGATGCAATTTCTTGCATCGACAGTATATAGGCTATTAGGTTTTCGTCTTTAACGTTCTTGAAGTTGCCGATAAACGTCGCAGGCAGAAATGTTTTGTTGGAATTGTTGCAATAATCCCTGCTTCAGCTCTTCAAAGTTGGACGCATGACTTGTGCGTATGTATACTGCAGCTGTCCGTTTCAGTAGCCGTTTCAATAGTCGTTCAATGCCATTTGCGTGTTGTGCACTTTTACTGAATTTATAATGATGACACGGTTTGGTCTTGATTAAAATTCTTTTAATTTTTTTTACACTTTTGTATGACCGTTGTTTGACTTCGTTTATACAAACTGCAAATCATGGTCTAACAGTTTCCGGAAAAATTCCTTGCTTCATATGAAACGCTTCTAGCGCCATCTGTGTTTGGCAATTAACACCATTTGTTATTGCAATCTATTACTAATTAACTACAAAATAATTCTATTACAACATAAAAAATGTATGAATGCCATTCATTAATTTTATGCACAGATTCTTACTTTTTATAAACAATTAATCGCTGTATCATAACCGTATGAATTGAGAATCATATTCTTTAAGAACGCCATGTTAAGCTCAGTTTTAATAATTCTTTTTCATTTAGAATATGAATTTTTCCATTTATATCGTGTACCTTTTTGATTCAGTATGGTTAAAAGCATAAGCCCCAATTATCCCTCTTGCAGAAATCGCAACCGACGCTGTGGTTTGTGGAAAATGTACACGTTTTTGATGGCGTTCTCTAGAGTTTTTGAGACAACAGTAACATCTTTTTACCCACACAGCCATCGATATGAAAATGTACTTCGTCACTGAACAGTATCTTTGCAATTATTCTTGTTGTTCGTAAACGTTCCAGAATTGTTCTTCCGTAGGTTTCTCGCAAAAAATAGTCACTTTCGTTAAGACAATGCATGATTTGATTTAAATTTTGTTAATTTTTTTAGTTTATATCCCAGTGGACAACAATATCATGATGGCTACTTTTGCAGATGACACTGCAAATATTTATACCCGCTAAATGCACTGTGAAGGCAACAGAGAAACTGCAGAATGCAGTCAATAGAGTAAGTGATAGAACGCAAAAATCAATGAGACAAAATCAACTCACATAAACTTCAGTAAACTTGAAATATAGAAAAATGTACTGGTTACTGTGAAGAGACTCAGATATGTCTACCCAGAACAAAATCTTGCTATATGAGCAGGTATTGAACCTGCCTGAACATACGGCATTTGAGCATGCCTGGACAGCATCCAATTATGGGATTGCACAATGAAAACAAATATGCAAACTATATAGACATTAAAAAAAAAGTGGTTCGTGTAATAATAAAATAGCGATTTGCATCGTGACCTACAAATAGACATGGTGACGGAAGTGGTTAGAAACCGCGCTGTGTCCCACAATCAGCGACTGCAAAATCACATAAACTCCGAGAAAACCGTCTTAAATGTACGAGACAATATCCGGGGATTGAGCCTCATGAGCTTATGGTCTAAAAGCTAAGGGAAGTACTAAAAATTTTTAACTTTCGTGATTTTAAATGTAAGAAAGAAAAATTATTTGCCAATCTTTGTGTATGTATTTGATAGAGACATGATATCTGCTACAAATTCCTTATATATATATCCTTTATATATAAAATCTTTTTTTATTACGATTTCTCCCAAACATCACAAATACATATATGTACTCGTATCTACGCAACGCACACACCACGAATGGTTGCAAGTAGCTTTTTTTATGATATTTCATGTTTATGGGGAAGTCTAGTATTTTTTTCCAAGGTTGTATCTGAATTTTGCTGACTGTATGCCCAAATTGTAAGTTTATTGCTAATGTCAAACTTGTTACTTTAGGTGATTGTAAATAAATAGTGGAAGAAAGGAAACCCCATCCCTCCGCATGCTGGGTTTATTCAACCGATATTAAAATTGTTATGTGAAGAGTAAGAAAGCAGACAGTGAGTTCGCATGTGCATACACATATGTATGTTCGAGTATGTCTGCATTTAACGTATGCACATCTCACCCTTTTGTTAAACACCTGTATGTAATTTAATTAAATTCAATGAAGGTTTTCTTTCATTTATTTATTCACCATAAAAGAAGTATGCGTTCAAATACATTCTCGTACACGCGTAGGTATATTAACACCTAGAAGCATTCGAAAAGGATCAAAGGATGTGCAGAATCTAGTCACAAAAGCAATGATGTATTTGGCGTAAGTAACATGTGAAAAGTCAATTAAGTGTAAAATATTAATTTCATAATTTTAACGCGTACATACTGTATAAGTAATATGCTTTTTAGTAAACACCTTTCAATGTCTAAATTTGGCTAGGAAATACCTTTGAGAGGATGGGGAATTCAAAACCGTCACATTAAAATAGTGAAGGGATTAGGGAAGAACATAATTTAGTTATTGTGGAAGGGTTGAAAAGAAGTCGACCAGACAGAAACTTCTAGGCAGTTACTTTTTATTTTCGCCCTTAAAATGTTCTAAGCATATGAGAAGTCGTCGTCGTATCATATGATTGAAGTCTGTTAGTAACGAATATTATTAAGGACTTAAAAACTTCTGGCCTTTCTTAGTTGTCAATTTAGTTTTAAGAATAATTAATTTGTTTGGAACATCCCGAAAAAGGGTAATAAAACCAGATCCACTGATATCATTGGAATTGTAGGAATAAGGGAATCTTTCCCTGTTGCGGCTTTATTAATACTTTTAACTTTTATAATATTTTTATTTAATCCTTGATTTGAAGTTGCGTGCCATTGCAAAGGTTTGGTGGACTGTGATTTCTTAAAACAGTTGATGACGGATATAAGAAAGTTAAAAAATCCAGAGAATTTCTTTCCTATATCAGTGCTTTCTTATATAAAAGAACGCATATAAAAAAGAACATTTCTTAGAAATAGATAAAGCAAAAGGATTTTTAAAACAAGACCTCTTCACATCAAATTTAGTTACTACGGCGCGGCGGAAGACGTACTAGGTTGAGAGAATTAAGAAGTTCTTGACGGTCATTGTCATTTACTTACTACATTGTCAAATTGACAATGTTTTTAAAGTAATGAACAAGTGGCTGTTTATTTCATCCACTCAACTATTTTTTGGTGACACTACGGATCTTTCGCAGAACCATTAAAACGGTCTAGATAATAAAGCCGTCAGTTTGCAAACTTAATGAGTTCTCTGTGATATGAACAATTTTGCCGAAACATTCGTTTAACTAAATTACATATCATATATTCTCCGCACCAGAAAAAATATATTTTTCATCATCAATTCTTAGCAGAAGAGATGTGAATGTCATTGTTGTTTTTTTTTAGCTAGCTGTACTTCTATACGGATTTCAAATTGAAGTTTTTGGGCATGCTGCCAAGTAAAAGATGATTAAAGGCAGGCTTTGGGAATAATTGGCATTGTTTGACGGAAATTACCCGGAAAAATGGTACTCCTCACCCGTAAGCATTGACGAAGATCTTTATTCCTTAAAAACTCTATTCACAGCATAATATGAGCTTGAATACTCATAGTAGATTCATCCCAAATGATAAGCACAACTTCTTTGAAAATCTTTACTATCGAGCTGTTTTTTTCGAATGAAACATGTAGCTTCTTGATGAGCAATAATGTTTTTTGGTGCATTTATAAAGAAAAGTTCTCATTTTTGCAAATCTACTCTTCCGTTATTTGGTTGAAAGCAATTTTCCGATCTGAATTCGGTTTTGGTAGATTTTCTTGCACGTACTGTGCAAAATTGTGTTTTTCGTACCTTGTGTGTATTATGTTTGATTAATCCTTTTGGCTCTGGAAGTCGAAGTTTACAAAGCCGGTTATAACTTAACATAAATACGTCATCTATGATAAGAGTTAAGCCGTGGTTGAAGATGTCATCTCGGAATTGTCATTTCTCTAAGCTCCTCTCATAGATTTGTTGGTTCAGTTGGCTGCCAGATTATAAGAAAAACCGCGAACAAATCTAAAGAGAAAGTATGATACACATACACTTGAACTTGAACATGCAAAATACAAGTAGGAATGGGAGGAAATGGAGAGCGCGTGCGAAAAACGCGGAGTGATGATGAAATGGAACAAAGCAGCAACCTCGTCATTGCGATTGAATCGATCGTCGATGTAAACAAATAAAAATAATCGATGTTTTTTAAAAAAATTCTTATTTATTTCTCAACATGTAGGTATAGTTAAGAGAAGATTAAGTGGTTAAAATTTGCGTTAGAATATTGTTTTCATGTAACATTTTCTGTTTTTACAATTTTCAAATGATTGATTTACTCGTATAGTTAGGGGTGAATATGTGGGTCAACCTCAATAAACATTTTTTTTCAAATTTTCTTATAAACAAAAACAATGAAGCAAAAGAATATAGGCTAACTAGATTTAGTGAAAATAAGGAATATTATAAAAAAAATTTCACGTTGTGTTTTTTTTTTTTTTGTCGGGATAGGAAACACTCGACTGGAGCACTCAGACGCAACTGGTCTATTGTACTGCCAGAGAGCAAACCCTGATTTACCCATTTTATTCGAATTTTCTTGACTTTCTAAGAAAGCCAAGCAAGCACTTCAGTGATGAGGAGCTTACAGTATCAGCACTCACCACATCCGCGCCGAAGATCTGCCACCTGATACAAGCAAAGGCCGGACACTCACAAGCATCGCAGATTGTAGTGTCACTTAAGCCCAACACGTTGAGGTGCTTGGAAAAAGCTTAGTGGCCTGTCAAGACCCCAATAAGTTGACTACAGTCTTTTCTGCTGAGAGACAGCAAGAATACCGCAGATTTCTTACAGGCGTCCGGGAGCATGCGTTTAGTCAACCTGCATCCTGTAGAGTCATGCCACACACAATTGTGCTCATGAGAGACCCAATCGTCAATGGAAGCTCTAACCGAGGACACAGGGAGACCCAACGCGGGTTCGGGACCTGAGAAAGCTTCCTCTGAATCTTGTCTAGCAATCTCATCGGAGATCTCGTTCCCCAAGATCGCAGTGTGACCTGGGACCTAGATAAAAGACAGAGAATTCAGCCTTGTGAGTTCAAAGAGTTTCTGGTTTCACGAACTATTTTGGAAGTGGTTAAAGGGTTAAGCAAGGCCTTTAGCGCAGCCTGACTGTCACTACAGACACAAATGCTACGTCCCTTCCACCTGTTCTTCAGAACATAGTTCACGACCATTAGGATTGCATAAGTTCCGCTTGGAAAACAGATGTATATTTGCCTAACGAGAAGTGAAGTCTAATGTTGTCGAATATATATATATGTACATATATATATATATATATATATATATATATATATATATATATACATATATATGTATAACTTGACAATTAAAGAAAAATAAAAGCTAAAACTCGTGTTCGTTTCAAATTTACAAATAAACTGTTGATCAAGTGTTTCACAATATTCTATGATTTTAAGCACCGAATCAAATTTTCCACAGCTAACGAAAAAATCATTGAAATTCATGAACATTTGGCTATGATAAAACCATGTTGCATTTAAACGATCAAAATCATGTAAATAGGCGCATGGGGTCAAATATGATGCTGAAATATTTTTTATGTTTATTTGACATTTCTTTGTAGTAAAAAGGAACTATTGTACATATATTCCACAATTTACAGACATATGGTACTACAATACTGATTTTTTTTTCGAGGGTAAGTGAAAATCTTCAACAAGACACTATGAGGATCGCCAGCGCGTGCTCATAGTAGTGTGGGATTCGTACCCACTGAAAAACCTCCGTTCAAAACAAACTTGTTTTTTTATTTTTACTATACCTAAGTATTCGACTTAACGAGCAGTTTTCGATTCACGAAATAAGGAAGTTTTGCAGGTAACTTCCCATTAGAAGTTTCTGCTAGCTCCGTAGTTTAGACGCGGTTTCTTATCGCGCTAAGTCTAAAGGTTTGGTTCTTTGTAGACGGCTTGTTTTAATGCCGAGATCTCTGTGGATATCGCAATTTCTGATATATCATGGTGCATTATCAATACCTCTTAGCACTTTGTTTTAAAAAATTTGTAAAATTTTAATGTTAGTTATTTTGGTACAACTCCAGAGTACATATACCATATGACTACTATATGCTTATAGAAAATAAGAAAAATTGGTCTATAAGACGTTTTTCATTCAGCGGTTTTCCGGGCTTAAGAACCATTATGACTTCGGCGACTTTCCATCGACCGGGAACATATTTTAGTCCAAGCGCGGTGTTAATGCTGAAGGCCTTCCTTGTAGTGCTTTAAGAACCTCTCCCTTGATTGGGTCGTATCCAGGAGCTTTCTTATGTTTAAGTTTCTTTATTTCTTCCTTGTGGGCGTAAGTGGTTAGTGTGTCGGATCACTACGCATGAGGTTCCAAGTTCGAATCCTACAAAACACCAAAACGTTTTTTCACGGTCCCACCTCTCGCGAGCGTCTGACAAACATCCGAGAGTATTGTTGTCTCGAAAAAGCTTCTCAAATCGCCGTTCGGATACGGCACTAAACTGTAGGTCCCTTCCATTCGTGTGAAAAATATAACGCACACAACATGAGTGGTTGCGAGAAGCTAGGCCCTGGCACTTAAAGAGCTGTTGCGCCAAATATTTATTTATTTATTTTTTATTTCTTCCTTACGTTCGGTTAATGTTGCATTTCTTATTGCACTATTGACTATTATATACAGGGTAACCAGATAAGAACGATAGGAACACAAATTGAAATAAAACAACAACGGTGTGAGATATGAAACTGTTTCTGGCTTCATTTTGAAGCTACATTTATGCCATTATGTGTGGAATAGCATATCATTTAAATTGCCACCTCGGCTTCGATGGCAGTGCTTCAAGCGGTCGCTCCAATTTTTGATGACTCGGTCCAATACGTACGGCGTTATTCTGGCAATAGCGTCTCGAATGTTGGCCTCGAGCTCGTGCAAAGTGGTTGGCTTGTTAGCGTAGACTAAGGACTTCACGTAGCCTCAGGGAAAATAATCGAGTGGTGTCAAGTCGCATAATCTCGGCGGCCAATTGATGAACGCTCGGCGTGAGATGACCCGGCGCAGAATCGACATCTCTGGGTCTTCTTCGATACTGGTCGCTACCGCGCCTAGGTTTTCTTCATTTCGCACCAATCTATGTTTGGTTGGTGGCTTAAGGTCCAAAAGGGTGTACTCACGCTCAAACTTTTCCACGGTGCGACAAATTGCCTGCACACACACGACGAAATTCACGTTGCGTATTTACAACTGAGCTGGAATTTCGATAATGTTTTTTAATAATTTCCGGTTGCTGGTTCCGGAACTGGTTGTCATTGGTAACTTTGACAGCTGCTGAAACATAACAATTAGAACAAGTATCATTGCTATCTGGTCACCCTTTATACGACGTACTTATATTTTGTTTTGTTTTGTCCATCAAACGGTTTAAAAGTTTCTTCCAGGTGGGTGGCAAAAAATGCGCTTTTTCTTTATCATGCCTGGCCCATTCGTCTTGATTTTGCCTAATTGATTCGGCTTGAATTTGAGATTTTCTAAAACCTTTTATACCCTTCCAAAGCGAGTAATTAGAATCGTTCTCTATCGTTAATATTTCTAGGCAAGTTTTCATTATACTTGAGGTCTTTAAAAGATCTTTTTGTTGCCATTCTGTACGCGCGGTTTTTTTCTTCTCCTTAATCATCTCTCAAGTTTGAATGTAACTGGCCGGCGTCGAATGAAAATCGCAACTGTATTGCATACCTGCATTATAAAGCTTTCTACCTTTCTGAGAAGCGTACCTTGAACCCCAGAAGGGGTGTTTCGCGTTGAAGTCGCCTCCAAACCAATAATAAAATTTGGTTTAAGAAAGTTCAAGGTGTTTGTGAAATCACTTTCTTTAAGTTTACGAGTACATCGTAGTGGACAATATATAGACGAAATGTTGGAAATAAAATTTCTGTTTCTAACGCGTACCGTGCTTACTTGCATTGCTTCTAATCCAATCTTTATTTCTGCTAAGTGTTATATATTTTCTTTTATAAACAAAGATGATCTGCCTCTGGCTCTTTCCGATGGGTGGAAGGCGTGATGCGCGCTATATTCCCTTATCTTAACATTCGATTGTTTTGTCAAATGAGTTTCACAGAGCAATCATATGTACGGATATACGATTATCAATATCTTTTTCTCGTATAAATATTTCTTACTCGTCGAGTCTTTGTATGAGCCCGTTGGCGTTCCAAGTGAGAATTTAAAGGCTTTCTCTCATATTCTGGTTGAAGTGCGCGTATTATGAATGTTGTTTTCTAGTGCAACTAGTCTCTCGAAAATTAGTTCGATTGTTTTGGATTGCTCTTTAAGTTTCGCAAGAATAAGGGAGATAACATGGGATACAGGATCTTGTGAGTTACCTCTATCACCGTTTTCCAATGTCGGAACTTGCGCAGGAGTCTTTACGTTAAGGTTTGGACGGTTTCTTGCTTTGATCTCCCGTGAGTTGTCGGTCATATACGTGCCATTTACTGTCATCGCCGCTTGAGCAGACTGGACACCAGTATTCGAAGATTTGGCTCCTGTCGCCTTTACTCTACTACGTTTGTGGTTTTCTTCATTACCCGATCTTAAGTCAATTTTGACGGATTTTCTGTCTTGCGCTATTTTTCCTGGCTATTTTAGATCGATCCTTAATTAGTTTCGTATTCGGGCGCACGGAATTTTTAAGCGCGTCGCGCCTTTTTTGGAGCTCTTTCGCCAATTCGCAACCCCAATATTTCGCTGGATGATTTCCCTTGTAGTTTATACAAGTGGCTGAGGTTTGCTTATTTAGGTAACACTCTTCCGATAGATGTTTACTTCCGCATTTCACGCATCGCGGTTCTTTCTGGCAGTAAGTCTGAGTATGACTGAAGCCTTGACAGCGCTTACACTGCGGGATCGATCTGGAGCTCTTACGCATAGGTTCGATTTTGACCACGATGTTTAGAAAAACTTAATACCATATATTACGTCTTTATTTTCGTCTTTATCAAAACTAAGCATGAATAGTGGAAGTCCGCTTTACCACGTTTTCCTGATCTCCCTCCGACTGTTGCTTCTTCTTCTTGATAATATTGACGGCATCAACAAATTATAAAGCCTTTGTCTGGAAGGTCGTTCATTACAACTTCTTTAGCGCACGTAGGGTGGAGTCCTCTTGCTACAACAGGCAGTGGTCTTTCTAACTTATGTTCATAAGTATACCACTGGATCTTCTCGGCATTCAATTTTTGGGATACTGCTCGGTAACCATCGGCATCATCGACATTGATTTTCCACGTATTGTTTCGCAGAGATATCACCTTAAACTTCGATGCAACAGTTCCTTTAAGGAGGCAATGCAACTTATTATAGTCCGTAATTCCAACGACGTTTATCGGTGGCGGAGGAGGTGATTTTTGTTGTTGTTGCTTTTGTTGCAACTCCTTGCGCTATTCATCTTCTTGTGGTTTTTTGCTAGGTCGTTTCTTTTCGATCCAATTGGTTTCGCGTGTTAGCTCTTCTTCATCCGTCTGGTTTTCACGACTAAGTGAGCGATGTGGCTAACTGTATTTTCTTTTTGTGGACACGTGTTTTCTAAGGCATTATTTTCTTACTTGAGTAAATCTACCTCTTTCTTAAGCCCACGATAGAGTAGATCCATTTCGGTCAGCTGGGTACGGGGTTCGTCGTTTTCCTGCTCATATTTTACATACATACATACATTTTCAATGGCCCACTAATCCTTCATGAGGTTAGCGGGGGTAGGATGTTCAGGTGGACCCTCCATCCTTCTCGATCCTCCGCCATTGACTCCAACTCATCAGGAGGAATCTCTAGACCAGGAGAGATGTCGGACTTGATCCAACCATCTATTTCTAGGCCTACCAGGGGAGTCGCCTGCTTGATGGTACGTCTTGGAAACCGGTCTGGGGGCATACACACAACATGACCAACCCATCGAAGCATAGATCATTCCGTTCGGAGAAGTAGCTGCTCAACTTTAAGCGCCTCGCATACTCTTATGTTGCGCACTCGATCCCTACGATTTATTCGAGCAACACCACGAAGGAACCTCAACCTTTTTTTTTTTTTCTTCCTCAATGCTTTTAAAGTTTTAAAATCCTGTTCTTCACGCGCTTACGGCGGACTTCTTTTTCCGGAGACGTTCGATCTTGTTCGTGGAGATCGAGATACCCTTGTTCTTTTCGAGAAGGGATTTATTAATTGCAATAAATGGCTCTCCCCAGAATCCGTAGAGCCGACTTCCGAAGAGGGTGGATTTTCCAGTGAACCTGGGGTATCAGATCGTTTCGTTTTGCTTATTGCATTTTTTTCGTATATGTTACCGGTCAAACCTGATTTCAAGCCAAACTGATTTGACCTAGGCCAAACTGATTTTGAATTATTATTCAAGTAAACTAATGGCTAAAATTAAAAGGCAATCAATTAGATGAGCAATATTTATTCAAACATAGTGTACTGAATTATAAAAAACAGTATTGACTAGAAATGACAAAAAATAAAAATATGTAACATAATCATTACTTCTCAGTTTGTATTTTTTTAGTAAGCCATTAACTTTAAAGGCTAATGTCTTTCGAAAATATGTACGAAAATTCAAATGAAATAGTAAAAATAATTTTTAGCGTCAACCAAAAATTTGTTTATGTGTTTATTTTGTCACTTGCAATGATTCAATCAGTTCGGCGTAGGTCAAACTAGTAAGGCCTGAAGAATTTTGGCCAAACTAGTTTGTCCTAGGCCAAACTGGTTTACTCTACGCATATCAGGATATACTAGTTCGCTCGGTATACGGAGGGTGCATTTTTAGTCACCACTTACTTCAGGCATGCCTACCTCGGGTATATTCTAACCCCTTCCCGAAGGGGGTAAATAGATGTCTGCACATAATTTTGTTGCCCGCATCATGTCTCAAGGGAAGAGCTTTATTGGAGAACGCCTCAAGACACTGTAGACATCACCATACCGAAGATAAAGTGCCAGTGCAATGTAGTCATCCACAAATTACAGAGAGAAAAATGCAATGAAAACCACTCACCCAGTTAGGCATTTGTGTTGGTCGCCCGAACAAAACGTGGCGCAGAACAGTTGGGGAAGTATTGAGGTCCTTGGAAAAAAGCTGAAGAGCGTTGAATGTTGAAGTCACCCCGAGTGATGACAGGATTTTAGTAAAGTAAATATTGGGAAATAAAAAAAACACAAAGTCTATTGCTTAAAATTTAAGAACGTTTTAAAAAATATGTTAGTCATCCATATGCAATTTCATTCTTAATTATAGATCAACATAATTCTTATAATAAATACAGCTTCTTTCGCTACACCATGATTTATTGAGAAAAAGTTGCACGTAAAAATCGTATACTAATCAAATAATATATTAACAAAAAAGATCCACTGCACTTATAAATTTAATGGGTCGGGGAACATATTAATATGTAATTCCATACTATGGTATATGGTATGTATACACATAATGCATACCCAGGCGTAAATTCCGAAACTTAGAAAACCGCACCCAATGTCTTTGGATTACATTAATTGCTAATGCAAAGGTAACCGGTTAATTATGCGTACATACGATTCCTTAAAAAAAAAGAACAAGGAATTGGGTTGAACGATGTCATGCGATATGTTTTCCGACTAATATGTGGGATTAATGAAATTATTATTCTTGACTTCAACGGCTAGACGAAATGAAGACATTGTAGGGTGTGTTGCTTGTGCGATATCCTTTTGCCAGCACAAACATATTAACACATTCCAAAAGAACATCCCCAAGGACTACTTAGAACCACACCTTTGAACTTATACACTAGAACTGTATTCATCAGAGTAATAAAAACAAAAACAAATGTCACTACAAAGAGTACGTACACCATATTCTTATTACTACTTCCTTAACCTGAACCATTCATTGTTTATTATGTCTTTTGAGATACATATTCTGTGCACTCCCTTTAGCCATATGTTTTTTATGGTTCGTCTTTTTATTTTACGTAATTTGACCACAAATACTGGGTTCAAGAATGCCTACTCAGGAAAAATTTATAAATGTATGTCACGGTTAATCTACGATTTTCCATCTAATGTAAGACGTATGTGAGTAGTTACACATTATTGCGTACGAAAAATATCGTAAAAGGAGCGTGACATTCAACATTTTAGGGTTAGTTTTAAGCATAGAGATAGTTGTATGTATTTGTCTGCAGAGAAACACTTGTGGAAAAAGAAAAATCCAAGTTTATAATGATGATAGGACCTTTTATGGTTTATGAAGGATTTATGTATTCATTAAGAAATTGTTCATTGACAACATTTGTCACTATATACAGGGTTATATTTTTTCATTCCTGGGCTCAAGCGGAGGTCAAATAAAAGAGAAAATAATAAAATCAGGCAACACCATGTATGAGCAACGAGAATTTTTGTAAGGTCAGTTGATTTTTGACTTACCGGCAGCGAAGTTGGGACTACATACTTATATTAACCACTGAAGGGGAACCGATATCGGAATCAAATAGCAGACTCGGTCCGAATACCTTTTGCAAACGAGGACAAATACCTGGAAATGACACTCGACGCAAGGCTGAAACGGAATTCCCACATAAAAATTAAACGTAAAGAATTCGAAATCAAATATAGAGAAATGTACTGGTTACTCGAAAAACATTCCCAGCCAGTAGTGAGAGAAAACTGCTTTTATACAAGCAAATGCTAAAGCCGGTGTGGACCTACGGTATACAACTTTGGGGTTGTACAAAAAAACAAATGCGAATATTTTACAAACTTTTCAAAATAAAGTACTAAGAGAAATTGTTCAAGCACTGTGGTATAGTAGAAACGAGGATTTCCACAGAGATCTCGGAATTCCGACAATTGAAGCTGAAGCTAGAAGCTTCGTGAGAAAGCATAGAAACCGACTAATCGGACATGCCAACAATAGAGTCCTAGAAATTTTGGATGAGAGCAATTTATTGCGCCGACTGCAAAGGACGAAACCTTTCGACTTGGCGACATAATGATTAACCGCTTCTAGATTGCGGAACATGCAAGTTGTTTCAGTGGAAAGTAACCTGCCAAACGTTTTCATTTCATGATAGAAAATTGCTTGATAAGTTATTACTAAGTTGCGATATCTAACAAATTTATATCGGAGGGTGGTGTTTTTTTAGTCAGTAAGAATATGGCACTACTATCAGCACGCGTTTGCTGGTCTCATAGTGTCTATAGAAGATTCTTCGCCTACCCTCGGAAAAAAAAATAGCAGCTCTCATCGTGGAGACAGCTATTACATAGTCAAAACAATTAGGTCCCATTAGAACCTGTCAGGACAGCCACCTTTACCTAACCTAACCTAACCTAGTCAAAACATGAGATCCTACAGCGCAACAAAGGTTCACGATTTAACTTCCATGGGGAACAGAAATAATAAATCAGTAGTGTCGCAGATTACTGGAAAGCTGTTAATATTTGTTTGTCTTCATTGTAGGGAGTTTTGTCAAAAGATCCTTTAGGGGCCAAATCACTTATCCTCTAATACTTGTAGATGGATCGAATGGCGGAAAGAACTCAAAGAGTTTGGATTACAACAACTTATGGAGAGCGTACAGCTGAGCTTGAGTCCCACTACCGTATAAAAATGAGAGAAGATCAACCAGTGTGCTAAAAAGTTAAAGCTAGCAAGAAAGATATCTCAAAATTACACTGCACCGCCAACTGAATAAATAAATAATATTAGAGATGAAAGCGTTCAAAGAAGTTAAGGCGGACGGATTTAATAACACACCTATCGAATTTTATGAAGCTTCGCTGAGAATTTCGATGCATTTTTCCACTCAGTTACAGAAATGGCTTCGGAGAAATAGATGACCCACGAAGGGTGCCGTGAAATAACGCTGAGTGAAATTCGGCGAAAAATAATTGTTTAAAATTCACTGTAACACACTTTTTTACATTAATCAATAAACTAATGAATTCCTGAATTTAATAGTAACTTATATGTTATGTATATACGTTTAGGAAACGCCTTCAGCTGTATCCGTGTTCAGGTCTCCCATGAGAGCAACAAGCGCTATAGAAGGTTACAACAGTCGACTAAGCAGGAAGTTGGTGAAGTTTTGAAATTTTTTTAAGTTCGTTCTTTGCCAGATGGATGAAGATTTTATAAAATCAAAAGAAAATATAATGTCAACGGATGGCACGTTCCAAATCTTTGAACCGTTAATGAGAAAATAAAAAGACAGGGGGCAGCAAATCGAACCGGCTTTAATAAAATTGGACAAAAAACTAATATCCATTCACGACTCCTTCAATCAAAAGACAAATGAGAGCAACAATTTATCTCCCGCAGATCCTGATACTGAAAATTTAAGCAGCGAAGATGAAGAGGATGTAAGTCCAGGTGAAGCAGAACAGAATTCTTTCAATGTTGATGATATATCCCTACTTTGCATCATATGTTGTGAAAATGCTCGAACTATGGTATTCTTCTGCAACCTTGCAATCACTTCAAGCTATGTTTGAACTGCTATACATAGTTGTCAGATAAATATTTAAAGGTTGATATCCCAGTTCTTTGTCCAATATGTAGGCAAATTGTTCAAAGTACCACTCGGGTATATGGTTAAAACTCATATATTCTCAGCTTCCACTTCCTGAAATTTACCAAAAAATTATAAAATCTTATTTAATTTTTATATATTATGTTAAATTGACTAACTTGTTTTGATTCCATATCCTTTTTAAGTTATTCTGGAATACATGCATATAATTCGTTTCTTTTTATTTAAGTTATTAACACATATAGCTACTAGATACTTGAAAATGACAATAATTAGTGTTTCTTTGTTTTTGGAAGTTGATATTAAATTAGTTTTTCCTGATCAATTCTTTCCATAATATGTATATGTATAATTTTATTTTGAAATGTTAAATTTTCTAACCTAACTATAATAAAAAAATAATTATTAAATACATGAAAAAAAAACAAGATGTTGAATGTGTTTGAAGTATTTGCGAACACGTTGTCATGGTAAATTTTCTGGTGTGGAAATATGAAAACAGGTATCTTTGTCTGAAAGTATTACCTATACCATATGTATAAATTCAAAGCGTAATAAGCCGACTCGGCTTTATTTCGCATTTGAAAGCGAAATAAGGGCGAATTTCAAAATTCGGCTTCATTTCCCACTATGGAAGCGAAATAAATTTGAAATTCGGCCTTATTTCGCTCGGCGTTATTTCACGGCACCCCCGCGAAGCATTACAACCTAAAGAGATCTTTTGTGCTGACCCCTGGTTGGTTGTTAAAGAAGTAGTTGTCTGTTAGCTGAAATCTAGTTCATTGATGAATCTAAGGATAGTTTGAGCTGAGGAAGAGGTGACATCAGAAGGCAATGTAAAGCTTTTTTTAAAGCTCTTTGGCCTAACCCGGGCAATCATATAGTATGTGTCTTGATGACACCGTTTCGGTGTCTTCAACACAAAGACGGCACGTGTCCGACTGAACACTGCCCATTTTCTTGAGATGGTAATAGAGTGAGCAATGTCCTGTTAGGAAGTCGGTTAGGATCTTAGCATAGTGTTTGCTCCTTGTTAGAATGTTTCTGGTTCTAATTTTTAAGAAATTAAAAAATTCTTGGAATGCATTAGGCCAGATTGTGTATTCCAATGTAAAGGCATTTGTTCGCGTTCCAATGATTTAGCTCTACCTTCATTTGGCTGGTAGGTAAATCGCAGAAAGGTTGAGGTCAAACGAGGTGAGATTGGGCAATGGGCACCCAGTCTAGCAAGCTCATTAGCAGCTTCATTATTAGTGATGCCTTTGTGTCCCGGGACCCACATAAGGGTGATTTTATTGTATGCAGCAAGCTGCAAAAGAGTCTGGAGACATTTCCAAACCAGTTAAGACTCAAAGTCAAATGACGTGCGAGCTTTGAGTGCTGCTTGGCGATCTGATATTATATTAATATGTGATCCTCAGAGGTTCCTTCTAATGCATTCTCTGGCTCAAAGCTCGATAGCATAGACCTCTGCTTGGAAAATAGTGGTGGATTGACCTAATGGTGTATAGAGTTTGTTGGGGCCAAACATACCAGATCCAGTCCCATTTAACATTTTTCAGCCGTCAGTGTACCAATTCAGTTAAGGTGTTGTTTGACGGATTTAAGGATATTCCCAATAGATGTGTTCTGGGATAGTAACTGTAAAGGGGTGGTTGAGATGGATTCTATTTGGCATGAAGTCCGAAATTCATACTGCTGTGTGAAGATAGTAGCGGACCAAAGATCTTTATGTGACCAACTAAATTGGAGTTTGCCTTGTTGCATAAAAGGTGAAGCTTTAGTGTACTGGCAGCCACAGTCTTCATACTATTTATGTGTAGAAGTGGAAGATTTAAGAGAACTTCCAGTGCACCTGTTGGTTAGGTGCGCATTGCACCTGTAATATCTACACCAGCTTGTCTTTGCAGCCTCTGAAGTGCGGATGGGGTAACGGTTTGATTTACTTTTTCTCACCATACTAACGAAGCATAAGTTAGTATCGGTGACGACTGTGATATAGGTCCAGTGGATAATTTTTGGATTCATTTCCCATTTTTGCCGAAAAACCCAGAACAGGCCTAGAAAGCTTTATTCTCAATGGTTCAGTCTACATGAGATTTTCAGTTTAATTTGTGGTCTAGAGTAACCGCAAGATATTTTGTTTCTTTTGAGAAATAAATTTATGTATTATTTGTCAATAGGCTTAAATTCCTCCTCCTGGTAAAAGGTACGATTACGGTTTTACTGGGTTAACTGTTAGTTCTTCTCACTGGGACCAATTAGGACACTTTATTTAGGACATGTTGGGGGTGGCAATAGTGTAGTGGTAACGTCATCAATTGCCACGCTAATGGTTCATGGTTCTAATCCTGATGTCAGCAAGCAATTATTTATTTCTCATGAAATATACAAAGTCAGTCCGATCGTTTGCGAAAGCTTGTGTGAACACTACTGCGAAGGCATAACACTGGCAGTAGCTTGCTCATGTGGCTGGAAAAATTGTTCGCTCTGTTGATGGTGATTTTCCCTTGACATCGGTTATCGGGAAAAAAGTACTGCGAATCAGAAGATAAGACAAAGAAAATAAACACAAATCTCCCCAGTTATCTGGACGCCACCCCCGGAGAATCTCTGAAGCATAAACAACTGAGTTTCACTACACCAAAATCTGTCTCTCTCTCTCTATCTATCCTTTCCAACGCCCGCACTGTGTGTAATCATGTTAAAGGAATACCTTACGCGTAAATTATATAAAAAAAAAGTAAAAAAATGTTGCATTTTTTAGTAATGCAGCATTTATCTTTGCTCCTAGGTATTATGACTACATAATCTGCGTAGCCTTCCGAAAGAAATCCGAAACGTCCTTTCAAGATAACGAATTGAATTGTTCGCATCAAGTAGTTAAATGACAGTACGGTTACAATGGCCGTGAACACGATCTTTGTGTTTACGCGCAAATTTTGTTATCTCTTCGACGACGCTGGGAATTCCCAGATCTCGATGAATATCTTCGTTACGTACATACCACGGTGCGTTAACGATCGTTCTAAGAACTTTATTTTCAAACGTTTGTATGATGTTTCCATTGTTTTTCTTGGTACAACCAATGTTTTCAGAGTAGCCAGTACATTTGTCGATATTTGTTTTGAAGCTCGTCGTGTTTCTTTTTTTCGTGCGATTTCCATTTGAGCTTAACATCCAGATTCATTCCTAGATATTTTGCTTCGTTCGCGTACGGCATTTACGCCCAGTTAAGATATACACTCAATCTATCTATTTTTTTGTAGGGAAAGTTGATGTGAGTAGATTTGCTTTCGTTCAGCACAATACGCCAAGAATTCGTCCAAGCGTGGACTTTATTAATAGCATGTTGAAGCTTTCCGGTTGCTGCTTCAATAGTTTCGCCCGTTGTCAATATCGCCGTATCGTCCGCAAACGTGGCGACGACGCAGTTTCTTTCTTGCGGGATATCACGCGTGTACAGTACATATAGAAGCGGGCCAAGGACACTTCCTTGTGGAACTCCGGCCGCAATCTCCTTGAAGTCAGAGTAATCATTTCCGTGCTTAACACGAAAGAGTCTCTCGGTGAGGTACGATTGTAAGATTAGAAAAATTTGCCGTGGCAGTAGTCGTTGCAATTTATACTCCAAGCCTTCGTTCCAAACCTTAACGAAAGCTTGAGAGACGTCAAGAAATACACCACAACAAATCTTTTTTTCTTCCAGAGCTTTCTCAATCATGTCAGTAATTTCGTGGACTTGGTTAATTGTAGAATGTTTAATTCTAAATCCAAACTGATGGTCAGGAATGAGACGTCTTTCGTCGATTACGGGCTGTAGGCGTTTGGAAAGTACAGGGTGTCCGCCGGGAAGGTATACTTCTTTGTTTGTTTATAATTTTTGATTAAATGAAAGAGAATGGATCTTATATTGATAAATGTTTTATTTAATGTCGGCAATTATGTATGGAATACAATATCAGGTAAATGTCCGCCTCTGCTAGTCTCACAAATGCGAACCCTTTTGAGCACATTTTTCATTACATTCTCACACATTTCACGCGGTATTTCATTAATTTCATCACGAATATTTTATTTGAGTTGCTCAAGCGTTTCTGGTTTGTTTGCATAAACCTTGCTTTTCAGATATCCCTACAAAAAGAAGTCAGGAGCAGTCAAATCAGGCGACCGTGGAGGCCAATCAATATCACCATTTTTTGAAATAACTTGTTGTGGAAAGAGGTCTCGCAGTAATTCCATTGTAATCCTGGCTGTATGCGATGTGGCACCGTCTTGTTGATACCACATGTAAATCAAGCCCAAAGCATGCAGTTGTGGCGTTAAAAAGTTTTCAATCATATCACGATATCGCTCCCCATTCACTGTTACCGTTACGCCGTTTTCATTTTCAAAGAAGTAAGGTCCAATGATTCCTCCTGACCAAATTGCACACCAGACTGTTACTTGGGCTTGGGCCTATCACCTACAGACCCTCTTTCTTCGAAATCATTCACTACACGATAAATAGTGCATTTTGTTGGCACGTTGTTCCTCCCAAAAATTTCACGTAACTTTCTCATCGTCACAGTAATCGATGATTGATTTTGAAAAAATGTTTTAACGATTAAAACACGTTGGTTTATCGAATATTTTTCCATAATAAATTTGCCACGTGTCTACTTCACGACTGCCGAATATGAACTGTCAAGACTAATGTTTACCAAAATGGCGGCAAAACAAAGTAGTATACGTTCCCGGCGGACACCCTGTAGTTTTTCAAATATTTTTGAGATAACCAGCAATAGGGAAATAGGCCGATATGATTTCTTCTCATTTAACGGTTTGCCTGGTTTCGGGACCATTATAATCTCGCCGAGTTTCCATTGTCTCGGAACATAGAGCATTCTGAACGAAGCGTTGATCAAATAGAGCAGTTTGATAAGAGCTTTATTCGGCAATTCCTTGACTACCTGCGCCATTATCAAGTCGTAACCCGGAGCTTTTTTCGTCTTTAAATTTTTAATCACTTCGCTCAGTTCAATCAATGCAACTTTTTTTACTTTAAAGTTGTCAGATGTCATGACTGGGGAGTCGGGCGTTAACGAAGGGCCGTCGAACGGCTTAAACGTTTCTTCTAAGTGCAAAGCAAAAAGTTCTGCCTTTTCTCTGTCGCTCCTTGCCCAGTTTCCATCGTTTCTCCGAATTGGTGGTGCTTGCATTTGAGGTTTCCGGATGCCTTTTAGCGCTTTCCAAAGCGAATAATTTGATTCTCTTTCACCGGAGACATTTTCAAGATAGGTCGCTATATTTTTGCTTTTAAATTCCCGAATACTAGCTCTATGGCGATTGCATAGTCGGTTAAGGACCGTTTTATGCTGCGGTGCACGAGTGATTTGCAATTTCTTTCGTGCTGTTCGTTTCACCTTCACCAGTTCAATAATTTCTCTGGGATAATTTTCGTTGTGGTTGATCTTATAGCTCCTGGAAGGAGTGTTTCTCCACGCCGCTCTTTGGATTGTTTCCACGAAACGATCAACTTCGCCCTCTAGTTCACAAGGTGTTTTATGTGATACATTTAAGGCGATATATGTTTCGCAATCATTTCTAAAGCCGTCCCAGTTTGTTCTATTACTAGTAAGTCTTAGAGGTCCTGTTTTCTTGATCAGCGCTTCTCCAAGTAATAAAATTACCGGCGAGTGGTCAGAAGAGAGATCAAAACATTCTTTGACTGTAATAAACTTCTCGTAAATGCCTTTTGTAACAAAAAAATTGATAAGATCGGGAATTTTTCCTGAATCGGTTGGCCAATAGGTCGGTTTTCCTGTCGAATGAAAACAACAATCTAATTCATTTGCCGCTCGTAAAGAATATTTCCTTTGGAAGATGTACTTCTTGAACCCCAGAAGGTATGCATCGCGTTGAAATCTCCACTAATAAGGAAATTTGAACCAAGGGCATTGAAGACACGAAAGTAGTCGTCTTTTTCTAGTGGGCATCGCGGCGGACAGTAAACAGATGCTATATTGTAGCTCAGGTGTTTATTTTTAATCCTTACCGTGCACAACTGAAGTTTTTCCAGCTCTATGCTTATATCGACCGAATGTTCGATCTTAGTTTTAATGAATAAGGACGAACCGCCCCGCGCTCTATCAGAGGGATAATAGGCGTGATAACCAGCGTAGCCTCTTATCTTTATTTGCGATTCCCTTGTTAGATGGGTGTTGTAAAACTTTAATACAATACTGTACTTTAACAGTATATCAAAGCATTTGTTGTAACTCTTTTTCTTACATTTCTCTTTTCCTAACTATACCATGTACCCGTCTTTATAAAGTCACCGAAGAATAAACTACTCTTTTGTCTACAATCTGTTTGCTCTTTTATTTCCTGCTAACAGGTTATGGGCCCAGGCTACTATATAGACAAAGAATAGTTTTTCGTTTATTTGACATATCATTTTTTTTTTTGCGTTTGCTGCGGTCGCGATGAGTTCGCTATACCAGATAGATAAATTGAACGGGGAAAATTATGGAAGCTGGGTGATCCACATGAAAAGCGTTCTTGTACATGCAGAACTTTGGTCGTATGTCGACGGGTCAAAACATTTATCGGCTGACCCGAAACCAGAAGAATAATCTGAGTGGGAGGCTGCGGACGCGAAAACTCTTGCAACGATATTACTAAGTGTAAAGCCGTCGGAGTTAATTCACGTAAAACACTGCAAAAAGTCGAAAGAGGCATGGGACAAGCTGTGTGAAATTTACATGCCGAAAGGGCCAGCTCGTACACTCCGTCTCACTTGATTACGAACAGGCAGTTTTTTTTTTTTTATGTTACGATGTTTTCCAAACCCTTCGCTAATCTGAGAAAAACCAATTGCACAAGGAATGAAGTATATATTATGTTTATATTGTAAAAAAAAATGGGATTAAGTTGATAAATGCAACTTTAATGACGCTTTTCTCAAAAAGGTCATCAAATTTAGCTACTTTTTTTGTCTCACTTGATTACGAACAGTAGCTAAATCTACCTGTTAGAAGCTTAAAAGGTAAAAAACCAATACAAAATTTGTTTGTATAAATAAATGTTGGTTTTATTCAAAGAGTAGCAATAGTTTTTAGTAATGGGTACTACCTCCTGATCGCTGAATCACTTCAAGTAACCTGCTGTGTAGAGATTCATAGAATGCTGTCAAATAATTTAGCGGAATTTCGGACCAGGCTCGTTTTATGGCTTTAATAATCTCTTCCATTTCATCATATTGCCTTCCTCCTTCGTAGACTTTTCTTGAAAGCCAACCCCACACGTTTTTCATAATGTTCAGGTCGGGTGAATATGGCGGCCATGCAAGTAGGTTTACATTTTGGCTCTGAATCCAGGCTTTTGTTGTCCGTGCGGTATGTATCACTGCATTGACTTGTTGGAAAGTCCATCGCTGTCCACCAAACATCTCCGAAAACTGCAGAAAAGCTCTTTCCAGTATCGATTTGTAAGTGATTGCCGTCATTTTGGAGCTTTGTAAATCCAGCTCCACAGTTCCGTAACAGCTTATTGCTCCCCATACCATTACACCACCTCCTTTGCTGTGCTGCCTTTGAAGATGCATTTCTTCTTTTCTCAAATCATGGAAATAACAGCTGTATCCATCAGGTCCGTTCAAATTAAATTTTTTTCATCAGAAAAGACGACGGTATGCCACTCTCGATTCCACCTGATGTGACTTGTTGCAAATCAAGCCGCTGGATTTTACGTGCCGCATTCAATGGTGGTTTCCTCTTCATTTTTTCATGGCGAATATGGCTGGCCTTCTGTATCACGCGATGAACAGTCGATCTGCTAGCTGTAACTCCAGTTTTTACCTTAATTTTACTTACGGAGAGCCTTGAATTTGAAGCAGCTCTCAGTATCGCCCGCCTTTCCTGACATGTTGTTGCTTTGCTGACTCTTCCTTTGCGGTTTTTCCATGCTTCTCCGGGTCCTTAATAAAGCTGTGTACAACAGTGGTGCCTCTTCTATTCTTGCTGGCTATGAAACGGATGGATTTTCCTTGTTCCCGGTAAGCTTGAATTTGGCCTATTTCCTCCTTGGTTAATGTCTTTTCTTTACCCATAGTTGTAGATTGTATGAATTTATTTCTTGAACTAAGCTTCCTAATACTCGAAGTATCCTTTTAGTTGATTTAAAACACGGTAACAGGTAGATTAAGCTACTGTTCGTAATCAAGTGAGACAAAAAAAATAACTAAATTTGATGACCTTCTTGGGAAAAGCGTCATAAAAGTTGCATTTATCAACTTAATCCCATTTTTTTTTTTACAATATAAACATAATGTATCCTCCATTCCTTGTGCAATTGGTTTTTCCCAGATTTGCGAAGGGTTTGAAAAATATCGTAAAATTAAAAAAATAAACTGCCTGTTCGTAATCAAGTGAGACGGAGTGTATGGTTAATCTGTTCAAGAACTCTAATCTGAACCGAAGAACTTTTGGTAATCATTTTACTTTGTAGTTTGCCGGATTCCTATGAGAATTTCGTAATTGCGATTGAAAGTCGCAATAATTTGCCTTCGTATGGTAGTTTGAAGGTCAAACTCTTAGAAGAAGATCAAAGAAGAGTCAACAAAGACCATACTAACGCCTCGATAAGTGAACACATTTTTGCGGCAAGATCACAGGAGAAAGGTTATGATAGCAAATCTAATCACACCATAAAGGGGAAATGCTATTCTTGCGGTAAACGTGGTCACTACGCCTCGAACTGTAAGAACTCAAAGCCAAGACAGTTATCCTCGTTTGGTCTTTTTTCGTCAATAGATTGTTTCGATGCTGCAACGGGACGAATGGTGCTTAGATAGCGGTGCAACCTCGCATATGTGCTGTAATAGGGAACTATTTACCGAATTTCGAAATGATGTCGATGGTGAAAAGGTGCAGTTAGCAAACGATAAATAAGAAATAAAATGTTTTTGCTAACCGACAACGGGCGAGAATTTGTGAATAAAGCATTCAACAAGTATTTGCAGGAACACGGAATAACACGCCAACTTACGGTCGAGTACACTCCACAGCAGAACGGTGTGGCTGAAAGAGCTAACCGGACGCTCGTCGAGATGGCTAGGTGTCTGCTGTTGGACCAGAATCTTCCAGAGTACCTGTGGGCGGAAGCCATTAACACGGCAGTTTACCTGAGGAATAGGTCACCATCCAGGATTTTAAACAACTTTACCCCATTCAAAATTTGGACTGGATCGAAACCCAGTGTTGAACATTTAAAAGTCTTTGGTTCGAGAGCCATAGCATTGAACAAAAGGCCTGGAAATTCTAAATTCGCTTCGAAAGGTCGTGAACTTATCGTGGTAGGATATTCCGAAGAATCCAAAGGATACCGGCTTTTCGATCCCACAACCAGGCAAATAGAAAAAAGTCGCGATGTTAAAATTTTCGAAAATGATACACAAAACTGTTTTATCGATATAAAAGACTTTTTACTTGCAGTAGATGATAATAATGCTTTAACCAAAGAGCAACAAGAACAAACCAACGACGATGAAGGTATCTCAAAACAATCACCTGAGAACCTGAAGCTACCAGTCAAAACGGCTGACTCACCTAGCTTGCCAATTAAGATATTAGTTGTCGGGCCGGGGCGGCCGAGAGTCATGCGCACGGGAAAGACTGGTAGGCCGGCCAAGCAGTATAACATGGTTGAAGCGGTTAATACGATGGGAGAATTATCGTTGGATCCATCATCAGTTGCAGAAGCAAGGAATAGTTGTGATGCCAATAAATGGAAGTCTACAATGCAGTTGGAATACGATGCACTTATAAGAAATGAAACCTGGGAGCTCGTGGATCCACCAATAAAGATCCAAATTATTGGATGTAAGTGGGTCTTTAACCTCAAAAGAAAGCCAGACGGATCGATTGACAGGTACAAATGTAGACTTGTCGCCAAGGCGTGTTCTCAGAAATATTCGATAAATTATAATGAAACTTTCTCTCCCGTAGTCCGTTATTCGACCATACGGTTAGTTTTAGCTATTGCAGTGCAGTATGAACTTCTTCTGCACCACCTCGACATTACGTCAGCATACCTAAATGCTGAAATAAGCGAAGATGTTTTCATGACCACTTTGTCCATTTTGTTTTGTGGACAAAGATAATCCACAGAAAGTTTGTAAGCTGCGTAAGTCACTTTATGGCTTAAAAAAGGCCAGGAGGGAATGGAATAAGAAGCTAAACGCAGTGTTGCAGCAGATTGGATTTACGAGGTGTAACGGGGACAGCTTCATGAGACTGATGCTGAGATCAACATTGTGGCGGTGTATGTTGATGATTTTTTGATTGCCTGTTCGTCGGAGTCATCAATAAATGCAATAAAGGCACAAATTGGAACTGTATTTGATTGTGTGGACAAAGGTCCAGCCCAGCAGTTTCTTGGGATTAAAATTGAGCGTAGTCAACCGAGGGGACCAATTGCGATACATCAACATCAATATATACGGGAACTCTGTGTCGATACCAGATGGATACCTGCAAACCTTGTTTTACGCCACTTGACCCTGGAATGAAACTAGTGAAGTGCCAAAGTGAAACGTGCCAGAAGGAAGATCCAATCTACTATCAATTTATAGTGGGTGCTATAATATAGTTGGCGGTTTCTACGAGGCCAGACATCAGTCACACTATAAGCAAACGTTCTCAATACAACGTGGAACCTCATGGAGAACATCTCGGAGCGTTGAAACATCTGTTGCGGTACGTGTGATGCAAAGCTGCATTATCCAAAATCGTCAAAAGGTCCTCAAGCTTACGTGGACGCAAATGGGGGAGGCAATACCAATGATAGGAGATCTTACACAGGATTTGTTTTCACATTTGGTGGTGGAGCCATATCCTGGGAATCAAAGAAGCAGCTATCAGTTGCTCTCAGTAGCACTGAAGCTGAATACATGGCCCTGTCGCAAGCGAGTAAAGAAGCAGTTTACTTGCGAAACTTGGTATCCGAGTTAGGCTTACTCTTTACTAATCGTTTTGTTCTTCTATTCAATGATAATATAGGTGCACAACAGTTGGTGACAAATCCGCTACATCATCCCAGAAGCAAACACATCGATATTCGTTACCACTACATTCGAGACTTGTATGAAGACGGCACAATAGACTTGAGATACCTTTGCTCTGAAGACATGATAGCGGATATTTTTACGAAGAACTTGGCCAAAACAAAGCACCTAAAGTTTAGTTCGATGTTGGGCATCCCGATCAAATAACTTTCCTAAAGAGCAACATATGCATTGTGGGGGAGTGTTGTAAAACTTTTATACAATACTGTACTTTAACAGTATATCAAAGCATTTGTTGCAACTCTTTTCTTACATTTTTCTTTTCCTAACTATACCATGTACCAGTCTTTATAAAGTCACCGAAGAATAAACTACTCTTTTGTCTACAATCTGTTTGCTCTTTTATTTCCTGCTAACAATGGGTTTCGGAGATCAAACATACATATGTCGATATTTTCTTTTATTAGAAACATTTCAAATTCGTTAAATTTTTGTAGGAGTCCGTTCGCATTCCATGTTACTATTTTAAGGAAAGCGACCATATTTACTTAGATCTAGACTTATGGACAAAAGCTTTCGACCTTACAGAGACGTTCGAGTATCCGTTTGTTAATTTCACATTGTTCCTCGAACTAAGCGAAGGTGCAGTTTAGAATTTCATTCAACGGATCAGAAGGTCCGTCGTTTCGTTTGCTTGCTTTGACTGCAGCCTGAGAATACGTCAGGCGTACGGGGTTCGCTGGCCTATCCAAGGTTATTTTTCGTTCAGCCTTTTTAGTGGACGACTTTGACGTACGTTTAACCGGCTTAGAAGGCTGATTTACTGTTTCAAAAGTCTGTCCGGCTGATTCGAGCGTCCTTTCAGTCGGCTTAGGAATCTGTACAACTGGCTTACGAGCCTGCTCAGTCTGCTTAGCAATACGTTCTACCGTCTTAGGAGCCCGATCGACTGATTTCGTTCCCCGTACAATCGGCGTTGTAGATTTTTTTCGTCGCATCTGTAATTCCTTAGCGACCTCGCAACCGCGATAATTTGCTGGGTGCCTTCCTTTGCAGTTAACGCAAGTTGCCTTTTCATTTTTGCTGAAACTGCAATTTTCCGAAGAGTGTTTTCCAGCGCACTTAACGCAGCGCGGCTCTTTCCGGCAGTACGCTTGTGTGTGATTAATCTCTTGGCATCGCTTGCATTGAGGAATTGTCTTCGTGTTGACACGTAGTGGCTCGATTTTAACGACCATACTCATGATTGTACGAATATTATACATCTTTTCCTGGCTTTCCGTTTTATCGAATGACAGCACAAAAAGCGGAAGTTTACGTTTCTCTATAGCTTTTTCTCCGCGGTCGGGTCGTTTTCGCTTTTTTTTAAAAGGTTCACGGCGTCGAGAATGTTATAACCTCTATCGCGTAAATCACCCATAACGTCTACTTTAGCGCACGATGGAAGAAGTCCTCTAGCTACGACGATCAAGGGTCTCTCAGACTTGTCTTCGTAAGTATGCCATTGGATTTTTTCGTTGTTAAGCTTTTGAGATACAGCCCGATAGCCCTCAGCGTTTTGCAAGTAAGTTACTTTGAATTCAGCAGCGATCGTTGTTTTTAAAATTTTCCTCAAAGAATTGTAGTCTGCAACGCCTGTAATATTTATTGGTGGAGGTGCGCGTTTGCTTTCAATTTGCTTTTCTGCTTTTGGCTGCGCTTTGCGATTAGGTTCGGGTTGCGGAACAATCTCTGGCGATGAACCAGCCTTACGTTTTTTAGATGGTCTTCGTTTAAGTGACCAATCCGTTTCACGCACGAGTTCTTCTTCGTCCGTACTGTAGTGATGGCTACCCGGAGAAGGCTCGCTATGAATAACCGTCTGCGTTTTTGAACACTCGTTTTGAAGCAAAGATACTTTATTTTCTGATTCAAGTTTCTCAACATAACAGCTCCATTTCATCGAGCCTCTTTAGGAGCATGGCGTTTTCCTTTTCCAGAGTACTCTGTTGCAAATTTAGCGTTTTCCGAATTATCACGTCCGGATTCGCGAGACTTTTATTTTGCGCTTTAGGAGAAGTCTTTTGAGGCGGAGATCTTTGTAGACTTGAGCTCTTCCTAAATGGGTTGATTAAATTCTGATGCAATAAATAGCTCTCCCCAGAATCCGTAAAGCATGCCTCTTGCAAAGGTGGATTTTCCAATTGAACTAGGCTGCCACCTAGGGTATTAATACCGTTCGTTTTGTTCATTGCATAGTTTTTTGTTACCCTAAGAAAGACGGCGGGTTGGCATTTCAGTCGCCTTTTACGACAGGCATGCCTACCGTGGGTATATTCTGACCCCTATCCCACAGGGGGGATAGGGATTTCTCCATACTGATGGGATGCTGCTGAGTTCATAGCTGGATCTGAAGATGGACACTAAGGACTCGATAAGAGCGTCGATTCCATGATGTAAAAGGGCTCCGGGCGTTTTGTACGGTTTTTGCGTGGAGATGGCACATTTTATGGAGTCGAGGGAGAAGATTGGTGAGGGTCAGTGATTTGGGACTCAGGGAAGTGCATTTGCAGAAGCAGACCTAATGTTTCATTATACGTATATCCCTGCGTAATATTGCCGTCAGGTTTTTGTAGGATAACAGTTCCATTGCTGATGTCACTTCATAGTAAATTAATTCATTGTGTGACAGGACTAATGGACGATTGATACTTATATCCTTTAACCCCTCGGGGGGCATATGGCGTCAACCACGCCTGCGCGCCATCGTGTTCGGAATTCTGTAACGCGTTTGAGCTGCCTCCAACTCATTCCTAAAGAGCTCGATTCCTCCTCAACTGTTCTGCGCCACGATTGCCTAGGGCGTCCCGCTATTCTGCCTGCCTGGGTGAGCGGATTCCACTGCATAGCGTATTTCGCAATGGAGTTGTCTTCGCGCCGTAGGGTGTGTCCAATCCATTGCCACTTTCTTCTTCGTATAGTAATGCTTATAGGTTCTTGGCCCGTTCTCAGATAAAGTTGTTCGTTGGAGATGCGGTTCGGCCAAAAAATCCTCAAGATGATTCTTAAGCATTTGTTTACGAAGACTTGCAGCTTGCGTGTGTTAATGGTGTCCACCTTCCAGGTACTGCACCCATAAAGCAGCACGGATTCTACGTTGGAGCGGAACAGTCGTAGCTTGGTTCTTAAGCTAATAACATTGCTTCTCCAGATTTTGGACAGCATTCCGAACGCAGCTTTAGCCTTCCCGATTCTGTTGCACACATCCAGTTCGGTGCCACCGCGATTAGCCGAGACGACACTTCCTAAATATAGAAAGTTATCAACTTTCTCGACTTGCTTTCCGGCAATGTTAAGTTGAACGCGGGTATTGGAAGTACTCAGGGCTTTTGTTTTGGCTGTGTTTATTTTTAGCCCCACTTTGTTTGCCTCAGCTTCTAGATTTTGAGCCATCAGATGAAGATCCATTATCTGATGTGAAAGTAGACAAACATCGTCAGCGTAATCTAGGTGTTTAGGGTAAGATGTCATAGTCCAACGAATTCCAGAATTAGCTTCCGTCAATGCTGCGCGGAGTACATCGCTGATAACCACCAAGAACAGTAGTGGGGACAGTATGCACCCTTGACGTACTCCACTTTGGACTTCAAAGTCCTCCGACACCATACCATTGTGCACGACGTGACACTTGCCGCCCTCATATGTAGCCTTGATAATAGCTATAAGCTTTTCTGGAATGCCTCTCCTGCGCAAGGCCAACCAGATAGCATCTCGATTCAAGCTGTTCACTTAGTCGCTCAAGAGCAGTTTTTGAGGTGGTGGGGCTAAGAATCAGCCGACTAAGGTGAGACGGCTTTAAGTAGAGTGCCGCGCTGGCGATTGAGGAGAGGTCTTCTATGAGACCAACGTCCATAGGTGGGGATGTGTTTAGAGCAGCATCCTGCTCCTGGGTTTGTTTTATTAGAATTATTCTGTTCCCACGAGAAGCTAGGGCGATTAATATACTGGAGGCAGAACTTCGCATGCCAGCGGAAGGGCTTACATTGAAGCCAGATGTGCCCACTTTACTGGAATTCACCGTTAGAAGACGCACTAACGTAGTGCCATTCATCCCGTAGTTATACATCTGGGATTACAGGTTTATTCAAGTTTTCCTCTTTAGATCCGCCATATTTAGTGTACAAAAGGGACACCTCGAGTAGTATGTGGCTCTTCACCACATATGGACGGATAGGCTGTTCTAAGCAGCTCCATTCCTCCGGTCCCTTTGTCTGAAACCTTGCCCCCAAATATAGACGTTTCATGAAGAGTGTCTGAACGAAATATCTATCAAGCTTCCAAGAAAGGGAACTGCACTTTCTTAAGAACTTACTTTCTAAGGTGGCGCTACAGTTCGGGGTGAACCTGGGCATCAACCAACAAGCCTCTGCATTTAGTCCGGTCTTTAACTAATTAAGTTATTCTTTGCTTGATTTCTGCCATGATGTCGTTTTTAGAGTTTATAGCAGACCCAATGTAGACAAAGTCCCTAACTTCCTCGAAGTAGTATCTTTGATTCAACCAACCCCGTTTAATTGTCTATTCACGTTGCTTGCGTTAAGCAAAGCAGTTCGACTAAAAATTGAACACGTTCATGTTGAACATGTTGCTAGCCCTGTTCAACTAGTTCTCAACTCATTTGTTGTTGTTTGAATAGCCGGGTACATTGTGTATTGTGCCCTAGCTTTTGCTTAAGCCACTCCTGCTAAAGAAGCAAAACGGGTAAGATCAAAGGATCACACCCCACCAGCACCTGCTGCCAAGAAAGCCAAGGCAGGGCCTACACCTGATGTTCCCACTTTAATCAAGTGGCAAGTGTTGTCAGGTTATTTGTAGTCCCGGCTGACTTGATGAACCAACCTCTATCAACAGAGCAGTTGACCAGCATTCAAGAGGCTGTCATCGACATCTCGATTGAGCTGAAAAACAAAGGCGTTTTACCCCGTTTCTCAGGCTCACAACACAAGGCGGGATGGCTAATCTTCGTCTGCTCAGACAATGCCACCGCCAAGTGGATGCGCTCGAACTTCGAGGCTATAAGAGCCAAAAGTGGATTGGACGTGTCACTGGTGGAAGAGGGATCCTTCCCGAAGACACACATTGTCCGAGGATTCTTTCCACAGAGTCTCGACCTCCCGTCATCAAAAATTCTGGCTTCTCTGGAAGCACAGAACGAAGGCCTACTGGCAACTGCATGGAAGGTCATGCAAATGGTTAAGGAAAGTGCACTCCTCCACCTTGTGCTAGCCATGGACGACACCTCCTTGAGGGTGCTTAGCACCCTTAAAAACAAGGTGTTCTACCGTTTTGGCCAGGTCAAACTGATCCTGAAGACCACCGAAAAAGGTCAAGAGCCTGGTCACGCTAGCCCGAAAAAGGCGGACGCAGTTGGCTCAACAACTGCTTCTGCGGCGGACACTTCACCACCCGCTACCAGCAGCAGTGCCTCTGGGCATACTGCTTGTACAAGCTCCGCCGCTAGAGTTACTGCTACACCCAATACAGTTAGACGTCCCACGACCGGCAATGTGGCCGGACTTTCAAAACCCACCAGCGGTGCCCGAGGGCACGTTTCTCGGACGAATGAGGAGTCGGTTAGGAACAGACCTCAGGGTCATCTTAATCTGACTGCTTGCCGTAGAGGAAAGGGCCCTAAAAAGGCTCAACTACTCCGGCAAGCTCGATCTTCAAAGGAGGATCGATGAGCACGATCAAGGTACTACAGGCGAACCTGCATCACGCTAAGGGCGCGTCCGCTACCCTAAGCAAGCGGTTCGCCGAAGAAAATATAACTCTTGGTTCCATCCAAGAACCCTGGGTTAGTTGCGGACATATCTCCGGAATAGGGCAAGTAAGTTGATTTCCAAGTGTGGAGAGCAAGCGCCTAGAGCGGCCTGCTTAATTAGCAGTAATATAAAATTTCTGCCCATTCCAGAATTTATAACTAGAGACCTGGTGGCCCTACTACTGGAAGTCCCAACCGGAAAGGGAACACAGAATATCGTGTGCGCCTCAGCGTACTTCCCTGACGATAATGGTGATATCCCGCCTAAAGACGTCCAGAGCCTCATTAACTACTGCCAAAACAGCAACCTCCACTACATCATCGGTTGCGACGCCAATGCACATCACGAGGTCTGGGGTAGTAGTGACATAAACAGAAGGGGTGAGTGTCTTTTAGAATACCTTGTCAGTAGTCAAGTAGATATTTTGAATAAAGGTTCTAAACCAACCTTCATAAATGCGATTCGCGAAGAGGTACTTGACCTCACTCTCGCTAGCCCATTTATCTCTAATTTTATTGAAAATTGGCACATATCAGACGAGGCCTCACTGTCAGACCATCAACATATTAGGTTTGACATACCCGGTCAACTCTTATATGTCCCTAGCAGATACGATCCCAAATCTACGGATTGGCATCGCTATCGTGAACTAGTGACCTCAAGAAAAGATATGCTCCTCACATCTATCGAGTCCATAGAGGACCTGGATGAAGCTGCTTACCAGCTTAACAATATACTGCTTAATTCCTACCACGACAGCTGCGTCCCCAAAACCAATGTTAGCAAACGTTAAGTGCCCTGGTGGAATGACCAACTGGCGAAACTTAGGAAGAAGGTCAGAAAACTCTTCAACTCTGCAAAGCGAATGAAGAGGTGGGACGAATATAGGTTTGCCCTCACTGAATACAATCTAGAATTGAGACGATCTAAACGAGCTGCTTGGAGGAAATGCTGCGAACCCATTGCCGCTATGCCAACAGCGGCACGAATCCATAAAGCGCTTGTTAAAGATCATGCCATGTTATTGAAGAAGAATGACCGAACCTACACGACGGACCGTACGGATACACTTAGAACCCTGCTTCAGGTACATTTCCCAGGTTCGTCTCTTAACACATCTCATGTGTACTCGAACACATTTGACCACAGGGTTTTTGTGGAAAGTAGAGTTAACAGTTTATCAGGTAAAATATTTAGTCCAGATAAAGTTGAATGGGCAGTGGGCACCTTCAAACCTTTTAAAGCTCCCGGCGGTGATGGTCTCTTTCCAGCACTTCTACAAAAGTCAATCGACCTCATCCTGCCGGGTTTGACAGCTTTATTTAGAGCTAGCTACAATTGGGGATACATACCACCCACCTGGAGACAGGTTAATGTGGTATTCATTCCCAAACCAGGCAATAGGCCTAGTGAGCTGCCTAAATCCTATAGACCTAAAAGTCTAACTTCATTTGTCCTCAAGACAATGGAGAGACTAATTGATATTCACATCAGAGACAGGTTAGATGTGTCTAACCCTCTGCACTCGAATCAGTACGCATACAGAAAAGGCAAATCCACAGTAGGTGCCCTTCATTATCTCGTCAAAAAGATAGAGGGTACACTCTGTTCTAAGGATATAGCCTTGTGTGCATTTCTTGATATCGAGGGCGCATTCGATAACACTGGTTACGACTCGATCACAAGGGCGATTAGTAGCAGAGGTATTGAAAAATCGACCAACCAATGGATTAGGGCCATGCTGGTAAGCCGATTCATTACCTCCTCCTCCGGGGGAGTGTCGGTGTCTGTAACGGCAGCGAAAGGCTGTCCCCAAGGAGGAGTTCTCTCCCCCCTGTTATGGCCCATAGTCATCGACAACCTGTTAGTAGATCTTCACAGATCAGGCTACACCACCGTCGGTTATGCTGATGACTTGGCGGTTTGTATTAGTGGCAAACACGGCACGACAATCTCTAACGTCATGCAAAGTGCACTCTTACAAGTTGTAGAATGGTGTAACAAAGAAGGACTATCCATCAATCCTAGTAAAACCGTTCTGGTGCCGTTTACAAGGAAGACACAGGTCAACCTTGAACCCATCACAATCAAAGGCACCACAATAGTTTATTCCAGCGAGGTCAAATACCTGGGTGTAATTCTTGACAAACGACTTAATTGGAATTCACATATCAAGTCCGCCACAGAACGTGCTACGAGAGCACTTTGGGCTAGTAAACGCCTATACGGCAGAACTTGGGGTCTCTCTCCTAAAATGATACATTGGTTGTACATAATGATGGTAAGACCCATTATCACATATGCGGCTATCGTTTGGTGGCCAAAAACGCTCCAGCAGACAACGGCAAACAAGTTGCAGAAGTTGCAAAGAACTGCCTGTCTTGGCATTACAGGTGCGATGTGCACCTGCCCCACGACAGCTCTTGAAGCTATTGTCGGGCTAACACCCTTACCAATCTTCATTAGGAAGATGGCTGCTAGATATGCCATCAAGCTGCAGCTAGATTATGAGTATAAACCAGGTGACCTAGTGGGGCATCTAAAGATACTCAACTCGATCCCTAAAAGAGACATGTTTTGTACTATACCGGATATTATGATCAGGCAACATTGCTTCGGAAGGTTATTCGAGGTAGAAATATTGGACCGCGGAAATTGGTCCAATGGTGTTCCAACACTGGACCCCAAAAGACTCGTCTGGTTCACCGACGGATCGAAAATGGATTCTAGAGTTGGAGCCGGGGTCTTTGGACCCAACACAAAAATTTCGGTACCTATGGGTACGACTCCCACTGTGTTTCAGGCTGAAATCCATGCCATTGAGATCTGCGCCAGGCACAGTCTCCGTAAGGGAATCAAGGGCGCTAGGATTCACATATTTTCAGATAGCCAGGCAGCACTTAGGGCATTATCGTCCAACCAAATGGACTCCGTAACTGTAAAATGTTGCTACGATGCTTTACAAGATCTTGCCAAACACAACAGAATAATGCTCGGTTGGGTCCCTAGACACCAGGGAATTGTGAGCAACGAATCTGCAGATGAGCTTGCTAGGGCCGGCTCAGAATCTGCGTTTATAGGTCCCGAACCTTATTGTAGCGTCAATTGGACAACAGCTACAGCGTTGATTAACGAATTGGAGAACAAACTTCATCTAGATCACTGGACTAATGGGCCCGGTTTAAGACAATCCAAACGTTTAATCAAGCCTTATTCCTATAAGGAAATCCTTAACTTAGATAGGGAAAGCATTAGGAAGCTAGTGAGCTTTCTAACTGGCCATTGCGGCCTAAGATACCACCTTAACAAGTTGAACCTGTGACAAGAGAAGGACTGTCGGCTATGCCTAGAGGAGGATGAAACATCCGAACACATTCTTTGTGAATGCCCGGCACTACACTGGTTAAGGAAACGTATTTTCCACAAGGAGATACTCACTTCAGTGGAACTGAAATGCTCCACTACTGGAGACATACTCACTTTCATAAGGGAGGTAGTACGTCTGTTAGATTAACTCCAACCCTCCGATACAATAGATCTTTCAGGTCGCAGTGTCGTTGCCACGCGGGCATGGGTTGTACAAGAGGAAAAAAAAAGAAAAAAAAGCTGGGTACATCTAGTTGATCAACTCATCCAATTCTTGAATAGCCTCGTACAAATAGTCTATAAACTTGTGTGATTTTGACAACCAAGAGTTTGTCAACGGCGTTTTCGGTGTGGTTGTGCAGACGCATGTACCACACAGCAGTGAATTGATCAGTTTCGTGCTTCAATTTGCTCCGGCAGGCATATTTCATATCCCTCAATACAACTCAATCCAACGAAAAGTTAAGAAAGTTGAGCAACGCGTTTAAATGATAATATGCAGCACACTTTTTTGAAGTCATTGCTCAACGATTGCCCTTATATCTACTGGCATGATTATCGTCTATCCAGATTTTTGGACAAGAAACATGCTTCTAAAAGAGTTCATAAACAGGCCCAATCTTAGAATTTCTTCGACAAAAAACTTACAGAAATCACATTCGAACGTGAGACGACTAAGGACTAAGTCCACCCAATTTTTACTAAGCATATACAGCTGCTCCTCTGACAACATTGTCATTCCTGAAAGTGGATTAGATGACAGTTTTCATAATGACGTCGTTTTTCCACGAAGCTTTTTTGTTAATCGTGGTGATCGTTCTCTGGATAATAACAATAAAAAAAAGCCAGGCAAAGTTGACCTGAGTAATTTCTCCGACCTTAAAATATGCTGCACAGAATTGACCTCACAGCATCTACGAAACTATATGTTGTACGTGTCTACATTCCACCGAGATCCCAACAAAATCTACATCTTTGGTGATTTCAACAAAAATTATATGGGTCTCAGCTGATGCGGACTGCAAATTGTTGAGCCCTAGTAATACCTTGTCTGAATTCGGATCTGATTTTGTGGATACACTGCAATCATTGGGTTTGCTTCAGGTTAACCTCATAAGAAATCATCAAGATCGTACGCTGGACCTCAACTTTACCATTACAGTGATGATAGTTTCGTCTCCAGAAGCCTTGCACCTCTTCTTCCTGAAGATTTGTATCATCCGTCTCAGTATTTGTTTTCTAATTTTTATATTCATAAGCTTAATATTATTGTTTCTTTCAAATTTAATTTCAAAAGAGCTAATTATGTTTCCGTTTGTGATGAACTTAAGAATTTATTTATTTATTACTCATCATTGGATATACAATCTGTTGACTATAGCTAATTACATGGTATTGACATTATTAAAAAAATGCAGTACAACTCGTTTAGATATAGTTATTTCTACTCATTTGTAGGTCGACTTCATGATGAGTTAAATTAAACAGTAATAAAGAACGGGTTACGGGTTCATTTAGCCCATAATTTGTTCTGTGATTAGGAATAAAAAAGAGAACATCCCTATTCCTTAAGTTTCCCTCAGGAACATAAAGAGACATAAGTGCAAGTAAATCTGAGGAATTAATCATCCCATTGAGTATATCCTTAATAAAAAGAACACTAAGAGTTTGTGTGCGACTTTCCAAAGATTTTAGATCAATTAATGCGCATCTAGACCTATAACTCGGCAAACCGTCAGACCACCTCAAGTTCCTTAAGGCAAAGCGCGTGAATCTTCTTTGAATATTTTCAATCCTTTCGGACGAGTTTTGGTAAAAAGGAGACCAAATAACGCTGAAGTATTCCAACCTGGATATAACCAAAGATAAATAAAGCGTTTTTAGAGTATAAATATCCTTAAATACTACCGCGTTGCGTTTTAGAAAGGCTAGCAAAGAATTGGCTTTAGATATGATATAATTCATATGTACTGAAAAAAAGAACTTGGAGTCAAATATAACACCAAGGTCCTTGATTTCGCTGACTGATAAAAGGTTTTCATTCCCAAGGCTATAATTAAACGAGGCCCGTGGTATTGAACGGAACGCACTAAAAATTTTTCACTTAGAGATATTTAGCTCTAGGCGATTATATACACACCATTGGAAAAGCGCATTTATATCTCTTTGAAAATTCACGCAATCATCAATAACACGAATAGGTGAAAATAGTTTCAAATCGTCTGCGAACATTAGACAATTTGAAAACTGTAAACAGCCCGGAATGTCATTGACGAAGAGATTAAAAAGGAGAGGGCCCAAATGACTGCCTTGAGGCAGGCCCGATTGAACCTCTATAAAGAAAGATTGAATCCCTTCAATTTTAACAATCTGCTTACGATTAGACAAATAGGATTTCAACCATTCAAGAAAACGGTATTTGAACCCCATTCTTCTAAGCTTATTAAGCAAAAGTCCATGGTGGACTCTATCGAATGCCTTCACGAAATCAGTGTACAGGACATCGACCTGAATTTTTTTTTTTCCAAAGTAGTAATACAGAAGTGAGTGAAAAGATATAAATTTGTTGTAGTGGAGCGACCACTAATAAATCCATGCTGTCTTGAAGTCAAAATTTCTTTCACCGCAAAATTGAGTTTTTTGAAAACCAATTGTTCAAAAACTTTAGGAATTGCTGAAAGTTTCGAGACTGGTCAATAATTCTTAATTAAGTGTTTGAGGCCACTTTTAAAGATTGGACTTATTAATGATATTTTCCACTCCTCTAGAAAAACTCCAGTTAAGAGCGATTTATTAAAAATAATTGTTAGCGCTTTAAAAAATCGAAGCGGGGCATTTAGATAATAAAAGAGGGGGAATCGAATTAATCCCAGCCTTAATATTTACATTCATCCGCGTTAAACCATCAAGGACTTCTTGATTTGAAAAAGAAAAAACGTCGAAGTCTATTACAGAAATAAGGCTAGAATTTAGATTTCCACTATTAGTTATTATACCTATATTATAGTTTGATTGAAAAAATTTTGCAAAAAGGTTGCATGTAGATTTGGTATTATTAGAACTCTCTCCGTCAAGCTCCATAGAATTGGGAAAAATTGAGCTCTGACGTTTTGAATTTAAAAAAACCCAAAAAGACTTAGCATTACATTTAATTTTTCTTTCAACACTACTAATGTATTGAGAGTAAAGAAATCTATTTAAAAAATCAAACTCTCTACGCAGTTGCATAAAGCGAGTTCTGTCCTCAGATTTACCCGTTGCTTTACATCTGTTTGTTTTTGACATTTTCTAAATTCTTAAGTCTCTTATTAAACCAAGGAGATTTAAAGGACCATCCCTTTCGAGTTATAGGAACGAATTGTTGAACACCCTCAAATAAAAGTGTTTTGAAGATAGTGTACATCTGTTCCAAAGTTTTATCAAAAAATACATGTTCCCAAATAATGGAGTTAAATTAATTATTTAAAGACATAAAGTCGGCCTTCTTAAAGTTATAATGATGAGAATTATCTGTGCTATCTGATTGAAATTGATAAAATTCAAATATTACATCAACAGTTTTGTGATGAAATTGATTCTTTACTAAAGGAAAGTCTGACTCGGATACCATATATGGTATTTAAGATCTTTAAGAATGAATATAAGATCAAGATCATATTCCGGAATTGCAATTTTAAAGTTGATGAAATGAAGAGTTGAAACATCGACATTGCTTTTCACTAATTTCTTACAAAGAAGCACATTTTTTGGCAGATGAAGTTTATGTGCTACAAATGCAATGATGCTCTCCTCGGTGACGTTTATGCTCAAACGAGAAAGATGAAGAAATTTCAGCCTAGGCACTGATGACAGTGATACATTGGCTACGTCATCTGCAGCAGTACCAATCAGTTTGAAAGTGCGTTGACCCGTTCGCCTTTTATTCCGCTGCACTTGCGCCCCGTCGACAGATGATGGTGCCGTTGATGATGATGACGTTAAAGGTGCAGCCGTGGGTGCTGTGGAAGATGGCAAAACAGCTGATTCGCTGGACTGCTGATTTGTTGTAGGCGTTTTTGGCGCCGCATGAGTTGGTGACGATGACGGTGTTGTTGTGGGCGCTGAAGGTGTTGGCAAAGCAGCTGGTACGATAGTGTTATTTCCCACATCGTTAGAACTAACTCGCAAAACGGCCGACTGATTAGAGTCACTAAATGACACCTTCCGATTTGTTTTATGCTTACTTATGGTTATGGGCTCAGTAACTAAAGGATCACAATTGTAGAATTTAGATTTCATTTCTGCAACATCGTTTTTAAGTTGGACAATTAGTGATAAGAGAGAGCCACTAACACAAGTGCTACTATTACATCTTTTCTTATGTCCTGTATCCCCTTGTGGGTCCTAGCGCCTTTATTACGTCTACGCGCCATCGTGTACGGTTTCTGGCAATGTGTCTGAGTTCTCCCCAACTTTTCCCTAACTGCCGTGCCTTCTTCTCGACTGTTGTGCGCCATGTTCTCCTCGGACCGCCAGGTCTTCTGCCATCCTGAGTTAAAGGGTTCCATTGCATAGCATGGTTTGCTATGGAACTGTCACCCTTTCGGAACATGTGACCATCCACTGCCACTTCCGCCGTTGGATGGTTGTGCCTGTTGGTTCCTGACCCGTCCTCATGTAAAGGTGTTCGTTAGAGATACGGTTGGGCCAGCAAATCCTTAAGATATTGCACAGGCACCTACTAACAAACGTTTGCAGCTTTCTGGTGATAGTAGTGGTCACTCTCCACGTGTTGCAACCATATAGCAGCACGGATTCAACGTTGGAGCGGAACAGTCTTATTTTGGTGCTCAAACTGATTGCATTGCTTCGCCATATTTTGGACATCATCCCAACACGGAACACGGACTTTGCTTTGGCGATCCTGTTGGCTATATCCAGTTCGGTTCCACCATCGGTCGAGACAATACTCCCAAGATACTGGAAATTCTCTACTCTCTCTACGGATTGTCCAGCAATGCATATTTGAGCCGATGAGTTTGTTCCAAGACTGATAATTTTAGTTTTGCCGTATTAATTTTCAGCCCGACGACACCTGCCTCCCTCTCCACATCTGCTGTCATTTGGTGGAGGTCCATAATCCTGTGGGAGAGTAAGCATACATGGTCTGCGTAGTCAAGATGTTTCAGTAGAGATGTAAGAGTCCATCGAATTCCTCCGTTTCCCGTCGATAAAACTGCATGAAGCATATCGCTAATCACCAATAGGAATAATATTGGTGAAAGGATACAGCCTTGTCTTACCCCACTTTGGATCTCAAATTCTTCACACGACCTTCCCCTGTGCAGAACGTGACATTCGGAGCCTTCATATGTAGCTTTGATAATAGCAATTAGTTTATCGGGAATACCTCTCCTGCGTAAGGCACGCCAAATAAACTCCCTGTTGACACTATCGAATGCCTTCAAAATCGATGAACAGCAGGTGCAGTGGCGATCGATATTCAACACACTGTTCGATGATAACCCGCATTGTGTTGATGTGGTCGGCACAGGAGGATCCAGAGCGGAAACCTGCTTGTTCGGCATCGAGTGTGTCTTCGAGATGTTGTTGAATTCGCTCCAGGGTGATTTTAGCTATTATCTTAGCTACAGCAGGCAGCACGCAGATACCCCTCCAGTTTCCGCACTCCATTAAATTTCCTTTCTTAGGAAGCTTGACGATCATTCCCTTTTTCCACTCGTTAGGAAAGCTCTCAGCTTCCCAAGCTCTCTCTATAAGTGGAAGCAGAAGCTCAGCCGATGTTGTGGGCGCTGCTCGTAAGAGCTCTGCGGGAATACCGTCAAGTTGTACCGCCTTGTTGATTTTGAGTGCCTTGATCGCGGCAATGATGTCATCTTTACTGGGAGTCGTGGTGCGTATTCGGAAACTTCTCACCTCGGGCATCTCAGTCTGATTTGGGAGCATATCGCTAGCAAATACGCGGTTCAAAACCGTACCAAAATGCTCTTTCCATCTCTCGAGCTGGTCCTCATCCGAAATGATCAAGGAGCCGTCTAGGCTTTTCACTGGGTGTTGGCTGGAGCTGCGACTACCTGTCAGCTCTTTCCTGATTCTGTAGACGGTCCTGCTGTCGCCCCTCCGTGCAGCTTCTTCTGCTTCTGTAGCCAACGCGTTGATGTAGTTGCGCTTATCACGTCGTACGCTACGCTAAACTTCTCTCATCTTCATGCGATATAGGGATTCTAGCTCGCTTCTCCCTGCTGCTGAGGTAGCCGCAACGCGAGCTTTCAGCTGTTTTTGTTCGTCAATCCGTCTCCAGGTATCCTCGGAAAGCCACGCCCTATGTCTTCCCTGCGATCGACCGACAATTCTTTCAGCACCAGATGTAAAAACATTTTTCACAGCACACCAATGATCTTGGATGTTTGCGGGCATTGAGCTGCTGATTGCTTCCACACCTTGCGAAAAGTGCTCCCTTAATTGTTGGCGTACTGAGGGATCACTAAGTCTATCGATGTTAAACCTGGGCATTCTTGTGTTGTCGTGGGATCTTCGAACTGCAGCAGTGCGTAGTTGGAGAGTAGCTATCATAAGATGGTGATCACGTACTATCCTCACATCTGTCCCTCGCCTGTTTCGGTCGTCCAGGAGACTACTTCTAAAGCGGTGGCTGGTAGCAAAATGGTCCATTTGGTTGGAGGTTGCTTGCCTGTCATTGGAAACCCACCTGACTTTCTGGCAGGTCTTGTGCTCAAACATGGTGCCACCTATCACAAGGCGGTTGGCACTGCAGAAATCCACAAACCTTTCGCCGTTGTCATTGCGGTTGCCTAGTCCATGCTTCCCGATTACATGTTTGAGCCCTTCGTTGTCGTTGCCTACCTTGGCATTCAAATCCCCCATCACTATGACAATGTCTCCATTTGGTGTTGTGTTGAAGACGGCACTTAAGAGATTGTAGAAGCTCTCCTTTTCGTCCTCACACGAACTATTCGTTGGGGCGTAACACTGTATGATGGTGACGCGTCGTACTCTAGTCCGGAATCTGGCCGTCAAAATCCTATCACCATGAGGCTGCCAGGAAATCAGGCCCTTGCGTGCTGTTGTTGTTAGCAGTAGTCCGACTCCATATTCCCGCGGACTTCCGGATGGTCTTCCAGAATAGAGTAGTACAGTGTTACGCGTTGGGGACTGGTACTCGCCCGCTTCTAACCATCTTACTTCACTTACCCCCAAAATGTCCAGTTTATATCGCATGAATTCATTTTCCAATTGGAGGAATCTGGCATTGTAAGGACCTTCGCTTCCCTTTACATTCCAGAAACCTACCTTTGTCCGGGTACAATAGCCAAAAGTCATCAACATGTGATCATTTCTTATCCGAGGCATAGCGTCGGTTTCTGTAGCGGGCAATATTCGGTAACGCAGGTTGCTGACCCACGTTACCTAGCCTAGAATCAAGGCCCTAGACAACCCGCGTTTACAATTTTAGCCTACACGTATAAGGGTTTATACGTATAGTTGCCCGGGGACCACCACTAGGAGGTAAAGTAAGCACTTCATCACGAACTTGATTGTTGCGCTACTGACCCAAACTAGGTCAAAACCAGCTTTCTTTACAGAGTCAATGCCACTTAAGCAGTTTAAAACGTCTTGATCCGAAAAATGCAGTGAAGCAACGTTCACTCTAGAATCAATATTGGCATACATATTTTCAATATCTGGAATAGTAGCCGAATTATAGGAAGATTGAAAAAATTTCGCGAAAAGATGACAGGTAGATTGAATGTCATTAGATAAGTCACCACCAAGCTCCATACATTGCGGAAAAGTCAGATTCTTGCGTTTCGAATTTAGGTAACACCAAAAAGACTTACTATTCCTTTTTATATTCGATTCCATTGAAGCTATATATTGGCGGTATAAGAATTTATCAAGGAATTCGTACTCTTTTCTTGAATATTAAATTTAAACTCATTATTAATGAAAATAAGATCTAAAATCCTACCCAAGTCATTTACAACATTATTTATCTGAAATAAGTCCAGAGATGTGAGTGAATCAACGACTAAAGATTCAGCATCCTTGGTTAAAATAAAAGGGAACTAAATTTTTTTCTTCCTTCATGTAATACCAGTCAATATCACTGATATTAAAATCACCAAAAATACACGGATACTGATCAATCGTAAATTCACTCACTAGATTAACAATATTTGATATATGTATCGAATAAATATCTAGCCCACTCGATGGTCGAATGTAGCTAGCAATGAAAAAAAATTTTTAACAGATGTTTTAGAGCTAACATGTACACATAATTGTTCAATACCGTCTGAATCATTATCCAAACACAACCGTTTACTATCAAAAGTACTTCGAACTGCGATTAGAACACCTCCTCCACGATCCCAACCAAGTAAAGGTGAACGATCCTTCCAGTAAACCAAATAGGAGGCATCAAACAGCTCAGTCGATAATATGTCTGGTTTTAACCAGGTCTCAACAATGATAATAACATCGTACTCATGTAGCGAAGAAGAACTGAACAGCTGATTTGTCTTAGTTCGCAAACCGCCAGCATTATGAAGATAGATGCACAATTCAGAAAGACAATCTGATGAGGAGGAGCTTGGAGAATTAACAGTAGCAGCAACACGTCGATTATTTACATGATCACTCAAGCTTTGTTGACAAGCAGTTCCACAAACAGGAGCAACCGGTAAGGAAAGGCAATTAACTATGTTTTCACGGTAGTGGGCTTTATGCCCACCTCGTTTTTTGATTGAAATTTAAATAAACGGATACGCAGTCCATTTAACCATACTTCCGAATTGAGAAAGATAGTTAATAAATTGTCAGGAACACCAAGTTTAAAATTCACGTATTTGAGGGAACTCAGATCGATTCCAGCTTTGACCAATTTAATGCAAATCAAAGACGACGAGCTTACCCCAAATGCAGCAGAGACATAATCCAACACAGTCTGAGAAGATGTTGTCGGCTTAAATGAAGATAAATGAAGCCATTTATAGTGTTGTATGCCTTCCAGATTCACGCCAACAGCCGAATTTCTGCTTGTACCAATAATAGTTTTCCTACGATTTCTCGACCGTTTTTCAGTTGCAGAGCGCCATGGATTTGCATTATCAGATTCAGTACCTGATTGCACTGGAGGCAAATCAATAGAAGCGCTAACAGCAGGGGAGGACGATCATACGCCAGGGACAGCAGCGGGGGCGATAGTACCGAGCTCTTTGGACAAACCATTGTCAGTACCAGAAGTACCGACATACCGACAATCTACGACCACAAGCGGCGCAATTATTTGACATTTCGGAAATAGATGCAATATAATTTTTTTTTACAAAAAATTGCGAAATTCAAAGAACAAGAGAGAACACGTCCGAATACTTTGACAGATATACTATATTCTGAATAAAGTATATCTGAATTATGACTGTTATCCTTTTCTTTCCTTGGAAATTAACGACTTATGTTCCGAATTTTATCAGGTGATTAATGAAGTTATTTTTAAAGCTGTGCCTGTAGCTCGCGTTCGAAACTCTAAGGTTAGTTCTTGGCCTTGGGATAACGAGTTTAGTCGTTTTTTAAAAACTCAAAAGAATAGAGCGCATAGAAGATGGCGTAAAAGTTTTGCAAATGAGGACTACATCGTACCTCTCTGTATCACGCTTACCTTATATATATCAAAAATATTGAGATAAATATTAAATCCAAGTCTAATGAATCCTGAAATTTCATTAATACGAAAAATAAATCCGACGGTTATCCGACCTCTCTTTCCTACAAAAATCAGTCGTTCGACTCGTCGATAACTAACATATACGCAACAACTTCGGACATATTTTCCAATCTGTGTACGCGAATAAAGTGTCAAACATTGATGAAGAATTTTTTAGTTATCTTCAGGAATCTGAGTGTTCTATTTTCAATAATATTGAAATTTGTGAGGATAGTATATTGAAGTATTTGTTGGAATTGAAATCAAACTTAAATGCCGGACCTGACCGTTTACCCTCTGCTTTTCTAAAGAATTGTGAACAAGCCTCACATCTTTAATTTGTCATTAAAATCATCTACTTTCCCATGATTGGTTGTCATCATATTTATGTAATTTGTAAACTTCCGAAATACAATTTCAAATAAAATTGTAGTTACTTCTGGTGTCCCGCACGGAAGCCACATTGGTCCAATCCTCTTCGCCCTGTTTGTAAATGATGTTGTTAAATTTATACCTCAATGTGATATTTTAATGGTTGCGGATGACTTTAAATTGTTTGCATACGGGAAAAACACCCACAGCTTCCAAATACTTAATACTGACATGCAGAAACTTTCTCTTTCGTGCTCTAAAAACTTGTTGTCCCTAAATGTTAGTAAGTGTTCGGTTATATCCTTAACACGCCGTGAAACGCCTCTTTTATTTAATTACACACTTGACAGTAAAGAAATTTCTTGAGTCCATCAAATTAAGGATTTGGTCGTTTTGCTGGACTCTAAACTTTCCCACACAAATCATATTGAATTTATCACAAATAAGGCTAATAGAGCTTGGGGAATGGTAAGCCGCTATGCTGGTGAATTTACCAACCCGTACGTTATTAAAATGTTATATGTATCATCTGTTAGGTCCATTTTGGAATATTCGTCAATTGTTTGGTATCCGTATTCTTAAAAATTGAAGCCATCCAAAAAAGATTTTTGGGATTTGCCCTTAGAAGAATTCCCTGGGTTGACCCTAACTCGTTACCCTCCTACCAATCGAAACTTAAGCTGATTAGGTTAGAACCGCTTCAAATTAGAAGAGTGGTGGCTAGAACCATTTTTCTTCATAAGCTACTTATTGGTAAGATTGATTCCCCTGCTGGTTTAAGAAATCATCGATTTTTTAATATAACTCACTCGTGAACTAATTACGGTCATTTTTCATCGACAAATGGGCTTATGAAGTTGTATAATGCAAATGCTCATGTTTTCGACTATAATTCTTCGGTCGATATTACAAAAAGGAAACGTTATGAATGCTCTTACCCAGTCATAATTTTTATCTTCATTTTATTATATTTTTATTTTCTACCTGTTTCGTTGTTTTATTGTCAAATTTCCTGTTTCAGTTGTTCTTTTTAAACCCATTGTAGTTCTATCTAAGAAAGTCTTGTACTTTGTTGATAATAAATTAAGTTAAATTAAATTGAATTTAATTAAATTAAACTAAATTAAATTAAATTGAATTCAATTAAATTAAATTAAATTAAATTAAATTAAATTAAATTAAATTAAATTAAATTAAATTAAATTAAATTAAATTAAATTAAATTAAATTAAATTAAATTAAATTAAATTAAATTAAATTAAATTAAATTAAATTAAATTAAATTAAATTAAATTAAATTAAATTAAATTAAATTAAATTAAATTAAATTAAATTAAATTAAATTAAATTAAATTAAATTAAATTAAATTAAATTAAATTAAATTAAATTAAATTAAATTAAATTAAATTAAATTAAATTAAATTAAATTAAATTAAATTAAATTAAATTAAATTAAATTAAATTAAATTAAATTAAATTAAATTAAATTAAATTAAATTAAATTAAATTAAATTAAATTAAATTAAATTAAATTAAATTAAATTAAATTAAATTAAATTAAATTAAATTAAATTAAATTAAATTAAATTAAATTAAATTAAATTAAATTAAATCAAATTAAATTAAATTAAATTAAATTAAATTAAATTAAAATTAATATTAAATTAAAATTAAATTAAAATTATGCAATATTAAATTAAAATTAAATTAAAATTAAAATAAAATAAAATTAAAATTGAATTCAAATTAAATTAAAATTAAACTAAAATTAAATTAAAATTAAAATTAAATTAAAATTAAATTAAAATTAAATTAAAATTAAATTAAAATTAAATTATAATTAAATTAAACTTAAATTAAAATTAAATTAAATTTAAATTAAAATTAAATTAAAATTAAATTAAAATTAAATTAAAATTAAATTAAAATTAAATTAAAATTAAATTAAAATTAAATTAAAATTAAATTAAAATTAAATTAAAATTAAATTAAAATTAAATTAAAATTAAATTAAAATTAAATTAAAATTAAATTAAAATTAAATTAAAATTAAATTAAAATTAAATTAAAATTAAATTAAAATTAAATTAAAATTAAATTAAAATTAAATTAAAATTAAATTAAAATTAAATTAAAATTAAATTAAAATTAAATTAAAATTAAATTAAAATTAAATTAAAATTAAATTAAAATTAAATTAAAATTAAATTAAAATTAAATAAAATTAAATTAAAATTAGAACGCGTCTAATCGTGGATTTGAAACTAAGCCGAAAACCTAGAATTCAAGAAAGAGTCAAGAACGGTACAGTGGCACTTTTCTTTTGCAAAAAAGCTATTAGAAATAAATGGAACTTACAGCCTTGAAAAACTCACTGGCTCTATATCTCGGTCATTAGACCGATACTCACATACGGGGTGATTGTCTGGTGGACGGCCTTAGAAAAAGCTGTAAATCGCGATTATTTAAGCAGGGTCCAGCGTATAGTTTGTATATGCATAAGCGGAGCACTACGTAGAACTCCCTCTGCGGCATTGACCATCATTTTTCATCTGATACCCCTCGACATATTTAGCAAGCAAATGCCGCCGTTCGCCTTGAAGGCACCCAACAGCGCCAAGAAAAGAATTTGAATGAATTCACAATCTTTCCCGAAAACAACGGACTACACCATCCCACGTCTAAATTTTGACAAGAACTTCCTTGTCACCATCCTTTCCAGATCACTCTGGAATGACGATGAGTCGATCCACCTCCACACTGACGGTTCACAAACCAAGGACGGAATTGGTGGGAGTGTTTTCTCAGACAAACTTAATCTTAAGTTCTCCTCGCTTCTACCAAATCATTGTAGCGTGTTCCAGGTGCAAATAATGGCGATTAAGGAGGTCATATCTTGTCTGATAGAAAACGTGATATCCGCCAAGCAGCAATAAAATCCTTGGAATCGGTCTCTATTATTTCATTAGTAACCCTAGACTGTCTATCGTGTCTTAAGGAGATGGCGGAGGAGTTTGATATTCACCTCTATTGGGTGTCGGGGCAAAGGGATATTCTGGGGAATTATAAGGCCGATAAACTCGCCAGAATAAGAACAACTGTACCCATCCTTCCGGACAAGAATAATCTAGGTATACCAATCCCTACTTGCAAATTTAAAATCAAGCTGAATGCAATCAAAAGAACAAATCTTAGGTGGACAAGTGGTACAACATGTCTAACGACTAAGCAGATTGATCCAAGTTGAATTTGAAACGCTATAAGAAATTTACCTCTCTTATTTGCTCCATTATAGACGTAATTACAGGATACTGACTAATAGGCAAGCATGCAACAAGGCTTGTGGTATATTCAAATGAATTTTGTAGAAGCTGCATGGACGAAGAATAGGAAGTTATATACTGAGACGAAGGTTGAGCCTCTTTTCTAGTACTTGGTCGGTACACTCACAGAGATAATGTTCCACCGTGTCGTCGCTCTCTCCACAAGCATCGAAGATTGTAGTGTCACTCAAGCCCCAGACCCTTAACTGGTTTTGGAACCGTCCGTGGAAAATACGACTGCATTCCATTACTCACTCAGACTCTGGTCGAAGTCAGTACTGAACTCAAGGAAAGCCGACTCTGAATTTGCATATCAGCTGGAGTTCTGGTGTTATTGCATCAGACGGCATATCCATAAGACCGGAGTCGTAAGATAAGTGTCGTTCAAATTCATCAAAATTGCAGTGTGGAGTAGGTATACCAAAAACCACCTCCTAAGACGATGGATAGCTTTGATAATGCAGTCCATGATATAAGTATGAAGGGCAGGTAAGTTCAGCAAAGCATCTAGAGCAGAGCCAAGCTCGGAAAAGCTCGCGTGCAGCCAGGACAAGCCGTTCTTTGGTGTTTGGCGCAAAAGCAACCACATATTTACGCGAGAGCCCCTTCCACCAAACAACCGACGCATATGCGAGTAATGGTCTTATCATAGCCGTGTAGATCCAAAAAATCTTATTTGGTGACATGCCTTGCACCCTTACACTGCCAGAAGACTGAGAGCGCCTTGGATGTTTTCGACTCGACGTGTTTAGCCCAATGAAGTTTCTTATCTAAAATCACTCACAGATATTTGGCTTCATTGGAAGTGCGGTAGTGACGCCTTTTGGCACTAGCTGAGTCAGACCGATCAGAATCCTCTTTCTCGTAAAGAGAACAACCTCAGTTTTAAGAGGATTCATCGAAAGCCCACACCTAGTGCACAATTCATCGATCATGTCCAACGCCGCCTGTGCGTTAGCAGTCCGTCGCCGGACATGGCCCGATAGAAAGTACGGCAACATCATCCGCATATGCCTGAGCGTAGACCTTAGAAATATTTCATTTATTTCATTTATTTATTTAATCAATAACAAACACAGCAAAAATATAATCCTTATTAAAATAGTGTTGTTTACATTTTGTTTAAGATACGGTGATAGTAGTTATTAGTGCATACATATGTATTCATAATAAAGCAAGTAACTTGGAAATTCAAATCAAAAAATAAATAAAAATTCATAGGTTGAAAATATATAAATTATATCTAAAGTTATTCACAGACTACAGTTCTCTAAATATCAGCAAAATAATCAAACAGAATATCCCGAAAGTCTCTCATGTTGTAACTTCTTCTCAGATTTAAAGGCAAGCTGTTCCATGATTTTACAGTCCAACAAAAGAATTAATTTGGCGAGGAAACCGACATAGACCGTGGTAAAACATAGCCTAAGACCCGTGACGATGTAGTAAATTGTAATTTAGAGTATAGGTATGAGGGTTCTTTAGACTTTACGATTTTATGCAGACACACAGTTGATCTAAACGCAAGGTATTTCTCAAATGAACAGTTAAGTACTCTACAGCTATATGCAGAGATATGGTCATGTCTTCGTAAACCATATAAAACAGCATTATGAAAGGCTACATTTAGCTTACGATTGCTAATATAGTCTCTTTGAGAAAATAGTTCGGAACCATAAGTAATCATAGGAACTATGAATGTTCTGACTTACATCATCCTCGTCGATAATGGCGTGTAGGGCTGGGAAAGATATAGGGTTCGTAAACAAGCGTAAATATGAGAAAATATTTTAGTGATGTGTTCATTCCACTTTAAGGTGCAATCGAACACCATACCAAGATTATTGGCTTTTTCGACGTAGTTTAACGGAGTTGAGCCGAGGTTAATAGTTGGGAAAGCTGAGGTATCGATTTTGCTTTTGTACTTCACTATGCATTGTGATTTCTTAGGATTTAAGGTGAGTCCATTATCATTAGCCCAATTACATATTTGGAGGAGATCGTAGTTCATGACCTCGATAGCAGAGTTCGTTTTCTCCAACACAGACGCTAGGTATACTTGCACATCATAAGCAAGTAAATGAACACTACTATTTTTCACAACGTTAGGAAGGTCAGTAATATACAGCGAGAATAAAATTGGCCCGAGGATGGATCCTTGTGGTACTCCTCTAGAGAGTGATAGCGGTAAGGAGGTGCTATCATTCACGTAGAAAATCTGATCTCTGTTCACTAAGTAAGAACTTATTAATCCAGCTGCAGAGCTTGAGAACTGAAAGATATTACTAAGCTTGTTAATTAAGCAGTCATGATTCACGGTTTCGAATGCTTTCGAAAAATCCAACAGCGTCAAAAACGATAAGGTCTTAGCATCTATTGAAACTCGAATATCATCCGTGACTTTGAGTAATGTCGTTATACAGCAGCTGTGTTTTTCTCTAAAACCTGATTGCAGAGGAGATAGCAATTCATTTTGGTTTATAAATGAGGAGATCTGCCAGAAGACTAACTTTTCGAATACTTTTGATAAATAGGGGAGAATTGCAATTGTTCTATATTCAATTGAAGCAGAGGGAGATGAGCGTTTCTTTGCTATTGAAATTATCTTGGCGTGTTTCCATTGCGAGGGAAAGCTGGAGGTTAAAAGAATCGTATTAAAAATATGGGTTAGGAAAGGTAGAATTTTGGGAAGGATAATTTTAATGAATCTTCTTCTTCCTTTTATCAGCGAGGTTATGATCCGAAAACAAAGGATCACAACCCTCCCACTGACCGCATTTCTACTGATCTACCTGTGCGGTTTGCCTATATTTTATAGGGCACGGATTCGCTGAAGATTTGGGTAACATTATGCTGAAAGAATTCTGTTTGATCTTCAGTCGAGGACATTTGGTAGAGATTTTTCCAATGCACGCTGTCTAATTTTAGAATAAGACTTTCATTGCCAATATTCTTAAAATCTCAGAAATATAAATTACGAGGTCTATAGCTTTGTTGTATATCATACGTTATAAAGACGAGATCGTGTTTAGAGAAGGCGGGAGCAGATACCTGATCACAGCTTTTTCGAGACGGCTTACAATGATAAGATCAAGTAACGATTGGGATTGGCATGAAAAATGAGTCGGAACAGTAGAATTAACAGGTGTGAAGTTATATGACGACATAAGACTGACAAATGGTTGTGATTGATAAAGATCTAGGAGGTTGCAATTGAAATCTCCAGCTATGATGACATTTTCATAATTGCAGGAAATTTCTACAATTGCAGAACAAAATACATTAAAGTCAACATGCCTATTAGGCCTATATACATATCCTACCAAACATTTTTCTGTACTCAAAGACAATTCAACAAAGATAAATTCAATAGGGCTATCTACAACAGACATAGGTATAAATTTATGAGCAATGTATTCGCGTTTATACAATGCAATTCCTCCCCGCCTTCTAGCTGGCCTGTCATTTCTTATGAGCTTGTATCCACTGAGATGGTATATGTGGTCAGGTACTCCCGATGAGAACCAAGTCTCTGATACACAGATGACGTCAATCATCGAACCCTCATACAACTCTCTAAATTCATAAATTTTCGGGAAAAGGCTTTGCGCATTGATATGGAAGATGCGTAGACCTTGTTCTTTCTGACAAAAAATATTTAACAAAACCTTTGTTACATTGTAGTCACCACTGGAACAATTAGTTCTGTAATTTCTGTTAATGGAGGCTTATTGATTGGGAAGCTAACATAAAAACTCGAGAGACATTTCCCTGAAAAATTTGCAGATAAATAAGAGTATAAGTTAGAGAATGTTGTTAAGTATAAATGTACAAGAAAAATTGAAAGAAGATTAAAATAAAATAAATAAAATAGTTTGAAAGCTACTGATAAATACATTATGTGCATTGCACTTGTTGTTCACTGCGGGCAATGACGTTACTCAGGGTTTCGACACTGACGATGGGTACAGCTCACTGATTGTTTTGACATTTGATGTAAACACGTCCTCGTGAGATGAAGGCAGATGCAATTTTGTGTTTCCTTTTAAATTGCATCGCATGCTGAAGAACACTCCGGGTATCAGGTGTTAGGCAATCATGAACATAAATAGGCTTATCGAAATCTAGACCCACATCCGTAAGACAGAGCTGTCTACCATTAGTTTTCCGAAAATCGGCCAGTGATTTCATAACAAGACCTTTTTCGTGCGTGGAGTTAAATTTCATAATAATGATGGAATTCGTGGTGTTTTGTTTTGGCCTGGTACGAAATATTTGTCGAAGAATTGGTGTTTTTTTTTTTTTTTTTTTTTTTTTTTTTTTTTTTTTTTTTTTTTTCCGAGGGTAGGTGAAGCAAGGTAGCAAGGTAGGTAGCAAGCGCGTGCTCATAGTAGTGTCAGATTCTTACTGACTAAAAAACACCACCCTTCGATATAAATTTGTTAGATATCGCAACTAGGTATAAACTTATCAAGCAATTTTTCTATCACGAAATAAAAACGTTTGGCAGGTTACTTTCCACTGAAAGATCCTGCATATTCCGCAATCTAGATGAGGTTAATCATTATCTCGCCAAGTCGAAAGTCGGCGCAATAAATTGCTCTCATCCAAAATTTGTAGGACTGTATTGTTGACATGTCCGATTATATGCATAAGCGGAGCACTACGTAGAACTCCCTCTGCGGCATTGACCATCATTTTTCATCTGATACCCCTCGACATATTTAGCAAGCAAATGCCGCCGTTCGCCTTGAAGGCACCCAACAGCGCCAAGAAAAGAATTTGAATGAATTCACAATCTTTCCCGAAAACAACGGACTACACCATCCCACGTCTAAATTTTGACAAGAACTTCCTTGTCACCATCCTTTCCAGATCACTCTGGAATGACGATGAGTCGATCCACCTCCACACTGACGGTTCACAAACCAAGGACGGAATTGGTGGGAGTGTTTTCTCAGACAAACTTAATCTTAAGTTCTCCTCGCTTCTACCAAATCATTGTAGCGTGTTCCAGGTGCAAATAATGGCGATTAAGGAGGTCATATCTTGTCTGATAGAAAACGTGATATCCGCCAAGCAGCAATAAAATCCTTGGAATCGGTCTCTATTATTTCATTAGTAACCCTAGACTGTCTATCGTGTCTTAAGGAGATGGCGGAGGAGTTTGATATTCACCTCTATTGGGTGTCGGGGCAAAGGGATATTCTGGGGAATTATAAGGCCGATAAACTCGCCAGAATAAGAACAACTGTACCCATCCTTCCGGACAAGAATAATCTAGGTATACCAATCCCTACTTGCAAATTTAAAATCAAGCTGAATGCAATCAAAAGAACAAATCTTAGGTGGACAAGTGGTACAACATGTCTAACGACTAAGCAGATTGATCCAAGTTGAATTTGAAACGCTATAAGAAATTTACCTCTCTTATTTGCTCCATTATAGACGTAATTACAGGATACTGACTAATAGGCAAGCATGCAACAAGGCTTGTGGTATATTCAAATGAATTTTGTAGAAGCTGCATGGACGAAGAATAGGAAGTTATATACTGAGACGAAGGTTGAGCCTCTTTTCTAGTACTTGGTCGGTACACTCACAGAGATAATGTTCCACCGTGTCGTCGCTCTCTCCACAAGCATCGAAGATTGTAGTGTCACTCAAGCCCCAGACCCTTAACTGGTTTTGGAACCGTCCGTGGAAAATACGACTGCATTCCATTACTCACTCAGACTCTGGTCGAAGTCAGTACTGAACTCAAGGAAAGCCGACTCTGAATTTGCATATCAGCTGGAGTTCTGGTGTTATTGCATCAGACGGCATATCCATAAGACCGGAGTCGTAAGATAAGTGTCGTTCAAATTCATCAAAATTGCAGTGTGGAGTAGGTATACCAAAAACCACCTCCTAAGACGATGGATAGCTTTGATAATGCAGTCCATGATATAAGTATGAAGGGCAGGTAAGTTCAGCAAAGCATCTAGAGCAGAGCCAAGCTCGGAAAAGCTCGCGTGCAGCCAGGACAAGCCGTTCTTTGGTGTTTGGCGCAAAAGCAACCACATATTTACGCGAGAGCCCCTTCCACCAAACAACCGACGCATATGCGAGTAATGGTCTTATCATAGCCGTGTAGATCCAAAAAATCTTATTTGGTGACATGCCTTGCACCCTTACACTGCCAGAAGACTGAGAGCGCCTTGGATGTTTTCGACTCGACGTGTTTAGCCCAATGAAGTTTCTTATCTAAAATCACTCACAGATACTTGGCTTCATTGGAAGTGCGGTAGTGACGCCTTTTGGCACTAGCTGAGTCAGACCGATCAGAATCCTCTTTCTCGTAAAGAGAACAACCTCAGTTTTAAGAGGATTCATCGAAAGCCCACACCTAGTGCACAATTCATCGATCATGTCCAACGCCGCCTGTGCGTTAGCAGTCCGTCGCCGGACATGGCCCGATAGAAAGTACGGCAACATCGTCCGCATATGCCTGAGCGTAGACCTTAGAAATATTTCATTTATTTCATTTATTTATTTAATCAATAACAAACACAGCAAGAATATAATCCTTATTAAAATAGTGTTGTTTACATTTTGTTTAAGATACGGTGATAGTAGTTATTAGTGCATACATATGTATTCATAATAAAGCAAGTAACTTGGAAATTCAAATCAAAAAATAAATAAAAATTCATAGGTTGAAAATATATAAATTATATCTAAAGTTATTCACAGACTACAGTTCTCTAAATATCAGCAAAATAATCAAACAGAATATCCCGAAAGTCTCTCATGTTGTAACTTCTTCTCAGATTTAAAGGCAAGCTGTTCCATGATTTTACAGTCCAACAAAAGAATTAATTTGGCGAGGAAACCGACATAGACCGTGGTAAAACATAGCCTAAGACCCGTGACGATGTAGTAAATTGTAATTTAGAGTATAGGTATGAGGGTTCTTTAGACTTTACGATTTTATGCAGACACACAGTTGATCTAAACGCAAGGTATTTCTCAAATGAACAGTTAAGTACTCTACAGCTATATGCAGAGATATGGTCATGTCTTCGTAAACCATATAAAACAGCATTATGAAAGGCTACATTTAGCTTACGATTGCTAATATAGTCTCTTTGAGAAAATAGTTCGGAACCATAAGTAATCATAGGAACTATGAATGTTCTGACTTACATCATCCTCGTCGATAATGGCGTGTAGGGCTGGGAAAGATATAGGGTTCGTAAACAAGCGTAAATATGAGAAAATATTTTAGTGATGTGTTCATTCCACTTTAAGGTGCAATCGAACACCATACCAAGATTATTGGCTTTTTCGACGTAGTTTAACGGAGTTGAGCCGAGGTTAATAGTTGGGAAAGCTGAGGTATCGATTTTGCTTTTGTACTTCACTATGCATTGTGATTTCTTAGGATTTAAGGTGAGTCCATTATCATTAGCCCAATTACATATTTGGAGGAGATCGTAGTTCATGACCTCGATAGCAGAGTTCGTTTTCTCCAACACAGACGCTAGGTATACTTGCACATCATAAGCAAGTAAATGAACACTACTATTTTTCACAACGTTAGGAAGGTCAGTAATATACAGCGAGAATAAAATTGGCCCGAGGATGGATCCTTGTGGTACTCCTCTAGAGAGTGATAGCGGTAAGGAGGTGCTATCATTCACGTAGAAAATCTGATCTCTGTTCACTAAGTAAGAACTTATTAATCCAGCTGCAGAGCTTGAGAACTGAAAGATATTACTAAGCTTGTTAATTAAGCAGTCATGATTCACGGTTTCGAATGCTTTCGAAAAATCCAACAGCGTCAAAAACGATAAGGTCTTAGCATCTATTGAAACTCGAATATCATCCGTGACTTTGAGTAATGTCGTTATACAGCAGCTGTGTTTTTCTCTAAAACCTGATTGCAGAGGAGATAGCAATTCATTTTGGTTTATAAATGAGGAGATCTGCCAGAAGACTAACTTTTCGAATACTTTTGATAAATAGGGGAGAATTGCAATTGTTCTATATTCAATTGAAGCAGAGGGAGATGAGCGTTTCTTTGCTATTGAAATTATCTTGGCGTGTTTCCATTGCGAGGGAAAGCTGGAGGTTAAAAGAATCGTATTAAAAATATGGGTTAGGAAAGGTAGAATTTTGGGAAGGATAATTTTAATGAATCTTCTTCTTCCTTTTATCAGCGAGGTTATGATCCGAAAACAAAGGATCACAACCCTCCCACTGACCGCATTTCTACTGATCTACCTGTGCGGTTTGCCTATATTTTATAGGGCACGGATTCGCTGAAGATTTGGGTAACATTATGCTGAAAGAATTCTGTTTGATCTTCAGTCGAGGACATTTGGTAGAGATTTTTCCAATGCACGCTGTCTAATTTTAGAATAAGACTTTCATTGCCAATATTCTTAAAATCTCAGAAATATAAATTACGAGGTCTATAGCTTTGTTGTATATCATACGTTATAAAGACGAGATCGTGTTTAGAGAAGGCGGGAGCAGATACCTGATCACAGCTTTTTCGAGACGGCTTACAATGATAAGATCAAGTAACGATTGGGATTGGCATGAAAAATGAGTCGGAACAGTAGAATTAACAGGTGTGAAGTTATATGACGACATAAGACTGACAAATGGTTGTGATTGATAAAGATCTAGGAGGTTGCAATTGAAATCTCCAGCTATGATGACATTTTCATAATTGCAGGAAATTTCTACAATTGCAGAACAAAATACATTAAAGTCAACATGCCTATTAGGCCTATATACATATCCTACCAAACATTTTTCTGTACTCAAAGACAATTCAACAAAGATAAATTCAATAGGGCTATCTACAACAGACATAGGTATAAATTTATGAGCAATGTATTCGCGTTTATACAATGCAATTCCTCCCCGCCTTCTAGCTGGCCTGTCATTTCTTATGAGCTTGTATCCACTGAGATGGTATATGTGGTCAGGTACTCCCGATGAGAACCAAGTCTCTGATACACAGATGACGTCAATCATCGAACCCTCATACAACTCTCTAAATTCATAAATTTTCGGGAAAAGGCTTTGCGCATTGATATGGAAGATGCGTAGACCTTGTTCTTTCTGACAAAAAATATTTAACAAAACCTTTGTTACATTGTAGTCACCACTGGAACAATTAGTTCTGTAATTTCTGTTAATGGAGGCTTATTGATTGGGAAGCTAACATAAAAACTCGAGAGACATTTCCCTGAAAAATTTGCAGATAAATAAGAGTATAAGTTAGAGAATGTTGTTAAGTATAAATGTACAAGAAAAATTGAAAGAAGATTAAAATAAAATAAATAAAATAGTTTGAAAGCTACTGATAAATACATTATGTGCATTGCACTTGTTGTTCACTGCGGGCAATGACGTTACTCAGGGTTTCGACACTGACGATGGGTACAGCTCACTGATTGTTTTGACATTTGATGTAAACACGTCCTCGTGAGATGAAGGCAGATGCAATTTTGTGTTTCCTTTTAAATTGCATCGCATGCTGAAGAACACTCCGGGTATCAGGTGTTAGGCAATCATGAACATAAATAGGCTTATCGAAATCTAGACCCACATCCGTAAGACAGAGCTGTCTACCATTAGTTTTCCGAAAATCGGCCAGTGATTTCATAACAAGACCTTTTTCGTGCGTGGAGTTAAATTTCATAATAATGATGGAATTCGTGGTGTTTTGTTTTGGCCTGGTACGAAATATTTGTCGAAGAATTGGTGTTTTTTTTTTTTTTTTTTTTTTTTTTTTTTTTTTTTTTTTTTTTTTTCCGAGGGTAGGTGAAGCAAGGTAGCAAGGTAGGTAGCAAGCGCGTGCTCATAGTAGTGTCAGATTCTTACTGACTAAAAAACACCACCCTTCGATATAAATTTGTTAGATATCGCAACTAGGTATAAACTTATCAAGCAATTTTTCTATCACGAAATAAAAACGTTTGGCAGGTTACTTTCCACTGAAAGATCCTGCATATTCCGCAATCTAGATGAGGTTAATCATTATCTCGCCAAGTCGAAAGTCGGCGCAATAAATTGCTCTCATCCAAAATTTGTAGGACTGTATTGTTGACATGTCCGATTAGTCGGTTTTTATGCTTTCTCGCGAAGCTTCTAGTTTCAGCTTCGATTGTTTTCTTGGTACAACCCCAAAGTTGTATACCGTAGGTCCACACCGGCTTTAGCACTTGCTTGTATAAAAGCAGTTTGTTCTCAGTACTGAGCTGGGAATGTTTTCCGAGTAACCAGTACATTTCTCTATATTTGATTTCGAGTTCTTTACGTTTCATTTTCACGTGCGAATTCCATTTCAGTCTTGCGTCGAGTGTCATTCCCAGGTATTTGTCCTCGTTTGCAAAAGGTATTCGGGCCGAGTTTAGGAAAAGCGGCCCAAGAACGCTTCCTTGCGGTACGCCGGCCGAAATTTCCTTGAGCTCGGAGTATTTGACTCCATGTCTAACACGAAAGAGTCTATTCCCGAGGTATGATTCTAGAATATGGTATAAGCATACAGGGAGAACTTGTCGTAGTTTGGATTTCAAGCCATCATGCCACACCTTATCAAAGGCTTGCGAGACGTCAAGAAATACGCTTGAGCAAATCTTTTTTTCTTCAAGTGCTTTCTCGATTACGTCAGTAATTCTATGCACCTGGTCAAACTGGTGGTCAGGGATAAGATTATTTTCTTCTATAACCGGTTGGAGACGCCTTAATAATATCCTCTCGAAAATTTTCGATATGATTGGAAGAAGCGAAATTGGTTTATACGATTTTACTTCATTTGGCAGTTTTCCTGGTTTTAAAACCATTGCGACTTCCGCAACTTTCCATTGGCTCGGCACGTGTTTTAATCTGAGTGCAGCATTTACAATATGGAGAAGCTTAATCAATGCTTTTCTAGGTAAAACTTTGAGAATTTCTCCGGTAATCAAATCATAACCAGGAGATTTCTTAGGTTTTAGATTCTCGATCTCATGTTTGAGTTCCCTTAGCTTTGCACTTGTGAGCGTCAAATCGTCAGATGGTAAATCCAGCCTATTGCGGTTGTCGTAAACCACTTGACCATCGTACGGTTTAAAGGTTTCTTCCAGGTGCGCCGCAAAGACGTCCGCTTTTTCTTTATCTTCCCTCGCCCATTCATTTTGATATAATTTGATTGGCGGCGCGGGGACTTTGGGCCGTTTGGTGCCTTTTACGGCTTTCCAAAGTGAATAATTGGAATCTTTTTTCGCTGTTAAACTTCAAGGTAAGAGCCTATTGCACGATTCTTAAAATCCTTAATAGTCTTCTTCAACAAATTGCACAGACGATTCAAGTGTGCTTTATGCTGCGGAGCACGACTCTGTTGCCATTTTTGGTGGTTGACGGCCCAACGAATGACCAAAAACGGTTGAAAACGAATTTTAGATTTTCGTCGAGAAGGAAAGGAATACCAACAAGAATAGCATCCTTAGCAATGTTCCTTTGTTGCTGTTCGTGTAATTGTGTTTTGAGAGTGGACACTTCAGACTTTAGATTGTTTACAGAGTCGATGCTCTCCTCAAGTACACTTATTCTTTGACTGACTCATTTTTGATTTGTTCGTAGGTCTCTACCATTCTGTCTTCGGCTTGGGATATCTTCAACGAAATGTTTTCCTCCAGGTTGCATAATCTACCACGAATAGACTCACCCTGGTCTTTCACTTCCTTCCATAGGAGAGATAAGTCATTGGTTGTTGGTTGTACTTTGTTCGATTTCGTCGCCGCCGCCGCCGGTGAGTTGACAGATCCAGTCATTACAGGGAGTGCGTTTTTGATCGAACTTTGTAACCTTGTGTTTGTAGGTGGTGACATTGTAGATTTTTCAATTGTTTTCAGACCACAGGCAGATTAATTCGAAAAAAATAAATAGTAAGTTTATGTGCCCGATCAATTGCCAGACTTTTCAACCAAAAATTTGGTAATAAATATAAGGTTAAATAGTGATAAAACCGAAAAGACTATTACCGCAAAAATAACACGTCCCTCTCTTATCTGACATTCGACACCATCCATTTAGAGTGTTCAACGGAGAGCCGACCACCAAGCACCATAACAGTGGAGACAGAACGCCACCTTGCGGACCACCTCTGTTTACCCCTGTCATAACATATCGGCCACAATCCGTATCCACTACCAAAGTTCTATTCATTAGCATTGCTTTAATCCACAACACTAATGCGCTCTCGCAGGATTTCCCACTCTGATAAGCATGCTGCATCTCCGATAGTGGATGCAGCTTTAAAGCTACTTTGCGCATGTGAAAATCCACCAGTCTTTCCATACTTTTCAGTAAGAAGGAGGTCAAACTTATGGGTCTGAAACTTTTGGGGTGTCTCGATCTTTACACAAAAATCTCTATAAAAAGCACTTTTCGACAACCGAATTAATTTCTTATAGTCTTTTTGCTTCAATCTGAAATGATTCCAGTCGCCCTCTAAATTTGTCTTAAGTGACCTATTTAGAAGTTTTCTGGATTCTTTCCTAAGTCGCTGCAGTTCTGGGCTCCATCAGGGAACCGGCGTTCTGCAGGAGTTTTTTTTGTAATTGGGCACGTCAGTTCAAAACACCTGGTAAGGACGGTAGTCAGGTTGTGAACAGCATAGTCCTGTCGGCCTCTGTGCAATCCTAGTGGAGGCAAGCAAATTCAATTCGATGTCGCTTGCGCTGTACCGTGAGTCTCGGTACACGAGCAGCTCTTCTTGCTTACAAGCTACTTTCCACTAATCCCCGCCTCACCGTTTGAGCATTCGCAGCTGTCCTTCTAATGGTGAAGTCTGTAAGACAGCTCAACCGCTGTTTGGTGACGATTCCGAAGGCTTTCAAGCACCAAATAACGGCCATCCCTTGCAGAAGTTACTCTGGGGAGACGTGAGCCTTGATGCCGGGTTTAGGCTTTCGTTTTCCTGTACCTTTTAATGGCTCTCTTAACGTCGTCTCTGGTTTTCTGATCATAATAGCGACATACCGCATACTTCGGCCATCTTCAACCAAAGCCAGGGCCCTGACGACTTTTTCTGCCGTTATGAGCATATTTAAAAAAAAAAAAAAAATTAATAATAACTTATAAGTAAATCAAATTGAAACAAATCTGTAACAATAAACTTATTAAAAAACTTACGGAATCATGGAAGCCAAAATTGGTATATCTAACGTCTAGTATGAAAAAACGATTACAATGCGGTTTTCCTCAATATGGTGCACATATCACAAGAAAAATTGAAAGAAATTATGCAAACAGGCACACAAATACACCGTTAAACCTGTAAACCACTAAAAACAAGTAAAACATAAATGATAACAACATATAAAAAAGTACGACTGCGCAACTTTTTTTGTAACTCAGTGTGTATATTATATAATTAATTATATGCATATATAATGGGCGCCGTGGTGCAAGTGGTCAGTGTATCGGACCACTGCGCTTGAGGTTCCATGTTCGAATCCGAGGAAATACAAAACAAATTTTCACGGTCCTACCTCTCGCGAACGTCTGACAAACACCCGAGAGTATAATTGTCACGTGAAAGCTTCTCAAAACAAATTGCCCTTCGAATACGGCACAAAATTTAACTAAATTTAAAATTTATATATATTTGGTAGGTAGCTTCATTCGCTACGCCCGCTTTTTTGTCTTAAATCAACCTCAGCCTGAGTAAGCGAGCCGTGCTGTGATCTAGTAATTATCTGTTTACCTGAAAAGCTCATAAGTCTCCAGCAGATGACTTAAAGATTTCACTTTCGTCTCAGTTTTTCTAAGTAACTCCGAAAAGTAAAACTGTTCATTGTACAATACTTATTACTATTTGACTTTCTCCTTCTCGTTAGATTTCATTAAATTTCAACGTATATAAGTAGAGACTTACTAGTATCACTTATAGTGCTCTTTTGCTTTTTTTGTGTTTTTTTTTCAGTCAATATATCCTTATCGATACTCAAATAGACTACATTATATTGCTATATGAAAGGTGTACATGTTCGCAAAAATGTATTCATTTTGATATCTAATGATTAAAATAACTTTTATCAGCAGTAAGAGCACTTTCGTTTAATCGAAATACCTCTTATGGCAAGTAAACAATTATTAGACGTATCCCTAAATATTTATTTAGGAAAGGCGACAATAGGATATTTCCACTAAACCTGAAACCTACGCGATGCATACAGAGTAAGGTAACGTGCTATCAAATGAGTAAATCAAAGGCAGAGCTTGTTACAAATGATATTAGTTTCTGATAAGTTTATCTTTCAACGTTTTCCGAACGTATTAATTTCAGAAGGGCCCAAGAATGAGTGATGACTCAGCTATCATTTCTAGATACTACGCGTTATAAATGATAAAAGAAATATCTAAACATGTATGTATATATATACATATATATATATTCTTTGTTTTAGATTATTTGAATAGTCAGTTATTAAGCATTATGTGATCATGACTTATGTATCTCTATTCTCTTTTAGTGATATCTCTTCACTTTATAAGTGATGAAGAATTAAAAAAATAAAGAAATTGATATAATTACAATTGTTGATGTATCGACTAATCGATATGCATATGTGTATACATGTACATAGGAATACATTGAAACATACTCGATTTTGATACTATTACACCTTCTGTTTATACTACGCTGGGAGACGGAAATCATCTAATGTTGAAACTGACCCCGTACCCAGTGATGATGTGGGTTTATTGACCCAGTTTGATTCTTTCCTTTCATGCTAAGGGCGGTACCGGCGCGATGTTCACTAAGACCATCACCTGCTATAATCACGTTGGCTCTGAGTACCGGCGTTAATCGCGCCGGAAAGTTGGTAAGCGAGAATGCGAGATGTTGGTTCATTATGGATGTACCCTAAAGCTCCCAACTACTGCATCCCACTTCTCTTGGCGTTTAGGCATTTCACCAACTATGCTTTCGGGGGTTGGTGGTTCGCCGAGTTTTATCGTCAGTGTTTCCCTTTAGTCAGAGAAGCGTGGGCATTCGAAGTTTCGGCATTTGTTCGGCGTTTTTTATGCAGCTAACGCATCGAGGGCAGTAAGGGTTATCGTCATGTTTGCAGTTATAAAGGTACGAGCGGAAACATCCATGCTTCTGTATTTAGAACTACTACAATGCTCTTGCCATTCCACTATACTTCGGTTTATTTCTAATAAGTGCATGTTTTACATATCGGAGCTGCTTATGTAATCGATGTTGTAATTTGAAGAATATCGTCGCTGTTGCTTTGTTATAATTTCTATGCGAAGCATTTTTGGATTTTGCCAATCATTGACTGTGTCTTGGTCCTCCTGTATAAGGGGTAATGCTTGCAATTGCAGCGTTTGCATTTGCAGCTTTGTGCCTTACATACATACGTGAGATGCTCATTGAAAGAGAGTCTTACCTATATTATGACTCCTAGATACGTAATATGCGGTTAAGATTTAATTTTATGCCAACCCTCTGTAAATGTGATTTTTTTAAGAGCCGTAGATCACCACCATATACAACATTCCACAGAAGTGGTCGAAGCATGGATCCTAGCGGTACGCCTCCAGTCATATACATAGAGAGAGATAGATAACTTTGTTTCGTATCATAAATTACATTTGGTGAGCCACCGCGCAGTTTAGATACAGAGATTTGATATTCAAATTATATCTTTCTACTGAACAATTATTTTAAATAATGATAGCAAAATATTAGGCAATGATAAAAATTTGAAGGAAAAATACGTTAAAAACCTTCAATATAATATGAAAAAGATAGTTAAAAAACTAAGCAGGTACATTGTAGTGAATAAATAATGAACAATAAGAGTAAGTAATAAATAATAAAACAACAAATAAAAAAATAAAAAAATAAATAATAGATAATAAATAATAAATTATAAATAAATAATAAATAACAAATAATAAATAATAAATAATAAATAATAAATAATAAATAATAAATAATAAATAATAAATAATAAATAATAAATAATAAATAATAAATAATAAATAATAAATAATAAATAATAAATAATAAATAATAAATAATAAATAATAAATAATAAATAATAAATAATAAATAATAAATAATAAATAATAAATAATAAATAATAAATAATAAATAATAAATAATAAATAATAAATAATAAATAATAAATAATAAATAATAAATAATAAATAATAAATAATAAATAATAAATAATAAATAATAAATAATAAATAATAAATAATAAATAATAAATAATAAATAATAAATAATAAATAATAAATAATAAATAATAAATAATAAATAATAAATAATAAATAATAAATAATAAATAATAAATAATAAATAATAAATAATAAATAATAAATAATAAATAATAAATAATAAATAATAAATAATAAATAATAAATAATAAATAATAAATAGTAAATAATAAATAATAAATAATAAATAATAAATAATAAATAATAAATAATAAATAATATATAATAAATAATAAATAATAAATAATAAATAATAAATAATAAATAATAAATAATAAATAATAAATAATAAATAATAAATAATAAATAATAAATAATAAATAATAAATAATAAATAATAAATAATAAATAATAAATAATAAATAATAAATAATAAATAATAAATAATAAATAATAAATAATAAATAATAAATAATAAATAATAAATAATAAATAATAAATAATAAATAATAAATAATAAATAATAAATAATAAATAATAAATAATAAATAATAAATAATAAATAATAAATAATAAATAATAAAATAAATAATAAATAAGAAATAATAATAGATAATAACAAAAATAAAAATATTGTAATAAAAATAACAGACAATAAACAATATATAATAAATACAAAATACAAAATAATAAATATAGGTAATAAATAATTACAATAATAATAATAATTACAATTAACAGATAACAAATAATAATTTATGATATACAATAATTAATTAAATTATTTGTGGGTTTTCAGAGAACTCACAATTGTATGTTCCTTAAATGTGAGTTTTGAATCGAGATGAATGCCCAAATATCTTACAGATGGAACCCAGTTAAAATATGTATTATTAACAATTAGTCTTCAGATCATAGTCATAATAGTCTTCTGTGCCTTAAGTAATCCGTCACGATGTTGGTAATGTATTATATGTGTGTACTCGCATTTTTTTTAATTTCTCCCAGAACTAGATTCAATTTGGAACTATTGAAAGCATTTTTAACATCAAGTGTTATTACCGCGCAGTATTTTTTAGAGCCTTCTCTCCACCACTTTCCCTGTATGGACCGTTGTGGTGTTTCAAATACTGCTTTTACTGTGCCTAACGTTGAGCGTGTCTTCCTAAAACCTTGTTGCTCTATCTAGAGTCTTCCTGCATCGGCAACAAGTTTATTATAGGTCCAACACTTTTCCAGTAGTGTTTTGCATGCAGAGTGGTCGATATGACGATGGCTCGGTTATATACATATATATACTAGCTGACCAGTGCTTGCCTGGCTTCGCCCTCATTTTATTTGGCGGTTATTTGGTTATTGAAAAATAATTACCAACTGAATACAATACCAAAAATGTATAAACTCAATTATAACTTTCCCAGTGTGAATCGCCACCAGAGCATACTTAAACCCGCTCACAACATACAATTTATTTTAAATCCATTTAAACATTCTAAAACTGTGGGCAAAGCCAACGATCGACAACATCTCATCTAACAAAATGGAAAAATATTGCAATGTTTTTATGTCTTTACATGCATAATGCATGTACATATGTACATACGCGTATATTCCCAAGTCTCTTAATTGCATGAAGTTTTGACAGCACATGGATATCTTAATTAATAAAATTTACAATATCTTAGATTTGGCACTGATAATGTTCTTTTTTCCAATTTTAACTTTAGAAGAGATCGCACACTGTCAATCAAAACATAATCATGGGATAGCGCGCCCATATACTCATACACACATACTACTGCTACGATAGCCACTACTGCATGACTGCTGGCCGTGGTCTCCACTGAAGGAAAATTGTGGGCGATGATTTGATTAATTGTTTTTAGCATTGCTCAGCTTCAGGACGACGCAGAAGGATGTTTTGTACCTTAAATGAATCAGCGGTGAATTACAATTATAAACTAAATTCACCTGTTCATTATTTTTTTAGTCCGGAGAGCCAGTACTGAGATACGGCTGTGGAATCAATATTTACAAATGGAAAATTCGATCTCACCCCCTTTATGCCACTTAGACCTTGAATTTCGAAAAATCCATTCCTATCTCGCACCTAGGCGCAACAAGGAATAACTGTGCTAAATTTCAAGTACCTACGTCTAGTAGTTTTCGAGAAACGGTGTTCACAAGGATAATTGATTTTGCTTTTATAGTATTTAAGATTTGGCGCAACAGCTCTTTAATTGCCAGGGCCTAGCTTCTCGCAACCACTCATGTTGTGTGCGTTATATTTTTCACACGAATGAAAGCGACCTACATTTTAGTGCCGTATCCGAACGGCGATTTGAGAAACTTTTTCGTGACAACAATACTCTCGGATGTTTGTCAGACGCTCGCGAGAGGTGGGACCGTGAAAAAACTTGTTGGTGTTTTCTGGGATTCGAACTTGGAACCTCATGCGGAGTGATCCGACATACTAACCACTTACTCCACGGCGCCCACGAAGATATCTTTAATTGCAGTCTTGAAGACTTTATTGGGAATGTTTTTGGGTTTCGAACTTTTTTGCATATCTCTATGAGTTGTTCTGCGGTGACCATGTTGATGTTGGGCGTTTCATCTGTTACTTCGTCAATATGTAGAATTTTTGTTAGTATCGGAACAGTCCAGTAAAAATATTTTTTAAAAACTTTGGACAAGTGGAGACTGACGGCTTCCATTCCTTGAGTTTCTTCAACCCCACCTAGTGTGCTCTCTCCCTGGGATCTTGGTCATCATTATTGCAAATTTCTTGGAAACAGTTTCATTTGCTTTGCCAAATGGCTGTTTTGAGCTTCTTCGTGCAGTCTTCAAGTGCTGTTTGAGTTCGTTTAGGGAAGCATTTGCTCTAGAGTGTGTGTATAGCATCACAGCTTTATGAAGTTTGGTGCGCAGCTCTTAAATTTTCGCATTCCACCAACTGTACTTGCAGATTTCGTATATGCCAAGTCGCTGGCAAAGATGTAGGAGAATAGTTCCTTATCAAACGATTCTATTCTCCACCCTAGTTCTGGCGTTTGTTCAACTAATTCTCTTGCGTTATTTTCTTTGGAAATATAATTAACCCTGGATGGTTATGCATATTTTACGCACACTAAAGTTATGCTGCGTCAAATCGACGAAGTCCACTTTAAAGCCTTCCTAGTCGCTAAATTATGGTAACCTGGAACCTGAAATTGGTAAACAAAACTCTCAAAGGTATATTTAATAGAATAAATTAGATTTATTAAAAATCCTGATATATTTACTTTACTTAAAATAAAAATTAAATTTATCAGTCCATTTTGTTTCGCAAACAGTCATTACTTTTTTTAAAAAATAAATAAAGTAGTAGCATCTTCAAAACTTATTACAAAAATAAAAAGTATTAATTATATGAATTTAAAAAAAATAAAAATGATTGCCATTTTATTATATGTCAGAGGTACACACTACACTTTTGTGCTCCCCACAGATGTTTTTTTTTGCACTTGTAGCACGAAGACTTTGACATGCGCCTCTTTGTATACGGACAGTATGCGCAAATCCTTTTTTTTTGTTTTGTATTTTCGGTTCTTCGAAATTGTCTTGACCGATGTGTTCATTTTCCGCCAACACAATTGTAATGCTTTTCCTCGTTGTTTTGATCAACCTAGGCGTTTCAAGTCTTCGTAGAATATACCGGTCACAGTGTAATTTTTTCATAAAGTCCCGACGCCATAAAGGTTTTTGTTTGTTCTCGAACATATTATGTGAATATATTATATAACTGTTCATCATTCTATAAAATTGGCACATAGGCCACCGGTTCGTTTTTCAGGAACAACTCATAACGCTGCACATCTGATGGAAAGTATTGACGCCTCCCTTTGTTTGGTTGTAAAATCCACTCCACCATATGAGTCTTTTTTGAAGTGGAGTTTATAGTTCCTTCCTTATTGTAGGATGACAGCAAAAAGATTGTTTTCGATGGCTTTGGCTTATAAGACAGCAGCGCTAGCTCCCTGTCATAACAAAACATGAATGTTTGACATTTGCGCTATTTTTTATTCTGCATTTCTTTCGGTATTTGTCGTTTATTCGATCGTAAGGTACCAACCATTGTCAACTTGTATGGTTCTAATAAAAGAGATTTTGCTAAGTTGGTAGACGTAAACCAGTTGTCCATTGTTACATTTCTGTTTGAGGCATGAATTTGTTTCGTTAATTCTTAAAAAAAAGTCACACAAAAGTTTCGTCGTTTCGACGAACATACGTGTAAAAAAAAGGGGAGCGGTACGATTGACCGCAAACCAAAATCTCTAATAACAAGTTCTCGCATTTTTTAAATAAATCCCGAATAACAAAATCTCGCATATTCAAAATCTCGCATAATCAAAATCTCGCATATTCGAAATCACGCATATTCAAAATCTCGCATATTCAAAATCTCGCTCTGAAAGATAAAAATCTCGCAAATACAAGAGAATCTCGCATTATTAAAAAATTAGGAGTTACTCCTATTTCATAAAGAAATCTGAAATTTATAAGGTTTTGAAAGTGAATGTACTTGTAAACATGAAAATAGACTTAAGCTCTAGTTGACATACCCATAGCGGAACTGATTATTGTGTGCTTATAATGCTAGCAGTATAAATAACTGCATTCCTTTAGGTACATGACAACAAATTGTTACTTCTTCTCTCTCTGATATTAACAGTAGTCTTGTGTTATGTACATACCTAAATAATGCAATTATTTGAATTTGGAATAGGCACCTACATAGCTAATATAGATTTAGAATCTCGCATTGTAATAAAATATTTATTAATTCGCGCGAATTCGAGATTCTAGTTTTCGAGATTTTGATTTGCGAGATCTTGATATTGCGAAATTTTGTAATTGCGAGATTTCGATAATGCGAGATTTTATAATAGCGAGATTTCCATAATGCGAGATTTTAATAAGAGCGAGATTTTGAAAACGAGATTTCAAAAGATATTTCCAAAGCTCGCTGAATAACATACGTCAGTTCACTGAGGGAAACCACCAATAACTCACGTTGTATGGGGAGGGATCCGAAGATGTTGGATAGTTTAAGAGAAATTGTACAAAGTAAAAGAGGTGTTCGTCGATTCGACGAAGCATAACCATCCAAAGTTAAGATAGCAATTTTAATCGAGTCAGTGTACGCGCTGCAGTTTAGTTTATCGAACTCGGACACACGCACTTTTTTGTTTTTGCAAATTGCTTCTTTGTGGATTTATCATCTTTTCTTAGTTTGTACATTTTTTGATTTCTATTTGACTTCATGGTTGTCAGTACGGCCATTCGATAGTTCATAGTTTCATTGGGAGTGAAACCCAAGTCTTCTAGTTTCGTGATAGACATTATTTTTGCGCTTTATGGAAGTCACGAGATACATTTTGTTTTTTTTTCCCAGCTCCTTCAATACAAAGCGTTTATTTTCTCCGTGCTTGGCGCATGTTCCACTTCAACGTTGGCAATATTGTTGCATACCTCATCATTTTGAACACTTAGCCCCTTAGCTAGATGCTCCTTTTTGTTCCTTTCTGGTGTCGCTTTTATCAGTGATCTGACCATTCGCGCGCTCCTCCCTAGTTTTCCCTGGACCCCCCATTTTGCCGTCCTTGGTCGGGGATTGCTTATTTGCTATTCGCAGATAACCTTTGGGGGCCATTCAGCTATCCGCGACGTATTGAGCCTCCCAGTAGACTGAAGCTGAGCCCTGGAACGACTAAGTCGTACGTACTTGTATCTGTATGGTGCTTACTTATGTAGCGATGCTAATGTATCAATGTGCTAATGTTCCTCGTTGGCGTCAATGTAGCGTGTACGATTTTTCGTGGGGGATGTAGATGGGTAGACCAGTAGACCCTTGGGGACGTTCGATTCCGATACACCTCGTTTGGTGCAATGAAAGACCTTGATTTGTTTACTTATTGCTATGACTTTATTCGGTTCACTAAAATAATCCTCTTGCGCGAGAACAAATGCAAATAAATTATAATAGTCAGCCAAGGGGCAAAATGATAAACAAATCCGGAATGTAAGGAGAGCCGGTGTAATGCGATTCCAGAAGACAGTAGTGTATTTGGCAGATCTTTTTAAATAACTTTTAATGTTAAGATCAGCTGGGGAGCTTTTACATTATAAAGCTTTATAATATTAAAGATCAGCTGAGAGAGCTTTTTAATACGAAACTAACACAAAAAATTTCAATTAAAAAAAAAGTTGTATGATCAAAAATATAAAATTATAAAATTTACAATACATTTATTTGAAACTGAGTAAAATCGCTTAGATTACAACTTTGTAGAAAGTTTCCTTAAATGCAAAAAAGAAACAAAAAAAAAAAACAAAACAGTTTGCAATTTTCCAAGTGTTGGTGGTAGGTATGTCATGCCATTCAGTCAGAAAAATACAAGGAAAAAATGTTCATAGCCAATGTTTTGGCTGTAATGGTTGCCTTGAGTATAGGTATGGGAGACTGGGGTTAAAATTAGCAGCGATGAGTACGTACTGATACTTTATTTTGTTGTAGACTTTATTTCCTTGCCATCACCCTCTGTATTGGACAAAAAAAAAGTAGTCTCATCGAAGGTTCTGCCAGAGCATAGAGTGTGGTTTCTAGATTTTTACTGCAAAATGAAGTATTTTCTATCCGAATTTTATTTATGTGAATTATTCTCGGGCATTATACCCCAGATTAGACTTGAAGCTAAGATGTAGTTGACCTTTCTCATCCCATCCAATCCCTTTTCCTCTCCAGTGAGCTTGATCATAGTGTCATATGACCCGTACCGAGGATCAACCTGACTGGGTACCCATTTTCAATAATAGCTCAGTTTCGAACTTAGCATTCAGAATAACTGCTGATATCCGTATTAGCTAATCCTATCTGTACATTGCTGGTCTCTGTACGAATGGGATTAATATAAATAAAAAACTAAAATTAAAAATTAACGAAAAAACAAAGAAAAGTTATTGAGACTGATTCTACTTTAAAACCAACCAGTGAGTAGCACAAAATCCGATCTGTCTTCCGATAATGCTCCTGAAGAAATGTTTTTTTTTTTTTTTTTTAAGAGAATTATTAGTTAGTTAATTGCTCTTTATTTGGCAGATTTATTAAATTTAACATTTAAAAATGTAAACATAAAAAAAAATAATAATAAAAATTGTAAGAAAAATAAAGGAATATACGAATATGACTTACATATGTATTTGTCGTCAATCGGGAATTCTAATTTCTTAGATTATTATTTGTTTGCAGTATAAGTTCAAGTCTTAGTAATCAAATTTTTAATTTACTGTTGTCTGTAAATATATGCAGTGGTAATATACTTCGTTAGATTTTTCCAGTCCCCGTTGTCACCATTTAGAATGTTTATAATTTAATTTTTTAGAAGAGTTAATTTACCGAAGAAGATAAGCCCGCATTTTTAAAAGCTGGGCATATACCAAGAAATTTGGGTTTATTTTTAATTTCCTTCCTATTACATTTTGTTTGTTGATTCGTCTTGAAGTCGCGGATGCTTATGCACCTAATCTGAAGAGTGCCAATTGTCTTATATTTAAAATAATTATTGATAGAATAATCTTGGATATTGTTTGCGTATATAGGCTGCATTCTGTTCTTAGGGAAATTTTTCTTAAAGATATTGAAGATGTACTATCTCGGTTGAACAATCCAAATACATGCTTAGTAGGTGATATTAATATAGATATTCTAGGATTCCCTTCCAGTAGCGACAATTATATAGTCCTCTTGTCTTCTTTGGGCTTTGAGTCACTAATAAACATACCAACTAGAGTTACTGATAGTTCAAAAACATGCATTGATCATATTTTCCTTAGGAATAAGAGTATTCCTAAGGCTCGTTCTTTTTTATTGGAGTGGGATGTAACTGATCACTTTGCTATGGGTATTTCTTTCCCTGATCTCCTGAAGCATCATAACAACAAAAAAGGTGATGTCTATTTTAATAATAGAGAACATTTATTTATGAAAACCAATTATTCAAATCTAAATTCTTGTCTTTCCGTAGAAACATGGTACCAAGTCTATTGTTGTAATTGTCCCTCAGTTGCTTTTGGTAAATTTGTGAATATTATCGTTGATTGTGTAGCTAAGAGTAAATGTCGTAAGCAAAAACCTAAACTTACCAAAATAAAACCGTGGATGACAGACTATATTTGTGAAAGCATTTATGAAAAAAATATGTTCTACCGCAAAAACAAAAACCGTTTTTATATACCCTCTGTAAAAAAGCGTTACCAAGAAATGAGAAAAGAAATTTTAGAACAAATAAATATTCAAAAAGAGCTTTATTATAAGCGACAATTTTCTGAAAATAAGTTTAATGCGAAAAAACAGTGGAAAATAGTAAATGAAATATTAGGTAAAGGTTCTAGTGATAGTGGTATTAAATCTTTAAAATTTGCTGATAGTTACACTACGTCCGATGAATTAGAGATCAGTAACGGTCTTAATGCTTTTTTTAAAAATATAGCTGAAAAATCAAAACTAGTTCCAGCAGGATTTGTAGATGAATCTCTGTTAGACACTCAAATAGTGTCATCCTTTTTCTTTGGTAGAGTAGATGAAGCTGAGGTTGCAAATGTTATATCCCGTCTAAAACCAAAGCATTCATGTGGGTCTGATGGTATAAGCAGCTTGGTTGTAAAAAGAATTTGTAGTTCAATAATTAGCCCACTTACCCATCTAATTAATAGAAGTTTTGAAGTCAGAATTTTTCCTGGGTGTCTTAAAATGTCTATCATTGTACCCATATACAAAAAAGGTGATAGAACTGATCCCAATAACTACAGGCCGATATCCTTGCTTTCGGTTTTCTCAAAAAATTTTCGAGAAAATAATTACCAAAAGAATGCTTAAGTTTATTGAAAAATACAAGCTACTCAGCGCATCTCAATTTGGTTTCCGGAAAGGGAAATCAACAGAAGCTGCAATAATGTCCTTCTTAGGCAATATTTATGAGGCAGTTGATAAAAATAGCAAGGTCGCTGGTATGTTCTTGGATCTAACTAAAGCATTTGACTTGGTTAATCATAAAATTCTATTAAAAGTACTACAGAGGTCTGGCTTTAGAAATAATATACTAAGTTGGTTTTCATCCTATCTTTGTAACAGAGAGCAGCATGTTCGTGTAAATGCAACTATCAGCAATCCCTTTATCCCGGACAAAGATAGGTTTCTGGAATATAAAGACGCTCCTCGACTCGGGAAGAGAAGGTCCTTACAATGCCAGATTCCTCCAACTGGAAAAGGAATTCATGCGATATAAACTGGACATTTTGGGGGTAAGTGAAGTAAGATGGTTAGAAGCGGGCGAGTACCAGTCTCCAACGCGTAACACTGTACTACTCTATTCTGGAAGACCATCCGGAAGTCCGCGGGAATATGGAGTCGGACTACTGCTAACAACAACAGCACGCAAGGGCCTGATTTCCTGGCAGCCTCATGGTGATAGGATTTTGACGGCCAGATTCCGGACTAGAGTACGACGCGTCACCATCATACAGTGTTACGCCCCAACGAATAGTTCGTCTGAGGACGAAAAGGAGAGCTTCTACAATCTCTTAAGTGCCGTCTTCAACACAACAGCAAATGGAGACATTGTCATAGTGATGGGGGATTTGAATGCCAAGGTTGGTAGCGACAACGAAGGGCTCAAGCATGTAATCGGGAAGCATGGACTAGGCAACCGCAATGACAACGGCGAAAGGTTTGTGGATTTCTGCAATGCCAACCACCTTGTGATAGGTGGCACCATGTTTGAGCGCAAGACCTGCCACAAAGTCAGCTGGGTTTCCAATGACAGGCAAGCAACCTCCAACCAAATTGACCATTTTGCTATCAGCCGCCGCTTTAGAAGTAGTCTCATGGACGCCCGAAACAGGCGAGGGGCAGATGTGAGGATAGTACGTGATCACCATCTTATGATAGCTACTCTCCAACTACGCACTGCTGCAGTTCGAAGATCCCACGACAACACAAGAATGCCCAGGTTCAACATCGATAGACTTAGTGATCCCTCAGTGCGCCAACAATTAAGGGAGCACTTTTCGCAAGGTGTGGAAGCAATCAGCAGCTCAATGCCCGCAACCATCCAAGACCATTGGTGTGCTGTGAAAAATGTTTTTACATCTGGTGCTGAAAGAATTGTCGGTCGATCGCAGGGAAGACATAGGGCGTGGCTTTCCGAGGATACCTGGAGACGTATTGACGAGCGAAAACAGCTGAAAGTTCGCGTTGCGGCTACCCCAGCAGCAGGGAGAAGCGAGCTAGAGTCCCTATATCGCATGAAGATGAGAGAAGTTCAGCGTAGCGTACGACGTGACAAGCGCAACTACATCAACGCGTTGGCTACAGAAGCAGAAGAAGCTGCACGGAGGTGCGACAGCAGGACCGTCTACAGAATCACGAAAGAGCTGACAGGTGGTCGCAGCTCCAGCCAACACCCAGTGAAAAGCCTAGACGGCTCCTTGCTCATTTCGGATGAGGACCTGCTCAAGAGATGGAAAGAGCATTTTGCTACGGTTTTGAACCGTGTATTCGCTAGCGATATGCTCCCAAATCAGACTGAGATGCCCGAGGTGAGAAGTTCCCGAATACGCACCACGACTCCCAGTAAAGATGACATCATTTCCGCGATCAAGGCACTCAAAACCAACAAGGCGGTAGGACTTGACGGTATTCCAGAAGAGCTCTTACGAGCAGCGCCAACAACATCGGCTGAGCTTCTGCTTTCACATATAGATAGAGCTTGGGAAGCTGAGAGCTTTCCTAACGAGTAGAAAAAGGGAATGATCGTCAAGCTTCCTAAGAAAGGAAATTTAATGGAGTGCGGAAACTGGAGGGGTATCTGCGTGCTGCCTGCTGTAGCTAAGATAATAGCTAAAATCATCCTTGAGCGAATCAAACAACATCTCGAAGACACACTCGATGCCGAACAAGCAGGTTTCCGCTCTGGATCCTCCTGTGCCGACCACATCAACACCCTGCGGATTATCATCGAAGAGTGTGTTGAATATCGATCGCCACTGTACCTGCTGTTCATCGATTTTGAGAAGGCATTCGATAGTGTCAACAGGGAGTTTATTTGGCGTGCCTTACACAGGAGAGGCATTCCCGATAAACTAATTGCTATTATCAAAGCTACATATGAAGGCTCAGAATGTCACGTTCTGCACAGGGGAAGGTTGTCTGAGGAATTTGAGATCCAAAGTGGGGTAAGACAAGGCTGTATCCTTTCACCAATATTATTCCTATTGGTGATTAGCGATGTGCTTCATGCAGCTTTGTCGACGGGAAACGGAGGAATTCGATGGACTCTAACATCTCAACTGAAACATCTTGACTACGCAGACGATGTATGCTTACTCTCCCACAGGATTATGGACCTCCACCAAATGACAGCAGATGTGGAGAGGGAGGCAGGTGTCGTCGGGCTGAAAATTAATACGACAAAAACTAAAATCATCAGCCTTGGAACTAACTCATCGGCTCAAATATGCATTGCTGGACAACCCGTAGAGAGAGTAGAGGATTTCCAGTATCTTGGGAGTATTGTCTCGACCGATGGTGGAACCGAACTGGATATAGCCAACAGGATCGCCAAAGCAAAGTCCGCGTTCGGTATGTTGTCCAAAATATGGCGAAGCAATGCAATCAGTTTGAGCACCAAAATAAGACTGTTCCGCTCCAACGTTGAATCCGTGCTGCTATATGGTTGCAGCACGTGGAGAGTGACCACTACTATCACCAGAAAGCTGCAAACGTTCGTTAATAGGTGTCTGCGCAATATCTTAAGGATTTTCTGGCCCAATCGTATCTCTAACGAACACCTTTACGAGAGAACGGGTCAGGAACCAATAGGCACAACTATCCAACGGCGGAAGTGGCAGTGGATTGGTCACACGTTCCGAAAGGGTGACAGCTCCATAGCGAACCATGCTAAGCAATGGAACCCTCTAACTCAGGATGGCAGAAGACCTGGCGGTCCGAGGAGAACATGGCGCAGAACAGTCGAGAAGGAGGCACGGCAGTTAGGGAAAAGTTGGGGAGAACTCAGGCACATTGCCAGAAACCGTACACGATGGCGCGTAGGCGTAGTAGAGGCCCTAGGACCCACAAGGGGATACAGGACATAAGTAAGTTTGTCCTCGGGGAAAAGGTTTTCAAGTAAAATCGATATGGGTGCATATAAGAAAGATTCCAGGACTAATTACTGGAGTCCCTTGCAATGTCTACCGGATAATGACAGTGATACAGACAATATGGTCGAAGAAATTGCGCCAAGTGAATCGGCTAAACAAATTTCCGTACCCCCTATAAAGTTATTACATAAAACTAATGACTATGTTCATAATTTAATGAGCGCCATAAGTGTTTTGGATTATTCCATTGGAATTAAAATTGCTTGTGACTCTATGGATTCATATAAAAAAGTGATATCTAAACTAAAAGAACAAAACTGTCAATTTTTCACGCACGATTTGAGGAGCGAAAATGCCTTTAAAGTAATTCTTCATGGTATGAGTGAAATGGACGTTAATACACTAAAAGATAATCTAAATAATCTTGGACTCAAGTGCATTGAAGTTAAAAAAATTACAAAAAAATACGATCAATATGTTGATTATTTATATTTAATTTGTTTGGAAAGTGGTTCCATAAAATTACACGAGCTACGAAAGAAATTCCGTTCTATTATGCATACGCAAGTTAATTGGAGCTATCAAAGGAAACTGAAAGGTAAACTGACACAATGTCACAATTGCCAAATGTTTGGCCATGGTGAGAGAAATTGTCACATAAAATCATACTGCGCTATCTGTGCTGGTCCACACAAGTCTTTCGAATGCATAAATACTTCCACCAGTAAGTGTGCAAACTGCAGCGGTAATCATAAAGCAACCGACGTCACCTGTGTTAGTAGAGCAAAATATTTAGAAATGAGAGAGAGATCTTCAAATAGGTTCCCCCGCGCTCCACCAAAAGCTGCTTACTTCCACACTCCCAGTCACACAACTAATAAACCGGTATCTTTCGCCTCAATGACTGTTTTCCCATCGCTACCGCAAAGGTCCACCGTGAAGTCTCATACGTGTAGCAACACTCAACCAGCGAATGTTTGGGAGAACATCTCTCCAACAAGTTCGAATGCAACCAACTGCAACGCATCCATCAACAACAACAATACACTATTTTCTATGGAAGAACTAAACTCCTTGGTTATGGAAATGATAACAAAATTAAGTCTTGTGAATCCAAAATTGAACAATTTAATGCTATCGCACATTTAGCTACGAAATTTTTATATTCTAATAATGTTAAGTAATATGGTAGATGGATATATGAAAATAATTACTTGGAATGCAAGAGGTATTCGAAACAAATATATAGAATTCATAGATTTTTTAAATCGTAACGGCATTGATGTTGCTTTAGTTACGGAATCTTGGCTCAATCATGATATTAAACTACCCACTTCCGTCTACAAGCGCTTTCGAGTTGATAGAAACGGTAGACGAGGCGGAGGCGTAGCAATTTTTGTAAAAAAATCAATTCAGCATTCGCTTTTACCTAGTGTGCAAACACGCTATGTGGAAAATGTAGGGATAGAGGTGAAACTAAGGAATCAGAGGGTAATTAAAATGTATGCCGTTTACTTTAATGGTAAAGGTTCATCCATAGAAAGAAGAGTAGGATTGAAGAATGACCTTAGAAAATGATTTACGATTAGAGAGGACTTCTTAATTGGTGGAGATCTTAATTGCAGACATAGGAATTGGGGTTGCAATCGGGCAAATACGTTTGGAAATTTACTTGCAGACCTTTGTATTACGTTACCAATATCTGTTTTGTTTCCTCCTAGTCCTACGTATGTTCCAGCTTGTTCTCGTGGAAGTCCTTCTGTTCTTGATCTGTTTTTTACCAATACTTCTAGTCAAATATGTCAGCCAATATCCTTGAATGAGCTCAGCTCTGATCACAATCCTGTGTTCTGCAGGTTTCTTTGGTCAGGGGAGAAAAAAGTGCAATATTTTCTGAATATCAAAAATGCAAACTGGGCGCGTTTCCGCTCGGAAGTAAACAATTATGTTCGGAACATTCATGCAAATCTGGAAAACATATCTACTGAAGAGGATGTTGACTTCGTCCTTCAGCAATTTACAAACACTATATTGAACTCGGCTGATACATGTATCCCGAAAGTTGAAAAAAAGAATATTGGTACAAGGATTCCCTCGCAAGTCTTAGAACTTATCAGAATCCGGAACGCACATAGACGTAACTGGCAAAGGTATCGACAACCTTTTTCCGAATTCAAGTTAATAACCTGAATAAGTTGATTTCCAAACTCATTGACCAGCATCGCAGTAAAGAGTGGAATAAAAAACTCAGTATTCTAGATAAAAGTGCTAAGCCCTTCTGGAATATTGTTAGATTAGTAAAAAATAAGTCCAGACAAATTCTTTGTTTAAAATCTTCTAACAATACACAGATCTTGCTAAAGCCAAAGAGCTTGCGTTATCATTTAGTAAGAATCATGCAGTGTCTCAAAATTTGGGGAACTCTATTACAACTAACCTAGTGATGGATACTGTTCGCGTTTTAAACTCGGTCTCAGTTGAATCTCCCTCAAGTGCTTTTGTGCGGGTGAAGGACGTAGGGCACATCATTAGCGGTTTGCGAGTTAAAAAAACCAGCGGACTTGACAATGTAAGGAATATATACCTAAAAAATCTTCCTAAATCTGGGGTAAAAATGTTAGCTTTCATTTTAAATGCCTGCATCAAGGTGCAGTATTTTCCCCATGCTTGGAAAAAAGCGAAAGTTGTGCGAATTTTGAAAGCAGGAACAAATCCAGAAAGTCCCGAAAGCTATAGACCAATTAGCTTGTTAAGCTCTATTAGCAAAATATATGAAAATGTTATTAAGGAACACATGCTCAAAATTATCTGTGATAGACATATATATCTGGATGAACAATTTGGTTTTAGGCGCTACCATAGCACCTCGCACCAAGTACTTAGGATCTGCAATAGTATTAAAGCCAACAGAGAGTTAGGAAAATCCACGGGAATGCTATTGCTAGATATAGAAAAAGCATTTGACGCCGTTTGGCACAATGGCCTTCTGCACAAATTAGTTAATTATAATTTCCCCCCATATTTATGTAAAATAATTCAAAGCTTCTTGCCAAACCGTTGTTTCAGTGTCTACGTTAATAATTCCGCGTCCGATTTAGTGTATTTTCAAGCAGCAGTACCACAGGGGTCAGTTCTTGGACCCATACTATACAATTTATATACAGCCGACTTTCCACAATTATTGTGAAGTAGCTATTTATGCTGATGATACCGCCATTCTTTCATCACATGAATTTAGTCTTAACATTGAGACGAATCTAAAGAATGCGATGGAAATATTGGAAAGGTATTACACAAAGTGGAAAATTAAATTGAATACGGCCAAGATGCAAGCTATCATTTTCACAAGAAAAAGAAAGCTTTGCAACCTTCCCAGCAATCAAATAAGATTTAATGGAGCTGATATAGTATGGGCAACTTCTGTAAAATACTTGGGTATACATTTGGACACTATGCTAACTTTTCAAGTGCATACCAACCAAACCTTAAAGAAAATCAATATTGCCATTAAAATGTTATACCCATTTATAAACAAAAAATCTTCATTGTCTAATGATAATAAAATAAATATTCATAAGGTCATTTTTCAAGGCATTCTTTTATATGGTTGCCAAGTTTGGGGAACCTGTGCAAAATGTCACACTATATATATATATATATTTGGCGCAACAGCTCTTGAAACTGCCAGGGCCTAGCTTCTCGCAACCAGTCATGTTGTGTGCGTTATATTTTTCACACGAATGGAAGGGACCTACAGTTTAGTGCCGTATCCGAACGGCGATTTGAGAAGCTTTTTCATGACAACAATACTCTCGGATGTTTGTCAGACGTTCGCGAGAGGTGGGACCGTGAAAAAACTTTTTGGTGTTTTCTGGGATTCGAACTTGGAACCTTCTGCGTAGTGATCCGACACACTAACCACTTACGCCACGGCGCCCACAATGTCACACTAGCAAGCTTCAAATTTGTCAAAATAAATTCGTTAAAATGATGCTAAACCTTCCTTGGCATTACTCCACTTTTGAGGTAATTCAATCGATGGCTCTGGAGTCGCTGAGTATGATTTACGTATAATGAAATGAGACGGTGGTAGTGGGTCTAAGTCATTATTGGAAGACTGGCACAAAGGACGGGAATTTAATAGGGCCTCGATTTGGGTTAAAAGGGTGTACACCTCCTCGAAGGTGAGTGTATCTAAACCAATTACACATCGTAGGTGTTGTTTGACGGACTTTACTCCCGCTTTCCATAACCTGCCGAAATGTGGTGCAGAAGGGGGAATAAATTGCCAAGTCATCGCGGGCAGTAGACTCTACCACAATCTAGTTATGGTTTTCAGACATACTGAGTTGATGTAGGTCCGATAACACTTTGGCCGAACCGCGAAAATTTGTCCTGTTGTCAGTGTGAATATGCGAAGGCTTGCCGCGACGAGCGATGAAACGACGAAGGGCTGCAAGAAAGTCATTGGTGGTTAAATTGTTAACAGCTACAAATGTCCACCAACACGAAGGATCTGCTCCTGATCTAAATATGGGTTCAAGTGAATGATTTTGCAAGTTTTACTAAAATGTTTATGCTTTAGATAGTATTCAATGACTTTTCCATCTAATAATGTCACGTTTGGATTTGTAAATTTCAGTGGGTTGCAGTTGGGATGCACCAAATTTTGATATTTTCCTACACCCGCGTTTTCCAGGCGGAAATCATGGCGATTAAAGAAGCCCTGTCCTGGCTGAAATGTAATGTATTATCTGTCAGGGATATTAGCATTTTCACTGACAGCCAAGCGGCAATCAAGTCCCTGGAATCGTTCTCCTTCACTTCAAAGGCTGCCTTAAACTGTCGTCTATCTCTTATGGAGATGACAGAGCAGTTCAACATTCACCTATGCTGGGTGCCGGGCCATAGAGACATTCCAGGTAACTGCAGGGCTGACGACCTCGCCAGACAGGGTACCACTCTAAGGATTTTGCCTGAAAGGCAAGCCCTGGGTATGCCCCTCGCTACATGTAAGTATCTACTAAAGCTGAACGCTATTAGCAAGACCAACCTTATATGGGGAAACGGCTCAACGTGTCACATTTCGAGACAGATCTGGCCTAAGCTGGATCAAAAACGTAGTGCCGATCTGATCAAGTTAAAGCGTACACAAATCAGCTGCGTTGTCGGTGTTCTCACTGGACACTGTCTTATAGGCCAGCACGCCAAAAGACTTGGCCTCTTCTCCAATGACTTCTGCAGAAGCTGTAGGGACGAGGAGGAGGAGGAAACCATCCTTCACCTCCTATGCACATGTCCAGCCCTGTCGCATGAAAGAATGCTCCATCTAGGGTCCCCCTTCCTTGACGACCTTTGCGATCTGGCGTCCTTGGACGTCATGAGCATCCATCGCTTTGTCAAAAACTCCGGTTGGTTTTGTTAGTCCCTGAGTGGCCTAATGGTTTGATCCTGGTATCACAAAGGACCTTCGCTGGTCTAAGTGTGTCTACACTCTCGTGTGGACAGCCAACATAACTTAACCTAACCTACACCTGAAATGAATCGGTTCATAAATGCGACAGTACGGATCAATCGATTCCAGGACGAAATGCGTGATGAAAGAAACTCGAACGGATGATCTAACTTGGTAACTAAGTATGACTGTTTATATTTCTTCTTCCCCTCTTGTGAACAATCTGGATTCTTCTGGGACAGGTGAACCGTAGGCCAATTGGTTTCGTTTTCAGTTAACGACTGAGGATCATTCCACAAAATAGGATGTTGGACAAGATTCGATGGTGCTTAACCGCCCGAAGCACAGTCGCGGGGTTTTGCTCCGGCTTGACGTGAAACCACCTTGATCTCGGTATGTTGTTCAGTATCTCAGCCGTTCTCTTTCCAACGAAAATATTCCATCGTCGAGGAGGGGATAATAACCAAGAAAGGACAACTTGGGAATCACACCAGGCGAAAATATTGGGGCACGTAATGTTTAAAGACTTTTGAACGGCAAAGAGTAGCCGTGAGAGCAATAATGCTCCACACAACTCCAGTCGTGGAATGGTAAGCTGGTTTATAGTGGCAACACGAGTTTTGACTGCATCGATGTTGGTTTCAATTACCCCGTTAGGAAGTTAGTAGCGCGAGGAAATTACTGCAGCGTAAGCGGAAGCCAAAGCATTGGTGTAGTTGAAATGTTTCATCTGATATGCCTATACACCGAGAGATATTAAGTTTTGTGAGCATCGAGAGCTCCTTACGAATTTTGCACCATTGTTTCGAAATAGTCTGGAAGGGGATCATCCTAACCGAGTTTCTTATGCCACAGTTTTTAAAAGAGTATTTTAAGCTGTACGACCCCGGGAGCAACGAAACCGAGGGGATCAAAGATTCGTGCGACATCTTTGAGGATATTACGTTTTGTAGCAGACTTTCGAACTTCTAAATTGGTTCGAAACGAGAAACAGTCGGTGTTAGAGTTCCAGTGGAGGCCCAACACTTTTACCACGAATCTGATTGACTTTCAAACGAGACATTTTCACTCCGAACATAATCTTCACCGTCAAGGAGATCAGGACAATTACTCTGCCACTTACTTAATTTTAAGCCAGCCTTCGCAAGCAGTTCGATTAAACTCCTTTTCTTGTCCAAACCGTCAACGAGTGAATCTCCGCCTGACACGAATTTCGCACACGATTGGAAATTATTTTCGATAATCAATAGCTAACTGTTCCAGAGTACCGAAAGATATGGAGCACATGATGTCCCATAAGTCACTGTACCACAGGCGATAGTGTTCCAAAACATGTGTCGGGGATCTACACCAAACGATCTTTTGAAAGTCAGTGTCTTCATCTGCTACCCAGATCTGACGGAATATTTTAACTATCACCCTTATTCCGATTGTCAAAGATCAATAATTGATAAACGATAAAATGTATCAATCGATCGAAAGTTTGGTATTTCAATTGTCAATTGATAAATTTTTCTTCCATTGTGAATAAAATGCATTTGTGAATGGGTATCCGATTTCACATTTGAGTTTTCGCATTCTTTTTGTAGGTTTTGTTTTTTATCTTTTGTTTGTTTTCTTTTTTTCGTTTAAATTTTGCCTTAAAATGTGTATTTTGGATTAAATAAATATCAGTATTTCTTAATAAATATTTCCACAGTTCTATTGTGGACATTTATTTTATAAAATGCTACTTTTCGAATGAAAGCAACGAATAAGATTTATTTGTCAACGAGAAATTTGTCATTGACTGAAAATTTGATAGCTATCAACTTTTTTGACAACGATAATACCAAGTTTATCACTAAAACTATTCACAATGGATGTAAAATTCACTACAAATTCACAGCTGATCAAAAATATTGATAATTGATCTGGATAATACTGATTTAACAAATTATTTGATAATTGTCAATTATCGTATTGATACTTGACAACCGTAATAAGGGCGTATATCAGCAGTGTATGGATGTCGACGAAACCGAAAGTAAACCGAAAATAGATTCCGCTGAATAGGTGGGCCTATCATAAGCGATTCGTTTAGTGTGTTTTCGTTCGTGTCATTGAACGAGCCGTCGAACACGATGCGAAGTTTTGTTGTTGCACTGTCCGGCTCCAGTACAGCATGATGTGGCAGATAGAAGACATTTGGTCTCGAGACTTCACTGGGAGGAACTTTTCGCATATGTCCCAGCAATAAGTACTCTTCCATGAAATTGGAGTAAGATTGAAAAAGAGACTGGTTTTTAGAGAACTTTATTTCCATTGACTTTAAACGCGAAAGGGCACCCGCCCTTTCACCCACACCCCCGAGGATGTTTGCGAAACATTGTGTGGATTTAAAGGGCAACTTTATGATATATTTCCCCTCCTCATCCCTGCGATAATGTTGAAGGAAGTGTTCTTCAATTGCCTTATCTTCTTTTGAAGCGACACATTTTGTGTTGAGTTCCTCGATAGTCCAAAATGACTGTAGCGTTGAATCAATGTCGACGAGAGTCTGATTTGATTGAATAGGTTGTTTCAGGCTTGAGAACACTTGTCCTGCCAACACCTATCCGAATATAGTTTTCTGGGCAATTGGACGGCCGTTGTTACCCTGAAAGACTTCGTCTTGCAAAATTTCAAACGCCTTGTCTGCACCGAGCAGAATATCGATTGTATCGGACTTGTTAAAGGACGGATCTGCTAGATCTAGTTCGTTGATATAATTCCAATCTTTTACATCGAATAAAAGGGTAGGTAAAGCAGAAGTGACGTTTGATAAAATGTATGTATTTACTAAAATACTGACTGAATCAAACAGTGAAGTGAGCACCATTGTGACACAACCTCTGGACGTACCTGCACAGGTTGATCCTATCCCGTTTATGGGAGTTCGAACATTTGTTCGTCTAAGTCCGAGTCTTCGCACACAAGATTCGGTAACGAATGAAACCTGAGAACCAGAGTCTATAAGTATACGAACTTGCTGATAGGCTCCATAAGAGTCTTTAACCTTAGCGATTGCTGTACGCGGTAGGGTTTGAGGAGGGAGTAGTGCGAAGTTGATGGAATGATTGGTTACTATTTGTTTCAAATTCTTCGATGATAAAGTTGCGCTTACCTTAGTAGTTAGATGTTGATGCCGATGGATAGCACGATGTTAAAGTTTCTGCGAGTTTAAAGTATTGGGTGTATTAACTATATCGACATGAACCAGACTATGGTGTGAACCGACATTGGAAGAGCTGTGGCCAATGCGCAAACAATTAAAGCAGAGTTTGCAAGTTTTTGTGAAATCTCTTTTGGATTTTACATCCATTGCGAGAAATTCCGAGCATTGAGCAACGAGATATGCAGCATTGCATTTTGGGCACTGCGTGGATGACGAAACATGCATGCTTCTTAGTGACGTTGGCTTCACTTTACTTGCTTCACGAACCTGTGGCCTACACGATTTAATGCATCACATCGACGCTCTAAGAATGATAAAAAAATTCAATTGTTGGATAATCCAATTCCATATTGTCAACAGACCAGGCTTGTTGTGTTTCGGGGTCTACTTTACGCAGCAATGTGTGAATCATCCGAGGATTGCTGTCATAAGAATTATGGGCACTTATACCCCTTAAAACTTCATCAGCTCCGTCTGATATTTTACGAAGGGTCTTCACGTTTGAATTAATGGCCGAGGCCAGCTGCACGAACATTTCCAATATACTATTAATTATATAACGCGGCCTGTCGTACCTTTTTCCTACCCTGTCCCACGCTTGCTCGTAGGTAACATCGGAAACCGGAATGTGAGCAAGCAAGTTTAAAGCTTCACCGCGGAGGCTAGAACGTAGCTTAGGCTGGGCTTGTTATGCACTGCACTCGCGAACTATTGTTGTATCCAGCATTCGCCACTGAACGCCGAGGAAGAGTTCGAAAAATATACGTCGAAGTTTGTAATGCTGTATCCAGCCTTCGCCGCTGAACGCCGAGGAAGAGTTCAAGGAATATGCGTGGAAGAAAAAGTTGGTGAAAATTCGAAAATGGCGCCAAAGTCAAAGTTTCCAATGTTCGACAGATGGAAAGTGGAAATTAACTGGAAGCGGGAGATGGGATACAAAAAAGCCGCTGCATCGAGGAGTAGCGAGTTGTTGGAGTTTTCGTTTCGCGATACCGAATTAATTGTTAAAAGAACTATTTCTCTTGCAATAAAATTTCAAAACCCTCTCGAGAACCAACCTAATTCTTTTATTTTTGCATTTCTTTCCCGTTGCTCTTGGATATTGGCGACCGCGCTTTTGCCGAAACAGTTGAGCAGTCAAGGCCTACTTTTCTGGCGATCTTCGAAGGCTAGCAGCAGCATAGCGCCCCCTCAGAATTACAACAATATCGTAAAAAGCAGGCCATTCTCGGTAGCTGCCGGAAAAGGGTTCTATATGAATCCTAGGAGGTGTTCGTTAAATGGCCATACTACATTTGGCTGTCGTGTTGAGAACGGTTGGGGTTCGTTGAATAGACACGATGTGTTTGGCGGTTGTGTTGAAGACAGTTGAGGTTCATTGAACGGGCACGATACGGTTGGCGGTTGTGTTGAGAACAGTTGGGGTTCATTGAACGGGCACGATACGGTTGGCGGTTGTGTTGAGAACAGTTGCGGTTCGTTCCATGGACACGATATGTTTGGCGGTTGTGATGAAAACAGTCGGGTTTTGTTGAATGGGCTGTTGTGTTGAAGATAGTTGGGAATTAAACAAATGAGATTAACTTGAATCGGATCGCGGATTCAGCCTTATTTTTTTCACGAATAGCAGAAAGTAAGACTGATTTGACCAGCAAATACTTAGCCTCAAACTCCTCGAATTCTGGTTCAGGGTCCACGTAACCAGTGTCTGCTGCGAATTCATACAATTCTTCCTAAGTGGAACCCATAATTCGTCTACTCTTTTTGCGCGAAATTTCAGAGCATCTAGTGCTTTCACTTATAGTTTACGTGAATGTAGCTAATTTTGCAAGCGACCACTTAATATTTCAACGGATTGCACATAAAACGGTTACATTTTTTGCCATGTTTTCCAGAGACCAAAGACTTCCTAAGCACGAGGTTACTGAATTCACGATAGAAGTCTATATGTAATTAATTTTATCATAAATACTGTAAAAGCAAACTTGATTTTCTTTGTGGATACCGTTTCTCGAAAACTACTAGACGTAGGTACTTGAAATTTTATACACTTATTCCTTATTTTGCCTAGATGCGAGATAAGAAGGGATTTTTCGAAATTCAAGGTCTAAGTGGCATAAAGGGAGTTGAGATCGAATTTTCCATCTGTAAATATTGATTCCACAGCCGTAGCTCACTACCATATGGCTCTCCGGAATAAAAAAAATAAAAAATAGGTTAATTTAGTAAATTCGCCGCTGAGGTATAAAATATCCTTCTGCGTTGTCCTGAAGCTAAGCTCAGTACTGGCTCTCCGGATTAAAAAATAAAAAATAGGTGATTTTATTAAATTCGCCGCATTTAAGGTATAAAACATACTTCTGCATTGTCCTGAAGCTGAGCAATGCTAAAAACAATTAATCAAATCATTCCCCAGAATGTTCTTTCAGTGGAGACCACGGCGAGCAGTTATGCAACAGTGGCTATCGTTGCAATAGTATGTGTGTCTGTGTATATGGATGCGCTATCCTTTGTTTATGTTTTGATCTTCAGTGTGCGATCTCTTCTAGAGTTAAAATTGAAAAAAATGCATTATCAGTGCCAAATCTAAGATATTGTAAATTTTATTAATGAAGATACCCATGTGCTGTCAAAACTTCATGCAATTAAGAGACTTGGGAATATACGCGTAGGTACATATCGCTCATTTACTTGAAGACTGTCATAACAGTCATTTTGAGTTAATGATGCAGAATCGTCCGTTTTATCATGCTTTATATTGTGTAAAAATTGCATATTAATATCTTGTATACTCTCCGCGTTAGAATTAAAAGATGTCTTCTTTTGTCTTGCAAGGTGGTAGTCAATTGAAAACTTTGAACGCATTTTCTGCAAAATTGCTTTTTTTGAGTTATGACAGTCTTCAAGTAAATGAGCGATATGTACATGCATATGCATGTGTAGACATAGAACTATTGCAATATTTTTCCATTTTGTTAGTTGATGATTTTCCACGCTTGTTCACGAAAGACAAGAGTGGGACTCTAACACATTAACCAATGCACAGGCCATTCAGCTCTATACAGACGGGTCTAAAATGAATACAGGAACTGGTTCTGGAGTCTTCTGTGAAACACTCAATATCAACGACTCATACAAGCTCCCAGACTGCAGTATCTTCCAAGCCGAAGTCTTCGCTATTGAAAGTGCAGCACAGACCATTCACAGAAAGAAACTTAATCCGTCCAAGATTACCATTCTCGTAGATAGTCAAGCGGCAATCAAGGCACTAGACAGCGTGGAAGTTAGATCAAAAGCAATTTCCAGATGCCGAAATTCACTGAACAATACACAAGTATGCAACACCCATGAGGTAACTCTCTGCTGGGTTTCCGTACATAGTAATATAGAGGGAAATGAGACAGCAGATGCACTAGCCAAAAAGGGATCAGCATTGGCGATAGAACATATTCAGACATCAGTAAAAGTTTCTGTTGGTGTACTAAAAACAAAAATCGACCTCAAAACAAAAGAACTGATTAACTCCACATGGTTTAACAGAGGCGACTGTATCATTTTCCGTAGTTTATGGCTCATACTGAATGAAGGAAGAACCAAAAGCCTGCTGGCAATGAATAAAAAAAGAAGTCCGTATCTTGATAGGTGCACTTATAGAACACTGCGCAATAGGGGAAATGGCCATACGACTAGGCATCAGCTCACCCAACCACTGCAGGAGCTGTCAACATGCGGAAGAAATAGAAAGTATCAAACACTTGCTGTGTAACTGCCCACATCTACATAACCGCCACCTATACCACTTGGGCAACAGGTTCTTTGAAGATCTAAGCGATCTTGGGCAAGTTTCACTAAAGAACATGATACGATTTATAAAGAGCTCAAGGTGGTTCGCCAATGGACCGGCCGATAGATAAAGACAAAGAAATAGTTAGTTTTGACAGGTTCCACAACATAAAGGGAAACACAATGGACCGTTTGGCTCCCGTGAGAAGCACCTAGGTGTACTTGCCTCTAACTTAACCTAACCTAACCTAGATGAGATGTTGTTGATCGTTGGATTTGTCCATATTTTAAAATGTTTTAAAAAATTTAAAACAAATTATTAACAGGATGGCGTAAGCAGTATAAAAAAAAGAAAAGAAAAAAGACAGGGTACTTATGCTGCCCGTTCTCTGATCCACTCAGGCCTATTCCAGACATTTATTTGAATGGAACAGTGCTTCCCAAGTGCGAAAAGTTCAAATATCTGGGATCTATGATCAATAGCAAAGCAACTTGTGATGACGACATCAATCATGGTGTAAGCGTAGGGTGGATGAAGTGGCGAGAAAATTCCGCTATCTTCTGTGACAGAAAAATGCCCCCTAAGTTGAAAGGAAGGCTCTACATCGCAGTTGTACGTCCAGCGCTCACATACGGTTCACAATGTTGGACGATGTACAAAAAGTATGAGAGTAAATTAACGGCAGCTGAGATGAAGATGCTTCGCATGACAGCAGGAGTGACCAAGCTTGATCGAATAAGAAGTTCGAAGATCCGTGGAAGCTTTCATATCAAGGAAACCATCGTACAAAAATTAGAGCGCGACCGGCTCAGCTGGTATTGCCACGTTCAAAGAAGAGATCATTTGAACCCTGTTAAAAAGGCAATATCTATGCACGTTCCAAAGACATCGCGATGTAGGAAAGGCAGGCCTATAAACGCCTGGATCAGACAAATGCGACGACATCGGCATTTCATTGGCCTCAGTAACCGAGTGATCCAAAATCGGCAGGCCTGCTGATATTTTTGAGGTCAAATAGGCGAACCCCATAGGCGGATCAGTAGAAATGCGGTGAAGTGGGAGGGCTGTGATCCCTTGTTTTCGGATCAAAGCCTTGCTGATGAAAGGAAGAAGAAGAAGAAGAAGAAGGCGTAGGCATTATATTGAAAGTTGAATACTCTACTACTAGTCTACTTTCCTATATTTTAGACAACAAATGGAAAAAGTTAAAATGTTGAAGATTACGCAGAAAAACACTAGTACGGAAAAGTATTAAACCGCAAAAGTGGTGCACATGAAAACTAATTCGAAACGCAAGTAAAAAATATCAAAGCTGATTTGATAAATGTAGTTCTTTACTGTTGCTTTTTGTTAAATTGTACCAACAGAAATAGTTGGGGTGCAAATTGTTGATGATTGCATTATTGGCAAGTGTTTTTTGGAATATTCAGACGTTTTCTGTGTGCGATTTATTCATTAAGAAATATTTTTGGTTATTTTACGTTTAATCCTTATTAAACTTAAATTAAATCAACATAAACAATAATTCAAAGAATTCAAGTGAGTTAAAATAAGTTGCGAGTGTCCTATATTGTGAAATTTTTGAAGTGAAGCTTCTTAGCTACGAGTAATATTTTATCGACTGTTACGAAAAAAGTGAATTATGAAATGTGAACCCGGTATTTTGGTTTTTTATTTCTGAATTTATTGTTAAAAGCATTAATAATAAAGTAGTGTTTAAGTTATAGATCAGGGCCAAGGGAAAAGTAAAAACAATCAGTGTTGTCGTTTAGGTAAATTTAGGAGCGATAGTAAAGTAAATAAGAAGTTTCACTTCCAACGCGTAAAAATTTCATCCACGTTCGTTTTTATTTCCTTTCCATACTAATATATTTATTTAGAACAGGTAGATATTTTCATATATACATATGTATGCACTTATGCATGCACACTAATAAAAACGAGGTAAGTGTGAAAAAATATTTTTCACCTGTTACTACTTGACAAAAGAATTCTTATGCAGTGTATGATTTTGATGAAAAATAATTATGGACGTGAATCAAGAAATTTTATTGGTTGATGGTGGGAAGGTGCTCCACCATGTGATGCTTATGAGAGGGAATGGCAACTTTCTTTTTTTCTTCCATATTTTAAGTGGTACGGAAGTGATGGCACTCGAGGTGCGTCAGGAAGTTGTTGATTACGTCTCAGCCAACTGGAATAGGTTCGCAATTTTAACGGCAATGTCGAACGGCAACAATTATTCGACAAAAGAAGAGTATATTGCGGACATGGGCTTATCTGGGACATTTGGCACAACCTGTGAGTTAGTGGCAGCGGGAGAAATTTTTCGTTCCAGATTTTTAGGAGTGGCGTTATGTTTGCGCAGTTTTGAGAGCCTGTAGAAGGTTACGTTAGACTTCCGTCTTCTGGAGAATTGTTTGGGGACATTTCGATATTTTAATTCCAGCCGAAGAGCTAAGCTCCACATACACGTCAAAGCATATAGCTGCTCTGCAAACCACACCAACATACTTACCAGCAAAACGGAATAGAGTAAGGGTTAATGACGCCATACGCAGGACAAGAATAAGACAATCCACGGCCATATACCGAAGAAAAAATGACCGAATTCTTAAAATCCACTCCTCAAGTTCGCAATCTTCGAATTTTTATTCCGTTAATTGGATTTTTCCGAAAACGAATTGTAGAGATTCAATAAAATAAATTAATGGGACGTACGATTAAAATACTTAAAAAATAAAATAGTTTATGGCAACGAGCGAAGCCGGGTGGGTCAGCTAGTATGCAAATAATTGCAGAGATAAATACCAGTTGTAGGTTGGTTAAGTAAGGTACATAAACTGACAGCTAACAACCACTTTTATTGAACTGTCCGATTAATATAATAAAATTATGATTTGTTTAATTGCGATGAATGATTAAGCGGCGATAAAGACATGTGTCTTTATCCGGCTCGATTCGGACCAAACTTTTGATGGAAAACTATCTAAATTGTTTTGGTGAGAAAGACGAAGGACCAGCACTAGGAACGAAGCAGATAAGCGGGAAGTAGAAGAAAAGCGACGAATCAAAAATTCTAACAAGTTTTATTGAGCACAAAAAACCATTTGGAACCACTTGAATAAGGTTGGACACAAAAAGAAGCTCGATGTATGGGTGCCACACGAGTTAACGCAAAAAAAACCTCATTGACCGAATTTCCATCTGCGAATCACTGCTGAATCGCAACAAAATCGACTTATTTCTGAGGCGGATGGTGACTGGTGATGAAAACTGGCTCACTTACGATAACTTAAAGTGAAAACGATCGTGGTCGAATCGCGCTGAGCCGGCACAAATGCTGGCCTAGCCAGGATTGACGGCCAGGAAGGTTTTGCTGTGTGTTTGGTGGGATTGGATCTACTATGAGCTGCTCCCCTACGGCAAAACTCTGTCAACAATTGGACCGTCTGAAGGAATCAATGGCCCAGAAGCGGCCATCTTTGACCAATAGGAGAGGAATTATGTTCCTTCACGACCACACCAGGCCACACATATCGATAGCGACTCGGCAAAAACTTCGGGAGCTTAGTTGGGAGGTTCTTATCCAAGTTATGGTCCGGACCTGACAGCAAGTGATTACCACCTGTTCCTGTCCATGGCGAACGATTTTGCTAGTGAGAAATTCCCCTCAAGAGAGGCTTGTGAAAATCAACTGTCCTAGTTTTTGCCAATAGGGACGTAGGCTTCTATAAGAGAGGCATAATGGAATGGCAATAAGTTATCGAATAAAACGGCATACATCGGATCATTCTAATTATGTTAAATAAAGCCTTCAATTTAATGCAAAAATAATGGATTTCTTTTTACTACTTCTGATATTTCATGAGAAATAAATAAATGTCCCCGTGCAGGGACGGGTTAAGAGTATCACTGCAGCGCTCCCCAACAAATAGCGCTTGTCGTAAGAGTCAACTAAAAGAACAAGTCACATCTAGGCAATATAACACCCAAGTGAGCCTGATCTACTCAGGGTTATTCCGGAAATTTATTTGAATGGAACAGTGTTTCCCAAGTGTGAAAAGTTCAAATATCTGCGATCTATGATCAATAGCAACGCAACCTGTGATAATGATATCAATCATCGTGTAAGCGTAGGGTGGATGAAGTGGCGATAAAACTCCGCTATCTTCTGTGACCGAAAAATGCGACCTAAGTTGAAAGAAAGGCTCTACATCGCAGTTGTGCGTCCAACGCCTACGGTTCACAATATTTTACAATGTACAAAAACTGTGAAAGTAAATTAACGGCAGCTGAGATGAAGATTCTTCGTATGACAGCAAAGCTTGATCGAAATAAGAAGTTCGAACATACGTGGAAGCTTTCACGTCAAGGAAACTATGTTACGAAAAATAGAGCGCGACTGGCTAAGTTGGTATTGCCACGTTCAAGGAATAGATCATTTGAACCCAGTTAAAAAAGGCAATATCAATGAACGTTTCAAAGATATTGCGAGACGGAAGGGGCAGGTCTTTAAACACCTGGATCACACAAATGCAACGACACAGGCATTTGTTTGGCCTTAGTAGCCAAGTGATCTAAAATCGGGAGACCAGTCGATATTTCGTCACTTCAGTATTGGAGTGATCGAAATGCATTTTCGCCGTTTTTGAATTAGGAATGTTTTCTAAGGGAAGAAAACAAGGTCTTTTAATTGGTGCAATAAAACCTCTCCTATCTCTATTATTTCAAAAGATATCAGTGCTGCAAATGACATACCATATACGCACTTTTGGGAAGAAATGCTCAAAATCGATCTGCCACATAAGCCTTTGTATAGGAAAGTCAAATGAAATTTTTTAAATGGTTTAAATGACCCATACGCACAATTGAACTCAAATATGCTTATGAATGCCGTGTTGCCTGACATTCTGTGCAGACGCGTTTCATAAATCTCCGGCCATCCGCCAACCAACCAACAAAATTAAAAAAAAAATAGTCCAAATCTAATAGTGCAGCACCCAAGTTACCATAAAAAAAAAATAAAAAATTGCAATAAATAATAAATTAAATAAGATTTCAAAACAAAGTGCTAAGGAATATCGTTAATGCATTAATGCACCCTGGTACATAAATAATAATGACCTCCACAGGGATTTAGGAGTGGAATGTGTCACAGATGAAACTAGGAAAAATGCACGAAGGCATGAATCAAGGCTTCAACAAAACACTTACCCTGAGGTAGTACAACTTTTAGACAACGCAAAAATAGTGCGAAGGCTAAATAGGACAAAGCCATTTGAATTGACCTAGGTGTATCAGAACACACACATGTGGAAATATATATATATATGTATAGTAGGTATAGTATGTATCTGGATATCTACCTAACATTCGAAAATATGAATATTCGAGTGTAATGGATCGACAACAACGAGCGTCGGGACGCTCGATGTGAATCTATCCCCCAACGTTTTGAGTGGATTAAATCCCACTTATATTCTATGCACTTACTTATATACATAAGAAGACACTATCATCTGTCGAGAGACGCCAATGGGCGGAACCCTGGAATCGAAAACAAAGACCATAGAGGTCAGAAAAAAATTGCTAATTAGTCCAGGTGACTAGATCGCAATATCATCGAAGAGCACAGAACGTGGACTGTGCTCCATCCGAGCCTAACCCCCTAACAGGGGTAGGTAAACGCCTAACATCAGGCGTGTCTAAACTCAAAAAAAAAATAATAATAAATAATAAAATAAATAATTCAAAATAACCAAATTAATTTAATTCATCGCGCGTGCACAATTTGTAATCAGTGTAGTGCAGTGTAAAGGAAAATGAAAAAAAAATAAAAAATCAGTGCCGGGTCTCTCCATCTATTCCTTCCCCACTCACTCGGAGTTGCGCTTCTTAGTCATCGCGATTGTCACATGTTGTTTACATGCTTTCAACTACGATCAGTATTGCCATTTCTATCCAGAGCAATGTAGCATACTGACAATAAAAATGTAGCATTTTAAAAAAAAATGTAGCATAAGAATACAAGGACATCGACTTAGCCAGAAGAGTTCACATACAGCGACTAAGATGGCTGGGTCATTTAGAGCGGATGGAGCCCAACGTTCCCGCTAAGAAAGTCTTCGAATCCACCCCGGACGGACGGCGCAGTAGAGGACGACCTCGCGGTAGGTGGCGCAAACAAGTGGAGGGGGACCTCAACCAACTTGGCGTGCGCAACTGGAGGCAGCTGGCTCGTAACCGTGCTGGCTGGAGAGGTTTGTTGGTTGAGGCCCAGGTCCACCCCGGACTGTAGCGCCATCTAAGTAAGTAAGTAAGCATAAGAAAATGTTTTGTTAATTTTCTTTATTTTTGCGTTACTACACATAGCATTCACTTTAAACATTAAATAACAAATAACATAAGAAAAGCCATTAACATAACAAAATTAACATAAACGAAAAATAATAATTCATTTATAAATCACAAATCTATAACATTGAATAAATATTAGTAGGAATTCATTGATAAAACAAAAAAACTAAAAAAATTAAATAAGCTAAGACATCGAGGGGTTCCAGAAAGATGATCAGATCATCATGGACATGTATGAAAGAGCAAAGACAAAAGTAAGATGCCCCGCTTTTAAGTCCTTTGCTCTTTATTACAGTCCTTGACTATCTGCTTGAAAGTAAAGTGACGTAAGTTGTGCATCCAGCGCTCACATACGGTTCACGGTGTTGGACGATGTATAAAAAGTATGAGAGTAAATTAACGGCAGCTGAGATGAGATGCTTCGCATGACAGCAGGATCGAATAAGAAGTTCGAAGATCCGTGGAAGCCTTCACGTCAAGGAAGCCATCGATAAAAGATAGAGCGCAACCGGCTCAGCTGGTATTGCCACGTTCAAAGAAGAGATCATTTGAACCCTGTGAAAACGGCAATATCAATTAACTTTCCAAAGACATCGCGAGGCAGGAGAGGGAGGCCTATAAACGGCTGGATCACACAAGTGTGACGACATCGACATTTCATTGGCCTCAGTACCGAGTAATCCAAAATCGACAGGCCTGCCGATATTTTCTGATGTCAAATAGGCGAACCCCACAGGCGGATCAGTAGAAATGCGGTGAAGTTGAAGGGTTATGATCCCTTGTTTTTGGACCATAACCTCGCTGAAAAAGGAAGAAGATGAAAAAAAGAAGCAAAATCAAAAAACCAAAAAAAAAAAGGCAAATAAAAAATTAGGTAGACACTTCAGAAATATGTAGCATAATGAGGGAACGTAGTAGTAGTAGTAAGTAGTAGTAGTAGTATTTTTTTTTTATTAATTCAAAAAAGGACATTTGTTACAAAATTTACAATAAGCATTGGCTTCTGCCGTCAGCCGAAAGAGAAAGTTTTAGCCTTTAATAATTAGTATTTCATTTGAAGTGATTGACAATTTGACTTTAGAAAGCTTCGTTTATAATTTGTTGCCGGTATGTTACAGCAGATTTCAAAAAGTTGTACAGAGTGGCCCAGTTTTCTCCATTTAGATAACGAATGACTTCATCCGAAGAGAGAGTGTTTTTTCCAAAGTTGTGCCTTCTAATTGAGCTCAGTATAGGGCAGGTTCCGATAAAATGCAGGATGTCTTCTCTAGATCCATGATTACACAAAGTACAGCTATCATTTCTACCAATTCTATGTGGCAAGTAGTTCAAGTGTAACATTTCACCCCTCGCTTTGAATATTGCTGAAATTACATCTAATCCGTGCCGGTCATGAAAGTAGTTTTTTCCCCAAGGTCGTGATGAAGTATTTTGTACATGTTTCTAGCTTGACTTTGTTGGGCTTGGATCCTAAATGTCTCCCGTGTTGAACCATCAATCTTAGTGAGTAACTCATGTAATGCATTTCCCAAGGCCGCTCCATTGAGATTTTCGTGCATGGGGACATTATGCTCACGGCCCAACCTTGCCCATTCACCAAAGAAATGAACGTTCCTGGTTTTGAGATGCATGGCAATCTTATGGGGGAGACGATGACTTGGTTGTGACATTACTTTCAAAATGTATTGGAAGTGTAATCTAAGTGTAAATATGTACAGTGGTGATAGTCCAGTTTCTAAGTGCAGCATGTATGTCGGTGTATTTTCGGGTAATCTGAACATTTTCTTGACGAAATATCTTAGAAGTTTCTCAACTTCTTCAAACTCCCAAATTCCCCACACTTGTGCCGCGTAACACATTATCGATCTCATGACTGCTTCGAAAATTTTATACTTTGTACTCGGCGCAATATTCTTTTTGCTTAAGACACCTTTCCAGCTGCAGTTAATTGCGCGTTTCGATTCCCTGAGTTTCTCTTGGAGGTGATTTTTGAACGATAACTGGGGGGTAATCAGAACTCCGAGGTACTTGTATTCTTTGACTTTCTCTAGTTCTTCATTTTGCCACACCCATTTTTCATTTCTTGCATATCGACCTCGTCCGTTCCGAAAAATCATAATTTTTGATTTGCTGGTATTGAGTTGCAATTTCCACATATGACAGTATTGTTGAAGCTTGTTTATCATGATTTGCATCATGTCTGGGCTTTCCGCAAGTATACTGATGTCGTCAGCGTAGAGTAACAGCTTTATAGACAAACCTACGAAAGGCATTCCTCCCGGTAGAAACTCAACAAGATCGTCCAAGAAGATTGAGAATAGGAGGGGACTCAAGAGGCATCCTTGCTTTACACCTGCTTTCGATTGGAACCAGTCCTATAGGATGTTCCATCCCAGACCGCTGTGATGTTGTCTTCATACATTTGCTGTAGCACTCTTAGCATTTTGTTTGAAAGTCCAATGTTGCTCAGTTTGAAAAATAAAGCTTTTCTGACGATAGAATCGAAGGCTGCCTTAAAATCGACAAAGAAAACATATAGTTTTTTACCCTTGTCCAAATACGATCGGGCTATACTTGTAAGTACGGAGATGTTATCCACTGTGGAATAGTCCTTGCGAAAACCGGCTTGAAACTCGCTGAGAAGTTCGTTTTCTCGGATCCAGTTTGTTAGGCGTTCCAAAACGATTCCCGTGAAGATTTTTGTGATTGTGTTTAAAAACGATATCCCTCTATAGTTTGTTGGCTCACTTGGGTTTCCTTTCTTAAATATGGGAAATATTATATTTTTTTTGAAAGTTGCTGGCACTTCGCCCGTAGAAAATATAAAGTTGTAATTTTCCGTAAGCTTTTTAAGGAAAGCGTCCGTCGCATTTTTAAAGAATTCGTAAGGAATTCGATCTTCCCCCGAAGCTTTATTATCGCAGCATTTCTTTATGGCCCTAGTGACATCCTCGACAGTAATAGGTTGATCTAAATATGGAACTTCGAGAAGAGGAAGTGCATATTGCATTTGTATTATATTTGGAGGTGGATTCAGCAATTTTTCGAAGTATTCAGCTAATATGGGTGCTTCAACTTTGATGTTCTGTGCGAAGAAAATACCGTTTAGTGTTTTGGCAGTTTTCCAAAAGGATCGACTATCTTTTATGTTCGTAAGCATGGTTGAGAGATTTTGAATGTATATTCTATGTGCTCACAGAGGCTTTTGAAACTCCTGTTTGCAGCCTGGTACATACGTTTTGCATTATTGGAACCTACACTTCTCAGTAGCCGCAGGAATGCGAATGATTTCTTTCTGGCTGCTTCGCACTCCCAGTCATACCACGGTTGCTCCCCTTTCTTTCTTATTGCTGATTGCAAGGGATATGCTGCATTCACGATACAAGTGGAAAGGATCTCTGTGCCTCTGATAGACTGGAGGTCACCATTATTTATTCCATTTAATTCGGTGTTCAGATTCATTTTGTATCTTTCGAGGTTTTCCTTTTTCAAACTTAGTTTTGGTAGCAAAGACTTCTGAGGAGCGGTGGTTTCTTGTGCGTTCAACTTTATTTTGATGGTTACTGGTAGGTGATCTGAATGGATTAACTCTCTCACCTCGAGGTCAACTGTATGCTTAAGCCACTTTCCCTGCACGAAGCAATAATCAATTGTTGAGCACGCGGTACCTCTTATAAATGTTAAATTTCCGTTTCCGTCGGATATTGTGCGCCCGTTTAACAGTGTACGTCCAATCGTTTCGCACATTTCCGTAAGTTTCTTCCCGTTTCCATCTGTACACACATCTGCCGCTTTTCTCAATTCATTTATTGATTCTGTTAATAGTTCCGGCTCCGCGTTTAGTATTTGCGCTGTACCCACTCTTCCATTGAAGTCTCCAATTACCATAATATCCTCTTTGCCAAATTCTAACAAAAAATTGTATAAACTCGTGAAATCATTCATCCATTTGTTACAATTGACATAAACCGGTAATATATACATTTTAACTTTTTCAATTTCTATTTCAATCAAATCTCTAGTGAGTATTTTTACAAAGCGGCTACGAATTACTTTTCCCAGTCCTTTTTTTATGCCATATAAGCATCCTCCACTGGCTCTACCATGCGTTGCTGTTCTTACTGCTGGGATCCAAAGAAGCGTGTGATTTTTAAAGTAAGATTCGAAGCGTTCCATATTTTTGTCGACAAATGTTTCAAAAAGTACAAAAATGTCGTAATTATTTATAAAATCAAAGAAATCATTGAAAAGTAGATTGTTACTTAACCCTGATACATTAAAAGAAACAATACTAAATGAAAAATTATTTGGACAACAAGTAACATATTTATTCTGACGACTGACGGCATTACAATTAAAGACGCTGTATGCGTTCATTTCTCCTAACATTTTGAGAGCTACTTGTCGCGTACTAGCTGATCCATGAACGTCATTCCGCTTGCCTGATCACATGTAAGCCTACTGTTTACATCGAAGTAGAATGTGTATTCTCCTGCTTTAAGCTTGTCTCCTGGTATTTGGATATTCGTTTTCGGATTTCTCGCTGTAATTTCGCCTTTCAGTTTAAGAGCTCGTCTTCTTCTTTCGCGTGCCGCGACCGGATAGTCTTTGTGCAGAGATATGCCCGTGCCTCTTAGTTTGACTCCTGCTTATAGAATGCGACCGACGTCTTCCCTGTTTTGCAATTCCACGATTACGTTCTCGATGTTTTCTTTTGTGGATCTGATCGGTCTCACTGATGTTACTACTGTTGGGCTCTGTGCATCCAGCAAATCCATGATTAGGACCTTTGCTCTGTCAGCAGCAGCTACTCCATTTTCCACTGGGAGGTGGAGAATGATATTTTTTTCGTTTGCCTTAGTTGACAGCCATTCTACTTGCCGCTCGAGCGAGATGCAGCGGGATTCCATTTATTCTAATTTGTCCTATAAGGGAATGTAGTAACATGTAGCATGGCACTCCAAAATGTAGCAGTTTAGCTACATATGTAGCAAAAGTGACAACGCTGATTACGATGATTGAGAGAGCGTAACATCTGATGTATAGCGGACCGTGAGTGTTTTTCCGAATAGCGAACCACAGCTGATTGTCGTTTGGGCATAACACCGGCGATAGTTTGTTGTGGAAAGTTATACTTAGGATCTACACTTCACGGCCTTGCTTAGTAGCGTCAGAGTTGTATCTTTTTATGTTTTTGTGTTGTAATGATGAGGGAATTTAGGGTTGTTTATACTAACATTCGTGGGCTTAGAACAAATTTCTTTGACTTATATGCCCACGCTCATTCCCATAAACTAGCTGTTTTGGCACTTGGTGAAAAACAGGTAGTTGAAGAATCATCCGATCTAAAGCTGCCTAGATATAACTTTGTGCCATTATTCTTTCTCCATCGCGGCCTCGCCATTTATATCCGTAGTGATATAGCTTACCAAGTTCCACCACAGTATAGCCACTGCTCCAATCCGGAATTTAATTACAAATGGCTAAATTTCAGCGTCCGTAAGCAAATAATTTACTGCTGTTTTATCTACAGAAGCCCTAGTGCGGATAGCAACTCAACTTTTAACGAGTTTGATGCGCTGTCCGATTCCATCAGACGAATTGTCTCCCTGTATCCTCATACTGAAATCGGCATTGCGGGCGATTTCAATATACACAATTCGGATTGGCTTCGACATTCTGGCCAGACAACACCCGAAGGAAGGTATATTGAACTTTTCGCTGAGATAAACAATTGACTCAGCTTGTAAATGCGCCTACACGCATACCGGACATTGCAAGTCATTGTGCCAACACTCTGGACCTGTTTCTTACCTCACACCCTGATAAATACATCATTGATGTGTTAGCGCCTCTAGGCCGGTCTGACCACAACATTGTATCGGCTAAATTCTCGTAATCTGACCACTCAGTTAAACAAAGAACTGCCAAAAGAAAAGTATGGGGTTACGAGAAAGCCAATTGGGACGGCCTTAATAGTTTGTTTAGGAGTTTCAACTGGTCGCTTTGCTTCCTTGATAGCGACGTGGATGCCGCCGCCGATATGATTACTGACACCATTAGATTAGGTATGGATGCCTTTATTCCTAACAGAATAAAAAGTATCAAACCTAAGGCAAACTCGTGGTTCGACCAGAGCTGGAAAGAGGCTATCAGGTTGAAAGAGGTAAGTTTTTGGTCTTATAAAGCCAACAAATCTGAGGGAAACCGAAAGAAGCTTAAACAATCCAGAAATGACTGCAATGCCCATATTCGACGTATAAAATTCTTACATGACCAGAAACTGAGACAAAAAATTCTACAATGTCGCAAAGGTAGTAAACATTTTTGGTCATTCGCCAAAAATATTAAAAATTCTGTCTCGTCTTCTGTCAGCTACTTAGACAAAGCTAATTTGCTTGCTGCTCATTTTGCAGCGAACTCCACCATGCCAGATAGTGCTTTGTCCCCGCCTGTACTTGAGAGCGTCGAATTTTCCATGGGACAAGTGCACTTTCGTACTCGCACAGTTGCAGGAGTACTCAAAGGTCTTAACATGTATAAATCCGCTGGTCCAGATGGTATCTCCCCCATAGTTCTGAAGAGGTGTTCTTCCACGCTGGCAAAACCTCTGCGTAAGCTTTTCTGTCTGTCCCACTCTTCTGGGCTCTTTCCGAGTAGATGAAAAACAGCATTTGTCCAGCCCGTCCCTAAAAAAGGAGAATGTTCCTCCCCGTCTAATTACCGACCCATTGCACTTATGTCCCTTCTTTCCAAGGTCATGGAAACGCTGATAAATCGCCAGCTTATGAAATATCTTGATTCACGAAAACTCCTCAATGACCGCCAGTATGGTTTTCGTAGCAACAGGTCCACTGGTGATTTGATGGCATATCTCACCGAGAAGTGGAACCAATCTCTCCATCACTTCGGCGAAACAAAGATGGTTGCGCTCGATATTTCTAAGGCATTTGACAGACTTTCGCATCAGGCTCTTTTGCCGAAAATGCGCGCATATGGCATCGACGAGTCTCTTCTTCAATGGATTAGAAAATACCTTTCGAGCCGTTCAATACAGGTTGTCCTGGACGGCTGCAATTCACCATATAAATGCTGGGCTCCGTTTTGTCTCCGACTCTCTTCCTCATTTTTATAAATGACCTCTTGTCTGCAACTTCTAATCCAATCCATTCCATCGCTGATGACAGTACCCTCAGTTTTTCATATTCGTTCCCTAACTCACGTCCCTGCTATTCGGCTGTAAAAGAGGAACGACAACGTATGTTAAACACATTAAATTCCGACCTGGACAGCATAACCAAATGGGGTTCAATCAATAGAGTGGAATTTAATGCATCCAAAACTCAATGCTGTCTTCTGTCTCTCAAGCGAAACCAAGACTCTCAACCCTTATCCATGAATGGTAATTGCATTGCTGAATCCGAAAGACTTGCGATTCTCGGTATATGCATCAATAATCGTCTTCGATGGAACGAGCACATATTCGAAATCGCCAAAAATGCTGCAAAATGTCTAGGATTCCTTAAGCGGTGCAAGAAATATTTTACCCCGTCTAATCTGGCCTCCATCTATAAGGCATTCATCCGCCCAAAGCTGGAATATAACGCCCACATTTGGTCTGGTGCACCCAAGACCATTCTGCACATTCTAGATAGGGTACAGAATCGCGCGTTAAAACTGATAGGTGATAGAGACATCGTGAGCTCCATAGTCTCACTTGAACATCGTAAAAATGTCTCGTGTCTTTCTCTTTTTTATCGCTTTTTTTCTAAAACATGCTCCAGCGAAATAGCCAGCTGCATTCCTCCCCTTCAAAACTTCACCCGCAATACGCGTCACGCTTCGAATGCACATCAGTTCACCCTCAAGCCCAACTTCGGACGTACTGTCAAATATAGGGATTCGTTTATAAGCCGAACAACACGTTTATGGAACGAATTACCAGCCTCAGTATTTCCTAATCATTACAACCTTCAAACATTTAAAGCCAACGCAAACCAGCATCTTCTCTGTCTTCTTCCCCCCTCTTCCTATCCGCCCGTGCCCCCTGAGAACCAGTATAAGGGTATTCATAATCCATAATTGAATGCTGAAATACTCTAGGCATACAATTTTCATTCAATAGTGCTTCAAATGCATGATTATTTTTCAGTATTTATATGCTTCATGAGAACAAAATTGCGAGTCGACGTTTCAAGCATTTAAAATGTTTGCAGTGTATAAGTATTATATTTTTTTTTAACAATGAAGGAAAATATTTTTCTTTTTTTTTCTTTCCAAGTTTGGCTTAATAAAATGTGTATTTTGTTTTATTTATTTTCTGCTTTAAGGTTATGTAGGTAATAAAATTACATTCTTTAAATTTTCGAACAAGATTTTTAGATCTCAATTATGACCAAACGTGTTTATTTTTAAAAGTTATTTTCCATTAAAATGTTAACTTAACTCATTTTTTTTTATAAAAAAATAAAGTTTTATCAAAAAGAACAACGAGGAAAAAAATAACACCTGTTTTAAAAAATGGATTTTCTCATACTTTTGTATGAAAATATGGCACATACGCATCCATAATTCACAATCGCGTTCAGTATTTAAATGACTCATAGGTTGGTCAAAAAGTGCCACATGCCATACAAATCCGCACAATTTGAAAAAACAATCGTGCCTCATTTGCAATTTCCTTTATCCAGATTCAGATAAAAAAAAAAAAAACTAATAGCCCGATTTAAACAAAAAATGGAGTATAACTAAAGCTCAGTGGGCACTATTTTAATAAAATTTGTGTATGGTTATGCTACATACGATTTTTGTTTTATTCGCATTCAAACTTCAAACGTCGTTTTTCTCGAAACTAGGTTTTTGTCGTTTAGATCACTCCAATACTGAGGGGACGATTTTCTGAGCTCAAATGGGTGAACCCCACAGGTTGGTCAGTAGAAATGCAGTAAAGTGGGAGGGTTATGATCTCTTATTTTCGGATCATAACCTCCCCGAAATAGGAAGAAGATTTAAACTTTAACAGCGCATACACTGCGGAATCTATCTTGGGCTCTTACGCATGGATTTCGTTTTGACCACTATGTTTAGAATAGCCTTAGTGCTATAAATTTGGTCTTTATTTTTTGTCTTATCAAAACTTAGTACGGAAGTGAAAGTTCAAGCCTAACCAATAAACCAGATGTCATTCTGACTGGTTCTCCTTCTTGATTACATTAAGGGTGTCAATGATTTTAAAGCCTTGGCCTTTCTAACTTGTTTTCATATGTGTGCCACTGAATCTTCTCAGTATTTAATTTTTGGTACACTACTCGCTAACCGTGGGAATCATCGACATCGATTTTCCACGTACTGCTTCAGAGAGATATGAGCTTACATTTCGATACGAACGTTCCTTTGGGCAGGTTTAGCACGTTCCGTGCACTACTGTAGCTAAAATCATACTGGAGTGAATCAAACAACATCTCGAATACATACTCGATGCCGAAGAAGCATTTTTCCGCTCTGGATCCTCCTGTGTCGACCACATCAACACCCTGCGGATTATCATCGAACAGTGCATTGAATATCGATCGCCACTTCACCTGCTGTTCATCGATTTTGATACGGCGTTTGATAGTGAAAACAGGGAGTTTCTTTGGCGTGCCTTGCACAGGAGAGGTATTCGGGAATTAATTACTATTATCAACGCTGCATATGAAGGGTCCAAATATCACGTTCTGAGAGAGAGATTGTCTGAGGAATTAGAGTGGGGTAAGACAAGGCTGTATTCTTTCACTAATACCATTCCTATTGGTGATTAGCGATGTGCTTCATGCAGCTTTGTCTACGAGAAACGGAGAAATTCGATGGACTCTTACATCCCAACTGAAACATATTGACTACGCTGAAGATGTATGCTTACTCTCTCACAGAATTATGGACCAACACGAAATTACAGCAGATGTTAAGAGGGAGGCAGGCGTCGCCGGACTGAAAATTAATACGGCAAAAACTAAGATTACTAGCCTGGGAACAAACTCATCGGCTCAAATATGCATTGCTGGACAACTGGTAGAGAGAGTAGAGAATTTAGAGTATCTTGGGAGTACTGTCTCGACCGATGGTGGAACCGAACTGGATATAGTATGTTGTCCAAAATTGTTTGAACACCAAGCTAAGACTGTTTCGCTCCAACGTTGAATCCGTGCTCTTATATGGATGCAGCACGTGGAGAGTGACCAACACTGTCAGCAGAAAGCTGCAAACGTTCGTTAATAGGTGCCTGCGCAATATCTTAAGAATTTTCTGGTCCAATCGTATCTCTAACGAACACCTTTACGAGAGGACGGGTCAGGAACCAATAGGCACAACCATCCAACGATGGAAGTGGTGGCGGATTCGTCACAGTTCCGAAAAGGTGACAGTTCCATAGCGAACCATACTATGCAGTGGAGCCCATTAACTCAGGATGGCAAAAGACCATGGCGCAGAACAGTCGAGAAGGAGGCACGGCAATTGGGGAAAAGTTGCAGAGAGCTGAGACACATTGCCAGAAACCGTACACGATGGCGCGTAGACGTAATAGGGGCCCTAGGACTCACAGGAAGATATATGACATTAGTAAGTAAGTGATCCCAACGACGTTTTTGGTGGCGGAGGACATCGTTGTGCTTGAGGTTGTTTCTCTTGCAGCTCCGCGTGTTTTTTTTTTTGATTTTGTGTCTCGACTTCAGGTGAAGAACCAGCTTTACGATTTTTGCGTGGCCTTTTTTCGATTCGATTCGTTTTGCATGTTAGAACTTCTTCGTTCGTCTAGTAATCGCGACTAGCTGAGCGCTGTGGGCTAACTGCGCGTTCTGTTTCAAAATCTGACATCTTTAAGGCATTGCTTTCTTTGCTCAGTAAATCAATCTTACTGGCCGAACACAATGGTGAAGCCGAAGCTATACGCCTGTAGCGCTGTCAAAAAATAGCGCACTGATGAAGCTGAGTACAAACACGATGATAAAGCGCTGCACGAGTGTTTGTTGTTGATAATCCAAATGCTTCGGAATTTTTTTTTTTTTTGTATATTTTTTTGTGAGGATTACTAAAATTCTATAGAATATTGTTTCTTTTTACTTGGTCGATTATTTTTTCTATTTACTGATGTGACATATCTTTTTTTTTTGTTTTGTATGGACATGTCAAAAAAGCGCGCTACAGTGAAGCTGAAGTTAACTCCACTTCTACTTCAGCGAGAAGCTTCAACTTCACATTGTATTCGCAGTATTGGATGTGTGAGTATTTAACTTTCACATTGCGATGAACTTCAACTTCAGCTTCACAATTGTGTTCCGGCAATTAAACTCGCGATAGAGCAGCTCAATTTCGATAAGCTTGGTATGGAGTTCGTCTCGCTTTTTACGCGCTAGCGCTTCCACCAGGCTTTTTTTTCAAAGACATTCAATTTTTATGGTGAAGATTGAGATACCCTTGAACTTTTTGAAAACGAAGCAATTAATAGCGGTAAATGACTCTCTTCAGAATCCGCAAAGCTGACCTCCGGAGAGGGTGCCTCTCCCGTCTCGCAATGTCTTTGGAACGTTCATTGCTATTGCCTTTTTAACAGGGTTCAAATGATCTATTCTTTGAAGGTGGCAATACCAACTGAGCCGGTCGGGCCATATTTGTCGTAAGATGGTTTGATTGACGTGAAGGCTTCCACGGATGTTCGAACTTCTTATTCGATCAAGCTTTGCATTTCTTCGAAGCATCTTCATCTCAGCTGCCGTTAATTTACTCTCATACTTTTACACATTGTCCAATATTGTGAACCGTATGTGAGCGTTGGACGCACAACTGCCGTGTAGAGCCCACCTTTCAACTTAGGGCGCACTTTTTGGTCACAGAAGATAGCGGAGTTTTATCGCCACTTCATCCACCCTACGCTTACACGATGATTGATGTCATAATCACAGGTAGCTTTACTATTGATCATAGATCGCAGATATTTGAACTTTTCGCACCTGGGAAACACTCTTCCATTCAAATAAATTTTCGGCAGCACAAGTACTCTGTCCTTTTTGGACTAATGCGATACCCATTTGCCTCCAAAACATCCACCCTCACATCAAGTGCTCGTTGCAGGGACGTAGGATCCTCACTTATGATGGCTCCATCGTTAGCAAAGAATAATTGTTGTTCCTTGGGGTCCGTCACTTTACCTTGAAGCAGATAGTCAAGGACGGTAATAAAGAGCAAAGGACTTAAGACGCTTCCCTGGTCCACCCCGACTTTGATTGGAACTCTTCGGTTACTCCAGCAGGACTCTTGTCTTTGCTCCTTTGCACATATCCATGATCATTTGACATAGGTTTCTGGAACCCCTCGATGTCATAGTTCCACTCAGATTTGTTAGTTGTCTGTCGAATGCCTTTTCAAAGTCAGGTAATACAATATGCAAATCCTTTAAGAAATCGTCATGTTTTTCCATTATAATCCTTATACTTTGTATTGTATCTGTGGTTGATTCACCCGAGACACACCCGCACTGATCATCAGATAGCCGTATTATTTTTCGCAGTCGGTCACCTAATACCCGTTCAACGATTTGCATGGTGTGTGACATCAGCTTGATCAAACGGTAGTTATCACAGTTTTGCATATCACCCTTCCCTTTATATACAGGGAGAAGGTAACTTTCCCTCCAATGATTCGGCATTGGATCCCCTTTCATAAATTTGGAGATGAAAATTCTGAGCCATCTGAAGCGCATGTCTCCCATCTTCTTCCACAACTCAAAGGGCATCTGGTTTGGCCCAACCACTTTTTGTTTTTTTCGAGTACTTGACCGCCTCAGCTCTGTTGGAGGGTACGTGAGAACAACGAGGAAAAACGATTTGATAAATAAAACCGCGTCTTAAACGTTTCGCAGTCGTGAACCAACTCGAATCTTTATTTCATACTTTTCCTTACTATGCTTAACAATTACTTATAATTATTCTTATTCTATTGACCCACTTACTCATATTACGCATGTTATTTGCAACATGCAGAACTGCTGCGCCAGTGTATTGCACAACCTGCACAACCTGAACCCAATTAAAGTCCAAGCAATTAAGCAAAATGCTTACATTGTAATTTAAACTCCAATTTGGGTTCAGAGCGAGCAATCACCTGAAGTGTAATACACTTACAATGCTAATTCGGCATTTCGCAAATACCGCGCAATACAAGAGTGGGTGAGCGGGAGGCACAACATTTCTCCCTCCCAATAAGGGAAAAAAATGAAATAAAACATTTGCATATGTATGTACGAATTATGATATCTCTTTTTTTATATATTATTTAATTTTTTATTTTTTTTTAATATTATAAGTTCCAAATTTATTTATTTCTACATTTTTTTTTTGTTGTAACTTAAATATATAGTATTTACACAAATTAATATTAGTAATCATCTCATACAAGGTATAGATTGGTATTAGATTCCATACAACTTAAAAAATAAAACAGTGAGCAAATTATTACATATGTACAATACTTATTTTGTTTATTCTAAATGTTAAAAATATCAGAAATAGCGCTTTACAACACAGTTAGTTCTTTTTCCGGAATGACTTTAAAAACTGTTAGATCTTTTCACTAATTCTGGACTCTCGCTCTCGCCCTTTGGATCTTCTTCCCGACTGCCTGAATTTGGGAGTGCGACGACGACACGCCTCAAATAGGCTTTCGTAATCATTTCTGTAATTAAACAAAACTACCACCAGAAAAAATGTTGTGTCGACATGTATGTGTTGTGTGAGTTTAATTTGTTTGTGTGGGTTATGATTTAGATTCTTAAATTATGACTGATTTTCATTAATTATACTGATATATCGTTATAATATATAGTAAATTATGCGATTCAGTATTCGTTAAAAATTTTGAGTCTGTTATTATGTATCCGCTTTTCTTTATTATTAATTTTGATTGTTGTGTTTACATCACTATTAATTTTAACAACTTCATAAGGACCAATCCACAGAGGAGATAATTTATTAGGTCTAGCCTGGTCCAATAATAGTACCTTATCACCAATATCTACTTTTAAGGGAATTGTTTTTCTATCGTAATATATCTTTGACTTTTCTTTGCTACTAACTAAATTCCTTTTCGCGATATCGTGGGCAGTTTGAATTTTTTATCTAAGTTGCAAACAGTAATCATCATGATTGTAAATTGGTTCTGGTTCTCTTTTTAAATTTGTTGGAATTTCAGCTGTAAATCCAAACAGACAGTCAGATGGAGTCATTTTAGTTGCTGACTGTATGGTATTATTGTGTACATGAGTTGCCTGTCTTAGCCATCTATCCCAGTCATTTTTATCTTTCTCCACAAAACTTCTTAAGTATTCTGGTAATGGTCGATGAGACCTTTCTAGCGCACCATTAGACTGTGGGTGATATGCTGTGGTTTTTATATGTTTAACTTTTAACAGTTTACAGAGCTTATGAAATAGTTTGCTAGTGAAATTAGAACCCTGATCAGTTACTAATATCCTTGGTATTCTGTACCTACTTATTATTTCTTCGTAAAAAACTTTCGCTACCGTTTTTGCCTCTGCATCCGGCATAGCGTAGCAATCCATAAATCTAGACAGGTCATCTTCGAAAGTTAAAATCCACTTATTTCCATTCGATGTCACTGGTAAAGGTCCAACTATGTCCAAATAAATCTTGTCAAACGTTTCCCGAGCTAAATCGGTGATAACCATTGGCTCTTTGGTTTTTCTACTGTATTTATTTTTCTGACACTTAGTGCATTTCTTGACATAATTTTCTATTTCTTTGCTCATATTTTTCCATCTATATTTGGTCTGTATTCGATGTAAAGTCTTTTTGAATCCTTGATGTCCACCTAATGGAGAGTCATGATAATCCCTTAAAACGATTCTAATTTTTTCTGGATCGGTTAAAATCGTATAATCCAGTTCGTTTTCTGAATCGTAGATTGCATCAATCTAGCATTTATCATTTTTGGTACATTCATTATCATCTGCTATTTCAGTTTCATCAGAATCTTTAACCTCATCCTCTCTTCTCCTGCGCGATTGAGCTCTTGTTATCACTAAACAATCACTTTCCTCCTTTTCATATTGGATTCGACTTAGAGCATCAGCGTTAGTGTTATACTTACCGGGTTTATAAACAATTTTAAAATTATATTCTATAAGCTTTTGATGGAATCTTGCTAAACGCGACGTAGTATCATTCATACTCATAACACCTTGCAAGGGCTTATGATCGGTGTACACTGTAAATTGTATACCGTATAAATATGGTTTGACATTTTTTACACCCCATACAACAGCTAGCAATTCCCTCTCTATTGTGGAGTATCTTTTCTCCGCTGCTCCTAACACCCTGCTGGCGTATGCAATTGGCTTATCTTCACCAACGGTACTTTGCGAGAGAATGGCTCCCAATGCTTCATTACTCGCATCGGTTGTAAAGTTAAATGGCAATTCAAAATTAGGGTAGGCGAGAAGGGGTTTGAAGAAAGCATATTCTTTAGAAGTAAAAATGATTTTTCACATTCGACTGACCATTCAAACTTTGTATTCTTTCTTAATAATCTGTTAATTGGAGCTCCATTTTTGGAAAAATCTTTTATAAATTTTCTATAATAGTTTGCAAGACCTAGAAATGTTTGCACGTCTTTCAAGCGTCTTGGACGCGGGAAATTTTGAACACACTTAATTTTTTCCGGATCTGGTCGGCATCCCTCTTTATTACATATGTGACTGATGTATATTACTTCCTTTCGCAGGAACTGACATTTTTTGGGATTCAGCTTCAAGTTAAATTTGCGGAGACATTCAAATACTTGGATTCATTTTTGGTTGTGATCAGGAAGACTTTTTCCATGAATCACGATATCATCTAAGTATACGAAACATGCTGTATTATTAAGCCCCGTTAAGGCATAATTCATCAATCGTTGGAAACATGCTGGAGCGCCTTTCAGTCCAAACGGCATTCTATTGTACTCATCGTGTCCATTTGGCGTACTGAAGGCGGTTTTTTCACGATCATATTTATTTACCAGCACTTGATGATATCCATTTACTAAATCCAAGGTAGTATAATACCTTGCATTTCCTAATTGGTCCAGAATGTCTTCCATTCTCGGTAGTGGGAAAACATCACCAATAGTTACATCATTTAGCTTTCTGTAATCGATCACTATTCTCCATTTTTTACTTCCATCCTTTCCTGGTTTCTTGGGTACAATCAGTATTGGTGAATTCCAAGGGCTACTGCTTGGTACAATTACTTCGTCTTCAAGCATTTTTTTAACTTGTGCTTCTACCTCTTTTTTATGAATCTCGGGTATGCGGTACATCTTGCCATTTATTGGAGGCTGGTTAGTCCTTGTGGGGATTTTGTGTGTAACAGCATACGTATGTGTAAGTTTGTCTCCCTCTAAATGCATTATATCATTAAAGTTTGTACATATTTGAAGAATGGTTTCCTTTTCATCTGAAGTGTGGTATTCACTAAAATCAATTATTTCTTTCAACTTATCTTCACGGCTCTTAGACGCATTTTTATCATCTACTCGCGATGCATTAAGTGTTAATAAATAATAATCATCTAAATTTTCTAGATTCGGCTTGTAATTTTGTAAACTAATATCGCGAGTTGATCCATTAACTACCCCAATATTTATTTTGTTATTGTTAGTTGAAACTAAAAAATTGCCTACGAAAACACCAGGTTCAATTTCTTCTCGCGTGCATAACATAAATTTCTCCTTTGTTGGTTTCATTGGTAATGACATATTTTTCATTGTTCGCGCTGTATGCCGTAGATGAAAAACTATGGGTATCCCTTACAGTTTGACGAAAAGGGATTTCCGTAATCTTATCTTTTACCACAAAAATGAGTTTATTTTGAATGCAATCAATTATATTGTATTGGCATAAGAAATCTCGGCCTAGTATTCCATCAGCTGATGGAAAGATGCTGTCACTTACTGCGTGAAAATTACAGGATAAGTTATTCTCAAGCAATAAGTTTCCTATACAAGTACCTAAAGTAGTCCCTTTTCCACCATAAATTCCCTTCATTGTTCGCTTTTTAAATGTGTTTACGAATGTATTATCCTTAACGCTATTAGCTTTTATTACACTTATGTCTGCCCCAGTATCTACTAAAAGTTGTACGTACTGCTTCTTCGATATATCGAGAGGGATCTCTATAATTGCGTTCCTACAGCGTTGCTCATTCCCGCTAGTACCATTGGTAACCGAGATATTTCCTTGAATTGGTTCTACTAGCTGGTTCAATGCTGAGGTATCGATATTTCCGCCTTCCAGATTTTCTGTTCCCAGAGATGGCATACTAGTGTTTAAAACCTGCGCGGAGGTCCTAGTTTGTTTCCATTCTGTACCTAGCAGTGGTAGACTGGCGTTTAATACCTGCGCGGAGGTCCCAGATTCTAGCCATTCGCTAGGCTTTATTGGTTTACTCGAATCAAAAAATCGTTCACCATTTTCGGAAGCTATACTATCCTGACTATTAAACATTTCTAACGTTTGTCGCTTGGAGCCACTACTATCCTGTATACTATTTGGGCAATGACTTTGTTTTTTAATATCCTCTGCTACATTAAAAAATATGCTTAAATCTACATCCTCTTGGGTATCTACATTATTAATTATTCTTTTCTGTTTCTTCACACTCTTTGGTATGTCTACATTTTGTTTGTTTGATCTAATCGATTTTGAGGGGACTGCAAAACTGGAGAGTATATTAGGATAGTAGTGTTCTTTTGAATTAATTATTTCATTTAAATCATTATTTGTGGAAATTGGAATAGTTGTTGTCTTTATTTTCGGGTCCCTCACTGCCCGTTGTGAGAAGACCCTTATTCGTTTCCCGATTGCCTTTCCTTATTATGTCTCTCTTTAAGAAAACACTCATTCTCTAAATGACCACGACGCAGACAATAGTTACATTGCAAAGAATTTGAATTACGATTGCTACCATACTTGGATTTATTTCCTTGAGCGGTTTGGTTGTAGTTTGTGTGTTGGTTGTTTGTGTTGGGATGAGATTGTTGTGTGTAACTTGTGTTCTGATTAATTATATTGGGTCTATACCTTTGGGAGTTAAAAAAGCTATCTTGTCTTGGCCTGGCATTCTGCAAGCCAAACTTTGGTCTACAGTTTGACATGTCATGGCCATACATTTTACATATTGCGCAAAATGGAGTATTTTTTCTGTGATCACATTGTTCAATAGTATGATTTGCTCTATTACAGAATAAGCAAAATGCACCTGGTACAGTGCGGTACGCATTTATATTGCAACTGTCCGCCCCTATATACTTCTCACTACTGCTCTGATCATTCTCTTGACAAAGACGAGTTGATACAGATAAATCCTTCAATGTTTCTGTAAATGAGGCAAATTGATCTTGTATCGTCGCTTTTAGAGAATTAATTGGGTCCGTAGAATAGAGGGGTTCCTGTTTAAATTGGGAATTCTGGTTTAAGAATGAGGGATTCTGAAAGTGTGGGTAATAGTATACGTCATTCGAAATTGTACCAATGTAGTTATTGTCCATTTGTTGGAACAATTTTTCTATTTTAGTACAATTTTCGATGAGTTCTTCTAAATTAGACGTCGACTCGTTGACTATTGAGTCTTGCAAACGTCTACTTAGGAGCCCAAGTTTGAATGCCTTAATAGCGCGTTGCTCAAGATCTGCAATTAGAGTTGCATTGTGTTCTGGATGGCGTTGTTTTGTAATCAATTTGCAAACTGATAAGGCTTGCTTCCAGTGGTTTCTGATCTTGCAGTAAATAGGTAAATTATCAAACTTCAACAATACCATATTCTTCAGTGATAGCTGATTTGGCGCAAAGCTCTTTGTAGAAAGTGTGGAACCTAAACACCGTAATATCAGTACTTCCCAGTACTAAAAGCTGCACACGCTTAAGGGTTTGGACCTACGCTAAGCATAGCAAAAAACCTCTAAAAAAGCTTTTAAAAAATACACTTATGTGGGGTAGCATTGGTGTAGTGGTAACGTCGTCAATTGCCAGTTCATGGTTCTAATCCTGATGTCAGCAAGCATTTATTTATTTCTCATGAAATATATAAAGTCGGTCCGATCATTTGCGAAAGCTTGTGTGAACACTACTGTGAAGGCATAACACTGGCAGTAGCTTGCTCATGTGGCTGGAAAAATTGTTCGCTCTGTTGATGGTGATTTGCCCTTGACATCGGTTATCGGGAAAAAAGTACTGCGAATCAGAAGCAAAGATAAAAAATAAAAAAAAATCTCCCTAGTTATCTGGACGCCACCCCCGGAGAATCTCTGATGCATAAACAACTGAGCTTCAAGAACCACTACACCAAAATCTTTCTCTCTCTCTCTCTCTATCTATCATTTCCAACGCCCGCACTGTGTGTAAACAAGTTAAAGGTATTCATAATCTTTGAGTGCGCGCAAATTATATAAAAAAAAAAAAACTTATCCAATTGCATACTCATAGGCTTGTACTGCAAATTAAATGAGTGTTTTACGCCCCAAGTGAGGCGCGATGTTAGCGCAGCCCGGATCTCCATGTCCGTAATAACTTCATCACAATGATGACTTCAACAACCTCGACATTTACTAGCGTAAAAACAACACTTGCCTCAGCAAGTACTATATCAACTATGACAACGCATATAGGACAAACAACAACAAAACCCTTCATATCAACTTCGAAGAATGAAACACTAAAAGCGAGCAACAGCAACAACAAAAAGACCCCACCATAGCAATCCCCAAGATTGCGGCAAACCAAATGAAAGCGTTGGTGAAACCAATGACACATTAGGCATCCCTGTAGTTCAAGTTAGACAAATTTTCCCACAAACTACCAACAACAAAGACGGCTTCGCTGAACTAAAAGAAATGATGAAGAACTTTATTCAACAAACTAGATGAACCCGTGCTCGCCTTTGTATAAGTCCATAAAATAGTTGTGTACAATAAATTTTGTGGATCAATTGCATTTTATCCATGTCGTTCCAATGGGTAACTTTCAGCCCCAAAGTGCAGATTTCATAGTACTCAAAAACTAACATTCTGTAAAATGTTATTAAATGTAATAAGAAATACAATTCTATAAATAATGGACAATTGTATTTTATTATGGTAAACAAATTTAACAAACCTTGTTTGTAAACAATGTTTGAGGTTGTGTGTTTGTGACGCACGAGTCGTGGCAAGACGTTCATCTTCAGTACCTGACCTACTGTGACGTTCTTCATTTGTTTGATGTGATCGAACTTGGTGAATTGTCCTAGTTTTGAGCTTCGAGAAGATTCGATTTTTTCCTCAAAGGCATATTTTATAAAATAAACGGCGTTACCTAAAACAAAACGGTACGCCCTGTATCAAGCAATAAATAAAAAAATATTAATTCACCTAAAAGAAAAGACAATGTAAAAAAAGAAACTGGAAAATTGTTGTGGTGGTTTGAGAAAAAATAACATTTCACGTGGATTTTATTGAGGACAGTGCAAGAAGATACTCGTGCATAAGTATGTACATTCACTAAGGGGAAACACCAACTATAAAGTTTCAACATTATGTGAGCAAGTAACAGATTTTCATTAAACTTGACGAAAACAATTTCTACTCACACTAAATGGAGTGTGTCTTCCAAAAAAAAAACTGGGAAAACACTTGCACTTAATTTGTATTTACACCACCACAAGTGCGCATACTTCACTTTCGTTCCGATCCAACAGAGAAAACGACACAGAGTATTTGTGGAAGTGAATGTATTTTCTATGTGCGCCCACCACTTCAAAGCAGAACAACGATCAGGAACAATCGTTAATTTCCTTAGATTTCTTTAAATTTAATTTGATCATGTTAGATATTGGTCTGTAGCTCAGCTTCTAGATGAAGCAGAAAGCTGATGGATAGCTTAAAATATTAAGCGAAGTATGGACGACATTACCCCTGTTTTTTGGCTTTTATAAAGAGCAAAGTGAAGTGAAGTAAACCCACATGTTAAAAAAACGATCCGCAGCTGCCAGATTTCCCATATTTTAAAATTTCCTTTTTCCTATCAAAAAAACACCGATCTACCGATATTTCTGTCTTCCATAAAAAAATAGGCGTACGTAAATAAAAGAATACGACATCTTTATCTTTGGTAACTTGGATGAACGAAATAATTGAGCGCGCAATCGAGTCTCGAAAAATTATCTACACTTGAATCCGGCTGCGGAACTTATTGGTAGTCATTGGCAGAGGGATATTGTAGTAGATTTACATACAAAATCGTACTTTACTTCACTTCGATGTGCCAAAAAAAACAGGGGTATTATGCATTCTTTTTTGTATTGATCATGAATTACCCGAGTAATTGGAGGTTAAAGGCAGTAACGTCAGTAAAAACAAATAAAAACTACAAAAACGCTACCAAAGAGTAGGCTGGGCAAAAAACGACATAGCCTATGTCCTTCCCGCAATCTTAAACAATATTTCAAAAAAAGGTTCATCCGAATCTGTCCAGCGGTTCTCACGCCATTCGGTAACAAAAAAAAATCCTACAGTTTTATTATATGTATAGATATAGATGACGAATATGCTACAAATTTTGACCATCCTAACGACGAAGCTTAATGGACCGCATGCATAACGAACTTAATATCATCATTTGGAACGCGAATGGACTAAACCAACATGCACTAGAACTAAAGCAATTCATAAAAGACAATCACGTTGACGTTTTAATGATAGCAGAAACACACTTTACTACTGAAAGCTTCTTTAAAATACCAGGATATAGCATCTACAACACAAATCACCCTGACGGAACCGCACACGGTGGCACAGTTATTATAATTAACAACAAATTCAGCTGCATTGAATTAGAACATCATAACTACGAACACATTCAATCGACTACAATCCAAATAGAAGAAAAAGTCGGACCATTAGTACTTTCAGCCCTATACTGCCCACCTAAGCATATTATTACAACTCTACAGTACGAAGACTACATCAAATCACTAGAGTGCAGATTTATAGCAGCTGGAGACTTTAATGCAAAACACACCGACTGTGGTTCGAGGATATCCAACACTAAAGGCAAAAACCTACTAAAAGCAATCTAAAAACAACTGAAAATATCTAAGCACCGGCGAACCTACCTACCAAATAAAACACCGGACTTAATCGAGTTTTGCATCATTGAAAACATCCAACTAAAGACAATAAGCATTAAATCTAGATTTTAACTATCATCGGACCACTCCCCTATCTAACTCAAATACTCATCTAAAATAACCCCCACAACTAATTCGTCCCAACTATAAAACAAAAAAACCGATTGGGACTCTTTTCGGGAATATAACATATAGGCCGGCATCTACAACTTAATGTACCACTACAATCGCGAAATGACGTCGAACGAGCTGTAATTCACATTAACGACATAGTAACTGCTGCAGTAACTAAAACAACGCCAATCAATAGACCAAAAACACACAACAATATCACACCAACTTTAATTCGACAACAGATAGATGAAAAGAGAAAACTCAAAAAACGATGGCAAATCACTATCCAATCGCTATCCCAAGACAAATCAAAATACAACAAAGCAGTCAAAGAACTCAAAGCAAAACTTAAGGCAATCCAAAACAATGAATTTACTGACTACTTAAAAAATCTGACCCCAACTTCTGAGACCAACTATTCACTTCAGAAAGCTACTAAAAAGTTCAAGAAGAAAGTAGCGCGTCAGACTCCTCTACAGAAACCAGACGGATCTTGGGCCAGGACCAGTCAAGACAAAGCAAATATTCTGGCTTAGCACTTCGAAGAAGTATTCACAAACGACAAGGGCAATACGGCTGTCCCACCTTCACGCCCAAACACACTCATCACCAATGTAAAGATAAAAACAGTAACAATAAATGAAATTGAACATTGCATCAAAAAAAGGATTTGCCACAAGAAGGTTCCAGGATATGACTCTATTAACGGAAAGATATTAGGCCAACTACCCAGACAAGCCATGATATACTTACAATTCGACATAAATATTTTCCAAAAACTTGAAAAGTTACGCAGATAATTGCAATACTAAAACCTGGTAAATACTCAAAGACTACTTCATCCAGAGACCAATAGACCAATAGACACAGACCAATAAGTTTACTCCCCATATTAGGGAAAATATTCGAAAAATTAATTTATGATGGACTACAGCCAATACTAACTAATAACAAAATGATACCAGACCATCAATTCGGCTTTCGCAGACAACACTCGACTATCCAACAAATACACATGATAGTTACCAAAATCACAACGGACCTAGAGGAAAAAAGATACTGCATAGGTGTGTTTCTTGACGTAGCAAAAGCATTCGCCAAAATTTGGCACACAGGACTGCTATATAAACTTCAAAACTTACTTCCACGACACTTCCACCAAATCATTGAAAGGTACCTAAGCGAACGCCACTTCTTCGTAAAATATAATGACCAACAATCCAAAATAATACAGACAAGAGCGAGGGTACCGCAAGGATCTGTATTGGGACCACTACTATATGTCCTCTACACTGCTGACATCCCTCTACCGAGTGGAGCTACAACCACGATGGCAACCTTTGCTGACGATACAATTCTGCTGATATCCGATGAAAACCTGGACACTGTAACTACTCGAGCCCAACGGGTTTTGGATAAGACAATGCAATGGTTTGACGAATGGAGCATACAAATTGACGAAGACTGGTATTTGGTATTTCTTACATGGAAATACCACATACAAAAAAAGGGACCCAATTAAACTAAAATATAATCAACTGTTCTGGCACCTGCGTAAAGACTCTAAACTATCGACAACCAATAAATTCTTCTTCTTCTTCCTTTTATCAGCGAGTCTATGATCCGAAAATAAGGGATCATAACCCTCCCACTTCACCGCATTTCTACTGATCCGCCTGTGGGGTTCGCCTCGACAACCAATAAATTATTACTATAGGTATATAAGTCCATTATCAAACCTATCTGGACATACGGGATACAACTCTGGGGAACGTCAAAGAAAACAAACATTGCCATAATCCAAAGACAACAAAGAAAAATATTACGAACCATAATCAATGCGGAATGGTACATACCCAACATCGACATTCATCGCGACCTAAAAATACCAACAGTGAAAGAAGAGATAATAAATATAAGCAGAAAACATCACATAAAATTAATAGTTCACCCTAACACCGAAGTCAATTCATTACCAATGAAGGAATTCTTTGGAAGACGACGACTAAAGAGAAAAAGACCCAGTGACTTGATAAGAGGGACCACAAGATCAACATCCTAAAAGGTCCTAAAACATCCCAAATATAAAAATTAAATTTTTATTATAACTACATATGTATGTACTTAAATCGTTTCATAATTGTTAAAACTGTTTAATTGTTTAATTTTTAAACTGTTGTTACGTTTAAATTCCTAGAAAGGGGCTAAGAACAATGGTCCCTTAGTCCAAATTAAGTCAAATTGTAAAAACAAATTTTAGATGTCTTTTTCTAAGACAGATTTACTATTTTACATTGTGAAATCAAAAAAAAAAAAAATTGAACCGCCTCCCTAACTTCTTCGACTGTAATGTCAGGTATTTCTTCACAGTTAGGGGTGGCTCTTGGAGAGTATAGCCGGAGAAACTGTTCATTCAAAAGTCGTTCAAAAAATTGCCGCCACCTCTGCAAAGTTTTGTCGTCATCCACAAGAAGCTGGCCATAAGCATTGTTAATGAACTTTGGCGAACGAATCTCCTCAGCATTCCTCTTTTTTTGGGCGGGTATTTTGAAGATGGTTGCGCTCTTGTTCATATTGTGTCGTCGCAGCTTCTGGATAGCCTGGTTTGATTTAGCAACCAGGAAGGATATTTTCTCCAGCTCCCGATATAGGCCCTCCGTACTCTCTGCTTGAAGCTGGGCGCACTTCTTCTTCGCTTTTTTCTTGCAACATCTGTATTCAACTTCAAGGCGAGCTTTTTCATCTCTATAATTATAAGGGCACTTTGACCAAGCTTTGAAAGCCACTTTCTTCTTCTTTATGACTTCCTTAGCTTCATCACTCCGCCACCATGTTTCTTTGGTGTGTTGGTTAGCAGTGATTTGGTTTTCTTTAAGCAAATTCGCTGTAAGGAATCCCTCATATTTTGTGATCTGCACTCTTCATCCTCAGTTGATGGTGTGAGAGAGGTCATTTTTCATCCCGAAAACAAAAGCATCACCTTTTTCTTTGGCCAGATTGTACCACTTGATTTTCACCCTTGTTCTTTGGTGTCTTCGTAAAAATGTCTGTCAGCAGGAGACGGTGTTGCTTGGCGATCGCCTCGCCCAGGATCACTTTGCAATCTTTTATCCGAGGCTTCATGAAACTGCCTACCAAATGGTAGTCAACCTGGGTTTCATCTCAACTACTGCTGTAAGTGATCAGGTATCGGCTTTGTTTGATGAGCATGGTATTTAACATGATAAGACCGTGTGATTTGTACATGCTTAAGATGTCTTCACCAGAAAGGTTTCTGGTGCCGTATCCTAGTCCTCCATGACAGTCTTCTTCATAGTCTTCGTTCGACATCGCAATATGTCCATTCAAATCTCCTCCAACAAACTGAAACTCTTGCTTTGGGATGTTCTTAAGGATATTGTGGAAATCTACCCAGAATGCATCTTTATCCCTTTGATCGCACCCAATTTGGGGAGCATATGCACTGACAAGATTTCGCACCTCTCCTTGTGTTACTAGTTTGAGAGACATCAAACGGTCGCTGGACTTCGAAATGCTCAAGACGTTACCAAGTAGCTCTGCCGCAAGGATGATGCCGATTCCGTTCCGTAGTAGAACATCTTGTAATCTTTTGTCCTAACGTCCAAGAAATGCGCCCGATTTCCGTTATTTTTCCATTTCGTCTCTTGGACACACTAGATATCCACCCGCCTTCTATTCATCATCTCTTCCAGCTCGTAACTTCGAGTCATCCTTCCAACGTTCCAACTCGCGACCCTCAAATTTCGTTGAAACTCTTTCATGATTTTGCTAGCCCCCGGAATCCGTGGTACAGTAGTGTGGTACTCTTCACCCGTCCCTGCACTGGGATTACTCGTGGGAACATCAATGGATACAATAGAAAACAACAAAAACAGAATTAAAAAAAAAAAAAAAACCAAATCACAAATATACTAACGGAGTCAGATGAGGAATCTACTCCGTTCACCTATTTGGAGATGGAGACAGAAGAAATTCCCTCATCTCCAAAAATCGTTGCTCAGACGTCAAAAACATCATGCGACGAAAACAACGGCAATGCAGAAAAACTCAAGACCCAGCTGGAGTAAGAATACTTCACTGGAGCTCAGAGACGCCGAAGACAAAATCCGCAGTGACATTGCACCCGAAGAAGTCAAGCGCATGGAAAGAGAGCACTATGCGAAGGTCCTAGCTGAAAGAGAAAAAGAAAGAGAAGAAACAGAGACCGTACACAGAGTCACGTAGGGACACATGTGCAGTCATGGAGAGAGAAGATCGAAGAGATCCTTATAAACTGCACCACAGGTTGCCGCAAAAAACTCCTTTTAAAAAGGACATGCCAGCGGTTTCAAAGCCCCACTGAGACCCACGCAAAAGTTCAAGTGGTAGCAAAGAAACCAAAAAAAGGAAAGGCAGTGGATCTAGCACAGGAGCAACCTACCACATCAGGGCTATCCTATAGGGATACTATGCCCCAATGTAAAGTTGCCATCATGCATTCTGTGCATCCGGAGAAGACACTCAATACGCAGCAAATCCAGCTAGTGAAGAAAAGCCTGCTGGTTGAGATGGATAAAGGAGACAAGAAATGCCCTGCCCGCCAATAAAAGAGAGATCTGCCACGACACAGAGACAAAAAAAATGACTCATGCCGGCGGTGGGCAGAAACAAGCAATGGAAAGCAGCTAGCTTCAGGATAACTCACTGTAACGAAGTTCCCAAGTTATTGACACGTGTTGCTTTTATCACCGAAGAAGACATAATGACCAAGGACGTATTCCTATCCAGGATCGCAAGGCAGAACACCGGCGTCTCCACAAAAGGATGGCGAGTCCTCAGGATCTCTAAGGAGAAAAGCGAGGGTGAAACTATAACTTTCTCAGTCGATGAGAAATCCAAGGACTACATCCTGAGTCAAGGTTGTAAAATATTCCTCAACTCCTCGCAGGGCCTGATTAGAATAAAAGGACTATTGAAGCCGGTCCAGAGTAAAGAACCTGAAGCTGCGACTGAGGACAGAACTAAGACACATCCAAAGTTCAGCGCTCAGCAAAGACAGCTTGACGTGAGAACAGGAATTAAAATTGAAGCAGATAAAGCCCAAAGAAATTGCCGGGCAGTAGAAACCATCACTACTGGTGTTAGCGGTTCAGCAGAAAATGGATTCAGAACATCCCAAGCGTCTAAGGCTCATCCTCAACGTCAGAAACAGCAACGGTTGGAAATCTCACTGAACCAGCCATAATTATTGCCGACTCTGCCAGCACTTCCCACAAATAAAAACAATATGGGCTTAAGGTGCATCCATTTGTCGTGGTGTAGGGGCTTAGTACAGTCAATGACCCTCGGGACCTACTCAGTTCCCCAGGGGAGACCGAAGCTAAAAGGTAGTCATCTCCTCTCCAAACTTCCATATCTCAGAACCCACCCAAACTCAAATTTCCCTCCATATCCAACACATCCCTATCTCTCTGTTCCTATGGGCCGGATCAAGGTCTTACACGACCCGTGCCGATGATCAACCTAGCTGGGGGCCTAAATGCCTAGTCGCGAACGGAGTATCCGAACACTTGTCAACCTTCACATTAATCAGGCTTATCCACATAACGTGGGGCTCTGTGTGGACGGACAACGCCTTCCCTAGCTACTCGTGGGATCCAAATGAACAAAAATACAGAAAACAAACAAAAACAAAAGCAAGAAAAAAATACAAAAGAAACAGCGTTAAACAGGAGGAAGAAAGGAGGATCCTGGAAGAGGATGACTACGAATCATGCTCGAGCTTCGTTGATGACACCATAATAAAACCATCAAAAGACCATCTTACTCCGGATACGGCCATGGGCATGGAAGCCACCACTTCCACGCCTAACAGCTCTCGTAAGTTGACAAAGGATAGCTCTTCTGGCAGTACCACTTTGGTGCCCTCTGTGAACCATAGATCAGGCCCATTGGCAATAAGGGCGAACATGATCGAAGGTGAACAGAACCAGAAGAAGCTAACCTTAAGAAACCAGCTAACGCTGGAGGAAATGAGGGTGGACAACGCCAGAAGAACCGTAAGACGGTTGACTAAGACGGAGGCGTCGAAGTTAAACGCGAGGGACCGCAATCGCCGAGACAGGGCAAACAAAATCATTTCCCACGCTGAAAACCGACCCCGACCAACCGGAAGAACAACAAGGATAATATTGCGTTAAGACCACGCAACGGTCCCGGAACAGCGAAGACGTCAACGACACCTGCCCAGCAATTGTGCCGTCCAGCTAGCAAATCTGTTAGTGACCGACTGATACACAACGAGGTGAGAGTGGCAGCTCCGCCTAAAATGTGAAATATTTTTCGTTATTTGTTAATAAAATTGTTGTTATCGATTTTTTTGTTAACTTCTATATGTCGTTCGATTAAGAATTAAGAACATGTTAAACTAGATGTAAGATCAACCTTTAATAAAAACTGTAATTGAATTTGAAACCTGAAACACAGAGGTGTAAGCTTTTTTTTGACGCTCACAGTACATTTCATATACCTGCATGTTGTTTGTGCACCCAAGGCATTTCTTTCACCACGCTTTGCTTTATTCTATCCTTTGCTGCCTGCCACTTCAGTATAAATAAATGCGATGTTAAAAAGAATTCCTCCCTAATGCACATTAAATATACACATCTTCCTTCATCGTTGATTGCTCTACACTGAGCACTGCCAGCTCTGAACGGTTGTCGCTCTTCACTGAGCAATGGCAGCTCTGTGCAGTTTGTTGTTTACATGTCGTTCTTCGCTCGTCGCTCTGCACTGAGCAATGGCAACTCTGTACGACTTGGTGTGTACATTTTTTTCCTTCATTCGTCGCTCAATGTATCTTTTGTTGCTGTGTTGAAACGAATATGTTTTGTGTAAAAGTGTATCGAATATTAATTTTGAGTTTGGGTAAATGTGTAATGATTGTGAAGCAATATTTTCAATAGGTGTACTTTTATTAAATTAATTAGTTTAGTATAAATATGTTGTGTATAACTGTCTTGTGTATTAATGGCTTGTGTATAAATGTTTACCAATGCGTCCACACTCGGTGAATTTTTAAATCGAAAAAGAACGAAACTAATTTACAAAGGTACATTGACCAATAAAGAATATGAGTGTAAAAAGAAACTGTGAAAAATCGAACGTTATATTCAAAGTAATTCAAAGAGAGTGTAGCAGGAATGCAATTTAATAGAGAAATGGAGAGTTATCAAAATTAAGGTTTTGCAAATAATGTGCTATGCGTTTATTTGGCACTTGTGTTAAATAGTACTAAACAGTAGCGAATACAAAAATGTGAGGGGAAAAAAACAGGAAAGAAAACTCAAAATTGTTTTATAGGATGCTAAAAGTGATTAAGAATAAGAATGAATTTACGTTACAAACAATTAAAACAAAAGACGGAAAGCTACTGCTTGAAGAAGATGGAAAGAACATTTTAATGAACTTTTGAACAAAGATGTAAACGGTTGTCCAGAAGGGACTGAAGGTGAAGGAGAAGTAGATTTTAGCAATGAAATAGTACAAAACCAGGAAAGGTTTATCACCAATAAGGAACTCGACACAGCACTGCGGAAAATCAAACCATCAAAAGTTCCGGGTATTGATGAGATTGCTCCGGAATTCATCAAATATCATGGTGCAAAAGGAAGAAACGAGCTACAAGAGATACTAAATATAGCCTGGACTAGGGGAACTATACCAGAGGATTGGAAGTATGGAGTTATTCTACCTATTTATAAAAAAAGGGGACGCGAAATAATGCGATAATTACAGAGGGATAAGGCCCCTCACGACTGCCCTTAAAGTGTACGAGAGCATCCTAGAATGCAGGCTCAGAGAAAGGGTGAAAAAACAACTGTCGGATATACAAAGTGGATTCCGACCAGACCATAGTATACAAGATCACATCTTCACGGTACAACAAGTGTTGGAAGAAAAGCTCGCTAAAAATAAAAATGTCATTAATTGGTTTAATGATAGAAGAAAGCTTTTGAATCGATAAGCAGAGAGCAAATCTGGGAGAGCCTCAAGAGGAAAGGGGTGGAGGAAGGACTTATACAAGTCATCAAAAGCATCTACGAAGAAACTTTTAACGTCGTAAAGACATGCAATGTGTTGTCAGAGAAATTTAAGACGTCTGAAGGAGTTAGACAAGGAAGTGTTCTGAGCCCCCTCCTATTTATCTGCGTAATGGATGATGCCATCAGATATTGTCAAGTGAGAATGGAAAAGTTCACGAGTTAGCTACAGACAGCTAGAACTTATCTATCTCCAAGCTTGTGCGTTTGCGGGTGATATAGTGCTGTTTGCAAATAGTGAGGAAGGTATGCAAACAGTGTAAAGCTATGGAAAGATACATTAGCAACGCAGAAATTAGAGCTCAATGTCGAAAAGACAAAGGTGGTGGTGATCGGAAATGAGACAGGAGTAGCAAGAGTAACGGTGGATGGAGAAGTCTTTGAGCAGGTGCAAAGATACAAGTACCTAGGTAGTATAATCAATAGCAGAGGTAATTCGAAAGACGAACTGTTGGCGAGGACTAAAGCAGCAAATAGATTGCACGCAGCATTGAGAAGAAAATTTCAAGACCACAAAGAAATCACACAAAAACAAAAATATCAATATTGAACTCGATGTACTTACCAGTGCTATTACATGGAGGGGAAAACTGGATACTCACACAAATAAAAGGTATGGATATGAAATACCCCAGGAGAGTCTTGGAAGCCAGGAGAATAGACAAGAAAAAAAAGGAACTACATGTCAAAGCGGCTAAGCTAACCCTAGAAGAAAAGAAATTAAGATGGTTTGGACACCTAGTGCGTATGGAAGAGAACTGACAGTGAAGAAAATTTGGGAAACAAGACCGGAAGGAAAAAACAAAAGAGGAATACCCAAGACCACATGGATCAGTACCGTCGAAAAAATTCTGAAAGAAGCAGGAGAAAGCTGGAATTCGGCTAAACAAATAGCAAGAGACAGGACCCAGTGGAGAAACTTCACGAGAAGATGAAAAGGAGAGAAACACCGAGAACACCTCGACACCTTAGGGTAAAAAAGGACCAGATTATGTATGTATTTTTCTTGTATGAATTTAAATATAAGATCAATGCGTACGAATTGGGATAGTCTTTGTGCAGATATATACAATATTTTAGAACATTTGCACATAATTGTTTTGGTAGAAACGAATATCAAAAATGAAGAAAATAGATTTTACAAACTTAATGGTTTTAATGCGGAGTTTCTAGGTAGATCAAATCGCAGAAGAGGTGGTATAGCTGTGTTTATTCACAACAATATTACATATGAAAGATGGAATATTGACACGCTTTCGTACGAGTGTATATCAATAACTATTAAAAATAACACACAACAAAAACACATTTGTGCAATATAAAATAGTATAAACGAATTTGTAAGCGAAATCGGAAATAATATTGAGCAAATTACAAAATGCAGCGAGGTGATAATAACAGGAGACATGAATATTAACCTGAGAGAAATACATTAAGCACATGTTAATAATTATATTGAAATGCCAGCGTCGAAAGGGTTATTCAGTGTGGTTAAAGAAAGCATACGAGTTGATCCTAGGTCCGGAAGCAGCACAATTATCATTATACTAGTCACTACCGCGTGAGATGAGATGTACTCGGGAATTGTAAAGTGCAGTATTTCTGACCATTTCGCAACCATATACGGAACTACTGCAAACGCAGAACCCAAAATAAAAAAGCAAACGGGTAAAAATATATATACGAATGTAGTCAATAACACTGTCCGGTCAATAGATTGGACTAATGAAATGGATGTAAATATTTGGTATAATGAAGTCACAAAACAAATGTCCGATATATGTGAAAAAGCAACAAATAAAAATAAGATACAAGCGACAAAACAACATCGAAACCATAGATAACAGAGCAGCTGGTAAAAAGATGTCTTAAAAGAGACAAATTGTTCCGCAAATGGAAAAATAACAGATAAAATAACACCTTCGCAAATGAATATAAGCAGTATAGAAACCACCTCAATATAAAAAATTTCAAACCACAAATCAAGTTTCTACCTATCTCAATTTAGGCATGCATATAGAGATCCAAGAAAAATTTTGGACATTGATAAATGAGTTATTGGGGAGAAAAAAAGCATCTGTTGATTATATAATCATTAGAAACTTTTCACACGAGAAGGATATGTGCTTAATTGCCGAGGAGTGTGCTAATTAATTTTCGGCTGCATCCTAAAAAAATCTGCATCAATGTAACAATATTACAGCACACCATACAAACCGGGTTATTCCGGTTATTCTATATTTGTCGAAGAGACAAACGGAGTTGAAGTATACAAAATACTACAAACACTAAATGTAAATAAGGCACCAGGATTAGACCGAAGCCAGAAGCCAGGACCTTAAATCAAACGCGGATATTTTTGCACCAATAGTGTCTTAATTAATAAATCGGAGCCTAGCACAAGGAACAATTCCTAAAACTTTAAAAACTGTGGTAGTGATACCGATCTATAAAGGTGGTAAAAAAAACTGCATTGCAAATGATGTGTCTTATATCAATATTTTCTACAGTCGACAAGTGCCTAGAGCAAGTTGTAGTTTGCAAATTATGGAAATTTGTTGAAAAGTATAGATTTTTTAGTTTCGTAATGCTTGTATCCCCAAATTTGTGTTCCACAAAACAGAATGGCTTCCGATACCGCTTCAAAGACTTTAAATTTACAACTGTGTGCAATGTTCCGATTAGCGAAGCATCTCTTCCATGTGGCACTGATTGCGCTCTTAGCTTTAGATCGTTTTTCCTTTAGATGCATTTCCATGCACAAACTCTTGGTAAAAATAACGCCAAGATTTTTGTATTTATTAACTACCTTTCATTGGCGCAATATCTCTTTTGAAAATAAGTATTTTAGATTTATCGAGATTAACTACTAAGTTCCACATTTTACAATACTGATGCAGTCGATATATCATAAGTTGAAGCGACTCGAGCGTGTATGCAAGCAAAACTATGTCATCAGCAAATAGTAGCACCTTGATGAGGAGACCCTGCCAAATTTCTGAAACATTCCCATGCCATACAGCTTATACATAAGAGCCCCGTCATCAACTGTATCAAATGCTGCCTTAAAGTCGACAAAAAAGACGTACAACTTTTTTTCTTTCCTGATGAATGAATCTACTATGCAACAAAAACATGATCTGCAGTGGAATATCCTGGCCTGAAGCCCGCTTGCAATCCTCCTAATAAGCTTTTTGTGCATTGCGGAATCGAAGTGAATATTTTGTATGATGCGTTCATGAAGGAAATACCACGATAGTTTGACGGGTCCCTCTACCTTTCTTATGTATCGGAAAAATCAGTGCTTATAAAACTCAACAGGAATTCCACCTGAGCCTGGAGCTTTGCTATCTTTGAGCCTAGTTAGATCCTTTTTTAACTCAGACTGAGAAATTGTTGAATCCAAAATTACATTTTCAAAAACAGGTGATGCATATTGATGAGAGCAGCTATTGATTGAAGCGTTCAGTAGTCTCTTAAAGCGGGTACGAAGCATGTCTAAGGTTAAATCACGGTGGATGATAAATTTCTTCCCATTCAGTTTTGCTGCCAATTTCTCAGAAATCAGATGCATTTTCACAACGCGCGAGCCTACGAAATTCCATTTCGAAATGATGTTTCTTTTTGCTTGCGCACAACGCTTTGTTGGCTTCCACATATGGTACTTTTTGAAGAAATCCTCGTTGGCGTCACGGAATGCTCGTAGCCATGCAAATGATAGCTGTCTCGATCTTTTGCAGTCGCCATCAAACCATGGCTCATCACACTGCCGCCAGTTTCTTCTGCTGTTACAAACTGGATAAGATGCTTTTATGGCTTCTCCAATTTGCTTGAAATCGAATTCAGTATCCGTTTGTAAAAGCATATCTAGTTTCTTTCGGTAGATGAGAGCTTTTTCAACCCTCCAATGGAGTTTGGGTAGGAGCATCAAGCTATTATTCACAACAGTTCCATTTGCTCTCAGACTAAATGATACGATTATTGGAAGGTGATCGGAGAAAGGTACATGTTCTACCTTAAAGTTGAAAAGTATAAAATTTTACATAAAAACCAATATGGTTTTCAGAGAGGAAAATCTTCAAACCAGCTGTTAGGAGAATTTGCAAATTTTATTAACAATAGTCTGTATCAAAACAAACACGTACTTGTTCTCTTCCTAGACTTTAGTAAAGCCTTCGATACAATAGACCATAACAAACAAATGGAGGCTTTGGATCGAGTAGGTATATGGGGCCCGTTGTTTATCTGGTTAAGAAACTATCTAAGCAATAAGAGATTCGGTGTAAAAATTGAGGACAAAGAAAGCAAAGTAGAAGAAGTACATTACGGTGTTCCGCAAGGTGCAAAACTCGGACCGGTACTCTTCATTTTATATACCAATGAATTACTGAGAACACTAAAAAAATAGTTTCTCCACAGCTTTCGCAGATGATACTACTATCGTCATTTTGAATAAATCGCTTCAGACAGCAAAAAACCTTCTACAAGATTCAATAGAGCAGTACAATGGTGTCATGATATGGGACATCTTTTAAATGCCTCAAAAACGAAGGCTATGCATATTCGGCAGCCATAATACAGAGAGAGTGAGCTACAAATTAAGTTCGAGAACCAAAGCTGCCCCAATAGTCGGATAGAAATAATAGAGGTGGTCGAGCAATATAAATACCTCGGAGTTATTATCGACAATCACTTCATATGGCATAAACACACCAAAAAGGTAAGAGGGGACCTGAAGAAGGCAATGTTCGCAATCTCTTATCTAAAGAGGTTTCAAGTGCTCAAACAAGTGTACTATGCATTAGTTGAATCCAAACTTAGGTATGATATCCTAGCTTGGGGCAACGGAGCTAAAAGCCATCTAGATAAGTTGTAGAGATTACAGAACTCAATCATCATCTTAATTTCACAAAGCCAACACGGTGAAACCTTTAAAGTTATATCGGTAGAGGAGATCTTTCGAATGACAGTCACTGGAGTACTACGAAGACAAACGTTTCAATGTACCGATTCTTCATAAGGTCAACACACGAAGACGTGTGGTTTACTTCACATTCCTTCATTTCGAAACAACTATGGAAGAAGACAGCTAAATTACACATTTCCAAAAGTAATAAATGGGCTACCGGAAAACTTAAAAAATATAAAAGATTTATGTAAACGCAAAAAAAATCTGAAAACTCATTTCATATCTTAAAATGTATTGTTTTCTGCTTTCCTTTTTTCTTTTTTATACACTCAGAATCAGAAGTGTTTTTTTTTTAAATTCTAACTTTTTCTGTAAAAAATTAATACTTTAGTTGAATTATTATTATTAACTGCATAAAATTCAGAACCTTAATTTAAATGTGTTAAGTCACAAAAATTGAATATTTATTTGTCAAATAACCGCCTGCAGACAAACCAAATGGTTTTGCGGGTAAATAAAATAAAATAATAAAAGTTTTGAACAATAAAAACGTACATATGTACATATATTATGCTAAGTATGAAAATTAAAAAAAAAAAACCAAAAGTTACTGTATGGCCGGATTAGCGTGAAGTCACTATTTCAATTAAATTGATTTAGCCTTGATACTTGATACATACTGAAATTTCAAGGAAGTCTAGGTCGTATGTATGTATGTATATGTCAATTGGTGGTTAAATTTCAATCAGTAGATAAACTTTTAACTTTGACACAACTGCATAGACAATTCCTCTTACAATATAAATACTAGGGGATGGAGGGCTAACTAATGGATAATATCGCAGATAATAAGTTTTATTACCCTGTGATAATATGTGTGTTTCGCGGAGGCAAAAGAGTAAGAAGTATTCTTTCGCTTGATAAATATCCATCGTATAGAAAACTGAAAAAATTATCAAATAAGATTTAAGAAATGGAAATAAAAATTTCTTCGAACATGAAACGTGCTGCTTACTACAGCGTAACGGGATTATGATATAGAAATACAGTAAAAATAAATCTAATAAGAAATAATCGTTCGGCCTTTCGAATAAGATAATAAAAAGTGGTCACTAGTGTCATCTGTTGGCACATAGCATTTTCTAAGATAAGTCGATAAGGTAGGGCCGGATAATAATAAGGGGGTTGAAAGCTATGTTTATCCGAAATCTAAAGTATTCACCGCTCTCCCTTATTGGATGATGTATTCATAGGGGTTGCTTCTTGTGCACAATTAATCGAATATAATGAAATATTTTTATTTTAAAATTAGCAAAGATTTCTTGGATGGGGTCGATCAGATAAAAAACGGTCGAATACTGTACTTAAGACTGCAGTACAAAAAAAAAAAACTAGTCATATTCGGCGTACTCGCAGTGAAACGCGGAATTTCGACTAAAGGAAGCAGAGATTGGATTGAACCCATTCCAATAATATTGAGGCTCTAGATGCGCAGTCTCCTTCTTACACAAGCGGGCCACTGGTGTAGGAAGTGCCTTGCCGTATACTCAGATTCAAGGCAAGACTAGCCCTTAGGGTGTGTCATGATTACCATGCTGATCAATTAGCGACCGCATGCACTGTGTGCTGTGAGTAGTTCTGTCGGCCTTGTTACTTAGATAGAGAAGGAATTTTGACGCACTTTTATCAGGTCCTATCATAAAACACTTTGTTTTTCACCAGAAAACGAACACCAATTATCAGTTATGGACTTAAAGAAATAGTCTCTGAATTATCTTTCGTCAGAGCATCTGAGATACAGAATCAAACATATCCTATGGTACGAGAATCTGCAAAGCTTCCTTAGGATGTTTTTACATTCTAGAACAATCTTTGAATGATTTGTGGAAGTCACAAGTGACGCTGATACACCCTGCCATCTCCCTCTACAACTACGAGTACTTAGTTTGTCACATGCAGTACCGCTAAAATTTATATTTTACCCAGAGCACAGAAAAATTTGGCCTTGAAAAATTAGTGAAGAAGGCATTACTACTTACTTACTTAGGTGGCAGTTCGGGGTGAACCTGGGCCTCAACCAACAACCCATTCCATTTAGTTCGGTCTTTAGCGAATTGCCTCCAGTTGCGCACTCCAAGTTGGTCGAGGTCTCCTTGAACTTGTGCGCGCCACCTACGGCGATGATTCCCTCTACTGCATCGTCCCTCGGGCTTAGATTTGAAGACTCGGCGGGCCGGAGCGTTGGTGTCCATTCACTCTACATGTCCAAGCCATCTCAGACGTCCAATACGCAGTTTTTTGACTAGCTCGATGTCGCTGTACAGCTCGTATAGTTCGTGATTGAATGTTCTCCTCCAAAACCCGTCAACGCAAACGGGACCGAATATCTTATGAAGAATTTTACTCTCGAAGCGACCAAGGATATCTTCATCGTCTCTTTATAAAGTCCATGTTTCACCGCAGGACTGGGATGATCAGGGTCTAATACAAAGTCTCCTCAGTTGTTCGAGATAGGGCTTTACTGTTGAATTGCCTTATACGCCCAAAAAAACAGCGATTGGCAAGAGTTATTCGTCGCTTGATTTCTGCGCTGATGTGGTTCTCCGAATTAATAGCAGAGCCAAGGTAGTGCCTTACTATCTCGAAGTTATAGCTGCCCACTGTGACGTTTTGTCCAATTCGTCAGTGTTGGCGTTGCCTTCTTGTTGACAGCATATACTTGGTTTTGCCCTCGTTTATCGCTAAACACATTTTGGCCGCTTCCGCCTCGATGCCTGCAAACGTACCGGTGACAGCCTGCTGAGTTCTTCCGATAATGTCTATATCGTCGGCGTATGCAAGCAGTTGTACAGACTTGTAATAGATTGTGCCTCCGGTGTTGGCTTGTGAGTTCCGCACAATCCGTTCAAGTACAATATTAGAGAAGTCATATGACAGCGCGTCACCTTGTCTAAGACCTTTTTTGACATCAAAGGTCTCGGTGAGGTCATTACCGACCTTGATGGAGCAGCGAGCGTTCTCCATCGTCATCCTGCACAGACGGACAAGTTTGACAGGGATGTCAAAACTAGACAGGGCTTTATAAAACTCTTCTTTATATATGCTGTCATAGGCGGCCTTGAAATCGATAAAGAGGTGGTGAGTATCGATTTGGAATTATTGGGTTCTCTCCAGGATCTGCCGAAGTGTGAAAATTTGATCGACCGTGGACTTTCCTGGACTGAAACCGCACTGATAGGGTCCAATCAGGCTGTTGATAAAAGGTTTCAGGCGTTCACACAATATCGCAGAAAAGATCTTGTAAGCGATGTTGAGGAGACTGATGCCTCTACAATTGGCGCAGTTGAGGGGGTCTCCTTTCTTGTGGATCGGGCAAACGATGCTGAGATTCCATTCATCAGGCATACACTCCTCTGACCAAATATTAGAAATGAGTTGGTGTATGCACTCTACCAATTTAAAACCAGCTGCCTTGAAAAGTTCGGCCGGTAAGCCGTCAGGTCCAGCAGCCTCGTTCGATTTTAGCTTGAGTACTGCTATTCTCACTTCATTTTGGTCAGATGGACGGACATTTTGACTATCATCGTCCATGTTGAATGGTTCATTCTGCCTGACAGCGGGATGTTGGTCTTCGTCGCCGTTATACAGTCTGCAGAAGTAGTTTTTCCATATTCTCAGCACCGACTGTGATTCTACTACGAGGTTTCCATTTTCATCTCTGAGGTTTCTGTACGGGTATTAGTTCTCTGACACGTTCTTTTTACCTTTTGGTAAAACTTCCGTACATTGTTCCTGGAGTATACACTCTCAAACGCGCGCTTCTCATGCTCTTTCTTCTTCTTTTAGAGAAGCCGATGTTCTTCCCGTCTCTTTTGCTCGTAGAGCTCACGAGCAGCTCTCGTCTTCCTTTGCAGGGCCGCTTTATTTGCCTCTTCTTTTGCTGCATGCACTCGCCGGCATTCTTCGTCAAACCAGGGATTTCGCGGTGGTGGACGAGCGAGACCAAGCACATCAGTCGCGGCGTTTCTGATGGCATGTTGGCAGCATCGCCACTGGTCTTCAGCACTTAATGCTGGCGGCATAGGGGTTATTGAGAGATTTCGGGATACGCGTTCAGCGAAGAGTCTGACGGTCTCTTGCGATTGTAGCTTTTCGACGTTAAATTTTCTCACAGTGATTCTTCTTTGTTGCTCAGTTTGGGATATCGGCATTCGTACCCTGGCTACAACAAGGTAATTATCGGAGTCTATGTTGGCCGCTCGGAAGGTCCGATCATCCTGAATACTGAAGGCATGCCTTGCGTCGATCGCAATATGATCAACTTGGTTGATCGTTACATGATCATTGGACCGCCATGTCTGCTTATGAATATCGAGATGAGGAAACCATGTCCTTGCTACGGTGACATTTCGCTCCATAGCGAAATCAATTAGCCTTTGTCCGTTATCAGACGTGGTGTCGTGTAGGCTATGCTTACCGACTGCTCTACCAAAGACGTCCTCCTTTCCTATTTTGGCGTTAAAATCGCTCAATACGATTTTATCGTCGTATTTGTAACATTGCTCGTATGTTTTTTAGAGGAGCTCGTAGAAGCAATCTTAGGTGGCAGGGTATTTTTTGTCCGTGGGGGCATGAACACATATAAGGCTTATGTTAGCGAATTTAACCTTGATCCGGATAGTCATAATACGCTCGATCACGTGTCGGAAGCTTAAGGCTTCTTGCCTAAGTCTGCCGCGTATAAAAATTCCGCATCGGAATAAGCGTTGCCTGTTGCCTCTGTAGCAATCACCGTAGTAGATGTCACAGTTTTTCATCCTCTCTGCCCGGCCCATCCCATCGCACTTCCTAGATGGTGGTTATATCTTCCTTATAGGAGTCTAGGACCTTTGCTAATTGTTCGGCTGCCCGTGGTCTGTAAAAGGACAGTACATTCCATGTACAGATCCGAAGGTCGTTGTCCTTATTTCGTTTTGCTGGGGTCGTCATTAGTTGAGTCATCCTTATCCGAGGCTTTTGGTTGTTTCGGAACTATTCATTTTTTTTTCGTGGTAGGGAAATTACCTCGACGGCACAACCCGCAACCTGGAGGGCCAGTTCCTTTAGTTATACATAAACTTACCATCTTTTTTGGCTGAAAAAAAGGAAAACTGCACTAAATTCTGCAATTTCACGGGCTATCAAAAAAAAAAGGATGACGACGATTCCTTACCGGTTATCGAATATAAAAAAAAAATCTGCCGCAAATTCATATTTTTTTCGTAAAAATACTTATACGCTTATACCAATCGGCCAACCAACATTGTTACAACTTCGTCGTCTTCAACGTCAATCGCACTCGCATTGGCATCAGATTTGGTGGAATATTTCTCATTTTAGGCAATTTGAAGGAGTGAATCTGGCTTCGTTTTCAAAAAGTGGTAGAACTCTACGCATGAATACTCGTATGTCAAATTGCATTTCACCGTGAGAATCGCTTTCAATGTGTCAAATCTCGCGAACTTTTGCGTTGAAGATTCATTTTTCTTTCGGTTTCGACATTCTTCCGACCGAATCCATTCGCACACAATTGCTTCCGAACACATACACCTTACCTGGGCTACTTTTGCAATTGACAGTACTGAAGGAAACTTAAAGCAGAATTATGACATTAACTTCCGATTGCTTTCGACTATTATAATTCAGCCTTTACTCGTTCGCGGTGAGCGTGTATAATATTCGCCTGCTGTCCTAGTACAGTCTAACAGTCTAATGTTCGCCGCATATCAAATTCAAAATATTATATACGTTAGGAATATTGCATGAAAAAAAGGATTTAGAAAATTTTCGCGGGATAGGTTTTTGGGAGCTGAAAAAAAGGAGTATCTCACGAAAAAAAGGATAGATGGCAACTTTAGTTATACCCCTATGACAAGAGGTCGGGTACATCGGTGCCAGTAGTCCACTACGGGAGTATGAGCGCTGCCATTGACCCATTAAGGGCTCCTCCGCCACCATCTCTATTCTAAGGTCCTGACCAACATTGGAAATTCCTTACCGATCTGTGATCCGAATACGTCGAAGCTGCTCGCGCAAGGTATTCTCTAAGTTCAACCTAACTGGAACTATAGACACCACCGTTGACTCCGTCTAGGGAATTCGTTTGCTGCTGCCTGGAGCAAAAAGAAGTGCGAAAGCCACCCCACCCTCTCTCTCTCTCATCTGCTGCTTCCAAGAATTCTCCAAACGGGATTGGTTACCTATTTCTTAGATTAAGGTACTAGGCACCCAACTGTCACCGCGTGGAGGTTAAGAGTAGGAGTTGGTAGGCCTCAGCTAAGTGGAAACGCTTGTGTTTTAATATAATCGCATGCACTGCCGTTTAACCAGCCCGAGCCTGTCCCCACAGTATTTGGGAATCCTCTGTGATGCTCAACTTAACTTTTGCTCACACAAAGATAATATAATTAATAGGGCTAACTCAGCACTTGAATTTGTTAAACATTGGTCGAAGGAGGTATCTAAACCCTATGCCACCAAATCCCTATACACGATTTTCGTTAGGCCAACTCTTAAACACGCCAGCAAAGTCTGGTTACCCTACCACCAAGTCCACATTTTGAGAATCGAAGCTGTTCAGCGTAGATTCATTTGTTTTGCATTACGGGGTCTGCGCTGGGATGACCCATTCAACCTGCCTCCCTACGAGAACCGTCTAAAACCGTTAAATCTTCAAGAACTAAAGATACGTCGTGATATCGCCGATATACAATAGTTTTTGATAGATAGATATCTTTATTGTAGCAAGAATAATACATTTCTTATAGACTAAATTGCACATTTTATAGAGATTTGGCTTAATTGCTACCTTACTATTGAAAAATTCGTTAACAATTTCTACAATCATATCACAGATTCATTCATAATATTTTCGAAGGAAAAGCTACATGAAAAACCTTCATTCAATTAAGGTACATACTAAGTTACTATATATATGTACATAAGTGTTTATTTCGATTTTGAAACGAGAGAGGGGGAGATGGGAAAACTGATGCACTAAATTTATTGGAATTTCGTTGATTAAAGATATAAGTAAAATAATAAATAGATGACAACATTAACAAGAAGATAAATAAATTATACAATGAATAAATTAACAAATAATAAATAAATAATAAGTAGGTATTAAATAACATATAACAAGTAATAAATAATATAAAAAAATAATAATAATAAAAATAAATAATAAATAATAAATAACAAATAATAAATAAATAAATACATACATACATCAGTCATTGGCAGGAACCATTGATTGCCCTCATTTGTTACATCGTATCGCTTTCAATGCTAATCCTAGCCGTTTAAGAGCAGTTCCCCTATTCCCCCTTGCGTACCGCCAAACCGACTCTGGCCAACACGAACCTTTGATTAGAATGCTACGTATAGCAAATAAGTTTCCAGATATCATTGACTTCCACTATAGTAAATCATTCCATTCCTTATTTCAATAGTGCCATATTAACTGTAAGTCAATTACACCCAATTTCTCCTTAATGTTTACAAGTTTGTATCTAAATATAAGTTTAAGCTCTTTTTTTGTTAGTTTTAAGTTTAGCCCTAAGCTATCAATTGCTTGTACTAAGCTTAATCTTGTATATACACTTACTTACTTAGGTGGCGCTACAGTTCGGGGTGAACCTGGGCCTCAACCAACAAGCCTCTCCATTTAGCTCGGTCTTTAGCTAATTGCCTCCAGTTGCGCACTCCAAGTTGGTCGAGGTCCCCTTGAACTTGTGCGCGCCACCTACGGCGATAATTCCCTCTACTGCGTCGTCCCTCGGGGTTAGATTCGAAGACTCTGCGGGCCGGAGCGTTGGTGTCCATTCGCTCTACATGTCCTAGCCATCTCAGACGTCCAATACGCAGTTTTTTGACTAGGTCGATGTCGCTGTACAGCTCGTATAGTTCGTGATTGAATCTTCTCCTCCAAAACCCGTCAACGCAAACGGGACCGAAAATCTTACGAAGAATTTTTCTCTCGAAGCGACCAAGGATATCTTCATCCTCTTTTAATAAAGTCCATGTTTCAGCGCCGTAAAGCAGGACTGGGATGATCAAGGTCTTATATAGAGTCTCCTTAGTTGTTCGAGAGAGGGCTTTACTGTTGAATTGCCTTATAAGCCCAAAAAAACAGCGATTGGCAAGAGTTATTCTTCGATTGATTTCTGCGCTGATTTTGTTTGCTGAATTTATAGCAGAGCCAAGGTAGACAAAGTCCCTTACTACCTCGAAGTTATAGCTGCCCACGGTGACGTTTTGTCCAATTCGTCGATGTTGGTTTTCCCTTCTAGTTGACAGCATATACTTGGTTTTGCCCTCGTTTATCGCCAAACCCATTTTGGCCGCTTCCGCCTCAATGCTTGCAAAAGCACCGGTGACAGCCCGCTGAAATCTTCCGATAATGTCTATATCGTCGGCGTATGCAAGCAGTTGTACAGACTTGTAATAGATTGTGCCTCCGGTGTTGGCTTGTGAGTTCCGCACAATCCGTTCAAGTACAATATTGAAGAAGTCACATGACAGCGCGTCACCTTGTCTAAAGCCTTTTTTGACATCAAAGGTCTCGGTGAGGTCATTACCGACCTTGATGGAGCAGCGAGCGTTCTCCATCGTCAGCCTGCACAGGCGGACAAGTTTGGCAGGGATGTCAAAACTAGACATGGCTCTATAAAGCTCTTCTCTATAGATGCTGTCATAGGCGGCCTTGAAATCGATAAAGAGGTGGTGAGTATCGATTTGGAATTCTTGGGTTTTCTCCAGGATCTGCCGAAGTGTGAAGATTTGATCGATGGTGGACTTTCCTGGCCTGAAACCGCACTGATAGGGTCCAATCAGGCTGTTGATAAAAGGTTTCAGGCGTTCACACAATATCGCAGAAAAGATCTTGTACGCGATGTTGAGGAGACTGATGCCTCTATAATTGGCGCAGTTGAGGGGGTCTCCTTTCTTGTGGATCGGGCAAACGATGCTGAGATTCCATTCATCAGGCATACACTCCTCTGACCAAATATTAGAAATGAGTTGGTGTATGCACTCTACCAATTCATCCCCAGCTGCCTTGAAAAGTTCGGCCGGTAAACCGTCAGGTCCAGCAGCCTTGTTCGATTTTAGCTTGGATATTGCTATCCTCACTTCGTTTTGGTCAGGTGGACGGAAATTTTGACTATCATCGTCCATATTGAATGGTTCATTCTGCCTGACAGCGGGATGTTGGTCTTCGTCGCCGTTATACAGTCTGCAGAAGTAGTTTTTCCATATTCTCAGCACCGACTGTGATTCTACTACGAGGTTTCCATTCTCATCTCTACAGGTTTCTGTACGGGTATTACTTCTCTTACACGTTCTTTTTACCTTTTGGTAAAACTTCCGTACATTGTTCCTGGAGTATAGACTCTCGATATTCTCAAACGCGCGCTTCTCATGCTCTTTCTTCTTCTTTTGGAGAAGCCGATGTTCTTCCCGTCTCTTTTGCTCGTAGAGCTCACGAGCAGCTCTCGTCTTCCTTTGCAGCTCCGCTTTGTATGCCTCTTGTTTTGCTGCATGCACTCGCCGGCATTCTTCGTCAAACCAGGGGTTTCGCGGTGGTGGGCGAGCGAGACCCAGCACATCAGTCGCGGCGTTTCTGATGGCATGTTGGCAGCGTTGCCACTGGTCTTCGGCACTTGATGCTGGCGGTATAGGGGTGATTGAGAGATTTCGGGATACGCGTTCAGCGAAGAGTCTGGCGGTCTCTTGCGATTGTAGCTTTTCGACGTTAAATTTTCTCACAGTAATTCTCAGACGTGGTGTCGTGTAGGCTATGCTTACCGACTGCTCTACCGCAGACGTCCTCCTTTCCTATTTTGGCGTTAAAATCGCCCAATACGATCTTAACGTCGTATTTAGGACATGTATATACATCTAAGTGGCAAAATGCGTTTGTGCCCCTCTACCGGCCTTAATTTTGAACCCATTTAATTGTTTTTTTTGAATGTAGATAATAACGGGACAAAGGTGATAGGCAAAACAAATTTACAAAAACATAGACTTAGCCCCACTCGCCTGCCTGACAGTTGTTGCCCCAGGCACCTGCCTGACAGTTGCTGTTTTTTTCTTTTTTTGTTAGGCGCAGCAACGCACACCGGGCTCCAGCCAGTAATACATAAATTCCGAGGAGCCAACATGGACTCGAGGCGATTTAGACACTTTTTTGCACAAATGATGTTCAAAAATTTTACCAAAAGGTAAAAAAGCATGCCAGGGTTTCGAAGCCAGAACAGAAGCCTGTAGAGACGAAAGTGGTAATATAGTAGTACAATCGCTGTCGGTGTGAATATGGAATGAACACTTCTGCAGACTGCTAAACGGCGATGATGACCAAAATTCCACTGTCAGGCAGAATGAGCTACTCAATAGTGACAATGATACTCAAGATTCCCGCCAATCCGATCAGAATGAAGTGAGGATAGTGATATCTAAATTTAATTCCGATAAAGATGCTGGAGCCGACGGCCTTGCCACCGAACTTTTCAAGGCAGGAGGAGATGAATTGGCATGCTTGCCAATCTTGTCCGTCTGTGCATGATGACGATAGAGAACTCTCGCTAATCCATCAAAATCAAAAAGAACACCACCGAACCGTTCAAGGTCACGCGCTATCATGCGATCTCTTTAACATAATACGTGAAATAATTGTGCGAAACTCACAATTTAACACCGGAGGTACAATGTTCTACAAGTCTGTACAAGTACTCCCTTACGCTGATGACATTGACATAGTCGGAAGAGCTTAGCGGGCTGCAGTGGGGCGAAACAAAAGCAGCAAAGATGGGTTTTTAGCGGTCAAACTAAATATATGCTGTCTACAAAAGTGGACACCCAGAATCGACGTCTCGGCGAGAACGCCACAATAGACAGACATCATTTTGAATTAGTAAAGGATTTTGTCTACCAAGGCTCTATGGAGAGCTCCACAAATGATACCAGTAAGAAAATCAAACAAAGAATAACTCTTGCCAATCGCTGTTTATATGGGCTAAGACGGCAATTGAGTAACAACGCCCTATCTCGGACTGCTAATGTAATGCTGTATGAGACAATAATCATCCCAGGCCTGCTGTATGGCGCGAGACACTTTTAATTTTCATTTTTTATATTGAAATAACACTAGCACTATCTACATTCTAGATAAAACTAGCGGATACCCCGCGTGCGCTGCAACGTCATTTAATGAAATGAAATAGACGTTTTTCTTTGTGTGTGTGTGCAATATACATTTGTATGTTTTTCTGTTGAACGATTAGTAAACTTAAATCTTTTATTCATACTATTGTGTGGATATTAGCCACTTCACTTGCGGCACGAGAAATGCCATTGAGTGTTGGTTGTCATTTCCGGCCAAATATTATTCGGCGCAGAAACAATAATTCATTATTTGTAATCGGATCGAAATGAAAAAATAACTATGTTTGAAACGTGTTTATAATTATTTCAGTAACTGGTAGATTGATTGACTTGTTTGATGTTGAAGAGATATCCATCTTCACCTCACCAGAAGATTGCCGGGTATTGCAGTGCAATCAATCAATCGAACCAATTCATTGTGGTCATGAAAAAAATCTTGCAGTTCGGCGATTATCCGATGCTTGGCGCCTGGATTGAGTCTTCCGCGCTGTTGAAAAAAATTTGCAAACATTTGTGCTCAATCGGGTTTGAGATTTTGATGTTCAGCGCCATCTATCAGAAATCTTGAAAACTTTTGACACTTTGGCTTTTTTGGTTCGAAAACTAAAATGTGATTGCATTAAAAATACGAGAAAGTTTAAGAATGTTTAGTCCAATTTCTTTCCCTTAATCACGACCTTGGTAAATTTCATGAAGGAAACGCTGAGTCCAAAAGTTTCGCCTTTATTCATTTTCCTCTGGGAATAGGAATGAGAATTTCTTCTTTTTGGAAATGCGAGCTACAGATGGAAAAGTATTTAGGAAACGGCTTCCCCATTTTGAGCACAATTTTCCATTTTAATAGTTCTTTCCGATTATATAAAACTTTGCTAGGGATCTTATGCATAGAAACAAACCGCAGTACTGTGCTGTTTTATTCGCCATTAAGAATCCTATTTTCAATGTACAAAAAGTATTCGATTATTCCGCTTTGAAGTGAATTGTTCTTGATTTTCATTTACCTTTTATTGCTACTCATAAAAACGAGTCATAAAACAAATTTTTTTCCAAATTCTTTTTTCTTCTGGTATGACGGCGCTCACTAGATATCTCATTTAGCCCACTTACACTCCCGTAGGAGATCTAATGCACTGAAATTATTTAATAATTTTGTCATTTGCTCCTTTTTCTTTTTCTTTTGCCGAAGGATGTTCGTATGAAGTTAAAAGAAATGTAGAACTTTAGACAGGTTAAATTCCAATGAAAGTTCCTGTCTTTTTCGCGACCGGCATATACTATGACGCGAGGTCAAAAGGTTTTGTCCTTTGCAGACGACGAATTGAATTATTCGCGTCAAGTAATTGAATGACGGTACGGTAACAGTGGCCATGAACACGATCTTTGTGTTTACGCGCTAGTTTTGTTATCTCTTCGATGACGCTGGGAATTCCCAGATCTGGGTGAATATCTTCGTTACGTACATACCTTTACGATCTGACGATTTACCGCTCACAAGTGCAACGCTAAGGGAACTCAAACATGAGATTGAGAATCTAAAACCTAAGAAATCTCCTGGTTATGATTTGATTATCGGAGAAATTCTCAAAGTTTCACCTAGGAAAGCATTGATTAAGCTTCTCCATATTGTAAATGCTGCACCCAGATTAAAACACGTGCCGAGCCAATGGAAAGTTGCGGAAGTCATAATTGTTTTAAAATCAGGTAAACCGCCAAATGAGGTAAAATCGTATAGACCAATTTCGCTTCTTCCAATCATATCGAAGCTTTCGAGAGAATATTATTAAGGCGTCTCCAACCGGTTATAGAAGAAAATAATCTTATCCCTGACCACTAGTTTGGGTTAGTAGTAAGCATTTGACGATTGACCAGGTGCATAGAATTACTGACCTAATCGAGAAAGCACGATCGACCTTTACGTCTGATAGTGCATCTGCTATCGCTGATACATTGATATTGTTGCAAGCACCTTCTATATCCAGAAAAGCAACCATTGTATACTCCTTATGAAACAGAGAGTATTCTTTTTTACACACCAGTGAGTGTGCCGTCTCCACTGATTTGCCTTTGCAATATGCATGTTGGGTCGTCGACAATAGTTTCTTATCAGTACTGTTGCGTAGATGGATGTCAATCAGTCGTTCTAATGTTTTTAGGAGGAATGATAATAGACTTGGACTTATGTGAGAGCATTTACCCGCTTTGGGTATGAAGACAACTTTGACTTCTCTCCATATCTTTGGGATATATACCAGGTCAAGACAACTTCTTAAACATTGTCTCAAGCATCAGGATTATGTCGGATGACTTCTGCAACTCGGCGGATATAATGCCGTCTGGTCCCGCGGATTTATATGGTTTGAAGCTATGCAGTGCCCACTGAAGCTTGCTCTGTGTAATCAGTTTTGAGGAGTTTGTTTTTTGTGCAGATGGATTACTGAAAACCATGTTGCTAACATCTTGGGAACCAACCATACACATTCACAAAATTTCATTGAAATGAGTTGAGTGGTTTCGGAGATTAGCGTGTGTGTCACGTGATTTTGATATATTAGGATTATTTAAAATACCACAATTAATACGAGTATAATGTACTGGTACTCATCTGTAAATTGTGCATATGCATACACATAGGAACAACACACTTGTATTAATCGATTTTTCTTACATTTTAAATTTCAGATTTTTTGTTCTGTTGACTGCACTTCCAACAAAAGCAAATATTAATTTTAAGAAATATCTTTGTATGTTATTTGATATGCAAATGTTCATCAAATAGATTAAATTTCATCAAAATACAAATAAAAGGGTTATAATCGATTATATCATAGGCACTTAATATCTTAACTTGGTATTGAAGCATTTGATTTGGAATTTCGCAATAAGCACATGCATACATTTCACTTAGAATGTGGATAGATAGCATGTTAATAGAGCATGTTAAAAGTAAGTTCATTCCGACTTGTTTAAAGTTTTATGGTAAAATGACTCTTGAGATACAGATAGTTGAGGACAAAAATTGTATGCACCAAAAACTATCACAAAGTAGATATGTGCTAATCTAAAACACGAGGTTTTGGTTTATGCAAAAAAAAAAGGTACTGTAATTAAATAAAAACCATAGAGAATGGTTGCAATATGTCTAAAACGGATTATATGATACCATATCCCTTAGGTGTTTTTAGTGCGGTTAGAGACCCACACTACTTTGGGTTTCTAACCCCACTGTGTCTTTCGAGATTTTCACCTTAATAAAAAAAAAAAATAAAATAAATATCCCTTATGATCTTCTTCGACTACATACCTTGACGCCGTGAAGATGCTTAGTAAGTACCCAACGATCCCGGAGGGCGATTGCAGTAGGGCCACCCACGCTGGAAGCTCTTCGAGTTAGGGTATCTGAAGTCAAAGTGTAGGCAACCCATTCTAAAGGGTGGAGTGAGCGTTTCATGTAAACCGTGCCCAGGGATGAAAGGCTGAGGGTTTTTATCAGTCGCTAACGTGCTCCAGGTGCCCTGGCAGGGCCTGTCGTTATAAGCCTTACCGCCAGTAAAACCGGCTATGCTGGCGATGGACACTTCTCACCGGCTTATTCGTGGGAACATGAACAAAATTTCAAATACAAAATCAAACAAAAAAACAAAAACTAACACAAACACATATTCCGAGGCTTTGCTTCTCAACGCAACGAACAAGGACAACGAACCGACCGACAAACTTACATACAGAGAGACGACAGACAATGACAATCATACGAACCCTTTGGATTCTGATGCCAGATCCATTGACAATTCCGCTTCGGATGCGGAGTCCGAATTCTCGAGAAAGCAGAGGAATCGTGGGAGCAGAAGGACAAAGAGAAGCTGTGATGGGCGGGTAGCATTATTGCTGAAGAGACTAGTCAACCCGAGTCGGGAAAACAGGCCGCTTCAACGAGTAAGCGTGAGCCACTTGACAGCAAGAGGCCACCCCCAAAATGCGCACGCTCGGCTACGCATAGCAAGTCTCAACCTGAGTCGGTGAGACCTGCGAACAGCAATAAGCCCTTCGGCAACACCCCGATCCGTCAACATGAGTCGGGAGGACGTTCGGGCGGGTTGCCTAAAGCGGACTCAACGCCTAAACATTCTAGATCCCAGGACGATACCTCCAAAAACCCCGAAGAAGGCCAAGAATACCAAGTCGGTGCTCAGGCCCTACAACGATGTGGCGAAGGATCACCTGGTGTTCGGTATCTGCGACAGCGGAAACGAGGAGGGCCGTATCAGTGGGAACAACTGGAGGCTCCGCAAACCAAGACTTGCGTCAGACGTGCTGGCGCATTGTTTCAATAATCCGACGGCTACGCCACCAACCTTCTCGGACGCTGGTTGGTACCTTAACGGTGCTAAGCTCCTGAAATGTAACAATAGCAGCTCCATCGCGTTCTTCAAAGAGGCAGTGCCCAAACTCAACCACCTATGGGCTAAAGCTGACTTATCAGTCTGTCACTGGAGCGACATTAAGGTCCGTCCAAGAGCCCGAACTTGGAATCCTCCAGGACCACGTCGGATATCCTCAAACCTATGCGAATTCAAAATCCAGACCTTCCAACCGCCAACTGGAAGATCAACAAAGCCGACGAACCGGTAGAGGCAGGAAGGTTAGTTTCATTCCTCCTTAACCAAGAATCCCTGGAGCTTTTAAGCAAAAGGGATTATAAAATTTTCTACGGCATGGAAGAACTGGTGCTGAAGACGAAAGACTCATCTCAGGTATGGTTTCCTCTCTAAGCAGCCTTGGACTGGATACCGAACCAGATAGCCTTTCGTCTCACTCACAACCGACGGCTCCCACTTCGACCCAGGTCGTAACGCCAGCTGAGTCAGCAGGCGCAAAAGAAATAACCGAACCGGTCGGTACACCAGCTGAGTCAGCAGGTGACATAGAGGTAGTTGTGCTGCCAAAGCATACCAGTGGTGAATCTTCCGAGTCGGAGGATGGTGACACCACAGTAATAGAGGCATCTGTACAAGTCAGGAATGATGATCCGACTAGTACAGGTTAATCTTCACCACTCGATAGCAGCTTCTGCTAACCTTTTACTCTGCCTGCAGTCAGGAGAAGAGGACATTGCCCTTATCCAGGAACCTTGGGTGAAAAGCGACAACCGCATAGCTGGACTAAGGGCAAATAACTATTCCTTGCTTTATGCCAAAGGATCAGGTAAACCAAGATCCTGCATTTTAGAGAAAAATAACTTAAGAGCCTTCTTCTTACCAAATTTCAGCGATCCGGACTTCACATGTGTGGAGTTAGACCGCGATGGGAAAGACAGGCTATGGATATCGTCAGCGTATATGTCTTATGATGATACAGGCCCTCTGCCAACAACTAATATACGCGAGACGCTAAAATCAGCCCAAGCAAGCAACATTCCCCTAGTGATAGGCGCTGACGCCAATGCCCACCACAACCTCTGGGGAAGTGGTGAACAAACAATCGAGGTGAGCGTCTTTTCGACTTTATCGTAGAAACTAACCTCGTAGTATGTAATATGTTCTGAACCTACTTTTACTAACAGAATTAGGCAAGAAGTACTAGATATTACTTTAGCCACCAACTCCCCAAAGCTAAATATTAGTAAATGGATGGTATCGAAAGAAGTCTCTTTTTCGGACCATAAATACATTCAATTTAGTTTGGAATTTACCAAACCTCCATTAAAGTCCTTTAGGAATCCTAGGAATACTAACTGGCAGGTTTATAATACATTTTTAAATAAAGAACTCAACACCGAGCCAACTCAACCTTGCTCACCATCTGAAATCGACCAGATGGTAGACAAAGTATCCAATACCATGAATAAAGCCTTCTTGAAAGCTTGTCCGTTAAGCAGGCACAGAAATGGCAATAAACCACCTTGGTGGAATAATAAAATATCAAAACTCCGAAATAACAGTAGGAAATAGATTGAGAAAAATACTTTCCAAATCTCCTCATGTCCCTAGTTTTATCCAGAAACCTAACGGGGACTGGACCATGTCCACAGAAGAAACCTTAGACCTCCTCATGGACACGCATTTCAAAGGAAACTCTATAGATACAAACATATCTATACCGCAACACCACTCAATCATGGACGTTCCGGTGGGAATAATAAACACTCATACAATTCATTGGGCGTTGAACTGAACTAGTACTTTTAACTAGGAAATATAAAATCCCGATCATAGCTCCCCCTAAGCTTAGAAACACGGAACTCAGCTTTACAACTTACTTACTTACTTAGATGGCGCTACAGTCCGGGGTGGACCTGGGCCTCAACCAACAAACCTCTCCAGCCAGCTCAGTTACAAGCCAGCTGCCTCCAGTTGCGCACGCCAAGTTGGTTGAGGTCCCCCTCCACTTGTTTGCGCCACCTACCGCGAGGTCGCCCTCTACTGCGCCGTCCGTCCGGGGTGGATTCGAAGACTTTCTTAGCGGGAACGTTGGGCTCCATCCGCTCTAAATGACCCAGCCATCTTAGTCGCTGTATGTGAACTCTTCTGGCTAAGTCGATGTCCTTGTACAGGCCGTATAGTTCGGCATTGTACCTTCTCCTCCACTCACCGTCTATGCAGACGGGACCAAAGATCGCTCGAAGAACTTTTCTCTCGAAATAACCAAGGGCATCCTCATCCGGTTTTTTCAAAGCCCATGCCTCTGCGCCATACAGCAGGACTGGGATGATTAATGTCTTATAAAGAGTTACCTTAGTAGTTCGAGATAGGGCTTTGCTACTCAATTGCCGTTTTAGCAAATAGAAACAACGATTGGTAAGAGTAATTCTCCGTGTGATCTCTCCACTCATGTCATTTGCGGAGCTGACCATAGAGCCTAGGTAGACAAAATCCTTTACTACCTGAAAATTGTATCTGTCTATTGTGGTGGTCTGCCCAAGACGCCGATGTTGGGTTTTCCTTTTTTGTAGACAGCATATATTTTGTTTTGCTTTCATTGACCGCTAGACCCATCTTTGCTGCCTCGATCTCAATACTCGTAAATGCCCCATTGACGGCCCGCTGAGTTCTTCCGATTATGTCAATGTCATCGGCATAAGCGAGTAGTTGTACAGACTTGAAGAAGATTGTACCTCCGGGGTTGGCTTGTGAGTTTCGTACAATTCTCTCAAGTACTATGTTAAAGAGATCGCATGATAGCGCGTCGCCTTGTCTAAGACCTTTCCTGACATCGAACGGTTCGGTGATGTTCTTACCGACTTTGACGGAGCAGCGAGAGTTCTCCATCGTCATTCTGCACAAACGGACGAGCTTGGCAGAGATGCCAAGACTATACATGGCTCTGTATAACTCGTCTCTATACACGCTATCATAGGCAACTTTGAAATCGATAAAGAGGTGGTGCGTATCGATTTTGTATTCATGGGTTTTTTCCAAGATCTGCCGTAGTGTGAATATTTGGTCAATGGTGGACTTTCCCGGCCTGAAACCGCACTGATAAGGACCTATCAGTTTGTTGACGATCGGTTTTAGGCGTTCACATAATACGGCAGACAGGATTTTATATGCGATGTTGAGGAGATTTATACCTCTGTAGTTGGCGCAGTTCAGAGGGTCTCCTTTCTTCAGGATCGGGCAAACGATGCTGAGGTTCCATTCATCGGGCATACTTTCATCCGACCAGATTTTACAGATGAGCTGGTGCATGCTCCTTACCAACTCATCTCCTCCTGCCTTGAAAAGTTCAGCGGCAAGGCCGTCGGCTCCAGCAGCTTTGTTGGATTTAAGTTTAGATATCGCTATACTCACTTCATTCTGATCGGGTTGACGGGAATCTTGACTGCCATCGTCACTGTTGAATGGCTCATTCTGCCTGACAGCGGAATATTGGTCATCATCGCCGTTTAACAGTCTGCAGAAGTGTTCCTTCCATATCCTCAGCACCGACTGCGATTCCACTACTATGTTGCCATTTTCGTGCCTGCAGGCTTCTGTTCTGGTTTTGAAACCCTGGCATGTTCTTTTTACCCTTTGGTAAAATTTTCGAACATTATTCCTGCAATAGAGTCTCTCAATCTCCTCGATCGAGCGCTTCTCATGCTCCTTTTTCTTCTTTCTGAGAAGTCGATGTTCCTCTTTTCTCCTGCGCACGTAGAGCTCGTAAGCAGCTCTAGTCCTTCTATGCAGCGCCGCTTTGTACGCCTCTTGTTTTGCTGCATGTGCTTGCCGGCATTCCTCATCAAACCAGGGGTTTCGTTGTGGTGGGTGAGAGAAACCCAGTACATCAGAGGCGGCATCTCTGATGGCTTGTTGGCAACGCTGCCACTGGTCTTCCGCATTTGCTGCTGGCGGCATAGGACTAAGATTGAGATTAGAAGAAACACGATCGGCAAAGGTTCTGGCGGTCTCTTGCGATTGTAGCTTTTCGACGTCAAATTTCCTCACAGTATTTCGTTGATTTCGCTCCGTTGTGGATATCCGCATCCGTACCTTGGCTACAACTAGGTAGTGATCGGAGTCCTCGTTGGCTCCTCGGAAAGTCCGGACACCCAGAATACTGGAAGAGTGCCTTGCGTCGATCGCAATGTGATCGATTTGGTTGACGATTTTTCGATCAAAGGAGAGCCATGTTCCTTTGTGAATATCGAAACGTGGGAACCGCGTACTAGCTACGACAAAGTTTCCCCCGCTGCAAAGTCGATTAGCCTGAGTCCGTTGCCGGAAGTGTTGTCGTGCAGGCTGTGCTTTCCTTTCCGACCACGCTACTTAAGACTTCCTCTCTTCCTAGCTTTGCGTTAAAGTCACCTAGGATAATTTTAACGTCGTGGCTAGGGCATTGCTCATACGCCTTGTCCAAGAGCTGGTAGAAGTCATCCTTTGTCGCGTCGTCCTTCTCCTCGTGAGGGGCGTGAACGCATATTAGGCTAATGTTGGCAAATTTAGCCTTGATACGGATAGTCATGAGGCGCTCGTTCACATGTCGGAAACTCAAGACTTCTTACCTAAGTCTGTCTCCAATGACAAATCCGCACCCGAATAGACGCTGTCCAGGTATCTCCAGTATCCAGGTATCCGCTGGTCTGTAGACGTCACCGTTGATTCCATCGAGAGAATTCGTCCGCCGCACGTCCTCCGCAGCTTTACAAACACAGCAAAATACTTAGGGTTAACCCTTGATAGTAAACTTAACTCGAAACAGAACATTCTAGACTGTACCAAGAAAGCAGAAATCGCCATCTACACCTGTAAAAAGGCTATAGGTCCAAAATGGGGTCTTCGACCTAATATAGTCCACTGGTTGTACCTGGCGGTGGTCAGACCAATTCTGCTTTATGGTGTTCTCGTCTGGTGGCCTGCACTCGAAACAAGGTGCACCACAAACTCTATAGAAAGAGTACAGCGATTAGCATGTAGGTGCATCACAGGGGCTCTCAGGTCCACTCCCACAGCCGCCTTAGAAACCCTACTTAATATCTTTGGGAAATTGGTAGCATCTAAAGCAGCCCTAAGACTTAGAGAATCTCTCCAGTGGTCAAGTTCACGAATCGGCCACATGAAAATTCTACCAAACTCCAATCTCAGAGAAACAGATTATATATCCCCATTTATTGATTTCAACATCAAATATAACACCACGATCCCTGACAGATCCGCATGGGATGACGGTACCATTCTAAATGACGGCGCAATCGAAATCTATACAGATGGTTCCAAAACATCGGAGAGCACAGGCTTGGGTATTTTTTCGGAAGTAACTCTGATAAACGTAGCTCTCGGACTTCCGGACCACTGCAACCTACCCGATAGATGTTAGGTCTATCGTCCTTTACATAGATAGTCAGTCAGCGATTAAAGCTCTGGAAACGCCAACAATAAGATCTAAGTTGATCAAACATTGCCGCGAATCTCTTAACGAGATTGCGGACAGATGCAATATCACTATGTGGTTGGTCCCGCGACACAGAGACATTCCAGGCAATTGTAAAGCAGATGAACTAGCTAAACAAGGCACCGTACTACCTCTAGCTGTCAACAGAGAGGTACCGGCACCCCCAATACAAACGATGAAACTTCATATGTTTAACGAAGCGCAAGGAACTGTAAACGACAGATGGAGTAATCTGTCTACGTACGTATCGACCAGAAAGATCTGGCCTCTTTTAGACGCAAAGAAAACCAACAAACTCTTTCATTAAATAGAAGGATTGGAATTTAACCTGCCTAAGGTTCTACATTTCTTTTTATTAAATAGAAGGAGCATAAGCCTCACAGTAGGAATAATCACAGGACACTGTTTTTCAGGTAGACACGCCACTAGAATGGGAGTCCCAGGAAATTATTACTGTAGAAGCGGCAGAGATGAAGAGGAAGAGGAGAACAATCTCCACCTCCTCGGCATATGCCCAGTGCTAGCTACCCTGAGAAAGAAAATATTAGGGGAATACTTCTTTGAAGACTTAAGTGACCTGTCTAACATAGACATTATAAACTTATACAGATTCATAGGGAAATCCAATTGGTTTAGTTGAAATATACCCCCCCCCCACACCCCCACCCAACCTGCACCATCATCAACCCTCCCGTCCCCCATTGGTTACTATCGATCGTCATGAGGTACTGTAACAGACACCCCCAAGATCGATAGTCCACCCTTAAATATCACTAGACCAACCACTGCATAAGAGTAACAGAGATTGATTGAGTCAATCAACCCTATTACTCCCATGCACCCCACCTACACGGTGCAACTAGGTACTAAGGGTTCGATTGTATCAGTCACCCTACCTAACTAAACCAATCCCCATAGTTCGACTGCATAGTAGTTCTAGGGTTGATTGTATCAGTCACCTCGCCTTCTATTATGCACTCCACTATTTCCACGGTCCACCTAGGTACGGGTTTGATTGAAACAGTCACCCTACCTAGTCAACACCTTATGCACAGCAGTTCCTAGAGTTTGATTGAATCAGCCATTCTATGCCGCCTATGCATCTTTACACCTGTACGGTCCACCTAGGTATGAAGGGTTTGATTGAAACAGTCACCCCACTTAGTCAACACCCTGCATAGCAGTACTCTTTTACGCGTATGCATCTCTACACCTACACGGTTTACTCAGACTTCCCAATACAACTTACAAAACAGTACTGGGGTTCCATTGAATCAGTCACCCCCAATACTTGTTTGTACACTATACCTTCCCGGTACACACCGACTTAGGGTTGACTGAGTCAGTCACCCTCTCTAGCCACTTCAGGCATAGTTATTCTCACCCAACACCCTCCTGAGAAAGTTTAAGGTTCCCCCGGTAACCGGTGATTCTCCGGTCCCAACTCTACGTGGTATCACAATGGGCCCAAGTGGTCTAAGTGTGTCTTGAACCTGTCAGGACAGCCACCTTACCTAGCCTAACCTAACCTATATCCCTTATGATTTAAACACGCCCTATTAAAATGAACCTGGGGTTGTGAAATAAAATCATTCTTCTGAAACGTACCAAATTTCTTTAAATTTTCAGAAATTTTATTAAGATATTTTTTTTTTCTAAGAAAATGCAGTCAAAAAGTGGACGTTATCATGTATAACGTATGTGTTCTCCATTGTCATTCTGCACAAACGGACGAGCTTGGAAGTGATGCTAAGTCTAGACATGGCTCTGTATAATTCGTCTCTATACACACTATCATAGGCTACTTTGACATCTATTAAGTCCCGGTCTTTCAACTAAATTTATTTATGTTACACCTAAAACTATAAGTGAGAATGAGAAAAGAATGTCATGCCCTCAGCTCAAAATTATATGCCTTAGAGCTGGTGACAAACGGACAGATGGGCGGACTTATCTTAATCGACTTTGTTGTTGCTACTGATCATTTGTACATACTCTCTTTGTGGTATATCTCCAATGTTTTTCTGTTATAAACTAAGAGTATGTGTCAAAATTGATACACGAGTACTTTATGGGACAGCGTACAGATTTCTGCTCTTAATTATGACACATATTTAATTAGCAAAAACGTGATATTTTCAATTCACATATTTCCACTTTATGCTTTCCTTCTTAGTGCATAAAAACATTTGTATAAAATTCCCGGTGTCCCAAGAGTCATATTACCACAAATATTTGAACAAGGCATGATGAATTTCCATCTAGGAATGCATGTCCGAGTATTTACTTTAAAATTCCAAATCAAATGTTTCCAAATCAATGGTAAGTTAAGATCTTGAGTGCCTATGATATAATGGATTACAATCCTTTTATTTGTATTTTAAAGAAATTTAATCTATTGAACCCATAACTAAGGATTAAACTCCTAATGCGTTGACATTTTAATGAACATTTCCATATCAAATAACATACTAGATACGAGTATATCCTTAAATTAATATTTGCTTTTGTTGGAAGTGCATTCAATAAAATAAGATATGTAATATAAGAGAAGTACGCCAGTACAAGATTTTTAATTGTATTTGTGTGCATACATGTGTATCTACACACTCGTACATTCGTATATTAATTACTGTATTTCAAATAATGCTGAATAAAATAAACTAAGTGCTAGTGGTGTTTTGGGAAGGTTGGTTTGGCTATGTGCAGTAACGTTCTCTGCACCCAGGCAAACGGTTTTTATGCTTTCTGCTACAATCTCTTCTTTTGGGTGTATCTTTCTCCACCACGCACCGATTTTAAAATTCTAATATAAAGTTGATTTGTTATATTTGTCCAACTGTATCGTTTGTGTCATTCTGTTCGTTTTTTATATACTCGTACATACAGAGCGCGAAATAATGACGGATATATCGGACAAGCAAAAAGCTTGTTTTTTACTCATTTAAATTATACCCTTGAAATAAAGATAAATAGTATAAAAGTTGTGTATTAAAAAACAAAATGTGGGCTTCGCGGCGCAGTGGTTATTATGTCGGATCACTGCGTGTGAGGTTTCATGTTCGAATCACATAAACAAAAAAAAAAAAATTTCACGGTCCCACCTCTCGCGTCTGACAAACTTCTGAGAGTACTGTTATCACGAGAAAGCTTTTCAAAAGCAAATTGCCCTTCGAATACGCCATGGTAGGTCCCTTCCACGGTAGGTCCCTTCCACGGCAGCCCCCTTCCACGGTAGAGCCCTTCCATTCGTTTGAAAAAATATAACGCACACAGCACAAGTGGTTGCGAGGAACTAGACCAGGCATTTGAAGAGCTATTGCGCCAAATATTTATTCTGTTGTTATTACTTTAGTAGAATATTATGAAAATGATATTTTAATATTTGATTTTTCCTCCTGTTTTTCTTAAGACCTTTGTTAAGCGACGAAGCATTGAATTGATTATTGCTTCTTCCTGTATAGCTGTTTTTAGCTTCATAAGTGACTTAAACTGTATTCCACCTGAGTAAACTATGTCAGACAATATGTCCCATAGATTCTTTATGGAGTTTATGTTACTTACTTACTTACTTACTTAGATGGCGCTACGGTCCGGGGTGGACCTGGGCCTCAACCAACAAACCTCTCCAGCCAGCACGATTACGAGCCAGCTGCCTCCAGTTGCGCACGCCAAGTTGGTTGAGGTCCCCCTCCACTTGTTTGCGTCGTCCATCCGGGGTGGATTCAAAAAGGTTCTTAGCGGGAACGTTGGGTTCCATCCACTCTAAATGACCCAGCCATCTTAGTCGCTGTATGTGAACTCTTCTGGCTAAGTCGATGTCCTTGTACAGGCCGTATAGCTCGGCATTGTACCTTCTCCTCCACTCACCGTCTATGCAGACGGGACCAAAGATAGCTCGAAGAACTTTTCTCTCGAAATAACCAAGGGCATCCTCATCCGGTTTTGTCAAAGCCCATGCCTCTGCGCCATACAGCAGGACTGGGATGATTACTGCCTTATAAAGAGTTACCTTAGTAGTTCGAGATAGGGCTTTGCTACTCAATTGCCGTTCTGGCCCATAAAAACAACGATTGGCAAGAGTAATTCTTCGTGTGATCTCCCTACTGATGTCATTTGCGGAGTTCACCATAGAGCCTAGGTAGACAAAATCCTTTTCATTCATTCATTCATTTTCAATGGCCCGCTAATCCTTCATGAGGGTCGCGGGGGTAGGATGCTCAGGTGGACTCTCCATCAGGGAGAATCCCTAAGCGGCTCCAAGAGAGATGTCGGACTTGATCCAACCATCTATTTCTGGGCCTTCCGCGAAGTCGTCTACCTGATGGTACGGCAACCATGGCGCGTCTTGGAAGCCGGTCTGGGGGCATACGCACTACGTGACCAGACCATCGAAGCATAGATCGTTCCGTTCGGAGAAGTAGCTGCTCAACGTTGAGCGCCTCGCGTGACCATAGGTGAGAGTTGGAACATACACCAAGTTAAAAACCGATAGCTTAGCTTGAATACTAAGTTCGGCCTTCCTTATAACAGATTGGCCAAGCTCTCTCAAAATTGATCCAGCCTGACCAATTCTACAGGATAACTCGGCATTGCTCCTCCCATCACTCGTGAATAAAACCCCGAGGTACTTAAACTTCTCCACCTGCTTCAGTGGGACTCCACTAACATGCAGAGTGCACTGAATGGGTTTTTTTGGAAACGACCATTACTTCCGATTTGTTCACGTTGATCTTCATTCCAGCACCATCACAAACGGGTGCGCGCTGAAGTTCGGTTTGAGAAGACCCAAGGATGACCAAATCATCCGCAAAGAGCAGATGACTAATCATTAGGTCTCCCACTTTGAAACATTCTCCGCCACGGCTGCGCTGCAACATCCAATCCATATATACAATGAAGAGGAGAGGTGACAAAACGCACCCCTGGCGGAGTCCAACGCCCACAGTGAAAGGTATTGATTTAACACCGTTTATCCGAACACAGCTTTTACAGTTTGTATATAAAGACTAGCAAGTCAAACGGTAGTGCATGCGATCATATGAAAACACAAGCGTTTTCACTCAGCTGAGGCCTACCAACTCCTACTCTCAACCTCCACGCGGTGACAGCCGGGTGCCTAGTACCTTAATCCAAGAAATGGGTAACCAACCCCGTTTGGCGGATTCTTGGTGGCAGCAGATGAGAGAGGGGGGGAAGAGTGCTTTTCTTACTAGAGCACTTCTTCCTGTTCCAGGCGGCAGCGGACGAATTCCCTAGACGGAGTTAACGGTGGCGTCTATAGTTCCAGTTAGATTGAACTTAGTGAATACCTTGCGCGAGCTGCTTCGACGTATTCGGATCACAGGTCGGTAAGGAATTTCCAATGTTGGTCAGGACATTGGAATAGAGATGGTGGCGGAGGAGCCCTTAATGGGCCAACGGCAGCGCTCATACTCCCGTAGTGGACTACTGGCACCGGTGTCCCCGGCCCCCTGTCCTAGGGGAATAATTAAGGAACTGGCCCTCCAGGTTGGGGGTTGTGCCGTCGGGGTAACTTCCCTACCACGTAAAAAACGCATGGTTCCGAAACAACCAAAAGCCTCGGATAAGGATGACCCAACTAATGACGACCCCAGCAAACGAAATAAGGACAACGACCTTCGGATCTGTACGTGGAATGTTCTGTCCCTTTACAGACCACGTGCAGCCGAACAACTAGCAGAGGCCCTAGACTGCTATAAAGCAGATATTACCGCCATCCAGGAAGTGCGGAAAGAGGATGAAAAACTGTGACATCTACTACGGTGATTGCTACAGAGGCAACAGGCAACGCTTATTCGGATGCGGATTTGTCATACGCGGCAGACTTAGGCAAGAAGTCTTAAGCTTCCGACACGTGAGCGAGCGTATTATGACTATCCGGATCAAGGCTAAATTCGCTAACATAAGCCTAATATGTGTTCATGCCCCCACAGAAGAAAAGGACCCTGCCTCCAAAGAGTGTTTCTACGAGCTCCTCGACAAAACATACGAGCAATGTCCTAAATACGACGTTAAGATCGTATTGGGCGATTTTAACGCCAAAATAGGAAAGGAGGACGTCTTTGGTAGAGCAGTCGGTAAGAATAGCCTACACGACACCACGTCTGATAACGGACTAAGGCTAATTGATTTCGCTGTGGAGCGAAATGTCACCATAGCAAGCACATGGTTTCCTCATCTCGATATTCATAAGCAGACATGGCGGTCCAATGATCATGTCACGATCAACCAAATTGATCATATTGCGATCGACGCAAGGCATGCCTCCAGTATTCTGGATGTCCGGACCTTCCGAGCGGCCAACATAGACTCGGATCATTACCTAGTTGTAGCCAAGGTACGAATGCGGATATCCCAATCTGAGCAACAAAGAAGAATTACTGTGAGAAAATTTAACGTCGAAAAGCTACAATCGCAAGAGACCGCCAGACTCTTCGCTGAACGCGTATCCCGAAATCTCTCAATCACCCCTATACCGCCAGCATCAAGTGCCGAAGACCAGTGGCAACGCTGCCAACATGCCATCAGAAACGCCGCGACTGATGTGCTGGGTCTCGCTCGCCCACCACCGCGAAACCCCTGGTTTGACGAAGAATGCCGGCGAGTGCATGCAGCAAAACAAGAGGCATACAAAGCGGCGCTGCAAAGGAAGACGAGAGCTGCTCGTGAGCTCTACGAGCAAAAGAGACGGGAAGAACATCGGCTTCTCCAAAAGAAGAAGAAAGAGCATGAGAAGCGCGCGTTTGAGAATATCGAGAGTCTATACTCCAGGAACAATGTACGGAAGTTTTACCAAAAGGTTAAAAGAACGTGTCAGAGAAGTAATACCCGTACAGAAACCTGTAGAGATGAGAATGGAAACCTCGTAGTAGAATCACAGTCGGTGCTGAGAATATGGAAAAACTACTTCTGCAGACTGTATAACGGCGACGAAGACCAACATCCCGCTGTCAGGCAGAATGAACCATTCAATATGGACGATGATAGTCAAAATTTCCGTCCACCTGACCAAAACGAAGTGAGGATAGCAATATCCAAGCTAAAATCGAACAAGGCTGCTGGACCTGACGGTTTACCGGCCGAACTTTTCAAGGCAGCTGGGGATGAATTGGTAGAGTGCATACACCAACTCATTTCTAATATTTGGTCAGAGGAGTGTATGCCTGATGAATGGAATCTCAGCATCGTTTGCCCGATCCACAAGAAAGGAGACCCCCTCAACTGCGCCAATTATAGAGGCATCAGTCTCCTCAACATCGCATACAAGATCTTTTCTGCGATATTGTGTGAACGCCTGAAACCTTTTATCAACAGCCTGATTGGACCCTATCAGTGCGGTTTCAGGCCAGGAAAGTCCACCATCGATCAAATCTTCACACTTCGGTAGATCCTGGAGAAAACCCAAGAATTCCAAATCGATACTCACCACCTCTTTATCGATTTCAAGGCCGCCTATGACAGCATCTATAGAGAAGAGCTTTATAGAGCCATGTCTAGTTTTGACATCCCTGCCAAACTTGTCCGCCTGTGCAGGCTGACGATGGAGAACGCTCGCTGCTCCATCAAGGTCGGTAATGACCTCACCGAGACCTTTGATGTCAAAAAAGGCTTTAGACAAGGTGACGCGCTGTCATGTGACTTCTTCAATATTGTACTTGAACGGATTGTGCGGAACTCACAAGCCAACAACGGAGGCACAATCTATTACAAGTCTGTACAACTGCTTGCATACGCCGACGATATAGACATTATCGGAAGATCTCAGCGGGCTGTCACCGGTGCTTTTGCAAGCATTGAGGCGGAAGCGGCCAAAATGGGTTTGGCGATAAACGAGGGCAAAACCAAGTATATGCTGTCAACTAGAAGGGAAAACCAACATCGACGAATTGGACAAAACGTCACCGTGGGCAGCTATAACTTCGAGGTAGTAAGGGACTTTGTCTACCTTGGCTCTGCTATAAATTCAGCAAACAAAATCAGCGCAGAAATCAATCGAAGAATAACTCTTGCCAATCGCTGTTTTTTTTGGGCTTATAAGGCAATTCAATAGTAAAGCCCTCTCTCGAACAACTAAGGAGACTCTATATAAGACCTTGATCATCCCAGTCCTGCTTTACGGCGCTGAAACATGGACTTTATTAAAAGAGGATGAAGATATCCTTGGTCGCTTCGAGAAAAAAATTCTTCGTAAGATTTTCGGTCCCGTTTGCGTTGACGGGTTTTGGAGGAGAAGATTCAATCACGAACTATACGAGCTGTACAGCGACATCGACCTAGTCAAAAAACTGCGTATTGGACGTCTGAGATGGCTAGGACATGTAGAGCGAATGGACACCAACGCTCCGACCCGCAGAGTCTTCGAATCTAACCCCGAGGGACGACGCAGTAGAGGGAATTATCGCCGTAGGTGGCGCGCACAAGTTCAAGGGGACCTCGACCAACTTGGAGTGCGCAACTGGAGGCAATTAGCTAAAGACCGAGCTAAATGGAGAGGCTTGTTGGTTGAGGCCCAGGTTCACCCCGAACTGTAGCGCCACCTAAGTAAGTAAGTAAGTATATAAAGACTGAATCGCCCTTAACAGGGAACCATCAATCCCATACTCCTGCAGAACACTCCAGAGTTTGCCTAGAGGAACCCTATCATATGCTTTTTCCAAATCCACAAAACAAGTGTAGACAGGTTTGGCATATTCCCAGGCTTTCTCAAGAACCATTCTGAGAGTGAACAACTGGTCGGTTGTGCTTCTACCGGGACGAAAACCGCACTGCTCATCCCCCAAACTGTCCTCAACCATAGCTCTGGAACGCTTTTCTAGCACCTTAGCGAAGACTTTTCCAGGGAGACTTAAAAGAGATATACCCCTGTAGTTGGCGCAATCTCTTTTGTCCCCTTTTTTAAAAAGAGGAACTATCACCCCCATTTGCCAATCACCAGGTGTTTCACCGCATTCCCAGGCCACTTTAATGACACGCGAGAGCCATTGCACTCCCTCTTTACCTAAAGCCTTGAGCATTTCTGGCCGAATTTCGTCCACACCAGCAGATTTGCCAACTTTTAGCGCTTTGATCGCCAAAGTTACTTCCTCTACCGTAGGACTACTTTCCGCCCAACTGTCGACCATAGGTCTGTCATCTTCGGTGCCCTGTTCGGGATTGAGCAATTCTGAAAAGTGCTCGCTCCATCTGCGTAAGATGTCCTCCTCATTGGAAAGAAGTCTACCGTCTTTGGATTTGACTCCTTCAACGATATTCAACTTTTTTCCTCTGAGTCGACGGACGGTTTGCCAGAACATCTTATTTGCAGATTTGTGGTCACGTTCCAATTTCTCGCCAAACTCCTTCCAAGACTGTTCTTTCGCTGTTTTCACAGCTAATTTGCAAGTTCTTCGCGCCTCAGTGTACCGATTTCTAGAATCGGAGTTCCCCAAGTGAATCCACACCTTAAAGGCTCTCTTCTTCTCTCTGATGGCTTCTTGAACTCCGGGCGTTTTAAACCAAGCAGTTCTTTTCTCACCACCAGCCGCCACACCAAGCCGCTTCACTCCACAAACATCTCCCGCAGAGGCAATAACCGCCGTTGAAAACAGTTTCCATTCTTCCTCTACATTTGATGGAACAGTTGGAATTCGTTCAAACCTTTCAGATATTTGCCGTGCAAATGTCTCCCGTATCTCATCGTCCTGTAACCTCTCCCATCGTATGCGTGTAACTATCCTTGGTTTACGCTTTGGTAGGGGAGGCACTCTCTCGCTAAGATACAATTTGCACAGCACTAAGTGATGATCAGTTGACAGTTCGGCCCCTCTCAATACGCGAACATCACAAACCATTCTCTTCAGACACGATGGTACCACAAAGAAATCGATCAGCGACTTCTGCTGAAGACTCTGACGGTACCACGTGTATTTGTGAATGTCTTTGCGTGGAAAGATGGTGTTCATGATGGATAAGCCATTTTCACAACAAAAATCCAACAACCTCTCTCCGTTCGCGTTTTGATCAGGATCACCGCTCCTCCCAATCACACTCCCCCATGTCATAACATCTACACCCACATGAGCATTGAAGTCACCCATCAGGACAAAATCTGCAACCTTTTCAAGGGCAACATCAACTTCATCTAAGAAAGCTGCGTACTCTGACAGAAGGTTTGGTGCATACACCTGCACCAATGCCAGAGTTGATCTTTCAAGCTTGAGCTTTAAGATCGCAACTCTCCCTCCTAATGGTATCCACTCCAATACTCTGTCTGTCAACCTGGGACTTGTGAGTATCCCCACTCCCGCCCGAGCAGACATTGAGGGTGCGACTCCTGACAGGAAGAGCTTCCACCCACCCGAAAGGTCCACAGTTTTAGAACCTCTCTGCTTTGTTGAAGAGACGCCAACTATATCTAGTCGACTTTTAACAGCCTCCCCAACAAGCTCAAGACCCTTCCCTGTGCGTGATGAGACGTTCCATGTGCCTATCCTAAGTCGATGCCGTTGTCGAATCTCAGAGAGTCCATCTGTGCCCCTATCGGTGCACAGCGCGTTCACCCCTTGACCCCCGTAATGGTTCGCGAGACCATTGACAGGAAGCTCGTAGCCATTTCGGGTTTGACCCGGCCGGCTGCCGAGCGGGACAAGCCGACCACCAGACGCTCGCATCCTGACACCCTTCAGGCCTGGCTCCAAAGGATGCCCTGGCTTACCAGGCTTGGCAATATCCGAGGCCGGTCGTCTTCGTGTCATCATGGGGTGTGCGCTTTGTTAGCCGTGACTGGGTTGTATGGATGGGAATAACTATTTAAGTTACCCCATCCGCACATCCCAGTCACGTTGCCCGCCCCCCACCACGAGGAGGTCAGCTGCCAGGGGGGCGACAAAATCCTTTACTACCTCAAAATTATATCTGTCTATTGTGGCGTTCTGTCCAAGATGCCGATGTTGGGTGTCCTTTTTTGTAGACAGCATATATTTTGTTTTGCTTTCGTTGACCGCTAGACCCATCTTTGCTGCCTCGATCTCAATACTCGTAAATGCCCCATTGACGGCCCGCTGAGTTCTTCCGATTATGTCAATGTCATCGGCATAAGCGAGTAGTTGTACAGACTTGAAGAAGATTGTACCTCCGGGGTTGGCTTGTGAGTTTCGTACAATTCTCTCAAGTACTATATTAAAGAGATCGCATGATAGCGCGTCGCCTTGTCTAAGACCTTTCCTGACATCGAACGGTTCGGTGATGTTCTTACCGACTTTGATAGAGCAGCGAGAGTTCTCCAACGTCATTCTGCACAAACGGACGAGCTTGGCAGAGATGCCAAGACTAGACATGGCTCTGTATAACTCGTCTCTATACACGCTATCATAGGCAACTTTGAAATCGATAAAGAGGTGGTGCGTATCGATTTTGTATTCATGGGTTTTTTCCAAGATCTGCCGTAGTGTGAATATTTGGTCAATGGTGGACTTTCCCGGCCTGAAACCGCACTGATAAGGACCTATCAGTTTGTTGACGATCGGTTTTAGGCGTTCACATAATACGGCAGACAGGATTTTATATGCGATGTTGAGGAGATTTATACCTCTGTAGTTGGCGCAGTTCAGAGGGTCTCCTTTCTTCAGGATCGGGCAAACGATGCTGAGGTTCCATTCATCGGGCATACTTTCATCCGACCAGATTTTACAGATGAGCTGGTGCATGCTCCTTACCAACTCATCTCCTCCTGCCTTGAAAAGTTCAGCGGCAAGGCCGTCGGCTCCAGCAGCTTTGTTGGATTTAAGTTTAGATATCGCTATACTCACTTCATTCTGATCGGGTTGACGGGAATCTTGACTGCCATCGTCACTGTTGAATGGCTCATTCTGCCTGACAGCGGAATATTGGTCATCATCGCCGTTTAACAGTCTGCAGAAGTGTTCCTTCCATATCCTCAGCACCGACTGCGATTCCACTACTATGTTGCCATTTTCGTGCCTGCAGGCTTCTGTTCTGGTTTTGAAACCCTGGCATGTTCTTTTTACCCTTTGGTAAAATTTTCGAACATTATTCCTGCAATAGAGTCTCTCAATCTCCTCGATCGAGCGCTTCTCATGCTCCTTTTTCTTCTTTCTGAGAAGTCGATGTTCCTCTTTTCTCCTGCGCACGTAGAGCTCGTAAGCAGCTCTAGTCCTTCTATGCAGCGCCGCTTTGTACGCCTCTTGTTTTGCTGCATGTGCTTGCCGGCATTCCTCATCAAACCAGGGGTTTCGTTGTGGTGGGTGAGAGAAACCCAGTACATCAGAGGCGGCATCTCTGATGGCTTGTTGGCAACGCTGCCACTGGTCTTCCGCATTTGCTGCTGGCATTAGAAGAGATTAGAAGAAACACGATCGGCAAAGGTTCTGTCGGTCTCTTGCGATTGTAGCTTTTCGACGTCAAATTTCCTCACAGTATTTCGTTGATTTCGCTCCGTTGTGGATATCCGCATCCGTACCTTGGCTACAACTAGGTAGTGATCCGAGTCCACGTTGGCTCCTCGGAAAGTCCGGACACCCAGAATACTGGAAGAGTGCCTTGCGTCGATCGCAATGTGATCGATTTGGTTGACGATTTTTCGATCAAAGGAGAGCCATGTTCCTTTGTGAATATCGAGACGTGGGAACCGCGTACTAGCTACGACAAAGTTTCGCCCCGCTGCAAAGTCGATTAGCCTGAGTCCGTTGTCGGATGTGTTGTCGTGCAAGCTGTGCTTTCCGACCACGCTACTAAAGACGTCCTCTCTTCCTAGCTTTGCGTTAAAATCACCTAGGATAATTTTAACGTCGTGGCTAGGGCATTGCTCATACGCCTTGTCCAAGAGCTGGTAGAAGTCATCCTTTGTCGCGTCGTCCTTCTCCTCATGAGGGGCGTGAACGCATATTAGGCTAATGTTGGCAAATTTAGCCTTGATACGGATAGTCATAAGGCGCTCGTTCACATGCCGAAAACTCAAGACTTCTTGCCTAAGTCTGCCTCCAATAACAAATCCGCACCCGAAGAGACGCTGTCCTTTTGTCTGTAGCAATCGCCGTAGTAGATGTCGCAGTTTTTCATACTCCTTTTGCCCGGCCCATCCCATCGCACTTCTTGGATGGCGGTAATGTCTGCTTTGAGACACTTTAGGGCCTCCGCAAGTTGTTCGGCTGCACGTGGTTTGTAGAGGGACCTAACATTCCATGTGCAGACACGAAGATCGTTGTCCTTTTTACGTTTGCTTGGGTCGTCAACAGTAAATTCATCCGTATCCGAGGCTGTTGGTTGCTTCGTAACCGAAAGTTTTTTACGTGGTAGGGAAGTTAACCCGACGGCACAACCCCCAACCTGGGGGACCAGATCCTTTTTTAGCAACCTCTAAGACGAGGGGCCGGATACACCGATGTCAGTAACCCACTTCGGGGATAAGAGCGCTGCCGTTGGCCCATTAAGGGTTCATCCGCCACCATCTCTTTTTCAATACCCTGACGTAGTATTGAAAATTCTTACAGACCTCAGCTTCAAATATGTCGAAGTAGCTCCGGTAAGGTTTCCGCTGGCCTGTAGACGTCACCGTTGATTCCATCGGGAGAATTCATCCGCCGCACGTCCTCCTTCTGAGGACCTCTCGTTAGACTTCTGAGACGCATATTTCAGCCGATCAGGTCAACAAGAGTTGCCTCGTCCGGTCAAACATATGCGCACTGAAGTTCACCCAGATGTGCTTACGCAGGTCCGAGTGTTCAGCTACCCATATATCGTCAGACTCAGCATACGCTCAGCCTTAGTTCACTATCAGATAGCTATCCAGCGGGCACCACTGGGAGGTGATGATGCGATTTTGCCCACGATGGAGTTTATGTTAGGCCATCGAATAAGATGGATATAATGCGATTCTAAAAAGATTTTTGTGTATGCCGAGGAGTGTATGGCTGCGTTATCGTATTGAAACGTCCAGTCTTTCCCCCACGTATTTTGACCAAAATCAATAAGAACACTGTCAAACAATTCTACTCCTCCGAATTCTTTTTATGGGAAACAAAGCAAATTGGAGTCTTTCCTCTGTACCATAAATCACACCTTGCTATTAGAGAACCTCCTTGGAAGTTTCTCGAGTGGCGGGGTTCACGCTCTTGGCGTATATCTCTCCAATACTTTTGCCCTCCATTAACCATCAAGATTAGATTTTTTTCATCACTGTACATGACACATTGCCATTCCATCATCCAAAACTCATGTTTTTCATCAAAACTTAATCTTGCCTCCTTATGTCGTTGGATCAGCTTAGGTGTCGGCAAGCATTTTTGATATATAATAAATTTACCCTGCTTTAAAAGTTGTTGGACTGGAAGAGTTATTACTGGAAGAGATAACCGGAGACTAATTTGGAAAGGACTGATTTGCTCGTTTCTTTTTTTTCGCCAACTTATGGTGGACGATCCTTTGTTTTCCATGATTATCAGGATATTTAAAAAAAATGTTGGACAGTATCTTTATTACGATTTACTTCCTCCGCTATCCTCCCAATGGCTAAACTACTTCTGTATAAAATTTTGTAGCCTCTCGTACACGGAGAGTGCTTTTTCCCTAGGTATTTTCTTTTGGTTTCAAGAAAAAAGAAGTTTTATTTGATTAAAAATTAATTAAGCGCACTAAGTGATTTCAATAATACACCGATTTAACCTAATTTCTGCTAAGTGTTCCGTTTAAATTTGTATTTAACGCTTAACTGTATGACAGAAAATCTTGTCTGTTATATTAATTTCGCACCGCAAAACTAACAACGCACTAAAAAATAGTCCGAAACAAAAATAAAAGGATAATGAGAGATCTAAAACTACCGCTATGTTTTATTTAACTCACTGAAAAAAACGATGTGCTACTCAAGAAGTTTTTAATTTATTTGTTTAAACGCAAATGGAAATCCTTGTCCGATATAATTATTTCGCGCACTGCATACCATATGTACGTATGTTGAGTATTGTCTATCAAATCATCATAAATAGACTCACGCTTGAGCAAGGCTATAAAACTGTCCAAATTTACTTTGAAAATCGGTCGTCGATTTGCGAAAATTGTAGCCCACTTTTTTATATTTCGTGTTTTTTATGTATACAAATATACATACATACATTTAGGGCTACAGCTCATTAAGTGGCTAGGCATACCTTCTCGCAACTACTCATGCTGTGTGCGTTATAGTGTTCGTACAAATGGAAGGGACCTACAGTTTTGTACCGTATCCGAAGGGCAATTTTTATTTTTGTTTTTTTTTTAGAAGCTTTTTCGTGACAACAATACTCTCGGATGTTTCTCAAACGTTCGCCAAAGGTGGAACCGTAAAAAAAAAAAACTTTTTGGTGTTTTCTGGGATTCGAACATGGAACCTCACGCGCAGTGGTCCGACATACACTGCACCACGCAGCTAATCATCTAACTGCGCAAACTATTCGACGAACTGTAGATATAATTTGCATTGCACCATATACATACTCTCTAAAGGATGCCATACTATCAAAATGCTAAAGAAATGTGCGTGCTGAAAAAACATCGCCATTGTAAGTGAAAATCTATCGATTCATCATGGGGCTCGTCCCACTACGTGGAAATCTTTGCGCAAATATCTTAGCTTACAGCTAATATTAGACGCAGCTGTTGCAAGAATTAAAGCCAGGATAACATCGTTTGCGTCATTTTTTTCGCTGATTGGGCTCTAAAGTAGATGTTAGCTGGGTCGTTGTCTTACCACAAAATTGTGTTCAGCGATAAGACCCATTTTTGACTTAACGAGTTCCTTTATAAACAAAATTGCCACATATGGCGTTAGACCAATTCAGACGCGACCTTAAGGATTCTATTACATCCAGAAAAATACACCTTTTAGTGCGGCGGAACACGCGTTAAGTTCAAACCTTTCCCAGGGCTGCCATTCTAATCAATAATATAATCATCTTTCTTGCTATGCCACAGTGTGTTATATAAGTAAAAACCTAGTTGCCATTTAAGTGGATCCAACAACCAACAGAGGCCGGCAATCCATCATCATCGTTTCAGGATACTTTGATGACGACCAAACTCCGGCTCCACCTGACGAAGTCGCCAAACTGTTCAGATACGGTAAGAATCAGTCTTCTTACCGAACAGTTACACAGCAGTTAGCACAGCAGATCGTGTTATGCTGCGACGCGAACGCCCATCATACGATCTGGGGCAGTTCCAATATTAACAAAAGAGGTGAGTACCTTCTTAACTTCCTTATTGCTTTAGATATTGATATTTTAAATAGACGAAATGAACCTACTTTTGTCAACTCCATCAGACAAGAGGTACTGGATCTTACCCTATCTCTTCCGCTCTGGCCGATTAAAGCACGAATTGGCATGTCTCAAATGAGCTTTCGTTGTCTGGCCATATGCACATTATGTTTGACCTCGAAATTACCCATGTCCCAATTACCCTCAGCAGGTCTCCAAAACGCACAAATTGGAATTTCTATGTAGAAATCCTTAGGGGCGAATTCATGCCATCCTGTTTAAATTTAGACTCTTCTCATTCTCTTGAAGAAGAAGCCTCGAACTTAGCTCTCAGATCACCTTCACATATGAAGTCAGTTGTTATCCCAAAAGCAGAACTAACTTTCGCGATGTGTCATGGTGGAACAATGAGCTCGACAGATTAAAAAGAAAGGCTAGAATGCTATTTAATAAAGCCTAGTCCACCAACTCATGGAGCGAGTACAAGATACCTCTCTAATGGAATAATAAAAATTATTCAACAGTTCCGGATTTCTTACCCAAGCCTACGTAGATAATGTAGTCATAATAGCTAGGGGCAAATATGAATCCAGCATTTCTAAGCAAATGCAACATGCCTTAAATAAAGTAAATAATTGGTGGCAGTCAGAAGGATTAACGATTAACACAGCATAAACCGTATTCATACCATTCACCAGGAGGGGAAACTTAAGCCTTCAAGCACTATCATTCAGCAATGTACTAATTGATTTCTCAAAAGAAACAAAATGTCTTGAGATTACTCTAGACAACAAATTAAACTGGAAACCTTATATAGACAGAACCACTGAGAAGGCGACTAAACTCTTCTGGTCCGTGTTCTAGGTTCTTGGACAAAAAAATGGGATTAAATTCAAAAATGATCCACAGGACCTATACCATAATAGTCATACCGATAATAATTTACGCTTCGCTAGCACGGTGGGAAAAAGTTAATCAAACCGTCACCTACTCCGCACTCCAGAAGGTGCAAAGAATAGCATGTGTAGGCATTACGGGTGCATATGCACCTGCCCAAGAGCTGCGCTGAAAGTTCTCTTAACCCTTTCACTCCTACAGATAAATATTATTAAGACTGCGGCTGCCAGTGCTCTAAAGCTTTACCTTTTATGCAACAGCGCAAATTCCAATTTAGTTGGTCATATGAAGATCTTTGAGAAAATTTCGCTACCATCTTCTCCAGCAGTATGCATCTTAGACCTCATGCCTAAGAGAAGTCACCTCAACCACCCCTTACCAGTCACCATCCCTGACCCCAGCTACTGGGATTATCCTAAAATCCCTTAAATAAAGCTTCAAATCACCTGGTACACTGACGGTTCAAAATTGTCAAATGGGTAGGAGCTGTTATCTTTGGCCCCACTACATATTTTTTACACCACTAGGTCAATTCACTACTATCTTCCTAGCAGATGTTTATGGTGTCGAACTCTGCGCTAGAGAATGCATTAGAAAAAACTCCCGAAAATCACATATTAATATAATGTCAGATAGCCAAGCAGCACTCAAAACTCGCACGTCCTTTGACTAAGCTGATGTGAAATTGTCTCCAGACTCATTTGCAGCTCGCTGCACACAATAAAATGGGATTAGTGTGGGTTCCCGGACACTAGGCAGTCCTGCTAACGAAGCGCCTGAAGAGCTTGCCAGACTATGTGCCCAATCTCCTTACATTGGACCTGAACCCTTCTGCGGTCTACCTACCAGCCAGATAAAAATAGAGCTGCTTCGTTGGGAACGCGAACAAATTCTCTCATATTGGAATGCACAACCTGGCATAAGGCATTCCAAGAAATTTATTAATTTATCAAAAAGTGAAACTAGAGACGTTCTATCAATGAGCCAACAGAATGCTAAGATCTTAACAGACTTCCTCACTGGACACTGGTCTCTCAATTACCTTTTAAAGATGGGCCATATTCCATCGGACACGTGCCGTCTCTGTCTTGAAAACACCAAAACAGCCCATCTCATACTCTGTGATTGCCCGGCCATAGCCAGATTGAGGCTAAAGCACTTTAACAAAGGCTTCATATCACCTTCTGATGTCAACTCTTCCTCAGCTCGAACAATCCTTAACTGCATTAATGAATTAGATTTCAGCTAGTTGACAACTAGCACTCGAACAAACAACCAGGGGATAGCAGAAAATATCTTTTTAGGTTGTATTGCCCTTCCTCCTCCTTGACATTTTTTTACGAAACTCACAAGCCAACACCGGAAGTACAATCCTTTACAAGTCTGAACAACTACTTGCTTAAGCCGATGACATTGACGTAGTCGGAAGAACTCTGAGAACTCTGAGATCGAGGTACCAAAGATGGGTTTAACGGTCAATGAAAGCAAATTAAAATATATGCTGTGTATATATATATATAGTAAAGGACTTTGTCTACCTAAGCTCAATAGTGAGCTCCGCAAATGACACTAGTTGGGAGATCAAAAGAAGAATTACTCTTGCCAATCGCTGTTTTTATGGGCTAAGAAGACATTTGAGTAACAAAACCCTATATCGAACTTCTAAGGTAACTCTGTATAAGGCACTTATCATCGCAGTACTGCTATATGGCGCATGAGCATGGACTTTGTCAAAACCAGATGAGGATGCTCTTGGCACAGCACGAGGAGGGCGAAGTATAATGCCGAACTGTACGAACAGAGTTCACATACAACGACTAAGATGGCTGGGTCATGTAGAGCGGATGGGGCTCATCTTCTAGTTCGGAAAATCTTCGAATCCACTCCGATTGGATGGCTCAGTAGGGGACGACCTCGCGGTAGATGGCGCAAACAAGTAAAGGGGGCGCTAAACTTGGCATGCGCAACTGGAGCAGGTGGCTTGTAACCGGGCTGGCTGGAGAGATTTGTTGGCTGAAGCCCGACTCCAGCCCGGACTTTGGCGCCACCTGTATACGTAAGCATGACTAGTATCAACTGCCGAGCCGACTAAGCCATGTCAAACCTTCAGTTCGTCTGTCTCTCTGCATGTCACAAGGTTTTGGCCTTCAGTTTTGAACTTGTTCGATGAAATTTTATATAAGTCTAAGCCTTCCAAGATCTGAAAAAATAGAAGTGTAGCAAATTTCCAAATTCGCCAATAGTCTTTCTAAAAATTCCGTTTTTCAATATTTGTAATACAAATCAAAAAATGTTGTGTTAAGAAGTTAAAAGATAAATAAATATTTGCGCAACAGCTTGTCTGGTGCCTGGGCCTAGCTTCTTCAACCACTCGTGTCGTGTGCGTTGTTCTACACGAATGGAAGGGACCTACAGTTTAGTGGCGTATCGGAAGGGCAATTTGTTTTCGAGAAGCTTTTCGTGACAATAGTACGCTCGGATGTTTGTCAAACATTCGCGAGAGGTGGGACCGTGAAAAGACTTTTGGTGTTTTCTGAGATTCAAAGTTGGAACCTCACAGCAGCGACACCTCACCGTAGATCATTCACCTATGATCCCAATTAATTGGTCAGCATAATTCATTTCATTTTATCTCTATTCGACTGTTCATGTAATGCAATATAGCTAGTGGAATGAACTTGTTAAATATTCGTTATTAAGCAATGTATTTCCCACGGAATATTTGGGGCATTGAAATTGTAATCCGAGCAATACAGCCAATTCAATGAACTTGCCAAACATTTGCAATTAAGCAATATTTTTCCCATAGAATGTTGCAAGGGTTTCTTATGGTATTGAAATAGTAATCTGAGTAGATATTGACAATTAATTATATTGAATGTAACAAGTTATTTGTAAGATATTCAAAATATAATAAGTCAGTCTTTAAGTTGACTCAATAAATAAGGACGGTTAAGAAAAATTAAAAATGTATTTTTTTTTAAATCCCGCTCGTTAAGTCTACGTAATTGGCGCAGTCGGAAAAAACCTACAAGTGTTCATAGTAATGATCTAAAGATCGCGAATACTAAATTGACCCAAGTCATCTGAAATTGTCTTAAGACATTAGTAAGAAGTGTTCAAGTAGCAACGTGTTAACAGTAATGATCTAAAGACCGAGAATTCTAAATTGACCAAAGTCATGTTAAATTGTCTAAAGACATTAGTAAGAAGTTTTCAAGTAACAGAGTGTTAATAGTAATGATCTAAAGATCAGGCGTACTAAATTGACCAAAGTCAAGTGAAATTGTCTAAAGACATTTATAAAAAGTTTTCAAGGCGTTCATAATAATAATATAAAGATAGTGAATACTAAATTGATCAAAATCAAGTGAATTTGTCTAAAGATACAAATAAAGGTGATCTGTATATGGATATATCATTCATGAAACAGGAAAACCCCCTATCATCCAATTTTCGGAAAATTAAGTAAAGTTTATCACTTTGCGGAACTTATAACGGCACATAAAAAGACAAACTTGAAAAAAAAGGATATTTCGCTGATTGTAAAAGTCCTATCATTTTGCATATTTTTTTGGAATGCAAAAGTACTATCAGTTGAGTAGTTCATAAAATGTTCTTACTAATTGCTGCAGTTCTTAAGTAGAAAGTTATATCTTCTTCTTCTTCTTCTTCCTTTTATCAGCGAGGTTATGATCCGAAAATAAGGGATCACAACCCTCCCACTTCACCGCATTTCTACTGATCCGCCTGTGGGGTTTGCCCAAAGTTATATCAGTGCTAGCAAAAATTTTAATCGTGTGTTTTCTTGGCTTGGTAATTTAATTTTTGTTCTCAAAGCAAAACAAAGCAAAATTTACTGATTTTATTTAAAATTGCTATGGATCATTTTAAAAATAGGTAGGTAAAGTAAATTTGATATTAATTTTTCTTATTAAGGTTTCAATTTATAACCTAGAAGCAAACAAATTGAGAAAGATGCATCACTTTCATATGAGTTTGGCCACGTGTGTGTGACATTAACGTAATAAAAACAATGAACGTTATTCAATCGGCAAGTCAATACACAGTGCTTGCCTATCGAATAAGACCAAGAAATAATTATTGAACATTTTGAATCTGGAGAACAATCAAATGCAGATGCAAATTTGGAAAAGTTGGAGTGTCAAATTCTATTGGAGGTTCAGTACCACAAAATGTAGGTAGAAATACTAACTTGCTTTTTGGCCAAGAAGCGCATTCAGGACATAAGCAAAATCAAATGATTGAGGCAGCGGAAAATTAAAATATTAGATATCCTAGTTATGGAAATATAACGTACGGGAGAGTACGAAAATTGATTTCTGACCCATCAGCGTGGAAAATAAATAAAAACAAAATCTCCGAGTGAAAGGATTGGAATATGAAGGCTCATGGCAAAAAGTATCGAAAGTGCCTGTAACTCTCCTGCATGCCTAAGATCAAAGAAAAGGATGTGTCAATCAATGGCTGAAAGTGATCGCCAAGCAATTTTCAGTACGTTTTGGGGAGTAACAGATTGACCACAAAGAAAGGTGTTTGAAAGTTCTCATGTGGATCTTGTAGAAACCAAAAAGATACAAACACTGAATGAAGATTCGAGGCAAAAATCTAGCTTTTTTATCACCTATCTGCAAAGAACAAACTAATTCCTGTGTGTCATAATATCTTTTTATATTACGTACGCGAAAATCTGTTGTAGTAAGCTTTCACTGCAAATTCCTTGACGACTTCTAAACTTCCTTCACACTACCAGAGAGCAAATATGCTTCTAAGATTTTCTTAGAGGCAAACTTTACTAGTATGCAAGAATTGTTTGATGTTTATCTGAAGATGTGTGAGGAAAATTCAACAGGATTCGTAAGCAGAACCGGTTTTAATTCTGAAATTAAAAAGCGAAATATATCAATTTACAAACTACGAAAAGATCAGTGTGATATATGTACCCAATTTAAATTTGTTAATATCAATGACACGGAGGACAACGAACATCAGGAAAATAAAATAAGGGCTAGACGTGAAATGAAAATTGACAAAGAATTGGCAGAATCTGGTCAGTTAAAATCTGTCCATCGTTGCAAGTAAGCTCGGCGTATTACAAAACCAAAATGGCATGCCACAATTTCACAATTTTTAATAATGTATCTCATCACACCACTTGTTAATGGTTCACAGAGATTGATTCTTAACCTGTGTCGTCAGCGTTTGTATCTTGTATTGCCGACTACATACTCGTAACTCGCCACTGCGCACAAAAAAAAAATAATCCGATTTTGATTTAGCTACTCGGATTGATGTACATCGAATGCTCTTATGCATCTTGTGGGTCAATTAAATAAAATAAAAATAAATATTTGGCCCAACAGCTCTTTAAGAGCCAGGGCCTAGCTTCTCGCAACCGCCGTATTCAAACTGCGGTTTGAGAAGCTTTTTCGTGACAACAATACTCTCGGATGTTTGTCAGACACTCGCGAGAGGTAGGACCATGAAAAAACTTTATGGTGTTTTCTGAGATTCGAACTTGGAACCCCTAGCGCAGTGATCCGACACACTAATAACTTACGCCACGGCGCCCACGGATCAATTACGAATTTCTATCATTCAAAAAATACTTCCAAAAGGACATACACAAAGGGAATGCGATTCCATACATAGTTGTATAGAAAGAAAGCTAAAAATCGTGATATGTACCTGCCCAGTGACCATGTTAGGATGTGCGCAGGTTCAAGCCCCAGCGGGGAACAGCAATCATGGGCCACCCAAGTATAAAGGAGAAACGAATTACATCGAAGTTTTTCCAACCACTGCACCAAAGAAGGTTCCTGCCTGGTAGTACAATAGACCGGAGAGTCTGAGTGCTCTGGGATTTGGGTTTGCTTTAAAAAAAAAAAAAAAAAAAATGCTAGGATTTCTAAATATGCTCGAAAGAATCATTTCCTCTACGAAGTAATGGAATTAGACCATACATTTCTTAAGGACTACGTCGGGAATTTAAAATATACCCCAATAAGATCAGGGAAAAATGGGCGATCCAACTGTTACTGATATAAAATCTCGTCTTAAATTTCGATGAGTATTTCAAAGACTTACCGATACGTCCAAAACAAATACTCTATATTGCCCCCCGACAGTTAAATCATGACCGGATACCAATAACTTAACAGAAATGGAAACATTTACAACAACTTAAGGATATGATTCCAAATGATTATCTTTTTTTTTACGACAATATAACGTTTGAAAACGTATAAAGTAAGCCAATTCATTCGAATATTTTCGTAATTTCAACATCACTTTCATCATTTTATTTTGTGTAGCATTGTAGGATGGTAAATTACCATTATACTTTTACATACATATATGTAAATATTTGTACAAGTTTATTATTTATTTTATTGGTGGTCTGAAATTCTTTAATTTATATTAAATATAATAAATAATATTCCTTCTAGTTATCAATGAATTAAAATTGAAACATTTATTTTGAATTAAAACTTAATTTTAATTTAAGGCGAATATGTACATATATATTATGCATTCATACAGCTTTTGTATTTTATGAGGCCTATATGATAAATAAAACAAATCGATTTATCACTGAAAGTACTACAATACCGTCTCTTCTTCAAATTATTTCAATAGTAAATGTCATATCAGATCAGAGAAATAGTTAGAAAATATGTATGGCATATTAGTTACAGGGCCAGGGCCTAGCTTCTCGCAACCACTCATGTTCTGTGCGTTATATTTTTCAGACGAATGGAAGTGACGTACAGTTTAATGCCGAATCTGAACGGCGATTTGAGAAGCTTTTTCGTGACAACAATACTCTCGGATGTTTGTCAGACGCTCGCAAGAGGTGGGACCGTGAAAAAATATGGTTCGAAATATGAAAAACTCCCTTGTTTTTGTTCTTAGATGACAAAAACACGTTTAAATAAATTTTTTGTAGAAAAAATGTCATCTTATCTTCTTACAACTTTCACATTAAAGCCAGTATAATGCATCCCCTGAAAAGTTTGAGCATTTGATGATAGGAAGTTTTCCTGTTTCATGAACGATATACAAACTGTGAATAAAAAACATTTCGCAAACACTGATGTCCAAAGAAAACAAAGAAAAACTAGGTTGAAGAAATCCACCTTATACAGTAGACATACCCACTACAACAGAAGAAATGACGCAGCTCAAGAGCAAGGTGCCATAACGGCAACAGATCTAATGAAGGCAGCAAGCAGAATCAACGAATTCCGTGGCACCAAGGCCTATGATCTTTCATAATTTATAAGGGAAGTCGAAATCATCCTCCCATTGTTTGACAGCAATATTGAAGAACTACGTCCTGCAACGGTACATCAGAAGCAAGATCCAGGGAGCAGCTCTACAAGTAGTACGTACACTAGGATCTGACCCATCGTGGGAAGATATCAAGAAGGAGTTGACCGAAAACTTCGGCGTTAAGGAGTCCTATCACAATCTGTATCATCAGGCTATCAATTTGAGAAACAACATGCTGAGCGAATATTCTCGTAATCTTAGATTTATCCTAGATAACTTAAACACAAAGTAGGAAATCAATAATTCAAAACCAACAGAATTTTCGCCAAAATGTAATGAGTCCCTTATACGTAAAACATTCCTAAACGGTATCAACACAAACTTAGCAAGTATTGTCTACAGTAGAAAAATAGATACACTAAGAGAAGCCTACGAGTACTACACATTAGAAAAGACATGTTTACTGAAACAACTAATTCTAGCAGGTATGATGAGAGAAATCGGAATAAAGATTTGCTTACGTTATAACGCGGAACCTAATACATCCACAGAACAGAATAGGCAACATTATAGGGAAAACCGCCCACAATATAACCAAAATTCAGAGCAGTATAGGCAGAACTTTAGCTTTCAGAACAGTGATCACCTAAGACATAGCCAAAACACAGAACAAATTAGACGTAATCCAAATTCAGAACAATTTAGGCGCGCTCAAATTCAGAACAGTTTGGATACAACAGAGGTAATAATTCCAATGGCAGAGATTGCAGACAAACTAGGTATAGTCGACCTGAGCCTATGGAAACCGATCATATTCAGGAATCAGATCAAAGTGAAGTACATTTTCTGTTGCAAGCCCAAAAAACAATTTACCGTTAGTCGAGCTAACTATCTTACTTACTTTATCCCCTCGGGGGGCATATGGTATCAACCGCGCCTGCGCGCCATCTTGTTCGAAGTTCTGCAACGCGTTTGAGCTGCCTCCAGCTCATTCCTAAAGAGCTCGATTCCTCCTCAACTGTTCTGCGCCACGTTTGCCTAGGGCGTCCCGCTATTCTGCCTGCCTTGGTGAGCGGATTCCACTGCATGGCGTATTTCGCAATGGAGTTGCCTTCGCGCCGTATGGTATGTACAATCCATTGCCACTTTCTTCTTCGTATAGTAATGCTTATAGGTTCTTGGCCCGTTCTCAGATAAAGTTGTTCGTTAGAGATGCGGTTCGGCCAAAAATCCTCAAGATGATTCTGAAGTCTTTGTAAACAAATGCTTAAGAGCTAACTATCGGCAACGAGAAAATAAAATGCCTAATTGACTCAGGATCGACAACAAGCCTACTAAATAAGACCAGACTTATTCAGTATAAACGACAAAGACTTCAGGAACCTACCATTTTCAATACACTTATGCCCGGTTTCACAGTGAGAACTTAAGCCTCAATTGAACCTTAAGCTACGGTTTTACTCATCTTATGCCATCTACTATCCGCCTTTAGCAGATAGGAGTGCACGAAAATGCCTCCCTTAAGGACCCCCAACGGGACGTTCACCTCATTTGCTAGGGAAGCATCAAGGGAAGATCCTTGCCTCTCGAGTTCATCAGCTCGCTCATTCCCCTCAATGTTGCTGTGACCCGGAACCCAAAGGAGACAGATCTTTAGCCGGTGACCAAGCGAGGCGAGATTTTGTTTGCACTGTTCTACTAGCCTTGGGGATGTAGTGGCAGATACTATAGCCTTGATAGCCGCCTGGCTGTCAATGAGGATAGTTATGATATTTAGGGGTGTAGAGGTTTGCCACCTGTGCAGGGACGGGTTAAGAATATCACTGCAGCGCCCCCCAACAACTAGCGCTTGTCGTAAAAGGCGACTAAGGGGACAAATCAGATCTAGGCAATATAACACCCAAGTGAGCCTAGCGACACATATACTACCATAAAAACCCTCCCACAAGTGTGCATGCGAGTCCGTGGGTTGACACGACTGGAGATCACCGGTGTCATAAAAGAAAGATCAAACAATACTAAAACAGGAGCATGCACGTGTCAAACAACAAACACCATCGCAATATGGTGCAAAAATTGTATTGCAAAACTGTATCATTATGATAATACTTGCAAAAAGGAAAGGCACTACCCCGCCAGGCACTACCACTGCTGTGCATGGTACTGATCCTGGACCGAGCAGAAATGTTCGGGTCAGAGCTATACGGATTCCGGGGGCTAGCAACATAATGAAACAGTTTGGACGCAATTTAAGGGTCGCGAGTTGGAACGTTGGAAGCATGATCGGTCGAAGTTACGAGCTGGAAGAGATGATGAATAGAAGGCGGGTGGACATCTTGTGTGTCCAAGAGACGAAATGGAAAAACACCGGGAATCGGGCGCGTTTCTTGGACGTTAGGACAAAATATTACAAGATGTTCTACTACGGAACGGAAAAGGCTAGGAACGGAATCGGTATCATCCTTGCGGCAGAGCTACTTGGAAACGTCTTGAGCATTTCGAAGTCCAGCGACCGTTTGATGTCTCTCAAACTAGTAATACAAGGAGAGGTGTGGAATATTGTCAGTGCATATGCTCCCCACGATGGGTACAATCAGAGAGATAAAGATGCATTTTGGCTAGATTTCCACAATCTCCTTAAGGACATCCCAAAGGAAGAATTTCTGTTTGTTGGAGGAGATTTGAATGGACATGTCGGGAAATCAAACGAAGACTATGAAGACTGCCATGGAGGACTAGGATATGGCACCAGGAACCTTCCTGGTGAAGACATCCTAAGCATGTGCAAATCACACGGTCTTATCGTGTTAAATACCATGTTCATCAAACAAAGCCGACACCTGATCACTTACAGCAGTGGTGGAGATGAAACTCAGATTGACTACCATTTGGTAGCCAGTTTCATGAAGCCTCGGGTAAAAGATTGCAAAGTGATCCTGGGAGAGGCAATCGCTCGACAACACCGTCTCCTGCTAACAGAAATTTTTATGAAAACACCAAAGAAAAGCAAACAAACAAGGGTCTCTGAGAAAATCAAGTGGTACAATCTGGACAAAGAAAAAGGCGAGGCTTTTGTTTTCGTAATGAAGAATTACCTCTCTCACACCATCAACGGAGCTGAGGATGAAGAGTGCAGAGCACAAAATATGTGGGATTCCCTACAGCGAACTTGCTTAAAGAAGGCCAAATCACTGCTAGGAGCTTCAAAAGGCCACCATCAACAGAAACATGGTGGTGGAGTGATGAAGCTAAGAAAGTGATAAATGAGAAGAAAGCGGCTTTCAAAGCTTGGTCAAAGTGCCCCTCTAATAATAGTGACGAAAAAGCTCGCCTCGAAATGGAATACAGATGCTGCAAGAAAAAAGCGAAGAAGAAGTGCGCTCAGCTTCAAGCAGAGAGTACGGAGGGCCTGTATCGGGAGCTGGAGAAAATATTTTCCCCGGTTGCTGATGCAAACCAGGCTATCCAGGAGCTGCGAAGACACAATATGAACAAGAGTGCCACTATCTTCAAAATAGCCGCCCAAAGAAGGAAGAATGCTCAGGAGATTCGTTCGCCAAAGTTCATTAGCAATGCTCATGGCCAGCTTCTTGTGGATGACGACAAAATTCTGCAGAGGTGGCGGCAGTATTGTGAAGAGCTTTTGAATGAACAGTTTCCCCGGCTATACTTTCCAAGAGCCACCCCTAACTGTGAAGAAATATCCGACATTACAGTCGAAGAAGTTAGTGAGGCGGTCAAATACTCCAAAAAACGAAAAGCGATTGGGCCAGATGAAATACCCTCTGAGTTCTGGAAAAAGATGGGAGATATCGGGTTCAGATGGCTCAGAATTCTCATCTCCAAATTCGTGAGAGGTGATCCAATGCCGAATGAATGGAGGGAAAGTTACCTTCTCCCTGTATACAAAGGGAAGGGTGATACGCGAAACTGTGATAACTACCGTTCGATCAAGCTGATGTCACACACCATGAAGATCGTTGAGCGGGTATGAGGTGATCAGTGCGGGTTTGTCTCGGGTAAATCAACCACAGATGCAATCCAAAGTATAAGGATCATAATGGAAAAACATCGTGATTCCTTAAGGGATTTGCATATTGTATTGGTTGACTTTGAAAAGGCATTCGACAGACAACCACGAGATCTGATATGGGTGGCGCTAAGACATCGAGGGGTTCCAGAAACCTATGTACAGATGATTATGGACATGTACGAAGGAGCAAAGACAAAAGTAAGATGCCCCGCTGGAGTAACCGAAGAGTTCCCAATCAAAGTCGGGGTACACCAGTTAAGCGTTTTAAGTCCTTTGCTCTTTATTACGGTCCTTGATTATCTGCTTGAAGGTAAAGTGATGGACCCCAAGGTACATCAGTTATTCTTTGCTGACGATGGAGCCATCATAAGTGAGGATCCTACATCCCTGCAACGAGCACTTGATGTGTGGGTGGACGTTTTGGAGGGAAATGGGTATCGCATTAGTTCAAAAAAGACAGAGTACTTGTGCTGCCCGTTCTCTGATCCACTCAGGCCTATTCCAGACATTTATTTGAATGGAACAGTGCTTCCCAAGTGCGAAAAGTTCAAATATCTGGGATCTATGATCAATAGCAAAGCAACTTGTGATGACGACATCAATCATCGTGTAAGCGTAGGGTGGATGAAGTGGCGAGAAAATTCCGCTATCTTCTGTGACAGAAAAATGCCCCCTAAGTTGAAAGGAAGGCTCTACACCGCAGCTGTGCGTCCAGCGCTCACATACGGTTCACAATGTTGGACGATGTACAAAACGTATGAGAGTAAATTAACGGCAGCTGAGATGAAGATGCTTCGCATGACAGCAGGAGTGACAAAGCTTGATCGAATAAGAATTTCGAAGATCCGTGGAAGCTTTCACATCAAGGAAACCATGGTACAAAAAATAGAGCGTGACCGGCTCAGTTGGTACTGCCACGTTCAAAGAAGAGATCATTTGAACCCTGTTAAAAAGGCAATATCAATGCACGTTCCAAAGACATCGCGATGTAGGAAAGGCAGGCCTATAAACGCCTGGATCAGACAAATGCGACGACATCGGCATTTCATTGGCCTCAGTAACCGAGTGATCCAAAATCGGCAGGCCTGCCGATATTTTCTGAGGTCAAATAGGCGAACCCCACATGCGGATCAGTAGAAATGCGGTGAAGTGGGAGGGTTGTGATCCCTTGTTTTCGGATCATGGCCTCGCTGATAAAAGGAAGAAGAAGAAGAAGGGGTGTAGATGTTTGCTTAAGTATGCGGCAGGCCTCACGTACAGCAAAAACTTCCGCCTGTAAGACACTGCACGAATCAGGAAGCCGGTACGACCTGGAAATATTGAGGGAGTTAGAGAATATCCCCGTTCCTACCCCGCAGTCCATTTTTGAACCATCTGTGAAAATTGTTGATTCGAACTTATTTATCAGTACGCCAGTTTCCCATTCCGCCCTGGTTGGGAATCTGACCGTGACGTCATTTCTAAAGTTCGCTGTGGGAGTTATATAGTCGGTCAGATTAGCTACCAGATCCTGCGGTAGCAAATTCAGGATACTGCTGTGACCATACGGATTGATGCACCAGCATCCTGTTTCCCTTGGCCTGACCGCACTACATGATGATAGCTGCATAATGTGAAGATCGAGTGGTGAAAGGTGCAGAATAACGTTCAAGGCATCGGTTGGACATGTCCTCATGGCACTTGTTGCGCCAATAGCCGCGGTTCTTTGTACCCTGGTGATAAGTTTGTGTTATAAGCTTTCCTTAGCGCAGGCCACCAGACTAGCGATCCATAGGAAAGAATGCGACGCACCACGACAGTGTACATCCATAAGACCATCTTCTACCCACCTCTTGCCAAAGGTCTTGCTGCAGGCATAGAAAGCCACACAAGCCTTCTTTACCCGTTGCTCAATATTAAGCTTCCAGCTTAGTTTTGGATCAAGTACCACACCTAGGTAATTGGCACTGGAGGATAGGGAGAGTAGATGAGTGTTTAGCCGTGGAAGCGTAAACGTCGGTATTTTGGTTTTAGTGTAAAGAGCATCAGTTCAGTTTTGCTTGGGATAACGCTGAGTCCACATCCAGTGGCCCATGAGCTAATCTTGCCCAAGGCACCTTCCATAATCTCACTGATTATGGATGGAAACATCCCCGATACCAGTATTACCACGTCATCCGCATACGCGACAACCTTAACTCTATCCCTATCAAGTCTACACAAAATTTTATTGATGACCACAAGCCATAGAAGAGGAGACAAGACTCCACCTTGAGGAGTTCCTCTAACAACAGATATGGTGGAGCTGCTGTTGCCGAGAGTATATTGAATGATTCAAGTTTTTAGCATTGTCAATATCCATTTGCTAATAGACCTGGGTGTGGAACCCAGTTGGATTAGAGCTTCCTGAATCGATTCCGGACTAACATTATTGAAGGCACCTGCAATATCTAAGAAGGTAGCAAGGGTATATTGTTTGAAGTGGATTGTCCTTTCTATCGTTCGCACAACTTCGTGGAGCGCCGTCTGTGTCGATCGCCCTTTAGTGTACGCATGTTGGGATTTGGATAGAAGCGATTTGTCTAGGGAATTTCGAATATGTGTATCTAAGAGGCGTTTCAACGTCTTTAAAAGAAAAGAGGATAAGCTTATGGGTCTGAAATCCTTTGCGGATCCATGACCCCGCTCCCAGCTTTCGAAATAAACAACACGAACGTGGTTTAGGAGAATACAGCTTCTGTAGATCGGAACTAGCCACGGGACCAGCTGGTCCAATGTTTTTTGCAGCATAATAGGGAGAACGCCGTCAAGGCCGGCCGATTTATAAGGAGAGAAACTGCTGATAGCCCAGGAGGTGTTAACTGCTGTAATTGTTGTCTTAACCCCTGGTCTCCACTGGCAATAATTCATTGCAAGAAATATGTCAAGCAATCGAATGGAGACCGCAAATGAAATGAATTATTTCAAGAAATTTGCGGTCTCCATTTGAAATTTTAATTGCTTGAAATATTTCTTGCAATAAATGATTGCCAGTGGAGACTAGGGGTAATGTCATTCCAGCAAGAAGATTGCGCGACCTTAGAAACTGGTGAAATGTCAGCGATATTTTCTTTTTTTATTCATGATTCGGATGACATTTTTTTCTATTAATTATCAAGATGGATACACATTCAAACCAAGAAGATGTGTGATTCTGAATATGAAAATTTTGTGGTTCACAAAATGCATGCAAAAACGCATGCCGCGTTTTGTGCCCTGGAACAAATTATATTTTGATTGATGAGTATCAAACTCATTAATCTTTCGGTTTCAGCTGGGCTGAAATTCGCACTTCTTTTTTGTCGTCACACATGTTTCATTTTTTTTTTATTGAAAAGAAAAACAAATTATTTGCATCACTGACAAGACATTTTTCTATTTCACATCTCCCATCCATTCACAGTAGTTAATTACCCACAAACTGTTCACAATCACTTCTTATGCTTGGCTTAGCTAAACCAAACTTTTTGAATTACTGTGAAACCCGAAAAACTTAAGCAAAACTTAAGCTCTACGTTTTGCTTAACTAAGCTGCGACTTAAGCTCCCACTGTGAAACCGGGCATTAGTGGAAAAACAACAATCAATGAGGAGATTATTACTCCTTTGCCTAGCGAATTCAATCTAATGAGTTGGAAACTCACCCTTTTCAGTAACAAAGAATTCGATGGTCTCATCGGCCAGAACATACTAAAACCCATGCGAGCAATTATCAACTTAGAAGAGGAATGAATATCTGGAAGTTCGCGGTACAAAAATAAGATTTGTAAACTCTTGCCCATTTAACTATGAAAATACTCATTCGTTAGTGGAATCTCAGTGGAACCAAAACACTTTAAGAAAACTCATTCATGAAGATATGAATCAGGAAGAAAAAAGTAAATTAGGAATGCTATTAAACAAAAACAAAGATCTATTCTTCCAAGAAAGAAAAAAACTGACACCTACTCATGAAATACAACATGAGATTGTCACAACAACCGACAAACCAGTATACTCAAAAATGTACTCAATAATACCCCCAAATATATAAGGAAGAAATAAACAGACTAATGAAGAAAATGTTAGAGCAGGGCATCATAAAAGAAAGCAAAGCAAGAAGGCGGACAACACCGGAAAGAAAAAGTGGAGAATCATAGATTACAGTACCTTCAACGAAATAACAGTTAGTGACAAATTTACCATACCTAACATCGAAAACATATTAGAGAAACCCGGCAGGCTCAATACTTTACAACGCTGGACCTTGCCAAAGGGATCCACCAAATTTTAATAAAAAGAAGCGATACAAAAAAGACAGCATTTTCAACACCCTTAGGCCATTACGGATTCGCAAGAATACCGTTCGAACTTAAGAACGTACTGGCGACTTTCCAAAGACTCATTACTATTTTATTTTTTTTTAAACAAGTGTGGCCACGGCCAAATGGCGTGTAGGCACTGCGACCAAGGAGATCTATTGTGCCATAGGACACATTTAGGGCAGCAGTACTTCTACTCTCCTTATGAAAGCTATAATTACGGCTGCGGAGGAGTTCCTTAAATCTGTTATAGATATGATCCCTTTAAGGAAAAAGCTTCTCCTAGTACTGAACAGAGCTACACACTCACATAGTATGTGTTCTGCGGTTTCGTCTTCTTCTAAGCAGAGGCGGCAGGTGATATCCTTCGATATTCAGTAACCAGTAAGGAAGCTCACAAGCCTTCTTATGTCATTTTTGCCGTATTTTAGGATATCAACTGCCTGTCTTTGGAAGGGTTGGACAGCTCTTTTAGCCTGCCTGAGACCTTGGGAGTTATTCCAGTGGGAGATGCACATGTTGTGTTCCCAGATGTTTAGGGTAAGTTTGAAGGCGGAATCGGGTATTCCGCAGAAGGGTTCAGGTCCAGTGAACAACTCAGAGGAGCCCTTCCTAGCTAGCAGGTCTGCAGTTTCATTGACGTCAACGCCTACATGACCCGGTACCCACCACAATTTTACTTAATTGTATCGGGCCAAGTTTTGTAAGCTGTCGAAGCAGTTTAGAATCGATTTTGAACTGATCAAATGGGCGATCAGTGCTTTGAGCGCCGCTTGGCTATCGGTGAGTATGTGGATAAAGGCACCTTTGATGCCTGAGTGCAGGTTAATGTAAGCACAAGTTTCAATGGCGTGAAGCTCGGCCTGGAAAACACTAGGACTCTTTCCGAGTAATTTCAAAATTTTATGGTTGGGTCCATACACACCGGCGCCAACTCCTGAATCCATTTTTGATCCATCGGTGTACTCGGGGATAATAGATCCATGAAATCCACGTGATCCCGTGTACTATTAGCACCTGACTTTCGAAGACTAACTGCTGTGAGGGTATCTTTCTTCAAAGGCTGAGGTGGGATCGCCGGCCCCAGGGTTAACCCAAAGGAACACCCTAGACTTTGGGAAAGAGATACTTTTATTGATAAATGGACTGGTTCTATACAATATTGTTTCGTTAACAATGCAAATGGTTTCTTAGCTAACAATGTTTATACCTAACAATATATGTATAGCTTAACGCTAATGTTGGTCGTCCTGCGGCTGGTTCTGGTACGGGCCGGGGTTATGCGTCCTGTTGTCTGGCTCGGTTCGGTACGTCGGCGGGCAGGAGTTTCAGTCTGTACTTCGGGCAGGCTTCAAAGGTCGCAGTCCGCACTTAGGGCAGGCTTGCGATGACCCAGTCCGCACTTAGGGCAGGCTTGGGAAGGATCCAGTCCGCACTTAGGGCAGGCTTGGAATGTAGCCGCCCGCACTTAGGGCAGGCGTGCTGTGACCCAGTCCGCACTTAGGGCAGGCTTTGGAAGGATTCAGTCCGCACTTAGAGCAGGCTTGGAATGTAGCCGTCCGCACTTAGGGCAGGCGTGCTGTGACCCAGTCCGCACTTAGGGCAGGCTTGGGAAGGATCCAGTCCGCACTTAGGGCAGGCTTGGAATGTAGCCGTCCGCACTTACGGCAGGCGTGCTGTGACCCAGTCCGCACTTAGGGCAGGCTTGGGAAGGATCCAGTCCGCACTTAGGGCAGGCTTGGAATGTAGCCGTCCGCACTTACGGCAGGCGTGCTGTGACCCAGTCCGCACTTAGGGCAGGCTTGGGAAGGATCCAGTCCGCACTTAGGGCAGGCTTGGAATGTAGCCGTCCGCACTTACGGCAGGCGTGCTGTGACCCAGTCCGCACTTAGGGCAGGCTTGGGATGGATTCAGTCCGCACTTAGGGCAGGCTTGGAATGTAGCCGTCCGCACTTAGGGCAGGCGTGCTGTGACCCAGTCCGCACTTAGGGCAGGCTTGGGAAGGATCCAGTCCGCACTTAGGGCAGGCTTGGAATGTAGCCGTCCGCACTTAGGGCAGGCGTGCTGTGACCCAGTCCGCACTTAGGGCAGGCTTGGGAAGGATCCAGTTCGCACTTAGGGCAGGCTTGGAATGTAGCCGTCCGCACTTAGGGCAGGCGTGCTGTGACCCAGTCCGCACTTAGGGCAGGCTTGGGAAGGATCCAGTCCGCACTTAGGGCAGGCTTGGAATGTAGCCGTCCGCACTTAGGGCAGACATGCTGTGACCCAGTCCGCACTTAGGGCAGGCTTGGGAAGGATCCAGTCCGCACTTAGGGCAGGCTTGGAAATGTAGCTCGACAAAGGGCGGCAAATCGCTGTAGTTTACTCACACGGTCTTATCGTGTTAAATACCATGTTCATCAAACAAAGCCGACACCTGATCACTTACAGCAGTGGTGGAGATGAAACTCAGATTGACTACCATTTGGTAGCCAGTTTCATGAAGCCTCGGGTAAAAGATTGCAAAGTGATCCTGGGAGAGGCAATCGCTCGACAACACCGTCTCCTGCTAACAGAAATTTTTATGAAAACACCAAAGAAAAGCAAACAAACAAGGGTCTCTGAGAAAATCAAGTGGTACAATCTGGACAAAGAAAAAGGCGAGGCTTTTGTTTTCGTAATGAAGAATTACCTCTCTCACACCATCAACGGAGCTGAGGATGAAGAGTGCAGAGCACAAAATATGTGGGATTCCCTACAGCGAACTTGCTTAAAGAAGGCCAAATCACTGCTAGGAGCTTCAAAAGGCCACCATCAACAGAAACATGGTGGTGGAGTGATGAAGCTAAGAAAGTGATAAATGAGAAGAAAGCGGCTTTCAAAGCTTGGTCAAAGTGCCCCTCTAATAATAGTGACGAAAAAGCTCGCCTCGAAATGGAATACAGATGCTGCAAGAAAAAAGCGAAGAAGAAGTGCGCTCAGCTTCAAGCAGAGAGTACGGAGGGCCTGTATCGGGAGCTGGAGAAAATATTTTCCCCGGTTGCTGATGCAAACCAGGCTATCCAGGAGCTGCGAAGACACAATATGAACAAGAGTGCCACTATCTTCAAAATAGCCGCCCAAAGAAGGAAGAATGCTCAGGAGATTCGTTCGCCAAAGTTCATTAGCAATGCTCATGGCCAGCTTCTTGTGGATGACGACAAAATTCTGCAGAGGTGGCGGCAGTATTGTGAAGAGCTTTTGAATGAACAGTTTCCCCGGCTATACTTTCCAAGAGCCACCCCTAACTGTGAAGAAATATCCGACATTACAGTCGAAGAAGTTAGTGAGGCGGTCAAATACTCCAAAAAACGAAAAGCGATTGGGCCAGATGAAATACCCTCTGAGTTCTGGAAAAAGATGGGAGATATCGGGTTCAGATGGCTCAGAATTCTCATCTCCAAATTCGTGAGAGGTGATCCAATGCCGAATGAATGGAGGGAAAGTTACCTTCTCCCTGTATACAAAGGGAAGGGTGATACGCGAAACTGTGATAACTACCGTTCGATCAAGCTGATGTCACACACCATGAAGATCGTTGAGCGGGTATGAGGTGATCAGTGCGGGTTTGTCTCGGGTAAATCAACCACAGATGCAATCCAAAGTATAAGGATCATAATGGAAAAACATCGTGATTCCTTAAGGGATTTGCATATTGTATTGGTTGACTTTGAAAAGGCATTCGACAGACAACCACGAGATCTGATATGGGTGGCGCTAAGACATCGAGGGGTTCCAGAAACCTATGTACAGATGATTATGGACATGTACGAAGGAGCAAAGACAAAAGTAAGATGCCCCGCTGGAGTAACCGAAGAGTTCCCAATCAAAGTCGGGGTACACCAGTTAAGCGTTTTAAGTCCTTTGCTCTTTATTACGGTCCTTGATTATCTGCTTGAAGGTAAAGTGATGGACCCCAAGGTACATCAGTTATTCTTTGCTGACGATGGAGCCATCATAAGTGAGGATCCTACATCCCTGCAACGAGCACTTGATGTGTGGGTGGACGTTTTGGAGGGAAATGGGTATCGCATTAGTTCAAAAAAGACAGAGTACTTGTGCTGCCCGTTCTCTGATCCACTCAGGCCTATTCCAGACATTTATTTGAATGGAACAGTGCTTCCCAAGTGCGAAAAGTTCAAATATCTGGGATCTATGATCAATAGCAAAGCAACTTGTGATGACGACATCAATCATCGTGTAAGCGTAGGGTGGATGAAGTGGCGAGAAAATTCCGCTATCTTCTGTGACAGAAAAATGCCCCCTAAGTTGAAAGGAAGGCTCTACACCGCAGCTGTGCGTCCAGCGCTCACATACGGTTCACAATGTTGGACGATGTACAAAACGTATGAGAGTAAATTAACGGCAGCTGAGATGAAGATGCTTCGCATGACAGCAGGAGTGACAAAGCTTGATCGAATAAGAATTTCGAAGATCCGTGGAAGCTTTCACATCAAGGAAACCATGGTACAAAAAATAGAGCGTGACCGGCTCAGTTGGTACTGCCACGTTCAAAGAAGAGATCATTTGAACCCTGTTAAAAAGGCAATATCAATGCACGTTCCAAAGACATCGCGATGTAGGAAAGGCAGGCCTATAAACGCCTGGATCAGACAAATGCGACGACATCGGCATTTCATTGGCCTCAGTAACCGAGTGATCCAAAATCGGCAGGCCTGCCGATATTTTCTGAGGTCAAATAGGCGAACCCCACATGCGGATCAGTAGAAATGCGGTGAAGTGGGAGGGTTGTGATCCCTTGTTTTCGGATCATGGCCTCGCTGATAAAAGGAAGAAGAAGAAGAAGGGGTGTAGATGTTTGCTTAAGTATGCGGCAGGCCTCACGTACAGCAAAAACTTCCGCCTGTAAGACACTGCACGAATCAGGAAGCCGGTACGACCTGGAAATATTGAGGGAGTTAGAGAATATCCCCGTTCCTACCCCGCAGTCCATTTTTGAACCATCTGTGAAAATTGTTGATTCGAACTTATTTATCAGTACGCCAGTTTCCCATTCCGCCCTGGTTGGGAATCTGACCGTGACGTCATTTCTAAAGTTCGCTGTGGGAGTTATATAGTCGGTCAGATTAGCTACCAGATCCTGCGGTAGCAAATTCAGGATACTGCTGTGACCATACGGATTGATGCACCAGCATCCTGTTTCCCTTGGCCTGACCGCACTACATGATGATAGCTGCATAATGTGAAGATCGAGTGGTGAAAGGTGCAGAATAACGTTCAAGGCATCGGTTGGACATGTCCTCATGGCACTTGTTGCGCCAATAGCCGCGGTTCTTTGTACCCTGGTGATAAGTTTGTGTTATAAGCTTTCCTTAGCGCAGGCCACCAGACTAGCGATCCATAGGAAAGAATGCGACGCACCACGACAGTGTACATCCATAAGACCATCTTCTACCCACCTCTTGCCAAAGGTCTTGCTGCAGGCATAGAAAGCCACACAAGCCTTCTTTACCCGTTGCTCAATATTAAGCTTCCAGCTTAGTTTTGGATCAAGTACCACACCTAGGTAATTGGCACTGGAGGATAGGGAGAGTAGATGAGTGTTTAGCCGTGGAAGCGTAAACGTCGGTATTTTGGTTTTAGTGTAAAGAGCATCAGTTCAGTTTTGCTTGGGATAACGCTGAGTCCACATCCAGTGGCCCATGAGCTAATCTTGCCCAAGGCACCTTCCATAATCTCACTGATTATGGATGGAAACATCCCCGATACCAGTATTACCACGTCATCCGCATACGCGACAACCTTAACTCTATCCCTATCAAGTCTACACAAAATTTTATTGATGACCACAAGCCATAGAAGAGGAGACAAGACTCCACCTTGAGGAGTTCCTCTAACAACAGATATGGTGGAGCTGCTGTTGCCGAGAGTATATTGAATGATTCAAGTTTTTAGCATTGTCAATATCCATTTGCTAATAGACCTGGGTGTGGAACCCAGTTGGATTAGAGCTTCCTGAATCGATTCCGGACTAACATTATTGAAGGCACCTGCAATATCTAAGAAGGTAGCAAGGGTATATTGTTTGAAGTGGATTGTCCTTTCTATCGTTCGCACAACTTCGTGGAGCGCCGTCTGTGTCGATCGCCCTTTAGTGTACGCATGTTGGGATTTGGATAGAAGCGATTTGTCTAGGGAATTTCGAATATGTGTATCTAAGAGGCGTTTCAACGTCTTTAAAAGAAAAGAGGATAAGCTTATGGGTCTGAAATCCTTTGCGGATCCATGACCCCGCTCCCAGCTTTCGAAATAAACAACACGAACGTGGTTTAGGAGAATACAGCTTCTGTAGATCGGAACTAGCCACGGGACCAGCTGGTCCAATGTTTTTTGCAGCATAATAGGGAGAACGCCGTCAAGGCCGGCCGATTTATAAGGAGAGAAACTGCTGATAGCCCAGGAGGTGTTAACTGCTGTAATTGTTGTCTTAACCCCTGGTCTCCACTGGCAATAATTCATTGCAAGAAATATGTCAAGCAATCGAATGGAGACCGCAAATGAAATGAATTATTTCAAGAAATTTGCGGTCTCCATTTGAAATTTTAATTGCTTGAAATATTTCTTGCAATAAATGATTGCCAGTGGAGACTAGGGGTAATGTCATTCCAGCAAGAAGATTGCGCGACCTTAGAAACTGGTGAAATGTCAGCGATATTTTCTTTTTTTATTCATGATTCGGATGACATTTTTTTCTATTAATTATCAAGATGGATACACATTCAAACCAAGAAGATGTGTGATTCTGAATATGAAAATTTTGTGGTTCACAAAATGCATGCAAAAACGCATGCCGCGTTTTGTGCCCTGGAACAAATTATATTTTGATTGATGAGTATCAAACTCATTAATCTTTCGGTTTCAGCTGGGCTGAAATTCGCACTTCTTTTTTGTCGTCACACATGTTTCATTTTTTTTTTATTGAAAAGAAAAACAAATTATTTGCATCACTGACAAGACATTTTTCTATTTCACATCTCCCATCCATTCACAGTAGTTAATTACCCACAAACTGTTCACAATCACTTCTTATGCTTGGCTTAGCTAAACCAAACTTTTTGAATTACTGTGAAACCCGAAAAACTTAAGCAAAACTTAAGCTCTACGTTTTGCTTAACTAAGCTGCGACTTAAGCTCCCACTGTGAAACCGGGCATTAGTGGAAAAACAACAATCAATGAGGAGATTATTACTCCTTTGCCTAGCGAATTCAATCTAATGAGTTGGAAACTCACCCTTTTCAGTAACAAAGAATTCGATGGTCTCATCGGCCAGAACATACTAAAACCCATGCGAGCAATTATCAACTTAGAAGAGGAATGAATATCTGGAAGTTCGCGGTACAAAAATAAGATTTGTAAACTCTTGCCCATTTAACTATGAAAATACTCATTCGTTAGTGGAATCTCAGTGGAACCAAAACACTTTAAGAAAACTCATTCATGAAGATATGAATCAGGAAGAAAAAAGTAAATTAGGAATGCTATTAAACAAAAACAAAGATCTATTCTTCCAAGAAAGAAAAAAACTGACACCTACTCATGAAATACAACATGAGATTGTCACAACAACCGACAAACCAGTATACTCAAAAATGTACTCAATAATACCCCCAAATATATAAGGAAGAAATAAACAGACTAATGAAGAAAATGTTAGAGCAGGGCATCATAAAAGAAAGCAAAGCAAGAAGGCGGACAACACCGGAAAGAAAAAGTGGAGAATCATAGATTACAGTACCTTCAACGAAATAACAGTTAGTGACAAATTTACCATACCTAACATCGAAAACATATTAGAGAAACCCGGCAGGCTCAATACTTTACAACGCTGGACCTTGCCAAAGGGATCCACCAAATTTTAATAAAAAGAAGCGATACAAAAAAGACAGCATTTTCAACACCCTTAGGCCATTACGGATTCGCAAGAATACCGTTCGAACTTAAGAACGTACTGGCGACTTTCCAAAGACTCATTACTATTTTATTTTTTTTTAAACAAGTGTGGCCACGGCCAAATGGCGTGTAGGCACTGCGACCAAGGAGATCTATTGTGCCATAGGACACATTTAGGGCAGCAGTACTTCTACTCTCCTTATGAAAGCTATAATTACGGCTGCGGAGGAGTTCCTTAAATCTGTTATAGATATGATCCCTTTAAGGAAAAAGCTTCTCCTAGTACTGAACAGAGCTACACACTCACATAGTATGTGTTCTGCGGTTTCGTCTTCTTCTAAGCAGAGGCGGCAGGTGATATCCTTCGATATTCAGTAACCAGTAAGGAAGCTCACAAGCCTTCTTATGTCATTTTTGCCGTATTTTAGGATATCAACTGCCTGTCTTTGGAAGGGTTGGACAGCTCTTTTAGCCTGCCTGAGACCTTGGGAGTTATTCCAGTGGGAGATGCACATGTTGTGTTCCCAGATGTTTAGGGTAAGTTTGAAGGCGGAATCGGGTATTCCGCAGAAGGGTTCAGGTCCAGTGAACAACTCAGAGGAGCCCTTCCTAGCTAGCAGGTCTGCAGTTTCATTGACGTCAACGCCTACATGACCCGGTACCCACCACAATTTTACTTAATTGTATCGGGCCAAGTTTTGTAAGCTGTCGAAGCAGTTTAGAATCGATTTTGAACTGATCAAATGGGCGATCAGTGCTTTGAGCGCCGCTTGGCTATCGGTGAGTATGTGGATAAAGGCACCTTTGATGCCTGAGTGCAGGTTAATGTAAGCACAAGTTTCAATGGCGTGAAGCTCGGCCTGGAAAACACTAGGACTCTTTCCGAGTAATTTCAAAATTTTATGGTTGGGTCCATACACACCGGCGCCAACTCCTGAATCCATTTTTGATCCATCGGTGTACTCGGGGATAATAGATCCATGAAATCCACGTGATCCCGTGTACTATTAGCACCTGACTTTCGAAGACTAACTGCTGTGAGGGTATCTTTCTTCAAAGGCTGAGGTGGGATCGCCGGCCCCAGGGTTAACCCAAAGGAACACCCTAGACTTTGGGAAAGAGATACTTTTATTGATAAATGGACTGGTTCTATACAATATTGTTTCGTTAACAATGCAAATGGTTTCTTAGCTAACAATGTTTATACCTAACAATATATGTATAGCTTAACGCTAATGTTGGTCGTCCTGCGGCTGGTTCTGGTACGGGCCGGGGTTATGCGTCCTGTTGTCTGGCTCGGTTCGGTACGTCGGCGGGCAGGAGTTTCAGTCTGTACTTCGGGCAGGCTTCAAAGGTCGCAGTCCGCACTTAGGGCAGGCTTGCGATGACCCAGTCCGCACTTAGGGCAGGCTTGGGAAGGATCCAGTCCGCACTTAGGGCAGGCTTGGAATGTAGCCGCCCGCACTTAGGGCAGGCGTGCTGTGACCCAGTCCGCACTTAGGGCAGGCTTTGGAAGGATTCAGTCCGCACTTAGAGCAGGCTTGGAATGTAGCCGTCCGCACTTAGGGCAGGCGTGCTGTGACCCAGTCCGCACTTAGGGCAGGCTTGGGAAGGATCCAGTCCGCACTTAGGGCAGGCTTGGAATGTAGCCGTCCGCACTTACGGCAGGCGTGCTGTGACCCAGTCCGCACTTAGGGCAGGCTTGGGAAGGATCCAGTCCGCACTTAGGGCAGGCTTGGAATGTAGCCGTCCGCACTTACGGCAGGCGTGCTGTGACCCAGTCCGCACTTAGGGCAGGCTTGGGAAGGATCCAGTCCGCACTTAGGGCAGGCTTGGAATGTAGCCGTCCGCACTTACGGCAGGCGTGCTGTGACCCAGTCCGCACTTAGGGCAGGCTTGGGATGGATTCAGTCCGCACTTAGGGCAGGCTTGGAATGTAGCCGTCCGCACTTAGGGCAGGCGTGCTGTGACCCAGTCCGCACTTAGGGCAGGCTTGGGAAGGATCCAGTCCGCACTTAGGGCAGGCTTGGAATGTAGCCGTCCGCACTTAGGGCAGGCGTGCTGTGACCCAGTCCGCACTTAGGGCAGGCTTGGGAAGGATCCAGTTCGCACTTAGGGCAGGCTTGGAATGTAGCCGTCCGCACTTAGGGCAGGCGTGCTGTGACCCAGTCCGCACTTAGGGCAGGCTTGGGAAGGATCCAGTCCGCACTTAGGGCAGGCTTGGAATGTAGCCGTCCGCACTTAGGGCAGACATGCTGTGACCCAGTCCGCACTTAGGGCAGGCTTGGGAAGGATCCAGTCCGCACTTAGGGCAGGCTTGGAAATGTAGCTCGACAAAGGGCGGCAAATCGCTGTAGTTTACTCAGTTTGTTTCTCTCAGAAGGGGAGAAACCTATCGGACGGGCCGGCTATCGCTAGTAGCAGACCCGTGGATTATTGCCCAATCACCGAGGTGAAGGCAGAAAATTGGTGGAAAGTCGTAAGACCAATTCCGAGAGGCTGTCAAGAGTACACTGGATTGGTACCACACCGCTTGAGCAGACTCTCCCGACTGACTCTCATCCACTCTCCTTTATGGAAAAATCCTGCAAGACGAGAATGCGAATTTTAAGCCAATGCAAAATTTCCTCCACATTCTCGTCTGCGACCTTTGTATTTACATTTTCTCCTATTGCACTATTTAGAGAGGTGTGCGTAGAGTGTGGATGATCGCTTCTGGGGTGGTGGATTATGTCACTTCGTTACATTCCCCTCCTTCTTCGGCAGACGAGAACCTTCTCGTCGTAAACTGTCACTGGCCTGTAGAGGGGAATCTACGAACGGAATCTAAAATATTTCAGTCAGGAAAAGATCTTACATCTACTTAAAGCAAAAAAAAAAAAAAAAAATATAATAAATGACTAAAATTATTAACACTAGAATAATGAATAGAAAAAAAACTAATCCTAGCACTAATGATGATGGTTACTGCAGAAATTCAGGCGGTCGGGGCTGCGAACATCGCGATCGGTGGTCCGTATGTGGCGGCGATGTCAGTGGTGGCGACGGTGAGAGGAATACTTCGACCTTAGACCATGGCGAAGGTTTTGACAGTGCCGGTTTGGCCATAGTTAAAGTTGAGCCTATTGATGGTGAGGGCTCGTTCTCTTGCGTCGGCAATGGTCTCAATGATTCCAGTCTAGTAATCGGCGTAAAGGGTAACGGTAGACTTGCTGGTGGAAATGGCAACTGCATTGTTTTCTCGTCTGGGTGTGTTTGTGTAACCTTTCGCAATGACGGCGGCGGTATGACATCTGACGGTGGCGACAAGTTGGCATCTCTCAACTCTGGCGGCACTGATGTCGACGGTAATGACGGTTCTGGTAACTGTGCTGATAGTTCTGGTAACGGTGATGACGGTGACTGCGGTAGCGACGGTGACGGTGGTGTTTTGACATCTGGTGAGTGCGACCAGTTGGAGTTTCGCAATTCTGGCGGCACTGATGTCGACGGTAATGGCGGTTCTGGTATCGGTGCTGATAGTTCTGGCAACGGTGATGACGGTGGCGGTGGTGGTATGACATCTGACGGTGGCGAAAATTCGGAGTTTGACGACTCTGACGACACTGATATCATTCGTGATGGTGGTGACAACGGTAGGGACGTTGACGGCGGTGGTTTGACATATGGCGGGTGCGACCAATTGGAGTTTCGCGACTCTGGTGGCACTGATGTCGACGGTAATGGCGGTTCTGGTATCGGTGCTGATAGTTCTGGCAACGGTGATGATGGTGACTTCGGTGGTATGACATCGGGTGGGTGCGACCAGTTGGAGTTTCGCAACTCTAGCGGCACTGATCTCATCGGTAATGGAGGCTCTGGTATCGGTGATGACGGTTCTGGTAGCAGTGATGACGGTGACGGCGGTGGTTTGACATATGGTGAGTGCAGCCAATTGGAGTTTCGCAACTCTGGCGGCACTGATGTCATCGGTAATGGAGTCTCTTGTAATGACTGCGGCGTTGACGACAGTGACGATCTCAGTACGGGCGGGATCCGGTGCGGTGGCTTTATTGGTCGCGTTGATAGGTCGCACTCTAGCAGCGGTATCGACGGTGGTAAAGAAAGCTTCATCCTGTTGACAGCTTCAGGCTGCTGTTTCGGAGGCGCCCTCGGATATGTATGCCGGTTTTCTACTGCGCAGAGCAGTGTTGTTGTCGTTGGTGCATTCGGTGTATTGTGGCACGGACAGTCCATCGTCATTCTTCCGTCCTCTCCACAATGGGAACAGAAGAGGCGGAACGGTTGACGGCATTCTTGCTGGCGGTGCCCATGCTGCTTGCAATTCCAGCAGTGCGTGTTGCGATCGTAGATGATCTGGGCAGGTAGAGTCTTGACGGCTTGGAGTCTCGGGGGACGGTTTGGAACGGCCGGCGGTCCACTGGCTTTTTCTTCGCTCCTTACGAACTCATATTCCTCCGCGAGATCCATCAGCTCTTCCAGCGTCTCAAAATCTCGGCTCTTGATGTACAACCGGAACTCGGGCCGTAGGCTGTCATAGATGCGGTCCACGCTTTTAGTGCAATCCAGTTGGGGATGTTGCCGGATCAGGTACTGATACGCCCGGATGTACTCCTTGGCCTTCTCCCGTGGTCCTTGCCGTCTTCGCATAATTTCATCCTCCAACTTGTGGATGAATCGGGCCGGGCGGTAATATCGGAGGAAGGCCTGGCGGAAATCTTCCCAAGACTTCCAATTTTCCCGGTTGATTCGAAGCCACTCGAGCGCTGCTCCTCGGAATATCTCCGGCAGGGTACGCGGTATGTATTCCAGTGGAATGTCGTAACACTGCGTTAGCTCTTCGATCCGCTCGATGAATTCGGGCGCACTTCCTGACCCATCGAATCGCAGGCCCCATTTCCGGACGGTGTCCATTACTTCGGCTTTATAGCTTAAGACTCACTTATGGTGTGATGCGGCTTGCGGGGGATTCGGTGTCACGGTGCTGGCTTGTTGGGTCGTCTGGTTCATCTGGACCAGCTGGTCATCCTCAGTTGCCTCAGGGGGTATCGGAGTGTCCTCTTGGTCGGACATGGTAAGCTGCTCTTCGGTATCGGTCTCGGTCGGGTTTTACGGTGGTACCTCTTGCAGAGGTCCCTGCTCGGGCGCCAATTGTGAGGGTATCTTTCTTCAAAGGCTGAGGTGGGCTCGCCAGCCCCAGGGTTAACCCAAAGGAACACCCTAGACTTTGGGAAAGAGGTACTTTTATTGATAAATGGAATGGTTCTATACAATATTGTTTCGTTAACAATGCAAATGGTTTCTTAGCTAACAATGTTTATACCTAACAATATATGTATAACTTAACGCTAATGTTGGTCGTCCTGCGGCTGGTTCTGGTACGGGCCGGGGTTATGCGTCCTGTTGTCTGGCTCGGTTCGGTACGTCGGCGGGCAGGAGTTTCAGTCTGCACTTCGGGCAGGCTTCGAAGGTCGCAGTCCGCACTTAGGGCAGGCTTGCAATGACCCAGTCCGCACTTAGGGCAGGCTTAGGAAGGATCCAGTCCGCACTTAGGGCAGGCTTGGAATGTAGCCGTCCGCACTTAGGGCAGGCGTGCTGTGACCCAGTCCGCACTCAGGGCAGGCTTGGGAAGGATCCAGTCCGCACTTAGGGCAGGCTTGTAATGTAGCCGTCGCACTTAGGGCAGGCGTGCTGTGACCCAGTCCGCACTTAGGGCAGGCTTGGGAAGGATCCAGTCCGCACTTAGGGCAGGCTTGGAAATGTAGCTCGACAAAGGGCGGCAAATTCGCTGTAGTTTACTCAGTTTGTTTCTCTCAGAAGGGGAGAAACCTATCGGAAGGGCCGGCTATCGCTAGTAGCAGACCCGTGGATTATTGCCCAATCACCGAGGTGAATGCAGAATGTTGGTGGAAAGTCGTAAGACCAATTCTGAGAGGCTGTCAAGAGTACACTGGATTGGTACCACACCACTTGAGCAGACTCTCCCGACTGACTCTCATCCACTCTCCTTTATGGAAAAATCCTGCAAGACGAGAATGTGAATTTTAAGCCAATGCAAAATTTCCTCCACATGCTCGTCTGCGACCTTTGTATTTACATTTTCTCCTATTGCACTATTCGCCTTTTCTTGTTTGACAGAAGATTCGGAGAATATTTGTTGTTTCGCTACCTGCCAACAGGTGGCGGCCTCCGCATTAGGTGGTTAGAGAGGTGTGCGTAGAGTGTGGATGATCGCTTCTGGGGTGGTGGATTATGTCACTTCGTTACACTGCACTGCGAATTGCCACTTTTTTTTATAAATATATGTAACGGAGTGAGTCGGATTATGGCTTCAATGGCTGTTGTGGGACAAGTATGCATAGTACCTGTGATACCGAAGCAAGCTAGTCTTTGAAGTTTTGTGAGTTTATTAATGGTTGTGACCTCTTTGGTTTTCGTCCACCAAATAACGGCCGCGTATGTCAGAATGGTTTTTACAACCGTAGTATATAACTCCAGGTCTTGCCGTACATATGGCGACAGGCCCACAAGGCAGTAGTCGCCTTGCCAATTTTCTGCTTAATATGTGAGTTCCAGTTAAGCTTCTTATCCAGAACAATTCCTAGATATTTGACTTCATCGGAAAAATAGATGGTTGTGCCATTTAGAGTCACTGAGCCAATGTTCAGCGTTCTTCTTCTTGTAAACGATACAACGACTGCCTTGCTGGGGTTAATCGATAGGCCCTCCCCAGCACACCAGTCCGAGACGACAAGGAGTGCATTTTGCATGAGTTGACACACATTGTCTTCATGTTAGCCTTTGATGATGATCACCAGATCATCTGCATAGCCTATGGTTGTGAAACCTGAACTATTAAGTGTATTCAATAAGTCATTCACCGCAAGTGACCATAAGAGAGACGAGAGGACGCCACCTTGGAGGCAGCCTTTGGCCGCGGAAACCGTCACAGAGACCTCTCCAGACGAAGATGTTATTATGCGGCTATCGAGCATATTCCCAACCCATCTGGTAGTAGGTTCGTCTATTCCCCTGCGTCTCATAGCACTAGTGATGGATTCATAATCAGTGTTATCAAAAGCACCTTCTATGTCAAGGAAAGCACAAAGGGCAATTTCTTTGGAGCGGTAGGCAGCTTTGATCTCTGTGACGAGATAGTGAAGGGCGCCTTCCGTAGGTCGACCTTTCCTGTATGCAAATTGACTAGAGTGCAAAGGTTTAGTGTTTTCAAGAATGCCTCTAATGTGTAAGTCTAGCAGTCTTTCCATGGTTTTCAAGAAAATGATGTCAAGCTGATTGGACGGTAGGATTTGGTTACCTAGCTTAGAGATAAACACCACATTTACCTCCCGCCAAGTTAGTGGAATGTATACCAGGTTGAAGCTTGTTCTAAATAGAGCTACCAAGGCAGGTAAGATGTAATCCAGACCTTTCTGTATGAGGGCTGGAAAAATACCATCACTACCAGGTGCCTTAAAGGGTTTAAATGAACCGATTGCCCATTTGATTTTTTCTTGACTGAACAGATTTCCAGACAAGCTGTTGACTCTTCTGGAGGTGCCACATGTGGAGCCTTCACGAGGAAGAAGTGTGTGATCACTTAGAATTGTTGAGCCAGAGTTTCTAGGGTCTCCCTTCGCCTGGCAGTGTAGCCGCCATCCGGTTTGATGAGCAATCCCACCCCATTGGAATGATCCTTTGAGAGAACCTTTTGGAGACGGACTGCTACTGGAAGGGATTCAATATTATCGCAGTTCTCTTGGATTTCCTCAACTCTATGTTGAATTTACTCAAGCGGACCTATATTCGTCCCAATTTTTATTGCGTTTTGCGGTGTTAAAAAGTTTTCTCACCCTTTTGCGGAGTATTTCTATCTGGTTATTCCTCCACGGAACGCTTTGTTTACCTGTGTTGTCATTTTTCGGGACACAGCTACTCCTGAAAGAAGAGATTAGGAAGTCATTTAGTTGGCAGGCTGCCACATCAACATAACATTTAGATCTTAAAGATGTGAGCAGCATGTCATCTTTGACGGCGAGATTTTCGCGAAAAAGTGCCCAATTAGTTCGTTTCGGTACGTAATGCGTTTGATTATTATGTTTAACCCCACCCGAGATATTAAATCTGACATGCTGATGATCAGATAGCGAAGGTTCATTTGACTCATGCCAATTGACAACAGAATTGGAAATAAAAGGGCTCGAAATACTGAGATCAAGTACCTCTTCTCGAATGAAATTTATAAAAGTTGGTTTGTTACCTTGATTACACACAGCTAAATTTCTACTTGTAATATAATCAATAAGTAACTCACCCCTTTTGTTAATGTCGCTGCTACCCCATACCACATCATGGGAGTGGGCATCGCATCCAATGATCAGGTGCCAGTTACAACGGTGACATAGGTTCACTAAATCCTGCACAGGCACGGGCGGAACAGGCTCGGAGTCTCCAGAAAAGTATCCGGAGGCGCACACGATCTCCCGAACTCCTCCTATAATCGGAATTTCGACCATGCAGTCCATCAAATCCCATACCACATCATGGGAGTGGGCATCGCATCCAATGATCAGGTGCCAGTTACAACGGTGACATATGTTCACTAAATCCTGCACAGGCACGGGCGGAACAGGCTCGGAGTCTCCAGAAAAGTATCCGGAGGCGCACACGATCTCCCGAACTCCTCCTATAATCGGAATTTCGACCATGCAGTCCATCAAATCTCTGCTGATGAACTCTGGGATGGGAAGAAAATGAATTTTAGAACTGATTAAGCAAGCAGTCCTAGGCATTAACTTCCCATGGGCATATAACAACTTACATGCCCTATTATGAAGGCCCTTTATTTTGCCTTCAATCACCCAAGGCTCCTGAATGGGACCAAGGGCGATTTTATCCCGGATGAACCGTTGGCTAAAGATGTCCGAGGCACCTTTACCATGATGCAGGTTACCCTTCAGTACTTTGATGTCGTCTTTCATCCTTAGTGCATTATTGTTTTTCGTGGGATGGCTCCTTATTACTGCCAGACGTACTAATGCCTGTTTTCTTAAGTTCACCATCCCAACGAGTGTGGCCAGCAAGCCTATCCCTCACAGCAGAAGCTGTCTTGTTTAATAGAGTGGGCACAAGTGCCGCACCCGCCATCTAAGCAGTAGATGGTGTCACCGTCGAGGCGCTAGCATAGCAAGTCACTGAACTCTGCAATGTGGCTGCAATTGACTCAAGTGTCTATGTGCAACTTCATTAGAGACTTCTGAGGTGGAAGGTGTAGACACAGGTGTACTACGTTCCACAATGTCCAGCGATGCTGCGCCCCCAGGACGGGTGGCATCATCTGTAAGTGCTCCTACGGCAGTCCGTGCGGGTTTCTGCTCACCTGGGACCTTGTCTGAGCTCTCCAGGATCAGCCTAACTCTGCCAAAACAACATTCCACGCTGCCTTTTAGCAGCTTTAGGTGATCCATCGAGCAGTCCGTGACACGCTCTATGGTCCTTTGAACCACCCTCCAGTTCCTAGCGAACAAAGCAGTATTCTGAGCGTCCAAAACCGTCAAAATCTTACTAGTGGCAAAGCCGGTACTTTGTGGAAAGAACCCACGGATGATATGTGGTTTTGGAAATAAATCCTCATCCGCTAGCACCATGTTCAAACCACATTTCCCTCTGACTTTGTCGGAATTGACCCTCATCCACTCAGCAGTGGAGGGGTCTGAGCAAACAATAAGGAGCCAGCCTGATTTGTTAAACAAACCATGAAATTGTGGCTTAGCGACCTCGTCTACCAGCTCAATAATGGTGTCCATGATGCTATTTTGGACGCCGGCCATTTGCTCGGCACTAAAGGGACTGCGCGCCAGATCAGCGACCCAGTTTGACAGTACCTTCTTTGTCCCTGTACGAGGTCCTGTCGAGTGTGGCAGTCTCGGTCCTGGCATTCGCTCCACCTCGGTACCCTTTTCAGACTGAGAGGATAAAATAAAGCAGGAGGTCGCACCTAAGCACCCTCTTTGCCATGCATTCCTCGGCGTATGCTGTTCCACCTTGGATTAGAGATTTTTTTTCCAGAGGTTGTCTCCTCACGTTCCACACTTTGGCCGAATACCGCAGTAACGAATTCGAGCCGCATGGTCCAGGGAGGCGCAAGAGAACACAGAGTCCAGTTGAGCATCTCGGGACCAGTAGGCAGATTATCATGCTGTAGCATTCGTTGCCCGGTGGCCGCCCCGAGGAGGCAATGAGGTTTCTTGTAACGGTTTCTCAATAGGGATCGTACAAAAACTTTACCCTAAGAGTCCGTACCTGGCCACCAAAGACTCATTAACTCAGTACTTAGAGAACTTATCAATCAAATATGCGTAGTGTATTTGGACGGTATATTGATATTTAGTAGAAACATAGACGAACGATATAGATAATATTCAAAAGGTCTTTGATAGGTTAAAGAAATACAACCTTAAAATTAAAATAGACAAGTGCAATTTTTTGTCAAAAACAACAGAATATTTGGGTCATATACTCACAACAGAGGGTGTAAAACCAAACATAGATGAAATTACGAATATTCAAACACTTAGGTTACCCGCAACTACCAGGCAGATAAAATCTTTTTTCTACAGATGCAAGCGATCACGCCATCGAAGCAGTACTCACCCAGAACGGTCATCCTATTACGAGTAGCTATGCCAGCAGGACCTAAAATGACCATGAAAAGAAATATTTAACAACCGAAAAGGAACTACTAGCGATTATCTGGGCTGTCAACTACTTCAGACCATACGTATACGGCAGACAATTTGACCTCTTGACGGACCATCAGATACTTGTATGGTTGCAATCTAAAAACAAAGACAAAGATGTTAACCCTAGATTACAACGTTGACTCCTTAAACTAGGAGAATACGATTTTAAAATCAGTTACGTAGAGAGTAAAGAAAACAACGCAGCGGACTTTCTCAGCAAAATTAACTCTGAAACGGGAGAAATTAATTTAATAAATTCTCTTTCTCAAGAAGAAGATAATCTCAGCACCAACGCTACAATTCACTCACAGGAAGAAGAACAAGATGACCACTTCCCCATTCTGGATACGGTCGTAAATCGTTTTTTTTTTACCCAAATAATACTAACAAATGCAAAAACCAAGGAAGTCGAGATTATTGACAGAAAGCGTAAAATATATACTAGCTGTAATGACATTGAAAGCAACTTTATGACTGATATTTTCCGCAGATTTTTGAAAACAGGTAAAGTAGGTATCTATTCAGAGATACCTGAGCACGACTACAATAAGGTCCAACAAAAGTTAATAGAGCTATTTAGCAAAAGCATAAACTCATGCAAATGCACTTATCACGGTAAGGACAAACGAACAGAGGAAGAAGCTTTTAGGTGTATAGCGAAATTTCACCAGACCGAAACAGGGCACGGAGCCATAAACGAAAACTATAAAGGCCTAACGAAGTTAATTTATTTTAAAACTTTAAGGAACTTATACAAAGATACATCAACAATTGCGACGTATGTTTCAGAGCGAAATACGATAGAAAACCGTTGAAACCGAAATTCAACATTACTCGAACCCCAAATGATCAAATAGTACACTTGGATGTAACATATACACAAATAAGAATAATAACTTCATAACTTTTATTGATAGGTTTTCGAAATACATATTCAGTAGTTCTGCATTTAGAGGATAGAATTAGGTAACAATTATAGAAAAACTAAGGCTATAGCTTTCGATTAAAGGCAAGCCAAACCGGATATTACTCGACAACGAATTCATCTCTGTTAATATACTCGTAAGGGAATTCTTAAGACAGGAAGATATATAATACCATTTTACTAACCCAAATAATCACACCGGAAACTCGGACATAGAGAGGTTTCAAAGTACGGTAGGTGAAAAAGTTAAGATATTAAAAGATTTAGATTAGATTAGATTAGATTAGATTTTATAAGTGAATTCACTTAATTAACATGCATATATAAATGTAATACAAAATCATTTAAGCATGGCTTTGCCGTCTGCCTGGTTGACAAATTCAAAAGAATATAATAACAATAATTATAATAATAACAATTCTTTAAGTGATTTTTTAAATTTCTTCATATAATCAAAAATATTAAACTGAATTAATTATTTATTTAAATTAAATCAATTAAGGCATGTAACTGAATCTTTAAAAGTTTCCACTGTTAATCCTGTCACGATATGCTAACGATATTTTGCAAAATTGTTTCGGTACATTTAACTCATTGAGGAGGGCCATAACTTGGCCATCTGATAAGAAGTAGCTGCCTAAAAAGTGTTTTCTTGTTTCCCGTAAAGTTGGACATCTCCCAACAAAATGAAAAACGTCTTCTCTCTCTGCTAAATTGCATAAACTGCATACTATTGGCAGGTCCTCTCTGTGGGGCATGTAATTTAAACGAATTAGTTCTCCTCGCAGCTTCAATATCATAGATATTTCATTCACGCTGTGCTCATCGCAAAAGTAGTTTATATGCAGGGAACTGTGATTTAGTCGGCTGTAGATTAATCTGTGAAGTGATCCAGCTGCATCCGCTTCAAAGCTCAACCTGTATCGTTCGTCAACTCTGGCAATGAGTTGGTATAGCGTAGCTTAAAAGTAGAGAAACCTAGCTTAGCCACTTAAGAAAAAGTATTCAAAAGTGTTGAGTGGTATAACAAATCAATACATTCTTCAGTGAAAGAAAAACCAATAGACATAGAAGAAGGAAAGATAGACAAAAATAAAATCTACAACCTACTTAGGGAAAAGAAGGAGCGTATAATTAATAAGCTTAATGAAAGCAGGGAAGACTACTGCAAAATGAAGGGTATGTAAACAATTACAAAGCACTTTGACATAAGTACGAACCCAAATATAAAAAATCTGACTTAGCTAACATACACCCCCTTAATATCAAAAGACAAACCAAATTTTCCGGCAAAATTGACATCTTCGTCTTCTTTTTCCTCTTCCTTTTTCAGCGAGGTTATGATCCGAAAAACAGAGATCATAACCCTCGCACTTCACCACATTTCTACTGATCCGTCTGTGGGGTTCGCCTATTTGACTTCAGAAAATACCGGCAGGCCTGCCGATTTTGGATCACTCGGTTACTGAGGCCAATGAAATGTCGATGTCGTCGCATTTGTGTGATCCAGGCGTTTATAGGCCTGCCTCTCCTACCTCGCAATGTCTTTGGAACGTTCATTGATATTGCCTTTTTAACAGGGTTCAAATGATCTCTTCTTTGAACGTGGCAATACCAGCTGAGCCGGTCCTGCTCTATCTTTTGTACGATGGTTTCCTTGACGTGAAGGCTTCCACAGATCTTCGAACTTCTTATTCAATCAAGCTTTGTCACTCCTGTTGTCATGCGAAGCATCTTCATATCAGCTGCCGTTAATTTACTCTCATACTCTTTGTACATCGTCCAACATTGTGAACCGTATGTGAGCGCTGGACGCAGAACTGTGGTGTAGAGCCTTCCTTTCAGCTTAGGTGGCATTTTTCTGTCACAGAAGATAGCGGAATTTTCTCACCACTTCATCCACCCTACGCTCATGCGATGATTGATGTCGTCATCACAAGTTGCTTTGCTATTGATCATATATCCCAGATATTTGAACTTTTCGCACTTGGCAACCAATGTTCCATACAAATGAATGTCTGGAATAGGCCTGAGTGGATCAGAAAACGGACAGAATAAGTACTCTCTCTTTTTTGAACTAATGCGATACCCATTTCCCTCCAAAACGTTCACCAACACATCAAGTGCTCGTTGCAGGGATGTAGGATCCTCACTTATGATGGCTCCATCGTCAGCAAAGAATAACTGATGTACCTTGGGGTTCGTCACTTTACCACGCGAAATCGACATCAAAGATATTAATACTGATGCTGACGTCTCCAGCAGATGAGAGAGGGGGGGAAGAGTGCTTTTCTCACTAGAGCACTTCTTCCTGTTCCAGGCGGCAGCGGACGAATTCCCTAGACGGAGTCAACGGTGGCGTCTATAGTTCCAGTTAGGTTGAACTTAGTGAATACCTTGCGCGAGCTGCTTCGACGTATTCGGATCACAGGTCGGTAAGGAATTTCCAATATTGGTCAGGACATTGGAATAGAGATGGTGGCGGAGGAGCCCTTAATGGGCCAACGGCAGCGCTCATACTCCCGTAGTGGACTACTGGCACCGGTGTCCCCGGCCCCCTGTCCTAGGGGAATAATTAAGGAACTGGCCCTCCAGGTTGGGGGTTGTGCCGTCGGGGTAACTTCCCTACCACGTAAAAAACGCATGGTTCCGAAACAACCAAAAGCCTCGGATAAGGATGACCCAACTAATGACGACCCCAGCAAACGAAATAAGGACAACGACCTTCGGATCTGTACGTGGAATGTTCTGTCCCTTTACAGACCACGTGCAGCCGAACAACTAGCAGAGGCCCTAGACTGCTATAAAGCAGATATTACCGCCATCCAGGAAGTGCGGAAAGAGGATGAAAAACTGTGACATCTACTACGGTGATTGCTACAGAGGCAACAGGCAACGCTTATTCGGATGCGGATTTGTCATACGCGGCAGACTTAGGCAAGAAGTCTTAAGCTTCCGACACGTGAGCGAGCGTATTATGACTATCCGGATCAAGGCTAAATTCGCTAACATAAGCCTAATATGTGTTCATGCCCCCACAGAAGAAAAGGACCCTGCCTCCAAAGAGTGTTTCTACGAGCTCCTCGACAAAACATACGAGCAATGTCCTAAATACGACGTTAAGATCGTATTGGGCGACTTTAACGCCAAAATAGGAAAGGAGGACGTCTTCGGTAGAGCAGTCGGTAAGCATAGCCTACACGACACCACGTCTGATAACGGACTAAGGCTAATTGATTTCGCTGTGGAGCGAAATGTCACCATAGCAAGCACATGGTTTCCTCATCTCGATATTCATAAGCAGACATGGCGGTCTAATGATCATGTCACGATCAACCAAATTGATCATATTGCGATCGACGCAAGGCATGCCTCCAGTATTCTGGATGTCCGGACCTTCCGAGCGGCCAACATAGACTCGGATCATTACCTTGTTGTAGCCAAGGTACGAATGCGGATATCCCAATCTGAGCAACAAAGAAGAATTACTGTGAGAAAATTTAACGTCGAAAAGCTACAATCGCAAGAGACCGCCAGACTCTTCGCTGAACGCGTATCCCGAAATCTCTCAATCACCCCTATACCGCCAGCATCAAGTGCCGAAGACCAGTGGCAACGCTGCCAACATGCCATCAGAAACGCCGCGACTGATGTGCTGGGTCTCGCTCGCCCACCACCGCGAAACCCCTGGTTTGACGAAGAATGCCGGCGAGTGCATGCAGCAAAACAAGAGGCATACAAAGCGGCGCTGCAAAGGAAGACGAGAGCTGCTCGTGAGCTCTACGAGCAAAAGAGACGGGAAGAACATCGGCTTCTCCAAAAGAAGAAGAAAGAGCATGAGAAGTGCGCGTTTGAGAATATCGAGAGTCTATACTCCAGGAACAATGTACGGAAGTTTTACCAAAAGGTAAAAAGAACGTGTCAGAGAAGTAATACCCGTACAGAAACCTGTAGAGATGAGAATGGAAACCTCGTAGTAGAATCACAGTCGGTGCTGAGAATATGGAAAAACTACTTCTGCAGACTGTATAACGGCGACGAAGACCAACATCCCGCTGTCAGGCAGAATGAACCATTCAACATGGACGATGATAGTCAAAATTTCCGTCCACCTGACCAAAACGAAGTGAGGATAGCAATATCCAAGCTAAAATCGAACAAGGCTGCTGGACCTGACGGTTTACCGGCCGAACTTTTCAAGGCAGCTGGGGATGAATTGGTAGAGTGCATACACCAACTCATTTCTAATATTTGGTCAGAGGAGTGTATGCCTGATGAATGGAATCTCAGCATCGTTTGCCCGATCCACAAGAAAGGAGACCCCCTTAACTGCGCCAATTATAGAGCCATCAGTCTCCTCAACATCGCGTACAAGATCTTTTCTGCGATATTGTGTGAACGCCTGAAGCCTTTTATCAACAGCCTGATTGGACCCTATCAGTGCGGTTTCAGGCCAGGAAAGTCCACCATCGATCAAATCTTCACACTTCGGCAGATCCTGGAGAAAACCCAAAAATTCCAAATCGATACTCACCACCTCTTTATCGATTTCAAGGCCGCCTATGACAGCATCTATAGAGAAGAGCTTTATAGAGCCATGTCTAGTTTTGACATCCCTGCCAAACTTGTCCGCCTGTGCAGGCTGACGATGGAGAACGCTCGCTGCTCCATCAAGGTCGGTAATGACCTCACCGAGACCTTTGATGTCAAAAAAGGCTTTAGACAAGGTGACGCGCTGTCATGTGACTTCTTCAATATTGTACTTGAACGGATTGTGCGGAACTCACAAGCCAACACCGGAGGCACAATCTATTACAAGTCTGTACAACTGCTTGCATACGCCGACGATATAGACATTATCGGAAGATCTCAGCGGGCTGTCACCGGTGCTTTTGCAAGCATTGAGGCGGAAGCGGCCAAAATGGGTTTGGCGATAAACGAGGGCAAAACCAAGTATATGCTGTCAACTTGAAGGGAAAACCAACATCGACGAATTGGACAAAACGTCACCGTGGGCAGCTATAACTTCGAGGTAGTAAGGGACTTTGTCTACCTTGGCTCTGCTATAAATTCAGCAAACAAAATCAGCGCAGAAATCAATCGAAGAATAACTCTTGCCAATCGCTGTTTTTTTGGGCTTATAAGGCAATTCAACAGTAAAGCCCTCTCTCGAACAACTAAGGAGACTCTATATAAGACCTTGATCATCCCAGTCCTGCTTTACGGCGCTGAAACATGGACTTTATTAAAAGAGGATGAAGATATCCTTGGTCGCTTCGAGAGAAAAATTCTTCGTAAGATTTTCGGTCCCGTTTGCGTTGACGGGTTTTGGAGGAGAAGATTCAATCACGAACTATACGAGCTGTACAGCGACATCGACCTAGTCAAAAAACTGCGTATTGGACGTCTGAGATGGCTAGGACATGTAGAGCGAATGGACACCAATGCTCCGGCCCGCAGAGTCTTCGAATCTAACCCCGAGGGACGACGCAGTAGAGGGAATTATCGCCGTAGGTGGCGCGCAAAAGTTCAAGGGGACCTCGACCAACTTGGAGTGCGCAACTGGAGGCAATTAGCTAAAGACCGAGCTAAATGGAGAGGCTTGTTGGTTGAGGCCCAGGTTCACCCCGAACTGTAGCGCCACTTAAGTAAGTAAGTAAGACGTCTCCAATGACAGGAATTATGACAATCGAGAAAGTAGACAACAATGATGGTTTTACAGTAATAAGACTAGAAGACCTACAAATAATTCGGGATCATTACACAATTCTTCATATAATAAAACCAGCCTATATAGAGTCAATAATCGAGGCTCTTAACACTGCTTTAATATTAGGAGAACCCATAGGGATTAAACATCGGTTGCATTACGAACTCAGCACAATAAAGACAAAAATATCAAGGTTCTAGTAAATTTTAGGCTTAAAATGGCTATATGGCATAATGGACGACAACGATCGAACGGGGACAGAAGGGAAATCTTACATACAAACATACATACATATATTTTCGATGGCCCGCTAATCCTTCATGAGGGTCGAGGGGTAGGATGCTCAGGTGGACTATCAATCCTTCTCGATCCTTCGCCACTGACTCCAACTCATCAGGAAGAATCCCTAGACGGCTCCAGGAGAGATGTCTGATTTGGTCCAACCACCTATTTCTGGGCCTACCGGGGAGTCGCCTACCTGATGGCACCGCAATCATAGCACGTCTTGAAAGCCGGAAGGGAAATCTTAAGAAGCATTAATGACATGAGAAGTAGCAATACAGAACTTAACAAACATCTGTTGTATCTGGAAATATTACCAAAATTAAAAATTTTAAAGACAATGTAGAACATATACGTATATTAAGAGTAGCAACATTTTAACAGGCGAGGAAATTATAAGATATAATATTGTATATAAATTACAAAATATTAAGTTAAGCACAGCTAAATATACATAAGATGATAAAATAATTTTTGTTATACAAGTACCGAAAAATATAGTATCAGCAAAAATATCTGTCTAAAATGAAATACAAAACAAGTGACATTAATGTAATAGCAAAAACTCAGGAGAGTTTTCAGTCAAAGGGTGGAGGGTTTACGTCAACCTCACAGCAGCGACAATGAACCTGCCAAACATTTGCAATATATTTCCCATCGAATGTTGCAAGGGATTCTTATGGTACTGAAATAGTTGTCCGAGTAGATATTGGCAATTAAGTATATTTAATGTAATAAGTTATTTGTAAGTTATTTAAAATGTAATAAGTCAGTCTTTAAGTTGACTCAATAAAGTACGGACGGTTAAGAAAAATTAAAAAATTATTTTTCTTAAATCCCGCTCATATGTTAAAGTCTACATAATGCGCGCAGTGGTCCGAACCACTAACCACTTAGGCCACGGCGCCCACATAAGCGTGTTAAGCGATATAGAATGGATTATATTCCTCTGTAACCGGTCTGTAGTGTAAGCCGATTTACTAGAAGCTTCAAATCTGGAGTCTTTGTTGTTAATCTTAATCTAAGTCAAACCTTTTATTGTATCCCCAAAATTAACCGTACTTTTAAGAACCGCGATTTTCTTCAGAACGTTTCTAAAGATTTTATTCAAATTTGATATGTGAACTACTTCAAACACGTGTTATCGGATGCTTTTAAAATGTTGTATACTTCAGGATCCTATCTATACGCCCTCAGCATAACCTGCGCCCCGAACAATGTAGATTTTAATTTCAGGCAATCGATACCAGATAGAACATATTAAACTCATGAAATGAAATCACTCGCATCCAGCACTATATACGTAAGATCCAGTGCAGTGAAAGACCGCCGCGTTTTCTTAACAAGATACCCAGACAGTACAATCTCACCCTTTGCGGTATATCAGCTCACTAAGTCATTCCAGGGAATAGCAAAGCTGACGAACTCGATCAACAAGGTTCTCCTGATACGAATAGCATTTTTGAGTGCCGTGAAACAAAGCCGAGTGGAATAAGGCCCAGTTGTTGGCAACTTTGTCTTTCAAAAGTGAAAAAAACTGTCAATTTAGCTCCGTAAAGTTTTGTAAATACTCCCAAAATATTAAACATTAAAAGTACAAGGCATCTTAATTTGAAAGTGTTCAAAGTATTCATACGAAAAATCAAAAACATTGAGTAAGTCCTAAAATATAAGTACCAGGGACGGCAATTTCCTCTACCAACTTCGCTACTCAACCAAAGAAAGGTGCACACTCATGTATAGCTGTTTGCAAAGCAATACATGTACGACGGGCGCTGACACATATGTACATCCACAAGCGGAAATTAAGTGAGACTTCGCCAGAACCCAATCGTTTCCAGTCCAAAGCATCTCGAAAAATGGGAGTAGGCAATATGTCCGTTGAGGATCTAGAGAAGCTTCTAGATAAAAAAAATGCGTAATTTGGCACCAAAAGATGATTTTAGATTGCTTAAAGACGGCATCGACACCCAAACGACACAAATTGAACATTTTAAGCAACAGCTGTCACAAACCCAGGAACAACTGCAGCAATCCAAAGAAGACGTGCAGCAGGCAATGTCTAGATGCACTGCATGGGAAAAAGAAATACATTTCCTATCGAAAAAAGCCTGCGAAGACAACATCATTGTACATATTCCTGCCAGTGCAAACACGGATCCGATCGCAAAAGCCAAACAACTCTGTGCTGAGTGCCTAGGGGTGGCAGTAGATGAAAGTATGTTCAAGGAGACAAAGAAATTGGGGCCGGATAGTGATGCGGCGGCGAATGTTCTGGTGAAAGTACGAAGCTCAGAAGAAGTGTACCGAATCCTGAAAAATGCTGGAAGGTTTAAAAACACAGCAATGGCAATGCACAGAAACTTCCCCAAGGCTGTCCGCGTACGCCTTCGCAAGGTATTCCTTTTAAAGAAGAGTCTGCTAAGCAAGAATCCTAGCCTCAAAATAACACTTAAATAAGAAAACATACAGATCAAGGGCAAAACATTTTATTACGATGAAAACGAGAAAACTGTGTGTGAACCTGGTGACGGAATGGACATTTTTAACAAAATATGTGCAAACCAAGTACCAGCAGCAATGACAGAGGAAACGTCTACGCAACCAATGTCAGCGACACCTCGCAGAGTTTCGATCCCATCGAAGACATCAACCCAAAGAAAGCAGCGTTCCTAATAGTGTTTCCGTCTGCCCAGATTATGTATTTAATATTTTATCATATAATGTACCTGGTTTAAGAGACAAATCTAATACCCTGAATTATTTTTAATTTTGTAAACAAATTTGAATTATTCTTTTAATTTGAAACATTTATTACGGAGGAATATTTTAAAAAATATGAAAAGTTCTTTGATGATTATAGATTACTATGGAATGCCGCGATTAGAGTTAATAGTGTAAGGAGAGCTAGTGGTGGTATGCTATTTGGGATTAAGAGAAAGGTCGCGTCAATATTTGGATGTGGCTTTGTAAGAAGAGAAGAAAAATGGCTAGTTGAAATAAGAATTGGCAATAAAAGTATGAGAATTGTACCAACATATATCAACTGCAGCAAATAACGATCGGATTACGACGAACTGTCAGATTTCTTACTTAGCACAGGTTGCAGTGACACATTACTACTGGGCATGAGTGGGAAATGAATAAGTAACACCTATTACAGACACCAGAATAGGAAGCTTTTTTAGTCTACGCAGAGTTTCGAAAGATAAAACTTTAGATGTGAAGGGCAAACAGCTCATTGAGTCTTGCGACTCCTTTGATCTATGCCCATTAAACGGCAGAAGTAAAAGTGTCCCAGGTGGCGAGCTAACCTTTGCCAAAGGCAATGGTTGCTCTGTAATCGATTATGCGTTTATAAGCGGCGAGTGGCATAATATTGTAAAGGATATGAGAGTCTCGGCGCAAGAATTCTCAGACCATATGCCGCTTGTAATTGAATGTTCACTATCGACGCAAATGCCAGTTATAAAAGAGTTGGACCTGCTCCCAAAGCTCATTTGGAAATATCGCAACATTCACCGTTAGCACACCAATTTTAATGAGTATATCAGAAGGCTGTACCCAGAATGGAGTCATGCTTTGCTATTCCCGATTGTTCTTACGAATCTTATAAGACTGTCCGCACAAGAAAAAAATGCAAAGAGGTTTGAGCGAGAACAACCCTGGTTTGACGGCGAATGCTATAAAGCTCGGAAAAAGGCCCTTGCCACATTGAACCTTTTTAGAAAGCACAACACCGCACCGGCTAAAGCCCTATACAAACACATTCTACAAAGCCCTGTGTGAGTTTAAAAAACAAATGCATTTCAATGAAATAGCTAGAAAGCTAGCTGAGTCTTCTAGCAGCAAAGAATTCTAGTCCTTGGCCAAGAAATTAAATGGAAATACTTTTAAGGTTGGAAGCCAAATAGAAATATCCAGTTTAAGGACGCATTTTAAATCAATGCTCAACCCACAGGAACCCTTAATTGCTTTTGAATTTGTAACAAGACTCTAGGTACACCTTTTAATGAGAACGAGCTCTATGAAGCATTGAGGAAAGCTAAACGGAATAAAGCTCCGGGAGAAGACTGAATCCCGTACGAATTCTTCCAGTGCTCTACAGAATCTTTTCTTAAAATATTGCTGATATCTTTCAACCAAATTTATGATGTAGGGAAAGTGCCAGCAGAATTTCAAAGGTCGATTGTCTTCCTGGTATTTAAGAAGGGCGACCCAAACATGGCTGCAAGCTATAGGGGCATATCCTTTATGAAGGTTAGGTTAGGTTAGGTTGGCTGTCCACCCGAGAGTGCAGACACACTTAGACCAGTGAAGGTCCTTTGTGATACCATGGATCAATCCATTTGGCCACTCAGGTACTAACAAAACCAACCGGAGCTTTTGACAAAGCGATGGATGCTCATGACGTCCAGGGACGCCAGATCGTAGAGGTCGTCAAGGAAGGGGGACCCTAGATGGAGCATTCTTTTATGCGGCAGGGCCGGACATGTGCATAGGAGGTGAAGGATGGTTTCCTCCTCCTCCTCGTCCCTACAGCTATTGCAGAAATCGTTGGAGAAGAGACCAAGTCTTCTGGCGTGTTGGCCTATAAGACAGTGTCCAGTGAGAACACCGACAACGCAGCTGATTCGTGCACGCTTTAGCTTGATCAGGCAAAATCCTTAGAGTGGTGCCCTGTCTGGCGAGGTCGTCAGCCCTGCAGTTATCTGGAATGTCTCTATGGCTCGGCACCCAGCAAAGGTGAATGTTGAACTGCTCTGTCATCTCCATAAGAGATAGACGACAGTTTAAGGCAGCCTTTGAAGTGAAGGAGAACGATTCCAGGGACTTGATTGCCGCTTGGCTGTCAGTGAAAATGCTAATATCCCTGACAGATAATACATTACATTTCAGCCAGGACAGGACTTCCCTGATCGCCATGACTTCCACTTGGAAAACGCTACAATGATCACGGAGGCGGAAAGAGATGCTCAGATTGAGCTGTTCGGAGAAAACACCACAACCCACCCCGCCCTCCGTCCTAGATCCATCTGTAAAGAAGTGAACCGAACTACCATCGACAGGGGGGGAAGTGTCCCATACATCCCGGTTAGGGATGCTCGTACTTTATGAAAGCAATCACTAAAATCTTCACAAGCCTGTTGACAGCAAGGTTAGTTAACTGGGTGAACGAGAACAAAAAACTCAATCAATGCCACGCTGGTTTTAGAGCGGGCTACTCAACAGTTGATCAGCGCAACGCACGGTCAATAGAAATTGCCTTCTCTACAAGCTATCGAATATTGGAATATCGTCCAAATTTATAAATATCTTAAAAGACATGTACAGGAACAATAAATCGGCGTTATGGCACGGCAAGGAACTGTCAGATTGGTTTGAGGTAGAGAATGGAGTCAAAAGGATGTATCCTCAGACCGCTTCTATTTGCACTATTCCTGGATGACATATCTCACGCACTTTCAGCAGGCATATACGTCCAACAACTAAAAGTTAAGGCACTGCTTTATGCGGACGATATTGTTATTCTAGCAGAGACACCTAATGCATTGCAACTAATGATTAACAAAGTTGAAGAATATTGCCATATAAACTGCCTCCAAATAAACATCACGAAATCGAAAGTGCTGGTTTTTCGAAAAGGAACTGGACGCTTCGCGAGTAACGAACAGTGGAAGTACGGTAGAGGACCGCTGGAAGTAGTAAGAACCTACAAGTGCAACCCTTACCCATAACCTCTGCATGAAACGACATCTCGAGTTTAAGCTTGTAGAAGCAAAAAAAGCCATGAATGCAACATGGAGAAATGTAATTTCTAATACTAAAGTCGACATTCATGCGAAGGTGAAAGTGTTCGAGGCTGTTATGCGTTCGGTAATGTGTTACGGAGCCCAAGTATGGGGAAGCAAACCGTATGATGAAGTCGAAAATTGCTTAGGTTTTTCCTGAAGAAACTGTTCCGCCTGCCATAAAACAAGAGAGGAGACGTCAGAAGTGTTATCATTGTTATCAATGAAGAGTCTCTGGCCCACTTGGCATCTTCTAAAGGGGTAGTCAATTATGGATCCAGCTCCAACACCTTGAAAGTTGTATAAAGGCGACGAGAAGAAGCTCGAGAAAGTACCTCTCAAGCAGGATGTAGTCCCTTCTGCACCAGCTAAGACCATCTCTCCTTCCGAGCCCCTTCCCTTGCTCCCTTGCGCCGATCCATCTCTCTTGCGGGTCGACTCCTCGTTGACGGAGAGGGTTGACGCTCTTCTAAAACTGGACTTTTCCCGGTCCTCCTTCTTCTTCACGATCTCTCCTCGGGGTCAGCTTTGGGCTGACGGACACGGAGATGGACAGTGACTCTAGTGGCCTCTTTCTCGAGGATGACCTCCTGTCATTAGACTCAGGGGAAGCCAACAATACTGTGATAATGGTATCTGTACCGAGAAGTAGCTCCAATGCTGCGGGTCCTTCAGATTGACCTGCATCACTCTATCACGCCTTCGACCTCCCTTATTCTCCGACTCAACAAAAACGGAGAAGAGTTAGGCTTGATCCAGGAACCATGGGTGGTGGTTGGAAACCGGGTTTGTGGCTTCAAGATTCCAAACTACAAATTAATCTATGTAAAGAAGGAAGGTAAACTGAGATCCTGTATCATTTCGAAGATACCATCTAAACATCCTTTTACAATCTAATTTCAGCAATCAAGACATAGTCGCTACCAACCTGGAATTGCGGTCAAGAAATTACTGGCTGATATCGGCATATCTACGTCACGATCATGTGGGCCCACTCACCCCGGAAATCTTGGGGATCTTGATTGCTACAGCGGGGCGCCTAAATATTAGTCTCATCATTTGCTGTGATGTGATAAATGATAAATGAAAGAGATTAGCAACTTTTTTAATTTAATCCTTAGTACTAATCCTCTAATCTGTAACCGGGGTCCAAACCGACCTTCATTACTCGCAATCGATCAGAAGTGCTGGACATCACTCTTGCCTCCGATTACTTATAACTTGGCTAGGGACTGGAGAATCTCTGAAGAGCACCATTTTTCAGACCATCATCGTTACCTCCAATTTAGTCTTGACGACTATCTGCCTGATAAGAAGGTTTTTAGAAATTTTAGAGAAACCATCTGGCCTCTCTATAGGAAACGTTTATTAACGCTGATTCCCTCCCACCTGCCTACTGAACATTCTTGCACTGAGGACGTTGACAGTCTGGTCAACACCCTAACATCGGCACTCAATGGTGCAATGTCTGCGGCCTGCCCACTCCGCAAACCTCGAGGTAAAAGGAAACCACCTTGGTGGAATGCAAATCTCAGTACTCTTAGGAAATACAGTAGGCTCCTTTTTAATATTGCTAAAAGCTCCCGTGAGACGGCCGATTAGGACTACTATAAACTGTCTCTCTCTCTCTAGAAATACAAAATCTCACTTAGGAAAGATCAATGACGATCCTGAAGACTCTTTTACGACAGGATTGAAGAGTCATCGGAAGATTCCAGGTTGCGGAAATCATCTGTAAAAGCCCTTCTATACCCAGCTACTTTTTGCCTCCTCTGCTGAGGAATCCATTGACATCTTACGGGATACTCACTTCCCTGGTAGCTCCCCTGTTGCTGTCTCGCAATTAGTAAATACTCCTTTTCAACCTTGCAGCAACTCCTTAGTTTTGGTAACTACAGAAAAGATCCGATAGAGCTCGCACGTGGAACCAAAGGATCTCCGACCTATCAGTCTATCGTCCTTTCTACTTAAAAGTTTAAAAATATTCATTGATATCCATCCTCGGCAAAGTATTAGCCCAGCTCTGCTCTCGCCGTCCCAACATGCGTACTGCAAAGGCAAATTGGATGAGACAGGCTTACATTCGCATGTGCGCATCTTTGAAATATCCTTGAGCATTAAAGAATACACCATGGTGGATTTCCTTGACATTGAGGGAGCTTTTGACAATGTCAAATCAAAGGCGATTACCGACACACTTGCAAATTTAAAAGTGGATACTTCGCTCGGAGTGTCGATCAATCAATTGCTTACATGCAGGATTATTAACACACAGCTGGGCGGAGCATTGGCCAGAAGAATTGCTCGCTGCGGTACATCCCAAGGTGGAGTCTTGTCACTTCTCCTGTGGAACCTGGTAGTAAATGAGCTACTGATGGACCTGAATACGTCAGGCTGCAGAGTGAACGCCTATGCTGATGACATTGCTATTGCTGCCTCCGGTGAACACCCAGAAACTCTCAGGGAAATCCTCCAATATGCTCTCCTTCGGCTCACCAGATGGGCATCCAAATGTGGACTGGGGGTTAATCCCCATAAAACGGAACTCGTTCTCTTCACGAGGAAATATAAAGTTCCCCTCATAGACCCTCCTATGATAAATGGCACCAGTCTCACCTTCACTGAAAACGCAAATTATCTGGGTCTTTTTTTGGATAGAAAATTGAACTAGAAAGCCAATCTACTAGAACGCTTCAGGAAAGCAAATGTAGCTCTCTATTCCTGTAAAAATGCTGTAGGTAGGAGCTGGGGTATGAAACCTCAAATCACTCATTGGCTGCACGTGTCCGTTATCAGGCCTATACTACTATATGGTGTGATCGTATGGTGGCTTGCTCTTGATAGGGCTGTCCACCTCACTCAACTAGCTAAGGTGCAAAGATCTGCATGCATTTGCATCAGTGGTGCTCTAAGAACTACGCCCACTGCAGCACTGGACATTTTGTTTAACCTGCTACCTTTAGATATTTTTGGCAAACAGAGGGCTGCCTGTGCGGTCATCCGTCTAGAAGCTTCCTCTCAGTGGTCTAGTTATCGCTTTGGCTACTCCTCGATTCTTGATCTTCTCAACTTCAAACACGCAAGCACGGACTACACCCCGCCGATATTGAGATTCGACCGAAACTTCCGTACGAGCATCCCTGATCGGGATGAATGGGACACTTCCCCCCTATCGATGGTAGTTCGGTTCACTTCTTTGCAGATGGCTCTAAGACAGAGGGTGGGGCGGGTTGTGGTGTTTTCTGAGAAAACCTCAATTTGAGCATCTCTTTCCACCTCCCTGATCATTGTAGCGTTTTCCAGACGGAAATCATGGCGATTAAGGAAGCCCTGTCCTGGCTGAAATGTAATGTACTATCTGTCAGAGATATCAGAATTTTCACTGACGGCCAAGCGGCAATCAAGTCCCTGGAATCGTACTCCTTCATTTGAAAGGCCGACTTAAACTGTCGTTTATCTCTTATGGAGTCCAAAGGAGTCCGCCTCACAGGCAAGCCCTAGGTATGCCTCTCGCTACATGTAAGCATCTACTAAAGCTGAACGCAATTAGGAAAACCAACCTCAGATGGGAAAACGGCTCAACGTGTCACATTTCGAGACAAATCTGGCCTAAACTGGATCAAAAACGTAGTGCCGAGCTGGTCAAGCTAAGGCGAATACAGATCAGCTGACTAGTCAGTGTTCTCCCGCTTTTTATAGTCCCGTTTTTTGAAATCTCGCTGCAATCAAAACTAGATGTTTTATGTCAAACAACGGGTAAGTGGCGCGCTTCGTGCGATTAATTTATTTAAACTCCGCTTTTCGGTTTGGTTTAGCCGCTCACGAGATTTCGTCACTCCGCTAAGGGTATGCCAATAACTGTCAGGCAGTTTCATTAAATTCTATAAACCAATAAAAATAACCAAAATTGAGTTTTAAATGATTAAATTCGAATTCGAATGGCGGGATTCTGAAAAACGGGCTTTCAAACGAGGTATTTTAAATAATCGGATTATAGACGAAGCGACGGGATTTTAACAAACATGATTAAAAAAAGTGGGATATCGAGACGCTCCCAATCAGAAAGCATCAACACAACTTGTTCTCCTATATTTGTTCGTTTTTTGTTTCCTTTTTTACTGAGGTAAGGGATACCATTCAGAGGATGGGCATTGGAATTGTCGTATATCCACGATATCACCGTATTTATGTAGGCGCGTTCCCATAGATCACGCAATCCTTACACAAATTACATTGCCACAATACAAATATCTTAACACTATCTTAACATATTATTCTATATACTATTAACATAACCATTACCGTTCTATAAGCTTTCTTTTGTAAAAGTTTTGCAATTTCTTTGCTAATTCAGCTGAGTCGTTAAGCAATAAAGTTGTCAAGTTGCATTTAACTAAAATTCCCTAATTTTGCTAATACTCTTAATTTAATTTCATATCATTTCAATAAAACCTAATTTGTGAATTAATTAAAAGACTGGCTGGTTTATTTAATTTGCCTGCACATTTAATTAACTCCTACACATTTGGGGGCTCAAAAAAAAAAAATAAATAAAAATTTTAATCGATCAGTGACAATGGAAAATCTCACTGTGGATCAATTAAAATCGGAATTAGCGCGATTAAATTTAGGTACCGATGGCTTGAAACCGATCTTGGTAGCAAGATTAAAGGAGGCATATAGCATGAGGAAGCAGGTAGCAGAAGACAATACACGCAATAATACAGCTGACGATGATAATGGAGAAATGACTTCTCATAGTGAGTCCAGTAAAACAGCAGTGCAGAGCGCGAACAAAGGTTTGGACAGTGGAGAGTGCGGTGAATCTCCGATTCGTTTTTCTCTAAGAGACGTAGAGAGTTTAGTTTCTAAATTCAGTGGTGACGAAATTTTCGCGAATATGTGTATAAAATGAAGGAAATTGCTCAACTTGCCGACGTAGATAACAATTCCTTGATCCATTATATCATAAATGGTATCTCTGGAAATAAACAGCACAAATTGATTTTGTATGGAGCTAAAAACTTGTCAGAATTGATTGACAAATACGACATTTTTTTGAGATTGAAATCCAAAGTAATTTTTCATAGCGGTGTTGGAAACGGTTGGCATGGTGGTAGTAGTAGTAGTGGACGGCATATAAGCAGAAATAGTGGCCAATATAGTGGTAGTTATAAAACACGTGACGCTCTACACTGTTTTAATTGCGTGATTGCAAATCGGACACAAAATGTTTTAAATGCAACGGTTCGGGGCATATGTCCAAAAACTGTCCAACTAAACTTAGTGCACAGACAAATACTTTTTCTGTGTTAAACTCTAAACAAATTTTCATAAATAACGCAGCCATTTACGCATTAATTGATACAGGTGCACAGATTTCATTACTTCGGGAAAAATGTTTTAACAAATTAAAAACTTCTACTGGAATGCGAAAACAAAAGACTCGGTTAGTAGGTCTAGCTTCAGCTGAATGTTGTACCTCGAGGTAGAAAAACTTATCCGCGTAGTACCAAATGATGTTATTCAGGTTGACGCGATTGTGGGCAATGATATTATATCAAAAGCGAAGGTAATTTTTAGCAATAGAGACCTAACAGTTCGTTACGAGAAGGAAAAAAACTATATCATGAACATTCAATTTGAGGACAGCACCGAAGTGAATGCACCATTCAAACTGGTCCCAATGGTTAAAGATATCATTACAAACTATAAGCCAAACAACGTAAGTAGCTGTCCAATAAGTATGTCACTAACACTGACTAACGAAACACCTTTTCATTTTTCTTCCCGCCGCCTCCCAATCAACGAGAAAGAAATCGTCAAACTGCAAATTGAATCTTGGTTGGAAGAAGATATCGTACGCCCATCGTTTTCTCCGTTCGCAAGTCAAGTCGTTGTGGTCAAGAAGAAGGATGGCTCACCGCGGGTCTGTATAGATTACAGACGATTAAATGCAAACACTGTTAAGGATCGATTTCCCTTACCAAATATCGAAAGCGTCCTAGACAACCTCCAGGATGAAAGAATATTTACCACGCTGGATCTTAAAAACGCATATTTCCACGTTCCAATTGAAGAAGACAGTCGCAAGTATACAGCCTTTACTACAGCAGATGGATTGTTCGAGTTTAATCGGGTACCATTTGGCCTATCAAACTCACCAGCAGTTTTTGTCCGATACATACACACTGTGTTCAGGGACTTGGTAAGTCGAAATATTGTTTGCTTCAAAACAAAAAAAACTTCAAGAGTTTTTGGGCCTTACCGGGTTTTTCAGAGGGTTCATAAATTCGTATTCAATCCTGGCAAAACCCTTAACAGACCTAACCAAGAAAGGGTCAAAATTCATAATTACTGAACCCCAACGAAAAGCCATCGCTATATTACAGCAGTCGCTCACAGTCAACCCAGTACTGCACATCTATTGTCAAGGTGCCGAAACGGAACTGCACACAGACGCGAGTCAGCTGGGTATAGCTGCAATTTTGTTCCAAAGAGGCAGCGATAACCAACTTCACCCAATTCACTACTATAGCCGAAAGAACAGTACTTCGGAGGGAAGATGGCACAGTTATGTTTTAGAAGTATTCGCAGTTTTCAAAGCGTTTGGGAAGTTTCGAGTTTATCTAATGGGCATCAAATTCAAGGTGGTAACAGATTGTGCGGCGTTCCGTCAACCAATCAATAAGCAGGAACTACCAAACGCAGTAAGAAGGTGGATTTTATATATGCAGGACTTTTACTACGATGTCGAGCACCGGTCAGGCAGCAAGATGGCCCACGTCGACGCTTTAAGTCGCTCTCCGACAATACACATTTTCCAGCAGGAAATCTTGGCTAGAATCAAAAGGGCCCAGCTTGCCCATGAATACATCTCCTCTATAAAAGAAATATTAAAAGAAAAACCTTATGACGACTTCATTATGCAAGGTGAGTTGTTATTTAAAGATGTAAATGGTTACATGCTTTTGGTAGTACCTCGTAGTATGGAGTCCGAGATTATAAAAATGAAGCATGAAGAAGGACATTTTGGTTCAGTTAAAACAGAAGATTGAGCATGTATTAATAACAACGGGGATACCGCGAGGAAACAGCCAAGCAGAACGTTGTAACAGAGTCGTCATAGAAGTTCTCAGGAGATTGTCGCAACAGTCGCGTGAAAAATGGTACAAGTTCATCCCAAGGGTACAAATCGTCATGAACAGTACACTTCAGAGATCAATCAACCGTACGCTGTTTGAAGTTCTTTTTGGCGTCCCAATGAGGAAGAAGGAGGACCTCGAAATTTTTGACCTGGTCAAGCAGGAGCTGTTGAAACAACACGAAGATGAGAGGAAGATTATTCGCCTTGATGCCCGTCAACAGATTCAAAAACTGCAGTCGGAAAATCAAAAAACATTTAATAGAAAACGAAAAGCTGCGAAAGAATACAAGATCGGTGATCTTGTTTCCATTAAAAGAACACAATTTGCATCAGGTAATAAACTTTTTTCTGATTTTCTAGGTCCATACGAGGTTGTTTCGAAGAGCAAATCTGGTCGTTACACTGTGGAAAAAACATCACCGCACGAGGGACCTAATAAAACAACAAGCAGCTGCGATTATATGAAACCATGGCAGAAGGAAGATCAAAGCGAAGACGAGGACATAGTCGATGCCGATCCATCATCCGAGGCGGATGAAGCTCAGGATGGCAGGATGTAGGCGCGTTCCCATAGATCACGCAATCCTTACACAAATTACATTGCCACAATACAATTAACACTATCTTAACATATTATTCTATATACTATTTACATAACCATTACCGTTCTATAAGCTTTCTTTTGTAAAACTTTTGCAAATTCTTTGCTAATTCAGCTGAGTCGCTAATTAAGCAGTAAAGTTGTCAAGTTGCATTTAACTAAAATTCTCTAATTTTGCTAATACTCCTAATTTAATTTCATATTATTTCAATAAAACCTAATTTGCGAATTAATTAAAAGACTGGCTGGTTTATTTAATTTGCCTGCACATTTAATTAACTCCTACATTTATCCGGCTTCGATAGAAGATATTGTTGGAAGGATATTCCGCCTCTAAAAGAAACTAAATCTTCATAAATGGTTAGCTTATCATCGGGAGTGTAAGTCTTCTTTAAATTTTTTTTCTAACCTCATCCCATTCCTTTTTTGATGATTGATGATGGTGATTAGTGAAAGTAACAACGAGTTCAATAAAACAGTTGTAAAAGAATAGACTGAAGGCATTATTCGTTGTAACGGTATGCTTTCCAGGAGGGATAACACTACCTTACCCAATTGACCTCTTATAAGATTATAAGCGGCAGCTCATCGTTGAAAGAATAGAATGGAATTCCAGACAGTACTTTGCTTACCAGAGAAAACTTCTGGGTTCTCCAGAAATTCTTCAACCGTATTGTTCTCTGTATCACTAATACCAATGTCATCTGCAGTTTCTTCCAAATAATCTTCAGCATCTACATCACTGTCACTAGGTACATAGTCTTGAACACTTTCGTCTGTTTCTGCTTCGATTGCCAATCTTACTTCTTCCTCACTCAGTAGACGAGACTTTCTATATGTTTATTCCACAATTATTTATTTACTTATTTTTATATTTGGTACAAAATTACCTGCTTGAATATCGCAGTATTATTCTAAGAATGTAAAGAATTACAGCAGCTTTTTCATAACAAACTGCTTGGTTGCAATACTAGTTAAATTTTGAAATCTTGAGTAAGTTACTCCATACATACAATAATACATTTTTCTGCAGCAGCAGACCGCGAGGGAACCTCATTTCGGCAGCTTGTATCCGCGATCTTATTTTTTCGGTCACTACCCAAATTTCATAACCATAGGTGAGAGTTGGAGCATATACCGAGTTAAAAACTGATAGTTTAGGTTGAACACTAAGTTCGGCCTTCCTTCTAACAGATTGGCCAAGCTCTCTCAAAATTGATCCAGCCTGACCAATTCTACAGGATAGCTCAGCATTGTGAACAAGTCGTGTGCACTGAAGAGACCATTACTTCCGATTTGTTCACGTTTATGGATACCTTCATTCCAGCATCAACACAGGCGGCTACAAACCTTTCAAATGCGCCCTGAGGTTCAGTTTGAGAGGACCCAAGAATGACCAGGTCATCCGCAAAGAATAGATGACTAATCCTTAAGTATCCCACTTTTCTGCGCCACGGCAGCGCTGTAACTTGCAGTTCATATATACACTGAGGAGGTGAGGTGACAAAATGAATCTTTGGCGGAGTCCAACGCCCACACATTGATTTTACACCCTTTATCGGAACACAGGTCCTACAGTTTGTGTATAAAGACTGAATCAACCTTAACAGGGAACCATCAATCCCATAATCCTACAGAACATTCCAGAGTTTGCTTCGAGGAACCCTATCATATGGTTTCTCCATAAAAATTGCAAAATTTGCGTTAGTAACTACGGGTCACTACCTGGGTTAAGGAAAATATACATTTTGCCACATATCTTATTTCTAGAAAATGATAGCAAGCTATTTCTAATTTTTTCGTGAATTATTTACCTAAACGAAAAATGTCATAAAATACCTTAGACACAGTTATTCTAAAACTTAAATAAATAAGCAACAAAAAACAAATAGTGACCTTAAGTCACTAGGTAATGCGGATTAGGGTTAAAATCAATTTCTAAATAAATAAATACGACCACATTCGTGTCAAAAAGAAAAAAAAGCTTGTTAATTGACTCTATTTGCTTTATTTAACTATTTATATTACATTCCTTAGAAGGACTCTTAAAATCCTTAGAAGATCCTCATTTGCTACACCTGGCACACAGTGTAGTATTCCTCCCGTTCAAGGAAGTACCCAATAAATACCAGCCCCAACTAAACATTGAATAGATTTGGGATATCGGCTTAGTGCACCACCGTATTCTATCCATTCTCAGTGTGCACCACCGTATTCTTTCCATTCTCAGGAGCCATTCGAGAAGTACCAGCTCCTGCTAAGCATTGGTCTCACAAGCAGCAACAGAAGCGTCGAAAAGTACCATCCATTTTTTTATATGTTCCATGAAAAAAAGTTGCACTATCCATATCACAATTCAATATGTCAAAATATTGACTTTGTAGTCAAGGCACGCGTTCGACATAAGATGTCCCAGTCGACGATATACTTCACAAAAGAGCAAAATGTTAACGAGGGCTCAAGACAAGCAATGAGTTCTGACATTGGGTACAAAAGTAATATTGTCAAACATGTTTATCCAAAAACTTGCCTTACATGAGAAGTCGTCTATTATATTGTAGTATAAATTCATAAAACTGGATTTCACATCCCCGTATGGAAAAAATCTCGATCACCTGGTGTATAAGAAAACTAACCCTCATGCGATCAATGCAATGGTGAGACATCACATGATTGAGAAAATTAATTTTTAGATCTGATGAGATTTCTTGTACCGCAAAAACATGTCAAAGAGAACCTGAAAAACGTGTAAGTTTGAAATTATCTCAACCCAAGATACTTTTCTATTAGATTTCAAACAAATTTATTTGTCTTTCTTTGGTGGACACATGCTCTGACCTCACATATAACAAGGGAAATGTTCTCCATTAAAAAAAAAGAAGCTGTAAACTATTTCTGAAACTAAAGTTCAGTTTTGAAAGTGTATAACTTTTACGTTCCACTCATACTTTCATACAATTAGGACATGCTTGGTGTGAGATAACAAACTTTCCAGCAATTTTGTCCGCAGAGAATTTTACATCACATCTAGTTGGAGGCATAACAGAACATTAGAAATCAACCCTATACCGTCGATTGTACACATACATATATCTATGCTCCCACCTTGAGTTTGTGTACCTAAATAAAACATTAAACTTTTCTAAATACGCAGGCACATGTACTACACTCCATACATGTACATATGTATGTAGATTCGTGAAGTTAGAGCATAAACCTCAAGGATAGATGGCCACCTTTCGTTGATTCGCATACATTATAAGTTTTAGTCATTAATTTATATAGAAATTACGTTGGTGGATTGTGGGGATGGTGTTGGTCCTGATGTTGGAAATGCGGGCACCATCTAACATTCCACCCTTTTCCATCATCTCACTCATAAGTATTATCATTAGAAGAAGGGAATTTCATTTATATATGTATGTACGTAGACCTCCTATTTATGTAACTGTTTTTAGGCGAATGGGTTAGGGGTTTTGATTTGTCAGTATATGTTAAGAACATCAATGGTATGATTTAGGTTTATACATGTACAACATATTTGTGGGTGTAAGGAAATATGAAGGGACGCTGCTCGTATGGGTCCATCCTTCGTGTAGAAGTTTTTCTTTATATAAATACTTGCCAGCACTATGTAAATTATTTTTTAGAATAAAGGTGCAGATTAACTTTTCTATTCACTATAGAAATATGACTTGAATAACTGTAGTATTGTTTTTCGTTGGGATTTTTTGCTTAGAGTTCTCAAATTGAAATCAGTGATGGCTCCTTTTCATGAACAGAGGAATCTCAGGAATGGTGTTCTTCTACGTGAGGGAATCTGTAAGCAAATTGAATGCGCCTTCCTACAAAAAGAGTGAAGAAAAATAACGAACGAAAATCATTAGAACCCCCCATATCTAATGTTAGATGTGTGTATTTTATTTTGGATATATATTCTGTTCCATCCTGGCGGGAGAGGGCACATTAGAATCTACTTCAACAAATAAAAATTAAGGAGAGACAGAATTTAGCTTGGATACACGTATAGGATGAAGATGAAGTTTAGACATTATGAGCGAATGTATGTATAGGTACCTACTAATGTATAAGTATTTACTCGTAAGTACGAGTACAACCACGTTTCCACCTTATAATCTATTCCCGCAGAAATTAAATACGCATAGGTACTTACATATCCATAAATATGCTGCAGCCCGTCATTGGAATAATATACACACGTATGTATATGTATTCATTTGTTAGAAGGAAAAGTTGTCATTTGTCTTAGAAAAAGTTTAATGATGTTGTACAGATGTGAGAAGCAGTATGGGTCGAACGAGTCTAGCAACAATTGTTTTCTGCGTCTACAAATTTGATCTCTTGTCTACCGGAGTCACAAGGAAGGTCTACAATGTAGACTCTACATGCCTAAATGGGGAACTAAGTTTCACGCAACAATAACGTCTACGAGTATGTCTCTCGGAAGATTTATTTTCAGAATAGAAACAGTGTAAAAGAAGAATACATTATGCCCAGATTTTAACAAATGTTCATCACTTACGATTACTATTGGAGCCTGCCGAGAGATTTGTTTTTTTTTTTGCCGAGAGCAGATGAAAAATCGTCTACAGACACCATAAGGCCCGACAGCGCGTGCTTATGGTAGTGCGAGATTTTTATTTACTAAAAAAACACCTCTCTTCAAAATGAACACTACAACTAAGCTGACTCTTATCCAGCAGTTTTATTTTCGCTTACGAGACACGTGATTTTTGGAAAAAGATGTTCGTATGTAGTTAAAAAGAAATGTAGCACTTTAGACAGGTTAAATTCCAATGAAAGTTCCTGCGTTTTTCACGACCGGCATATACTATGACGCGAGGTCAAAAAGTTTTGTCCTTTGCAGACGACGAATTGAATTATTCGCGTCAAGCAGTTGAATGACGGTACGGTTGCAATGGCCGTGAACACGATCTTTATGTTTACGCGCAAATTTTGCTATTTCTTCGCCGACGCTGGGAATTCCCTGATCCCGATGAATATCTTCGTTACGTACATACCACGGTGCGTTGACGATCGTTCTAAGAACTTTATTTTCAAACGTTTGTGTGATGTTTCTATTGTTTTTCTTGGTACAACCCCATAGTTGTATACCATACGTCCACACAGGCTTTAGCACTTGCTTATAGTTAAGCAGTTTGTTATGTAGGCTCAACTTCGAATGTTTTCCGAGTAGCCAGTACATTTGTCGGTATTTGTTTTGAAGCTCGTCGCGTTTCTTTTTTACGTGCGATTTCCATTTAAGCTTAACATCTAGAGTCATTCCTAGATATTTTGCTTCGTTCGCGTACCGTATTTGAGCCGAGTTTAGATATACAGGCAATCTATCCACTTTTTTCTACGTCAAGTTAACGTGAGTAGACTTACTTTCGTTCAACACAACACGCCAAGAATTCGTCCAAGCGTGGACTTTATTAATAGCATGTTGCAGCTTTCCAGTTGCTGCTTCAATAGTTTCGCCCGTGGTCAATATCGCCGTATCGTACGCAAACGTGGTGACGACACAGTTTATTTCCTGCGGGATATCACGCGTGTAGAGTACATATAGAAGTAGGCCAAGGACACTTCCTTGTGGAACTCCGGCAGCAATCTCCTTAAAGTTAGAGTAATCATTTCCGTGCTTAACACGAAAGAGTCCCTCAGTGAGGTACGATTTTAAGATAAGAAAGGGTTGCCGTGGCAGTTTATACTCCAAGCCTTCGTGCCAAACCTTATCGAAAGCTTGTGAGGCGTCAAGAAATACACCACAACAAATCTTTCCTCCATCGAGAGCTTTCTCAATCACGTTAGTTATTTTGCGGACTCGATTGTAGAATGTTTGATTCTAAATCGAAACTTATGGTCAGGAATGAGACGTCTTTCGTTGATTACGGGTTAAAGACATTTGGAAAGTAGTTTTTCAAATATTTTTGAGATAACCGGCAATAGGAAAATAGGCCGATATGATTTCGTATCATTTAGCGGTTTGCCTGGTTTCGGGGCATTATAATCTCGGCGACTTTCCATATTCTCGGAACGTAGAGCAATTTGAACGAAGCGTTGATTAAATAGAGCAGTTTGATAATTGCTTTATTCGGCAATTCCTTGACTACCTGCGTCGTTATCAAGTCGTAATCCAGAGCTTTTTTTGTCTTTAAATTTTTAATCACTTCCCTCAGTTTAATCAATGCAACATTTTTTAATTTAAAGTTGTCAGATGTCGTGACTGGGGAGTCGGGCGTTAACGAAGGGCTGTCGAACGGCTTAAACGTTTTTTGTAAGTGCGAAGCAAAAAGTTCTGCCTTTTCTTTGTCACTCTTGACCCATTTTCCATCGTTTTTCCGAATTAGTGGCGCTTGCATTTGTGGTTTCCGGATGCCTTTTAGCGCTTTCTGAAGCGAATAATTTGATTCTCTTTCACCGGAGAGATTTTCAAGGTAGGTTGCTATTTTTTGCTTTTAAATTCCCGAATACCATCTTTAAAGCGATTGCATAGTCGGTTAAGGACCGTTTTATAGTGTGGTGCAGGAGTGATTTGCCATTTATTTTGTGCTTTTCGTTTCCTTCTCACCAGTTCAATGATTTCTCTGGGATAGTTTTCGTTGCGGTTGATCTTAAAGCTTCTAGAAGGAGTGTTTCTCCATGCCGCTGTTTGGATTGTTTCCACGAAACGATCAACTTCATCCTCTAGTTCACAAGGTATTTTAAGTTATACATTTAAGGCGATATTTGTTTTGCAATCATTTCTAAAGCCGTCCCAGTTTGTTCTATTGCTAGTAAGTCTTGGGGTGCTTTTTTCTTGATCAAAGCTTCTCCAAGTAATATAATTACCGGATAGTGGTCAGAAGAGAGATCAAAACTTTCTTGGACTGTAATGAACTTCTCGTTAATGGCTTTTGTAACGAAAAAATCGATAAGATCGGGATTTTTTTCTAAGTCAGTTGGACAATAGGTCGGTTTTCCTGTCGAATAAAAAGAACAACCGAATTCATTTGCCACTTCGTAGAGAATTTTTCCTTTAGAAGATGTACATCTTGAACCCCAGAAAGTGTGCTTCGTGTTGAAATCTCCACCAATAAGGAAATTTGAGCCAAGGGCATTGAAGACACGAAAGTAGTCATCTTTTTCTAGTGAGCATCGCGGCGGACAGTAAACAGATACTATATTGTAGCTCATATGTTTTTTTTAACCATTACCGTGCACAACTGGGGTTTTTCTAGCTCTATGCTAATATCGTCCGAGTGTTCGATGTTAGTTTTAATGAATAAGGACGAACCGCCTAGCGCTCTATCAGTAGGATGATAGGCGTGATAACCAGCGTAGCCTCTTATCTTTTTTTTTTTTTTTTCGAGGGTAGGTGAAAATCTTCAACAAGACACTATGAGGATCGACAGCGCGTGCTCATAGTAGTGTGGGATTCTTACCCACTAAAAACCATCCCTTCAAAACAAACTTGTTTATATATTTTTTTACTACAACTAAGTGTTCGACTTATCAAGTAGTTTTCTTTTCACGAAATAAGGACGTTTTGCAGGTACCTTCCCATTAGAAGTTCCTGCCAGCTCCGCAGCTTAGACGCGGTTACTTATCGCGCTAAGTCTAGAGGTTTGGTTCTTTGTAGAAGGCGCAGTTAATTTCTTTCTTCCAAAACTTGGAGGACTGTAATATTTACGTGACTTTCTAGTCGACTTCTATGCTTTCTCGCGCAGGTTTGAATTTCGTCTTCTATAGTTTTAATGCCAAGATATCTATGGATATCGCTATTTCTGATATACCGTGGCGCATTAGCAATACCTCTTAGCACTTTGATTTCAAAAGTTTGTAAAATTTTAATATTAGTTATTTTGGTACAACCCCAGAGTTGTATACCATATGTCCATACGGGCTTTAGCACTTGCTTATATAAAAGCAGTTTGTTCTCTATATTAAGCTTTGAATATTTTCCAAGTAACCAATACATTTCTCGATATTTGTTATCTAGTTCTTTGCGTTTTTTCTCAACGTGCGTTTTCCATTTCAGCTTTGTATCAAGTGTCATTCCAAGATACTTAGCCTCGTTTGCAATCGGAATTTGAACCGAGTTTGAAAAGATCGGCAGATTATTTACTCTCTTATAAGTAAAATTTACATGAACAGATTTGGTCTCGTTGAGTGCGATTCGCCAAACCTTTGTCCATTCATTTACTCTATCCAGGGCTTCTTGCAGTTTTTCTGTAGTATCTTCAACCGTTTTACCTACAGCCAAGATAGCAGTGTCGTCGGCAAATGTAGCTAGCTCAGTGCCTTCTACTTGCGGTATATCACGAGTGTATAATAGATATAAGACCGGACCAAGAACGGTTCCTTGCGGCACCCCAGCCATTATTTCCTTAAAATCAGAATATTCGTTTCCACATTTGACGGGGAATAGTCTATTGGTGAGGTAGTTCTTCAAATTATTATATAGGTGCTCTGGCAGAACTTGTCGTAATTTAAACTTTAAGCCTTCGTGCCAGACCTTGTCAAAGGCTTGAGAGACGTCAAGGAATACGCTTGAACAAATCTTTTTTTCTTCAAGTGACTTTTCGATTACATGTGTTATTGTTCAACTGTAGAATGCTTACTTCTGAATCCGAATTGATGATCCGGAATGAGATGCCCTTCTTCTATAACCGGCTGTATTCGCCTAATCAATATTCTTTCGAACACTTTGGATATAATTGGAAGAAGCGAAATCGGTCTATAAGACGTTTTTTCATTCGGCGGTTTTCCGGGCTTAAGGACCATTATGACTTCGGCGACTTTCCATTGACTGGGAACATATTCTAGTCTAATCGCGGCGTTTATAATGAACAGAAGCTTAATTAGAGCTTTTCTTGGTAGTGCTTTAAGAACCTCTCCCGTAATTAGGTCGTATCCAGGAGCCTTCTTTGGTTTAAGTTTCTTTATTTCTTCCTTAATTTCGGTAAGCGTTGCATTTCTTATTACGCTATTGGCTATATATGACGTATTTATATTTTGAATAAGAGCTTGTCCACCCAACGGTTTGAAAGTTTCTTCCAGGTGGGTGGCAAAAACTTGCGCTTTCTCTTGATCATGCCTGGCCCATTCGTTTTGATTTTTCCTAATTGGGGCGGCTTGAATTTGAGGTTTCCAAAGCGAGTAATTAGAATCTTTTTCTGCCGTTAAGCTTTCTAGGTAAGTCTGCATTTCATTATTTTTAAGGTCTTTAATAGATCTTTTTAGTGAGCTGCACAAACGGTTAAGATGTGCTTATCTTTATTTGCGATTCCCTTGTTAGATGGATTTCGGAGATCGAACATACGCCGATATTTTCCCTTATTAGGAACATTTCTAATTCGTTAGATTTTTGTAAGAGTCCGTTTGCATTCTATGCTACTATTTTAAGTAAAGAGTCCATATCTACTTAGATTTAGATATAAGGTTAGCCATACCAAAGCCTTCGACGTTACTGAGACATTCGAGAATCCGTTTATTAATTTCACATTGATCCTCGAACTTAACGTAGATGCAATTCAGAATTTCATTTAACGGATCAGAGGGTGTCCCGTCCTTTCGTTTTGTTGCTTTGACTGCTGCCTGAGAATACGTCAGATGTACGAGGTTCGCTGACTTAGCCGATGTTATTTTTCGTTCAGCCTTTTTAGTGGACGACTTCGGCGTACGTTTAAACGGCTCAGAAGGCTGATTGACTGTTTCAAGAGTCTGCACTGCTGATTGAAGCGCCCTTTTAGTCGGCTCAGGAGTCTGGACAACTGGCTTACGAGCCTGCTCAGTCTGCTTAGCAACACGTTCTACCGACTTAGGAGCCCGATCGACTGATTTCGTTGCCCGTACAATCGGCGTTGTAGATTTTTTCCGTCGCATCTGTAATTCCTTAGCAACCTCGCGACCGCGATAATTTGCTGGGTGCCTTCCTTTGCAGTTAACGCTAGTTAGTTTTTAATTTTTCCTCAAACTGCAATTTTCAGAAGAGCGTTTTTCAGCGCGCCTCCTTCCGACAGTACGCTTGTGTATGATTATACTCTTGGCAACGCTTGCATTGAGGGATTGTCTTCGTGTTAACACGCAGCGGCTCGATTTTAACGACCATACTCATGATTGTACGAATATTGTATATCTTATCCTGGCTTTCCGTTTTATGGAATGATAGCATAAAAAGCGGCGGGTCGTTTTTTCTCTTTATTTAAAACGTTCACGGCGTCGAGAATGTTATAACCTCTATCGTGTAAATCACCTATAACGTCTTCTTTAGCGCATGATAGGTGAAGTCGTCTAGCCACGACCCTCAAGGGTCTCTCAGACTTGTCTTCGTAAGTGTGCCATTGAATTTTTTTTGTTGTTAAGCTTTTGAGATACAGCCCAATAGCCCTCAGCGTCATTAACCTTGATTTTCCATGCATCGTTTCGCGGGGAAGTTACTATGAATTCAGTAGCGATTGCCGTTTTTAACATTTTTCTCAAAGAATCATAGTCTGCAACGCCTGTAATATTTATTGCTGGAGGTGCGCGTTTGCTTTCAATTTGCTTTTCAGATTTTGGCTGCGCTTTGCGATTAGGTACGTGTTGTGGATCAACCTTGGGCGATGAACCCTCCTTACGTTTTTTAGATGGTCTTCGTTTAAGTATCCAATCCTTTTCACGCACGAGTTCTTCTTCGTCCTTACTGTAGTAGTAACCGTCTGCGTTTTTGAAGACTCCTTTTGAAGCAAAGATACTTTATTCTTTGATTCAAGTTTCTCAACTTTGCTTTTAAGGTCCCGACACAGCAGCTCCATTTCGTCGAGCCTCTTACGGAACACGGCGTTTTCCTTTTTCAGAGTACTCTCTTCCAAGGCTTGCGTTTCCCGAATTAACACATCCGGGTTCGCGAGACTTTTCTTTTGCGCTTTATGAGAAGTCTTTTGAGACGGAGATCTTTGTAGCCTAGAGCTTTTCCTAAATGGGTTAGTTAAATTTTGATGCAACAAGTAGCTCTCCCCAGAATCCGTATAGCACGCCTCTTGCAAGGGTGGATTCTCCAGTTGAACTGGGCTGCCACCTAGGGTATCAATACCGTTAGTTTTTTTCATTGCATTAAATATTAGTACCGTAATCTAAAGAAAGCCGACGGGTTGGCATTTTAGTCGCCTTTTGCGACAGACATGCCTACCGTGAGTGTATTCTGTCCCCTAACCCATATGAGGGCTTGCCGAGAGATGGAACTGCTAACGCAGCAATTGGCGACGTTACGACTACACCATTGCCACCCCGTTCTTATACTCGAGTGGCTGATAATTGCTGCTCCCCACTGGGGCTTGAACGCACACACATCGGTTAACGAGTAACCACACTATCCACTGCACCATTGCCACCTTTCGCTCAGCTTAGGTAGTTGAGAGCGAAGGCGCAATATTAAGTTTGGAGCAAAAAATGATGTTTGCGCAACAAAAGTAACGCAAACACAGGAGATGAGCTAATTGTAAGGACGTATTATAACATTGTATAACTGTTAAGGGCCAACCGTAATTGCATTAAATGTACGTTAGCTAGTGTCATAATTGGACGAAAATTCAGCGTGCGTACTGCCAAAACCCAGCAGTACCCATAATTGCATTAAGCAAACGCGACCGTATTTTAAATCGTTTTGTCTGCCGCAGTCACTCTGTTTATTAGCTTCTTTGGACATGAATAATGAAAAACAGAAATTTTACTTATTTTTATAAAATATAAATAAAAATACAAACCTCAGATATACAATTATAATTATAAAATTATTCCTCTTGTTGTCAGTGCTCCGTACTTAATGAGCGAATGAAAATTACGTATGGAGCTAAAAGTCAACGAAAACTTGACGAAACTGAGCGAAAAATAATTATGGGTGCAATATACAAATTCAGAGCATTCGCATCATTATGTATGGCAACGTACAAAAGGTCAATTCACTTTTAGTTCAACCTTTAGAGTTAAAGCATTTTTGCTTATGGTTCTCATGAATCCCAACTTTTTCGAAATTTTATTAGTTAAACACTTAAAATAAAAATCAATAGTTATCTTATTATCAATTATGACCCCTTATTATTTTATTTAGGCGGAACAAAATTTTTGTTTTAGAAATATTAAGATAGTTATTATATTAATAAGTTAGCTATTTAGTTTGTTTATATTTAAAAAATTATTAATATCGTCCATGTCCTCTGAAATTTTTAATTTGCAAATATTAAAATTTTGTTCCGTTACAAACAGTAGACCATCGATCGTCGGCAAATAATACGAGTGCTCTATTTTTAACCCCTTTACTTACTTATATGGGCCTCAACCAACGAGCCTTTCCATTTAGCTCGGTCTTTAGCTAATTGTCTCCAGTTGCGCACAACAAGTTGGTCGAGGTCATTTTGAACTTGTGCGCGCCACGTACGGCGTCGTCCCCTCGGGTCAGATTCAAAGACTCTACGGGCCGGAGCGTTGGTGTCCATTCCCTCTACTCGTAGATGTCTTAGCCATCTCAAACGCCCATACGCAGTTTTTTGACTAGGTCGAAGTCGCTGTACAGCTCGTATAATTCGTGATTGAATCTTCTCCTCCAGAGCCCGTCAACACCGAATATTTTACGAAGAATTTTTCTCTCGAAGCGATCAAGGATATTTTCATTTGCTTTCAATAAAGTTCATGTTTCAGCACCGTAAAGCAGGACTGGGATGATCAGAGTCTCACACAGAGTCTCCTCAGTTGTCCGAGATATGCCTTTACTGTTGAATTGCCTTTTAAGCGAAAAAAAAAAAAAACACCGATTTGCAAGAGTTATTCTTCGCTTGATTCTGCGCTGATGTCGTTTTCACAGTTTATAGCAGAGCCATGTTAGGAAAAGTCCCTTACTACCTCAAATTTATAGCTGCCCACGGTGACATTCTGTTCAATTCGTCGGTGTTGATTGTCCCTTCTTGTTGACAGCATATATGGTACTTGGTTTTGCCCTCGTTTATCGCTAAACCCATTTCGGCCGCTTTTGTTTCAACGCATAGGTGACAGCCGCTGAGTTCTTTCAATTAAGTCAATATCGTCAGCGTACGCAAGCAGTTGTACAGACCTTTGATAGATTGCGCCTCTGGTATTAGCTTGTGAGTTCCACACGGTCTGTTCAAGTACAATACTAAAAAAGTCGCATGACAGCGCGTCAACTTGTCTAAAACCTTTTTTGACATCAAAGGTCTCGGTGAGGTCATTACCGATCTTGATGGAGCAGCGAGCGTTCTCCATCGTCATCCTGCACAGACGGACAAGTTTGGCAGGGATGTCATTTATAAAGCTCTTCTCTTGATAAAAGGTTTCAGGCGTTCACACAATATCACAGAAAATATCTTATATGCGATGTTGAGGAGACTGATGCCTCTATAATTGGCGCAATTGAAGGGGTCTCCTTTCTCGTGGATCAGGTAAACGATGCTGAGATTCCATTCATCAGGCATACACTCGTCTGACCAAATCTTAGAGATGAGTTGATGTATGCACTTAACCAATTCATCACGAGCTACCTTGAAAAGTTTGGCCGGTAAGCCGTCAGGTCCAGCAGCCTTGTTAGATTTAAGCTTGGATATTGCTATCCTCACTTCGTTTTGGTCAGGTGGACGGAAATATTGACTATCATCGTCTATGTTGAATGGTTCATTCTGCCTGACAGCGGGATGTTGGTCTTCGTCGCCGTTATACAGTCTGCAGAAGTAGTTTTTCCATATTCTCAGCACCGACTGTGATTCTACTACGAGGTTTCCATTCTCATCTCTACAGGTTTCTGTACGGGTATTACTTCTCTGACACGATCTTTTTACCTTTTGGTAAAACTTCCGTTCATTGGTCCTGGAGTGTGAGCTCTCAATATTCTCGATCGCGCGCTTCTCATGCTTTTGCTTCTTCTTTTGGAGAAGCCGATGTTCTTCCCGTCTCTTTTGCTCGTAGAGCTCACGAGCAGCTCTCGTCTTCCTTTGCAGCGCAGATTTATATGCCTCCTGTTTTGCTGCATGCACTCGCCAGCATTCTTCGTCAAACCAGGGGTTTCGCGGTGGTGGGCGAGCGAGACCCAGCACATCAGTCGCGGCGTTTCCGATGGCCTGTTAGTGGCGTTTCCACTGGTCTTCGCCACTTTGTGCTGGCGGTATATGGGTGATTGAGAGATTTCGGGATACGCGTTCAGAAAAGAGTCTGGCGGTCTCTTGCGATTGGAGTTTTTCGACGTTAAATTTTCTCAAAGTGATTATTGCTCAGTTTGGGATATCCGCATTCGTGCCTTGGATACAACAAGGTAATGGTCCGAGGTCATCCAGAATACTAAAGGCATGTCTTGCGTCGATCCCAATATGATCAACTTGGTTGATCGTTACATAATCATTGGACCGCCATGTCTGCTTATGAATACTGAGATGAGAAAACCATGTGCTTGCTATGGTGACATTTCGCTTCACAGCGAAATCAATTAACCTTAGTTCTTTATCAGACGTGTAGGCTATGCTTACCGATTGCCCTACCAAAGACGTCCTCCTTTCCTATTTTGGCGTTAAAATCGCTCAATACGATTTTAACGTCATATTTAGGACATTGCTCATATGTTTTGTCGAGGAGCTCGTAGGAACAATCTTTGGTGGCAGGGTCCTTTTCTTCCATGGGGTCATGAGCACATGTAAAGCCTTTGTTACCGAATTTAGCCTTGATCCGGATAGTCATAATACGCTCCCTCACGTGTCGGAAGCTTAAGGCTTCTTGCTTAAGTCTGCCGCGTATAAAAAACCTCATCCGAATAGCGTTGCTTGTTGTCTCTGCAGCAATCACCCTAGTAGATGCCGCAGTTTTTCATCTTTTTTGTTTCTTTTTTTCCCCATTTCATCGCACTTCCTGGATGGCGGTTATATCTGCTTTATAGTAGTCTAGGGCTTTTGCTAATAGTTCGGCTGCACGTGGTCTATTATGGGTCAGAACATTCCGCGTACAGATCCAAGGGTCATTGCCCTTATTTCGTTTGCTGGAGTCGTCATTAGTTGAGTCGTCCTTATCCGAGGCCTTTAATTGTTTCAGAACCATATGTTTTTTACGTGGTAGAGAAGTAACCCCGACGGCACAACCCCCAATCTGGAGGGCCAGCTCCTTTTCTTACCGCCTAGGACGAGGGGCCGGGTACACCGGTGCCAGTAGTCCACTACGGGAGTGTGACTACTGCCGTTGGCCGACTGAAGACTCGTCGCTGCCATCTCTATTCCAACGTACTAACCAACATTCGAAATTCCTTACCGACCTGTGATCCGAATACGACGAAGCAGCTCGCGCAAGGTATTCACTAAGTTCAACCTAACTGGAACTATAGATGCCACTGTTGACTCCGTCCAGGCAATTCGTCCGCTACCGCTTTGAGCAACAAGAAATGCTCTAGTGAGAAAGCACTCTTTCCCCTCTCTCATCCGCTGCCATCAAAATCCTCGAAGTGGGGTTGGTTACCCAGCACCCAGCTGTCACCGCCTGGAGGTTGAGAGTAGGAGTTGGTAGCCCTCAGCTAAGTGAAAATGCTTATGCTTTCATGTAATCGCATACACTATGATTTAACAAGCCAACCCCTTTGTGCATATCATATATTTATGTATATACGGAATAACAGAGGACTTAATATTGTACTTTGATGCACACGTAACCCGACATGTCTCAGTTCCGATGTCTCGTTGTTAAATTTCATCTATTGCTTTCGTCCAGATACTCGTAAGTATGACCTGTCCCATTCGTATTCCACACCTCTTGTCCCATAGTTCTCCAATTTCTTTAGTAGAATGCCTCTATCAACAGTCTTGAACGCCCTTTTTAGATCTAAGAAAGCTGCAGCTACCGTCGTTTTTACATGTATTTCTTCAATTAGCAAGTACATGATTTAACGCTGATTCACATGAGTGCTTGTAATATTAGAATTATTCTTCACATTTGAATTTAAAGTTTGTTGATTTGTGATCCCCATAGTTCACAAAAGCAGTCTCTGGTGTCGAGCTTTTTTTTAACAATGTCTATAAAAAATTTATTAAACTTATCGGCAATAGTCTTATCATCCGTGCAAACTGGTCACGTAAAATCTGCCATTTTCATTTAAATTCTATTCTCTTTAGGAACAAGAGACTTTAGCACTTTCCTGATTTTTTGTACGTCCTATTTTATTTTTTATCTAATTTGGTTTCAATTTAATTTCGCACTCGTGTATCGATTTCTGTTTAATGTATAGATACCCCAATCTCCACGTTGGTCCGTATAGAAAGCTAAATGAATATTATATTTCTCTCTCATATTAATTATATTAATTGCTCCGTGGCGCAAGTGGTTAGTATGGCGGACCACTGCGCATGAGGTTCGAGACACAGAAAACACAAAAAAGTTTTTTCACGGTCCACCTCTCGCGAACGTCTGATTACCCCCTTCGGATATGGGTTAGAATATACCCGCGGTAGGCATGGCTGTCGTAAGAGGCGACTAAAATCCACGCTCCGTATACCGAGCATAGTGTATACAAAAAATGCAATGAACAAAACGAAACGATTCAATACCCCAGGTGGCAGTCCTGGTTTACTGAAAAATCCACCCTCTACTGAGCTCGGCTCTACGGATTCTGAGGAGAGCCATTTATTGCAGTCCTTTGACCCTTTTACAAAAAGTTTAAGCACAGATAATAAACTTACCGTAAGTTTATTATCTGTGCTAGTAGCTTTTTAGCTGTTTTCATGATTGATGATATCTTCGTTTTCGAACTTTCCTATTCCTGCTTTCATATTGCTGAGTTTTTGAATATCAATTTTGTATTTTTTTATTTTCTTCGTTGCTCAAAACACTTGTATCAAATTTATTTATTCTTTTAGTATTTGTTCTTCTTCTTCCTTTTTTCAGCGCACCGCACTTCTACTGATCAGCCTGTGGGGTTCGCCTTTAGTTTTGTATTTGTATTCTATTTGTATATTTAGTATTTGTTGTTCTAAAAAAATCTTCTGTGATATTATTTGCTTACTACGATTTTGACCCATATTAAGTTCCTTCAAAATTGTATTTCTATCTGATTCTAAAACATTTTTTAATAAAGTAAACGAGTCATTAAAATTGCTTTTATTTTTGCCTGCTGATTGATTGTGTCAATCAGTTCGTCATTTGTGTTTTCGGAACTTCTTAACTTGTTTTCTATGCCAACTTAATCCCTTTCCGACAATATTAATCAAGCCTCTTTTAGATCTATAGGGTAATAGAAGTAATACCTTAATTCTCATTGAATATAATTCTTTTCTAAAATAATCTGTTCTTTCTTCTCGTAAAATTTCTATTTGGTTCTATTAGATTTATAATCTCATTCGGGTAATATGTAGTATTATGTCAAATTTATTAACTATTTCTACTTCATCAATCCTTATTTCTGCATAACCAACTTTTGAAGTTATTTCTTCAATTGTTAGGGCCGTTTGGGTTTTGGGGATGATCATCAGTATTAGTATCCATATGAGAAGGGTTTTGATCTGCAAATTTAAAGAGACGTTTTATGTTATTTTCGTGTATGTTTTCAAGATGGAGTTATCTAAATTTAGGATCTTCTTTGTGTCGAAGGGACTTATAATTTTTAATGAATCCTATAGTTCTTGTCTCTGTATGTATTTTGCGGCTTACGCTTCTCTTTCCTATTGTGTAAGCTTTTGCTTTATTTATCCTCTGCTTAATTAGACTTAAGTCAACTTTTCATTCATCTACTTCGGATCGCGTTTTACGGTGGAATGATAAGAGTTATAATAAAGCATGACTGCGTTAAGCATTTGCGTTTTGATGGGTTGTTTGTCCTCTAGATTCAATGGCCTAATTCTTTCTGTGAGAGTGTTACTTAACCTTTCAACATCCCAATTACCTGAATGATTCTTTGGTTTCGTAACGTGACATTCGATATTTTTTTTTTTGCAAAATTCTTCGTGATCGTGGACACGTACAAAGGAACAAATACAAGAGTAAGATGCCCTGCTGGAGTAACAGAAGAGTCCCCAATTAAAGTTGGGGTGCACCAGGGAAGCATCTTAAGTCCTTGACTATCTGCTTAAAGGTAAAGTGACGGACCCCAAGGTACAGCAATTATTATTTGCTGACGATGGAGCTGCAACGAGCACTTGATGTGTGGGTCGGCGTTTTGGAGGGAAATGGGTATCGCATTAGTACAAGAAAGATAGAGTACTTATCTTGCCCGTTCTCTGATCCACTCAGGCCTATTGAAGACAATTATTTGAACGGAACAGTGCTTCCCAAGTGCCAAAGTTGAAATGGGACCTATGATCAATAGCAGAGCAACCTGTGATGTCGACATCAATCATCGCGTAAGCGAACCGAAGTTGTAGCAAACAGCATTGTGGAAATCTCCAAAGCCAAGTCCGACAAAGCCCACACAAGATCCATCAAGAAAGCTTTAAAGGAACTTAAGGTGACGACGGAGGATCACTCTGAATACTGTCGAACCTTCTCAATTGTTGAGTTAGAAGCTGCCATTGCGAACTGTAAATGCGGGAAAGCTGCAGGAACTGACGAGATCTATCCTGAATTCATAAAAATTGTGGCAAAAATACAAAGGCTTGGTTGTGTAAGCTCTTTAACAACATCCTATTGTCTGGAAACCTACCTAAAGAGTTTTAAAAAAAACCAAGATAATTGCTATTCTGAAAAGTGGAAGACCAGACGAAAGACCTAATAGCTATAGACCGATAGCCCTCTTAAGCATTTGCTATAAGATCCTGGAGCATCTCATCTAAAACAGGATTGCAGGGGCCATAAATAATATAGTTCCAATTGAACAGGCAGGTTTCCGTCCAGGTCGCAGCTGCACGGACCAGGTCCGGCCTTAACCACTCTTATTGAATACGGCTATATTTGTAGACCTTACAGCGGCAACGACACAGTCTGGCGTACAGGCATAATTTTTAAACTTCTGAGAGTGGTTCCATGTATAAAAATAGCTAATCTCATAAACAAGATGCTCAGTAATCGGTCATCCCAAGTTTTTATTAACGATAGCGCATGTTCGAGTTAATATGGCAACGCCACAATTGTTCCAATGTAAATGTCAAAATCGATTTCTATGTTGAAAGTTAAATTTCCCTTTATTTTGTAAATACATAAAATACACACACATGAAGTAAATTGGCAATTCATATAAATGTTAAACAACAGAACAGAAAAATAGACAATCGAATTTATAACGTCACAACACAGACGGTAATCTTTTTATTCAGTAGAATTTTTGGTTTACAGTAAACATCAAATTACAGTGGTCGAATACGGCGTTGAACATTTTGGTCCAATCGAGCCGTAAACTTAGTGAATACCTTGCGCGAGCTGCTTCGACGTATTCGGATCACAGGTCGGTAAGGAATTTCCAATGTTGGTCAGGACATTGGAATAGAGATGGTGGCGGAGGAGCCCTTAATGGGCCAACGGCAGCGCTCATACTCCCGTAGTGGACTACTGGCACCGGTGTAACCGGCCCCTCGTCCTAGGGGAATAATTAAGGAACTGGACCTCCAGGTTGGGGGTTGTGCCGTCGGGTTAACTTCCCTACAACGTAAAAAACTCTTGGTTCCGAAACAACCAAAAGCCTCGGATAAGGATGACTCAACTAATGACGACCCCAGCAAACGAAATAAGGACAGCGACCTTCGGATCTGTACGTGGAATGTTCTGTCCCTTTACAGACCACGTGCAGCCGAACAACTAGCAGAGGCCCTAGACTGCTATAAAGCAGATATTACCGCCATCCAGGAAGTGCGGAAAGAGGATGAAAAACTGTGACATCTACTACGGTGATTGCTACAGAGGCAACAGGCAACGCTTTTTCGGATGTGGATTTGTCATACGCGGCAGACTTAGGCAAGAAGTCTTAAGCTTCCGACACGTTAGCGAGCGTATTATGACTATCCGGATCAAGGCTAAATTCGCTAACATAAGCCTAATATGTGTTCATGCCCCCACGGAAGAAAAGGACCCTGCCACCAAAGAGTGTTTCTACGAGCTCCTCGACAAAACATACGAGCAATGTCCTAAATACGACGTTAAAATCGTATTGGGCGATTTTAACGCCAAAATAGGAAAGGAGGATGTCTTTGGTAGGGCAGTCGGTAAGCATACCCTACACGACACCACGTCTGATAACGGACTAAGGCTAATTGATTTCGCTGTGGAGCGAAATGTCACCATAGCAAGTACATGGTTTCCTCATCTCGATATTCATAAGCAGACATGGCGGTCTAATGATCATGTCACGATCAACCAAATTGATCATATTGCGATTGACGCAAGGCATGCCTCCAGTATTCTGGATGTCCGGACCTTCCGAGCGGCCAACATAGACACGGATCATTACCTTGTTGTAGCCAAGGTACGAATGCGGATATCCCAATCTGAGCAACAAAGAAGAATTACTGTGAGAAAATGTAACGTCGAAAAGCTACAATCGCAAGAGACCGCCAGACTCTTCGCTGAACGCGTATCCCGAAATCTCTCAATCACCCCTATACCGCCAGCATCAAGTGCCGAAGACCAGTGGCAACGCTGCCAACATGCCATCAGAAACGCCGCGACTGATGTGCTGGGTCTCGCTCGCCCACCACCGCGAAACCCCTGGTTTGACGAAGAATGCCGGCGAGTGCATGCAGCAAAACAAGAGGCATACAAAGCGGCGCTGCAAAGGAAGACGAGAGCTGCTCGTGAGTTCTACGAGCAAAAGAGACGGGAAGAACATCGGCTTCTCCAAAAGAAGAAGCAAAAGCATGAGAAGCGCGCGATCGAGAATATTGAGAGCTCACACTCCAGGACCAATGAACGGAAGTTTTACCAAAAGGTAAAAAGATCGTGTCAGTGAAGCAATACCCGTACAGAAACCTGTAGAGATGAAAATGGAAACCTCGTAGTAGAATCACAGTCGGTGCTGAGAATATGGAAAAACTACTTCTGCAGACTGTATAACGGCGACGAAGACCAACATCCCGCTGTCAGGCAGAATGAACCATTCAACATAGACGATGATAGTCAAAATGTTCGTCCACTTGACCAAAACGAAATGAGGATAGCAATATCCAAGCTAAAATCCAACAAAGCTGCTGGACCTGGCGGCTTACCGGCCGAACTCTTCAAGGCAGCAGGGGATGAATTGGTAGAGTGCATACACCAACTCATTTCTAATATTTGGTCAGACGAGTGTATGCCTGATGAATGGAATCTCAGCATCGTTTGCCCGATCCACAAGAAAGGAGACCCCCTCAATTGCGCCAACTATAGAGGCATCAGTCTCCTCAACATCGCATACAAGATCTTTTCTGCAATATTGTGTGAACGCCTGAAACCTTTTATCAACAGCCTGATTGGACCCTATCAGTGCGGTTTCAGGCCAGGAAAGTCCACCATCGATCAAATCTTCACACTTCGGCAGATCCTGGAGAAAACCCAAGAATTCCAAATCGATACTCACCACCTCTTTATCGATTTCAAGGCCGCCTATGGCAGCATCTATAGAGAAGGGCTTTATAGAGCCATGTCTCGTTTTGACATCCCTGCCAAACTTGTCCGTCTGTGCAGGCTGACGATGGAGAACGCTCCTTGCTCCATCAAGGTCGGTAATGACCTCACCGAGACCTTTGATGTCAAAAAAGGTTTTAGACAAGGTCACCCGCTGTCATGTAACTTCTTCAATATTATACTTGAACGGATTGCGCGGAACTCACAAGCCAACACCGGAGGCACAATCTATTACAAGTCTGTACAACTGCTTGCATACGCCGACGATATTGACATTATCGGAAGAACTCAGCGGGCTGTCAACGGTGCGTTTGCAAGCATTGAGGCGGAAGCGGCCAAAATGGGTTTAGAGATAAACGAGGGCAAAACCAAGTATATGCTGTCAACAAGAAGGGAAAACCAACACCGACGAATTGGACAAAACGTCACCGTGGGCAGCTATAACTTCGAGGTAGTAAGGGACTTTGTCTACCTTGGCTCTGCTATAAATTCAGCAAACAAAATCAGTGCAGAAATCAATCGAAGAATAACTCTTGCCAATCGCTGTTTTTTTTGGGCTTATAAGGCAATTCAACAGTAAAGCCCTATCTCGAACAACTAAGGAGACTCTATATAAGACCTTGATCATCCCAGTCCTGCTTTACGGCGCTGAAACATGGACTTTATTAAAAGAGGATGAAGATATCCTTGGTCGCTTCGAGAGAAAAATTCTTCGTAAGATTTTCGGTCCCGTTTGCGTTGACGGGTTTTGGAGGAGAAGATTCAATCACGAACTATACGAGCTGTACAGCGACATCGACCTAGTCAAAAAACTGCGTATTGGACGTCTGAGATGGCTAGGACATGTAGAGCGAATGGACACCAATGCTCCGGCCCGCAGAGTCTTCGAATCTAACCCCGAGGGACGACGCAGTAGAGGGAATTATCGCCGTAGGTGGCGCGCACAAGTTCAAGGGGACCTCGACCAACTTGGAGTGCGCAACTGGAGGCAATTAGCTAAAGACCGAGCTAAATGGAGAGGCTTGTTGGTTGAGGCCCAGGTTCACCCCGAACTGTAGCGCCACCTAAGTAAGTAAGTAAAAGCCGTAAATTACATTACAAACAAAAAAGGCAAACAGTAAACAATAGTTTGTGGTGCAACAATAATGTGGTACACTCTTAAAAAAAAAAAAATTTACAAATTTTGAAAAATTATATTTCTATACGCGGTGTATTTTTAAACACTATTTTTTTTTTTGTTTTACAAACGTGTGTGTCGGCATAAACGGCATATGTGCAACCCATAATTAATTTAAAAGAAATAAATAAAAATTAATAATTATAAAAATAAAATTTCCCGGGTCGTGCAAATCCAATTCTACGGAATCCAGCAATTGTCGTCAGGAAGTGCATCAATCAAGTAACAGCCAAGGAAGTCAGAGGAGCACCCTGTTCATCCATTATCTTCTTGAGGAACCCCAACATACCGGACACAAGTAAGTCCAGTAGATTAGTATTAGATTAGTATATTACATATATATAAAATAAAACAATGGCGTGTGGGAATCTACAACTAAGCTTACTTGCGCGCTTTAAGCAAGACTTCGACAATTTCGGCAAGGCTGATGCTAGTAGGTTGAAGAAAATTAATTATCTGCAAACGCGTTCGGATATGATCGAGAGGTCCATGCAACTGGCTGAGAAATACAATGAGGATATTGTAGGCGCCGGAAAAATTGAGGAGGGTGTTGATAAGAAGTCATTAGCGCAGGCATATGACGACATTCTGGAGACTTATGTCGACTATAAGACAGCGGTGATGGATGCAATCGACAAATTGAGGCCCAAGAAAGCTCCTAAAGCTCCGAAAGGATCGACGTCATCGACGGCACAGCCGGAAAGTCATAGGCAGGACGCAGTCAGGCTCCCAAAAATCAATTTGCCCATTTTTTCCGCCGGTTACGAGATATGGAGGTCATTCCATGACATGTTCCTCAGCCTAGTGCACACCAACAGTGGTCTCTCCGAAGTACAGAAGTTGCATTACCTCAAGTCCAGCGTTGAAGGTGAAGCGGAAAGGCTACTGCAACACTTAGCCATCGATAAGGCTAATTACCAGAAGGCGTGGGAAATACTTGTGGAACGATACGACCACAAGAGGGTGCTAGTCAACACGCAGCTGAGTTTATTCTTTGGTCAGCCCCCATTCAACACCGAGTCAGCAGCAAACATCAAACGCATCCTGGACACATCGCAGGAAGTTTTCCACTCGCTAGGCAATTTAGGGGTTCCAGTCAATCAGTGACACACAATTATGATTTTCGTGATGCTGCAGAAAATCTCGAAGGTCACTCAGCAGCTGTGGGAAGAGAAACTAGGCAGTAAGAAGGAGTTATCAAAGCTGGAAGAATTTTTTGAGTTCCTACGAACGCGGTTCAGGGCTTTAGAAGCGGTCGAGCAGGAGACAACTCCCGCAAGTTCTAGCAAAGGTAAGGTAACTCAAGTCTTCTATGCCAGAGATGTGCCGAGTCGAGATGTGAGCTGTCGAGTGTGTCATAAGGGTCAACACGCATTACGGGATTGCAAAAGGTTTTTGCAAATGGATGTTGGCCAACGGAGACACACCGTCTATAACGTGAAGGTATGTGAGAATTGTCTTGCATACAGCCACTTCAAGCAGAGGTGCCCAAGCCCAAAGTGTTGCTATTATTGCAAACAGCGCCACCACTCATTGCTGCATGACAATTCCCACAACCCGTACCAACACCACACCCTAACACCAGCGCCACACACCACACCAACACAACTCAACACAGTTCAACGAAGTTCGGCCCAATTCGCCAACACTCATCCACACACACACAGCCACATATACCAGGTTTCGACGGTAAACCCCACTGCTGCAGAGTTCCAACCTTCGCAGAGCTCACACTCATCCGCAAATCATCCTAACGTCAACACATACAGATGCCAAAGTCTTGCTAGCCACAGCCTTAGTGAGAGTAGGGTCGACGGGTGGAGGATCTTTAACCTTACGGGCCTTGATCGATCCAGGTTCAGAGGCATCATTTATCACCGAAACAGCAGTGCAAAGGTCTAAAAGCCAAGAGGACATTTGTCGAAATTAATGGGTTGGGGAGGGTCAGCAGTGGAGCTACACAAAAGATCGTCGATCTGGAGATCCGATCTTTGACCTCCAACTTCGCAGGCCAAATGCGAGCCCTAGTTTTTAAATCCCTGACTGGGCTTCTTCCGGCCGACAAAATTAACGTCGACAAATGGCCTTACCTTAACGGGTTGCAGCTGGCTGATCCAACGTTCCATCTACCGGCGAAGGTAGACCTGCTCATTGGTAGCGACATCTATCCTGACATCATCCTGGGAGACGTGGTGAGAGGATCTGAGTGCTTAGGACCAATAGCACAAAAGACGCGATTAGGCTGGATCCTGTTAGGCAAGGTGCCGTTGGAAACGCCGCGCAAGGTTCACAGCTTTGTCAGCCAGCTGGATCTCGACGCGACTCTTCGGAAGTTCTGGGAGATAGAAGAGGAGCCCTACGAAAAAACAGAAGAAGAAGAGGATAAAATCTGTGAGGAACACTTCAACCAACACACGAAGCGCTTACCTGATGGCCGATACCAAGTCTGTCTGCCATTCAAAGGCGGAAAATATCCCAGTATGGGACCAACACAGGAAGGTGCGGTCAGACGGTTCATGCAGGTGGAGAAGCGGCTTCAAAACAACCCAACCCAACACAAAGAGTATTCCAAATGCATGTCAGAGTATCTCCAACTAGGGCATATGACTGAAATGGAGCAGTCACATGAAATCCTTCAAACTCCATACCATTTTTTTATTCCCCATCACGCCGTCATAAAGGAATCCAGTACCACCACGAAGTTGCGAGTCGCAACGTGCAAACCCCTTTTTGGCTCTTCCTTGAATGACATGTTGATGGTGGGCCCTAAGGTACAGACCAACGTAATCGACATCATACTAAGATGGCGTAAGTATAAGTTTACCTTTACTGGTGATGTGGAAAAGATGTACCGTCAAATCCGAGTCGGCGTCCCTGATGCGAACTACCAGCTGATCTTCTGGAGAGATCATCCCAGCCAGGAGTTGAAGATCTATCGACTGGAAATGGTAACATTTGGGACAGCATCAGCACCGTTCCTGGCCATCAGGGTCCTACAGAAGCTGGCAGTCGACGAGGCATCCAAATTTCCACTCGCCACAGCCATCATCAAAGAGGAAACTTATGTCGACGATGTCATTACGGGGGGAGACACTGTACAGGAAGCCCAACACAAACTAAAAGCTGTAAGCGATCTCCTGGCCACAGCTGGTTTCCATCTCCGAAAGTTCGTGAGTAACTCGGAGGAGGTTTTGCAACACATTCCGCCTGAGCATCGTGAACTCAATTTCTCCATTCCATTTGAAGACAAGAGTAGCATCAAAACCTTAGGGATAAAGTGGCAACCAAACGCAGATGTCTTTTCGTTCCAGGTAACAGGTTTCTGCGACGATAATGTTACAAAGCGGTCCATCTTGTCTTCCATCTCTAAGTTGTTTGATCCAATGGGCTGGATTTCACCATGTACGATCAAGGCGAAGATCCTCATGCAGCAACTATGGGGGAGAGGTCTAGATTGGGATAAACCAATACCGTCAGATCTGCAGCAGGAATGGATCGCGTTTCGTGACGACTTGCCATCACTGGGAAAGCTGGAGAATCCTCGGTGGATAAACACCAACAAACACACCAGGAAGGTTGAAATCCATGGGTTCAGTGATGCATCCGAGAAGTCGTACGCAGCAGCGGTCTATTTGCGTGTCCAAGACCAAGACCAACAGGTGCACATGAACTTGCTGATGTCCAAGACTAATGTAGCCCCGTTGGATACCATCACTTTGCCTCGTCTGGAACTATGCGGAGCAGTCCTATTGGCGAAGCTGCTACACGAGACAACACAGGTGCTGAAGTTGAGAGCTGTTGATGTTTGGGCGTGGACCGCTTCCGTAATCACGCTCTGCTGGATAAAGGCACCACCGTCCAAATGGAAGACGTTCATCGGCAACCGAGTGTCACAGGTCCAAAAACTGACTGGCAGTGCCTTGTGGAAGCACATTCCATCAGAGTTAAACCCAGCGGACTTAGCATATCGAGGTCTCTTCCCGTCCAAAATCATCCAGAACGAGTTGTGGTGGCAAGGTCCACCGTTTTTAAGGCATCAATGGGATGCGCCATTCCCCGAACAACCGCCATGTCTGGAAACTCAGCAGGAAGCACGTGCAGTTAAGGTGCATTGCGCCACGCTACGAGAAAAGGGTAATAGTCTGGTAAACGAACTCTTAGTCAAGTGTCCCACCTTATCCAGAGCAGTAAGAATAGTCGCCTATTGCTTACGTTTTCGACACAACACAGGAGTACTTAGGGGGGTATCAGGGGTTCAGTCACCAGAAGAACTGGAGGAAGCGCTAACACGCATTGTGAGTATTGTTCAGCAGGAGATGTTTGCGGAAAACGGAGAAAACAACACCAGAGGATACAACACTCTAAACCCATTTCGCGATGAGAGAAACATATTGCGAGTGGGGGGAAGGTTGGCCAATGCACAGTTGCCTTTCAATAAAAAACATCCAGTATTGCTGAAATGCAATCACCGGTTGTCAACGCTAGTGATACACGACGCTCATCAAAAAACGTTGCACGGAGGGAACCAAAAGGTAATTTCCTTAATACGTCAACGATATTGGATGTTTAATTTGAAGAATGCTGTAAAGAAGGCAATACATGGCTGTACCATTTGCTACAGGTTCAGGGCAAAACCAATGCAGTAGTTAATGGGCAACCTCCCCACCGCAAGAACAAGTATTTCTAGGCTTTTCACATTTGCCGGAGTGGACTACGCCGGCCCCATCGATGTCAAGACCTGGAAAGGGCGCAACGCGAAAATCCTCAAAGGATACTTCGCGATATGGTGACATGACCACTCACGCATTTTTGGCGGCGTTTCGTCGATTCGTGTCGCGAAGGGGACTGTGCAGAGAACTCTTCAGTGTCTGTTGGAGAAATTTTGTCGGAGGAGACGGCGAGTTAAAGCGGCAACTGAGAGAGGCAAAGGTCGATTGGAAGAAAGTAGCAGAGATGTTGGCCAACGAAGGAACTAGATGGAGGTTCATTCCACCGGCTTCCCCTCACTTTGGTGGATTATGGGAAGCGGGAGTGAAGTTAGTGAAGTACCATCTCAAACGTGTGGCCGGAAACCAGTGTCTCACTTTCGAGGAGCTGTAACTCGACAAAATTTCCCACATCGACCGTTGGAAGAGAGTTCAAACGCTTCACCAGTCTTTTTGGAAACAGTGGAGCAATGAATATTTGGCCAAGCTGCAACAACGTCCGAAGTAGATGAAAGCTGCTCAGACAACAACGCAGGAAGGTGATCTCGTCCTCATCAAGGACGAACGGCTACCACCACTAAAATGGAGCTTAGCACGCGTCAGCGACCTACACCCTAGACCGGACGATTTAGTGCGCGTGGTAACACTAAAAACGAACAACACCATCTTAAAAAGGCCAATATCCAAAATCTGTCCTCTACCCAGCAATCGAACACTAGCTACGACACCAACCTAGTATGCAAACATGTCCCAGCCATACGAAAACACATAACAAATTTAAAATAATATCCCCAACGAATCAAACAACACAGCTGTTCCTACAAAAATATTTATTTTATATATAATCCAACACAACACTACATTTTCAACAAAACAAAACCAATTTGGAATTCCCAACACAACACAAACACTTAGTAAAATTCAACACAACATTTTAATACCAACTCAATTGAACTCAACACAACACAACACTCTCAAGTAATTTCAATCCTTACTTAACTCAACACAACACAACACTTTAAATTAATTTCACTCTTTATCAACACTACACAACACAACCCTTTAAACCAACTTCATTTTAAATCAACACTACACAACACAACACTGTAAATAAATTTATTAAAAATTCTTCACAGCACAACACCATAACAGTCCACTAATTCACCATTTTAAACACTCAAAACAATAGCAAAATCACACGAAACTTCACCTTAACATCACATACCATATACACTTCATCAATAGTCCATATAATTTAAACATTACCCTTCACTATAAAAACTCACATTAAACTAAAAATCAACTTAAAATATCCTATCACGGAACTCAATCGGTATTACGAAACTCGCGCGCGTCGATCTACCCTGTACCACATACACACACGTACACACACCGACCGCGAAAACCACACGCACGCCGCGAAAAACAATTAAATCAACAAACACACACACAAACCGAACAAGCAATCAAACAAATGAAATCACAATAAATGAACTTATTATATAAATCTAAAAACACTTACCTGCAATCCGGAGATCCATCGGCGACATCAGACACAACAATTAAAAAAAAACCACCACCGAACAACAAACGACGAAGTTACACTACACACCTCCATGAATGGATCTGGATGTGTAATCACAGCGCGCAGATTACTGGAATTGGAGTAACCACAAAGAAGAGCATCGATACAGTACCCACCAGTAGCATGACAGGGACAGTGATATTTTGTCTCTGTTTTGTGTCGTCTATTTGTTTACGTTGTCGTCATTAGAATTTCCATGTTCCATTTTTTATATATTCTCTAATGATGTATCTCTTTACATGTGAGACGAAGTGAGACATGAAATTTATCACCAGGGTCGATATGCGGCAACATATAGAATTCTGTGTAGGAGCTTACGCTTACGTTCGAGTCATCGAGGAAGCAGTACGGCGAAGCGAGATTTCATCCTGTGGCGTACTAGTCGGCGTTAAAAAGCTTAGAACTTCGTTCACCGGGGGCGGAGAATGTTCGAGTTAATATGGCAACGCCACAATTGTTCCAATGTAAATGTCAAAATCGATTTCTATGTTGAAAGTTAAATTTCCCTTTATTTTGTAAATACATAAAATGCACACACATGAAGTAAATTGACAATTCATATAAATGTTAAACAACAGAACAGAAAAATAGACAATCGAATTTATAACGTCACAACACAGACGGTAATCTTTTTATTCAGTAGAATTTTTGGTTTACAGTGAACATCAAATTACAGTGGTCGAATACGGCGTTGAACAGCGCAAGTAAGGCTAAGCAACTCAAGAACGGTCTGCCTCAAGGGTCTGTTTTGTCCCCACTGTTATTCAACTTGTACATCCATGATATGTCGGATACGCTGTATAATAAATTCGCCTATGCAGATGACCTAGCTATTACCACACAGAGTCATAATATAGCCTTTATCGAAGAAACACTCACCAAAGATCTCGAAATCCTATTAAAAGACTTCAGAAAATTGAGGCTAACACCCAGCCTAACTAAAACTGGATCAACGCGCTTCCACCTAAATAATCAATTAGCTCACCGTCCACTGGAGGTCCGATTCATATAACCAGCAACCAAAATATATAGGAATAACATTGGATAGAACCTTGACATTCAAACCGCATTGGCGAAAACTGCAGACAAAATCAAAACCAGAAATAACCTGCTTCAAAAGCTTGCATCTAGCACCGGGGCGCCTTCCCTGGCAGACTGCGCACAGCCGCCCTTGGCCTGACAAATTTGGAGCCAGCCAGCTGATTTCCTACACAAATGGGGCACGTTACCGTCGAGTGCCTGTGACTGTGGCGAACCTCGCCAAACCATAAACCACATTGTATCTGGATGCCCCCTTCATAAGTTGTAATAGTAATGCAGAAGAAATACACAACTTGTCTGCCGAAGCTCTACAATGGCTGGAAAACCTTAGAATAATCTTGTAAATCCAAATATGTACATTTATGTAAATTTATGTTTAATATTAACTTATTCCAATGTTTGTGCAATTACATTATATGTTATTATAACTATTGTTAAAGTTCTTCCATACGATAAATAAAATCGCGTAAGCGTAGGGTGGATGAAGTGGGGAGAAAACTCCGCTATCTTCTGTGGCCGAAAATGCGCCCTTAGTTGAAAGGAAGGCTCCACACCACAGTTGTGCATCCAGCGCTCACGTACAGTTCACAATGTTGGACGATGTACAAAAAATATGAGAGTAAATTAACGGCAGCTGAATAAGAATAAGAAGTTCGAAGATCCGTGGAAGTCTTCACGTCAAGAAAAATATCTTACGATACGTAGAGCACGAACGGTTCAGTTGGTATTGCCACGTTCAAAGAAGAGATAATTTGAACCGTGTTAAAAAGGCAATATCCATTAACGTTCCGAAGACAGCACACAGCGTTCGAAGAGATCACACAAATGGAACGACACCAGCATTTGATTGGCATCAGTAACCAGGTGATCGAAAATCAGGAGGCCTGCTGATTTTTTCTGAGGTGAAATAGGCGAACCTTACAGGTTGGTCAGTGGAAATGCGCTGAAGTGGGAGGGTTATGATCCCTTTTTTTCGGATCATAACCTCCCTGAAATAGGAAGAAGAAGCAGTGGAACTAGTGGGCTGGCATTATTTATTAATTTATACATATATATATGTAAATTGCTTAAGTAAGCTAAATTAAGACTGTACAGTTATTATAAAAGGCATTCACATTATAATAAGACCTGACCATAAATTGAGCAAGCCTCGCCATGGTGCGGAAATTCGCATGATCTTAGTTTACAAAAACAAATATTTGGCGCAAAAGGTTCTTTAAAGTGTCAGGGCCTAACTCCTCGCAACCACTCATGTTGTGTGCGTTATATTTTTCACACGAATGGAAGGGACCTACACTTTAATGCCGAATCCGAACGGCGATTTGAGAAGCTTTTTCGTGACAACAATACTCTCGGATGTTTGTCAGACGCTCGCGAGAGGTGGGACCGTGAAAAAACTTTTTGGTATTTTCTGGGATTCGAACTTGGAACCTCATGCGTAGTGATCCGACACACTAACCACTTACGCCACGGCGCCCACATGATCTTAGTTTGCTTCACTGATATTTTTCGTTAAACTCACACTGGCGCCGATAGTCCAGCCTTACTCAATTTGTGTTCGGCCCTAAGAATAATATAATGTTTTTATTACAGACATTCGTATTAATATAATACTTAAATAATGATAGATGGTAGAAACTTGACAAGTTTTCATTAATGAACTGAGCAATATTGAGGCCCTTGAAAACTTGCCAAGTTTGCTCTGTTAATTTATCAATTTTTGTGCTTATTAAAGGACTGTTAATAACGTGTAGACAAGGAACTTGATATAATTTCTGCATTCCACTTATTTTTGTCAGATAACAAAACACACTGTCCTGACGAGAAGTTGGCCTGTTTTTGGTTAGATTAAAATTAGAGGAAAGTGGGTTTGTCCACAAAAAAACTTTCGAGACAAAATTCCTACGTTCGATCTACGGTACCTATCATCTTCGTTGATGGTACATGGTGAAAAGGATTCAACCAGGAACTCGTTTAGAGCTGTATATAGTAAAGAAAAAAAACTGTTATATGCCTAAAACGGCAAGGTCATATAGAGCGAATGAATATCAATGCTCCCAGCTTGAAAATTTGTTGACTCTACTCCTGACAGACTAAGAAGAAGAAGAAGACGATCTTATCTTCGATGACGTGCACAAGTTCAGGTTAGGCTCAACCAGGTTGGCATATGAAACTGGTACCAGCTGGCTAAGGATCGATCTAGCAGAAGAGGTTGGTTGAAGGCGAGGTCCTCTCCCAACTGTAGTACCAAAAGTAAGTACGTTCTGTAGTTTTAATTTGAGAATTTGGAAAATCTAGTTGGCTTTACCTACGAACATTTCTATTTTTTATGGCTTCATTTTTGGAGAGTACACAATTCTCATAACAAGAACAGAAAAAAAACAGGTAGATATCAGTAGTCACAAAAAAGGGATCAAAAAAATTACTTCAAACGAGTGTAGCGGAGTGTATAATCAAATTATCAGATATAACAACGATTTTGCATGACATAGCGCACGCTTATCGCACTCGAAATAGTGCAGGGCCGGTATATACCGGGACGGGACCTTTATAATACTTTTCATCCCATTCAAGAACTTTTCACCTTTCAAAACAAGACAGGGCAGGAAACTCTACTATATGCCTCTCAACTTACGTACCCCTTTTCCATCTCCAAATGAACTCTGTTTAACCACTAACAGACATTATATCGGTTTTACAGCGAAGGTCAAAGATTTGAATATAAACGAAATGTGCTATTGTCGCCACCAACCGGTTAAAGCAGTAAAGATTCCCACACAAAGAAATCTCGTTTACCACCTGAATACTAGTTTTGATGTGAAATAACAAAATTCGGTCAAGAAAGGGTGACTATTTTGGGGTGTAAAACGTGCCTCGTTGTCACTTCATTGCTTTGCTTTATTATGTCAATTGTTGCTTCTGAGAAGATATTCTTTATGTTCTGGATGCAATTTTGCATTTTTTTTGTGTTGTTCGATGTTTTTTTTTGCCGTTTGAAGTGTTACTCAATAACATTGTTGCATTTTCACGGGTTAAGTCCACGTACCATTTCTGTCATATACCTAGAGGCCATTGTTTTTTCATCTAAGTACATATATATGTTATATCTACATGTTGTCTTGAACTTGCATTCTCCGTTGCCTTTGGCTTTCTATTCTGCGAAGTTCCTTCATTATTATTCCTGACGTGCTTTTACCCGTCATACGCTCCGCTAATAAAACTCATTGAATTTGTATAAGAAATGTACTCTACATTACATGATTCTAACGTTTTTGGATGTGATTTTGGACTAGATCCACATCTTAGTCCAGTTCAAAGAGCTCGCGGTTAATTCTTGTCCTCCATTCGCCCTCTTCGCACACGGGACCTAATATCCGCCGTAGTACCTTTGTGTCGAAAGACTTCAATATTAGCTCAGCTTTCTTACTTATCGTCCAGTAGACGGCGCCATATAACGTAAAGCATTAATTTAGTCCGTTGAGTTAGCAGTTTTGATCCCAGTTGCTTCCCAAGCGCCATTCTTTGTCGAATCACCAGGAATGTGTCGTTTGTAAGATTAATATTTACTTCAAGTTAGGAGAACTCTTTGACTATCTCGATGTTAAGGTCATCAACAGTGTCTCTCTGTCCTACGTTTGGGGCAGATACATTTTTGTTTGTTAATAACAAACGAGTATACTTGGCTTTGTCCGCATTTACTTAAAGATCAACTCGTCTCGTCTGATCTGCAATTGCCGAATATGCTTTTATGACGGCACGCTGAGATCTCCCGATTAAGTGAATATCATCTGCGTATCTCAGCAACTGCACGGACTTGTTACGCGTTACCTTCCGTGTTACGCGCTCTGCGCACTGTCTGTTCCACCACGAGATTAAAGAAATCACATGACAGCGTGTGTCCTTGCCTAAATCCGGTGCAAGTTCGGATGAGTTATTACCAAGTTGCAGAGAGCACCGCGTATTTTCCAGCGTTACGCGACACAACAGGATCAGATTTCGCAGGATCACGATTTCAGCCATCGCATTGTAGAGCTCAAGACGATGAATTCTATTATTTATTTATTTATTTATTTACCACCAATGGATAACATAATCTTCTGGTTACAAAAATTAATTCACTTAAAACTACTTATAAAATTAATATAAGTTATTCAATGCATTGAGAAACAATTTATTAAACGGAGCCCTACTAATGCATATGTCAACTTCTTCACAAATTGAATTAAAAAGAATAAAAGAGCGAGTAATAGGTTCGTTAAGTTCATAATTGGTTCTATGAGTAGGAATATAAAAAATGTCATTTCTATTTCGCAAAACTCTTTCTGGCACATAGAAAGATATAAAAGAAAGCACACCTTAAGAGTAGTTTGGCAAATCATTAGACCAATTTCATTTTCTTAGGACATAACGCGTAAATTTCTTTTGTATTCTTTCAATACGCAAGCTATTATTTTTATAGAAGGGTGACCAGACTACACCACATTATTCGAGAATAGGAAGCACTAACGAACAAAACATAGTCTTTAAAGTATAAGCAACGTTAAATGCAACAGAATTCCGTTTAAGAAAACAACATTGAATTACCTTTGCAGACAATGTAGTCAATAAAAAAAAAATGTAGTCAATATGAGCACTAAAATCAAATTTATGGTCAAAGATTACACCAAGATCTTTGATTTGATTTACCCTGAGAAAACAACTGATGACGTTACGTAATTTGGTTGCATTAAAGATTTTACATTTAGAAAAGTTCAATTCAAGATGATTATAATTACACCATGTAAGAAAACAATTTATATCGGACTGCAAGTTAAGGCAGCCATGCATTGAGGCAACAATCTTTACATCATCAGCATACATAAGACATCGAGAAAACTTAAATACTGAAGGTAAATTATTTATTAAAATGGTAAAAGGAAGTAGACCCAAATGGCTTCCCTGAGGTAGACCAGATACAACTTCAATGAAATCGGACGAATGACCATCAATCCGCACCGTCTGTCTCCTATTAGTTAAATAGGATCGTAGCCATTTTAAAAGAGTGTCATTGATTCCTAGCTTAAACATTTTTTGAAGCTGAAGACCGTGATGCACTCGATCAAAAGCGTTGACGAAGTTTGTTTATAAAACATCGGCTTGTTTACCTTTTCCATTTCATCAAGGCAAACCCCGAGTTCATAAATGCAGTATGACTGCAGTACTGCTGAATCGGTTATGTTCTAAATTGGACAAATTTGGTATTTAATGATTCGTATTTGTATTTATGCCAAATATAATGCAGTAATTCCACAAAGAGATGCATATTGTATTGATAGACATGACAGATTTCAAGATATTTACACTTTAAACTTTTCCGATTCGGCAGTACTGCAATCATCCTGCATTTATGAACTCGGGGAAAATTGTGAAAAAAGAACCAAATTTGTACAAGTTGAACGACTTTTGACAAAACCATTCTGAGTAGGTGACAACATCTCTTTAAGTGAGAAATACAATCTTTCCGTCACTAGTTTCTCAAACACCTTAGGAATCACTGATAATTTAGAGATAGGCCTATAGTTTGATACTACACGTTTAGGACCGCTTTAATAATTAGGAGTAATGAACGACACTTTCCATTCATTGATGAATACATCCGACGAAAGAGACTTATTAAACATCAACGCCAAGGCAGAGCAAAGAGGGACAGCACATCGTGACAGAAGCAAAACGGAAACTAGGTCAAAACCAACTTTCTTTTCAGAGTCAATGCCACTTAAGCAATTTAAAACAACGTTCACTCTAGAATCAATATTGGCATACATATTCTCAATATTTGGAATATTAGGCGAATTGAAGGAAGATTGAAAAAATTTCGCGAAAAGCTGACAGGTAGATTGAATATTGTTAAATAAGTCACACCAAGCTCCATATATTGCGAAAAAGTCAGATCCTTGCGTTTCGAATTTAGGTAACACCAAAAAGACTTACTATTCCTCTTTATATTCGATTCTATTGAAGCTATATATTGGCGGCATAAGAATTTATCAAGGAATTTATACTATTTTCTCAATTGAATAAATCTGGTCCGATCATCGAAATTACCAGTCAATTTTGAGCGTTTAAATGCTTTATCTTTCACATTTTTTAAATTAATGAGCCTTTTGTTATGCCATGGAAATTTGAAACGCGATTTCCTAATCGAAACAGGTACAAAAAGATCAATTTCATTAGCGAGAACTTGTTTAAAAATGGAATACATATCTTCCAAGGATTTACCTTCAAAAATATTGCTCCAGTTTAAGGCAGAAAAGAAATCATTTAGACCAGGGAAGTTGGCTTTTGGATAGTTATAGGACCTAAACTTATTATTAATGCTTGGGTAACAAGAAGAATAATTGTAGTAGCTCAAATGCAACAATAGAGCTTTATAATGAAAAGAATTGTTTCTTAAGGGAAAATCAGAACCGACCCACTCGATGGTCGAATGTAGCTAGCAATGAAAAACAAAATGTTAACAGAAGTTTTAGAGATAACATGTACACATAATTCTTCAATACCGTCTGAATCATTATCCAAACACAACCGTTGACTATCAAAAGTACTTCGGACGGAGATTAATACACCTCCTCCACGATCCCATCTGAGTAAAGGTGAACGATCCTTCCGGTAAACCAAAAAGAACGCATCAAATAGCTCAGTCGATAATACATATGTATGTCTGGTTTTAACCAGGTCTCAACAATGACAATAATATCGTACTCATGTAGCGAAGAAGAAATGAACAGCTGATTTGTCTTAGTTCGCAATCCGCCAGCATTATGTAGATAGATGCACAATTCAGAAAGGCAATCTGATGAGGAGGAGCTTGGATAATTAACAGTAGCAGCAACATGTCTATTATTTACATGATCACTCAAGCTTTGTTGACAAGCAGTTCCACAAACAAAAGCAACAGGTAAGAAAAGGAAATTAACTACGAGTATGCTTTCACGGTAGTGGGCTTTATGCCCACTTCGTTTTTTGGTTGAAATTTAAATAAACGGATACGCAGTCCATTTAACCATACTTCCGAATTGAGAAAGATAGTTAATAAATTGTCAGGAACACCAAGTTTAAAATGCACTTATTTGAGGAAACTCACATCGATTCCAGCTTTGACCAATTTAATGCAATTACCCCAAATGCAGCAGAAACATAATCCAACACAGTCTGAGAAAATGTTGTCGGCTTAAACGAAGATAAATGAAGCCATTTAAAATGTTGTATGACTTCCAGATTCACGCCAACAGCCGAATTGCTGCTTGTACCAATAATTGTTTTCCCACGATTTCTCGACCGTTTATCTGCTGTAGTGCGCCATGGATTTGTATTATCAGATTCAGTACCTGATTGCACTGGGCGCAAATCAATAGCAGCAGTAGCAGCGGGGGAAGATGGACCAACAACTGGAGCAGCAGAAGATTCAGTACCTAAGTGCACTGAAGGCAAATCAATAGAACCGGTAAAAGCGTGGGAAGACGATCCAACGCCAGGGACAACAACGGGGGCGATAGTAGCGAACTCTTTGGACAAACCATTGTCAGTACCAGAAGTACCAACGGGGGGCAAAGATTCAGCGGCAGCATCAGCAGCAGCGGTAGGTAATTCGTGAGCAGTAGCACTAGCCATCGAAGCAGTTGTCAGCGATTGCTTAACAGTACCGAGCGAGGAAAGTGATGCTTTAGAATTTTTCTTTGCTTTAGTGACAACAACAACATTGCTGGGAGTAAGTTGCACATTTTTCACAGCTCGACTGTTTCGTGTGGCAACAGCTTTGACGATTGCGGGAGAACTTAGGTCAAGTGCATTGACCTTTGAAGAGATATGCGGCCCTAAAGTTGATAAACAGATAGTGAGTTTCGGCTAAAAATTCGTTAGTCTTTGGTACGGGAACGTGCCGATTATTATGTTGCAGAAGAGGTCTCGGTAATTCTTGCAAGATGGAGCATATAAAGCTGATACTTCAGTCATCGGGCATGCTTTCGTTCAACCATACTTGGGCGATAACATGGTGCATACACTGCACCTGCAACTGCTTGCCCTAACTCTCTCTCTATTTAATGCCCGTTAAGAAGCTGCTGGAAATGCTGGTTAAACACATCTGCAGTTCCTTGCGCTTCGGTGACCAGGCTACGCCCGCTGTTTCGAAAATCATACGTTCCGGATTTAAAGTCAGCTGCCAGTTGCTTGTTATAGCGTTAGCGAGACTTTGCGATTTCCTTGAGCAGGGAGGCTGCGTGGGCTTTTTTCTTTTTGCGTAGAATTTTCTTCCCTTCCCTTCCTCCGGCTCGATACTGCTCTCTCTCTCCTGCACTTATTTTGCCCTGCAGTGTTTGCTTGTGTTCATCTTCTGTCATCATCTTCAGATTGTTTTTCCTCCAGTGCCCTTTGTAGGCTCTGGCTACTTCAGGCGTGTTAAGGCGTCTCATGTTGAGATTTTATCTTCTGCTTCTTCTCTTTGGACAGACATGATCTGAATTTGGCTTCAAGAAAATTGTTAGAATCGAAGTTGGCTCCTTTGTAGGTAGGCATATTCAAAATATTAGATGAGTGTCCAGCATCGATTAGCACGTGGTCGATTTTGTTGCGAGTTCGGCCACCAAAAGAAAGCCAGATTACTGTATGGATTCTTCGCGGAGAAACCTAGTAGTACGACTTTAACATCGTACTTCGGACAGACTTCGCAGGCACCGCACCGTCCAAAAGGTCATAAAATTCCTCCTTGATAGTGTCTTCAGGCTCTTCGGGGCGTGTGCATATACTCGTATTAGGTTGATAACTCTTGATCTAAATTGCTTTCCAACAGCGAATTTGCATCCTAACATGTACAATCTTTCAGAAAGCGCCCACCTGGAAGAAACTTTTAAACCGTTTGATGGACAAGCTCTTATTCAAAATATAAATACGTCGTATATAGACAATAGTGAAATAAGAAATGGCGTTGTCAAACGGTAGTGCATGCGATCATATGAAAACACAAGCGTTTTCACTCAGCTGAGGCCTACCAACTCCTACTCTCAACCTCCACGCGGTGACAGCCGGGTGCCTAGTACCTTAATTTAAGAAATGGGTAACCAACCCCGTTTGGCGGATTCTTGGTGGCAGCAGCTGAGAGAGAGGGGGGAAGAGTGCTTTTCTCACTAGAGCACTTCTTCCTGTTCCAGGCGGCAGCGGACGAATTCCCTAGACGGAGTCAACGGTGGCGTCTATAGTTCCAGTTAGGTTGAACTTAGTGAATACCTTGCGCGAGCTGCTTCGACGTATTCGGATCACAGGTCGGTAAGGAATTTCCAATGTTAGTCAGGACATTGGAATAGAGATGGTGGCGGAGGAGCCCTTAATGGGCCAACGGCAGCGCTCATACTCCCGTAGTGGACTACTGGCACCGGTGTAACCGGCCCCTCGTCCTACGGTAATAATTAAGGAACTGGCCCTCCAGGTTGGGGGTTGTGCCGTCGGGGTAACTTCCCTACCACGTAAAAAACTACTGGTTCCGAAACAACCAAAAGCCTCGGATAAAGATGACTCAACTAATGACGACCCCAGCAAACGAAATAAGGACAACGACCTTCGGATCTGTACGTGGAATGTTCTGTCCATTTACAGACCACGTGCAGCCGAACAACTAGCAGAGGCCCTAGACTGCTATAAAGCAGATATTACCGCCATCCAGGAAGTGCGATGGGATGGGCCGGGCAAAAAGAGGACGAAAAACTGTGACATCTACTACGGTGATTGCTACAGAGGCAACAGACAACGCTTATTCGGATGCGGATTTGTCATACGCGGCAGACTTAGGCAAGAAGTCTTAAGCTTCCGACACGTTAGCGAGCGTATTATGACTATCCGGATCAAGGTTAAATTCGCTAATATAAGCCTAATATGTGTTCATGCCCCCACGGAAGAAAAGGACCCTGCCACCAAAGAGTGTTTCTACGAGCTCCTCGACAAAACATACGAGCAATGTCCTAAATACGACGTTAAAATCGTATTGGGCGATTTTAACGCCAAAATAGGAAAGGAGGACGTCTTTGGTAGGGCAGTTGGTAAGCATAGCCTACACGACACCACGTCTGATAACGGACTAAGGCTAATTGATTTCGCTGTGGAGCGAAATGTCACCATAGCAAGCATATGGTTTCCTCATCTTGATATTCATAAGCAGACATGGCGGTCCAATGATCATGTAACGATCAACCAAATTGATCATATTGCGATCGACGCAAGGCATGCCTCCAGTATTCTGGATGTCCGGACCTTCCGAGCGGCCAACATAGACTCGGATCATTACCTTGTTGTAGCCAAGGTACGAATGCCGATATCCCAATCTGAGCAACAAAGAAGAATAACTGTGAGAAAACTTAACGTCGAAAAGCTACAATCGCAAGAGACCGCCAGACTCTTCGCTGAACGCGTATCCCGAAATCTCTCAATCACCCCTTTGGCACCAGCATCAAGTACCGAAGACCAGTGGCAACGCTGCCAACATGCCATCAAACGCCGCGACTGATGTGCTGGTTCTCGCACGCCCACCACCGCGAAACCCCTGGTTTGACGAAGAATGCCGGCGAGTGCATGCAGCAAAACAAGAGGCATATAAAGCGGCGCTGCAAAGGAAGACGAGAGCTGCTCGTGAGCTCTACGAGCAAAAGAGACGGGAAGAACATCGGCTTCTCCAAAAGAAGAAGAAAGAGCATGAGAAGCGCGCGTTTGAGAATATCGAGAGTTTATACTCCAGGAACAATGTACGGAAGTTTTACCAAAAGGTAAAAAGAACGTGTCAGAAAAGTAATACCCGTACAGAAACCTGTAGAGATGAAAATGGAAACCTCGTAGTAGAATCACAGTCGGTGCTGAGAATATGGAAAAACTACTTCTGCAGACTGTATAACGGCGACGAAGACCAACATCCCGCTGTCAGGCAGAATGAACCATTCAACATGGACGATGATAGTCAAAATTTCCGTCCACCTGACCAAAATGAAGTGAGGATAGCAATATCCAAGCTAAAATCCAAAAAGGCTGCTGGACCTGGCGGCTTACCGGCCGAACTCTTCAAGGCAGCAGGGGATGAATTGGTAGAGTGCATACACCAACTCATTTCTAATATTTGGTCAGACGAGTGTATGCCTGACGAATGGAATCTCAGCATCGTTTGCCCGATCCACAAGAAAGGAGACCCCTGAAACCTTTTATCAACAGCCTGATTGGACCCTATCAGTGCGGTTTCAGGCCAGGAAAGTCCACCATCGATCAAATCTTCACACTTCGGCAGATCCTGGAGAAAACCCAAGAATTCCAAATCGATACTCATCACCTCTTTATCGATTTCAAGGCCGCCTATGACAGCATCTATAGAGAAGAACTTTATAGAGCCATGTCTAGTTTTGACATCCCTGCCAAACTTGTCCGTCTGTGCAGGCTGACGATGGAGAACGCTCGCTGCTCCATCAAGGTCGGTAATGACCTCACCGAGACCTTTGATGTCAAAAAAGGTTTTAGACAAGGTGACTTCTTCAATATTATACTTGAACGGATTGTGCGGAACTCACAAGCCAACACCGGAGGCACAATCTATTACAAGTCTGTAAAACTGCTTGCATACGCCGACGATATAGACATTATCGGAAGAACTCAGCGGGCTGTCACCGGTGCGTTTGCAAGCATTGAGGCGGAGGCAGCCAAAATGGGTTTAGCGATAAACGAGGGCAAAACCAAGTATATGCTGTCAACAAGAAGGGAAAACCAACACCGACGAATTGGACAGAACGTCACCGTGGGCAGCTATAACTTCGAGGTAGTAAGGGACTTTGTCTACCTTGGCTCTGCTATAAATTCAGCAAACAAAATCAGTGCAGAAATCAATCGAAGAATAACTCTTGCCAATCGCTGTTTTTTTGGGCTTATAAGGCAATTCAACAGTAAAGCCCTATCTCGAACAACTAAGGAGACTCTATATAAGACCTTGATCATCCCAGTCCTGCTTTACGGCGCTGAAACATGGACTTTATTAAAAGAGGATGAAGATATCCTTGGTCGCTTCGAGAGAAAAATTCTTCGTAAGATTTTCAGTCCCGTTTGCGTTGACGGGTTTTGGAGGAGAAGATTCAATCACGAACTATACGAGCTGTACAGCGACATCGACCTAGTCAAAAAACTGCGTATTGGACGCCTGAGATGGCTAGGACATGTAGACATGGACACCAACGCTCCGGCCCGCAGAGTCTTCGAAGCTAATCCCGAGGGACGACGCAGTAGAGGGAATCATCGCCGTAGGTGGCGCGCACAAGTTCAAGGGGACCTCGACCAACTGAGAGTGTGCAACTGGAGGCAATTAGCTAAAGACCGAGCTAAATGGAGAGGCTTGTTGGTTGAGGCCCAGGTTCACCCGAACTTTAGCGCCACCTAAGTAAGTAAGAAATAAGACATGCAACACTAACCGAACTTAAGGAACAAATAAAGAAATTTTCGCCGAAGTCATAATGGTCCCCCCGAAAAACTGTCAAATGAAAAATCGTCTTATAGACCGATTTCGCTTCTTCCAATTATATCCAAAGTGTTCGAGAGAATATTGATTAGGCGAATACAGCCGGTAATAGGAGAAAGGAATCTCATCCCGGAGCATCAATTCGGATTTAGAAGTAAGCATTCTACAGTTGAACAAGTGCATCGAGTAACACGTGTTTTCAAAAAATTTCTTCAAAAATAAAAGGATTTGTTCAAGCGTATTCCTTGACGTCTCTCAAGCCTTTGACAAGGTCTGGCATGAAGGCTTAAAGTTTAAATTACGACAAGTTCTGCCAGAGCACCTATATAATATTTTGAAGAACTACCTTACGAATAGACTATACCGCGTCAAATGTGGAAATGAATATTCGGATTTCAGGGAGATAATGGCTGGGGTGCCGCAAGGAAGCGTCCTTGGCCCAGTCTTGCATCTATTATACACCCGTGATATACCACAAGTAGAAGGCACTGTGCTAGCTACATTTGCCGACGACACTGCCATCTTGGCAGTAGGTAAAACGGTCGAGGATAGTACAGAAAAACTGCAAGAAGCTTTGGATAGAGTAAATGAATGAACAAAGGTTTGGCGAATCGCGCTTAATGAGACCAAATCTGTTCATGTAAATTTTACTTATAGGAAAATAAATAATTTGCCGATCTTTTCAAACTCGGTTCAAATTCCGTTTGCAAACGAGGCTAAGTATCTTGGATTGACACTTGATGCAAAGCTGAAATGGAAAGCGCACGTTAAGAAAAAACGCAAAGAACTAGATAATAAATATAGAGAAATGCATTGGTTACTTGGAAAATATTCCAAGCTTATTAGAGAACAAACTGCTTTTATATAAGCAAGTGCTAAAGCCTGTATGGACATATGGTATACAACTCTGGGGTTGTACCAAAATAAGTAATATTAAAATTTTACAAACTTTTGAGAACAAAGTACTAAGAGGTATTATTAATGCGCCGTGGTATATCAGAAACAGCGATATCCACAGAGATCTTGGCATTAAAACTATAGAAGACGAAATCAAAAACTACGCGAGAAAGCATAAAAGTCGACTAGAAAGTCACGTAAATATTGCAGTCCTCCAAGTTTTGGATGAAAGAAATTTACTACGCCGTCTACAAAGAACCAAACCTTTAGACTTAGCGCGATAAGTAACCGCGTCCAAACTGCGGAACTAGCAGGAACTTCTAATGGGAAAGCACCTGCAAAACGTCATTATTTCGTGAAATGAAATTTACTTGATAAGTCGAATACTTAGTTGTAGTAAAAAAATGAAAACAAGTCTGTTTTGAAGGCAGGTTTTTTAGTGGGTAAGAATCCCACACTTCTATGAGCACGCGCTGTCGATCCTCATAGTGTCTTCTTGAAGATTTTCACCTACCCTCGGGAAAAAAAAACTTCTAGTTGTTCGTTCACTAGTTGTGTTTTCCCCAAATACCGTGTTCATGTTTCTCGCTGCTTTTGCTGCATTCTGTCAAAGTTTAAACTGTAGACAAATTACCCGCTTTAATCTCGTATCCATAATTTAAAGGTGGCTTGGCTCAAATGCATGGAGAGTGATTAATAAAAAAATTTAACATGAGTTTTGAAGATCAGAGTTGTTACTTTAATTCGACATATAAAAACTGTCTGGCCCTGTTTGTTTTTACGTATTAAAATGACACCAATATTACCAACCTGCGGAAACCTCCATTTTAAGTGCAACAACCTAATTTAAATACATCTCAATTTCTACAAAATTATAATAATAATAAAAAATATAAAAAAAAGACTTATTTAAAAAAGGAAATTGTGTTTCAAAACCATTAACTTTAAAGTCGTTTATATTAATAAAAACAAAATTTAGAGGTCTATTTTGAGAATTAGTTATTGAATTAATTTTACATAAATTAAGCGAAAACAAACAATCAATAATAGTAAATTTTTCTTCTTCTTCTTCCTATTTCGTCGAGGTAATGATCCGAAAACAAGGGATCATAACACTCCCACTTCACCGCATTTCTATTGATCCGTCTGGGGGGTTCGCCTCAATAATAGCCAATTCATAATCTCTTACTTTGTTACTTGGGAGGTCAAAACTAAATTATATCACCGACCCTAACATCGCCTAGGGCCGCCAAAAATCCTCATCCTAATCCTCCACGTGGGTACCAGCCTGTAATAACCACCACAGTAGTCTTGTCAAATGTCAAGGTGGGGTTAGCTAAGGTCAAGGAGCATTGTATAGGATTCTTAACTCCTCAATAGCTTAATCCTCTACACGTGCTTTTGGACCATCGGATCGAGGTACCTGCTTTCAGCGGTGGTGTGAGCGCTCGAATGCAGGAAACCGTGAAGAAGAATGCAAGACTAGGGCTTAAACAAGTCTCTAACGAGCTCCTTCAGATGCACGGGCGGGGTCTGTCGTATTTTATAGCTCTGTCGGGACTGACCTAATTTCCGTTCTACTCGTGGGACCAAAAAACAAATGAATCCAATAAAAAAATAAACAAAGCACAAAAAAAAAATTAAAATCCGAGTACTTCATCGGAACATGCACTGCTCGCCTCCAGTAAGGAGATCCTAGTGGGAAGCGAGAACCTTGAGAGGAGTTCTAATCAAGGCGCGCTCACCGAACATTCTATACCCTTTACATCGGCAGCAGGGCAGGACACTCGACTTAGTGCCCATAAGCGCGCTGTGTATAACTACAAATCAGCTATAAAGCCTCATGCATGACCCATCGACCTCGGTACCTCAGATGACACGAACTGTGAACGAGGTTGTCAGAGACGACCTACAAGTCGCATTGATGGATGAGCTCTCTACCGGCAACAAAGCAGTGGCTGACGCTTGGGGTGCGATCGAGGTCATGCTATCGGAAATGGTGACGGAACACCTTATGAATAACCAAGGAGGACCGCTACTCTACTTTGACTCAGCTGAAGTCATAAGAGAGAACAGAGTCATCAAATGCGAGGACGCCTTCTCTAAGGAATACCTAAGCAGCTGCGTTCACAAGATACATGACGCATGGGACAGCTTGAGACTCAAGCTAATCATAGCCAGAGAGATTCCGAGGAGACCTAGGATCCGCATTTTGCTCCTCAACATGGCTATTGAAAGCAGTAAGCTCATCAGTTGGTTGAAACTCCATAATCCAACGGTTCCCATGGATAACTGGAAAGTCATCAAGGCTGAGAAACTATACAATAATACCCTGTCTTTCCTATTACTGATCACCGAAGAAAGTGCTGTCACCCTTGAGAAGACTGGCCGTAAACTCCGCTTCGGCGTCAGACACGCCAAGAATATACCCGAGGTAGGCACGCCTGTCGTAAGAGGCGACTAAAATCCACCCTTCGTATACCGAGCATAGTGTATACAAAAAAATGCAATGAAGAAAACAAAACGACTCAATACCCAGTCCAGGTTCACTGGAGAATCCACCCTCTTCGGAGGTCGGCTCTACGGATTCTGGGGAGAACCAGTTATTGCAACTAATAAATCAATTCTCAAAAAGTACAAGGGTATCTTGATCTACACCAACAAGATCGAACGTCTCCGGAAAAAGAAGTCCGCCGGAAACAAGCGCGTGAATAACGGGACTCAGTGAAATTGAAAAGCTTTGAGGAGGAAAACGACGTACTCCGTACCAAGATTACCGAAATGGAGCTACTCTATCTTGAACTTAAAAAAGAGGTAGACTTACTCAGGCAAGAAAATAATGCCCGAAAAAACACGTATCTAGAAAAAGAAAATACTGTTAGCCCACATCGCTCACCTAGTCGCGAATACCAGACGGATGGAGAAGAGCTAACACTTGAAACGAATTGGATCGAAAAGAAACGACCTAGTAAAAACGCAAAGCTGGTTCCTCACCGGAAGTCGAGCCACAAAAAGATGGAAAGCGCATGGAGTTGCAACAGAAGCCTCAACAAAAAAACTACGTCCCCCGCTACCGATAAACGTCGTTGGAATTACGGACTATAATAAATTACGCTGCCTCTTTAAAGGAACCCTGCCATCGAAGTTTAAGGTGACATCTCTCCGAAACAATACGTGGAAAATCAATGTCGATGATGCTGTCGGTTACCGAGCAGTGTCTCAAAAATTGAATGCAGAGAAGATTCAGTGGTATACTTATGAGAATAAGTTAGAAAGACCACTGTGTGTTGTAGCAAGGGGACTCCACCCCTCGTGCGCAAAAAAAAGATGTTATAAACGACCTTCAAGACAAAGGCTTTCAAATTCTTGATGCCGTCAATATTATCAAGAAGGAGAAGCAACAGTCGGAGGGAGATCAGGAAAAATTGGTAAAGCGTGGACTTCCACTATTCATTCATATATGGTGTTAAGACTATTCTAAACATCGTGGTCAAAATCGAACCCATGCGTAAGACCTCCAGATCGATCCCGCAGTGTAAGCGCTGTCAAGGCTTCAATCACACGCAGACTTACTGCCAGAAAGAACCGCAATGCGTCAAATGCGCAGGTAAACATCTCTCGGAAGAGTGTCACCTAAACAAGCAAACTCCAGCCACTTGTATAAACCGCAAAGGAAAACATCCTGCGAACTATCGAGGTTGCGAAGTGGCGAAAGAGCTCCAAAAAAGATGCGATACGCTTAAAAATTCCATGCGCCCGAATCTGAAACCAGTTATTAACAGACCCAAAATAGCTACGAAAAAACCAGCGAAAGAAAGAAAATCCGTCAATATTGACTTAAGATCGGGTAATGAAGAAACACCCAAACGTAGTAGAGAAAAGGTGACAGAAGCAAAATCTTCGACTATTGGCGTGCAGTCTTATGCTCAAGCGGCGATGACAGCTTTTGGCAAGTATATGACCGACAACTCACGGAAGATCAAAGCAAGAAACTGTCCAAACTTTAACGTAAAGACTCCTCCTCAAGTTGCGACATTGGAAAATGGTTATAGAGGTAGCTCACAAGATCCTGTATCCAATGTTTTCTCTCTAATTCTTGCGAAACTTGAAGAGCAATGCAAAACAAACAAACTTATTTGCGAGAGACTAGTTGCACGCGAAAACAACATTCATAACACGCGCAATTCAACCAGAACACGAAAGAAACGCTTAAAATTCTTGCATGGAACGCCAACGGGTTCATACGAAGACTCGACGAGTTAGAAATATTTATACGAGAAAAAGATATTGATATATGCTTAGTCTGTGAAAAGTCATCTGACAAAACAATCGAAGGTTAAGATAAGGAGATATAGCGTGTATCACGCCTTCCACCCATCGGAAAGGGCCAGAGGCGGATCATCTTTGTTTATAAAAGAATATATCGAACACTCAACAGAAATAAAGATTGAATTAGAAGCAATGCAAGTAAGCACGGTACGCGTTAGAAATAGACATTTTGCCTTCAACATTTCGTCTTTTTATTGTCCACAGCGATGTAAACTTGAAGAAAGTGACTTCACATCTTCAACTTCCTTGAACCAAATTATTATTGGTGGCGACTTCAACGCTAAACACCCCGTCTGGGGTTCAAGGCACGCCTCTCAGAAAGGTAGAAAGCTTTACAATGCGGATATGCCATTCAGTTATGATTTTCACTCGACGGGTAAACTAACATATTGGCCGACTGATAGAAATAAGATACCAGATCTGATCGATTTCTTTGTTGTTAAAGGAATACCTAGGAACTGTATAAAAGTTGAAGAAAGCTTTGATCTCTCCTCTGATCATTCTCCAATCATTATGAAGATAAGCGATGCTCTGATTAAAAAAGTAGGACCGGTCAGATTAACCTGCGCGAAACTAATTGGGGTGGCTTTAAAAAAGATATTGAAGCAAAGATTGAGCTGAGCGTATCACTTAAAACGCCCTATGGACTTGCAGTTGAAGTTGATCGCTTCGTCGAAATCTTACAGGATGCCGCGTGGAAGAATACTACCAAACCAAAGAGAACCCCGGCCAGTTACATTCAAACTTATCCACAGAAAATAAAAGAGATGATTAAGAAGAAAAGAAAAGCGCACAAAAAATGGTAACAAACTCGGACTTCGTAACATAAAGCACATCCTTACCGTTTGTGCAACTAAAAAGATCTATTTATTATAAAATCCAGCTTACCCGAATGAAGAACCCCAGTCCACAATCCAGAAAAGACAATAAAAGAAAACTTCTTAATTAAATGCTAATGAATTCATTATTGCTACCTTGATCCTGATCCTATCGGTTGTACAGTCGAAGAAGAAAGAGATCGATGAACGACAGCCTTTCTAGGAAATGGCTTGTTCGTCGAATTCGAACATGTATTCGAATTCAAGATGGTGGCAGCGCGGCCTGCCATCTATTTATCAGTTTAATTCAACATCCTCCCCCGGCCAAGAGTGTAGTTCTAGAGGGTACAGGAGCTGAATTTGTCGTTTTAACTTGCTTCCGTTGGATATCCGCACTAGGCAAGATCGTACACGTTGATCTCGTCCGGTGAATGTTTCTTCTATTACGGCCATCTTCCAGCCAATCCTCGCTCGTCCTGGGTCAGAAAGTAGTACGACATCACCAGCTGACAGCTGCCTTGTAGATCGAAGAACGTTGTAGTGAAAAGAGCGTAGTAGGTGCAAGTATTCATTCTGCCATCTCCTTTTCAATTGGTTCGAATACTTGAAACGCTGTTTCCATGCCTCTCGAATTGAATCGGCACCTAGTTTAAGGTGTGATGATGGCGATGAGTCTCCAGTCCGATCACTTGGCGCGATAAGGAAATCTGCGGGTGTCAATGGTGTTAAGTCGAGAGGATCTGTACTCACATAAGTCAATGGTCGTTTGTTGACTACCAATTCCGCCTCCGTCATGATGGTCCTTAGCTCCTCAAAACCCAGCTTTGCCTTACCTATGGTAACCTTTAGAACATTCTTCATTGTGCGAACCATTCTCTCCCAGAAGCCGCCCCACCACGGTGCACGCTCCACGATAAATCGCCACTTGATTTGTCGCCTTGAAAGGAACGCCTGTATGTCCACATTGTCCAAAGAAAGCCCGGCAGTCTTTAACTCCAATGCTGCTCTTCTAAATGTCCGCGCATTGTCGGACAAAATCGTTGCTGGAACACCACGACGACTGATAAAGCGTCTGAGTGCCTGAAGAAAATCCTCAGTTGCCATGCTCTTTACTAACTCCAAATGCACGGCACGTACTGCTGCACAGGTAAAGAGCACAATATAAACTTTAGTAGGGTCGTCTTCAGAATCGTAGCAGTAGAGTGGGCCAGCAAAGTCCACCCCAACATTCTCAAAGGGACGAAGCAAGGTGATCCGTTCGGGGGGCAGGGGGGCGAATGGCTCTGTTGCATGTGGACCCCATAGTTTTCTGCATACAATACATGCGTTGATCCGCTGCTTTACCACCTGATGACCTCGCAGAATCCAAAACCGCTTGCGGAGTTGCGTCAGCACAGTTCTGGCCCCAGCATGTAATGCCTGTTGATGACTGTCGTCGATGATTAGGTTGACGATATGACACTTCGACGGCAGAAGTATCGGGTGTTTGATATTTAACGGGGCCTCCAGATTTTGGAGACGTCCTCCAAGCCGCAGAAGACCTTGGCTGTCCAAGATCGGAGACAGCTTGGCTATGCTCGATTTTTCAATAGTTCGCCCACTCTGCAAGATAGAAATCTCTTGAGAAAAACTGAGTTGTTGCACATACCTGATCCAATGATTTTCTGCGACTTGGATCTCCTCGGCCGTGAGGCTAGACATCATCCCATACATTGGAGAAATCTTCTTATGCAGGCGACGTAAGATGCGAAGGACGAGGCAGGTCACCCTCAGTAATCGATTCCAAGAACTGAAGTCGTGGTATGACATCAAGGGGCTTCTTCCTTCAGGGCTCGCCAATCGGCACTCTACTAACAGAAGCGCGGTCTTTGAAACTTGTTGTTCACTGTTAATCTTCCAGTCGCCTTTGTTGTCACGTAGCCAGTGAGGACCATGGCCCCAGAGTAAGCTCTTTTGCAAGAACTCTCCGCTAACACCACGAGTGAGTAGATCCGCGGCATTGTCTTCACTTCGGCAGTGATTCCACTGTTCGATATCAGTCAACCCCCGTATTTCGTCTACTCTGTTTTGAACATACGGTTGCCAACGCTGCTTACTGCCTTGTATCCAATTCAAGGCTATTTGAGAATCCGTCCAAAAGTAGTACCTCGCTGTAGGCACATTTAGATTCTTCCTTAGATATGACCCGAGCCGAGCTGCGATCAGCGCGGCCGTCAACTCCAACTTGGGTAGCGTTAACTCGTTAGTGCCATCGACTTTGAGTGGGGCTACACGATTCTTCGCACACAGGAACGAAACGCTGACATCTCCGGTAGATGAGACACATCTTGCAAATGCCACGGTCCCAAAAGCCTTGGTACTAGCATCGGCAAAAAGATGAAGTTCGAGGGATCCTTCATTCTTTGGATACGGCAGGACCGCTCTAGGAAATGTTACATCTTTAAGCTGTAAAACTGCCCTTACGCATTCATTCCAATGAGTCTGCAAATCGTCTGTGAAGGTTTCATCCCACTGTAATTGTTTCCTCCACACTGCCTGAAAGAAAATCTTTAGCTTAACAGTAGTAGGCCCAAGCATACCTAACGGGTCGAAAATACGAGCGATCGTTTGCAAAACCTGCCGCTTCGTTCCCTTGCCTCCTGCTGATGTAAGCAAGCTCTCCACTGAGCTCAGGGGTACGCTCAACTCGTCACTGTTCACGAACCAGGTGAGCCCGAGCACTCTTTGGGCAAGTGGTGCATCTGTATAGTTGACCGCCTCTCGTACGCGTATGCTGTTTGAATTCCACTTGTGGAGGCGCATTGATGCCTTTGATAGGATGGAAACTGCGGCTTTGCATAACTGGACACCTTCACTTTCCGAGTCGACACTGATTACTACATCGTCCATGTATATCCCTTCTCGCAGAATCGTAGAGCAACTGGTAAAATGTTCGCTCTCTTGATCCAGCACGCAGCGAACGACTGCACACAATATGAAGGGACTACAAGTCACGCCAAATGTGACTCTGGTCATTCTGAATAGTCCAAACGGAGGTTTATCATTCGCCGATAGCAGCGGCGAGGAGAACCACATGAATCGATGGCTGTCGCGATCGTCCTCGTGTAGAAGTATCTGCAAAAATGCCTTCTCGATATCGGCCACTATGCCATACAAACCAAAGCGAAAGTTCAAAAGGACTTGCATGACGTCTGGCAGTAAGTTGGTTCCAGTCCAGAGTTGATCGTTGAGCGACATCCTTCCTTCAGCGCGAGCCGAGGCGTCGAACACGACGCGGATTTTTGTGGTAGAACTCTGCGCCTTGTAGACAGGTTGGTGCGGTAGGTAGAACACTCGAGCACCAACAAGATTAGATTCCTCCACTGGTTCAGCAATGCCATCACGAACCAACTGTCGTATTGCTGCATCATACTGCAATAATTGCATTGGATTTCGAGACAATCGTCTGATAAGAGAGCCCAAACGCTGGCTGGCAATATCTTTGTTGAAGTCCAAATATGTTTCGTCGACCTTCCACGGCAGCCTTGCGACATACCGTACACCTTCCCGCGAAATGCACTTTGTGATGAGATCCTGGGTAATGCTCACGTTATTCTCTTCCGCGCTCTTAATCCCCAGCGTCTCCAGTGACCAGAATTGCAACATATCGTCCTCTTTTTCGGCTGCCAGGCTCAAAAGCGCACTAGAACAACAAGAGAGATTTCCATCATTTGAGTTTATAACCTCACCTGTATCATGAACACCCTGTAGTGTCCAACCGAAAATGGTTTCCACCGCTCGTAAACTGCTCGTGAGACCCATTTGCTTGCCAGTGACGATACTCCAGTAGTAATCCGCCCCAATTAGAACACTCAGTCCATCCTCTGCCTCGATGTCTGAAGGGCAAACATCAGCCAATTTAATGCCCTTAAACAGCGGACAGTCAACTTGAGGGGCTGCCAAAACATCCACACAAATCTCAGGTACCATTATGGCCTCTAGCATAATCACCACCCTGGGATTGAACTGACTGCGCAGCGACAATTTTACCTTCTGGAATTCATTGATTGGTTTGGCTTGCTTCGATCCGAAAGGAATGATGGCCAAATCAACTGTGCCTGATATCTTCAATCCCAGCTTCCTCACTAGGCTCTCTCTTATGTAGGTAAATTGACTGCCTCCGTCAATTATAATTCGTATGGCTACTTTCGTTTTTGGTGTGCACAATATACACCGCATGGTTTTTAAGAAAACCTTTTGTTTGGAAATGTGAGCACACAAACTCACTGACTTGTTTTGCACCTCTACTTGGGTGTCAGAATTGACATCGGTTTTGATGAGTGAGATGGCTGGATAACATAGTGAAGACATGTGTCTCCCTTTGCATTTAACACATACGAATGACTTGCTGCTCCTGCAGTTTTTCGCCACATGGCCAAGTTTAGCGCAACGGAAACATCTTCTTCCCTTTCTGAGTATGTTTCTTTTCTCCGCAATGGTTAACTTACTGTCACAGTCTTTCACGTTGTGGCGTTGGGATTGACAAAATAGACATGAGCGTGTCTCACTCACTGCAACGAGACTCGAAGCTGTTGTTGGATGATTTGTATTAAATTTACCTTTGGATTCGTTTTTGTCAACCTCACTCCTGTCCATAGACTCAATTTCTCGCTTTAGGAACCGAAGAATACCTTTCACGTTGTCACCTACAGTCGCAGAGACAGACGACTCACTTTGATTCGATGCTTTCACGTCGTCGCTTACAGTCGCATCTAAATCCTCAGCACGGTCCGCCTGTCGATGATAATCGATGCGCAAAGATTTTGCTAGACAACGAAGGAGTACTGATTTTAACATCACTGAATAATGCGTCGGTGGAACCTGCAGAGCGGTGAGCGAACGAATGCCAGCAACTACGGTTCCATAAATACTTCGCAACCCTGAGAGATCAGAACGGTCGCGGATTGGCTTTAGATTTACCAGCTCGAGTATGTATTTGTCGATTAGCTTTTCGTTGTCGCCATACTGCTGCTGTAGTAAAGCTAATGCTGATTCGTAGCACTTCTCAGTAGGGATAAATCCATCTATGACTTTTCTGGCATCGCCCTTCAATGTAGATTCTAAATAATTAAACTTCTCGGATGAGCTGAGGTTGGAGTTATCGTGAACTGCACTTTTGAATTGCTCCCAAAAAGGCAACCAATTGGAGAAATTTCCGTCGAACGTCTTTAAAGGAAGTCTCTGCAGTTTCGCTCCGCTGAATCCACTGCTGGATGGTCTTGCGCTCATGGATATATTACCTGTCCTGTCCGGAACTGGATCGGGGTTTAGTTTTTTCTGCAGCCTACCTAACCGTGTATTAAGTCGTGCAAGCGCGTCCACGGCTTGCTCTTGATATTCTGCTACTTTATCCTGGGGGTCATCGACTTTGGCTATTCCCTTTCTAATGATGTCCTCGTTCACCAGGTTGAGATTTTCGTGCGCCGTGCTTAACCTCTGAATATAAGACACGAGCTCTTCTTCGATATCATCGAAATTTTCTGTGTTTGCTGCTGACAACTTCGACTTGTCATCGTTCAGGAATTCCAATGCTGCAGCGACGATTCGGGTCACTTGACCACGATAGGCTGCTCGTGATGCAAATTCCATTAGCGTTTGTTCTTTTCACGCCTTTTCCCGGGTTTCGGCACCAAATATTATAAAATCCAGCTTACCCGAATGAAGAACCCCAGTCCACAATCCAGAAAAGACAATAAAAGAAAACTTCTTAATTAAATGCTAATGAATTCATTATTGCTACCTTGATCCTGATCCTATCGGTTGTACAGTCGAAGAAGAAAGAGATCGATGAACGACAGCCTTTCTAGGAAATGGCTTGTTCGTCGAATTCGAACATGTATTCGAATTCAAGATGGTGGCAGCGCGGCCTGCCATCTATTTATCAGTTTAATTCAACACTATTAAAGACCTTACGAATAATGAAATACAAACTTATTATTCGCTTTGCAAGGCTATAAAAGGTATTAAAAAACCTCAAATTAAAGCCGCACCAATTAGGAAAAATTAAGACGAATGGGCCAGGCATGATAAAGAGAAAGCGCAAGTTTTTGCCGCTCACCTGGAAGAAACTTTTAAACCGTTTGGTGGTCAAGCTCTTATTCAAAATATGAATACGCCGTATATAGCCAAGAGTGCATTAAGAAATGCATCACTAATCGAACTTATGGATGAAATAAAGAAACTTAAACCTAAGAAGGCTCCTGCATACGACCTAATCACGGGAGAGGTTCTTAAAGCAATGCCGAGAAAGGGTCTAATTAAGCTTCTGTTCATTATAAACGCCGCGCTAAGACTAGAATATGTTCCCAGTTAATGGAAAGTCGCCGAAGTAATAATGGTCCTTAAGCCCGGAAAACCGCCGAACGAAAAACGTCTTATAGACCGATTTCGCTCCTTTCAATTATATTCAAAGTGTTCGAGAGAATATTGATCAGGCGAATACAGCCGGTTATAGAAGAAAGGAATCTCATTTCGGATTCAGAAGTAAGCATTCAACAGTTGAACAAGTGCATGGAATGACACATGTAATCGAAAAATCTTTTGAAGAAAAATAGATCTTTTCAAGTGTATTCCTTGACGTTTCTCAAGCCTTTGGCAAGGTCTGGCACGAAGTCCTAAAGTATAAATTACGACAAGTTCTGCCGGAGCACCTTTGTATGTATATAATATTTAGAAGAACTACCTTACGAATAGACTTTTTCGCGTTAAATGTGGAAATGAACATTCCGATTTAAAGGAAATAATGGCTGGGGTGCCGCAAGGAAGCGTACTTGGTCCAGTTTTATATCTATTATGCACTCGTGATATACCGCAAGTAGAAGGCACTGAGCTAGCTACATTTGCCGATGACACTGCTATCTTGGCAGTAGTTAAAAATGTCGAAGATACTACAAAAAAGCTGCAAGAAGCTTTGGATAGGGTAAGTTAATGGACAAAGGTTTGGCGAATCGCACTCAACGAGACCAAATTTGTTCATGTAAATTTATATAAATAAATTTATATAAAATAAATAATTTGCCGATCTTTTCAAACTCAGTTTAAATTCCGTTTGCAAACGAGGCTAAGTATCTTGGATTGACACTTGATGCAAAGCTGAAATGGAAAATGCACGTAAAGAAAAAACCCGAAGAACTAGATAATAAAAGTAGGGAAATGTATTGGTTACTTGGAAAATATTCCAAGCTTAATATAGAGAACAAATTGATTTTATATAAGCAAGTGCTAAAGCCTGTATGCACATATGGTATACAACTCTGGGGTTGTACCAAAACAACTAATATGAAAATTTTAGAAACTTTGGAAAACAAAGTGCTAAGAGCTATTGTTAATGCGCCATGGTATATCAGAAACAGTGATATCCACAGAGATCTTGGCATTAAAACTATAGAAGACGAAATCAAAAACTACGCGAGAAAGCATAAAAGTCGACTGGAACGTCACGTTAGTATTACAGTCCTCCAAGTTTTGGATGAAAGAAATTTATTACGCCTTCTACAAAGAACAAAACCTTTAGATTTAGCGCGAAAAGTAACCGCGTCTAAACTGCGGAGCTGACAGGAACTTCTAATGGGAAGGTACCTGCAAAACGTCCTTATTTCGTGAAATGGAAACTACTTGACAAGTCGAATACTTGCTTATAGTAAGAATAAAAAACAAGTCTGTTTTGAAGGCAGGTTTTTCAGTGGGTAAGAATCCCACACTACTATGAGCACGCGCTGTGGATCCTCGGAAAAAAAAAATAAAAATTATTACAGAGGAAAAAATTTCCTGGGCCTTAGATAGCTTCGCTCTTTATAAACCCCCGGGCCTGGACGGCATTTTACCCATAATGCTACAGAGGTTGCAAGACCTAGCAATTCCATGGCTCCCGTCGATTTTCAGGAGCTGTTTGCTGGACAACCACGTAGCCCCTTCATGGAGACGAGTGAGAGTGGTTTTCATCCCAAAGGTAGGCAGACGCGGTCATGAAAACTCGAAAGATTTCAGATCAATCAGTCTAACTTCCTTTGTACATCCCTCTCCTAAGCTCAGCACGCATACCTGGAAGGTAGATCAACAGAGACAGCTCTTTACGAGGTAGTAGGTAGAAAACTCCATATATTACAAAGAATATACCCTAGCTAACTTTCTAGACATAGAAGGAGCTTTTAATAACTCACACATTGAAGTACTCCTAGAGTCCTTACGGAGTTGGGAATAGAAAGAAATCTAAGTCAATGAATCGTTTCTATGCTTAGGACTAGAATTATACAGGCAACAGTAGGCAATACCAATATAAGCAAATTTGCCAGTAGGGGAACACCCCAGGGCGGTGTTATCTCACCTCTGCTATGGCTGATAGTCATGAATAAAATCCTTTTAACATTAGACTGAGAAAGAATCAAGGTAGTCGGGTATGCAGACGATATGGTGATACTAGTGTCAGGAAAGTTTCTCTCCGTCCTAAGCGAAATCGCGGAAAATACTCTGAGCAAAGTAAGCGCTTAGGTCAAAAAGAATGGTCTCGGTGTCAATTCGAGCAAAACTGAACTAACGCACTTCAAACTTAAACTAAAATACCTGACTTCGCACTTCCTCAGCTAAATGGCCAACCGCTCTCCTTATCGTGCAGTGCCAGGTATTAAAGAGTCATCCTAGAGCCTAAACTTAACTGGAAGCTAAACATAGAACAACGGGTAGAGAAACCTTCGGGAAAAAATGGGGACTGCATCCAAAATTAACCTTATGGATGCACACAGGGCTGGGTGCTAGGTTATGAAATCCTATGGGCATAGTAACATTTTAAACTCTCTGAGGACTCGTTTTACCCACAACAAATTACATTATTCCTAAATTGAATTTCACAAAGCGTTTCGACGGTCAATTCCTCACAAGATCAGAATGGTAAGATGGACAGGTAATTGAGGATTTGAATATAACAATCTACATTGACGGTTGAAAGATGGACTGTGGAGTCGGTGCGGCTGTGTTTTCCGAATCCTTAAACATCTCTTAATCATATAGGCTTCCGGATTTTGCCAGTGTGTTTCAGACAGAATTAATCGCTGTCCGGGAAGCTTGTTGTCGGATCAAAACACGCGCCAATATAACGCCAATGCAAAAGATCGCTATTTTTATTGATAGCCAAGCAGCCACTGCATCGGTTACTACATCCTCCAAGCTGGTGCTTGAATGAGTCAAAATGAGCCAACTCCAGGTAACTCCGATTTGGGCTCCAGGGCACAGTAACGTTTATGGAAACGAACTGAACGCTTGGAGCAGTCAAAGCAGAAATATCCTCAAAATTCCTTGCCCAAGTTAACCTGAGATAGACTAGGCTAACAAACTGTGTCATATCTAGAAAGATGTGGCCAAACTACAACAAAGCAAAACCAACCGACTTCTTAAACAGAACGCGTAGGGACATCGCCAGGATAACAGCAACCACCACGGGTCACTGGCCTATAGGAGATCATGCGGTCAAACTAGGTATCCCACACAACACACACTGTTGCAGTTGCAATATCACATCTGAGAAAGAAACCTTTATCCACTTTTTATGTGCCTGTCTGGTACTAGCTAGGACCAGACAACAAGCTTTAAGAAAACCCTTTTTCGATTCCCTTGAGGAAGTCTCAGAGAGAAACCTTAAAGACTTAATAATCTCTTTAAGCTCCACAGGCTCGATCTAGACACTCCCCACCAACACACCTTTAACATCCATGTACAAGAGTTTTGTGGTATCAAACAGCAATAGCGAAACCGCTTGCATTAGTTATAAATTTTAATTTCTCACTAAAATTCGGATATTTCAATGGTGCATACTTATATCGCGTATATTTGCTTTTGTATTTTTTTACTTTTACCTATTTAGTATGCTGGGCTTGGGCTAACTCTTATGATTTTACGAAAACAACCAGCCGTTCCCAGAAAAAAAAATGAATTTGCCTGTCTCTAGAAATATAAGTCTTTGAATACCCTCAATTTAACTGTCAATAAAGCATGTCAAAGAAATTCAGTTTCTTTGTAAAAAAAAAAAAAACAATTGTTTATTTAAATTTTCAAATTATTATCGTTCAGCTTATTAAACATTGTTTAAATACTAATTACATTATTTTCTAAATTTCGTTATGCTATCTAGACAAACCACGCATATTTGAATTATGTACCCTCTAAGAACTGAATTACAACTTATTAGTCTTTTACAATTTGCTGGTGCATTTTTAAATCCGAAAGCTGTTTTCTTTCTACTGTCTTCCTTTAATAAAACCTAGTGAAATCTCTTAAATAAATCAATAGTTGTGAAATATTAAGATCTACCTAACTTTTATTATATGTTTTCTATACTCGCACTATGTTTTACATTTAGATCTATACTTTTTCGACGACACCTTGATCGGTTTCAATCTCTTCTAAAGAATTAATATAATCATACCCGTAAGGACATGAATTCAAAATCCTTATTCTAACTCCATGTAACTCCTAATATTCGTACTTCAAATTTATTGCTCCCTTAAATGGCTTCAATAGGCTTTGACCTATAAGACCCTCAAAGTCTTTATCCTTGAAAGTTGTCAACTTCCAACTCTTCCATTTGTTTTTATTATTCTTTGGCAACTCGATAATTATTTCTTTGTCTACGAAAGTGTGTCCTTTTAATGTATTAAATTGTATTGCTTCTTGTAACAGTATATTGCATTAGTTTGTCAAAAACGTCGTTGCTCAACCTGTGGCAATTAATCATTTTATTTGGTCCTTTGCCATTGTCCGTTGTACTATCGGTAATTCTGTTCTTGAGGCGGCAATTGAAAATTAATATCTTCAGCTTGGATAGCTTTTCCTGGTTGTAGGTGGTCTTCTTCCATTGGTTCAACCTGCCTTCTTCCAAATTGTCCCGAGTTCATTCCTATTCGGATAATTTTTCGGAAATTCTTCGTGTGTTTTTGGTGTATATTTCGCTTAAAATTCTTTTGTTTGTAAACATCCCTAATAATTCCTGACTCTTCTAATTTATAGAATGCTTGTCTGAAATTTGTTATTCATCTATGACATCACACCAGCAATGCTGTATTATCCTAATGCTAGGATCATGTCCTACTCTATTGGCTTGTCACTATCAAATTTGATTGTTCCTTCATTTCTGGCGTGTAGTTGTGTATCCAAGATTCATCAACTGTTACGAAACGCCGTAAAAATTCACTTGAATTGCGTTTGAAGAGTCCCAAACTCTGTTTTGAAATCTTCCCCCCAAAGATTATTTTAACACGAAACTCACTTTTTTACTATTTTGGCCAAATTTCAGAAACCAAAGTTCTTTCGATCACTGTAGAAAGCTAAGTGTTTGATGGATCTATTTGATTTTTTTTGTCTATGCCGAGAAAGAAACAAAGAAAAAATCGTCTATGTGATCCGAGCGCCATATTGCACCAAAGTCCCTGACTTATCGAACAGCCCTTGTAGTATTTGATTTATCTGGCATCCTGAAGAAAGGAGACCTTCGCAGGAGCAGTTCGCCAACTACAGAGTATTCTCAAGTCTTCTCAACATCGCATATAAGATCCTGTCTGCGATGGATACGATGGATGGAGAACTCTCGCTGCTCCAATAGATATTTAAGATACAATCAATAAATGCATGGCATTGCCGTCTGCCTGGTTTTTTTATTTTTTTTTTTGTTGCGCCTGGAGGTGCAAGACAAAGAAAAAGACTTGAAACAGAAACAAACTCTCGAAAAATTACGTCCCCCGCCTGCAATAAACGTCGTTGGCACTACGGGCTACAATAAATTGCATTGCCTTCTTAAGGGAACTGTGACATCGAAATTTAAAGTAACGTCATTCCGAGACAATGATTGGTAAATTAATGTAGTTGACACTGACGGCTACCGAGCAATATCTAAAAAACTAAACGCGGAAAAGATCCAGTAGTTCACCTACGAAAATAAATCAGAAAGACCACTCCGTGTTATAGCAAGGGGTCTCCACCCCTCGTGCACTAAAGATGACATTATAAATGACCTTAAAGGAAAAGGCTTGAAAATTATTGACGCAATTAATATCTTAAAGAAGATGAAGCAGAAAACGGAACAAGGCAATGAAATCTTGGTCAAGCATGGACTTCCGCTCTTTATGCTAACCTTCGATAGAAGCGAAAATATAGACGATATTTATAATGTAAAAAGTATTTTTGAAATCGTTAAAATCGAGCCTTCTTCTTCTTCTTCTTCTTCCTTTTATCAGCGAGGCCATGATCCGAAAACAAGGGATCACAACCCGCCCACTTCACCGCATTTCTACTGATCCGCATGTGGGGTTCGCCTATTTGACCTCAGAAAATATCGGCAGGCCTGCCGATTTTGGATCACTCGGTTACTGAGGCCAATGAAATGCCGATGTCGTCGCATTTGTCTGATCCAGGCGCTTTTAGGCCTGCCTTTCCTACATCGCGATGTCTTTGGAACGTGCATTGATATTGCCTTTTTAACAGGGTTCAAATGATCTCTTCTTTGAACGTGGCAATACCAACTGAGCCGGTCACGCTCTATTTTTTGTACGATGGTTTCCTTGATGTGAAAGCTTCCACGGATCTTCGAACTTCTTATTCGATCAAGCTTTGTCACTCCTGCTGTCATGCGAAGCATCTTCATCTCAGCTGCCGTTAATTTACTCTCATACTTTTTGTACATCGTCCAACACTGTGAACCGTATGTGAGCGCTGGACGTACAACTGCGGTGTAGAGCCTTCCTTTCAACTTAGGGGGCACTTTTCTGTCACAGAAGATAGCGGAATTTTCTCGCCACTTCATCCACCCTACGCTTACACGATGATTGATGTCGTCATCACAAGTTGCTTTGCTATTGATCATAGATCCCAGATATTTGAACTTTTCGCACTTGGGAAGCACTGTTCCATTCAAATAAATGTCTGGAATAGGCCTGAGTGGATCAGAGAACGGGCAGCACAAGTACTCTGTGTTTTTTGAACTAATGCGATACCCATTTCCCTCCAAAACGTCCACCCACACATCAAGTGCTCGTTGCAGGGATGTAGGATCCTCACTTATGATGGCTCCATCGTCAGCAAAGAATAACTGATGTACCTTGGGGTCCATCACTTTACCTTCAAGCAGATAATCAAGGACTGTAATAAAGAGCAAAGGACTTAAAACGCTTCCCTGGTGTACCCCGACTTTGATTGGGAACTCTTCGGTTACTCCAGCGGGCCATCTTACTTTTGTCTTTGCTCCTTCGTACATGTCCATAATCATCTGTACATAGGTTTCTGGAACCCCTCGATGTCTTAGCGCCACCCATATCAGATCTCGTGGTTGTCTGTCGAATGCCTTTTCAAAGTCAACCAATACAATATGCAAATCCCTTAAGGAATCACGATGTTTTTCCATTATGATCCTTATACTTTGGATTGCATCTGTGGTTGATTTACCCGAGACAAACCCGCACTGATCATCAGATAGCCGTATTATTTTTCGCAGTCGGCCACCTAATACCCGCTCAACGATCTTCATGGTGTGTGACATCAGCTTGATCGAACGGTAGTTATCACAGTTTCGCGTATCACCCTTCCCTTTGTATACAGGGAGAAGGTAACTTTCCCTCCATTCATTCGGCATTGGATCACCTCTCACGAATTTGGAGATGAGAATTCTGAGCCATCTGAACCCGATATCTCCCATCTTTTTCCATAACTCAGAGGGTATTTCGTCTGGCCCAATCGCTTTTCGTTTTTTGGAGTATTTGACCGCCTCACTAACTTCTTCGACTGTAATGTCGGGTATTTGTTCACAGTTAGGGGTGGCTCTTGGAAAGTATAGCCGGGGAAACTGTTCATTCAAAAGCTCTTCACAATACTGCCGCCACCTCTGCAGAATTTTGTCGTCATCCACAAGAAGCTGGCCATGAGCATTGCTAATGAACTTTGGCGAACGAATCTCCTGAGCATTCTTCCTTCTTTGGGCGGCTATTTTGAAGATAGTGGCACTCTTGTTCATATTGTGTCTTCGCAGCTCCTGGATAGCCTGGTTTGCATCAGCAACCGGGGAAAATATTTTCTCCAGCTCCCGATACAGGCCCTCCGTACTCTCTGCTTGAAGCTGAGCGCACTTCTTCTTCGCTTTTTTCTTGCAGCATCTGTATTCCATTCCGAGGCGAGCTTTTTCGTCACTATTATTAGAGGGGCACTTTGACCAAGCTTTGAAAGCCGCTTTCTTCTCATTTATCACTTTCTTAGCTTCATCACTCCACCACCATGTTTCTGTTGATGGTGGCCTTTTGAAGCTCCTAGCAGTGATTTGGCCTTCTTTAAGCAAGTCCGCTGTAGGGAATCCCACATATTTTGTGCTCTGCACTCTTCATCCTCAGCTCCGTTGATGGTGTGAGAGAGGTAATTCTTCATTACGAAAACAAAAGCCTCGCCTTTTTCTTTGTCCAGATTGTACCACTTGATTTTCTCAGAGACCCTTGTTTGTTTGCTTTTCTTTGGTGTTTTCATAAAAATTTCTGTTAGCAGGAGACGGTGTTGTCGAGCGATTGCCTCTCCCAGGATCACTTTGCAATCTTTTACCCGAGGCTTCATGAAACTGGCTACCAAATGGTAGTCAATCTGAGTTTCATCTCCACCACTGCTGTAAGTGATCAGGTGTCGGCTTTGTTTGATGAACATGGTATTTAACACGATAAGACCGTGTGATTTGCACATGCTTAGGATGTCTTCACCAGGAAGGTTCCTGGTGCCATATCCTAGTCCTCCATGGCAGTCTTCATAGTCTTCGTTTGATTTCCCGACATGTCCATTCAAATCTCCTCCAACAAACAGAAATTCTTCCTTTGGGATGTCCTTAAGGAGATTGTGGAAATCTAGCCAAAATGCATCTTTATCTCTCTGATTGTATCCATCGTGGGGAGCATATGCACTGACAATATTCCACACCTCTCCTTGTATTACTAGTTTGAGAGACATCAAACGGTCGCTGGACTTCGAAATGCTCAAGACGTTTCCAAGTAGCTCTGCCGCAAGGATGATACCGATTCCGTTCCTAGCCTTTTCCGTTCCGTAGTAGAACATCTTGTAATCTTTTGTCCTAACGTCCAAGAAACGCGCCCGATTCCCGGTGTTTTTCCATTTCGTCTCTTGGACACACAAGATGTCCACCCGCCTTCTATTCATCATCTCTTCCAGCTCGTAACTTCGACGGGTCATGCTTCCAACGTTCCAACTCGCGACCCTTAAATTGCGTCCAAACAGTTTCATTATGTTGCTAGCCCCGGGAATCCGTATAGCTCTGACCCGAACATTTCTGCTCGGTCCAGGATCAGTACCATGCACAGCAGTGGTAGTGCCTGGCGGGGTAGTGCCTTTCCTTTTTGCAAGTATTATCATAATGATACAGTTTTGCAATACAATTTTTGCACCATATTGCGATGGTGTTTGTTGTTTGACACGTGCATGCTCCTGTTTTAGTATTGTTTGATCTTTCTTTTATGACACCGGTGATCTCCAGTCGTGTCAACCCACGGACTCGCATGCACACTTGTGGGAGGGTTTTTATGGTAGTATATGTGTCGCTAGGCTCACTTGGGTGTTATATTGCCTAGATCTGATTTGTCCCCTTAGTCGCCTTTTACGACAAGCGGTAGTTGTTGGGGGGCGCTGCAGTGATATTCTTAACCCGTCCCTGCACGGGCACGTTAAAATCGAGCCTATGCGTACGAATACACGATCGATACCTCAGTGCAAACGCTGTCAAGGTTTCAATCACACCCAGTCGTATTGCCAAAAAGAACCGAAATGTGTAAAATGTGCCGGGAACCACTTATCAGAAAGGTGTGACTTAAATAAGCGGGCTCCGGCGACCTACATAAACTGCAAAGGCAAGCACCCAGCAAACTATCGAGGTTGTCAAGTAGCAAAGGAGCTTCAAAAAAGGCGCGATACTCTCAAGAAACCGATACACCCGAACCCAAGCTTAAGAGTTCGTAAAACCGATAAGCCTAAGACCGCTAAGCCAGTCAAAACGACGAGACCGATAAAGGGAAATAAAAAAATTGCGCAAGAGAACGTCGCTGGTCCAAGTGCAGCCGAAAAACCGCCACAGGTTGATGCGAGATCGTACGCGCAAGTCGCGTCAAACGAAAACAAATTAAGATCAGCTACAACAGATCCGGTCAGCCAAATATTTACCATTATATTGGAAAAATTTGAGGAAACTAAGGTTAATAAAATTACACTTGACAAATTGAGCAAGCTCGAGTTCAAACCTCGCAAGACAATAAATAAAACATGAATATGAAACAGCTACTTAAGATAATAACGTGGAACGCAAACGGCCTTCTGAAAAAAAATCGACGAGTTAGAAGTGTTTCTACGGAAAAATGATATTGATATTTGTTTGGTATCGGAAACGCACTTAAAAAGGGGACTTAGACCTAAAATAAAAGGTTACAGCGAATTACCATGCGAATCATCCTTCGGAAAATGCGAGAGGCAGGTCCTCTCCTTTTTTTTTTTTATAATTTGCGCGCACTCAAAGGGTTATGAATACCTTTTAACATGCTTACACACAGTGCGGGCGTTGGAAAGGATGGATAGAGAGAGAGAGAGAGAAAGATTTTGGTGTTGAGGTTCTTGAAGCTCAGTTGTTTATGCTTCAGCATAAGCACTCCAAAAACATAGCAATAGAATTTGATTCTATGCAAATAAGCTCAGTCTCCGTAAAAATAAACCACTTAGACTACAACATCGGATCTAGTTACTTCCCTCCGGGATATAAGCTAGTAGAAGACGACCTCGTTCGTCACTTTAACTCACTTGGACCTAATTTTGTCTTAGGTGGTGACTTTAACGCGAAACGCACTTTCTGGGGATCAAGATGCAATTCGACAAAAGGCATATTATTGTACAAAGCCAGCATGAAACGTGGGGTGAACTTTTTTTTCGACAGGAAAGCCAACTTATTGGCCAACTGACAAAAATAAAATTCCTGACCTCGTCGACTTCTTTATCGCAAAAGGGTTAACTAAAAATTTAACGGAAGTCGAAGAATGCTATGATCTATGCTCAGATCACTCAGCAGTCACTCTGAAAATAGGTGGAAGTCTAGTAAAAAAAGAAGGACCGCCTAGATTAGCTAGTAACAAAACTAACTGGGACGCTTTCAGAAGAGACTGCAAGGAAAATGTTGCTTTAAATGTACCGCTAAAGACACCGTTCGAAATAGAAGAAGAAATCGACAAACTCGTCGAAGCCATTCAGAGCTCAACATGGAAAAGCACTCCTTTGCGGAAGACAGAGGCACCGAACAATAAAGTCAAATACCAGCCTGAAATCGGACCTCATACGAGAAAAGAGGAGAGCGCGCAAGAGATGGTCTGCCTGATTGACAACTAAAATTTACAAATTATTTAATAACGCAAGTGCTAATTCACGATATTGATATAGTTTTTCCATGCTTAATTCTTTAAGTAAGTCTATTACTGCTTCTCCTCCTAGAAAATCGCTTCCAAGATTGTTTGAATCTCTCGGAGAATTGCACATTTGCCAAGGAAATAAAGTACGTCTTCTCTTTCGGTGAGATTGCAAATGCTGCAGAGTATAGGTAAATCCTCTGAAAATTCACAAGACTTTTTGTGAACAGCTCTTACTGGAGCTTACAATAAAAAAAAAGTTAAAAATTCAAAAAAAATTATTCCGGGACGACTTTAAAAACATACGATCGCTTGGACGGTTTGTACAACCTTCAACTTTCAAGTTTCTTTTTGACAATTTATTTTTTCATTTTAATACAAAAAAAAAAGATGGCCGGGAGGCGCTAAATTCAAATTTAAATAAATAAATTCAAAATAACATTAGTTTCAGTTAGAATTCAAAGATATACGTATACTTAATTCAATAATGACATCCGCGGTTTGACGAAACACCGGCTGCGTTGAAGGGCTGACGGATTCCATCGGCTTCTAAGCCGAACAACACGTTTACGATTATTATGAACGAACTACCAGCCTCTGTACTTCCTAATCATTACAACCGTCAAACATTTAAAGCCAACGCAAACCGACATCTCCTCTGTCTCTCTCCCCCATTTTCCTATTCGTCCGTGCCCTGAGAACCAGTATAGGGGTATTAATAATCCCTTTGGCACTCGCAAATTATAAAAATAAAAAAAACCGACAGCTTAATTATTGGTCGTCTCACGATCCTGCCTCGGGTTTTGACATCGGCCATCCTGACCTTTCCGTCTTGCCCTGCGACGACCGCCACGACCTTCGTAGATTACGACGACCTCTCCGACGAGGAGATTTGGTTGCTCCAGCACCCGCTTGCTGCGAACCTGAAGGCCCAGCAGATAGCCCCTTGACCACTTATGCCAAAACTGCTGCTGGAGATAGCAGACAAGTTGCCATCTTCTCAAGCAACGAATTAGATGTTCTGGCAGTGGTTCCGGCAGCATGGCTCGCAGTGGGCCGCCTATTAGAAGGTGCGCTGGTGTTAACGCTTCGCCGTTGTTGGGGTCTGCGCTTAGGGGTGTGATCGGCCTTGAGTTGAGGATCGCTTCGACCTCGACCAGCACGGTTAACAACTACTCTGCTGTTAGTACAGCATTCCCCGTTGTGCGATGTAGCAGCGGCTTGGCGGACTTCACTGCGGCCTCCCATAGGCCGCCGAAATGTGGAGCCATTGGTGGTATGAAGGCAAAGTTGAACCCTTCCTCTGCTGCGTATTGGAGAACTGCTCCTTTCCCTCGTTTGAACTACTCGCGAATCTCCAGCAGCTTCCTCTGAGCTCCCACGAAGTTCGTCCCGTTGTCGCACTACATCGTCTTCGGAGTCCCTCGGCGACCTATGAACCTTTTGAGGGCGAGAATAAAGCCCAGCATGGTGGTTTTTTATGTGGAGATACCGCAAATATATTTTTATAAAATGCGTATTTTTAGTCAGTAATAGCGGAAACTTTGCATCGTGTTCAATTGGTGCATGTAAAAGACGTCCTCCCACTCGAAGTAGGTATAATGAACAATAATCTTCTTTAAATTCATGCATAAATGGATTGAGCTTCTGTATGTTGGATAAAAGTGCGACGTTTCGTTTTGATTTATGAATTTCTTCACGAAATTCGTAGGTATTGTTTCAAAAACAATCTTTTATTTTCGAATAAATCTCATTACATATGCAATTTTTCTGCCTAGTTTTGCATATGGAGAAATTTTTTCAATAAAATCCATCAGATGGATTAAATTTATTCTAGGACTTTAAACTGCAACCAGAACTATATTTGTTTTGCGTTTTTCTAATGCCGCGTCATCCGGAGACAACTCAAAATGTTTATTTAACGGCCAAGCAACTGCGTCTTCTAGGGAGAACTGTAGACCATTGAACCACATCGAACTATTTAGTTCATCTACGTTACATCCCCTAAAGACAATATCCGCTGGATTTTGTTTCATTGGGACATGTTTCCATGATACATTTTGTTCACTCTTGGATTTCTGACACTCGATTTGCAACAAAGGTAGCAAGAGTTGATGGATGTGTTTTGATCCAATACAAAGTTATTTCGGAATCTGTCCAAAATACAATTTGTTCGACGTTAAGATTCAACATTGCCGATACTCTCATCCATAATTTGGAGAGATTTGGTTTTCAATGAGGCTACTTTGGACTTTGCTCTTAATAGCGTCGACTTGATACCCTTCGTGGTACGGCTGCGTACATAGATGCAACACCCATAAGCTCTCATCGACGCGTCGGCGAACCCATGAATCTGAATTTTCGCATTCGAATGTGTTTCCACAAACCGAGGTATTTTAACGTCGGGAAGCTGGGTCAGATTCGCTTTAAAGTTCTGCCAGCAGGTATCAAGGCGCAATTCAATCGACTCATCACAATCAAGTTTCGCATTCCACAGCTCTTGTAATAAGATTTTTGATTTGGTAACTATGGGGCACAATAATCCAAGAGGATCAAACAGACGAGCTGAATCTGACAAAATATTTCTCTTCGTAGCTCGTAAATCATGGAAATTATCGTCTAAACTGGAGCGGAACTCGTCTTTTTTCGGTAGCCACTGGATTTCTAGAGTTTTTGTGGCATCGGAGTCGTTAAATTTAATCTCCTTTTCAGCACTTTCTGTGTTGTACAACTCTGGATGGTTCGAATACCATTTCGCCAACTGAAACCCACCTTTTTGTAAGATTTGTTGTACCTCCCTTTCAGACACCGTATTGCTAAAACTGGGGCTGACGCAGTACCATATGTAACCGTGTTTAGTCGAAAATGTTAGACTAGTTGAGAAGGATACTGCCTCCACACTACGAGCTGGTAAATCGAATACTCTTCAGCAATATCGGTTGTCGGTACATCTTCGTAATATCCGCCGTTATGGCGTATTTATGCGTACGAAAACGGAGTAAAGTCGAGAACAGCTCCTCTTGAATGGTTGGCTTGACCATCAAGATATCATTTAACGATTTTTAAGTCGATGTACGACTCGAAGCATCAAAAACAAGTCGCAGTTTGGTGCTTGTGCTTTGTGGTCGTAAGACACACTGATGAGTAATGAAATAGTACGGTCTAATCGGGATTTATTTTTTTATCGTTGACATACGGTATGTCCCAAATTGAGATACTCGTTCATGAACTCCATGTAGATAGCTATCAGCTCGTCGTTTTTTAATAGTTTTCGCTCGAGAGCGAGAAACCAACGTTTGCCAATTTCAAATGATGATCCGAGCGAGCAAGGAGGCGCTTTAAATGCCAATTTGACCTCAAAACAACCTTTCGGCAAAAGTTCCGTATTTTCAACAAAATGATTTTCACACATTTGTTGTTCTGGTGTGAGAAATTTATCTGATTCTCCGGGAAGCTCCTCCAACGACCAGAATTTCTGAACAATTTTGTCCAGAGACGGCAATCCATCGGATTGGCATATCATGTTACAAATTCTTGTATGTGAATTCAAACATTTGGAATATTTTCTAGATACTATCCAACCAAGCAGCGTCTTTTGAATGGTTGGGTATTTAGGACCTTGTTTTATTTGGCCTACGGACAACAATTCGAAAAATGATTCTGCTCCCAACAACAAATCAATATTTTGTGGCTTGTAGAAACACGGGTCGGCCAGTTCAATATTGGGTGGAATTTTCCAATCCGCTGTATTTATAGCATCATCAGGTTGATATGCTGATATTGAGCTCATGACCCAGTAATCTGAGGAGAAGGAATGATTATTCAGCCTTGATTTTACTACTGCATGTAATTTTTTGCTGACTAGTGTTTGCTTTGGGCGCCGTGGTGTAAGTGGTTAGTGTGTCGGATCACTACGCATGAGGTTCCAAGTTCGAATCCCAGAAAACACCAAAAAGTTTTTTCACGGTCCCACCTCTCGCGAGCGTCTGACAAACATCCGAGAGTATTGTTGTCACGAAAAAGCTTCTCAAATCGCCGTTCGGATTCGGCATTAAACTGCAGGTCCCTTCCATTCGTGTGAAAAATATAACGCACACAACATGAGTGGTTGCGAGAAGCTAGGCCCTGGCACTTTAAAGTGCTGTTGCGCCAAATATTTGTATTTTTTTTTGTTTGCTTTCCCAATGCCAAGCAAGCTTAATGATTTTTCTTCTTTACGAAGATTTAACCTCTGTGCAAGTTCTTCAGTTATAAAGTTTATTTGCGAGCCAGAATCAAGTAAGGCTCGAGCTAAGGAATATTCCCCCGAGTTGCCTTTAATTTGTACAACTGCAGTAGGGAGGATGGCTTGGTCAGTCGATGCAGAGGCGTGCATGGATTGGGAGGTCGAAGGTTGTGGTTCACTATTAAATGTTGTTGCACATTGATGTAACAACGTATGATGCGAGCGATTACAAACACTACACCGACTTAACCCATATTCTCCTAGTGTCGTCATATGACGACGCAAACGGTGTGTGTGTCAAGTTCCCGTAAACTTTAACTGTTCATGTTCTGGTTTGCTCCGAACATCTTGTTGGGAATATTACTTTAACTGAAAATTTACAGTTAGCCCATAAAGTTGACACTGGCTGCACATACAGTCTGGTTGAAAAGTGGTAATATACGAAAAAGTGCTAACATTATGGCTTCATCAAGAAAAAGAGTAATAAATACAACAATTAACGTTTAATGTATTTGAGAGTTTATAATATTTTGAATAAGCAGAAGTAGTGTAATTGGTGTGGAAATATAAAAGTGTAGTACTGCACTTTTGAGGAATGATATTTGCATACACATTTGACTGTCGTCATATGACGACACTAGGAGAATATGTGTAAATTGCGGTAAAAGGATAATTCTGTTGTCGCAGTTGCCCCCACATCTTTCGCAGCTGATCCACAAAACTCTTGTCGGGTTGTCTAAATCTGGTCTATATTCCCAAACTTTGGACCGAGGTTGAAGTCATATTCATACCTAACGCAGGAAAGAGGTCGCATGTGGAACCAAAGGATCTCCGACCTATCAGTCTATCGTCCTTTCTGCTTAAAACTTTAGAAAGTTTAATTGATATCCATCTTCGGCAAAGTATTAGCCAAGCTTTGCTGTCGCCGTCCCAACATGCGTACTGCAAAGGCAAATCGGTTGAGACATCCCTAACCGGGATGTATGGGACACCTCGTCCCCTGTCGATGGTAGTTCGGTTCACTTCTTTACAGATGGATATAAGACGCAGGGTGGGGTGGGTTGTAGTGTTTTCTCCGAACAGCTCAATCTGAGCATCTCTTTCCGCCTCCGTGATCATTGTAGCGTTTTCCAGGCGGAAATCATGGCGATTAAGGAAGCCCTGTCCTGGCTGAAATGTAATGTATTATCTGTCAGGGATATTAGCATTTTCACTGACGGCCAAGCGGCAATCAAGTCCCTGGAATCGTTCTCCTTCGTCGTCTATCTCTTATGGAGATGACAGAGCAGTTCAACATTCACCTTTGCTGGGTGCCGGGCCATAGAGACATTCCAGGTAACTGCAGGGCTGACGACCTCGCCAGACAGGGTACCACTCTAAGGATTTTTCCTGAAAGGCAAACCCTGTGTATGCCCCTCGCTACATGTAAGTATCTACTAAAGCTGAACGCTATTAGCACGACCAACATCAGATGGGGAAACGGCTCACACGGCGGTTGTCGGTGTTCTCACTGGACACTGTCTTATAGGCCAACACGCCAGAAGACTTGGTCTCTTCTCCAACGACTTCTGCAGGAGATGTAGGGACGAGGAGGAGGAGGAAACCATCCTTCACCTCCTATGCAGAAGTCCGTCCCTGTCGCATAAAAGAATGCTCCATCTAGGGCCCCCCTTCCTTGACGACCTCTGCGTTCTGGCGTCCCTGGACGTCATGAGCATCCATCGCTTTGTCAAAAGCTCCGGTTGGTTTGTTAGTCCCTGAATGAGTTAGTCCCTAATGGTTTGATTCCTGGTATCACAAAGGACCTTCACTGGTCTTAGTGTGTCTGCACTCTCGTGTGGACAGCCAACCTAACCTAACCTAACCTGGCTGCAGCAGGAATGCTGTTTATTGTCTCACAGAACTTCCTGAAGCTTTTTTTTTTCGCCCTCCTTGGCTCCTTGTTGTAGTTTGTGAGTGCCGCCCTGTAGCTTTGTCAATCCCCATTACGCTTTGCTCTGTTAAACAGCTTGCGTGTATCAGAGCGTAACTTTGTTAGGTTGCTGCTCCACCATGGCACATCTTTCTGTTGCTTATAGGGCCACTCGATTCGAACGCGTTTGTAATCGCGGTACTAATGCCCTCTACCGCGTTTTCTAACTCTAGATAGTGTGCTGGAGCCCTCCTCAGATCAATATGCTCCAGATTACTGTCTAGGGTTTCTTTAAAGACCTCCCAATTTGTTTTTCTTGGGTTCCTGACTGGATTACTTATGATACATGCACTATCTAACTCATACACAATGATTCTATGGTCAGATAATGACGGCTCATCTGATACTTTCCCGTTCCTGATTAACCTACTGATGCTCGGACTACCCAGCGTGAGGTCAAGAACTTCCTGTCTAACTCTAGTAACAAAGGTTGGAGTATTCCCTACAGCAGCGGCATTTGGAGCTTGTTACAGTGCTCCGCTAAGCGCTGCAGTTCTGTTGGGACAGCTGGTTAATCCCCAGCACAGTATGCAGAGGCGATGATGATAGTGCGGTATACTCCGTCGATGTTCAAGGAAACCTGTAATGGCACCAAGTCTCGTGTCGCAAATTCTAAAAGTAGCAGAAAGTTAATTTTGTTATTGATAAGGATACATGCCCTTGGATTGGTCACCCTTATATCCCAAATTACCTTTGCATCCTTGCATGACAGTCCTTTGACTCCTCCTTTCAAGATCCATTTCTCCTGAATCAATACAATGCCCATGTTTTGTTTGGTAAACATCCTAGCTATTGCGGCTGATGCCGCTATGGCGTGGTGGATGTTTACCTGTGCGACCTTTATTTTACTGGTGAAGGTCATCGAGCTAGTGCTCGTCGGGGGCTCTTGCCCCACCCCCCGCCAGCAGAATCTCTTCTTCCTCCAGGTTAATGTTCAGAGGGAGAGAGATTACTGTACTGTTTATGACCTCCTCAGATAACGAGTCATCTGAGAGGGACATAAATTCATCTGCGCTCCGAGCGTCCCGTTCTGCAGTTGCAGTTAGTGCTTCGGCCGCCAGCTGAATGCTCCACTTCCGGTGGTGTCTTCTCTGAAGCTGGTACTATGCCCTGCGCTCTTCTCCAGCTTCCTGATTCCACCCACCGTCACTCTGCCAAACCGGTAGCTCAGAGAGCAGTTTTGAGCCTCTTGGTCGATTCCGAGGACCAGTATCTGCCCAGTCCCCTCGTTGCGACCATACAAAACCTTCCATAGTTTGATGTTCAGGCCATCATTCTGCGCTTCTAGGAGTGCCAAAGAGGTTTGGTAATCCTGATCCACGCTGCGTGGTAGGAAGACGGTGATGGAATGGGTACGTGGTATTTCCGCACTGCCGCATGCAGTAAGGCCCACCCCTTTCCAACCCTTCAGTTTGGGAGCTACGGTCTTCAGCCATTCCACCGTTTGTGGAGTCTCGCAGTCGATCCGTAGCATGCCATTCTTGAAATGAACGCCCTTGAACTTGAGCTTATGCTCCCATCCCAGGATCATTTCCGCCACGGTGGCGTTCTCGAGTGCCTTGAGGTCCTCAGCATCGAGCATTTTCTGTGGATAATTCACAGGAAGTACTGCAACCTGCTCAGCCTTTGCGGTCTCGGCATGTCTTTCACCAACCGGAGCTGCCCCAGCAGCCACAGCATAGCTTCTGCCAGCTGAGACAGCGCTAGCATTCGCAGGCTCTGCCTGGGGCCTCTTAGCGCTCTCCTCGGTCCTCAGCCTTTTCTGCACATTACATGCAGGAGGTGTTATGGCATTACTGCCCCTCTTGGCTGATGGCACAGCGGTGGAGTCGGGCTTTGCCCTATGCTCCTCCGCCTTTTTCCTGGCATCCTCAAGTGCAAGGCCCTTTTCGAGGTAGCGCAGGTACCATCGAGATCCGGCACCGCTCAAACCTCTTCTCAGGGGGTCATCTTTGCCTCCCGGTTGCCCTGGTAGCGGCATCGGCGGGCAAGCTCGCTTCCTCTTGGTCTGTGCATTGGATTGAGGAACTGTAGATGTCCGAGCTATGCCCGAACTCCTTGCCTCATTATCCGCCTTAGCCACTTTGCCCAAGGGTCGGGGGCTAGAGTTTGGCTCCCACCCTCCGTTCTGGCACGTTCTAAGCGCGCTGCTGTTTTTGACGGCTCAAGGATTTTCCTTGAAGTCATAGCGGCTGTTTGGCTGGTGCTTGGTTGCACTCGCCTAAAGCCTCCCCCACAGCTTGTTCCTAGCCGACTTCCACCCACAAGGTCGTCTACACAGAGTCTTTGCTCCATCCGACCCACTAGCATAGAAGCGCTACCACCCCGCATTCTATCTATGTTGTTTTTTATGTTTGTTTTTTGTTTTTGTTTTTTATTATGGTTCATAATCGCGCGAGTAGCGCGGGAAAGAAAGATCAGCTTCGCCAGAGTCCCGCATTTGCGCAGTAAGATCGTGGTTACTCCCTGAGGCGATTCTGTTTCAGAGAGGCTCCGTTATAATACAGTCGGTATACCCCCTGGCTGCAAACCATCCAATAGGCACTGGTCGCGTAACACCTTGGATTAGGGGGGGCAGATGTTGGTTCGTTACTCATCAGTCAGCTCATCCGAGAGCTAGGCTCCCAAGGCTGAGTGAGTCCTTGCAACTTAAGCTCTCGCACCACGTCAAGGTGTCGCCAAGCGAGAGGTGAACAGCTCTTACTGGAGCTTGCAATAAAAAAAAGTTAAAAAATCAAAAAAAAAAATAAATAAAAAAATATTCCCCACAGTCCTTCACGTCTGGGCTAGAGAAGGAACTTGAGGACGTTTTACAGGCCAGCGACAGCGAGGATGCGGACAGCACACTCACTGACGCTAGCGCAGTGGGAAGTGAGCAGGCTAGTATTCTCACTTCTGTAATTAAGGGCGATAGTGGGTTGGCTGGCACTCCCACCTTATTAGAGCAGGGCACATGTGAGTCGGCTGGAACTCTCACGGACGTTAAAAAGGGCAACAATGAGTTGGCTGGTACATTCACTAAATGCGTTAGGGGTATAGTGGCCAAAGGAACTGGTAGCGCAGCTGGCGAGAACTCTGCTGCTCCTAGTTTCTCTGAGGTCGTGCGAAAGGGTAGCAGGAAAAACGAACACCAACTGGAGAAGATGCTCGTGCACAATGCTCGACGTAAGGTCGAAAGTGCAAAGCGCAAAGTCGAACAGTTCAGGGGATGTGACGTTAACTCCTTAAGTGCTTGGGATAGGTCTACAGCTTGATCGGGCTAAGGTAGTCTTAGCCGATTAGGTCGCCAGGAAGATAGCGGCCGCACAGGCAGGTGAGGCTAAAAATGGGAAGGAACTGGGGGCCTCTGCGAGTGGAGTAGAACCTCAGGGCAAAACTGAGGGCACAGACAAGGGGGCTAGTAGTGTGGCGTTCCAAAGTAAAAGGAGCAGATGCGACGATCTCGTGGAACCGAGTGCGGTGAAAAAGGTGAAGGCTGGTATTTCGCCTTCGGCGTGCCCGAAATATGACCCGGAAGACTAACTCCTTGTTACTATAGTCAACGAGCAGGAGCCCTGCGGTCGCCTGACCATGGACCAGTGGATTACCGTCGAGGAGAAGTTTCAGGATGCTCTGTGGAGGAAGATGTCTTCCACTGAGGCTTTTGACCTTCAATTCGACGGTGCTGGATGGGAAGGGGGCGGGAAGGTTGTTGCCTGTGGGAGCAAAGTCTCTGCTGACTTCATCAGACAGTTTATTTCGGAGGTTGGGAAGTATGGATCGGGTCTCAGCTCAAGTGTGTGACCGTGGTGGAGTTGGCTAGATACACTCCGTCCAAAGCTTGGGTCTGGGTTCCGCTGCCATACACCTACCCAGAAAAACTGCTTAGTCTCCTCCATATGCAAAACAGGGAGTTGAAGACCGATACATGGAGGGTGCTCACGACAGGGCCTAGAAAGCAATTTGGTCAGCACTTCTTGTTGGCCCTAAATAGGGAATCGCTGCCATTCCTTGAAAAGACCAAAGGGATGGTGCGACATAGCATGGGGAAGGTCATGTTAAAGCTCATGACCAAGGGTGTTGAGAAAGAGGAGGAGCCCAAAGATGATGGAAGTTATGCAAATAAACCTGCATCACAGTAAAGCTGCGACGGCATGCTTGATCATTTACATTATCAAGCATGACGTCTCGGCCATACTGGTACAAGAGCCATGGATCAGCGACAACAATCCGATCCAAGGGCTTAACAACGTTGTTCTACAAAGCCAACGAAGGTACAATCAGGGCTTGTATACTTTTAAAAAACAATATAAGTGCATTTCTTTTGAATAATTTCAGTGACGGCGATCCAGTTGCAGTCTCCTGTGAAAGAGAGGGAAGAAAACCGCTGTGCCTGGTCTCTGCATATCTCCCGTACGAGCTGGTGGAGATTCCATCTGTGAAGATGAAACAGTTGGTAAGGAAGGACAACTGGCTCTTCATCGTGGGCTGCGATGCAAATGCGCATCACTCGCAATGGGGAAGCAGTGATAATAATACAAGAGGTAAGTGCCTTTTCGAGTTCATTCTTTCGACCAAGCTCACCATATGCAATAAGGGATCTACGCAATCTTTTGTAGTAAGGAACAGACAAGAAGTGATTGATATAAGACTAGCTTCTTGTTCTGACCACCTAACGGTAGAAAAATGGAGGGTTTTGGAGGAGGCATCTCTCTCTGAAAGGAGGCTTAAATCAGCAGGGCAGACTCTTACAACAGTCAACCAGCTTTCTGAGCCGATTAAACGTACGTCAAACTAAAAAGGCTGAACGAAAAATAACCTCGGATAAGCCAGGAAACCCCGTACGTCTGACGTATTCTCAGTCAAAGCAACCAAACGAAACGACGGCCCACCCTCTGATCCATTGAATGAAATTCTGAACTGCATCTACGCTAAGTTCGAGAAACAATGTGAAGTTAACAAACGGATTCTCGAACGTCTTAGTAACGTCGAAAGCTTTTGTATGGCTAACCTTATATCTAAATCTAAGTAAATATGGACGACTTGCTTAAAATAGTAACATGGAATGCAAATGAACTCTTACAAAAATCTAACGAATTAGAAATGTTTCTAATAAGAGAAAATATCGACATATGTTTGATCTCCGAAACCCATCTAACAAGGGAGTCGCAAATAAAGATAAGAGGCTACGCTGGTTATCACGCCTACCATCCTTCTGATAGAGCGCGGGGCGGTTCGTCCTTATTCATTAAAACTAACATCGAACATTCGGCCGATATAAGCATAGAACTGGAAAAACTGCAGTCGTGCGCGGTAAGGGTTAAAAATAAACACCTGAGCTACAATATAGCATCTGTTTACTGTCCGCCGCGATGCTTACTAGAAAAAGATGACTACTTTCGTGTCTTCAATGACCTTGATTTAAATTTCCTTATTGGTGGAGATTTCAACGCGAAGCACACCTTCTGGGGTTCAAGATGTATATCTTCTAAAGGAAAAATTCTCCACGAAGTGGCATATGAATTCGGTTGTTGTTTTTATTCGACAGGAAAACCGACCTATTGGCCAACTGACTCACAAAAAATTCCCGATCTTATTGATTTTTTTGTTACAAAAGGCATTTACGAGAAGTTTATTACTGTCAAAGAAAATTTTGATCTCTCTTCTGACTACTCGCCAGTAATTTTATTACTTGGAGAAGCGCTGATCAAGAAAAAAGGACCTCCAAGACTCACTAGCAATAGAACAAACTGGGAGGGCTTTAGAAATGATTGCAAAACAAATATCGCCTTAAATGTATCACTTAGACCTTGTGAACTAGAGGACGAAATTGATCATTTCGTAGAAGCAATTCAAAGAGCGGCATGGAGAAACACGCCTTCTAGAAGCTATAAGATCAACCGTAACGAAAAGTATCCCAGAGAAATCATCGAACTGGTGAGGGAGAAACGAAAAGCACGAAAGAAGTGGCAAATCACTCGAGCACCGCACCATAAAACGGTCCTTAACCGACTATGCAATCGCCTTAGAGATAGTATTCGCGAATTTAAAAGCAAAAAGATAGCGACCTACCTTGAAAATCTCTCCGGTGAAAGAGAATCAAATTATTCGCTTTGGAAAGCGCTAAAAGGCATCCGGAAACTTCAAATGCAAGCCCCACCAATTCGGAAAATCGATGGAAACTGGGCCAAGAGCGACAAAGAAAAGGCAGAACTTTTTGCTTTGCACTTAAAAGAAACGTTTAAGCCATTCGACGGCCCTTCGTTAACGCCCCACTCCCCAGTCACGACATCTGACAACTTTAAAGTAAAAAAAGTTGCATTGATTGAACTGAGGGAAGTGATTAAAAATTTAAAGACAAAAAAAGCTTCGGGGTACGACTTGATAACGGCGCAGGTAGTCAAGGAATTGCCGAATAAAGCTATTATCAAACTGCTTTATTTGATCAACGCTTCGTTCAGATTGCTCTACGTTCCGAGAATATGGAAAGTCGCCGAGATTATAATGGTCCCGAAACCAGGCAAACCGCTAAATGAGAAGAAATCATATCGGCCTATTTCCCTATTGCCGGTTATCTCAAAAATATTCGAAAAACTTCTTTCCAAACGTCTACAGCCCGTAATCGACGAAAGACGTCTCATTCCTGACCATCAGTTTGGATTTAGAATTAAACATTCTACAATTGACCAAGTCCACAAAATAACTGACGTGATTGAGAAGAAAAAAAGATTTGTTGTGGTGTATTTCTTGACGTCTCACAAGCTTTCGATAAGATTTGGCACGAAGGCTTGGAGTATAAATTGCAACGACTACTGCCACGGCAACTCTTTCTAATCCTACTATCGTATCTCACCGAGAGACTCTTTCGTGTTAAGCACGGAAATGAGTACTCTGACTTCAAGGAGATTGCGGCCGGAGTTCCACAAGGAAGTGTCCTTGGCCCGCTTCTATATGTACTGTACACGCGTGATATCCCGCAGGAAAGAAACTGCGTCGTCGCCACGTTTGCGGACGATACGGCGATATTGACCACGGGCGAAACTATTGAAGCAGCAACTGGAAAGCTGCAACATGCTATTAATAAAGTCCACGCTTGGACGAATTCTTGGCGTATTGTGCTGAACGAAAGCAAATCTACCCACGTCAACTTTACCTATAAAAAAGTGGATAGATTACCTCTATATCTTAACTCGCCTCAAATACCGTACGCGAACGAAGCAAAATATCTAGGAATGACTCTAGATGTTAAGCTTAAATGGAAATCACACGTAAAAAAGAAACGCGACGAGCTAGAAAACAAATACCGACAAATGTACTGGCTACTCGGAAAACATTCGAAGTTGAGCCTACATAACAAACTGCTTATCTATAAGCAAGTGCTAAAGCCTGTGTGGACGTATGGTATACAACTATGGGGTTGTACCAAGAAAAGTAATAGAAACATCATACAAACTTTTGAAAATAAAGTTCTTAGAACGATCGTCAACGCACCGTGGTATGTACGTAACGAAGATATTCATCTGTGAATTCCCAGCGTTGTCGAAGAGGTAACAAAATTTGCGCGTAAACACGAAGATCGTGTTCACGGCCATTGTAACCGTACCGTCATTCAACTACTTGACGCGAATAATTCAATTCGTCGTCTGCAAAGGATAAAACCTTTTGACCTCGCGTCATAGTATATGCCGGTCGCGAAAAAGGCAGGAACTATCATTGGAATTTAACCTGCCTAAGGTTCTACATTTCTTTTAACTTCGTACGAACATTGTTTTTTTTTTCCTCCCAAAAATCACGTGTATTGTAAACGAAAATAAAACTGCTGGATAAGCGTCGGCTTAGTTGTAGTATTACTTTTGAAGAGAGGTGTTTTTTTAGTGAGTAAAAATCTCACACTACCATAAGCACGCTCGGTCGGGGCTTATGGTGTCTTTAGAAGATTTTTCACCTACTCTCAGCAAAAAAAAAAAAAAAATCTCTCTCTGACCACAGATGGATACGCTTTCATACTAGTTTCCAAATTAGGGCTAGCAATAGCTACAGAAACCCTAAGAGTACGGACTGGGTTAGGTATACAGAGCTAGTAAGGAAACATCTTAAGGATGGGCCTATTCGCAACGGCTATCCTCAAGATATAGATAAGGTGGTAGACAACTTAGGCAAAGTAATGAACGTGGCATTCGAGAGGCCCCAACCTCTTTGGTGGAACTCCAAGAAAAAACAGCTTATACATTTCTACAACAGGGCCAAAGAAATAGGGGACGGTACTACATGGGATGAATACCATATATGGACCGCAAGCAGGAGTTTAAGTACTTAATCAGGCAATTAAGAAAGAAAGCCGTGGAAGGAATTCTGTCAGTCCATTGCGGATACTAGTGAAGCTTCCAGACTTCGCAAGATGCTAGCTAAAGACACTTCTGTCCCAAGCTTCATCAAAAAATCTGACGGCTGGTGGGCAGAAAGTAGCGAAGAAGTTTTAGAAACGTTAATTGAAGCTCACTTCCCAGGAAGTAGATCGCCAATGGCTTCTACTACTAATAGCTACTCGTATACTGGTAGGTCAATAGGGGATGACGTAGAAAATCTCATTACATGGAAGAATCTGCGATGGGCTATTATGTGATTCGCAGCATTCAAAGCACCAGGCCCTGATGGAATTTTGCCAGCTATGCTGCAAAAAGCTCCAGCCAAGGTCAGAAACAGGTTTAGGGAAATTTTTAAACATTGTTTAAGGTCATGTTACGTACCAGTGGCATGGAGGAAAGTGCGGGTTATATTTATACTTAAAGCAGGTAAACCAAGCCACACTTCAGCGAAAGACTACAGACCCATAAGCCTCTCGTCATTCCTCCTCAAGACACTTGAAAGACTTCGTGATATTCACATCAGAAGTAAGTGTTGCAACGGCATTCTCTGCAAAGCTCAACATGCATATTTAAAGGGGAAATCACACACGGGATATGTTGGCCATGGTACAAAGAACAGCTTGCATTGCCATCAACACCTACGGCTGCACTCGAGATCTTCCTGTATCTTTTACCATTAGACATACAAATTAAATTTCAAGTAGGCAACAGTGCGCTTCGGCTCACTAACGTTGGTCTCTTCAAGACTAATAATAAAGGACATAGCTCCATTCTCAAGGAATCATTTCCCAGAATCCCTGACGAATCGGACGATATACTTGGCACCTTAGACTTCGACGCACCATACAAAGTATTATATCCTATTAGAGACGACTGGCGAAGGAAGACAGTCTCTGTCCATAACGAGATTACAATATACACATATGGTTCTAAGACAAGTGAGGGCACGGGCTCAGGTATCTACTCGAGAGACACGAACCTACAGGTGCCCCTGAGACTTCCAGACACATGCAGTGTGTTCCAAGCAGAGGTTCTAGCTGTACTCAAAGCTGCGGAATTACTTGAGATAGGATTAATATCCGATAAGAATATCGCCATATACATTGACAGTCAGGCTGTGCTGTAGGCGCTAGAGTCTTACGTCACCAAATCTGAGATAATCAGGAATTGCCGCACAATGCTTAGGGCATTATGTACGCAGAACCGAGTCAGATTATGTTGGGTAGCTGGACACTGCGATATTGAAGGCAACGAGCAAGCCGACGCACTGGCTAAAAGAGGAGCGGGGCTCCCACGTAGTGATACAATTGGTGGCATTAAACCACCAGGGTGCGTGGCCAAGGGAATTATTCGTGACAGAATCATTGACACGGCTAATCTAAGGTGGTCAAACTTCGATGGTTACAGGGTGTCTAAGGCCTTGTGGCCTGTGTTAGACCGCAGAGACAATTAAATTAGATAGATCAAGGATAAGAGCAGCTATAGGAATACTCTCTGGGCACTGTCTCCTAAGGAGGCATGCCATGAGACTAGGGTTATCTGGCACGGATGTTTGTAGGTACTGCGATGACGTACATGCCTCAGAGGACATAACTCATATACTCTGTGAGTGCCAAGGAATTGCCAGGACAAGGCTAAAGCACCTTGGTAGATACTTCTTCGATAACCTAGAAGAGGTGAGGTCCTTGAACCATAACAAGGATCTCTTAAAATTTTGTAGGGAGATTAATTGCTTGGGGGAATGGGTTTAGGTCTTCTGCCGTGAAGGTTCCCTAGGGATCGCGATGGGCCCGCCTTGGTGCCTAGTGTTTTATGATTACCTCATAACCCTACCTAACTTAACCTAACCTAACCTATGGGCTTCTCGTTCGTAGGGTTTTCGACCTCTAGATTTATTTCCATACCACAGTTATCTGCTAGATCCAACCATTCTGCATACCAGCTCTGTTTGGTATGTACAAAATTTTTTTTAGAGCCGCTATTTTTGCAGAGGCAGAGGTTTTTTGTCAGTAGCACCCCCAGGTATTTGCACTTAGTCACAACCTCTCCTTCTGCACCATTAAATTTCCATTTTTAATTCGACTGCATTCTGCCTCCACCCTTATTGAAAATCATAATTTTCGATCTTTCCAAGTTAAATACAAGGCTCCATAAGCAACAGTATAAGTACATATAAACGATTAATCATAAGCTGGAGAGATTCTGATGAATTTGCAAGCAGAACTATGTCGTCAGCAAACATGATGGCCAGAAAGTGTATACCTCCTGGCAAGCAATCGGTAAGATCATCAATAAACAGTGCAAATATGCATGGGGTGAGCGCACATCCTTGTCTGACTCCTGATTTTGCTTGCAACCACTCGGAATTCGCTTTTTCATCCCATACCGATGCTCCAATAAAACAGATAACAACACCACCGAACCGTTCGATGTCAGGAAAGGTCTTAGACAGGATGACGACCTCCAATGCGATCTGCTTAACATTAAACTTGAAAGAATTGTACAAAACTCACAAGCCAATACAGAAAGTACAATCTTTGATCAATATGTACAACTACTCGCTTACCCCGGTGACATTGACACAGTCAGAATAACTCAGCAGACCGTCGTCAGTGGGCGAGTGAGATGGAAGCAGCAAATATGGGTTTCATATTATATATTCGTCACATCACTGCAAGGTAGTCCTTAACCAGCGTTTAAATAAAAGTTTTAAATATTTGGCGCAACAGATCTTTAAGTGCCAGGGCCTAGCTTCTCGCAACCACTCATGATGTGTGCGTTATATTTTTCACACGAATGGAAGGGACCTACAGTTTAGTGCCGAATCCGAACGGCGATTTGAGAAGCTTTATCGTGACAACAATACTCTCGGATGTTTGTCAGACGTTCGCGAGAGGTGGGACCGTGAAAAAACTTTTTGATGTTTTCTGGGATTTGAACTTGGAACCTCATGCGTAGTGATACGACACACTAACCACGTACGCCACGGCGACCACAGCCTTAACCAGCGTTGTCATATTATATTTTCGGGAAAAACTGTCCCTGACAAAAAATAAAACAGTTTCCTGAATTATTATAAGCAACGGTCACTCATAAAAAAAAGAATATCCTTATTGGTTTAACAAAATAAATAATAAAAACGAACAACATGACTTCAATTCAATTAAAAAAAAAAAAAAACAGAAACAAGAGAATGACAGAGTGTCAGTCACAAAGAATAAAAGCTTTCTCGAATCGTTTTTTCGTAGAACTAAGAACACCCAACTCTCTACACTCCTCGCTTTAGGATATTTGTTCGGTAAATTAATTTTCGTCAAGAGTATGCTATGCATGCAATAGAATTTAAATAAAGAGACTAACAGGTATTTGAAGTTTGCCCTTGTGACTGAGCTCCTGGATATTTGAACGTCGTCAAACACCTAGAGAAACGCCAATAGGCAGATGTAAACTAGGTATAGTATTTCTCCCTGGTCTTCTAGTTCACTGCAGACAGATCAAGCCAATCTCCCACAAAATGGTAGGCATCGTTGAGTTATTATACTCTTCGTTCATTTCAGTAGCGATTGTAGTGCAGTACCTAACTTTTGGTTTTCCTTTATTTTCCGTATCTTTGAAGTTTCTTGCATGTTATTGAAGATTCTTGGCTTCCCTCTGCAAGGTTCGGATGTGACGTTCCTGCATTTGCGATAATTAATTCATACTAAAGAAGGGGAATCATTATTTCTCAAATATTTTCCTTTTTATCCATATTTTATGATTACTGTTGCTAATTCTGCTGCACCTTCTATTTTATTACAATTCGTTTTCACTCTTTTTTTTTTACAAAGTGACCGGGGATAAGAGTATATTTTAACATGCTTGTTTATATTAAATGTTTTATGGAATATCTAAAATGACTAGACTAAAAAGGTGATCGCAAAAAAAAAATTCAAATTGCGTACTTTTCCATGGACATACTTCGAATTTTAACCTGCTGGAACGACCTACCAGTGCTATGCAACCTGTGTAACTTGGCAGAAAGAGAAGATGTCATACATTTTGTTGGGAAGTGTCCAGTTTTAAACGAAATTAGAAGGCATATCTTTGGAAGTAATGTTCTGTCGGCTGATAAAGTTTTTATGCTTTTTAACGAAATAAATATATTTAAGCTATCCCAGTAAAAATACATACATACATACATACTTCGCCTTGTCATCATAGGGCGTTGCGCATTGTCAGCCGTGACTGGATTGTTGGATGGGAAATAACAATTTAAGTTACCCCATCTGCACATTCCAGTCACGTTGCCCGCCTCCCACCACGAGGAAGTCAGCTGCCAGGGGAGCTCCCAGTAAAAATTCGCTTCTAAAAAAAACATACATATTTTAGTCAATCTTTAATTTTCATTTTTAATTCATTTAATTGTTGTCAATCAGGCAGACGGCAAAACCATGTTTACTGATTTTTTTGTTAGAACTTTGTAATAATAATGAAATGCCCTAGTCTTTGCAGTACCTGTCAAATGTCAGACAAGAGTAGCTAGTCATTCTGTACCGCTGTGGCAAATTTTTCCAAGTTTTTTCCAAAATAAACCGCCCTAATTATCCAAAAAGTGTTTAAATTGGTGTCTTGATTCAGCGTTTATCTGAATTAATAATTTTTCTGCGGGTTTCTGCAATATTTGAGTAAATTTATCTCCTACTTATTGTCGAGTGCCACTGTTTTCATTCGTTGTTGTTATTCGTCTTGCCAATTTTCCAAATGTCGGGCCGTCCAACTCCAGCAAAAACCAGATTTGTTGCCAAAAACAGTAAGTTGCACCAACAATCACCTGCACTTATCAACAAGGAGGAGACATCGAACAGTAAATTTGAACTACGCCTCACAAAACAACTCGAGGACTATAAAGCTGAACTCAAGTCACTGATAATGGAGACACATCGTAACCTGCTGGAGAAACTAAGCCAGATTGTCACTGATTTCAACACCCGCTTCGATGATATCAATCGAACCTTAGCCGCACTAACGGTACGTACTGAGGTGCTCGAGCAAACATCCGAGTCAATCCGATGCTCTCAGTTGGATAATGAAGTATCTATGATGCATAGTAAAATTGACCAAATGGAGCGCGACAAGTTATCAACTGACGCCATACTTCATGGTGTCCCTCAGTGTGCCAATGAAGACTTAAGGAAAATGTTCGCAACTCTCTGCTCATCGATTGATTGCGCATCACCGCCTGTACCCAAAGATATCTTTCGCGTAAAATCAAAAGAAGCGTCGAAAAATACAGCCATAATTATAAAATTCACCTCGGCGGCTGATAAATCTACTGTACTCAAATACGGAAGCCGGGCATATAAGAAATCACGTAAACCACTTTGTTTACAAAATCTTGGACTAGCATCTGACAGGCCGATCTACATCAGCGAAAGTCTCACCACAGTCAATCTCTTACTTTACCGCAAAGCTTTTCACCTGAAGAAGCAAAAAAAGTTTTTTTCTGTTTTCACCCGTGGAGGGCGAGTGTATGTGCGTCACACACCAAACGGAGAGGTTCTCCTGATCGATTGCAGTCAACGCTTGGATTGTTTTGCCGCTGCCGCTACTCATCATGATGTCATGATTTTTTCCTCATTGATGCCTAATACAATTGAATCGGTGAGTGGAAGAACAGTACATGTACAAAATATCGCTTTTGAAAAAAAGCAGAAAAAACTAAACGCATTTGTACTGCGCTTCCATACAATCAGCGAAAAGCGTATTCTATTTTTGTATACATTTGGTTCCCTAATGTAGTATTATTTTGCTGATTGGAAAAAATACATAAACATATAGAGCAGTTTGGCTATTTAAGACCAAAATGCAATTTTTGGCGCTTATACTGTTCTTCCACTCACCGATTCAATTGTAGGCCAATTCCAGGGAAATGGCACGAATGATCACTTGCGCATACTGATAAATATTCTTTGCAATCAGCGCCAGGGTTTGCGTGTGTGTCACATTAATGCGCAGAGTCTTTTTAAGAAGATCGATGAATTTAGAGGAATGTTTATTGATTCAAATGTCGATGTCGTATGTGTAACTGAAACATGGTTTAACATTGATGTTCTGGATGAGGTATGTATATGCTCTAAAAGGCTATCGGTTATTACGAAATGATAGACCATATAGAATAGGGGGTGGTGTTGTAATGTATATCCGCAACACTTTATTTGTTAAGGTTTTAATCAACTCGCCTTCCGGTAGTCCAGTAGAGTATTGTTTCGTTGAAGTTGTTCGTGAGAAGAAAAAATGTCGTCTAGGTGTTGTCTAATGACCTAATAGCCATTTTGATCTATCTCCCGCATACAATATCATAGAAAATTATTCTCCTAATTATTGGAAAACCATTGTTTGTGGTGATTTTAATTGCAACTTGTTAAATCATGCGGGCTCTACACTATTTTCTGAGGCAATGCAAACACTTAGTTTAGATATTGTAAACAAAACTGTTCCAACGCACTTCGCTCACACTAGCACTCTTCTAGACTTATTTCTCACAAATGATATTCAGGACGTTTTTTATAGCCAGTTTTCAGCTCCTGTATTCTCGAAGCACGATGTTATATTTGCCACATTTAGCTTCCCTTGTGGTGAACAATATTTAAAACATACCTACCGAGATTTTAGAAATTTAAACACTCAAGCATTAGAGCATGATTTACAAAGAGTGAACTGGCAGCCTATATACTGTGAAACTTTAATTGAAAATCAGGTAAATTTCCTACATAGTGTTATACACCATCTTTTTAATCGCCATGTTCCTCTTAAGACCAAGGTCACCACGTACTCCTATAATTTGTGGTTTACTCCCGAAATATTCGACCTAAAAAACAAACGCGACGCAGCTTATAAGAGATTTAGACTTCCTGAATTTTATAATGTTTTCCGCCAGTTAAAGAATCTAGTTAGTTCAAAAATCAAGCATGCCAAGCGTGATTATTATGATACGCATTTAAATCACAACTAAGACCCTTTGGAAAAATTTACGGGAACTAGGTATCGGTCGCAAGAGTAATATCACAAATGACATCATCGACATTAATCGTTTAAATAGAGAGTTTGTAGAAGTCCAAAGGTCTTCTAGTACTTGTACTGAACCTAATCATTTGATGATAAATAACTCGTTCGGGTTCACCTGTATCGAACAAGCGGATGTTGTTAGTGCTATCCTCAAAATTAAGTCTAAAGCTGTTGGTATTGATGGAATTCATCCACTTTTTATTAAAATTATATTACCTTACCTTTTGCCAGCAGTCACCCAAGTATTTAACACAGTCCTAACAACATCCACTTTTCCTAGTGTCTGGAAAGTCGCCAAGATTGTTCCAGTGTTGAAAAAGAAAGCAACACCTAGTTCGCCAGCTGAATATAGACCTATTGCAATCCTCCCTTTCCTGTCAAAAGTCTTGGAAAAGATAGTACACCATCAAATGTCGGTCTATCTCCAGCGCAATAAGTTACTTTGTGAGAATTAGTCAGAATTCAGGCCATTTCATATCTGTACATCTGCATTGCTAAAAGTGTCTGATGATATACGCGCTGCGTTAGATAGAAACCGAATAAGTTTTCTTACTCTGTTAGACTTTTCCAAGGCATTTGACACAGTAAATCATCATCAGCTTTTATTAAAACTTGAAAGGCTTTTCGGCTTTTCCTCGTTTGCCTTGAAGCTCATAGAAGCATACCTTGGTGGAAGGAAACAAGCGGTTGTTGTTTATGGTAAAATGTCGGACTTCGTTGTAACCTCAGCGGGTGTACCCCAAGGATCCATCTTAGGGCCATTGCTTTTTACCATTTTCATTAATGACCTCCCGACTATAGTTCAGCACTCATCATGTTCAACTTTATACCAGCTTCAAACCTGAACTTTTAGAGGATGTGGTTCGTGAACTCAACGATGACCTTGGTAAAATTCTAACGTGGTCTGTACAGAACTCATTAATGTTGAATCCATCCAAGACCAAGTGTCTTGTTATTAGCAGAAGCGGAGTTGTTGATTGTGATCTACCCATAGTGTGTCTTGGAGGTGAACCAAGAGAATTCGTAGACAAAGCCAAAAATCTTGATGTATGGTTCAACAAGACTCTGTCCTGGGAAGACCATATATCCACAGTTATAGGCAAAATCTATTATTCCCTTAGAAATCTCTCAATGTCACAATCCCATACACCGCTGCATACTAGGTTAATGATAGTGAAGACATTGCTTATATCAATCATTACGTATGGCTGTGAAATTTTCTGTTGTTGCAGTGCGCTTATCAGGCGTAAGCTTTACGTTGCATTCAACAATATCACTCGCTACGCTTATGGTTTGACACGGTATGACCACATTTCTTCATGTGTGAAAAATATACTCGGTTGTATGCTAGACAAGTATTTGGAGTTTTGTGTACTCAAGTATCTGCATAAGGTTATTATCAGCAAACAGCCTCCATATTTATTCGAAAAACTTAAGGTCTCACACTCGCACCGGTCCCTTAGTTTGATCCAGCCGCGCGTATTTTATCAAAGTTCAGAGCGACAATTTTTCATTCATGCCACTCGTCTTTGGAATTCCCTTCCTCTTGGGGTGAGAAGGCTTTATAATACGAGTAGTTTTGGAGAATCTCTCTTTCGGCATTTGGCAGGTTAATGGTAATACATTTAATGTTTATAGATACACTATAGGTAAACTTCATAAATAAATCAAAATCATCAACATTTTAAATTTTATCCTAAATAATTGTTGATTGTAGCAAATATCAATTTCCCAAACATATATACATACATGAATTTAAATTAAAACTATTGTATATTTTGCATTGTATAAATTTCTCATTTATAGCTTAAAGGTGACATAAAGCCTATTATGAATGATGTTAATTAAGTAAATAAATAAATGAAATAAATGAAATGCGTAAATAAACAAATGCAACGACACAAGCATTTTGTTTGTCTCAATAACGAAGTAATCCCAAATCAGGAGGCCTGCCAATATTTCTGAAGTCAAATAGGCGAATCCCACAGACGGATTAGTATAAATGGAGTGAAGTGGAAGGGTTATGATCCTTTGATTTCAGATCATAACTTCGCCGGTACAGGAAGAAGAAGAAGATACCTCGAATTTTTCGGCATGGTGAACTGTGCTAGTTTATGTCACATGCCTGTTAATGACGAAGCAGAGTTCATATATTTGAAACTCTAAGACATTAGATAAAGCAGAACTTCTAACAATACTAAAATTTTGATTTCGAGTTAAATAAATTTCCTTCCGTTATGTTAGTTGTTAGAATCGAAGCAAAAATCGTTTTCATGGAAAATTTCATGGATATCATTTTTTAAATTAATTTTTCGATTTAACATACATATATAAGAAGAACAAAACAAATAACAAAGCTCACGAGTAACCTTAGTATGCAATAAAAGGTTTCATAAGAACTTGTTTAACTTGAACAGCGCTTTAATAAAAAGCAAGTCATTCAAATATTGCTGGGTGTGTACACATGCAGACTTTTGTCCCTGATTGTATGCAGCACGCGTTTGTCGCACTTCAAATAGTACAGTGTCATTATATTCCCATTCAGGACCCTTCGCGTAATTAAGTTAAGGGGTTTCACTCCTCAAAAACAAAGTAGGGACAGCAATACTCTTGTGGGACCTTTGACATATTCAATTTCCAAGCACATTTCAACCCCTAATAATTCTTAGATCATTGTCATAACAAAGGTCAAATATATTTGTATTATAAAATTGTGTTCTGTTCAACCGGTTAAAGAAGTAAAAATTCTCACGCAGAAAAATCTGGTTTTGGAAGTTAAATCCAGTTTTGATATGAAAAGTGTTTTAAGATATCTATACACATAATCGTACATACCTATGTATGTACATGCATAGGAAAAATCAATAAAAACGTATTTTTTTACTTTGACTTGAAATATATTATGCGTGAACTGAACATGGATATATACAGCATATGCACATAATATTATGTGCGTAGAGAATAATTCAGACGATCAAACTTGGGGTGGTGATAGGGTGTAATGCAATATACCGCGTACTTGGATCTGTATGGCAAATATTGAGAATTAAGTATAAGAATTTTTTTTTAAACTTTCTTAGAAACCAACATTATTTTTTTTTACAATTTTACAAAACTTATTAGCACATATAGCATACAACATACTCGTGTCTATGTCCATTTCATGTATCACATATTGCTAAGATTACGATATCAAGCCAAATCAATTGAGAAATATCTAATAAATTTCCAAGTAGGTATCGAGAATTTGTTTATAAGTGAAGTAATCTTTAGAGCCTTTTTCGACAAAGATGAAGCCATGTCTTTTCGACAAACAAGAAGGCAAATACTTGACTTCGCACTTCCTCGACCAAATGGTCAACCGCTCTCCTTATCCAACTTAGCTGGAAGCTAAACATAGAACAACCAGTGAAGAAGGCATATATGGCTTTCTATGCTTGTAGCAAAACCTTCGAAAAAAAATGGGGACTGCAGCCAAAATTGACCTTATGGATGTACACAGCCGTGGTACGACCAATTCTTATATATGGGTCGATAGTATGGTGGCCAGCTCCAAAAAGGCTTATAACATAACCAAACTTAATAAGGTACAAAGAACGGCATGCATAGACACCACAGGCGCTCTACGGTCAACCTCGAGCGACGATCTAACAGTCTTCTTGCATCTCCTACCTTTAGATCCACACATAATAAACATCACAGCACACAGCGTGGTCAGACTCAGGGAGTCTGGGTGCTGGATTATGAAACATTTTAAACTCTCTGCCTCCCTCTGCTCTGCCGCTCTGCCTACAACAGATTATATGATACCCAAATTGAATTTCACAAAGCGCTTCGACGTTCAGGATTTCGACGTAACAATCTACACTGAAGGTTCAAAGATGGACTGTGGAGTCGATGCGGGTGTGTTTAAACATCTCTAAATCCTATAGGCTCCCGGATTCTGCCAGTGTGTTCCAGGCAGAATTACTGGCTGTCCGGGAAGCTTGCCGTTAGATCAAAATACACACATAACGCCGAGGCAAAAGGTCGCTATTTTTATTGATAGCCAAGCAGCCATCAAAGCCATTGCATCGGTTACTACAACCTTTAAGCTGGTGCTTGATTGTCAAAATGAGCTAACTTCGCTAGATAGCCAACTCAAGGTAACCCTGGTTTGGGTTCCAGGGCACAGTAACGTTTATGGAAACGAACTTGCGGATGAATTGGCTAGGCAAGGCTCAGCCCTCCACAGCTCTCTTGCGGAATTAGTTCAGATTCCGCTTGGAGCAGTCAAAGCAGAAATATCCTCAAAATTCCTTGCTCAAGCCAACCTCAGATGGACTAGGCTAACGAACTGTGTCATATCTAGAAAGATGTGGCCAAACTACAACAAACCAAAAACAACCGACTTATTAACCCGGCGAGAGTGTGGTGAGAAAATGTAACATAGTGTATGTGGCTGGATATGACATACCCACATACAAAATTACCTGTAAATATATAAATAATTGTTATAATAAATATTAACGTTTGAAAATGGTATTTTATTATAAAGGGTATATGCGTTTGTGTGATCAGTGAAAAAAATACAGTTATGTAAATAACAGGGTGGGTATGTCATACCCAGCCACACTCTCGCCGGATTAAACAGAACGCGTAGGGACATCGCCAGGATAACAACAACCACCACGGGTCACTTGCCTATAGGAGACCATGCGGTCAAACTAGGTATCCCACACAACACACATTGTCGCAGTTGCAACGTCACTGCTGAGAAAGAAACCCTTATCCACTTTTTATGCGCCTGTCTGGTACTAGCTAGGGCCAGACAACGAGCTTTAGGAAAACCCTTTTTCGATGCCCTTGAGGAAGTCTCAGAAAGAAACATTAACCTTTTTAAATCCCACAGGCTGGATCTAGAGCCTCCACACCAATACACCTTTTATACCCAGGTACACGAGCTTTGTGGTATCAAAACGGCACCTAGTTCTAATTGGGTTTTTTTCTTAAGAAGAACCACCACACCTACCTACCTACCTACCTACCTACCTAGGCATGTATCAATATTTCTCGCTGTCATTCTGTCGCATTATCACACGGTCACACAGTTACCGTGTACCTAGACGCAATTCTTATCCTAAACATCACACACACTCAACCTGTTGTCCTGGTCATCTGTATCTATACCTCACACAATAACACGGTTACCAATTGGGCATAACTAGAATTATGACAGGCATTGCTGCATTGCCAAGAACGACCGACAATCTTGATTAAAGTTACACTTTCTACATGCTAAAACATTTCGAATTTACTACATATGTATATGTTTATATTTATATTGCACACATTACTCATTTATTTTATTGTATCATATTGCTTTATTTGCTTACTTAAATCTCAAAACAAAAGGAACTTACCACGACTGATTAATGCAAAAATTATTCAATACTGGAACACATCTATTCTCAAGCACGAACAGTTAATAACAAAACAATGTAACGAAATGATTGTCGGGGCCCGGAGGCAATAAAAACGTGAGTGGCGCTAGAGTCCGGGGTGGACCTGGGCCTCAACCAACAAACCTCTCCAACCAGCCCGATTACGAGCCAGCTGCCACCAAGTTGGTTGAGGTCCCTTCCACTTGTTTGCGCCACCTGCCGCGACGTCGTTTTCTTCTATGCCGTCTATCCAGGGTGGATTCGAGGATTTTCCGGAGTGGAACGTTAGGCTCCATCCGCTCTACATGAGCGAAGCAACATACATACATACATATGTACCTATGCATATGTCATATGTGTTGAATCTGTGGGTTTAAAATTAGCCGAACATAAGACAGAAGTGGTAGTAATCAGTAGCAAAAATGTAAGGGAAACAATCGCTCTAACTATGTATGGGCGCACCTGATTACTTCGAAGCACGCCATCAAATACCTAGGCGTCTTAATTGACACAAGGCTCTCGTTTACCAAGCATCTGGAATATGCTAGTGGCGAAGCTGCGAGTAAATAACGCATTCATACGCATCATGCCAAATAATGGAGGTTCGAGATACAGTCGACGGCGGCTTTTGGACAGTGTGGTTACATCTGTGGTGATCTGCGGGTCACCAATATGGTCCAAAGCTAAGAAAATCCAGTCTTACCGGCGTAAAATTGAGTCGACATACTGACTTTGTACGATTAGAGGATACAGTGCATTTCATACAATATCAGGGAGGAGTTTCAAAACACGTATGAAAGGAGGAGACAGGAACAAGTGTTTACCGACGGAGAAGCGAACTTTCCACAAAGAGAAATCAGCATAGCAAAATGGCAACAACGATGGACATGGATGTTTTCGCCCGTATCTCTACAGCTTTAAGCACGACAATTCTCCCTACTGTCCGAATTGCATCCAGGCTGATGTGGAACATGTATACTTTCCCTTGTCCGCCATTCAAACCCGAGAGACACACGCTAAGAAATAAGCTTGGAAAAATTCCAACTCCCGAGAACATATGTTACGAGTAGTCCATCTTATGATCCACTCGGAAGAGATATGGACTGCTGTGAGTGATTATGCAAACATATTACGACACAACTAAGACACTCCGAACGAAAAAGGCGACAGAGTGATGAATCAACAATAAAGATATTTTAAAGATTCGTCATCTCCCTCTGGTAAAAAAAAAAAAAACAGAATATGTTATATGTAACGACAGAGCATATAACGTTGTGGATAATGTTATATTTTTCACACGAATGGAAGGGACTTACAGTTTAATGCCGACTCCGAATGGCGATTTGAGAAGCTTTTTCGTGACAACAATACTCTCGGATGTTTGTCAGACGCTCGCGAGAGTTGGGACCGTGAAAAAACTTTTTCGTGTTTTCTGGGATTCGATCGGATCGGTTGAGTAGTTCTCGTTTATAGTGTCCACCACTCCGGCAAATGCGTTCCACTGAATTGAATTGTATGAATTATATCTTCACCACTATGTATTATTTTCTACTCATTTTAATGTAAATATATCCATCAATGTATAGTATTTAGTGAAAATAAAAATTGGTATGCTTATTCTAGATATTCTTTAACAAAATATGTTTTCTGTTTACCTACATTCTTTCAAAATTTAGAAACAATTGATTAAAGCACACACTATGCGTATTAAGTTTTAACATTTAACTGTTACTTAAAGTGACAAACACGTAAAATCATTAATACCCTGATGTGGTAAACAAAAAGTTGGACTTAAACTTGTTGGTTGTATTTTTACAAAATTTGATCAACTGTATGAAATGCAATACCGGCTGTAAATTCGATTCCAAAATCCCGGTAAATATAGAGTTTTACGAATGTATATTTTTCTGCATTCTTATGTCTGTGGTCTTTATTTGGACAGATATTTTATTTTATGCTTGTTATTATGAACCATAATTTAACTACAAACTTGCTAAAATAATAAATTGGTAGGTGCAACAGTGTCACTGCAATGGATCGCGAACAACACATTCGACTATACCTTTGACGACATTATCCCTTCGCAATGCTGCTACAAATTCATTCATATTCGTATATGTATGTGTAACATTTACCTGTATAACAGATGTTCCGCACGAATACTACAAGTGCTCTCGTCCAAAAAGTAGTGAAGTACAATATAATGAATTTATATCAATTTTCTTGCGTTCTTTTTTAAATTTTCTGCTAAATAAACAAAATTTGTGTGGTTAATTCGACATTTTTGTGATGGACACCGAATATTTCAGTGTTATATGTAGTGGCGAGAGTTAGAAGATCTTGTACTAATGAAAAAAAAAAGAATCTTTTATGGGCATTTTACTAGAAAAGAAATTATTATTCAACTTGTGTCAGCTGGGCTTATCTTCAAATACACGTTTCTCCAAAAACATTTTAAAATATATGAATTAAATTAATAAATGGAGTTGTATTTTAGATTTGCCGCCCACTCCAAGTGCGTTGCGAGTACGTTGCTATTTATGCCCCACAGGAATGACAAAACCATTCTTTCACAATTCTAAATGTTCATATCTTCATAGAACATTGTTCTTATTTTGAAATAATAAAGTACATAACTGAATTGAACAAAAACACGTGTATTGCTATAATATATGCGATAGTGAAAGTTTGATTTTAATCATAAAATATGGACGCATCAGCGCAGCGTCATAATATCTAACCCCATACTCCTGTTTCAGTGATTTTGCATTTGTGTCTACTTAAGGGTTATATCGTAGTAAATATCATCAAAATGTAACCATTGCGCCAAAGAAGGGATTCTGACGGTTAGCCCAATGTACCAAGTTTGATTGGCCTGGAATTTAGATTTTCTTTGAGAAAAAAGAAATAAAAATTTAAAGGAGCTGATGACGAGAAATTTTAGATAACAAGGAATTTTTGTTCAATATATGTACGTACATATACATAATATGTACAATAAGTTCTGCGATATAACCGTCATATTTTTAATGAATGTCCTTGACATAGGAGAACCCCGAGCTAATCGTAGGCGTTGGATTCTCATGAATAAGGAAATGATAATTTTACATTTTTGATAAAGAAAAAGTGAATCAATTTCATTGTGTTAGGTTGGATATGCCTATAATATTGTTATTGTTTCCGACTACTAACATAAAATGTCTTAACCAAAAGTGGGAAAAATAATTTAGGCCATGTCGAAACGGATCGCTTTATTATTGCCTTATTCCATAAAGTTCCCATCATCAGTAGAGGAAATCTATAAAATAAAAGGTTTAAAAAAAAAAAAAAAAAAAAGGAAGCCCCAAATCCCAGATTCTCTCTGGTCCATTGTACTACCCCAGGCAGCAACCTTTCCTTGGTGCAGTGGTTGGAAAAACTTCGATGTAGTTCATATTTTCCTTTACTTATTTCCTCGGGTGACTGATGATTGCTGTTCCCCGCTGGGGCTTGAACCTGAACACATCGGTTAACAAGCAAACACACTACCCACTGCACCACTGCCAGCCCTCTCTGCAGTTATAGCTAGTAGCTACCTATACATATAGCTATGCATATATTACATATTACAACTACATAATTTGCTATTTGTATTGCGGAAACCAAAATGATCGTTAACGTTGTAGGTTTCCTGCTAAAATAAGCAATAATTTAGATATGCTCCACAGAAAATTATAGACAACAGGTCTTAAATTAGGTAGACCGGTAGTTTAGGGGGTAAGTAGAACATTCTGAATCAATGACATTCATTGCTGCTTTATGCTTTTCGATTTTTGTTAATTTTCTCTCCAAAGCCACGTTTACGTTTACGTTTGGTCGTCTTGCGATGATTTCGTATTACATCTTTGTGTTATTTTATTCTTCTAGAAGTTAATTTGTTGCACCCCTTTTAATTCCCAGCGGCAAATGCTCCCAATTGAAGCAGAACCAGAAGAGGCTCTCTTCGCGTTTGAAAAATATATTATGCTTACCACATTCGTGCGAAAATGATCAAGGTTTGGGGTGTTTTTTGGAGAAATAGTTTAGAAATTAACGAAAGAATTTATGGTCTATGTTTTAAAAATTGTGTTTCGCTCTAATGTGATGCCTGGTGGAAAATAAAAAACTAATTAGATGGTGATCTCAGCACAATAAAAACAAAACACTTAAAAAGCGTCATGTATTACAAGTATCATGAGCCTTGTATATAGGCGTATGTATGAACGAAAATGTACAGTGCGCATTAGCGCACGCCGCCGTGTCTAGGCGATTTTCAAACAATGCAAGGTACGGCAAAATGACGAGCGCTTATTATCCTAATTATATATTACTCAAAGATGTTTTCAACCCTTAAAAAGACAAGATAGGAAAACGAAAAGGTTCTCATATACAAAAATCTAGTTTTTGATAAAAGAAAAAAGACTTGTTTTCATGCGAAATCATAAGAATGCAGCAGGGAGGGAGCGACATTAAGTTCGGTGTTATTCAGTTCCCATTCTACTTCGATCCCATCAACTGTTGCTCTAGCCGGTTGAGCATATTCATATCTTCGTTGTAAAATATAATTTGGCCGGTCTTAAATCTAAGTGACTTATTAAGATTTTTTTCTTGACGATTGTGCTAAATTTCTTCTGTTCATGAAACTAAAGTTGCGGAAACATAACTTTTAATTAAAACAAATAAATTTGGTCTCACCTAGTACCAGCTGTTTCAAAACTTATAAGGTAAGTTTCGTGTAAAACTGTCTAACATGAACGGAAGTGTGCTTTAAAAGAATAATATTTACAATACCTTTACTTTAGCCAAACGGAAATAGAAATTGTTCAGCCTCATTTCAAATAAAGTCATTAAATTCACTACCCTTACATTTTATTTTCAACGACACACGCTGGTCGCATTCCAAACAGGAACATTTTCTTATTCGCATTCGGGATGAACAAAACACTCCATATACTACTAGAATTGAGGGTTTTCTTCATTTTGTATTTCTACGGCAGTTATATCTGCTTGCACATATACATATGCATGTACATACATATATCTACCTTATTTCGCTGTGGTATATGCGTGCTAAAGTCAAGGAAATAACTAGCTAAGCTAAGCGGATAAGTTGAGAGTAAAATGTTTAATCTAAACGTAATTCTTCTCTTATTGTTTACACCGGAAATGGGGGAGGCGGTCTGGACAAGGTCCTAGGCAAACATTTAAGAATAAGATAGTTTTACTTAATTTTAGACTTACCTTGTAATATTTCAGTTATGTTAATTTTGCTTGACCGAATGCGTATTTTAATTTCATCGATATTCTTTTGTACAAATACCTACATACTCAACATTTTTTTTTATAGATTTATGCCAATTATGCACTTGGTAATAGCAGTCGATTTTAAGATTTTTCTTAAATAGATTCGGGATACTTAGTTAAAAAAAATAAAAGGCTCGCAAATTAAGTCAATATTTGTACTAACAATCTATTTTGATATTTGTGTTACAAAAGTGAGATTCCAGTAAAAAAAAAAAACAGATTTAATGTGTGAGTATCATTTTAATGTTAAGTGTGGAATAATCGTACATACGAGTAATGGCCAAATTGCTCGTCTCCTTTAATGACTAAATCTGTTCTCATCTCTGAAGTTTCAGGTGTTTGCTATTCGATCAAGATTCTTTTACTGTGCTATCAGAGCAAAACTAAAAATGTTAATGGTGTATCTAGCCGGTCATTAATATCATCATTGATATTGATTATCAATTTGTTAGTTACTCTTTCGTTGTATAGACACAGCTGTTTGATTAACTGTATTCCGAATCATTACAAGGGTAGATCGGTTAATCTTCTTTGTACGGAAAGAACCAACCAAACACACATACATATGTGCAGACACTTTTCTCATCATGCATCTCATCGGCTACTGTCATTCGCAGTGTCTGTTCCACTTGGTGCAAATTTCCATTTCATCCCATTGTTTGCGATTTAGCAAGATTGACTAATATAAACAATGTAGAAATAGGATGCAGCAAATGTGGCATTTTAATTTTGGTGTGTGCAGAACTCTGCACAAGTGTTTCTGGCATCAAGCTGCCTGTAATTTCATATTAGACGAGGTGTAAACAGTGGCGTGGTCTGCATTTCCTAAGAGCGCGGGCTGTATAGAAACCTTTTATATCGAAACCGAGAAGGTATGTACTTTGTAGCCGGGGCAACAAAGATAGGTAGAGTCAGTTTGAGCTTCTGTTAGGACTAAGTTGTGCAATTTCTTTTCCGCGGATGCTCGTGGGTGCTGTTTGCATTGAAATTCTAAAATCGGCTAAAGGCGGATTATTTTGCACATTTTCGCTACGAGTTAATAGGAGACGAGTTTATTTCTTTTTATCACATGATGTAGCACTTCTGATTTCACGCCGGCCCATCTGCGAGCTTCGAAACAGAATCATGTTAGGCCTACTTCACTGAGCCTATAGCAACATATCTAACATTGATGGACGATATTAACTGCATATGGGTCTAATGCACAAAACGATTATAAACATTCTTCAAGGGTTCCTGAGTTATGTGTGTAACGACACGTTTTTACTGAATTTAAGGACACGTTTTTACTGAATTTTCTCAAAGCAACTAATGGCATCCTCATCTGATTTTGACAAAGTCCATGTCTCTACAGCAGGACTGGGATGATTACTTTTTATACAGAGTTACCTTAGTACGTATAGTTCAAGATAAAACGTTGTTACTCAAGTGCCTTCTTAGCTCACAGAAACAGCAATTCGCAAGAGTAATTCTTCCCTTGATCTCCACATTGATGTCATTTGCGGAGTTCATCGTAGAGCCTAGGTAGACAAAGTCTAAAGGACTACTGCTACTACGACTACTACTTCAAAATCATGTCTGTCTATTTTGGCGTTCAGTCAAAGACTGTGGAGTGTTCTTTTTTGTTACCAGCATATATTTTGTTTTGCTCCACTGACCGCCCGCTGAGTTCTTCCGACTATGTCAATGTCATCGATGTAAATGAGTAGTTGTACAGACTTGTAAAATATTGTACCTCCAATGTTCGTTTGTAAGTTTCAAAGAGATCGCATGATAGCGCGTCACCATGCTTAAGACATTTCCTGACATCGAACGGTTCGATAGTGTTCTTACCGACTTTGATGGAGCAGCGAGAGTTCTTCATTTTCATCCTGCACATACGGGCGAGCTTGGTACGAATGCCGAGACTTGACATGGGTCTGTAAAGCTCATAATCTATGGGCGATATGCGACAACCTATTGTTTCACATATCTCCATACGAAACAAGTATTATTTGCAACTATAATTGTACCAAGTACTTTGAGTTCAGCAAATAAGAACATGCAGTCATACAGTTACTTTGATTATTATCATTTGAAAAAAAAAATGCGATATACATAATTTAAGTGAACCACGAACGTGATATAAAAAGAACCATTGGACTAAAGTTTATCCGAAGTCGGATGCTGGCTTATTCATACCAATCCATGTTAAAAAAATGCATTGCAAACATATTTTTAACATGTCCGTTTCATTTCAATGGAGATTCCAGATAGAATATGTGCACTGTAAGGCAATCTTCTTTTTACTAAGGCAAACCAAATGCTGGTGTCGTTGCATTTGTGTGATCCAAGAGTTGGTAAGGCCTGCCTTTTTCTTGCGATATCTATAGAACGTTCATTGCTTACTTACTTACTTAGGTGGTGCTACAGTTCGGGGTGAATCTAGGCCTCAACCAACAAGCCTCTCCATTTAGCTCGGTCTTTAGCTAATTGCTTCCAGTTGCGCACTCCAAGTTGGTCGAGGTCCCCTTGAACTTGTGTGCGCCACCTATGGCGAGGAGGTCCACTACTGTGTCGTCCCTCCGGGTTAGATTCGAAGACTCTGCGGGCCGGAGCGTTGGTGTCCATTCGCTCTACATGTCCTAGCCATCTCAGACGTTCAACACGCAGTTTTTTGACTAGGTCGATGTCGCTGTCACAGCTCGTATAGTTCGTAATTGAATCTTCTCCTCCAAAACCCGTCAACGCAAACGGGACCGAAAATCTTACGAAGAATTTTTCTCTCGAAGCGACCAAGGATATCCTCATCCTCTTTTAATAAAGTCGATGTTTCAGCGCCATAAAGCAAGACTGGGATGATCAGGGTCTTATACAGAGTCTCCTTAGTTGTTCGAGATAGGGCTTTACTCTTGAATTGCCTTATAAGCCCAAAAAACAGCGATTGGCCAGAGTTATTCTTCGCTTGATTTCTGCGCTGATCTTGTTTTTCGAGTTTATAGCAGAGCCAAGGTAGACAAATTCCCTTACTACCCCGAAGTTATAGCTGCCCACTGTGATGTTCTGTCCAATTCGTCGGTGTTGGTTGTCCCTTCTTGTTGACAGCATATTCTTGGTTTTGCCTTCGTTTATCGCTAAACCCATTTTGGCCGCTTCCGCCTCAATGCTTGCAAACGCACCGGTGACAACCCGCTGAGTGTCTCCGATAATGTCTATATCGTCGGGGTATGCAAGCAGTTGTACACACTTTTGATAGATTGTGCCTCCGGTGTTGGCTTGTGAGTTCTCACAACCACTTGTGTTGTGGGCGTTATATTTTTCGCAGGAATGTAGGAGACCTACAGTTTTGTGCCACTTTCGAAGGGCAATTTTAATTGGTTTTTGGGAAGCTTTTTCGTGACAACAATATTCTCGAATGTTTGTCAAACCTTCGCGAGAGGTGGGACCGTGAAAAAACGTTTGGTGTTTTCTGGGATTCGAACTTTGAACCGGACGCGCAGTGGTCCGACACACGGCACACTGCGACTTGGCGCCCACATAGAACTATCATTGATATTGTCTTTTTAATAAAGTTCTTTAGACATGGCTTACACTGTAAAACTAAGGAAGCATGAAGAGAAGGGTGCGAAATATACAATTTTTATAATAACCGGAGTAGTGTAGAAAATTATGAAGGCAGAAGCCAATGTGAGCTCGGAGAAACTAAAAGATAAAATAAAAGTGTGACGCAGATCTTCTTAAATCTATCAACTTCAACTTCAATTCTTCTGAATTCCAATGTAGCATACGATTTGTCTTCCGCTCAATTGTGTATGTGTGTTGGTGTAATGCTAGAGATCGTGTTTATTTGTTCACAAAAAGAAAGAACAGCAAACGTTGGTGAAGAGGTAAATTTCGGTGAATACAACGTGATTTGATTAAGAATGGACTTCCTGAGAAATTAAAGGAAACAAAAGAATGCGTCTTGCACCACATGACTTTGCCAAGTAGTCCGAGGTAAGAGTTTATATGTGTGCATTTTGAATGTCTTCCGAAATGAGATCGAAAAGCTGCGAACTCTCCTAGAAGATGATTCCGAAGAGCCAATGGAACAAGTTCGGCAGTGTTTTTCTCTTCGCAAGACAAAAAGAAAGCTCTTTTGCCCCGGCATTATATACAGAACTTATCTTTGAACTCAAGGGTAATGTCAACAAATGTACAGATAACAAATATTGCATGATTTTTCTAGACAGTGCTACTTTGGTTATACGTGTTGTAATTTATGCGCCATCCGGGAAATAAGAGACCCAAGTCACATTTTTCTTGAATAGATAGATAGACAAATAGATCTTTATTCAGTATAACAATTTAAAATATTGTTTGTTACCGCACATTATATATAACACAGAGATATGATATGTATATGTATATCTTTCAACTGAAACATTATTAATGTTGACATCAAATAGTGACTTACATTTATTTTTAATTTAGATCTGAAGAAAAATGCCAGAAAAACCTTCAATTTAAGAAAGAGTAAAAAAATAAAACTAGCAATAATAACTATATAAATAAATAAATGTAGAAATAAATATATAAATAAATGTATAAATAAATATATAAATAAACAAATAAATATGTAAATTAATAAGAATGAAGAAACACAAGTAAATAAACAAACAACGATTAAATAAATAGAATATAAATAACAAAGCGATTAATAGAATAAATACGTAAGTAAATAAATAAATAAGTAGATTACGTACATACATATGCTTCTGTACCAAAACTGATGAAAATGCCTCTGAATAAATAAAAATATTGTTACGGGAGCGCACAAGCCGGCGAAGAAACCTAAACCACCGAGAAGCCCTGAGAAACATCTCGTAGCTGTCAACCTGAAGGTACCAGAACTTTCCAGATTCTTGGCGGATCGAATTCCAGCGGCGAATTGGAAATTTGGTGATTTGTCTGGAAAGCCAGAGCCAAATATAAAAGAAGGCTGTCAGAAGCCCGGGATGAGTTTGTTTTGGTCAGCGTTGACAGCCGATATTAGAGACGCGCTGATTATAAGCCTAAAGAAAAAAATGTACTAGATCTTTTTTTTTTTTAACGTAAATTTGGTTAAAAACATTTTATTGAAGTAAATAAGAAAATTAAAAAAAAACCCTCTCGGGAACCAGAAAAATTCTGTTCTTCTTGTCGCCACCGTCCGTCGCAACTTTGGAAGTCTTCGACTTGATTGACGAATTTTGTAACACTGGTGTCAGATGTGGGGTTATGCGGACAGAATTAAGCATAATTCCCACCACGTAAAACAAAATGAACGCGGACGAAGTAAGACGTATACTCGAAGAGGTCACCCGGAAGCAAAACCAAGTCATTGAAAGAGTGATGATGGATATGGTGGAGTTCCAGAATGGTTTGGAACGAAGGCTAGATGGACTAAAGGAGAAATTAGCCCAAATTGCGTCTACCACAGCAGTAACTGCGAACTCGTCGCCCCGAGTGATGCCAGTGGGTGATCAGGAAGAGTCCCACAGAGCTTCCACACTGGCGATAGCGAATCTAGACGATCAGACGAAAGAGGAAAGCAGCCGTCCCAGAACAAGTATGGACGCCGAAGGTCAATCACGATTGCAGTATCGAGCGGAACCATCAACGATTCAGGATCGCCAAGCACTACTCGTTAAGCAGTCTGACAAGCTAGACCACCGCCATTTAAGCCCGGTTGATAGTCGTCCTGATTCAGAAATCCACCTGCCATCGCAAGCGACACAAGGAATAACGCAGCCACCAGAGGTAAACAAGCGACAATGGATGGGCTCCTTTCCCAAATTTAGTGAACTAGGCGTCAGGCACGTGTGCGCAGCTAAGCGATGCAAGGACTCCCAACCAACTAAACCTACGGCCAAACATATTCAAGACCTTTCGAAGAAAAGTCCAGAGAAATTAGCAAGGGAAAAAGTTCTTCGGATTAGTGCTCTTCTATTACCTTTGTGGAACTCAGCAGGAGCTTTGAGTCCTAAGAAGGGGGTAATGTTACGGGAGCGCACAAGCCGGCGAAGAAACCTAAACCACCGAGAAGCCCTGAGAAACATCTCGTAGCTGTCAACCTGAAGGTACCAGAACTTTCCAGATTCTTGGTGGATCGCATTCCAGCGGCGAATTGGAAATTTGGTGATTTGTCTGGAAAGCCAGAGCCAAATATAAAAGGAGGCTGTCAGAAGCCCGGGATGAGTTTGTTTTGGTCAGCGTTGACAGCCGATATTAGAGACGCGCTGATTATAAGCCTAAAGAAAAAAATGTACTAGATCTTATTTATTTTTTTTAACGTAAATTTGGTTAAAAACATTTTATTGAAGTAAATAAGAAATTTAAAAAAAACCCTCTCGGGAACCAGAAAAATTCTGTTCTTCTTGTCGCCACCGTCCGTCGCAACTTTGGAAGTCTTCGACTTGATTGACGAATTTTGTAACAATATAATACAAAAAGAAATATTAATAAAAATTACAAATATTCAAATAGCAAGAATAACACACTACGCATTCTTATATAATTAGTGTACTAATGAACTCATTGTCAGCAAAAACGCAGCAAGTTACAAACTCGTTCTTAAGATTTCGATCAGAAATCAATTCAACATTCCTAATTTATGAACGGCCAAGATCGAATGATGTCAGGGAAGGTTTTTTAGTATCTTATTTTGTGATACTGTAATCTTCTAATACGGCATTTAGCTTAGTCCCCCATACTGGACAACCATAAAGTAATATCGATTGGAAAACCACTTTAAAAATAATAAATTTGTTTACGTTGGATAATTTAGACTTTCTGTTTATTAGAGGATATAATATTTTTATTCCAACGTTAATCTCCTTAATTGTTTTGGCAATGTGTTCATTGAATGTCAGTCTTGTGTCAAGAATTATAGCTAAATGTTGCACGGAATTTTCCCAGTTTAGGTCAATGCCATTAATTCGGATTCGTGTGAAAGGAACAAAGCAAGGTTTTCTTTTTCTCGTAAAAGATAGCTCGCATTTTGCCTTCATTCTAAAAGTCTTTTTATCGCGTTACTTAAATTACTCTCAAAACGACGATATCATCAGCATAAATACCAGCATTACACTCAAGAATGTTTGGAAAATCGAATGTACATATGTTATAAAAAACTGCCCCGAGAACAGAACCTTGCGGCACTCCACAACCACAGTACGATAAATCAGAGCACGTGCTATTTATAAAGACTTTAAAACAACGATCAGAGAAGAAACTTTGCAGTATTTTACACAAATAAATAAAAAAATTGAACTTTAACATTTCGAATAATTTTTCGTGAATAGTTCACACAATGTCAATTTAACAAAAGAACTTTCGTGGACTTCATTCTTCGTGATAAAAGTCTATACAACAAATAGTTGCTTTGTAGAGAAAGTGTTGTTGATTTGATATTTTACGTAACATGGTTCCTTTTTCTGCGATCGACTTAATTACGTATTCATATATAAAGTCTAAGATTTTACCGAAAGGTTATAGGTATGAGTCTCAAAGTAATTAAAAAAAAAGGTTAGGGGGCGGAGTGATCATTCTACCTAATGTTATGCAACGAATTTTTTATTTTTTATTTTTTTTTATTTTACTTGTTTCCGAGGGTAGGTGAAAAATATTCCATAGACACTATGAGAATAGCAAGCGCGTGCTCATAGTAGTGTCAGATTTTTACATCACCCTTCGATATAAATTTGTTAGATATCGCAACTAACGAATAACTTATCAAGCAATTTTTCTATCACGAAAAAAAGACGTTTGGCAGGTTACTTTCCACTGAAAGATCCTGCTTGTTCCGCAGTATAGACGCGTTTAATCCTTATCTCGCCAAGTCGAAAGGTTTCGTTCTTTGTAGTCGGCGCAATCGCAACATGTCCGATTAGTCGGTTTCTATGCCTTCTCGTGAAGCTTCTAGTTTCAGCTTCGATGGACGGAATTCCAAAATCCCTGTGGATATCGTCGTTTCTACTATACCACGGTACTTGGACAATTTCTCGTAGCACTTTATTTTGAAAAGTTAGTAAAATATTCGCATTTGTTTTCTTGACACTACCCCAAAGTTGTATACCGTAGGTGCACACTGGCTTTAAACGCTATCAGTACTGCTTAAGGGCAAGCATTTTGTGAACTGAGAGAGAAAAACTCAAATCAGCTACTAAGTAATATCCAACTATACCATTTACCAGTTGGTGCAAGAATACTACATCACATACTTTGTAGTATTATAGAGGAGAGAACTGGTTATAATCGCTTGTCTGTTTGTCGTTAAATAATTTTTCCACGCTTTATTTCTTTTACTACGCAGACTCCGTAATTGGTTATTGTACCAAGGTGCAGTTGTAGACATATCCTTACGTGTGTTTCTTACAGGTACGGACGGGTTAAAACAGTCAAATATACGTATGTAAAAATTTTCAGTCATTTCCTCAATATTTTTATTGCTGTTTAAGATTCCTACAAAGTCAATGCTGGATATTAGTTCGTTTAGTAATTTGAAGTCTGATTTCTTAAAATCAAATTCAAGAGTAAGATTTTCAAAACTATCATGAACCACGTCGTCATAAGAAAGAATAACGTGATGTGGAGGATGATACGCGTCGATAGTACTCATCAGGGTGGAACTAGGATCCACAATACAACTTCTCGAATTTGTATAAAAAAAACAGGTCAAGTTGTCTGTCAGGAAAGTTTTTTATACTGCTTAGTTGCAGTAATCCACAAGACATTACATTGTCTTCCAAAATTGTTTCTTGAGGTAAAGGCGCATGAGCTACCACAAAACTAAGTTCGTCGTCAGAAGGGGTCCACTTTAAGTTGGGTAGGTTAAAGTCACCCACCAATATAATTTCACCGAGAGGATTAGAATTTTCGGATACATAATTTGTGGCATCAGTAGCATGCTTATATACCTCTATTGAGCTTTCAGGGGGAATATAAACGTTAACAATTATAACGAACTTATATCCTAGATTTAATTTCACACAGATAACGTCTAGGGAGTCTGTATTAGGAATTGGAAAGATACAACTTTGCAAAGAATTTCGAACAGCAATTAGAACTCCACCACCCCTTAGATGCTCAATATCTAAGTATCTATCTTTACGATATACCTCAAAGTCTGAGGAGAATAATTCGGTGTTCAGAAAGGTAAAATTAAGCCATGTTTCCGTCAGTGCAATCACATCATGAATCGATGCATGAGATGCCAATAATAAATTTTTCGTTTTCGTGCGGAGTCCCCTTATATTTTGGCAGTAAAGGGATAAACGGTTAAGGTTTTTGGAGAATTAAGAGCAGGGCGAGTGTTGTTATTCTGAGGCTTAGCAACAAACTCTCTAATGAATGTATCCTGAGGCCACAACCCTTTGTTCAATAGTTTCAAAGAGACATAGCTAGTCTTTTTATTAATTTTTTTGACATTAAACTTGCTTGTATAAAAGCAGTTTGTTCTCAGTACTAAGCGGGGAATGTTTTTCGAGTAACCACTCCATTTCGCTATATTTGATTTCGAGTTCCTTACGTTTCATTTTCACGTGTGAATTCCATTTCAGTCTTGCGTCGAGTGTCATTCTCAGGTATTTGACGTCGTTTGCAAAATGTATTCGGGCCAAGTTTAGAAAAATTGGCATTCATTTTCTAATAAGTGAAATTCACGTGAACAGATTTAGATTAGTTGAGGGAAAGTTACCTTCTCCCTGTATACAAAGGAAAGGGTGATACGCGAAACTGTGATAACTACCGTTCGATCAAGCTGATGTCACACACCATGAAGATCGTTGAGCGGGTATTGGGTGGCCGACTGTGAAAATTAATACGGCTATCTGATGATCAGTGCGGGTTTGTGGCGGGTAAATCAACCACAGATGCAATCCAAAGTATAAGGATCATAATGGAAAAACATCGTGATTCCTTAAGGGATTTGCATATTGTATTGGTTGACTTTGAAAAGGCATTCGACAGACAACCACGAGATCTGATATGGGTGGCGCTAAGACATTGAGGGGTCCCCGAAACCTATGTACAGATGAGCATGGACATGTAGGAAGGAGCAAAGACAAGAGTAAGATACCCCGCTGGAGTAACCGAAGAGTTCCCAATCAAAGTCGGGGTGCACCAGGGAAGCGCTTTAAGTCCTTTGCTCTTTATTACAGTGCTTGACTATCTGCTTGAAGGTAAAGTGATGGACCCAAGGTACATCAGTTATTCTTTGCTGACGATGGAGCCATCATAAGTGAGGATTCTACATTCCTGCAACGAGCACTTGATGGGTGGGTGGACGTTCGTACGCTTCTCGCGTAAGCGTGGATGAAGCGGCGAGAAAATTCTGCTATCTTCTCTGACAGAAAAATGCCACCTAAGTTGAAAGGAAGGCTCTACACCGCAGTTGTGCGTTCAGCGCTCACATACGGTTCACAATGTTGGACGATGTACAAACGTATGAGTATCTGACAGCAGGAGTGGCAAAGTTTTATCGAATAAGAAGTTCGAAGATCCGTGGAAGCTTTCACATCAAGGAAACCATCGTACAAAAATAGAGCGCAACCGGCTCAGCTGGTGGGAGCGCCGTGGCGTAAGTGGTTAGTGTGTTGGATCACTGCGCATGAGGTTCCAAGTTCGAATCCCAGGAAAGTTTTTTCACGGTCCCACCTCTCGCGAGCGTCTGACAAATATCCGAGAGTATTGTTGTCAAGAAAAAGCTTCTCAAATCGCCGTTCGGATTCGGCATTAAACTGTAGGTCCCTTCCATTCATGTGGAAAAATATAACGCACACAACATGAGTGGTTGCGGGAAGCTAGGCCCTGGCACTTTAAAGAGCTGTTGCGCCAAATATTATTTTTTATTTTTTTTTGGCTCAGCTGGTATTGCCACGTGCAAAAAAGGGATCATTTGAACCCTGTTAAAAAGATATTGCCTTTTTAACGGAGTTCAAATGGACGTTCCAAAGACATCGCGATGTAGGAAAGGCAGGCCTATAAACGCCTGGATCAGACAAATGCGACGACATCGGCATTTCATTGGCCTCAGTAACCAAGTGATCCAAAATCGACGTCCCTGCCGATATTTTCTGAGGTCAAATAGGCGCACCTCACAGGCGGATCAGTGGAAATGCGGTGAAGTGGGAGGGTTGTGTTCCCTTATTTTCGGATCATAACCTCGCTGATAAAAGGAAGAAGAAGAAGAAGATTTAGATTCGTTGAGAGCGATCCGCCATTCATTTATTTTATTCAGTGCATTTTGCAGCCTTGCAGTCGTATCTTCGATTGTTTTACCAACTGCTGGGATAGCGGTGTCATCGGCAAACGTAGCAAGGACAGTACCATTCTTTCGGTATATCACGAGTACATAACAAGAAGAGAAGCGGCCCAAGAACGCTTCTTTGCGGTTCGCCGGCCGAAATTTATTTGAGCTCGGAGTATTCGATTCCATGCCTAACGTGAAAGAGTCTATTCCCGGGATATGATTCTAAAATATCGTATAGGCATACAGGGAGAACTTGTCGTAGTTTGCATTTCAAGCCATCATGCCACCCATTATCAAAGATTTGCGAGACGTCAAGAAATACGCTTGAGCAAATCTTTTTTTCTCAAGCGCTTTCTCAATTACGTCAGTAATTCTATGCACCTGGTCAATCGTCGAATGCTTGTTTCTGAACCCAAACTGGTGGTCAGGGATAAGACAACAACAACGAAATTTGCTAATATTAGTTAAAAAAAATTCATGTACGCACTAGTTGGAAAAGCTAATTAAATTTTCAGTGCAATGGCATGCAAAGCTATTAAAGAAGGATTTTGCTTCTCTATACTAAGGGACGTCAAAATTAACGTTAAAAAAACATAATACATAGGTACATACTTTGATATTGTGTTTTTTAAATTGCAAGTTTTCATAATATAATATGCACATATGTATATTATGTTATTCATTGACGTAATTAACTATGCATTTAACGTGCATGCGTATGTACATACATATGTGCATATGTGTAAGTTGTAGAAGGAAATAAAACGTAGTAACGTAGGTATTCTTAAACACAATATTGACTCATATAATATGTTCCTACATAAATATTCAAAATCAAGTCTTACATATACATACATAGGTATGCCATATTTCAATGAAATAAAATTATGATAGTTTCTTTTCCTGGGAAATAGTAGAACATAAACAGCGACATAGAATTAGGATCTAATGAAGCTACTTTAAGAAAACGGGAATAAGAAGTCATCCAAAATTTTTTATCCATTAAGTATCATATGCTAAAAAAGAACCCTGGGTGTGGCACATCCTTCCATTGGATGCAAATAGAAAAGATATAATTCTTACGGGACAAATGCTATATTATAGAACATAGAAATGGCTACATGGGATGGAGTAAGCTACTCATACACTCACAATGCGCATAAAGAAAAAAAAAATGAAAAAGGAGATCGAATTCATTTCTATTTTTACTGTTACTATCTTTCCTTTATTTTTATTTCCCATTTCTTGCTGCTTTCGTCAGGAAAACTAACAGAAGTAAATATGTGCTTTCGGAACAAAAACCCCAATGTATATTATATGAACGTAGTTTTGTCGTACGTGCACATGAAATAGAATCAACTTCAAACAACACGCCCCATGAAAACGTATTCGTTAGATTTTTTTCTTTGAATTTTTCAAATGTCCATATACACAAATAAAAGTGGAAAAAAAACGAACAAAAAAAATATGCGTAAGGCCACAAAACAGTAAGAAGAAAAGAGAGAACATATTAGAAAAGGGTGAAAAGCGGAGAAAAATGCTGGGAAAATATCCCTGTGTTAGTGGTGGTTAGCAGCACTTCACCTAGCCCATGCCGTGCTATGATAAGGATATGGAAAAGCAAAATCAGAAAGAGAAAAATGTGTGTGCAGAATTCATTTTGAATTTTTCGCTTGGTTATGGGTTCGGGATGGTAGTGTGTGATTCCTATTCCAATGGTTTGCCCTATGTTTCAGTGTGTGTGCATCAGTATTTGAAAGCATCCTGTATATCTCACCCTCGCCTTACTCTTTCACTTTGTTTGAAATAAAATTCTAAAAAAGTACTCTGACAGGAGTATGCGTATAAATTGCGTATCCATCTACACCCACATCCGCAGACTTACCCTGGCTTACAATCGCAGGATAGCGTTTTATATATTTTTTTTTTTACGAAGAGCTGGTTCTTAGTGTTAGGTTTTTCTTTATTCCAATCGCTGTTGCTGTAGTAGTGTGGTTACAAAAAAGCTCAGTTTTAATTGTATCTTCCCCGTGTGAAATTCTTGTGTGTGTGCATTTACGAATGTACTTTTACTCGAAATTTTTTGCGTCCGAAAAAGTGGATTAGGTACCTAGTTGGATCTAAAAACTGTGCATGGCGTTTTCAAAAAGAAGGTGTATTGACCAATTTTCATCAAGATATATGTACATGCATATTTAAGTACGAACATACTTCCTTAGGAGTGATGTATTATAATTTTAAATCATAATATTTCTTTTCATAAAGTACATTTTTATTACTTACAATGAAAAATTATACATCTCGTAGCCGTTTAGCAAATTGCAGCTCTTCACGAAAAGTCCAAAGATTCGAAATTCAGTACATAATACACTTTAACAACCCAACGGCTCGTTATGAAAAAATATCTTAAGAATTTAGCTATTCGATATTACTCTGCGGTTAAGCCGCTAGCGTAGTCGCAGAGGACCCGTCGGCTGCACAACAAAGAAAAGCGTCTAACGTGCAGAAAATCACTGAATCATTTTATTACATATAATCATTTCGTGTTGGTGACTCGTTTCGCTCGCCTTTTTTCGGGCAGTTGCTGCGTCCGGCCCTTCATTTCCGTTTTCTATGTTTCAGTGTAACATAATTTGATTCTTTTTTTTAGTTCGAATTTTGCAATGAAAGTAACCACAAATTATCTACCTACCCATTTACATAAGTGCACTTAGCGACAAGACAGGACAGTATACACATAATGCGTTCGTGGAAGTATGCAAGGGGTTGGTTTTTTAATAATTTCACATTTTCGAACAAAAAATTTCTTGAAGTGTGATTAGACATGACATTTTATATTTTAGTTTTATTTTGACATATTCCGATAAATTTAATACATTTACACATTATATATGTATATATGTATGCCTACTCGTGTCCTTTGTCTAATCAATTCATGTACGTAGGTGTACATACAGTTTGTGTAAAAAGTCTGCGTTCATAATATAGAAAATTGTTAGATGATGAAGAAATGATTTCTTAAATCGGAAAATTCAATTTAAATGTTCAAAGGTCAATTTAATGATAAAATAGGCGTGTTTTTTTTGACGAATCTATACTCAGCTCACTTTTATTTTACACGCAAAGCAAAAACAAAACAAAAAATGAGTATAAAATGAGTATTAATTAGTCAGTAAACAAAGTGGCTATAGAAAGAAAATACGGCGAATTGATTTCAATTTCAATCTCAATCGTAGGTGGCTTGTACATCAAAATTGTTTGCCTTCGCTTAAATAAGCTATGACAGCAACCTTCACGGAACAAAATAGTTTCTTTGACTGTACTTTTTGTGCGCTTTGTTTCTCAGATTACAGCCACATAAATTTCAGATGCTTCTACTTCAAGAAATGAGTTCTTTACAAATAAGGTAAAGTGGCTTAAGTCAATTTTTAACATTTTTCAGGAGAGCAGTTTTAAATTTCAAAAATTAATTTACTAAAAACCGCTTGTACCAGATGTAATTTCCTTTGAAAATGGAAGTAAATCAAAGTGCTTTAAAGGGCCGTTTTATTATTTAAAAAAAAAAATAATTATTTAGAAGACATTTCCGAAAAACCGACTTAGGGCACTTTAATTTTAACTGAAAACAATTAGAATTTGACTTAAATCAGTTAAGCCGTTTTTTCAATTTATTTTTTATGCATCTAGTTGGCATAGTTTAACATAAACTCTTTTACCTAAAACAAAATCCTTGAAATCCTTACCTTAGTAGCTCATAAGCCTTTTTACCCAAAACAAAATTAGCTAAATACGGGCTTAAATATAAATATGAATAATTTATTTTTCCATAATTGTTTTTAGAATATAATTTAGTTAGAAAAATAGTATAAAATTAAGAATTTGTAATAAAAAAAGAAGTAAGAAAAACTTAAAAATAGAATCGCTGCAATTAAATCATTGCGTCTTCGTCATTTTCTTCGGTAATATCCGGATGGAAGTCAAGTTTACCCTCTGTGCGCAGATTTTTATAAAAATCGTGAAACTGCTCGTCAATAAGTGGAAGTAAGTTAATTAAATCCTGGTTCTTTACATTACTTATTATATTTGGCTGATGGTAGAGCATTTCCAAATGGCTTTCATTGACTTGATTACAGTCACGTTTTCGGACATTTAGCGATTATATGTTCCATTTACATCTAATGAGTTTTTGTAATAAATAACAGCTGGAGATACCTTCAAATACCGTAACCACCTTACAGGTTTCCAATTAAATTTTCATCAACTTTTCGAAAAATGTATTTATTCTTCACAAGTAAAGCGAAATTCCAAAAAGTTGGTTGAGTCATCTCGTTCACTACAAACTTATTTTTGCACCCAACTCCTCTGACTAATTGATACCAATCTCTAGGGTGGTGAATTTTAAAAGTCGTTTTCTTCTTCTTCCCTTCGATTATTGAATGGTCAATGTTACAATCCATGTGGCTATGCCCAGGAACAAGGAATTTGTGGTCAACATATTCGAGAGCTGCATTAGTGTTGTACTCGGCAGATACAAATATTAGCATCATTGCCGCAAAAATTCTATTTTTATTCTGTCCAAAACAGTTATTACTATAAAAGATGATATTTTTAATGTTGGGTGGTAATGATTTTAGATGTGCAAACAAACAGGAAGCAATTGCATTCCCTCCTCGATTAGCTATAGCCTCATGCCACATATAGCAATGTGAGGTTTGTAAAACACAATTATGTATGGTTAAATTGAAGGTATACAATTGCCTTTTATAGAAAGAAGATTGGAGAAACGGCGTAGGCAGACACTGCTGAAGGTTAAAAGCAAACACCTTTGTAGTTGGAAGTTGTCTTGCAGTCTCAACATCCTTTTTTTTTTTTTACTCATACGCAGAATCTGCATCCGCATGATGTTGTTTTTGTTCTGTTTCTATATTCTGCGGATCAATTACTCTGGCAGCTCTTTTTAAATGGCAAATGTGTCGCATTTTGTACACGTGTCAAGCTTTGGTTTTTTAAATGTGATGTTTTAACCTTTAAAAGTCTCAGAATATTTTGACAGAGAGACTGGTTTTTCTGTCTTCTCTGTATACAATTTGTATAGCGTTGACAAATTGAGACTGCTTTCGAAATACTTTGCGAGGAGTATTTTCTTGTATAATGGCTTTCGTAAACAGGTATGCTGTTTATGTGTTCCAGAACTAAACGTTTTTGAGCAGCAGATATTTTGTTCATTGGTGTTGATTTTCCTCTCATATTTCTGTGCCTGGAGACTCAATTTTCTTCCATATTACAGTTCTTAAAAACCGATCTGTTTCACCTAAAGTCATCTTGATGCACTTTTGGAGCTTGAGTTCTACTTTCTCGGATTTGTAGGAAATAGCAATATGTGAACTTACGAGTTCGGGTGGCTTTTAAACTTTTGTTCAATCGTGCTGCTTTTTTATTTTCTACAGTTATAAGTCCTGACACAAAATCGAGTCTCAAATTATAATTTAGAAGCTGCCAATATTGTTTAAAAATAACCTGTTGTTCAACTGTTGAAATTTTTTCCCTGCATTTGCGTGCGCAATCAGTTAGTGGCTTTAAGCCAAGCTCTAACGTGTTTCTTGTTTTATAACAAATTCATTAGTTTCATTTAGTTTCATTAGTTTTATAACAAATTTTAAGTGTATTTAAATGAATTGGAGCACTATTATCATTTATTTCTCCATATGAAGCAGTAATTTCCTCCATTGATGTGGTACAAATTGTGTTTCGAACGTTAGTATCTTGTATGGTTGAATGCAGTTGTAAATATCTCCCAATTCAATATCTCTGTATTTTTCTACCAAAACGTGATATGTACCATTTGCATAATAGACCAATAAACCAATTCTAATGTTTGAGCTGAAATAATTTGAATCTCCTCAGAATTGAAGTGTGTTAAAAATATAACGCAACAAAGTTTATATGGAAATGGGGTTTGACACTCAATAATTGGTTGAATTACTGGTTAAATGTTGAAAACCAACAACAACAGACCAAAGCTATTTACGAGTATGAATTATAAATGAAGCTAAAGTACAAGTATCTTATAATCATACTTAAAAGATTAAAATATTACACTAGAAAATGTTATATAGAGTGCATTTTTTAAACCAATCTGAAAATCAGATTGTCGACAAATGGACATATCATGTTATGGCATATTGTTGCGGATATATGTAACTAGCCAAATAGTCACAACCTGGAACTTTATCCTCATTTCGCAGATAAGGTGGAGGACTTACAATACTATTTGCGAGAGCAAGCTCCAGCATTTTCCTTGCTCTTTCCATACCACTGCTTTATATAGGTAATACAACACTACAATACTTGCATAAACTGTTGACAAAATACTAAACGTTTAGCTTTTCTTTTTAACTTCTGATCACTACAACACAGAACGAGCACTAATAATTACCGCTGACTGTTTCCGAAATATTGCGTTACTTAGATCGAAATCCTTTTTTTTTTCTGCGATTTATTTTTGTGACCGTCTCGGGAACCTATTGATTGCTTTTTGAATAAAAACGTTAGGCATGAATGAACTTGGGCTGCTATTCTCTATTAAATTAAAAATGCATAATAAATATTGTTCACTTGGTAGAATGGCTTATTTGTACTTAAAATTGAAATAGTTTCGATATGCATTTTGATAAACCGGCTTATATTAACTAAGCTTCTCTTTCTGCATTTGAATTTTTCTGTTTTGTAATAATGGCTTATGTCGACACAAATTAGTTTGGCACATCATTTTAATATGGGAGAACGGCTTAAGTCTAAACTAAAATATCATTTCCATGTGGAAAAACGGCTTAAGCCGACATAAGATTGTGTTCTATAATAATTTTAAGTTTGGAAAAGTGATCTAAGTTAACATAAGTCCTTTTTATGAAATTTCATTTTTTTAATTATTAAGAACGGTTTATTTAAACTTAAGACATAAAATAATTGCACCTCCTGAATTAAAACGTTATTCCAAATGCAAATTTATTCGCTGACAATATTTAAGTCACTTTATAAAATTTGAAAACCTACTTACACGGTGACTAGAAACAAGCTGACACGGCTAAATTGTAGCTAATTTTTTCTCTTTTCAAAAATAAACTAAAACCGTTTTTGGCTTATGTCGACTTAAGCCACTTTACCTTGTTGGTAAAAAGTTAAAAGTGAGTACATGTCGTTTTTTTTAGATTTTAAAAATGAGTAAAAAAAAATATGGCAAATAACAAAAAAGAAATAATAAAACCATGAATTTAGTTATTACATAACAAAGAAGTCTGCGTACATTATGAAAAGAACTACAAAAATTAGAATACAATTCTTTTCAATATTTTGTTAAATACCCTCGCCTGAATACGACTTCCTTCAACCCGTTTCTCATCGAATCAACCAACGGCTTTGTATCTACTGGGTGTATCTTACACCATTCCTCAAGCAGCTTTTCTTTAAGCATATTTTTGGACCTTATGCTGTGCTAATGGATTTCGTCTGAAAAAGCACATTATTCCAAAAACCCTGGGGCTTGTCGATATGATCCCTGGCAAATGCAATACGTTTTCTTTTGTTGCTTTTTGAAATACCATAAATGGTTTTTTTCTTCCAGAGCGTCCTTGATACCCTTCTTTTCTTAGAACATTTCTAACGGTATCACTGCTTATTGACTTGTTAAACTTTTCCTGTACTGTCTTAGCTATTTTCGGGGCCTTTATTTCCGATAAAACAGTTTTTCTCTTGGTGTAAGCAGTTGAGGCCTACCAGATCTGTACTTTGAGGCAAGATGTCCGACTGCTGGGTAGTTTTCCAAAACTCTTTGGATCGAAGAATGTGGCTTATCAACTCTGTGTCTTATTGCCTTTAAAATTTGTCCCTCCAAACGCAGTTTCATTATAAGCTTTTGAATATCTAGAAAAAAGCACGCACTCTACCACTTCTTCACTTCAAATCATCAACTTTATAAAAATAAATAGTATTTGCAAAAAAAAAAACAAAGACGGCAAAAAGATTTATTGTGCTTGAATTCCAGTGGCATGTTCAGATAAATGGCGACAGTAAATTTCACCAATGTGCAGGATCAGATAAGAGTTATATAACATATATAATATATATAACAAATAAGGAAATTCTGACGACATTTCTACATAAAAATATATCAATTCTCTTTCGAAAATATGAGCGTTGTATGAGTTTTTCTTAAAGAAGGTGTAATGTACGCAGACTTTTTACACTAACTGTACAAATAACTACCTCTAGTTACTTTTACTTATATGGTTATAAGTGCAGTAAACCGAATTAAGAGATGAATAATTTAATAAATTGCTAAATGAATACATATTTATATACAATATATATATAATAACATATATATATATATAATAACATATATGTATATGTTTTACTGTTGTTAAAAGTTAAGTTAAAATTCAGCTATTCAAGCTTTTGACGGCAGCAAACAATTAGAACTTCTTTACAGCCTGTTTCTAATGGCCCAAAAGTAATCACTCTAGAAAATCCATACAAACTGTTTTCCTTTTCATCTAAGAAAGTTTACTTACACTGTTAACCATAAATAGGATGCATGTACGGAACGAGAACCCTTATCTCACGGAAACCTCAAACTAGTTAACTCAAGTTGTTACATCGTATGGATATATGTACATACATAAAGGGACGATACATACTCCCAGGACATAAAATCCCGACGGAAAAATCCCTGAATAAAAAAAAAAAAACAACTCAAAATTCTTCTGGAACCATAACATCCACGGCTGGAGAAGGAGAACACAGTCGGGTATGTTTGGGATTTAAATTTGCCTAAAAAGTTAATATTGCTTAATTTCGGTCAATCGAAATAAAAGCGTGAACAGCAGTCGTCGAAATGCAGATTCCAGTAATTTTGAGCTTTCTGGAAAGCATTAGTTCTTAGTGAGTTGGAGTTTGAGGATAAGAAAAGTTTGAAATAAGAAAAGCCCCTACAATTATGATCATCAAAGAATGCCAAGCACGTACGGGCGATTCTTGCCTGTGGAGTTTTCACACCATATTTCAACGCCATAAATTGGAATAAGTGTCTTGACTAATTTGAATGACGGATTTGCTTGTTTTAAAAGGGACTTGAGTTCGTCATCGTTTTCTTGCTCTCTTAAGTAGCAGGTTCGGAATGCTGACATTGTTAAAATTTATCAATTCGACATAGGATTAGGGTTGCCAGAAATGTTCCTCAACAAATCGGGAGGTTTCAGAAAAAATATCGGGAGAATGAGAAAAAATCGGGAGAATAAGAAAAACGTCCTTACTTCATAGTACAGAACAAATTTGTAGTTTTATTTCATGGTTATAGAAAACATGCTATTGCATGGAATTTGCCGCATATTTCCCTTTTTCTGATGCGTTGTCCATAAAATGAATGCAATCTGTTAATGCGCAACATTATTTTACTTTTACTTAGGTTAGGTTAGGTTAGATTGGCTGTCTGCACCACGATGCAGGCACACTTAGACCAGTAAAGGTCCATTGTGATGCCAAGGATCTACCATTAGACCACTCAGGGACTAATAAAACCAACCCGAGCTTTTGATGAAGCGATGGATGTTCGTGACGTCTAAGGACGCCAAATCGGTGAGGTCGTCAAGGAAGGGAGCTCCTAGATGGAGCATTCTTTTGCGTGATAGAGCAGGACATGTGCATAGAAAGTGAAGAATGGTTTCCTCCTCCTCCTCGTCCCTACAGCTCCTGCAGAAGTCATTGGCAAAGAGGCCAAGTCTTTTGGCATGTTGGCCGATTAGACAGTGTCCGGTGATGACACCGATAACGCAGCTGATCTGTGATCGCTTTAGTTTAACCAACTCGGCACTACGTTCCTGGTCCAGCTTAGGCCAGATCTGCCTCAAAATGTGATACGTAGAGCCACTATCCCACCTAAGGTTGGTCTTGCTAATAGCGTTCAGCTTCAGTAGATGCTTACAGGTAGCGAGGGGCATACCTAGGGCTTGCCTATCTGGCAGAATCCTTAGAGTAGTACCCTGTCTAGCGAGTTCATCCGCCCTACAGTTTCCTGGAATGTCTCTGTGACCTGCCATTATTTATTTTACTTGTTTGTAGCTGAAATTCATATTTAATAGCTTACATTTAATATTTTCCGTTAGAAAAATTGTAAGCTACCATTCTCCTTCGAGCAAACAAATATATTTGGGGAAATGTCAATGTATTATGGCAGTTCAAATACGAGAAAGACTAATGCCAAATAAATTGTATAGTTAAATAAGGCACTGATTAGACTTCTTAGTAATGAAACTTTCTTTTACCTGTTCGTGGTTTCTTAAGAAAGTAAAAATAAGAGATTGGAAAATCAAGAGATTTCGTACAATTTTCGGGAGACCGGGAGATTAGTAAAAAATCGGGAGAACTCCCGGAATATCGAGAGAACTGGCAACCCTACATAGGATCTCGACAAAGTATCAGCGACGAAATTTTGTACGCCTTTGAGTGCGTGAGCTGTGCGATAAACTCTAAATGACGCGTTTGCCGAGGTGATTTTTTTCGTTTTGGAACAAATTGCGTTTGTAAGCGGTTTGTGGTCAGTAAAAACGGTAAATTGTCTATCTTTAGTGTCCGACCGAAGCTTCGGCTTCGTCTTCGGTCACATTCGGCTAAAAAAACTACAATCGGCTAAACCATAGGCTTCGGCCAAAATAGGCCGAAGCCAAAGGTTTAGTTTATGGTTGATTGGTTGTCGTGCGTCGTGGTAGGCGCCGAAAATTATTGATTGGATAAATGTTTTTTTTATTATTGCTAATGAATTACTTGTTATTTTTTTGTTATTTATGAGTTATTTCTTGTTTTGTTTTGAACTATTTACCATTTCAATAAAATATTAAAATTGATACTAGTTTAATTTGTTATTATTTTTGAAAAGTTAATTTATCCCGTTAGTTTGCTTATTGCATGCATACATTCCAGAAAAACTTAAAAAAAAAATCATTATTTTTTTCACTTTTAGTCAATCTTAAACGAAAATTCTTTAAGTTATTAAAGCTTCGGCTTCGGCCGAAGGTTGTTGTTAAGCCGAATATTCGGCTTCGGCTTCGGCTTCGACCTTCGGTCGGACACTATATATCTTCCACGTAATACCGAAAGTGTTTTACGTTTTTGAAAATTGCGAGCAGTTCGCGGTCAAACGTAGAGTATTTCTTTTCAGCAGGGCTCAAACGAGTGGAATAAAAACCCAGAGGTTCCCAACCGTTATCACGGTATTGCTGGAGTACTGCTCTGATTGCAGCGTTGGAAGCATCTACCATAACGCTGATTTGCGCTTGAGGCTTTGGATGAAAAAGCATAGTGCGCTGAGGCAAATCATTCTAAAGCGTTCGGAAAGCTTTTTCACAAACATCCGACCATTGCAACGCCGGTTTTTTGCTATCCTTTTGCAAACGAGGCCAAATACCTGGGAATGACACTCGACGCAAGACTGAAATGGAATTCGCACGTGAAAATGAAACGAAAAGAACTCGAAATCAAATATAGAGAAATGTACTGGTTACTCGGAAAACATTCGCAGCTCAGTACTGAGAACAAACTGCTTTTATGCAAGCAAGTGCTAAAGCCGGTGTGGACCTACGGTATACAACTTTGGGGTTGTAACAAGAAAACAAATGCAAATATTTTACAAGCTTTTTAAAATAAAGTGGTATAGTAGAAACGACGATATCCACAGGGATCTCGGAATTCCGACAATCGAAGCTGAAAATAGAAGCTTCGCGAGAAAGCATAGAAACCGACTAATCGAACACGTCAACAATACAGTCCTACAAATTTTGGATGAAAGCAATTTATTGCGCCGACTACAAAGGACGAAACCTTTCGACTTGGCGAGATAATGATTAACCGCGTCTAGATTGCGGAATATGCAGGATCTTTCAGTGGAAAGTAACCTGCCATATGTTTTTATTTCATGATAGAAAAATTGCTTGATAAGTGAATACTTAGTTGCGGTATCTAACAAATTTATATCGAAGGTTGGTATTTTTTTAGTCAGTAAGAATCGGACACTACTATGAGCACGCGCTTGCTATCCTCATAGTGTCTATGGAAGATTTTTCACCTACCGTCGGAAAAAAAAAGATTTGGCGTTCTAATTTTTTGGCGATTTATTTGCGTCAGCTTGAAAAGTGCACGATTGATTTGAGCATTTCCTGGCGATAAACCCTAACTTCCTATGGTACTAACATACTTACAAATTTTTCTGCCTCTCTACTTCTTGAACGGTATCCATTTCTAGACCTATCCCGCGAAAAACTTCTAGGCGTTCTAATAATTATAATTACTTGACTTCGGGTTAGTGATCGTCTCAAGCTGCTCGATTTTGTAAACCAATTTTTGCAAAATATCCGTATCTAGGGTGGACTTGTTCTGACAGTTCACTTGAGCTACCTATGGTCTGGAAGATGCGTCATGTAGTCTGTCGGCTAAAGTAAATAGCTCACTTTGAGGGGCGAATTCACTAAATTGTTTCCGCTTTCCGTTCCGACGGTTTAATATCACCTAACTGGATTTTATTTAAGAGTGCGTCTAAACGCTTTTCCTTGCTGTCTCTATTTCTTTCTAGTAATGTTTTTTTTTTAAATTCTCGTATTTTTCTTGCGCGGGGGGAGATATGAGAATATCTGCTACCGATTCTATTGTTTGGTTGTTAAGTGAAGCAACCAAATAATCATATTTAGTATTAGACGATGTTATATTTTTTTGTCTAAACTGGGTTTGAATTTGGAGAAACCATAAGTCTGGTCTATTATTCCAGAACGGAGTGATCTTAATGGAAATCAGTGAAGTCTGCTGACTTGTAACATCGCTAGTGGCGGTGAGACTGATTGCGGTGTTACGGTTACTCGGTCCCGGATTTTCACTGCACTTGTGGTTTGTGTCTGCAGTCGGATCCATTTCAAAACGAAGACAAAGTCGGGAATCATTCGATAAAAGAAAACTAACGGTAGAAGAAAACGAGGAAATCACTCAATAAAATAATACTAACGGTAGAAAGCAAACGAGAAAACCACTCGATAAAAGAAAACTGTAGTATACTCGTACTGGCTTAACTAACGGTAGAAGGCAAACGAAGAAACCGTTTGATAAAAAAAACTATGCTATACCGGCGTACGGGAGTATATAATACAACGGAGAAACTATCCGATAAAGAGAAAGAAAACTGTAACACAATAGCGTGACTAACTGGCCGGCCGAACAAAAACTAAATCACCATAAGATATAATATGTATATGTTGTATGTACATATGTATTTAAATCAAAAAAAAATTATTATTTTTTTTATATATATGTATAAAAAGAAAAAGAATGTTCCTTTGTGAACAATAAAAAAAATTAAATTGTACGTAAAATGTTTTAACTCGCAGTACTTTTTTGTATACATATATTGCTGTAGTTTATGGTGACGAAAAATTGTTGGCTGGTGCTCCGGTAGTCGGGTACTCTGCTGGTCGTGGCGGTGCGTGATGTCTGGCTGATCGTTGGTGGTGCGCTTGTGGCTGCGCACGGTGGTGGGTGCTTCGCTGGTTTGATGGTATGTGTGTGGTGCGCTTGCGTCTGCGCACGGTGGTGGCAGTGCTGCCAGACTTTTTTCAGGAAAAATACCACATGATGGATGAAAATTTACCATTTCCACCAAAAATTTCCCACACAAGTACAAAAGGCGTGTTTTGGTGAGACATCGCTGCTCAGTAACTCTCAGTATAGTAAAATCTAGCACGGAGTACAACAATAAAAAATGACTACCAACCACTTTAGCTTTTACCTCCAGTCAAAAGTGAGTTGGGATGTTTAGTTTGCAACACTCAATTTCAGGGGGCGCTGAAATGATTTTGTTAGTGGTTTAGAGGCTGATAGCGAGCAGGTGCACCAATTTCAAATAGTAAAAAACTTTTCTACCTGATTGACTGTGAATCGTTTTGCTGAGAAGCTTTTACTTTGCTTTGCACAATACTCACCAAAATACGCCTAGTAGTAGATCGCGACACATACAATCAGCAAATACGTAAGATTGGCGAAATTACCCGTTTCAAGTTATGGGCGGAACTCATGAGTGACTATTGCAGAGAGAATAAGTGAGAAGACGAACTTGTCAATAAAATTTCCCTTTTTTCTTATGGAAAACGGAAAATATTACCTTTTTACCATATCTTAAAAATTGGAGTTGAAATTTACCACGAAAAGGTAAATTTACCACTATCTGGCAGCACTGGGTGGTGGGTGCTCCGCTGGTCTAATGGTGCGTGTGTGTGGTGCTTGGCTGTGGTGGTGGGGTCTCGCGCGCCGAATTTATTTTTCGGCGGCGTGGTGGTGCGCTGGTGTGCTGAATCTATTTTTTCGGTGTGTTGGTGGTGCGCTGGTGCTCCGCTGGTGTGCCGAATTTATATTCGGCAGTGTGGTGGTGCGCGGGTGTGATGGATGTTTTTTCGGTGGCGTGTCCTTTGATGTGTCGAACTAATTTTCGACGTCGGGGTGATGCGCTGATGTGCCATCGTCGGGGTCACCAATTTGTGCCGGCGTTGGGACGACACAATAAAAAAAATACTTTTTAATTATTACTGCGGTCTTTCGCAGGACCTCTTTATTTCGTGGCGCCTTCAATACAAAAGGAGTGGGCCAGATATAATGGCGGCCTTTTATAAACTTTGTTTTGTCATGTTTGACAGGTACAAAGAAAAGAAGGTGTTCACAAGAATGAATTAGTTTAAGGGTGTGTTACGCTATTGACAATATGTGCGCCACAACATCTTTTACCGGTGTATGTCAATATTGAGAGTACCCCTGTGACGTTTTTTTGACTAATGAGTTAATTGTAAAAGTAAGCCTGCACTGCATTTACGCAGCGCGGGCGTTGGAAAGGATAGACAGAGAGAGAAAAACTGTTGTAGTGGTTTGAAACTTAGATGTTAGGTTTCAGAAAAACTCCGGGGGTGGCGTCCCCACGGCTTTTAGATGACTGGAGAGATTTGTTTTCTGTTATTTTGTGTTATTGCTACTAATTTACAGTATTCTTTTCCCGACCATCTAATCTCATAGGCATATCAATTATCCAACAAAGAGAACAATTTTTCCAGCCAGATAACCAACCTACTACCTGTGTTATGTCTTCGCAATAGTGTTGCCATAATCTTTCGCAATTGGTAGGGATGACTTTATACCTACATATATTTCATGAGAAATAAATAAATGTTTCCTGACATCAGGATTTGAACCATGAACCATTAACGTGGCAATCGATTTGTACCATTTTTTATTTTATTTTTTTTAACCACATTGAAAGAAATATTACAGTTTTATTTATTGATTGTCAACTGCAACAAGGGAGAGATCCTTTTCCACATTGAATCGATCGAAAAAATCTCTTCGGAGCACGATTGGGCAGGTATTAGCTATTGGTTTTATTTAAATACTAGCTAGACCCTCGTCTCCGCTCGCGTTTAAAAATGTATTATGCTTTCCGTATACATTTACATATCTCCCAGCTTCCTGACAACGTACTTAAATTATCTGTGCATGGTTTTAAATCTTTGATGTTATTTACTTTAAATCATAAAATTAATTTCATGGAAATCGATGAAGCGGTTTTCACGTAATTTTGATTAGTAGCTATCTGCCTATTACCATTGTATGCATGTACAATGCAATTACATAAAGTTTGTAACAAGAGTTTTTATTTTTCTCGGCCGAAGCTGTCTACCACACGTAGTAGGTACTAAAACTGTGTAAACTAAATTAAAACTTCATCAGTAGGAATCCCCACCAAAGCACACATGAACATGCACACAAACCGCCGAGCAGGCATATCAAAAAAAGCAATCGAAAAATAAGAAAATACTAACTGCCGTTAGTAGTGGGGAGTCGTGACGCAAGTGGTTAGGGTGTCGGACTACTGCACATGAGGTTCCAGGTTCGTATCCCAGAAGACACTATACAATTTTTTTAGGGTCACATTTCTCGCGAGCGTCTGACAAATATCCGAGAGTATTGTTGTCTCGAAAAAGCTTCTCAAAACAAATTGCCCTTCGGATACGGCAGTAAACTGTAGGTCTCTTTTATTCGTGTGAAAAATATAACGCACACAATGCGAGTGGTTGCGAGAAGCTAGGCCCAGGCATTTGACGAGCTGTGGCGCCAAATATTTATTTATTCATAACTGCCGTATTCAATACATTTCCCTATTTGACTTTTGATTCATGATTAACTAATTCACGATTAAAAAGTTGAGCATTGTGTTATTCATCAAATAATTGTTAACTGATAATAACTGAACTGCTCTTCATGAGGTCGTGCGTACAGTGGAAAAAACTCTTCACTACAAAGAATATACTCTCGCCACATTTCTTGATATAGAAGGAGCTTTCAACAACATTTTCACTGAATCTATTCAGGAATCTCTCACCGAGTTAGGTGTAGAAGGCTTTATTAGCCAATGGATAGTTTCTATGCTCAGTACTCGTATAATCCAAGCAACACTAGGCAACAGTAGTACAACTAAGACGGTAAACAGAGGAACTCCACAAGGCGGAGTCATCTCCCCCTGCTCTGGTTAATGGCGATCAATAAAATCTTGGTGCGACTTGAGGTGGTTGCGTACGCGGATGATATGGTTATACTAGTATCAGGAAAGTTCCTCTCCACGATAAGTCAACTCATGGAGAGGGCTCTGGATAAGGTACACTCATGGGCTACGAGCTGTGGCCTCGGAGTAAATCCGGAGAAGACTGAAATGATGCTGTTTACCACCAAAACCAAGGTACCGGCATTCACCCCCCCCCACCCCCAAACTAGATGGTCAGCCTCTCTCGCTTTGCTCCAGTGCAAAATACCTAGGCACGGTTCTAGACCCGAAACTTAGTTGGAAACTCAATATAGAACAGCGAATTAAGAAGGCAAGCGTAGCCTTCTATGCCTGTAATAAAACATTCGGTAAGAAATGGGGACTCCAGCCAAAGATGACCCTTTGGATGTACACAGCCGTTGTGCGTCCAATTCTTGCTTACGGCGCCATCGTTTGGTGGCCAGCTTTGAGCAAATAGTACAATATCGACAGAATAAAAAAAGTACAGAGATCGGCGTGCGTGGGTATCACAGGAGCAATGAGGTCTTGTCCAACAGATGCTCTAAGTGTGATCCTGCATCTGATCCCTCTCGAACTACACATCATAGACACAGCTATATGCAGCGCAGTCCGGCTCAGGAAATATGGATGCTGGACCGCAAGACCATATGGTCACGGCAAGGTCCTGGAGACGATTCCAAGTGAACTGGTTGCGCCCTCTACCGACTACACGATACCCAAACTCAACTTCAGAAAATCGTTCTTAGCAAAATTCCCTTCCAGAGAAGAATGGAAGAACGGAAGCGTTACCTGCAACTATGATATAGGGATATACATGGACGGTTCGAAGATGGACTGCGGAGTCGTCGCAGGCATCTTCTCTGACCAGCTGAATATATCAAGGTCCTTCCGTCTTCCAGACTCTGCTAGCGTTTTCCAAGCGGAGCTTCTTGCGATTCGAGAAGCCTGCCGCCTGCTAAACAATCTTCCAACATTTAACCACAACATCGCTATTTTTTCAGATAGCCAGGCTGCCATCAAGGCCATTGATGCAGTCTGCATCTCTTCAAAACTGGTAGAGCAATGCCGGTTTGAATTGAATCAACAAAGCACTCACTCGAGAACCACTCTCATCTGGGTCCCAGGGCACAGCAACCATGAGGGAAATGAGCGTGCTGATGAGCTGGCCAGGCGAGGGTCGGCCCTTAACGGCTCTCTAGCAGAAAGAGTCGACATTCCGCTTGGTGCCGTTAAGGGCTATATTCACCCCCACATCCTCCAGCTAGCCAATCGCGGGTGGAACAACCTCACAAGCTGTGTCATATCTAGGAAGACGTGGCCCAGTTTCAACAAACCCAGGTCAAAAGAGTTACTAGGCAAGCCAAGACCAGTTATTGCCAAAATCGTAGCTATTATCACAGGCCACTGGCCAGTTGGAGACCATGCGGCCAAGCTTGGTATCCCCCACAACACCTTTTGTAGGAGCTGCAAGGATATTTATGAGAAAGAATCTCTATGTCATTTCCTTTGCAGATGTCCGGCCCTGGCGAGGATCAGACAGCAAACTCTTGGCAAACCTTTCTTCGAGGATCTGAGAGAGATAGCGAACAAGAGGATTGGAGAACTAATTCTCTTTCTGAACTCCACGGGCTGGGTCTAAACTTAATACCATCTTTAACTAGCCACTACAATAGGTAGACACGAGTCCGTGGTAACAAAACGGCGCACTTTAAGCGCTAATTGGGTTCTTTTTGGACCGCCACTTTACCTACCTATAACTGATTTTGCTTTGATGAACGGTTTCGGATACACTGTTTGAAAATTGTGCTTGAATAATGTCAAACTATGTCATGAACTTCATCACAAATTAAAATAATGGATATGGCAACTAAACGCAAGTGCGCTGAAAATGTGGATTCAGAAGAAGTTAGAAGTTTTAATAGCATTGACCTCTCATGCCAATAAGAAGGATGCGGAATCTCTGCTTCCACATGCCAAAACATATTTCAACACCATTTCAGGTTCCAATATTAGCATTTTATTATATACTCGTAATAGTATCACTGCTCATCTGGGACTTTGGGGATATTTTCGCATATTTTCCTCCGAAAATTTCTATTTGCTTGGAGAGACCTTGAAGATGTTTAATCGATTTTTTTTTATATTTCTTTGGTCGTTGCGTGTTGATAAAATCATTTAACATATCTAAATGATTTATAAAATTTGTAAAACAATTTGCGGTGTAGACAATTTTTGTAATTATTTAAGAAAAAATAATTTTCATCTGTCCCTTTGATTGAGATTTATATGCCAAATTCGACATTTAAGTTAATGATGACTTGATCAATGTTGATCAACGAGGGAAAATGTAATAAGTAAGGAATAACGTATTAAAGGATAATTAAACTAATATTAAGGTTAATTCGTAGTTGATTATGCTTTATGAATAACACTGTAAGAGTACCATCCCCATTTCGTCAAGCAGATGGGTCTGCTATTAAAAGTAGCAAAAAGACAGAGAACGGAGAATAATAAATAAATAATAATTATTAAAAATGTTAAGTAAATTCTAAATTTTGCAAACGATATTTTTGATTAGATCTCAGCTTCGGGATGGCGGATCACGTAGAAACGTGATTAGAGTTAGACCAAAAGCAATGTAGGGCGAAAATCTCGTTAAATTTTGTGCAGTTTTTTTTGCGTTGGTTAGGTTAGGTTAGGTGGCTATCATCTGTAATCGTTAGGACTCACTTAGAAGAAATGAGGTCCATTGCGTCACCACGTGAGCCGGTTATTTCCGTTACTCTTGGAACCATTTTGATTTTTGGATTAATTTCCAGGTGCTGTTGATATCCAAATCGGCGATATCTGTAAGTTCCTCAAAAAGTATTTTCCAAGAGTTTGTTCTGTAGATGAGGATAGTGCTGGGCAGCTGCAGAGCATCCTCATCTTTGTCCATACAGCGGCAACAAAATTCATTGGCCGGAAGTAAGTAGATGCAGCCCCCCTTTCGCAGTAGAGATGCCCTGTTTCATGCCATTTGTAGCTAATTCGTCTGCTCTGTTATTTGAAATGTCCGAATGACCAGGAACCCAGCACAGAGTAAGATTGCAAGTGTTTGCAGTTCTCAGCAGTATTTCAACGTTTGGCATTTTTGGCGATTTCTTTTAAGGGTTCAAATATGGGCTTAAATATTTTTTCAATTCCCGTTTCCTTCATGATTTGCCCAGTTTTGAGAAGCTTGTTTTTTCTCTTTAAAATCTTTTTAGTTTTTATAAGGTCTTTAAGCAAATCTTCATTGAGTTCCATATTTGAGAAATAGGTCGGTTCCAAACTGGTCAGTATCAAACTGGGCAGTACCAAACAGGGCGGTATTAAACTGGGCAGTATCAAACAGGGCAGTATCAAACTGGGCAGTATCAAACTGGGCAGTATCAAACTGGGCAGTATTATACTGGCCAGTATCAAACTGGGCAGTATCAAACTGGGCAGTATCAAACAGAGCAGTATCAAACAGAGCAGTTGCGAACCGGTCGGTTTCAAAGCTGATTAATGACTAAACACTTTATATAACTACAGTTTCCTTAAATGATTTACGTTATTATACCGCCCCATGTCTATATAACAATCTTTGTTAATAACCAAGAATCCATATGCATCTTTCCAGCATTTTGCGCACAATTCTCTGAACTGATTGAATGTCATATCGGAATTTATATGATCATTTTATATATGCTTCAGATTGCTCGTCCTACTTGAAAATAACTATAGTTTGCATTGTCCCGTATCAAATCTTTCGGTATATGTGTATACGACTGGCACAAATAGAAGCTAACCACATCGATATGTTGACCCATGCAAAAATATTCTCGAATGTTGTTTTGTTTAGCACACGCCGCATCATCAAATATGAATACGGAATTTCGCTTTGTTTCTGAAGGCGCAATAATTTCACAATTATTTTAAAATTCATTGTATTCCATTCCCTTGATGGTCTTTACTAGCTTTCTTAAGTATGCATACTTTGGCTGATGCAAAGACTTTGAGTATACGTATATGTAAATGTTTTGAAATTTTAAACCATTAGCTTCGAGGAGAATGCTTAACGTGACATTTGCTTTTCCATAATTTGATGGACCCAGAATTATTCCTTGAATACTATCTGGAAATAATGCTCCATGTTTCTTCTTCTTCTCGTTAATTTTTGTATCAAAGCTAGACTTTAATGCAGTCTAGTAATGAACCACATCGAATGAACCCAATTAATATAAAAGAAAGTGTTTTATAGTCAAGGAATTCATAAATGCTATGCCCATGCAATAGGTTAGGTTAGGTTGAAGTGGCTGCCAGTTGAGAATCGCCAACATACTTAGAACAATAATAGGTCCATTGTGATACCACATCGATCATGAGAGAAAGTTTCTCCTACCTACTCGTTAAACCATTTTGAGCTTCTTATGAAGCGTAGGAGGCTCTTAATGTCGACGTTTTCACGTCGCCTATGTTGTTGTAATAGGGGGCTCCTAGGTGAAGCTTCCTTCTACGGGAGAGAGCTGGGCAGAAACAAAGAAGGTGAGGAATAGTTTCTTCCTCGTCTTCATCCATGCAGCTTCTACAAAAGTCGTTCGCAAAAACGCTTAGCCTTGCAGCATTTGTATTTGTTTTTATTTCTTTATTCTTAAATAATTGATCTTTCAAACGATCCTAACAATAGTTGTATACATTTAACAATATTAAAGATAAGAATAAATAAATTAGTGACATTTTATATTTTTAATTAAAATAGCGTTAAATGTCACTTCAAAAAGAAAAAAAGGCTAGGTATCAATTCAAACTTTAGTGAAAACTTAATTTTAAATATCTTCAAATTAACAAATAATAAATTCAAAACTTTTTGTTGTTGAGGAGTTAACAATTTCAAAAATAAAAGGAAAAACGTTAAAGTGTAGTGATTAAATCCAATTAAATATTTTAAAACTTAAAAATAGCAAGAAAGCAATAAGTGATATAAATGCACATATGCACATATGCAATATAAATGCAATTCTAAACTAAACAATAAAGGACAGCAGAACTTAAATATCTTCGTGATCGAAACCAAAAAGCCACGTCTTTACTTTTTTTTTAAATAAAGAGGAAATTCTCAAAACCCGAAATAGTTCCATTGAGCGAGCTAATCGATTGGCACCACACACTATTCTGACAGCGCTTTTTTGTAAGACTGCAATTGGTTGTATTTTTGATTGGTAAGCGCTGCCCCAACAACTTATTCCGTATTCTAACCTAAAGTGAACAATTCCAAACCAGACCATACTCAAAGTCTTATTATTTACAAATTCTTTAAGATGATATACCTATACTTCGAACGGAGGAACGCAGATGTTGTTTCAGGGTTGAAATGTGATTAGACCAACTCATATTTTGGTCAATTAGAATACCCAAATATTTAAATTGTTTTACTACTTCAATCCCGAAACAAGTCGCATCGCAGATTACATCTTTATTAAACAGAACTTTGGAACTGGAAGTATTGCATGTAAAATATGTACGAGTATCACAATGTCGAGTACAATTTGGAGCATGCAAATTTACATCAATATCAGGAGAATCCTGTGAGTTCAGATTAAAGTAAATTAGTTTAGTTTTATTACTGACCTCTAATTTTTGTTCCGCAAACCAATCATTGTTGATATCAGCAATTAAATTTAAAGGGTTATCTGAACTATATGCAATACCCAAATCATCTGCGAAAGCTTGAACTTTTACGACAAACCATTGACTAAAAAGAGAATTTATGTAAATGAGGAATAATATAGGACCAAGAATAGATCCTTGTGGTACCCCTAAGTTTATAATCTTAGAGTTACTGAAATATCCCCCAACTTTCACTTTTTGTGTTCTATTCTTTAGGTAGGACTCGAACCAACTGAACATAAAACTGCGGAGCCCTGCACAATACAATTTATTCAGAAGAATAGTGTGATTGACCAGATCAAACGCTTTTGATATGTCAACGAAGAGACCAGCGCAACATTTTTTTCACCCAATCCCTTGTTTATTATAGAGCAAAATACCAAATGAGCATCTTCTGTCGAAAGCCCTTCTCTAAAACCGAACTGAACAGGACTAAAAAAATCAATTTTTTTTTTTTGTTTTTTTTTTTTTTTTTTTTGTGGGTAGGTGAAAATCTTCATGAGACACTATGAGACCGTGTACTCATAGTAGTGTCAGATTTCTACTGACTAAAAACACCCTTCCCTTCGTTTTGTTTACTACGACTAAGTTTGACCTTATCAAGTAGTTTAAGCTTCAGATTTATATTCGCGTGAGGCAGGTAGATTTCCCATAAAAGCACCTGCTGAAACCGTCATGACATGCGGCTTTTTGTCTTATAGCGCTAATTCGAACGGTTTCGTTCTTTGAAGTCGGCGCGTAAGATTTGTCACATCCAAAGTTTGGAGTATGGCACAGTTGCAATGGCCATGAAGACGAATACGAAGCTTGCGAGCGAAGTTTTTTATTTCGTCCTCCACGGTAGCTATCCCTAAGTCTCTGTGGATATCATTGTTTCTGATATACCAGGGAGCGTTCACGATTATTCTTATAATTTTATTTTGCAATGATTGTATGAGATTCCTATTGCTTGGTTTGGTACAACCCCAGAGTTGTATACCGTACGTCCACACGGGTTTAAGCACTTGCTTATACAGAAGCAGTTTGTTATATACGCTTAGTTTGGAATATCTTCCAATTAGCCAATACATTTCTCTAAGTCGATTTTCGACTTCGTCACGTTTCTTTTTAACGTGAGGTTTCCATTTAAGTTTCGCGTCTAGTGTCATTCCCAGATATTTAGCTTCGTTTGCATGCGGTATTTGTACCGAGTTAATGAAAACGGGAAGGTTGATTATTTTCTTGTAAGTGAAGTTAACATGCGTCGATTTGGTCTCGTTAAGAACAATGCGCCTAGTTTTTGTCCACTCACAGATTTTATCCAAGGCTCGTTGGAGTTTTATGGTTGCTGACTCGATTCAACTTTCCGTTGCCAGAATAGCCGTATCGTCCGCGAACGTAGCTACAATAGTGCCTTCAGTTTGAGGTATGTCCCGAGTGTACAGCAAGAATAAGATAGGCCCAAGGACACTTCCTTGCGGAACTCCGGCGGCGATTTCTTTAAAATCAGAATATTCAGTTCCGTGCTTAACACGAAAAAGTCTGTTTTCAAGGTACGATTCTAAGATCTTATGAAGTTGCTCCGGAAGGATTCGTCTTAGCTTATAATTCAATCCATCGTGCCAAACCCTGTCGAAGGCTTGAGATACGTCAAGATACCTCAAGGGCTTTTTCAATTTCGTCGGTTATTCTATAAACCTGGTCAATTGTGGAATGCTTGATTCTGAACCCGAATTGGTGGTCAGGTATTAGGCGTCTCTCTTCAATGACCGGAAGAATCCATTTCAGAAGGAGTTTTTCAAATACCTTCGATATTATTGGTAGTAGCGATATCGATCTGTACGATTTTTTGTCATTTGGAGATTTCCCCGGTTTCGGAACCATTATGAATTCTGCGACTTTCCATTGATTTGGAACGTATAATAATCTTATGGAAGCATTTATTAAATAAAGCAATTTTAATAGTGCCTTTTTTGGTAATTCCTTGAGGATTTGTCCGGTTATTAAATCATAGCCAGGAGCTTTATTGTTCTTCAGGTTTTTTATTGCCTGGCAAAGTTCTATAAGTGACACACTTTTTATTCTTAGGTTGTCAGATGTCGTAGTCGTACCGGTAAAATCGTCTACCAATGTTTCTCCATCAAATGGCTTAAAAGTCTCTTCTAAGTGCTCGGCAAATAGATCCGCTTTTTCTTTGTCACCTTTTGCCCATTCGTCGTTGTTTTTTCTTATCGGTGGCGAGTGTATTTGCGGTTTTTTAATTGTTTTGACAGCTTTCCAGAGCGAGTAATTAGTGGTTTTTTCGGCGGTTAAACCTTCAAGATAAGCTGAAGTCTCTCGGTTTTTTAGGTCTTGGATCGCTTTTTTAAGCTTATTGCATAGGAAATTCGAGTGGGTTTTATGCTGGGGAGCGCGAGTTTGTTGCCATATTTTGCTTGCTCTCCTCTTTTCTCGAATAAGTTCTTTTATTTCCGGCGGATAATAAGCTTCATTGCATGGGACTTCTTTCCTCCTTAAAGGTGTATTTTTCCACGCGGCATTTTGTATTGATTCAATAAATTTGCCGAGCTCATCTTCTATTTCGAAGGGTGTTTTGAGCGATACATTTAAGACAATATTTTCTTCGCAATCAGTTCTAAAGTCGCGCCAGTTAGTTTTTTTGTTAGTTAATCTAGGCACACCTTCTACTGTCATTAGTCGGTCACTTATTGTCAAGATTACCGGCGAGTGATCTGAGGAGAGATCAAAGCTTTCCTCTACTTTCGGAAAATTTGAAGATACTCCTTTTGCTACGAAGAAGTCTATTAGGTCCGGTGTTTTTGCTGTATCAGAGGGCCAATACGTCGGTTTCCCCGTCGAAAAGAAATCAACCCCGAATTGCATACCGGCTTCGTACAGAAGTCTGCCTTTCCGTGAATTGGATCTGGAACCCCAAAAGGTGTGTTTTGCGTTGAAATCGCCACCTATAATGAAATTCGGTCCAAGTGAGTCAAGGAGACGTACAAAGTCGTTACTTCTAAACGTGCATCGCGGAGGACAATAAATGGACGCGATGTTGAAATACGAGTGCCTATTCTTAACTCGAACTGAGCTTGTTTGCATTGTATCGATTTCAATCGTCGTATTTATGGAGTGCTCAATGCAGTCTTTAATGAATAAGGAGGATCCGCCTCTAGCTCTTCCGGAAGGGTGGTATGCGTGATAAGCACGATACCCTCTGATTTTTACCCCGGATTCCTTTGTCAAATGAGTTTCAGAGATCAAGCAAATGTTAATGTTGTCATTCCGTAAGAATACTTCTAATTCGGCGTTTTTTTGTAGAAGGCCGTTTGCGTTCCATGTTAAAATTTTTAGTAACTGATTCATATTCATATGGGAGTTCTTTTTTGGCGAGGTTTTAACTCGAGCTTGCTCAATTTATCATATATGACTTTGTTTACCTTCGTTTGCTCCTCAAGTTTCGCAAGAATTATAGAGAAGACTTGGGAGACTGGGTCTACCGTAACACCGCTTTGCTTGGTTTCTAGCGACGCAGCTTGAGCATATGTTAGCGTCTCTGGAGATTGTGGCTTTTTCTTTGATTTTGCCGAAGGAACTATACTTTGCTCGACTCTCGTCTTAAGTTTGACGTGTTTATTGACGGTCGTTACCCTTGGCTTAGCGATTTCACGACTATTTTTAACCGGTTCTGCGTTCTGGCGTTGAATATTTTTAAATGTGTCTCGCCTTTTTGAAGCTCTTTTGCCACTTCGCAACCTCGATAGTTCGCTGGATGCTTTCCTTTGCAGTTAATGCAGGTAGCCGGGGCCTGCTTATTTAGGTCACACTTTTCTGAGAGATGGTTACCAGCACATTTTACGCATCTCGGCTCTTTTTGACAATACGACTGTGTGTGATTAAAGCCTTGACAGCGTTTACACTGAGGTATCGATCTCGTACTCGTACGCATAGGCTCAATCTTGACTACGATATTCAGAATAGTTTTAACGTTATAAATATCGTCTACATTTTCGCTCCTGTCAAAGGTAAGTATAAAGAGCGGAAGTCCATGCTTGACCATGATTTCCTGGCCTTGTTCCGTTTGTTGCTTCACCTTTTTGAGAATATTGACGGCATTAAGAATTTTTAAACCTTTAGCTTTGAGGTCGTTCATTACGTCGTCTTTTGCGCACGAGGGGTGGAGACCCCTTGCTATAACACGCAGTGGTCTTTCTGACTTATTTTCATAAGTATACCACTGGATCTTTTCCGTGTTTAATTTTTGTGATATTGCTCGGTAGCCATCGGAGTCATCAACGTTAATTTTCCACGCATTGTTCCTGAGTGACGTTACCTTGAATTTCGATGTCGTCGTTCCTTTAAGAAGGCAATGTAGCTTACTGTAGTCCGTTATGCCAACGACGTTTATTGCAGGCGGAGGACGAGGTTTAGCTTGAGTTTGTTTTGGCTTCGACTCATTTTGCTTGTCTTCTTTTCGCGGCTCGATTTCGGGCGAAGAGCCGGCTCTGCGTTTTTTGCTAAGTCTTTTCTTTAAGACGCAATTCGTTTCGCGTGCAAGCTCTTCTTCGTCCGTGTGATATTGTGGATTAGCTGCGCGGGGAGGGGAATCTTCGCGTTCTTTTTGTAAAAGCGAGTTCTTTAGAAGCTTGTTTTCCTCTCTCAGCATGTCTACCTCTTTTTTGAGCTCTTGGTAGAGCCGATCCATTTCATCAAGCCTATTGCGAAGTTCGTTATTTTCCTTCTTAAAGCTTTTACATGTCTCTAAGTCCTGTTTCTTGTGCGCTTGCACTACCGGCGGACTTTTTTTCCCGGAGACATTCGGTCTTGATGGTGGAGACCGAGGTACCCTTGAACTTTTTACAAAGGGATTTATCAATTGCAATAATTGGCTCTCCCCAGAATCCGTAGAGCCTACCTCCGAAGAGGGTGGATTTTCCAGTGAACCTGGACTGCCACCTGGGGTATTAAATCTTTTCGTTTTACTCATTGCATTTTTTTGTATACACTTTAAGCCCGGTATACGAAGGGTGGATTTTAGTCGCCTCTTACGACAGGCATGCCTACCTCGGGTATATTCTAACCCCTACCCGAAGGGGGGTATGCTAATAATTTAACATTTTACAGCTTTTCCACAAATTTTGGGAAGAGAAGAAAGCAAGGAAATTGGCCTGTAATTATTCTTATTCTTTCTATTGCCCTTTTTAAAAAGAGGTATTAGTTCCAAACAGTATCACTTGGAGACGACCGTTGGCCAATAGAAGCAAAGAAGTTAATGAATACATTGGCAATCGTTTTAGGATCTACTATATCAACACCGTATGACTTAGAATAATAGGACTGCGAATACTGGATGAATTAATATTAATAATACTATTAATTACCTTCCATTCCTTTCTAGGGTTGCCAAGTGAGTTATGTATTGTACCTTAGAGAAATAATATCTGTCACGACACAATTTAATCTCCTTGTTTACATCTTTACTTAGTTTCTTAAAAGGAGTCTTCAAGTATGAATTAAAGCATTTGTTACGTATTTTATTTTTAAGTTTAATTTTTTTAAGAAAATAACTATTTATCCAAAGCTTAAGTCTTACGTCGCATTTTCTTAGCGTAATGGTCTGACTATATAATTCTATATACTTTTGCAGAATTAGGGCCGGTTGGGGTAAATGTAAACATGGGGTAAATGTAAATTTTCACATTTTAAAATAAATTTTAGCAACCCAGACAGAAAAAAAATTAGAATTTGAAATGTCGCGACACCAGTGCATGTAATATCTTTGAGTTGTTGTTCGGAATTCGTTGAAAATTTTAGTCGTGGAAAAAACCTCGATTTTAAAAGTGAAATTCAAGTTTGTGAGTGTTTGTGAGTGTTTGTGACTGTTAAAAAAAAGTTGATTATATTGAAAGCGTAAGAAAAATGTTCGTGTTATATATGTAAATAAAAGTGCATTGAAGTAGTTTCTGTGATTACACCGCACTCTTATATATCCTTTGTAGTTTTTTTTGCGTGTTTACATTTACCCCAGCAATATTAGCATATGGGGTAAATGTGAACAAGTTTTTGGGTTAAATGTAAACGTCCATTTTCCTAAAGTTTTTTTTCGGATAAACTTATTTCTAGTGTTTAAAATGCCCCGAACATATACAAAAAAGAAAGCACAAGTTAATTATAATATTTACGATGTTGAGAACGCTGTGAGAGATGTATTGCAAAAGAAAATGACATACCGTCAAGCTGAAGAACGCTACAATGTCGCTAAATCTGTAATCTTTAATAGAATTAAAGGCCGGCGAACATCATTGGATTCAATTGGGTCAGGACGAGTACCCTCCCTTCCAGCAGCAACTGAAAACGAAATATTTAGATGTCTTGTTACTCGTTCAAATATGTGATTACCATGTGACAAACATGAGCTTAAGGAACTGGTTGGGGAATATGTCAAATTTAGCGGTATCAAAACGCAATTTAAGGACGATATCCCCGGCGAAGACTGTTACATAGGATTCATGAAGCATCCCACAATAACTTTAAAAAAACCAGAACACCTGCAAATATTGAGAAAAGATGCCAGAAACCCGTTTGTTGTATACGATTTCTATGGTAAGCTTCAAAAGGTGAAGGAGATAACAACTTGACAAATGAACCACCGTACGTTTTTAACGCAGACGAAAGCGGATTTCACCATGATCCCAGCCGCATGCATGCATTGGGTATTAAGGGCAAAGCTCTAAGCAGAGTTTCAGGTGGATCTGGACGGGAATCCACAACAGTGCCTGCATGCGTTTCGGCGGATGGCACCGCATTACCACCGTTAATAATTTTTAAAGGTGCTGCTGTTCAGGCAAGATGGACTTCTGAAGCTGGTTTTCCGGGAACACTCTACGCGTCCTCAACAAATGGATGGATGGAGGAACCACAATTTTTTAATTGGTTGTCCCATGGAATGAGGAGTTAGATGACGACGATGACCATCAGGAGTTAGAACCTGTTGGTTTCAAAACGCTTAACAAAGGTCAATTTCTCCTGATTCAGTTAAAAGGGGGCACCAGACTATCAGTAATCTTCAGATATGTTTGTGTTATGGAGTCACTGGAGAAAGCGAGGAAATTGAAGTGGTGCTTTTAAAAAGTATGGACACTACAAAAATAACTTTCGAATTGATGCCGACTGAAAAAATGAATGTTTTTTTGGAAAACATACTTGGAATTCTACCAAATCCGACTCTTAATATGTCAAAAGCACGTGTTTACTACAAATTTAAGAAAGGCATCGACGTAAAAGAAAAGTGAAGAATACAAACTTAATTTTCTCTTAAAAGGTGGGTACCTAACTTGAGGTATCTGTATCTTGTTCCTATTAATGAGCTTTGAAAGCATGTGATTAAATATCATTTTTTTAAGTAAAAATCAATTTGTTTCTATTTAGAAAAAGCATTAAGGTACTTTTCCGATTTTTCTTTGATGGGTAATATGCATATATGGGGTAAATGTAAACATTGCGGTAATCAATTTCTCAAGTGATTAATTCAAATGAAATTCATGTCCGTTTACTTTTACCCCATTTGCTAGCTCCTAGTACTTAGACGACAGAAATTAGTTGTCCCCATTTACCCCAGTATTTTTAAAAACTATGGGGGAAATGTAAACAAGGAAGGGATAAATGTAAACACTGCCCTAAATCACTTTTGGGTTCTTATACCTTTATTAAGTCATCAGAAGTTGAATATCTTGTATCTTATTATATAATATCCTTTTTCAAAAGTTAAAAAAAAAAAATAAGATTTAATATTTTTTACTTTTCGGAAAAAAATGTGTCTTTAAAAATGCAAAAATTGTCCCCATTTACCCCAACCGACCCTAATAAAAAATTGTCGAAAGCCTTAGAAGCGTTACATTCAGGAAAGACATCCAACCAAATTTCAACACAAAGTGCATTATTTAGGCGATCAAACATTACCTTTTTTACTGTAGGTGCAGGAGTATAATTTGCACATGTTTTATTTTTTAAATTACTGGACAAGATTCCTGTCATGCCAGGATCTGTGATATTTAAATCAAAGTTGAGGCCAACGCATTGATTTACAGAAATGTTCCTCAACCTACCCAAGGCACGATCGAGACATGTACCTGAAATACCCGCTGAGTTCTTCCGATAATGTCTATATCGTCGGCGTATGCAAGCAGTTGTACAGACTTGTAATAGATTGTGCCTCCGGTGTTGGCTTGTGAGTTCCGCACAATCCGTTCAAGTACAATATTAAAGAAGTCACATGACAGCGCGTCACCTTGTCTAAAAACTTTTTTGACATCAAAGGTCTCGGTGAGGTCATTACCGACCTTGATGGAGCAGCGAGCGTTCTTCATCGTCAGCATGCACAGACGGACAAGTTTGGCAGGGATGTCAAAACTAAACATGGCTCTATAAAGCTCTTCTCTATAGATGCTGTCATAGGCGGCCTTGAAATCGATAAAGAGGTGATGAGTATCGATTTGGAATTCTTGGGTTTTCTCCAGGATCTGCCGAAGTGTGAAGATTTGGTCGATGGTGGAGTTTCCTGGCCTGAACCCGCACTGATAAGATCCAATCAGGCTGTTGATAAAAGGTTTCAGGCGTTCACACAATATCGCAGAAAAGATCTTGTATGCGATGTTGAGGAGCCTGATGCCTCTATAATTGGCGCAGTTGAGGGGGTCTCCTTTCTTGTGGATCGGACAAACGATGCTGAGGTTCTATTCATCAGGCATACACTCGTCTGACCAAATCTTAGAGATGAGTTGATGTATGCACTTAACCAATTCATCACCAGCTGCCTTGAAAAGTTCGGCCGGTAAGCTGTCAGGTTCAGTAGCCTTGTTGAATTTCAGCTTGGATACTGCTATCCTCACTTCGTTTTGGTCAGGTGGACGCAAATTTTGACTATCATCGTCTATGTTGAATGGTTCATTCTGCCTGACAGCGGGATGTTGGTCTTCGTCGCCGTTATACAGTCTGCAGAAGTAGTTTTTCCATATTCTCAGCACCGACTGTGATTCTACTACGAGTTTTCATTTTCATCTCTACAGGTTTCTGTACGGGTATTGCTCCTCTGACACGTTCTTTTAACCTTTTGGTAAAACTTCCGTACATTGTTCCTGGAGTATAAACTCTCGATATTCTCAAACGCGCGCTTCTCATGCTCTTTCTTCTTCTTTTGGAGAAGCCGATGTTCTTTCCGCCTCTTTTGCTCGTAGAGCTCACGAGCAGCTCTCGTCTTCCTTTGCAGCGCCGCTTTGTATGCCTGTTGTTTTGCTGCATGCACTCGCTGGCATTCTTCGTCAAACCAGGGGTTTCGCGGTGGTGGGCGAGAGAGACCCATCACATCAGTCGCGGCGTTTCTGATGGCGTGTTGGCAGCGTTGCCACTGGTCTTCGGTACTTGATGCTGGTGCCAAAGGGGTGATTGAGAGATTTCGGGATACGCGTTCAGCGAAGAGTCTGGCGGTCTCTTGCGATAGCTTTTCGACGTAAAATTTTTTCATAGTGATTCTTCTTTGTTGCTCAGATTGGGATATCCGCATTCGTACCTTGGCTACAACAAGGTAATGATCCGAGTCTATGTTGGCCGCTCGGAAGGTCCGGACACCCAGAATACTGGAGGCATGCCTTGCGTCGATCGCAATATGATCAACTTGGTTGATCGTTACATGATCATTGGACCGCCATGTCTGCTTATGAATATCGAGATGAGGAAACCATGTGCTTGCTATGGTGACATTTCGCTCCATAGCGAAATCAATTAGCCTTAACTGCTTACCGACTGCCCTACCAAAGACGTTAATTATTCCCCTAGGACGAGGGGCCGGGTACACCGATACTCGAAGTCCACTACGGGAGTATGAGCGCTGCCGTTGGCCCATTAAGGGCTCCGTCACCACCATATCTAGTCCAATGTCCTGCCCAACATTGGAAATTCCTTACCGACCTGTGATCCAAATACGTCGAAGCACCCCGCGCAAGGTATTCACTAAGTTCAGCCTAACTGGAACTATAGACGGCACCGTTGACTCCGTCTAGGGAATTCGCCCGATGCCGCCTGGAACAGGAAGAAGTGCTCTAGTGAGAAAACACTCTTCCCCCCCCCTCTCTCATCTGCTGCCGCCAAGAATCCGCCAAATGGGGTTGGTTACCCATTGGATTAAGGTACTACGCACCCGGCTGTCACCACGTGGAGGTTGAGAGTAGGAGTTGGTAGGTCTCAGCTGAGTGAAAACGTTTGTGTTTTCATATGATCGCATGCACTTCCGTTTGACTACCACTCTAATGTCCACTTGTCCACCTAAGATTCGTATGCTCGATAGCATCCATCTTAAATTTGAGTTTGCAAGTAGCGATTGGTATACCTAAGGAGCGTTTGCCCGGCAAGATGGGTATAGTTGTTCCTATTCTGGCGAGGTCATCGGTCTTACAATTCACTGGATTGTCCCTATGCCCCGGCACCCAACACAGGTGAATATTGAACTTCTGACCCATCTCCACGAAAGACGGTCGGCAGTCTAGAGCCCATGCAGTAGGAAGGTTATATAAATGACTGATCATAAAGTGAAACCCCTCAGTTTTAAACCATCAGCCAAAGGGCGCGGATTAGAACATTCCTTAATCAGCAGGTTACCAATTGAATTACATCTTCCCTCATATAATTTCTGTGGGCCTGGAACTAAATTGAAGGAACGTCTGGCTAGAGGAGATCGAGGAATTAATCCATTGGATGAAGCTTGTCGTGAACACGACATTGCATACGCTAATAATAAAAACCTGTTCGATCGACATATCGCCGATAAAATTCTAACTGGAAAGACCTGGCTTTAAAGTTTTAAAGGTTAAAGTGAAAGACTCATCAATACTAGAAAAATTAAGTAGTCTATTGGTTGCGAATATGATGAAGGCTGAGACAAAACTCGGTATGGGTTGCCTATCTAAACCGGGGGAAAAAAAGTCCACACATCAAGCGTAAAAGAAATAATTTATTTAAAAAAGCCATTATGGAGGCCAAAAAACGCCATAAGGAAAACAATAAACGATGAGCCAAAGTCAATTGCAATAATAACCGCTTTACATGCAGCTAAAAAGTTAATTAAAAAGAAACGAAAGAACATTGGAATTCCTGGAGTAATACCACTACCCAAAACTGGAGGTTTTTTGCCACTGACACCTATCATGGCAGCACTATCTGCAATTGGTGCTCTGATTGGAGGAGCCGCGGGCGTTGTTAAAACTATAAATGCTTCAAAGGTAGCCAGGAAACAGTTGGAGGAGAGTAAACGGCACAATCAAGCCGTCGATGGAGTAAAAATCAAGCAAGGCAAGGGACCTTACTTACAACCCTATAAAAAAATATTCGGACTTTTTCTAAAACGACTGCCCATGGCCACAAAAAAACTAATGGAATTGGTACCCAATCGTCCTCTCACCAATATTGATATTATGAAATTTAGAAAAATCCATATGCCTAATTTTCGAAGTGTTTACATGAGAGATAAACTGCCCAGAAGGCCATTTGACAAAGAATGCGGTATAATTAACTTGGACAATGAGAGTGGTCCTGAAACACACTGGGTAGCATAATATTAAACATAAAAAAAAATTTTGTAAAATATTTCGATAATTTTGGTAATTCGTCTAGAAATTGTAAAAATATTCATTATAATTATTATAACAATTCTCAAAATTATAATACATTTATATGTGGTCATCTATGCTTGAAGTTTCTAATCACTGCAAATAAGAAATAAATACAGCAAAATAAAAAAAAAAGTGTTTCATTTCTGTTCCAACAGCGACGTCGAAAACACCTAGATTAAAAGGAAACCAATCTACTCTCCCTACAGAGTACTTTCCTCCAATTATCCTAAATTCTGGTTACGTGTGCGGCTTGGTTGACTTCCAGACCTATAATTCTATACTTAATGTGGATGTATTTAATAATTTATTTCATTTTGGTGATGCCGTAATAATATTTCCTATTGGTTCCTATGAGATTGAAGACATAAATAACTGCATTCAGGAGGCTCTCAAACCGCATAATAGGGTTAAATCCAATAAAATATCAACTAAGATCAAAGCAAATAATAATACATTAAAATGTGAAATTTATAGTAGCATAGAGATTTATTTCTCACAACCTAACTCGATTGGATCACGATTGGGGTTCAGCAAGAAAAAGCTAGCTCCAAACAAGTTGCTTGAATCAGATCTGTACGTCAACATACATAGAGTGAATATCGTTCGATTTATTTATGAAACGTATATCAACAATCGACCTGCTCATATACTGCATGCATTTTCTGTCAACGTTAGCCCAGGGTATAAAGTAGGCGAGGTTCCTCGCAATGTCATCTATTTACCGGTGAACTCCAAGAGGATAAGTTCTATAACATTGAATTTCCTGGACCAAGACGAAAATCTAATAAACTTTCGAGGTGAAACCATAACAGCTCGATTACATCTTAAACCTCAGCCAGGATAATATATGACCGTTCATCCTACCCCGCAAAGTATAAAAGAGTAGTTGCCGCTATTAACTCTATCAATACACAATCAACCTCCGAGGAGAGAATATCAAAACATGCTCTACAAAATCAACAATTTCTGTTATCGCTGGGCTACAGATTGAAAAATTATATCAAAACGCTAACAAGACGACGACATGTTGAATATTTTCGAAGAACCAGCGTTTGAAGAGATTATCTCAAAATTGGAATACCACACATGCACATCGAAATGCACAAGCAGCTGAAGTTATTAATGGTTCGTGATACCATTCAACTTAACCTGATAAGCAACATCCACAATATCCACGCAGATTCAACATACTCAAGACTTGAACTAGTTCATAGAGAGGACATCCACAATCATAACACTCGCAGCCGAAATCATATTTTCACCAGGGCCAACCGAAAACCAGCAAGCATGGAACTTCATCTTTACTGTTTAAATCAATAAAAATGAATAATACTTTATCACTTGAAGTTAAGTCATTGCCGCCGAAACAAGTCCAAGCCTATTTAAAAAACTAATTTTCATGTACTGTTTCTAATTTTTTGATATTTTTCTTTTCTAACGTTTAATGTAAAAATGTTAATCTGTTGAACTGTTTTCTTTCCCTGTTTTTTTTTTTTTGTAAAATGCTGATGATTGTTATCTCTTTCGCCAATATCTTATTATTTCTTATTTCGTCTTTGAATTCCTTTTGTTTTCTATTCTTCAATGTTAATTTATAATCTTGTTAATCTTGTAACTTTTGAATCTGTAATATTTATAACAATGTACAGCCACTCATGAGAGCAATCTCTTCTTGGCAGAATCAGTTCAAAAAATAAATAAATAAATACTCACCGTATTTGAATAATTTCGAGAAAAATGATATCATTCAGAATTGCGTCCAACATCAAAATCTTAATATTCTGCCTTCTGAAAGTTATATATTGGGTTGTTCAATAAGTTCTGCGGTTTTTTTTTGGAAGTGGCGCTTATCGCTTCAGAAAATCTCTGTGTATAAAACCGTTATGAAAACTTTTTTTTTTCCCAGTAGAGAGGATTATTCTTTACATTGTTATGAGAATTTGTTTTGATCAGACGTGTTTTAAGTGCCAATTTTTTTTTTTTTTAATGGAAGATAAAAAAGTGCATTTTAGGCATATTTTGTTTTTTTTTTTCTTTAAAAAAGGTGTCAAAGCGACAGCGGCGCAACGGGAGATTTGTCGCGTGTATGGTTTACACGCTTTCGTTCCGGCAATACAGACCTTGCTGATGCTGCTCGCTCTGGACGTCCACCCACCACAGACGACGATCAAATCTTAGCTGCAGTTAGCGTTGACAGACATTTGATGACACGAGAGATCGGTCAGAGGTTTAACATTGCCCATACAACCGTTTCACAGAGACTGAAAAGGCTTGGAATGTCGAAAAAGGTGGATGTTTGGGTTCCTCACGAACTCATTTGGTGCATTGGAGCATTTGGTGGGATTGGCGAGGTGTCCTATACTTCGAGTTGCTTCCACGTAATGAGACAATAAATGCCATCAAATATTGCTCTCAGCTCGACAATTTGAAGCAAGCAGTGGAAGACAAACGGCCAGAGTTAGTGAACAGGAAGGGCGTTGTTTTCCACCATGACAACGCCAGACCACACACAGCTTTTGTGACAAAAGAAAAGCTGAATTCCTTTAGCTGGGAGGTAATGCAGCACCCACCGTACTCTCCAGACCTTGCGCCGTCTGACTACCACCTATTCCGCTCTCTCCAAGACGATTTGGACGGAAGGCAATTTAATTCCGAGGAGGACATAAAAACGCATTTGGAAAACTTTTTTAGCCAAAAGTCTACTGATTTTTACAAAAGAGGAATAATGTCTCTTCCAGAACGTTGGAAGAATGTAATAGATCGGAATGGACAATATTTGATGGATTAAATATATGATTTTAAAGCAAAAATGTGTATTTAACTTTAGGCAACAATATAATATATAAAAATATATATTGAGGGTACTGTATCGAAAAATGATGGATCGACAGCTGCGAAAACAAAACTTGTAAATAATGGAATAGCTTTCTTATTCGATGAAATTCGCTATGAAATGGTTCAGAAATTGATAGCAATCTTAATGTCGGCATCACATCAACTATTAAAAACTATATTTCTTTAAACAAAAATGAAAGCGATATGAATGCTTCTCAGTCTCCCAATTCTTCAATCAATTTGGATGGCTTACACTTTAATTTTTGCATACCCCTTAATAAAGTACTGCGATTTGCGGAAGATTTCTTACACGTTCACGTACAGATGAAAATTCATTAATTGCTTGAAGTACAATGGAAAAATCCTCATATCACACTGGCTGATTCTTACAAATTGCAACTCTACAAACCCATTAATAATGGTCAAACTATAAAAATTGCGTTTCGAATCTGAGACCTATATGAATATCCCGCATTACCTAGCACCAGTCATCATGTATGGAATGTGAAGACAACCTCTCAAATGGAAAAGCCACGCTACATTATCCTTGCAAACCAACAATTTTAATTTACTGAAAGAAAATCCAATAGTTTTTCACCATTGCACTGTTACTAATCTAAAAGCCTATTTAAACTCGGATGCTTACCTGTTTGAGGATTTAAATCTTTCATTTGACAAAAAAAACTACAGTTTGCTGTACAATATGTATTGCGATTTTCAGAAAACTTTCTATAATCGCCTGGTTGCTGAGCCATTGTTGTCAAGAAATGCCTTTAAATCGCAAGCGACAATTTTCTTAATAGATTGCAGACATCAAAGTGAAAAAATTAAAAACGGCCCAGTTGATATTCGCATTGAAATCAAAACAGCAAAAATAATTCCCACCAACACGTTAGCATATTATTTGATGTTGCACGATCGCCTGGTGAACTATAATCCATTGAATCAAATAGTTTCGCGACAAATATAATCGTCGACAGTTGAATGAAGACCTTTATTGAGAAAACACACTTGCGCATAAGCATAAGCTAAAATGTTCTTTATTATTGATATCCAAGGATTTAAAGGAGCACACAACGAGTTATCGCAAAAGAAATCGTATCACTACACAATGGTCAACATCAACATTTCATTGTAAAGTCACCATTCAACTTCAATCAATTATCACCATCATTAAGAAGACAAACTCGATGGTTATATCAAAATCATCATGGATTAGCTTGGGATGGAGGATTCACCAAATTTCACAATGTTAGGAAATACCTTCGAGAAAAAATCAAATATACTATTGTTTAGGTTAAGGGCTTTGAAGCAGTCCAATGGCTGAAAGAATTACTTCAGGCTGAAGATGTCGAACTAATGAATATCGAAGAAATCGTCCGTCCAGCTTTAAAAGAATTAAAACGTGTCTATTCCAAGGAAAATAAATGTGTGTACCACAACAAATGCTGTGCACTGCAAAATGTTTGTCTGCTAGAAAAGTTTTTAATTGGAAGTAAATAAAATAAAACAACTTTTTTTTTCTTATATACAAATTTGTTTTTATTAGGTATACATCATTTATCTTTTATATGGCTGTAAATTGAATAAAAGAAAAAAAATAAAATGCAAATAATTAAAAGATGCTTACAACTTTTTTTTATTTACTTTTCTCCTGTGCTGAAATATGAAATGCTGAAATTGGAAATAAAACTGCGCCGTCCATCCGGGGTGGGTTCGAAGACTTTCTTGGCGGGAACGTTGGGCTCCATCCGCTCTAAATGACCCAGCCATCTTAGTCGCTGTATGTGAACTCTTTTCTCTCTTCTTCTGGCTAAGTCGATGTCCTTATATAGGCTATATAGTTCGGAATTGTACCTTCTCCTCCACTCACCGTCTATGCAGGCGGGACCAAAGATCGCTCGAAGAACTTTTCTCTCGAAATAAGCAAGGGCATCCTCATCCGGTTTTGTCAAAGCCCATGCCTCTGCGCCATACAGCAGGACTAGGATGATTAGTGTCTTATAAAGAGTTACCTTAGTAGTTCGAGATAGGGCTTTGCTACTCAATTGCCGTTTTAGCCCATAGAAACAACGATTGGCAAGAGTAATTCTCCGTGTGATCTCCCTACTGATGTCATTTGCGGAGCTGACCATAGAGCCTAGGTAGACAAAATCCTTTACAACCTCAAAATTATATCTGTCTATTGTGGCGTTCTGTCCAAGACGCCGATGTTGTGTGTCGTTTTTTTTAGACAGCATATATTTTGTTTTGCTTTCATTGACCGCTAGACCCATCGTTGCTGCCTCGTTCTCAATACTTGTAAATGCCCCATTGACGGCCCTCTGAGTTCTTCCGATGATGCCAATGTTCATCATCAAGACTGAAATGGAATTCGCACGTGAAAATGAAACGTAAAGAAATCGAAATCAAATATAGCGAAATGTACTGGTTACTCGGAAAACATTCCCAGCTCAGTACTGAGGACAAACTGCTTTTATACAAGCAAGTGCTAAAGCCGGTATGGACCTACGGTATACAACTTTGGGGTTGTACCAAGAAAACAAATGCCAATATTTTACAAACTTTTCAAAATAAAGTGCTAAGAGAGATTGTCCAAACACCGTGGTATATTAGAAACGACGATATCCACAGGGATCTCGGAATTCCGACAATCGAAGCTGAAACTAGAAGCTTCGCGAGAGAGCATAGAAACCGACTAATCGGACATGTCAACAATACAGTCCTACAAATATTGGATGAGAGCAATTTATTGCGCCGACTACAAAGGATGAAACCCTTCGACTTGGCGAGATAATGATAAACCGCGTCTAGATTGCGGAACATGCAGGATCTTTCAGTGGAAAGTAACCTGCCAAACGTTTTTATTTCGTGATAGAAAAATTGCTTGATAAGTTATTACTTAGTTGCGATATCTAACAAATTTATATCGAAGGGTGGTGTTTTTCTAAACAGTAAGAATCTGACACTACTATGAGCACGCGCTTGCTATTCTCATAGTGTCTATGGAAGATTTTTCACCAACCCTCGGAAAAAAAAAAAAATGTCATCGGCATAAGCGAGTAGTTGTACAGACTTGAAGAAGATTGTACCTCCGGGGTTGGCTTATGAGTTTCGTACAATTCACTCAAGCCGTCTTAGCACATAAGTAGAAACAACGATTGGCAAGAGTAATTCTTCGTGTGATCTCTGACGTCATTTGCGGAGCTGACCATAGAGCCTAGGTAGAAATAATCTTTACTACCTCAAAATTATATCTTTCTATTGTGGCGTTCTGTCCAAGACGCCGATGTTGGGTGTTCTTTTTTGTAGACAGCATATACAATATTTCGTTTTGTTTTCATTGACCGCTAAACCCATTTTTGCTACGTCTATCTTAATACTTGCAAATGTCCCACTGACGGCCCGCTGAGTTCTTCCTATTATGTCAATGTCATCGACATAGGCAAGTAGTTGTACAAACTTGTAAAAGATTATACCTCCGGTGTTAGCTTGTGAGTTTCGTACAATTCTCTCAAGTACTATGTTAAAGAGATATGATATTCTTACTGACTTTGATGGAGCAGCGAGAGTCCTCCATCGTTATTCTGCACAATGATTCTATTTTATATTCATGGTTTTTTTTCAAGATCTGCTGCAGTGTGAATATTTGGTCAATGGTGGACTTCCCCGGCCTGAAACCACACTGATAAGGACCTATCAGGTTGTTGACGATCGGTTTTAGGCGTTCACATAATACGACAGACAGGATCTTATATGCGATGTTGAGGAGACTTATACCTCTGCAGTTGGCGCAGTTCAGAGGGTCTCGTTTTTTCGGGATCGGGCAAACTTTCATCCGACCAGCTTTTGCAGATTAGCTGGTACATGCTCCTTACCAACTCATCTCCTCCTACCTTAAAAAGTTCAGCGGCAAGGCCGTCGGCTCCAGCAGCTTTGTTGCATTTGAGTTTAGATATCGCTATCCTCACTTAATTCTGATCGGGTTGACGGGAATCTTGACTGCCACCGTCACTGTTAAATGGCTCGTGCTGCCTGATAGCGGAATATTAGTCATCATCGCCGTTTAACAGTCTGCAGAAGTGTTTCTTCCATATCCTCAGCACCGAATGCGATTCTACTACTATATTGGCATTGTCGTCTCTGCAGGCTTCTGTTCTGGTTTTGAAACCCTGGCATGTTCTTTTTACCTTTTGGCTTATTTAAGGCTTGCAGATTCTGGATTAATGGTGTGATGATGTGCCTAGGCACTCCTCCTGAATGTTGGAGTTCGAAGAATGTTAGATTCTGCAGTTTTTCCAGAATATCTTGATGTTCCTTCCTGAAGCCCATTTTTGTGTGCTTGATAGTGCGAGGGTTATACCTCCAAGTTAACGGCTGAATTATCCCATCTAAATTCATAGTGTATAGATATATACAAAATTTATATAAATTGAAGGAGATAGCGAAGTTTCTATATCAAACTCTGTATTCTATCATCTAAAGTGTTGGAAAAAAATAATAAACAATTGATTCATAATTGGTGAATACCGAATTGTTGGATTAGAGTCTTGGTCTAGCATCAAGGAAAAACAGTCATTTGCAGCATCGACACTGTTCCATTATTTTTTCTCTAAGAAGAAGAAGCCTAGATCGTTGGAGTAGTGTTAAAATAAACAAGCATTCATACTGTCTAAACTAGTGAACTCGGACCTTTACTCTAGAACCAGAACAATCATCCAGTCGCGACGGTGAAACTAAGCACTCTTTTCTTTTTAAACATACAAAATCTCGGTCCACTATCAGAAACATAAACAGCAGTCAATTCCTTGAATCTAAAATTTGTTTGGTAATCCTCATGATCAAATCATAGTCCATCTATGGAATCCAATTCGGCAATAAAATCAATCTCTGAAATATGATACCCCGCTTCCAACAATCCAATTCGGCAATCAAATCAAGATCTGAAATATGACACCTCGCTCCCAACATGAAATATTCCGCGATGTCATCTAAGTCTCTCTATCCCAAGCAAAAGAAATGTTTATAACATATAAAATGCTGCGCTCTGCAAAGTGTTTTGTGAAGTCAATAAAAATAAAACAAAATTGCTTTTCTTTTTCTTCATTTTTTCTTTCTTTTTTTTTCAAATTTATATTTACAAATAAAATCACTTAATCGATTGGTACTTTGTGATGGCTCCAAGCTAGGGTGTTAATACCATCAATACATAACCTTTTGGTATCATTGTAACGTAAAGCTAATTTATTTATGTGCTGAGAATAAATATTGTGCAACTTACGAGTGCTTCTAAATATCTACATAGGCTTATAGATAAGTTGTTTTTTAATTAAGCAGTTCCGATAATGTCTTGTATCTAAGTTATTGGTTACAGACTTTTTTACGCCTTTCGCTTTTTTGTATCCGCGACATTGTCTATGCTGAATGAGTACATTTACATATAAACTTTGATATTTTCTGACAATTAGCCTCGTATTTTATAAGACCAAGCACTTTGCCATTTCTTAGCGGGAAATTGTGTGGATTGTGCATAGGATACTCAGATGTGTCAAATCTAGATTTATTGGAATCAATAACATCATCATAGATATCAGTATAGAAACCGTTGTAGCGATTGAATATATAAAAGAGTCTGTATCCATATAATTTAACCTAATTAAGCTATTAAATTTAGACTTCATGTAATCATAATGAAAATCATACATGAGCCATTTGGATAATTCTAGTACGGTAAAGCCAAGATATACAGGTTTAATTAATTTTAATTGCCCTTTTTTCAATTCAATTGACGCACATATTTGGTGTAAATATAGTTCGACTATGGAAAATCGGATTAGCAATTAAGCTTCTGCAACCAAATCATCTTCCCTCATTTTCCCAACTTGTGACGATTCTTACGTCGCGTCGCTTTTCAACGTTTTCCATAGTCTTTCCGTATACACTGTTGTTCATTAGTTTAAAAAAAAGATTTTCGAACTTATTGTTAGCATTTTTTCTATGAAATATATTTGTCCAACCAATTAGATTGGTTAAATTTTAAAACAATATGGACTTTGGTTAAAATGAGGCCATTATTAATACATTGTTTTAAATTCATTAAGTAAATAACGTATTTATTTTTAGAGTTAAGATTGGCAGTCAATTTTGAAAATTTACTCCCCGGAGTAATTGCATTTTCTGGATAAAATGGGAGATCATTATGAATATCGTGAAGAGATGTTGGATAAGCTAAGTCTACTTCGAAAACATATCCAACATTGGAGTCTTTTAAATTGGCGATATATTCAGTTGTAAAGATCTCTGGATCTTCCCATGTGAAATTACCGTGCGGAAGATTACGTGACATTGCCCAACCATACAAGTTATTGGCATCGAAATACATTAGATATTCACTTAAGTTATTTGGATCATATGTGTAATATATTTATTGTTTGCTTCCGCATGTCTATGACTACATTGACAAAGGACTCCTCTTATGCCATTTTCAGAGAAATTATACATATTTATGTTCGGTTAAAAGTTAGAAGTTAATTTTAGTGATTTTAAGCATAGCATTCCAGGATAAACCCTGAGCAGTGTAGTAATGACACGGATCTAGGTGATGAATTGAAATACATACTTTACGGAAATTTCCTAAAATGTCTTCAAACAATTAGACATCGCTTTGTAGAAGTATAGTAATACGAGTAGCAAATAATCTTTTAAAGTATTGCATTACATACATATGAAGTGATTCCACACTTTGATGGCTTGATTATAATCTTCTTCCAGACATTCCTTTGCCGACATTTCATTATAGAATTTTTTAATTGTTGGAAAATAATCACACGGAAATACTCCCTTCCTAATCATTAATTTAAATGGAAAAATTGTTTCGCAATAATCATGTAATCAATGGATAAATTATTTTAAAGTGATTCAATGCTTGCTTAAAGGAATCGATTTGAGTCTAAGAATCTCATTTCAAATGTATTGTGTTGATCTAATTGTACACGGAAAGACTATGAAACACACTTTTCCTTGTTCGAAGGAATTATGGTTATCTTCTTCTTCTTCCTTTTATCAGCGAGGTTATGATCCGAAAATAAGGGATCACAACCCTCCCACTTCACCGCATTTCTACTGATCCGCCTGTGGGGCTCGCCTACTTGACCTCAGATAATATCGGCAGGGGGCAAATCACGTAATTTTTCAGACGATCATCGTTTGAACGATAGCAACCGACGAATGGAAAAAATTGTTGCATATTATAGTGGTTAATATTTCCCTACCACAGTTGGTTGTGCTCTGTTGGTTGTGTAACGCCTAAATGTATGTTTAAACTATAGCAAAAACCGCAATCGTCAAAAATTTACATGCATATAGGCGTTATACAGCCAACAGTGAGCAACTAAGTGGTAGAGAAATGTTAACTCCTACAATATGCAACCATTTTTTTCATCAGTCGATTACTATCGTCCAAACGATAATCGTCTGAAAAGTTACATGATTTGCCCCCAGGCCTGTCGATTTTGGATCACTCGGTTACTGAGGCCAATGAAATGCCGATGTCGTCGCATTTGTCTGATCCAGGCGTTTATAGGCCTGCCTTTCCTACATCGCGAGGTCCTTGGAACGTGCAATTGATATTGCCCTTTTTAACAGGGTTCAACTGATCTCTTCTTTGAACGTGGCAATACCAGCTGAGCCGGTCGCGCTCTATTTTTTGTACGATGGTTTCCTTGATGTGAAAGCTTCCACGGATCTTTGAATTTCTTATTCGATCAAGCTTTGTCACTCCTGTTGTCATGCTGTTCATCTAAGCTGCCGTTAATTTAGTCTCATACTTTTTGTACATCGTCCAACATTGTGAACCGTATGTGAGCGCTGGACGCACAACTGCGGTGTAGATTCTTCCTTTGAACTTAGGTGGCATTTGTCTGTCACAAAAGATAGCGGAATTTTCTCGCAACTTCATCCACCCTACGCGTACGCAATGATTGATGTCGTCATCACAAGTTGCTTTGCTATTGATCATAGATCCCAGATATTCAAATTAATATCTGGAATAGGCCAGTACTGCGTCTTTTTTGAACTAATGCGATACCCATTTCCCTAAAAAACGTCCACCCACACATCTAGTGCTCGTTGCAGGGATGTAGGATCCTCACTTATGATGGCTTCATCGTCAGCAAAGAATAACTAATGTACCTTGGGGTCCGTCACTTTACCTTCAAGCAGATAATCAAGGACTGTAATAAAGAGCAAAGGACTTAAAGCGCTTCCCTAGAACTTTTGATGAAATATGAGCCGACACATGGTTTATATTGTTGCACATCTGTTGTGGATGAAATCTTTGGATTTGGTGTGCAATGTTTTATTGGTTCCAATATTAATTCAAAATCAACATACAAAACAAAGGGAACTTGCAGCATCCGTTCATATTTGTGAAATTTGAGGAACTTTTTGTCTTCCTCCGGCATTAATGTAACCAATCTGCAGTATTCTGGCTAATGGTTTTCCAGTTTACTCGCACTTGAAAATCACTGCAAACAGCCCTTACATAGATGCATTTGTCCATCCTCCTTTGTTGTTTGACTCCTTATTAAACGGGAAATGTCCTTGATGAGCACATAATGGGTTCTTCCATCGCTATTTTCGCAATACAACAAATTTAATGTGGATCATTTTCTCGGCATCAGTATGATAGAATGGACCAATGATTTTAGAACTGGGACTTAGTTCGTATCGAAACACATTAACGCTAATCTCCGGATTCTTATTTTCAAAAATTGTCCTTAATTATTGTAGGGAATTCCAATTCAGTAAAGTTTACAGATCTGTCATTTACCACAATTATTTCACTGGTTATATCATTGATATTATATGCTGATGGTCTTTGATGATTAGATGTAACCTTTTCGTCCAGAGCCGAGATAATGGCCCATTTGAAGCAGTATTCATCTGCATTTTGGACATTAATGCATGCCCTCTTATTGTTGACCACAGATGGCAATTCGAAATATGAAGAAGGTTGATATTTATTAATATTAATTTCAATCTTTAGAAATGAAATTAAGGTCCAACGACTGTCTTTTTCTTGAAACTCTTCCAATTTCACTTTAATGTCGTTAGCCATTGTCTTTAAATAAAGAAGGGTTAATTGGATGTTTAACTCTTTTATGGAGATTCAAATTGTCCCTTCTTGTAAATACAGCCACAGATTGATCACACTTAAATTCATGTTCTTTGGCGCTATATATTGATGTTAGGTACCTAGCTAAATTTCGTTTTTCACCGAACGTAACTTCACAAGTATCACAGCGATACATTTTTTCTGTTTTGCTTTTAGTTGTGTCTTCGCGAAAATTCGGTTAATAACTGTGGTTGATGCCGCTAATGCTCGCTCTTTTATACATGTCATTCCACTCTCTTATACACACACACATTCAGCTGGTTTCCAACACTTCATCCCCCACATTTTCAGAAACTTCCAATCCGTTTCCAATGAATTCCACTCTCTCTCATACACACATTCAGCTGGTTTCCAAGAAATCGTACCTCCAATTTAAGAAACATACAGTCGTTTATATTGATGAATCACACCTTTTCCAGGAACTCATGGTGAAATTGCAAATCGAACATCTGGCCGGCCGTTTCCAAAACAATTCCTCTCTATAGAATCCGAAACTCAATTCCAGGAATCGACCGATTCTCCCCAATCAAAACATTTGCTGATTCCATCCTCCATTTTCATAAACATACAGCCGTAGCCAGGTATGGCAGGAAATCATTGTGAAATTCCAAATCGAACATCTCGCTTTTCATAGACATGATTCCTCTCTCTATAGAATCCGAAACTCAATTCCAGGAAATTCTCCCGAATCAAACCAATCACACACACACACACACACACATACACACACAGATCAATATAAATAAAAAAGTAACTTCTAAGCAATCATAACTCATCTATGGAATTTGCTAATTTCCCCAATCAAACCAATCTAAGGTCCACCCCAGATGACTTTATACCCAGAGAATAAAATCCCACTCTAAGCAGTGGAATCCAAATAGCTCGCTCTCAACAGCAATAGAAAACTCCCCCTAAGCAACCATAACCCATCCATGGAATCCGCAATTCGCCAATCAAGTCAAATATGACAACTCGCTCTATACACTCGCACACATACACTCACACACATAAAATACGAAAATAAATGCCTCACTACCTGATTCTGATCTTAACATACATCTCCTGGACACCAGATACCAAATTCCTGGAATCAAGCGATGGCCCCGTCAAAACTAACAAACATAAAATATGTCACCTCGATCTCAAATTCTGACCTCAGTCCAATGACAAAAATAATAAACAAACGTGAAATATAACAGCTCGCTCCCAAATTCAGGTCTTACATCTCAATCCAACGCCAATAACTTCTTATGGAGAGCTAGACTACAGCCCAAAAGCAAAAATAAACAACCGTGAATATGAAATATGACACCTCACTCCCAACACATCAAACATGTTACCCCACTCACGCAAACGAAAGCCTCGTCCCAAATTTTACATTTCACTCTAACCCATTGCTTCTTATGGAGACCCAGGTCACACCTCCGAACTTCCATATCACTCTAACCCATAACTCCTTAAGCACCTCTCACTCTAACATATGCATCCTTATAGCTCCTGCGCCAGAACTGTCCTGATTCTACTACCCTAATAATATAAAAGATCTTTAACTGATTGTAATTACTTACATGTAGTAATATGGGTAAGTTACTCGCAGTAACTTACTTTGCCAACATTGAGGTATTTAAATTCATTTACGTGGTGGAGGATCACTTGGTCTATTTTGGTTTCCTCTTGTTTGGCTCCCTGCTGATTACAATTCTGTGGCCACAAGACGAAACAACTTATGTCGATTTTCACAGATTCTCAGAAAACGAGTTTGAAGTTTTGGTTTTTCCCGAAAGCATATGGGATTTTGATGTTATAGTTTTGTTTCTTTGCCCATAACTCGGTAACTACAACAGATAAAAAAGTAAAAAATTGGTAACATAAAGTTCGAATAGTAGGGCATCTTCCAGCATCCTTTACTCAATTTTGCCTTAACACGACTTAAGTTGTTTTGTATTGTGGTCACAGAATTGTTTACGTCTTAGCTTTGCGGATGCGCAGTGCTCATTGTCTAAATTGCTCGAACATGATGTTGAGAAAGGAATGTTAGGTCTTGCAAAGTTCTGTAATTATTTTTTTTTAAAGAGCAAATATATTTTATTTTTTTTATTTTTTTACTCAAAACTTAGCCCAAAATATAGTTCTCTTCCATTTTTGCTGACATTCTGGCAACCTATTCAATTCCTTGAAAAATAGCACTTCAATTAGTCCATTTAAAAGCGTTACAGCGATCTAAATAGGCGTACAGCGGTACAACGGTACAGCGGTACAGCGTAGTCGTGCCGAAGATGGACATTCGTGTTAAATTTTGTATTTAAAACAGCAGGTTGCATGCATTTGTTTTCGTTGCTTATAGTACACCAATCCCACCAACAACGCAGAATAACTCTCCTCTGATGCACACCTGGCGGCGGAGGTTTCCCAGGGTCAACAAAGCCTCATTTTCTTACCACATTTTTGTACACTATCTGCGCTCCATCTCCAGTAGTCAAGCCGTTTAAAGAATGTTCCACTAACTAAGTTCCATGCATTGAATTTTTCACTTAATTCGTATGGCACGCAAACAGGAAGACCCAAAGCTTTTAATGTGTTCCAAAACAGTGATCTCATGAAATCTCAAGCTCAAGACGAAATTTTCTAATACGCATTTGGCATGTTGCTATTGCTATTGCATTTGCTGCTGCGGCTCTCTAAACACTTCACACAATTTTTCTGGTTGCACGTCGGTATTGCCGTCTTGGATTTCAGAGTATGCAATGCTTCAAGCGCTCTTTTCATGCTGTAGTTTCAAAGACTAAACTGATTAACAAACGCAAAACTTTAAATACGTAAGTAACCTTCGAGTATCAAATTCTAATCAACTCGTATGTACTCAAACCGGTTTTATTCAGATCAGGTAGCTTACTAAGCGAATAGATTTTTAGCTATGTATTCAAAAATGACAAAACTTCCCCTTAGACAATATTTAATTTTCTGTTCCATGATATTTTAAGAGCTTGATTATTATATATTAAGTGTTGCGACGCTCTTTGTTTGGCGTTGTCGAAGCCATCTCTTAGTCTCCTAGATATCCCTGTCTTCGTGTTAAGGTTTTTTGGCTCAACGTTGGCTACCGAGTCTATAGAAATTTGCCGCATTTGTTTTTGCCCCTAAAGCAGTTCAAGCATCCTTATTAGGATTGGGAAACTATAGCTGGTTATACAGTTTATATGTAGGTTCTATAAAAAAAGGAATACATATTTTAAAGTATAAAAATATAAGCAACATATCGGATCCTAATACTTCTGGAGTTACATAAATATATGAGTAGAAAGAGGAGTAGTTATTTACTGCTAAAATGTTTTATTGGCTTGTCTAGTAGATACTGGTACATACATGTGCACGACTGAATCCTTAAAAACACGCTTTTTTACGAAATGTGTTCATATTTTCCTACCCATAACCATAGATTGAATAACACTATGCACCTAGTGGCTGTAGTAACAATAAAACTGCAAATGGTTTGGTCTTTTTTTTTGGAAAGCTACGCATATAGCGATATCAATAAATACATACAGAGAAGGGACGCGGAAGTCGACACAAGCAACGAAACAGCCGGCGCGTGAAGATTTCCATCGTATAAAGTGAATGCACTTTTTCAAAAAGGGGATGTTCTGTGCATTCTACGATCAAGCAGGCCTCCTTCTAATGCCCAGAGAATAGGAAAAATCACTGAATAGCTAGGTTGACAGTCTGAAGTAAATTCATAAGTGTGGGTAGTAGGGCCCTTCGCGGTGCTCCAGCGAATACTTTTTTTTAACCTATGCAAGTGGGCTTGACTGCAGTTTTCATTCCTCTTTTCAGTTTCAGGCTTTTTACTTCTTATTTGTGATCTCGATGGTATGAAAGTGTATACTATATGTAGCATATCTAGGCAACTTATACACACACATATCCGCAAATGTGTTCAGGACTCCAAGCTTCTAGGATGCACTATGTTTTTTCTCTTTGATTACTTATTTTCTACCCCCAAACTCACCAAAGGGAGGCGCCTTTTTTTGTGGGAGACCATTGTTTATGCCAGCTGCAATTTCGATGCAATGAAAAAGTCTATGTACAGTGCACACACGTACTCGTAGATGCATACAAATTGATGCACAGAACAGACATGCAACATAGCTTTTCTATTGATGTTGTCCATTCAACTAGATTGCTGCTCTATACTACATTTGCACTTTGCTGCCATGCTTTCAGCTTTCTATCCTTACAATACGCACATTCAGTGAAAAAGTTTTTAATGGCTTTTCGGATGCTGGTGCAACTGACAGAATTAAATATTGGTGAGAGTACATAGAATGCATTTGGGTATATTTTTCCACTTATTAACATAATGTATTTAAGTATAACAAAATCATCTGTATATACTCGTATTTAGGTGTGTACGCTTGAGTGTTAAAAAATATAAATATACCTATAAGTAAATATAAGATTAGATTAGATTAAGAATTGTATTTTTATTTCTATACACTAATTTTCTTGCCTTACAAAATAATTCACAATAATAGAAATTGGCATTTGCCGTCAGCCAAAAAAAAAGAGATATTTAGTTAAGTACTAAGAATTTATAGGAATTAACAAAATTTACAGAATTGAGAAAATTGGGCTGAATTCATCAGGTATTTTGATACAGTGTGATGTTAAAAGGCTTCATTATTTATTTGCTGTCGGTATTTCCAAGGGGTTTTCGGGAAGCTATACAGGACATTCCAGTCTTGGCCATTTAGGATTAGGATGACTTCGTTTTCCGAGAGCATATATTTTCCCCAGTGAGCCCGTCTTATAGACTTTAAAATTTGACATATTCCGATGATAGATTACATCTTCTTTCAAGCCCTGGTTACATACCCCTGACTTGTGCTGCGTAGCACATGATAGACCGTATGGTGGCTTCGAAGATCTTAAGCTTAGCGATCGGATCGACGTTATTTTTACTTAGCAGACACCTCCAGTTACAATTTATTGCCCTTTTAACTTCCTTAAGTTTTTCGCCAAGATGATTTTTAAATGAGCTGTTATGATTACTCTCAAATACTTATACTCCTTCACATCATCGAGTTCTTCATTTTTCCAAATTCACTTATCGTCCCTCGAGTACCGACCAAATTCATTTCGAAACACAATTATTTTAGACTTGCTTGTGTTGACTTTGAACTTCCGCAGCGAGCAGTATTGATGCAGCCTATTTATCATTATTTGCATAGTTATTGGTGATTCCGCTGAGATAACGATGTCGTCCGCGTAAAGAAGGAGCTTTATACGATGTCCATCAAACTCGTTTCCTCCCGATAAAAATATTGTGAGGTCAGTGGACTCAATAGGCAACCCTGTTTTACTCCCATATGCGATTCGAACGAATTGGATAACTTGTTACCATCCCATACTGAAGTCCTATTTTGTTCGTAAAGGTTTTGAATTAATCTGAGCATTTTCGTTGATAGTCCTATATTACTCAGCTTATAAAGAAGAGCTTTTCTATCAATGCTGTCGAAGGCCGCTTTAAAGTCCACGAAGAATCCGTAGAGCTTTTTTCCTTCCTCCAGGTACGATTGAGCCACACTCGTTAATGCGAAGATATTGCCAACTGTTGAATAATATAAAACAAATAATAATTTATATAAATAAATATATAAATAATACTATAAATAAAACAAATAAAATTTACAACCGTCTTAACAAAAAAAAAAATGTAATAATCTCTATACATGTAGCAAGAATTTATTCGAACTGGAAATTTGATTCTTAGAGCTCAAGTACAACTAGTACTTAGAAGTAGTAAACTGAAGTAAAATTCGTATTAATCTGACAGTAGAAGGAGATGTATGGTTGGTCAGGTGCAAGTGCACCGCAGCATATAGTAGATCTTTTGTGCCCCCCAAACTAGGGCTCTAGTCTATGACGTACTCGATTTAGAGTACTCCTTTGATGAACCGGAGTATCAGAAATGGATCCAACGAAAGTCTCTGATAGGAGACGGGCTCCTACATAGGTGATGTCTTTAATTGTGTATTAGTGCTTCGCATTCCATAAGAAGGTGCACTGGTGTTTCTGCGAAGTCCTTGCAGAATCTGCAGTGTCCTTCTGTTTCCAGTTTCCTAAAGTGCTCCTTGAGTCTGCAGTGACTCGTTAACATGCCTGCCGAGATGCGAAGTCAATTCTTACTAACTCTTAGGTAGGTTCAGCTTCTTCTCTGGTTCTGATTTCCTATAATTTCTTTTACCTGTCTCACTGGGGGATGTCATTCCAATGCTTGACCTATTTGCTCTTTTCATCTCTTCTCAGTTCTTACCGTGTTTTGTACGGTTCTATCCCACCAATTGGTTCCGGTCCAAAGAAGGGGGTGTCTAAGACATTTCCTGCTAGTGCATCAGCTGCTTCATTGCCCTCCACTCCTACATTTCCTGGTACCCAACAGAGAATTACTTCATTAGCTTAGCTTAGTTTTGTTGATCTTGGTGAGATAATCTCATACCAGTCTGGATTTGATCTCGTGTGAGTTCAGTGCCTTGATTTTGCTTGGCTATCTGACAGTATTGCGTTGTCCTGCCGGCGATATTTCATGTCAGAGTTGATTTGGGTGCATCTTTCGCTGGCGTGAGCCTCTGCTTAGAATTTGCTAGGGAAAATTCTCAAAAACTCAGAGTATATGGTCATGTGCCCGTACAAGTCTGTCCCTGTGCCTGCAGATGTTTTCAATTCATCCATATACTATTTAATAGTATGTTGTTTGAACTTATCGGACTCACTGCTCCAATTCTTTTTATTGCACAGCTTTAAGTGAAATTTTATTTCAGAGCAGCATTTCTTGACCATATCGTCTCTGGGCTAGTCCAGAAGCGACGTTGATTATAAAAGAAGTATGTCGCTCTTTGTTTGCGATGTATTCTCCTTTCTGGCGCTCTCTTTGATTTATTCTAGCACCATTTGCCGCGGAGGTTGCGCTACGATCACCTCTAGTGCTGCTGTGGGACAGGTTATTATGACTCCCGTTACACAAAGTCTTTGTACTTTGTGCATTTTTTCTACCACAGACATTTTTAGGCAGTTGTGTATGACGCCTTCTTACGTCTTTAGTATGAATGCGGTCAGGCTATTTTGTCTTAAGGACTTTGATAGAGTGTCGTCTCTTTTTCCCACTTTTCCCCTTACGATGTCTGGTCGCTGCAGGGATGGACGCTAAGTTCTCGCAGCTTAGTTATTTTTTTTAGCTTTTCTGATTTCTATGTTGTATCTAGTTAGTTCCACGGTGTAAGTTTGCCAGTCTCTGTTACATTTTGCTCTGTTAAAGAGTTTGTGCACTTTCGATCTTAATTCGACCAGCAGCGTTTTGTTTCACCTGGGTGTCTTTTTGATCTTTCTGATATCTTATGGGACAACTGTTTTCATATGCTTGTATTGTAGTACTGTTAACTACGTTCACATTATTTTTCAGTCCCAGAAAGTAACTTGGTGTTTTTTTTTCTCTCACATTCAAGAGTGGACCTATACTTGTCCCAGTTCGTTTTTGCGGGGTCTCCTTTTTGGGATAACATCCTTCCTGACACCTTTTATTTTAAAAGAAATCATCTCGTTATCCGACATGGACGGCTCATCAGAAACTTTCCAGTCTATAATGTTGTTACATAGTTAGACTCAGGCTACCGAGTATGATATCAAAAACCTTCTCTCTTACCCTAGTTACGAAAGTTGGTATATTTCCCATATTCAAAATATCTCGGCTTTCTTTAATAATAAATTCGAGAGAGTCCTCACTTCCAGCGTTGTTGTCGCTACATCCCCATTCCAAACAATGAGCATTAGAATTGCATATTAGCTGAAGTAGAAGTTTATTCATTCTGCAGTGCCTCACTTGCCCTTGGACTTTTTTTTAGCGTTGCATCTCTGCTTCCATCGAAGTCGGTCGATACAATTACAATACAATGGTGCAGTGGGTGCCTTCTACGTTAATGAGGGTCTGGATAGCTGTTAGATCCTGCGTCCTGAACTCTGAAAGACATAAGAATTTTATGTATTTGCTGATTAGTATGCAGGCCCTGTGGAAATTTTGCCTATTGCCCCATGTTACCTGTGAGTTCTTGCTCAAAAGAACTCTTGCATTTCCCTTAAAAAGGAGAGTTACTAAATTAGCACACACACAATGTGCTGTTTAATAAATAGTCTGGCAAAAATGGCCGAGGTCGCCTTCGCATGGTATAATTTGACCTGTGCGATAAGAGTGCGTTATTGTTTTTACTCAATTTAAGGAACAGTGGGAGAAGAGCCAATGCATACCTCTATCTTCCTCTTCTGTGAGAGGAGGATCTAGAAGCTTTGAAGCACCCGCTTCACTAAAGCCTTTATCAGCGGGTCATTCAATCGGTTTTACTACCGAGTTAACCTCTGTCTGATAGTGTAGGAGGTGTTGTAAGCAGAAGTGTATTATTTCCCGAATGGGGATGTCAGCCTCTGTATGCCGATAGCTTTTTGGTGGGTTCGAGCGTTCGAATCTCTGCACCTATAATGTTCTGCATCTACCCTATGTCTAACTACAGTGCGCTCGAGATGTTCTCCTACAATTTTTTTTTTTTTTTTTTTTGCCTAGGGGGTCTGGGGACCGGCTTTTTCATATTCAGCTCCTGGTGCGGGTTTATACATTCTTGCCGGTAAGGCTTTTATCTACTTTATGTAATTTGTGACGGAATGTTGGAGTCTTCCTCTCTCTTTTTGGATCTACCGTCTCGATAAAGGAAGATATTCTATTCCATGTGTCGGTACTCGAGATCATCTTGCTTATAGCATTTTCCGGGGAAAAATCGCCTATTTCCGACTCCAGTCTACTCCTCTGCTCTGTCCATCTGCTACAGGCGAAAAATGTGTGGAAAGCGTCGTCTTCCGCTGAGTCTCCATATTGGCAGGCTGCGTTCTCTACTTTACCCATTTTGTGGAGGTATCGGTTGAAATACCCATGTCCGGTTAGGAATTGAGTGACAAAGTAGTTCACTTCGCCGTGTTCCCGCTCTGTCCAAGCCGTGACGTCTGTAATCAGCCTCGCTGTCCACCTCCCCCTCGTTTCAGCGCTCCACCTTCTCTGCCAAGCCTGCTTGGTAAGCTCTTTCGCTTCAGCGACTGCCAGTTGAGCCCCTACTTCCGCCTTCTTGTCGTGGGCGTACTTCCTCTCTGTCGCTAGGAGGTCGATGGGTGTCACACCCGCAACTGCGAGGACGGCTGGTTCCGACACTGTGCGATAGGAGCTTGCAACTCGGAGAGCTCCTCGCCTTTGTACTGCGGCAATTTGCTTTCTGTACTTCTCCTGTCTAAGTGCGTCTGCCCAGATCTCACACCCATACAGAAGAATGGCGTGGGTGATGGACATGAGGAGTCGTGGCCTACTCATTGTTGGGCCTCCGATATTTGCCATAAGCTTACTCAGCCTTGACGTGACCTTCGCAGCTCGCTCAGATGCGGACTTAATCTGTTGCCAGAAAGAGAGCTTAGAGTCCAGGGCGATTCCTAGATACCTTACTGCTGGTTTGCTAATTATAACTTCTGGACCTACACGGAACTCGGCAATGGTCGGGATCCGTTTCCTAGTCAGAAGAACTATCTCTGTTTTTTCCGCGGCGAGACTAAGGCCATGGGCTTCCATCCAGGCGAGTACTCGTCTCATTACCTGGTTCAGTTTCAGCTGGGCCCCTTCGATGTCCCTTGCGGTAATCACCGCACCGATGTCATCTGCGTACCCGACTAAGAAGGTATCGTCGGGCATCTCCATGCGAAGGATTCCATCGTATGAGATATTCCACAGATCGGGTCCAAGGATTGAGCCCTGTGCTGCTCCAGCAGTGATTTCCTTTCTGTGAGTACCCTCCACGGTGTCGTACAGAAGTTCCCTGTCTTTGAGATAGTCCTTCACAATTTGCAGAAGATATTGCGGTATCCTGAAGGTGTTCTCGAGCGTATCTAACATATCTCCCCATCTGGCCGAATTGAAGGCATTCCTCACATCCAGAGGTGGGTGGTTTTGACTACTTCCTCAATTGCTCCTATCGTGGAGTGGCCTTTTCTGAATCCGTGCTGTCGATCGGATAGGCCACCTGCTCTTTGGATTGCTTCTGTGATTCGAGGCTTAAGCATCTTCTCGAGGAGTTTTCCTGCCGTGTCCAGCATGCACAGAGGTCTGTATGCTGATGGGGAATCCGGGTCTCCTTTTCCCTTGCTTATGAGTACCAGGCGTTGTACCTTCCACTTCTTGAGAAAGATCCCTTCCTTTAGACAGCCATTATACATACTTAGAAGTATCTGTGGGCAAGTTTTGGCAACCGTTTTCAATACTTCCGCTGGTATGCCGTCGGGGTCGGGGGCCTTATTGTTCTGAAGAGATTTAGCTGCTAGAATCAGCTCTTCTTCGCTGAACAATGGGATGTCTTGTTGTTGGGCAGGAGAGATCTGCATTGACCTAACAGGGTGGGCCGGGAAGAGTGTGTTTACTATGCTCTTCATTAGCTCTGCTGTCATCGTGGGGGGTGACGCCTGCGCTCCTAATTTTTTCATGACAACCCTATAGCCGAGTCCCCAGGGGTCGTTGTTGATCTCCCGGCGAAGGTCCTCTTACTTTTGTTTCTTGCTCGAATTGATGGCCCTCTTGAGCTCGGTTGCGGTTTTGTATTCCGCGAGTGCGCCTTCCGTGATTTCAGCGTGTCTTCGCCTTCCCCTGGTGACCTTGCGTCTATGGTGTAGGCATCTCCTCCTAAGTTCAGCGATCTCCTCCGTCCACCAGTACACTGGTTTTCGCCCTCCCATTGAGTTTCTAACTCGAGGCATCGACGCATCGCATGCGCGGTGTAAGAGTTGCATCGTCGCTTGGGCTTTTATTTCAGCTGTCCCCGTCATTTCCTGGATGGCTTCCTTCCCTTCCTCTAGCGTGGCCGTGAGAACTTCTTCATTTAACCGGCTGACTTTCCACCTCGGTGCTCGCCTCTGGTGTCCGTTAGAGACTCGTCGGGTCCTCTGTAGGTCAAAGACGATATACTGGTGGTCGCTCCCGGTGTACTCCTCGATGACTCTCCAGTTTTCCACCTTTGCTAGTAGCTCTTCTGACGCGAAAGTAACATCCGGTATTGTTTCGGTATATCCGGGACGCCTGAAGGTGGGTGTATTTCCTTCGTTCAACACGTAGAGCCCCAGTCTGGCAGCCATCTCGAGTATCTGCTTACCTCGTGAGTCTGTGCTAGGCATCCCCCAATCTAAGGCCTTGGCGTTAAAATCGCCGGCAACCAAGATCCCGCCCTCAATATCTCTCACGGTGTCCTCTAAGCGGTCTAGCTTTACTCGAAAATTACTGATACTCTCGTTCGGCGTAAAATAACAGCTAAATATCGTGATTCCATCACATTTCACCCAAACAAAGCCACTAGCTGCGCCGTGGGTTTTTATGCGGGTCGTCTTTACGTCCGGTATCCATATTGCAGCTGTGCCGAGTGTATCCGAGAACCAACTGGGCCCGTCCTTGTTTTTATACTGCTCACTTATGGCCACCACATCCACTTTAAGATCGAGTCTAAGTTGTGAGAGTAGGTTGTCAGCCGTGCGACTTCTATGGAGATTTGCATGTAGGATTTTCATCATGGTGCGCTGCTTCTCTTCGCCTTTTCAAGTGCACCTCTAAACACCTGACAGTTTCCCGACCCTGGTAAATGGGGTAGCAGTGCTGGCCCGAGCTTCAGCTCCGCACATAAGCAGCACTTCGCAATAGCTTTGCAATCGGATTTTTTATGGCCTTGTACTCCGCACTTGAAGCATATTCCCTGGTTCTTTCTGTCGGGCCCCTTACAATTAGCTTGCTGGTGGCCATAGCCGACACATCTGTAGCAACGCATGACCACTACTCTTCGGCGAACTCTGCAGAAAACCCACCCGACTCTTATACGAGCGATTTTTAGCAGCTCACCTGCCACTCGGTCGTTCAGCTGAACTAAAGCAATTTTTTGCGCCCTGCTGTTGGCCTTCATTAAGGTGATTTGAAGTTCCACCCTCTGGTCATTGATTGCTCGTTTGATAGCTTCCTCGACTTCATCTACTGTTGTCAGGTCATCCATGTCTCTGATCTCCAGTATCGTTTTTGGTTCAAGGTTTCGGACCGTTGCCTTCTCCCCCAAGATGGCCTTAAGGGATGAGCTAAAACCTTCCTTATCTTTTGTTTTTGCACCGAGCTCAAGCAAGACATCTCCGGACCTCGTTTGACGGACAGCTCTTATCTCCGTTTGTGTTTCATCTGGGTTGGCCCTTGTACGAATTTCTCGGAGGATCTCCGCGTACGTTTCTGCCCCTCTTGGTCTTATGATGATTGCTTCGCGCCGGTGCCTCCCTGGTCTCTTATCTTTTTTTTGGCTGATTACCATTCCTTCCTCCTTTTTCTGCTTCTCGTGCTCTTTCACCGAGGGAGTCCGCGCTTTACCATTGGCCTTCTTGCTCTCGATCAGCTTTTTAGGTTGTCCTTCTGGCCTATATTGGGTCCAAGATCTTTGTGGACTACATCCCTTCTCCGCACGGTTTGAAGCCTAGTTGGAGGAGTTGCAACCTTCGGTGACTTCTTCTTCTTTTCCGTCTCCTTTTCAAGGGGGCTAGATGGTGGTCTCTTCTTGGGTTCCCGAGTTCCGCTCGGTGTCCTACTTTTTGGAAGCTCCTGGTGGTTCGCATCTGTTCTGTTGACCTGTCGCATCTGAAGTTCAGGTTGTTGTGATCAACCTCAGGTCGCTATCCCGCCCCTTTTTAAGGAAGCTGATTACGTCCAATGATTCCTCTAGTTCAGCAAGACCTTTCTTAATATCAGTGCTGATATTCTTCTGCCTGTCCGTCGCGAATTTCATTTTCTTAATCGTCTCCTTGCATTTCTGTAGCTCCTTCTCCAGTGAGTTTTCCGTCAGCTGGGCTTCACTAACATCGGAGGACTCATGTTGGTTACCGCTTGTTGGTTTCGTTAGGGTGGCGCTCCCTATTGAAGGGTTTTCTGCGATGATTTTCCGGGCTGTGGCGGGTTTCTCCCGTGGTGCCGATTCGGGTTCATCCTGTTTTAAAGGCGGTGGTGATCTTCGCAGATGATAGCTCTTTTTGAAACGATTTTCTCCTGTCTCACTTGTAGACGCTTTACAATCCGTGGGAGCCAAGTGTTTCACTCCCAGGGCAGCGATGAGGGGATCAGATCGTGTTGGTGGAGATCTGGATACCCTTCCTCTCCTTATGAATGGGTCGTTTAAACGCAATAGTTGGTCCTCCCCAGAATCCGTAGGACCTCATTTGAGGGTGGATTTTCCAGTGTAACTGGTCTGCCACCTGGGGTAATATTATCAGTTGTTTTGTCCATTGCATCGAAATAACGGTTGCATTTTATACCTACTGCCAGGGTTTTTTTTTTTTTTTTTTTTTTTTTTTTTTTAAATTGGGATTTTGACACTTATTTAAAGGGCGGCATCGACTCGCCCTGTCACAGGGAATTTTATTGAGCTTTTGTGGTTTTTACTCACGCCCTCCACCCCTGCTGCTCTTGGTCGGGGACTGCTTATTCAGTATTCGCAGCTAACCTACATATCTATAGGCCGTTCAGCCATTCGCCACCTTGCTGACCCCCCTGGTAGCCTCAGCCTAGCCCCAGGGTTCTCCTACCGTTAGTGCCAGGCCTGTCATAGTCTTCGTCACAGAGGTCTCTCTCCAGACGATTTGCCATTTCAGTCGCGGTGGTGTACAACAGGTTTGTATATCTGCAATTTATTTGTTTATTTTCTTCCATGTTAGATAGGGAAATATCGGTCGGCTACATCAGGGCCCCGCATAATATTGTAAGACCATGGCTACTCCCTGAGGCGACTTGGTTTCAGAGAGGGTCCGTTTGAATACAGCCGGTATACCGCCTGAATGTAAACCATCCAGTAGGCATGGTCTCGCCTCTGTGGTGTTTAATCAATAAATTTTAGGAAACTGGTTCGGTGATGCTTATCAACGTAGTATTAAGTCAACTGAGAAAATCACTAGGGTGGATGCAAGTGTCCCTTAAAATCGGAGAACGTCAATTCGGCATCGTTATCAGTAATTAAATATTGCAAGGTTCTCTCTGTAACGAATAATGGTACATGATTTGCAACTTCACCCGTACGAAATTGATCGTTTGGTTCTTTTCATATTGACGGAGAAGCAAAATTGTGCGATACACAGCTTGGAAAATCCTCGTGAGATTCATGAATATCCAAAAAGACAATATTTGGTGCAATTTTTGCTTCGGCGGGGTTATTTTGTATTCTATTTTTTTTTTTTTATTATTGAAAAAGGAAATCCATGAACTCGCCAGATAGATTGTGCCTCCGGTGTTGGAATGTGAATTTTGCACAACCCGTTTAAGTACTCGTGTTATATTAAAGAAGTCACATGACAGAGCGTAACCTTGTCTAAACCTTTTTTTACATCAAAGGTCTGGTAAGGTCATTACCGACCTTAAGGAGCAGCGAGAGTTCTCCATTGTTATTCTGCACAGACGGACAAGTTTGGCAGGGATGTCATAACTAGACATTGATCTATATTAGTGCTGTCATAGGCGGCTGTCGATAAAGAGATTGTAAGTATCGATTTGAGCTTCTTAGGTATTCTCCAGGATCTGCCGAAGTGTGAAGATATGATCGGTAGTAGACTTTCCTGGCCTGAAACCGTATTGATAGGGGCCAATCGGGCTCTTGATGAACGATTTCAGGTCTTCACACAATATCACAGAAAAGATTGCCTCTATAATTGGCGCAGTGGATGGGGTTTCCTTTCTTGTTGACCGGCCAAACGATGCTGGAATCCATTCGTCAGGCATACATTCGTCTGACCAAATCTTAGAGATGAGTTGCTGTATGCTCTCTCCCATTTCATCACCACCTGCCTTGAAAAGTTCGACTAGTAAGCCGTCAGGTCCAGCAGCCTCGATTTAAATGCAAACAAATTTTATTTTATTTTAAAACTAGCAGATACCCGCAACTTTGTTTGCGTGATCCACAATAACTTTATGTGAGTCGGTTAAAGTTAGTGGTGTAAGTCACATTTAGGTTAAGAACTAAAGATTTGCACCGCTGCGCTGTATCTTTCAACACTACATATCGGCTTTTCCTTTATCTATCAAGTTTGTGCTACCATCTATTGTTGAAGTAGTAACATTTTAATTTACTTAACATTTTCATGCAACAGTTTGTCTTGTGTAGTATTCATTTCTGGACCTACACCAATATTTTTGAGAAATGACTTACCCCAGCATGACTTTAACCACCACATAGCTAACAGACGGACTGCGTCAACACGCATATGCATACCATAGTTATAAATTTGCGCCTATAGGTAGGCAAGTAAATAAACCACTTACTTAGAAGGCGCTACAGTTTGGGTGAGTTTGGGCCTCAACCAACAGGAAATTAATAGTAGTGTTCTTTTGAAACTTAGCCAGCCAGTCGTTCATTCAAACGATTTGCCAGCCAGCCGATTTTATACCAACATTTCTCTAGGAACCAAGCAACTTCGCAGTGGCAGCAACAACAAATTACTAAAAAACATTCGTTTTTGCGCCCCCTGAAATTAGGCATCAAAAATTCCCAGCCAGTCACTTTTGGCTGGGGATTAAATCAAGAGTAGTAGCCAGCCGGTGTTTGTATTTGTTTTATGTATAAAATTTGACTTTACTAGCAACTACTGACTGGCTGGGTTTAAAAAAAACACGACTATTGCATTTATTTATTTTTTTTATACTGCGCCCAAAATTATGCAAAGAAAAACAGTGGCTTTCAAACTTTCCGAATATATAGTGTTATAATGCCTGCTTTTGTCGGTTTTTATTTTTAAACTCTGTGTTTATTTATTAAGGAGTATCGTGATAACTCTTATTGGAAATAATGACCAATATTCTATGGTATAAAAAGCGAAAGTGTTGTTAACATCTGTGATGTAGTTTCTGCGTGATACCTGCCCATTTCCACCCCTAGTTATCATTTTATTATATGTACATATATAAATTAAATCCAGCGTTTAATTTGGGGCACTTTTATTTGACAGGATATATATTTTTTTTATTTCCCTTGTTTTATTTACAACTATCTAAGTAATGACATTAAGTAAATTGATTAAAAGATACATTTTCGGATTTAAGCGTGAGCGTGGACCTTTGTCCTTTCTTAGAAAGCCTCTCCACAACTCTTCATGACCTCAGCATACAACACACCAGAATTGTCTATTCCCCTCCTCTTCTTTTCCCATCCCTCCCTAGTTTTTAAGATAGTTTTTAAGACCTAATTTATTCAAAAATGTGTGGGCCCCAAGGGGCCCAGAGAACAAAACAAAAAACTAATTTTGCCTTAAGTTCCCCTCCCTTTTTGTTAGTTTTTAAGTTTAGCGTTAAATTCCCGTTTGTTAGTTTTCAAGTTTAGCTTTAAATTGTTGCTTGCTCAAATAAATAAATAAAATACAATACCTTAAAATTTCGTCAGCTTTGTTGTTGGTGGGTTTTAATCCTCCCTAACCGTTAGGGGTTTTATTCACACCGAGCACCCCTCGTCGCTCATTGTTCTCGCCTTTCAGGTGCGTACAATAATAATTGAAGTCAATTTAAAGTTACATACATCAATATATTAAATACAATATATTAAATACATACATACATACAATTTTAAATGTTCGTTTAAGTCTTCTTTTTCTTGGGGTTTCTTGGTCGAGTAGAGTGTTGGCGTCGCTGTTACAGTGTGTTCGATTTTTTTTCAGGTGTCTTAAGCTGATTCTTTGTATTTCTTGGTCGACTGTCTTGATTTGTAGGTCGCGATGGATGTCTTCATTGCAGATATACCACTCAGCGTTGATGATTGTTCTTAAAATTTTAAATTGTTGTCTTGGTATGATGTTGAGGTTCGATTTCCTTGCGGTTACCCAAATTTGAATGCCGCACGTCCATATTGGTTTTATTATACTCTTATAGATGAGTAACTTGTTGTTTGTTAAAAGTTTGGATTGTGGTCGTAATAGCCAATAACGTTGTCTAAGTTTTTGTTTTATTACTGTGCGTTTTTGTTGACTGTGGTACTTTCATGTCAATTCTCTGTCTAGATGAGTCCAAAAGTATTTGGCTACTGGTTGGATGGACACCTGTTTGTTGTTTATTGATAATGGTAAGGGTGTGAATTTTGTTTTGGTAGTGTAGATAACTTGTATCGTTTTGTCTTCGTTGATCTTTATGTGCCACTTTGAATACCACTCAATAGCTTTGTCAAATATTTTTGTAGTTGGCAAGTTACAGTTTGAAGATGGTTACCGGAGTTGAGTAGAACTGTATCGTCAGCAAATGTTGCAATCATGGCCGTTTCTCTGGTAGGGGTGGGGATGTCTGCTGTGAAGAGTAAATAGAGGAGGGGCACTAGGATGCTGGCTTGACGTACTCCAGCATTGGTTGGGTGCATTTGAGAGCATCTCTCTTTGATTCGTACACAAAAGCATCGGTTTTCTAAGTAACTTTTTAGGAGTAAGAAATTCGGAACGACTTTGCTGAGTTTGTATAGGAGTCCCTTGTGCCAAATCGAGTCGAAGGCTTTCGCAACATCAAGGTACACTGTAACACAGAATTGCTTTTCGCCATGGTGGTTGATATCTTGTTTGCCACTCTGTATATTTGCTCAGTAGTTGAGTGCTGTCTCCTGAATCCGTACTGGTGATTGGGAACAGCGTTGGATTGTGCCAGTATTGGCTGAAGTCTTTTCATTAGAAGTTTTTCGAAGACCTTGGTTATGAGGGGAAGCAAACTGAGAGGTCTATACGTGTTTGGCTTTGTAGCGTCCTTTCCTGGCTTCGGAATAGCTATTACCACTGCGACTTTTGTCTAATTATGCTACTGAAGAGATTGCATAGGAAGATGAAGGCTAATCGTGGTAGTTCTTTTAGTAATCTACCAGTCAAGAGGTCGTAGCCAGGTGCTTTCTTGCTGTTTATTTCCTTTTTGATGCAGGGCTCTTTCTCTTTGACTGTCATTCTATTTATGAGTTTATTGACTGTATTGTTTGTGTAGTGAAGTGAAGATGAGTCCCCGTCATCATCGGTGTTCGTAAATGTGGCCTCGAAGTACTTAGCTAGGAGTGTCGCTTTGTCCATGTTGTCTCTGGCCCATGTGTTGGCCGGTTTTTTAAGAGGATGATGGATGGTGGGTGACGTTGGGTCCTGTTTGTCATATGCTTTGTAGTCCTCCATAGGAAGTAGTTTGTCTCGGATGTTCGCGTCAAGGTTTTTAAGTAATTGGAGAGGTTGTTGTCCTAAATTTCCTTAAGTTTTTGTTTGAGGTCTTTGGTAATCTTGTTTAGCTTGGTTTTGTCACTTGGTGCTCGGGTCATCTGCTATCTTTTCCTTAGTTTTCTCTTAATCTGTATGAGTTTTTTAATAACTGGAACCGATGAAAGGCTGTTTGGTTTATATTCCATTGTAGGTGCTGTTCTATGAGCCCCTTCGTTGATTATGTCATTCAAGTGTATTATCGCCCTTTCAATGTCCTTTGTGATTTGAGGGGAATGTTCGTTGATGAGAAGTTATCTATATGTTGTCGAAAAGTGTCCCAGTTGCTTTTCGAGTTGTAGAGCTTGGTTGGTTCTGTTGCCTTTATTGTATACGTGAAGTATTCGATGGTTATGAATGAATGAAGTCTGAAGAAAGGTCAAAAGAAGACTTCATTTTTATATTATTAATGTGGATGTTCTGGACAATGCAAAATTCAATAATATCAAGGTTTTTCGTCAAGTTTGTGGGCCAGTAGGTGGGTTCTCCCGTTCTGATGTGCTTGCACTTATTTCTCTTGATTGCGTCTAGTAAGTTTTTACCTTTTTTGGTGATAAGTTTTGAGCCCCAGCAGGGTTGCCGCTGAAAGATTTGAAAAAGTCGCAAAAAAAAGGGTCACGGCGCAAAAAAAATCCCAACAAAAACAAATAATGTAAGAATTGTAACGACGTTAGAACCAGAGAACTGCATGAATCCACTCATTTGTAGTTGTGAATCGTTCGCTAAAACACGAGCCGTCCACAGTCTCGCGCGCACAAAGAAAACAAGCAAAGTATAAATCGACACTCCTGAATATTTGAATGCATAGTAGGCTCGCACTCAAAGTATTCACTTAATGATCGAAATGAATGTATCTTTTCATGTAAATATGGTGGTTGTTTACTGATAATGACTTTATGCAAATAAGATATGACTAAGTAATCCAACTACACTTCCAAAGTACAGCCAAGAATTTTGTCGCGAAAAGGGGAAACGTAGTCGTATCTCCTGAGTAGAAAGACATAACGAATAAATGTTATTGAATGCAACTATAAGTTTTCTTCTAATTCCGGCACTCGGACTACAGAAAATTTGAAACCCATAAGTAATAAATGGAAGAATTAAGGTCTTCAGTAGCATGTATCTTGCGGCGTGAAATACTGAGATAGTGATACGTTCCTTAAACAACCATACACTTTACCAATAATTGACTGAATATGATCTTTCCAACTGGGAGTTCGGTTAAGCCATATGCCTAAATTGTTTGCTTTGTCAATATACTCAATTTCTGAAGTTCCAAGATATATTTTTGGGAAATAATCCGTATCCAGTTTATTTTTGTTGATGACTAAACATTTTGACTTAAGTGGATTCAACTTTAAAAAGTTTCTTTCTGCCCAAAGTGAAATCTGCTTTAGGTCCTCACTTAGTCGATGAGCTCCATCTTCAATAAGGTCCAGTTTACAGCTTAAATAAATTTGTACATCATCAGCGTACATGTGTATAGCACTGTTTTTAACTGACAGCGGAAGGTCGATAATGAAGATGGAAAACAACAAAGGACCTAAGATTGGCCCTTGCGGTACTCCTGTTGACACATTTAAAAATGTAGATACTTTGTTTTTTAATACTACGACTTGTTTCCTTCCTCGAAGGTAAGAAGCTATAAGTTTTGCAGCTGCTGGAGAGAAGCGGTATATCCTTTCTAGTTCTTGTACCAGCTGTGAGTAGTTGACCATGTCAAACGCCTTGGAAAAATCAAGTAATGTTAAAAACGTAACCTCATTTTTATCACCTGAAATGCGAATATCATCGGTAACTTTCAAAAGAGCAGAGAAACAGCTGTGTTTCGGCCTGAATCCGGATTGTTCCTATAAGGCAATTTGTTATTTTGCAAAAATGCAGGCACTTGAAAGTGAATCAATTTCTCCGTGACCTTGGACAAAAAAGGCAAAATGGATATAGGTCTATATTCAGGAGCAGAAACACGCGACCCCTGCTTTTTTAGAATGGGAATAATTTTTGAAGATTTCTGTAATGATGGAAATGAAGACGTTTAAATTATGGTATTGAAAACATGTGTAAGAGCTGAAAGCAAGTGAGGCAAAATAATTTTCACAAAACTAGGATGAATTACATCAAAGCCAACAGCTATTGACTTAATATTCAATATAGCTTTAACATTGTCGATTTGCTCGATACAGAAGGTTTCGAAACTATACAATGTATTTACCGTTACCTCACTATAATCCACATAAGGAAACGTGTGCGAAGTACTCGGTGTGGAGTGAGATTTTGCAAAAGCATTGTTTAGTTGATCGGGATTTAAGTTATCCAAATCCTCTTTATTCTTCCGGCCAACAACTAATTCACCCAAATTATTCCATAGTACTTTTGTAGGCAAGTTATTGCTGAACTGATTTGAATAGTACCGTCGTCAAGCGTGTCTTATTTTGGAATTTACTTCATTACGTAGGGCACGAAAGGTTTCATACAACTCCGGCAATTTGAAGTGCTTAACCACCTATTGAAGGCTAAGTCGCGTCTATTTTTAAGATCTAAAATATCTGCAGTAAGCCAGGACACATTACAGTTTTTCTCTGGTTAGAACTCCATATTTGTTGAAATGAAAAACTTAGAAACTAACATAATAGCTTGTATTTCACAAAACAAAGCAAAGATATAAATAAATAATAATTCAAAAAAAAAAAATAACGCATTAAATTATACAAAGAAAATAAATTAAATTAAATCAGTACAATTTGATTGTGAACGATTGTGATGATGATGCATTTTTTTTTGGAAAAATATTTTTTATACGAAAAAGTCTCAAAAAGTCTCCAAAAAGAAATAAAAAGGGTCAAAAAGAGGTGTTATTTAAAAAGTCGGGTCATAGCCTCTTTGCGTCAAAAATGGGTCAAATTGCGTCCAAAGTCGCATAGCCCCAACGCTGAGCCCCAGTCAGTGTGCTTCGCATTAAAGTCGCCTGTCACTAGAAAACGGTTGCCTAGAGATTTTAGATAGTGGTCAAATTGAGAAGTAGCGATTTGGTACTTGGGTGGGCAGTATGTATGTATGGCCCTTGTATGTCTTCCAATAGAATAGACGTAGATTGGATGTAATCAGTTTTAAAGTCGTTGAGTTCGGTGTATTTAATTTGCTTATTCACTGTTATTGCGGTTCCTCCATGTCCTGTTCCATCTGGAACTGCTATAAGATTATATTTCATTAATCTTGGGAAAAAAATGGTGATCCATTCTTATGCAAAAACCAGGCAAATCAAATTGAGGAGTTTCTTTTTATGAAATATATTTATACATTGCCTCTCATTTTCTAAATTTGTTAAGTGAAAATATAACTGCTCTTCAGTCTGAAACCATTTCCTCAACAGAACTACGTGACATAATGCAAAGCTTAAAAAAAAAGTTAGAAAATCGAATTGAGGACAACTTTTCGGCTCAAAAGCAAATGCCGCATTATCAAAATTTTCCCAAAGTCTTAAGAAAAAATTTGTCTCTGAAGCTAAGAGCGTATACGAACGGCCGCTTGGCTATATAAATGATTTCTACCACTTTATTTCTAATCCCATGCAATATTTGTCATGCTTAAATATAAAGAAAGACAAACTTGATTACAGTTCTGTATTAAAATTAGCTGAAATTTTAAAAGTGTCTCTTGACCAGGGCAAATTGTACGATAAAATCGATCTCATCAACGGTTACCTGGATACCTTAAATAACAACGATCTCACTACGATCGAATGTTGGATGGAGATTTTTATAAATAAAGAAATACTTGAAGTAACTAGGATAACTGAAAAAGTTTTAAGACCCCCGTTAACAATGCATATGTTGAAAGAGTTTTTTTCCATAATGGAAGTACGTATGGAAGGACGACAGAAATAAAATGCGAATTAATCTCGTAAAATCAGAGCTTTGTACTAGGTTTAATATAAATGTTGAATGCGATGCAATTGAATCATTTTTAAATGACCCGAAACAAGCGCCTCTGATTAAAAGGGCGCAAGGTGATAAAAAGTATAACTTTAGAAATTAAGAAATTTTTTATAAATAAATATAGGTGTGCTCAAAAAAACAAAATAAATGTATTAAATATTTAATTTTAGCGGGAAAGGTACATCTTTGCCACGAAAGCCTTTTCTCTGTCGTTTTTTATCTTGTATTTGTCCCAAAATCTTCTTCATGTTGGCAGCATAATGTCATTCGATTGTCTTTTAGGTATTGCTTAAGTTCCAGATAGTGTTGATGGAGTCCGTTTGCGTTCCATATAGTGATTTTGAGAAGGTTATTGTCTGCTATCATCATGTCTAGTAATAAGTAAGGTTAGGATGTTAAACATGTTAGTCATGTGATTAGTTGCTTCATCATCTCTTTAAGATCTTTTATGTCGGATGATTGTTCAGTGTCTATGTTTTGTGGTTGTGCTGGTGGTGCTGAAGATTGTGGTGGATTCCGAAGGGGTTCTTTTTTTGTTGTTTTGTTGTTGGCAATGGATGCGGTTGAGGGACTTGTTTCGATGGCAGACTTTTTGCAACAGCGTCGGCCTTACTTATGTTCGTTGTCGTAGTAGTTGATTGTCTGTCTTTGTCTTTTCGCGTAGCTTCATAATTAATTGTCTGTATTGGTATCTCCTCTTAAGCGAAGGAGGGGGAAAACGCTGAATCTTGAGAGCTTTGTAGACTTCGGATCTCTTATAGTTTGCAGTGTGATTTCCTTCACAAAAGGCACATTTGGGGTTTTTGTCCTCTTTTGTAAGTTTGCATTCGATGGTCTTGTATTTGCCGGCGCAATTGCCGCAGACTGGGTCCATTGTCCAAACATTTTTGGTGAGTTTATACCTTTGACAGTTTGCGTATTGGGATATTACTCTCCTGTAGTGGGGAGTTTCAAAGAATACTTTGCAGTTTAATAAATTAGTGATTTGGTAAATGTCCTTGTTATTGTTCTTATTTTCAAACTCGGTTGTGAAGAGAGGAAGTGGTTTTTTGTACCTTTTTGTAGAATGTTATGTATTTTGAGTACTTTATTTCTAAGCTCATCAAGCTCTTGTTTTATGTCGTTTGATTCGGTTGATGGATGCATGCTTCTTAATACTAATTTAACGCCTCTCTTTTCTTTTGGTTTGTATGTGAAGTATTTTGTTCCTATTTTTTAGCATTTTAACTATATTTCTGTAAAAGGTGGAGTCGGCTGCTTGAACTCTTACTTGGTTTTTCATCAGAACTTTAAGTTCATATTCCTGCTTTGCTTCCATGCCAAGAGCCTTTGTTAGAGTCTTTATGCATTTGACTTCTTGGACGTAAATTGGCGGTGGTTTGTTTGTTTTTAGGGTAGGTTCTACGAGTATTATTTTTATATATATATTTTTTGGTTTTGTTACTGGGGTTTTCTTCATCGTCGTCTTCATCTACAGCAAGGATGTCAAAGCGGTTTGACGAGTTGTCTTGTTTGGGTTTGCTTAGCCAATAGTTGATAGTTGGCTGATTTCTTGTTTTAAGCTTTTTGTTCAGCTGTTTTGTTTTGTGAGTTTCTTGTTCGACTTTGGGGTTGTAATATATTCTTTAAAGCAGTTGGTTGATGTTCTTTTCATGGTTAGTTCTCCTGTCTGAGTCTGCGAACTTGTGATGTAAGGTGTAGTTGTAGTTTGTCCTGTGTTTGTTGTCATTGCTCAGGTGGTTCTAGCTGAAGCAAAAGATGTTATGACGCTGGTTGATGTTGCGGTTTTTGTTGTCAGCGTTATGACGAAGTTATTGTGGACGCTGAGCTCATATTGATTTGTGATTACTGTGAGATCTCGTTTGTTAAAGTCAGAGTTTAAAGTAAAGTCACAATTGTTTCTTTCTTTTTAGGCTTGGGTTTGAAAGAAGTGTTGAATACTTTTTGGCAACTAGCTGAGCTTTCCAGAAAGACATTATCGGCCGTGCTTAGTCGAGGCACAAACCGCTATAAGCGCCAGCTTTTGTAGTTAACGACATACTCTCCTAGTATTATAATTATATACTCGTAATGAAAATGCCAACGAATTACTAGAGACAAATGGGGGCTTGCTAATAATTAAGTACTAAAACTATTTTAAAGTGCCAAACTTAAATTTAAATCTACTAGTACTACTATTACTTACATATGTGAATCATTGATGCATATACTATATGAGTACTTATGCATATATTTTTGGGGGCCAATTTCATTCCTACAAATGATACCAATGGCCCGTGCCCGTGTTGATTGTCCAAATCTCATTTTGGGCTAGTTTGCATGCATTTTTTTTTTAAGTTGCAATATAAAGCTTCGTTCCAAGAAGTTACCTCAACGACGGCTTCTGCACATTTGTTTAGTAATGCATCAGTACTCCTAAAATGTTGGCTATATAAAATACGGATTGTTCTTACTCTATTGAAGAAGAATTAATAATTTTGCGAATATACTAAAACAAATGGCTTTGAAATAAAGGGTCATCATAAATTTAGTCTAATCCTTTCCTCACAACTTCAACAGCCGGAAAATATTTGTTAAAACTTGGGATATGTAGGGGAATTATGCTTAAGATCTGCTATGATGACATACTTGCCTAGTATTGCGATGTTGTTTACCCCCATAGTGCTCGGCTGTTAGTTTGCAACGTGCTTTCAATGACATCGAAATCAAGAATTTTGTGCGGAAAAAAGTTTTTTTTTGCCTCAAGTGTTAGCTATAAAATTTCTGATAAGGTGAGTATTGCGCTGTGTCTAAATTGTTTTATGGGTACAGTTATTAGTATATTTAATGATTTCTGTGTGATATTTTTACTTCATCAGAAATTGTTGGTGCTTACATTCTGCTAAACATTTTCACTCATATCGGGCAAGATGACATGATGCTCGACCGTCCAAGATGACACGCTATGTCATCTTACCTACGAGGTAGTATTTCGTTTTAATTTAGAAATCTTTTCATTTCAGTATGCCAAGCAACTACAAAAGAACATCAAGCCGGCATTCTTGATCGAAAGACGATATGGGTAATGCTATTAAACTAAGCAGTTCATATGTAAGCTCTGCAAAGAAGATTCGTAAGTGGTATGTCATCTTACGCTAATGGCATATGCCATCTTACGCTCAACTATGCCATCTTGAACTTGCTCTTGAACTTAATTTAAAAATATTTAAAAAAATACTATTTATTGTTTTACGCCATTCACTTAAATGTTGTTTTTGTTACCAATAAATTAATTGATTGAATATACGTTGTTTTCATCCCTATGATTTCTAGATATTTTTATTTTCACTTTGAAGAAAAAGTATGTCATCTTGAGCACAATTCTCCTAAGAGATGGAAGTCGCTAAATAACTTGTATTGTAGTTGAAAAGAAAATATCAAAAGCGCGGTAAACTCGGGTTCCTGTGCAATAGACTTACATTTCGAGATGAGCAATTCTACGAAGCTGTAGCTGACTTAAGGAAAAGTATTTTTCTTAAACGTTGAAAGTATAGCAAAAGTCAAACATTTGAAGTGAAAATAGGAAGGAAAGCTAACATTCTGCAATGACAGTAATAAAAATCTGTGCAGTCCTACCCCAGTTATAGTTTACGATAACCGTATTTTGCGACAAGTTTTACAGGATAACCGGTATTTTTGAAATCACTGGGGATGTGGATGGTTATAGGTCAGGAAACTACTGACTGCCAAAGCTTGTCGTTTATTTTCTTTCGACAAATCCATATATGCATAGTCTAAAATTGCAAGTGTAGTTTGCGGCTCTATGAATTAGCTCATAAGGAATTAAATTAAAAATAAATGAATCCCAAATATTTCCATACAAAGTGAGGAGTTATTACAGAAAACAGGCGAATAAAAAAAATTAATAAATATTCGGCGCAAAAGCTCTTTAAGTGCCAGAGCCTATCTTCTCGCAATCACTTATGTTGTGTGCGTTATATTTTTTACATGAATGGAACGGACCTACAGTTTAGTCTCAAATCGCCGTTCGGAGTCGGCATTAAACTGTAGGTCCCTTCTATTCGTGTGAAAAATATAACGCACACAACATGAGTGGTTGCGAGAAGCTAGGCCCTGGCACTTTAAAGAGCTGTTGCGCCAAATATTTGTATTTTTTATTTTTTTTTCTGGGATTCGAACTTGGAAGCTCACGGAACCAATAGTCCGACGCACTAACCATTTACGCCACGGCACCCACATAATATACATACAGAATACAGACGAAAGAACTCCTAAATTTTTGGGAATTTTTTCATCAACGCTCGGATTCATTACATCGTTTAGTGCTAGGAGTTTTCTTATAACGAAATAACTCCCAGAGCCATGCAGATAAAATAAGTCCTAATTCCGGCTTACTTCCTCTACATGGCTTCGGGAGTTATTTCATCTGTGTTTGGAGTTATTTCATCTTTTTAAAATGCATTTCATAAACAATTTGTAAGAAAATATTGCCTTCTAAACAGTAATCCCGTTTCCTATAGTTTCGTTTTTTGAAATCCCACTTTTCCAATTAAACCTAGTTGTTTTATTTAAAAAAAATCGCGGCATGGTGCTAAATCTTATCGAAAATAGTTTTGTGCCGCCAAACAATGGGTAAATAGTGCGCTTCGCGCGATTCATTTATTTAAACTACGCTTTCCGGAGTGGTCTAGTCGCTCCGCTAAGGGTATATCAACAACTGTCAGCCTAGCGTCTGGGGCTGAAAACGAGTATATTCGAGAACAGTTTTGTGCCGGTAACCAGCGGGTAGGTGGAGCGTAACGCGCGATTCATTTATTTAAACTCCGCTTTCTAGAGTGGTTTAGCCGTTCACGCGACTTTGTCGCCCCACTAAGCGTATATAGTACTAGCAACTGTCAGGCAGGCGCCTGGAGCTAAGTCTATTCGGAAACAGATTTGTGCCATCAAACAACGGATTAGTGGAGTGCTTCGTCCGATTCATTTATTTAAACTCCGCTTTCCGGAGTGGTTTAGCCGCACTTCGTCGCTCCGTTCCGTTTTGCCACGCCGCCTCCTCCCGACAAAATAGAGTACATTTTATATCATAATTTACATGTATACAGGTGTTTCCCTTACACAACAAATGTTTACCATCACTTTAGGGCTTTTTCATCATTTCTTATTAGGATTTAATTCATTATGAACTACCTCCTAGATTTTTCAACTTATTGCATTTATTGTTAGAATTTCCTTGATTAATTTTCATTAGGAGTAAATACCTTAGGTTAGGTTAGGTAAGTGGGCAGGTGTAGGGGGATAGAAAACCTCCACACCACACTCAGGTCAGTATAGACCCATTGTGATACCCAAGGGGGGAAAGGAGATAGAAAAAGGAAATCCCCACCTCGTGGAAAAATACCGTCTTGTAAGTATCCTAAAGAAAGAACTAAGTACTCACTGTGTCCTAGATACAAACCATCCAGAGGATTTGATGAAGTTTGCGATGTCATTTATTGGTCTGTTGGACAACTCTTCTAGATCCTCAAAGAAGTGTTGCCCAAGGATCTTATTTCCTGAGCCTCGTCGTCGCCGCAGCCTCTACAAAGGTCTTCGCTAGTCACACGTAGTTTTTTCATGTGGTACCGCATGGTGTTATGCCCCGTAATGACTCCAATTAGAGTAGAGAGGGATTTTTTGTGCCTCTGTATGAGTCTATTGGTTCTTACTCTGTCAAAAGCGGGCCACAGCTTCCTCGTGATGACACAAGTATCTAAACAGGTCCACCTATTGTTAGCCTCGGTTATGGCTTTGTTTCCTGCTACGAGCTTAAGGGCGCAAGGCGGGATGTACACCGAGGGGTCGGATTGGTCCGAGCTTAGTGCTGAGCCACCTCTAGCCAGTTCATCGGCTTTCTCATTCCCTGGTATGCCTTCATGACCAGGGACCCAGCAGAGCTTTACCTCGTGCTGTGTTCCAAGAACCTTGAGCTCTTCTCTACAACACTTCACAAGCTTCGATTTTATTTCTATAGCAGATATTGCTTTTATCGCTGCCTGGCTGTCGATGAAAAAGGTGATATCCTCTCGTGTCGTGGTATTGCCCTCATCGCAGTCTCACGAGCTGCTATTGTAACTGCTAGGACCTCCGCCTGGAAAACGCTGCTGTAGTTCGGAAGCCGAGCTGACATGGACAGGCCAAGCGTTTCAGAGAAGATGCCTGCGCCTACACCTATTTCCATTTTGGATCCATCGGTGTAAACAGCTAAGGATCGCTCGTTAGGCGTTCTGTCATTTTTCCAGTCTTCCCTGCTCGGATAGGTGCTAGAGAATGGTCTTAAGAAGTCTAGGTAAGGCGTTAAGTAGTCTGTATTAGATACACTGCCTAGATATCTCTGCAGGATCGTGGTGTGACCCATTGCATTTGGTCTCCAGCTATCTGTTTGGCTTAATCTTACGGCACTATGGGCTGCCGATACTTGTATAAAGATGTCTAGCGGAAGCAGATTGAGAATGGCCTCGAGTCCTGCTGTAGGTGTCGTTCTCATCGCACTGGTTGTGGCGATGCACGCTAGTCTTTGTACTTTTGTGATAGCAGCTAGGTTATTTATTTTGCTGGCTGCCATACGTTAGTATTGGCCTTGCTATAGCTGTATACATCCATAGGATGATTTTGGGACTCGGTCCCCAAGTCTTCCCAAATATTCTATTGCACGAGTAAAAAGCTATCGTGGCTTTTTTGACTCTTTCGTTGATGTTTAGTCTCCAGTTCAGTTTCCTGTCGAGCACCAGGCCAAGGTATCTCGCACTATCGGAGATACTCAGGGGAGGTACCCCTTACGGAAGGAGTTACGAATTGTGGAATTATTCTTTTGTTAGTGAATAGTACTAACTCTGTCTTCTGGGGATTAACCGCCAGCCCACATCTCTCCGTCCAGGAGTCAATGATTTCCAGCGCCCCTTCGATTTGTTCGCTCAGGGTCGGGAGAAATTTACCTGTTGCTAGCAGCACAACATCGTCCGCATATGCAATGGCCTTGACGCCGCTGTTTCTAAGTTTAAGAAGGACTTCGTTCAGGACAATAACCCACAGTAGTGGGGATATAACCCCTCCTTGAGGGGTGCCTCTTGAGGCATAGACTTCGAGCTTAGTACCTCCGAGTTCAACTTTGATATGTCTTTCCTTTAGCATATTGACGATCCATTTTATCACAGAATTGTGAATATTAAGGTTCGTTAGAGTTCTATTGACCGCTTCCGTTTTGACATTGTTAAAGGTTCCTTCAATGTCCAGGAAAGCGGCTAGTGTATATTCTTTATTTTTCAGTGATTTTTCTATTGAGCCGACTACACAGTGCAGCGCTGTCTCTACGCTTTTTCCTTTCGTATAAGCGTGCTGCGCTGGGGATATGTCATCTGGGCGTAGTTTACTACGGATGTATATGTCAGCTAGTCTTTCAAAGGTCTTTAGGACAAAGGAGGTAAGGCTAATTGGCCTAAAGTCCTTGGCAGTAGTGTGGCTTGCTTTACCGGCCTTGGGTATGAAGACCACTTTGACCTCTTTCCATGATCTAGGTATATACCCCACATGAGGCTGTTGAGGTACAGTTCTTTAAGTACCGGGATGATTGTGGTTATTGTTTTCTGTAGCATGATCGGGATTATCCCGTCGGGTCCTGGGGATTTAAAGGGAGAGAATGATCCGATTGCCCACTCAATTCTTTCCTCTGTGATAAAATCCGTCGGAGTTTCCGTTACAAAACTACTATTAGTTACGATGTTATTATCTGGATGGGTCGTACAACCCGGAAAGTGCGCTTTTAGCAGGGAGCTAAGCGATTCTGCACAGGATTCAGTCCACCTTCCGTCGGATTCCTTGAGAGATCCAAGAGTTTTTGATTCCCTGGATAGAATTTTTCTCAGTCTCGCAGATTCTGTCGTACCCTTGATTTCATTACAGAAGTGCTGCCAAGAGTGGCGTTTGGCCTTCTGTGTCTCGTTTTTGAAATTTCTCTGACTGGACTTATATTGTTCCCAGTCCGCTTCTAGCATAGTTCTTTTGGCCTTATTTAGAAGGTGTCTAGTTACTCTCCTAATTCTAGCTAGTTCAGATGACCACCAAGGTGGTGATTTTTTGTCTTTTCGTTTGGTTTCTGGACATGCTTTGACATAGGCTTCATTAAAAATGGATGTAATATTCTCCGCCTTGCGGTCAATGTCGGCAGGTCCGAGCCAGTTGCTATCCTGCAGGGATCTTACACCTTTCCTCACCTCGTTGTTAAATAGATCCCAGTTGGTTTTCCTGGGGTTCCTGTAAGGTTTGGGAGAGTCATAGTTGTTACCCACGAGGAATTCGATCAATTTGTGGTCGGAGTAGGACTCTTCCCCTATCACGTTCCACTTGTCAATAGTTAGGGTGCTCGAGTTACTGGCTAAAGTTACATCTATAACTTCTTGCCTGTTCTTTACTACAAAAGTAGGTTCGTTACCCCTATTCGCTACAATAAGGTTATTTTCAATTATAAACTCAAATAAAGACTCACCGCGTAAGTTTGTGTTGCTGCTACCCCATTGAGAGTGATGAGAGTTGGCATCACACCCCAGCAGCAAGTCCCATCTTTCCTGTTCCGCCTTTTGCACAAGAGAGCGGGTCAGTGTGGATGGCGGTCCCTCCTTGGCATCAAAAGGCATGTAGACGGCTGATAGAATCAGTGGGGAAAGCCCCCTCCGCTCAAGCCTTACCACTGTTTGGTCCTCATTGCTGTAGCTAGATAAAAGAAAAAGGTTAATTTGTTTCCTAGCTACGATGCACGTTCTGTTCTTACATTCCGCGTGTAGCGGTTCGATGCTGTATGTAGTAAGGTCTTTATGCCTTAGCCCACTTATTTTGCCACGGGAGATCCATGGCTCTTGAATTAGGGCAATGTCTATGTTTCTATCTCCCATGAGAAAGATGAGGTTGGCGCTAGCTGCTATGCTATGGTGAAGGTTTATTTGAGCAATCTTCATCATTGATTTACCTTATCACCCGCCTTCCTTCTTTTCTTTTCGTCCATCCCAACTAAAGGTCTGACCTTGCATCGGGTAATTCCAATGCGAACATTATAGTTGTATCTCCTTAGGATGGGCATGGACTTGTGGTTAAGCAACACCACTATCTCAGTTCCGGCTTCTGTATGGGTACCCACTTCTAACACCTCCCAATTTTCGCTATATAGCTCGGGGTTGAGGTGTTGGAGGTTTCTTTCCAGCCGTTCTCTAGGAATGTGTGGGTCCGGAATGAGAATGCGGCCTTTAGGCCTAGTGAATTCCAGCAGATCTGTTTTTTCCACAAGTCGCAGGTCGGCATTCGCCCAAGGAGCCTGCGTGCTGGTTACAAAATTCTTGAGCCAATTGAGTGTTGTCTCGTTGTCACACGACATGACCTTGAAGCCTTTGAAGGTGGTGAGCTGCTCAAAGAAAGGGATAGTTCCCTGATTCTTGACTATGGCGTCGTTTACTTCGTCGAGTATACGCAGTTCCACCAGCCTCCATTGGTCTCCGGATAGCTTACGGTCAGGGTTATTGAAATCGACGATCGCCACCTGAAGATTAGCTCTTTCTTTTCGTGATGCCATCTTGGCTTTTTTGCTTATTCTTCGTGTTGGCGGCGATGTCGTGTCGTCGTGCCTACCTCTCTTGGAACACCCCGCAATCGGCTCGGCCGTGAGCCTTGCGGCCCCATCCGAAACGGTTGGCGGGGGCTTGAGTCTGTCCGAGACTGAGGTGGATGGCAAGAGGCTTTCCTTCCTCGACTCGACCAGTCTCCTGCCTGTTCCCCTAGTCTGCCCTATGCTACGTCGATTGTTGCCTGAGTCAGCAACAGAACGCCTCGCAGTCGACCTAGGTTTGGACTGTGCGTCTTTGCTTGGATCGACTGAAAGCGGTTTAGGTCTCTCCCCGGCTGAGGTGGATGGTAAGAGGCGTTCCCTCCTCGCCGCGGTCAGTCCTACACCCGTTCCTGTTGCGGTCGAGTTCCGTGACGTAGTCGCCTTATTGGAACAGCCAGCAACCGGCTCAGGGGTTGAGTCTGAGTCGGTAGCTGGCCGAAGTCTCCTCGCGGCTGAGGCGGGGAGCAAGAGGCTTCCCGCCCCCGCCGCGAGGGAACTTCTTACCTTACGGCCCGTCCTGTCTTGTCGGGTGGATCCTCTCAGCTTAAGCGTGTTAGTGGCTCTATGCAGAGCCACTCTTTCCTTGTCCGTGTAGGACTCCGGATCACGCTTTTTAAGCCGCCGTATTAACCGGATAGCGTTGCGTATACGGTTGCGCACCGTCGTCTGTCTTGGGTAGATGTCTACGTCGCTGGTCTTCCCTATTTTGGGTGGTCGGACTAGTCTCAAACCATGGCTACCTAAGCTAACTGCCGTCGCGAAGCTGCAGGCAGAAGAGTCAATCCTAAGCTCAGCAGGACTGCAATCGCCAGGTTGCTGAGGTGTTGACGTATCCTTCCCGCGTGAGTAGCTGAGGCTTGACACGCTGGAAGTGTCCATCTTGACCATCTTGGCATCCTCCAAAGTCGCACTCTCACCTAACACTGGGACTACCCCAGTCGTCGAGTCAGAGGCTTTATCGGTAGGCTTTTGCAATACCACTGAATCACGATTGTGCTCCGGATTGGCCGATGAGATCACCTTGCGTCCTGACTGGCTAAGGCTTGTCGCAGACTTAGGTGGTCCCATCAACCCTTCCTCGCACGTGACTTCCGCCGTCACTGTTCTTTTTGGAGAGCTAGCAATAGGCTTACACTCCGCCAAGGACTGTTCCTGCAGGAAGGCACGTGCGTTATGGAGCCTCTTCCGCTCGCATTCCGTTAACTCCTCCCATTTCTTAGTCCCTAATCTCCGGACTGTCAACTTGCAATTTTTTGAGCGCTTGGAGGATGTTGACATATTGGAGAAGGATGAACTGGCAATGGAGCAAGTGTCGCTTGATTCCAGAAAAAGATTTTCAAGATTAACGTCAATTGCACCAACGCTTTCCTCACCCGACGTACGGAGAAGAATTGCTTCTTCCTCCACTCCTACACCTTGATCGGTTTTTATAGAGCTAGGAGTGCCCGATCGAATTACACTCTTCGCTTTTGGTTTATTATTTTTTGAAATATTTTGCATTTGGATCCCACGAGTAAGGGGGAAGAAGATGTCCGCCTGCACTCACCCCCTGTATGCAGGTAAGAGGAATTAAAATAAAACTGAAGGTCCCCAGGTATTCAGAGTTTGCGCTCGCGACTGAGCTTCCCCCCAGCCATGCAGGCCTCGGCGCGTCGTACCTTGCCTTGGGTGATCACCTTTTGGTCTCTAAAACCTCCCCTTTAGTCGAACCGATATGTGGGAAAACATCTAGCTGGACGCAGACTAGATTTAGTTATTCTCCTCGGCTCGACCTTCGGTTCATAGGAAATAGATTAAGCCTCTCCACCACGACAAGGTAGGGATCGAGGAGAGGAGTAAATACCTTAGGAGCTAATTCGCAGAGCCGTAGTTTGCAAGTACATACTAAGGTATAACAAAATCCAAAATTGAGCACGAATTCCTCTCGACACCCCTAGCACTCTCCGAAAAATCTGAACTTCCGCATTCGATACAAGATTGGACTGCATTGACTAAATTATATACCTTCTGAAATCTGATAACTTAAATCAATACCGAGAGATCTGTTCTATTGAATACCATATGTTACCTGTAATGTGCGAAAGCCGTTAATCTGCAATTAAATTAGGTAATCTGCAGATTACCTATTATAGTTTACTTAGTTAAAGTAAGGAATCTATTATTTTTATAACATGACCTAGTAAATTTACACTCGAACGGCCAACCAATCGTGAAGTGCGAATATTTTATTTTGTGTCGTCTCTTACCCCACTTCTACAGTGACGATTCTCGGAAAGAGTGAATGGTAAGAATTAAAGCACATACCAGAAGTAGATAGAGCAAAAATGAATACCCCCTCAATTTCGGTTCTGGTTGTTAATAAAACAAACGAGGTATTTAACAAATTGGGCGCTAAAACTGACATTATAAAACAATTATGCCCTACATCTCTATTCGGTATCTGAAAAGAAAGACTTCTGGAGATTTAAAATTTCGCACTTTAATTGAACAAACCAGGTAATCTGCGGATTACCTAGTTATTTTGCAGATTAACGGGTTTACGCACATTAGCGGTAACAGATACACTAAAAGTAATTGTTAGAGTTTTTATTAAATTAAGTCATTTAAACATAATTATACCAAAGGGTTCTTTATAAATATATAATTAATGTTTTTTCTATTTACTTTTAGATTTTCGTAAAAGGAGACTGTGTATAGCTAAGGAATTACGCACCTGCTACAAAAAGATCTTCATATATTATTTATATTCCTTTTGAAGATATATAAATACATTGAGAAGAACCTGCTTTTAATTTTATTGCTGTTGTAATGCTTTTATACTACTTGCTTTTAATAAATGTTGGCGTTAGCGTGTTTTTCTCAGTCTCTAAGCTAGATTTATATGTAAGCAAAAAACTTACTGTCTTATTCCACTAAAACGAAATGCATACGTACGTACTTATAGGCATTAGTATTTAGTAAACAAATTTATTTGTATCTGTTGTATCAATAAAGTTTTGAAAAAAATGATAGTATTGCTTTGAACTACGTACTCGTACTATGGCTTATTCTATTTTGTTCTTACTATTTGTACACACCTAGAAGAAAATTACTAACTGCACATCGTTTCACGTAAGTACATATATTCATACGTATTCATACATATACAATTTTTTATATCCTATCCTGTGACTCACTGGGGGATGCACGATAATATTTTTTTTATTATCAAAGTAATTTGCGTAATTTACATTCATACAAAATTAAATTGAACACTACAGAAATAAATAATAGTAGTATATTTCAACAAAGTCTCTGGGAAAAGACACCAACTCGTATTTTGGATTCATATATGTATATATTATATATAACACAAATAATTTAATATTAGAGTTCTGTAAAAGAAAAACCCTTAGAATCAAGTTTGGTTGTCTACCAAATAGGTTTAAATGTATAACTGACTTTTATGATATGGAAAATTAAGTCGAAATGCTAAATAAAATCATTATGTCACTGTTTAATGGACTAAATAAGAAAAATAACAATTAATCGTTTCCTAGGTAGGTTAGATTAAAGGTGTTGTTAGCTGCATCGAATGGGTGCATGGAATCTCCTGGCTGAAATACTAGAAAGATAGAAAAACAAACAAAGTAACTAGAGTTCTGTGGCACTGGGGCGGCCTCCTCTAAAACAACCCTAAGAAGTTATGAATTTCAGGATGGTGGTTGGTGGCTTATCACAGATGATTGGAGAAAAACTCTCCAAGGCCCGTCTTTCTGATATTGCAGATACTAGGGCATTTACATAGGAAGTGGTCTGTATCCTCTTCTGCGTCTGTGTTGCTGCAGCCTTTGCAAAGTTCATCTGTACTCAGCTGCATTCCTTTCGGTGGGCCGCCAATAGGTTGTGGCCAGTAATGATTCCTATGAAAAGCGCAAAGTTTTGTCTACTTTAAGTGAGGATGAGCTTGGTTTTCACCTTGTCGTGTTTTGTCCAGATGTTTCTGGAGACCCTGCGCGATGGAAGTGCTCTCCATCTTTCGTCTGCTTTTCGTTTGAAGTCAAGTCCTAACATATGTTTACTTACTTACTTAGGTGGCGCTACAGTTCGGGGTGAACCTGGGCCTCAACCAACAAGCCTTTCCATTTAGCTCGGTCTTCAGCTAATTGCCTCCAGTTGCGCACTCCAGGTTGGTCGAGGACCCCTTGAACTTGTGTGCGCCACCTACGGCGATGATTCCCTCTACTGCGTCGTCCCTCGGGGTTAGATTCGAAGACTCTGCGGGCCGGAGCGTTGGTGTCCATTCGCTCTACATGTCCTAGCCATCTCAGACGTCCAATACGCAGTTTTTTGACTAGGTCGATGTCGCTGTACAGCTCGTATAGTTCGTGATTGAATCTTCTCCTCCAAAACCCGTCAACGCAAACGGGACCGAAAATCTTACGAAGAATTTTTCTCTCGAAGCGACCAAGGATATCTTCATCCTCTTTTAATAAAGTCCATGTTTCAGCGGCGTAAAGCAGGACTGGGATGATCAAGGTCTTATATAGAGTCTCCTTAGTTGCTTCGAGATAGGGCTTTACTGTTGAATTGCCTTATAAGCCCAAAAAAACAGCGATTGGCAAGAGTTATTCTTCGATTGATTTCTGCACTGATTTTGTTAGAAGAATTTATAGCAGAGCCAAGGTAGACAAAGTCCCTTACTACCTCGAAGTTATAGCTGCCCACGGTGACGTTTTGTCCAATTCGTCTGTGTTGGTTTTCCCTTCTTGTTGACAGCATATACTTGGTTTTGCCCTCGTTTATCGCCAAACCCATTTTGGCCGCTTCCGCCTCAATGCTTGCAAAAGCACCGGTGACAGCCCGCTGAGTTGTTCCGATAATGTCTATATCGTCGGCGTATGCAAGCAGTTGTACAGACTTGTAATAGATTGTGCCTCCGGTGTTGGCTTGTGAGTTCCGCACAATCCGTTCAAGTACAATATTGAAGAAGTCACATGACAGCGCGTCACCTTGTCTAAAGCCTTTTTTGACATCAAAGGTCTCGGTGAGGTCATTGATGGAGCAGCGAGCGTTCTCCATCGTCAGCCTGCACAGACGGACAAGTTTGGCAGGGATGTCAAAACTAGACATGGCTCTATAAAGCTCTTCTCTATAGATGCTGTCATAGGCGGCCTTGAAATCGATAAAGAGGTGGTGAGTATCGATTTGGAATTCTTGGGTTTTCTCCAGGATCTGCCGAAGTGTGAAGATTTGATCGATGGTGGACTTTCCTGGCCTGAAACCGCACTGATAGGGTCCAATCAGGCTGTTGATAAAAGGTTTCAGGCGTTCACGCAATATCGCAGAAAAGATCTTGTATGCGATGTTGAGAAGACTGATGCCTCTATAATTGGCGCAGTTGAGGGGGTCTCCTTTCTTGTGGATCGGGCAAACGATGCTGAGATTCCATTCATCAGGCATACACTCGTCTGACCAAATATTAGAAATGAGTTGGTGTATGCACTCTACCAATTCATCCCCTGCTGCCTTGAAAAGATCGGCCGGAAAGCCGTCAGGTCCAGCAGCCTTGTTCGAATTTAGCTTGGATATTGCTATCCTCATTTCGTTTTGGTCAGGTGGACGGAAATTTTGACTATCATCGTCTATGTTGAATGGTTCATTCTGCCTGACAGCGGGATGTTGGTCTTCGTCGCCGTTGTACAGTCTGCAGAAGTAGTTTTTCCATATTCTCAGCACCGACTGTGATTCTACTACGAGGTTTCCATTTTCATCTCTACAGGTTTCTGTACGGGTATTACTTCCCTGACACGTTCTTTTTACCTTTTGGTAAAACTTCCGTACATTGTTCCTGGAGTATAGACTCTCGATGCTCTCAAACGCGCACTTCTCATGCACTTTCTTCTTCTTTTGGAGAAGCCAATGTTCTTCCCGTCTCTTTTGCTCGTAGAGCTCACGAGCAGCTCTCGTCTTCCTTTGCAGCGCCGCTTTGTATGCCTCTTGTTTTGCTGCATGCACTCGCCGGCATTCTTCGTCAAACCAGGGGTTTCGCGGTGGTGGGCGAGCGAGACCCAGCACATCAGTCGCGGCGTTTCTGATGGCATGTTGGCAGCGTTGCCACTGGTCTTCGGTACTTGATGCTGGCGGCAAAGGGGCGATTGAGAGATTTCGGGATACGCGTTCAGCGAAGAGTCTGGCGGTCTCTTGCGACTGTAGCTTTTCGACGTTAAATTTTCTCACAGTAATTCGTCTTTGTTGCTCAGATTGGGATATCCGCATTCGTACCTTGGCTACAACAAGGTAATGATCCGAGTCTATGTTGGCCGCTCGGAAGGACCGGACATCCAGAATACTGGAGGCATGCCTTACGTCGATCGCAATATGATCAATTTGGTTGATCGTGACATGATCATTGGACCGCCATGTCTGCTTATGAATGTCGAGATGAGGAAACCGTGTGCTTGCTATGGTGACATTTCGCTCCACAGCGAAATCAATTAGCCTTAGTCCGTTATCAGACGTGGTATCGTGTAGGCTATGCTTACCGACTGCCCTACCAAAGACGTCCTCCTTTCCTATTTTGGCGTTAAAATCGCCCAATACGATTTTAACGTCGTATTTAGGACATTGCTCGTATGTTTTGTCGAGGAGCTCGTAGAAACACTCTTTGGTGGCAGGGTCCTTTTCTTCTGTGGGGGCATGAACACATATTAGGCTTATGTTAGCGAATTTAGCCTTGATCCGGATAGTCATAATACGCTCGCTCACGTGTCGGAAGTTTAAGACTTCTTGCCTAAGTCTGCCACGTATGACAAATCCACATCCGAATAAGCGTTGCCTGTTGCCTCTGTAGCAATCACCGTAGTAGATGTCACAGTTTTTCATCCTCTTTTTGCCTGGCCCATCCCATCGCACTTCCTGGATGGCGGTAATATCTGCTTTATAGCAGTCTAGGGCCTCTGCTAGTTGTTCGGCTGCACGTGGTCTGTAAAGGGACAGAACATTCCACGTACAGATCCGAAGGTCGTTGTCCTTATTTCGTTTGCTGGGGTCGTCATTAGTTGAGTCATCCTTATCCGAGGCTTTTGGTTGTTTCGGAACCATGCGCTTTTTACGTGGTAGGGAAGTTACCCCGACGGCACAACCCCCAACCTGGAGGGCCAGTTCCTTAATTATTCCCCTAGGACGAGGGGCCGGGTACACCGGTGCCAGTAGTCCACTACGGGAGTATGAGCGCTGCCGTTGGCCCATTAAGGGCTCCTCCGCCACCATCTCTATTCCAATGTCCTGACTAGACTAACATTGGAAATTCCTTACCGAGCTGTGATCCGAATACGTCGAAGCAGCTCGCGCAAGGTATTCACTAAGTTCAACCTAACTGGAACTATAGGCGCCACCGTTGACTCCGTCTAGGGAATTCGTCCGCTGCCGCCTGGAACAGGAAGAAGTGCTCTAGTGAAAAAAGCACTCTTCTCCCCCTCTCTCATCTGCTGCCACCAAGAATCCGCCAAACGGGGTTGGTTACCCATCTCTTGGATTAAGGTACTAGGCACCCGGCTGTCACCGCGTGGAGGTTGAGAGTAGGAGTTGGTAGGCCTCAGCTGAGTGAAAACGCTTGTGTTTTCATATGATCGCATGCACTACCGTTTGACCAGCCATATCAACATATGTTTGATTTAAGAAATTTTAGATATTGTCCCTTCCTTGCCAGTTCGTTCCCTGGAATTCCTTTGTGTCCTGGGACCCACCAGAGTGTTACATGGTCTCTATCGGTGAGAGTATTAAGCTTCTCGCGGCAGCGTTTCATTAGTTTTGATATTATAACCACAGATGAGATGGCTTTTATAGCGGCTTGATTATCTATTTAAATGTTAATCTCTTTTCTAGTAACAAGCTTCGCGAAAAGTTCTCGCTGGGAACTCACTGCCGTAGTTCGGAAGTCTTAAGGTATTGCACTATCGTACCTTGCAATGGTACGGTGGCCCATGTGACCCTTTCTCCACAGGCTGGATTCTTTTAGGCGCAGGGTACTCATCGTGGTTGATTTTTTAACGTATAATTCTAGTAGAATTAGTGCGAGAATTGGTTCAAGGGCTGCGATCGGGGTGGTTCTGATGGCGCCAATGGATGCTATGCAAGCAAGTCTATAATAATTCCTTGAGATGTGTGACTTTCTCTGCTATTGGCCACCAGCCAATGCACCCATATGTTAGAATGGGTCTGACTATGACAGTGAATGATGGCAGGCTTGGGTCCACATTTTTTTTCCAAAAAATCTACTGCAAGCATACAATACAATATATGCTTTCTTTATTCATTCATTTGTATTGTATCTCGAGCTCAGTTTATGGTGAAGTATGCATCATAAATACCGTGCTTTGTCCAAGACTTGGCTTGAAGTTCCATCGATTCGTAGATGTCCGAAAGCTGGAATTTTTCTTTTATTGGTGCAGAGGACCACCTCTGTTTTCGCTGGGTTGACGTTCAATCCACATCTTTTCGCCCAGTTATTGAGGGTATTTAGAGCCGAATGTAGAAGTTCGGTGATTGTGTCGAGGAATTTACCGGACATTAAAAGGAAGATATCCTATACCACTGTAACCTAATTTCAAAAGGATGCGACTAGAGTCCAAAGTATAGGAGATATGGCCCCTTCTTGCGAGGTTCTCCTAAAGGCCAGTGCATTTACTTGGCTCTGAGTTGATGTGTCTGGTCTTGAGCATTCTGCCCAGTCGGAGAGTGTGGAGTCTACTCTGAGTCGGTCTAGTGATATTCTTATCGATTCAGTTTTCACATTATTAAGGGCGCCTACCACGCATAAAAAGGCCGCTAGCGTGAATTTCTTGTGGTAGAGTGATTGCTGGATCATTGTTACCAATTCGCGCAGGGCTGTTTCGACTGATCGGCCCTTCGTATAGGCATGTTGTGCTGTGGACATGTCTTTAGGGCTTAATTTGGAGCGAATGTGCAGATCTATTAGTTTTTCGAACGTCTTCAACACGAATGAAGACAAACTGATTTGCCTGAAGTCTTTTGGGTTAGTGTGGGTGTGTATGTATTTCGGGTATGAGAATGAGTTTAACTTCCCTCCTTAAGAGGAGTTCTGGAGTCTTAGCACATGATTTAGTCCGGGTACCATCTGGTTTCTTGATGAATCTTGGGACCGACTGAACCTTTGACAGGACTTTTCGGAATCTCGCTGCGTCTCTGGTGGATTCATGTTCGCTGCAAAATTTACTCCGTGAGACTTTTTGCATAGATCGTCTTTTTGTCGAAGACCCCCTTACTTTCTTTCTAGCAGTCCCAGTGTACGGGATTTCTGGTGCGTTTTGTCAGATTGTATAATTTCCTGGCAATGGTACGCAAGGTTGAGAGCTCACTTGACCACCATGCGGGGTTGAGCTTTTTTTGCCTTTGCTTAGGGGGTAGGACCTTTCGAAGGTTACTTTGAGGTATAAGGTCAGGGTCATGACCTCTTGGTTAATCTCCGTTTTGTTTGCCAGGGGCGAGGATCGAAGATACTCTGAATTACCTAGTAGGCTTTTATAAGTGTCCCAATTTTTTCTTTTGGGATTGCAATAGGGTTTTAATGTCTTTGAAATATCGTTAACAGAGAAGCAGATAATTCTGTGATCTGAGACAGCAATGGTGTCGTACACCTTCCAGTTGCTGACTATCAGGGATCTGGAGTAAAAAGTCAAGGACGCATCTAAAACTTCCTATCTGTTTCTTGTCACAAAAGTGGGTTCTAACACAATGTTTTTACACGCAGATTACTACCAATAATAAATTCAACTAAAGAATCACCCCTTTTGTAGATTTCACTACACCTCCATCATCATACGGCCCGCTGTGCATGCTAGACACAGCAGGAAAAGTTCTGGAACGAATCATCTGCAACAGACTGGAAACAGCGATAGAAACTGTAGGTGGGATTTCGAAACACCAATATGGCTTCCGCAAGGTATGCTCAACAGTAGATGCAATCAGCTTGGTGGTTGAAACTGCACAAAAAGTTATAGAAGGAAAGAGGTGGAAATGGGGTTCCAAGATAAGGAACTCTACAATTAGGACCGTATGGAACTGGCTGAGTTCTTACACTTGCAGAACATAAAACGGAAGCGGTTCTTATAAGCAGCAGGAAGAAGGAGGAAACAACAAATATTACTGTGGGTAGCCACACAATAACATCGAAGCCCACACAAACTACCTCGGACTAATACTAGATACCAGACTATCCTTCAAGGAACACCTCAAGAGTGTGTCTCACAAAGCAGCGAATGGTAGCGCGGGAAACACTGAGGCAAAAATTAGGCGTGGCACTAATCCCCGAAAACATAGTTGGTGAAATGCTTAAGAGGCATAAAGCTAGGGATGTAGTGACTGAAATTGCCAAAAATATCATGGGCAAATTAAAAATATTAGAACGTGAGAGGAAAGAGTCCAAGCGGACTAACACGAATACAAATGACAACTAAGTCAGAAACCCACCTACGATGAAATGCCAAGAAGCCGGTACCGTAGGGAGCAAGGGTAAGAAGGGGTTAGTGGGTAAGAGTCCCACACTGATACTGAGTACGGGCTCCGTTTCGTCTTTTGAAGATTACCACCTCCCAGCGTAAAAAAAAAACGACTCCCCAGTTGCACAATATATGGTGTGAGTTGGCATCGCAGCCGACTAAGAAGTCCCATCCTTCCTTTGTAGCGTTATCCACTAGGGTGGCGGCCATCTCGGTGAGCGGGAGCCGCATAGTGTCATATAAGGCAGATAGGCCGATGCAAGTACAGAACATATTGTTCTGTAAGCCCTTTCCGAAGATTAAGGAACATTGTACTTCGATATGTAGGTTAAGAGATTGGCGGTGGCCAACTTGCTGTGGTGAAGGTTGATTTGTTAAACCTCCCCTCCGTCAGCGGTCTAATTTTTACCATGTTGGTTCCAATGTGGATCTTGTACCCTTTCGCGAGTAACATGGTCATGGTCTCGTGGTTGAGCATAATGGTGGCTTCTTGGCCCGACTCAGTGGACACCCCATCTGCATTACTTTCCAGTCGTCGCTAGGGAGTTCCGGATTTAAGGTATCGTTGGCCCCGAGATGTAGATTTTCACCTTAGGTCTGCTCGGCAGGCCCCTTTTCAGGACGACGATTCATTTTATACCCTGATCAGATGCTGGCATCGTGCTCAATATCTCAATGATTCTCAATTCCTTAACCGTGGACAATTGTCCGAAGAGTGGTTACGGGCCGGATGGCTTGGTGGTTGTCTCGATCAGTTTAGTATTGAACTGCGATTTCTCTACCATCACCCATTGTTGCGTCCGTGAGCTTCTTTTGCAAGTTAAGTCCCTCGTTACCTCGTCTGCCAGAGTAGTTGAAGCCCCTGCGGTTTTCTGTTTCTCTGTGGTCGACGACGGTGGTGTAGTGGTGTCGTCGTAACGAGGTGGTCGCCCTTGGTACTGACGGAGCTACCACTCTCATTTCCGATTTGGTGACTGGGCGACCCTGGGCAGATGACTTCAGCGATTTGACGGTTGTACTTGTGAGCACTATTTTGTTCTTATGTAATTTTTCAGCGTGGGAGATGATATTTTTGGCCCTGTCTAGGCGATTACGGCCACTCGCGTTCAACTTGGACTCCTCTGTTGCAGTTAGCCATCTTACGGTGCGTCTGGTGTTGTCTACCATTTTTCCCTCCGATAGCTGGTTTCTGAAAGTTAGCTTCTTCTACCTTCCTCTTTTAGACCCGTTTCCAATAATATCATGTAATTGGGAGTGTTAGCAGGAAGATGAAATGACCTTTTGATGTAATATCCTAGGAATCTTACCACAGTTTCATATTTTTTATGTCCCCATACATGCGCAGCATATAGCAAAATAGTTTCGGAGGCAGCTTCAAATACTCTATACTTGCTACTGTGGGTTATATTTTTATTGATGAAACATCTTTTCCATGTTATATTCACTACGGTTCTTGCTTTAATCGGTTTTTCTTCTAGATGCTTCTGCATGCTTAAATTGCTTGTAAAATAAACTCCAAGGTATTTGTAGTCCTTAACTACCTGAATGATTTCGCCATTATAGATCCACCTCTCGTTCATGCAAATTATACCTCCACTTTTCTTGAAAATCATCACTTTCGACTTTTCCAAGTTGACTAAAAGTCCACATAAACTGCAGTAATTGTATAGCCGATTAATCACCAGCTGCAAAGCTTCTGGTGAATATGCCAGCATGACTATATCATCCGCAGAAAGTAACGCCTTGATGAGTACCGCAGAAAATTCAATACCTCCTGGCAGGGAGTCCACTAAGTCTTCTATAAATAGTGCAAATATGAGCGGACTCAATGTGCACCCTTGTCTTACTCCTGATCTTGCTTGAAACTACTCGAATTTTTCCCTTCCATTCCAAACCGACACCTGTGTATCTTCGTAAAGGTTCTGGATGACTTTCCGAACTTCCGCGACAATCCCATGCCAAACAGCTTATAAATTAAGCTCTGCGGTCAATTGTATTAAAGGCTGCTTTAAAGTCGACGTAGAATACGTACAGTTTTTTTATTTTTCTAAGCAAAATATTCTGCAATGCTACGCAAAACGAAGATGTGGTCTATTGTGGAATATCCTGGTCTAAAACCTGCCTGAAATTCTTTTAACAGCTTATTAACGTTAATCCATCCCGTAAGCCTTCTTTGCAAAACTGAAGTGAAAATTTTGTACGTTGCATTTAGGAATAAAATCCCACGATAATTTCTCGGATCACTCGTGCAGCCCTTTTTATGGATAGGGAACATTAAAGCCTCCTTAAACGGTTGTGGTATATTCTCATTATCCATCTTCTTCTTCTTCTTCTTCTTCCTTTTATCAGCGAGGTTATAATTCGAAAATAAGGGATCATAACCCTCCCACTTCATCGCATTTCTACTGATCCGCCTGTGGGGTTCGCCTATTTGACCTCAGATTTCAGATCACTCGGTTACTGAGGCCAATGAAATGCCGATGTCGTCGCATTTGTCTGATCCAGGCGTTTATAGGCCTGCCTTTCCTACATCGCGATGTTTTTGGAACGTGCATTAATATTGCCTTTTTAACTGGGCTCAAATGATCTCTTCTTTGAACGTGGCAATACCAGCTGAGCCGGTCGCGCTCTATTTTTTGTACGATGGTTTCCTTGATGTGAAAGCTTCCACGGATCTTCGAACTTCTTATTCTCATTATCCATCGCATCATTAAACACGCGGATAAGTCGGTAACACAGCTCATTAGTCCCCTACTTATAGGACTCGACCTGTATTCCGTCAGATCCTGCAGGTTTGCCATCTTTCAACCTATTTAAAGCCGTGATCACTTCTGGTTATGTTATTCTCGAGTTTAAAGTCCGTTGCGGCATATTGGAACACGTTAGTACTAACTATAGGATTATTGGTCTGTTGGACAACTCTTCTAGATGCTCAAAGAAGTGTTGTCCAAGGATCTTATTTCTCAAATGATAGAGGCCTGGGCAATGACAGAGAAAGTGGGCGGTGTCCTCCTGAGCCTCCTCGTCGCCGCAGCCTCTACAAAGGTCTTCGTTAGTCACACGCAGTTTTTTCATGTGATACCGCATGGTATTATACCCCGTAATGACTCCTATTAGAGTAGAGAGGGATTTTCTATGCCTCTGTATGAGTCTATTGGTTCTTATTCTGTCAAATGCGGGCCACAGCTTCCTGGTGCTGACACAAGTATCTAAAGAGGTCCACCTATTGTTAGCCTCTATTATGGCCTTGTTTCCTGCTTCGAGCTTAAGGGCGCAAGGCGGGATGTACACCGAGGGGTCGGATTGGTCCGAGCTTAGTGCTGAGCCTCCTCGAGCCAGTTCATCGGCTTTCTCATTTCCTGGTATGCCTTCATGACCAGGGACCCAGCAGAGCTTTACCTCGTGCTGTGTTCTAAGAACCTTGAGCTCTTCTCTACAACACTTCACAAGCTTCGATTTTATTTCTATAGCAGATATTGCTTTTATCGCCGCCTGACTGTCGATGAAAAAGGTGATATCCTCTCGTGGTATTGCCCTCATCGCAGTTTCACGAGCTGCTTTGTAACTGCTAGGACCTCCGCCTGGAAAACGCTGCTGTAGTTCGGAAGCCGAGCTGACATGGACAGGCCAAGCGTTTCAGAGAAGATGCCTGCACCTACACCTATTTCCATTTTGGATCCATCGGTGTAAACAGCTAAGCATCGTTCGTTAGGCGTTCTGTCAATTTTCCAGTCATCCGTGCTCGGATAGGTGCTAGAAAATGGTCTTATGAAGTCTAGGTAAGGCGTTAAGTAGTCTGTATTAGATACACTGTCTAGATATCTCTGCAGGATCGTGGAGTGACGCATTGCATTTGGTCTCCAGCTATCTGTTTGGCTTAATCTTACGGCACTATGAGCCGCTGATACTTGTATAAAGATATCTAGCGGAAGCAGATTGAGAATGGCCTCGAGTCCTGCTGTAGGTGTCGTTCTCATCGCACTGGTTGTGGCGATGCACGCTAGTCTTTGTACTTTTGTGATGGCAGTTAGGTTATTTATTTTGCTGGCTGCCTGCAACCATACAAGGCTGCCATACGTTAGTATTGGCCTTACTATAGCTGTATACATCCATAGGATGATTTTGAGGCTCGGTCCCCAAGTCTTCCCGAATATTCTATTGCACGAGTAAAAAGCTATCGTGGCTTTTTTGACTCTTTCGTTGATGTTTAGTCTAAAGTTCAGTTTCCTATCGAGCACCAGGCCAAGGTATCTCGCACTACTGGAGATACTCAGAAGAGTACCCCTTACGGAAGGAGTTACGAATTGTGGAATTATTCTTTTGTTAGTGAATAGTACTAACTCTGTTTTCTGGGGATTAACCGCCAACCCACATCTCTCCGTCCAGGAGTCAATGATTTCCAGCGCCCCTTGGATTTGTTCGCTCAGGGTCGGGAGAAATTTACCTGTTGCTAGCAGCACAACATCGTCTGCATTACCCACAGTAGTGGGGATATAACCCCTCCTTGAGGGATGCCTCTTGAGGCATAGACTTCGAGCTTAGTACCTCCGAGTTCAACTTTGATATGCATATTGCCGATCCATTTTATCACGGAATTGTGAATATTAAGGTTCGTTAGAGTTCTAATGACCGCTTCCGTTTTGACATTGTTAAAGGCTCCTTCAATGTCCAGGAAAGCGGCTAGTGTATAGTATATTTTTATTTATTTATTTTTCAGTGATTTTTCTATTGAGCCGACTACACAATGCAGCGCAGTCTCTAAGCTTTTCCTTTCGTATAAGCGTGCTGCGCTGGGGATACGTCATCTGGGGGTAGTTTACTACGGATGTATATGTCAGCTAGTCTTTCAAAGGTTTTTAGGACAAAGGAGGTAAGGCTAATTGGCCTAAAGTCCTTCACAGTAGTGTGGCTTGCTTTACCGGTTTGGGTATGAAGACCACTTTGACCTCTTTCCATGATCTAGGTATATACCCGCACATGAGGCTGTTGAGGTACAGTTCTTTAAGTACCGGGATGATTGTGGTTATTGTTTTCTGCAGCATGATCGGCATAATCCCGTCGGGTCCTGGGGATTTAAAGGGAGAGAATGATTCGATTGCCCACTCAATTCTTTCCTCTGTGATAAAATCCGTCGGAGTTTCCGTTACAAAACTACTATTAGTTACGATGTTATTATCTGGATGGGTCGTACAACCCGGAAAGTGCGCTTTTAGCAGGGAGCTAAGCGATTCTGCACAGGATTCAGTCCACCTTCCGTCGGGTTCCTTGAGAGATCCAAGAGTTTTCGATTCCCTGGATAGAATTTTTCTCAGTCTCGCAGATTCTGTCGTACCCTTGATTTCATTACAAAAGAGCTGCCAAGAGTGGCGTTTGGCCTTCTGTGTCTCGTTTTTGAAATTTCTCTGACTGGACTTATATTGTTTCCAGTCCGCTTCTAGCATAGTTCTTTTGGCCACATTTAGAAGGTGTCTAGTTACTCTCCTAATTCTAGCTAGTTCAGATGACCACCGAGGTGGTGATTTTTTATCTTTTCGTTTGGTTTCTGGACATGCTTTGACATAGGCTTCATTAAAGGTGTAATATCCTCTGCCTTGATGTCGGCAGGTCAGAGCCAGGTGCTATCCTGCAGGGATCTTATACCTTTCCTCACCTCGTTGTTAAAGAGATCCCAGTTGGTTTTCCTGGGGTTCCTGTAAGGTTTGGGAGAGTCATAGTTGTTACCTACGAGGAATTCGATCATTTTGTGGTCGGAGTAGGATTCTTCCCCTATCACGTTCCACTTGTCAATAGTTAGGGTACTCGAGGTACTGGCTAAAGTTACATCTATAACTTCTTGCCTGTTCTTTACTACAAAAGTAGGTTCGTTACCCCTATTCGCTACAATAAGGTTATTTTCAATTATTAACTCAAACAAAGACTCGCCGCGAAAGTTTGTGTTGCTGCTACCCCATTGAGAGTGATGAGAGTTGGCATCACACCCCAGCAGCAAGTCCCATCTCTCCTGTTCCGCTTTTTGCACAAGAGAGCGGGTAAGTGTGGATGGCGGTCCCTCTTTGACATCAAAAGGCATGTAGACGGCTGATAGAATCAGTGGGGAAAGCCTCCTCCACTCTAGCCTTACCACTGTTTGGTCCTCATTGCTGTAGCTAAATAAAAGAAAAAGGTTAATTTGTTTCCTAGCTACGATGCACGTTCTGGTCTTACATTCCGCGTATAGCGGTTCGATGCTGTATGTAGTAAGGTATTTATGCCTTAGCCCACTTATTTTGCCACGGGAGATCCATGGCTCTTGAATTAGGGCAATGTCTATGTTCCTATCTCCCATGAGAAAGATGAGGTTGGCGCTAGCTGCTATGCTATGGTGAAGGTTTATTTGAGCAATCTTCATCATTGATTTTCCTTATCACCCGCCTTCCTTCTTTTCTTTTCGTCCATCCCAAGGTATGACCTTGCATCGGGTAATTCCAATGCGAACCTTGGTTCTTCGAACCATCCTATCTCCTTAGGATGGGTATAGACTTGTGGTTGAGCAACACCACTATCTCAGTTCCGGCTTCCGTATTTTTTCGCTATAGAGCTCGGGGTTGAGGTGTTGGAGGTTTCTTTTTAGCCGTTCTCTAGGAATGTGTGGGCCCGGAATGAGAATGCGGCCTTTAGGCCTAGTGCATTCCAGCAGATCTTTTTTTTTTTCCACGAGTCGCAGGTCGGCATTCGCCCAAGGAGCCTGCGTGCTGGTTACAAAGTTCTTGAGCCAATTAAGTGTTGTCTCATTGTCACACGACATGACCTTGAAGCCTTTGAAGGTGGTGAGCAATGACATCGCAAACTTCACCAAATCCTCTGGATGGTTTGTATCTAGGGCACAGTGAGTACTAAGTTCTTTCTTTAGGATCTTTACAAGGACGGTATTTTTCCACGAGGAAGGGATTCTCTTTTCTATCTCCTTTCCCCCCATGGGTATCACAATGGGTCTATACTGACCTGAGTGTGGTGTGGAGGTTTACTATCCCCCTAAACCTGCCCACTTACCTAACCTAACCTAACTATAGGATTCAGCAACTCGTTAAAGTGTATAAACAGCACAGTAGGACTAAGCTTTTGATCGATTTTGAATTTTTGACCATTAAGTTTTGCCACTGGTGTCCAGAAATTTGATGAACTTCGACAATTAGCTAACTTTAAAGCTTCTGCTTCGTAGTAGGACTTCTTAATAATATAAAGAGGTGCTGCTTCATTGCCTGTTCGTGCGTTCAAGTCACCTACGGTTAATATATTTGGATTATCGCCACACAGGCGTGGCAAAATCGCATCATCACCTCCTCGTGGTGCCCGCTGGATAGCTACCTGATAGTGAACTAACGATGAGCGTATGCTGAGTCTGACGATATACCATATATGTAGCTGAACACTCAGCCCTGCGTAAGCACATCTGGGTGAACTTCAGCGCGCATATGTTTAACCGGACGAGGCATCTCTTGTCGACCTGATTGGCTGAAATATGCGTCTCAGAAGTCTAGCAAGAGCTCCTCAGAAGGAGGACGTGCGGCGGATGAATTCTCTCGATTGAATCAACGGTGACGTCCATAGACCAGCGGATACCTTACCGGAGCTACTTTGACATATTTGGAGCTGAGGTCTGTAAGGATTTTCAATACTACGTCAGGATATTGAAAAAAAAATGGTGGCAGATGAACCCTTAATGGGCCAACGTCAGCGCTCATATCCCCGAAGTGGGTTACTGACATTGGTGCATCCGGCCCCTTGTCCTAGGGGTTGCAAAAAAAGGATCTGGTCCTCCAGGTTGGGGGTTGTGCCGTCGGGTTAACTTCCCTAACACGTAAAACACCTTCGATTACGAAGCAACCAACAGCCTCGGATACGGATGATTTCACTGTTGACGACCCAAGGAATCGTAAAAAGGACAACGATTTTCGTGTCTGCACGTGGAATGTTAGGTCCCTCTAAAACCACGTCCAGCCGAACAACTTGGCCCAAGAGTGTCTCAAAGCAGACATTACCGCCGTCCAAGAAGTGCGATGGGATGGGCCGGGCAAAAGAAGTATGAAAAACTGCGACATCTACTACGGCGATTGCTACAGGCAAAAATGACAGAGTCTATTTGGGTGCAGATTTGTGATTGGAGGCAGAATTAGGGAAGAAGTCTTGAGTTTCCGGCATGTGAACGAGCGCCTTGTGACTATCCGTATCAAGGCTTAATTTGCCAACATTAGCCTAATATGCGTTCACTTCCCTTGCGAGGAGAAGGGAATGACTTCTACCAGCTCTTGGACAAGACGTATGAGCAATGCCCTAGCCACGACGTTAAAATTATCCTAGGTGATTTTAACACAAAGCTAGGAAGAGAGGACGTCTTCAGTAGCGTTGTCGGAAAGCACAGCCTGCACGACATCACATCCGACAACGGACTCAGACTAATCGACTTTGCGGGCGAAACTTTGTCGTAACTAGTACGTACTTCCCACGTCTCGACATTCACCAATGAACATGGCTCTCCTTTGATCGAAAAACTGTCAACCAAATCGATCACATTGCGATCGACGCAAGGCACTCTTCCAGTATTCTGGGTGTCCGGACTTTTCGAGGAGCCAACGTGGACTCGGATCACTACCTAGTTGTAGCCAAGGTACGGATGCAGATATCCAGAACGGAGCGAAGTCAACGAAATACTGTGAGGAAATTTGACGTCGGGCGGCTACAATCGCAAGAGACCGTCAGAGCCTTTGCAGATATGTTGGAAGTATCCAAAAAATGGAGTTATTAAATTGTAAGCTCAGATAGGTTAATCCGTTTAATTGTTTGAATCCACAGCTGATTCTCTTAAGATCCCGTTTAAATCCGAAAAAAAAACAACCTCCACTCGCTCTAGGCCTAGCATATGTTCTTGCTGCACTTATCCATTCAAATTTATAATTCATAACTCGACTCTCACAATGACTAAAGCATTTCTCTGTTAAAAATTTAAAAAAAAAAATAAATAAATAATTCAAATTGATTTATGAAATTGAAAAAATCTGTATATAAAGACTTATTCCATAATCCCGATATGGCAGACGGCACTCAAATTAACGATGTTGTTGAACGGCCCCTACAGTTTGGAAGCCAATGTTTTGTTCTGCACCTGAGCTTTCATCATTCGTCGATCTTTTCGCAACTGTCACTGCCAAGTGATGTCTGTCAATTAACAGCTGCTGCAACGCCAATTCGCCGTTTCCGTTTCCATCGTATTTGAGAGAGTTGCTTCTGTCATAATAAATTTATTTTTTTTCGCCGACTTCTAGATTCTGTCCTCCGATTTAAACATAGATGCAATTGTTTTTCGCAGAAATCTCGTTCCTTAGCTTTATTAGTCGTCGCCTTCTCTCTCGCGCTGCTGCCGGATAGTCTTTATGCATCGAAATGCCCGTGCCCCGAAGTTTTGTTGTTGCCTTTAAAATGCGCCCAACGTCCTCTTTGCTCTGCATTCCGACCAACACATTGAAAATTGTTTTGTGTCCGGAGTATATTTCAATGTCATTTTTTGTCGCCATATTTTGAAGTTTGACATCAAGAAGAGCTGCCATAGTATTTTCTATCAAGAACTTTAGGTCGGTTATTGGCACATTTCCTACAGCAGCAACTGAATTTAAAGCCGAACCTTTAGAGTTAGGATATTCTGGGATATTTCCATTACTCCCCTTTTGTTTAAATTTGCGGCTATAGCTGTCTTGTTTCCGCTTTGTTTAACTGGGGTCCGTTGCAAGGTATGCCCATTCATTGTAAATCCCAATTTTTTTTTTTTTTGCTTTTATCGAAAGAATTTCGACTCACCTTACGTTTTTAATTCAGCTGTCTCTTGAGCGCACTTTTTATTTTTGCCTTGAGCTTTTACTATCAATTAAAAACCATTGTAACTATTGTATGTATTTTAATATGAAAAGAACTGGGAGCTATATTTCTTTGCGTTTTTAAATCTTAGCGTTCGCATTATCCTTCTAAGAAAACCAAGCAAGCATTTCAATGATGAGGAGCTTACAGTACCAGCACTCAAAGGCTGGACACCCGCAAAGGTAATGCTCCGCAGCGTTGTCGCTCTCTCCAGAAGCTTCGCAGGTTGTAGTGTTACTTAAACCCAGCACATTAAGGTGCTTGGCGAAAGCGAAGTGACAATGGTGTAGTGGTAACATCGTCAATTGCCTAGCTAATGGTTCATAGTTCAAATCCCGATGGCAGCGGTTCGCTCTGTTGATGATGATTTGCCTATAACATCGGTTATTGAAAAAAAAAAATACTGTGAAGCAAAATGCTGTGAGACTCTCTCTCTCTCTCTCTCTCTCTCTCTCTCTCTCTCTCTCTCTCTCTCTCTCTCTCTACCTATCTATCTATCCTTTCCAACGCCCGCATTATGCATTGCATGTGGGCGCCGTGGCGCAAGTGGTTTGTGTGTCGCACTACTGCGCGTGAGGTTTCAAGCTCGAATCTCAGAAAATACCAAAAAGTTTTGTCACGGTCCCACCTCTCGCGAACGTCTGACAAACACCCGAGAGTATTGTAGTCATGAGAAAGCTTCACAAAACGAATTGCCCTTCGGATACGGCATTCAAATGTAGGTGCCTTTCATTCATGTGAAAAGAGCTGTTGCACCAAATATTTATTTTTTATTTATTTATTACTCATGTGCAGACTCATTATCATCATTATTTCTCTATATTATAAGTTACATATGCGTTATACTTTATATATCCTACGAGAAAGGGTAAAAAAAAACAAGACAAGTCGATTAACCGAATCCATCGAAGATATCGGCTGAGCCAAAGGCGTCGAGAGATTATGAAAATAAGAAGGAATAGCAAATCAAAGGAAAACGTCGATGACGATGAAAATACCCACAGCGTATTCTTTCCTAACAGTTTTCTTTCATTGAAAAATTTCTTCAGATTTGGGAGCAACCCGCAGCATAGATGGATATATTCCATCCATGCCAAGCGAATTAAAACTTTTACTACAGCCGATGCAGTATATTAGTAACGTAGAGTTTTTTGACTCAGATCACACTCAGTCTAGGTTAGCAGGCCAATTTATGATCTAATTGCTGACTGATAATATAGAACGCTCAGATTAATTGTCCATTCTTCTCGATCCTTTGTTATCGGCCACATCGACCACTCTTTACAAGGAATCCATATGAGATTCTGACTTGATTAAAAAATAATATTATTATTATTTTGAAAAATTTGCGAAATTGTTCTTGAACATTAGAAATGTATGTCGAGAAATATCCAATTTTCCACTGAAATTTTTGGCGAAAGCTCTGGTACTCCAACTGGTAGTACTGATTTCAGCTAACTTTTGCATAATTAAATCAAAAACATACAAAACCGGTTTCGAATAGAGTATTATTATTTTGAAAATATTCACATCTGAACTTTAAAAAAAATTGTATTGATAGGTAACCAAGAAATAGCCGATTTGTCCCATTTGCGTTAGATTGCTTATCAGACTAAACTCTAAATTAATGATGGGCGCACTCGAATGATATAATCGATTATAACCGATTCATCCAATATCTCGAGATATCTCGAGACATCGTTTGAAATCATTCGAATGATTAACTATACCCACATACTTTTGTGGAAGCAGCGAGAACCGAGAACGAGCGCAAAGGGTACACATATCGAAAGCGTAAATATCTCGAGACATCGTCTGAAATCATTCGAATGATTTGGTATACCTACATGCTTCTGTCGAAGCAGCGTGAACCGAGAACGTCGCAAAGGGTTAACATCTCGAAAGGGTAAATATCTCGAGACATCGTCTGAAATCATTCGAATGATTTGGTATACCTACATACTTCTTTCAAAGCAGCAATCACAGATAATAAATATATTATTATCTGTGATATAATAGTACTCGATTCTTTTTAAAGGCGGGTAGTAGCAAAGCAAATGAATCGAGTACTATTTTACTCGGATATACATCTCATACCTCGAGTCGTCTTCTTCTTCCTTTTTCAGCGAGGTTATGATCCGAAAATAAGGGATCATAACCCTCTCACTTCATCGCATTTCTACTGATCCGCCTTTGGAGTTCGCCTACTTGACCTCAGAAAATATCAGCAGACCTGCCGATTTTGGATCACTCGGTTACTGAGGCTAATGAAATGCCGATGTGGTCGCATTTGTGTGATCCAGGCGTTTATAGGCCTGCCTTTCCTACATCGCGATGTCTTTGGAACGTTCATTGATATTGCCTTTTTAACAGAGTGATGATATCAAATGATCTCTTCTTTGTACTTGGCAATACCAGCTGAGCCGGTCGCGCGCTATATTTTGTACGATGGTTTCCTTGACGTGGAAGCTTCCACGGATCTTCGAACTTCTTATTCGATCAAGTTTTGTCACTCCTGCTGTCATGCGAAGCATCTTCATATCAGCTGGCGTTAACTTACTCTCATATTTTTTGTACATCGTCCAACATTGTGAACCGCATGTGAGCGCTGGACGCACAACTGCGATGTAGAGCCTTACTTTCAACTTGGGTGGCATTTTTCTCTCACAGAAGATAGAGGAACTTTTTCGACACTTCATCCACCCTACGCTTACGTGATGATTGGTGTCTTCATCACAGGTTGCTTTGCTATTGATCATAGATCCGAGATATATGAATTTCTCGCACTTGGGAAGCACTGTTCTATTCAAATAAATGTCTGGAATAGGCCTGAGTGGATCCGAGAAAGGGCAGCAGAAGTACTCTGTCTTTTTTGAACTAATGCGATACCCATTTCCCTCCAAAACGTCCTCACACACATCAAGTGCTCATTGCAGGGGCGTAGGATCCTCACTTATGATGGCTCCATTATCAGCAATGAATAACCTTGGGGTCCGTCACTTTACCTTCAAGCAGATAGTCAAGAATGGTAACAAAGAGTAAAGGACTTAAAACGCTTCCCTGGTGTACCCCGACTTTGATTTGAAATTCTTCGGTTACTCCAGCGGGCGATCTTACTCTTGTCTTTGCTCTTTCGTACATGTCCATGATCATCTGTACATAGGTTTCTGAAACCCCTCAATGTCTTAGCGCCACCCATATCAGATCTCGTGGTTGTCTGTCGAATGCCTTTTCAAAGTCAACCAATACAATATGCAAATCCCTTAAGGAATCACGATGTTTTTCCATTATGATCCTTATACTTTAGATTGCATCTGTGGTTGATTTACCCGCGACAAACAAACCCGCACCGATCATCAGATAGCCGTATTATTTTTCACAGTCGACCACCTAATACCCGCTCAACGATCTTCATGGTGTGTGACATCAGCTTGATTGAACGGTAGTTATCACAGTTACACGAAACTTCCCTTCTTTGTATATAGGGAGAAGGTAACTTTCCGTCCATTGATTCGGCATTGGGCCACCTCTCACCAATTTGGAGATGAGAATTCAGAACCATCTGAACCCGACGTCTCCTTAAGAGACGAATGGTAGTCTAGGGCTTATGGTATACTGAATTTATAGAGATCGATTCCATGGATTTGATTGCAGCTTGGCTATCTGACAATACACGGATGTCCTTGGCGGATATCACGTTTTTCTTTCACCAAACTCCTGAAATGGGTTTGTTCTTTTTTTGTACTTTTTTACCCTTCGGGACCCTTTAACCCTTACGTGACTGCACACCTCTTCGTGGTGCAAGGGCCTAGTAGATGTCGAAGACTCTTGGAATTTATTGTCTATATGAGATTCGAAACCAAGATGCAGTCGACCCCCAATCCTTCCTTTCCCCTTCTCCCCTCCGGTGGGCTGGATCAAGGTGTCATACGACCCGTGCTGAGGATCAACTTGGCTGGGAGCCCATCCCAAAAATAGCTCAGTGGCGAACAGAGTATTCGGGTACCTGGCGACCTCCGGATTAGCTAGCCTTATCTGTGTATTGCTGATCTCTGCACAGACTGACATCCCTTTCTCCGCTACTCGTGGGAACACAAATATGAACTCTAGAAATAAAACAAAGCAAAAAACAACAAATAAGACCGACCCCCCTTTTAAACCGGATGGTAGTACGGCGCGCAAGCTGTCTACCAGTAAAGACCGTGTAGAATTGGTTAGTGGAAAGACTGTGGCTACACATGGTCCAACTACTTCCAATAGGCGCATGGAGCCTCAAGGTATTAGTACCCACCCATGTTCCACTAAGGACTCCTCGGGAACAAAGCGTACCCTTGTTTCCGCTAAACAGGCATATAAAGATCGCCGCACAACCTACAGGATTCCGGAGCACTTTGGCAATATACCAAAGTGCAAAAGAATCGGAAAGGTGAATGCCCGTGTAGAATGGGCTAAAAAGATCGCCAGTGAAGATAAAGCTGGGACTAGCTGCAACTCCACGTCATAGCGGCAGCGATCGTTGGGGGAATCCGTGTCGGAGCCGAAAAGAGATATGGTACATAACACCAGTACCTCTTCTAGGCCATCCAATGTCATATCGAAGTCCTACAGTGATGTCCTTAAGGACAAATTAGTGCTGGCGGTCAACGAGAAAAGCGATGTGCATGGATCAATCGCCGCTGATAAATGGAAGTTGGTTCCTTCACGGATACTATCAGTGTTCCTGGACTTAATGAAGGAGAATCCAGGTCCTCCTCCTAGATGCTGCGATGGCGGACGGCAACAGGTCCACGTTAGGCTAATCGCGTGCGAAGTGCAGAGGTCATACGACCTTTATAAACTTGCTATAGGGAAATTAGGGGAGGTATGGCCAGGTGCTAACCTCAAGGTTGTTGCGAGGGAAGATATCCCGAGTAGACCGAGAACTCGCACCTGAATTTCAGCCGAACCCTCCAACCCGGATACGATCCTTCAAATCCGGAAAGTCAGCAATCCTGAACTTCCGACGCACTATTGAAAAGTCGCTAAGCTGGACGAACCAAGAGGTCTGTAAGGCCGATTAGCTCGCCAAAATAGGAACAACTATACCCATCCTTCCGGAAAAAGGCTCCTTAGGTATACCAATCGCTACTTGCAAACTCAAATTTAAACTGGATTTATTAATTTTTATTTTTTTTTTTTTTTTTTTCGAGGGTAGGTGAAAATCTTCAACAAGACACTATGAGGATCGACAGCGCGTGCTCATATTAGTGTGGGATTCTTACCCACTAAAAAACCTCCCTTCAAAACAAACTTGTTTGTATTTTTTTTACTACAACTAAGTATTCGACTTATCAAGTAGTTTACGTTTCACGAAATAAGGACGTTTTGCAGGTACCTTCCCATTAGAAGTTCCTGCTAGCTCCGCAGTTTAGACGAGGTTACTTATCGCGCTAAGGTTTTTTTCTTTGTAGACGGCGTAGTAAGTTTCTTTCATCCAAAACTTGGAGGACTGTTATATTAGTCGACTTTTATGTTTTCTCGCGTAGTTTTTGATTTCGTCTTCGACTGATTTACTGCCAAGATCTCTGTGGATATCGGTATTTCTGATATACCATGGCGCATTTACAATACCTCTTAGCACTTTGTTTTCAAAAGTTTGTAAAATTTTAATATCACTTATTTTGGTACAACCCCAGAGTTGTATACCATATGTCCATACAGGCTTTAGCACTTGCTTATATAAAAGCAGTTTGTTCTCTATATTAAGCTTGGAATATTTTCCAAGTAACCAATACATTTCTCGATATTTGTTATCTAGTTCTTTGCGTTTTTTCTTAACGTGCGTTTTCCATTTCAGCTTTGCATCAAGTGTCATTCCAAGATACTTAGCCTCGTTTGCAATCGGAATTTGAACCGAGTTTGAAAAGATCGGCAGATTATTTACTCTCTTATAAGTAAAATTTACATTTTTTTTTTTTTTTTTTTTTTTTTTTTTTTCGTGGGTAGGTGAAAATCTTCATGAGACACTATGAGACCGTGTACTCATAGTAGTGTCAGATTTCTACTGACTAAAAACACCCTTCCCTTCGTTTTGTTTACTACGACTAAGTTTGACATTATCAAGTAGTTTAAGCTTCAGATTTATATTCGCGTGAGGCAGGTAGATTTTCAATAAAAGCACCTGCTGAAACCGTCATGACATGCGGCTTTTTGTCTTATAGCGCTAATTCGAACGGTTTCGTTCTTTGAAGTCGGCGCGTAAGATTTGTCACATCCAAAGTTTGGAGTATGGCACAGTTGCAATGGCCATGAAGACGAATACGAAGCTTGCGAGCGAAGCTTTTTATTTCGTCCTCCACGGTAGCTATCCCTAAGTCTCTGTGGATATCATTGTTTCTGATATACCAGGGAGCGTTCACGATTATTCTTATAATTTTATTTTGCAATGATTGTATGAGATTCCTATTGCTTGGTTTGGTACAACCCCAGAGTTGTATACCGTACGTCCACACGGGTTTAAGCACTTGCTTATACAGAAGCAGTTTGTTATATACGCTTAGTTTGGAATATCTTCCAATTAGCCAATACATTTCTCTAAGTCGATTTTCGACTTCGTCACGTTTCTTTTTAACGTGAGGTTTCCATTTAAGTTTCGCGTCTAGTGTCATTCCCAGATATTTAGCTTCGTTTGCATGCGGTATTTGTACCGAGTTAATGAAAACGGGAAGGTTGATTATTTTCTTGTAAGTGAAGTTAACATGCGTCGATTTGGTCTCGTTAAGAACAATGCGCCAAGTTTTTGTCCACTCACAGATTTTATCCAAGGCTCGTTGGAGTTTTATGGTTGCTGACTCGATTGAACTTTCCGTTGCCAAAATAGCCGTATCGTCCGCGAACGTAGCTACAATAGTGCCTTCAGTTTGAGGTATGTCCCGAGTGTACAGCAAGAATAAGATAGGCCCAAGGACACTTCCTTGCGGAACTCCGGCGGCGATTTCTTTAAAATCAGAATATTCAGTTCCGTGCTTAACACGAAAAAGTCTGTTTTTAAGGTACGATTCTAAGATCTTATGAAGTTGCTCCGGAAGGATTCGTCTTAGCTTATAATTCAATCCATCGTGCCAAACCCTGTCGAAGGCTTGAGATACGTCAAGAAAAGCGCTAGAACAAATCTTTTTCTCCTCAAGGGCTTTTTCAATTTCGTCGGTTATTCTATAAACCTGGTCAATTGTGGAATGCTTGATTCTGAACCCGAATTGGTGGTCAGGTATTAGGCGTCTCTCTTCAATGACCGGAAGAATCCGTTTCAGAAGGAGTTTTTCAAATACCTTCGATATTATTGGTAGTAGCGATATCGGTCTGTACGATTTTTTGTCATTTGGAGATTTTCCCGGTTTCGGAACCATTATGACTTCTGCGACTTTCCATTGATTTGGAACGTATAATAATCTAATGGAAGCATTTATTAAATAAAGCAATTTTAATAGTGCCTTTTTTGGTAATTCCTTGAGGATTTGTCCGGTTATTAAATCATAGCCAGGAGCTTTATTATTCTTCAGGTTTTTTATTGCCTGGCAAAGTTCTATAAGTGACACACTTTTTATTCTAAGGTTGTCAGATGTCGTAGTCGTACCGGTAAAATCGTCTACCAATGTTTCTCCATCAAATGGCTTAAAAGTTTCTTCTAAGTGCTCGGCAAATAGATCCGCTTTTTCTTTGTCACCTTTTGCCCATTCATCGTTGTTTTTTCTTATCGGTGGCGAATGTATTTGCGGTTTTTTAATTCTTTTGACAGCTTTCCAGAGCGAGTAATTAGTAGTTTTTTCGGCGGTTAAACCTTCAAGATAAGCTGAAGTCTCTCGGTTTTTTAGGTCTTGGATCGCTTTTTTAAGCTTATTGCATAAGAAATTCGAGTGGGTTTTATGCTGGGGAGCGCGAGTTTGTTGCCATATTTTGCGTGCTCTCCTCTTTTCTCGAATAAGTTCTTTTATTTCCGGCGGATAATAAGCTTCATTGCATGGGACTTCTTTCCTCCTTAAAGGTGTATTTTTCCACGCGGCATTTTGTATTGATTCAATAAATTTGCCGAGCTCATCTTCTATTTCGAAGGGTGTTTTGAGCGATACATTTAAGACAATATTTTCTTCGCAATCAGTTCTAAAGTCGCGCCAGTTAGTTTTTTTGTTAGTTAATCTAGGCACAGCTTCTACTGTCATTAGTCGGTCACTTATTGTCAAGATTACCGACGAGTGATCTGAGGAGAGATCAAAGCTTTCCTCTACTTTCGCAAAATTTGAAGATACTCCTTTCGCTACGAAGAAGTCTATTAGGTCCGGTGTTTTTGCTGTATCAGAGGGCCAATACGTCGGTTTCCCCGTCGAAAAGAAATCAACCCCGAATTGCATACCGGCTTCGTACAGAAGTCTGCCTTTTCGTGAATTGGATCTGGAACCCCAAAAGGTGTGTTTTGCGTTGAAATCGCCACCTATAATGAAATTCGGTCCAAGTGAGTCAAGGAGACGTACAAAGTCGTTACTTCGAGACGTGCATCGCGGAGGACAATAAATGGACGCGATGTTGAAATATGAGTGCCTATTCTTAACTCGAACTGAGCTTGTTTGCATTGTATCGATTTCAATCGTCGTATTTATGGAGTGCTCAATGCAGTCTTTAATGAATAAGGATGATCCGCCTCTAGCTCTTCCGGAAGGGTGGTATGCGTGATAAGCACGATACCCTCTTATTTTTACTCCGGATTCCTTTGTCAAATGAGTTTCAGAGATCAAGCAAATGTCAATGTTGTCATTCCGTAAGAATACTTCTAATTCGGCGTTTTTTTGTAGAAGGGCGTTTGCGTTCCACGTTAAAATTTTCAGCAACTGATTCATATTCATATGGGAGTTCTTTTCTGGCGAGGTTTTAACTCGAGCTTGCTCAACTTATCAAATATGACTTTGTTTACCTTCGTTTGCTCCTCAAGTTTCGCAAGAATTATAGAGAAGACTTGGGAGACTGGGTCTACCGTAACACCGCTTTGCTTGGTTTCTAGCGACGCAGCTTGAGCATATGTTAGCGTCTCTGGAGATTGTGGCTTTTCCTTTGATTTTGCCGAAGGAACTTTACTTTGCTCGACTCTCGTCTTAAGTTTGACGTGTTTATTGACGGTCGTTACCCTTGGCTTAGCGATTTCACGACTATTTTTAACCGGTTCTGCGTTCTGGCGTTGAATATTTTTAAATGTGTCTCGCCTTTTTTGAAGCTCTTTTGCCACTTCGCAACCTCGATAGTTCGCTGGGTGCTTTCCTTTGCAGTTAATGCAGGTAGCCGGGGCCTGCTTATTTAGGTCACACTTTTCTGAGAGATGGTTACCAGCACATTTTACGCATCTCGGCTCTTTTTGACAATACGACTGTGTGTGATTAAAGCCTTGACAGCGTTTACACTGAGGTATCGATCTCGTACTCGTACGCATAGGCTCAATCTTGACTACGATATTCAGAATAGTTTTAACGTTATAAATATCGTCTACATTTTCGCTCCTGTCAAAGGTAAGCATAAAGAGCGGAAGTCCATGCTTGACCATGATTTCCTGGCCTTGTTCCGTTTGTTGCTTCACCTTTTTGAGAATATTGACGCCATTAAGAATTTTCAAACCTTTAGCTTTGAGGTCGTTCATTACGTCGTCTTTTGTGCACGAGGGGTGGAGACCCCTTGCTATAACACGCAGTGGTCTTTCTGACTTATTTTCATAAGTATACCACTGGATTTTTTCCGTGTTTAATTTTTGTGATATTGCTCGGTAGCCATCGGAGTCATCAACGTTAATTTTCCACGCATTGTTCCTGAGTGACGTTACCTTGAATTTCGATGTCGTCGTACCTTTAAGAAGGCAATGTAGCTTACTGTAGTCCGTTATGCCAACGACGTTTATTGCAGGCGGAGGACGTGCTTTAGCTTGAGTTTGTTTTGGCTACGGCTCATTTTGCTTGTCTTCTTTTCGCGGCTCGATTTCGGGCGAAGAGCCGGCTCTGCGTTTTTTGCTAGGTCTTTTCTTTAAGACGCAATTCGTTTCGCGTGCAAGCTCTTCTTCGTCCGTGTGATATTGTGGATTAGCTGCGCGGGGAGGGGAATCTTCGCGTTCTTTTTGTAAAAGCGAGTTCTTTAGAAGCTTGTTTTCCTCTCTCAGCATGTCTACCTCTTTTTTGAGCTCTTGGTAGAGCCGATCCATTTCATCAAGCCTATTGCGAAGTTCGTTATTTTCCTTCTCAAAGCTTTTACATTTCTCTAAGTCCTGTTTCTTGTGCGCTTGCACTTCCGGCGGACTTTTTTTCCCGGAGACATTCGGTCTTGATGGTGGAGACCGAGGTACCCTTGAACTTTTTATAAAGGGATTTATCAATTGCAATAATTGGCTCTCCCCAGAATCCGTAGAGCCTACCTCCGAAGAGGGTGGATTTTCCAGTGAACCTGGACTGCCACCTGGGGTATTAAATCTTTTCGTTTTACTCATTGCATTTTTTTGTATACACTTTAAGCCCGGTATACGAAGGGTGGATTTTAGTCGCCTCTTACGACAGGCATGCCTACCTCGGGTATATTCTAACCCCTACCCGAAGGGGTAGGTAAAATTTACATGAACAGATTTGGTCTCGTTGAGTGCGATTCGCCAAACCTTTGCCCATTCATTTACTCTATCCAAAGCTTCTTGCAGTTTTTCTGTAGTATCTTCGACCGTTTTACCTACTGCCAAGATAGCAGTGTCGTCGGCAAATGTAGCTAGCTCAGTGCCTTCTACTTGCGGTATATCACGAGTGTATAATAGATATAAGACCGGACCAAGAACGCTTCCTTGCGGCAGCCCAGCCATTATTTCCTTAAAATCCGAATATTCGTTTCCACATTTGACGCGGAATAGTCTATTCGTAAGGTAGTTCTTCAAAATATTATATAGGTGCTCTGGCAGAACTTGTCGTAATTTAAACTTTAGGCCTTCGTGCCAGACCTTGTCAAAGGCTTGAGAGACGTCAAGGAATACGCTTGAACAATTCTTTTTTTCTTCAAGCGACTTTTCGACTTTTCGAGTTTAAACTGGATGCTATCGAGAGTACGAACCTTAGATGGACAAGTGGACCCTCATGTCTAGCGACGAAAAAAATTTGGCCGAAGCTGGATCTAAAACGTTCTAAGAATTTGATTTCTTTCAACAGATTGCATATCAGCGCTATAATAGGAGTCATCGATGGACACTGTCTGATAGGCAAGCATGCCACAAGGCTAGGCGTTTTTGCGAACGAATTTTGTAGAAGCTGAATGGATGGAGAAGAGGAAGAAACTATTCCTCACTTTATTTGCTTCTGCCCAGCTCTCTCCTATAGAAGGAAGTTTCACCTAGGAGCCTCCTATTACACCGACATAGGCGACCTGAAAAACATCGATATAAACAGCCTCCTACGCTTCATAAGAAGCTCAAAATGGTTTAACGAGTAGGTAGGAGAAAAACTCTCCCATGATTCATGGGGTATCACAATGGACCTATTATTGTTCTAAGTGTGTTGGCGATTCTACGCTGGCAGCCACTTCAACCTAACCCAACCTAATCTACCCTTCGGGAAGGAACTGATTCCTCAATTAGTTCAGTAATCATATAATTGTCCTCATTGGAACACGGACGCATTTTTAATTAAACATCTCTACACGACTTTAAAATAAATAAAAATGCAAGGGCGAATATAAAACGTCAAACCAAAGTTATGTAGTAGCTTCAATGAAAATATAGTACATTCTTTGAAAGACTGAAGTTTAAGTAGAAGCTGATTATTAAAATATTATTGGTACACTTTAGACTTAAGTTTGTATTAATATCTAAGTCGACCCCTTTTAAGTCACGACTAGTGATTCGTTGTTAGTAAGGCCCTATATGTAAGAACTAAGCTTTAAAAAGAAACGTTTGTTATTTAGATGTACTAAAACAAAAAAATAAGGGGGTTGAGATCGAATTTGCCAACTGTAAATATTGATTCCACAGCCGTAGCTCAGTACTGGCTCTCCCGATTACAAAAATAAAAAATGAATTTAGTAAATTCGCCGCTGATTCATTTAAGGTATAAAACATCCTTTTGCGTTGTCCTGAAGCTTAGCAATGCTAAAAACAATTAATCAAATCATCGCCCACAATTTTCCTTCAGTGGAGACCATGGCCAGCAGTCAGGCAGCAGTGGCTATCGTTGCAATAGTATGTGTGTGTGACTATATGGGCGCACTAATCCCATGATTATGTCTTAAACTGCAGTGTGCGATCTGTTCTAGAGTTACAATTAAAAAAAAAAAAAAAAAAACATTATCTGTGCCAAATCTAAGATATTGTAACTTTTATTAATTAAGATATCCATGTGCTGTCAAAACTTCATGCAATTAAGATACTTGGGAATATACGCGTGGCGTGAGTATATATGTACATGCATATGCCTATGTAGACATAGAACTATTGTAATATTTTTCCATTTTGTTAGATGAGATGTTTTTGAACGTTGGATTTGTCCACATTTTAGAATGTTTTAAGAAATTTAAAATAAATTGTGTGTCGGAAGCGTGTTTGTGTGTGCTCGGGCGGGGACTCCCACGGGGCAAGTTGTAATTGAGTTTACACATTTGCGGTATTGTATTCAATTGGCAATTATATTTCAACAAGTAAATAAATGTCAAGTAAAATGCGGGCGAAGCAAGGCGAGCACTGGTCAGCTAGTTATATTATATTATTCTTGGATGCCGGTAATGTCTGCTTTGAAATAGTCTAGAGCCTCCGCAAGTTGTTCGGCTGCACGTGGTTTGTAGAGGGACCTCACATTTTTACCTTTCAGTACCCTGACGCAGTATTGTCGCCGTCACCGTCGGTTCTGTCGGGAGAATTCATCCGCCGCTTCTGAGGAGCTTTTGCTGAACTTCTGAGACGCATATTTCAGCCAATCAGGTCAACAGGGGATTCCTTGTCCGGTTAAACATATGTGTGCTGAAGTTCAGCCAGATATGGTCTGAGTGTTCAGCTGCACATATATCGTTAGAATCAGCATACGCTCATCGTTAGTTCTCTATCAGATAGCTATCCAGCCGACACCACGAGGGGGTGATGATGCGACTTTGCCAAGCAAGTTATATAGAAACTTTTAAAAAGCTTTTAAAAACACTCAAATTTCAGTTATTCAATTGAATCACTTTTACCCTTCTAAATATCTTATATCCGACTTAGCATTTCTGAGTAGGCCAGCTCTACAATCCATCATGAAATCATTTGTAAGGATAGTTATTTGCCTCATCTTCATATTAGCAACACGAACGTTTTTTGTCCCATCCCTAGGCATATCCACATCCCGAATACTTCAGTGTCCGCAAATGATACCATTGTGTGTTATTTACCGTCACATGCACATGCACTTGGAGAATGGAGAAGCTGGGTTCAAAATATTAATTTTGCTTCAAAATATTTAATTTGTCCTTCAAAACTTATTTTAATTATTTTAAACGCTACCCACAACTGAAAACAGCCAATTCCAACAACATGTTTTTAGTTTTTTCAAACGTAGGTATGGTATACTACTTCAGAAACCAAGCACATTCATAAACATTAGATTAATATGATCTTCGATTACTTGACGCAAGTTAAACTACCTCATAACTCTAATATTGATTATTTTGTTAGCTTAATATCGAATGGCTTACATATGTATGTTTGCGCTAAACATCTTCTATGTGTATAAAGTTTTGGGTTGGGCAAGTTCAAATATAACATATAAAACAATACAAGAATAACTGGCATAAGACACACATTTTATTTTAAATCAGATTCCGATAATACCTAATATAGGTATACTACCTTTACATATGTGTGCATAGATAAGCCCTGAAGTAATGCTTCAAAACAAACTTTCAGTTGTTTTTCCGACGAAATTTGAGTCGCACTCAATGTAGAATAATCTTACTTAAGAATGGATGAATCCAAGTGGAAACCTTAGAACAATGACTTAAAGCCACCTACACTTTGCAACTGTGTAGATTTTGCCGCCGGCGAGAAGTATTTCCAGATCCTCATGGAATGTCCAGCCTTCTTAAAATATTTGTCAGAAGAAATCGTTTCATCCACCTGGGGCACCATCCTTTATCTTCTTGGATTGAGATTCTTGACTTCCTGAATACCATCTGAATATAATCTACCGTAAAAAAATATTCACACATAATTAAGTGGGACGGTCCAACAGCTTACTTGCAGGCCATGGTGCTAGAGCTACACATACGCTTTTAACTGTTATTGCATCCTGGTGGAAACTAAGTAAATATGAGATATTTTCAACGAAAAACTTAGAATAATAATGCTTGGTTTCTCAATTTTATTGGAGAGGAGTAAAAGAAATACGTGTATGTGCTTTAGAGGAGGAAGAAATGAGTAGATAACATTTTGAAAGTATGTACCGTACTATTCCCAAACGAAGTGCATCTGCTTAATACAATAACGGATCAGGAGAGAATACATACATACATACATACAAGTATATCCCTGTCGTGTCTCATCTCGGCTATCACCCCTGAAACTTTATTTTGGGACGCCTTGTAGAAAGCTGACAACTTCGCTTCTTTCACTTATGAGTAATTAATTCAGGTACATAATATATTTTACAGGTATTTAGCAATTAATGTTATTTGATGTCCTTCATAATTTATTATTATTATTATTTAACAATTGCTAGCATAAAAGACTGCATCTAGGAAATAAATCAAATCCAAAAACGACGCGGTTCAATAACAACTGAAAGTTGCTTTAGATTCGAAATAAAAAATAAGACGTATTTTTCTCATTTCTTATTACTATTATTATTTCTTTATTTCTTTTAATTCGTTAATTCATAATAATTTATTTATTAATTTTTCTTTAAATTTTATTTTTAACTCCCATATTCGCATGCAAGAACTATGTAGGTATGAACCTAGCTGCATAATACAATAATATACAACAGCTGACTAAAATAATCAGCGCCATCTACTACAAGATAGATGAACTTAAAAGAACACAACCCCTGTGTAAGAGCTTGAAGCTTTATGCTGTGGATATTAACATAGTACAAAATGTAAAATATTGTGTTAACAATGACGATTTGAAGCAAATGTTATATTAGGTTTCATTAAATAAATACCTGCGTTTTATAGTAAATAAATTAAAAGCATTTCGGGGAGAAAAAAGACATGTCATGATACAACAAAGGGTAGGTTTTTTGAGTAGTTGAAGAGAGATAAGTTTACACATTAAAAGCTGTGCCAGGAGAATGATGTCGTATAATATTTGTGGCCTCTTTTATATGTTACACTGCACTCTCGATTTTTGCAACTTATGAAAACATGACCCTGTTGCAAAAATCGAATAAGTTGCATTAATCAACCAGAAAAATAAAGTACTTTAAAAAGGCTTACGCAATATACTCTGTGATGTATAAAAAAAATAACATATCCATATGTCCATTACAATTTAAATTTTATTTTTATAAAAAAATCTAGACGCGGCACTGCATCTAGACGATATACGATGTCGTCAAGAGTTTCCTTTTGGCTGCAATAGTATAGTAAAGCGTACAAACACATACCATATAATAGTATATGTCTCATTCATTCATTCATTCATTCATTTTCAATGGCCCGCTAATCCTTCATGAGGGTCGCGGGGGTAGGATGCTCAGGTGGACTCTCCATCCTTCTCGATCCTCCGCCATTGACTCCAATTCATCAGGGAGAATCCCTAAGCGGCTCCAAGAGAGATGTCGGACTTGATCCAACCATCTATTTCTGGGCCTTCCGCGAAGTCGTCTACCTGATGGTACGGCAACCATGGCGCGTCTTGGAAGCCGGTCTGGGGGCATACGCACTACGTGACCAAACCATCGAAGCATAGATCGTTCCGTTCGGAGAAGTAGCTGCTCAACGTTGAGCGCCTCGCGTACTCTGGTGTTGCGCACTCGATCCCTACGAGTTATTCCAACAACACCGCGAAGGAACCTCATTTCGGCAGCTTGTATCCGCGATCTTATTCTTTCGGTCACTACCCAAATTTCATGACCATAGGTGAGAGTTGGAACATACACCAAGTTAAAAACCGATAGCTTAGCTTGAATACTAAGTTCGGCCTTCCTTATAACAGATTGGCCAAGCTCTCTCAAAATTGATCCAGCCTGACCAATTCTACAGGATAACTCGGCATTGCTCCTCCCATCACTCGTGAATAAAACCCCGAGGTACTTAAACTTCTCCACCTGCTTCAGTGGGACTCCACTAACATGCAGAGTGCACTGAATGGGTTTTTTGGAAACGACCATTACTTCCGATTTGTTCACGTTGATCTTCATTCCAGCATCATCACAAACGGCTACAAACCTTTCGAGTGCGCGCTGAAGTTCGGTTTGAGAGGACCCAAGGATGACCAAATCATCCGCAAAGAGCAGATGACTAATCCTTAGGTCTCCCACTTTGAAACATTCTCCGCCACGGCTGCGCTGCAACATCCAATCCATATATACAATGAAGAGGAGAGGTGACAAAACGCACCCCTGGCGGAGTCCAACGCCCACAGTGAAAGGTATTGATTTAATACCGTTTATCCGAACACAGCTTTTACAGTTTGTATATAAAGACTGAATCGCCCTTAACAGGGAACCATCAATCCCATACTCCTGCAGAACACTCCAGAGTTTGCCTCGAGGAACCCTATCATATGCTTTTTCCAAATCCACAAAACAAGTGTAGACAGGTTTGGCATATTCCCAGGCTTTCTCAAGAACCATTCTGAGAGTGAACAACTGGTCGGTTGTGCTTCTACCGGGACGAAAACCGCACTGCTCATCCCCCAAACTGTCCTCAACCACAGCTCTGGAACGCTTTTCTAGCACCTTAGCGAAGACTTTCCCAGGGAGACTTAAAAGAGATATACCCCTGTAGTTGGCGCAATCTCTTTTGTCCCCTTTTTTAAAAAGAGGAACTATCACCCCCATTTGCCAATCAGCAGGTGTTTCACCGCATTCCCAGGCCACTTTAATGACACGCGAGAGCCATTGCACTCCCTCTTTACCTAAAGCCTTGAGCATTTCTGGCCGAATTTCGTCCACACCAGCAGATTTGCCAACTTTTAGCGATTTGATCGCCAAAGTTACTTCCTCTACCGTAGGACTACTTTCCGCCCAACTCTCGACCATAGGTCTGTCATCTTCGGTGCCCTGTTCGGGATTGAGCAATTCTGAAAAGTGCTCGCTCCATCTGCGTAAGATGTCCTCCTCATTGGAAAGAAGTCTACCGTCTTTGGATTTGACTCCTTCAACGATATTCAACTTTTTTCCTCTGAGTCGGCGGACGGTCTGCCAGAACATCTTATTTGCAGATCTGTGGTCACGTTCCAATTTCTCGCCAAACTCCTTCCAAGACTGTTCTTTCGCTGTTTTCACAGCTAATTTGCAAGTTCTTCGCGCCTCAGTGTACCGATTTCGAGAATCGGAGTTCCCCAAGTGAATCCACACCTTAAAGGCTCTCTTCTTCTCTCTGATGGCTTCTTGAACTCCGGGCGTTTTAAACCAAGCAGTTCTTTTCTCACCACCAGCCGCCACACCAAGCCGCTTCACTCCACAAACATCTCCCGCAGAGGCAATAACCGCTGTTGAAAACAGTTGCCATTCTTCCTCTACATTTGATGGAACAGTTGGAATTCGTTCAAACCTCTCAGATATTTGCCGCGCAAATGTCTCCCGTATCTCATCGTCCTGTAACCTCTCCCATCGTATGCGTGTAACCATCCTTGGTTTACGCTTTGGTAGGGGAGGCACTCTCTCGGTAAGATACAATTTGCACAGCACTAAGTGATGATCAGTTGACAGTTCGGCCCCTCTCAATACGCGAACATCACAAACCATATGTCACACGACATATGTCTGTGTCGTACAATTTCAAAGTTGCGAAAATTCAGAACTTTTTTTGGATTTGTTGCAAAAATCGATAAAAGTAAATCCATTTGAGTATTGGTACTGCGGTACTATGGAATGACTATGGAATTCTTAAGAATTAATGTAGTTTTGAAAAATAAAACACGAATTAGTCCAAATCGTGCATATACATATTACTACTTTATGCTACATTAAAAAATTAAACAATTATTGACTATATTTTCTTTTCAACTTTTCTTTAGCCTTTATTTAACCTGTTTGTTGTCTGTTACAACTCTTACAGTCAAAATTTCGACTATAGTTTTAATTGAGCTAGAGGTTTGAAATTTTGCACACGTGTCTCAGGGGACAATGCAATACAGTATATCTGATATTGTTCTAAATCCAATATGGTGGACGACCCCATGATGGGTGTTGTTCTTTAGAGATTTCGTCATGGCAGTAACAACCTGGCAAACAGATGGTATTGAAACGGCATCTGTTGCCACTCCAATTTTAGGTGGAAGAATAATTTGCTCCTTTCGACTGGTGGGGAATAGGAAATGACCTATTGAAAGTAAAACAAGACTCATCGGCGTATAAAATCAAAGTAAAGTGTTTGTTGTTTCTAACTTATGCACTATACGTACAAAATTTACATCGGTAACACCATCAATTGTTCTCACGATCAGTAGCGGAAATTAGAAATTATTTTGCCCGGGTATTGTTACGTCTAGACACAATGTGTGGTATGGAACTCCTGATCGTGAGTATACTTAATGGGATACAGTATGTGCGTGGACGCAGGTGACCATGGAAATTGGTTTATGCTATCTGGTAGGAGTAGTAACTGTGTTAGGGATTTGTATTGGGAATGTGTACTGGGAACTTGAATTGCGAAAGTGTATTGAAACGTGTATTGCGATGGAGTGGTATTGCAATCCCCAATATTCACCCCCCTCGTTGAATGTATAGCATTCAACTAGAATGGTGATCGACGGTGATTATGCATAAAATCTGCATCCGATAACTGGTTCCCTTTATTGTAGTGGGACACTTCCGGCTGCATATTAATTAATATCTGATTTACGATAAGACTCCACGGCCTTACGCTGGTTTACCGGCGTTTTTTCCATACAAAATAGCAGATTGTAACCATGATACTGTAAGGCTGAATGTCGTTATTGTTTAAAGTTGCCGGCAACTTAATTTTCATTTGATGTCTTGAAAGCTTGGGCTTAAAAGTGTTTTTTACATACAATTTTTTTACACCCAGGATAGATCTTTCTGATCTTTTATACAAAACCGGACAAATATTTGTTTGTGTTCCGTAAACAAACCATGAAAGTCTTGCATCAAAAATATAGCCCTTTCGGCTATATCGTTTACTGCTCTAAAGGTGGCACAGTGTTTTAGGCTTCTTTAAATGAGGCATTGGTCCCCATTAAAGAAGAACACTCGCGGAAAAAAATGTTATTAATTCTGAGGTGAGACAACAAATACTTGCTCTTGGCTGATATAAAATCGTAGATGTTGATGTTGATGATGACTACGCCATTTATCTGTCAAACTAACTCTTCAATGAATCTCAAAGTTCTTCCTTCGATGGGATATATCATTTCCCGGAGGTTGATACATTTCCTTTAGTTAAATTTGCCATCATATTTACTTTTGTTGCAGTCATAGTTGCTTCACCAGTTTAATACCATAATTACTGGCTTAACTTGTGTAGAGTTTTTTCAAGATACTTTTGTCACATATTTATATGTGATACTTATTATTCAGGGAATAGATCAGTATAGCCATCCATCGAGCTTGATGCATGGCACCTGCAGGCCTTATTTTAAATGTTCGCCCTGTATTTCCGTTTGAATATATAGCTTAGATCTCTATCAACTCTGTCAATTCAGCGCGATAGAACTTCAGCAGAGCTTCAATTTCGGAAGCGGTAACGTATTTTTTCACGTCTTCGCTACAGTCGCTACCGCTCATGAAAGTCTCATATAAGACACAACTACTTTGCATGTTTTGTAAACGTTACAAATTTCTACATCCTTCTTCAAAAAAAGGAAAATCCAGCTATGCTAAAAATTCTACATGTGCTCCTCGAAACAAAATCTTCGAAGTTTTTATTTAGTATCATATAGTATCTTACTTACTTAGATGGCACTATAGTCCGGGGTGGGCCTGGGCCTCATCCAACACACCTCTCCAGCCAGCACGGTTACGAGCCAGCTGCCTCCAGTTGCGCACGCAGAGCTGGTTGAGGTCCCTCTCCACTTGTTTGCGCCATCTACCGCGAGGTCGTCCTCTACTGTGCCGTCCATCCGGGTGGATTCGAAGACTTTCTTAGTGGGAACGTTGGGCTCCATCCGCTTTACATGACCCAGCCATCTTAGTCGCTGTATGTGAACTCTTCTGGCTAAGTCGATGACTTTGTATAGGCCGTATAGTTCGGCATTGTACCTTCTCCTCCACTCACCGTCTATGCAGACGGGACCAAAGATCGCTCGAAGAACTTTCCTCCCAAAATAACCAAGGGCATTCGCATCCGGTTTTGCCAAAGCCCATGCCTCTGCGCCATACAGCAGGACTGGGATGATTAGTGTCTTATAAAGAGTTACCTTAGTAGTTCGAGATAGGGTTTTGCTACTCAATTGCCGTTTTAGAGTAATTCTTCGTGTGATCTCCCTACTGATGTCATTTGCGGAGTTCGCCATAGAGCCTAGGTAGACAAAATCCTTTACTACCTCAAAATTATATCTGTCTATTGTTGCGTTCTGTCCAAGACGTCGATGTTGAGTGTCCTTTTTTGTAGACAGCATATATTTTGTTTTGCTTTCATTGACCGCTAGACCCATCTTTGCTGCCTCGATCTCAATACTTGTAAATGCCCCATTGACGGCCCACTGAGTTCATGTCAATGTAATCGGCATAAGCGAGTAGTTGTACAGACTTGTAAAAGATTGTACCTCCGGTGTTGGATTGTGAGTTTCGTACAATTCTGTCAAGTACTATGTTAAAGATATCGCATGATAGCGCGTCACCTTGCCTAAGACCTTTCCTGACATCGAACGGTTCGGTGATGTTTTTACCGACTTTGACGGAGCAGCGAGAGTTCTCCATCGCCATTCTGCACAAACGCACGAGCTCGGCAGGGATGTCAAAACTAGACATGGCTTTAAAAATGCAGATGTATTTTATTCCTTTTAATTTATTTATTTATTTGTATTTATTTCATAGGCCTTCAGCACATTGAGGCTTTTAAGACCCTTGCCCATTTACATTATGTTTCTTCTAAATATAAATATGAATAGGAATTTCCCGCTAATCCTTCATGAGGGTCTCGGGGGTAGGATGCTCAGGTGGACTTTCCATCCTTCTCGATCCTCCTCTATTGACTCCAACTCATCAGGACTGTATATACAATATCATATTTGGGTAAACGTAAGAAAAAGTCATGAATACGACTTAATTCCATTGCTTAAGAATTTTTGTTACAAACTTAAATTATAGGCGTGTTCTGGTGAGAAGCCACTTTAGTCAATTTTTCCACACAAAGCAACAACAAAACAAAAAGTGGAGATAAAAGTGGAGATAATTTAGTCAGTAATCAAAAGTGAACATACATGTTTAATTAAGTTAAGTTAATATGTTAAGTTAATATGACTTTTATTTCATGAAAAAATAAAGTTCATTACATTTTCCAGTGGATACAATCTTGTTTCAATTTCTAAAATTAACAAAATCTTCTAAATTAACAAATAGTCAGTTATGGTTTGGCTGAAGGCCGTCTACCAGATTGACATTTACATGTTTATTAATTACTATTTTTATTAAACATTTGCGTATTCAACAGAAGTTCAATTTAAATTCAATATAAAATTTGCAAGCATGTACGTAGCGTTATTGTTTTCTTCAAAAGAGTTCTGCAACTATCCGGGTTCTGTAGTTTAGTGCATTTACGGTGAACTTGTACAATATATCCCAGTTTCGTCTGCCGTTTAGAATATTCATCGTTTCCTGTGACTCCAATACACACACTCCAAAGAACTGAAGGCGAAACTCCTTTAGAACAGGACATCTTATACTTATACTTATGTCCTGTATCCCCTTGTGGGTCCTAGGGCCTCTACTACGCCTACGCGCCATCGTGTACGGTTTCTGGCAATGTGTCTGAGTTCTCCCCAACTTTTCCCTAACTGCCGTGCCTCCTTCTCAACTGTTCTGCGCCATGTTCTCCTCGGACCGCCAGGTCTTCTGCCATCCTGAGTTAGAGGGTTCTATTGCATAGCATGGTTCGCTATGGAGCTGTCACCCTTTCGGAACGTGTGACCAATCCACTGCCACTTCCGCCGTTGGATAGTTGTGCCTATTGGCTCCTGACCCGTTCTCTTGTAAAGGTGTTCGTTAGAGATACGATTGGGCCAGAAAATCCTTAAGATATTGCGCAGACACCTGTTAACGAACGTTTGCAGCTTTCTGGTGATAGTAGTGGTCACTCTCCACGTGCTGCAACCATATAGCAGCACGGATTCAACGTTGGAGCGGAACAGTCTTATTTTGGTGCTCAAACTGATTGCATTGCTTCGCCATATTTTGGACAACATACCGAACGCGGATTTTGCTTTGGCGATCCTTTTGGATATATCCAGTTCGGTTCCACCATCGGTTGAGACAATACTCCCAAGATACTGGAAATCCTCTCCTCTCTCTACCGGTTGTCCAGCTATGCATATTTGAGCCGATGAGTTAGTTCCAAGGCTGATAATTTTAGTTTTTGCCGTATTAATTTTCAGCCCGAAGACACCTGCCTCCCTCTCCACATCTGCTGTCATTTGGTGGAGGTCCATAATTCTGTGGGAGAGTACGCATACATCGTCAGCGTAGTCAAGATGTTTCAGTTGAGATGTAAGAGTCCATCGAATTCCTCCGTTTCCCGTCGACAAAGCTGCATGAAGCACATCGCTAATCACCAATAGGAATAATATTGGTGAAAGGATACAGCCTTGTCTTACCCCACTTTGGATCTCAAATTCCTCAGACAACCTTCCCCTGTGAAAAACGTGACATTTGGAGCCTTCATATGTAGCTTTGATAATAGCAATTAGTTTATCGGGAATGCCTCTCCTGCGTATGGCACGCCAAATAAACTCCCTGTTGACACTATCGAACGCCTTCTCAAAATCGATGAACAGCAGGTGCAGTGGCGATCGATATTCAACACACTGTTCGATGATAATCCGCAGGGTGTTGATGTGGTCGGCACAGGAGGATCCAGAGCGGAAACCTGCTTGTTCGGCATCGAGTGTGTCTTCGAGATGTTGTTTGATTCGCTCAAGGATGATTTTAGCTATTATCTTAGCCACAGCAGGCAGCACGCAGATACCCCTCCAGTTTCCGCACTCCATTAAACTTCCTTTCTTAGGAAGCTTGACAATCATTCCCTTTTTCCACTCGTTAGGAAAGTTCTCAGCTTCCCAAGCTCTATCTATAAGTGGAAGCAGAAGCTCAGCCGATATTGTGGGCGCTGCTCGTAAGAGCTCTGCTGGAATACCGTCAAGTCCTACCGCCTTGTTGGTTTTGAGTGCCTTGATCGCAGTAATGATCTCATCTTTACTGGGAATCGTGGTGCGTATTCGGGAACTTCTCACCTCGGGCATCTCAGTCTGATTTGGGAGCATATCGCTAGCGAATACACGGTTCAAAACCGTAGCAAAATGCTCTTTCCATCTCTTGAGCTGGTCCTCATCTGAAATGAGCAAGGAGCCGTCTAGGCTTTTCACTGGGTGTTGGCTGGAGCTGCGACCACCTGTCAGCTCTTTCGTGATTCTGTAGACAGTCCGTCAGTCGGCAGCTTCTTCTGCTTTTGTAGCCAGCGCGTTGATGTAGTTGCGCTTGTCACGTCGCACGCTACGCTGAACTTCTCTCATCTTCATGCGATATAGGGACTCTAGCTCGCTTCTCCCTGCTGCTGGGGTAGCTGCAACGCGAGTTTTCAGCTGTTTTCGTTCGTCAATCCGTGTCCAGGTATCCTCGGAAAGCCACGCCCTATGTCTTCCCTGCGATCGACCGACAATTCTTTCAGCACCAGATGTAAAAACATTTTTCACAGCACACCAATGGTCTTCGATGGTTGTGGGCATTGAGCTGCTGATTGCTTCCACACCTTGTGAAAAGTGCTCCCTTAATTGTTGGCGCACTGAGGGATCACTAAGTCTATCGATGTTGAACCTGGGCATTCTTGTGTTGTCGTGGGATCTTCGAACTGCAGCAGTGCGTAGTTGGAGAGTAGCTATCATAAGATGGTGATCACGTACTATCCCCACATCTGCCCCTCGTCTGTTTCGGACGTCCAGGAGACTACTTCTAAAGCGGCGGCTGATAGCAAAATGGTCAATTTGGTTGGAGGTTGCTTGCCTGTCATTGGAAACCCAGCTGTCTTTCTGGCAGGTCTTGTGCTCAAACATGGTGCCACCTATCACAAGGCGGTTGGCATTGCAGAAATCCACAAACCTTTCGCCGTTGTCATTGCGGTTGCCTAGTCCATGCTTCCCGATTACATGTTTGAGCCCTTCGTTGTCGTTGCCTACCTTGGCATTCAAATCCACCATCACTATGACAATGTCTCCATTTGCTGTTGTGTTGAAGACGGCGCTTAAGAGATTGTAGAAGCTCTCTTTTTCGTCCTCAGACGAACTATTCGTTGGGGCGTAACACTGTATGATGGTGACGCGTCGTACTCTAGTCCGGAATCTGGCCGTCAAAATCCTATCACCATGAGGCTGCCAGGAAATCAGGCCCTTGCATGCTGTTGTTGTTAGCAGTAGTCCGACTCCATATTCCCGCGGACTTCCGGATGGTCTTCCAGAATAGAGTAGTACAGTGTTACGCGTTGGAGACTGGTACTCGCCCGCTTCTAACCATCTTACTTCACTTACCCCCAAAATGTCCAGTTTATATCGCATGAATTCCTTTTCCAGTTGGAGGAATCTGGCATTGTAAGGACCTTCTCTTCCCGAGTCGAGGAGCGTCTTTACATTCCAGAAACCTATCTTTGTCCGGGTACAATAGCCAAAAGTCGTCAACATGTGATCAGTCCTTATTCGAGGCATAGTGTCGGTTTCTGTAGCGAGCTGGTTTCAGTAACGCAGGTTGCTGGCCCACGTTACCTAGCCTAGAATCAAGGCCCTAGACAACCCGCACTTACTATTTTGGCCTATACATATAAGGGTTTATACGTATAGTTGCCCGGGGACCACCACTAGGAGGTAAAGTAAGCACTTCATCACGAACTTGATTGTTGCGCTACTGGCCCAAGCCAAGTTTTGGGCAGTCAGTAGTTTCCCGATCAATCGCAATGCAGGTCCCCAAACAGGACATCTTGCGATGAAATGAAACACATCCTCTCGTTCTCTAAGATTACACAGATCACATAGGACTGGAAGTTCGGGACGGTGCGGTATATAATTTAGGTTTATGAGTTCGCCTCTTATTTTGAATATGGTGCTTATAACTTCTGCCCTATTGTTGATACAGCATACGAGTAAGTACCAACCTGGGTAATCCCTCTTCATCCATATCCATTCCTTTTACTACATAGTTTAGATGCAACTTCATAGTTTGCAAAAAAAGAGGTGCTACTCCTGTCTCTAAGTACAACATGTAGTTAGGTGAGCTACTGGGCAATCTAAAAGTTCGTCTAGTAAAATATCGAAGGAATTTTTCCACCTCTTCGAATGGGCAGTAACCCCAGACCTGAGCTCCGTATAAAAGAATTGATTGGGCAGTTGCACGGAATACTTTTTGTTTCGCAGTATGCGTAATGCTTTTATTGTTGATGCAACTACGCCAAATTGAGCAAATAGCTCTCTTTCCTTCAGACAGTTTAGCTCGCAGGTGCTTTTGCATGCATAAGTTAGGGGTGATTAAGACTCCTAGATACTTGTACTCTCGCACGATTTCTATTTGCTCTCCTTTAAATACCCATTTCTCGCAGCGAGAGTACCTTCCGCCTCCATTTCTGATTATCATCATCTTTGATTTTGTTAGGTTCACAGATAGGTTCCATGTTGTGCAGTATTTTTGAAGTCGATTAATCATACATTGCATGGATTCCACTGTATCTACTAGGAAAACAATATCGTCTGCAAATAAGAGAACGGGAATGTTTCTCCGATTAAATTCGATTCCTCCTCTAACTTGTTCTGTTCTTCTGTTGTACAAAATGAACAATAATGTACTGAGGATGCATCCTTGCTATACTCCCATCTTAACTCCAAATTCATCCGACAGGTGGTCTCCATCCCAGACGCGTGCTACATTATTTTTGTAGATACATTCTAAAACATTTATAACTTTGGTTGATATTCCCAACTGAGTAAATTTATAAAATAGGGATTCACGGGTTATAGAGTCAAATGCAGCTCGAAAATCTACAAAAAAAGCATACAACTTTTTGCGATTCTTCTTATAAATCTCGGCAATGTTGAACAGTGTAAATATCTGGTCTACTGTTGAGTAATTCTGCCTGAAACCAATTCTGGCCTTGTAACTCGCATAAAATATTTTTACTTTTTACCCATTGCGTAAGACGATTAAAGAGCACTATTGCAAACAACTTGGCTGCTGTATTTGAAAAAGATATACCCCTGTAATTTGATGGATCGCCATAATCACCCTTTTTATGTAGCGGAAATATGATTACCTTTTGGAAGCTTCTTGGGACATCCGCAGTTTCGAATATTCTATTGAATTCCACTGTTTTTTTATTTAAATTGAATTTTTTCTTGGAGCTCTTCTTAAATAGTTACACTTTGACAGATGGCAAAATGTCAATCATACATGTTTCATACATGTTTATGAAACATCAATCTAAGATGTTACTGATCCGTGTTGTTGACAGCTATTCGTTTCGTTAAGGTTGGCAACCGTCAATTGCTTGCTCTGCTACTAGGACATGTTCGCTGATATTTCCCATTTTCAATAAAAGCGTTTGAATTACCTGATTGGTTGAAATATTGTACATTTTTGTGATTTTATTTAATTGTTTATTATGTGTTGTTACTAGACTCATTTTAGTTGACGCTCATTGACTTATAATAATTGTTAAAATATAATTGTCAACTAAATACTCGTACGATACTGAAAATGTGTATTCCACAATGGGAATCCTGACCAGAGCACACACAAGCCCGTACACAAAATCCGTCAAACGGGTATAACTGACGACCTCAAATTGAAGCGCAAAACATATGATCATATAAGTTAACACATCATGTCCACATTCCCTCATTGCGCACCTGTCCCATATCCATTCCACTTCCCACAGAATTGCTTAGGTAAGAATATTTGCAGTTGAAGTTCCAAGAAATCAGTATAATTTAAATTCCAATTTCATTTTGTTAATTGCTGACTGGTAATAATGTAAATTCAATTCTTGGAACATTTTGAAACATAAATTTGCTGATCAATATTAAATTGTACTTAGTCGTAAGAATATTGTAAATCCAAATTTATAAAAGAATATGAAAATCAAATAAAGTTGTTCAGTTGTTATCCAAATCGGAAGCGAGTAGTTGTTTTTTTTAATTCGCCCGCAACGCGACGCGATAACTGGCGCCCGAGCAGCTTGAAGAAGTCTAAAGTAAAAGACCCGAGCAAGTAAAATTAATTAAACTGGTGTGAGATCATAAGTAGTTAAGTGTGTAAAATTATATTAACTGTTATATAAAGTTCGAAGCGATACGAGTCGTCTACATAGGAACACGACTCATTGAACAAAAATACCCTTGAAATTGAATCTACTTAGAATAGTGGAAAAGTGTGAAGTGGTTGCCAATAATATAGGTCGTCAACATAAGAACACGACCATCCTAGAGCAAAAATACCCTACTAAATCCAGAAAAATCACTTGAAGTTTAAAATAAAACACTTATCGTTCACATAAGAACACGATAAAAGTGCAACGAAGACCCGATTCAACTGTAACCAGGAGCATCCAACAGTGGCGCAATCCGTTCCCAAGTAAGCAGACGCAAAAAAGGACAACACGGACCACCCGACAGGACTCATTAAAATGCTGGCAGCTGTATTTATACTGTAAGCTGGAAAATTAAAAAAAAAATTTTTTTTAGAAATTATATTTATCTCTATCAAACGAGAAAATTTATTAGAAATTATATTTTATCTCTATCAAACGAGAGGATTTATTAAAGATTTTATTATCAAACGAAAAAATTTATTAAAAATTCTATTTTACCTCTATCAAACAAGAAAACTGATAAGCAAGGAAGATAACATTATAGTTAAGTTAAATTAGCAATATAAATTATAAGACTAATAGTTTTAAGTTAAAGTCAATTGTGTAACTTTTTTTGAAAACCCCAAATCCTAAATCCTTTTTTTTAAAAAAAACAACCCAATACAATGGAGCAAATTCAAGAAGTAATTAAACAATTAACAGGTGCAGTTAATGCCCAAATTGAGCAAACTAAGCTCATCAACAATCGCTTACAACAATTGGAATGTCCCCCCCAAGCCATAACACATACTCTTGTGACTCCAAAAACCGAACAAGATCTAACTGACATCAAGAAACTACCTGACTGCGTCAGAGATCTACAGGTTTTTGATGGTAATGCGGTACAGTACCTTTCATGGATCCACAATGTGGAGTCCATATTGAAGGATTACGAGATTGTTAGGAAAAAGCCCATATACAGGGCCATATTGCAACATATTCGCCAAAAAGTAAGAGGCCCGGCCGATGCCGCCCTAATTTCTTACAATATTTTTGACGAAGACTTGTCCGCAATAAAAAAATGTTTATCACTACACTATGCAGATAAACGTGATGTGCGTACCTTAGAGCATGAACTCGATAATATGATTCAAGCTAATCAGAGCATTGACGAATTCTATGCAAAAATTAATCACCAACTGTCCCTTCTTATCAATAAAATTAAAACTGAGGAATATTCTCAGGAAACAATAAATGCCTTAACGGAAAACTATAGAAACAGGGCATTCGATATTTTCATAAGAGGTCTCAACGGGGATGTCTCTAGAATGCTGGTAATACAGAAACCCCAAACGCTTCCTGAGGCCTATACCTCATGTTTGGAGTTTCAAAATTTGAACTTCAGAAATTTCTCTATTCATAGGAGAGATATAAACAACACGGTTACCGCACCAATAAATCAAATGTTTTCTTCGAAATACCAAAAAGGAGCAGTAGCACCACACAAGCAAATTACGCCGCAAGAGCGAAACCAAATATATAATATCCCCCGTTACACCCAGCCAAGGCCAACCTGGAATAGCACACCGCCCCCCAGGCCAACAAATCCGAAGCCCCCTCAGCCAATGGAAATAGATCAATCAACACAAACGCGACAAGTAAATTACATGAATCGACCGGCAAATAACCTTCCGCCGCGAAGATATAACAATTCAGAAAACTTACCGCGGAAACAACAACGCCTCTTTGCAACCGATATCATAGAAGAACCAGGAGAGAGTCAAGAGGAGCAATTAAATGAAGAGTACTTCCACGCCTACGAAGATTCAATCAACGAGGAGGGAAATGCTGAAGATTGTGCTGAGTTAAATTTTATAACGCAAGCCTCTCTAGCGTACCATACTTAGAGTATGTTACCAGAGATGGAGAATCATTAAAATTCTTGATAGATACTGGAGCTAATAAAAACTTCGTGTCTGATAGAATTGCAACAAACAGTAAACCAATAACTACACCATTTAAAATACAATCCGCAGGTGGACAGCTTGAAATAACTCATAAAATCACCGGTCCATTCTTCAAAAGCATAAGAAATAACACCTTAATTGATTTTTTTGTTCTACCAGGGTTAACGTCATTCGACGGAATCATAGGCGATGACACTCTTAAGGAATTAGAAGCTGTCATCGATAGGAAAAATAATATCTTAATTATAAGCCCTAACATTAAAATAGATCTTATGCAAAAAGAATCAAAACAGGTAAATAATATTCAAGTTAATTCTGATGTAGATCCCGAAATACAAAAAATTCTTATTAAACACAAAAAACTTTTTGGAACTATTTCTGATAGTGGAACTATAGACACAAGTGTCCGCGCAGAAATCAGAACCACATCTTCTGAGCCAATTTACACCAAATCCTACCCTTATCCTGCCAACTTAAGGGCAGAAGTCGAAACGCAAATAGGTAAAATGCTTGCAGATGGTGTTATCAGACCATCTAAAAGTCCCTATAATTCGCCGCTTTGGATAGTTCCAAAGAAAGCAAACGCAGCAGGCGAAAAGCAATACAGACTCGTCATTGATTTCAAACGACTTAATGCAATAACGATACCTGATGCTTACCCAATTCCCGATATAACAAACACGCTAGCAAGCTTAGGGGAATGTAAATATTTTACAACGCTTGATCTTACATCTGGCTTTCACCAGATCAAAATGAAAAATAGCGATATTCCCAAAACGTCTTTTTCAACAGCAAATGGCAAATATGACTTCACTCGATTGCCATTCGGCTTGAAAAATGCTCCCGCTATTTTTCAACGCATGATTAATGACGTTTTAAAACCTCTAATAGGAAAAACATGCTACGTCTATATAGACGATATAATCGTCTTCGGGAAAAACAAGGCCGAGCATATTAAAAATCTTGATGAAGTGCTTTTATTTTTGGAAAAAGCCAACTTAAGGGTTAATCTAGAGAAATCCAAATTTTTAAGATCCAAAGTAGACTTCCTAGGATACATAATTACTCAAGAAGGAATCCGTGCAGACCCACAAAAAATCGCTGCAATCCAGAGAATTCCACCACCCCAAAATCTTAAAGATTTAAAAAGCTTTCTAGGTCTAGCATCTTACTACCGGAAGTTTATTAAAGACTTCGCTAAAATAGCAAAGCCTTTGACAAATCTAACAAGGGGTTTAAATGCCCAAATAAAGGCAAATCAATCAAGGAATACGGAAGTGCACCTTGATGATCAAGCCTTAAAAGCATTTAAAGATCTGAAAGAAATGCTTATGTCATCAGACATTCTAATCTTCCCAAATTTTGACATGCCATTTATTCTCACAACCGACGCCTCTAACCTTGCCATTGGAGCCGTCCTATCACAAGGAGAGATGGGCAAAGATAAACCTGTGACATTCATATCAAGATCATTAACTAAAACAGAGGAAAGCTATTCGACAATCGAAAAGGAAATGCTAGCAATAGTATGGTCCCTCGACAAGCTTAGGACATACCTTTACGGAGCTAAAAGTATAAAAATTCTTACAGACCATCAGCCGTTGACCTTCGCCTTGAGCAATCGAAATAACAACGCAAAGCTCAAAAGATGGAAGGCAAAAATCGAAGAATTTAATTATTCCCTAATCTACAAGCCTGGTAAAACAAACGTGGTCGCTGACGCTCTTTCGCGACTTCCTGTCGAAGTTAACATCTTAACATCATCCTCTGGTACCCAACACAGTGCTGAAGAAGATAGCAGTGACCTTATTCCACACTGCGAAGCCCCTCTGAATGTTTTCAAAAACCAGCTCATTTTCTCTGAAGGCAAGAACACGATTTGTCACGAAGAACCGCATCCGAAATATCATAGACACTACATTAGAATGCAGACTTTTGATACTAATAGCCTGACAACTATATTACGAGAAAAACTTAACCCAAACATCTTAAACGGTAAAGATCCCGGAAAGGCATATTCCACTACTACAGGAAATTTACAAAAATTCTTTTAGTCGCTATAAAATAAGAATCACACAGAGAGTAGTCACAGATGTCAATAACGAAGAAAATAAATTTAAAATAATCCAGGAAGAACACAAACGTGCTCATAGAAACTATAAGGAAAACAAAGACCAGATATTAGAGAAATACTATTTTCCCCAAATGACAAAAATAGCAAAAAAGTTTGCAAATTCTTGTGATGTTTGTTGCTCCAACAAATATGACCGACACCCTCCGAAACCCGAGCTACAACCCACTCCAATTCCATCGTACCCAACAGAAATTTTACATATAGACATAATAGAAATAAAAAGAGAAAAATTTATAACATGTGTTGACAAATTTTCTAAATTTACAAAATTCTTTCATATCAAAAACAAATCCGTACTACACGTGCGGGACAAGATAATTAAACTACTTCATTTTTTCACCGTTCCCAAAATACTTGTCACAGACAATGAAAGCAGTTTTATTAGCCCTATAATATTAAATTATATTGAAGGACTCGGAGTAACCACCTATATGGCCCCCCCACAAAAAAGTGAGGTCAATGGAGCCATAGAAAGAGTTCACTCAACTATCATCGAAATTATAAGATGCCTTCAACAAGAATACCCGGATTACTCAATTAAAGAAATTATCAATATAGCAGTAGACAGGTATAACAATACAATTCATTCAGTAACCAAGAGGAAACCTGCCGATATTTTCTTTGGACGATCCCAAAGAATCAATTACCAAAATCTAACGGATTTTAAAGACATAGTCAATACTGATCTAAAGTATGAAATTATACGTAATCAAAGGAACCAATTAAACAGACATAACCAGAAAAGATCCACGCCAAAGAACTATAGCCCCGGTGAAACGGTATACAAAAGAGACAAACAAATTAAAGGGAAAGAAAAACCAATATTCCGCAAGGAAACAGTAGGATTAGACAACAACGTTACTATATCTACAACAAATGGAAAGCGAATTCATAAGTCACATCTCAAAAACATACCTTCTATTTCAGAGTAACAATTAACTCATGGACAGAGGCCACAGTCAACGTTTACGAATACAAAAGCCCACTAATCGCAATAAAACAAGGAACGGGCAAGATAATCAATGGAAACTACAAAATTATACACTCAATAAACCTTGCCGATTATCAGAAAATAATAGACAACATTAAAATGGACATACGCCATAACATCGTAAAGACAAGTGCGTATTTACCCCAGCTGGAGCTTCAACTCTCGAAAATAGAAAACCTAATGGGACAACTTCAGGAAAAAAATCAAAGAAAACCAAAACGATCAATAAATTGGATAGGATCCGCCTGGAAGTGGCTGGCGGGTAACCCCGACGCAACTGATTGGGATAATATACTTGCAAACAACAATGAACTTATCAATAATAATAATAAGCAATACCATATTAACCAGTACTTAAGTAAAGTAAGTAACACCTTGATAGATAAATATAACAGAATAGTTGAGGAAATTAACATGAACCATACTGGAAAATATGAGCAAATGCTTTTTAACAAGCTTGGCCTATTAAAAGAAGAGGTTGGAGAAATAGTGCTAGCAGGGCAGCTTGCAAAAAAAGGTATTGTGAACTCAAATTTATTAAACAAAGCTGATATTGCCGACATACTATCGAAAACAGAAACCCTCCCATTCAAGAATGAACTCCAAGCTATTGAATACTCTGAACCCATGATGGTAATAAAAGATTCGCTTCTCCTATACGTAATTTGCTTGCCGCAGACGGACGAAACAATATTCAATAATATTATAATTCGATCAACCGTAAATAATAATAAAAGAATACATCTTAACTTTTCTAATCTTTTCATTTCACAATCACAGAAATTTGGTATTAAAGAAAAATGCATGGAAATTCAAGAGACAACGATTTGTCAAAGAAATCAGCTTCAAAAGCTCACTCCCCAAGATTGTACCATCAAACTTCTAAATGGTGAAGAAGCGACATGCAACTACCAATTTCAAAGCAAACCAGTAGTTGAACTTATTAATGAAAGTACTCTATTCTTAACTAATTACTTCGGCAACCTTACTTATGGCAGGACCAATAAAAACCTCAACGGCACTTTTCTTGTAAACTTCCACAATGAATCCATAGAAATAGACAATACCAAATATACGAATTGGGAAAGTAGAACCTATCATATCCTACCCCCTTTGTTACAGAACAATCTGACAGAAGGTGATATAACATTAGATCTTCAATACCTGCATAAACTTCACTTGGACAATGTGAAAAAACTGTCCAGAGTTTCATCTAGCACTGGACTACTGATAAGTTCAGATATAACCATCCTGGCAATCAGTATAACTTTCAATTTGATATTACTCCTTTGTCTAAGACGCAAAACACAAGCAAAGGTCATTAACACTATGTCTCAAATCCCTTCCTTTGAATCCATCAAAATTAATTTTTAATCTGCGGGACGCAGATACTTAAGAAGGGGGGAGTTAACACATCATGTCCACATTCCCTCATTGCACACCTGTCCCATATCCATTCCACTTCCCACAGAATTGCTTAGGTAAGAATATTTGCAGTTGTAGTTCCAAGAAATCAGTATAATTTAAATTTCATTTTGTTAATTGCTGACTGGTAATAATGTAAATTCAATTCTTGGAACATTTTGAAACATAAATTTGCTGATCAATATTGAATTGTACTTAGTCGTAAGAATATTGTAAATCCAAATTTATAAAAGAATATGAAAATCAAATAAAGTTGTTCAGTTGTTATCCAAATCGGAAGCGAGTAGTTGTTTTTTTTAATGCGCCCGCAACGCGACGCGATAACTTATATGATCAGTGCGCTATATACTCAAACATACTATTGCAACGATACCCACTGCTGCATGACTGCTGGCAGTGGTCTTCACTGAAGAAAAATTGTGGGCGATGATTTGAATAATTGTTTTGAACATTGCTCAGCTTCAGGACAGCGCAGGAGGATGTTTTATATCTTAAATGAATCAAGGGGAAATTTACTAAATTTACCAGGCTCTTTGTTTTTCAATCCGATAAGCCATTAATTAGTGCCTGGCCACATCTTCATGAGAGTGTGACTTTCAGTCATGTCCAGCGAGACAGGTCGATTTTAAGAGAGTAGATAAGAGAAGGGTTCCTTGCATCAAAAATCCACCGAAAATCCATTTGCAAAGATAATTCTCGGTGCAATCATGAAGGTTTCATGAAATCTTTTTAAGAAAGGTGTAGATTGGACAAAAAAATGTGGTAGATTTACAAAAAGGGTATTAGATTTGATATAACATTGACATTGGTATCAATGTCACACACACACACACCCACACACACACGTAAAATGACTTATTCATAACAAGGAAAACTATTCAAACAAATGAAATATGTTCTAACGATGTTTGGATATTACTTATTTAAAGAAAAATATTACATGCATATAACTATTGCATCAAATGATGTGCGGATCGGAATGACGAGAAAGGGTTTCCATACATACGAATGAAAAACTAATTGAAAGTCGGTATTTGTTGAATTTTCGAAAGGAATCGGAAAAATGTATATACTTTTACATACTCGTACATATTGTATTTTCCAAGGAAACCGAGTTGAATTGGTTTATTCAATATGGGGAGGACAGAATTGAAAAACGTGGTAGAATGTTTGCATTCCGTTGTAGATGTGGTATATTTAAAGAAAATGCAAAATTGTGGTAGATCTGTTTGGTGGGAAGTGTCTAGATACTTCTCACCAAAACAGGCCTTATATATATTCTTCTTCTTCTTCCTTTTATCAGCGAGGCCATGATCCGAAAACAAGGGATCACAACCCTCCCACTTCACCGCATTTCTACTGATCCGCATGTGGGGTTCGCCTATTTGACCTCAGAAAATATCGGCAGGTCTGCCGATTTTGGATCACTCGGTTACTGAGGCAAATGAAATGCCGATGTCGTCGCATTTGTCTGATCCAGGCGTTTATAGGCCTGCCTTTTCTACATCGTGATGTCTAAATTTCTAAATTTATTTTATATATTAAAAAATTCAGCATCCCTAGAGCAACTCTACAGTTTCGCTTAGGCTCTAATTTAAAAAAAAATCCGTCCAGGCCCGTCCACAGTTTTGACAGATGAGGAAGAGTTTGTAATCGTAGAATGGGTGAAAGTGTGCCAGCGAAAAGGATTCCCCAAGCGGTAAGAAGACGTCCTGTATGCTGTTCAAGATTTTTTGGAACAAAATGAGAGGGAACATCCATTTGGTATTGACGGAATTCCAGGAAAAGGTTGGTTTAAATCGTTTTTAAATCGACATCCGAGTTTGACGTTTCGGACAGTTGATCCTGTGTCGTCGGCTAGTGCTAATGTAGCTGTTACGGATACGGGTGGTTTTATTCCATAAAAAGGTATTTGGTTGAAAATAATTCGCATGCAATACTTAAAGATCCAAGCCGAGTATTAAATGGTGACGAAACAAATTTTTTCCTTTGCCCTAAAGCAAAATCTGTCCTAGCTGTAAAAGGAGCGAAAAATATATATGAGATTGAACGTGGACAGACTAAGGCAAATTTGACGGTCATGTTTTCGTTTTCCGCTTGATCATATACGCGTATAAAAGATTGACGGACGACATTCGTAAGACTATTCCAGATACATGGGATTATGGAATAAGTGAAAATGGCTGGATGACAAAACAGACATTTTACGAGTACATTTCCAAAGTTTTTCATCCATTTTTGATACAAGAAAAAATGCAATTGTCAGTTATCTTTTTCGTTGACGGACATAGTACCCATCTCACACTCCACGTGAGCCAGTTTTGTGTTCAACTGGGCATCATTTTGATAGCACTGTATCCCAATTCTACCCGAATTCTGCAACCAGCTGATGTTGCAGCTTTTAAACCATTAAAAAACGCGTGCAACAATGCAGTCACGGATTGGCGGCGAAAGAACCCGGGGTCAAACCTAACAAAACAAATATTCGCTCCATTATTGAAGGAAGTTGTAGACAAGAGCATTTCTCCAACAACTATCGTAAATGGTTTCTAAGCTTGCGGTCTATTCCCATAGGACAAAAATGCCATTCATTTTTCCAAATGTCTTGGTAGATCGAATCGTCATACCAACACCGGACATCTCATAGAATCCAATAAAGATGCTTTCGAAGTATTTTGTAACACAGTTGGTTCGCAGAAAATAGAACAACTTGAGAAATATTTCAGATTGTAGCGGGGATTTTTCGAAATTGCATGAACTTTACACATTTCTCAAATCAAATGAGTTTAAGCAAATCGGACGAAAAAAAACATTTGCTAACACATCTGCACAGACAGATCAAATTTCAGATTTTTCAATAAACATAAGTGAAATTAATGATTATTTATATTCTGACACCCAAATGGAAAACGTTTTTCCGATCAACCTTTCTAGCAATGACAATATCAACCTTGATAATGAATATTTAAATAGCCAGACATTACCCCAGTAAAATACTGCTTTCCTAGATGTGAAAGACATTTTGAACTGGCCAGAAACACCGCTTCGAAAGAGTACAAAAACCCAGAAAAATAATAAAAGCTTTGTTATTACGAACTCCACATGGATTGAGGAAGAAACGAAGAAAAAACAAGAGAAAAATTAAATTGAAAAAGAAACGGAAGAAAACAAAACTACACGATTGGAGAAAAAACAGGCCAAAGAACTTGAAAAAATGAATAAGAAGAAAACGAAAAAACCACCAAAACGTCAAACTTAAAATAATCCCCCAAAAATGTCACCACCACCCCCCAAAAAAATGATTTGAGCCACATTGACATCTGCTGCTTTAGCTGCAATAGAAAACTCTCCCGGAAAAAGGATGGTTTTTAAAATTTACAATGTAATCAGTCAAGAAAATATTAGATCTTTGAATCCTCCAATAGTCGGAACCTATATCAAAAATTTTTTTTCAGATCAATCTGAAGACAATTGGGGAAAACGTTGTATGCAATGGCCAAATGCGTTTTTCCTGCACCGAATTCATGAGAAAATTAGTTGGATCCGATATGTGTGGTATAAAATGCTCAGGCTGCCGAAGAGAACACCACATTAAATGTTTAAAATTACTCACTTACACGTATCTTCCAGTTTTGTCTTGTAAGGTTTGTTCACAGAAAAAGATCGAATATCTTAAATGCTATTAATACCTATTGCTTAAGGAGAAACTTAGTTTGACTTTAAAAAAAATAAAAATTTTAATTAATTAATTTTGCAATGAACTAAAAACTAATTTTTGTTCCTTTATTTAACTTCTATTTATTGAACTATTTTAGTTAATTCATTTTGTAATGAATTATATAACATATTTCTTTTATTTTCCTATAAAAAATATGTTTATTTATATAGCTATTTGTTTACAAAACTATATATTTACGAATTTTGTATAGCTCAATGCCTGATAATCTATTTTCTTTTAATTAAATAAATAGCTATGTTCCCTTAAACAGTAAAGTAAATGACAGTTCCTTAAAAAAATATAGATGTATTTATTAATTTATAGATAACGGGTGTCCGCTGGGAAGGTATACTACTTTGTTTGTTTATAATTTTTGATTAAATGAAAGAGAATGGATCTTATATTGATAAATGTTTTATTTAATGTCGGCAATTATGTATGGAATACAATATCAGGTAAATGTCCGCCTCTGCTAGTCTCACAAATGCGAGCCCTTTTGAGCACATTTTTCATTACATTCTCACACATTTCACGCGGTATTTCATTAATTTCATCACGAATATTTTGTTTGAGTTGCTCAAGCGTTTCTGGTTTGTTTGCATAAACCTTGCTTTTCAGATATCCCCACAAAAAGAAGTCAGGAGCAGTCAAATCAGGCGACCGTGGAGGCCAATCAACATCACCATTTTTTTAAATAACTTGTTGTGTAAAGAGGTCTCGCAGTAATTCCATTGTAATTCTGGCTGTATGCGATGTGGCACCGTCTTGTTGATACCACATGTTAATCAAGCCCAAAGCATGCAGTTGTGGCGTTAAAAAGTTTTCAATCATATCACGATATCGCTCCCCATTCACAGTTACCGTTACGCCGTTTTCATTTTCAAAGAAGTAAGGTCCAATGATTCCTCCTGACCAAATTGCACACCAGAATGTTACTTTTAATGGATGCAAAGGTGACTGATGAATAATTTGAGGGTTTTCCATTGCCCAGAACCGACTATTCTGTTTATTCACATATCCATTCAAATGAAAATGTGCCTCGTCACTCATTATGATTTTTTCATGAAAATAGGGGTTATCATGGGCTAGCTGTAACATCGTATTGGCATATGTACGGCGGCGTAAATGGTCTTCTTGAAGAAGCTCTTGTGTCAACAGAATCTTAAATGGAAACAAATGCAAATCCTTGTGCAAAATTGTGGCCAAAGTTGTTCTTTGAAGACCAAGCTCCTGAGCACGGCGTCGAATTGAGGTTGATGGATTCTTTTGAACACTTCCTTGAACAGCAGTAATGTTTTCAGCCGATCTTGCAGTACGTTGTGGCCCATGCTTGGGCCTATCACCTACAGACCCTCTTTCTTTCGAAAACATTCACTACACGATAAATAGTGCGTTTTGTTGGCACGTTGTTTCTCCCAAAAATTTCACGTAACTTTCTCATCGTCACAGTAATCGATGATTGATTTTGATAAAATGTTTTAACGATTAAAACACGTTGGTTTATCGAATATTTTTCCATAATAAATTTGCCACGTGTCTACTTCACGACGCCAAATATGAACTGTCAAGACTAATGTTTACCAAAATGGCGGCAAAACAAAGTAGTATACGTTCCCGGCGGACACCCTGTACTATATTTATCTATTATTTTATAATTTAAAATAAAACGCTTTGAAAACATAAAAAAAAAATAAAAAACCATTGATTAAAACATCATGTTTTTTCTGTTTTAAAGAGTGTCAATAATTGTAGTTTTTGGGTGCCAATAATTATATCAGGGTGCCAATAATTGTAGTTTTTAGTAAGCTTTTTTTAAATTGACATTTTAGATATGTTTTCAATTATTAAATCTTTATTTATAGTACTCAATCAACGCGAAATTTAATATTTTATACTCTGGTATACAACAGATTCAAATAACTTTAGAAATAAAAATGTTATAGTTGATCAAAGTTTTCCTTAGGGGTGCCAATAATTATAGTCGTTACGCTATTGTTGAGTTTTTTTTTTTTTTTGATTTTAATTAATTATTTCGTCAGAGTCGGTGCAAGGCAGAGTTAACAATTACAATATTGGGCCACAGATAACCCACATGACTGAAAAAACTTAGCATTAACACCAAGGCAGCAGTTTTTCACAGCCTTACGCTAGCTTGGAAATAAAAGACAGTGCCATGGAGTTACTGACATGCCTGACAGGTTTGTACAGCAATTGTTAGTTTATTGTTCGTCGCACGCTGCCCTTATGAACACGAAAGTATTTGTGAAAGGCTTTGCAATATTGCTAGTAAATACATTTTTTTATTTAGCTGAATATTGTAAAACTATTTTTCTAATAAATCATACCGTGTGTATACGGATGCATAAATGCGACATTAATAAACGTAGATATTTAAATCTGCATATGAAGATAGGCTTGGAAAGCACTTTATAAATTTAATGGTGGTATGCATGACATGTTGACATGTAACATGGTTTACGAATGTTACGAATAATCCCCTTTTTTTAAATTTGAAACTGGATTTCAACCTTTTCTTTATTATGTTCTGTTTGGAGACAGAGGATTACAGGGGATATAGGCTTATTTATCCTTCATTATACGCCACGTTTCTGGACTGGAGAGACAGAACTGAACAAGATTCAGCAATAGTCTAACTCAATGTTGGGGATTCTTTACCGATAATATCCCCACATCACAGAAAGATAGCAGAAATTATATTATAGAAATTATTGTTTTTGTAAGGGTATCATTCAGAAATATGGATTGAGAATAAAATCTTATTATACAATCAGATACTAAAACCTGTTTGGAGATATTGTATCCAATTATCGGGTTGTACAAAGAAAACGACAAACATTTCAAAACAAAGTCCTTCTGGGAATAGTAAATGCCCCATGGTATATTAGAAATAATGATTTCCATCGTGATTTGCAGATTGATTCGTAGACTCGTTGACTCGTAGTTAAAAAGAACGTAATTCCTCACAACAATTATCTGCAGATGCATATTAGCCCTGAGATAGCAGATGTCTTAAATATACGGTATAATATTCGTAGATTAAGAAGAACTAAACCTTACGAACTTATAATCTGACAATTATGAGAACTCGTATATAGTATAAACTAGAATACTTTCTCAAACGCAGCTGAACGTTGAAATTGAAATCATTTGTCGATCTTTCTTTTATTGGTCATGATTAAAGAGGTGTTTTTAGTGCAGAGTCCCACACTACTCTGGGTTTCTAACCTCACAGTGTCTTTCAGAATGTTTGCCTACTCTAAAAAAAAGAAGATTTTATCAAGGTCTGTTAAAATACAGCTAGTACCACTTGCGAAGCAGCCCTTTAACATAACCAAGTTTGAGAAAAAAAATATAAAGAATAGTTAAAAAATAACAGCTTAAAAACAATAAATGACTATAGGTGAATACAAGTATATACAAAGCATCTGGGCAATTTTTTTTCAATATTAAGATTTGCACTTACATACCTATGTAAATATTGTACAAATGTGCTTATCATAATAATAACCGTTTTAATTTTGGCACATAATATCTCGAAAGTATTTTTAATCCTATCGATTTAAAATACCTGGAGAACTTAGATTTTATGAGTTAAAGTATTTGAAAACTTTCCAAATAAGATTTCGTTTCATTTCCGCAACAAAAGTATTATTTCGTTTGTTTATAGAAAACCTATTTTCGCAACAATATTCCACAAATTTCTGAAAAAACACACGTAAGTTAAAAACAGCACAAAAACCCGGTGCAATGCGAATTTTTAAGACTTGTGACCAAGAAGTCTTTCCTTTACAATTCTTTGGCGCTCTTATCACAAATTTATGGAGTACACACTTGTACTTTGTGAAACAATAATCCAAACTACAGATTTGTAATTGTGATTAGCAGTACAAATTAGTGGTTGTAATTTGTACTTGTTAACAGAACTGAACTAAACTATGTATTTTTCTTCTCATTTTTTTTCTTTTGATGCGCGGCTAGGGGTAAACATCCTTTATGGGAGCTTGTAGGCCGTGCTACGAGTTATGCCCGGCTCCATGCTCCTGCATGATTTCGTGCTAAAAACAAAACCCTCCTATTTCTCTGTCCTGTTGTTTCCCTGCGGTACCGTCAGTCAAAGCATTCCTTCGCAGGCGAAGGTTTAACATTTCGTTACTCTTTTTGGTTGCCAGAACTGGCAGGATCTTCGATTCTCATTGATCGTTCCTTTATACGCAGTTGCTGCATCACACTCGTGATTACTTTATTTGCAGTCTCCCGGCCTTCGCTCCTCGCCAACATAAATAATACGGGGTTCTTTAGATCATTTGCCCGCCAATTGGTCTTTCTAGGATATTCCTAGCCCTTGTATAATTTTGTCATTCCATCAGTACGTGTATATGCTCTGCGTTCTGCACTTTTCCTTCACAGTGCTGGCAGAATGGGTCGCACGCTTGTACTTGTAAAGATATTCCCGGAAGCATCCGTGCCCCGATAGAAATTGTGTTAGGTAGTAGTTTACCTCCCCGTGCCGTTTGCTTATCCAATCATCAATTTCGGGGATCAATTTGTATGTCCATCGCCCTTTGGTTGTGATGTGCGACCTATGAGTATGTTGCCATTCTGCTTTTATAGTCTCTACCGTTGTTACTCTGTCATCGTGCTCGTTTTCACGTAGCTCCGCGGTCTTCTTCGCGTCTAGTTCGACTGGCATTCGGCCTGGTCTTAAATACTATAAAAGCAAAGTCGATTTTCCTTGTGAACACCGTTTCTCGAAAACTACTAGACGTACATAGGTACTTGATATGTTGCACAGTTATTCCTTATTTTGCCTAGATGCGAGATAAGAAGGGTTTTCCGAAATTCAAGGTCTCAGTGGCATAAAGGGGATTCAGATCGAGTTTTCCATCTGTAAATATTGATTTCACAGACGTAGCTCAGTACTGGCTCTCCGGATTAAACAAAACAAAAAACAGGTGAATTTAGTAAATTAGCCGCTGATTCACTTAAGGTATAAAACATCCTTCTGCGTTGTCCTGAAGCTGAGCAATGTTAAAAACAATTAATGAAATCATCGTCCACAATTTTCCTTCGGTGGAGACCACGGCCAATAGTCATGCAGCAGTGGCTATTGTTGCATTAGTATGTGTGTGTGCGTATATGGGCGCGCTATTCCATGATTATGGCTTGATCTTCAGCGTGCGATCTCTTCTAGAGTTAAAATTGAAGAAAAAAAAACATTATCAGTGCAAAATCTAAGATATTGCAAATTTTATTAATTAAGATATCCATCTGCTATCAAAACCATGGAATTAAGAGACTTGGGAATATATGCGTAGGTACATATGTACATGCATATGCATGTGTAGACATAGAACTATTGCAATATTTTCCCATTTTGTTAGATGAGATGTTGTTGATCGTTGGATTCGTCCATATTTTAGAATGTTTTAATAAATTTAAAATAATTTATTAACAGGGTGGCGTAGGCAGAATATTGAAAGTTGAATATTCATACTTTAAGTCTATTTTCCTATGTTTTAGACAACATATGGAAAAAGTTAAAATGTTGAAGATTACGCAGAAGAACACTAATACGGAAAAGTTTAAACCGCAAAAGTGGTGCACATATGAAAACTAATTCGAAACGCAATTAAAAATTATCAAAGCTGATTTGACAAATGTAGTTTTTTTACTGTTGCTTTCCGTTAAATTGTACCAACAGAAATAGTTGGGGTACAAATTGTCGATGATTAGATTATTGGCAAGTGTTTTTTGGAATATTATTCAGACGTTTTCTGCGTGCGATTTATTCATTAAGAAATAATTTTATTTGCCTTTAATCTTTATAAAACTTAAATTAAATCAACTTAAACAATAATTCAAAGAATTCAAGTGAGTTAAAATAAGTTATCGTATATTGTGAAATTTTTGAAGTGAAGCTGCTTAGCTACGAGTAATATTTTATCGAGTTTTACGGAAAGAAGTGAATTATGAAATGTGAACCCGGTATTTTGGTTTTTTATTTCTGAATTTATTGTTAAAAGCATTAATAATAAAGTAGTGTTTAAGTTATAGATCAGGGCCAAGGGAAAGGTAAAAACAATCAGTGTTGTCGTTTAGGTAAATTTAGGAGCGATAGTAAAGTAAATAAGAAGTTTCACTTCCAACGCGTAAAAATTTCATCCACGTTCGTTTTTATTTCCTTTCCATACTAATATATTTATTTAGAACAGGTAGATATTTTCATATATACATATGTATGCACTTATGCATGCACACTAATAAAAACGAGGTAAGTGTGAAAAAATATTTTTCACCTGTTACTACTTGACAAAAGAATTCTTATGCAGTGTATGATTTTGATGAAAAATAATTATGGACGTGAATCAAGAAATTTTATTGGTTGATGGTGGGAAGGTGCTCCACCATGTGATGCTTATGAGAGGGAATGGCGACTTTCTTTTTTTCTTAAATTAAATCAACTTAAACAATAATTCAAAGAATTCAAGTGAGTTAAAATAAGTTATCGTATATTGTGAAATTTTTGAAGTGAAGCTTCTTAGCTACGAGTAATATTTTATCGAGTTTTACGGAAAAAAGTGAATTATGAAATGTGAACCCGGTATTTTGGTTTTTTATTTCTGAATTTATTGTTAAAAGCATTAATAATAAAGTGGTGTTTAAGTTATAAATCAGGGCCAATGGAAAGGTAAAAACAAATAGTGTTGTCGTTTAAGTAAATTAAGGAGCGATAGTAAAGAAAATAAGAAGTTACTTCCAACGCGTAAAAGTGTTATGCACGTTCGTTTTTATTTCCTTTCCATACTATTATAATATATTTATTTGGAACAGGTAGATATTTATACATATACATATGTATGTACTTATGCATGTACACTAATAAAACCGAGGTAACTGTGAAAAAATGTTTTCCTCCTGTTACTACTTGACAAAAGAATTCTGCATGATAAAAATTAATTATGGACGTGAATCAAGAAATTTTATTGATTGATGGTGGGAAGGTGCTTCATCATGTGGTGCTTATGAGAGGGAATGGCGACTGCCTCTTTTCTACCATATCTTACGGTGTATATGGAACGGAAGTGATGCCACTTGAGGTGCGTCAGGAAGTTGTTGATTACGTCTCAGCCAATTGAAATTTTAACGGCAATGTCAAACGGCCACTATTATTCTACAAAAGAAGAGTATGTATATTGCGGACATGGGCTTATATGGGAAATTTGGCACAATTTTTTAGGAGCACCTGTAGAAGGTTACGTTAGACTTCGGTTTTCTGGAGAATTATTTGGGGGACATTTCGGTATTTTAATTCCAACCGAAGAGCTAAGCACCACCTGCACGTCAAAGCATATAGCTTCTCTGTAAACGTTATAATTCTCAAAAACATGTTGGTAAAAATGATAAATTTCATTGTTTCAGGTCAACACACCTATTTCATTGGCCACGAAAAAAATCATGAAATTCAACTAATTTTGTCATTTTATTTCTTAATTTCTTAATTTTAGAGTTGTTATGCATATAAATCATTTGTTTATTTTATTTAAATTAATTTAAACCCGAAAAACATTAAAACTATTGAAAACATTTGGTAGAAATTAAATTTAAAAAAAAAAAAATAAGTTCACACCTATTACTTTCACCAGCTGTGTATATGTATATGTATATGTATATATATATGTATAAGTATATGTATGTAGTTGTAATTAAGAACACTTTCCGACGATTCCAGAAAAGAATGTTCTTTATTCGAATTTTAATTATTAGTTCAGAAGTAGTTTTTTAATAGTTGACTATATAAAAAAAAGAGAGGAAAAGACACGTAGGTAAATTTACGTTACGAGTACAGAGGATTATCTTAACCGACTTAACTCTTGGACTTATCGCACTGTTCTCTTTAGTAAAAAAAAAAATTAAAAAGTAAATGTATACATGTTAAGAATTTGGCTAACGGGTTGATCTCGAAATGATCACTGATGTGAGCTCCTCTTCTCAGCTGAACTTGCTGTTCATGGGAGATGTCCGCTTATGGACAGAAATTGCCGTTTATTTAATAAGTTGTAGAAATTTATCAATATTTAAGAATGATTATTACGAAACATATACATATTACATACATATATTTACGTACATTGTACACATGTTTACACTTTATTAAAATGAATGGAAAACTAGTCTACTTTGGTTGAGTTTTAGTAGATTGCTTAAACATGGATTGGTTAAACTTAAAATGTTGGGTTTCAAAATGAGTCTCTACGTTCCTCATGTGGTGAAATGCTATAAAGTCATCTCTGGCAAAATGCTTCAAACCGGTAATTTGTTTCAATGCCTCATCATGCGAAGTTATGGGGTCAGAAATTTCTACATCAGCTTCGTCTTCGCATTGTTTTTCAAATTGTATTCCAATACTGTTATCCTTAGTGAAGATAACTATCATCAATTTTTAGGAATTCGTGAAAACCATTTGAAAAAGCGAACCATTTTTGGAATTTTGCATAGGTTGCCAATGGTATATCATCCTCGGTATCCAAATCGGGAAGACTATGATTAATTTCAGAGAATTCGGCTTTACGAAAAAGCCGAATTCGGCTTCAACTTTTTCCCAAGAGGCTTTGATGAAGTACAAAGCTTCAAGAACAATATTCGATTTTGCCAGCACTGATGCTGAACTCGCTGTGTCGACTTTTGGGGTAAGTGTTTTAATATTGAGCCTCTATAATGAACGTTAAAATTTTGGATTACGCCTTGATCAAGTGGTTGTCAAGTTTAATTTCCTTGGATGAAATGCTGCATTATCCAAGAATAATAGAATTTTTCGTTTCTGAGATCTCATTTTCCTGCTCAACTGCTGCAGTCATTCAGTCATTATTTCTCGAGTCATGCATGCTTTTTGTTAGATTTCTAATCCACTGGTAGTTCTTTGATAGGAAGATGTTTGAATGTTCGAGGGAAGGCTGCTTTACCTATGACCAAAAGCAGCTCTGTCTCTCCAGCCATGTTTGCATAAAACAAAACTGTGAGTCTTTTGTCAGAGAATTTACCGCCAATGCATTTTTCGGATCCAAGAGCTAGAGTTTTGTCACGTAATGCGTGAAAGAAAAGCCGGTTTTCATCTGCGTTGTAAATGTCCTCCGGCTTGTACCCACGCAATAAAGATTGCAGCTTTGCCTTGAACCGCTCGACATACACCTGATTTACATCTGAAGCTTCACAAAAATTAGATTAGAAAATCAAATTAGAAAAATTTTACAAAGCTTTCAAAAACTAAATGAGAAAGACTTTGCATTGAAAAAAAATAAAACACACAATATATAATAACAACAAAGCAATAAATCTAATTGTACGTTTGATTGCGCACTCTACTACAAGGCCAAATGCATTAAAAGAGAAGATTTAAAATTGTTCATGTTTCCGATCCTTCTTAGATTTGGTGGCAGGAAATTCCTCAGTCGAGTAACCTGCACGAAAAATTGGCGTTCAGAGTGAACACAGGAATATTTAGGCTGAATTAACATTAGCGACATACGTGATTGGAAAAATTCTAATTTATCAAAGAGGTAGTCGAGTTGTCGCGCTTGTATGATGTCATTTAGGAGACATACATACATACACACATTTTCGATGGCCCGCTAATCCTTCATGAGGGTCGCGGGAATAGGATGCTCAGGTGTACCCTCCATCCTTTTCGATCCTCCGCCATTGTATCCGCGATCCTATTCGTTCGGTCACTACCCAAATTTCATGCCCATAGGAGACATAATGACCTACATTCTAAAAGATTATCAAAGGCACATCGCTTATTTGTTTTGAAAAGCAGGAAACATGGTCACGTCCCTTTTAACTGAAAATGTAACGAGCGATATTATTATATATAACGTTAAGTTTTCTCTTGCTATTGTAATCAGTGGTGAAGAAGATTTCGCATCCGTAGAGAAGACCCGGTGAAAGTAGTGTTTTGGCTAACATTAATTTGGTGGTAGTTGGTAGGATGCGCTGAATTGCCCGAAGAGTACGAAGCCCACCATAAACCTTGCCGATAGTAGAATTAATATAAGTATCCCATGAAAGTGTTCTATTAAAAACGATACCGAGGATTCAAGCTGAACTTTCGGAACAACTGTGACATCAATAGGTTTCCTATGAAGTGGAAGAACTTTTGATTTCTTCCCGTTAAGCCGTAGATTATGTTTAAGCAACCACTCATAGATGTCTGGGAGATCTTCATTTAGTGAGTATATTGTGGTATCAATCGCATTTAGAGGGCAACTCAACAGCAGTTGGACATCGTCTGCAAACATGTGTACAAAGCTATGTTTTACTCCGCCGGGTAGTTCATTCACATATAGTGAAAAGAGCAAGGGCCCAAAGATAGATCCTTGGATCTCCAGGTTATGATCTTATAACTGCCCAAATCCTTAAAGAGCTACCCTTAAAAGCATTGTTAAAACTCAAGCTTATTACTAATGCTTGTTTTAAACAAAGATATGTTCCACTTCACTGGAAGAAATTATTGTTATACGTAAACAAGGTAAACCTCATATGGGCCAATCTCACTTTTACCGGTATTATCAAAACTTTTCGAGAAACTGCTTCTTAAAAGACTAGACAGAATCATAGAGCAAAGACGGCTTATTCCCACCCATCAGTTCGGGCTTAGAAATAAACATTCGACAATAGACCAAGTGCATCGTGTCACTAATGTTATAGAAAACGCACTAGAAGAAAAACAAGTTTGTTCTACAATGTTCTTAGACGTTGCACAGGCTTTTGATAAAGTTTGGCATAAGGGTTTAGAGTATACTTCATAGGGACTGACCTAGACAATATTATGAGATACTTAAATAAACAGGTGTTCCACAGGGAAGTATTCTAGGGCCCACTTTATATTTATTATATACTAGGCATATGCCACATGCGAATGACACGATGATACGCACATTCGCAGACGACACTGCTCTTCTATCATCTGATGTATGCGTAGCTAAAGCAACTGAAAAGCTTCAAACTTCAGTTAACGAAATATGTGATTGGACGCAACGATGGAGAATTAAACTTAATGAGTCAAAGTCCACCCATATCAATTTTACAAACAAAAAAATAACAAATTTTCCTTTTGTTATTTATAATCAAGTAGTTCCTTATTCTAACACAGCTACTCGTAAGTATCTGGGTATGAATCTGGATGCTAAACTGAAATAGAAGGAACATATGAAAAAGTAAGAAGAAGAGCTAAATATCTAATATAGAAAACTATATTGCTTGTTAGGATATAATTCAGAAGTGTCTATTGTGAATAAAATCTTAATATATAACCAGATACTAAAACCTGTTTGGACGTATGGTATCCAATTATGGGTTTGTACAAAAAAAAAAACAAATGTACAAATAATACAAAAATTTCAAAACAAAGTCCTTCGGGGAATAGTAAATGCCCCATGATATATTAGAAATGATGACTTGCATCGTGATTTGCAGATTGATCATGTGACGGAAGCTATTAAAAAGAACACAATCCGTCACAATGAAATGCATATTAATTTTGAGATTAAAGGCGTCTTAAATATACGATGTAATATTCGTAGATTAAGAAGAATTAAACTTCACGAACTTATAACTGAAAACACCTTCTCAAACGCAACTGAACGTTGAAATTAAAATCATTTTTCGATCTTTCTCTGATTGGTCATGACTAAGGTGTTTTTATTGCGGTTAGAGTCCCACACTACTCTGGATTTCTAGCTTACTTACTTACTTAGGTGGCGCTACAGTTCGGGGTGAACCTGGACCTCAACCAACAAGCCCCTCCATTTAGCTCGATTTGTAGTTAATTGCCTCCAGTTGCGCACTCCAAGTTGTTCGATGTCCCCTTGAACTTGTGCGCGCCACCTACGGCGATAATTCCCCCTACTGCGTCGTCCCTCGGGGTTAGATTCGCAGACTCTGCGGGCCGGAGCGTTAGTGTCCATTCGCTCTACATGTCCTAGCCATCTCAGACGTCCAATACGCAGTTTTTTTGACTAGGTCGATGTCGCTGTACAGCTCGTATGGTTCGTGATTGAATCTTCTCCTCCAAAACCCGTCAACGCAAATGGGACCAAAAATCTTACGAAACATTTTTCTCTCGAAGCGACCAAGGATATCTTCATTCTCTTTTAATAAAGTCCATGTCTCAGCACCGTAAAGACTGGGATGATCAAGGTCTTATACAGAGTCTCCTTAGTTGTTCGAGATAGGGCTTTACTGTTGAATTGCCTCATAAGCCCAAAAAACAGCGATTGGCAAGAGTTATTCTTCGATTGATTTCTGCGCTGATCTTGTTTTTCGAGTTTATAGCAGAGCCAATGCAGGAAAAGTCACTTACTACCTCGAAGTTATAGCTGCCCACTGTGACGTTCTGTCCAATTCGTCGGTGTTGGCTGTCCCTTCTTGTTGACAACATGTGCTTGGTTTTGCCTTCGTTTATAGCTAAACCCATTTTAGCCGCTTCCGCCTCAATGCTTCCAAACACACCGGTGACAGCCCGCTGAGTTCTTCCGATAATGTCTATATCGTCGGGGTATGCAAGCAGTTGTACAGACTTGTAATAGATCGTGCCTCCGGTGTAAACTTGTGAGTTCTGCACAATCCGTTGAAGTACAATCTTAAGGAAGTTACATGACAGTGGGTCACCTTGTCTAAAACCTTTTTTGACATCAAGGTTCGCGGTGAGGTCATTACCGACCTTGATGGAGCAGCGAGCGCTCTCCATCGTCAGCCTGCACAGACGGACAAGTTTGGCAGTTTGTCAAAACTAGACATGGCTTTATAAAGCTCTCCTCTATAGATGCTGTCATAGGTATCCTTGAAATCGATAAAGAGGTTGTGAGTATCAATTTGAAATTCTTGGGTTTTCTCCAGGATCTGCCGAAGTGTGAAGGTTTGATCGATGGTAGACTTTCCTGGCCTGAAACCGCACTCATAGGGGCCAATCAGGCTGTTGGTAAAAGGTTTCAGGCGTTCACAAAATATCGCAGAAAAGATCTTGTATGCGATGTTGAGGAGACTGATGCCTCTATAATTGGCGCAGTTGAAGGGGTCTCCTTTCTTGTGGATCGGGCAAACGATGCTAAGGTTCCATACATCAGGCTACTCGTCTGATCAAATCTTAGAGATAAGTTGGTGTATGCTCTCTATCAATTCATTACCAGCTGCCTTGAAAAGTTCGGCCGGTAAGCCGTCAGGTCCAGCAGCCTTGTTGGACTTCAGCTTGGATATTCCTATCCTCACTTCGTTTTGGTCAGGTGGATGGAAATTTTGATTCTCATCGTCTGTGTTGAATGGTTCATTCTGCCTGACAGCGGGATGTTGGTCTTCATCGCCATTATACAGTCTGCAGAAGTGGGTTTCCATATTCTCAACACCGATTGTGATTCTACTACGAGGTTTCCATTTTCATCTCTACAGGTTTCTGTACAGGTATTGCTTCTCTGATACGTTCTTTTTACCTTTTGGTAAGACATCCGTACATTGTTCCTGGAGTATGAACTCTCGATATTCTCAAACGCGCGCTTCTCATGCTCTTTCTTCTTCTTTTGGAGAAGCCGATGTTCTTCCCGTCTCTTTTGCTCATAGAGCTCACGAGCAGCTCTCGTCTTCCTTTACAGCGCCGTTTGTATACCTCTTGTTTTGCTACATGCACTCGCCGGCATTCTTCGTCAAACCAGGGGTTTCGCGGTGGTAGGCGGGGGAGACCCAGCACATTAGTCGCAACGTTTCTGATGGCATGTTGGCAGCGTTGCCACTGGTCTTCGGTACTTGATGCTACCGGCATAGGGGTGATTGAGAGATTTCGGAATACGCGTTCAGCGAAGAGCGCTCTCTTGCTATTGTAGCTTTTCGACGTTAAATTTTCTCAAAGTGATTCTTCTTCTTTGTTGCTCTGATTTGGATATCCGCATTCGTACCTTGGCTACGACAAGGTAATGATCTGAGTCTATGTTCACCGCTCGGAAAGTCCGGACATCCAGAATACTGGAGGTATGCCTTGCGTCGATCGCAAGAAGATCAACTTGGTTGATCGTTGCATGATCATTGGACCGTCATGTCTGCTTATGAATATTGAGATGAGGAAACCATGTGCTTGCTATGGTGACATTTCGCTCCACAGCGAAATCAATTAGCTTAGTCCGTTATCAGACGTGGTGTCGTGTAGGCTATGCTTACCGAATGCCCTACCAAAGACGTCCTCCTTTCCTATTTTGGCGTTAAAATCGCCCACTATGATTTTATCGTCGTATTTAGGACATTGCTCGTATGTTTTGTCGAAGAGCTCGTAGAAACACTCTTTGGCAGCAGGGTCCTTTCTTCCGTGGGGGCATGAACACATATTAGGCCTATGTTAGCAAATTTTGCCTTGAGCCGGATAGTCATAATACGCTCGCTAACGTGTCGGAAGCTTAACACTTCTTGCCTAAGTCTGCCGCGTATGACAAATCTTCAACCGAATAAGCGTTGCCTGTTGCCTCTGTAGCAATCACCATTTTTCATCCTCTTTTTGCCCGGCCCATCCCATCGCACTTCCTGGGTGGCGGTAATATCTGCTTTATAGCAGTCTAGGGACTCTGCTACGTGGTCTGTAAAGGAACAGAACATTCCACGTACAGATCCGACGGTCGTTGTCCTTATTTCGTTTGCTGGGGTCGTCATCAGTTGTGTCATCCTTATCCGAGGCTTTTGGTTGTTTTGGAACCATAGGTTTTTTACGTGGTAGGGAAGTTACCCCGACGGCATAATCCCCAACCTGGAGGGTCAGTTCCTTAATTATTCCCCTAGGACGAGGGGCCGCGTACACCTGTGCTAGAAGTCCACTACGGGAGTATAAGCGCTGCCATTGGCCCATTAAGGGCTCTTCCGTCACCATCTCTATTCCGAGGTCTAAGTGAAAACGCTTGTGTTTTCATATGATCGCATGCACTACCGTTTGACCAGCCCTGGGTTTCTAGTCCCAGAGTGTCTTTGGGGATTTTCACCTTCATTAGAAAAAAAAAATTGAATGGTGAACAGTATTAACCTTTCTGTACTCGCGCGTTTTGAGAGCACACATACACTCGCACACGGTCTCTCAGACCGAGATTTTATCTCGTCTGTATTTTCTTGAATATGTATTTTCTAAGTACAATAGTTTTGCCGTTTATTTTAAAGAAAATAATATAATTAAATAAAACAAAAAGAAAAATATAGGAACTTTTACTTTATTTGGCAGCAATAACCTTTAAAACAAGCCTCTCAAAAAATTAATTTTTTTTTTTTTCCTTAACTTAAATAATAAAAATAAATATTTTCTTCTATTAAAACATACAAAAACTTATTAATTCAATAAAAACAAATAACAGCAATTATAAACAAGTATAAAAAAAAGATTCAATCTTCATATCTTTGTAAAGCGTAGCAATCCGAACATACCATAAATGCATGCTCGAGACAAAAATATTTTTTGCATTTCATCCAGTTGTATTTTCTCTTTCGTTTTTTTTTTTTTTAACGCCACCGCCAATACGGCCCACCCTATCGGCCCAAAAATAAGTCAGGACGGAAACATCTGGGCAAAACTAAGTCTCTGAGGCACAGATGATATCGACCTTTGACTCAATGAAAAGATGTCGGAACTCGTCAATTTTAGGATTGAGACTTTGTGAATTTAGGTGGCATTAATGTATTCCTGTATTTTGTGCTCTGATCATCCTAATCATATCAAATAGGCGTATATTGTTATTTCTTACCGTAAATTCCCTCAGATTTCAACCACTACCCAAATTCATGAAGGTGCAATTTTATACAAGCAAGAGTTACGTAATGGCAGCTCTAATCATCTTGTCTTCCTTTGTGGCGATAGCGTATAAGGCTTCGGAATTTTTGACGGGAAAGCTTTGGCCTTTTTCTGTTACTTTAGCAAAGACAGAGCCCTTGTGTGTATGTACGGCGAAGAGTTGTTTTGAATGTTTAAAGCGAACGGCACCTTGCAAGAGAGCACGATTTGTTTTAGTAAGACTCTCGTTTAGGTAACAGCTGACGTCGAAATTTATCCCTGCATCGTGTAGACACAGTTCTCGCCGTTGGTTTTTTTTATGAACTGCAGCCGCATGTAAAACACGCTCTGTCGTGTATTTTGGAGAACTGCACAACAATAGGAGGTGGTCGATTTTCCTCCGAATATGTTTCTTATTACTGGAGGTGTACAATTAATTATATTGGAGAGTGTGTTCGTGTAAGACTCCAGATTTTCTTCGTCGAGAACAGGAACACCGAACAGAAGAGCATCTGCAGCAGCATTAAGTATGTAAATCTGTTTAGCCGTTTAGGCTGCAGACCGAGGTATAGACGGATTGATGAATATAAATGCGATACCTATTTCCGCGTGGTTCTCTATCTTTTTTTAATTTACGTGCGCTTAAGGAGTTATGAATACCCTTAACATATTTTTATACAGTGCAGGCGTTGGAAAGGATAGATAGAGACTGAAGTCTCGAGGTTGCATTTTTTCGTGAATGGGTACAGGACTAGTCCTTAAGTTTATTTATTTAAGCTTAATACAAGCAGCAACTTAAATTTTAACTTAAAAACTAACTACGGTGCATTAAAAGACTTTACCAATTATAACAGGGTAAAACTCGGTTGGGTCCCTGGACACCAAGGGATTGTGGGTAACGAACCTGCAGATAAGCTTGCTAAGGCTGGCTCAGAATCTGCGTTCATAGGTACTGAACCTTATTGTGGCGTCAACTGGGCAACCGCTATAACGCTGATTAACGAATGGGAAAACAAACTTCGTCTAGACCACTGGACCAACGGGCCATGTCTAAGACAATCCAAACGATTGAATGGCCAGGCGAAACGTTCTGCAGTTTGGTTCGAAATGGCCGTAGTTGATGTGGTGGTGAGGAAGACAAAAGAGCGGTACAGACTTAAGGTTACGAGGGTTAGTGCGAAGGGAAATAATTTCCAGAACTGCGGAAATCGTACCGGTTGGTGCACGAAGAGTATGTCAGCGACTTCGCGATATTTTATAAGGGTTTGTAGGTTAATAAATTTTAGCCGATCTTCATAGGGAGGTAAGATATAGTTGTCGGTCCATGGGAGACCGCGTAGGGCAAAACGGATAAACCTACGCTCCACAGCTTTGATTCTAAGGGAGTACCTGTCGTGTGAAGGTGACCAAACTTGGCTGGAGTATTCAAGGAGTGATCTGACAATGGCGATGTAAAGGAATTTGGTAATGTAAGGCTTCGAAAATTCTTTAAACCAGCGTTTTATGAAACCGTGAGAATAATTGGTCTTGTGCACAATTTGATCAATGCGGGAATGGAATTTTAGCTCCCTGTAATACCCAGATCGCGTATAGAGGATGCTGAGGGAACTGGCTGATTACGAAAGTAATATGTTCTGAGGGGTGGGGGAGGCGTTTACGAGAGAATGTTATGGAGAAAATCGATGGAGGTAAATATTACCTTGATGATTTTCATGTCAACCGCGTAAATAGACAGATAAGAGTCTTTTATGATGTGACCAACATCGTTTATAGTTAAGACAAGGATCAGCGGGCCAGATGACGGCCTTGAGGGACTTCTGAAGTGGCGTTAATGGGATCAGAGACTGAAAATTTGAAAAGAACCTTTACCGGCATTTCTCTAGGTACGATCTTAGCCATAAAATGAAAGAGGGTGGAAAACCGAGGGCTTTAAGTTTAAGATAATTGTTAAATGGCAGATTTATTTTATCAAACGCCTTGCTGAAGTCGGTGGTAATGAAATCCACTTCATTACCTTCCTCTAATGCTTGCAGTATTTGAAAACGAATTCCGTCAGGTTAGTCATTGTGTGCCTACGTTTTAAGAAACCGTGCTGTTGTGTGGAAATACAGTGAGTCGTAGACAATGCTTCGAAGAGCTTGGAGGTAGAGGAGAGTTTGGCTATGGGTCGATATTAAGATATGTCGCGAGTGAGAGTCGAAATAGAGTTGTAAGGGACTGACACAGAACATTTACACATTTCTTTGGAAATATGGCGGGCAGACCATCGGGACCGGCGAAAGGTCATCTTAGAGCCCCTCTCGCACAATATAAAATCAAACGCCGACTGAAACTAGGGGGGTCTGAGGACAATTACTCAGGCAGGAGAAAAAGTCAAGGCCCAGTTCGTGTACATGGTCGCTATACGAGTGGCTTAAAAGCGTTGCAAAGAGGTTGGCGATTACTTTAGGGTCAGCAGATGAAGTACATATTAAGTAATTTTAGAGTGGAGTGGAAGGGAAGCCATCGGTAAAAGGGCCTAGGATCAGTGATTAGACTTAATTGCATTCTATCGAGGTATTGGAGATAGAGAGATTTGCAGATGATGGAAAAACAGAAGTAATTTGAGGTAGATCTGGATACCAGGTAAGTTTGCCATAATTTGTTTCTGACATTTCGAAGAGTACGCAATTCATTATTATACCAGTAAGGGGTATAATTCCCTTTGGGTAGGGGTTAGATTATACCCGAGGTAGGCATGCGTGTCGAAAGAGGCGTAGTGTATACACAAAAATGCAATGAACAAAACAAAACGATTTAATACCCCAGGTGGCAACCCAGGTTCACTGGAAAATACACCCTCTTCGGAGGTCGGCTCTACGGATTCTGGGGAGAGCCATTTATTGCAACTAATAAATCTCTTCTCAAAAAGTACAAGGGCATCTCGATCTCCACCAACAAGATCGAACGTCTCCGGAAAAAGAAGTTCGCCGGAAGTACAAGCGCGTGAAAAATGGGACTCAGCGAAATCAAAAAGCATTGAGGAGGAAAACGACGTACTCCGTACCAAGCTTACCGAAATGGAACTACACTATCGTGAGCTTAATAAAGAGGTAGATTTACTCAGGCAAGAAAATAATGCCCTAAAAAACACTTATCTACAAAAGAAAATACAGTAAGCCCACATCGCTCATCTACTCGCGAATACCAGACGGATGAAGAAGAGCTAACACGCGAAACGAATTGGATCGAAAAGAAACGACCTAGCCAAAAACGTAAAGCTGGTTCCTCACCGGAAGTCGAGCCACAAAAAGATGAAAAGCGCAAGAAAAGCAACAACAACAAAAATTACGTCCTCCGCCATCGATAAACGTCGTTGGAATTATGGACTATAATAAGTTGTATTGCCTCCTTAAAGGAACTCTGACATCGAAGTTTAAGGTGACATCTTTGCGAAACAATACAGTATCCCAAAAATTTAATGCCGGAAAGATTCAGTGGTATACTTATGAAGATAAGTTAGAAAGACCACTGCGTGTTGTAGCAAGGGGACTCCACCCCTCGTGCACTAAAGAAGATGTAATGCACGACCTTCAAGACAAAGGCTTTAAAATTCTTGATGCCGTCAATATTATCAACAAGGAGAAGCAACAGTCGGAGGGAGATCAGGAAAAATTAGACTTCCACTATTCATACTTAGTTTTGATAAAGACGAAAATAGAGATGTTATATATGGTATTAAGACTATTCTAAACATCGTGGTCAAAATCGAACCTATGCGTAAGAGCTCCAAATGGATCCCGCATTGTAAGCGCTGTCAAGGCTTCAATCATACGCAGACTTACTGCCAGAAAAAACCGCGATGCGTTAAATGCGCAGGTAAACATCTCTCGGACGAGAGTCATATAAATAAGCAAACCCCAGCCACTTGTACAAACTGTAAAGGAAAACATCCTGCGAACTATCGAGGTTGCGAAGTGGCGAAAGAGCTCCAAAAAAGACGCGATACGCTTAAAAATTCCATGCACTCAAATACGAAACCAATTAAGAACAGACCCAAAATAGCTACGAAAAAGGCAGCGAAAGATAGGAAATCCGTCAATATTGACTTAAGATCGGGTAATGAAGAACAACCCAAACATAGTAGAGAAAAGGTGACAGAAGCAAGATCTTGGAATATTGGCGTGCAGTCTTATACTCAAGCGGCGATGACAGTTAATGGCAAGTACATGACCGATAACTCACGGGAGACCAAGCAAGAAACCATCCAATCTTTAACGTAAAGACTCCTGCTCAAGTTGCGACATTGCAAAACGGTGATAGAGGTAGCTCACAAGATCCTGTATCCCATGTTTTTTCACTAATTCTTGCGAAACTTGAAGAACAATGCAAAACAAACAAACTAATTTTCGAGAGAATAGTTGCACTAGAAAACAACATTCATAACACGCGTACTTCAACCAGAATATGAAAGAAACGCGTAAAATTCTTACTTGGAACGCCAACGGGCTCATACAAAGACTCGACGAGTTAGAAATATTTATACGAGAAAAAGATATTGATATATGTTTGGTCTGCAAAACTCATCTGACAAAAAAATCGAATGTAAAGATAAGGGGATATAGCGTGTATCACGCCTTCCACCCATCGGAAAGAGCCAGAGGCGGATTATCTTTGTTTATAAAAGAATGTACCTATCGAAAACTCAGCGGAAGTAAAAATTAAAGATATATTGTCCATTGTCCACTGCGATGTAAACTTGAAGTAAGTGATTTCACAAACATCTTCAACTTCCTTAAACCAAATTTTATTATTGGTGGCGACTTCAACGCGAAACACCCCTTCTGGGGTTCAAGGTACGCCTCTCAGAAAGGTAGAAAGCTTTATAAAGCGGGTATGCAATACAGTTCTGATTTTCACTCGACCGATTTTCACTATTGGCCACTGATAGAATAAGATACCAGATCTGATCGATTTCTTTATTGTTAAAGGAATATCTGGCAACTGTATAAAAGTTGAAGAAAGCTTTGATCTCTCCTCTGATAATTCTCCAATCATTATGACGATAAGCGGTGCTCTGATTAAAAAAGTAGGACCGGTCAGATTAACCAGCGCGAAAACTAATTGGGATGGCCTTCAAAAAAGATATTGAAGCAGATATTGAGCTGAGCGTATCACTTTAAACGACATATGAACTTGAAGTTGAAGTAGATGGCTTCGTCGAAATCCTACAGAATGCCGCGTGGAAGAATACTCTCAAACCCAAGAAAACGCCCGGCAGTCACATCCAAACTTATCCGCAGGAAATAAAAGATATCATTAAGGAGAAGAGAAAAGCGCGCAAAAATGGCAACAAACTCGGGCTCCGCAACATAAAGCACATCTTAACCGTTTGTGCAACTCACTAAAAAGATATATTAAAGACCTTAAGAAGAATGAAATGCAAACTTACCTAGAAAGCTTAACGGCAGAAAAAGATTCTAATTATTCGCTTTGGAAGGCTATAAAAGGTATTAAAAAACCTCAAATTCAAGCCGCACCAATTAGGAAAAATCAAGACGAATGGGCCAGGCATGATAAAGAGAAAGCGCAAGATTTTGCCACCCACCTGGAAGAAACTTTCAAACCGTTTGATGGACAAGCTCTTATTCAAAATATAAATACGTCATATATAGATAATAGTGTACTAAAGAATGCAACATCTACCGAACTTGAGGAAGAAATAAAGAAACTTAAACCTAGGAAGGGTCCTGGATACGACCTAATCACGGGAGAGGTTCTTAAAGCACTACCAAGAAAAGGTCTAATTAAGCTTCTGTTCATTATAAACGCAGCGCTTAGACTAGAATATGTTCCCAGTCAATGGAAAGTCCCCGAAGTAATAATGGTCCTTAAGCCCGGAAAACCGCCGAATGAAAAAACGTCTTATAGACCGATTTCGCTTCTTCCCATCATATCCAAAGTGTTCGAGAGAATATTGATTAGGCGAATACAGCCCGTAATAGAAGATAGGTATCTCATCCCGGATCATCAATTCGGATTCAGAAGTAAGCATTCCACAGTTGAAAAAGTACATCGAATAACACATGCAACCGAAAAATCACTTGAAGGAAAAAAGATTTGTTCAAGCGTATTCCTTGACGTCTCTCAAGCCTTTGTCGTTTAAATTACGACAAGTTCTGCCAGAGCACCTTCGTAATATTCTGAAGAACTACCTTACGAATAGACTATTTCGCGTCAAATGTGGAAACGAATATTCAGATTTTAAGGAAATAATGGCTGGGGTGCCGCAAGGAAGCGTTCTTGGTCCAGTTTTATATCTATTATACATTCGTGATGTACCGCAAGTAGAATGCATTGAACTAGCTACATTTGCCGACGACACTGCTATCTTCTTGGCAGTAGGCAAAATGGTCGAAGATACTACAGAAAAACTACAAGAAGCTTTGGATAGAATAAATGAATGAACAAAGATTTGGTGAATCGCACTCAACGAGACCAAATCTGTTCATGTAAATTTTAGTTATAAGACAAAATAAATAATTTGCCGATCTTTTCAAGCTCGGTTCAAATTCCGTTTGGAAACGAGGCTAAGTATCTTGGAATGACACATGATGCAAAGCTGAAATGGAAAACGCACGTTAAGAAAAAACACAAGGAACTACATAATAAATACTCGTATAAAGAAATGTATTGGTTACTTGGAAAATATTCCAAGCCTTATATAGAGAACAAACTGCTTTTATATAAGCAAGTGCTAAAGCCTGTATGGTCATATTGTATACAACTCTGGGGTTGTACCAAAATAGGTAACATTAAAATTTAAAAAAATTTTGAAAACAAAGTTCTAAGAGGTACTGTTAATGCGCCATGGTATATCAGAAATAGCGATATCCACAGAGATCTTGGCATTAAAACAATCGAAGGCGAAATCTAAAACTACGCGAGAAAGCATAAAAGTCGACTAGAAAAACACGTAAATATTACAGTTTGCCAAGTTTTGGATGAAAGAAATTTACTACGCCGTCTACAAAGAACCAAACCCTTAGACTTAGCGCGTTAAGTAACCTCGTCTAAACTGCGGAGCTAGCAGGAACTTCTAATGGGAAGGTACCAGCAAAACGTCCTTATTTCGTGAAATGAAAACTACTTGATTACTCGAATACTAAGTTGTAGTTAAAATAAGAACAAGTCTGTTTGGAAGGTAGGTTTTTTAGTGCGTAAGAATCACACTACTATGAGCACGCGCTGTCGATCCTCATAGTGTCTTGTTGAAGATTTTCACCTACCCTCGAAAAAACAAAAAAAAAAGTAAGGGGATGACTAGCACTTTTTTCGAGGCACATATGGGACAGATTGGAGAAAACAGTCAAAGATTGCTGTGTAGAAGAATACGAGAGCAATGGGGTGTTAATGTTTAAAAAGAAGCTAAAATTTATGTTACTGACTGGGTTATTAAGTTTAACTGAGTCAGTTTTATGGAAGCTGAAAGAGAGAGAGTTCTCAGAATCAATTTCATAGAGACGGGGGTGATAGTGGTTTAGGGTGCAGAGAAGATGGTTACTCGCGGTAACCAAGGAATTATGGCGATCGGATGAGAAAATGAGATCTAGCTGCCTACCTAAGTTGTTGGTGATGCCACTAATCTGGAAAAGACCGGAGTCAGAAAGACGATCAGTGAGGACGATTTCATTTTCTGAAAAGAAATTAGTAGGAACGAAGGATGATTCGTCTTCCGATGAAGTTCATTGCAGAAGGGGGAGGTTGAAGTCGCCAACAATTATAAAATCGTCACCAGGATCAGAGAGAATCATCAGTATCAACAGCCAGCTGATATGCTTGGGCGCTCCGTTTGGATACAGATAATGTAGCACATACCAATTTAAATGAAGTGGCGTTTGAAGATTTAACAAGGGTATCATCAAGACGATTATGCATGGGTAAAAGATAATTAACTTATCTATCTTGGTAGGCTTGTCCGTTCGTTTGTAGATACGCATGTTCCCAAGGTTGAAATTTACACCAGCAGGGTTTCGGAATAGCCATTCGTACCTAGCCGGGAGGTCGAGTCAGAAGTTACGATAACTTCGGTGGTGAGAAGGCAGGATCAATTGAATTGGGAGATGGTGATACCATATTCCTTTAAAAAGAAATTCGTAATCCACGACACATCGGCATTACGAGGGGTACCTTTGATGATGAGGGTGGTAACCTGATGGTTGTCAGGACTTAGTTTGTCAGGCCTATGCTGCCACTCAGAAGGTATCCAGGTTGTTCCAAAATGCTACCAAATGCTGCCACGGGAGCAGTTGGCTTTGAAATAATTTCGGACTTTTGGAACGTAGGGGCAGCGAGAGATTTTAAGGATTCATCCGTCCAGAGAAGATGAGAAGGTGGAGGTGAGCGTGAGTTGACATCGGCATCCAATTATTCATCCAAAATATATGTGTTGTAGTGGAAGTTTGGGCTATGTTGGGTATGGATAGGTAGGTCGTCGATTTTGTGGCATACCATTCCAATTCGATTTACAGTAGTTAAGCCTTTTGCAGCAAGTTCGTCGCCGACACCGTTGATTCGATCGAAAATTACGTCGAGTATTGGATCAGGTTGCTTGGGAGATGATTGTTTGGTTGAGCATTGGAAGTAGATGTCAATGTTTTTCATTGTCGTTGTTTTGTCAGCTGTAAGCTGTAAGCTGTACCGCGCAGATCATTTCTATGCGCGGTACAGCTTACTTTGCTTAGCTTACTTGATACTATATTGAGGTGGTGAATGGTGCATTCTTCATTCGTGGGCCTGCCTTGAAACAAATCGGTCAGACCAGCAATTTTTTGATGAATGTTAGAGAGTTTGGATTTGATTTGCTCGGTTGAGGCCTCAACCGAGTTGCCTAAATCGTCAACACATCTAACGCTGCTTTAGAGCGATTTTATTTTATAGCAAGGAGAACATGCGGGAGTGAGACGTTCTTGCAGTCATCACAAAAGAAAAGGAGGTTGTCAGAAAACTCTAATAAATATGTACCATATTTCTTTTGTTGAGTCCGACATAGATTCCTTTATAAGAAACCCCGTCAGCATAGTTATCAGTGATTGGTAAGTTGATCATACCACAAGATGTGGGAATTCATAGCGTGAATAAGCGCGCCAGCGAAAATGGAGTGAATGGAATTGGTGGCACAGTGACACAGAGCACGATATTAACTGCAGATCTATGCAAAAATTGCACAAGAACACTTTTAGCAAAGTCAGGTGAAAGTGAGGCGAATGTCGGCACTTGGGTTAATGCACTTGAACTCGGGCAATAGGTCACTTGGTCGAATTAAGTGCGAAATTGGTATAAAACCGGGCGGCACTTGGAGGAATGTACTAAATATTTAATGTTAAGGAGGAAGTTGGCAAGAAAGCGGGTTAAATCGATTTGGCGAAAAGTGGAAAAATTAACCCGCGAAGCAGGAGAAAATGAAAAACATGTCTGAGATGTTGGACAATTGGAAAGTAAAAAGTTATGGAAGTACATTAGATTATTTTCTTAGAAGTAAATTGGCATTACTGAATACTTATTTAATATTATCAGTTATCAAAACTCAGATGTATTATTCTTATTCTATTATCGTTACAGCAATCTAGTTATCACTAGTAGCTTCTGTAGCAAATTCAACTCTGCCTATAAAACATCACCAATACGTTTGACCTCAATAGACAAAATTATTAAAATGAATCATTTCCTCAAAATTGTAGGCCCCTGCAGGGTCGGGGAAATGAAGAAAAAATAGCTCTGAGGTAAGGTATGCCCATCGTAGAAAGTGATTAAAATCCAGAGAAAGCCAGGAGCATCTGACACATATTGTGCGGCATATTGGTCAGCGTCTGATCCCATTGTGACGGCTGAGTATGAGCTGTGAGTAGAACTTACCTGTTTACGCTAAATACAACTAAAGTTAAAATATGATGGCAATGAATAAAACAAATAGATTAAATACCCCAGGTTGCAAAGGTAGAAAATCGAATCTCAATGGAGATCGGTCCAATGGATTCTGGGGGGACCATTTATTGCTTTTACAACAAACCAGCAGTAAGAGTACAAAACTCAAAAAACTCCGCCAACAAAATCTTCACCAAGGGTTGTTCCTTCCAAAACCACAACAAAAACAAATCGAATCACGAATAAGTTTAAGTAAAAAAAAAGAACCAAACGTTATGAAAAGATAGACAGTACAAGTCATCAGTGCTAAAAAAAATTTACGAGGGTTCTCAAGATGAAACAGGTAATTTCTATAAAGAATGGCAAGATGAAATTCAAGCCAAAAAAAAACTTGAAGAATTGGTTAAAAGTCTCCAACAACATGTGCAAAACTCGAAGAGAAACTCACCTTGATCGACAGCTCAGCGCCCGTTCAGCTAAACCAACAAAATACTGAACCTGAGTTTCAAAAAGATGAAGAAGAACTTATGCTCGAAAGTGGAAAAAAAAGTAAACTTCCATAAAAAAAAGCGAAAAGCACAGAGTAGCTTTGAAACAACATAACAAAAGGTAGTAATAGTGAAGAAAGTGGCAACACTGAGCACAAAAAATCAAGGAATAAAAGACATGCAAGTTCAAGTTGCTCCTCACAAGAAAGCTAACGTTAAAAGCAGCAGATAAATTCCACCCCCTCATATCATGATCTCAGAATTAAAGACGTTTGGAGAGCTAAGGACCATCATTCAGAAAAACACGAAAAAATAATGTAAATATACGTCGTACAATAAGGACAATTGGAAAGTCAATGTTGATGATGCTTTGGTATATAGATATGTCACTGAGGAATTGAGTAAAAATAAAATACAGTGGCACTCGTATGAAAATAAAGCTACAAAAGTCCATAAAAGTAGTAGCTAGATGTCTTAATTCATTGTATGATGCAAAAGAAGTCGTTCAAGACTTAAACCAAAAAGGATTCCAAGCTCTAGAAGCCAGCCATATGATAAAAAAAAATAAACAATTAAAGATTCCAATGGGAAATCAGTGATAAATCTAAGTCATCTACCTTTGTTCATGCTCACTTTTGACAATAAAGAAAGTCTCGAGATACACTATACGTATTTAATCAATAATAGCAATAGTTGTAAAAGCTGAGCCAGTTCAAAAGTCCAACACTGTCTCCCAATGTAAACGTTGTCAAGCATTGGGGAACATATACTGCAACCGCGACTTTGCCTGTGAAGGTAAACTTTTTTATTTCCCTTGAACTATTTACATCTGTCTTTGATTCGATATTGAGTAATTGTTAGAAAAGAAAGGAATTGAGTTGACTTTTGATCATTGTCGCTGAAGTCCTTACATTCAGATTACAATTAATACAATTACTTAAGTTCACGGTAGTTCACTAAGCAGTTTTCATATTATACAATACATAAATTAGGTCGCTGGGTCGAGCTCTTTTGAGGCGGCGCGCGGCGTCTGTAGGTGGTTTCTTGGTCGAAGAGTGTATTCACGTCGTTGTTGGTATGGGTGAGTACAGTTGAGATATGCCGTCTGCTTACTTTGGATATCTCTTCGGCTATCGATGTAATGTGTAAATCGCGATGTATGTCATTGTTTGATACGAGGGCAAGGTGAAAAATTATCGGCCTGACGCAGAGATACATTTCCAATCAGCAAAAATGTATGTTTCCGGCCTGGGTGCATTTCTCATTAGTTCATATGACAAGTTTCAACTTGTTCTCTCAAGCAGTTTGTTTACACGAATTTTTGCAGTAGACGTCTTGCGTGTTTTTCGTTAAAATGGATAAACTTGAACATCGTGCGGTCATAAAATTCTTCGTTTTGGAGGGGTTAACCCCTAAGGAAATTCATCCAAAGTTGACAAAAGTTTACGGGGACTCTGCTCCTTCACTGTCAGCCGTTAAAAAGTGGGCAGCTGAATTTAAACGTGGTCGCACGTCCCTCGAAGATGACCCATGTGAAGGACGGCCAAAAACCGCAACCACACCCGAAACCATAGAAAAAGTGCATGATATCGTGTTGGACGATAAGCGAGTGAAGGTGAGTGAGATACCTGAGGCTGTGTGTATATCGGAAGAGAGGGTGCGAAACATCTTGCACAAAAACTTAGGGATGCGAAAGCTCTGCGCAAGATGGGTGCGGCATTTGCTGAATGCCGATCAAAAGCAAATGCGCAAACGATTTTTGCGCCAATCTTCGGACCGATTCAATAGGGATCCGACCGATTTTGTGCGGCGATTTGTCACCATGGATGAGACATGGGTCCACCACTACACGTCAGAAACGAAACAGCAGTCAAAGCAGTGGATGGGAGCCGTGGTTCAGCGCCAAAGAAAGCGAAGTCGATCGCATCTGCCGGAAAGGTCATGGGCAGTGTGTTTTGGGATGTTAATTGACTACCTTCAGAAAGGCAGAAAAATTACAGGCGAATATTACTCCAACCTTCTTGACCAGCTGGATGCCAAAATTCGCGAGAAGAGGCCTGGCTTGAAGAAGAAAAAAATCATCTTTCACCAGGACAATGCACCTGTACAAAAGTGTGCGTTGGCGATGGGAAAACTGCGGGATTTGGGGTACGATTTGCTCGGCCATCGCCCCTATTCACCTGATTTGGCACCCTCAGACTTCCATCTGTTCCCAAACTTGAACAAATTTGTTTCTGGGAAGCGCTTTGCATCCAATGCAGAAGTTGAGAGGGCCATAGATGAATATTTTCACAGCCTTCCAGACTCTCACTTTCGAGAAGGAATACTGATGTTGGAGAAACGCTAGACTAAGTGCGTTGAAGTCAAGGGAGATTATGTAGAAAAACAAAATCATTTTGAAACTGAAAATCGCAATCTTTCATTGTCAGGCCGAGAACTTTTCACCTTGCCCTCGTATGTACCAATCAGCATTTACAATTGATTGTAGGATTTTAGACTGTCGTCTTTGTAGAATATTTATGTTTGTCTTCTTGGCTGTGCCCCATAGTTGTATTCCATACGTCCAAATTGGTTTTATAATTGCTTTGTAAAGTAGTAGTTTATCGTTGATAGATAATTTTGAGTCTTTAGGCAGTAGCCAGTTGAGTTGTCTGTATTTTTCTTTTATTTGATTACTTTTTTTTGTATGTGCTGTTTCCATGTCAGTTTGGAGTCCAGGTGCATGCATGGAATGTCATCCGAGTTGATTTTTAGTGGTTCAGGAGTAAAATTTGATTTTGTCGTGAAGATAACCTGTGTTGTCCTTTTTTCGTTGACTTTGATGTGCCAGTTGTCAAACCATTTCATCGTTTCGTCCAGGATATTTTGTAATTTTGATTTTTATTTTTTTTTTAGGGTAGGTGAAAATCTTCAACAAGACACTATGAGGATCACCAGCGCGTGCTCATAGTAATGTGGGATTCTTACCCCCTTAAAGAACCTCCTTTCAAAACAAACTTGTTTTTATTTGTATAACAACTAAGTATTCGACTTATCAAGTAGTTTTCATTTCACGAAATATGAACGTTTTGCAGGTACCTTCCCATTAGAAGTTCCTGCTAGCTCTGCAGTTTAGACGGGGTTACTTATCGCGCTAAGTCTAAAGGTTTGGTTCTTTGTAGATGGCGTAGTAAATTTCTTTCATCCAAAACTTGGCAAACTGTAATATTTACGTGACTTTCTAGTCGACTTTAATGCTTCTCGAGTAGTTTTCGATTTCGTCTTCGAATGTATTAATGCCAAGATCTCTGTGGATATCGTAATTTCTGATACACCAGGACGCATTAACAATACCTCTTAGCACTTTGTTTTCAAAAGTTTGTAAAATTGTATACTATATGACATACAGGCCTTAGCACTTGCTTATATAAAAGCAATTTGTTCTCTATATAAATCTTGGAATATTTTTCAGGTAACCAATACATTTCTTTATATTTCTCTAGTTCTTTCCGTTTTTTCTTTACATGCGCTTTCCATTTCAGCTTTGCATCAAGTGCCATTCCAAGATACTTAGCCTCGTTTGCAAACGGAATTTGAACCGAGTTTGAAAAGATCGGCTGCATATATCAATATCTTTTTCTCGTATAAATATTTCTAACTCGACGAGTCTTCGTATGAGCCCGTTGGCGTTCCAAGTAAGAATTTTACGCGTTTCTTTCATATTCTGGTTGAAGTACGCGTGTTATGAATGTTGTTTTCTAGTGCAACTATTCTCTCGAAAATTAGTTTGTTTGTTTTGCATTGCTCTTCAAGTTTCGCAAGAATTAGTGAAAAAACATAGGATACAGGATCTCGTGAGCTACCTCTATCACCGTTTTCTAATGTCGCAACTTGAGCAGGAGTCTTTATGTTAAAGATTGGATGGTTTCTTGCTTTGATCTCCCGTGAGTTATCGGTCATGTACTTGCCATTAACTGTCATCGCCGCTTGAGTATAAGACTGCACGCCAATATTCCAAGATCTTGCTTCTGTCACCTTTTCTCTACTATGTTTGGGTTGTTCTTCATTACCCGATCTTAAATCAATATTGACGGATTTCCTATCTTTCGCTGCCTTTTTCGTAGCTATTTTGGGTCTGTTCTTAATTGGTTTCGTATTTGAGTGCATGGAATTTTTAAGCGTATCGCCCCTTTTTTGGAGCTCTTTCGCCACTTTGCAACCTCGATAGTTCGCAGGATGTTTTCCTTTACAGTTTGTACAAGTGGCTGGGGTTTGCTTATTTATATGACACTCTTCCGAGAGATGTTTACCTGCGCATTTAACGCATCGCAGTTTTTTTTCTGGCAGTAAGTCTGTGTATGATTGAAGCCTTGACAGCGCTTACAATGCGGGATCCATCTGGAGCTCTTACGCATAGGTTCGATTTTGACCACGATGTTTAGAATAGTCTTAATACCATATATAACATCTCTATTTTCGTCTTTATCAAAACTAAGTATGAATGGTGGAAGTCTAATTTTTCCTGATCTCCCTGCGACTGTTGCTTCTCCTTGTTGATAATATTGACGGCATCAAGAATTCTAAAGCCTTTGTCTTGAAGGTCGTGCATTACATTTTCTTTAGTGCACGAGGGGTGGAGTCCCCTTGCTACAACACGCAGTGGTCTTTCTAATTTATCTTCATAAGTATACCACTGAATCTTTTCGGCATTAAATTTTTGGGATACTGTATTGTTTCGCAAAGATGTCACCTTAAACTTCGATGTCAGAGTTCATTTAAGGAGGCAATACAACTTATTATAGTCCATAATTCCAACGACGTTTATCGATGGCGGAGGACGTAATTTTTGTTGTTGTTGCTTTTCTTGCGCTTTTCATCTTTTTGTGGCTCGACTTCCGGTGAGGAACCAGCTTTACGTTTTCTGCCAGGTCGTTTCTTTTCGATCATATTCGTCTCGCATGTTAGCTCTTCCTCATCCGTCTGGTATTCGCGAGTAGATGAGCGATGTGGGCTTACTGTATTTTCTTTTGTAGATAAGTGTTTTTTAGGGCATTATTTTCCTGGCTTAGTAAATCTACCTCTTTCTTAAGCTCACGATAGAGGAGCTCTATTTCGGTAAGCTTGGTATGGAGAACGTCGTTTTCCTCCTCAATGCTTTTTATTTCGCTGAGTCCCCTTTTTCACGAGCTTGCGCTTCCGGCGGACTGCTTTTTCCGGAGACGTTCGATCTTGTTGGTGGAGATCGAGATACCCTTGTACTTTTTGAGAAGAGATTTATTAGTTGCAATAAATGACATGTGCCGTTTACAGAACTTTGCCAGACTATACAAAATCTGAAAAGGCTATGGAGCTAGTAATCCAACAAATCCCTAAGGAATTGCAAAAAAAAAAACTGTAATAAAATTACTTTTTTGATAAATGCTTGGCTTAGATTATTATAAGTTCCAAATCAATGGAAAGTCGCAGAAGTTATAATGGTACCGAAAGCGGGAAAATCTCCAACGACAAGAAATCCTACAGACCGATATCGCTACTACTTACCAATAATATTAAAGGTGGGCGCCGTGGCGTAAGTGGTTAGTGTGTCGGATCACTACGCATGAAGTTCCAAGTTCGAATCCCAGAAAATACCAAAAAGTTTTTCCACGGTCCCACCTCTCGCAAGCGTCTGACAAACATCCGAGAGTATTGTTGTCACGAAAAAGCTTCTCAAATCGCTGTTCGGAGTCGGCATTAAACTGTAGGTCCCTTCCATTCGTGTGAAAAATATAAGGCACACAACATGAGTGGTTGCGAGAAGCTAGGCCCTGGCACTTTAAAGAGCTGTTGCGCCAAATATTTGTTTTTGTATTTTATTTGGAAAACCCCTATTGAAACGCATTCAACCGGTCATTGAAGAAAGATGCCTATTGCTTGACCACTATTTCAGGTTCAGAATCAAGCATTCCAGAAATGACCAAGTTTACGGAATAACTGATGAAATTGAAAAAACCTTAGAGGAGAAAAAGATTTGCCTAGCGCTTTTCTTAACGTCTACCAAGCATTCAAACGGTGTTTGCCTGGCTTGACGTATAAGCTAAGATGGGTCCTTCCGAAGCACCTACATAAGATATTAGAATTATACGTAAAAAACAGACTTTTTCGTGTTAAACACGGAACCGAGTATTCTGAGCTTAAGAAAATCGCCACCGGAGTTCCGCAAGGAAGTGTCCTTGATCCCATCTTATTCGTGCTGTACACTCGAGATATACCTCAAATCGAATGCACCATTGTAGCTACGTTCGTGGACGGTACGGCTATACTGGTAACGGAAAGTTCGATCGAGTCAGAAACCTTAAAACTCCAACGAGCTTTGGATAAAATCTGCGAGTGGATAAAAACTTGACGTATTGTTCTTAACGAAACATGCATGGAGGTCTAGGATTGAGTGGTGCCATGGTAAGTTAAGCAGCATTTTTAATAGTTTGTTTTTTTGACACTTATAAATATTTATGTGGCGGACTGGACGAATTTTCTGAAAGATCATTTTGTGAAGAACAATTCTATTTTCATTTGAGAGTGAAGACTTTCGATCAATGAAAGGATAAAAAATCATAATCACAATGCCGATTTTACCGAATTATTAGTGTGGTTTTTAGGCGCAAGTTTAGTCTACAAATAATTACCTAAGCATCTTATCGATGGTTCCCAATTTATACTTGGAGTTAGCTGCTTAGCAAGCTTTTCTTATTCCCGTGAAAAATTTGGTTAACCTTTTATTTAACTTCATTTTCCGCCTGCTGTAATATTGTACTAATAGATCAATCAATTTTAAATTCGTCTCAATAATAAGAACGAATTTATGGAATAAATATTATGCAGTGTCATCTAAGAAAATAGCTATGTCGCAGCTCAGAAAATTGGCAAAAATCGACGGATGTATGCTCACCAGAATTGAAGGCAGTTAAATCAGAAAAGGGATCGGGATCACAGGTCGGTAAGGAATTTCCAATGTTGGTCAGGACCTTGGAATAGAGATGGCAGCGCTCATATTCCCGTAGTGGACTACTGACACCGGTGTACCCGGCCCCTCGTCCTAGGGGAATAATTAAGGAACTGGCCCTCCAGGTTGGGGGTTGTGCCGTAGGGGTAACTTTCCTACCACGTAAGAAACCTATGGTTCCGAAGCAACCAAAAGCTTCGGATAAGGATGACTCAACTGATGACGACCACAGCAAACGAATTAAGGACAATGACAATGTTCTGTCTATTTACAGACCACGTGCAGCTGAACAACTAGCAGAGGCCCTAGACTGCTATAAAGCAGATATTACCGCCATCCAGGAAGTGCGATGGGATGGGTCGGGCAAAAAGAAGATGAAAAATTGTGACATCTACTACGGTGATTGCTACAAAGGCAACAGACAACGTTTTCTCGGATGCGGATTTGTCATACGCGGCAGACTTAGGCAAAAAGTCTTAAGCTTCCGACACGTTAGCGAGCGTATATATCCGGATCAAGGCTAAAAAAAATAAAATAAAATACGATCAATGTCCTAAATACGACGTTAAAATCGTATTGGGCGATTTTAACGCCGAAATATTAAAGGAGGAAGTCTTTGGTAGGGCAGTCGGTAAGCATAGCCTAAACGACACCACGTCTGATAACGGACTAAGGCTAATTGATTTCGGTGTGGAGCGAAATGTCACCATAGCAAGCACATGGTTTCCTCATCTCAATATTCATAAGCAGACATGCCGGTCCAATGATCATGTAACGATCAACCAAGTTGATCATATTGCGATCGACGCAAGGCATGCCTCCAGTATTCTGGACGTCCGGTCCTTCCGAGCGGCCAACATAAACTCGGATCATTACCTTGTTGTAGCCAAGGTACAAATGCGAATATCCCAAACTGAGCAACAAAGAAGAATCACTCTGGGAAAATTTAACGTCGAAAAGCTACAATCGCAAGAGACCGCCAGACTCTTCGCTGAACGCGTATTCCGAAATCTCTCAATCACCCCTATGCTACCAACTTCAAGTGCCGAAGACCAGTGGCAACGCTGCCAACTTGCCACCAGAAACGCCGCGACTGATGTGCTGGGTCTCGCTCGCCCACCACCGCGAAACCCCTGGTTTGACGAAGAATGCCGGCGAGTGCCTATAGCAAAACAGAGGCATACAAAGTGGCGCTGCAAAGGAAGACGAGATCTGCTCGTGAGCTCTATGAGCAAACGAGATGGGCTTCACCAAAAGAAGAAGAAAGAGCATGCGAAACGCGCGTTTGAGAATATCGAGAGTTATACTCCAGAACAATGTACGGAAGTTTTACCAAAAGGTAAAAAGAACGTGTCAGAGAAGCAATACCCGTACAGAAACCTGAAGAGATGAAAATGGAAACCTCGTAGTAGAATCACAATCGGTGCTGAGAATATGGAAAAACTACTTCTGCAGACTGTATAACGGCGACGAAGACCAACATCCCGTTGTCAGGCAGAATGAACCATTCAACACAGACGATGATAGTCAAAATTTCCGTCCACCTGACCAAAACGAAGTGAGGATAGCAATATCCAAGCTAAAATCCAACAAGGCTGCTGCACCTGACGGCTTACCGGCCGAACTTTTCAAGGCAGCTTGCGATGAATTTGGTCAGACGAGTGTATGCCTGACGAATGGAATCTCAGCATCGTTTGCCCGATCGACAAGAAAGGAGACCCCCTCAACTGCGCCAACTATAGAGGCATCAGTCTCCTCAACATCATCAACAGGTGACGCGCTGTCATGTGACTTCTTTAATATTGTACTTGAACGGATTGTGCGAACTCACAAACCAACACCGGAGGCACAATCTATCACAAGTCTGTACAACTGCTTGCATACGCCGACGATATAGACATTATCGGAAGAACTCAGCGGGCTGTCACCGGTGCGTTTGCAAGCATTGAGGTGGAAGCGGCCAAAATGTGATTAGCGATAAACGAGGGCAAACCAAGTATATGTTGTCAACAAGAAGGGACAGCCAACACCGACGAATTGGACAGAACGTCACAGTGGGCAGCTATGACTTCGAGGTAGTAAGGGACTTTTTCTACCTTGGCTCTGCTATAAACTCGAAAAACAAGATCAGCGCAGAAATCAATCGAAGAATAACTCTTGCCAATCGCTGTTTTTTTGGGCTTATAAGGCAATTCAACAGTAAAGCCCTATCTCTGATCAGCCCAGACCTGCTTTGCGGCGCTGAAACACCGACTTTATTGAAAGAGGATGAAGATATCCTTGGTCGCTTCGAGAGAAAAATGTTTCGGAAGATTTTCGGTTCCGTTGGCGTTGACGGGTTTTGGAGGAGAAGATTCAATCACGAACTATGCGAGCTGTACAGCGACATCAAACTAGTCAAAAACTGCGTATTGGACGTCTGAGATGGCTAGGACATGTAGAGCGAATGGACACGAACGCTCCGGCCCGCAGAGTCGTCGAATCTAACCCCGAGGGACGACACAGTAGTGGACCTCCTCGCCGTAGGTGGCGCGCACAAGTTCAAGAGGACCTCGACCGACTTGGAGTGCGCAACTGGAGGCAATTAGCTAAAGACCGAGCTAAATGGAGAGGCTTGTTGGTTGAGGCCCAGGTTCACCCGAACTGTAGCGCCACCTAAGTAGGTAGTAAATTAGAAAATTTACAAAGACACGAAGGAAAACTTAATTTGATTATTTTCTATGCAAGGCCATCATACCAAACAGAATCAAAAGCACTGACGCTGTCTAGTAATAGCATGCCCGTAGATTTACCTTGTGAACGATTATTCTTAATAGCATTACAAATTCCAAGTGCCTGATAGGAAGTATTGTGATAACGTCTAAAGCCAAATTGTCATTTAAAATTTATTTTATACAATTTACGTAGATTGCTTAGCAAACTTAGGCCTACTATGGTGTGGAAAAATCTGCAAATCTGCTCAGCCACATTAACATGATCTTTAGAGCGAGAACATTATTGTTTGAAGATAATCACCATACCGTATATGGCACACGCGAGGTAAGATATTACATATTTCTATGCAAAGAATGAATATATCTTATACGATAACTATGCTAAGTCTAATCATGCATATCGCAGGTTAAAATAAATAAGCAATAAGCAATATTAACTACGCCATTTTTGTTATCTCAAGTTATTCTGCTACACTCCCCCTTTTTTATCCTTGTAGTTTTCTACCAGATTAGTATTCCCTTTCATATACCTAAATATACACACTATCGGGGGGCCTCGACTTTCTGCACTTATTTTCTACTTCACCGGAATTCAGCATGCCATTATTGGCCCAAATTTTTGGGCGCATTTATTAAAAACTCATAAGGTATTCTATCCTCATCTGGTGCTTTATTTTGACCAACCGATTTTATAATCAGATGGGTCTCCTTACATTATTCCAGTATCCAACTCTTCAGCTTCAATCAAAGGTTCAGCGTACTCAATCGATGGGACCAGGAGGGGTGGGCAAAAGATTTTAAATATATATCCAAAGATTTCAGCATCTAAAACATATTTTTTTTGTCCTGTATCCCCTTGTGGGTCCTAGGGCCTCTTCTACGCCTACGCGCTATCGTGTGCGGTTTCTGGCAATGTGTCTGAGCTCTCCCCAAATGTTCCCCAACTGCCGTGCCTCATTATCGACTGTTCTGCGCCATGTTCTCCTCGGACTGGTTTTTCAATTGTTTTTGTTTAAATACTTTGTAAAAATTCCACCAATCTTTGATTTCACAGGTATCGAAGTCAAACGATTTGTTTCGCAAGTTTAAAGTTGAGCCACTTCATTTATATTTATTGCACAATGTAACTACGGTTATTGTTATAATGGTTGCATCAGGCTGTTCATCTCATGGCTTAACTTTTTCTTATAGCTGTGCTCTTCACCATTTTTCCACTTAAGTTTTGGGAATAGATGGAGTATGTTAATTGATTGATTTTTCTACCGATGATAAAAAATATTAGTTTGTAATCCCTGTCATCCTTTATTCTTCTGATAAGGACCAGCATTCCAACACCAAAATAATACAAAGTCTTCAATTGTGTTAATCTTTTCAAAATTTATCGTGGTAGTGAGCACGCTCAAGAGGGACCCTATATGAATTGCCTATGATTTTTGTAAATGGCGTCTCTGGTTATTGTGATATTGAAAGTTGTGTGGCAAGCAGATGCGAAACACTCGAGAAATAATTCTGATGATTTCTTTTGCTTAATAACACATCCCTCCATTAGTGACTAAAACAGGAAATTCTGTCGAAAATATTGATGCTGTACGCGAGGATGTGGAAGAGTGTCCAGAAACATCAGCAAGACCACGGGTCACACAATTTAGGCTTTCCAGGGAGTTTCTGCAGCGTATTTTGGCGGACGAAATGGCGAGGATGATTTTCCTCCAAATAAATCTTGAGTGACGAAGCACGTTTCCATCTCTCCGGACATGTCAACAAGCAGAATACTCGCTTTGGGGCACTGAAAATCCGTTTTGGAAATTTACATTGGTTCGCAAGATCCACCGATCTGACCATTCTAGATTTCTCGTGAACACGCCGCAGACTCGCAGCCGTCAAAGACAATACTAAACTAGTAATAGAGAACATAACACGGAAAGAATTGAGAGAAGTGATGGAAAATACCATTAAAAGAGACCAAATTTGCGTAAACGATGGAGGCCAACATTTTAACGTAAAGCAAAATTCAGGGTCCAAATAAAAAATAAAAATAAAAGATGTAACCATCGTTTTTTTAATTTGAAGAAATAAGTTGTAGCTAAATCAAATTGGTTCATTACTCTGGGAAGCGCATATTAAGGATTTACCAAGCGAGACAAAAAGATTTCTGTTCGCATTCATTGAAAATAATGCAAATCATTATTGAGGTGAATTATAGCAAACAGAGTGAAGTTCCTTGAGATGATATCTGTAGCTAAGAAAATAGATAAATGAATGTGGCAAGCATAATACGTATGTATATGAAACTCGGGCAAAGGCGCAGGTGCAGCCAATAGTTGTTAAATTTCCGATTTAGAATAAAAATGGGGGTTCATGGTTAGTGTGTCGGAGCACTGTGCGTGGTTAAATGTTCGAATCTCAGTAAACAACAAACATTTTTCACAGTCCCTGTTCCACCTCTCGCGAACTTCTCACCGAGAGTATTGTCATGAAAACGCTTTACAGGAAACAAAAAAAAATATTGCTCTTCTGATACGTCACAAAAATGTAGGTCCCTTCCATTCGCGCCAAAAATATAACGAGAATAACACGAGTGGTTGCGAGAAGCTAAGCCCTAAGCCCTTCATGGGTTGTTTGCGCCAAATATGTATGTAAGTTTAAGGCCACCAACAAGTTCTATGAAAAGAAGGCGCTATTCAAAAGAAACAGAAAAGAATATTTTTTTTTATGTTTATTCATTGCAGTACACTACATTTTAAATAGTATTTCCATGAATTAAGGAACCGCAATTGGGTAGTTACATGGTAACTCGCCTTACGTTTAGAACAGCTTATGGCTAATTAATTGGAATTGTAATCTCAATTTTAACATTAAACGATGCTAATTATATTATCTTTAGACTTAATAACCACTTCCAAAGCTAATTAAAAACGAACATTTTGTGATAACTAAATACTTACTTTAAAAGAAAATAAAATCATGTTGGTAACTCTCGCTACCGTTTTCGGATACTGGGTTTTTCGAGTATAGTTTGCTCAAAATGTTGTGCGAGATTTACGAACAAAGGTAATTTTTTATGTAGAATTAAAATCAAGAAGATAGCCATCTTTTCATCAATAATGAGAAAATTAGTATTAAAGGAAACATTTGAAAGAAAATTTAAAGATTGTATGGTAAGTCGCGTTACACAAATCCAGTAACTCGCGTTACTTCCCATTCTTATTTCAAAAATTAAGGCTTTAGGAGCAAAATCACTGAAATAAAATTAAGGTGTATTTAGAATAAAACAATTTCATACATTCATACATTTTCAAATGGCCCGGTAATCCTTCGTGAGGGTCGAGGGGGTAGGGGTGGACTCTTCATCCTTCTCGATCCTCCGCCATTGACTCCAATTCATCAGAAGGAATCCCTAGACGGCTCCAGGAGAGATGTCGGACTTGGTCCAAACATCTATTTCTAGGCCTTCCGCGGAGTCGCCTACCTGATGGCACGGCCACCATGGCGTATCTTGGAAGCCGGTCTGTGGGCATACGCACTACGTGACCAAACCATCGAAGCATAGATCGTTCCGTTCCGAGAAGTAGCTGCTCAACATTGAGCGCTTCGCGTACTCTGGTGTTGCGCACTCGATCCCTACGAGTTATTCCAGCAACACCGCGAAGGAACCTCATTTCGGCAGCTTGTATCCGCGATCTTATTCTTTCGCTCACTACCCAAATTTCATGACCATAGGTGAGAGTTGGAACATACACCGAGTTTAAAACCGATAGCTTAGCTTGAACACTAAGTTCGGCCTTCCTTATAACAGATTGGCCAAGCTCTCTCAAAATTGATCCAGCCTGACCAATTCTACAGGGTAACTCGGCATTGCTCCTCCCATCACTCGTGTATAATACCCCGAGGTACTTAAACTAATCCACCTACTTCAGTGGAACTCCACTAACGTGCAGATTGCACTGAATGGGTTGTTTGGAAACGACCATTACTTCTGATTTTTTCTTCATTCCAGCATCATCACAAACGGCTATAAACCTTTCGAGTGCGCGCTGAAGTTCGGTTTGAGAGGACCCAATGATGACCAAATCATCCGCAAAGAGCAGATGACTAATCCTTAGGTCTCCCACTTTGAAACATTCCCCGCCATGGCTGCGCTGCAACATCCAACCCATATATACAACGAAGAGGAGAGGTGACACAACGCACCCCTGGCGGAGTCCAACGCCCACAGTGAAAGGTATTGACTTAACACCGTTTATCCGAACACAGCTTCTACAGTTTGTATTATATAGACTGAATCGCCCTTAACAGGGAACCATCAATCCCATACTCCTGCAATCCCATAAAACAATTAATTGTTATTATTTTATAAGTTTCAATATTTACAAAGGTACCAATTCGAAAATAAAATTTTATTTTTTAGCTTTGTGTCCGTTTTTCATGGAATTACCCAATTGACCACCATTAATCTTAAACTTCGTTGAAGTATCCTTTTCGAGCTTTATAACAGCTTTAACTAGCACCCGCTTTATCAATTTTCATGTTGTGTTGGTTGGAATGCTATTCCAGATGTCGATAAGGTGCTGCCAAAAGGTTCCTGGTGCAGAACAAGACCTTCGTGAACCTTCCTGTCCAACTGATTCCATTCTTCTAGAATGGTTCCCTCATTGTTCAAGATGTTTTCGATAAAAACGAGATCGCTGGTTCCGCTGTAAATTGGTTGGTAAAAATGGAAATAGTGGTGCTCTTAAACGTATAAACGTTCGTGTATGTGCGATTTAGAGCAACACAAAGTAATAATAATAATAAAGTAGTAAACTTGCAAAAATATTTAGGCACCTAAGTTAAACGTTTATTTCGATTATAAAAATAACGTCCTGCTGATATACCATTGGTCGCGCAAATCAGTAATACTACTTAGTAGTTCCGAGACATGAAATAAATAATATGAAACGAAATATCCACTCTTAAGCAAATATAACAGAGGCAAATATTTATTAAGTATCTTTATTTTAAATTATTCCTAAAAACAAGTAAAATGTATCTTATGTACTTATTTCAAACTTAAGATAAATAAGTCCTCAAATAAATGAAAACCAACACCATTTTGAAATTCCTACTCTTGTTTCATTTGGGTATAAATACATGTATACATACATACATACGGAGACAACCACCATTTCTTTCACATCCAAGTCATACCTACCATTCAAAAGAAGATGAAGAAAAAAATGTGTCTTCAATCCCCTTCTCCTGCTTGTGCATTATAGATATGTATGTACCTACCATTTCGAAAATATTTTATTCAACCCTTGGTTGGTTTTGTAAAACTTAGCATTGAATCATTTTCATTTTTAAATCAGACATTAGATTCCATATCCAACGTCTGCTCACTTTGCCTTTATGTGTACCTACCTCTTTTCTTCCTCTTCTTTTGTAAATTAAATTCTTACTTTTCAGAAACAACCCCCACTTGTTCCTAATTGTCCGTTTTCCACCCTTACCATTAAAGTTACTTGGCTTCCATGTCCTTTTGCCATTTGAATAGTGTGTGTAAGGTACACACGAATGTCGTTAATACGTTTTCTATTTTATTTTTCCAACCTTAACCTCAACTTCAATCCCTCAATCAACACCATCAACGCTGCTGACCAATACAACAGCGGCATGACTTTCAAATTAAAATCTCCTTCCATTTCTGAAGAGAATCTGTTTATATTCATCTCCTAACGTGGATGGATGAAAACTTTTCCGAAGGGTGTTTTTTTCCCGTTCCTCGGTTCAATGCATGACAACTTTTTAGACAATATACACATACATACGTTTATACATACATATGTATAATAGTATCATGGTTATAACGCCATGTATGAAAAAAACGAGTGCTCCCATCTCAAAGATATCTTGCACCAGTTTTAACATTTTAGAAAGTACCTATTTAATAACTATTTACATACATACGGAGGTACCTACACATTTCTTTATGGGTATTGGATTTTGTACTGTATTCGTTAAAAAAAAAATTTAAAAGTGTCTGCAAATGTGAATTACATACAAACGTACAAATGAATGTACGACTATAAAATGGATATTTGTGTAGAATGCTCAGAAATGGTTATTTATATTTATATATTTGCCAAAAAGGCAAAAGAAAAACCAAGAAAGGCATACTGCAAAGGAAGACGAGAGCTCCTCGTGAGCTCTATGAGCAAAAGAGATGGGCTTCACCAAAAGAAGAAGAAAGAGCATGAGAAGCGCGCGATCGAGAGCTTATACTCCAGCAACAATGTACGGAAGTTTTACCAAAAGGTAAAGAGAACGTGTCAGAAAAGCAATACCCGTACAGAAACCTGTAGAGATGAAAATGGAAACCTCGTAGTAGAATCACAATCGGTGCTGAAAATATGGAAAAACTACTTCTGCAGACTGTATAACGGCGACGAAGACCAACATCCCACTGTCAGGCAGAATGAACCATTCAACATAGACGATGATAGTCAAAATGTCCGTCCACCTGTCCAAAACGAAGTGAGGATAGCAATATCCAAGCTAAAATCCAACAAAGGTGCTGGACCTGACGGCTTACCGGCCGAACTTTTCAAGGCAGCTGGTAATGAATTGATAGAGAGCATACACCAACTTATCTCTAAATATTTGATCAGGCGAGTATATGCCTGATGTGTGGAACCTTAGCATCGTTTGCCCGATCCACAAGAAAGGAGACCCCCTCAACTGCGCCAATTATAGAGGCATCAGTCTCCTCAACATCGCATACAATATCTTTTCTGCGATATTTTGTGAACGCCTGAAACCTTTTACCAACAGCCTGATTGGCCCCTATGAGTGCGGTTTCAGGCCAAGAAAGTCCACCATCGATCAAATCTTCACACTTCGGCATCATCTCTTTATCGATATCAAGGCCGCCTATGACAGCATCTATAGAGAAGAGCTATATAGACCCATGTCTAGTTTTGACATCCCTGCCAAACTTGTTCGTCTGTGCAAGATGACGATGGAGAACGCTCGCTGCTCCATTAAGGTCGGTAATGATCTTACCGAGACATTTGATGTCAAAAAAGGTTTTAGACAAGGTGATGAGCTGTCATGCGACTTCTTTAATACTGTACCTGAACGGATTGTATGGAACACACAAGCCAACACCGGAGGTACAATCTATTAAAAGTCCGTACAACTGCTTACATACGCCGACGATATAGACATAATTGGAAGAACTCAGCGGGCTGTCATCGGTGCGTTTGCAAGCATTGAAGCAGAAGCGGACAAAATGGGTTTAACGATTAACGAGGGCAAAACCAGGTATATGCTATCAACAAAAGCGACAATCAACACAACTACAGCTTCGAGGTAGTAAGGGACTTTTTCTGCATTGGCTCTGCTATAAACTCTGAAAACGACATCAGCGCAGAAATCAAGCGAAGAATAACTCTAGACAATCGCTGTTTTTTCGGACTAATAACGCAATTTAATAATAAAACCCTATCTCGAACAACTGAGGAGACTCTGTATAAGACTCTGATCATCCCAGTCCTGCTGTACGACGTAAGATATTTGAACCCGTTTGCAGGACATCGACCTAGTCAAAAACTGCGTATTGAACATTTGATATGGCTAGGACATGTAGAGCAAATAGACACCAACGCTCCGGCATGCAGAGTCTTCGAATCTAACCCTTAGGGACGACGTCGTAGGTGGAGCGCACAACTTCAAGGGGACCTCGACCAACTTGGAGTGTGCAACTGGAGGCAATTAGCTAAAGAGCAAGCTAAATGAAGAGACTTGTTGGTTTAGGCCCAGGTTCACCCCGAACTGTAGCGCTATCTAGGAAGAGGAAGAGAGTTTAAATTTAAAGTTTAAAGCTCGCAACTAATTTAATATGGTTAATTATTTTGTTATATATTATATTATATTATGTTTCATATTTAAGTTTAGTTATTCATTTTAATTAAAAAGATTCGTTTATTATTTGTTGCCAGTATTTCAGCAGATTTCAAGGAATTATAGAGGACAGCCCAATTTTCACTATCTTAAACACAAATAATTTCTTTCGACGTGAGAGTCCTTTTCGCTCAACTAGAGCTTCTGATTGCGCTGAGTATCGGTCAGATTTTAATAAAATGATGGACGTCTTCTTTAGGTCTTTGGTTGCACAAAGTATATTCAGCATTTCCTTCGGATCTGTGCGGAAGATAATTCAAGTGGCCATAAAATTGTTGAAATTACAGCCAAGCCATTATGGTCATGGAAACAGTTCATATCGTAAAGGTCATGCTGGAGTACTGTATATGTGTTTTTTGTTTGACTTTGTTGGTTTTTTGTCCTGAAGGTAGACTTTATACTCAAATCCCAGAATCACCCTATCGCCAAAGAATAGAAAAGTTCTATTTTCAAGACGGGTAACAATCTTATTTAGGAGTCGATGACTTGGCTGTGCAACGATTTTTTAATCTCAAGGTGTGAATATACAGCGGTTGTAGACCAGTTTCCAGTAGCAACATATAAGTTGGCGTGTTTTATGGTAGTCTGAAAATTTTCTGGATGAAGTATCTGAGTACTTGTTCCACCTCATCAAACTGAAAAGCGCCCAAACTTGTGCCGCGTAGCATATGACTGACCTCACGACGGCTTCGAAGATCTTGTACTTCGTACTAGATGCAATATTTCTTTTGCTCAAGATGCCTCTCCACCTATAGTTTATTGGACGTTTGGATACCCTTAGTTTCTTTTGAATGGGGTTTTTAAAAGATAACTGAGGTGTTATCAGAAATTCGAGGTATTTGTACAATTCCACTTTTTCAATTTCTTCGTTATGCCAGTGCAATTTTCTTCCCTTGCGTAGCGTCCAATTCCATTGCGAAAGATTATAACTTTGGATTTATTGGCGTTTTCTTCTTAATTCCAAAGTATGGAGTATTGTTGCAGTCTATTGATCTTAATCTGTAGCTGTTAAGACTTTCCACTAGTATGACGATGTCGTCAGCAGAGAGAAAGCGCTTAATATTAAGTCCGACGAACGTTATTCCTCCCGGAAGATATGGAACCAAATCATCTAAAAAGATTGAAAATAGAAAATGGCTCAAAAGGCAACCTTGCTTTACTCCTGCTTTCGATTCAAACCAGTTGGATAAGATGTTCCGTCCCAGGCTGTGGTAGTGCTTCCTTTCATATAGCTTTTGCAATACTCTAAGCATCTTTGTTTAAACTCTCAGGTTGCTTCATTTCTATTCAATTCAAATATGTCATTTTCATTGGGCAAAATTAAGCCTCTTCAGAATCATCTTCTGGGAGAGTTTTTTGCTTCCCGATTTCATTCCGGAAGTCACTCAATAAGCGTTCGTACATATGAACTCTTACATCCGACTGCTTGTCAAAGTCATTCTCATCTTTATTTTATTTTCTCAGTTGAGAAAAGTCGCTAGAAAACAATTTTACAATAGATATAACTAATGAAAAGAGTTGCCGCACAATGCTTAAGGCATTATGTACGCAGAACCGTGTCAGATTATGTTTGGTACCTGGGCACTGCGATATAGAAGGCAACAAAAAGCCCGACGAGCTGGCTAAAAGAGGAGCGGAGCTCTCGCATAGGGACATAATTAGTATCAATAAACCACCAAGTGTGTGGCTACGGGAACTATTCGTGATATAATCATTAACATGTATAATTTAAGATGGCCCAACTTAGATGGTCATAAGGTGTCCAAGGCCTTGTGGCCAGTATTAGACCGCAGGAAATCTGGGGAGATCTTTAAACTAGGAAGGTCAGGGCTAAGAACAGCGTTAGGAATACTCTCTGGTCATTTTCTTCTAAGCAAGCATGGTGGGGAAGTTGTTTGTAAACAGATGTATGGCCACGCCCAAATGGCGTGTATGCACTGAGACCAAGGAGATAAATGATGGGAAGTTACCCCGACTGCACAACTCCCAACCTGGAGGGCCAGTTCCTTTGATTATACCCCTAGGACGCGGGCTCTAGTGAGAAAGCACTCTTCCCCCTCTCTCATCTTTTGCCGCCAAAGATCCTCCAAACGCGGTTCGTTACCGATTTCTTGGATTAAGTTACTAGGCACCCATCTGTACCCACGTGGAGGTTGAGAGTAGAGTTGGCAGACTTCAGCTAAGTGAAACGCTTGTGTTTGCATATAAACCTATGCACTACCATTTGACCATCCATACTCTCTTTCTCGGCTGATAGCAAAAGCCAGTGCTTATTATTGTGAACTTTTTGTAACAAATTGTTTTTAATTGTATAAATAAAGTCACACTTCGGCTTCTAGAAGTTTATGGAGTCGGAAGACTGGATGCTATAAGGTATTTTAAGTTTTACGTATTGTTTGTAATATAGACAAATAATTAAAATATACTTCATAAAGTACATAATGTAAATATGTACTCGTACATCTTTACAAATGTTCTTGTCTTTCTGTGCACGCAGCACGCAGAATCTACTGCATGGGTTTTGATGAAATTTCTTATACGTATAGCTTATATCCAGGGTCAACATTAAGTATAGTTTTTGTCACGTGAAATTAAACGATTGTCAAAATCTATTTATACATATAGTAAAATTATAAGCCTAAGCGTGTTTAAACATTCATCACGCAAAAACTATTGCTTAAAAAAACATTGCTTAGATTTTAAAACAGTGTACGTTCCATCATAATCCGGCATCGAAAAGCTGAGTTCCAATCAAAAATATCTTTTGCAAAATTTAGAATTCAATTAATTTTCTTGATCATGATCTCGAATCTGCACTCAGTTTAATACTTTTTGTTGTGGGCCCATTAGGAAATGCAAACTTTGCGCAAATTATGCAAGGCATAGCATTTGGAAAGGCATATACGATAAAGTAAACAATTCTAAAATGCAGTAACCTGCATATAGACAAAATCGCGTAGCAAGCATATAAATTATTTTTTTCTTTTGTTAGCGGACGATTCCGAAGCGGTTGCTTCCGAAGCAAATGTAAAAAAAAAAAAAAAAACACACAAACAAAAAATGTTCATTATCTTTTTAGAGCAAAAAAGCAAATGCAAATTATTGTTCCTAAACGTCGAAAGCTATGCATTGCAGTCGTACGAGTATGCTTTCGATGTTTCAACTGCTTTTTCGCTTTGCCCAAGGTTTGCTTTGCAGAGTTTGCATTTCTGAATGGGCCCTGTCTCTTCGCAATTAAAGAGCTTAAAGAGCTGAGCCAACTGGCTGACGGAAGGGGTATGGTATTCTTCGGCTTCCTTTTCCGTTACACTTGCTTGACAGGTTGCGTGTTGTGTGCGAATTTGTGTGTGTTCTGGTGGAGATTTCTACTGGAGAAGATATAATTAAGTTTACACATTTTCAGCAAACCTTTCGACTTTTGAAGGCGTTTTCTTAAAAATCCGGAATCGCGTATTATTTCTGCGAATTTAAAAAAAAAAAAAAAAAAAAAAGAAACATTTTAGAATTCTTTCGATCTTAAGCTTAACCAACTGTTGAAATAAAAAAAAAAATTGAAAATATGTTTAATTAGCTCATTTCGAAAAAAAAACATTCAAGGTTTGAACTGTAAGAAATAGAATCAATTTACATGCAAACTACATTGTAATGACTTGCTAAAGGATATTTTTTATAGTGCCATGGATGGCAAACGACTAACAAAGGCCTCGTAGGAGCAGCATCTCCCGACAGGTGTTGGTCCGCTAAATAACGAGAAAGAGCCACTGCAGCCGAACAACTTGCAGCTCTGTTAGTAAGCCCTACTTCCACCTCCTCGTGGTGCCATCTGGGAATTTCTCTGGAAATTGCGAACGGAAGAGGACGAATGGCGAGTCCCCTGCGCCACAAAACAGGATACGTGTCGGTTGGTCTGTGACCCAGCGAGCCGCAACCGTAAACAAAAATCTCCGAAACGAAAACCAACGACTCGGATACGGACGGATAATTTGATGACGACCTTTGCCTATCGAACATGGACAACGATTGGATTCTGGAACGTTAAGACCCTCCTGGACTCACTCCAGGAAGGGCCATATAACGCCAGATTCCTCCAAATTGAACGAGAATTCGCATGCTATAAAATCAACATCTTAGGGCTGAGCGAGATAAGATGGTTCGATGCTGGGGAATACTTTTCCCCAACAAAAAGCACTGTCATGCTCTACTCTGGTAAACCAGCTGGAAGTGCACGGGCGTCCGGAGTAGGACTGGTACTAACTCCAGCAGCACGACGAAGCCTCATATCTTGGATGCCTCACAGTGATCGGATCTAAACTCGGCTCAAATACCGTTCGCAAACGAAGCAAAATATCTAGGAATAACTCTAAATGTTAAGCTCCTTTTTCTAAAAATCTGTCTCGTAAGCGAAAATAAAACTGTTGGATAAGCGTCGGCTTAGTTGTAGTATTAATTTTGAAGAGATATGTTTTTTTAGTGAGTAAAAATCTCAGTGACTTTGGAAGATTTTTCACCTGCTCTAGGGGGAAAAAAAAAAAAATCGTAATCTCAAGAGCTTTATTTTCACTTTATAGTGAGTTGATAAGCAGTAGTGTGTCGGATTTTATTCGTTTCAGAGAGATAATCTCACTGTATAACACTTCTACGGTGACGACTGGGGAATTAGTACTGGTTTCCGGTCTAACGGCGAAGTTAACGATTTATTCACTAGGAAATCTAAAAAAAAAATTTCTGGGAGGCTATGCCTCTTTATTTGAACACCAACTTAAAAAAACAAACACAATCTTTACTTACAGTTCTATTTATAGAATTCAAAAAGTACAAGCTTAGCACTAAGCTGGGAAAATATTTCAGACGAAATATGTATAATCTCGGCCTATGCACTCGAGCTATGTCTGCATTCTGCAGCGCGTGTGCTGACATTTCACTTTATTCGGTGCGCGTTCAGAGAGCAGTGTGCTAACTACTCCTTACTTAAAACTGTGACCCGCAGGTGAGATACTTAGAATTGGCGGAGGGTAGAAGTCACTTGCTTGTGGTAATACTGAAGGCGGTTGAATTACAGCTTGCTTCATTTTCTTACATCTTACATTTTCTTACACTAAGAAAGAAAAGATGATGAACAAGTATATGAAATGATGGATGAATTTGTAACATTGGAAAATTTCTTTAACTTTTTAATGTTATTTAAATGTAAATCATGTTAAAATTCTAGGTCCAGTTTTATACTTTTACGGTTATGTTTTGTTGGATTATACATATGTGGCAATATATTAAAGGTTGTTTTCTCTTTGTTGATATAGCTGTTATCATTGATGGTTATGGTTTCATTATCAAACTGCACTAAGAATTGCAAGCAAGTCTTCGATTTCTTGTTTGTCCCAGAGATTGGTGTTGACGATTTCTCTCTTTGCCAATTGTGCTGCTGAGGCCACTTCATTGAGTTTTTCTTTGATTATTGTTGCATTTGCTCATATTTGTCAATGCTGCTATTCTTTATTCGTCTGACTATCTTGTTGTAATCGTCTATTTATCCCCGAGTGACCGTCATCAGGTGTTCGTTTTTTTTTCTATATTAGTCGTTTTTACTCACTATTCTGGTATTCTGATTTTTCAAGAGATTGTCCCAATCTGTCGCGTTCCAGGCGGAACCAATCCAATTGATCGATCTGGTTTCGCTTAATCGTTTCCCGTAACTTTACTAGCAATTCTTCGATGCGTTCCAGCTGGTGAATTAGCTGTGGTCGTAGAATACTGGCTTTGTCTATTTGGTTTTCTATTGTGTGTGCGAGTGTTTTGATTATATCTTCCCACTCCTTCAAATTGATAATGTGTACCATTTTAAATTCTCCGCTGATAATTCTGCCATTTCCTAGTTTTGCTGTCACTATAGGTGTATAGGTGTATTAGGTGGAGTACGTCAAGGGTGCATACTGCCCCACTACTGTTCTTGGTGGTTATCAGCGATGTACTCCGTGCAGCATTGACGGAAGCTAATTATGGAATTCGTTGGACTATGACATCTTACCTTAAACACCTAGATTACGCTGACGATGTTTGTCTACTTTCACAATCGGATAATGGATCTTCATTTGATGGCCCCAAATCTAGAAGCTGAGGCAAACAAAGTGGGGCTAAAAATAAACACAGCCAAAACAAAAGCCCTGAGTACTTCCAATACCCGCGCTCAACTTAACATTGCCGGAAAGCAAGTCGAGAAAGTTGATAACTTTCTATATTTAGGAAGTGTCGTCTCGGCTAATCGCGGTGGCACCGAACTGGATGTGTGCAGCAGAATCGGGAAGGCTAAAGCTGCGTTCGGAATGCTATCCAAAATCTGGAGAAGCAATGTTATTAGCTTAAGAACCAAGCTACGACTGTTGCGCTCCAACGTAGAATCAGTGCTGTTTTATGGGTGCAGTACTTGGAAGGTGGACACCATTAATACACGCAAGCTGCAAGTCTTCGTAAACAAATGCTTAAGAATCATCTTGAGTATTTTTTGGCCGAACCGCATCTCCAACGAACAACTTTATCTGAGAACGGGCCAAGAACCTATAAGCATTACTATACGAAGAAGAAAGTGGCAATGGATTGGACACACCCTACGGCGCGAAGACAACTCCATTGCGAAATACGCTATGCAGTGGATTCCGCTCACCCAGGCAGGCAGAATAGCGGGACGCCCTAGGCAAACGTGGCGCAGAACAGTTGAGGAGGAATCGAGCTCTTTAGGAATGAGTTGGAGGCAGCTCAAACGCGTTGCAGAACTCCGAATACGATGGCGCGCAGGCGTGGTTGACGCCCTATGCCGCCCCCCGAGGGGTTAAAGGATATAAGTGAGTATAGGTGTATTATATTCAAATACATTGATCGCCCCGAATGGCACTCCTTGCATTAGCCTGGGACGAGAATGAAAGCTGTTCAACTCAAAAATGCTTTTAATCTGTAATTTGTAAATCTTTTTCTTGGTTTCCATAATAATTGTAACCTTGTTGTCACGTAGTACATTTTCTTTCGTATATACAGGTTTCTGACATCGAGGGGTTCCAGAAACCTATGTGCAGATGATCATGGATATGTACGAAGGAGCAAAGACAAGAGTAAGATGGGCCGCTGCAGTAACCGAAGAGTTCCCAATCAAAGTCGGCGTGCACGAGGGAAGCGTTTTAAGTCCTTTGCTCTTGCTATTACAGTCCTTGATTAACTGCTTGAAGGTAAAGTGATGGACCCCAAGGTACACCAGTTATTCTTTGCTGACGATGGAGCCATCATAAGTGAAGATCCTACATCCCTACAACGAGCACTTGATGTGTGGGTAGACGCTCTGGAGGGAAATGGGTATCGCATTAGTTCAAAAAAGACAGAGTACTTGTGCTGCCCGTTCTCTGATCCATTCGGGCTTATTCCAGACATTTATTTGAATGGAACAATGCTTCCCAAGTGCGAACGTTCAAACATCTGGGATCTATGATCAATAGCAAAGCAACTTGTGATGACTACATCAATCATCGCGTAAGCGTAGAGTGGATGAAGTGGTGAGAAAATTCCGCTATCTTCTGTGACAGAAAATTGCCACCTAAGTTGAAAGGAAGGCTCTACACCGCAGTTGCGCGTGTTGGACGATGTACAAAACGTATGAGAGTAAATTAACGGCAGCTGAGATGAACAAAAACTTGACAAAGCTTTATCGAATAAGAAGTTCAAAGATCCGTGGAAGCTTTCACATCAAGGAAACCATCGTACAAAAAAATAGAGCGCGACCGGCTCAGCTGTTATTGCCACGTTCAAAGAAGAGATCATTTGAACCCTGTTAAAAAGGCAATATCTATGAACGTTCCAAAGACATCGCGATGTAGGAAAGGCAGGCCTATAAACGCCTGGATCACACAAAGGCGACGACATCGGCATTTCATTGGCCTCAGTAACCGAGTGATCCAAAATCGGCGGGCCTGCCGATATTTTCTGAGGTCAAATAGGCGGATCAGTAGAAATGCGGTGAAGTGGGAGGGTTGTGATTCCTTATTTTCGGATCATAACTTCGCTGATAGAAGGAAGAAGAAGAAAAAGAACATAGAGGTTTCTGTTTACTATCTCGACGTTTGACCGCTGCGTAGATCACCTCTCCTGATTGGTAAGTGTTTGGTGCATTCCTCTTACGATTTTCTCTCCTATTTTTTCTCTTCTGATTTCTTTTGATTAGTTCGGATAGATCTTCGTTTACTTTGGATTGGAAGCCGATAAGATTATGGCAGTTGATCCGTTGGCTTCTTCCGAAAAATATGTCGCACGACAGGTCGGAACAGGTGTTTCCTGAAGTTCCGATTTTGAAGAATGTCGGTCGTACTTGTTCGTTTTATATATTTCGCAGTTCCTCGTGACCTTCCTTATCAGACTACTCATCTTCGGGAAGTAGTATCTTTTCAGTATATGTTTTTTTGTTCTCTCGATCTTTGCGATGACCTCTGTTATGTTCATCTTGTTTTCTTCGTTATGCAAGTCTTCCACCATTATCTGTATAGTACGAATTTTAAACTTAACGCTAGAAAGATAACGTGCGCCTCGGAGGCGCCCGCGACACAGATATATTGCTTTCATCTGTTAACCGACGCGCGTATAAAATCCTACATAGGTTAGGTTAGGTTAGGTTGGCTGTCCACACGAGAGTGGACACAGTGAGACCAGTTAAGGTCCTTTGTGATACCATGGATCAAACCATTAGGCCACTCAGGGACTAACAAAACCAACCGAAGCTTTTGACAAAGCGATGGATGCTCATGACGTCTAAGGACGCCAGATTGCCGAGGTCATCAAGGAAGGGGGACCCTAGATGGAGCATTCTCTTATGCGACAGGGCTGGACATGTGCATAGGAGGTGAAGGTTGGTTTCCTCCTCCTCCTCGTCCCTACAGATTCTGCAGAAGTCATTTGAGAAGAGACCAAGTCTTTGGGCGTGTTGGCCTATAAGATAGTTTCCAGTGAGAACACCGACAATGCAGCTGATTTGTGTACGCTTAAACTTGACCAGATCTGCACTACGTTTCTGATCCAGCTTAGGCCAGATCTGTCTCGAAATGTGACACATAGAGCCGTTTACCCATCTGAGGTTGGTCGTGCTAATAGCGTTCAGCTTTAGTAGATACTTACAAGTACCGAAGGGCATACCCAGGGCTTGCCTGTCAGGCAGAATCCCCGTCTGGCGAGGTCGTCAGCCCTGCAGTTTCCTGGAATGACCCTATGGCCCGGCACCCAGCATAGGTGAATGTTGAACTGCTCCGTCATCTCCATAAGAGATAAACAACAGTTTAAGGCGGTCTTTGAAGTGAAGGAGAACGATTCCAGGGTCTTGATTGCCACTTGGCTGTCAGTGAAAATGCTAATATCCCTGACAGATAATACATTACATTTCAGCCAGGACAGGGCTTCCTTGATCGCCATGATTTCCACCTGGAAAACGCTACATTGATCAGGGAGGCGGAAAGAGATACTCAGATTGAGCTGTTCGGAGAAAACACAACAACCCACCCCACCCTCCTTCTTAGAGCCATTTGTAAAGAAGTAAACCGAACTGCTATCGACAGGGGGGGAAATGTCCCATACATCCCGGTTAGGGATGCTCGTACGGAAGTTATGGTCAAATCTCCATATCGGCGGGGTGTAGTCCGTGCTTTCGTGCTTGAAGTTGATCAAGAAGTGGTGAAAGCGATAGCTAGACCACTGAGAGGAGGCTATTAGGTGGATGGCCGCACAGGCAGCCATCTGTTTGCCGAAAATATCTAAAGGCAGCAGGTTGAACAAAACGTCCAGTGCCGCGGAGGGAGTAATTCTCAGTGCACCACTGATGCAAATGGATGCAGATCTTTGCACCTTAGCTAGTTGAGTGAGGTGGATCACCCTGTCAAAAGCAGGCCACCATAGAGTAGTATAGGCCTGATAACGGACACGTATAGCCAATGGGTGATTTGAGGTTTAATACCCCAGCTCCTTCCTAGAACCTTTTTACAGGAATAGATATCTACATTAGCTTTCTTGACGCGCTCTAGTAGATTTACCTTCCAGTTTAATTACATACATACATACATAAATACATTTTCAATGGCCCGGTAATCCTTCGTGAGGGTCGCGGAGGTAGGATGCTCAGGTGGACTCTCCATCCTTCTCGATCCTCCGCGATTTACTCCAATTCATCAGGAGGCTCCAGGAGAGATGTCGGACTTGGTTCAACCATCTATTTCTAAGCCTTCCGCGGAGTCGCCTACCTGATGGCACGGCCACCATGGCGTATCTTGGAAGCCGGTCTGTGGGCATACGCACTACGTGACCAAACCATCGAAGCATAGATCGTTCCGTTCCGAGAAGTAGCTGCTCAACATTGAGCGCTTCGCGTACTCTGGTGTTGCGCACTCGATCCCTACGAGTTATTCCAGCAACACCGCGAAGGAACCTCATTTCGGCAGCTTGTATCCGCGATCTTATTCTTTCGGTCACTACCCAAATTTCATGACCATAGGTGAGAGTTGGAACATACTCCGAGTTAAAAATCGATTGCTTAGTTTGAACACTAAGTTCGGCCTTCCTTATAAGAGATTGGCCAAGCTCTCTCCAAATTGATCCAGCCTGACCAATTCTACAGGATAACTTGGCATTGCTCCCCCGATCACTCGTGAATAATACCCCGAGGTACTTAAACTTATCCAGCTGTTTCAGCGGGACTCCACTAACATGCAGAGTGCACTGAATGGGTTTTTTGGATACGACCATTACTTCTGATTTGTTCACGTTGATCTTCATTCCAGCATCATCACAAACGGCTACAAACCTTTCGAGTGCGCGCTGAAATTCGGTTTGAGAGGACCCATTGACCAAATCATCCGCAAAGAGCAGACGACTAATCCTTAGGTCTCCCACTTTGAAACGTTCCCCGCCACGGCTGCGTTGCAACATCCAATCCATATATACAATGAAGAGGAGAGGTAACACAACGCACCCTTGGCGGAGTCCAACGCCCACAGTGAAAGGTATAGATTTAACACCGTTTATCCGAACACAGCTTCTACAGTTTGTATATAAAGACTGAATCGCCCTTAACAGGGAACCATCAATCACATACTCCTGCAGAACACTCCAGAGTTTGCCTCGAGGAACCCTAACGTATGCTTTTTCCAAATCCACAAAACAAGTGTAGACAGGTTTAGCATACTCCCAGGCCTTCTCAAGAACCATTCTGAGAGTGAACAACTAGTCGGTTGTGCTTCTACCGGAATGAAAACCGCGCTGCTCATCCCCCAAACTGTCCTCAACCACAGCTCTGGAACGCGTTTCTAGTTTAATTTCCTATCCAAAATAAGACCCAGATATTTTGCGTTTTCAGAGAAGGTGAGACTGGTGCCGTTTATCATAGGAAGGTCTATGAGGGGAACTTTATATTTCCTCGTGAAGGGAACGAGTTCCGTTTTATGGGGATTAACCCCCAATCCACATTTGGAGGCCCATTTGGTGACCCGAAGGAGAGCATATTGGAGGATTTCCCTGAGAGTATTCGGGTGTTCACCGGAAGCAGTAATAGCAATGTCATCAGCATAGGCGATCACTCTACAATCTGACGTATCCAGGTCCATCAGTAGCTCATTTACATCAGTTCCACAGAAGAGGTGACAAGACTCCACCTTGAGGTGTACCGCAGCGAGCGATTCTTCTGGCCGATGCTCCGCCCAGCTGTGTGTTAATAGTCCTCCAAGTAAGGAATTGATTGATCAACACTCCGTGCGAAGAATCCACTTTCGGATTTGCAAGTGTGTTGGTAATCGCCTTTGATTTGACATTGTTAAAAGCTTCCTCAATGTCAAGGAAAGCCACCATGGTGTATTCTTTCATGCTCAAGGATTTTTCGATGGTGCGCACATGCGAATGTAAGGCTGACTCAACCGATTTGCCTTTGCAGTACGCATGTTGGGACGGCGACATCAAAGCTGGGCTAATACTTTGCCGAGGAGAATTTTCCGCAACCTGTAAGCTTCCGATGACTCTTCGATGCTGTCGTAGAACAGTCTCCAGGATCGTCGTTGCTCCTTCCTCAGTGAGATTTTGTATTTCCTGAGGGGCAGTTTATGGGAGTTCCAATCGGGCGTCTCACGGGAGCTTTTAGCAATATTAAAAAGGAGCCTACTGTCTTTCCTAAGAGTATTGAGATTTGCATTCTACCAAGGTGGTTTCTTTTTACCTCGAGGTTTGCGGAGTGGGCAAGCCTCGGACATGGCACCATTGAGTGCCGATATTAGGGTGTTGACCAGATTGTCAAGGTCCTCAGTGCAAGAAGGTTCAGTAGGCAGGTGGGAGGGAATAAGCGTTGATAAACGTTTCCTATAAAGGGACCAGTTGGTTTTCCTATAATTTCTAAAAACCTTCTGATCAGGCAGATAGTCATCAAGACTAAATTGGAGGTACCGGTGGTCGGAAAAAGAGTGCTATTCAGAGACTCTCCAGTAGTTAACCAAGTTATATAAGTAATCGGAGACAAGAGTGATGTCCAGGACTTCTTGTCGACTGCGAGTAATGAATGTCGGCTTGGACCCCCGGTTACAGATTAGGAGATTAGTACCAAGGATAAAATGAAAAAGTTGCTCACCTCTTTCATTTATGTCGGAACTGCCCCAGATTGAGTGATGGGCATTCGCATCACAGCCAATGATGAGACTAGTATTTAGGCTCTCCGCTTCAGCAATCAAGCTCCCCAAGATATCCGGTGGGAGTGGGCCCACTTGATCGTGACCTAAATATGCCGATACCAGCCAGTGATTTCCTGATCGCAATTTCAGGTTGGTAGCGACTATGTCTTGATTGCTGAAATTAGAGAGTAAAAGGATGTTTAGATGGGCCTTCGCAAGGATACAGGATCTCGGTTTACCTTCCTTCCTTGCGTAGATTAATCCTACATTATTTTTATGTTTGTGTTTTATTTATTAATTAATAATGTAACAATTCATTGAAGCTATAAAAAAACAATAATTATTTAGATTTGTAAAATAAATAGCTTTGTAAAATTGTGCGCCTCTGGCGCATGTTTATCTTTTCAGTGCTATAAAATAAGGATATATTTCTAGGGTTAACAAAGTTTTCCTTATATGTAGATATCCTGGAGGAGCGGAGTGTGTGTTTCTTGAATCTTGACCCCATTGACAATATTTGGGTTTAACTTTTTCTTCAGAGTCTGTCAGGCTTTCTCGCGTCACTCTTTGGAAACGAACATAACGTCTATGGAAGGTCGGATGGGGTTCTCCATAAACGGACGTTTCGCATCCCTCTAAGATGATTAATTGGTTTCTGAACACATTCAATGGAACATCGCAGTAAAAGATCAAGTCCGAATTGTCTTCTTCGGCGCTGCGCATAGTTTGCGAATCTGATGTTAAGCTGCTGGTCTCTGTTTTTAATCTAGACAAAGCGTCTGCTACAAGATTTGTTTTTCCGGCTTGTAGGTTAGCTAATAGTTGTATTCTTCTATTCGCGATTTCCAGCTTTTAAGTTTCGCATTCGTATTTCGGTTGCTCAGCGCAAAAGTCAGCGGCTGGAAGTCGGTCAAAATCCGTATTTTCTTTGCTCTGTATAGTTAATTCCTCAAATTGTCAAGAGCTCAGGCAATCGCCAGCATCTCCTTCTCGTTGATGGTGTAATTTTCTTCTGCCTTGCTGAGCGATCTAGAGATGTAGGTAATTGTTCTGTCTTTACCAAGTTCCCCCTGAGAAAGTACCGCGCCTATCGTTGTTAAGATGAAGGGATTCTCGAAGTCGGGAAATATTAGAATCTCGGATGATGTTAAAAGCTCTTTAAAATGTTTGATGACTCTGAGTTCTCCGGAGGTCAATTTGATCTTGACTTTTCTTGATGCGCAGGCCTTGACCTAATTAATTGCTGTTTGTGAATTGAGTTTGTGAATTGAGTTTGTGAATTGCGTTTACCTTTTTCATATCTGGTCTTATACCCTTAATTGTTGTGAGGTACCCTAAACATTCGATTTCTCGCTTTAAAAATTGTGTCTTATCTAAATTTATCTTGCGATTTGCTTCCTCTAATGAAGAAGGCACGGTTTCGACATTCCTGGTTCCCACCGAATATGATAATGTCTTCAATGTAGACATAACATGTTTTACCTATGTGGGCTTTCAGGTGAACCCCATAGACGGATCAGTAGAACTGTGGTGAAGTGGGATGGTTGGGATCATAACCCAGCCAACCAACGGATTATAACCTCACCGAAATAGGAAGAAGAAGAAGGAGAAGTGGGCTTTCAGGGCAGCATCTATGGTCCTTTCGAAAATCGCTTGTGCGTTCTTGAGGCCGAATGGGACTCTGCTGAATTCGTACTTCCCATGCATGGTGGAAAAGTCAGCTATAGGAATTTCTGCCTCTCTCATCCGTACTTGGTGAAACCCTGAGGTAAGGTCTAGGGTTGTAAAGAACTCCGAACTTCCCAGATTGGCGATGGTCCTGTTAATGTCCGGAATAGGGTATGTGTCGGATATGGTAACGCCATTGAGCCTTTTAAAGTCCATCAAGACTTCCTTTCTCCCGTGGCGTCAGGTTTTTTTGGGACTATCCACAATGGAGAATTGTACGGGCTTTTCGATTGCCTTATGATACCAGCCTGTAGCAATTTTTATATTTGGGATTCCACTTCGGATCTTAAATTTTATAGGTACGGCTGTCCCTGTACCCACATTCTGGAATCGTCATTGCGGGCGATTTCAATGTCCACAATTCTAATTGGCTTCCCCACTCTGGACAGACAACACCCGAAGGAAGGTAAGTTGAGATTTTCTCTGAGGTAAATAACCTAACCCAGCTCGTGAATGAGTCAACGTCAACACGTGTTCCGGACATAACTGGTCATACCGCCAACACTCTGGACTTGTTCCTTAGTTCGCATCCTAATAAATATACAGTAAATGTATTATCGCCTCTAGGTTCGTCAGACCATTGTGTCATATCGGCCATCCCGTACTCCAACCACAAAGTTAAAGAACAAACTCCAAAAAGAACAGTTTGGCTATACGAGGAAGCCAATTGGAATGAATTAAATAAGTTCTTTAAGAATTTCAACTGGTCGCTATGCTTCCTCGATAGTGATGTGGACGCCGCAGTTGATATGATCACTAATACAATTTTCCTCGGTATAAAAATGTATATATCTCAGAGGATAAAAGCTATCAGACCTAAGGAAAACGCGTGGTATGACTCGAGCTGTAAAGAAGCTATTAGGTTAAAGGAATCAAGCTTTCGGTCTTACAAGGCCAACCCAACTGAGGAAAACCGAAAAAGTTTAAACGAGCCAGAAATGACTGCACTGCCCTCATTAACAGTGTTAAATTCTCCCACGACCAAAAGTTGAGGCAAAAAATACTACATTGTCCTAAGGGTCGTAAAATCTTTTCGTTGTTTGCAAAAAACATTAAGAATTCGGCCTCGTCATCCATACCGACGCTCATTCATAATGACGTACCAACTGTCAGCGCCTTAGACAAAGCCAATCTGTTCGCTGCCCACTATGCAGCAAACTCCACACTGCCAGATAGTGCTTTTTCTCCACCTGTACTTGAGAGCGTGGAATTTTCCATGGGATAAGTCCGCTTTCGCACCCGTACAGTTGCAGGAGTACTTAAAGGTCTTAACATACACAAACCCGTTGGTCCAGATGGTATACACCCTACTGTTCTGAAGAGGTGTTCTTCTTCGCTGGAAAAACCACTGCGTAAGCTTTTTTACCGATCCTACTCTTCAGGTCTCTTCCCGAGTAAGTAGAAAACAGCATTTGTCCAGCCCGCACCTAAAAAAGGGGATTCTTCTTCTCTCTCCAGCTACCGACCCATTGCACTTACGCACCTTCTTTCCAAGGTCAAGGCAAGGCTGATAAATCGTCAGCCAATGAAATATCTTGAATCACGAAAGCTCGACAATGACCGACAGTTCGGCTTTCTTGCCTACAGGTCCACTGGTGATTTGACGCCACATCTCACCGATAAGTGCAACCAATCTCTGCACCACTCTGGCGAAAGCAAGATTATTGCGCTTGATTTTTGAAAAGCATTTGACAGAGTTTGGCATCAAGCTCTTTTGTCGAAAATGCTTGCATTTGGGATTGGGACCTTCTTCTATGGATTAGAAATTACCTTTCCGCCCGTTCAATTCAAGTTGTTTTGGACGGCTTCAAGTCTGCATCTCACCAAATAAATTCTGGTGTCCCCCAAAGCTCTGTTTTTTTTCGACTCCGACTCTCTTTCTCATTTTCATAAATGATCTTCTGTCTGCAACTTCTAATCCAATCCATTCCTTCGCCGATGACAGCACCCTCAGTTTTTCATATTCGTTCCCAAACTCATGACCCTGCTCTTCGGCCGTGGGTGAAGAACGACAACATATGTGAAACACATTAAATTCCGACTTCAAACGAGTATTGCGAGCAATTTTGCTTCGCTCGAACACCGTGGTAATGTCTAATGATTATGCCTGTTTTATCGATATTTCCACCGAAAATGCTCAATTGAAGTAGCCAATAGCATTCCTCCCGTTCTTCGTTTTAACCGCAATACTCGCCATGCCTCGAATGCTCATCAGTTTACCCTTAAGCCTATCTTCGGGCGTACCGTGAAATATAGATTCTTTCATGAGCCGCACAACACGTACGTGGAATGTTCTCCCCGACTCTGCTTTCCTCTCCATTATAACCTAAAGACATTTTAGAAGAATGTGCATCGGTGCCTCCTTTCTCCCTAACCCCTTTTCAGTAACGCTCACGCTATGTATCGAAATACATAATAAGGGGTCATAATTCCTTTAGCGCGAATCAATTATAAAAAGGTCTCCATTTCAGCTCTTACACTTGTATCGATGAATTCGGTATCGCTAATGTATAATATATAAAATTGTATATAATATATAATATTGTATATGATATACAATATTGTATATGATATATAATATATAATATATAATATATAATGTATAATATATAATATATAATACATATTATATAATATATAATATATAATATACAATTATAAATATTATTAATATATAATATATAATATATATAATACATAATATATAACATAAAATATGTAATATCTAATATATAATATATAATATATAATATATAATGTATACTATATAGTATATAATATATAATATATAATATATAATATATAATATATAGTATATAATATATAATATATAATATATAATATATAATATATAATATATAATATATAATATATAATATATAATATATAATATATAATATATAATAAGTAATATATAATATATAATATATAATATATAATATATAATATATAATATATAATATATAATATATAATATATAATATATAATATATAATGTATAATATATAATATATAATATATAATATATAATATACAATATATAATATATAATATATAATATATATAATATATAATATATAATATATAATATATAATATATAATATATAATATATAATATATAATATATAATATATAATATATAATATATAATATATAATATATAATATATAATATATAATATATAATATATAATATATAATATATAATATATAATATATAATATATAATATATAATATATAATATATAATATATAATATATAATATATAATATATAATATATAATATATAATATATAATATATAATATATAATATATAATATATAATATATAATAATAATATATAATATATGATATAAAATATATAATATATAATATATAATATATAATATATAATATATAAAATATAATAAATAAATAAATAATATATAATATATAATATATAATATATAATATATAATATATAATATATAATATA